>WOAB01000026.1:0-4800000 GCA_027886185.1 Rheum nobile
TCGTTAGAACCATAATATATAATTATAGTATATACTATACGATATAACCATAGTATATAACTATACGATATAACAATAGTATATAACTATACGATATAACAATAGTATATAGCTATAGTATATAACTATACGATATAACAATAGTATATATCTATAGTATATAACAATACGATATAACAATAGTATATAACTATACGATATAACAATGGTATATAGCTATAGTAAATAACAATACGATATAACAATAGTATATAGCTATAGTATATAACTATACGATATAACCATAGTATATAACTATAGGATATAACCATAAGATATAACCAAATTGGATATAACTATAAGATATAACCATAGTATATAACTATAGGATATAACCAAATTGGATATAACTATAAGATATAATCATAATATATAACTATATGATATAACGATATGATATAATCAAATTGGATACAATTATAAGATATAACCATAGTATATAACTATAGGATATAACCATAAGATATAACCAAATTGGATATAACTATAAGATATAACCATAGTATATAACTATAGGATATAACCAAATTGGATATAACTATAAGATATAATCATAGTATATAACTATAGGATATAACCATAATATATAACTAAAGGATATAACTATAATATATAACCATAGTATATAACTATAGGATATAACCAAAGTATATAACTATAGGATATAACGATATAATATAACCAAATTGGATATAACTATACGATATAACCATAGTATATAATTATAGGATATACCCATAAGATATAACCATAATATATAATTATAGGATATAACCATAGTATATAACTAAAGGATATAACCATAGGGTATAACTATAGGATATAACCATAAGATATAACCAAATTGAATATAACTATAAGATATAACCATAGTATATAACTATAGGATATAACCATAGTATATAACTAAAGGATATAACTATAATATATAACCATAGTATATAACTATATGATATAACCATAGTATATAACTAAAGGATATAACCATAAGATATAACCAAATTGGATATAACTATAAGATATAACCATAGTATATAATTATAGGATATAACGATATGATATAACCTAATTGGATATAACTATAAGATATAACCATAGTATATACTATAGGATATAACCATAAGATATAACCAAATTGGATATAACTATAAGATATAACCATAGGATATAACTATAGGATATAACCATAAGATATAACCAAATTGGATATAACTATAAGATGTAATCATAGTATATAACTATAGGATATAACCATAATATATAACTAAAGGATATAACCATAAGATATAACCAAATTGGATATAACTATAAGATATAATCATAATATATAATTATATGATATAACGATATGATATAATCAAATTGGATATAACTATAAGATATAACCATAGTATATAATTATAGGATATAACGATATGATATAATCAAATTGTATATAACTATAAGATATAACCATAGTATATAACTATAGGATATAACCATAGGATATAACCATAGGATATAACCATAGTATATAACTAAAGGATATAACTAAAGGATATAACTATAATATATAACCATAGTATATAACTATAGGATATAACCATAGTATATAACTAAAGGATATAATCATAGGATACAACTATAGGATATAACCATAATATATAACCAAATTGGATATAACTATAAGATATAATCATAATATATAATTATATGAAATAACGATATGATATAATCAAATTGGATATAACTATAAGTTAGAACCATAGTATATAATTATAGGATATAACGATACAATATAACCAAATTGGATATAACTATAAGATATAACCTTAGTATATAACTATAGGATATAACCATAAGATATAACCAAATTGGATATAACTATAAGATATAATCATAATATATAACTATATACTATGGTTATATCGTATAGTTATATACTATTGTTATATCGTATAGTTATATATATACTATTGCTATATCGTTCATTTATATACTATAGTTATATATCATGGTTATATCGTATAGTTATATACTATAATTATATATTATGGTTCTAACGTACTATGGTTATATACAAATTTTATATCGTATAGTTATATACTATTGTTATATTGTATAGTTATATACTATGGTTATATACTATAATTATATATTATGATTCTAACGAATAGTTATATACTATGGTTATATCGTATAGTTATATACTATAGTTATATACTATTGTTATATCGTATTGTTATATACTATAGCTATATGCTATTGTTATATCGTATAGCTATATACTATTGTTATATTGTATAGTTATATACTATTGCTATATACTATATTATATACTATAATTATATATTATGGTTCTAACGTATAGTTATATACTCGTATTAAAATCTTATACAAAATTATAGTAGAAAAATGCCGAAAATACCAAAAATACCAAAAAATTTTACTACAATGCGCTATATGCTGGGCACCAAATTGTAAAAAAAAAAAAGGGTAGGAAGACTTCGTTTTTTGGTCTTTTGGAGGGGCAAACGATGTCCGTTTTGGACGAATTTTATATGTACGGACTCGTATTGAAATTATCTACATGATTATGGAAAAAAGTGCAATTTTGAAGAAATTTGTTTTTAGTGAAACGCAAGATCCTTGCTTAAGCAAGGATCATGCGTTTCGCTTTCAAAAAAAATAAAATGAAACGCAGGTATTTTGCTTTATAGTACAAAAACTCAGTTTCTGGGTACAATTTAGACTCAAACGCGGGTATATAGCTTAAGCAAAATTTATGCGTTTCAAAGTGTAGTGTACGAAGACAATTTTTGTAGTGTACAAAGAGCCTTCGTAAAACAATGTTGTTAAGAAAGGGAATTGAAACCTAGACCTTTTGTATTATGAGAGTGTCTTTAACCATTGAACTATATTAGAAGATTTAGTTTGTAATGAAAGATGAACAAAAAAATAAGAGATAATTTATCATATTTATTAGACATTAATTGCACCCTTAGTCTACTTTATATATTTATAGAAGATTGGGTTAAAAAGTCCCTCTAGAAATCCCTCCATTAAAATGATTTTTTAATTTGAAGCTTATTAGAAGAGAAACTCAAAAAACTCTCATTTAAACCCCTCCATAAGCTATATATGCTCTTAGTAATGACAGTTAATTCATCGATGATGGCTGACCCAACTATTTGATCGAAGCACAGAGCTCGAGAGCATGTACATTTTTAATCTCTTTTGGGTTGTGGACTCGCCATTATCGTAAGAACCACTTTTGTTACACATTCTGTCGCAGGTCTGCAGGGGAGCCACTCACTTGAACACTTTTATCACATTTGCTGAGTTTTTTCGAATATGACTTCATGCTCAATACAGCAATCAGTTTGAGTTAGTGCATTCTTTTCTTAGTGTGGTTATTTTATGTAAACATAAGATTAAAGTCAGTGCTTCTTCTATATCATCCAATTACCTATCAACAACCCCGTATGCTCAAAATGCATCTCAGCGATCAAAGACAAGTACATAGCTAAAAATAGGTTGAAAATGTAAATAATAAGTAAATAGTCTAATAGAGGTTGGTTTCAACTTTCAACATCGATTGGGCCATTAAAAAAAAAAAAGGGCCCGCGCAGGCCCACATTCAATGAGAAGGTCCGCCACCACTAGGAGGAATTCAAACAAGAACACGCCTCTCTGCTGCTCTGGGCTCTGGTGGAGCATCGGAAGCCACCTCACCGACCACGTGTTACAGTGCTAATACGACCTTTCGGGGTTTAGGGGCCCAGTCTTCCTAAAGGCGAAAACATGGACCTATATATTCAGCATTCTCATAACGCGCAACGAAATCGAAAAACTTGAAAGATCCTGAAGGGCTCAATAATGGCGGACGAATCCAAAAGCCGTGCGCAATCCATCAGGGAATGGGTCGTAGAGCACAAGCTTCGAACTGTTGGTGAATCCCTTCTTCTCTTCTCTTTTTTGCGGTTTTGATTCTGATTTCATTGTAATTAGGGTTTATGTGATTTCTGATTTATTTGCGGTTGTTGGAACGTGAAAATCAGGGTGCCTATGGCTGAGCGGCATCACGGGTTCGATTGCGTACAATTGGTCGCAACCTAACATGAAAACTAGTGTCAAAATTATTCATGCCAGGTTTAATTTCTTTCTTTCTCTACATGGTTTTCATTTGGATGTGAAAGTTGTGATTTTTTTTTCCTCCTGGCGTTTCAATCCGGCTTCGATATTTAACAACTTTGTAAATGTTTCTCTTGGATTATCTGGCTCCAATTAAGGTTAGACACGAGAGTTGGTGCTGGTGTAATCTGATGTATCGTGTATGGATTGATTATATGGGACTGGAATAATTTGGGGGCGGTTAACATGTTTTCTGAAACTTTTTCATGCATTGCAATTGGAATGAATTTGAAGTCCAAAAATTTCCAACTTTTTATAAGAAAAGTCACAATAATTTGAAGATTATCAACTCTTATTTTGCTTCGGAATTCAATAGTTTTTTTCCCCTTTTGACTGGTTGGATTGACGATAGGAGAGTAATTGTTCCTTTGGTAGTTATCTGGGGTTCACGTATTAACCTGTTCTAATCTAATGAGTAAATCTATTTGCAATATATTAATATAATAATATTGGTCTATTGTTCAAATTGATTGGTTATTCACGTCTTAGATTTGCATTTTCAACAATCAAAATCTATGTGAATTGAACATCATTTGATTCTTTTTGCTTGATGGTTTAATGGGTAAAGCATATTTTGGTATACCCAAACTGTGGCTGGCAGTGGCATCAAAACCCAATAGTTGTAACTTGTAAATCATGAAAAAGTTGGAATAATAGGTCTATATATATGATGGTATTGTAATACATTTATCTATATTTTTTCTTTTGAATCTTTGTTTTTTTTGGTCGAATCTTTTGAAACTTTGTTAGATGCGTTGTAGTGGATAATACGGTAAAAATTCTGGTAATTTTGGAAGTTGGAACTATTGATGATTGATATAGTGGTAGTGAACATTGGTTTCTTGCTGATTACCTTTAAGATTTAAGTACAGAGATAATGTACATGTTAACTTATTGTACCGAATACTTGAAGCCTGCTGCTCAGAAGCAGAATTTACATGTCTGCTTCATTCAAAAACAGAAGCAACGTTTTCAAAATCCTTCATCCTGTCTAATGACCACTCTTTTACCGGATTTCAGGCTGCATGCGCAAGCCCTCACCCTTGCTGCCCTAGCTGGAGCAGCAGTCGTTGAGTATTATGACCACAAGTCTGGTGCTAAGGCAGAACGTGTGGCGACCTTCCTAGAACGTGATGATCATTCTCGCAAGTTCTGAATCGGTTCTGTACATGAAGAAAATTTCCCCATCTACTGCACAAGTTTGCAATGCTGGAGAATGAATTCTAAAATTCTTCTCTTTTGGCTGTATGTTGTGTGCTATATACAATGAATATCAGTCGAATTTGTTTTCAGTTTAAGATTTAGGTCAGTCGTTCCATGGATGACCATGCGGAAATTGTGATAAGGAAGTTCTTGCGACTCAATTCCTTTAACTACACACATTTATTAAAGAATCCGAAATACAATCTGCCTTTACAGATTCTGGTTTGTTTGGAGCCTGAAAAGTGCTGTGTGGACACTAGCTTTAGAATCATATTTAGCTCCTTTGATTTTTTGCTAATTCTGAGGGAAAGATTTGACCCATAGTGGAGCAGATGCAGATGTAAGATCGCTAAAAGGAATGTTATCATTATTGCAGGATCAATACATAGTGAAATCTACAATATATGCAATTTCATATGACAACCGGAAAAGTCTTGTTTGATTTTTTTTTCTTTTGCAGAAAAAGGCTTGTTACATGTGAAGTTTTTTTTTTTTTTTGATAGGGTTTGAATTCGAGTAACCGACAACAACGTCGGAAAACTCGAGAGGCCGATAAATCGGCAACCGGAAAACCGGTTAGCAAAAAACAACAAAGCAAACAAAGGAAAAGCAAGCCAAACGAACTAGGTAGATTGGTGAGGCAAGCACAATTAACAAACAGTGCCACCAGAAGATGGGTTACACATGATGAATCTTGGGCAAGTGCTGAATGGACCACCATAATGTTGCCCTCCGGTGAGGGATCTTCAGGAGTCTCGACCATCCTAACGTTGCCTACAATGGATCTTCAGGAGCCTCAAACACAATCACGACTACAACCGGAACAACTCGGACTCCACCTAGATCAACTCAACAAATGTAAAGAAGTACTAACACCCAAGCTTGCAAAACAGTTTCACAACCAAAACAAAATTTCAAAAAGTACTCAAGCGACTTTGGTTTCGACGTCGGAGAGGAAGGTCAGATTAGTCTTGAGGGAGCGGGGGCTCGGTGCGGAGCAGGTGCCTTCAATGTACAAAAGTCTGCGTACGAAGAGAGAGAGAGAGAGAAATTCCCAATCTTGAACAAGTTGACAAATGGGTTTTGGTGGTGCTTCGGTAGCCGTCGAAAGGCAATGGGCAGTGCTCTCCGATGGGCGGTTCTAGGTGGTGTGCGGTGCTCGGCGGTGGCGATGCTCAATGAGGGTGATGGAGAAGACGTACAAGACTCAATAAACACCAACAAAGAGCACTGGTGCATTCTTGAGGGAGCGAGGGCGCGGTGCGGAGCTCAGTCAGAGTGGGGGCTCGGTGCGGAGCAGGGCTCGGTCGGAGTGGGGGCTCGGTGCAGAGCAGGGGCTTGGTCGGAGCAGGTGGGAATGGTTCGTCAAAGGACCACAAGTCTGGACTCGGACCATGGCGGGATCTGGGCTTGGTGCACTGGTTCCGTCGTCAAGGGGAAGGGGCAGCGGCGAGGGTTAGGGTTCTCTCATGGTTGGGAGAGTTCTTTTTTCGGGAGCTATTACGTCGTTGTTATATTATTGTTACATGTGAAGTTGATTATTGTCGGATCAGTCCACAATGAAATGTACTATATATGCAATTTCTTATGACATAAAACGCTTGTTACATGTGAAGTTGAGAAGGCATAATCAAGGGTTTGTTTGTTATAGTCATTTATAATGACATTTTTATTTATAAAGAGGTTTTTAGAAAAAAAGAATGATATTTGGTCACAAAAATTTATAATGACATTTTTTACAAAAATATAAGTCTAGAACTTCTTTTTTGAGCACAAAAACCAAAGCTTTAAAATCTTTTTTTTCTCAAAAAATCCATTTACCACTAAAAACGCCTTTATAAGTTGGTCTACCAAACAGATCCCAAGTTATGGAAAGAAAATGATTAGCACCCTTCACTTATTCAAAGTGAGCACTCCATAGCAATTCAATTGATAATTTGGCTTCCTTGACATGTTTTTCAAGGCGTTAGGTCCGCGTTTGTTTAGGATTCGCGTTTGAACTCCCTTATGGTGTTATGAAAGACTTAACTGTAACAGGACGGGTCATTCCATAGTACCCGATATAGACTAGAGCGACTCTGAGTCATTGAACCTATCGAACCGAGTGAGTAGCGGTGTGCATCCGATCTAGACCGAAGCGAAAGTTTTGCGATTCTTGGATTGGAGACATGATCAATAAACGTATTTTTTTATTTTTTATTTTTACATCAATTAAAAGTTAATTATTTTTTTTACTTTTATAACTATTGTTTGTAATATTGTACAATATATTTTATTACTAGTTTATTTTATAGTAGAAAATAATTTTTATAGTGTTATGGGAAATTAATACATAAAATATAAAAAAAACCGATCCCTTCAGACCGGAAATCAGAATCTTAAAAAATATGGACTGCCGATGGAATACACCAGGTCCGGACATTTTCGGTCCGGTTTCCGGTCTGGGCTACCAATTTTGCACACCGCTACGGGTGAGAAAAAAAAGAAAAGAAAACGAGCAGTTTGAACCTTATTGGGCCTGCAATAAATCCAAGTTGAAGCCCATACTACACTTCTGAGGCCCATCTAACCCATCAGCTCGTCTCCACAAACCCTAAAGCCCCTATCTGACTAACCCTAGAATCCGTATAACATTTCACCGGGCTCTTTCTCCCTCACAACTTCCCAGAAAATCAGTAGCGCGGCAAGCAGATCGGACGGTGGAAAAATGAGCAGAGGAGCGGCCGCCGGAGTTGCCAAGGGCAAGAAGAAGAGCGCGGCGTTCACGATCGACTGCTCGAAGCCGGTCGAGGATAAGATCATGGACATCGCCTCCTTGGAGAAATTCCTCCAGGAGAGGATTAAGGTTGGCGGCAAGGCCGGTGCTCTCGGTGATACCGTCACCGTCACCCGCGATAAGAACAAGATCACCGTCACCTCCGATAGCAACTTCTCCAAGCGGTCTGTGATCTCTTACCTTCCAAATTCTTCGAATTTCGGTTTCAGCTGTTAATCAATGCATAGAGATTTGTAAGTAGCTGTCTAAAGCTGAAAATTCTTACTGCGATGATTTAGAATATGTTATTAACACATTGACAGAGCTGATTAGTTGGAGAAAAGCTAGTATTTTTGGGTTCCTCTTCGATTGACCAAGACCTGTGCTTGGTGAATAGTGCAGATTCTGGTGTGAAAGTATAGATCCACCATAGAATGTAAAGGATCACTTTTATACACTCTCCTTGCGAAGAAGTAAAATCAACTTACTGAATAGTGACTCAAAGTTTCAAATTTTGAGGTATTATGTTGTATTGTCTTGTGTTAAATTAGATAGAGCACATTTCTATTGTTTATAGCAACCACTTGCATTCTTTGTTCTTCTGTCGACTCCTACCCAATGCTGGAGTGACTGAAATCTTGCTATAATTGACATCATCCAACCAACATTGCACTTGTTAATTTTCAAGTAGATGAAATGAAACTCTGCCTACTGTTATTAGTTTGATGATACAATATTGATGGCTCAAAAATCACAAACTTGTGTTTCTGGTTTCCCTAACTTGCAGTTACTTGAAGTACTTGACCAAGAAATACTTGAAGAAGCACAATGTGAGGGATTGGCTTCGTGTCATTGCCTCGAACAAGGACCGTAGCATGTACGAGCTGAGATACTTCAACATTGCCGAGAATGAGGCTGAAGAAGAGGATTAGAGCCCTCCTGAAAAATCTTGGTTTCTGTTTTCTAAAATTGACGTGAAGTTTCTTCATCTTTATTCTTCCTTTAGTTTGCAATTGCATCATTCAGTCCTATTGAGGGTTGGCACATTGTGATCTTATGGAAAATTTTGCTCATTCAACAATTTATTTCCAATGAGCTGTTAGACCTCTTACAATAATTCCAATATCAAATTATCATGAAAGGACTGCTATCATCATACACTTGCAAAGTTTTTAAGGTTCTGGAGTAGGCCAACATATGTTTGAAGTCTGCAGATCTGCAAACTTTGTTATTTTTCTGATTTCTATATTTTCTAAGGTTACTGTATCATATCTGCTGCCATTGGTAAATGAACTAGAGCCAAGTCCAGAGATGGTGATGAGGGATTAAATAAAACTTCTACAATTTACCAATAGATGACAAAGTTTTGGTGAATATAAAATGTAAAATACATGATCAAGATAGCTATATGAGCTTTGAGATAATCTATCCAAGATCTATCCAAATGCTACACCCGTCTCAAAACTTGTAGGATTAATGAGATCTCAAATTTATAGGATGAACTAGTAGTCTAGTACTCACTCTCGTGCCACACACATGCATTTTTTTAATCACTTGTCTTAGCCTGTGACATCGATACCAAATATATGAAATATCGGTATCGGTATGAATCTCAAGATATGGATATGAATGTTATCAAGTATCGGTATCGATATGGATTTCAAGATATGAATATGAATGTTATCAATGTATCAGATATGTGTATGGTTTATGAGTGATATATTTGATATACCAAATTTCTGGAGGAGATATCAAAATAACATTCCAATATCACTCTGATATCACTTTGATATACTAATATTGATATTTACCTATACCAAATAGCATATATCAGTTTGATATTAATATCAGGATATACCAAACACAGATATGTGTATGACTAATATCTCATACCCATACCTTATATCATAATATCAATATCAAACATGCCCTTATATACCTGGTTAGTTTTTCAGTTGATGAATTGTTTTATATTCAAATATTGAATTATAAGTTAACACTTTAAATTCTAAACTTTTTTTTTATAAAATAATGAAGATAATTGTCAAAGAGAGACATATATCATGAAGATAATTGTCAAAGAGAGAGATATAAAAAACGAAAAATATATTAACACCTATTTGAATTATAATATGTATTGATTGATCGTAGCATCTCAATCTAGGGCTGAGAAAAATTCAGTTTGCATCAATAAATTGAAACTGAATCGGGGCAAAGCATTTTCAATATGGTCGTCAACCCATAAAATATGCGACTTTTGGTGCGGATCAGTCAACTTGGACCATTTTTTATATTAACTAAGTATATATTTTATATAATAAACACATTATTATAGGATAAAGGGAGTGGTTTTAGAATACAAAATAAGAGTCCGTTTCAGGTACATTTGCCCGCTACAGTACAAAGTATGAAACGTCATAGGCCGTTAGATCGACAAGATCAAGGGTTCACATTTGAAGAAATGGGAACAACGCACGGGCATCAATATCATTTAGAGGGGCAAATACGTAATAAGCACATAAGATAGACTTTTTAATTGGAAAACAAAAGAACGCTCTCTCACTCTGCCCTAAATCTCTCTCCCTAGCTCAAAAAAATCTCTCTCCCTTTCGATCGACGATTTCTCTACGAACTCTCTTCAATCTCCATTCAAACTCGCTACAAGCTCGCTCGATGATTAAAACTCGCTAATAGGTGGCTCAAATCGGTAAAATCTCGCTTCAAACGCGCACAATGGTAAATGATGAAGATGCTCGATCAAACAACGATTTTGAAAAAGGTAATCCGCGTTCTAGATGTCGTTTGTTTTGGTTGATTTAAGTTGATTTTTTGTCGATTTTAGGTGTTTGATGTTCTAAGGTTCACAAGTACAATAGATTTCGTTTGTCTTGGGTGATTTAAGTTTATTTGTTGTTGATTTTGTGTGTTTGAAGTTCTAGGGTTTAGTAGAATAGATTTCTTTTGTTTTGGGAGATTTAAGTTGCTTTGTTGTCTATTTTGGTTGCTTGAAGTGCTATGTTGTCACTTTTGTGTGAACAAAGACTTGATTTCGTACTTCCGATCAAGTTGATGTTAAGATACATTACAGATCTGACTTCTCTTATCGACTTAAATTATGAAGTTTGGAATTCAGTCGGTTCTTGCTGTAGGAATAAGAGCGTGTATAAACTATGCTACTATTTAGAAACTTGATGTTCATATTTTGTACAATGATGTTCATTTCTAGTATGTTGGTGCTCATTTATTAGCTAAAGACAATCATGCAAAAGTGTGATTTTGTGTGTGTTCATGATCTACAACAAAATGTTCATGTCTAAAATATTAAAGTTCACAAACTGCAATTAAATGGTCATGTCTAAAAGCATAAAGTTCACAACACTAGAAAATAGAAACATGTATATTGTGTCACATCTAAAGTTCATAAGTTATATTATAGGGTTCATATTTAGATAATTGTTGTTCATTTATTTGTGTATAATGTAATAGAGTCTAACCTGACATTGATATATGTTTTATGTAGAAGAAAGTGAATATGAAAAAGGATCTCAGAGGATGTAACTGATGGTGCAGATGAAGGCAATAGAGATAGTGACAGTGGAGGTAGTGATAAGGAATACAGAGCTGACGAGGGCAATGAGGAAGATTGATAGCATGGAAGATTTTTCCACTCCTCCACCAAAAGGGGAAAAAATACAAAAAAGGTCGCCACTAAGAAAAAGTCTCACGCAAAGCAGAAGCAAGTGGTCGTTGAAAAGCCACCACCATAGAGAAAGAGCCGACGATTGTTGTGTGTACTTGATTAAGTGTTTTTTCCATTATTGAAGTATTGATTGAAAAACTAGAGAACTATTAGGTATTTTGTGAAAAAGTGGAACTGGGTTTTTTGTTTGTGAATTCTAGTGGTGTAATGGACATTGTTGATAATATGACAGTTTGCATACTTGTATGCTAAATTTGGCAAGATATTGAAGTGTTATAAATATGTTTTTTTGTTGAGGCTCACAACTTTACTATTTAGATTAGAAATCTAAGCCCGTGCTTCGCACGGGCATGTATGTTTTATATTTTGTTTTATTTTGGTATACGGTTTGTGTGACGAATAAATTGTAGTGCAAGCTTTATTGTGTCGTTGTTTAATTGTTTACGTCATAATTATTGCAAAAAAGTGTGTTTTGAAAAGACCGGTTGTGGTTGTATGCATAAACATAGTATGCTAAAAATTAAAATAATTAGCTAATTGAATTACAATACTGTTTATTATTGTTGTTCTTAAAAGAGCAAATTGTTTTTAAGACGTCTTTTTGGATATAAGAGTTATTTGTTTGGGAGACGTGACGTTTTTTTGTATAATTGTATTATATCAGTGTACTATTTTAGGTTAATAATCAACAAAGCTAATATTTTTATAATATCTTGGAATATAAGAATGATCATATATTTTAAAATAAAATAAAAAGAATGATCATAATGTGTATATATATCCCTAGAAAGTATATATGTAAGACCAATTGATTGAACCCCATAGAAATTGACAATCAATTACTGTAATATTGGTTTGATCAAAATTTTGGGCCAATTTAGACATTTAGTACAATAATTCTCCCCTTCGTTAAGTAGAAAATGTTAAGCCTTTAACATGAAGTATATTTGTATTCTTTTAAAGTTTATATAACATTTTTTTGCAGTCTTGAGCTTCATAGTTTCTTGAAAACCTTCAAAAACTAAATTACATTAAATCTGAGTATTGGGGATGCAAACCTTTACAATATTATTTAATGAACATACATTAAATTTGAGTGTTAGAAATCTACTTTTTTATTCCAATAACCACTCTGCGCAATCTCCATGATGGGCGCAACTGACGCTTAAGATGTTTGGTCACCACTACTTAGGTAGATATACCTGAGTCTGGTATCTGCAAGCCACAAAAGGTCTGAACCAATCCATCTTTCCTATGTATCGTGGTTGTGCATAATTGTATTGGAAAGTCTGAATTTGTAAAATTGGGTAACTCGCCTGCATATGCAATTGTCATTGCATTATGGTGTTCAATTCCATATGTGTAGGTCTAGTATTGGTGTAGACGGTACCTCTGGAGTTTGGCGTGCCGGTCTTCTTCATCCGCTTAGTCTTCTTCATTCCGCCAACGCCAATTTGAACTTATAGTGACTTCACTGAGGCTGAATACAAAGGTTATACAAATTGGGTATTTGAAGCTGCACCTAGGGTTGAAAGATTAGCATGACTTTGCTATGTTCAATTAGATGTATAAGTATATTATTAGTAGAATAATATCATCTGTTTTTTTAATAAATCTTAATTCATATTTGTATTAAAAAACCTATGCAAAAGAATGAAAGTAACTTTTATGTAAATTTAAAATGGATATAGTGTATTTCTTATTTCTTTGTTCAGATGCTCGATAGTTGGAATTGTTGATTTCTGACTCAGAATAACTAATTTGCCCATAACCCTAGTAAGGGGAAAAAACCCAAATTCACATTTCATCTTCAACCAATTTCCATTTCACACAAATCAAACTCCAAATTCAATTTTCAACCAATTATCAATAAAATTCAAGATATAGTATACAAATCTACATAACTAAACAAAATCAATTCAGTGCAAATCAAGCAAAAAATTATTCAATTTTACCACAATCTATTCAAACCCCAAAAAATAATTTCATCTATTAAAACATATAGGAGAGGGGGGAACAACTCACAGTTAATCAGCCGTCAAGAGGGCGGGGCTGCTAGTGGGTGGTGGTGAATCGTCGCCGTCGGAGGAAGACTGCCTGTTCCGGCCGGGCGGTGTTGTGGAAACACGACGCTGCCTTGGTCCCATCCCAGACGACATCGTTTCGCTAAAAAAAATTACCCCTCTATTTCATTTAAGAAAAACGAAAAAAACAAAACCTTGCTCTCCTTCGTTTTCCCATTTATGACCCATTTCAAACTGTTCGATACTGTTACATTCAACACCGCCCGGCCAGAACAGGCAGTCTTCCTCTGACGGCGACGATTCACCACCACCCACTGGCAGCCCCGCAGGGTTTTGTTTTTTTCGTTTTTCTTAAATGAAATAGAGGGGTAATTTTTTTTAGCGAAACGATGTCATCTGGGATGGGACCAAGGCAGCGTCGTGTTTCCACAATTTTAAAATTTTTGTAAAAAAAAGAACAAAGCTCATGTTCAACCAAGATGTTCTCCAACCCCGACTATGAAACCCTATAAGCTCGAGCTGCCAACTAAGAAGGTGCCGGTGATTTTCAGCAGGCGGCGGCGAGATGAAGCTCGATTTGAAGAAGGATGTCACGATTTTGAGCAGGCAGCGACGATTTCGAGCATCCAGTTTTCCGGTTTGGGTCGAAACGGGACCGCGTTTTTTATTTCCACCAGGCAAGGGCGAGTGGAGGCCGATGATTTTGAGCAGGAAGCGGCGAGGAGATGCCAGTTATTTTCAGCAGGCGGCGACGAGACAAAGTTCGATTTGGAGAAGCATGTGGCGATATTGAGCAGACAGCGGCGATCTCGAGCATCCAATTTGCCGGTTGATTCTCTGGTGTGCAGACGAGGCCACCTAAGTGCCAAAAGGAGGTATTTATGGTTGATCGATCTATCTATTCAGTACTCTCTTAGCTTTATTCTTTGATTTTCATTTTCTAGGGTTCATATATCTTTCTCTTTGTCCCCGGCTAGGGTCTTTACAAACCTGATTGTACAATCTAAAGTTATCTGCTCAGCTTCGTGATGTTCATGCCTAGTCCGATTCCCTCTGAACGCATAGCTGCTGAGTAGAGTCTTAATCAGAGGTTCTCGTTCCAGCCTCTCATGGAGAATCCGCTCTTTGGCCCTTCTTCCTCCACGTAATTTCTCTTTTCTCTCGGTTTTGTAAAAATTAGGGTTGAATTCTGTGTTTGAATTGATTGATGGGGAGATTTTAGAGTTTGGTTTAATGTTTAGCTGATTATACTCGAATCATTGCATTAGCACTTGGTTGAATAATTTGGGTAGGAATTCAATCATTGAATTTGGCTTTTCTTCTTTTGATTGCTGACTTTAGAGCTAGATCTTACTATGAACGTCAACTTTTGGCGCGCTTGATTGGGTCAATGGAAAGAGCAAGATCTTACCATGAACGAAGACTTTGTTCTTGTCTGGTTCTGTGGGAATTTTATAGTTTCATAGGGAAGTTGACTAAAGGAAAAACCAGACTGTTCTTAGTTCTTACCTTTTCTTTTTTGCTTGATGCTTTCCTGGCTAAAATTAGGGTTTAAAGGCTCCTGTGGTAACTGTAGATTTCATGCTTTTGTCACTGCGTGTTCCAGAGGATCCAATGATGTTGCCAATGTGAAGGTAAGCTATAGGTTGAAAGTGGAATTAAGCTGCAGTTAAATTTTCTCAAGAGATATATGAACTTATAATTAAGACAAATGATTACTTCTAATGGCGGATCCAAGAATTATTTTAAAGAGGAGTCACAAAATCAGTTATGAAAAATTATATAAGGTTGACTAAAAATGCTCTTTAACCACATATTCTCTGTGTATTTTTTCTTGACAAACCTTATATATGAGGTGGAATATTTTACAATTTAAAAACATTTTGGACAAATACTAAGAAGAATCACCAAAAAAAAGTTAGTTTCAAAACATTATGATGTGAATAGCTTGTAAGTTTATGTTGCTGCATAAGCGGAATTTTTTGGGTGACCAAAAGAAGCATATATGAATTATGAAGAGTTAGAGGGAAAATAACTACGGGGGGTGTTGCTACTCTACGAACCCTTTGTTTTTAACCTTTTGGCTTATGTGACTGCAACTTTGTCTTCAGGCTGATGGTGTGCAAGACATGACTGTTGTGGGTGGAGTTACCTCAGCCATGGAGTAGAAGGATGAAATTTTCGATCCACTGGCACCTCCTGATGTTGACAGGTATATCTGTAAAGGTGATTATAACAGTTGCAACTTCCATTTGTTTTATTAAATAATAAGTTCATTATGTATTTACAGGTTGAATGGCACATATCTTGTTGTCCATGGAAGCGCTATTTTATTGCGACCCATGTGGTTGACAACCTCATCCCTTGGTAGACAAATGTCTTCAGATCAATTCTGGCCGACATTGCTCTTGCACTTTCTCTCATGCAGTTTTTACTTTGCAAAATTTCACATCACACTTTGATGTTGTGAGACAACCATGCCCTAACCTCTTGTCCCGTGTCACAAAAAGTTCTACTTTAAACCCTCTGTAAATTCTAACATAGCTAATGATTTGCTTGGTTACAACATTTGCAGGTTCAAGGTATGATTACAGATTTTGGGGATGATATGCATTGTCAGTTTCTTGAAATTCTTCGCAGCTTGTTGGTTTCATATACATTGGTTGGGCCACAGGTGCAAGGAACACTGGTTTGTGGTTTCTATTTCACGATCTTCTACTTTCTACATTTTGTGTTCTTTGTAGTGATTTTGTATCTTGAAGATCGACTATTTTTCTGTCTGTTTATCCATAAAATTTGATCATAGTGTAGGCCAAAATGAAAGAGGAATATTTATTAACAGCAATACTTGATCTGCATTACATTTTCGTCGTTCTCTAAAAGAAATTATTCTGTGTTTTGGATGCAGTTACCATGCCTGCCCTGATGTTTATGGTGTTATCATTGGGTTTGTGCTCTGTTGCCTGCCTACTATGCTTTTTACTAATACTACCTATTTTGTTCTCTTCTGCCCCAGTTCTTTCACAGTGACGTGGTGATATCTTGAAGATACATTCGAGGAAGATGAATCTCATCAGTGGTATTGATCTGAACAAAATTGCTGAGAAAATGAACGGTGCATCTGGTGTAGAGTTTAAGGCATGATCTCATTTACCCGTTAAAACATATGGTCTATAATTGTACCTTTTGATATTTTACTACCCCTTATTGTCACAACTATGTAGGCCAAGATGCTATGTCATGTATTGGACATGCAAAAGACACTTGAAAGGCATGTTGAAGAAGGAAACTTTTGTAAGGTTTTTTTTAGTTGTCACCTTTACACTTTCTGTTGAATAATAGTATTGTTGAATAAGTATGTCTCCTCTGTTGCTAATGGGTTGTTTTAACAATACCTCATATTTGTTACTTTAAACGGTATGATGATAGATTGAATATGCCTCTATAATGGGCACTGTGAATTGTTCCAAATTAGTAATGGACATGTTTAATATTTTGTTCATTGTAAGTATAAGAATTATATACCATTAATCTTGTAGATAAAAATATTCATAAATCTTACAGCCAATGGGTATGTTTCGGATGAACAAACATAGAAAGTGGGATATTTATAGTGAGAACGAAGGAGTAATAGTTTTCAGTTTTCGTCTTATGATATTATGATATCTTCTCGTTTCTTCATGTCTGTTTGCCGCCCATTGTTCTTATAATTCAACACATGATTTCATATCAGTACTACGTAGTTATTAGTTATATTATTGTGCATAGTTTGAACTAACTTCACTGGCCAAAATCTTGAAGTGATTAAACACCTGTATTGGTTTCAATTGACTGTATGTTATGCTCGTGCTGAACACAATTCTATTGACCTTGATTTTATATAGATGTTGAACTTAAGTTGTGGTCTATACTAAGCCATTACACAGCTATATAATTATTAACCAAGTTTGCATCCGAATACTAATGGTACCAACTGGTGTAGATTTGAGTATTTGACCATCTAATTGGTAGTATTCGGACAATATGATCTCAGTATTTGACGATGTGTGGTCTATGCTAAGGTAGTATGTAGGTATTTTGTATATTACTGTCCTGGTTTATGTTTCCTCTTCAAACTGAGTTACGATCCTTCTAATATCTGTATATAAATATACTTTCGGATTGCAGTATTGTCTGTGAAGATGACCATATGTGGAGCATATTCAGGGCAAGGTCTTATGCTTTTAACAACGGGCCTTCTCTGATTGAGCAACCAAAGAATACAGCAGAGGTATAATGTTTGTGGTTGATTTTGTGCTCAATGTTCTCTTGTTCAGGAATCTGGTGATGGTAAATAGAAGGATTTCTGATCTTATAACCATGGAATCCTCAGTTGTGACATAGTGCTTTGGCATGAATGGGCCGAAGAAACATTTTTTAAAATGTGCATAGAGGCTCCAAATGGTATATGCATTATACCACTTGTAATGAATGGTTAGTTACAGGTGATATTGTTGATGCACATGTCACCACAACAAATATGTCTATACGTAGTATCTTTGTGTTAAAAGGCCCATTTTGTATGGTTGATGCAATGAGAGGATCACGACTAACGAATCATGAACTTCTGTCATGGCCAATTGTGCAGTAAAATATGATAATGTGTGTGTTTTTTTTGTGAGAGTAGAATGTATTTATGAATACTATTTCCCTAAACAAATATGGGCTTTGGTGGTATGCTTCTTTTCAACGAAGTTGCAAATACATTGCAAAGTCAATATCTGTCTAGGGAATATTAGAGATGATGTCTTAGTTGTTGTATATATGTGTTCTAAAATATAGCTCAGTTTAGGTTTAGTTTGTACTTGCTTCGAATGCCATATTTGAGTGTGAAACCATTCTTTCGAATGTGAAATTGTTGTTTTTGTCTTTTAAACCAAAAGAAAGACAAAGTTCAAAACTGTTATTTCTCCTCTATTTTTAACTCCTAGTTTGAAATGATTTTTTATAAGTGTCAAGTGGGTGTTTTTTTATTAACATCTCCATCGTTGCAAGTGAGTTAATTCGGCTGGTGGGTATTGAACTATTTAAAGTATTGTACCTAAGCGCATACAATGTTTACTAATTGTTTACTGCAAGGTTGGTGCACTGAATTAGCTTCCTATCCCTATTTCGTTTTCCTGTGATTGTCTCCTTGTTCTTTGCTTTGGTAGACATAGATGTAAGCAAAGTGATGATCATGTAGGTCGGGAAATTGGATGGCCATGTAAGGAATGTCAACTTCTAGTTATAGTTTGACTTTATGTTATTTGCTGACCTTTTTACCTTAATATTCTGTCTGCAGCTAATAAATGTAGCCTGGAGATTGAGTATAAACAATTTATCTATGTTCATCCCAATATTGCCATCTGTCTTGCTAATGCTCTTCAAGCTGTCCTGGAGGTTATGGAGGGAGTTGCTCAAAAAGTTGTCTTCAATTTGCATCCAAACTACAAAAATATTAACGAAAGCATATACATTCGTATCACCAACTTGCCACTTTATGATCAAATTTGAAACATAAGGTATATTACAATAAAATAAGCTATTTTCTGTGCAAGCTTGTGTATTCCATTTAAACTATAGACTCAACTTAATTGCTGCTTGGCAGGCAAATCCACTTGAACACCACGATTCGTATTGGAGGAGTGGTGACCCGACGATCTGGTGTCTTCCCTCAGCTGAAGCAGGTTAAGTATGATTGCAACAAATGTCAGTTGGTCCTGGGGCCTTTCTTCCAGAATACATACTTATAGGTGAAAATTGGCTCTTGCCCTGGATGTCAGTCAAAAGGACCATTCACTATAAACATTGAACATGTGAGACTATTTTCAATACTCTTCATTTATGATTGGAGATAGCTGTTTTTTTCCTCGCCTATCTGACAAGGTTATTGTACAAACTGTATGTAGGAATTATCAGAAGCTTACTCTTCAAGAAAGCCCTAGAATTGTTCCTGCAGGAAGGCGCCCGACGTACAAGGAGGTGATTCTGCTGAATGATCTGATAGATTATGCTCGTCATGGGGAGGGAATTGTAAGACTTGAACCATGTTCTCTTGCTAAGTTTCTCCACTCTTTGGCAGCTTTGATTGGATACAAGTGCTTAGTCTTCAATGTACTGGTGGATGTATTTTAGGAGGTCACAGGGATATATACAAATAATTTTGACCTCTCACTAAATACAAAGAATGGATTTCCTTTCTTTTCTACTGTTGTTGAAGCAAACAACTGTTTATACAACTGGTAAAGGAGCTTCAGCTGTAGGGCTTACAGCAGCAGTTCACAAAGATTCAGTCACACGGGAATGGACTATTGAAGGAGGTTGTTCTCTTCTCCTCGCGGACAAAGGAATACGCCTTATTGATGAGTTTGATAAGATGAACGACCAAGACAAGCAAGAATATGATTTCATAATTCTATTTAATGACATATTCAAACTTCAAAGTGTCAATCGAATAGATAACATTTGGAGCAAGTTGGTTTATTTTGCTGGCACAAACTTTTGATTTCCTCAGGATCAGTATCCATGAAGCAATGGAACAACAAAGTATAAGCATATCAAAAGCTGGAATTGTGACTTCACTACAGGCTAGATGCTCTGTCATTGCTGCTGCTAATCCAATTGGAGGAAGGTAAAGAGTTCTTGCATTGAAGTGTAAAAGTTATTAGATATGGTTCTTCTTAATGGTTCCCTAAAGCCCTTTACATGTTTAACCTTTTGTTCATATATTGAAGAATCTTAATTTCCAAAAAATGAACATTGAAGCGTTACATTGAACACAACCTTTTGTTCATATATTGCACCTGACCTGTTTGGAGCTATTAAACTATGATAGTATGTGTTTATAACACTGCATAAATTTAGAAACTATAAGATATATATTTTTGATCAACATAATGAATATGAACACTAATCAACTACAACAATTGAAATCTGCCCACACATGTTATCAATTTTCAGAGGCCAGAAATTTTAGAGGTGAGAAATTTTGGTTTCTTTGACACATTTACTCAATTTTCATAGTAAAAAAGAAGATTCTCCACATATAAGCCTTGATTTTCTCAATAATGAATTGAAGAACTAAGGTGCTATAATGTTTGCAAACGGGTGGAATCTCTAAAAGGGATGTAATTTATTTTTCCATATTGCCTATGTAAGTATGTAACCAACACTAAGGATCAACAATAGCTTTCAGTACCCGTCATCGGTGGCGAACAATCTCCTTTTTGGTGGGTTGAGGGCTCCAGATTTATCTATTATACCATCTTCAAGGCTGCATAACAAAATGTAGAATGGGATTGGTTATGCAATGACATGAAAAACAAAATAATGCTAAAGGAGGAGTGGAAGGAAAATAGACATGTTTCATACCTAGTAGTGTTGCTGTCTGCTTGCAGGTCACCAGTTTGCTCCGAGGGAGATGTAAAGCTACTTAGTTTTTGCTTTTTGGTCAGGGGCTCGGTGTTGCCGCGTAACTCCATGCCTTCAGCTGAGCTGAGAACAATTACGATAAGGGTAATTTGTTTTTCAGGCTGAAAAATAATTATTCTACCTTTTCATATATATTAGCTCCAATAGTATTTCTTACGTATTAGCCCTTTTTGACGGATCTGGCCCAATTAAATTGTCCTTTGTATGCAGCGTTTCAGCTTTAGGGCACACTTCTTGTGGGAGAACAACATCATAGGTAGCATCCTGCACATGATATTTTGCACATGTTGGATGGCCAGTCAAGAAGGGTAAAAAGGGTGAGCAATTACAAACAGGAAAGGGGATCTCAACACCTTTGCACTTGGTAAGCTCCTAACTATCTTGCTTGCGATAAAGCTTTCATGGTCGCCATGGTTAAAGTATGTATGCGTTTTGAGTTCCAGGAGATGATATGTATTTGTGAGGGACTGGATTTCCTCAGGGGGAACGCTTTCATTGGCATCATCCTACATCAAAGGCCAACCAAGGGAGTAAGAAGGTAATCTAATAAATTTTTTCCAGTTTTGCTACTTCAGTGTGCCTGGAATACGTACGCCGATTTCTTCCAACAACTTGCTGGCTTTATTTTTCAGCAGGGCTTCGGCTATCTCATCGAAGACAGTGATGGCCATGGAGGATGACTCATCGGAAATATCCAAATGCAGCCGGTACCTGTGCATAATGCGGCAAGTTAAATAAGTGGTGATGCTAGGATGCTATGTAAGGGGCTGAACTTGAAGATAACACTTATGCCCAACTTCTACCAGGAATCTACACCCGTTGAAGTGGAGTTGAAAAAGGTAAAGTTGGCATCTTGTAAGCAAGTTTTGACTTAAATACTTTGTGCAATAATTTAGGATATAAACTTATCTACCTCTGATTTAGTTTGTGCAATATTAAGAGGTTTAGAACTGAGAAAAGTAATGCGAAATAGCTTACCTTGTTAGGGGAAATTCGCAGATTTTTGCACATGAATCACACCAGAAATGGTCATCAACTTTGCTAACCCCTTTTTTGCATTTCCCAATGGCACATGAGAAATAATACCACCCATGTTTTGTTCTAACATTATCAATCTTCACTTTGCAGTGGAGGGCTATTGATTCCTGTCATCACAAAAGGTGAATCAGATAATGTGTCACAAATATGTAGTGAATAAGAGAAAGTATGGAATTGGCAAACTGGCTATTTTATTGTTTGCTTTTTGCTCCCTGCCCAGGTGCAATAGTTGTAGGAGTGTTCCCTCCCTTAGGACTTGGGGACTGAGCGGATGCACAATAGGAGAAAGGTGTGTGCTCCTGTAGGAAGAAATTCGGTAAGTCATATCAAGCCAAAACATGGTAAGTTTTAAGAACAGAATCTTGTACATCATTAATGACTTAAAGCCTTGAATCTCAGAGATTTCTGTGGTATCCTGGATGGAGGTTGCTGAAGTGCTTGATAAATAGATCTCTCCTGGATGTGGATGAAGTGAGGCGGGGAAAAGAAATCAGAATTTTCAGAATGGTTGTAACAGCAGAAAATGGAAGGTAAAATGAACATTTGAATACCACGCTCTAAACAAAATAATGAACATTTGGTTATAACAGCAGAAAATCTTGTACATCATTTCAGCAGGCATGTTTTCTAAGCCTTTCAATAATAACAGTACAAAGTAGTAGTAGTTTGAACCTTTCCACTCTTTCACATGCATGCCAGGCAGGATGAGGACGTAGTTGGGTTGCGCACGAGCATTTCTCTCGACAAACTCATCGCATAGGCTGCCCCACAGTGTCACTCGTAGCTGTTTGCCTCTGCAAAGATTTGAAGGTAAACAATTCTGCGTTTTAGTAAGCAGTAATCTAACAATCATAAAGTAGGCATAATTCAATATAATCATTCAAGACAAACATGGTAGGGAAGAATTGGATACCAGATTATTATACATATGTTTATAAGGCAAATGTGACAAGACGTTTTTTTTGGGTGATATGGGCTAAAACTCACTATGGTAGTGGTTAAGTGCAAAGTGGCTTATTCTCCATGAATGGGTATGGTAGTTTGTTGGTTTTTTCCCTATGGGCAGAGGATTACTGGTAGGTATTATATCCCAAATAATGCACAGGAACAACAGTAGATAATTATATATTTATTTGGAAGTAGCTTAATGTTAGGGACGGCTGAGTTATCCTATTGTGTGGCCATGTAAGGAATGACTTATTTACTATGAATGAGTTTGTTAATATGTTATCTTTGTATTGGCAGAGAATTGATGCTACTTTTTTATATAACAAATAATGCACAGGGACAAAGCATTTGAGTATTTCCAGGTATTATAGAGCAGTGATATATGTATCACCCCAGACAATGAAGTAAAAAGGTACCTTTCATTTTGAATATGGATATCGAGTAACTGAGAACTGTTTCTAGTGGGATTGATATGCCCAATACGGCTCACAATGCCTATCACATCTGCACAGAAATGAATCACAGAATTGTATAAATTGTTGGCTTTGTTGTGCTTTGATATTTCAGGTGTATAAATAATGGCATACCGAGAAGGAACTTCGACCCATTCAATGCAATATCTTCAAATGGTGTTAGATGAAAGGGATACCGTTGAAAGAAGGAAGTATCACATTGGAGTTTCTTGACAACCGTATTGCCTTCGAGGTGGATGCAATGTTTGTCTCCTTTTCGCACCCGGAATTTGTCCTTGTTTGGCTTCAAGGTAAACCCTTTGATAGTGCAACAATTGCCTTCTTCTAATGCTTTGGTAAAATGATTGCTAATTCCCCTCCATGCAGTATAATGTATAGCCCCTCCCTATTGTAGAGTCCAAGAATTCTCACGGTTAACAACAAAAAACAGTACATGTGGACAAGAACTATGTAGAAGCAAAAAAGCAATGCATAATTCATAATACAATACCTGCTCATCTGATATTATATAATTGGTGCTTATAGGGTTCCCCTTCAAATCAGTCGACTCCCACTTACGGCATACCATCCCTCTTACTGTGCAGGCCATTCCAAAGGTGAGTTTGGCAAGAGAAATGTAGGCACTGTCTGATTCGAGCATCGCTACAGCAAAGGCATTCTTGTTGGGAGGGGTTGTGGGTCCGCTAATGGTTTCAACACCTTTCCCTTTCATGGACGCAGCAGAAGGAACAACCGACGAATGCGCGCCTTGCAAGTCTTTTGAAGCCATGTGGTGTATAAGATGAGAGGTAAATCCTATAATTCAAGTGGATGAAGGCATGTGTTTATCACCAACCCTATTTAAAGGGCTTGTTTATCAGGCGTTTTTTATTCGTGCAGGTGGAAAGACAACCTCATAATTCTACAAATTCAATTTTGACGTTATCTTAGGGGCTCTTGCTGTAGGTGAAGCTCAAAGGACAACCGGCAGACTATTGAAATTCAATTCCAGGCTTTCAATTTTGGCATTTTCTAGGCTTTCAATTTTAGGGGTTCAGTTTGTAATTACTGTAGGTTGGGCCATCCTTTAGGCCCAATTCAGAGCTGTTATTTCAGGAAAAAAATTTGGGTTTAAACGTGTTTGGATTTACTTTAGGTTGGGCCATCCCCGAGGCCCAAATCAGGGCTGCTCTATTAGGCTGGGGTTAGAAAATTGGGTTTATAAGCCCGTTTCAGGGATGCTCTTTCAGAATTGATTTAATGTTTTGGGATTAAAAGTTAGCATTCATTGCCCCAATGAAGCTAACTTTTAAATATATACTAGAAATCGAAGCCCGTGCTTCGCACGGGCCATTTAAATAGAATTTTATATTTTAGCGAAATTATCATATTTCTTAATATTTATTTAAAATGTTAAATTTACAAGTATTATCAAACACATAGAGTAGTAAATTGCCTTTTTGTGTCATCAAGTATCAAACTGACAAGAAACACATGGAATGTATTCGACCCAAAAGGAATGGCATAAATTATGTCCAGGTGAAGATACATCAACAAAACACCTAAGTTATACAGAAGATCAACAATCATGCCAAACAAAACTTGGTTCAGGCAGACAGCATTTTACCTATAAACATCATGCCAAACAAAACCTAAGTTATACATTTACTGCAAACACACATTTCATATGGAAAAATTAGAAGATCAACAATCATCATCATGGGCACTACTCATAGTCAAACCTTGATTTTAGAAGCATTAAACAAAACTTGGTTCTTCAACCAAAGGGGCTAATTATGATAGTGGGCCAGTTTCCAATTAAAGATTTGTTAAAATAAATTCAATCCTATTACAGCTTCATTTACACAATCAAAAGCAAAGGAAAGAGGACTAATTACAAGTTCTTGTGTTCTTTTCCTTAAATCTGGCATGGATGCTTCTCATGGTGAAAAAGAGCACCTTGAGAAAATTATAGAGCTCGTCTCCGAGTATGAGAGCAATAGAAATGAAAACCTACGAAGATCACAACATCCTGAGTCAACAAACAATATATACTTACTACATTGTCATAATTTCTTTTGATCCAAAGAATAAACGAAGATTGACCTTATAACCATTGAGACTCTTCATACTGCTCTCGGGGATCGTTGCAGGGTACCATTGTCCTTTTAGTCCGTGAATAAGCGGCCACATGACACCCCAAGAAAGAATTGCACCGAGATGCAATGACCAATTAACAAGATGAGAACAAATCATTCCAGCTCCAACATAGCTCATGCTAAAATCAAAGTAAAAAATGCAAAATTCAAGCAAACCCGATTTCTGTGATAAAGGAAACTAACTAAACTTGCAATACAAAGAACCAAATTTGAAGCAGAAATGCTATATGAAAAGAGAGGAAAGAAGGAAAATGCAAAAGGCCTAACATACTTCATGTCCTATACGTTCCCTGCTTATTTTGTCAGCCATTGTTGTTTTAACTTCGCTGGAGGCAGCAACCTCCTTGAGAGCTTCATCCAATTCAAAATTAAACCTTGCCCCTGACACGCACAACTTCATTGATTAATATATGACACAAAGACAACAATTGAATTGAGCAAAATTCATTCAGAAAGAGACATACCAAAACGAATAGCGCGAAGAACATGCAATGGATCATCCAAAAATGTCTCTTTAGGTGGTAAATGAGTCACTATCTTTCCACATTTGAGATCTGTAATGCTTGTTTTAAGAAGAAAACATATTAGATACACATATTAAATTGAGATGCAGGATGATGATATAAAGTTGGATGCATGAGCAAAACTAACCTCTTCCAGTAAGATCTTCCACAGAATTGGTGTTGATTTTGTAAAATAAACTATTAGGAAAAACATTCTAGCATGAGAAACAATTTTTAATCCACCTAAGAATTTGCCAAAAGAATAAGAAAAAACATGAAAAACAAAACTCAAATTATAAATCTTCCACCTACAACGAAGTGATTCAAACAACCAACGAAAGAAGGATTATACATAGACAAGATGCAGAAGGTAAAAGAGTCTGAGAAATTCCAACAACAGAAAAATTAACATTAAACGCTTTACCAATTTACCTTCTTTCGAACTTTAAAACACAGCAAAGTAAGAAGTATGATAAATTATCTGTTTATGGTTAGGTCCCTTCTATAAGCATCTTCTTCAGCAGTGCCAAATTTCTGAAATAAACATACAAATTCGACATACCAATCATTTAATGTCCAGCTGAAGATAGGTGAGCAAGGAGGCAAAACAGAAAGGACCTAATTGTATAAATTGTAGTAAATACCATCGTGGGGATTCGACTTGTTTCACAATATTCCTCAGACCGCAGATTCACAAAATCAACCCACATGTCAAACAGTTTCATTCGCGCAGAAATATGTATCAGTTCATTAAGTATTCAATCTGGTAACTGTAGGGATTGACAATAGCAATATATGTTAAAAGAAATTAGGAGGAGAGATACTGACCACTTCCATTATCTGATTCTAGAACAATGAAGCATACCAAAAGTCAGCAACAATGAAGTATTTTTAAGAATGAAGCTAGAACATAGGTCAAATTGCATCGAATCTCAAGTACAACAACCAAAAGAATCAAATCAGAAAAGAGCTAACTTAAAAGCAATCAATTCAAAAATCAATTTGAGAAGAAATTAGGAGGAGAATATACTGACCACATTTCCAAACAAAAGTTGCCGCACAAATATACGCGAATGCATCCGCTTGGCTTTCACATTCGAACGGAAGGCAAATGCCTGGCAGCAATCCACAGAGTTTAGTACTAAATTCGCTCGAGAACGAACTAACAACCATAGTACTATGGGGTTTCCATGTCAAAAATCGATACTTTAAAAAAAGTAAATATAACTTTAGGATTTTGGTTGGATTTATCAGAATTATCGGCCTTGTTCTTTTCCTTTTTCCCCTTCTTCTTCTTCTTCTTTGCAGAAGAACCCACTTGCCTTTCAGCCTTTGCTTTCTCTTCTAAGCCTTCAAATTTTGTTATCCCCTGCAAGTTTTTCACATTTTATTACCATAAGAAATGAGGAGAAAAATGTAATTCATCCAACCACTCATGACTCAAGACTCAAGAGCATGTTTTCAAGTTATATGTAACTGAACAAACCTTTGGGAGACAAAACAGGCGAATTATACTACTGTACTGAATTTTGAAGTCATTAGCTTGTCCTTGTAGCCTTAAGAATGACATATGAAGTTCAACAAAGTACCGACCCCTGGATAAAAAAGACGAAAAATTCTCCATAAGAATTAATGAAATAACAACCAAATCGAACTCTTAAACAGATGCATCTCACTTTGAGGTCCCTAATTGATACTAAACCTTCTCTATTTATCCAAATTACATCCTAACATAATATGTGTACTATAAACTACCTGGGAGTAAGAATGGCAACGCCCTCAAAGTTAGCAACATGCTCCTCTGCATCAACATCAGCCATTGACATGATTTCATCATAGAACACCTACCAAGAATATACAAGACACCTGTCAGCATTTCATTTCCACAAGAACAGTTTAAGACTATAGAATCACAAAGAGACCCACTTGACCCGGAGGACGATTCTCATCACCGACAAATTGTGTGTTCGAATTAGGTATGTGAAAACTTATCTCCATCAATGAATCTTTCTGCACGTAAACAATTAAAAAATAATCATGCAATTAGATTTTTCATGAGCATCAAGTATCATAGACACATGCTTAATTTATTGCATCATTTCCGAAATTCATTTACCACCTCATTGGCTCCAGTCATATCATCACATGAAACTCCAAAAGAACATCATTTTCCCTTGCATCCGAGTCTGTGCAACATCAGCCAATGAGACTTCAAAAGCTTGTTTAGAATCAAGCTTCAGAGCTTTAACTTGATACAGTTCAGAAACTGATATGAAGAAGTCTTCATAATAGGAAGCAAAAAGAACAGGCATAGCCTTTGCAAACACTTGAATATTGCATAGGACCTGAAAAAACAAAATCACCCATTGCTTATTTTACAAACCCAATTATGCAGGCCGAGGAGCTGAAACATATTTTACTAATCTGCAAGTAGTTTCCCTACTTTACCAGTTCTAGAACTTAAGGTGATCTCAAGTAAGATCCATAACTAATGTAGATATAATTATCAAACATAAAACCATAACATCAGGTTTCATTTCATGGCCTTCTCTACAAGAATGGATAAATAATACAAAAGAAAAAGGATGAACTGTTAGTAAAGTTCCTAGGCATGCAAAATATAAGATAAGCTTAATCAACTCAAACTTACTCATCATGCCTATAAAATATAGGAGATATTAACCCTCAAAAGAAAAGAAAAGAGAAATACCAAAGTCATTTATGTAAAAGGTTGGTCTAAGGATAAACATAAAGGAGAAGAAGAAATAGAATAAGGATACGATTTAGAAAGAGAATAAAGAGATGAACCATACAACATATTTTGAAGCACTGGATGATCTTAAGACAAACAGAAGTGGTTTAACTATCCTTTTGATATCATCCTTTGGCGCCATAATCCAGTGTACCCCCGCAGCTACAAGCACAACTGCACTATTATGACTCCATAATAATGGCAATGTGGATTTCAGAAGGATCTTTACATCTTCATTACTTTCTGCAGATGTAAAAGATGCACTGTCTAATCTGGGGTAACCTCCATTTATGTAACTTGACCTTGATAAATATTCATCAGGACCTTCTATATATGAGATTGTAACCAACTTTACCACTTTAGACTTCATGATGTCATCAGTCTCCTAAACCTCTTTTGGTTCTGTGCAGATATCTGTAGCTTCTTTGTTAGAATTAGTATGTTCAGTACCATGGAAAGAACACATAATAGATTCTTTGACCAGTCCATGTCTGGCAACCAGATAGCGCAGAAGAATCCCAATCAAGATTATCTGACCCCATTCTTCAACATCAGGAAGAGCTTCACACAGTCTCCTAAAGTTTCTTCCAATTAAAGAAAAGTTATTAGGACATATGGAATTGAAAGAAGCTGCAGCTGCACCAACTACTCCAGGTGAACTATCATTTAGCAGTATCCCGATAATCTGTAAAGAAGAATATCTCAATGTTATAGCCATGATAAAGACAAACAAACATCTTGAAATAGCAAGAATGTGCACTTTAATCATCACTTCTACTGTATCATTAAAGCAAATGGCACACAATGTTGATACAACTTTTCAAAACAGAAGAGCTATGCTTTCCTTTCCTCACACACTCAAACACAAACACACACAATAAAAAAGAAGAGCTCTCACATAGCCTACCTCATCAACGTGGAAGCTAAGCATATTTCCTACACAATACATCATACACATAAAAAGAAGTATATATTAGATACTTTGATTACTCGTTACTCCCCAATGAGGTGCATAGAAAGAAATTAACACACCATTAAATTCAATTTCTCCCCAATTGTGACCATTAATAGAAAGTTGCTTCTCTTCAACAACTATTCCATAACTATTTTGGAAAAAACTTATCAAAACAGAGATTTCTGACCTCGTGGAGATCATTGCCTCGACCCCGTCTCAGTCGGTTGCTCGGCTGCTCGCTCTAGTGTGAGTCGTCTGACCCTCATCGGCTCGTCTCAGTTGGATGCACGGCTGCTTCCTCCAGTGTGAGTCGCGTGGCCTTCGTGATCTGGAAGTCGCCTAAAGCCGGTGGAGAATGGAGATCGCTGCCCCGATCTGAAACATATTTTACCAATTAAAGAAAAGTTATTAGGACATATGGAATTGAAAGAAGCTACAGCTGCACCAACTACTCCAGGTGAACTATCATTTAGCAGTATCCCGATAATCTGCAAAGAAGAATATCTCAATGTTATAGCCATGAGAAAGACAAACAAACATCTTGAAATAGCAAGAATGTGCACTTTAATCATCACTTCTACTGTATCATTAAAGCAAATGGCACACAATGTTGATACAACTTTTCAAAACAGAAGAGCTATGCTTTCCTTTCCTCACACACTCAAACACAAACACACACAATAAAAAAGAAGAGCTCTCACATAGCCTACCTCATCAACGTGGAAGCTAAGCATATTTCCTGCACAATACATCAGACACATAAAAAGAAGTATGAATTACAATTTAAAAAAATATTAGATACTTTGATTACTCGTTACTCCCCAATGAGGTGCATAGAAAGAAATTAACACACCATTAAATTCAATTTCTCCCCAATTGTGACCACTAACAGAAAGTTGCTTCTCTTCAACAACTATTCCACAACTATTTTGGAAAAAAACTTGTCAAAACAGAGATTTCTGACCTCGTGGAGATCGTCGCCTCGACCCCGTCTCAGTCGGTTGCTCGGCTGCTCGCTCTAGTGCGAGTCGTCTAACCCTCATCGACTCGTCTCAGTCGGATGCACGGCTGCTTCCTCCAGTGTGAGTCGCGTGGCCTTCGTGATCTGGAAGTCGCCTGAAGCCGGTGGAGAATGGAGATCGCTGCCCCGATCTGAAACATATTTTACCAATTATGTAGGCCGTGATCTGGAAGTCTCCTGACCTTCGTGGAGATATCGCCGGTGCTCGGTGTCCAACGAAGCAAGGGCGACTGAATGGAGATATCGCCGGTGCTGGTGTCCAACGAAGCGAGGGCCAAGGGAGAGATAGAAGGGAGGGCTCGGCTGCGGCTGAGTGGAATTGTAAAATGGATTTTAGGGTTCCAAATACTAAAAAAAAAATAGTGGGGGCCTGTCACTGGAAACAGAAAGAACATATGGGCTAAGAATGGATTTTACAAAGCCTTTTAGGCCCATCTGAATTTTAAAGAGTGTTTGTAGGAGAGTGTTTGAATGAGAGCATTTAAGTGGGCATGAAGCCAACTTTTAAATATATATTGATTGATTCACGTATTGAATGAGCAGGTTCATATATTTATTATTCACGTTCACAAGTCTAATAACAATGTTAATAAAAACCAGTACAACAACTTTATTCTTACAGGTTCATTTATAGACTGTGCAAGTTCATTTAAAGAGTATAAATGTTCATATATTATCAGAAATTAGAAACTAAGACAACCCAAAGTTCATATATGAAATATGTTAGACCCTCTAAAAATGAATCCCAAAATCAAGTGTAATAAACAGAACGACTAAGATCCGGAAAACCAAACAATAACGTACACTACAAGAAAAAGGACTTTGGGTGACAAAATTTCTAATTTAGGGCGACAAATTTTTTTTCGTAGCCCATACATAGTTTTTGGCGATAAAACAAATAATCGTCGCCTAAAATTTCATTTGGGCGACAAAAACTTTGTTTCGTAGCCCAAAATAGAGAATAGGCGACAAAAAGTTATTTTTGACGCCTAAAGTATGTATGGGCGACATATAGCTTTTATTGTCGCCCTTGTGTTTAATATATTAATTAGTATTTATATATACGGCGACAAAACTTATGTTTTGTCGCCCAAAGATAATAATGTATAAATAATATTATTATTATTTGGCGACAAACGTTATATATCGTCGTATTATTTATATTTTGGGCGACAAATTACTTTTTTTTATCGCCCAAAGTTAATATTATTTAAATAATTAAATAACTGGTGTAGAACCCGTACCTCGTACGGGTAAAAATATAATTTGATAAAATCAAAAAAAATGTTTATGATTGAATTAAATTAAAGTTATATCGAAGTATTTTTTTAGAAAAATATAGTTTTCGCTGGATCATTGGAAATGATATGCTATGATATGCAGGAATTTATGTAGACTCATTTAGAGAATAGTTAATATAGATATATTATAATGATTATTAATCTAAAAATCTCGATAAAATTATTCTCGATTTACGAAATTATTTATACGTGGCATATATAATAGATGGTCTTTTAAACAATTTAAACAGATTTCAAACAAATAATTAATGTGTGGTTCATTGACAAAAAATATTAGATTAGTAATTATATTTTTTGAATAAGAAAGCCAAAAATATTCATAATATGTATAATTCATGTTTGGATTATAATAGAAATTTTTTTAAAGAAAAAATAATATTGACAAAATCGTGAACATGATCAATATTAAGTATTATAACAAATTCTTTATTTTTTATGTTTTTTATTAGTTTGATATTTGAACAATTAATAATCAAATTTTCAAATCTTAGCTACTGTATTATACCTTCAAAATATGTTTTGGTTAAACATGGATAAAATAAAGTAAGGTGAAGATTTTAAAATTATAAAAATAAAAATTATATATGTATAATTAATGAATAAGGCCAATGTAAATTTAAAAATAAAAAAATTATAGTAAAATAAGATTTATGTTTTTCAAGAAAATATATGTAGCTAAACAATGAGGATCTGAAATTGTTGTTACACCTTCAACTATACTTGTAAAAATCACAATATAAAACAATGATTTTTTAATATTTACGAAAATAATAATATACGTAAGGTTACGAAACCAATATTTATCATATCAAGCTACTTTATGATATAAATTATTATGTTTTAGATATTTCATTTGCATATGGAAAAGAACTAAAGAAGTGACATCAACCTAATAGACATGATATTATCTCGTATGTATTTATTATAATGAATATTAAAAATAATTATTGAAAAATAAGGTGGAACTCAATATTTGAATATATGTATTTCAATGATTATTAAAAAATATTTTTCATTTTAATTACTCAAAAAAGATAAAATAAAAGGCAAGCTCAATTTAAAATTCCATGCATATATTCACAATGGATAGTATATTTGACCCTTATATTAAGTTAAAATATTTATATAACATTACACAAAAGATACGACATTAATCACCTACGATGTACATCATTTAATAGATTGAAGTTATACCTACGAATGTTATCAAGATATTTAACAAGATCTTGATTTTCCTTAACAAGATCTTGTTTTTCCTGCCATTGTTGTCGAATAACCGCGTATGCCCTGTCCTCGTACATTGGATCAATCCACTCCCTGAAACGACAACCCACTTCTGGGCATCCCCAATACCTCCTTTCGTAGTTCCACTGCAAATCCCAAGTTCGGACAACGGCTTTCAAATTATAATAGCATAGTCTATTTGCATTTGTTGATGATTTGGATGAAGATGCCATTATTTGTTGTAGTGTTTGGTTTCCTACAAATATCATAAATCCATTAATATCAAAAATTATGGTTACTAAATCGATAGAAACTAGAAGAAAAGGCTTACCCAAAAGTGTATCTGTAGGCGCCACTTGTGTTGGAATTGTTGTAGTGAACAAACAACCCTAATGCTTCTTATATAGTGAAAAGACAATGTGTTTGACAGCTAATAACCAGCTGGAAAAAAAGGAGAAATTTGATTGATAAATCTTTGACAGTTAATAACCAGCTATTGTATATAGCTGTATATAGTTGTAGTCACGAGTCTTTTATCCTAAACCCTAATAACAAACTGTAGTCACGAGTCTTTGACATCTAATAACCAGTGTAAGCAATCGATTTGACATATTTATAATAAAATGTGAAATTTCAAGAATAAGGTTTTCCATGCAACTTACAATGCGCTGGTAAAGGGTGTACGCCACGTGATTGAAAAAACCCTTCAGAAGTTCAGGCCTCTCCGGACCTCCAGGTACTCTAACCTGCAATTCAAGGTCATATCTGCCCTTTTTCTTCGATCGGGGAGGTTTTGCCCGCGAAGATGTGGCTTCCTGTGGCTCCTCGTCCACGTATTGAGGTTCACCTCTTGGAACCCAAGCATGACTATCATCGTCCTACATTTTTTTAAACAAATGATAAGTATTTACATTTTTATAAAACACTTATCTTTTCAGATACTAAATCTACTTACCATAGCGCTCTGATAGGGGGCGTTCGGGTAGAGGCCCGAGTTTTCCCATAGGTTGTGCTGCATCTGCTCATGTACGTCCTGATAATACACATGGCTGTGATGGGGCAGTGGGCTCTGCTGAGGCGGCGGACTAAACATGGGGCCATAATAGTTATCCTGATTCATTGTATCAGAATAACCTCGGAGCGGGCTCGCGTTGTAATCTGGGTACAACTGAGGCTCCGAGTCAGCCCGACCACCAGCGATAGGAAAAGATGGCACAACAGGCATCACTGGCAGATCGTGACTACCGCTAGCAGCTCCCGTCTGATAGAGGCATGTCTCATCCTGGCGGTAGAAAATATTCATGTTTTTCCTTTTCTCGGACCCGGTAACCTCTTGTTCAGTCCGAAACGATTGGTCACAGACGAGGTTTCTTCGGTTTTTTCGGCTTGTTCTTTCACCGGGCTCCATCTCCAATAATATATATCAAAATATTTTATTTCAAATAATACAATTCTGGAATCTGGAAAAATCGCCGGAGAAGACGCTGGAGATCTGGACATTCCACACGTTACGTGTGGAATGTCCATTTCCACATTTCCGGCGTCTACTCCGGTGACATTCCGGCGTCTTCTCCAGTGACTTTTCGGTGAATTTTCCAGATTCCGGCACATTAAATTGCTCAAAATTTTCCAAAAAATAAAAAAAAATCACACTAATTTAACAAATCTAACTAAAATACCACTTGCATTTGGCTATTTTCATACAAATCCAACAAAAATCCTAAACACCCTTTCATACAAATATTACAAATTTCAACCATTTCATACAAATATATCTATCAAATTAACCAACAAATGCAAATAACTACTTCAAAATTACACAACACCAACTACAAAAACACATGAATAATATGGATCTACAATATACTAACAAAAAAATTACAAAATTAACAAAAAACAAACAAGAATGAATACTCACTAACCTTAAAAGATTTTGATTCTACGTAACGTGCGGAGTTTGTTGACTCGTAACGAGAAAATCCACGAGGTACGTTACGCGGGACAGAGCAGTGGGTTGAGAGAGGAGGCAACGGTTTAGGATAGAGGAAGAAGAATTTTGACTTTTATAGCCACTTACACTCCACACGTAACGTGGGGAGTAGGTTCTCACGTTACGTGTGGAACCCTTTCACACGTAACGTGTAGAGACACTCTCCACATTACGTGTAGAGACTTGAAAAATAGCAAACGACACGTAACGTGGGAAAATATTCCACACGTTACGTATCAGTCCTATGCGTTAAACAACAAAAATACCTATGCCTTGAAAAGTAAGCCCCTATATGTATATAGATTTGTTGAGCTTTGGCGACATATGCTCTATTTCGTCGCCGACGGTTTACGCGGGGAACGAAAAATTTCGTGGAAAGTAAAGAAAAGGGTTTAAAATTTGACAAAAAAATCCAGATATTTCTCAAACCCTTCGATTTCTCTTTTCATTCTCTATCCTCCCGATCGCCATGACTGCTCAGCCCTAGCTTTCTCTCTCCCTTCTTCTCTATCCTTCACATCGCCATGGCTGATTTGCTCAAACCATCAATTGGTCGTTTACTTCCTTCTCTTCATCACTTTGCCTGACCTCTGCCTCCATCTACTGCTCCCCGACTACATCAGGCCATCACGATTCAGTGGAATCGCTGCTCCTCGTTCACCCCCCTTCAGAGACCACCTTAGGCAGCGGTTCCTCGACCATTTGTTCGTCTTCCGTAGCTAGGGTCACCGTCCGTCTCGATTCCCGACTGTTCGTCCGAGGAATCTGAGTCTCCGAGCCACCAGCGGTCCCTACGGGCTACGTGGGTTCGTGACGTCCGTCACCAGCCGATTCCGAATCGACCAATTTCGGGATCTTTTACAGCGAAGGCATGTCATCGAATTCTTCAAACTTGGGGCTTGTTCGTCCGTCGTCGCCAATTGAAGATTTCTCTTCTCAATTGTGCATCAATTGATAGATTTGTGGTAAGATTTCTTCATTTGACTTTATGTGTGCTTTTGTAATCTGGGTTATAAACTTGTAATGTTGTTGGTTGCTGACTTGTAGTAGCCTGAGATCTATATGGTTGAAGTATATTATAGATAATACTGCTCTCTTGATTTGGATGGACAAATTTAGATATGACTGTGCTATTGGCATCTTAGGATTTTGGAAATTTAAACTGTTTATTAAAAAGAAGACATTAGTTGTAATTTTGGTTGAAACACAAGATTGGTTGTTCGAAGTTCTGGGAGCTGATATGCTTGGTTTAACTTGTAATGTTTAATTTTGTTGGTTGGTCTGATATGCATCACGTCTCCTCACTTTGTTCTCTTTCGATCCGAACCGATCCATAGAAACCACACTGCACATCGCCAAGTGTCACCTCTGTCGAGGATACTTCAGTCGCTGTCACCAAGCCATTGTCATCCTCTTGTTATATCACAGGTAATCTAGGGTTTATTCTTTGTCGATTCTTCTTAAGTTTGTGATTTTTTTGCGATTTTGTGGAATCTAGTGGAGTATGTAAAACTTGTTAGTTTCCCGGTTGTTAGTTCGGTGAGTTTGTGGCTGACTTTCGAACCAGAAGTTTGTATACTCATTGTTTCTACTATATGTGGACCATATTTGGGATTAGTTTGTGATTCGTTTGCGTTTTCAGTTATTTTGGATTGTTAAATTTCTTGACCTCTATTGATTCGATATTCCAGTTTGAAATTTGTCAAATCGAGTGTGTAATTGATATGAATCTGTAAAATTTTGTATCTATCCACAAGTTTAATTACATATTTGCTTTGTTTGAAGTCTATACTTTCATTATCACACTAGTAATTGAAATTCTGGTGCTTCATATAAAAATTATATATCTTAGTGGTTACTTCTATTCTTGAAGTTAAAAATTGAGCTACATGAGAACAATTTTGTATCTATTTGTGGTTGACGGGCTAGTAGGCTATTAGCTTCCCTTGTTGATTGTGTTTCTTACTATGCTCATCCAACCCACCTACAAATTGCAATTCCTTATTAACTTATTTCCTTAATTTTGTTTCCTTTGGAGTTTAATATTTGGTGTTACATGATTGATTTGTCATGGTTGACTTGTAAAATGCTTGATTTGGATAACCATTAGTGAAATTAGCTCTCTTCTTTTTAAATTTGGGAGAAATGAGTAGTGGTGTGTGAACTAGAGATATCATGTGAAATTAGTTTTGTATTTAATTTAATAGTTAGTATGTTGGCATTTAGCATAAAAGCAGAAGAAGAAAAAAAAAAGCTTTTAGTATATATAAATGTTCTTCCTTTTTACTTTGATTTTTACAAAGTTAGGTTGGATACATCTGTTTTGTTTATAGTTTGGGCTTTGGACTTGAGCTATTGACTTATGTATTCTCCCATTGCTTTTTCTTCTTCCATCAGTGGCCAACATTACAAAGCAAATAGGCTTGCCTGCCACCTTGGAACTTATGTAAGCAATTCTCCCCAGAAACCATGTGTTTGTTGTTTCTTTTACTTTTTCTACCTTTCTTCTTTGATCTTTTACTGAAAGGCTGCTATATATATGAACATACATGAAATCAATCTTACAGAAGGTTTGTAATTGATTTCATATACTACATATATCTATATCATTATTTTATGAATTTCTTGACCATATTTAAAAAGTTTCTTACATGATACTTTTGTTTCTTCAAAGTTATAACATCAGGTATTCCAGATAAAGGTGGGAAGAAACAAATTGGCTCAATCCCTTCAAGAGAAGAAATGCCAAAATTTGCTTAAGGCAAGTATCAACTGAATATCATTAATGATTCTACAACTCTTTTTGAAAATCTAGTCTAAGCTGCTTATGTCTACCTGCAGCTTGATGATGTTATTGATCTTGTGAATCCTAGAGTCAGTAATGAACTTGTGTGTCACTAAGGAATTGACAAAAAAATCAGTCTTGGGCATGCAAGTGAAACTCTTGCCATATATAATTTATTAGGTAAAGTAAGTCGTCATCATTTGTTATTTTGCTCAGCCTTCACAAAAATCATTATGTTTTACCGGTGATCTTATTGATACTCATAGAACATAGATGTGATGCTTTCATGTTCTTTAATAGCAACTGGGAAGATGAAGGTTTCATGACCGCTGATTTTTTGTGATGATGAATGACAAATTTGCCTAATGACTTGATCCCTTTGTTTTGCCCAGGAAATCCCAACTGATTGTACTAGAGATTTGTCAAGATCTATGCTTTTCTAAAGGAGCATTGCAACATTGCTAAGTGGGTTGCTCTCGGAGTCCTTGTTTGTTAAAGTAAGAAGTACTATATTTTTTTGTCCTTTATGGATATTTGTGATAAGCATTGTTTTATGTCATTCTACAAGAAATATTGTAGAATGAAACTATGGAACTGTTTTCTTATTTCCCTCTTGCTGAAAACTAAGGTTTCTGAAACAAAGCTATTTGTGCTTGTTAACATTGTAGTTGTAGTGAATGATATGGTGTGAGTATGTTCATTTCTGCCTCTTCAGTAGCTACTATCATTTTATCAAAAAAAGTAGCTACTATCATTATCTCGAAAAAGGAAATTTATAGTGGAGCCTCTTTGCATTAACCTGGTTTGGTTATTTGAACCACAAATGCTTGTTGAATTGATGAGCCTGTGCTTTTGTGTTGTGGTTGATCAACATGCCACTTGGTGACCCTTCATATCTGTCATGGAACACCCACTCTGGAGGGCACTGAACTCGAAACTGAACCAATACAACTCTAATATGTTTCATATTTATGAGAGTTTGTTGCTTACATCATTTTTTGTTGACTTCTTTTAAGAACTTGATTTCTCCTTTGGGGCATGAGTGCATGACACATGGACAGATTTTGATTCAAAATATATATGATGTTTGGTCCAAGCATACGTAGTTTTACATCACTAATTGGCAATGCATTAATCACAAATTTACATATATGTACAAGTTTTGAAGTAGGTTATTAGTTAACTAATTCATATGCTATATATGTCTATTTTTTGTAGGAGGACAAATGAAGACTTCAACAAAAGTAACTAACTACTTGGGGAGATAATTTTGGTGTATATTTTAATTACATTAGTTCTCATGGCTAGCAATATGGCATAATGATATACATCTATGTTGATGGTATTTTGGCTTGAACTAAGCAAGCTTCTTATGAAATGTATAGGATGAGCATTTTGTTGAAACAAGTACCTTATTAATATATTTTTAAGTTTATATGTTATATTATATGTGTAAGTGCAATATAAAATAAGATAAAATACCACTCATCTTGAGAAAATTATCCAAAGACATTTGTAAACGTTGCCACAAAAATCAGCTTTCGTAGCATAGGATATTGGGCGACAAAAATCAGCTTTCGTAGCACAAGATATTGGGCGACAAAAATCAGCTTTCGTAGCACAAGATATTGGGCGACAAAAATCAGCTTTCGTAGCACAAGATAATGGGAGACAAAAATCAGCTTTCGTAGCACACGATATTGGGCGACAAAAACCAGCTTTGTAGCACAAGTTATTAGGCGACAAAAAACTTGTTTCGTAGCACAAGATGTTGGGTGACAAAAGTCAACATTCGAAGCACAAGATATTGAGCGACAAAAGTCAACTTTCGTAGCACAAGATATTGGGCGACAAAATATAGGTTTTGTCACAAAAAGAAAATTTGGGCGACAAACTCTTTTTTTGTCGCCCAAAACAAATGGGCGACGCGTCTACGGCGACGCCTCCGCGATAAAAAAATGTTTGCCTCCGTAAAGTTTGGGCGACGAAAATGTGGGTTTGGGCGACGAAATGTTTTGTCGCCCAAAGCCTTTTTTCGTGTAGTGATATAAACTCAAATGACTATCAACCCTCATTACAAATGCGAATGTTGTATGTGGTACACTTTTTACATTTACCGCAACGTCTTTTTGGAACCGGGTTTGCCGCCTCTAAGATCTCCCTAAAACTCCTCATTCACTTGCCTCTGTTGTTATTCTTATAGCTTGATCGGGCGGAAAAACAATGACTTCAGTAGCTATACTTGTTTCAGCCAATGCCTCTGCGCTCTTTAAATTTGACGTTGAGCCACTACGATCATCACCACTATAGCTTGCAAGTTGTTTCGTTTTGAGAAAACTGAACTTTATAATACTCATTCAAATCAAGCTCAACACCTGCAATGTTATTATCATGGGACAAGTCACAACTACTAGCAACCAAGGTTAATGAACTGGCTGAAAATACAGAAAAACTGAAATAAAAATATGTAAAAGCATGACATGTTCATAAATAACAAGACAATGTTCATTATTAATAATAGTATGTTCATAATCTGTGATGTTATAAAACAAACTGCGCTATCAAACCATGTTTTGATAGCGCAGTTTACACAAATTTAACAAAGTTTTGGTTTATTGCAAACAGAACAACTTAGGTTGACAAATTTTCCACATTTTATAAGATTTCTTTTTACAATCCCAAACAATCAACAAAAAATAGCAAAACTTAACATTTGAGTGCATAAACTTGAAATTGAGATATCGAATCAACCAAAAATCAATCTTAAACTGAAATACAATCGAAAATCGAAGTGTGCAAACAAAAATCGGTACCGATATCCATGGTGGTTGGGAACAACGAACACGAAGAAAACAGATGAGAGTTGATGTCTAGATGAACAACCAAGCAAATTTGATTGAAGAAATCGACTTCGGATTTGAATAATACACTAGAAAACAAGGATAAATCGCGTTAGAGAATCCACAGGTAGAACTCGAAGCTTCAGTTTTGCGGGAGGGAGTTTGAGGAGGAAGACAGATCTAGGGCGCAAAAAAGACAAAAATGCCCTTAATGAAGTTAAATCCCTAAAACAGACGCACACTCCCTAAGCCGTTGATTTGGATGATCGAACGGTGCAAAATGCATTGCATTTCACACCGTAAAAGGCAGATGTATCTGATCCTTAATCTACAAAATAAAATTATTTCAAATCGGATAAACTGACTTGGACAAGGCCAAGTTCTTGTGTTCGGTTCTCCACCATTTTTAGAAATTCGGTTTTTGGTTCTGGTGTGGTTCTGAACCGATCTCTATCTCTATCTAAGGCTATCTCGTGAATATTGGTTAATGCCTTCGTTTTTCCTATAATCTATATATATTTAAAAGTTAAAGTTCTAGGTCATTGAATGCTAACTTTTAAAGATGAATTAATTTTTTTTTTCATTTCATGCCTTATTTATTTAGCCCAAAATTTAAACAATTTCTCAAATCCAAAAAGTACTAAAGTGACAATTTCATATATTAATAATTATATTGATAATATATAATCTTCTATATAATATAAAAAGTTTTTGATTCATAAATATATACAATTACTACATATTAATCAATTGAAAAGTCTTCATTTTCATATCGTTGTATAACTCTTATATCTTCACGTTAAATTTTTAACATAGTTCAATTTATATTTCTATTAAGCATGAAAAACAACCATCTATAGGGTTGAGATACGGTGAGGATGGGAAGAGAAGAGAGGAATGAGGACGCATGAGAACCGTCGGATGAGAAGCAAGCAGAGTGTCCAGATCGCTTTTCAAAAAATCGGCACGGCCGAATTATTCGCGAAAAAAACGGATTCACGTGCACGTGAAATGTAGATTTGTGTGCATGTCAAATACATTGTTGTGTGCATGCCCAATACACTACGGTGTGCACGTGAAATTCATTTTTGTGTGCATGCATAAAACGCGTACGTTCATATGGAATGAACAAAACGTGTGCACATGAAAACACGGTTGTGTGCATGCAAAGTATACTCTCGTTTGCATGCGAAGTATACTACTATGTGCATGTGAAAATGACATGTTTGTTCATTCGAAATGCACTACGTGCTATGTGTGCATGTGAAACAACGTAGGTGTGCACATGAAAATAACATATGTGTGCATGCGAAAATGACTCAAAGCGCATACGAAATAACATGTGTGCATATGTATGAAAACCAACAAAAATAACCTACGTGTGCATACAGAAATGACCTGTGTGTGCACATGAAAACAACGTGTGTGTGCATGCAAAACAACGTATGTGTGCATACAGACTAAAATGCGTGTGCACGCAGGACGCGTTTTTTTCGTGAAAAATTTGGCCGTGCCGAATTGTATCCTAATTTTTCTTTATTTTTTCCTTGACTGATCTGTGCGTACTTTTTCTTAATCCGACGGTCTTGGAGCGTCCTCACTCCTCTCCTAAGCCCCCATCCTCACCTTATCTTTTCCCCCATCTATATATATTTAAAAGTTAGTATTCTAGGTCATTGAATGCTAACTTTTAAAGATGAATTAGTTTTTTTTTTCCATTTCATGCCTTATTTATTTAGCCCAAAATTTAAACAATTTCTCAATTCCAAATAGTACTAAAGTGACAATTTCATATATTAACTATTATATTGATAATCTATAATCTTCTATATAATATAAAAAGTTTTTGATTCACAATTATATACAATTACTACATATTAATCAATTGAAAAGTCTTCATTTTCATATCGTTGTATAACTCTTATATCTTCACGTTAAATTTTCAACATAGTTCAATTTATATTTCTATTAAGCATGAAAAACAACCATCTATATATATTTAAAAGTTAGCATTCTAGGTCATTGAATGCTAACTTTTAAAGATGAATTATTATTTTTTTCATTTCTTGCCATATTTATTTAGCTTAAAATTTAAACAATTTCTCAAATCCGAAAAGTACTAAAGTGACAATTTCATATATTAACAATTATATCAATAATATATAATCTTCTATATAATATAAAAAGTTTATGATTCACAATTATATACAATTACTATATATTAATCAATTAATAAGTCCTCATTTTCATATCATTGTATAACTCTTATATCTTCACGTTAAATTTTCAACATAGTTCAATTTATATTTCTATTAAGCATGAAAAACAACCATCTATATATATTTAAAAGTTAGCATTCTAGGTCATTGAATGCTAACTTTTAAAGATGAATTGTTTTTTTTCATTTCTTGTCTTATTTATTTAGCCCAAAATTTAAACAATTTCTCAAATCCAAAAAGTACTAATGTGACAATTTCATATATTAACAATTATATCAATAATATATAATCTTCTATATAATATAAAAAGTTTTTGATTCACAATTATATACAATTACTACATATTAATCAATTAATAAGTCCTCATTTTCATATCGTTGTATAACTCTTATATCTTCACGTTAAATTTTCAATATAGTTCAATTTATATCTCTATTAAGCATGAAAAACAACCATATATATATATATATATATTTAAAAGTTAGCATTATAGGTCATTGAATGCTAACTTTTAAAGATGAATTAGTTTTTTTTTTTTCATTTCATGCCTTATTTATTAGCACAAAATTTAAACAATTTCTCAAATCCAAAAAGTACTAAAGTGACAATTTCATATATTAACAATTATATTAATAATCTATAATTGTCTATATAATATACAAAGTTTTTGATTCACAATTATATACAATTACTACATATTAATCAATTAAAAAGTCCTCATTTTTATATCGTTGTATAATTCTTATATCTTCACGTTAAATTTTCAACATAGTTCAATTTATATTTCTATTAAGCATGAAAAATAACCATCTATATCTATATATATTTCAAAGTTAGCATTCTACGTCATTGAATGCTAACTTTTAAAGACAAAATCAAAGGCTCAAGTAGGCCTAAAGTTATAGTTTGCCTGTAGGATTAGTTTATCACCATTAGTATATAATATGTTAGATTTTCCAATCGGTTTTTACTATAGGGTTTATAAACCAATATAAAATACATAAGTATAATTATAGGCTATTTTGTAATTTAAGTAATTAAAATTTTCTTTGTTTAATTTAATATACCATAGCATAATTATGTGTATATATAAAAATGAGCACTATGTGTAAGTAATTATTCCCTCTCCTCACACACTTTTTTCAGCTAAATCTTGCCTCTACGTACAGACTACTCTTTAGGTTATGACTCATTTTTTAACCTAAATCTCAATTAGTGATAGTTACTACATACTGTATATGTTATATTTTGCTCTCATTTACTCCTACTTTAATATTATCCAATTACTACACGTAACTCTCGTATTTAGTACACAGTGAATGGTTGGAAACAAATTATAGTCAAGATGTCTAAACGGTTATATGTAAAAATGGCTTCACTTTCCAAGTAACATTTTCATCTATAAAAGGGCAAAAACGGTGGTATTCCGTTCATTTGCTCTGGGCATCCATCATCTCATTCTTCTACATGGAAATTAGTTTTAGAAAACCATATAGTGAAACTTGAGAGATAGTGGGCAACACCTTAAAAAGACATGATCACTGAAATAAGCATAATTATTAAGTTAAAGATGTGAATAAAGATTTCCGATTGTCGATGATGCAAGTATATATCCACCTCACGGTAAACTATCCTTAATTATATGTATTTGGATCTCTTTTGTAGTCTACAATACTTACATATATCGGTTTAAATTTATTAATATAATTGTCTTTTGATCGAGATAGGTTAATTTTATGTGAAGATGTCAGAGAATTGGATAATCTAATAGCACTATTGAGACATCGATTGCTTACATCATGCACCAATAGCTTTCACTAGACGGAGGACAAAGACAATCGATTTAAGACGACTGATTGTTAGTAAAGAATAAAGAAAACTATTTTATGGACGATGTAAACCCTTCAACTATTGGTAGCATAAATTCAATTAGGTTTGTATTTTTAGTTTCTTTTTTGTACTAAATCGTTTAGGTAGGTGTGTTGTTATTTTGGTTAAGGATGATTTTTATTGTTCTATTTTATACATAAAAGACATTATTAAAATGCAATAAATTTGTAAGATAAATGCAAAAAATTAGAAACGTGAAGTGTAGTGGAGCATGTAAGAAATGAGAGTTGTTGTAGCAAGTTTCTTTCAAATACTCAAGTTCAAGCACAACATATAATTAGATAGGCATTTCTAAAATATTTCCCAAATATTTTCAAAGGAAAAAACACATCCTTACAAAAAACAACTACCACCTTAATTCAAAATTTAAATTGAACTTCTGACCAAAATAAATAAATAAAATTGTACTTCGTACAATCATAGCATTTTATACCTAAAATACTTAGATATTACATTTTTTGTCAAGACTTAGATATTACATTTAAATACATATCAAACAATATATCGTCTAAGATAAAACATGAAACAACAATCCATATATTAGAAACTCAAATTTAAATCGTGACACTACATATATATAAAAGGCTCGTGCGAAACACGGGCTTCGATTTCTAGTATTGGTTAATGCCTTCGTTTTTCTTCCCTCGTATTCCTTTTTCCAACAAACTTAATAGATTTGTTTTAATGTTGTAAGACGATGAATAAAATAACACGATTACTATTCAGCGCATAGGCAAAATTGCCTTTCAGCGCATAGGGTCGCCACGTTACGTGTGGAGTGGCTCCACACGTAACGTGGGGTACATTTTAAATTTTTTTTTTTTTAATCCACACGTTCTCAAACCAGTATCCTCCATCCAGTTAGATAGGCATTTCTAAAATTTTTTTTAAAACTTTTTTAATCCACACGTTCTCAAATGTCAGATAAAAAAGTATGCTAGCTTAAACCTTCATGGAGACAAAAAAAATCAGCTCACGTTCTCAAACCAGCATCCTCCATCCAGTTAGGACTAATTTCCTAACATTTCAACATTGATAAAAAAAAGATAAGTTTTAGATATTTTTTTACGTGATGTTTAAAAAAAAAATATTTTTTTTTTATAAAAAAAATACCACACGTAACGTGTGGATTAAAAAAAAAAAAAATGTATCCCACGTTACGTGTGGAGCCACTCCACACGTAACGTGATGACCCTATGCGCTGAAAGGCAATTTTGCCTATGCGCCGAATAGTAAGGCCCTAAAATAAATGTAAGAAACGTATTAAATATGAGATGAAAATTGAAGTTGTTAATTTAGTTAGTGGTTAAAATGATGTTCACGTGTATACTAAGTCATTTTAATTTCTCAATGGGCATAATGAGATTCATTGATTATTTGTAATTTCTCTAATTGAACAAATCCGTCAAAGTTTTCATATTTTTATGTTAAATTCCCATTTGATTATAAAATAGTTTTTATTTCAAATGTAAAAGATAAAATACTACAATTTTATTAAAATTATAATTTCTTTATTTTCTAGAAATTATGATAATAGTTAAACTAAGTGAGAAAATAAAAAGTAATTCTTCGTAACTCATAGAATGAATATCACTATTTTAAAAGTTACAATTTTGATGGTTGGAGTTTACGAAGATGAGAAAAAACTAAATGATTAACAATTTTTATTTTATTTTAGGGACCAAATAATAAACTTTCTTTGTTTCATTTTTTTGTAACTATTTCTGATAAATCATTAATTATTTTTAGAAAACTATTTAGTATTTAGAATATGATGTTATAATTAAAAATGATCGGGAAATATAAAAAAGAAATGACTTAATTTGATATATGTAAAAATTAGATGATAATATCTAATTTAAAATATGATATATTTAATCTATTAACTGAGATAGAAATGTCATGTTAAGTTAAAATGATGTAAGATATAAATATTAATTAATAAATAGATGTCCATTAAATGATACATGAAGACCAAAAAAAATGGAAATACAATACAGACTTGATTTGAACTTGAGACCTTTGGTGAAGAACATTTGTCATTAATCACTAAGCTATCATTAATTTACTGATTACTTCTATATGTTTATAAGAGGGGATTCTCATACATATGACTCTTAAAGTAAGAAACATTTTGAGCCATTGGATCAAGGGAAGAAAGAGGTGAGATTAAGTGGTATGGTGACATTTTCGTAAATATCGTAAATTTTTTTCGGTCCACATTTTTTTTATCGTTCTAAACTGTTATTTTTAGGTTCACATATATACACTAGGTGTTCATTTATATGTATTATAAGGTTCATATATTAATATTAGACGTTCATACAGTTTGTATTAGAAGTTTATAAACTAAAGAGATGTACAAACACACTTTATAAGATAGATTCATTGAATATATCAAGTATGAACTTCTATTCTGTTAAATGTGAACCTTAAGCATAGTGTATAGTCATCAACCCATTACCCTTTACGTATATTTCTTTGTACTTGGTCTTTGAGGTTCATATGTAACATACACATGTTCATATATTAGTTCTGTAAAGCTCATATGTAACATGCACATGTTTATGTTTGAAATTATTTTTACTTGGTCTTTGAGGTTCATATATAACATGCACACATTCATATATTAGTTCTATAAGGTTCATATGTAACATTCACATGTTCATATATTTAAAATTATTTTTACTTGGTCTTTGAGGTTCATATATAACATGCACACATTCATAAATTAGTTCTATAAGGTTCATATGTAACATTCACATGTTCGTATATTTGATGTTCATATATGATAACGTCAATGTTCATATGTAACATGTACACGTTCATATAGTAATTCTCTAATGGCTCGTTTGGTATCCATATTAAGTATATTAGATTTCGGGTATGGATATGAGTATCATATATTAGGTATGGGTATGAGATTGATATCTGATATCTCTGTTTGGTATGTTATAGATATCAGATGGGAAGGGAAGAGGAGATATGAGTTATATCCTAGCAAAATCTGGTATATAGGGATGTTGAAAATTAGGATATCAGGATATCAAAGATATGAGCTGATATCCATATACTGATATACCAAACACTAGGTATGGGTATGGGTCATATCCATACCTATACTTGATATCAGGATATAAATACCAAACCCCCCCTAAGGTTTATAAACTAGAGGGACATATGTTGTGTGTTGATGTTCATATGTTGTCATTTAATGTTCATATATGGATAACGTATCCTTCCTCCCAGATTTAATTTATAATATTTGTGCTCTACATATTAAGTGAAAAGTGAAAAAAATTAACAAGGGCATGCTCTGGGGAGGGGGAGGGGGGGACTCAAGACCTCTCATTTCGTCCCACACTCCAAAACCAACTGGACCAAGTGTCTTTTGTAATTTATTATGGAAAAAATCATATAACATCACGAGTCTCCCTGCTGGACACACACGCTTGATGAACGACTCAAATGGCTTCGTATTTCGTATGCGGGGGGGGGGGGGGAGTTGAACCCAAGACCTCTCCTTCCCTCCCACACTCCAAAACTAGCTGAGCCAAGTGTCTTTTGTGATTTATTATGGAAAAAAACATATAACATCACGAGTCTCCTTGCTGGACACACGCGCTTGATGAACGACTCAAATGGCTTCGTATTTCGTACACGGGAGCTGCTTCACACTTGATCTTGTTTTATGTTTACAATGTATTATGATATTGTGCAAAGTAAATAAATGCATTAAATTGAGCAATGTACTCAATTTTATATTTGTAGTATAGATAGATTCATTTTTTAGCGATGGGTGAATTCATTTATATTGGTAGTGTTATCAACTGTAATAAAATTAGAAATAGTACATTTTTCAATTCTATTTAACATTGAATCAAGTAATGTTTTCAGGCCAGCCCGTGGACTACGACAAGGGGATCCTATAACTCTCTTCATTTTTATTATTGCCATGAAATTATTATTACGAACACTAGTTTTTGAATCCCAACAACAACACCGTCATGTAGGTATTCAACTAACAAGGAACGGAACATGTATACCAATTCTTAACTTTGCGGATGATACTTTAATCATTGCCAATGTATCCTAGACTGATATGCAATATATAAAGAATATACTTGGCAATTTCACTTCAAAACTAGTCTAACGACTGATTGCCACAAAAATACCTTCCAAACATCATCCAATATCTCATCTCAACAAACAACTTCCATTGCTTCAATATTAAATATTCAAATTACAAAATCAATGGAGAAATATCTTGGAATCCCAACAGTTACATGCTAGGTGAAAAAGGAAATGTTTAATTACTCTATATTAAGTCTAAAAAAACAATTGTCTAAATAAAAATCGAACTCTGTTTCTCAGGCAAGCCGATGCATCCTCATTCAGTCCAATCTCCTCCCCAAAGTTAATTAATTAAAGGAAAGCTTTTTCTTACCACAAACAGTGTACAATGAATTTGACAAAATTAATAAAGAATTCTTTTGAACAAGAATACACATAATCACCTCCCCTCAATAAGCTAGGATTACATTTGTCGGCCTAATGTTCAAGGTAGATTAGGTTTGGATAAAGCAGAAAGCATGAATAAATTCTTACATATGAAACTCTTATGGAAAGTTTTAGTTGAACCGGATAGTGCATGGGTACGAATCATAACAAAAAAGTGCTTAGGTTCCCTTGACGTTTTCTCTTACAAAAAAAGCAATCTTGACAATTTTCCAGACTTCTACATATTCATGATACATTTAGAAAATGAATATTTTGGGAAGTAGGAAACGGACAAACAGTTAACTTCTAGACGAATAATTGGATTCCGAATTGTGATTTTCTTCCATAGTTTGACAACTTAGACATTACTCCAAAATTGTCACATTTTATTACATCCGATCATCATTGGAATGTTCATCTTTTACAAAGTCTACTCCCCATTCTATAACTACAAAGATATTGAAAATACATATCCCTTCAACAGATACAGATGACAAGATTTTTTGGCGTCTGTCTACCGACGTAAATTACTCTGTCAAATCCTCCAAAACTTTTACTCATCAGACAACCACAAACACAATCTATGACTCTTCGTCTTGGTTATGGAAACTAAAGATTCTTCCAAAAATTCAGACCTCCCTATGGAAAGCAATTTCTGACGGCTTACCCACAACGGAACGTTTGAATCGTCATTATTCTAGAGTACCATCACAATGTAGATTATGTAATTCTGCCACTGAAGATCTAGAATATATATTTTTTCGGCTAAGCTCTTTGCACCCTAACACCATCCTATTTGCACCGGGTTACAGGCGCGCGGAAGCCGATGCCGGGCGGAATCCACTGCTGTGCGGAAGCCGATGCCGAGTGGAATCCACTGCTGCGCGGAAGCCACTGCCGCGGAAGCCAGTGCCAGTCCATGAAGGTACAGCCAGTTCGTGAAGGAGTAGATTCGTTGCAGAGGGGAAATGGCCGACACCGATGGGATTTTGGACAGCATAGGAAGGGATAGCAGCTCGTGAAGTAAATAGCAGTGGATTCGTTCAATCGCCAGACGAAGCTGAAGTGTATATATATGCATTGAGCGCTGCGGAGAATTCATACCATTTATATATCCTACAAGAGGTGAACACCATTTATTCTACTACGAAATGTCGTGGCATAACAACGATCATGAAAATTATGAAGAATCGCCTAAACTGGTATGTATTTTACAATTATTAAAACTATGAATAAAATTAGTATAAGATTTGTAATCTATATATTAAGATTTTTGTGTTGTGTCATTAACGCATATTATGAGTAGATTAATTGTATCCAAATTCTCTTGAAAATCATCATGTCATGCAAATTAAAATATGTAATTTTCCATCTCTAGTCATTTAACTACACAATTAATTTGGTGGGCTACAAAACGTACAAAAAATCTTAATTGTGTGAATTAATTTGTGGAATAGTGGAGAGAATTATTGTTTTTAACTACTTGTTGGATGACATTTTAATTTGCATGAATTGACCATCAAGAGATTTTTTTTAACTACTTGTTCGATGACATTTTAATCATATACCGCATTAAATATGTGTGAATTACACATTTTAATTTGTTAACTACTTGTTCGATGACATTAACGCATATTATGAGTAGATTGAAAATGTCATCGCACAAGTAGTTAAAAACAAATTAAAATGTGTAATTCATTGATTTACACATTTTAATATGTGTGAATTACACATTTTAATTTGTTTTAACTACTTGTTCGATGACATTTTAATTTGTTTTTAACTACTCATAATATGCGGTATATGATTAAAATGTCACCGAATAAGTAATTAAAATGTGTAAAAATTGAAAATGTTGAAACATATTAATATGTGTGAATTAATCATATAATACTCCATTGATTTTGATAGAAAAAAATTGAAAATGTTGAAACGTACAAAAAAGATAGCATTAATTCCAACTGGCATTATGACATCACGAGTGAAGTTAGAAGAGTGTTAAACTATCTCCTTAATTTGTGTGCAATAGGTTCAAACGTCATTTAATAAACTCGGAGGGAGTAGTAACATATTGAATTATAATGTTTACGAATTTTGGCAGGATTTTACGACATACTTTCAAACAGATTATATGTGGGGAGATCGAGAAACCATGTTAGACTAGGCACGTCAACAAGGACGGTATCTAAATATGGTTCTAACCATAAAAAAATCTTGGGAACGGAAGGTTATATTAGCATGCGAAAAATCAGGTAGGTATAGGCCATACTCGGATAATTTGACACGGAAAACACGTACAAAGAAGAGCGAATGTCCATTTGAGCTGAATGGGCTTATGCAAAGGGACGACACTTGGATACTAAAGGTGATATGTGGTACACACGATCATGACCTTCCACAAAATCTAGAGGGTCATGCCTATGCTGGACGATTGACTGAGGAACAACGCGTGGATGTATTGGCGTTGACAGAAGCTCAAGTAAAGCCCAAGAATATTTTCACGTTCTTACGTCAGAAGTACAAATCCATTGTTACATCGCGAAAGCAAATTAACAATGTACGACAAGCATATCGCGAACAAGAAATAAGGGACATGTCAGTAACTCAGTTCACAAAGCATTTTTTTATCGGATATGGGTTATTATGTTAGTGACCGAACGGTGCCTGGAACGAACGATGTGGTTCAAGACTTGTTTTGGGCCCACCCCCAATCACAACACCTGTTGAACTTGTTTTCTTATGTCGTAATAATGGATTCGACATACAAGACAAACAAGTAAGTTTAAGCCGGTGTAATATCTTTTATATAGTAATTTTAGCTAATCAATAGAGTGTGGTAATAACGGTATTTATTATCTGCATTGAATTTATTTGTAGGTACAATATGGCACTTCTTGAGATTGTCGGCTTTACGTGCACATGAAAGACTTTTAACGTGGCATATTCTTTCATGGCACACGAGAACGTTGACCACTACGTATGGACATTGTATGAATTGGAGCACTTGTACGATAAAATCAGAAAAAGACCAATGGCGACAGTCACAGATCGAGATTTGGCTGAAGTTAAGGCTATAGCCCACATTTTTCCCGATGCCCAACATCTGTTGTGTTGGGTGCATATACTAGCCAACTGTAAACCTTATGCGCTTACTGTGACAGGTAATAGTGGTTTAGCAAATTCTCTCTCAAACCAATGTCGTGCATTGTTCAACTCCAAATCCGAGGATATCTTCTTGCAACGGTTAATTTACTTTGCGGTTTAGGAATTACTACATGCTACTCATACAAGACATGATTTATTGATAATTATATTATGTTTACAGGGTTGAGGGGGCCCACTCTGTGCTGAAAGATTTCATCGATTCTTCTGTTTGTGGCTTCAACACAATAGCAAATAAGATCCATTGTTTGATAGAAGATCAGGTTGTTGTTGTGAGAGGATCCATGGAGATGGATCGAAATACGATCCCTGCGCGTGTCAACAAACTAAAACCACCTATGGACTGTCTTTTTCTCCGACTTACCAACAAGGTGTCAAAATTGTGTATAGACACAATATTGGGCACAATGGATAGGGTCTTGCACCCAAAATATGAATTTGACCCGACTGTTTGCAATGACCGTTGGTGGACAACGGTCAGAGGACTTCCATGTGCACACGATGTATATGAAGCAATGATGACAAATACCCCGTTGAAGCCAAGTTATATTCATCTTTTCTGGAAACAAGTTGTATGGGAAGGTGTTACAGAACATGCGCTCCCGTAATACGATGTTCCCCTAACGACAGATGACCTAGTATTCGAGGACTTGATGGGGGATATAAATGTTGGGAGGCTGAGCATTGACCATATCCACCGTATTAAAAGGGCATACAAAGACGGGACCATGCTTGGGAGGTCCTCACTGCAGGAGCCTCCTACTAGCTCCATCAAATCAAAGGGGAGGCCAAAGAAGGATTCAATGAGAAGGGATAAGACCTGGTTGGAGCATGCAGAAGAGAATACACATATCAATCCGCCCACCTCGATGAGCGGTTCAATATTAAAAGGTCGGGGTAGTCAGAGCCAGCGTGCACGCCGTAAGCCATCAATAAGCGAAGTAGTAGTTGGGCCCGAGGATGACCAACCAGACATGCATTTAGGGGTCAATTTCGGCGTCTAGAATGTGGACCCATTTATGTTCATGTACATCACCAGTGCCTTGGACGTGGCGGGGGACGGTCACTGCGGGTATCGGGCACTTGCAACACTACTTGGGTTGCCCCAGAGCCAATGGAAGCAAATTCGAAGGGAGATGGCGATAGAGTTGAAAACAAACATACACGTATACAGTACAATCCATCCAATGGTCACGCCGCTGCCCGATCTGATCCATAACATCAACTATTCTGGAAAAAATTATGGACTCCAACATTGGATGGAGATGCCGATGTGTGGCTTGATTTTTGCTACAAAATACCAAAAAGCTTTGGTGTTCTTGGCTTGGAACGGTGCGCACACTAGTCTCCCAATGATTTGCTACAACCGCGATGAGCTCCCTCCTACAGAGGTGCTTGCAGTGGCCTTAGTGGGAGCACGTAATCATTTTATACCGGTGAACTACGTTGCCCTATCTTGTTTTAATTTTTTGTACTTAAAATCGTATATCTGTAAAGATGAGTTCATTTGTTTCAGGTATGGCTGGGGAGTGACGCGCCAATCCCTCCCATTGTGGCGCAGTGGAGAGAATTCCATCATCAAAGTGTTAATAATTGGGATCGTGCATTTCTTCCGCGTATTCAAGAGTTTCAAAGATATCGTGTTGAAAATGATCGACTAGCGGCCTAATTATATACATGTAATTTTGGGTAGTAATGTATAATTTTTACATATTTATCAATTAAAATAGTTGATAAAATTTTGTTGTTACACATTTTCTAATTCGACCCAAACACGTTACATTTTTTAACCCAAATTTTTTTATCCATCTTAACCGGTTCCGCCCGATAACTATTTTGTTATTCTATTTTTTTAATTTGATGTATATATATTATAATTATACCTACTATATATATTAAATATACTATACCCAGTATAAAATTGGCTATAAAAACCTCAATTTTATACGTTCCCATTCATTCAACAATCTGTCCAAGTCCCTTCTAGCACCCCAAAACGGAATCAGCCTCCCCCCACCGCCCCTCGCCTCCCACCGCCGCGCGCCTTCCACCGCCGCGCGCCTCCCACAGCCGTGCGTCACCCAGTGCCGCGCGCCTCCTAGTGCTGCCCTCTGCTCTTCCCCGGCCGCTGTCCTCCGGTGCATGTATGCATGTAATCCGATGGCCATCTCAAATGCAGTAAAGATGAGTTCATTTTATTCTCTTCAATCCTCTCATAAGCTCTCTTTCAATCCTTTTTTTGCAGATTTTCTAAGTGTTTTTTTGTAGATTTCTAAGTGTTTATAGTAGAAACTATGGCACGGACTCGAGGACGCAGCAGTCTATGGGTATTTTACTATCATCCTTACATAATTAATTTCTTTCATAATTTATGGGTCTTTTTATATACGTGCTTTCTTTTCATTTATAATACAATACTACTTGTAAGATATGATTATTCATATATTTTGCCTAATTTGTATAAAAGCCTACCAGTTTGATAAAATATCTAATTTATATTTATTTAGTCACAAAAAAACATAGCTAATTTAGGTTGATAATTGGGCTATAATTTGTAGAATAATGTAAGGACAAATAGATAAATGGGTTAATTAAGTTGATGACTTGGCATAGTTAGAAGGTTGATCGCCCCATACTACTTTTAAACTACTATATTTATATACATGCAACTTTTCTACATTCACAATAATACTTGCCCATTTTTTTAATAATAATATTAGTTTGTTATTATATGGTTTTAGAGTTCTTTAACAAACAGATTCGGCTTGGGGGGAGGGTCACGACACGTGCACGAGCGAGGGGTCACACAATCCGCTCGCAGAGAGAACGAAATCAGAAGAACGGAAGTCGTTGACGAGGAAACAAATTTAGGACCCCAAAATGAGGAGACGGGTGTCCGCGCGGAAGAGGAGGATGTGTCCTACCATTCCGCTTCCGGTCACGCCAATACTGCAGGTCCGTCCGCCAGACGAAGCTTCTCTGGCACAGCCGGTCGGTCAGGAAGTGGGCCTTCATCTTCTAGGTTACGCCCGTCAGCTAGTGCACGATACTACTCTCCGGCTGATAATGTACCTGCACCGATGGAGGTTGACGGATATGGCGGTGGACCTACAAATCTTACATTGCTCAGGAATTTCGATACCCACATTTCCAGATTTGTGTGGAAGAGTACTGATAAGAATTACGTAAGTTGACATACTATATCCTTACCATATACAATCATTCAAGTATACAAAATGTATTAATTTTCACTTGTTGTTGCAGGTCCAAAAAGTACTTAAACCACACGGAAGGTCTACCGGACTAGTGCCGTGGAAGGAAGAAGCGATCCCACGTGGGCGATGGTTCACACGAGCAAGACAAAGCGGGTTGACTAGGCTGTTGTCCCTAGAGTGGAAAACAATGGATTGGGTCTTGATTTCGGCGTTCGTAGAGCGTTGGCACCCCGAAACGAACAGCTTCCATTTTCCATGGGGGGAGATTACCATAACGCTCCATGATGTGTACAAGATTATGGGGTTGGATATTTACGGCATGCCTCTGGTCCAAACAATGACAGAAGATGAATTGTTTTCCATCCTCGGTTGTGTGTATGGCTTCAATGAAGAACATATGGCTAGAAATAAAACCAATAGTGGTTTTGTCGTAAGTGAATTGAATGGGTGGTTGAAGAATTTCGTAACGGGTGAATCAAATGTACACCCAGATATTATTGCATCTGGCTTTTTGGCGGTTCTCATAGGGTGCACCCTCTTCTCTGACAAGTCTGCGAGCAAGATAAAACTCAATTTATTTGGAGTTGTACTGGACATCGATTCGACACGAGACTATGCATGGGGCGCAGCAACTCTTGCCTACCTATACCGACAATTAGGTATGACAAGCCGTAGAGATGCAAAACAAATATCTGGTTGTTTGCTGCTTCTCCACGTAAGTATCCAAATCTCTTAATATTGTCATCTAATATTATTATATATCTATTAGTTACCAATTTTCGTGTAGAACTGGATTTGGAGCTACTTCCCCAAGTTTAGGGGTCATCTTTCTCAAGAAATGGCCAGCATGAAAGATGGTCGAGCTGCAGCTTGGGATGAGCATCGACCGTCTAAATTGCCAGGTTGTGACAGGATAGAGGGTATGAGGCGGGAGCTCGACTTAGTAGCCCTTGACGAGGTACTACAAATTTTGATATATTGCTTCATTCTAAATTCATATTTTTATACAATGCACACTAAAATGTTTTTTTTTTTACAGGTAAATTGGGTGCCATGGAAGGGCATCAATTTCAATGATGAATTCAAGATTTCCATGTACAGAGGTACCCTGAAGTTCCTCACTTTTGACGAACCGTACATGCATGATCGGGTTACTCGTCAGTTTGGTCATGTTCAGGGAGTGCCTCAACACCCAATTCGGCCTCACTCTGTTACACGAAAACTTGATCTGACCAAGTACGAAGCCTTGTTTAGCAGTGATGACGACCATTGGGAGGAACGGTTGAGCTACCTCTACCCGATAATGGAGCTACCCAGATGTCGTAATGCATGGGATGTGACATCTGACTATATGGACTGGTTTACGGAGCATTCTCACCCCTTCCTTGATTACAGATCCCCTGCACTACTTGCAGAAGGTGTCGCATGGCCCGTACCGCTTGCCCTCGATGCAGTGAGAGTACGTAACCATATTGTTTTATAATTATTTTATTAAATAATATATCATCTAATATTTTATTGTATTGATTTTGCGATGACAGCATATGAACCAAGTGGAAGGTATCATACGGGATGAAATGGACATGATTAACATGTACGAGGACTCGCATCCATTGAAGCGGACGCTTATGAAGATTTATGAAATGGTGACAAATGAGGTCATCCCAATGCCAGTTTTTCCGACGCGAGCTTCTCAAAACCAAGGCTATGCTCCAGCTCGCCATAGTGATTTCGGGACACAACGCCAATCACCACCATGTCCAAGCTCAAGGGGTGGATACCAAGCTCACTCATTTCAAGGTCATGACTTAGGGCCACAGTTTCGGGCTGCTTCTTTCGGGACAAAATATCAAGTTCCATACTTTCAGTATGGACAACAAGATCCTAACTTTGGGTTTTCCTCATTCGGGGTTGGATCCCAACCCCCCGCATCCAGGTCAGGATCCCTACCTCCCGCATTTGGGTCTGGATCCCACCCCCCCTGCATTCAGGTCAAGTTCCCAACCCCTTGCTTTCGGGGTCGGATCCCAAGCTCCAGGCTATGACACATTGAATCAAGACCACATGGAGGGTTTTACATCATTACTTGGATCATCATCATATCCATATGACTACCCTTTTTCGTATGGAGAAGGGTTCGGAGAATTAAATAGGTTTATATTAAGTCTTTTATTAAGAAGTTATTTATGCTACTTGTCTTTTCGGAGAAGGACAATATGAAGTTATTAATGTTGAATAATAATGATTTCAATTTTACTTTTAAATTATTGCAAGTTACATGTTTTTCATATAACTTTAACAATATTTATTAATATTTAATATTTTTTAAATATCGAAGAAGAACCCAACTCGACCTAAAAATCCGACCGTTACATATTTTTCATATAACTTTAACAATATTTTTTAATATTCAATATTTTTTAAATATCGAAGAAGAACCCGACTCGACCTAAAAATCCGACCGTTACATATTTTTCATATAACTTTAACAATATTTTTTAAATATCGAAGAAGAACCCGATTCGACCGAATCCGACCCAAATTCAACCCAAAAAATTGTACGACTCGATCGATCCAAACCCGATCCAATTTACGTATAATTTTACGGGCTACCACATCCGCCGCCATCCAGCGCCGGCAACCCACCGCCGGCATCCATCACCATCGCCGACATCCAGCAACCGCCGACAACTACCTCCGCACGGCATCCACCTCCGTGCGGCAACCACTTCTGCGCGGCAACCACTTCCGCGCGGCAGCCACTGCCGCCCGGACTGCAGGTGCAGTTTGCACTCTGCAACCCGGTGCAAATAGGATCGTTTTTACATGTCCTTATACCAAACAAATGATATATAATTTAGAGAGAATCTCAGACAAAAAGTTCATTTTCCAACATACATAAGACTTTTGCACAAACCTCAATTACTTTAGGACTTCTAACACATCACCAGAACTCATGTACTTCCTTTTGTGGGCCATACGAAAGCATCATAATTTTATCATTTTCCACAAAGATGACCATCACCAAAACACTACTCCTTCTCACCAGGCCATTCTCCAATACCAAGATTGGATAACTACAAATTCAATCCAACTCTTTCAAGTTAAAAGAAAGTCCAAAAGATACCGACTTACTAATAGAATTTGGAAGAAACCACCCACATATTGGGTCAAATTATATCTTGATGGGTTGAAACGACATAACATTGCCTCCCATATAGGTTTTCTTCTTCAGAATCACCATGCATTTTTTTATACATAGATTGAAAACAGATACCTTAAATGTCTATTATGCAAACGAAAGCAATTTCCGCCTTAAACGGTATTTGAAAAGCTATTTCCTAGGAAATTAATTATAGAAGGAGACTACTCAAACATTTTTATAGAAGGAGATAATTTGACTATTATTAACTCAATTAAAGGTGTACGGAAAATACCTTGGAAAATTCGAACAATTGTATTAGACATATCTTGACTACTAAACCAGTTCGATTCAGTTCTAGTGATACATTGTTATAGGGAGACAATTCAAGCAATTGATTACCTCGTAACACACGACATCAGTCCCACATCAGCCAGAAACATTTTTCGCATGATTACAAGCAACAACGACTCTTCCTCAGAAATTCTTAATGTTAGAAATGAGTTCTTTCATATAAGCTCTATACGAGAGTCTTTTTGTAAAAATTTTGTAAAAATCATCCGTTCTAATAATTTAAATCGAACTCTTTATCTAAAAAGGACCTAATGTTTCCCTTGTATTTTTTTTTAGAAATAGTAGACAACTCTTTAACACTCGTGGTTGTAACATAAATTTGTGATACTCGTGGTCGCACTTCTAATTTTCAGTAGTATTTGCTAATCAATCATATATTACTGTCATGTGTTTTTCTTCTAATTAAATATTGAGCGTTTCTATTTATTTTTTCTAGCTCTTATGGACTTTCAAATTGCATAAATAACTATATATACCTCAAGTATGGTGATTTTAATTTAATATTTACGTTTCAATTTTTTGTATTTTGCTTAATGTAACTTTCTATGGATGCTCTTGAATTTAAAACATAATACTTTTGAACCCGATATTTTATAAAAATAAATAATTAAATCAATAAAACATAAGTGGAATTTTTGTTCATAAAATTTAAAATTGATTGAGAAGTATGTGATCAGTGTGGAGTTTTTCCTGGATTGTTTGGTTCGAGATGTTTCGGTTGAGGTCGTGAGTGTGGTTGTGTGGTTCCAGTGGTTTCCTGTGTCAAAGTTATGCCCAAGAATTTCGTCGCATTTCAAGTTGAGTGTCCTGCAGATTGCTCTCCGGCAGAACATCATACGCTGTTTTAGGCTTGTTTGTTCTAACCCGCATTTATGTCATTCTCAACCCATCCCCAGGCCGTGTTAGCTCTTCATTTGTGCTTGTACGGTTCTTGTTTAACTCATTATTATATATGATTTATTTCATATCGGTGTCGTTGTCCGACTTCTGAGCCTAACTCAGACTCTCAATGGATATGTATGATATTTTGAATTCTTTTATTATAAAAAAGTGGAATTTCTTTACCCTAATTTATTTCCTTAAAAAGAAAGTATTTACTCATTAACTACTAAAAAAGAGGGAGGGTTCAATGGTGGTATATGTGCATGTGGTTGGCCAAATTCTTCAATCGTGGATGTCTTTAAGAGTTGACACATCAACCCCATCGTTTACGTGTTTGATGGAGTGTCGTCAACTAAATTTTAGGACAATCTGAGAGTTTCCTTTTTTCAAGTTGGCCTTTAACATTAATGACTGCTATTGTACGTGTCTTCTTTTAAGGGCTTTATTATTGCATGGAAGCCACGTATGGCACCAGTTAGGGACGCCAATCTTCTTCGCGCAACTATATAAACCATATTTTGCTTTCGCTTCTTTCACCAATCCTCGTCTGTTCCTACGGTATTAGTGGTTAACCCGGGTGTTCATAAGCAGTATGTTTTTTTTATGTGTTTCATGGTTCTATACCGTTATGCAAGAGCTTGGCGAAGATGGTTGTGATTGTTCATTGTGCAATAGTTTTCTGATGTCGGGAATATGGTTGCGCTCTTGCCTCAATATCTTTCAGATGCTCTTTCTCTTGATCATTTGTGGGTGGATCGGTTGGACCTACTTCTGCTTTGTTGAGTTTTTTTAGTTATAGCGGGGCATCGAGATGCTGCTGATGGCTAGGATTTTTTCCCTTGTTTCTTTACTTTCTTCATATGTGAAAGGCTGGGTTTTTTTGGGCCGTTGATTTCAAAGGGGTGTTGTGGGCCTAACTACATACCTCATACGCAAGATTTTCGAGGTTTGCAAGTGGAAATACCAGCTTTCGTAAATGGAATGTCAATAAGATGGAAATTGTTTTTGGCCAGGTTTTGGAATGATTTGTTCTTGGGCCTAGCTCCCTAGCTTATAAATTGGTTGCTTCTTGGGCATATCCCCCTCTCTGTACACGTGAATGCAGAGGCAAACTAGGGGAATAAAACCGTGATCTACATTATTGACACTCTTTAGCTTCATCAGTGTCACCACTTGTGCAATTTCTTCCGTAAATGAGTTGTCAATAAGATGGAAATTGTTTTGGGTCAGGCTTTAGAATGGTTTCTTCTTGGGGGACCCTCGTACGTTTACACCGGGTGTAAAAGAATCTCTTACACCAATTGCTATAATGTTGACACACGTCACTCAATATACTGAAAAGTAAAATTAAATCTAAAGTGTTTTTGGAAAGATAAAACTTTTACTGTGTAATACTGTTACCCATGTCTGCTTCCCTTCTTCAACAATACATCCATGAACTCTAAAAATCTCATGACCATCACCATCTTCCGCTTCCCCAATTCCACCATCAACTTTGACCTCCAATAAAAAACTCAAATTCTAACCATTGCCATCTAAGTTGTTGCCCTCTTCTTTATATGATTTCTCGCCCACACCACTATCAAATTGGGCACCCACATCACCGAATTTGGCCTCCATCGAAGACAACGTAAACCCATATCACCAGAGCAAAACCGCTACTCTCCTTCGGCGATTTTTACCCACACCGCCTGCAACTCAAATTCTAATCCGCCGTCAAACAAATTGTTCTCTGCCGCGCACATTTTCGACCACCGCCTCCCTCCAAAAATTTATAAGAACATTTACTAATTTCACCACCCAACCAGAGGAATTTTCCACAAATTCATAGAAATCGTTTTAAGGTCCAATATTTCATGGACACTATGTATTTTAAATTCCTAGACCACTCTTGACTTCGATTTTCGACTCAACAAAGAGCAAGATCTGAAAACCACAATTATCCAGACAAAAGTCCTAGCAAAAAAATCCATTATTTATAGTCATAGATTCGCGATTTAGAAAGTAAAAATCATATTTACAAGCCTTGAATACATCAACTTCTCAAGGAAGAAGAGGAACAGTGACCTATTGAACAGTGGCCTATTGTGCATCGGAAGTTAAAACTTGCCTGCATTATTTTTAAATCCCATTTGAGTAGAATTTCAGTTTTTTTACAGGCTCTATAAGTCACTTTAGTTTATAAAAATAATTTAAAATAAAAAAAATAAATCTATTTAATAATAAATATCAAAAGGTGTAGAATAATTATTTTACACCAGGTGTAAATAAACATTTATCCCTTCTTGGGCCTATCTCCCTAGCTTATTAATTGGTTGCTTCTTTGACCTATCCCCCTCTCTGTACACGTGAATTCATAGGCAAACTAGGGGAATAAAATTGTGAACTACATTATTGACACTTTTTAGCTTCATCAGTGTCGCCACTTGTGCACTTCAATTTATCAAACACGTTTGTAGTACATTTGCTGGGTTTCCTTCAATTTTAAAATTGAACTTGTTCTTTTTGATGGGTTCCCTCTAATTGCACCTGCAGTGGTGCTGCAGACACCACTACAGGGCCGTTCATTTGAACGGTGATAGTCACCGTTCAAATGAACAATTTTTTTTTAATTTTGGAACGGTGATTATCACCATTTCAAACTTCTTATTTTATGTAATTGTATTTTTTTTTAGCCACTAGTTTAAATTTTAGTCACTAGTTTAAATTTTTTAGCCATTAGTTTAAATTTTTTAGTCACTAGTTTAAATTTTTTTAGCCATTAGTTTAATTTTTTAAGGGTTTATCCATTCTCTATTAGGGAATATTTTGTAGGGTTTCATAATTTAAAATTTTAGCCACTAGTTTAATATTTTTAGCCACTAGTTTAATCTTTTTGAAGGGTTTATCCATTCTCTATTAGGGAATATTTTGTAGGGTTTCATAATTTAAAATTTTAACCACTAGTTTAATCTTTTTTTAAGGGTTTATCCATTCTCTATTAGGGAATATTTTATAGGGTTTAAACTTTACACCATTTTTAAACCAAATAAAAAAACTCTAAACTAAAAAAAAAAAACGGCTTTAGAAGCCATTGCAAAAAAATAAATAAAAAATGAACGGTTTCTGAAACCGTTCAAATCAACAAATTGGACACATTTTTCAACCGGTGGAAGTAGCAACATAGCTTTTGCAGTTTAGTACACAAATCTACATTTTTTCGTCATCCCAAATATCAACATCACCTGCATCAATATTGTTTTTTTCTTCAATTTCAACGTCCCAATGCTTAAAATTTTGTGCCTCACTGTTTTTTTCCTTCCTTCCCGAGATTTAACATTTTCGATCGTTGCTCTTGTCATGTCTGCAGGTTGTTCAATGTTAATCCAGAAGGTTCCGCTTTGCAAACTTCCTTTGAACTCAAGCAACATGTTGTTCACGTTCAGGTTGTTAAGATGCTCGAGCCAACAAAGAATGAAGGAAAGGCACATTTTCAGTGAGTTGTCCTAAGGGACGAGGCTATTGTAATATCCCACTTAAATTAGAAGGGTAATATGATAATATTAATTTGATAATAATAAAAGTTATGAAACTTATTTTATTTCTTTTAGAGAAATAATTTGAATTTTCATTAACTTAAGTTCAAAAGTTAGATTAAGATAATTTTTGTACAAATTATCAAATAGGTTGTAATAATATAGTGTGAAAATAAATAAATAAGTATAACCATGGTTGCAGTCTTAGAATTTTTAAATGTAATAATAAAGGTTATAAGAATTATTATGTTTATACATGAGAGGATAAAATAATAATAAATAACCCAAGTAGGCTATTTTTTTAAGTCATGAATTATTTAAATTATGTTAACTTATGTTAATATTAATATAAATAAAATTATCTTGTTAAGCTTAAAGTATTTAAAGTAAGAATAATAGAATGTTAATTAAAATATGGTTAAAGGTGATTTAAGCTTAAAACTAGCTTAATTTAATTTCTTACTTTAACTTAAATTTGGGTTAAAATATATAAATAAACTTAGAATAATATAATAAATAAGTGTGAGTAAATTTTGTAATTTTTTAAAAGTGAAATAAGGGCATTTTTGCCACAACTTGGAAAGTTGGGCAAAAGTGTGCATTTTGGCCAAATTTCTGGGGGGCCGTGCGCTATATGGCCATCTTCTTCAATCTTAAACCTTCACATATGGCAAGTTTCCTTCCATGGAGATTTTGGACATGTTTTTGGCTCGTTTTTGGAAATTAAAGCATGGACTTTTAGGACAAGATCTAGACTAACATACCCACATTAAAATCGGAATGTATTATCCCCAAACAATATCGGATTTTCGAACGTGTCGGGCAAGTTTATGGCAAAATTGGATCCGATTCGGGATCATTTTGGACCAAATTTCATATCAATGTAATACCCCGGATTTGTAATCCTTTATAAGGATTTGTAATCCTTTATAAGGATTAGAGTGCTACCCATGTCAATAAGAGCTCTTTCTTTTCATGGTTCAAGTGAGGACAAAGAACTATGAAGTTACGCGTGCTAGGGCGGGAGTAGTACCCGAATGGGTGACGTTCTGGGATGTTCCCGGGTTGGCATGGGATGTCGCTTCTATGGCCTTGGGTCTTACAGATGTTATCAGAGCCGATTCTGGGTTACGAGCGGGCTTGGTCCGGTGGACGGTTGCTCGACCTAGATGACAGTCTTTGGGCCTTGACGAGGTCGTCAAGGGTTTAAGTGTGGGTGATTGTAATACCCCGGATTTGTAATCCTTTATAAGAATTAGAGTTATACCCAAGTCAACAATAGCTCTTCCTTTTCATGGTTCAAGTGAGGACAAAAAACTATGAAGTTAAGCGTGCTAGGACGGGAGTAGTACCAGGATGGGTGACCTCTTGGGAAGTTCTTGGGTTGGCATGCGATGACGCTTCTAAGGCCTCGGGTCTTACAATCAATCTATAGGAATTTTAGACATCTATCAAAGCCCTATAAATAGAGCTTCACCCATGGATTAGATTTATCCAATTTTGAAGCCAAAGCTCACGAACCCTAGAGAAGCAATGCGACTGTTCAACAGAAGAATTCGACCACCACAAAGCTTCGTTTTTGCAATTGTTACCACATCAAGATCCACCAATTAGTTCTCTTCAAAAGCCTTCTAACCCCAGCCCCGTTGGTGCTCCGACGAAGGCGAATTTCCCCTTCTTTCGACCGGTGTCTCGCGCGAACGTTCGGTAGAGGTTTTGGCTGATTTTGATTTTTATTAATCTTGATTAATTATTATAATCTGGATTAGTTTTAAATTATGTTAGGCTAAATTAATTTTATTTGTATTAAAATAAAATTATTATTTTTGGGTATTATCTTGTATTATGAATTGTTAAATTATAACTTTTCATTTAGATAATATTTTGGGTTGGAAATTATTAGGGTTATAAACAAATTATTGGATTAATTTATGTTTGTTATGATTATTTAGAATATACGACTAAATGATTTTACTATCGTATAAATAATCATTTTATTGAAAAACCTTGAAATGGATTTATTTAGAGTTAAATAAATTCAATTAGAAGTCGAGACTTGTATCCTTCAAATTTTGATATTGAATAAATTATCTCATTATATTTTTTTGTGTGTAATTTGGGCACATCTCGGAATCGCTTTTGGAACGAAATTAAGGTAGAGAGTCAATTTGCTATTCGAAAGCAACCATCTCCGTTACGTCATTCAACTTCTTCATAACTCAAGGCAAGTGACGGTTCACTCTCGCAATTTCTTCCATATTCATCTTAATTGACAATTAATTGATTGTGCTAATAAGTTGAGCTAAATATTCTTAATTTGTGGTTGAGAACTTGTGTGTTAAATTGATGTGAAAATGAACCTTATATATTAGGTTGTATATTTTGCTAGCAATGACCCTCGTATATATATATATTATCATAGGGTGCTAGATGAACTTTGGTGTGGACTTGTATGCTTAGTTAGCACGAGTATTCGTAGGAATGTTATTTACCTTTCGAGTTTTAGTTATTTCCTTATAACTTGGTATTAGGAGGATTATTTTCCTAATACTTTTTTATCATGACCTACCCTTATTCGAATATAAGTGGTGGTGCACTTAGCTAGTGCAGTTATTCAGGATTCGTCCCATGATATATATCGTTTCGAGATTGGTGTGGATTAAGCTTTAACGTAAATGCACATTTTGGAATTAAATAAGATAAGTGTCGTTTTGCACATAATTAATATACCTTTGGGAGAGAAGTACAATGTGGAACCCGACCGGTCTCTTGTCTAAAGTAAGTCTCCTTTCCAATCTGGATTTACATTATGCGACGAGGTTGGTTGAAGACTCAAATATTCAATGAGTCGTTTTTCAAAACTTTGATGTGATAATTATAAATGTTCCCAAAAAATCATTTAATTCCCATAAGACTCAGTTCATTGGAGTCTTCACTTGAGACATGTCTTTTCTTTTGTTTCAGTAGAAGTGTAGTAGTCATATACCATTTATCAAATTTTATTCGAGAAACAAGGGTAGTGACTTATGCGACTACAAGAACCATTCCGTTTTCACCCTTGTGTAGTCTTTCATTAGACTAACCAACATTTCTCTTTCCTTGCATGGTTGGTTGGTGTCATTCGTCCTATATGACACATCAGTGGTTGGTCTGAGACAACATTGAAGTAACAAATCGAAGACAGAGGCCTACAGTTGAAGATTGTGATTTAAAGTAATATTATTTAAAGTTGTCTAGTATTGATTTAATATTATTAAATAAATGTAAGGCTTAGTTAAGTTAGTCATGTATTTAGGATTTATTTAAAAAGTATTATGCTCTATTAAAATTTTGAGTTGTAAAACTTATCTCCTCAATTTACGAGGAAATATTTTAATGAAGGATAAGTATTTCTTTTAAAAAAGTCTCCCGCTATTTACTCTTTTTTTATTTAATGTCTACTTATTTTTATTTAAGCATAACTGTTCCGATTAAAGCCTAGGGTGGCTTGGACTTTAAAGTTTGAGGTCACTGGTGTATGGCACTATCGACATAAGTCAGGGGTGTTACAAATATGGTATCAGTGCAATAGTTTTAAGATTCTTGGCCTATTGTTAGGTTTGAGAATTTTCAAAATTATTTTCAAAACTATTTTCAAGTTATTTTATTTTTTTAAAGGAATTTTGAAAATTTAAATTTTTAGTATTAAATTTAAGGTTTTAAAATTTCTTAATGTTTAAAAAATTTCTAAACTAATGGTTTAATTATTTAGGACTCTAATATTAAATTTTATAGTTGTTTTATGAAATGGTGATATAAAGGGTTAGAATTACGTTTATGTCTATAATTTAAAAAGTTTGGTTTTGGGTGTAATGGTTTCTAAAAGAAATAATAATGTCAATAATTTAAGAAAATAACTATATAAATAATTATTTTATTAAGTCAAATATATAAGGTTTGAAAGTATAAAGTATAAGGTTTGATAATAAGTGGTTTTCAAACTTCTGCAAGTTTTGATTCCGTTATTTATTCCTTAGGTTCATTCATAAGGAAATCTCAATTCTTAGGATTTATGTCATTCAAAGGTTGACATTTCTCTTATTTGCCTTATTCTTAAGTAAAAGAATAAATTTATTTTAAGAATAATGGTGATGGGTCAGTCAATGTAATATGAACTATTAGTTTGGTCCCATATAATTCGTATCATAACATAGTTGGTTTAAGTATCATATGATACAAGTTGATTTTTTTTAATTAACGTTATGGTTCATCAACAGATGGTGAACACCCGATCTAACCAAAGGGCCGATGAAGGTCCCAGCGATGGTTCTCAGATTCAGCTAAGGAGTGCTGCTCAATAAGGGAATGATGTGGGATCTGGCTCCCATAACAACAACCCGCCACTGCGGGAAAATGTTCGTCAGGAACAGGTGGACCCTCAAGTTGCGGCGGAAGTTCCACTTAATTCACCTCCTACCTCGATCGTGTTGGATGCCACGATCATAGGGCAGATAGTGAGGCAGGTTGTCGAGATAAAGACAGCCGAAGGATAATTGCAAGCTCAAGCGGCTCCTGTTTCTCAAGTTGCAGCTGATATATGGGGACATGAAGACCCTGTACCTCTAGTGATTCCCGAGATAAATGAAGGGAATTATAACTGAGCGTTGAAAATGATTAATTCAATGCACTCATATAGCTATGGTGGAACCGGAGAACCAGACAAGGTTGCCTAATGCCTATTGGTTCTCCCATATGAAGCGACTGTTTCAGAACGTGTTCTACACCGAGGCTGAACAGGTGCACATAGCTTCGTTGCATTTGAAAGACAAAACAAGTGAATGGTGGGAAGGAACTGGATTGGATAACCACCAAAATCTGAGTTGGGCAATGTTCAAGGCAAAGCTCACTGATCGATTCTTCTCTCGTGCGATGAGAGAAGAAAAGCTGAAAGAATTCCTCTACCCAGAGACTAAGGGATTGAAGGTGACCGAGTTGGCGACAAAGTTCAATCATTTGCTACACTATGTTGGCTCTGAAGTGCATTTCGAAGAACATAAGATTTGGTACTTCCATGGATGGATGAGTCTAGAAATCAAACCCCTAATGGTGCGTCATGGTTGCTATACTTCCGAGCAGTATGTGGATGCGGCCTCCAAAATAGAGGTTACGCTGGAAGAATCCACCCGAAAGCTGGAGAAGTAGAATAAGGATAAAGGTGGACAACAAAATTAGAAGTTTAATGCGTTTAAGAGGCCGACATCGCCTACCAAGTTTGAGAAGTCGGATCGTTCTAAGACCGAGATGACTCAGTCTGACTACACCAAAGGCTCAGGTTGGAGTAGTTGTGCAATTCAATGCCACAACTGTGGTGAAGCCGGACATAATTTCAATTGCCAGAAAGAGAAGCGGATATGCCATAACTTTGGAAAAGAAGGCCACATGCAAACTTACTATCGACAGAAAGGCCAAGGGTTGGCACAACCATATCAGGCATCCAGTGCTGGCAGTAGGAAAAACCCAATGCCGAAAGTGTTCACTTCTGGTCAATATGCTGCTTGGAATAAAGGCAAGGCGTCTATCGAATCTTCGAGTCAGGGGCAATGACTCTTTGTGATGCGTTAGTCCAACGAGCAGGACACCCTGAACGAGTAGTTATGTTTTAGTTAAGCCTTTCTAGGAATAAGGAGCAATGACGTGTGTGTCTATAGCCTCCATAGTTGTTTGATTTGTTCATTTGACATTCCTTCCGCTGGTGTTAATTCAGTGTTTCGAATAATAAAGAAGTATTTCCTTATTTTGGAAATTACTAAATTCGTTGCTATTCCGAGCTCTGCGTTCATACAGAATCCTTGAGTGCCAATTCAGTACACGTTACGTGTCTATAAGGACTGATTGGACTCATACAGGATGGTGTAATGTGTTGGGACATGTGTGGTCATTCCCTAACTTGTTAAACGCTAGTTTCGGGGTCAAAATTATTTTTAAGGGGATAGTACTGTAATATCTCACTTAAATTAGAAGGGTAATATGGTAAATTTAATTTGATAATAATAAAAGTTATGAAACTTATTTTATTTCTTTTAGAGGAATAATTTGAATTTTCTCTCCGCATAATGAGAATCCAGATTGGAAAGGGGATCAGACTTACTTTAGACAAGAGACCAGACGAGTTCCACGTTGTACTTCTCGCCCGAAGGTATATTAATTATGTGCAAAACCACACTTATCTTATTTAATTCCAAAACGTGCATTTACATTAAAGGTTTTAATCCACACTAATCTCGAAATGAGATATATCATGGGATGAATCCCGAATAACGACACTAGCTAAGTGCACCACCACTTATATTCGAATAAGGGTAGGTCATGAACAAAAAGTATTAGGGCAATAATCCCCCTAATACCAAGTTATAAAGAAACACTAAACCCCGCAAGGTAATTAGCGATTCAAAAACCATATTCATAGGTTCATAAACACTATTCATAGGTTCATAAACCTCATTCTAGAGATTCATAAACCCTATTCAAGAGGTTCCTTAACCATATTCTTGAAATATCCCAAATAAGTTGATAATGACATAATGGTAAATTAATTAGGGATTTACTTAAAAAGGGAGAAATGGAAATTTAGGGGATAAAGATCAAATTTGGGATTTGGTTTAAAATGAGAACAAGGGGTGTGCACTGTGCAGAAGGGAATTCATCCCCTTCGTTTTATCCCCTTCGTGAAGCTCCCGCTGAGCAGCTGTGCTCCTTTCGCCTCCTCTGCCCAGCTGAGTCTCTTCCTCCGACGAACCAGAACCCAATCGCCGCTCCTCTCCTCTTCTGTCCGCTGGTGTGCTGTTGTCCTGTCTGTGACACTTCAGTATAATTGTAAGAACGTTTTGCTCACTTATTCTTTTGGTCTAAAATTTTGAGGAGGTAAACTAGACTCGTATATCTAACTCCTCGAGTTGGAATCATCGCATTCGGAGTCCTGAGCAGGGAGAACGAAATTGTACAAGTCGGAGACTGTGTTGGTTGCTGAAGTTCTGCTGTGCGTGAGCCGAGCTGCTTCTGTGCATCCACTGCTGCTGAAGTGCTGTAGCTGGTGGCTGGAATTCCTGTGATGAAGAGCCCTTCCCGGTGGCTTCCGTTTGGTTATCAACAAGGTAAGCTTAGGGGTTTTGATTTGAAATTTTAGGGTTCGGTATTGATGATTTTTGGGTAACAGATTTTTGTTGAAATTGGGCTGGTGTTCAGTAGATTGGAGTCTGTTATGGACTGATTTTGTGGTCCTTGTGCAAGTGCAGCGATCTGCTGAAGGTTTGAGTTGATTTGTGTGGGATTTTGCTAACATTGGAGATTTGGAGGTATTATGAATTTAGGGTTTGAATTTGGGGGTTTTATTGGTTGTGGATTGGTATGAGTTAATTAACGCCAGGGTTTTGCTCGGATTGATTTTGCAGGTTCGTTCGAGTGGTTTGGATACCTCTGGGGTCGTTGCGGTTCGACTTGAGGCAAGAGGATCCTTGCTAACTTATATATTTTTTATAAATTGATTTATGCTTAATTTATTTCATAATTAAGTTTACCGTTGCTTGGTTGAAAATGGATAAGTGTGCGTGATAGTAATTGTCTGGTATCGTGATTGATTAAATGTGGACGCGGTAGTCAATTGTGACTAAATATGATTGATTGTTGTAAATAGTGTTGTTGGATTGAATGGGTGTGTGTGTTGAATGTGTGCGTGTGTGTGTTAGATCGTGTGTGTGTGTGTTGGATTGTGTGTGTATGTGAATATGTGTTAGCCTTTGCCGTATGTGATATTTTATTGATTGTCGTATATGATTTTATTTGATTGGTATCGGTGTGGTGGTGGAATGTTGTTCGATGGTGAAATTCCTTATATGTGAGGGTCTCGGTGGGTGTGAACCCCGATGGTCAGGAGGCAAATGGTGAAATTCTTTATATGTGAGGGCCTCGATGGGTGTGAACCCCGATGGTCAGGAGGCAAATGGTGAAATTCCTTATATGTGAGGGCCTCGGTGGGTGTGAACCCCGATGATCAGGAGGCGAATGGTGAAAGTCCTTATATGTGAGGGCCTCGGTGGGTATGAACCCCCGATGGTCGGAAGGTCGGAAATAGTGGTGAAGAAGGAGGAGATATTGTGTGATTGTTATGTGTACCTTACTTGGTTGATTTGGTTAGACTGTGTGATTGTTATGTGTACCTTCCTTGGTTGGATTGGTCGGATTGTGTGATTGTTATGTGTACCTTCTTTGGTTGATTTGGTCGGATTGTGTGACGGTTATGTGTACCTTATTTAGTTGTTTTGGTCGGATATTGTGCGAATGATCTATAATTGTTATGCGATTGTTATTGGTTGAATTGATGATATTATATGATTGTATATTGTTTGTAACTGGTCAAGGTGGTTGTTGTTGGTAGTTGGTAGATTATAAAGGTTGGTTGTGTTGATTGAGGGTATAGATTGGTTTCCCATCTTGAGGGTGTGGGCCAATACGAGTTGAGTTTGATGTATGAGTTGCAGTCGAGGTTGACGAATCGGCGGCACCAGAAGGGTGGCTGGCCTGGATCGTTATTTTGGTTATGATTGTATTATGTGATGATTATTTTCGTTGATGCCTATGTGTTTGTTGATGTGAAGGTTAATTGATTTTGTTGTGTTAGTACAGTAGTGAGTTCAGTATAATTGGTTAGCTTTGGTTGTAAGTCAGTAGTAAGAGATGTGTATGTGCATAGAGTTTTTGATTGAGGTATTAGTAATAGAGAGAAGGATGGATTGGACGTGTCAGTGAAGTTGGATTGCATTGTTTTATTCGTTTATGCTTGTGATGAGTTTGAGGATGGATTGATTGAGGTTAGTATAGTGAAGAGTTGGATAAGGATGTGTAATGAATGGTATGTGATAGTGTGTGTATGTTTTGACGTGTGGTTGGCATTGGTTGGTTGATATGATTAAGTATAGTTATGATATTATATATTGTGTGGCGTGTTGTCGTTGTTGTGAATTGATTGGTGATATATGTATGTGTTTTCAAGTGTTTTGGCTTGGCTAGTCTTGCCATAGTCTTTCAAAAGACTGACCAACTGTGGTTTACGTGCCGCAGTTGGCTAGGGTATTGGGTCCCTCAGTCAATCAGGCTTTTCAGGTTCAGTACTAGCAAGGAGGATCCTGATCACCGTCGGTTTTGGGTCGAAGGCTCTACTTTTGGTTTTGGACTTTGACTTGGTTGTACGTATCGTTTTGGTTTTGGACCTTGAAGTGGTCGAACTTGTTGTATTGGTTTTGGTTTGTAAATTGTTGTATTTCTGTATGTTAAGTTGTTTGTGGTTTCAAACTCTGGACAGGTTTTACAGGTTGTACAGGTTTTTCCGCTGTGCTGCTTTTAATATTTATAATTTATATGGGTTATGTTTCGCAAATTTTTATTTCACCCGCCTTATAGTCCTTCGGGACTATGGCACTGTAGCACCTCTGGCCCGGGGTGTTATAGAAGTTGGTATCAGAGCTCTCTTTTCAAAAATGTGTTCTTTCCGAGTTTTCAACTTGAGAATTGTATACATTGTTGTTGTGAACGATCGGGTGATCAGGAATCCTTGCTGTCAACCGTAGTGAGTTGTGTTGGTAAGTATTGGTTGTTTGTGATGTTTTGTGCTAATGTTTGATATATTTTATATGTGATGTTGAGTATTGATGATTAATTTCATATGCGATGTTTAATGTTGTTAAATAAATTTTATGGTGTGTTCCCTGGTAAGTGGGACGTGCTAGAGGTTTAAAGAGTACGGGTGTGATAGAGGATGAGGCCGTTGAGCTTATCGTCAAGAGGTTGATGCAGGTAGTTTAGTGGTGATGATTCTGTATGAATTGTTGTGCTACTGTTATTGTTAGGGTTGAGCATGACAGATTAAGCGCATTCAGATATGGTTGTATTCTGAGATGAACTTTGATGGTAAGGTATAGCTGTACAATCCTTGAGTATACTGATGAGTGCTGATCAGGGAGACTACTATAGTTGATTCTGATCAGACTATTGATGCTTGAGATGATAAGAAACAGATGACTCAGTTGCATCTGAAACAGTAGAATTTCGCAACTATGGGTTCGGCTGAGCTGAGAAGTAGAATGTGCAGGTCGCAACTAGTGTGTCAGTGTTGGTTATTCCGCAGGGAACAAAAAGGTTTGTCATTTACAGTAATGTGTCTAAGCATGATCTGGGTTGCATTCTAATGCAGAATGGGAAGGTTATTACATATGTCTTTTCGTCAGCTCAAATCGTATGAGAGAGAATTGATCATGAGACAAAGATGATTGCTAGAATTGATTAAGGATTATGGAAAAGATATTGTGTATCAATCAGAAAGGGCTACTGTGGTAGTTGATGCTTGAGTAGGAATTTGACACTCGAGTATGTGATTGCTTGTCTGACAGTTTTGCCAGATTGCAACTGGAATGGTGAAGGATGAAAGCGAAATTGTTCAGGAAAGAGCAGATACAACTGAATGTGATGGAATGTTGAGTGAAGTATGCAGTCAAATTGCCCAGGGAAGAGTGCATGAATTCTTGTTTATGAGGATGGAGTATGGTGACTCTAGAATCAGTTATGTGTGTTAACTGAAAAAGAAATTTGAGAGTTGATTCTCAAGGAAGGTTATTCTTCGGCAAGTTCTGTATATTCTGGAATCAGTTATATGAGGCAGTTATCCGCCCTGTTTGATCTGAGTTTCGAGGATGAAACTATTGTAAGGGGGGGAGAATGAAATACCCCAAATAAGTTGATAATGGCATAATGGTAAATTAATTAGGGATTTACTTAAAAAGGGAGAAATGGAAATTTAGGGGATAAAGATCAAATTTGGGATTTGGTTTAAAATGAGAACAAGGGGTGTGCACTGTGCAGAAGGGAATTCATCCCCTTCGTTTTATCCCCTTCGTGAAGCTCCCGCTGAGCAGCTGTGCTCCTTTCGCCTCCTCTGCCCAGCTGAGTCTCTTCCTCCGACGAACCAGAACCCAATCGCCGCTCCTCTCCTCTTCTGTCCGCTGGTGTGCTGTTGTCCTGTCTGTGACACTTCAGTATAATTGTAAGAACGTTTTGCTCACTTATTCTTTTGGTCTGAAATTTTGAGGAGGTAAACTAGACTCGTATATCTAACTCCTCGAGTTGGAATCATCGCATTCGGAGTCCTGAGCAGGGAGAACGAAATTGTACAAGTCGGAGACTGTGTTGGTTGCTGAAGTTCTGCTGTGCGTGAGCCGAGCTGCTTCTGTGCATCCACTGCTGCTGAAGTGCTGTAGCTGGTGGCTGGAATTCCTGTGATGAAGAGCCCTTCCCGGTGGCTTCCGTTTGGTTATCAACAAGGTAAGCTTAGGGGTTTTGATTTGAAATTTTAGGGTTCGGTATTGATGATTTTTGGGTAACAGATTTTTGTTGAAATTGGGCTGGTGTTCAGCAGATTGAAGTCTGTTATGGACTGATTTCGTGGTCCTTGTGCAAGTGCAGCGATCTGCTGAAGGTTTGAGTTGATTTGTGTTGGATTTTGCTAACATTGGAGATTTGGAGGTATTATGAATTTAGGGTTTGAATTTGGGGGTTTTATTGGTTGTGGATTGGTATGAGTTAATTAACGCCAGAGTTTTGCTCGGATTGATTTCGCAGGTTTGTTCGAGTGGTTTGGAGACCTCTGGGGTCGTTGCGGTTCGACTTGAGGCAAGAGGATCCTTGCTAACTTATATATTTTTTATAAATTGATTTATGCTTAATTTATTTCATAATTAAGTTTACCGTTGATTGGTTGAAAATGGGTAAGTGTGCGTGATAGTAATTGTCTGGTATCGTGATTGATTAAATGTGGATGCGGTAGTCAATTGTGACTAAATATGATTGATTGTTGTAAATAGTGTTGTTGGATTGAATGGGCGTGTGTGTTGAATGTGTGCTTGTGTGTGTTAGATCGTGTGTGTGTGTTGGATTGAATGTGTGAATATGTGTTAGCCTTTGCCGTATGTGATATTTGATTGATTGTCGTATATGATTTTATTTGATTGGTATCGGTGTGGTGGTGGAATGTTGTTCGATGGTGAAATTCCTTATATGTGAGGGTCTCGGTGGGTGTGAACCCCGATGGTCAGGAGGCAAATGGTGAAATTCCTTATATGTGAGGGCCTCGGTGGGTGTGAACCCCGATGGTCAGGAGGCAAATGGTGAAATTCCTTATATGTGAGGGCCTCGGTGGGTGTGAACCCCGATGGTCAGGATGCGAATGGTGAAAGTCCTTATATGTGAGGGCCTCGGTGGGTATGAACCCCCGATGGTCGGAAGGTCGGAAATAGTGGTGAAGAAGGAGGAGATATTGTGTGATTGTTATGTGTACCTTACTTGGTTGATTTGGTTGGACTGTGTGATTGTTATGTGTACCTTCTTTGGTTGGATTGGTCGGATTGTGTGATTGTTATGTGTACCTTCTTTGGTTGATTTGGTCGGATTGTGTGACGGTTATGTGTACCTTATTTAGTTGTTTTGGTCGGATATTGTGCGAATGATCTATAATTGTTATGCGATTGTTATTGGTTGAATTGATGATATTATATGATTGTATATTGTTTGTAACTGGTCAAGGTGGTTGTTGTTGGTAGCTGGTAGATTATGAAGGTTGGTTGTGTTGATTGAGGGTATAGATTGGTTTCCCATCTTGAGGGTGTGGGCCAATACGAGTTGAGTTTGATGTATGAGTTGCAGTCGAGGTTGACGAACCGGCGGCACCAGAAGGGTGGCTGGCCTGGATCGTTATTTTGGTTATGATTGTATTATGTGATGATTATTTTCGTTGATGCCTATGTGTTTGTTGATGTGAAGGTTAATTGATTTTGTTGTGTTAGTGCAGTAGTGAGTTCAGTATAATTGGTTAGCTTTGGTTGTAAGTCAGTAGTAAGAGATGTGTATGTGCATAGAGTTGTTGATTGAGGTATTAGTAATAGAGAGAAGGATGGATTGGACGTGTCAGTGAAGTTGGATTGGATCGTTTTATTCGTTTATGCTTGTGATGAGTTTGAGGATGGATTGATTGAGGTTAGTATAGTGAAGAGTTGGATAAGGATGTGTAATGAATGGTATGTGATAGTGTGTGTATGTTTTGACGTGTGGTTGGCATTGGTTGGTTGATATGATTAAGTATAGTTATGATATTATATATTGTGTGGCGTGTTGTCATTGTTGTGAATTGATTGGTGATATATGTATGTGTTTTCAACTCTTTTGGCTTGGCTAGTCTTGCCATAGTCTTTCAAAAGACTGACCAACTGCGGTTTACGTGCCGCGGTTGGCTGGGGTATCGGGTCCCTCAATCAATCAGGCTTTTCAGGTTCAGTGCCATCAAGGAGGATCCTGATCACCGTCGGTTTTGGGTCGAAGGCTCTACTTTTGGTTTTGGACTTTGACTTGGTTGTACGTATCGTTTTGGTTTTGGACCTTGAAGTGGTCGAACTTGTTGTATTGGTTTTGGTTTGTAAATTGTTGTATTTCTGTATGTTAAGTTGTTTGTGGTTTCAAACTCTGGACATGTTTTACAGGTTGTACAGGTTTTTCCGCTGTGCTGCTTTTGATATTTATAATTTATATGGGTTATGTTTCGCAAATTTTTATTTCACCCGCCTTATAGTCCTTCGGGACTATGGCACTGTAGCACCTCTGGCCCGGGGTGTTACAATTCTAGAGGTTCATAAATCCTATTATAAAAGTTCATGAACCCTACTCTAGAGGTTCATAATCCTATAATAGAGGTTTATAAATTCTATTCTAGAGCTTCATAAACGTTATTCTAGAGGTTCATAAACGTTATTCTAGAGGTTCATAAACCACTTTGAGATGCTTAAATATCACTTCGTAATTAATTTGGATAGAAAAAAAAAATTATAGTGAAAATTGTAATTGTTTTGGGCAAAAGATTTAAAAAAATTGCTTAAAATTATAAAGATTAAATATTCATGTGTGTTTAGGTATTAAGGTTGTGTTCGTCAAAACAAGGTTTTTGAAGAGGTTGAGGTTTTTTCAAAGGTGAAGGTTTTTTAGAGATTTTTTTATAACCTTTCAAAACCTAGTAGAAAACCTATTTGAGTGTTTGGTGAGGCAAAGTTTTTAAATATGTTTCAAATAAAAATTATCATAAGGGTTGTTTTAAAAAATAAATAAATTAACACTGATATGAGATTTTGGATATTTGGGAATAAAATTATGATAACCTTATCAAACCTTCAATAACCTTTTTCTTAGGAGGTTCCTATATTTCAATTTTTAACCTCCTCAAAACCTCTTAAAACCTTAACCTTCTAAAAAATCTTGTATTACCAAACACATAAAAAGATATGTTTTAAATAGTACAAACCTCTAATAACCTTCTATAACCTGAACACAGCCTAAAGCTAAAGAGAAATGCATGGATAAAAAAAAAGAGGGAGCACACTCCTCATGGGAGTTCTTGACCTCTCACTCCCCCTTTTAAGTCTCTACCACTAGGCTACACGCTCCATTAGTAATAAATAACATCACTTTTATTTTAAACACACGCGGGCCTAATCTGGGTCGCAAAACAGATGGCTCTAGATTAGTCCGCACATTTGGGCCGGTCCGCATATGATCCAGTTTCTGATTTTCTTGCCTTTTGGGTGAAAATCCGATCTTGTTTGGGGATTATACATCCTGATTTTAACGTGTATATGTTAGTCTTGATCTTGTCCTAAAAGCCCATGCTTTAATTTCCAAACAGGAGCCAAAAACGTGTCCAAAATCTCCATGAAAGAAAGCTTGCCAAATGTGAAGGTTTGAGGTTGAAGAAGATGCCATATTACGCACGTCCCCTCAGAATTTTGGCCAAAGTACACATTTGTGTCCAACTTTTCAAGTTGTGGCAAAAATGCCCTTATTTCACTTTTCAAATATTACAAAATTTACCCAAACTTATTTATTTTGTTATTCTAAGTTTATTTATACATTTTAACCCAAATTTAAGTTAAAGAAGAAAAATTAAATTAAGCTAGTTTTTAGCTTAAATCACCTTTAACCATATTTTAATAAGATAATTTTATTTAAATTAATATTAACATAATTTAGATAATTCATGACTTACAAAGAAAACCTACTTGGGTTATTTATCATTATTTTATCCTCTCATGGATAAATATAATAATTCTTATAACCTTTATTATTATATTTAAAAATTCTAAGACTACATTTATAATATCCCGGATTTGTAATCATTTATAAGGATTAGAGTGCTACCCATGTCAACAAGAGCTCTTCCTTTTCATGGTTCAAGTGAGGACAAAGAACTATGAAGTTAAGCATGCTAGGGCGGGAGTAGTAACAAGATGGGTGACCTCCTAGGAAGTTTCACGGGCTGGCATGGGATGACGCTTCTAAGGACTTGGGTCTTACATATGGTATTAGAGCCGACTCTGGGTTACGAGCGAGCTTGGTCCGATGGATGGGTCGCTCGACCCATAGGGCGGTCTGTGGGCCTTGACGAGGTCGTCAAGGGTTTAAGTGGGGGTGATTGTAATACCCCGAATTTATAATCCTTTATAAGGATTAAAGTGCTACCCATGTCAACAAGAGCTCTTCTTTGTCATGGTTCAAGTGAGGACAAATAACTATTAAGTTAAGCGTGCTAGGACGAGAGTAGTACCAGGATGGGTAACCTCCTGGAAAGTTCCCGGGTTGGCATGGGATGGCGCTTCTAAGGCCTCGGGTCTTACGATACTAGAGTGCAGGAGTTCATGAGCTCCACCTGCATGCGGTTTCCACCACAACTGTCGTGTCCACAAATCCTAACTACAAAAAAGAGGGAGGTGTCGTGGAGGTATATATGCATGTGGTTGGCCAAATTATTCAATCGTGGATTTCTTTAAGAGATGACACATCAACCCTATCGTCTACGTGTTTGATAGAGTGTCGTCAACTCAATTTTAGGACATTTTGGGAGTTTTCTTTTTTCAGGTTGGCCTTCAACATTAATGACTACTACTGTACATGTCTTCTTTGTAGGGCTCTATTGTTGCATGGAAGCCACGTATCACACCGGTTCGGGATGCCGACCTTCTTTGCGCGACTATATAAACCATATTTTGCTTTCGCTTCGTTCACAAGTCCTCGTCTGTTCATGCGATATTTGTGGTTAACCCGAGTGTTCATAAGCAATAAGTTTTTTTATATGTTTCATTGTTTTGTATCGTTATGAAAGAGTCCGGCGAAGATGGTTGTGATTGTTCGTTGTGCAATAGTTTGCTGATGTCGGGAATGTGGTTGCGCTTTTGCCTCAGTATCTTTCAGATTCTCTTTCTCTTGATCATTCGTGGGTGGATCAGTTGGATCTGATTGTGAACAAATATGTAATATATATTCAAAATTTGGTGTAGTAGTCATTACAAATGAATTTTTGACACTTTTTGACATATTATTGAGCCCAATGATAGTGATGGGACGATCATAGATTGGGAAATAAGATGGCGGTATAAGTTCATGTTCCATGTCCAAACCAAAGTGCGGTCATTAAGTATAGATCGTAGTTATATGTTGCCTTGTTTGACCCCATAAAAAACCCATTTCAAGCCATCTTTTCTGAAATCTGACAACATCATCACGTGCCTTGTACTTCAAATAGTAGAAAATGACTCATGAATCATCCTGAATCATCTCCGAGGGACATTAAAGCGCCTCCGAACTTGCCCCTGTTTTTCACCAAAAACTTGGAAACTATGCTACTTTGATGCGTTTTTCCGACGATGGTCGAGGAGCTCAACCGCCATGACCCATCTTCGGAGGAACCATACAGCGCCAAGAGTCCAACGTTGTCGGCCTCACTTTGTTTAGTTTTTGTTCGGACCACAAACGATCCACCTAAATCTAGCTCGTGGAGTTGGGATTGATCCAAGTTGAAGCATACAAAGTTGTAAGAATCAAGCACTAATTAGTATAATTATGTTTCTAGGATTTCTTGAATGACAACATACAAACTAAATTGTATACAAAACAAAACAGAAAAAATAATACAAATATCTGCATAAAAAATATAAATTAGATTTACGTAATGAATATGATTAAAAGGAAAAAATGATTACATTATATCACAATATTCACACATAGAAGCAACATAAACCTCCAAAATTAAGGTCCAATTAGGCATAGAAAACCCTAAAAAAACTAATTAAGATTTCAATTGAGCATAAAGGAACAAAAACACTCAAATTTAGGGTTAAATTGCTTTGTAAATTCAAGGAAAAATTGAGCAAAACATTCCTCGGTTCAATAATGGAGACAAAGAATTTCGGAAAAAAATCAACTATTATGAAATTGCATGCATATAGATGTCCGAATTAAACAATTGCTGGCATTATCTATGTGTGAAATCTTACAAGTACAATGTGTTACATTAGCTAGTCTATTATTGTTGGGTTGAGTTATGTGGCCCATTGATGCCTATTACACCTAAATAGTTACATGCCATATGGAATACCTTCTTTTTTTGTTGTTGATTTTAGAGGCGTAACAAAATGTCCACCTCATACGTGGCAAGCTTCACTTGCATTTCTGCCACATGTACATGCCACTTTCCTATATAAATTTTGTTTCTCCTTCCATTTCGTCTGCACCTCTGTCTTTTGTTTGTTTGTCTTGTTGCCTTTTAACAAGTATCTATATTTTATAGTTTATGAGGTGGTACTGGAGTCAATTTTCAGTCCAAGTACTGTGTCGTGAAAATTTATTATGTCTTTGCTATTGTGAATTTGTGATGCTTGTTTTTTTATTCCCTTTTTATGAGTTTTATACTTTCAAGTTGGATTACTTTATCTACTGATGAAGGGAGTTTCACATGTCTGTCCATAAGCGTAGATTGGCTATTTCGTTTGATACCTCATTTTTTATACATTATTTTTGCATTACTTGCGTGTTTCAAACTCATCGGGTTTTCTACTATGACAATTTATTAGTGTGGTTGGTAATTAAGGTTAAAATACATTGCATGTGTCTGTATGTCTAATCTATTTATAGAGCATTGTTTTTTATGTAGGTTTACTACAAATTCTACTCGCTAGAATATGAGTACAAATATGCAGGAATATATTTATATATGTGTGTTTAAAGTTTCAAGCTTATTACTATTTAACTTTGTTTATACTTAATGGCATTTTTTGATGCGGGATTACAATTTTTCAAGTCACCAATGATGCACTTATACATGATTGGAGACCCCGTTGAGGTTATTGGATCAGAAGAACCTTCTAGGGTTCTTCGTACGAGGCAACGGTTGTTGGGTATGATTACACTAATCACTACGAGGTGAAAGACATTATATTGTTTGATATTACAATTGGCCAAATGATATGTGAAATGTTACCCTGTTGCAAGATTATTTTCCAGTCACTGATTGTGTTTTAAAAAAGTCACACTCTAGAAGAATATGTGGAGATATGGGAAAACTGTGGTTGGTCGATCGGGTATATTACAAAGGTTTGCGCTCCTGAAAGCAAGTACGAGGTTTTTCTCCCTTTTGCTAAGATGGCAGTTGAAGTTAGGTGTTCCAAAATGAAGTCACGTGCCATCTAAACGGATTGTATATCAAGACAAATATTTTTTTTGTAAGCACGAAAATAGTGCCAAGTCCATCTGCAATCAAATTATGCTATCATGTTTTCTTCTCACTATGTAATCAAGCAATGTTTTTTGGGTGATCATAAAGATCATGCAACGTATCTTACCCGATAGCACAAAAAACTTTTGTTGTCACATATATGTTAATGTAATGGATCCTTTGTTAGTGTACTTGATCTAATATTGCATATTATACTAGATGTACTCTCACTATGCTATGTAAATGAATTTTGCAGCAATCAGTTCTACATTTCAATCCCTTTTCTAGCAATGGATATATGTACGCGGTTATAAATAATAGGGTTTTTTGTCAATTAATTTATACATATATCATTTGTAATAGTATAATTATATATAAAAAATGTATTTTGCTCAATAAATATTTAAATGAGATAAATACTTTTTCTCATTAACACATTTTTCCACCCCCCAGAAAACCCCTCATATTACTTTTAAAGTATTATATTTATGCAGAACTAATTAATTAGTCTGCATTGTTTCCACCTTGTTCTTCTCAGTTTGCTCTTATGGACTAAATATGAGTATATACTTGTGTTGATTTTCCTATTCTTCACCATGGATTGAACTTGCATGTATGATTTATTGATTGCCCACAAAGAGAAGCCTAGGCAGCTTATAACATTAGAGCAAGAAAGTTGCTCCACTGCCTCTCCTTCTTTAATAAGTGAGCAGTGACACCAACCTTAGTAATTTTTTTTTTTTTTTGGCTTAAGTCACGCACCGACCTAGATTTTCCATTGACTATTTACTTACCTAAAATTGAGACAAAGGATATGTGTAAACCTAATTACATTGTTAATCTACTATATAATAACTAAAGCAGAATGACGGCTGGGCAGCACGCGCACCGAGAATGCATCCGCAATTTTCGTTGCCACGTGACATTTTCACAAAAAATTGTCCACGTGGCAACCGATCCTTATTATTCGGGTTTTGCCTCATTTTTCGATATTTGTTTATCTTTTGTAATCGTATAGATTGATCTGAAATGCTATTTTTGTCAAAGATATTTGGTAAACAATATTCCAGATCATACAATATATTTTGAAAATGTAAATAATGTTTTTTTGGCTAATTTCTTATGTTGCATATTTTTATCATGCCTAAATTAAGTCTAATATATTATCATGTATTATATGTATACCTAACCTTTAATCTACTGACCTTTTTTAATGCAAATATTTATTAAAAATTATAAATATTATCTATCCAAATAGCAAAATTATGTAGTGCATGATTTATACAAACAGTAATAAATTATAAATAACAAACAAAATAACAAAACCTGCACAGAAACAAACAAGAAATTACCAACAAAACAAGCAAGAAATTACATGCCCATAAATCACGAGCAAATTAACACAACCTGCACAGAAAAAAACAAGAAATTGCCAACAAAACAAGCAAGAAATTACATGCCCATAAATCACGAGCAAATTAACAAAACCTGCCCAAAAATAAAACATTAAATACAAAATATGAACCTACAATGTACAATAAACCAAACCATAAATGAACTTGCAATAACCAAATAAGAAATTAATTGTGGCAAAAAAAATTACTTTGTACAACTTTTTTGGCACATTCTAATGCAAATAATATCAAATCTTCTGAGGCTGAAAATACATATAAATCCAATAGTGAAGCAAAAATTGTCATGTCCATAAATAGTCAAAATGTGTATTATTACGTAATAAACAGTACATAATAAATCAAAAAAATATATCGATATCCAGTTATGCCCAAATTCGTCTACTAAAACTTGTGTTAGAAGACTCAGTTATTGGTAGTATAAATGTAGAACATCTGAGGTATTCTCATTACGTACTACAACAGAAAACAAGAAAACTCTTTCAGTGAAGAGGTAATACTAATTGGTTTCTGTTTGTTTTCTTCTTGATTTTATTACATAAACTAATTATTTTCTGTTTGATTTCATTACATATACTCATTGTTTTCTATATGTCGTATTTTAGATATGTCGAAAACTCAACATCAAATCAAGGACATTACAGGTATCCGAGGTCATGGTCAATGATATCTGAATTTATATGTTACAAGCATTTATCATGTCGTTAGAATAAAAGTCAAGTTTATATTATGGATATCTGTATTCCAGTTAAATAGCATTTTTATTCATTTTTCTTTTCAGGTCATTGTCAATGGAACACATGCATCCATAAAGTTCAATCCTATGAATCGAAACTAAAAGGTATTGTTTATGTTTATGTGGTTTGATTTGTAATGTTTGATTGTGTTTATCTGCAATTAAATCATTAGATTTCAGTTATATGCTTTAGGTTAACTATCTAATGCTAAAATACTGACTACTCTATGCAAACATTAATTAGAGCATTTAGTTCAAGGCATACCTTTATGTCTTTCATGATTAACCAATATCAATCCAAAGTTGTAATTTCTGATTGCAATCTGATCTCCCATATGTCATTCCTATACCAACATTAAATCATTTGGATTAATGAATAGATTTATAAAATAAATTAAAATAGGGATCTTAAGTGTAAAGAGATAGAACCATAACCTTTAGTGTATATCTTTAATCAAAGTAAGATATGTATGTTGGAGGACAAATACTCAAACCTGTAATTGTAAATGTTTTAAATTCAGTCATTAGAATACAAGTTAATGAGCACTAAATTATAGTCTTAATTTCAGTAAGGTATACCTTTAGATCTTTCAGTTTAGGCTAGGGTTTAGATCTTGGTTTATTTGTCGAAACCAATCTGACATGGAATTCCTATAACAAAAGCAAATAAGTTAAGTACACAATAAATATATAAATTAATTTAACATAGTATGATGTTAATTTTAAATATAAATAACCATGAATGGAAGTGTATGTTAAATTAGACAAAGAGATGTATATTGGATTTCTTATATTGCAACCTATAATTTGAAATTTAATTAAATCAGTAATCACACTACCAATTAATTATAACTTACAGATATCATAGAAGTTTCTTTCAGTTCAGCCTCAACCTCCTCATTCAGTATCTGAGTATGCAATGAAATTTTGGCAATTTAACACAGAAAGTCAAACATTTAGAGAAGAAAATAAGCGTATGAACATGCAATTTACCTCAGAGAAATCTAATTTGGCTGCATTAACACGATTACCCATCAATTTTACTGCCTTAGCGTAGATTATATTATCTTGTACAATCTTTGCAAGCTCTGAAAAATGCCAACCATACCATTCTCTAACTCGCATTGCGTACGTGTTAAGCTCTTTATCAAGATCATCCAACAAGCCAATAGCTTGAATGATCATGGTATCCACCTAAAGGACAAGACAAACATTGCACGCAGAAGTCAGAAACAAATTCTAGCCCAAAACATCAAGTCACTAAACAACACCAACATTCCTGACTCAAGTGCTTATATAAATAGCAAACTCTAACTTTATAAGGTTTCTATAGACTAACCTTATCTGGACTGAACTTTAACTTGTATCTGGACAAACTGTGTGACAAACCCAAACTCATTAGAGCCAAATCTTGTGAAGCTCATCCAGTGATTAGTTTTGTCAACTGGTTTCTCACCCCTCTCATCAGCTCCATCACAGCATTGTTGTGGACACAATCAATTTGCTAAAAGATAACAAAGCCAAAACAAATATGAGGGACATTAGTAGTCATAGTAAAATGCATAATTTATAGCAGAAATCACAAAATATACAAACCAGCCCAGCTATTACAAAAGAGCACACACACAGTAACCTAAATATAAAGCATGTAATCAAATAAAACACAATGCACCAAAAGCTGCCCAGCTCTTACAAAAGAGCACACACACATTAACCTAAATATAAAGCATGTAATCAAATAAAACAAAATGCACCAAAAGCTGCCCAGCTCTTACAAAAGAGCACACACACATTAACCTAAATATAAAGTATAAAAATAATTACATAAGCTTTACATAATTGCACAAACCACAAATGTGATAAAATAATGCACAACCTGTATTAAAATTACAAAACCACATTTCTCATACCATGGATTTGAATCAAGCCTGCACAGAAATTACAAAACCACATTTTTACCATACAATTTATGAAATGCTTGGACAAATAAGGATGTCTGGAGGTTACATAATATATTACACAACTTTTAAATTAAATAATCTAAGTATAATCACAGACAATCGACCTATGTTATAATCTATATTATAATCTGAGACAAGACCTTCAAATGGAACCTGTACATTTTTTGATTCAATCATATTAAATTTGTTTCAAAATAATCAAAAAGAGACGAGAAGCCTACATATATGACTTACGACAATACACAAGTAGAAATGTCCATATAGTACCATAAACCATCAAATAATTACAAGTTTAAAAAGGAAGATAAATAATAGCTGCAAGATCAAAAAGATTGAAGAGGGAAACACTGTAAAAAGGAACTTCTAGAGACATACTTTAGGTACAAATAAAGCAGATCTTGGTCCTGTTACATTCTGAATAGCCGTGCGGATATCATCATCACTTAAATCTTCACATGGATCCACTTCCTACAGGATTGAAAGAACATTGCAAATTATCAGTATAAAATGAGAGAGAGAGAGAGAGAGAGAGAGAGAGAGAGAGAGAGAGAGAGAGAGAGAGAGAGAGAGAGAGAGAGAGAGAGAGAGAGAGAGATAGAGAGAGAGAGAGAGAGAGAAAGAAAGATACTTTTTACGTTTATGGGCTTTGGAGCTCGCCATAACATCGGCCATGGATTTTTTTTATTAATAGCAGATATGTAAATAATAGAAAAAAATACTTAATATACACAGAACACTGACCTACATGGTTTGCACTTTGAATTGTTCATCTTGGAAATAGATCTCCTCATCACCGCCGTTGTTGTTGTTGTTCGAATGTTAAACAGGATAAAGACAAGGTCAGTTTGCAAGAGAGATATAGAGAAATAGAGAGAACTTTTTGTTTTTGATATGGATCTGTAAATGTGAAAGAGAGAGAGAGAAAGAGACAGAGAGAGAGAGTAAGTGGGTTGCAACTGCACGGTTTCAGACAGAGAAATAAATTTTGCTAAATACTGTTATAGAGGACATTGGTAAATGTGAAAGATAAATACATAGTAATTTATTATCAATGCGAACACTCCAGACAAATTCAAACACGCCTTAAATGAACATATTAGTGGGCCTCAGTATATCAGTTGGGCCTGGCCCATGTAAAAATAAATATATTAGGTCATGATTTTTTTTTTTTTCGATTAAAATTAAGTGGGCTCATTAATATAGTTAAACTATCTGTTGGGCCTGGCCCACTAAATGGATAAATTTAACATATACCTAATGTCCCACTATTCCACTAAGCCCAATAAACTATCTGTAAAATTTTATATTTGTCATAAATGCGATCCAGTTTCATATAATATCAATATATTATTTATATTTTAACACAATATAATATATATATATTTTATTATACAACACGAAGAACATAGATGAGTTTTCGTCAAGAACAGTCCAGATATGTAATAATTTTCGCACTTAAACCCAAATAAAACAAAGAAACAACGAGATCTGATTTTATTTTATTTTCTTATGGGTTGCTATAGCAGAAATTATATCATTTTAAAAATGAATCAATTAGTGAACAACAAGGAAACGATTAGTTTTAGAACGTTTTATTCATTCAAAAGATTTTAGGGTTTGAAACTAAAGGTATCTCTAGAGAAAGAGATAAACACACAGAAAATGTTCAACGAAGAGAGCGAGAGGGTTTCGGAGACAGAACGGAAAACTTAAGGTATATTCAGAGAACTAGAGAAAGAAATAAAGAGATAGAGAGTAGAGAACTTGATGTTTTCCACAGTAGAGCTCTAGAGAAAGAGAGAAAGAGATAAACACACAAAAAATGTTCAACGAAGAGAGCGAGAGGGAGACGGAGACAGAACAGAAAACTTAAGGTATATTCAGAGAACTAGAGAAATAAATAAAGAGATAGAGAGTAGAGAACTTGCCGTTTTCCACAGTGGAGCTCAGAAGAAGCTTCTTCTTCCAGTTCAAATCAAGAACATCTAGATATCCTCATCAACAACCTTCTTCGCTTTGCATGTTTACTTGGAGACATCAACAGCCGCAGATCTGAGGAAGACAATGCAGTGTGACCTCTAGATCTACTTTTGACCGGTGGTGGGATTCATATCTGAATTTTGTTGGTTGTTTTATGAGAGGATTATTTTGGATATGTTTTTTTTTGTCAAAACCAAGGACGAAAGTTTAGGGGGTTTTTCGCTGATGTAAGAGGGGGAAAAGTCGCAACTGTTATGAGTGATTTAGATGAAGAGGAAGATAAACAAGGATTGTTTTATTTTTCAAAACAATCCACCATTGAAGTTGAGATTCAGTGAAAACGAAAGGAAAATGGTGAAGTCTGATTCAGAAACTGATGAAGAGAGAGGAACCATAATCGGCGGAAATGGAAAGGGTAGAATGAGATAGGGTTTCCGAAATGAGCTTCGATATTGTTCGGTTTTAGTGGATTAAACCCTTGCACATTTGATCCAGCCCATTAGCCCAAATCGATGATAAGTCCAAAACGCAAAGAAACACAAAGCTAGCCCAATTTTGTTTCGTTCGAAAACAAAAACACGGGCCTTGAAGCCCTTTACGTAAAAGCAGTTAATTTTACAGTAATGATAATTCGGCCCATAAGATCAACTGCTTTTACGTAAAGGGCTTCAAGGGATGTATTCTAATATTGTATCTAGATATGTATATTTATAATTTCATCCTAATATTGTATCTAGATATAGACATATTCTGAGAAACAATGTTGAAACAAAAAATATCACAACAAACCAGAACCTAAGAACACCATTGTTTTAAATTTCCACTTTCAAGAGATCATATCTTCTTAAAAACTACTTCATGAATGTAAATTTTCAACATCCGGAAATTAGATGTTCTTGATTTGAACTGGAATTTGCACATAAATCAAGAACATCTAATTTGCACATAAATCAAACAATTGCCGTTTTCCACAGTTGCCGACTGCCTCATTGTTTTAAATTTCCAGTTCAAATCAAGAACATCTAATTTGCACATAAATCAAACAATAGAAGTACCTTCAGTGCAAATTAGATGTTCTAATTTGTGCTCGGTTTTCCGGATGTTGAAAAAGCTTCTTCTTCCACTTTCAAAAGGCAGTCGACAACTCCCAGCAACTCCCAATTAACCTTAACAGTGAGGCAGTCGGCAACTCCCAATTAACCCAAATCACTAATTAATCAAATTGACAAATTCTCAATGGGAAACTCCCAGAGTAATCAGACTACCAAATATCAAAAAGGAAGACCACATACCTAGATCCAAAATTCTGCCTTTTGAGGCTTTGAGCAAGCGGGAGAGGCGGAGAGCGAGCGGAGCGGAGAACGAGCGGGAGGGTCGGAGAGGCGATCCGGAGAGCGAGCGACACCCGAAGATCGACCGGAGAGCGAGCGGGAGAGGCGGCGCCCGAACCGACCGGAGAACTATCGGGAGGGTCGGAGAGGCTTTCAGCGAGCGGGAGAGGCGGCGACCGAAGTTAATCGACCAGCGACTCCGGCGAGGCGGCGAGAGGCGAGTCGGCGACCCCTACTGGCACACCACAGAAGCAATTGAAATGGAGATATTTGGACCTTGAAGAGATGGTGGATGGAGAAGATGGTTTTGTGGAGCTTTTTATAAGGAGAATTTTCTTACCGTTGTAAACCATCAGTTAAAGAGATTTGGGAAATAGAAAGACTACATTGATGGAGGATTCTTGTAACGAAGAGCTCAACACCGGGAAGAGGAAGAATTGAAGACCGAGTATTTACAATTCCAAAGCTTTGAAAAGAAAAAAAAAAGGAAAAATATCTATACTATTGGGCCGAAATATTATTGGGCCTAAAATTTCGGGGGCCCTGTTCGAACGGTCTTTATAAACTTGCCCATCTACGGGCCTGCCTATACAATTAAAACGTGGGCCTATTAGTCCATTTTATATATATAAAAATATGTATTATTTATTAATAATATTAAATTAAATTATTGTTATGTATATTTTCTAAGTTATTTACATTTGTTTATATATAATTATATTATTAAATCAAATGTTAAGTTTGTATACTTATTTATTTTATTTAGAATATATATCTCAAAATTTTCAGTGACTGCGTTATGGACAAATTAAATCAAAATAATATAATGTTGAGATTTGGTGGTATTAGAGATAAATGACAAGGGACAAATTAATTTTACTACAAATAATAACTTTTTACATAAATTGGGGTTTTTTAGTTGGCCATCTATTTTACTTTTGGATTTATTCTACTTGGGCCTAAAAGCCCATTAAACCAATTCAAATTTGCATTAAAAATTTAAAGTTTATACAAATATGATTTGGGCCCATAAGTCTATTTAGTATTTACAAATTTGTATTATATTTTTATAATACTAAAATAAATAATTAAAATTGAATTGTATTTGGAATACTTATATTAAGTAATTACACATGCTTATGTATTTTTATAATATTAAATAAATGATTAATATGTAGATTTATTTATTTAACTTTGTATATATCTTATATTGTCACGGTGATTTTGTTATGGACGAATTAACCCGACGTAACAGAACGTTGAGATTAGCTGCTATTAAAGAGAAATGAGAACGGACAAATTCAAATTGATCAGGTTAATAAATTGCATTCAAATCTTTGACATTTTCCCCAATAAATGAAACATATACTAAACTATAATATTTTTACAAATATAAGAAAAAGTAAACAGATCCCGTGCAAAGCATGGGTACTACCTGTTTGCATTTTAATAATTTGTAGCAATTTTTAACATCGTTCCATATTTAATGTTTTTCGTTTCATTTTCATGTATTATATGATAATTTTTATTATGTTTGATGGTTTTAGTAGTATTGATGTAAGTGGTGTGGCTATTTGAAATACTACTTAGCCAAATTTTATTATTAATAAAATTATAAAGAGTGTTGTCTCTCTTCATATAATTTAGTTTTTGGTATATCTTGAATATTTTTTTCGATTAGTCATTTTTATTTAAATAACTAATCAAAAATATTAAACCAATGACTCATCGATAATTTTTTTTAAAATAACAAATATAAAAAAATATAGACAAATCCCGTACAAGACACGGGTATTATAGTTAATAATAAAACACCTATTCCTTCCACATACAATTACTTCCAAATCTTAGTTGAAAAAATGCCAAACTATGGGCTGTGTTTAACGGGAGCCCACAGAATGAGGGAAACAGTCTAATACTTTAAATAACACAACGCTAAAAATATATTTATACAAACACACGTTCCATTAATTACATATATTCTTTAAGATAGAATGAACAAAGATGACTAATCAGTGTATTGATTGCATAGATCTCGTGAAATTCCCTGTATATCTTCTTTCTTCTTTGCATTTAATAGTTTTTTAAAAAAATTGGACTCCACTCACTGTGAGACTCTCCACATCCAAATATCAAGTTATTCATTTCCAGAAAATTTGCATGCTTTTCTATTGTGCCACGTGTACGTTGCTGAAAAGGTTCATTATTGCTCTTTCTTCCATTTTACAGGCACAATGCTATCATCTAGATCGTCTTACTATATATATACAAATACATACAACTAAAAAAAACACCAGAAGATGAACAACTTTTAAACTTCCATATTTCATCAGTGTTGTTAAGACGAGAGCATCACCAGGTTCGTTTCTGTTGGTTCCATCCCTGATTGAAGTGAACATATTTTTTGACAATACATGCTTTACTTTATCTATTTTTTTGGATCGACACTTCATTTATCATGTGAAGGCATGTGTACAGAGATGGACGTACTAGAGTGCACAAGCTCGTGAGCTCTACCTGTATGCGGTTTCCACCACAGTTGTCGTGTCCACAAATCCTAAAGAAGGAGGTGCAATGGAGGTATATATGCATGTGGTTGGCCAAATTCTTCAATCATGGATCTCATTAAGAGCTAACACATCAACCCTATCGTTTACGTGTTTGATGGAGTGTCGTCAACTCAATTTTATGAATATTTGGGAATATCCTTTTTTCAGGCCAACCTTCAACATTAATGACTGCTATTGTACGTGTCTTCTGTGTAGGGCTCTATTGTTGCATGGAAGACACGTATGGCACCGGTTTGGGACACCGAACTTCTTTGCGCGACTATATAAACCATATGTTGCTTTCGCTTCGTTCACCTGTCTTCGTCTGTTCCTGCGGTATTTGTCGTTAACCCAGGTGTCCATAAGCAGTAAGTTTTTTTATGTGTTTCTTTGTTTTGTATCGTTATGCAAGAGCATGTCGAAGATGGTTGTGACTGTTCATTGTGCAATAGTTTGCTGATGTCGGGAATGTGGTTGCGCTCTTGCCTCAGTATCGTTCAGATTATCTTTCTCTTGATCATTCGTGGGTGGATCGGTTGGATATGCTTATGAACAAATATGCAATATATATAACAAATTTGGTGTAGGAGTTCATTACAAAGGAATTTTTAACACTTTTTGACATATTATTGAGCCCAATGATAGTGATGGGACGGTCTAAATAGAATTTGGAAATAAGATGGCGGTATAAGTTCATGTTCCATGTCCAAAACCAAAGTGCGATAAGTAAGTATAGATCGTAGTTATAATGCAAAAACTTGGAAGCTAGGCTACTTTGAAGCGTATTTCCGACGACGGTCGAGGAGCTCAGCCGACACGACCCATCTTCAGAGAAACCTTGCAGCTGCACAAGTCCAACGTTGCCGGCCTCACTTTGTTTAGGTTTTTTTCAGACCGCAAACGATCCACCTAAATCTAGCTCGTGCAGTTGGGAATGATCCAAGTTGAAGCATACAAAGATGTAAGAATCTGTAATATCCCACATTTTGTAAGGGTGATTTTGAATTTTCTTATGCCCATATTACAAGTCAGATTAAATGCAGGGAAGTACGAACATTCTGTGAAATGTTTGATCTCTGTAATATTTTTCTGAGTAATATAAAATACAATTAAGGTATTTTTGGGTTGAAAGATCGTTCGTGTACGAATATATTTAACCCGAGGTTAAGAAAATTTAACCATTCGATAAGAAAAGACAAAACGGGCGAAAAGGGGTAAATTTGGCCTTGACCGCACCCTGGCCGCACCCTGCCGCACCCGCGGCGAAGGCCAATGCCAGAGGCGGTAACAACTTGGCCACCGCACCCTGCCGCACCCCGCGGTCATCGTCAACTCTGTCGTCAGCGTCGGAGTTGCATGTCGTAGCTCGCCTAAGCTGGCCTTGTAGCCTGTTGTTTTGGTCGGGCCACCTCCTCCTTGGTGTCATCTGTGGGTAAGCACCTTGTTTGACTTATAAAAGGAGGAGAATCAGATCAAAACCGAGCTCAAGAACAGAGCACTTCATCTCTTTCCTCAAAAAACCTCCATTAAAGACCAAGCTCTTGAGCTTCGTTTGGAAAAGTTCGAATCCCTCTGAGTGTTGGAAAAGGTACTCCTAAGTGGTATTCAAAGGCCTAAGGTGTTGGGAAATCAACCAAGAACGAATCAAAGTCGAAACGAATTGATTTGGGTGAGTTTTCTTCCCGAAAAAGTTGTCGAAGCCCCGCCTCTGTCTCCTGACCGCACCCCGCGGTGAGGGCCGACCGCACCCGCGGTGAGCTGGGTTCGTGTTGTGTCTCTCGGATGTTGTGGTCTTGAGCAAGGCTTGATTCCTTTGATTCTTTCCTTATTCTTTTAGATTCATATATGTAGATATTGAATCTAACTTAGGGTCTTGTTATGGGTCATTCCAGAAGGATTTAATATCCAAGATCTGTCCCAGTTCAGACCCGGAAACTGTTATCTTTAAGCTCGTTAAGCTTTCGTCAAATCTAAGGCAAATGGCGGTTCGCTCTTGCTCATCATTCCATATTTACATTGATTATCAATTGTTTAATTGTTAATTAATTTGGAATGAATATTGTTTCTGTCTGAGATCAGTTTTGATAAACTGTTTTGGAAGATTAAAAGATGACATTATAATAGGTTGTATATTCTGTTAGAATCAACGCTATTATATATATATTGATAGGTTGAGATATATCTATGATGATGGCCTTGAGGGCTTTGATATGATTATTACTGTGTTGAACTGTTTAGTTAGCACAAGTAGTTAGGAACGTTGGACTCTTCGACGTCCAGTCGTTTCTTTATAATATACTAAATGGTGTGTAGGGCGGCAAAACCCCTAACATCATTCAGTTGGTCATGACCGGCCTCTATACGTTTAGTGTAGAGGTGGTGCACTTAGCCAGTGTCACAAATATCGGGAGTTGCTCCCAAAAGATCTCTTGTCTCGGACGAGATAATTATAAAAGCTTATAACGTGATTGTGCATTTTGGAATTAAATAAGATAAGCGCCGAGTCGCATATGATTAATACACATGTGGCGAGTAGTGCAGCTAGGTAATAGTGCAGCTTGAAAAGCTCGTCTTGACTTGATCAGAGTACGTTCTCTTTCCAATCTGGATTCGCATTATTGCGGTGAGGTTGGTCGTGAACCGAAACATCTTGTCATTTTTGAACGCTTGTATGAGATGTTTATGTTCCAGACATTTGTCATGTTTCTAATAAGACTCAAGTTCTTGGAGTCTTCTCTTGGATAATTCCTATAAGGCTCACTTCCGTTGGAGTCTTCTTTTGATCATGTCTTTTGATATATATATATATATATTCAGTAGAAGTATGAAGGTTGACTATCGTTATCGGCTATTATTCGAGAAGCGATGAGCCTAAACCTAATACGACTACTTCGAACCACTCTGCTTGTACCCTTGCATAGTCTTTCATTAGACTAACCAACCCAAATTGTTCTCTGCATGGTTGGCTGGTGTCATCCGTTCGCTTCGGCACATCAGATAAGTTGCCACCTCGTGAAGGCTAGAGCGACTATGGACGTAAATGGTGTTTTTGATAAGTTTATTCAGGTTGAGATCATTGACAATGATCGCAGTGATCAAGACTTGTATTTATTTTAAAAGACTTTCGCTAAACTATGTTTACTCTGATTACACTGTATTTCGTTTGCTTTGACTACTCTTTGTTTTGTCCTACAGGGGATTGAGATGTAATCCCCAGACTTATGTTTTATTAAACATTTTGGTGTGTTGCACCTTGATTATCGTGTTATGAATTGTGTGTTATGGAAAAGCCTGGGGTGGCTTCGGTGTGAACCCGAGGTCACTGGCAGTAATACCTTTCCAAATGGGTTAAGATTTGGGGGTGTTACAGACTTGGTATCAGAGCCGAAGGTTTTTAAAACGGGTTTGGAATTTTACGAACCATTTACTCGTTTTTGAAAATATTTTCAAAGGCTCTGAGTTTTCAAAATGAGATTATACCGTTCATAGTCGTGCCTTCTTCTTTAGTCTAATATGGAAGCAACTTCTATATTTAGAAAGACTAACTCTCATTTCGTCGTCCGTAGGATATGGGTGTCTGCCTTTCACTCCCGAAGGAAAAGGAGGAAGAAGAGGTGACTCCACTCTCCCCTATGGAACTTGACTTCCCAGTTCCACTTCGTTGTTTTGAAGTCGGAGAATCGAGTGACCCACCTGAGGAAGTAAAGCATGTACTTCTAGAGTCAGTGGTGTTGGTATCCGATCAGACTATGGTTCCAGTGGCTGAGCCGGTAGTGGAGCCAAGTGTGAATGTGAGGAATGTGGTAGAGTTGTCAAGGTATGCTAGAGGATATTACGACAACGACTACACAATTGAGACCATCCCAGAAGGAGATGAAGGGGATAAGGATGAAGAAATCCTTGAAGCAAATGACGAGGCAGAGGATGAGCCATCGGAGTACTCATTGGGGTACCTCGCGAGTGACCTTGAGATTGAATCAGTTCCGAAAGAGGATCCCGAGGAGGATCCAGTGGAAGATGAAGATCCAATAGAGGATCTCGAGGAAGTCCCAACAGAGCAAGGCCAAGAGCCTGATGAGCTGAGGCACTTGCTAGTGGATCATGGGGACTCAAGAATGCAATTTATGTACCCCAGTCTGCCACCCGAGCCAGTATACCCGCCATTGACTGATGCTGAGTGGGAGGCGCTCTATGTCGAATGTGGCATTAGAGAGAGGACCGACTCACGTTATGCATCAGAGGACGTGCCGCCTCTTCAGGTTCGAAGGAGGCGAAGGTCGACTTCTGAGTTGCAAGAGATACTCCGCCAGAGTAAGGAGATCTCTTTTGAAGGGCAACGTCAGTTAGACGAGATGAGGGAGCAAGCCCAGAGAAGGGCAATACCACGGGAGCATGATCAGGATGTTACCAGGCCAAGTATGAGGCCGAGGACACCAGGATCAGTTAATGAACCGAATTTGCCAGGGCCAAGTAGGGTGAGAAGTTTATCACCAGACCCTGATGAAGAACCCCGTCCAAAGAAAACCTGTATGGGCAGCCTGCCATATAGGAAACATTTTAGGGGATTGTGAAAAGAACCGATGTAACTTTAGTAGTTTTCTTTTGTGTAAAATACTTTAGTATGCATGCGGTAAAGTAGAGAATTCTCTGAGCAATTTTGTCTAGAAGTTCAGGAGATTTCCTTTGTGTAAAAACTTTCTGTGTTCGTTGAAAGTCCATCTAATATAAATTACCCAGTTGATCTATTCTGATTTGATTTTAGTACATTAAGAATATTGGGAAAAATATTAATGTATGAAATCCTTAGAATTTGATCGGTAAACAAATGGTGAACACAAGAAATCACGCTCGTAATGGTGCTGGACCGAGTAACAATCCCAGACCAAATGAGGGGAATGCAGCAAACCCCGAGGATGTGCAAGAGTCTGCATCCCATGTTAATCCTAGAGGCAACGACCAAGCTCCGGCCAACGCCCCGATGGTTTTTGACGCTGCTGCAGTTGAGGCAATTCGGGGAATTGTCATGCAAGCGTTCACAGACATTGTGCGACCCGTCGTACCTCAGGCGCAAGAAATGCCAATTCCGCCAGTGGTTCCAAGGGCTGAGGAACCTAATGTCCGTGTATATCAAGAGAATGTGATAAGGAATAGAGATAATTATGGCCGAGCTTTAAAGACCATAAACTCTATGAGACCCGATAGCTATAATGGGAAAGGTGAGCCAGTCTGAGTGACTCACTGGTTTTCCCACATGGAGCGGTTATTCCGCAATGTGGAATGCACTGAAGCTGAAAAAGTGCATATAGCGTCTCTCCAGCTGAAGGAAGATGCTAGTGAGTGGTGAGAGAATACCGGTCTTGCTGAGAGCCCTGATCTGAATTGGGCAACATTCAAGACCAAGATGACTGATAGGTTCTTCTCTCGGGCTATGAGGGAAGAAAACCACAAGGAGTTTCTTTACCCGAAGACTAATGGGCTGAAGGTGACTGAGCTAGCAACCAAGTTCAATCACCTACTGCAGTATGCTGGATCAGAGGTATCCAGTGATGAACAGAAAATCTGGCACTTCCATGAGTGGATGAGCCCAGAAATTAGCCAATGATGTTGAGCCACAATTGCTCTACCTTAGAGCAATACGTGGATGCTGCTTATAAGTTGGAGGTGACTCTGGATGAGTCGACCAAGAGAAGGAATCGCCAGAGGTCAATGCAGAATCAACCTCAGGCGAGTGGATTCAAACATCCTGCACCACCGTCTAACTTTGCTAAATCTAGCAAGGCAAAGACAGATGGGACGCAAGGAGGGTCGACACAACAATCGGGTCAGGACAAGGGTCTGATCCAATGCTATAATTGTGGTGCTGCTGGGCACAAGAGCAATGAGTGTCAGAAGGAAAGAAAGACATTCTTTGGTTGTGGACGTGAAGGGCATGTGCAGAAGTTCTGTCGGCAAGGGAAGCAGAAAGGTGCTGAGTCACAATAGGGGTCAGTTAATCAGAGTAACCGACCTAGGTTCAGACCAGTGGAGACTCCTAGTTTTTCGGTGCAGACAACTGCCCAGAACAAGGGGAAAGTCCCAACTACTTTTGGAGGTCAGGGTCAACGCCTGTACGAGATGCGTGAGGCTGATGGACCTAATGCTCCAATTGCTCAAGGTACTTTATACCTTCATTCTACTTTAGTGTGCATACTGTTTGATTCAGGTGCTACCCATTCCTTTATTTCAGAAAGTTGTGTTAGTGAGTTAGGATTAGTCTGCAACGAGGTCTGTGAGCCTTTCGTTATGAATCTTCCTAATAGTGAACGCTTAGTGGGGACTAAGTGTCTGTCTGAATTTCCGATTACCATCCAGGGTAAGAAATTCGAGGCATATTTGATCTGTATTGCCATGTCTCCATACGACATTATTCTCGGTATGGATTGGCTGACACGTCATGGGGCGGTAATCGACTTTAGTGCAAGAACTGTGACAGTGTCATTTGGGGACCAGAGCGTGTGCAAATTTAAGGGTCAGAATGACGCAGATAACGGCAGACTTATCAATGCGATGGCTGCGTTTAAGCTACTTCGACAGGGTTGTGTCGGGTACCTTTGTTATCTGGATTCGCCCATGAAAGATGAACCAACAATTCTTGATATTCCTGTGATTCGTGAATTTCCTGATGTTTTTCCGGAAGAGATTCCTGGATTACCTCCGCATCGTGTCGTGGAATTTTCTATTGATCTTGAATCGGGTACTGCGCCGATCTCGAAGGCACCGTACCGGATGGCTCCTGCCGAGATGCAAGAATTGAAGAAGCAATTGCAGGATCTTCTTGATAAGGGATATATAAGACCGAGTGCATCGCCTTGGGGTGCTCCAGTTTTGTTTGTCAAGAAGAAAGATGGATCGTTTGGACTTTGTATCGACTATCAAGAGTTGAATAAAGTCACGATCAAGAACAAGTATCCTTTACCTAGGATTGATGATCTATTAGATCAACTTCAAGGAGCTAAAGTCTTTTCCAAGATCGATCTGAGATCTGGTTACCATCAGCTCAGAATTCGTGAGGAAGATATTCCGAGGACGGCATTCCGGACAAGATATGGTCACTACGAATTCGTAGTTATGCCATTTGGACTTACCAATGCTCCTGCAGTCTTCATGGACTTGATGAATCGATGTTTTCACCAGTACTTGGATAAGTTCGTGGTGGTCTTCATCGATGACATTCTGATTTATTCCCCGAATGAGGAAGCTCATGAGGAACATCTGCGGATTGTTTTGTCAATCCTTAGACAGAACCAACTTTATGCTAAATTGTCTAAGTGTGATTTTTGGATCAAGGAAGTGGCTTTCTTAGGCCATGTGATCAATAAAAATGGGGTGATGGTTGATCCCCAGAAGATTGAAGTTGTAGCCAACTGGAAGCGGCCTCAGAATGTGAAAGAGGTGCGCAGTTTCCTTGGACTTGCCGGATATTATAGACGGTTCATAGAGGGATTTTCTAAGATCGCTATACCTATGACCGGTCTGCTTCGCAAGGTCCACAAGAAGTTTGTCTGGAAAGACAAGTGCGATGCCAGTTTTCAAGAATTGAAACAACGATTGACCTCAGCACCAGTATTAGCACTACCATAAGGAAACGATGGATATGTGGTCTATAGTGATGCTTCAAAAAATGGTTTAGGATGCGTGTTGATGCAAAGAGGCAAGGTTATTGCTTACGGGTCAAGGCAACTGAAAACCTATGAGGAAAACTATCTGACACATGATCTGGAACTAGCGGCGGTAGTGTTTGCGTTGAAGATCTGGAGGCATTATCTCTATGGTGTGAAATGCCAAGTCTTCACCGACCACAAGAGTCTCAAGTATGTATTCACTCAGAAGGAGTTGAACATGAGACAACGTCGTTGGCTAGAACTACTCAAGGACTACGATCTTGAATTGTTGTATCATCCGGGCAAGGCTAATGTAGTAGCTAATGCATTGAGCCGGAAGACACCACATGAGACAGTAGTAGCTCTCCTCACTGCTCAAGCCAAACTGAACCAAATGGTGTGCGAAGCCGAAGTCTTGTATGATCAGCGTAGAGAATACATGAGTATGTTGGAAATTCAGGCTACGCTACTCGATCAGATTCGAGAAAAGCAAGTTGATGATATAGTTTTGGTGAAGTTAAGCAGTGAAGTGTTGAACGGGAAAGCTCTCGGTTTTGTGATTCAGGAAGACGGATCACTCTGGTTTTCAGAACCGAGTTTGTGTGCCTGACGTTGATGGTCTTCGCCAGTTGGTAATGAGGGAAGCCCATTCGTCAGCCTATTATGTACATCCATGTTCTAGTAAAATGTACAAGGACCTCCGGAAAAATTTCTGGTGGCCTAACATGAAATGGGATGTAGCAGAATTTGTGGCGAAATGCTTGACTTGTCAGAGAGTCAAGATAGAACACCGCAAACCAGGTGGTGAATTGCTACCTCTTCCAGTTCCAGAATGGAAATGGGAAGATATCGCAATGGACTTCATCACAGGATTACCCCAGACTCGAACTCAGAAAGATGCTATTTGGGTGATCATTGACATGCTCACGAAGAGTGCTCATTTCGTGGCTATCAAGTCAACGTGGGGAGTCCAAAAGCTAGCAGAAGTGTTTTTACACGAGGTTGTCCGTTTACATGGTATTCCTAAGACCATTGTATCGGATCATGATGGCCGTTTTACGTTGAGATTCTGGAAGGAACTCCACAAGGCCATGGGAACCGAGCTAAGATTCAGCACTGCATTCCATCCTTAGACGGACGGACAGTCTGAGAGGACTATCCAGACCCTGGAGGATATGTTGAGAGCATGTGTACTCGATCGTCCGACTAGCTGGGAGGACAGCCTGAGTCTAATCGAGTTCACATACAACAATAGCTGGCATGCTACTATTAAGATGGCTCCATTTGAAGCCTTATACGGTCGGAAGTGCAGATCGCCGATTTGTTGGGATGAGAACGCCGACAAGATTCTGCTCGGACCAGAGTTGGTCGAGAGAACTACCTCAGATATTGCTTTAATCAGACAAAGAATGTTGACAGCACAAAGTCGACAGAAGTCTTATGCCGATCCAAAGCGTAGAAATGTCGAGTTTGAGGTTGGTGACAAGGTATTTGTCAGAGTGTCGCCATCCAAAGGTGTATTCAGATTTGGTAAGCGTGGAAAGCTTAACCCTCGCTACGTGGGACCGTTTGAAATCTTGGATAGAGTGGGATCACTAGCGTACCGCTTGGCATTGCTACCATCGGCACCTCCAGTGCATAATGTATTCCACGTATCTCTGCTGAGGAAGTACGTACCAGATGAGTCTCATGTGATGAGTTATGAAGACATCGAGATTCAAGCAAATGGTGTGATACCCCATATTTTTGTAAGGTTATTTTGGGAATTTTTGGAATTTTCCCGAACACCCGTTTTGTACGTCGGATTTAATACAGAGAGTTTAAGACATTCTGTAATGGGCTATATCTCTGTAATATTTTTCTCAGTGAAATAAAATACAGACGACGTGCTTTGGATGTTAATTACTCGTTCATGTACGATTAATTTTATCCCGGGTTAACATCATTTTCGTCTAAGAGCTGAGGAGGCGGCAAAGCCAAGGGCGGCGCCCGCCGTACAGTGGCGGCGCCCGCAGTCGCAAGGCTCGAGGAGCAGACAGGTCTTCTCCTACCTAGGGACGCCAAGCCTATGGCGGCGCCCGCCGCATTTATGACGGCGCCCGCCGCATTGATGGCGGCGCCCGCCGCATTTATGACGGTGCCCGCCGTCGTTGTTGTCCGGAGGTCTTTGCCCGATGGTCACCGGCGAGCGTCTGATGACGCCGAACTAGCCCCGCCACGCCTCCATTTAGGCCATCATTATGCTCCCTGGCATTTGGCTATAAATAGAGAAGGTTTGGGATCGGATTGAGCACATAATCAAGCTTAAATCCCTCCAAAATCTCTCGCCGGAGTTCGTGTGCCTCGCCGGAGTTGTGCAAGTCCTCGCCGGTGTCGTTTGGTGTGTTTTTCAGTAGCCTAGAGGTCCCTTTGGAAGCTTAGTGGAGGTCTGAACCCAAAGCCAGGCCAAAGGAGTGACCCTCGTGCGTGTGTTGGTCGTTGTGATGTCGGAGCTATACCTGTGTCGAGCCCGGAATCCCGTTGTCTCTGCTTTGTTCTAGATCTGCGGATTAAGGCAAGTGGCGGTTCGCTCTTGCTTAATCATTCCATGTTTCTTTAATTATCAATTATTTAATTATTAATTAAATTGGAGTGAACTGTTGTTTTGTTTGGGAACTAATTTCATAAATAAACGTGATTAAAGTAATGTTATGATAGGTTGTATATCTGTTAGAACAACGCTATTATATGTGATAATTATCGTGATGGTATTATTGTGAATTTAATCTGAATGCTAGAATAGCATGTGGGTTAATAGGAAAACTAATCCAAGTAAGGATTAGCCGTTTCTATTATCTCTATATTTATGTTGATTGCCTGGATGGCTTTAATGTGATTAATTGTTGTATTAGACTGTTTAGTTAACACAAGTGTTCGTAGGAACGCTAATCCAAGTAAGGATTAGTCGTTTCTTTATAACTTAATGTTCGTAGGAACGCTAATCCAAGTAAGGATTTGTCGTTTCTTTAAATCGTAATACTCCTCGGGTTAATTTCCGGATAATAATTTAAGGGTCATGACCTATGCTTCTTATCCACCGTTAAGGATTTGAAGTGTTTTAAGCGCCTTGCAAGCGCCATTGGATGAGCATAATTGTAGTCTTGTGTATTAAGCACTTAGCTAGTGCAATTGGGGTGGACGTAACTGTCATCCTGTAAATTAAAGTGTAAGCACTGTGGCAGTGTAATCTGGGTGAACGTAAGATCACCCTGTGTAATAATAACTTCCGTTGTTACTCGGAATAATATTAAGCCTTGTGTGTGCGTATGTGTGTGTGTGTTTGTGTGTTGTGTTAAATTGGGTCGACATGATTGTCACCCTGAGATTTAAGCTTTGTGCCGCTCTTAATAGCATTAACGTGTTTCAGTAAAGTGTGTTTGGTAATTAAATAAGATATGTGCCCGAGTGCACATGATTAATAAACCTTCGGCGAGTAGTGCAACTAAGTTATAGTGCAGCTAGGAAAACTCGTCTCGACTTTGATCATAGTACGTTCTCTTTTCAATCTGGATTCGCTGTATGCGATGAGGTTGGTTGTGAACTGAAGCATCTCAGTCAACTTTTAAATCATTTGTGTGTGTAACTTTAATGTTCCCTAGCAGTTATCATAATTTTCCTATAAGGCTCATTTCAGTTGGAGTCTTCTCTTCAGTGCATATCTAATTGTTAAATCATTCCGTGAAAGTGTCGGGTTATATATCGTTCCTTCGGTTTTTATTCAAGGGACAATGATAGTAAATGGTCACGATCACCCGAACCACTCTACTTTGTACCCTTGCTAGTCTATTCAAGTAGACTAACCCACGAACTTTGTTCTCTGCATGTGGGCTGGTGTCATCCGTTCGATTCGGCACATCAGGAGTTGTTTCCCGGAGTTTAAGTAACCTATTGAAGGATAAGAAGCTTGCAAACGAAGATTTAAAAGTCAGTGTTCTAAGCTGTTAAGTGTTTTAAGATTGTTAAAGTGTTACTTCAATGTATCTTCATAATTTAGCCATGTTATAAGTTGGCTCTTTATAGTCTTCCGCTGTGTAATTTAAAGTCTTCCGTTGTTTAATCTTTCAATTAATATGTAATTATGTTATGTATTTAAGCTTAATCGTTCTGGAAAAGCATGGGGTGACTTTGGACGGTAAGGTCTGAGGTCACTGGCATGTAATATCTCCGATATAAATTGGGGGTGTTACATATTTGGTATCAGAGCAATGGTTTTAAAATTCTTGGCCTATTGTTAGGTTTGAGAATTTTCGAAAATTAATTTTGAAACTGTTTTCAAACCTATTTCATATTAAAAATAAATTTTGAGAATTTCAATGTTAAGAGTTATAAGTAACTTAGTGATTTAATTTAAATGATTTAGCTTTTGAATGGGTTAAAGGTTCCGGAACGGTTGCTCCGGAACATTAATTGCACTGAGGCTGGGAAAGTGCACATCGCCTCTCTTCAACTCAAGGATGTGGCTAGCGAATGGTGGGAGAGCACCGGTCTGAATGATCATCCCGAGCTGAATTGGAGCATGTTCAAAACCAAGATGACCGATCGTTTCTTTTCCCGAGCTATGAGGGAGGAGAAGCATAAGGAATTTCTGTACCCGCATACTGATGGGTTAAAGGTGACTGAGCTCGCAGCTAAGTTCAATCACTTGATGCAGTACGCTGGACCTGAGGTGTCAACCGAGGAGCAAAAGATCTGGTACTTCCATGGATGGATGAATCCAGAGATCAAGCCTCTAATGTTGCGTCATGGTTGTTCTACGTTAGAACAATATGTGGATGCAGCCTTCAAGATAGAAGTCACATTGGAGGAGTATGCCCTTAAGCGGGAGAAGCAAGTTAAAGGAAAGGGTGGGCAACAGGATTGCCCAGGTTGGTTCATTCAAACGACCGGCATTGCTTACCAAGTTTGAGAAGTCTGGTCATGCTAAGACCGAGACAACTCAGTCTGACTCTGCCAGAGGCTCAGGTTGGAGCAGTGGAGTAATTCAGTGCCACAACTGTGGTGAAGTTGGGCATAAAAGTTTTAATTGCCAAAAGGACAAGAGAGTATGCCATAATTGTGGAAGAGAAGGCCACATAAAAACATACTGCAGACTGAAGGGTCAAGGACCAATGCAGTCTTATCAGGCGTCAAATGTTGGGGGTGGGCAGAACCCAAGGCTAGTGGTATCTACTCCTGAGCAGTCCATGGCTCGTAATAAAGGTAAAGCGCCTATGGGGTCTTCAGGCCAAGGGCAACGACTCTTTGTAATGAGCCAAGTCGACGGAGAAGAACCTTGATCCATTAAGTTGTAATCGTGTTAAGTCTTTCTTTAAGATTAAGGAGTAACGACGTGTGTCGGTGATCTCTGTAGCATTGTGATCTGTCTGTGCAACTTTTGACAGTTAATGTAATGTTTAATGACATGAAGTGTTTCCTTGTTTGGAAAATTTCTGAATGCGTTATCAGTACAAATTAGTTGTTCATATGAAACCCCGTAAGTGTCGAGAACAGCTTATGCCAAGTAAGGATAAGGACTGTCGGACTTATGGTGGTGGAGTGTTGTGGACAACTTAGATGTTCGCCCCCTATGTGATTAATCACAGGGTCGGCTCTACTGTTTGAATCTAAATCTTTTCCTAAGATCCTTCTTCATACATAGAGTATGTCATCTACAAGGCTAGGTGTAACTCTTTGAGGAAGATTAAATTGTGGAGTTGTTGTGCTAAGAGAAAGGTTGCAGTTAAGGATGGGATATGTTGATGATCCCGATGTATTAAAGATTCAGTAAGGAGAATTGTCTACGCATATAAGGAGTACTATGGTAAGCGTTATCTCATACGCTGAGTTCTTCGGAGATTTCTTAAGGAAAGGGAATGAGCTTGTAGAGTTTTGTTCAGAGAGACCAGGAGCTATCTCTCATGCGTGAGTTTGTGCCATAAGCTTTGAGGCGGATGAATCATTTTCAGTATGATGTCCTAAGGAATTAAGAATAATATCTCTGGTGATCCATTTCAAGGATGAAGTGATTAAGGATGTTGGATCCAGGTGGTAAGATTGGTCTTGAGGTAGTATCCTCATTGGCTTAATACAAGTTTCGGGGTCAAAACTTATTTTAAGGGGGAGGTGATGTGATACCCCATATTTTTGTAAGATTATTTTGGGGATTTTTGGAATTTTCCCGAACACCCATTTTGTACGTCGGATTTAATACAGAGAGTTTAAGACATTCTGTAATGGGCTATATCTCTGTAATATTTTGCTTAGTGAAATAAAATACAGACGACGTGCTTTGGATGTTAATTACTCGTTCATGTACGATTAATTTTATCTCGGGTTAACATCGTTTTCGTCTAAGAGCTGAGGAGGCGACAAAGCCAAGGGCGGCGCCCGCCGTACAGTGGCGGCGCCCGCCGTCGTAAGGCTCAAGGAGTAGACGGGTCTTCTCCTAGCTAGGGACGCCAGGCCTATGGCGGCGCCCGCCGCATTGATGACGGCGCCCGCCGCATTGATGGCGGCGCCCGCCGCATTTATGACGGTGCCCGCCGTCGTTGTTGTCCGGAGGTCTTTGCCCGATGGTCGCCGACGAGCGTCTGACGACGCCGAACTAGCCTCGCCACGCCTCCATTTAGGCCATCATTATGCTCCATGGCATTTGGCTATAAATAGAGAAGGTTTGGGATCGGATTGAGCACAGAATCAAGCTTAAATCCCTCCAAAATCTCTCGCCGGAGTTCGTGTGCCTCGCCGGAGTTGTGCAAGTGCTCGCCGGTGTCGTTTGGTGTGTTTTCCAGTAGCCTAGAGGTCCCTTTGGAAGCTTAGTGGAGGTATGAACCCAAAGCCAGGCCAAAGGAGTGACCCTCGTGCGTGTGTTGGTCGTTGTGTTGTTGGAGCTATACCTGTGTCGAGCCCGGAATCCCGTTGTCTCTGCTTTGTTCTAGATCTGCGGATTAAGGCAAGTGGCGGTTCGCTCTTGCTTAATCATTCCATATTTCATTAATTATCAATTATTTAATTGTTAATTAAATTAGAGTGAACTGTTGTTTTGTTTGGGAACTAATTTCATAAATAAACGTGATTAAAGTAATGTTATGATAGGTTGTATATCTGTTAGAACAACGCTATTATATGTGATAATTACCGTGATGGTATTATTGTGAATTTAATCTTAATGCTAGAATAGCATGTGGGTTAATAGGAAAACTAATCCAAGTAAGGATTAGCCGTTTCAATTATCTCTATGTTTAAGTTGATTGCCTGGATGGCTTTAATGTGATTAATTGTTGTGTTAGACTATTTAGTTAACACGAGTGTTCGTAGGAACGCTAATCCAAGTAAGGATTAGACGTTTCTTTATAACTTAATGTTCGTAGGAACGCTAATCCAAGTAAGGATTTGTCGTTTCTTTAAATCGTAATACTCCTCGGGTTAATTTCCGGATAATAATTTAAGGGTCATGACCTATGCTTCTTATCCACCGTTAAGGATCTGAAGTGTTTTAAGCGCCTTGCAAGCGCCATTGGATGAACATAATTGCAGTCTTGTGTATTAAGCACTTAGCTAGTGCAATTGGGGTGGACGTAACTGTCATCCTATAAATTAAAGTGTAAGTACTGTGGCAGTGTAATCTGGGTGAACGTAAGATCACCATGTGTAATAATACCTTCCGTTGTTACTCGGAATAATATTAAGCCTCGTGTGTGCGTATGCGTGTGTGTGTTTGTGTGTTGTGTTAAATTGGGTCGACATGATTGTCACCCTGAGATTTAAGCTTTGTGCCGCTCTTAATAACATTAACGTGTTTCAGTAAAGTGTGTTTGGTAATTAAATAAGATATGTGCCCGAGTGCACATGATTAATAAACCTTCGGCGAGTAGTGCAGCTAAGTTATAGTGCAGCTAGGAAAACTCGTCTCGACTTTGATCATAGTACGTTCTCTTTTCAATCTGGATTCGCTGTATGCGATGAGGTTGGTTGTGAACTGAATCATCTCAGTCAACTTTTAAATCATTTGTGTGTGTAACTTTAATGTTCCCTAGCAGTTGTCATAATTTTCCTATAAGGCTCATTTCAGTTGGAGTCTTCTCTTCAGTGCATATCTAATTGTTAAATCATTCCGTGAAAGTGTCGGGTTATATATCGTTCCTTCGGTTTTTATTCAAGGGACAATGATAGTAAACGGTCACGATCACCCGAACCACTCTGCTTTGTACCCTTGCTAGTCTATTCAAGTAGACTAACCCACGAACTTTGTTCTCTGCATGTGGGCTGGTGTCATCCGTTCGATTCGGCACATCAGGAGTTGTTTCCCGAAGTTTAAGTAACCTATTGAAGGATAAGAAGCTTGCAGACGAAGATTTAAAAGTCAGTGTTCTAAGCTGTTAAGTGTTTTAAGATTGTTAAAGTGTTACTTCAATGTATCTTCATAATTTAGCCATGTTATAAGTTGGCTCTTTAAAGTCTTCCGCTATGTAATTTAAAGTCTTCCGCTGTTTAATCTTTCAATTAATATGTAATTATGTTATGTATTTAAGCTTAATCGTTCTGGAAAAGCCTGGGGTGACTTTGGACGGTAAGGTCTGAGGTCACTGGCATGTAATATCTCCGGTATAAATTGGGGGTGTTACAAATGGTACCTATGAAGAGATACATGTGCGTATTCTCGAGCGCCGTGAGACGCAGTTGCGCAACAAGGTGGTACCGTTGGTACGGATTCTGTGGTCCAAGTCAGGAACCGAGGAGGTTACCTGGGAGACTTGAGAGACTGAGGAAGATATACGTAGACGCTTTTCCGAGATGTTTACGATCTAAGTTTCGGGGTCGAAACTTCTTTTAAGGGGGAGATAATGTAATATCCCACATTTTGTAAGGGTGATTTTGAATTTTCTTATGCCCATATTACAAGTCAGATTAAATGCAGGGAAGTATGAACATTCTGTGAAATGTTTGATCTCTGTAATATTTTTTTGAGTAATATAAAATACAGTTAAGGTATTTTTGGGTTGAAATATCGTTCCTGTATGAATATATTTAACTCGGGGTTAAGAAAATTTAACCATTCGGTAAGAAAAGACAAAACGGGCGAAAAGGGGTAAATTTGGCCTTGACCGCACCCTGGCCGCACTCTGCCGCACCCTCGGCGAAGGCCAATGCCAGAGGCGGTAACAAGTTGGCCACCGCACCCTGCCGCACCCTGCGGTCGTCGCCAGCTCTGTCGTCAGCGTCAGAGTTGCAGGCCGTAGCTCACCTAAGCTGGCCTTGTAGCCTGTTGTTTTGGTCGGGCCACCTCCTCCATGGTGTCATCTGTGGGTAAGCACCTTGTTTGACTTATAAAAGGAGGAGAATCAGATCAAAACCGAGCTCAAGAACAGAGCACTTTATCTCTTTCCTCGGAAAACCTCCATTAAAGACCAAGCTCTTGAGCTTCGTTTGGAAAAGTTCGAATCCCTCTGAGTGTTGGAAAAGGTACTCCTAAGTGGTATTCAAAGGCCTAAGGTGTTGGGAAATCAACCAAGAACGAATCAAAGTCGAAACGAATTGATTTGGGTGAGTTTTCTTCCCGAAAAAGTTGTCGAAGCCTCGCCTCTGTCTCCTGACCACACCCCGCGGCGAGGGCCGACCGCACCCGCGGTGAGCTGGGTTCGTGTTGTGTCTCTCGGATGTTGTGGTCTTGAGCAAGGCTTGATTCCTTTGATTCTTTCCTTATTCTTTTAGATTCATATATGTAGATATTGAATCTAACTTAGGGTCTTGTTATGGGTCGTTCTAGAAGGATTTAATATCCAAGATCTATCCCAGTTCAGACCCGGAAATTGTTATCTTTAAGCTCGTTAAGCTTTCGTCAAATCTAAGGCAAGTGGCGGTTCGCTCTTGCTCATCATTCCATATTTACATTGATTATCAATTGTTTAATTGTTAATTAATTTGGAATGAGTATTGTTTCTGTCTGAGATCAGTTTTGATAAACTGTTTTGGAAGATTAAAAGATGACATTATAATAGGTTGTATATTCTATTAGAATCAACGCTATTATATATATATTGATAGGTTGAGATATATCTATGATGATGGCTGTTTTGGGGCGAAAAGATCGGACAACCTAAATCGCCTTAGACGGGGTAACTAGTCGATCGGGTGATAGAAAACAATCCAAACCAAATAAATAATAGACAAACAAAGAATAAATGTAGAATAGCGAGATGATTTTATTAGATGTCGTGTTAATCGGATCGAATCGAGATACAACTTATCGTAGTAAGAAAAGAGATCGGGTAGGACTCGACCGGTGGCTTTCAGGTTACGACCGGTGACGAATCAGCGTGGATGACTCTCGGAGAGCTAAGCTTGGAGCAGATATGTTATTCTGATGTATTTCTGAGCGAGAATGCTTGTGTGTGGCGTAATTTGTGTTTGTATCCTTCTTATCTTCCTCTTCGTCCAAATATGGTAAGTCTTTTTACTCTTCTTACCGTTATGTCTTGATCGTATATTTTATCTTCAATGCTGAGAGTAATGGCGGGGATTATGCCATTAAATCATTGTAATTACGGTGGCTTGAATGTTGTGGCCGTTGCGTGATCTGGGCATTTAATGTATGGCGAGATTCTTGCGATCATGTCGGAGGACAGTCGACCAGAGAAGTCTCGACGCCTCCTCTGGGCTTTTCCCTTGTTCTTCCGATCTATCGTGGGCTTGGGCTTGATTTACTCGACCCATTCTCCCAGGGGAAGCCAGGCCCAACAATAGCCCCAAGTTGCCTTGGGCTTTCGATTTAAGCAAGGAAAGTGGAATCTAAGGCAACTTCCGTAAACACGATCTCCACCATCCTTTTTTGGCGCGTTTGTTCAGGGCTACGTGGCGTGTGATCGGGGCATGATGCGACGCCTCTGCAAATCTTCACTTCCCTCCATAAATTCAGAGCAGAGGGAATCGGTTAGTCTTCACCTCATCTTCCTTTGCAAGCTTCTTCTGGTAAGCTTCTCGGTCTCTTTCGCCATAGCTTTCTGATTTCTCTAGTCATAGCTCTTTGATTCCCCTCTCTTTCCATTCTCGAAATGGTTTCTAGCGAGGCTTCCGAGTTGTCGAAGACTCTTTCTGATCCGCATGAAGGCAAAGCTCCTCCTCGTTTCATCTTGAAGGAGTCGGATGTGTTGACTAGCACTTTGTCTCAGGCAGAACTGGATCAGATTCTTCAAGTTGGGGGCTTTCCCCCGGAGACGATCGCTAGGTTTCCTCATCCAGATGAGAGGGCTGATGCTCGTTATGAAGGATGGGTTTGTTTTTATGCGTACACATTTCGAATAGGGCATAAATTTCCTTTTTCTCCCCTTGTTAGGGATTTTTTAGCTACTCTGGCGTTGGCGCCATGCCAAGTAATGCCTCAGGCGTGGAGAGTTCTAAGGGTCTTGGACCTTGTAAATGTTCGATCTGGGGCCGATTTTGATTTTGACGCTCTATGGTATAACTACTTCATTGGATCGAAGAGTTCCTCTCGCGTTCAGTTGCGTATCCGACATGGTCGGAAGCCTTTGGTGCAGAATCTGGATGTCAACGACCGCGGATGGGGGTCGAAGTTCTTTTTTGTCGAACGTTCTTCTCTGGAGAAGGAGGGGGAATGTCCGTTCTTGTTGACGGAGTGGCGAGTTGAGAGTATGTATTTGTCTTCCCTTTTTCTTGTTTTATGCGTCTTAACTCTTTGTCTTAACTTTTCTTTTTTGTAGTTCTCGAACCAGAAGATTTGGAAGTGAGCAGTCGATTGGAAGGTTTGTCCAAGATTGTCCTAGCTGCCCCAGCGTCGGAGAGGAGTTTTACCAACGTCAATTTGTTGTCAGCATCCCCTTCTGGTCCGGAAGTCATGTCGACTGTTTCATCGTCTCGCGCAAAAGGTAGACACTCATCTCTAGGAGTCCTTTACTGTTTTTCATTTTGTCGTGTACTTTAGGATTTCTCCTTTTTTGTTGTTCTGTCGTGTCAGGTTCCCCTGGTGGTCGAACGAGTGCTCGTCTGAGGGTAGTGTCAGGGAAAGGCCTGATCGAGCAAAGGAAGGCGGCGGCCAAAGCTGCATCAAGCAAACCGGCTCTGGTGGATCTAACGGCTCCAGTCAAAGCTGGCTCCAAGAGGAAGGCGAGCGCTCGCCCTGAAGACGTCAAGGTGGAGGAGGTCCCTAGGAAGAAGGAGGCGACATCCGAGGGGATCGGCAAGATCGGTGCCGTCGGACAATCGATCGCCGACCTTTTTCACGCTCAGGATCCGACTTTGAAGTCGGAGGTCGATGACGTCTCCCCTCTTGATTGCATTGGTGAAGCGGGGTGCTCCGCATGGAAGGTGAGTTGCCTTTTGTTTGTGCTCTTTTCTTCTTCTTTCGTTCGACCGTGTTTTCTGATTGTGTGTCGTGCTGTTGTGTGAGACTTCAGTCTTTCCAGTACCTCTTGGGGGCATACTCCGGTGTCAAGGCAATGGTTGTTAAGGATGAGGACAGGGCTGCTAGGTCAGAGTCTGACCTTGCGTCCTTGAGGACCAAGCTGGAGGGAGCGGAGAGTCGTTGCCGTGAGATTGAGTGTCGCCTCACCAGGGAGTTAAAAAGCTGTCAACGGGAGTTGGTCGCATGTCGGAAGGAGTTTGAAGAGTGCCGGTGATAAGAACTACTTTGTAGGGCTTAAGTAAGAGTCATTAGAGGTTTTATTGGTGCCATTCGGGTAGATTTAGACACATTCATGTGTATGGCGTTTGGAGGCGAAGTTGGTGTATTTGGAGGTGTTTGAGCTATTTTGGAGATCATATGAGACACTGAGGAGGAAGCCACCAGTAGTAGACGCCAAGGAGTTATGAAGTGTTGGCGAGGAGGTGCTGAAGACATGCTTTTGGGAGCTGAAGAGAAGAAGCTGGGAGAAGCAATCACGGCGACCGTCGCGGAATTACGGTGACCGCCGCCAATTCCATTCCAGCGACCGTAGCTACGACTTGTCCACGGCGACCGCCGTGGAAAGACGGCGACCGCCGCAATTACGGCGCCCGCCGTGAAGGTTACGGCGGCCGCCGCCCGTGTCAGAAGACCGCCGAGCCGGATTTTCCTTATATGTTATTTTGCATTATTTTATTACTTTTTATTATTTCGTTTTAGGTTAACTTAGCTTTATTTTCCTTTAGTATTTAAGGGTTGAGAAAAGGTTGTTTGCCAATCTTGGATTCTCTCTCTGGAACCCTAATTCCCATTCTACGTTATGAAGAACTAAGCCTCCCTGGCTTAGTCAGACGCTGAAGCTTTCGTTTTGATTAAGTTGTGAGATTCTCGTTCTTAATCTATTGCATGGTTTTTATCTTTATCTTGCTTAAGTTGCTTATGATTGATATTGATAATCTCTATTTGGACGCAACTAGGGTTTGTCGTTATTGATCTATTGCTAGATTTAGATTGTTACTGGTTGAGCATATCTATTTCAGAGTAGCAACTGCATCGTACTAGTATCTGGTTGTGCTAGTCTTATACAGAAGAGAATTGATTTACATTCTAGGATAAAAGCTGGTTGTTTTATGCTAGAATTGTATCCAACTATATTCCTATCCGTAAGGCTGCTGTTAAACTGAATCTTGATAGTTTCAGGGTTGTTTAATTAGTTAGTGCTAATAGTATCTGGTTGTGCTATTAGTTATATCTGAAAAGAAATTGGAATTTCCATTGCATGAGATTTTGAATGAGTATCTAGGATCAACTTGTCATACGAATAGTGGATGTTGTTTGACTAAGTGTTTTTCCCATCACTGATTTCACAACTCTTTAGCTTGTTTACCTTTTGCATGTTTAGAACTTAAAAAACTCACAATACCCCCCTTTTGGTTACGTTTGATTGACATACAAATTGCATATTAAGATAGAATTCGCCTCCCTGTGGATTCGACCTGTACTTACCTAGGACTACGGTTTAAGGTTTGTTTGGATACTTTGCATAGCAGTTTTTAGAACGACAAAAACCTGTTATCAAATTGGCGCCGTTGCCGGGGAGGCAATAATCTATTTTGTGTGTGTGATTTGTGTGCCAATCTTGGTGTGAACCTATCTTATGGTTCACACCCGTGTTACTAATAATCTACCTCTAGTTTTTGATCCAGAAATCGAAAGAACTTTTCTTCAAGCTCGCAGGATGGCAGCTCGTGTTACACTTGAGTCTTTGACATCTCCTAACTTGGAGCAACCTACTCGTGCTGTGCAATTCCCCGCTCTGGGTGAAGGGGTTAAATTTGAGCTCAAGACAGGAGTAGTCCATTTACTCCCAAAATTCAGTGGAACCCCGCTTGAGGATCCTATTCAGCACCTGGATGAGTTCCTTGAGGTCTGCACCAGTATGAGGCCATCTGAGATTACTGAAGATCAGATGAGGTTGAGAGTCTTTTCCTTTTCTCTGAAGGACTCAGCGAAGGACTGGTATCATTCTTTACCGCCAGGAAGCATCACTACTTGGGTAAATTTGAAGAAGGTGTTTCTCGACAAATACTTTCCAGCTATCAAGTCCAATCAACTCAAGAAGAAGATCTGCAATGTGGAGCAGCTGTCTAATGAGTCTCTCTATGACTATTATGAACGCTTCAAGAAACTGGTGAAGAGTTGTCCCTACCATGGTTACGAAAAACATGATCTAATTCTCTATTTACATGGAGGACTCCGCGAAGATGACCGTCGAATGGTGAACTCTTCCTGTGGTGGAAATATTCTGAAGAGGACTTATGAAGAGGCTCAAGAGATATTTGCTACTCTGGCAGATGACTCTAGGCAGTACAGTGGGAGAGGTTCCCAAAGCTTGGTAGTTGCTAGTTCTCAATCAAGGATTGATCAAGCTGATTTTGATGTGCTGAGAGAGGAGGTGAGGCGTCTGAAGCTGAAAGGTACGCCTCAGCAGGCTAAGGCCTGTGAGATTTGTCACGATGACTTGCACCCTACTGACTCGTGCCCCACTCTACAAGAGGAGGTGAATGCAGTAGGAGGATATCAGCAGAGGCCCATGCATGATCCTTACTCTAGTACATACAACCCTGGTTGGAGGGATCATCCCAACTTCAGATGGAGAAACCCAAAACAGAATCAAGGCCAAGTGCAACAACAGGGTCATCCTCAACAACCTAGGCCACCATTTGTGCCACAACCTCAAGGGCAGAGTTCGAATCCGTCCTCGTCTATGGAGAATATGATGAAGATGCTGATGCAGAGCCACGTAAACCTCAATGAGAATGTTGCTAAGCTGTCTAAGAAACAGTTGTAGTTCCAAGAGACTACACAATCCAGCATTCAGAACTTGGAAAGGCAATTTGGCCAGATCTCTCAGGTGGTGAGCAAGCTTGATTCGAAGATTTTTGGTAAACTTCCATCTCAAACGGAAGTGAACCCGAACATTAGGAATGTCAGTGCTATGACTCTGAGGAGCGGGAAGAGGCTCGAAGAGGATGATTCTGAGGTCGTCAAGGAAGCAGATCAGGAGCTGGAACAGAACAGCGACAGCGACCGCTGTGCAACTTACGACACCCGCCATGACATCGACGGCGCCCGCCGTGAAGACCACGGCGCCCGCCGTGAAAATGACCCTGCTCTCGACTTGTCTGATAAAAATTGCGGCGACCGCCGCACTTATCACGGCGCCCGCCGTGATGGTGCGCCAAACTTCGAACTTTCTGATGATGTTCACGGTGCCCGCCGCACTTCCTACGGCGCCCGCCACTCCTCTGAAGCCAATGCTGAGAAGGAGTATGTACCTCCAATTTTTCCTGAGTGGAAGCCCGTTGCACCATTCCCATCTGCATTGAAGCGTACCAAGCCACTTGCGCAGGACAAGGACATGTTTGAGATGTTCAGAAACGTTGAGGTCAACATGCCTCTCCTAAATTTGATCAAGTCTGTCCCTCGTTATGCGAAATTCTTGAAGCAGATGTGCACCACAAAGAGGAATCAGGATAGGAACAGCGAGAAGAAGGTGAAGGTAAGCGAACATGTCTCTGCTATTTTTCAGAAGCGCTTACCCAAGAAGTGTGGTGACCCAGGTATGTTCACCATTCCCGTCACCATTGGAGGTACCAAGTTCAATAAAGCTATGTTAGATTTGGGTGCTTCCATAAATGTTTTACCTTCATCTCTTTGTGAATCCTTAGGATTAGGACCCATGCATGCGACCAAAATTTCCATTCAGCTAGCTGATAGATCTAGTGTGCGTCCTATAGGGATAGTGGAGGATGTTTTGGTTAGGGTTGGTGATCTTACTTTTCATGCTGACTTCTATGTGCTTGATATGGAACATGATATACATGTAGCCCCTATTCTGTTAGGGAGACCCTTCTTGAAAACTGCCAACACTAAGATTAATGTGAGTACTGGTTCTTTAACCATGGAATTTGATGGCCAAATTATTAACTACAATATCTATGAAGCCATGAAATCTCCTTCTGATGATCATTCTTTGTGTGCAATTGATGTACTTGAGCCTGTGGTGCAAGATGTTTTTGATGAGGACCACCTAGATGACACACCACCTATTGTTGATTCTAGCTTGGATATTGCTATATATGTTGACTTACAGGAAGGTGTTGCTGAGTGGGACGCTTGCTGTAAGCTCCCTCCGGAGCTTCCAGGTAAATCACCTTTGCTGCTAACTCCGAGCGAGAGGCTCGTTCCCTCTTTAGTGCAGGTCTCTGAAGTCAAGGCTAAACACCCCCCTGATCGATCTAAGCATGGGGTAGACGCGACTAAGAAGGTCAAGATGGAGAAGCCGCTAAAGAAGAAGAATGGTCTAAAGTTCAAACCTTTCCATGATTGGTTCAGGAAGGAGGTATGGATTGAGAAGGTTCCCAAAGAGCCTGACGATATGGATTGAGGATTTTCGAGTACTATGTCGAGCCACGACATTAACTAAGGCGCTGCTCGGGAGGCAACCCGATGTTAGGTAGTTTATTTTCTTTCCCTTAGTTTTTTTCTTTTGTTTTTCCTTTTAGTTTTTTTTCCTTCCTGTGTCGAACTAACCTGCAGGAAGCGGTTCCAAGTGAAGAAGGAGTTCACGGCGCTCGCCGCCGACCCTACGGCGCCCGCCGTTTTCACCTCCTCCAACACTTCGCTTGCGGCTAATGACGGCGACTGCCGTTTAATTACGGTGATCGCCGCCATTCTCAGGTTCGTTTTATTTTGTTATCAAAAAAAAAAAGGCCCCGAAAAAACCTTAAATGGGGAGCAAAAGACGAAAATAAAATACCCCGAAAATACCTTAAACGGGGAGAAAAAAAAAGTCAAAAAAAGGTTTTACCGGGTTGTCCAGATTTCCCACGAGAGGTGCGCATCATGTTGCTAACGGAGGAATACATTCACCCTACATTCATTTGGCAACGATGGTGGCCCTACAGTCGACAGCTGGAGAAGAGGTACACCAAGGCCCAACCACAATGACATCTGGGCCCATTTTTGAAGGCCATGCAACCCCGTCCCCCTGTCTGACCACTACTTCACCAGAGTGGTTCATCTTGGTTGCGTGGTAGGAGTTGATAGAGTTGAAGGCCGTGCAACCCCGCATTGTTTGATTACCACTACTCACCAAGTGGTCACCTTATGGTTGCACGGTAGAAGACGATTATGGAGTAATTAAGACGCATGCTCAACACCTGGATATGCGCTTTTATGACTACACCGCCAACAATAAGGAAGTGTCCAAGCCAACTCGGCAACGTTGTGAGTTATTTTTTGCTTTTCCCTGTGCTTTATTCTTTTGTCTTTCATTACATTGAGGACAATGCAATGTTTAAGCATGGGGTGGGGTTTTATACTTGCTACGCTGTTGAGGAGAAAAATGAAAAAAATGAAAAGAGCCAAAAATTTGAAAAAAAGGCTATCATAAAAATCCTGGGATAGGTCGAAAACCCGAAAGGGCGGCCTAGGTAAAAAGCAGGTGGCTTGGACTGACATTAGGCTGGGGTAATATGAGGTCAAGGGTGACGTGAGCTTATGTGAGCACATCTATTGGAAAATGAAATGAGTGGCTTGGTGACAACCCGAAAAGGGCGCCTTGGCAAAACGAGTGAAAAAGAAGAAGAGTGATTTTAGGATTTCTCATTATTCTTGGCGAGGCGTCATAAGAAGAAGAGACAAAGAAGGATTGTCGGGTAGGTCACTCTGGGAGACATAAGGAGCAATAGATGGAGGCTAGGATTAGAGGTTACTCACACTTTTGGATGTCCGGGGTAGCTTTGGGGAAGTACTCTGCTTGCCCCTTAAGCTTGTTGAGTTGTGGATGTGTTGTGAATGAGATTGGTGCCAGGAGCTTTGGCATGGGTTATGTGACTCTTAGTTGGAGGATATGCTTCCTGAGACCTTGGGTGCTGCATTGGAGGAGTGGACTCTTATTTGGTTTACTCGTGGACGAGAAAAGGTCTAAGCATGGGGTGGTTTGATAAGCACTACTTTGTAGGGCTTAAGTAAGAGTCATTAGAGGTTTTATTGGTGCCATTCGGGTAGATTTAGACACATTTATGTGTATGGCGTTTGGAGGCGAAGTTGGTGTATTGGAGGTGTTTGAGCTATTTTGGAGATCATATGAGACACTGAGGAGGAAGCCACCAGTAGTAGACGCCAAGGAGTTATGAAGTATTGGCGAGGAGGTGCTGAAGACATGCTTTTGGGAGCTGAAGAGAAGAAGATGGGAGAAGCAATCACGGCGACCGCCGCGGAATTACGGCGACCGCCGCCAATTCCATTCCAGCGACCGTAGCTACGACTTGTCCACGGCGACCGCCGTGGAAAGACAGCAACCGCCGCAATTACGGCGCCCGCCGTGAAGGTTACGGCGGCCGCCGCCCGTGTCAGAAGACCGCCGAGCCGGATTTTCCTTATATGTTATTTTGCATTATTTTATTACTTTTTATTATTTCATTTTAGGTTAACTTAGCTTTATTCCTTTAGTATTTAAGGGTTGAGAAAAGGTTGTTTGCCAATCTTGGATTCTCTCTCTGGAACCCTAATTCCCATTCTACGTTATGAAGAACTAAGCCTCCCTGGCTTAGTCAGACGCTGAAGCTTTCGTTTTGATTAAGTTGTGAGATTCTCGTTCTTAATCTATTGCATGGTTTTTATCTTTCTCTTGCTTAAGTTGCTTATGATTGATATTGATAATCTCTATTTGGACGCAACTAGGGTTAGTCGTTATTGATCTATTGCTAGATTTAGATTGTTACTAGTTGAGCATATCTATTTCAGAGTAGCAACTGCATCGTACTAGTATCTGGTTGTGCTAGTCTTATGTAGAAGAGAATTGATTTACATTCTAGGATAAAAGCTGGTTGTTTTATGCTAGAATTGTATCCAACTATATTCCTATCCGTAAGGCTGCTGTTAAACTGAATCTTGATAGTTTCAGGGTTGTTTAATTAGTTAGTGCTAATAGTATCTGGTTGTGCTATTAGTTATATCTGAAAAGAAATTGGAATTTCCATTGTATGAGATTTTGAATGAGTATCTAGGATCAACTTGTCATACGAATAGTGGATGTTGTTTGACTAAGTGTTTTTCCCATCACTGATTTCACAACTCTTTAGCTTGTTTACCTTTTGCATGTTTAGAACTTACAAAACTCACAAAACCCCCCTTTTGGTTACGTTTGATTGACATACAAATTACACATTAAGATAGAATTCGCCTCCATGTGGATTCGACCTATACTTACCTAGGACTACGGTTTAAGGTTTGTTTGGATACTTTGCATAGCAGTTTTTAGAATGACAAAAACCTGTTATCAGCCGGTCAGGCGTTGAGGAAGAGGTGAAGCGGGCTCGGATTGCGGATGGCCAGATTGCTGGTGACGTTGGGGCCTTTTATGCGGTGAAGTCGCGCATTGAAATGATCGAAGAGTTCAACGAAGGCAAGCAGAGCTCTGGGATCTGAAGGCAGAGAAGGAGACCTTGGACTCCATGTTCCCAAAGGGCGATCCTGGTCAGGAGCTGTTTTGCTTGGCCGGTGTTGGAGAAGAAGTCGTGGATGAGGGCATCGACGAGGACGAGGCCCACTCTGGCGATGTCAAGCCGACTGACGAGGTAGCCTCTCTGGAGCCAGCCCCTGCCGAAGGTAATGTCGTTGTCCCCGACGCCTGATTTGTTTTCTTTGCGTAGTTTGACTTCGTTTTCCCCACCTGTGTGTGGGTTTGAATATTATGTGTTTTGGCGACCCGTCCACCATCGCGGGTCGCGTATTTGTATAAAAATGCTAGTACTTTTATTTAATGCAATTTGTCTTTACATATAAGATCGTACGTTTGCTCATTTTGTACATGTCGTCAGACGTTCAAGAGAACTGTCGATGATGTTTTGTGTTTGATGTGTCGGTTTCGCCCGTGTGCTCTGTCGAGTGGGGCTCCCCGTATGTATGTGTGTAGAATAGGCATGTGAATGTTCGTATGTGTGTTAGTCATGACTGTATGCCGGGGAGGTAAGCAATATGTTTTATTGCGTAAATGTAATAAGGTGTTGTACCTTATGTTTTGTGTAAGGCAGGCGGTGTGCCGACGTGCCTGTGTTGTCATCTCCCCGTGTTCCGATCGATCGTGTAATGTAATGTAAGCGCTTTTTACGGATGACTGGATCCAATGTAAATGTTGTTCTGCATTTGTGTTTTTATAAGGAGGAAGTCCTCGCTTAGTGTCAGGTGATAACATGTAAAAGAAGATAGCGATGTACATGCGATAAGATGCGATGTATATGCGATAGATAGCGATGCATATGCGATAGATAGCGATGTATATGCGATAGATAGCAATGTATAAAATTGTGTGATGTTTTTACCTCGTTGGTTCAGAAATGGTATAGCTTTAGATGTGCTGCGTTCCAACTTCTCAGGATCGGTCGTCCGTCCTTGTCTTCTAATTGGTATGCTCCCTGTTCGACTACTTCGGTGATTAAGTAAGGTCCTTCCCATTGTGGTGCTAGCTTTCCGTCGGATGGGTTCTTGGTGTTCTGGAAAGTTTTCCTTAGGACCCAGTCTCCGACCTTGAATGCCTTGATCCGGACGTTCTTATTGTAACTCCTTGCGACCTGTTGTTGAAATCTGACCATCCTGATTCAGGCTCTTTCTCTGATCTCGTCCACTGTGTCCAGGTTGTGTGCTAGTTCGATGTCGTTTTGCTCGTTTGTCTGAAGGTTGCAACGAGCGGTCGGAACCAGTAACTCGGCCGGGATGACCGCCTCACTCCCGTAGACGAGAGAGAAAGGTGATTGTCCGGTCACATTCTTTGGAGTGGTCCTGTCGGACCAGAGAATGAGTGGGAGTTCGTCTGCCCATTTGCCTTTAGCCCCAGTGAGGCGTTTCTTGAGGTTGTTGATAATGATTTTATTGCTGGATTCGGCTTGTCCATTGGATTATGGATACCGAGGTGTGGACGTGACCAATTTGATGTTCCATTGGTCGCAGAAGGCTCGAGTCTTATGACTGATGAATTGGGAGCCATTGTCGCACACGATTTCTGATGGGACGCCAAATCTGCACAAGATATTGCGTTTTATGAATGAAATGACATGTTGATCTTTTACCTCTCTGTAGGCTTCTGCTTCGATCCATTTAGAAAAGTAGTCCGTCATGGCAAGGAAGAAAACTCTTTGTCCCGACGCGGGCGGAAGCTTCCCGACAATGTCCATTCCCCACCTCATAAAGGGCCATGGAGCCAGAGCCGGATGGAGGAGCTCTGAGGGTTGATGATGGACGGGTGCATGCCGCTGACAGGCGTCTCACTTCTTGGTGTATTCCATAGCGTCTTTGTTCATCGTTGGCCAATAGTATCCATTTCGTAGGGCTTTTCCCGAGAGGCTTCGTCCGCCGGTGTGGTTGCCACACTCTCCTTCGTGTAACGATTGCAAGATACGTCCGAGTTCTGGGGTCTTGAGGCATCGTAGGAGTAGCCCTGTAACAGATCTTTTGTACAAGATGTTTTCTATGATATCGTAAGAGAGTGCTTGTACCTTGAGCCTTTTTGCTTCTGTCTTGTCGTCGGGCAGAATGCCATCTTTTAACCATCTGATGTAAGGTAGCATCCAGTCGTCATTGGTGTCGATGATGTCTTCTTCTGGTCGGTCGCCTATTTCCATGGCGACGAGTTCTTCAAGCGGTGTTGTTGACTCGACGGATGTCCTTGGGACGGCTGGCGTCATGATGTGGGCCAATGGTATGTACGGAAATTCTTTCGGGTCTAAGGCGGACCCTAGGTTGGCGAGTGAGTCAGCTTGGGAGTTAAGATCCCTGGGTACCTGTCTGATGTCGAATGCTTGGAATTGTCTGATCAACTTCTTTTCTACCTCGAGGTAGGCTATCATTCTGACGTCTTTAGCGTTGTACTACCCTTGTATCTGGTTCACGACTAAAAGGGAGTCGCAAATGACTTCGATCTCTCGGACCCCTAGGTCGCGAGCCAGGATGAGTCCGAATATGAGTGTCTCATACTCAACTTCGTTGTTAGTTGCGTCCCACTCACATCTGACGGCCTGAGCTATCTTGTCCCCTTGCGGCGATTTCAGTACGACCCCTAGCCCCGATCCTTTGGCGTTTGACGCTCCATCTGTGTGGAGCTCCCATGTGCCTGTTTCATTCGTGGCGAGTAGTTGCGTCGCTTTTCTTGTGGCTTTTTGCTCGAGGGTCGGACTGAAATCGGCCACAAAGTCGGCTAAGGCTTGCGACTTGATCGATGTCCTGGGCTCGTATTCGATGTCGTAACCGCTGAGGTGTATAGCCCATTTAGTCATTCGTCCTGTGAACTCAGGTTTCCTCATGATAGCTCTCATGGGATGATTAGTACGAGCAGTAATAGTATGGAATTCGAAATACGGTTTGAGTTTCTTCGAAGCCATTACCAATGATAGCACGAGCTTTTCAAGTGACGAATACCTCGTTTCGGCTGGCAGCAGTGTCCGACTGACGTAGTATATTGGTGACTGCTTGCCATCTTCTTCTCTGACCAATACTGCGCTTATGGCTGATTCTGACACTGCAAGATATAGAAATAAGGGCTCGTCGCCTTTAGGTTTGGTCAGCAACATGGGACTAGCCAGGTACTCTTTTAAGTTCTGGAATGCTGCTTCGTGTTCTCCCGTCCATTGAAAGGATTTGTTCTTCTTGAGAGTGTCGTGGAAGGGTTTGCACTTGTCGGACGATTTGGAGATGAATCTGTTCAGAGCTGCTATCTGACCTATAAGTTTCTGTATGTCTTTGATGCATCGGGGGGATCGAAGGTTGATGAGAGCCTTGATCTGTTATGGGCTGGCTTCTATTCCTCTTTGTGTCACCATGTACCCCAAGAATTTTCCTGAGGACACTCCGAAGGAGCATTTAGTAGGGTTTAGTTTCATGTTGTACCTTTTGAGCACCTCGAAGCTGTCGCGTAGATGGTTTATGTGATCTTCATTCTTTTTGGACTTGACCAACATGTCGTCTATGTAGACTTCCACCGTGTCTCCGATTTGATCTTTGAACATTTTGTTGACTAGTCGCTGATAGGTAGCCCCTGCATTTTTTAGGCCAAAGGGCATTACTTTGTAACAATAGATACCTTGGCTAGTGACGAATGCTGTTTTTCCTGATCGTCGGGTTCCATGAGGATTTGATTGTAGTCGCTGAAAGCGTCCATGAGAGTAAGCATTTCGTGCCCTATTGTGGCGTCGACCATGGCATCGATGTGGGGTAGTGGGAATGAGTCCTTGGGACAAGCTTTGTTGAGATCTGTAAAGTCGATGCAGACTCTCCATTTGCCATTCTTCTTCTGGACTACGACCACGTTGGCTAGCCATTCAGGGTAGTGGACCTCTCTTATTTTTCCTGTTTCCAATAAGCTTTTGACTTCGTCGTCGATTATCTTGTTCCGCTCGGGGGCGAACTTCCTGCGTTTTTGCTTGACAGGAGGATGAGATGGATCCACATTTAATTTATGAGTAATAATGTTTGGAGATATTCCGACCATATCCTTATGCGACCATGCAAAACAGTCGGTATTGATCCTGAGAAAGTCAAGGAGTTGTTGTCTGGTCGAGTCGTCCAAGTCCGACCCGACCCTTACCGTTTGATCTGGCTTTGAAGGATCTAGTGCGATCTCGTCGAGTTTTTCCATTTTTGGTTCGACGTACCGACTAGGTCCTTCGCCGCTCTGTGGTTGCTATGCGGTCTTGTGTTTGACTACGCTCTTCATAGAAGCGACGTAGCACTCCTTAGCGGTCCTTTGATCTCCTTTGATTTCTTGGACTCCCCATTCAGTGGGGAATTTGATGACTTGATGATATGTTGAAGGTACTGCCTTCATAGCGTGTATCCATGGCCTGCCAAGAATACAATTATAGGGAGACGGACAGTCTAGGACTAAGAATTTCACTTGTTGGTTGATTCCTCCAGCGTATGTGGTTAGAATGATTTCGCCAGTTGTATGCTTGACCTCACCGCTAAACCCGACCAGTGGGGTCGACTTATTGATTAGGTCGTTCTCAGTACTCTCCGTATTAAGCAATTACCAATGGATAAAGAGATTACCAGACCATCGTGGTGCCTATCCGACCCGTCGGAGTCGGACTCGTCGAATGTGACCGTCGGAAGGTTGGAAGTCTTCTTTAGCTTGAATTCTGATGATTCGGGCTTGTCGCCCTTGCTTTCCTTGGCGTGCCGCTTAGCCGCGGAGTATGTGTTTCCACATATGTCCGATCCACCTGAAATAGTATTGACAATTTTTGTATGAATGGGAGATGGGGGTTTGTTCTGTTTTACCTGGTCTCGTCGTTCCATGGTAGCTTTTGCCCATTCCGAGATTACGTCGCGCAGGAGCCCCTGTGAGAGCAGCCTAGCGACTTCCTTTCGCAAGGAGATGTACTCGTCGGTCGAATGCCCGTGGTCGCCATGGAATTCGCACCATCGACTCATGTCCTTCTTGACGTCCGGTCGGTCGCTCTTTCGGGGCCATCTTACCTCTTTTCCATATTTGTCGAAACTCTTGACGAGCTCCGACACGGAAACGTTAAAGTTATAAGACTGGACTCTAGGAGGCAATGCCGGACCGTCTCTCCAATCTTGTGACCTATCTTGGAAAGAGTTTACCTGATTTGGTTCGTTTCGATTACGAGAATAGGGATGAGGACGTTTGTCTCGACGGTTGTCGGAGGGATTTTTTCGATCGGATGGATCGGATCCGCGTGAGGATTTATGCGACTCACGGTCCTCTTCCAATCTTACCTCGGCCATGGTCTTGGCCTAGACGTCTTCGAAGCTTTTGCATGGGTACTTGGTAATCTCGTCGTAAAGGTTGCTGTCTTTGATCAGTCCTTGTCTGAAGGCTTTGATGGAGGTTGTGATGTCGCAGTGGGGGATTGCCACTTTCTCCTTATTGTACCTATTGAGATAATTTTTGAGGGGTTCGTTATACCTTTGTGTGACTCGGTAGAGGTCACTCGACTGCTTTTCGAGCCTCCGACTACTGGCGAATTGACTTTTGAAGGAGTTGACTAGATCCGTAAATGATGCAATCGTTCCCTGAGGCAAACGCATAAACCAAGTTAGTGCGGAACCTGCGAGGGTCGTGCCAAAGCTTTTGCACATGACGGCCTCGCGGTTCTCCCTTGAAACAGATGCAGCCATTACTTTTTGTTTATATATAGAAATATGGTCATCTGGGTCGCTGGTGCCGTCGAATGTCGCCATGCTGGGAAGATGAAACTTCTTGGGGATCTCGACCCTGGCGATTTCTTCAATGAACGGGGATTCTTCGAATCCGTCGGTCGCTTCCCTCTCGATCGGTTGTGGGACTCCTGGGAGCCTGTTGAAGCGATCATCGATCGTCTTCATGTGTCGGTCGAGCGTCTGCTGGAAAAGGGCTAGGACATTTGGCGGATTGGTAACCTGCGGTTCGTCAATTCGGGCCCCTACCGACCCGATCGGTGTGGAAAAGGTGACATTGTTAGTCGAAAACGGATTAGAAAAAGGAGTTCGAGATGTACCCTTTGTGTGTCCGAGCCGTCGTATACTCGGAGGTGTCGGATCGACGTTGTCCATGTCGTGGCGTGTTCGAACGCTGCCATGGATTGGCATGTTCTTGGACCCTGAGGCCATCGATTGTACCTGCGACTTAAGAGACTCATTTTCACGGGTTAGTTGTGCGATCTCGGCCTCGGATTGGGTCGACAGGGCGGCTAAGGTTTTAGTCTTTTGGCGTTGCTGGGCTAGTTCCTCTTGAAGGGTGGCCATTTTCTGGGAAAGTTCTTGGAACTGGGTCGGAGTAGGATTTTCAATAGGGGTCATGTTTCCTTGAACTTGGGTGTTGTCTCCGAGGCTTGGCTCTTCGGTGTTGGTAGGTGCGTCGATAGTCATGGTTGGAAAGTTTTGGAAGGGTGATCGGCAAGTTGCCCCACGGTGGGCGCCAAATTGTTTTGTGGCGAAAAGATCGGACGACCTAAATCGCCTTAGACGGGGTAACTAGTCGATCGGGTGATAGAAAACAATCCAAACCAAATAAATAATAGACAAACAAAGAATAAGTGTAGAATAGCGAGATGATTTTATTAGATGTCGTGTTAATCGGATCGAATCGAGATACAACTTATCGTAGTAAGACAAGAGATCGGGTAGGACTCGACCGGTGGCTTTCAGGTTGCGACCGGTGACGAATCAGCGTGGATGACTCTCGGAGAGCTAAGCTTGGAGCATATATGTTGTTCTGATGTATTTCTGAGCGAGAATGCTTGTGTGTGGCGTAATTTGTGTTTGTATCCTTCTTATCTTCCTCTTCGTCCAAATATGGTAAGTCTTTTTACTCTTCTTACCGTTATGTCTTGATCGTATATTTTATCTTCAATGCTGAGAGTAATGGCGGGGATTATGCCATTAAATCATTGTAATTACGGTGGCTTGAATGTTGTGGCCGTTGCGTGATCTGGGCATTTAACGTATGGCGAGATTCTTGCGATCCTGTCGGAGGGCGTTCGACCAGAGAAGTCTCGACGCCTCCTCTGGGCTTTTCCCTTGTTCTTCCGATCTATCGTGGGCTTGGGCTTGATTTACTCGACCCATTCTCCCAAGGGAAGCCAGACCCAACAATGGCCTTGAGGGATTTGATATGATTATTACTGTGTTGAACTGTTTAGTTAGCACGAGTAGTTAGGAACGTTGGACTCTTCGACGTCCAGTCGTTTCTTTATAATATATTAAATGGTGTGTAGGGCGGCAAAACCCCTAACATCATTCTGTTGGTCATGACCGGCCTCTATACGTTTAGTGTAGAGGTGGTGCACTTAGCCAGTGTCACAAATCTCGGGAGTTGCTCCCAAAAGATCTCTTGTCTCGGACGAGATAATTATAAAAGCTTATAACGTGATTGTGCGTTTTGGAATTAAATAAGATAAGCGCCGAGTTGCATATGATTAATACACATGTGGCGAGTAGTGCAACTAGGTAATAGTGCAGCTTGGAAAGCTCGTCTTGACTTGATCAGAGTACGTTCTCTTTCCAATTTAGATTCGCATTATTGCGGTGAGGTTGGTCGTGAACCAAAACATCTTGTCGTTTTTGAACGCTTGTATGAGATGTTTATGTTCCAGACATTTGTCATGTTTCTAATAAGACTCAAGTTCTTGGAGTCTTCTCTTGGATAATTCCTATAAGGCTCACTTCCGTTGGAGTCTTCTTTTGATCATGTCTTTTGATATATATATATTCAGTAGAAGTATGAAGGTTGACTATCGTTATCGGCTATTATTCGAGAAGCGATGAGCCTAAACCTAATACGACTACTTCGAACCACTCTGCTTGTACCCTTGCATAGTCTTTCATTAGACTAACCAACCCAAATTGTTCTATGCATGGTTGGCTGGTGTCATCCGTTCGATTCGGCACATCAGATAAGTTGCCACCTCGTGAAGGCTAGAGCGACTATGGATGTGTTTTGGGGCGAAAAGATCGGACGGCCTAAATCGCCTTAGACGGGGTAACTAGTCGATCGAATGATAAAAAACAATCCAAACCAAGCAAGCAATAGATAAACAAAGAATAAATATGTAATAGCGTGATGGTTTTATTAGATGTCGTGTTTAATCGGACTGAATCGTGATACAACTTATCGTGATAAAACCAGAGATCGAGTGGGACTCGACCAGTGACTTGTGAGTGGCGACCGGCGGGGGTCAGGCGTAGGAAGCCGTTAGAGAGCTAGATTGAGAGCGAGAGTGCTATTCTGGTGTATTTTCTGAGTAAGAATGCTCGTGTCCCTTGCGTAATTGCGCGTGTTGTTTCTTATCCTCTCTATTGTCCCGATATGGTAAGTCTTTCACCCTTGTTACCGTTTTGCATTTCTTGCCGAATATTTCATCTTCAATGTTGAGAGTAATGGCGAAGATTGCGCCATTGAATCTCTGTGATTACGTTGGTTTTAATGTTATGGCCGTTGCGTGATCTGGGCATTAAATGCGTGGCGAGATCCTTGCGATCCTGTCGGATGATACTCGACCAGAGAAGTCTCGTCGGCTCCTCTGGGCTTTTCCTCTGTTCTTCCGATCTGCAGTGGGCTTGAGTTCGATCCACTTGATCCGTCTTTCTCCTGGGATGCCAGGCCGAACAGGACGTAAATGGTGTTTTTGATAAGTTTATTCAGGTTGAGATCCTTGGCAATGATCGCAGTGATCAAGACTTGTATTTATTTTAAAAGACTTCCGCTAAACTATGTTTACTCTGATTACACTGTATTTCGTTTGCTTTGACTACTCTTTGTTTTGTCCTACAGGGGATTGGGATGTAATCCACAGACTTATGTTTTATTAAACATTTTGGTGTGTTGCACCTTGATTATCGTGTTATGAATTGTGTGTTATGGAAAAGCCTGGGGTGGCTTCGGTGTGAATCTGAGGTCACTGACAGTAATACATTTCCAAATGGGTTAAGATTTGGTGGTGTTACAGAATCAAGCACTAATTCGTATAATTATGTTTCTAGGATTTCTAGAATGACAGCATACAAACTAATTTATTTACAATAGAGAAAAAATAATACAAATATCTGCATAAAATAAATTAGATTTACGAAATGAAAATGATTAAAAGGAAAAAATTGATTACATTATATCACAATATTCACATAAAGAAGCAACATAAACCTCCAAAATTAAGGTCCAATTAAGCATAGAAAACCCTAAAAAACTAATTAAGATTTCAATTGAGCATAAAAGGAACAAAAACACTCAAAATTAGGGTTAAATTACTCTGTAAATTCAAGGAAAAATTGATCAAAACATTCCTCGGTTCTATAATGGAGATAAAGAATTTCCAAAAAAACAACTATTATGAACTTGCATGCATATTGATGATTGAATTAAACAATTGTTGGCATTATCTATGGGTGAAATCTTACAAGTACAATGTTTTTTACATTAGCAGTCAGTTATTGTTGGGTTGGGTTATGTGGCCCATTGATGCCTATTAAACCTAAATAGTTACATGCCATGTGGAATACCTTCTTTTTTTGTTGATTTCATAGGTGTAAAAAAAATGTGCACCTCATACGTGGCAAGCATCACTTGCATTTCTGCCACGTGTACATGCCAATTTCCTATAAAAATACGGACAAGCTAAATACACGCGAGAAATTGGCTAAATGTACGTGATATTACACGCTTAAGGTATGCGTCTGCTTTTACATGCCTAAGCTAAGCGTGGAGGGGTATTCTTGCCATTTTCGAAAATATGTATAAAGTACACGCTTAGCTTAGGAGTTTGGCCAGACGCCTAATCTAGGCGTCTGGTTATATGTGATAGTTATTGGGCCCAGTAAAACCAGACGCCTAAGCTAGGCGTTTGTACAAACGCCTAAGCTAGGCGTCTGGTTTTCACTATGGGCTAGTTATTAGGCTGGCCCAATAACTAGCCTTTGCCCAGTAAAACCAGACGCCTAGCTTAGGCGTTTGGAAAAACGTCTAAGCTAGGCGTGTAAGCACACGCTTAAGCTGCCACATCGTCTTCTTCCTCTCGCCGCGTTCAAAACCTAAAAAATTCGAAAACGATTTCGACGAAATCTCTCCTCCATTTGCTTTGATTGTTTGAAATTAGGCATGGATTGTGATTGGTCTGGGTTGGGCGAGTTCATTGGTGGCGGAGAGAGGTCCGAAAGCGGCGGCAGAGCGGTGGGCGGAATTCTGGAGCAAGGGGCGACCGGCGGCGCTCCCACTGGCGCGACGCCGAGAGAGGCTGGCGACGCGGAGGCGGCTGGCAGAGGTGCGAGTGGTGGCGGCGCAGAGGCGACTGCAGGCGGCGGTGGGAGTTCCGGCGCCGGTGGTGCGAGCTTCGGGGGAATTTATGCATGGCTGGCAGTAGAGGAGGAGGAGGAGGAGGAGGAGGAGGGCTTGGTGGTTTCCGACGGAGCTCGGACCCGAGGTGGAAGGGGAGGTCGAGCTAGGGACCTAGCAGATACAATTCCGACGATGCCTGGATCGAGTCAGATCGGTCTACGAGCGGTATTATTTGAAATTTGAAATTGATCATTATTAAATTTTAAATAGATTAGAATTATTGGCTCGTATAGTATATTTAGAAAATAACAAGTATAATAAATTCTAAAATTAATCATTTAAGTTCCTAAATGTATTAATTAGTCCCTAAATAAATTAGTATCTAAAAAATTAGAGTATATTGGCGGTCATCACCCCTACTGGGCGTACGGAGCCGACACCTGTTGTTGCTGACCGCACCCGGCGTGTTGGTATATCAGAGTCTATTCGTCGCCGAGCCGGTATTGTGAGCACTGATATATTGTCGTCTAGTGCGGTATCTTCTCATCCGCCTATGACCGGCACCGCTGATGATGACTATTTAGAGGACGCTGAGGACTTGGCAGCTCAGCCCATGACGGTTGATGATGAGGCTGTTGAGGAGGAGTCGCGTGATGGGGCAGGGTATGACTTTGTCGAGTCTTTAGAGCCTACATTACCGACGCAGGAGTTGAGTACGGACGACATTCCATTTTCTCATTCCCTGCCTTTTTTTGGGTCGATACCTACTCCTGTCCCCTCTCCATCCCATGCCGGTCCTTCTTCTACACCTTATGCCGATATTTCTTCTCCACTTTCTGTCGATCCTTCTTCTCCACCTCCTACTGGTCCTTCTTCTCCACCTCCTCCTGGTCCATTTGTTGTACATACTTACCATCCTTGGATGCCTGGAGGCCCAAAGTGTCCAATTCTTCTCCCTAGCTACGAGACACACATTGCTCGGGCTATATCTGACCGTCCTATACCTCAGCCCGCTCCTGAGGCACTTCCGCAGATGCCGCCTTATGTACAACAGAGGAGATGGAGACGTAGAGGAGACGCTGCATTTGTTGAGGATGCTCCTGTTCCTCAGATTGCCGAGCAGGAGCAGCAACCACATCGTAGCGGGATAGCCCGTCGTCAGGCAGAGCAGGACCCGGTATGTTTTAGGGTTTTTAGTTTATGTGTTGAACCTATAAATGTTTTTTATTCGAAATTGTATACTAATCTTGAATACCGTTAATTCAGAGTTGTAAGATTCTGAGGATCCATTTCCGCACAGCCCATTGTTCTACACACGAGCAATACATTAGCCCTGAGCCACATACGTGGTTTAGGCTGGCGGAGCAGAGCGGGCTTACCGGTCTACTCACACTAGGCATAGCATGCAGCATGTATGCGGCGTTGATTTCTGCATTTGTGGAGAGATGGCATCCCGAGACGAACACATTTCATATGCCCTTCGGAGAGATGACCATCACTCTTGCTGATATTCACCAGATCTTACGGGTTCCCATACGTGGGAGGAGCTGCACTTCAGACCTCGATGAGCCGTCAGTGAGACAGTGCATCTGTGCTGATCTGGGCATTGCTGAGAAGGAGGTGAAGAGATGGCACACAGCTGGTGGTATTCCTTTGGGGCATTTAGAGACTAGAGTACTGGAGGAGTGGATGAGGAGTGACGAGTGTGACGAGGGCGTTATTGCTACATACTACCTCTTTTTGCTTCTCGGCTCGACTGTCCTGGTGGACAAGTCGACTAACGCCGCAAAGCAGAAGTGGTTGGCGCTTTTGTTTGACCACGACGTCACATGCGACACTGCATGGGGAGCTGGGATTCTAGCGTACATCTATCGCAACTTGGGACAGGCGTCTAGGCGTGGAGCACAGGGCATTGCATCGTGCGGGATTCTGATCAGGGTAAGATATTAGATAGATTAGTGAAATATTAAGTTACGTTTTAATATTTTGGTCATTAATGTCCTTAGTTATTCATTTACAGTGCTGGGTTTGGGCATATTTCCCACATTTTCGGGAACAATATGTCACGAACCCTCAGGCCTTTGGAGGAGCTGTTTCTGGTGCCGTGGAGGTGCCGAACAGTAGAGACACCGGTCGTTTGATCGCCATACGCCGCATGTTGGACCGCATGAGATACGAGGAGGTAGAATAGTACACATAATTTTCGATATCTTAGTCTTTAATTTAAAAAAGTACGTATGTATTGACTTTGCCTTTTTGACTTTACATGTTACTTGGACCCCCTGGGTGGGGTTGGACTTCCAGGCTCCTGAGGTAGCTCCTGCCAGGTTTCGCGGTATACTGCGCATTGTAGATGTTCAGGAGCCGTACCACCCGGACAGAGTCCTCAGGCAGTTTGGGATGATGCAGCATATCCCAGTTCTGCCCATTCAGCCGGCCAAGGTCGTCAGGAAAGCGGAAATCAAGGGATACGAGCTGAGTTTTGCGGGTGAGCTTCTACTAGCTTGGGATGCAGACCCGAGACCCCTGATTGACCTCCAGGGATCGGTTGCGACACATGGGTGGGACATGTCTGCCGATTATTTAGATTGGTATGACGAGTGTTCTCATCCATTGGTCGATCCCGGTTCAGTCAGACGTGATCGTCCGGTCGGCCCTATCCACGTCCCTCCAGCCGTTGACGCAGTCGCGGTACGCTAACTTTTGTCGAATTATTTGAATGATTTATCTATAATTTTAGGCTATGGCTAAATACACGCGGAAAATTATCTAAACGGACCTTAAGCGTGTAATATCGCGTAGCTTAGGCGTGTAAAATCAGACGCGTACCTTAAGCGTGTAATATCGCGTACATTTAGCCAATTTCTCGCGTGTATTTAGCTTGTCCGTAATTTTATATTTTTCAATATTTTGACAAATATTACTTGCTTTCTATACAGCGCATTCAGGTGATTGCTGCTGATATCCGCACTTATTTGCGCACACCTAAGGCGGCGACACGGAGGTTCGAGCAACACGCAGCATTATGGCTGCATATGCTGACTGGGCAGCCTCCCCCCATGGCCCCACCCCCACCTCGCCAGTCCCGGATGTTTCGTGATTCTGTCACGGAACATGGCGAAGGTAGTGGCTCGCAGCCACAGTAGTTTTTATGTTTTGGATTAGATAGGATTCATATGTACAGAGTGTGAGCGAGTGGTTAGTACCTGGATCAATCGAGAGTTCGATTCTCTCTGAACGTACCTGCATGGGGAATGCATGGCAGTCCCATGCATGGCCATGCATAATGACACGCTTAAGCTAAGTGTGTGCCTATATGAAATATAATGATATACTATAGTATATAAGTGTAACTATATGAAATATAATGAAATACTACAGTACATAAGTGTAACTATATGAAATATAATGATATACTATAGTACATAAGTGTAACTATATGAAATATAATGATATACTATAGTACATAAGTGTAACTATATGAAATATAATGATATACTATAGTATATAAGTGTAACTATATGAAATATAATGAAATACTACAGTACATAAGTGTAACTATATGAAATATAATGATATACTATAGTACATAAGTGTAACTATATAAAATATAATGATATACTATAGTATATAAGTGTAACTATATAAAATATAATGAAATACTACAGTACATAAGTGTAACTATATGAAATATAATGATATACTATAGTACATAAGTGTAACTATATGAAATATAATGATATACTACAATACATAAGTGTAACTATATGAAATATAATGATATACTATAGTTCAAAATTAGATTAGCTAAGACAAGGATAAGAAAGGTCTAAGTGTTTGTATACTAAGCGTTACCAGACTACACGCTTAAGCTAAGCGTGTATGTACACGCTTAGCTTAAGCGTGTATTCTGGTAACGGTCATTTTTCAACGGCTGACCCTCCAACGACTCTATTTCATCCTACAAATACCAACAATGTCGTCCTAAGCCTTGTACACCCTTCTCTATTTCACCCTACAAAAACCTCATTACATGTTAGTATGGCATCTTCGTCGAGTTTGAGTTCAAGTACGGGAGAGAGATTTTGCTTCTGTAATTTTAAGGCGGTCATTCACACTTGTGACCGACAGTGGCAATACGGAAGAAGGTATTGGGGATGCCCAGAATTGGGGATGTACGATGTCCACAAACCTGATAATAAAGGGGAGGGTGATTTCTTTGCGTGGTTCGATCCACCATACGACGCAAGGGTATACGAGGTCATTATGGAGCTGTGGAAGGAAAGAAAACAACTTATAAAGCAGAATGAGGGTCTTTGTAGGTATTGTTTACGAAAATTAACAAATAAACGCCGTAGGTGTTAGAAAGATAGAAGTAACTATTTGTCATGTTTTGTAGGAAGCAAGCGGAATTAGCGAAAGAGGGAGATCGATAATGAATCAAGAAGAATTAGCTCAAAAATGAATCAAGCAGAAGTAGCGAAACAAGGGATGTGATTTGTTATGTTTTGTACTACTTTGCGCCAGTATAGGCCCATTAAATCGAGATAAAATTGCACGGATTTGTACTACTTCGAACGTAAATAAAAACACATCAAATTAATAATATGAACACATCAAAGCTGTCTAAATATTACATTACATAATCGTGTAATCAATCAAGTACATGAACGGATCCGTCTCCCACATACATAAAATGATCTGGTGCCCGACCATATGCAATGCGGTAATCTCGATACATCTTCAAATTCAACTCAAACTTTGTTGTCCACCACAGAATGTTTCGATCTGCGTTTCTGCGCCACGCACCAGGTGTGTGCGGTATTGGCGACCCTTCCTTAAGCACCACCTACATATACACACACAAACTATTTTAGTAGTGAAAACAATGTAACCTAATTTCATAAATATTTTTATTAGAAAAAACCTTTACCGGTATGAAGTGATCATGATTACCTATGTGTGCCATGGCAAGAATCTTGTCTGGAGGTCCCATGCTTGATGTCCTATTCCTCAACGGTAATCAAAACGTCGGAACTTCCCACGTTAATAAGACGAGACCAACCTGATATAGTGTGACAAACACTAAACCCATCAATGGCATGTGAAGCCAGTATAATTCTGAGCAAGGTTTTCTGCAATGGTTCACTTGCAAGATAAGATCCTCCCAAGACCCTTGTCGAAGACGACAACGTATCGGCTCGTACAACTCTCGATTTTCAAGCAACTCCACTACCATCTCGCGTCGGATGTTGGCATATTCCTGCTCTTGCCTCCCCAACAATACAGCCATCGACCGATATCCACAATGTCCGTCGGGGCGTACATCTCTAACATTCTTGATGTACGGAATCCAAAAGTCATCCACATTGTCAATCCCAAAGTTCACCCCCATATGAACAAGGGGAATAATAGGTTCTTGAGGCCACTGCAAATGTTCTGGTTGTGATTCTTCTAGTATGGGTTGGGATTGCAAGTCGTCAAAGTCCATCACTACTGCAGTAGATGCACTTGCTTGGTTTTTAGGTCGACCTGGGCCTCTACCAGTGCTCGCACTTGCCTTCCCCTTTGTCTTCGGCCCCGCCTTCTTCTCATTCTCGTGGAGCTCATCCCGTCTATGCTCAAACAAGCACTTATCCCTCTTCTCCGCCTTCTCATCCACCTTCTCCTTGTTCCTAGCACCACTTGGCCTTCCTTTTTACTTGATTCCCGTCGGCTCCAACAAAGTACTCTCTTCTGGATGCTTCAAGTCGTCGTACAACTCACCTAGTAGGAATGCCGTGCCTTTCTTCAATGTCCCAACCTCTAACCTGGCAAACATTTCACGAAGTCTCATCTCTGTAATGTCCATTCGAACATAGGCAGAAGGGCCAAGTGTTGTGGTTGGAGTCTCTTCCCATTCCAAGTCCCTCCAGAACTCGTGAACGTCTGACGGAATGAGAGGTGTTCTTGAAATGATGGCTCTTGCAATACTGTGCATGCAAGGCAACCCGAGGCAATCTCTCACCCAATGGTCGTTGCATTCTTCTGAGAACTCGCCCTTCTTCAACATATCGTAATATCCCAACAACATATCAAAGCACCTATCAGACACTTGGTAGAAGAGCCTAGAAAAAGTAGCTCGTACAACTTCCGACATCGATGCATCATCGAAATCCGTTGGTCGTTTGGAAAGTAAAAGGTTCATGCTCCCCCTAATCTGATCTATTTGAAGGATGATGGCATGGTGAATCCTCACGATAACTCTGTTGAAGCCCCCTCTGCTAGAGCCAATAATATCTTTCAAAACCTTGTGCATCCCCTCAACCCTGTCAAATCACATGACGTTAGTACGACATTAACAACTATGAGTACAAAAAACAACATATTGTACACGTCATACCTGTTTGAAGTCCTCGTGAAGAAGTGAAGATGATGATCCGTCCACGCCCTTACTATGCTCGTCTTGTACGGAATAAGCCATGTGCCCTTCACGTATCCGACAAGGCCTTTCTTCCACGATGTCCGTAATACGGCAAGCCTCTCTTCATAGCTTTCTTCACTAGCTAAGCAAAAAATTGCCCAACATTGGTTTGCAAAGGCATCCATACTTTCCTTCTTCTTCAAGATGGACGAGGCACGTGCCTCGATGTTGTGCTTTATATGCACCCAGCACAAGAGGTGTTGAACTTCGGTGCCGAAAACACTCCGGATAGCAGTTATGAGGGCCTTCTCACAATCTGTCATTATTGCAGTAGGCATCACTCCCAAATCCAAACACAATGCTTGAAGTTTCCTCATTATCCACGTGTAATGGTAAATCTGTTCCGCCCGGGTGAATGCATAAGCAATGTTGAACGTCTTATGAGTGTTGGTGAAACCAACAATCTCCACAAGTGGCATTCCATATCTACGGAAAACATTTCAAAATACAATACACATTTTTAAATGAAATACTATAACAATTTATGTCATAATAAACTACATATTATTACAATTAATGACTTACTTGTTTGTCTTGTATTTCGCATCAATGATTATCACGTACGAGAACTTCTTCAACAACCGCAGCGACTCCGGATTAGCAAAAAATAATATTGCAACCTCATCAGTCTTTGCATCCCTCAAAGGATGAACTATGTATTTCTGCTCAACCATAAACCTTATGGACCACTGTGTAACCGTTAAGTCTCCCAGATCCTCATACTGCAGCTTCTGCAAGAAGTTGGCCACTTGCTTCCTGGAAGTCACATTTCCCGGGAAGTTTTGCCTCAATTCCGAAACAATTTGATTTGGCGTCTTGCGACCGTCTCCCCACCTCCTAGCGCACACCTGCTCTGCCTCGGTCATTCGACCCATGAATGCATGGCCTTCAAATCTAGTTCGTAGCTTATGGTTGTGTCGACCTTCAATCACACCCAAGATCCACTTTTCACCAACCGTCCATGCCTCTTTCTTCTTGCGAACACCCATTATCTCAAACTTACACCCACACTTTTTGGATCTCGACTTTCAGATTTTAGGAACCGGCAACTCTGGATTCTCTTTGTTCACCTTCGGCCTCCCCGATCTCCAGGGCCCAAACCTATCGCACACTATACTAATTTGGTACAGACTTGAGTTACGCTTCACCAAAGCTATCACAAGCTCCTTTCCTTTTTCTTTCACCCATTTGTACAATTCTTCCTTACTATCCCATACTAGGTCCATAGTAAAATGATCTTTATAGTCTTTCCCTATAAATGTAGCGATAAATGTTAACTATGTTATACACTAAATATGATTTCCAATTATATACTACGAATTCATGGTAAATATTAGCTACCTAATTAAGTGCAATATTTAAGACACCAATTACGAATTAAAATACCGATGAACGAAAGAGGAATTTTTTTAATTAGGTGCAATATTAAATAAACTATTTACGATTTAAAATACCGATGAACGAAAGAGCAAGATTTTATACATGCTAAATAGTCTTTCCCCATTTGTACAACTCATCATAACTACATCACTATGTACTACACTACATATGATTTCCAATTATATAACTACGAATTCATGCTAAATATTGGCTATCTAATTAAGTGCAATATTTAACACACTAATTACGAATTAAATTATCGATGAACGAAAGAACAATTTTTTTTTAATTAGGTGCAATATTTAAGACACTAATTACGAATTAAAATAACGATGAACGAATGAGCTCAATTTTTTAAACACTAACCACAAATTCGCCGCTAGGGTCCCAATCGCCTTCCGCTTCCTCGTCTTCCTCGTCTAACACAAATTTCGACTGCATCCATTTGTCGTCCTCCTCCTCTTCTTCTTCACTTTGAACCCACTCGTTTTGTTCGTCACTACTATTCTCACCACTATGATACATCTTTAAAATTTAGGAGTAAACAATTTCAGTTTCTGGGACATGAAATGGACCTTCGACTATAAATAGAAAGAAATATATCCGTTAAGCACACCAACGGCTATAATATACACGCCTAAGCTAAGCGTCTGGGAATTTTTCAACGGCTAAATATACACGCTTACACGCCTAAGCTAGGCGTCTGCTTACACGCCTAAGATAAGCGTGTGTTTTTGGTCCCTCTCGTGGAATCTGTTGTCTGTTTTTTCAAAATACCAAGAATACCCCTATACGCCTAGCTTAAGCGTGTAAAACCACACGCCTATCTTAAGCGTGTAGAATAGCGTCCGTTTAGATAATTTTCCGCGTGTATTTAGCCATAGCCTAAAAATATTGCTTCTCCTTCCATTTCGCCAGTACCTCTGTCTTTGGTTTATTTGTCTTGTTGCCGTTTAAAAGGTATCTATATTTTATAGTGCATGAAGTGGTATTGGAGTCACTTTTTCAGTCTAATTACTGGATTGCGAAAGTTTATTATGTCTTCACTATTGTGAATTTGTGATGTATGTAATCTACTTTTGCAACAATCAGTTTTACACTTTAATTCCTTTTCTAGCAGTGGATGTATGTACGCGGCTTTAAAATATGGGAAAATGGATGTATGTACGCGGCTTTAAAATATGGGAAAAGTTCAAATGAGGACAGCTCCCCGTGTCAGGACTCAGGATGCACCAAGCGCGTCCAAAAATTCGGCCCGGTCGAATTATTCGCGTATTTTTGCCGAATTATTCAGTAAAAATTCGCGAATTTTTCGGAAAATATTTTTAAAAAATTCGAATTTTTCGGAAAATATTTTTCAAAAATTCGAATTTTTGCAAAAAAAATCGATTTTGTGTGCATATGAAATACACTGTTGTGTGCATATGTCAGAACGTATGTGTGCATATGTTAGGCTCAGTGTGTGCATGTGGTTTTCAGAATGTGTGCATGTCAGGGAACAATTGTTAATGCTAGAGACATGTGTGCATATCAAATACACATTTGTGTGCATACGCGAAAAAGTGTGTGCACATATAACCAACAAGGTGGATGATTTCTTGGGTATGAACACATGATTTCTGCGGTATGAACACATGATTCCTGGGCTTATATTTGATACGCACACGCACGTAGTGGATATGCACACAACAAGGTGGATGATATGCACACAATAGTCTATTTGACATGCACATAACGAGTATTTGATATGCACACATGGTTTGTGTGCATCAACACTTGAGACCATATGCACACACGAGGTATGCACACATGGTTTGTGTGCATCAATACTTGAGACCATATGCACACACGAGGTATGCACACGATAGTGTAATGGATGTGCACACGACAGGTTATTTGGTATGCACACATGGTTTGTGTGCATCAACACTTGTTTCCATGTATGCACATGACTTGAGACCATATGCACACACGGGGTCTGCACACGATAGTATAATGGATGTGCACACGACAAGTTATTTGGTATGCACACACATGTGTGCATACCAACACTTGTTTTCGGGTATGCACACGACCCGAGACCATATGAACACACGGAGTATGCACACATCAGTATAATTGATGTGCACCCACAGGTTATTTGATGTGCACACAAGTCCTCTAAGCATAAACACTATGTTAAAGGCATTCACAATTTCAGAAATCATATGCACACACATAGTTACATATGCACACAACAGTGCATCTGATATGCACACAACAGTGCATCTGATATGCACACACGTTATATGATATGCACACAAAATCGATTTTTCTGGGAAATTTTTTGACTTGGAAACTTTTTTTGCCGAATTATTCGCGAATTATACGCGGAAAATTCGGCAATTGTACTGCAAGGCCGAATTGAAGCTTTTCCCTATAAGGACGCGCGCCTCCGCCACTGTTCACTCCGTTTTTTTTTTTTTTTCCCTCTAATTTTTCCCTCTTCTCTCATACATCCTCAATCCTATCATGAAGCACCGTCCTCACCGGAACCGGACCCTTAAAATATAGGGTTTTTGGTCAATGAATTTATACAAATTACAAATAGTATAATTATATAAAAAAAAATCTCGCTCAGTAAATATTTGTATGAGATAAATATTTTTTCTTATTATCAGATTTCCCAAAAAAGCCCTCCCAGAAAACCCCTCGTATTATTTTTAAAGAATTGTATTTTTGCAGAAGTAATTAATCAGTCTGCATTGTTTACCCATGTTCTTCTCGTGTTGCTTAAAAGGCTTATGGACTAAATATAAGTATATACTTGTGTTGGTTTTCTTATTCTTCTTCTTTATTATGTGAGTAGTGACACCAACCTTAGTAAATTTTTTATTTTGGCTTAAATCACTCACGACCTAGATTTTCCTTTGACCATGTAGTTAACTAAAATTTAGATAAAAAATATGTGTAAACTTGATTACAAGGTTAATTAACAATGAAACATCTACTCCTTGCACATACTATTACTTCCAAATCTTAGGAGAAACATATCAAACTATGAGTTATGCTTAGCGGGAGCCCATAGAACGAGGGAAATAATATATTACTGTAATAAACCCAATGCTAAAATATATTTATGCAAAAACACTTTTCATTTACATGTATTCTATAAGATAGAATGAACCAAGATGAAATAATCAGTGTAATGATTGCATATAGATCTTCTTAAATTCGTTGTATCTTCTTTCTTCTTTGCATTATAATTTTTTAAAATTGGACTCCACTTATTGTGAGACTCTCCACATCCAAATATAAAGTTAATCATTTTCAGAAAATTGCATGCATTTCTATTGTGCCACGTGTATATAGACCTAGCAAAATATGACCCGACCCAATAATCCGACCTGACCCGCCTAATATTTTTAAGGTTGAGACTCAATCCAAAAATCAATGGGTCAAGAAAGACTCGAACCCGATGACCCGGAAAATTCTGGGTTTGATATGACCTGACCTATTGGATTAACTGACCCGACCTGTATTACCTCATTTATAATAAATATTACACTAATTTTTACTAAATAGTGATATAATATTGATTATGTTAATATTATTTTATTAGTAAAAATAATATTTTATTATTAAAATTATGATTTTATTATAAAAGTTATTGTAGAAAATCATTTAAAAACTGAGACTTTGGACCCGTTGGGTCGACCCGAACCGATACCAAAACCCGGCATGACCTGACCCAACCAACCCGTACTTGTTAACGATCCGATTGAACCGAACCCGATTTAACTGGAACCCGGTAGACCAAAATCCGAACCCGACCCGCCCGACCGGATTGCCATGTCTACGTGTATGTTGTTGAAAAGGTTCATTATTGCTCTCTTTTCCATTTTATAGGTGGGGTACAGTCCAATCTTCTTGATTGAATTTCTGTATATATACATATACATGCAACTAAATAAAAAACACCAAAAGCTGAATTTTTTTTAAACTTCCATATTTCGTCAGTGTTGGTAAGACAAGATAATCACTAGTTTTTGTTGGTTTCATCCCTCATTGCAGTGAGCATATCTTTCGACTATACATGCTTTCCTTTATCTATTTTTTGGGATCAACACTATCATGTGTAGGCATATCTTCCCTTTTTTCCGGTGGGATCTATCGTCGAAGTCGACAGAGTTTTTCATCCTCTACTCGGTTCATATTACAACGGGGCAATAATCAACGCCGCTTTTGATAATTATTACATAGTCGAGTACTACAACATCGTGTATAGAGATGGACATACTAGAGTGCATGAGCTCGTGAGCTCCACCTGTATACGGTTTCCACCACAGTTGTCGTGTCCACAAATCCTAACTACAAAAAAGAGGGAGGTGCAATAGAGGTATATATTCATGTGGTTGGCCAAATTCTTCAATCATGGATGTCTTTAAGAGTTGACACGTCAACCCTATTGTTTACGTGTTTGATGGAGTGTCGTCAACTCAATTTTAGGACAATTTGGGAGTTACCTTTTTTTAGGCTGGCCTTCAACATTAATGACTGCTACTGTACGTGTCTTCTGTGTAGGGCTCTATTGTTGCATGGAAGACACGTATGGCACCGGTTTGGGACGCCGAACTTCTTCCCGTGACTATATAAACCATATGTTGTTTTCGCATCGTTCACCAGTCCTCGTCTGTTCCTGTGGTATTTGTGGTTAGCCCGAGTGTCCATAAGCAGTACGTTTTTTTATGTGTTCCTTTGTTTTGTATTGTTATGCAACAGTCTGTCGAAGATGGTTGTGATTGTTCGTTGTACAATAGTTTGCTGATGTCGGGAATGTGGTTGCGCTCTTGCCTTAGTATCTGTCAGATTTTCTTTCTCTTGATCATTCGTGGGTGGATTGGTTGGATATGCTTATGAACAAATATGTAATATATATTAAAATTTTGGTGTATCAGTGATGCGCTCCTACCCACCATGACTGCAACAGAGGAAGAGGAAGCTATGAGCATTCGCTCCGAAGGCCTTATAGCAAGATCGTGTGCCAAAGCCATCGCCAACGCGACACAATCATTGATTGTGCGCGTCGTCGTTAGCCAAGGGACGCAAGAGACCGCGTTCTCCCTCAAGCGCCTCCAGCCAAGTCCAGGGAACGCGTTCTCTGTCAAGATCCTCTCAACCATCATTGACCGCGATCTTTGAATTAGTTTACATTATTATTTTTTAGTTATTTCTTTCTGGGCGTGTGTTCCACACATGCCGCATGGGCTAGCCCATTAAGCGAGACTCGGCCCATCCGAGTCCCGCTATCCCCTATAAAAGGCCATCTCGGCCTTCTGTATTAGGTTACACTTCATTTTAATCTAAGACCATTTGTCGAGAGCTTTTGCCTCCAATCTCTTAGATCGGCGTCACCTCAATTCTTACTTCGCATCCCCATTCCTCCGCTGCCGACGCTACGGCCACCCACTCGAGTTCTTCGATTCTATCTCCTCCGCTGTCGACGCTACGGCTTCGCTCGCCTCTCGAACCAACACCATCATTGTGCTCGCTTACTCACACGAGGCAACAACCCCGCGTTCCACCCATTCAATCTCAAAATCAACACGCGCGACTTACCACCAAGATCTCGATCCGGCATCTACAGGCAGGAACGTATCAACTGGCATCAGAGCCTTTGATCTTGTAAGTCGCTTGTCAAGTTGTCATTTGTTCACGGTTTTTTTTTCTTCCCCGTCATCCTTGCTTCCACCATTGTTACTCAATTTTTTTCTTGAAACACATGCATGTCCATTCGGTGTCACAAGAGAATCTCTTGGCCGATTAATTGCCTGACCTCCTAGCGAAAATTGTGTGATTTGCTTTGCATGAAATCTGCATAATTAATTGATTGATTTGCTTAATTGATTACTTAAAATTTGCTAATCATATCTTGCATATCGTCTTGTGTGGCCGTTACAAATCTCAATCAAATCTTCTCTCTCCTATCACGAAAATCTCGTGATTTCTTTCTTAATTGTTACTTAGCCATTTAATTTTTATTTGTGCATTCAAATCTTATCCGATATCAATACAAAGTCAAAGAAAAGATTTTGGATTTGAATTTCAAAATTCAAAAGTCAAAGTCGAATAAAAAAAATAAAAATAAAAAGACTCGACTTCAAACAAAAAAAGAAAAAAAAGAAGGAAAGCCAAAATAAGGCAACCTTCTTCCACCAATCGGCTAGGCTCATCTCTTACCCCTCCACCGTCTAGAGTCACACTCGAAGTTGTGTCTTGTGTGTTTGTGTTGTTTACGCAAGAGGTTAGGACTTTGATCATTGGTTTCGTTTGCTTTTGTGCTTGCATATCACACTTGTTTTGCTTGCCTTAAGCCGCCCTCACGGCCAAAGGACCTAGCCTTCCTACGTGAACACTTGTTACTTGTTAAGTGCTTGCTTGCTCTTTGGTTTTATTGTCTTTGTTTGTTTTTACTTAGATGTCTGGTCACGTTGTCATAGGAAGCATGATCACCCATACTCATCCCAATGGAGACGGCAATAGTGACAACGAGAACGCGCCAAATCCATCCTTGGTGCCACCACATGACCAACACAATGAAGATCCCATATTGGAGCTCTCCGCGGAACAACGCGAGATACAAGAACTCAGGCGACAAGTTGCTCAATTGCAGGCCACGCAACGCGTTGCGCCGGTACTTCCCACACAGACTATGGTCCCTATGGACACCCTGGGCGCGCCGCGTCCCAATGAAGTCGGGCCAAGTCAACCACGCGTGGACAAGGGAAAAGGATTGATGCCCTCCACCTCAAACTTGCAACCACGACTTCAAAGAATACAATCCGTGATCGAAAGCCGCCAAGGCTATGTGTCGCATCACGAACGCTACGCACCGCGAGCAACACCAGCCGGCTACGACAGCGGCTCCGACCGCGACACTGATTCCCATGGTGAGTACTCTGAACCCTTTCACTCCTATGACATGTATGAAGCCAGAGGAACAAGACGCTGTCGCGAGGTTGCCTCAACACCTCTTACCTGCCGCGCAAGATGAGATGAACGCGACTCAGGTTTGCCGTGTAGATCCTATCGCGCCACAGATATTGAGCCGCATCAGCATCGCCATGATCCCACTCCAGTGCCATTCGACGTCAACGACCACCTTGGCTATCAAAGCGCGCGTACACCGCGTTATGGCTCCGATGGTTATCGATCGACGACGCCGACTATCCATGATGACTTCAATGAGTTCGACGAAGATGAGATGGAGGACGTGGGGTGATCAATCCAGGCTCGTTCCATCCTCCTCTTGGTGATCCAATTGAGCTCCAAGATAGGCCCGCAGATTGGATTTCGCCCCCACTTCATCCAGTTGGACCACAGCATCGCGTTGCCGGCGACAATAGGCGTGACACTCGTGGCCAACACCACGAGGACATGGGGCGTGACTTTCGTCGCCAACACAATGCCCTTGTTCCACGATGACGACAACGACGCGCTGAGTACAACGCGCCACCTGGGGACTTCGTCGCTGAAGATATCCAGGCTGGCCAAGCTCGCCGTCTTCCTCATCGCGCACAGGAAGCTGCACATCACGCTTATGCGCCACAGCCTATGATCAACTCTACTTTGTAGTGCTTATCTAGGAGTTGTTACCGGTGTTTAGGGTGTCATTTGTATGGATTTAGAGCACAACTGTGGAGTATGGAGTTAAGGAGAAGAAGTGTGGATTTGGTAGTCTGGAGAAGCTTAAATGAAGACATCCAGAAGATGAGGAGTAGACCACCTGAGGATACCAAGGAAGATAGAAGGAAGAAGCCACACGAAGTGAGAAGAAGGGCGTAGCCGCAACCGCGGGTGAAGAGTGGCCAATCGCGGAGAAGTCAACACTACGAGAGCAAATTATTTCGCGGTCGCGGAAAATTCCCCCAGCGCCAGAGGTCGAGAGCAATATTCTAATTTCCGCGACCGCGGATTTCTTTTCGCGGCCGCGAAATGACACGGAGGCGATCCACGCGAGAAGTTCCGAAGTTGCTTGTTTTGACTCTTTCCGATTTTTCTTTATTTTATTGTTTCGAACATTATACTTTATTTCCTTTTAGGATTGTTTTCGTTATCTTTTCACTTTAGCTTTAGGGTTAGGTTATTTAACCTAGTTTCCCTTTCATTGTTAATCATCACGTTACAATTCAGTTTTTCCATTCAGCATTGTTTTCCTTTGAACTATGAAGAACTAAGCACCCTTTGCTTAGTCCGACAATTGAACCCTTCATTTGATTCATGATTGTGAGGTTATAACTCTATTTCCTATTCCTTTGGATTATATCTTTTCTCTTGAGCATATTCTTATTGATTCTTATTGATTTGACTGGTTTGGCCAACTAGTTGATACTAGTAATTGTCTATTGCTAGGGTTTGGATATTTCGGGTTGCGATTCCTTATTTGTTGTAGCATCCATGATATTCTAGGACCGGTAGGACTAGTTTATTATAAAAGAGATTTGATTATATGTTAAATATTGCGGGTCGTGGTGTTGCATGTATCCTGGTTAATTCCTATGCTTCTTGTTGCTATTGAATTAAATCTTGAAGGTTGGTAGGGATTGTTTAATAGTTAGGGTTGCCTGGACTGGTAGGACTGGTAACTAATTCAGAATAGGGACATGAATAATCAAAGGAAGGAATAGAGATAACCTAGGACCAATCAATCATATGAATGGTGGATATTTGTTTGGCTAAGTGTTTTCCCCAATTGATTTCAACCTTTTGTTTTGTTTACTTTACTTTGCTTTGTTTACTTGTTTCACAACAATCAACCAATTCCCCTCTTTGTTACCTTTGACATACGACTTTGCAATCTGAAAGATTACTTCCTTCCTGTGGGATTCGACCCTTGCTTGCCTTTGCTACTTGTTTAGGATTATTTTGTTTAGGCGCCTCGACAACGTCTATCAAATTGGCGCCGTTGCCGGGGAGGCAAGTTTTGTTTTTTCTTTGTGTGTGTTTGTGTGCAAATTGTTGTGTGGACCTATCTTACGGTCCACACCCGTGCTACTGATTTGTTTTCATCTTTTTATTCTTTTTTGATATTGAGATGGCTGAAGAAATACCAACTTTGAGACAACTGACTTCCCCGAATCTGCAGCAGCAACCGCTTGCTGTGCAGTTCCCTGAATTAGATGATGGCGTGAACTTTGAGCTGAAATCCAGGTTAATTCACTTATTACCCCACTTTCATGGGATGAGTGGAAAAGACCCCAACAAACATCTTTCTGAGTTCCACTCTATCTGCACCAGTATGAAGCCAAGGAACGTTACAGATGACCAGATCAAGCTGAGGGCCTTTCCTTTCTCTCTAAAGGATGCGGCCAATGATTGGTTCTACTATTTGGCCCTAGGGAGCATAGACACATGGGCTGACATGAAGAAAGCCTTCCTGGAGAAATACTTCCCTGCAACGAAACTCAATAGCCTGAAGCGAAGCATCAGCAACATTGAACAACATGCTACTGAGACGTTGTATGAATATTATGAGAGATTCAGGAAGTTGATATCAAGTTGCCCCTATCATGGATACGCTGACCAAGACCTCATACTTTATTTGTATGGGGGACTTTTGGATGATGACCGTAGACTAGTGAACGCAGCCTGTGGCGGTAGCATTCTGAACAAGACGCCAGCTGCAGCATTTGAGCTATTCTTTGAGCTATCTGAAAGCTCACGACAATTCAACAAAAGGGCGAGCCCTTGTGCAGCAAAGCCAGTTAAAGCCTGCAGAATCTGTCATGATCCGCTGCATCCCACTGATGAGTGCCCAACACTCGGAGATCCCGAAGCTGAAGTAAATGTTGTAAGAGGTTTTGGACCGCAGAGGCTGAGATATGAACCGTACTCAAATTCCTACAACTCAGGGTGGAGGGATCACAACAATCCGAGATACGGAAATCATCAATATCCTCCCCATGGCCATGATAACCAGGAGTTCAATCCATACCAACAATAGTTCAATCCGTATGCTAATCAGCCACAGTACGGGCAACCATATGCGCATAGATTCCAAGGCCAAAACACAAGCTTTCCCACGCCCGGTGATGACAAGATCGACAGTCTCGCGCAGAGCATGGCGACCTTGACCAACCATATGACCTCGATGGGGGCAAAAATTGAAACAGTGGTCCAACAGCAGCACGAGATAAGGTCTAATGTTTAGAACTTGGAGAATCAATTTGGACAAGTCGTCGCCCAATTGTTGAGTAAATGGGAGGTCAGGCAAATACCATCTCAAACGGTAGTGAACCAGATGGAGAGCGTATGTGCCATGACGCTAAGGAGTAGAGCTGAGGTGGAGGCTAGTCGAGCACGACAGAGAGATATCCGCGACCGCGGTCACGATGGCCGCGACCGCAGAGTGATCACGGAGAACCAAGACGAAATCGACGCTAATCCGCGACCGCGGCAAGAATTCTGCGACCGCAGAAAAAGCACGGATGAAGATGAGCAACAGGTCGAGAATTTTCCGTGACCGCGGCATGAAATCCGCGACCGCGGAAAAAGTGTTGAAGACAACGACCTGTGCGTCGATTTTCCCCGACCGCGGAAATGCTCCAGAAGTACCCCTTCGCCTCGACGACCCCTATGACGACTACGTGCGCCCCAATTTCCCTCTGCTCGGATCAATAAAGCCTCTCGCACCCTTCCCTGAAGCTCTAGCGGACACGAGGAGGCCAGCCAATGATAAGGAATTATTCGAGACCTTCAGCAATTGCGAGGTAAATATTCCTTTGCTAAAACTCGTTAAGAGCATCCCTCGCTTTGCTAAATTCTTGAAGAAGGTGTGCGAACTAAACAACAAGAAATCGATGAAAGAGAAAAAGAAGGTCAACGAGAACGTTTCCGCTATGCTGCAAAAGCGGTTACCAAAGAAGTGCAGTGATCCAGGCATGTTCACCATTCCCTGCACGATAGGAGGCACCATGTTCGATAAAGCCATGATGGATTTGGGTGCCTCTATCAATGTTTTGCCTCTTTTGTTGTATGAGTCGTTAGAAGTTGGGCCATTATAATAGTCGGGGGTTGTGATCCAATTGGCGGATAACTCCTATGTGTATCCCAAAGGAGTTGTGTAGGATGTGCTGGTAGAAGTGGACAAACTTATCTTCCCTGCAGATTTCTTTGTGCTGGACACGGGGTAAGACAAACTCACAGCCCCTGTGATGCTAGGAAGGCCGTTCATGAGCACGGCAAAGACCAAAATTGATGTGAGCGGCGGTTCGCTCACAATGGATCAAATTCGACGGGATGAGGGTCGGATTTAACATAGATGATACAAAAAGACACCCTCCTGATGGAAACCCCGAGTGCTCAATTGATGTGAGCGAACCAAGTTGAGGAGAGAGAGTAGTATGTCGAGCCATGATAATAACTAAGGCGCTGTCCGGTAGGCAACCCGAGGTATGTATCTCTTTCCTGTCTTTTCATTCCAGGTTTTACTTATTTGTGTGTTATTTTTGTTTTTGCTGTTGTTTTTGTGTTCGTGTTAAACTAACCTGCAGGGAGGAGGCCCGAATCATATTGAAGACGGTGTTAACCACACCAATGTAAGTCCTCCTATTTCCCTACAACTTAAAAAAAAAAAGTTCTACCGAAGGCTAGCTGTTCGAGTTCCCATGGAGAGACGGGGCGCATCATGTTGCCAAGGAAGAGACATTAGCCCCACATATTTATTTGGCAACGATGATGGCCCTACAATCGACAGCTGAGGAGGAGGAATACCAGGGCCCACAACACGATTACATCTGGGCCCATTTTTTGTGTTCATTGAAGGTCGTGCAACCCCGAATTCTTTGATATGCCACTACATTTTCCAATGGATTCCTTTTGGCTGCACGGTGGAGTTTGAGTTTGAAGATGCCCGTGCAACACCAGAGACATGAGCTTTATTGAGTTACCGCCAGCAACAACTTCAGTGTCCAAGCCAACTCAACGACGGTTGTGAGTTTTTTTTTTCCCTTCCCTGTGCTTCATTCTTTTTTGTCTTTCATTACATTGAGGACAATGCAATGTTTAAGCATGGGGGAGTATTCTATACTTGCTATGTCGTTGAGGAGAAAAGAAAAAGAAAAAGCCAAAATAGAAAAAAGGCAAAAGCAGAAATCCTGGGATAAGTCAAAAACCCGAAAGGACGGCTTAGGTAATAAGCAGGTGGCTTGGACCAGCATTAGGCTGGGGTAATAATTGGTCAAGAGTGATGTAAGTATATGTGAGCCCATCTATTGAAAAAAATGAAATGAGTGGCTTGGTGAAAACCCGAAAGGACGTCTTGGCAAAATAAGTGAAAAGAAGAAGAGTGATTTTTAGGAATCATCATTTTTCCTGGCGTGGTGACATAAGAAGAGTTGATATAAGGAGGATTCAGGTAGGTCACTCTGGGAGGCAAAAGAAGATAGATGGGAGACTAGGATTAGATTTTTATTCACTCTATGGTGTTCGGGATAAGCTTGGGGGAAGTACTCTGTTTTCCTTTTAGCTTCGGTATGTGTGGTGTTGTATTATGTGTATGTTGTGTTGAGCTTATTGTGTTGGTGCCTTTGAGTTTCATGTTAGGTGCAATTCTTAGCGGAGAGAGTTTTTCTATGCTTCCTGAGACCTTGGGGATTTGATTGGAGGAGTAGGTTTCTTTTAACTTACTCGAGGACGAGAAAGGTTTAAGCATGGGGGAGTTTGATCAGCTCTACTTTGTAGTGCTTATCTAGGAGTTGTTACCGGTGTTTAGGGTGCCATTTGTATGGATTTAGAGCACAACTGTGGAGTATGGAGTTGAGGAGAAGAAGTGTGGATTTGGTGGTCTGGAGAAGCTTAAATGAAGACATCCAGAAGACGAGGAGTAGACCACCTGAGGAGACCAAGGAAGATAGAAGGAAGAAGCCACACAAAGTGAGAAGAAGGGCGTAGCCGTGACCGCGGGTGAAGAGTGGCCGATCGCGGAGAAGTCGACACTACGAGAGCAAATTTCCATTTTCCGCGACCGCGGAAAATTCCCCCAGCGCCAGAGGTCGAGAGCAATATTCTAATTTCCGCGACCGTGGATTTCTTTCCGCGGCCGCGGAATGACACGGAGGCGATCCACGTGAGAAGTTCCGAAGTTGCTTGTTTTGACTCTTTCCAATTTTTCTTTATTTTATTATTTCGAACATTATACTTTATTTCCTTTTAGGATTGTTTTCGTTATCTTTTCACTTTAGCTTTAGTGTTAGGTTATTTAACCTAGTTTCCCTTTCATTGTTAATCATCACGTTACAATTCAGTTTTACCATTCAACATTGGTTTCCTTTGAACTATGAAGAACTAAGCACCCTTTGCTTAGTCCGACAATTGAAGCCTTCATTTGATTCATGATTGTGAGGTTATAACTATATTTCCTATTCTTTTGGATTATATCTTTTCTCTTGAGCATATTCTTATTGATTCTTATTGATTTGACTGGTTTGGCCAACTAGTTGATATTAGTAATTGTCTATTGCTAGGGTTTGGATATTTTGGGTTGAGATTCCTTATCTGTTGTAGCATCCATGATATTCTAGGACTGATAGGACTAGTTTATTATGAAAGAGATTTGATTATATGTTAAATAATGTGGGTCATGGTGTTGCATGTATCCTGGTTAATTCATATGCTTCTTGCTGCTATTGAATTAAATCTTGAAGGTTGGTAGGGGTTGTTTAATAGTTAGGGTTGCCTGGACTGGTAGGACTGGTAACTAATTCAGAATAGGGACATGAATAATCAAAGGAAGGAATAGAGATAACCTAGGACCAATCAATCATATGAATGGTGGATATTTGTTTGGCTAAGTGTTTTCCCCAATTGATTTCAATCTTTTGTTTTGTTTACTTTACTCTGCTTTGTTTACTTGTTTCACAACAATCAACCAATTCCCCCCTTTGTTACCTTTGACATACGACTTTGCACTCTGAAAGATTACTTCCTCCCTGTGGGATCTGACCCTTGCTTGCCTTTGCTACTTGTTTAGGATTATTTTGTTTAGGCGCCTCGACAGCGTCTATCAGCCTGCTCAACACACACCAAGGCTTAGCCGCCACGAGGTAAAAGTTAAAATTGAGCATTTCTTTGGTGAATATGATCCGGCTGTGTTTCTTGAGTGGGTGCAGGCTACAGAGTATACTTTGCGATATTGCCGCATCCTCACAGAAGAGCATGTTGATGCGGCAATGCTGCACTTCTGAGGCGCTACACGCGTTTGGTACCACAGGTTCATGGACGACCGCGTTCGTCGACACCTTGCCCCCATCACGAAGTGGCACCAACTTGTCTATGTCATGACACAGAAGTACGTGCATGTGGACTATAGAAACCAGATGCGAATGGAGATCGCAATGGCGCGACAAGGTGCCAAAACACCTCTAGAGTTCTTCTCTCAGCTGGAAGACATGTACTACAAGGCCAGCATTAGTGTTGCCCCGTCCACACTGCGGACAAAGTTCTTGAGTGGCTTGAATGTGTCAATCCGTGACCAGCTCGAGATTTTGCCAATCAAGGATCTCAATACCTTGACTCACACCGCGATGCAAATACACAACCAACAATCGCGTCGCCGGCAATCCTCTTGGCAAACCCCAGGTCAAAGAAGGTATGATTCTAACTCTGGTCAATCCCCTACTACTAATGTGCGCGGTCCACCCACAGGAACCACCGCGTCAAATCAAAGCCGACAGGGGAAGACCGCGACATCTACCACCAATGATCCTCGCGCGATGCCTACAAAGGGGTCATCAACAGCTCTGGAGCGTGCGCGTGACTTGGAGTGTTTCAAGTGTAGAGGACGAGGGCACTACAAGAGAGATTGCCCAAACAACAAGAAAGTCCTCTTTTCCAGCATCGCCGCGGGATATGAATCTTATGAGGAGGAGGACACGGCCCTTGAGACCATCGAGGAAGGATTCGAAGATGACAACGAGGAGGCTTACACTTGTGAAGCCACCGCGCTACATGATGGCACACCTCTGAGCCTTGTCACGTACCGTCTCCTCACTGTCAAGGAAGCCCCACTTGTCGACCAACGCGAGAACCTCTTTCACACGCGTTGCTTGGTCAAGACCGCGTCCTTGAGTGTCATCATCGATGGAGGCAGCTGCTGCAATATAATCAATGAAAAGGTGGTCAACCATTTCAACCTGCCAACCACTTCTCACCCACAACCCTATGGCCTACAATGGATTTCATCGAGTTTTGGTAACACTGTAACTCGATAATGCCTTATTTCTTTCTCCATTGGCCAGTATTTAGATTCAGTCCTTTGTGATGTCATTGCAATGGACGCCACACATCTTTTGCTGGGGCACCCATGGAAATTCGACAGGCGCGTTCTTCACGATTGCTATTTAAACACTTATGTGTTTACTTACCACGGGAAACGCATCACGCTCTTACCCATGTCTCCCCATGAGATTTTACAAGATCAGGTTGAGCGTGATCGACAAAAGGCTTTGGAAGCAGCAAAGACCGCGTCAAAGCCGACACGTTCCAAACAAGATACTGAAGATGCTTCCAATACCCCAGACCCAAGTAGCAGGAGAACGCATTCTTCCAAAGGGCACGAAGGCGTTTCCAATGCCAAAGAGCCCAATGAGCGACCGCATAGCCAGGACGGTGCAAAGACCGCGTTAAAAGAAACATGTGAGCACATATTGCTTCTTGCCCGACCAAGCGACCTCACTGCTACCTTGAGCGGCAAGGCACCATGTTTCCTATTGGTGCCAACGCCTTGCATTCCAGAGAACCCCATCACGGAAGCTTTGCCGAGCGCCATTACCGCATTGCTTGATGAGTTCAAAGACATCTTCCCAGAGGAGCTTCCACAAGGCCTTCCCCTATTACGAGGCATTGAGCACCAAATTGATTTGATGCCTGATGCCTCTCTGCCAAATCGCGCTGCCTATCGTGCTGGACCAGAGGAAACGAAGGAGTTGCAGCGCCAGGTGTAAGAACTTTTGGATCGCGGCTATGTAAGGGAATCTCTAAGCCCTTGTGCGGTCCCCGTGATCCTAGTGCCAAAAAAAGATGGATCATGGCAAATGTGTGTCGACTGTCGCGCCATCAATCAGATTACAGTGAAGTACAGGCACCCAATCCCGCGCCTAGATGACATGCTAGATGAGCTCCACGGCGCGATCCACTTCACAAAAATTGACTTGAAGAGCGGCTATCACCAGATTCGCATGAAAGAGGGTGATGAATGGAAGACCGCGTTCAAGACAAAGTATGGCCTTTATGAATGGCTATTCATGCCATTTGGTCTCACTAACGCGCCAAGCACGTTCATGAGGCTCATGAACCATGTTTTGAGAGAATTTTTGGGCAAATTTGTTGTAGTGTACTTTGATGACATTTTGGTGTATTCGCGTAATCTAGATGAGCATGTAGAGCACCTTAGGCTTGTGTTAGAGTGCTTGAGACGCGAGCGCTTGTATGCCAACCTTGGCAAGTATCGCTTTGCCTATGACACCACCAACTTTCTGGGCTACGTGGTCTCCAAAGATGGGCTACGCGTAGATGAAGACAAAGTGAAGGCCATCCGGGATTGGCCAACACCTACCACTCCAACAATGGTTAGAAGATTCCTTGGCTTGGCGGGATTCTACATGAGATTTGTTCACGACTTCAGCTCCATAGCCGCGCCTCTACATGAGCTCACAAAAAAGGGCGCCGCGGTGAATTGGAAGGAGAGCCACGATCATGCGTTCAACGCGTTGAAAGAATCCTTGTGCAACGCACCACTGCTACAACTCCCAGACTTCAACAAGCACTTTGAAATTGAATGTGACGCGTCAAATGTGGGCATTGGTGGAGTCCTACACCAGGAAAAGAAGCCCATCGCCTTCTTTAGCGAGAAGCTCACAGGGGCAACTTTGAATTACCCCACCTACGACAAGGAGTTCTACGCTCTTGTCCGCGTGCTAAAGACATGGCAACACTATCTCTGGCCACGCGAGTTCGTTATCCACTCGGACCACGTGGCCATTAGCTATCTGAAGAGTCAAGCCCACCTCAACCGCCGCCATGCTCGTTGGGTAGAATTCATGGAGATGTTCCCCTACGTCGTTGTGCACAAGAAAGGTAAGGAGAATGTGGTCGCCGACGCCCTTTCTCGCAGGTATGTTCTCCTTACTCATCTTTAATCTAAACTTCTTGGCTTCGCGTTGATTAAGGATTTATACTTGACTGATCATTTTTTAAGCCAAATGTTGAACACTGCCTTAGGGACCGCGAGTTTGAGATGTACTTTTTACATGAGGGGTACCTTTACAAAGTCAGGCGCCTGTGCATCCCTAGCTGACCCATTAGGCAACTCCTCATTCAAGAAGCCCATGAAGGACGCGGTCATTTTGGGATTACCAAAACACTAGCTGCCCTTCGCGAGCACTTCTTTTGGCCGCGCATGACCACCCAGGTGACGCGTTATTGTAAGAGTTGTGTCACGTGTCAACGCGCAAAGTCTAGTTCCCATCCCTATGGCCTATACACGCCCTTGCCCATTCCACTAGGCCTTTGGAAAGATGTGTCCATGGATTTCATCACAGGTTTGCCTCTCTCTTGTAGGGGTAAGGACTCCATCTTTGTTGTTGTGGACAGGTTTTCCAAAATGGCACGTTTCATCGCGTGTAAGACCACCCATACTGCTAGTGAAATCACCGCATTGTTCTTTGACAATGTGGTATGTTTGCACGGGATCCCTAGGTCTATTGTGAGTGATTGCGACACCAAATTTGTAGGGCTATTTTGGAGAACACTTTGGGGAAAGTTGGGTACAAAACTTTTGTTTTCCACTAGCTACCACCCCCAAACTGATGGCCAAACAGATGTGACCAATAGAACCCTAGGAGCCCTTCTTAGGACCATGCTCAAATCCAACCCCAAGCGTTGGGAGGACTTACTTTCTATTGTTGAGTTTTCTTACAACAGGTCCAGGCACTCTGCGACAAAGCTCACCCCGTTCGAGGTCGTCTATGGAAGAAACCCTTTGACACCACTCGACATGCTCCCGTGGCCTCTGAAGGACAATGAGCACCCTAGTGCGGCCAACCGCGTCGTGATGATCCAGGATCTGCATCAGCGAACGCGGGCGCAGCTGAAACGCCGCGCTATACAATATGCCACACAACACGATCGTGGACGCCATCGCATCATCTTTGCCCTAGGAGACTTGGTGTGGATGCATCTACGCAAAGGCCATTTTCCAGCCAAACGCAAATCAAAGCTGGCTCAATGCGGTGATGGTCATTTCCGTGTTGTGAAGGCCATTAGCGACAACGCCTACGAGCTCGAGCTTCCACCAGACTACGGTGTCCATGCGACCTTCAACGTCGCCCAATTGGAACCTTATGTGGAGCCAGAGTTCGATGATGGTGAAGCGGGGATGCTTCACATCCAAGTGGGGGAGGGTGATGCGCTCCTACCCACCATGACTGCAACAAAGGAAGAGGAAGCTATGAGCATTCGCTCAGAAGGCCCTATAACAAGATCGCGTGCCAAAGCCATCGCCAACGCGACACAATCATTGATTGTGCGCGTCGTCGCTAGCCAAGGGACGCAAGAGACCGCGTTCTCCCTCAAGCGCCTCTAGCCAAGTCCAGGGAACGCATTCTCTGTCAAGATCCTCTCAACCATCATTGACCGCGATCTTTGAATTGTTTTACATTATTATTTTTTAGTTATTTCTTTTTGGGCATGTCGCGTGGGCTAGCCCATTAAGCGAGACTCGGCCCATCCGAGTCCCGCTATCCCCTATAAAAGGCCATCTCGGCCTTCTGTATTAGGTTACGCTTCATTTTAATCGAAGACCATTTGTCGAGAGCTTTTGCCTCCAATCTCTTAGATCGGCGTCACCTCAATTCTTACTTCGCATCCCCATTCCTCCGCTGCCGACGCTACGGCCACCCACTCGAGTTCTTCGAGTCTATCTCCTCTGCTGCCGACGCTACGGCTTCGCTCGCCTCTCGAGCCAACACCATCATCGCGCTCGCTTACTCACGCGAGGCAACAACCCCGCGTTCCACCCATTCAATCTCAGAATCAACACGCGCGACTCACCACCAAGATCTCGATCCGGCATCTACAGGCAGGAACGCATCAAGTAGTTCATTACAAAGGAAGTTTTGGCACTTTTTGACATATTATTGAGCCCAATGATAGTGGATTAGTGATGGGACGGTCCAAATAGGATTGGGAAATAAGATGTCGGTATAAGTTCACGTTTCATGTCCAAACCGAAGTGCGATCAATAAGTATAGATTGTAGTTATAATGCAAAAACATGGAAGCTACGCTACTTTGAAGCGTTTTTCCGACGACGGTCGAGGAGCTCAACCGACACGACCCATCTTCGGAGGAACCTCGTAACTCCACAAGTCCAACGTTGTCGGCCTCGCTTTGTTTAGTTTTTTTCGGACCGCAAACGATCCACCTAAATCTAGCTCGTATAGATGGGAATGATCCAAGTTGAAGCATACAAAGATGTAAGAATCAAGCACTAATTCGTATAATTATGTTTCTAGGATTTCTAGAATGACAGCATACAAAGTAATTTGTATACAAAACAAAATAAATAATACAAATATCTGCATAAAATAAATTAGATTTACGAAATGAAATGATTAAAAGGAAAAAAAATGATTACATTATGTCACAATATTCACTTACAGAAGAAACATAAACCTCCAAAATTAAGGACTAATTAGGCATAGAAAACCCTAAATAAACTAATTAAGATTTTATTTGAGCATAAAAGGAACAAAAACACTCAAAATTAGGGTTAAATTGCTCTGTAAATTCAAGAAAAAATTGATCAAAACATTCATCGGTTCTATAATGGAGATAAAGAATTTCGGAAAAATCAACTATTATGAACTTGCATGCATATTGATGTCTGAATTAAACAATTGCTGGCATTATCTATGGGTGAAATCTTACAAGTACAATGTTTTACATTAGCTAGTCAATTATTGTTGGGTTGGGTTATGTGGACCATTGATGCCTATTACACCTAAATAGTTACATGCCATATGGAAGACCTTCTTTTTTTTGTTGATTTCAGAGGTGTAAAAGAAATGTGCTCCTCATACGTGGCATGCTTCACTTGCATTACTGCCACATGTACATGCCACTTTCCTATAAAAATATTGCTTCTCCTTCCATTTTGTATGCACCTTTGTCTTTGGTTTATTTGTCTTGTTGCCTTTTAAAAGGTATCTATATTTTATAGTTTATGAGGTGGTATTGGAGTCACTTTTTCAGTCCAATTACTGTGTTGTGGAAGTTTATTATGTCTTCGCTATTGTGAATTTGTGATGTATGTAATCGACTTTTGCAATAATCAGTTCTACACTTTAATCCCTTTTCTAGCAGTGGATGTATGTACGTGACTTTAAAATATAGGGTTTTTTGTTCAATTAATTTATACAAATATTGTTTGTAATAGTATAATTATATCAAAAAAAATTATTTTGCTCAATAAATATTTATATGAGATAAATATATTTTTTCTTATTATCATATTTCCCAAAAAAGTCCTCCCAGAAAACCCCTCGTATTATTTTTAAAGTATTATATTTATGCAGAATTTATTAATCAGTATGCATTGTTTACCCCGTGTTCTTCTCGTGTTGCTTAAAAGGCTTATGGACTAAATATAAGTATATACTGAGTGCGGTTCCGGTGCGGAGCACTCTTTCCATGCGGACGTGCGGACATGCACTATAGGGCCTTATTTGTACACTTTAGAGCCTTATTTGTGTACTTTTGCAAAAATTTTGAAAAATGCTTGAAAAACAAATTTGTAAAAGAATTTTTTTTTTTTGAAAAAGTGCACAAATAAGACATTAAAGTGCACAAATAAGGTCCTAAAGTGCATGCTCCGCACGTCCGCACGGGAAGAGTGCTCCGCATATGATCCAAACTCAGTATATACTTGTGTTGGTTTTCTTATTCTTCACCATAGATTGAACTTGCATGTATGATTTATTGATTGTCCATAAAAAGGAGCTTATGCAACTTCTAACATTAGAGCAAGAAAGTTGATCCACCGCCTCTCCTTCTTCATTATGTGAGTAGTGACACCAACCTTAGTAAATTTTTTTTTTTGCTTAACTCACTCACGACCTAGATTTTCCTTTAAATCCTTACTTAACTAAAATTTAGGCAAAAATATGTGTAAACTTGATTACAAGGTTAATTAATAATGAAACATCTACTCCTTGCACATACTATTACTTCCAAATCTTAGGAGAAACATATCAAACTATGAATTGTGCTTAACGGGAGCCTATAGAACGAGGGAAATAATATATTACTCTAAATAACCAACGCTAAAATATATTTACTCAGTTACTTTTCGGCGCATAGGGAAAATTGTCTTTCAGCGCATAGGCTACACACGTTACGTATGGCTAGGCTCCACACGTTACGTGTGGTTAGCATCCACACGTTACGTGTAGTTATGCGCTGGACGTTACATGTAGAGCTGATTGTCACGTTACGTGTGGTGTTTTTGGTATATTATAATGTTGTGTATGAATCATGTTATAATGTTGTGTATGAATCATACTATTGTTTCTAAATAGGCATTAGGGGAGGGTTACCCCCATTTTGTTGTCCAGCTTTTATCTAATATTTATAAAAAAACAATACAAAATAATCAACCAAGAAGATAAAACAAATTATTCATTACGCTGGTTGACTAAACAACCACATTGAGCACACAATATAGGAAAGAATACAAGTTTATCATAAACTTAGAAAAAATAAGAGAACATATATGGTTCGTTGCTTTAGCGTTTGAAGAAATTAGGATAGTCTCTGGTAAACGTTCGCTTCATATGATATCTCTGCTTTGCTAAATTTGCTTGCTCCCTACAAAGGTTGATAGTACATGAACAACATTACACAAAAGATACGACATTAATCAACTACGATGTATATCATTTAGTAGTTTGAGATTATACCTACGAATGTTATCAAAATATTTAAGAAGATCTTGATTTTGCTTTACAAGATCTTGATTCTCCTTAACAAGATCTTGTTTTTCCTGCCATTGTTGTCGAATAATCACGTGTGCCCTGTCCTCGTAGATTGGATCAACCCACTCCCTGAAACAACACCCCAGTTCTGGACATCCCCAATACCTCCTTCCGTAACGTTCTGTTAAAGCGCACAAGTTTCAATTTTACAGAAGGCACAGAAACCGCCAGAAATAACATTCTGTTAAAGCGCACAGTTTGTAATCACCTGAAACCACACATAAACTCGTGTAGACATCTATACTAAAGACAACGATGAAACTAACTAAAAATCACTAGTACAGATTGATCTTGGCATAGCGGTTTTTTTATGATACGGATAGCGGTTTTACAACCGTTATCTAAGCGTCTGTGATAAAATAATCTAATAGCGCTACAGAGAGAACGCTATAAAAAAAACACGCATAGCAGTTTTTTGTAAATAACCGCTATGTTTTAAGTGTGTTATTTGATCTATGAACAATAGTACTCTTAGCGCTTTTTAATAAAAAGCGCTAAGATTTTCAGTAACACTCTTAGCGCTTTTTTATAAAAAGCGCTATGTTATTTGACTTTCTGATGCAAGTCTTAGCGGTTTTTACAAAAAACCGCTATGTTTTTTTGGTTCTATGATGAAACTCTTAGCGCTTTTTACTAAAAAGCGCTATGTTTTTTGGTTCTCTGATGAAACTCTTAGCGTTTTTTAGTAAAAAGCGCTATGTTTTTTTGGTTCTATGATGAAACTCTTAGCGCTTTTTATCAAAAAGCGCTATGTTTTTTTGGTTCTATAATGAAACTCTTAGCGCTTTTTAATAAAATGCGCTATGTTTTTTTGGTTTTATGATGAAAATTTTAGCGCTTTTTACTAAAAAACGCTATGATTTTTGTAATTTTTTTTTATTCAATATTTAATTTTGCTCATACACCACCCTGCATACCAGCAAAATTTACAGCAAAAAACTTTCATCAAAATCATATCAAATCAGTACGTTTGACATGAAACTCATGTCCAGATTTGTGTATGGGAGGGATAAGATCAGGCTGCTGTTTCACTTTCATCAAAATCATAAACGACGTCATTAAATGCATGATAAAACCACCATTAAGACAACAATTACTACGCTAGACATATGTAAAAACACAAAATCGATCAGTATCGTATCCACAAAATCACTAATTAGGTCAATTAAGCACTATATCCAAAAGGTCATTCTAGTCTTCCTAAATCCTAACAAAATGAAGTATCATATATATCCACAAAATTGAGGACCTAGTCCCCCTTAACAAAATGAAGCCCCAAAATCACTACATACTCATGATTAACAGCCATATACATGAAGGGTGTATGAAACTATTAGGCGACCATTTGCAAATGAGGTTCAAGATACCCAAGCCACTCATTTGTTACCTCATCAATTTCTTCTTGTGTGTACGACTCGGTTGAACCCGGCAAGTACTGCATATACATAAATAAACCATAAATTCATGTATTTATTTTTATAAAAACTTAGATGTTAAAGATATAAATTAGGCATACCGATTCAGGGATTTCTTTGACACCTTGTTCAATAAACTCATCCACTCCTTTATCATGTTAAAGATATAAAAACTTAGATGTTAAAGATATAATTTTTGCAGGATTTTCAGCATTCTCAACAGCAAATTGTATAAACTCATCCACTCCTTTATCATACTCACGAGACAATCGATTAGCGGACATCCACTTTCGATCCATATGCTTATACACAACAACAAAAACAAGTAATTTACAAGAAAAATAATATCATACATGCAATACAATATTAGTTATTAAACATGGAGCTAAGCAAACCAAAGGATGCAAACCTCAAATTAGAGAATGTAACAAAAATTTATATCGCAAAAGCTTAGGAATAATAACTTGGATCAAGCAATTTATATGGAACCTATACTAGGATAGTAGGATATTTAACTTTGTTTTCTGTACTTTATGATTTAAAAAAGAAGCAGCTTTTTTTGTACTTTACCTTATAATGCATAGTTGTTATCCGACTAGTCCCATAATCTATCACGAAATAATATAATAGTATTGCACATACTTTTTTTTTTTCTAATAACAAGATTAATCTAAATCAGATAGCCACATTGCTAATTTTAAACTTGAACTAAGATATCTTATTCAAACTAAAGGTCTTCAAGTGCAAATTTAGTCATTTATAGAATTACATAATTAGTGCATTAATAATTATAGCAACTTGATGTTAAACTTTTATTGTTTAATCTTGCATATATATATATCGAACAAACAACTTAGGGCCAGGTAATTAGAAATAGAAATAATATATGAAATCCAGACAGAGAACGCATAATGATTTAACTGAAACTTACTGCTTTTATGGAAGACACTGTGTAGTTCCTTCCAGGAGGGCTCAGAACATTGGATGGTAGTCTTACTCTATAAAATTCATCTCCTCGAAGGAGCTCCTGTGGGCATAACATAAATGTAGAGTTGTAAGAGCATGTTCTTTAATGTCAAGCAGTTCAAAGAAGATAGTAATAAAACATTATATCCAGAAACTTACCTTGGAACTTCTCTTTATCAGTTTCTGTCAATGTATTTCGTGAGAACTTGAGTTTGGTGAGAGTCTGCCATGCAGATAGTCTAAATTAACAGCTGAGATATATCCAGTACTCTATATTATATATAAAAAGTTTTCTTTATCAACTCGAAAGTAATCAGCCGAGCCCTCAGCCGGTAATGTAATTTCACTCTCATTTAACCTAGAACAGAATAACATTGAAGGTAGTTTCGTCGGCTTAGAGCTTCAAACATCACTAAGAATAAACTTTAATTCGTAGGTCAATATCAAATCAGCATATGGCGTCCCATAAATCAAATGGAATCAATTTGGTCAAATTTGACAGGTGGCCAACCGAATAAAGGACATTTCACAATCCAAATGGGCTAGTTACAAGTAAGCCACTACAAATAAGTGTATACCACTAGTTACAAGTAAGCCACTGCAAATAGAAGCCTTCTTTCTTCTTCCGAACCAAATTAATCAGATCATCAAGTCAAGGGCCAATAAACAAATTGTCAGTTCAAAAAAAAAATTTATACGAAGAATAAATTCTTTTATGAACCTCGTAATCCTTTTAAGCTAATCTCAATCAACTACTAGTATTGCACTTTCACATTGTTAAATATGTATCCTTGGGAGAAATGGCAACGAGAAACACATCACTGAAATCTGCGGCTCAAAATTCATTCCAGAACAGAACTACAGCACTATTTATTTTGGGTTACCTAGAACCAACAAGGTGCATCGTAACAGGAAAAACAACAACAGTATGCATAGCTAAGTAAATCAAATCTACGTGATTAAAAGACATCTTTTCAGATAAAAAATCATTCCTCATTCAGAAAGACCTTCAATTAGCATAGAAGTGAATAATTTTTCTCAAGTTCAGAAATGAAGAGTGTCTAAATTTTATCAGTAAGCCCATTTGTTACTCAATAAAAAAGGTATATCTCGTTAAGCGGTCAAAAACTCACATTTTCAACACACTGAGATGACATCTTGCAAAATGCCGTTAAACTAGATTGGACTTAGTTTAGATAATTGTTGACGATAAATGACATATTGCATATAATTCATCACAATCAAGCCGCAAATGCCTATCAATTCAACCAGCAGGTTTGGCAGATGAAACTCAAAAAGGGGGAAATTACCTCTATTTACTCTGCTGCCCAATTGCTTCTGTGATGGCTGATTAAGCAAAATTGCTAATAGAGATGTAGCAGGGGAGTGAGTTCTTTTTGCTGTAAAAATTGTAAAATTGGTTCACTCAGCAAAAGTTCACTCATAATAAGCAGACTAGTTCAAAAATTAGGCAAAAATTGATAGGCAGTGAATGGATAAACATGGAACTCAATCAAACAAGACTAATTTTGATTGAGTTTCGCAGGAATTGCAAGTTTCTCAGGAATCAAAATTGACATGCAGTGAATTTCTCTGAAGCGGCGCCGAGAGTTTCTCAGGAATCAAAATTGAAGCGGCGCCGAGAGTTTCTCAGGAATCAAAATCGAAGCAGACAAGATTGAAGCAGGCAAAAATTGACAGGCAGTGATTTTCTAGTTTGAAGCAGACAAGATTGAAGCAGATAAGGTGGCATACCTTGCGACGCCGGAGATGGATGTGAAGACGCCACCAACAGAGCCGCGGAGAGAAGCTCCTGCGAAGATGGCAACTGGGAGCCGCCGACAGAGAGGAGACCGGAAACGAAAGCGGCACAGGAGATCGGAAACGGAAGCAGATATACACAGGAGGCCGGAAGCGGCGCCGAGAGTGGAAAATCGAAGGTAGGGCGGGAGAGACACAGGAGAGGGCGGGAGGATGAAGTTAGGGCGGGGGGATGAAGTGAGGGCGGGATAGAGAGTTAAGTACTTAGTAGCAGCGCGCGTGTAGAAAGTAGGAAACGTTTTATAGCGCTTTATTATAAAAAGTGCTATAAAAAATTTTGACATTTTAAAATTAAGTAGGAAACAACTCTTAGCGCTTTTTATAAAAAAGCGCTAAGAGTAGTTTAATTTTCTTAGCGTTTTTTTATAAAAACCGCTAAGAAAATTTTAGACATTTCAAAATTAAAATGGAAAAAACTATCTTAGCGCTTTTTATAAAAAAGCGCTAAGAGTAGTTTAATTTTCTTAGCGTTTTTTTATAAAAACAGCTAAGAAAATTTTAGACATTTCAAAATTAAAATGGAAAAAACTATCTTAGCGCTTTTTATAAAAAAACACTAAGAGTAGTTTAATTTTCTTAGCGTTTTTTTATAAAAACCGCTAAGAAAATTTTAGACATTTTCAAAATTAAAATGGAAAAAACTATCTTAGCGCTTTTTTATAAAAAGCGCTAAGAGTTGTGCAATTATCTTAGCATTTTTTTATAAAAACCGCTAAGAGTTTAGAAATACCTAATCAAAAAAAAGATTTATTTATTCTTAGCGGTTGTTTCATAAAACCGCTAAGCGTTTGTTTATTTTATTGCGTTTTTTAATAGCGCCCTAATTTTAGTGCTATCTATGGAAAAGTCTGTACTAGTGAATGAGATAAAATTATTTGCTCCCTACAAAGGTTGATAGTCCCTAAACATAACAAACTTTCATTGTTGCCATAATCCAAAGTTTAATAACGATTTCCATAAAACAAACAATTTCCATAACAAGTTTGATAATAAAAGTATCCTCATGGTAGGAAGGGATACATTCGATCCAGTGATTGGCGTACCACCTCTGATACATCTTCACATTCATGGGTGCGATGTGGGTGTAGACGACTGTAGCAATATTCGATGCACTGCACACAACACAAAAACGTTCATATGTAAATGAAATAAGAGTTGTGTTAACCGCAAACAACAACCTACAAATTAGTCAATTTCATACATGTGTCGCATCTTCAATTCTCGGGGGGTGATGAATGGGTGTGTACGTGGGAGGTACCAGCCCATGTAACCACCGCTACACTCATGCGCTTGCACGATAGGAGGGCCCATCACATCTAGTCTCATGGAATGTATGTTCTGGGCATCCCATACAAATTGAGCCCTGTCGTATTCCACAGTGTATGAGCTGATTTTAGGGCCCCTCCATGCCTTTATTGGCACTATTGGCGGTCTTGGTACTTTTTGTACTCGGGCAAACTGTCTGGCCACACGATCGGGCATGTACGGCTCCGTGATCCAAAGACAAGACAAAACTCCATGGAAGAGAGACGGAGCGAAGAATTCATTGTTGAAGTCAATCGGACCATATGGCATCCAGTCAACCTAAACATAATGGGATGCCAAACAATTACATATCTATCATTGAATTTCTAACTTAATATAGAGAGACCGTAGATGCACTTACTCTCTCAACAATCATCATATCAAGCTCGGTTCTGTAGTCCTTCATCCGGTTGGGCTTCTCTGAAAGGTCCCATTTACGAGCATATGGGATCGGCTCATTAAAGTCCCAACTTCTACTCCTTACAAGTCTAAACATAGGGAAGTACTGGTAGATCCACGCCTGAAAATGATGATGTGTTCCAAATGGATTCAATGAATAAATACATTTAGAACAAAATTCATTATAAATTAAGTACTATTATTTTACCTGTATGAGAGTGTAGCATGTCGACATCAATCTTGCCTCTTTTCTTATGCACTCGCCCAAGCTATGGTACATGTGGGCCAGAACGCCAGTACCCCATGCATAATTCATGCTAGACGAGGGATCTGAGACGAAAAGAGTGTAGTACACGGGCAATTTGTGTTGGGACTTGTCTAGAAACAGACAAGAGCCCAACAAGTGAAGCAAGAACCCGGACGCACACTGCTCTTCACTCAGGTCTTCGCAATGCTTCTTAAAGTCCGTAGCATGGACGGTACCAGATGTCACAACCCCATCAGGCAGCTCAAAAAACACCTCCGCCTCCTCCACCAAGGCCTTCTTCAGATCATTGATTCCCAACTGCTCGTGCCATTTCTGTGGAGGTCCCATGTCTTTTCCATGGATGTTCAGCCCAATGATCAACAATACATCATGGAGAGTTATAGTCATCTCTCCCCATGGCATATGGAATGAGCTGGTTTCTGGATGCCAGTGCTCAACGAAAACACTAATCAGCGCCTCATCCACATGCTCGTGCATCAGCTCCGGTACATGACACATCCCTGACGCAGATGCCACATGACACCACATGGCATTTGGTTGCAAAGGCCATGAACGTGTTTGCTTGCCTCGTTGCTGAAACCTCAACGCTGGCAACGGGTTTAAATATTTGAATTTTTAACATATGTAAGCAACCTACGTAACGAAATATTAAAAATAAATGAGAAAGTTCATATAAGGTTTTTGTTGTTAAAACAATAGCATCACTAGGTTAGTTTGTTGGCTCCATCCCTCATTGCAGTGAACATATCTTTCGACTATACATGCTTTCTTTTATCTATTTTTTTGGATCAACACTTCCTTTATCATGTGTAGGCATGTCTTCCTTTTTTCCGATGGGATCTATCGTCGAAGTCGCTAGAGTTTTTCATCCTCTACTCGGTTCATATTACAGTGGGACAATAATCGACGCCGCTTTTGATAATTACTAGATAGTCGAGTATAACAAAATCGTGTACAGAGATGGCCGTACTGGAGTGCAAGAGCTCATGAGCTCCACCTGTATGCGGCTTCCACCACACCTGTTGTGTCCACAAAACTACTGCAAAGGAACATTTGTTGAAGCATGAATCATTGGTGGGTGGTGGAAAGGGGTGATATTACGCTCTTGGGCTGACCCGAGCGTGTATAGGATTTACTTCCCCACAATTGATTGTGTGTATAGAGTTTACTTCCCCACACTTGACCAATCTCTCAAAATAGAGCACAAAAAACTTTGTTCGCTTTTAGTCTGATCCACTCTTACTCAATGGTAGAGAGATAGTTAAAGTGTATGCTCACTATCTATATTGTTCTGCACGGTCTCTGTCTATTTTGGTTTGCACGTACAAGGATCCCAATCCAACAAATGTCTTGTGCAACTTTTGGCTGTGACGTTTAGTATGGCACTTTGTGATTTTTGTCCTACATGCAGTAGTATAACCTCTTATGTAACCTAGAAAATGTGGCAATCGATTTATTATGTGTCAAACTTTTAATCTGTGCATTATGTATGTAATTAAGCATTTCAATATATATATATATATCATATTTGCCCTCATGAGCACATTCCATCAAAAAAAGAATTCCCTCCTTGTCGTATAAGGTTTATAATCGCTTAAAACAAGCCTTTGTTGAAGGTGGGTTTCACTACTAAAGTAAATAAAAATTTACTAATGAAATTGTAATGCCAACTTGACGTGCTACATTTTGGTGGCTTGTTGGCAGTCTGAAGGACAACTAAAGTGTATGCTCTCTATCTATTTTGTTATGCAGTCTCTGTCTATTTTGGTTTGCACGTACAAGGATTCCAATCCAACAAATGTCTTGTATACCTTTTGGTTCTGGCGTGTAGTATGGCATTTTGTAACTTTTGTCCTACATGCAGTAGTACTTCTTCTTATGTAACCTAGAAAGTATGGCAATCACTTTAGTTATGTGCAAAACTTTTGATCCATGCATTATGTATGTAATTAAGCAATTCAATATATATATATATCATATTTGCCCTCAAGAGTACATTCCATCAGAAAAAGAATTCCCTCCCTGTGGCTTAAGGTTTATAATCACTAAAAACAAGCCTTTGCAGAAGGTGGGCTTTCACTACTAAAGTAAATAAAAATTTACTGATGAAATTACAATGCCAACTTGGCGTGCTACATTTGGATGGCTCGTTGGCGGTCCGAACGACAACTAAACTGTATGCTCTATCTATTTTGTTATGCACAGTCTCTATCTATTTTGGTCTGCACGTACAAGGATCCCAAGCCAACAAATGTCATGGGCAGCTTTTGGTTCTGGCGTTTAGTATATATGGCATTTTGTGACTTTTGTCCTACATGCAGTAGTACTTCTTATGTAACCTAGAAAGTGTGGCAATTGATTTAGTTACGTGCCAAACTTTTGATCTGTGCATTATGTATGTAATTAAACAGTTTAATATATATATATATATATATATATGAGTGCGGTTCCGGTGCGGAGCACTCTTCCCGTGCGGATGTGCGGACATGCACTATAGGACCTTATTTGTGTACTTTTGGGCCTTATTTGTGCACTTTTGCAAAAATTTTGAAAAATGCTTGGAAAAAAAATTGAAAAAGAAAAAAAAATTGAAAAAGTGCACAAATAAGACGTTAAAGTGCACAAATAAGACCCAAAAGTGCATGCTCCGCACGTCCGCACGGGAAGAGTGCTCCGCATATGATCCAAACTCTATATATATATATATATCATATTTGTCATTAGAAGCATGTTTCATCAGAAAAAGAATTCCCTCCTTGTGGTATAAGGTTTATAATGGCTAAAAATAAGCCTTTGCAAAAGGTGGGCTTTCACTACTAAAGTAAATTAAAATTTACTAATGAAATTACAGTGCCAACTTGGCTCACTACATTTGGGTGGCTCATTAGCAGTCCTAACGACCACTAAAGTGTATGCTCTCTATCTATTTTGTCCTGCACAGTCTCTGTCTATTTTGGTCTGCACGTACAAGGATCCCAATCCAACAAATGTCTTGTGCATCTTTTGGTTCTAGCGTTTAATATGGCATTTTGTGACTTTTGTCCTACATGCAGTAGTACTTCTTCTTATGTAACCTAGAAAGTGTGGCAATCGATTTGTTTATGTGCCAAACTTTTGATTTGTGCATTATGTATGCAATTAAGCAGTTCAATATATATATGTATATATATATATATATATCATATTTGCCCTCAGGAGCACATTCCATTAGAAAAAGAATTCCCTCCATGTGGTATAAGGTTTATAATCACTAAAAACAAGCATTTGCTAAAAGTGGGCTTTCACTACTAAAGTAAATAAATTTTTTAATGCCAACTTGGCGCACTATATTTGGGTGGCTCGTTGGCGGTCCAAACGACAACTAAATTGTATGCTCTTTGTCTATTTTGTTATGCACAATCTCTGTCTATTTTGGTATGCACGTACAAGGATCCACATCCAACAAATGTCTTGTGCAACTTTTGATAATGGCGTTAAGTATGGCATTTTTTGACTTTTTTCCTACATGAAGTAGTACTTCTTATGTAACCTAGAAAGTGTGGCAATCGATTTAGTTATGTGCCAAACTTTTGATTCATGCATTATGTATGTAATTAAGCAGTTCAATATATATATCATATTTTCTCTCAATAGTACATTCCATCAGAAAAAAAGAATTCCCTCCCTATGGTATAAGGTTTATGATCGCTTAAAACAAGCGTTTGCTGAAGGTGGGCTTTCACTACTAAAGTAAATAAAAATTTATTGATGAAATTACAATACCAACTTGACACGCTACATTGGGGTTGCTCGTTGGTGGTCCGAACGACAACGAAAGAGAGCGAGGCCGGCAGCGTCGACCTTGTGGTGCTACAAGGTTCATCCAAAGATGGGTCGTGGCGGCTCAGCTCATCGACCGTCGTAAGAAAAATGCGTCAAAGTTGTGTAGTTTCCTATTTTTTGGTGCACAACAAGGACGAGTTCAGAGGCACTTCAATGTCCCTCGGGGATTGTTCAGGATGATTCAAGAGTCGTTAGCTATTATTTCAAGTACAAGGCACATGATGGTGTTGTCGGATTTCAGAGAAGATGGCTTGAAATGGGTTTTTTATGGGTTAGAACAAGGCACCATATAACGAGATCATCAAACTTGTAGCTTCACCACTGGGGAATTTTTTTAATTATTTATCTAAAAAATCCTATAAGATTTTTTTAATTATTTATCTAAAAAATCCTATAAGAAACACACGTATACGTATTAATGCTCATTTTTCACAACTTTGTGTACTTCGACATGGATCAATTCCAATTCATAGGCTACATTTGGGTGGCTCGTTGGCGGTCTAAACTACAACTAAATGGAGCGAGGCTGACTGTGTCGGACTCGTGGCGCTGCAACGTTCCTTCGAAGATGGGTCATGGCGGCTAAGCTCCTCGACCGTCGTCGGAAAAAGCCTCAAAGCATCGTACTTTCCCAGTTTTTGGTGCACAATAGGGCCAAGTTCGGAGGCGCTTCGATGTCCCTCAGAGATGGTTCATGGATATTCAAGAGTCCTTTTCTACAATTTCAAGTACAAGGCACAAGATGGTGTTGTCGGATTTCAAAGAAAATAGCTTGAAAGATGAAATGGGCATCTTATTTCCAATCATATGTGGACCGACCCATCTCCATCATTGAGCTAAACAATATCTCAAATAATGTCAAAAACTCATTTGTAAACAACTGCTACATTAAATTTTGAATATATATTACATGTTTGTGAAATAAGAATGTATGTAAATAATGCTAAAAAACATAATAAAAATGGTACGTATTTTGCTTTTCCAACATAACTTTTAAATAGTAGTTGAAATAATAACAAAATCTTAATTTTTAACTGCATTATAAATAGTAATTGAATACGAGATAAAATCTAAATTTTTGCGATGCGCTAAAATTTTAAGTACACATATTTTATACAATTACTCCAATATATCAGAAAGATGAAACAATCTAATCATAAACAAGAAAAAAAAATTGAATGCAATATTTTAGAAACATGTTTGCTGGATGTTGTTCATGCAATTGAGTTGCCAATTTATCTTTTGTCCTACATCTGTTTGTTCTCCTTTTACATACTTATACAAATTATTAAGCGGATACACCTACAACGACCTAACATCTATGTCGTTTTATTTAGTTTCAAAGTTCTTAATAAAATTAAATTTGACTTTATTCATTCTTGCCAAATAACGTGGACAATATACATATTAAAAAGCTTATCGACTTCATTTCGATGTAAGGACTAAGTAACATGTGACCTTCACAATAAAGCCCAAAATACATGAGCTACATAACTGGTATTGGGCCGAAATAGTTCAAACGACTAAAACTTACGCCATAATATGCAAGTAAATAAATTATCATAGGGAAAGAAATACACTAAACAATATGGAAAAAGTCTAGCATTGATCGTGTCGATGCTCCAAATGTGATACGTGCATGGAAGAAAATTGCTCATACATTTTAATGCTCTTATTATTCTCACTTTTTTAAAAAAAAAGAATATATTTTTAGGCTTTTATTATTCTCACTTTTTTAAAACAAAAAATACATTATGAACCAATTTTCCAATGCTCCACATTAAGAGAAACAAGGACTAAAAAGAATCACAATGACAAAACACTCTCTCCTCTCATTAAAAACCCAAATCCAAAAATAATAATCTCTAAACAACCCCAAACAATAACAACCACTATCATCGTCAAAAAGAACAACAACAACAACAACTACAAATCTAAATAAGAGAATATCCTAAATAACAACAAATCTAAGCATGATGATGGAGCCATACAAGAGTTTCATCTCTATATGGTAACAACTCCTCTCATGTTAAATTATGGGTGAGAACCCACAATCAACTACACCACCACCAAAAACTTAAGAAAACCCCGACCTTCTCCACGGGAAACCCCCATCACTAACACCTCTAAGGGATATCCACCTTCTTACACCTTTAATAACCATCCTTGCGCACCTAACCTCGACAATGATTTTGGCTGTCCTTTGGGGTCGACTCCATGAGGCAATCATCTCTCCCAAACCCAAGGAAAGTGGTGGCTCAACTTGTTTCTTTTAGTCACCAACAAAAATATGAAACTTCAACTTGATGGACCTCCAAAAGCAACATGAGACACCAAATTGATTGATAGATTTTATCAATTTGGCTCCAATTTGGTGTTTGTCGATCTAATTGTTTAAACTGGTCTGATCTGTTGTGTTTCAGGTCTTTGATCCTTGCAACCATATCTTCTTATACCTCTGGCGACCTTGGGAGATGTATCAACCACGAAAACGAATCCCATCTGAACATGTATCAACTCAGATCGGAATCAAAAGGAGAAGACAAAAAGAGAAAAGCTTACCAAAGACGGTGTTGATAGGGTTCATGGCGACCTTGAGTGCCGAGATCCAGTCCAATAGGATTCCAGCGCATCGATCTCGGATACGAAAATGGCTCCATGGATCAATCTGTGAAGAACCCTGGAGTGCCGAGAATGAAGGATATGAGAGGAAATGACAAAACTGCCCTTCTCTAATTTTAAAAGCCTCAAACGCAAATAAAACACGAGCCGTACGATTGTGGGAGATGGACGGTGCAGATGTGTACCCTCTGCTTATATAAGAGCCATACTCATTTGATCCCCACTCAAAAGAATAAAACAAAAAAGGTTACAAAGATGAGAGAAAAGCATATGGGCATTGTGTTTCTTCTGTTTACGCAAGCCCAAAGTGCAAAAAAAAGAAACCAAACATAAATCCCAATGTTAAATTTGGAAACAAAACAAAGACAATTTTCTTGTACAATCCATTTTAATCTATTAGGTCGTATAGCCTATAAAATATGATAAAAAATGTATTTCCAATTTGTTTTCTTTTTCTTAATACCAACTCAACCATTATACACAAAACTAAATCAATATTTTTATAAGTTTGGATCATTTTGCTTCGTCTTGCATTCTACGAACACGTTGTTTCAAGCTTGGATGTCAATACTACCTTGCATTTGTGGAGCTGATCTAGGGTGAAGATTGAGTTGTTCCGGTTGTGGTCGTGGTCGATTACTCATTTAGGTGGAGGCAACGTCATGGTGGTACATTCAAGACTTTTCTAAGATTGTTCCAGGTTGACCCGTTCCCGATGACGCTTTCCTTATGATGGGTAAAATAAGATAAAGCATTTATTTTATATCATAACATCCTTTATTGAATTAGAAGACATTTAATGGGTTTATTAAGTGATAGACCAATAAGGACGTTTAGAAGACATGCCGTATTTTTATAAAAAAACACCTAACTTCTCTTTTCATCAATTATGTTCTTTTCTCTCTAGTAGCCACCATTAGTGTTTTGAGAGCTTTGTGCCTAACTTAAGCATCAGAGAAGCTTTAGAGGAGATCCAGCCCTCCCGTTGACTCTTTGTTTGATTTTAGAACCATCTGAAATGGAGTTTTCTTTGCCTGGATTGCGGCGGTTTGTCGTTTCGTCTTCAACTTCAAGGTGGTTCATATTCCTGCAACCACAATTGACGTCGTCCGTGGGGACGAAGACGACGACGAGACTTCAATCGGACTCGTAAATTGATGTTCGCTACCTAGGAGATTGATCTGTTGACATCAAGGAACCGGCAACGAGTCCAATTTCCCGTAGGAACTTTGTTGGGGATGAGAGTAGGGTTCTCGACATGGCCATGGGACCGGAAAGTTCGAAGAGTCTGCACAATTTCTCTCTGTCGTGCCTCAAGTGGGAAGGACAGAAGCATCTCCGGAGCTTTAGAGTCCAAGGTGAAGACGAATCCAGCGCCGGATGCCGGAATCAGTTTCAAGCTTGCGGTCGCCGATCTCCGCCGATGAGTTCCATGCCGTTCAACGATTTCGGCGGGTTGCCTATGAAGCATCTAGAGCCGGAGAGGAAGAAGAGATTTGTCTTCAAGGCAGAGGACTTCAGGAGATTGTCGGAGGCGGAAACATAGATCGGAAGCACACATGCGGTCGGCTCCGACACCGAGGACGAAATCAAATCAACCAAGGGATGCCTTCCTGTTTGTGCGTGAGGTTCGGATCCGTCCGAGAGCACGTTCGCCGCCGCCTCACTGCCTCCAACCATCGTAGGGGATATCTGCCACCACCCACACCAACGTCGGGCCTAGATTCGGACCAGCCATCCCCATTCTGAGCCCGACGTCGTCGCTCCTGTTTCACAAATAATGACGGCGCACCATCCCCGCCAGAAATCCGTCGCCACCTCTCCGACGTGGTCCGACACCTCCGATAACTGCCCATATCAGCGTCGTTGTCGAGGCAAAGCCGCCTTGTCGTCCCGCCGCCATGATTTTTGCGGTGAGGTTGATGATAATAGTGGACCACGTCTAACTTGGTCAATTTGAAATTGAACGGGCCCAGTACTGTTCCTTAGAAAATTGATGGCCCATGAGCTTACGAGGTTGCTAATAAAAGGTAGATTTGGCTCGAGTTGATTATGGAGTTGACGTAAGCATATTTACATCGTCAATTTTGAGAAGCAACCGGTTTAGGAGACCAATCCGTCAAACCAAATTCAATCTCGGCGGTAAGGTTAATAGCTAACTAGTTTAAACCCTCGTGTCATGTAGGGCTGAGCACGGGCCAGATAAACTGAAAACCCGAACTGACCCGACCCAAAAAACCCGAACCGAACCCAAACCCAAATTATTCGGTTCGGGTTTCGGTCTGATTTTCTCAAGGTTTCGGGTTTCGGTTCGATTCGGGTTCGGTTCGGGCTTTTTTCGGATTAAATCGAATGGCCTTTTTTTAACCCAATTTGTGTTTGGACTTTGGGCTGATAAAATTTTCTTGGGCCCTTGAAGGATGAAATGAACTTCTCTTAGGTGTTGAATGGATAAAGTGAACTTTTTGGTATTTTGGCAATCGACTAATGATTATGAAACAAATTTAAATTTGATGTTACTATGTTGTTTTGGTCATTTTGTGTTTCGAACTTCTTTATTTTGTAAGTCGAACTTGATAACTTCAATTAGTTATTAATCTATATCATTTTGGTATTATATTTATTGGACTTTAAACAGGAAATTTAAAGTTTTAAACAGGAAATACCATAAATAAACAAATCGGACCAGTTCGGTTTTTAGCCCGGACCGAACCGAACCGAACAAGGCCCGAACCAAACCGCGTGACTTCGGTTCGGTCTTCGGTCCCTTTTTTTTGGGTTTTCGGGTTTCGGGTCGGTTTCTGGCCCGTGCTCAGCCCTAGTGCCATACACGAGTCAACTTATATTTATGAAAGAAAATCTTAGTATACGAATAAACTCACATGAATATAAATTAATGACTACGTGATTATAAAAGACAAGACATACATGAAATGAAAATATATTGACATGTAATTATATTAGATTTTTTTCCAAACATTTATATACTAATAGAAAGAAAGTGATTGAATTTATATATATAACATTATAGGAAAAAATCCACTCTAAATATATGTAAAATTACGATTGTATATGTTATTTAACCAAATCTCAATAAAATTTTATTTTTGTATATTTAGAGTGAAATAGTATCCGAGATTGAAGTTATGAATCGAAATATACTATTTTTTCTTCAATTCAATAGGTTAGTACGATGTTATTTGTCAATCTTCCAACAATATGTTACTGATGATATGTTTAGATCTATATTCTTTTTAAAACTTCTTAAGTTTGTTGATAGAATATTACTTTTGTTAGCTTTTGTTTTTTTTTTTACCTTTTGTAATATTTAATTCTGGTTTTAGACATTGAGATGATATTATTGAAAATAAAATCATATTAATTTACTCATTGTTTTATTATTATATATATGTTGGGCACTTATACTTATTCGTAATTATTAATATACTAAATTAACTCAATTGAAGAATCAAATAAAATCCAGTTGAATTATATTTCAAATAATATATTGATATTTTCATACATATTTTTTATTCATCATCAACTATTTCAAGTTCATAAAAAATTTGTAATTAAATCTTGAAAATGTGAAATCTATCAAATGAAGATTTTATTGCTATAAAATTTATGTGGGTTTATTTAAATTTTAAAATGTGAATGCATTGTAAGTAAATAAAAAATCATTAAAAATATATGCTATCTAAAGGTTGTTACTAATTAACTTACGTGGGTTCACTAATCTTGTTGCTATGTCAATATATTAATTAACTTACATGGGTTCATTTAATTTGCTAATAGTTTGTCACTAATTCGTGATATTTACCAAAAAAATCATTAAAATATATGGTATCTACAGTTAAGTATATAACCTAACCTTATACAATATTTAGTATTTAAATTAATTAATTTATTTATTTATTGATGATGTTAAATGTCAATTAATATTATCGTTGCATTAACAAAAATATATGTATCACATTTACATTTCCGTCAAATAGAAAATTACGTTAACATTTATTGCAAAAATAAGTTAGTTCGATGAGATTTTGGTCAAGATTTGATAAGATTTTAAAATTCAGAGCTAATTAATTGGCAAATCTTGTTAAGGTCTTGTTAATTTATATTTTACTGATTATTTAATATAATAATAAATAGAAAAAAATAAAACCTTAACAACTTGGGCCTAAAAACACTCTACTGGCTTATAAACAGCCAACTTTAATATAAATATATAGATATATAGATAGATATAGATAGATTGATGGTTAAATTTATTTGCAATGTTATTTGTCACTTTAAAGTTTGGATGGTTTTGGAAGTAATTGTAATCTAATTTACATATAAATTTTGATTTGATAAACGGTTTTTATTTAAAGTGAAATAAAAAATTAAAAAAATGAATAAATGAGAAAATGACATATAGATATGGTGGGCCCAGAAGCGTTCTAAGAGCTCAAAAGGGAAGAGCTTTAATATATAATAGATGATTAATTTTGTTTAAATTTAATTCAATTATTATTTGCAAAAAATGTGTACATAATAGTTTAATTAATTATTATCCCATGATTGATTATTATATGTTTATGCTATGTATGTACAAAATGTTGGAGCAAACCGTTAATCAAAGTGAGACAGAATCTTGTCAACAAAGATGGAGTATCAGTGCTAGCTATGAAAGACTGACAATCGCAACATTGGAGTAAGGTCTGAGGTAACTAAAGCTCTCATTGGTCGACCCGACAACACAATCGCCAACAAAAGAAAACTCGACAACTAAGTTTTCAGCTCTTTCTATTAAATTCATGGTAAATCATCATATTATCTGAAGCATATCACATAATGTTTGAAGCAACAGGCCTATAGGCCACGGGGGCACAAGCTACCGGGAATCCCCAAATGTTCATATTTTTTGCGTCGTTATCTTCGTTGACTTTTGAAAATGACATTAGACCAAAATCTGCTTACTATGCATGAGCTATTTAGTCTATGATTAACCACATGGGCACGAGCTCCTGTCTTATTCTATTAGTCTATAGGCACAAGGGCACGAGTTGTCGTCTTATTCTATGAGCCTACGAGCACCAGGGCACAAACTGCCGTCTTATTCTATCAGCCTACAGGCGCAGGGGCACGAGCTGTCGTCTTATTCTATCAGCCTACGGGCGCAGGGGCACGAGCTGTCGTCTTATTTTATTAGCCTACGGGCGCATGGGTATGAGTTGTCGGGGCACGAGCTGCCATCAGTCTTATTTCAATCAGCCTACGGGCCATAATGGCACGGGTTGCCTACGATTTCACCTTTAAAGGCTCCATGGCACAGGTTGCCACGATTTGCCATTATCGGCTCCATGGCACAGGTTGCCACATATTTTCCATTATCGGCTCCATGTCACAAGTTGCCACAAATTTTCCATTATCGGCTCCATGGCACAGGTTGCCACAGATTTGCCAGTATCGGCTTCATGGCACATGTTGCCCCCAGATTTTCCATTATCGGCTCCATGGCACAGGTTGCCACAGATTTGCCATTATCGGCTCCATGGCACAGGTTGCCACAGATTTGCCATTATCGGCTCCATGGCACGGGTTGCCACAGATTTTCCATTATCTGCTCCATGGCACAGGTTGCCACGGATTTGCAAGTATCGGCTCCATGGCACAAGTTGCCACATATTTGCTAGTATCGACTCCATGACACAGGTTGCCCCCAGATTTGCCATTATTGGCTCCATGGCACAGGTTGCTATAGATTTTCCATTATCGGTTCCATGGCACGGGTTGCCACAAGTTTGCCAGTATCGACTCCATGGCATAGGTTGCCCCCAGATTTGCCATTATCGGCTCCATGGCACAAGTTGCCACAGATTTGCCAGTATCGGCTCCACAGTACAGGTTTCCACAGATTTGCCATTATCGGCCCCATGGCACATGTTGCCCACAATTTCGCCCCTAACGGCCTCATGGCACAGGATGCCAACGACTTTTTCCTTAATAACGTCTATGAGCGACAAGAAAAAGGTTATCTCTCAACCAAAAAGGCGTCGCACAGTCGTACAAAAAAAGCACACAGTCGTGCAATGCCCTCGACCTCGAGAGGAAATACGAGATTTCGAAAAATCACCGACCGCACGGCCGTGCGTTTGACCGCACGGGCCATGCGGTGCTCTCAGCTTTTGGTCGGAAATTCAAGGATTTAATGCTCTCGGAAAATTAACGCATGCACGGCCGTGCGTTTCCTTCGCTATAAAAAATGATGAGTAAAATCTGATTCTATCGGGCTTTGATGCAGGTGCTATCGGACTCCATAACCCAACGATTTCGGCCTCCCGAGTCCAACATGTGTTTGGAAGCCCGAGGGGCAAAATGATGGATAAAATAAGATAAAATATTTATTTTATATCATAACAGCCTTTATTGAATTCGAAGACAATTAATGGACTTATTAAGTGATAGGTCCATAAAGAGGTTTAGAAGACAGGCCTAGGTATTTTTATAAAAAAAGACCTAGCTTCTCTTTTCATGAATTACGTTCTATTCTCTCTAGCAACCACCATTAGTATTTTGAGAGTTTTTTATCTGACTTGAACATTGGAGAGGTTTTAGGAGAGATTCAGCCCTTCCGTTGACTATTTGTTTGATTTAAGGACCATCTAAAAGAGAGTTCTCTTCGTGTAAATTATAACAGTTTGTCGTTTCATCTTCAACTTCAAAGTGGTTCATATTCCTGTAACCACACTTTCGATGTGCAAAACTCGCCCCTCTCCCTCGGTCAATAGGCTCTTTTTTACTTTGTTTTATTTTTCTTACTTGTTTTTAGTTTTTTCATTATAATTTGTCCGAACGCCAATTTATTAGGAATTTACGTGACATTGTCATGGGTAAATGAGATTCTTTCCTTATCTACGCACGGGGCAGGAAAAAAAAAAGCGCAGGCAAAATCGGAGCAGAATTCACCGACAACATTTACAAGGTAACAAGAAAAGGAGGGAGAGGGAGAGGGAGAGGGAGAGGGAGGGAGATGAGCGACATGACGAAGAGAGAAGCGGGAGATCTAGCGGCCAGGGCGTCCTCCGGCAAGCGGATCGTCATTAAAAGCGCTGACATGAGTGATGATGTGCAGAAGGAGGCTATCGACGTTGCCGTGGCTGTAAATTCTCTCTCTCAACTTTTTTTCTACTGAGCTGATGATTTTGTTTCTCTTATCTACCATCGCATTTTCATGTTTGGATCTCCATTTTGTTTCCGGATCACCGATTAGGGTTTCGGTCTTCTCTTTCTCTTTCTGCCGAGTTGTTTGGTGTGTTTTGATTAGGTTTTCGTTAGGCCTTGTTATCTGTAGAGTAATAATCAAAGTGTTGAATGTGTTGATGGTTTTAGGCGTTTGAAAGACACAATGTTGAAAAGGATGTCGCCGAGACTATCAAAAAGGAGTTTGATACGAAGTATGGCCCGACTTGGCACTGCATTGTTGGTCGCAATTTTGGTAAAATTCTAGCTTTTTTTGCTATTACTTTTCTGTTGCATTAGGCATGCATGTTTCCTGGTTTTGCATTCCTATTCTTCTTTGGATGCTTTATTCCATTTTCTGTGATTAAAGTAGTTGTTGAGTGAAAGTGCCTTGTGCTCGAATTTGTGCTTTTATGCCCTGCATTTGTGATTTTCTATCGATTCAACCGATTATGGAATAAAGTTATGCCGGAAATGGACCATTGATTAGTATGGAAGAGATAAATGCAGGAACATGATGGAATTTGGCCTAAGATCCCGTAATTCGATTAGTAAAACATTTTTTTTTAAATCGTGCTTTCTAGGCCCTAAAACACAATCTAAATATGTTTTCTGTTGTTTCCTTCAATGTACTACTTCCTGTTATGCTCCTCTTCTAACCGTTTTTTAATGGTGGGCCCACACATCCTCCAAAATTAGATAAAGAGGGTAACGACAAACGAGTGCCACGTGGAAGGCAACTCGAGATTTGGACTAATAAGGAACAGGGATCTTGCACATAATCGCTTGGTGCGACTTTTATTAGTCCACAAACAGCACACTAACACACTCATTACTGTGCTTCAGTCGCCTAGTACAAAATGTCTATATCTTCGCTCATTTTCATGATCTATCTCGCCTCTTTCTCTTATTTGTTCTTTGATATTGTCCAATATAGACCTTGCTTGACTATAATAATCTATATTTGATTTCTATGTGAGGATCATTGAACCTTTGTACTGTATGCGTCGCTATTTGAAATATTAGCTTTTATTATTTAACCAACTAACTTTAAATTAAATAGTCTTTACGTAATAGTTTTACATATGTGCAATAGCATGATTCGTCACATCATAGTTTATGCAACCATCAAAATTTTCAAATTTTGAAGAATGCACCTCACTTTGTTGAGGCACACCTTTTGGCTTTGCACTTTGTGCCTAGGCTCTACAAACTGTAGCACCTGGGTATGCCTTACGCCTTATGTAACACTTCATAAAAATACATATGATTTCATGTCCCATTACAGTTTACATGAACCCTTTATTTGCAAAGTGTATCGCAACTCGCAAGCAATTAAAATGGGAAAGAAATACTGTATTAGTCTTTGCCTCCCAATCGGTTATGATAGCAACATCCTAGTAATTTAAAATGACCATACACTTGCGTGACTTCAATCCGAATGTTCCTAACATAGGATTTGAATTTTATATCAGAAGATAAATAAACAACTAAACAAGAATGTATTTTTAGCACATCATGAGATGAATTACTTATTTTCTATATTGTGGTTTTAGATTGGTAGATTGGATGTGACTCGCATGTGTAAACGCTTAGATAAGTTTGGTAGCAAATTTAAGAATGAAATTATCTGTCTGCTTCTGCTTTCCTGATTCATTACAAGGGACAGAGAGCCGAAGAGCATGAAAGTAACCCTTCTATCTAATATGATTAGAAAATTTGGTGGTGTAAATGTATCTACAATGTGAGGTTTATTTGAAATATGCTGTACACCAAATGATCAGTAACTGGATTATTTTCAAGCCTTGGGATGTGAATCCGTGTATGAGTTTGTTTCCGTGGGATTTACATCACGAGTCATAACAGCTATTTACTTGTTATATTCTTGATCAAATGGTTTGTCATGATGGTGAATAAACTGGGAGGTGTCCTTTTGGATGGTCTTGTTTTTGTGGGATTTCTATCAAAGTATCAGGAGTCCTGACAGCTATTTATTTTACATTCTTGATCATTTGGTCTGTCATAAACTGGGAGGGGACATAGTGAAGGTAAACGCTATACAAAACTTGCTCATTTGAAAAGCTAGAAGCTAGTTTATATTTTTTTCAACGTAGGTACTTTGGCTGAGAAACCATTTTTGTTAATGCTTTAATTGATCAGAAAGCGGGGAATACCTTTCTGTAGTGGTAAATCCTGAGAAATAATGTATCTATATGGGAATAAGGAGGAATGTATTCATTCCATGATTGGCTGATTGCCCTTTTAGCGTAACAGAGGATCTGTATAGTTATAGGTTTATAGCTGTGTATGACATAAGGTTTCTAGAAAAATACAAAAGAGAGCATATTTCTTGCTTGCTTTTGAGCATTCATGAATTAAACTTTGCGAATAGAAGCTTTGGACTTGGAGCTAAAATGCTTTTGTTTCCAGGTTTAACTTATGGTGATTTAAATTATAAATAAAATTTTCAACTCTTCTACTAAACTTAATTCACATAATAGATGAGGAATGGTTCTGCGTAACTCTTTATAAACTGAGATAAACAATATAATCTAAAACGGTTACAAGTCTCAATATGAAGTGCAAAACCCTTATTAGATCAACTCAATCATAAGGGAAAAAACACCACCTTGGCTTCTTTCTGAATGCTTTTTAAACCCAGATGAGCAACTCTAGTTACGAATTACAATGCCTTGACCACAAACAACTTTCTACTTGCTCAACTCAACAAGCAATTAATGTACACTGTGCAGACAAATTAAACTGGTTCAACCTTTCCAAACACCCATACCGGCCGTAACCCAAGTTACACCCACCTAGACAAATGTCTTACTTACAAAGTGAAATATCTAAGTATCTAACATACCAAGCTGCATGTAATGTAATCCTTGAAAATTCTATGAATATCACCTCTGGGATTAGCTTGAAGAAGAATGGCGAGTGGCGAAGAATGTAGTGAGATTGAAGGTAGATTAATATCTAAGGGTGTTTCTTTTTAGCTCTCACTTTTAGTCCTATAAGGCTATACGGCTGTAACTGATAGGAGTTAATGAAGTAATAAATATTTTATGGGGGATAATGAAGTGGAACAACATTTTCTTAGGGCAAAGGAGTGGGAATGATACACTATCTTTGCCATGGAATAGGGGGTGTTGATTAATGGTACCTGGGAAGTAAATCTGTCTTTTGTACATCTTTTCTTCTCCTATTTCATATATCTTATTTAGTCATTGCAGTACTAAATTTGTCCTGTGATAGCCCATTTTGGGTTCTTAATACACAGTTGCAACAAAAGCAAACATGCTTACTCATTCTGTTTAAGATTCAAAACATTTTCTTCTACATGTAGCTTAGGATTTCATACTGCACTGTCGTGTTTAGTCATTTGGAAAAATTTCATATTAAGTTCAAAAATTCCTGAGGGAAGAATAAGAATTTTTTTTAGAAGCTTGAATTATTTACTTTTACTTGCTCTGACTAGGAAACATCCTTTTTACAGATCCTTTCTATGTCTCAAACAATGAGGTTTTTTTACCCCTTGCAACCATTAATCACCAAAACATACCAGTTTAGTTGACAATCATTATACTGTCGTCCTCAGTCTGCTCAACTCCTGTTCCCTGTTGTATGAACCTATATCAATATGGGTGTGGTTTGACAAACATTAATTTGTTATATAAGACATCCATATCAAGCATATCATCACCCTTATGAGGTGTATTAATACCAATTACATTATATATATGTGTGTGTGTGTGTCCCCAAAAGACCCAACTAATCATTAATCTCAATTGTCACTATGCAGGTTCCTATGTGACTCACGAGACCAACCACTTCATTTACTTCTACCTGGACCAGAAAGCTGTGCTGCTATTTAAATCTGGTTGATTTTATCTGGACTGTCGATTCAATTGGGCATTGGGGCCATGACCTGGTCTTGTCACCACCAGCAGCACCGCGTGTATGTAACTCAGTCTCCAGAATCCTAAGATACTAAATTGTCCGTAGCTAAGCCAAAGCTTTACCCGTGTGTCCTTGTATATTCACCCTGAGTCTGAAGTTTTTACCTAAGGTTGAAACTTTGTCTCCATTTTGGCAATTCAATAACCATATTTATGAAGCATTGGCCCTGCTACTGCTCAATAATCAACAGAATACAAAATTCTTTTCAGTCTTTTTGTGCTGGTAGTGGCTTAATCAAACGTTGCTTTCCCTCCCCCTTTGCACCTGCCGAATCATTTTGATTTTTCATTCCTTTTTGCGACTGTTTACGACTCTAATATTGGTTTTAGAATGTGGGAATTAATTTAATTATTTTCTTCCTCTTTGCTTAATTCTTTTTCATTTACAAGGAGCTCATGGTTTTGTCTAAGCAGGGTTTTTTTGTAACAGAAAAAGACTGCACTGTGAGTTGAACTAGTAAGTAGAAAATAAACATAATTTCGGTTTGATTGGATGTCGATTTATTCGGTCTCTTGATCTATCAGGTATGTTTGGTATATTAAATTTTTACCTTTTTTAAAATAAAAATAAATGAGTGTTTATTGAAAAATAAACAAGTGAATCAGAATACACAGAACATATATATTATATATGTTTACTTGTCATTATGAGAAAATATGCAAAGTAGGGACAGTTTAAAGGAAGACATCTGTTATAAGATTCTACTAAAAAGGGTGTCGGACAATTAAGCTTATATTAACTTCGAATTACTAAAAAGTAAAATAATGTCTACCAAAATAAGGATCTTGATCTGGAACGAAAGCATGTTCTCATGCGAACGTGTACACAAGGGTGTATAAGCCCGAGCAATATGGTGTATAAAAAGGGTGAGGTGCACAATCATTTGCAAGATGGTGCACAACTTTATTCAAACATATTCACATATATTTTTAGGGGTGTTCATGGGTGGACCGGACCGGATTTTCGGACCGGACCGGAAATGACCGGACCGGACCAGACCGGTAAAATTCCGGTCCGGTCTCCGGTCCACCATTTCCCCAAAATCGGTTTCCGGTCCGGTCCAAACCCGGAAAAAATTCGGTCCGGACCGGAAGACTGGAATTTAAAAAAAAAAAAATTGTAATTTATATGTTTTATATTTTTTTTTAGAGATTTATATGTATTTTTTTGTAGATATTTTTTTAAATTTAATAAGTTAGGAGTATATATGTTTTATAAATATTTTCTTAGATATTTTTTTATAGATTTTAAATAATAATTTAATTTTTTTATTTTTTAAAATTAAATCCGGTCCAAGACCGGACCGGACCGGATTAAGACCGGACCTATCCGGTCCGGTCCGGTCTTCGGTCCACATATGCCCAAAAATCCGGTCCGGTCCGGACCGGATGAACACCCCTATATATTTTGGTGTACAATTGTGCATTGTATCGGTGTACAATTGATTTTCCACATTAACCCATTGGAACTTCCACGATCACCATTGATCGGTGTTGACCACCGTTGACCACAGTTTACCGGCCGCTAACCGATCGTTGACCGGCGTTGACCCACCCTTGACTGGTCAGTGCACTATAGTTATACATACTTGTGTACCGCTTTGGATGTACACCATGTTACGAATAAGTGTGTACCATGTTACTAATAATTGGGCAATATGTTACAATTAAAAGTTAATAGAGATAACAAATTTTTTGCCTAGTACCTGAGGTATGGCGAAATTCGCGAGGTGTCCCAAAGTTTAACCCATTTCACGCAATACCCCCGATTTTTTTTTTGCCAAATGCCCTTTTATCAACTCACTAATAACAGAAAACATAATAAAAATGGCTCATACTATATACACGACAAAATTTTGCTGTACGCACGACATTTTGTACGCCAGAAATTGGCGTACGCAATGTCTTGGTGTACAGCATATTTTATGATTTTTTTTTGAATTTCTATTTTTTTTTTAATTTCTGTGCTTTTACCTATATGCTGTATTGTAGCGTACGCTAAAATACAGCGTACAGGAAAATAGCCGTTGGAAATGGCCTGTACGCCAGCCCATTGCGTACGCTAGACCATGGCGTACAGAATTAGCCGTTATTCCAACGACTATTTTATGCCCTATAAATAGCAAGCCAAATCCCTCGTTTTCTAAAAATCCAAAACAACAAATCTTACAAGAAATGGCATATAATGAAAACACATCGAGTAGTGGAGAAGAGAATGAAGAATACGACGATCAAGATTTCGACGATGAAGATTTCGACGATGGCAATTTCGAGGTTAGTAATTATGGAATGATTAAGATTGAAATTAGTTATAATTAATATAGCTTAATTACGTATAGTTAATAATGGAATGATTAGAATTAAAATTAATGGAGAAGATGATGACGATGTTGCGGTAGAGGCCTATATTTATTATGTTAAAAGATAGATTAGTATTTAGTTGTAGTGGATAAGATGATGACGATTTAGCGATAGAGGCCTATATTTGTTTTGATATATGTTAAAAGATTAGTATTTAGTAGTAGTGGAGAAGTTGATAATTGTTGTGAATTTGATATATGTTAAAAGTCCTATGTTTATTTTCAAAAGCGTTAAAAGAATATGGTAATGGAGAAGATGATGATGATGATTTAGTGAGATAAGCTATCAATTTGTTTTTCTTTAGTTTAGTTATGTATTACAATTATAGTTTTGTTTTATAGTTAATATTGATTAGCTACAAACATATAAATTTCACAAATCGCAATCCATATATTATAACATTATTGATTATGTAAACATGTATAGGGGGAAGATTATGGAGATGAATTTCGTAACAATCTGAAGTGGGATAGCCGAGAGGAATTAATTGAGTGGGTTAAGAATAGGGGCAAAGATTTGATGATGGTTTTAGTCACTCGTAACTCAAATGTCAGAAGTGTTAGCTTGACGTGCGAGCATTTTGGTGAATATAGACCGGGGAGAAAGAAAGGTAGTGACTCAGAAGAGGAAGTTGAGATAATTCGTAAAACAAAGTCGAAGAAGTCCGGATGCACATTTGAGTTGTGTGGTGTTAGATTGAAGAAGAAGCCAGGGGAAGTAACTCATAAATGGATCATGAATGTGGTAGATGGATGCCACAACCATAAGCTTCCGACTAGCTTTCTTGGGCATGCATACATTGGCAGAATGACCCCGGATGAGGAGCGCCTTGCCAAAAGTTTGGGTGAGGCGTTCGTGACGCCTAGGACTATTGTTGCGGAGTTGAGGAACTTCTTCCCCGGAAATGTTACATCCATGAAACAAGTTTCCAACTTTCTGCAGAAGATGCATTACGAAGATCGTGGGGAATTGACGGTTATGCAATGGACTCTAAACTTTTTGCAACAAAATAGTTACCGGGTATTTCCGCTTAGAAAGTTGTCTACGAAAGAGACTGATATCCTATTTTTTGCTCACCCGGACTCGCTCCACCTATTGAAGATGTTCCCGTACGTGGTAATTATCGACGCCACATACAAGACAAATAGGTATGTGATGGATTTGTGTTACAATTTCAACACAATTTAATAGTAGTGATTTATATCATCGATTTGAATTATATCTTATATTCTATGACTTCTTACATTCATTTGTTTTCTTACATTCATCCACAGGTATAACATGCCATTGGTGGAGATTGTCGGTTTCACTTGCACGTACAAGACTTTCAACATTGCGTATGCATTTACACGACAAGAAGAAGTTGTGCATTACAAGTTCATAATGGAGAAACTTTTGCTCTTGTTTAAAGATGCGGGTGTTATGTCGACCGCCATAATGACTGATCGAGAGAAAGCTCTCATTAATGCAATTCGGATAGTTTTCAAAGATGAAGTAAAACACCTATTGTGTTGGGTGCATATTAAGCACAACATAGAAGCATATGCCTTCCCAATATTGAAGGATAAAAAACAAGTGAAAAGGTTTTGCGGTCAATGTTGGGCACTTTGGTGTTCAACCACGGAGGAAAGCTACGAAGAGAGGCTTGCGAAATTGAGGACATCGTGGAAGAGTGGTGATGCGAGACCATCCTCTCAACCTCCTTCCGAAGGTCCCATCACAAGGTCACGAGCCAAATCGCTTCAAGAAGAGTTAGACGTTGTCATTGCCTTGTGCTTAGCAAAGGAGGCCACCATGGAAGAAGAACTCAAGCCCAGCCTCAAGACAATGATCACCATCGGAGCACACCAGGGCCACAAGTCGCCGCACCCGCGGTAAGGTCCACCGCGCCCGCGGCGAGCACTACAGAAGCCGCTCCCTTTTGTTATTTTATGTTGTTGGCTGGATTATGTGAACTATATAAGCCACTTGCCTTTTATTATTTTCGGTAGACAACCCTTTTATGTGTTAAACACTCCCTTTGTGGAACCCAAATGAGAGCTTGAGAGTTTCTCATGAAGTTGATGATAATTGTAGCTTAGTTGTCTTGCGTTTGTTAATCTCTCTCGAGATTGGTGTTCGTAGGCCTTCATAAGTCCCCTCTTCGTGCTCTAGGCAGAATCCATTGCCAAGTTGTGTGGGATTGCAGGAGAAGGGATCGTATTGATCCGTTGGCTTTGTTCTCGGTATCCTTCGAGTGCCGTTGGGTCTAGCTTTCGTCTTTACGGGTTCTTCTTACTTATCCCTTTTATTTATCTTGTATGTTCAGTTTTCTCCTTAGTCACTTGTGTTCTTGAGCCTTGCTCTATTTCACAAGTTCCTAGCTTGTTGAACCTTTCTAGTTTTGGTTGTTCAAGAGCTCTTCGTCTAGATCCGAAGCAACGCGGCTAATCCCCACATCAAAGTGGTATCAGAGCTATAGGACGTCGAACCACTTCCAAGCCTTAACCGAGCCACCTCTTGGTTAGCTCTTTGAGTCTTTCTTGCCATTTTTCTTCTTCATGTTCTTCTTATTCTTCATGCTTTGTTGTGTTTGGTTTGTTGTTGCTTATGCTTTTGTCTTGTGAACTTGTTGCCACCTCTTTGTTGCCACCACAAACCACCACCTTCCACCACCACACAACCACCACCGAACACCCCTGCAAGCTGCCAAATTTCAGCCCCCAAAAATCAGCTACCAACTCCCCAAAAAACCCTCACCAACTCCCTAAGACTCTCACCAACTCTAGCCCCCAAAATCCCACCTACCCTTGTACTATCCTAGGTACTATTAGCCTTATCATCCTTTGTTGCTTTGAAAGTCAAGAATAGAAGCTACCAAACACTATTCCTACCTCTTGTAAGTGACCTTGTACGTGTGACATCAAGAAAGAGGCAAGAAAGTGTGACTTTTTGCTCCATATCATCTTTGCTTCAATAGTGAACTAGAAAGCAAGACTTCTTTTATTTCTCTTGTATTCTCCTTGTCTTGCACGTTTTTATTCAAAAAAAAAAAAAGAGAAGAAAAGGCTTGTTCTTGTTTTATTTCTTGCTTGAAGACATTGTTGTTCTTGATGTTGTGTTGATGTTACGAAGTGATCTAAGCTCCAATTTCAAATGATTTGAACACCAAAAACAGTGAAGAACTCGGCCCCTCACTCGGCCAAGTCTTAGACCGAGTTGTGGTCTAATCCTTTGGTTTACCTTGAACCTTACCCTTGAACCTCAAGCTTGATTGCCTACCCATCTCACCACTCATTTTAATCCTTTGGCAACTTGTTTATGAGTTCATGAGTATTGGTTAAAAAAAAAAAAAAGCAAGGCATGACTTGGTCCTCTTGAGTTCAAATTTGAGTCTTTGACATTGAACACATTGCATTACATTCTTGCAATTGAGTTGATATTGAGTGTCTTGTTGTTGTTCTTTGTTTTCTTTTGTTGAGTCCTTATTTTGCTTGTTTTGTTTGTGAGACCCTTGGAGCTAACATCTAAATAGCTCTTGTCCAAGTGCACTTTTTCACGGTGACAAGTGGTTGCCTAAGTCCATCCATTTCATGTGGAGTTATTAATCAATTCAAGGCACTACATCAAAGTTGCATTACCATCAACTTGAGTGTGAGGGATCGAACACACGAGTGCCAAACACGTGTGAGGCGATTTTGATTTCGCTAACTTGACAAGGTTGATTGTTTGTTGATTGTGATCATGTCTAGGTCGAGGCCCGACAGCCCCCCATCCTCACGCAGCCCGGAATCGGTGCCCCCCCAGGTATTCAACACGTTGAATGCTATGACGGAGCAGTTGGCCATGATCACCACGCGACTAACCACTTTGGAGACCGAGCAACGCCAGGCTCTACCTTTGAACGCACCTTTGGGTTCGTTCCAAGCCCAAGGAGGAGGATCTGGCGCCAACACCGCGCCACCAAGTGCAAGTCCTCTGGCCGTTGAAGTTCCTGCCGCACCCGCGGTCGGGCACACCGCACCCGCGGTGAGCACAGCAGAAGCATATGCCTCCGGCTCTGGCGAAAGTCGTACCCTGGCCGCGCCCGCGGCAAGGTCTGATCCTTTGATTCGAAATCAATTGCCTTTCGTACCTCACCGAATCCCTAATGTTGCACATGCTCTACCTCGAAATGAGGTGCCCCTTGCCTTTAACCGTTTCAATGAGTTTCATGATGATCCAAGGCTTGAGTATGATGATGAGGACGAGATGGAAGAAGAAATGTGGAGACATGAACCACTTAGGCGACACCAACATCAAAGAGATAATCGAGGTCGTCGAGAACTTGAACAAGATGGTGTTGGGAAGATTAAAATCAAGATCCCACCATTTGAAGGGAAGTGTGAACCGGATGTGTACATGGAGTGGGAAATCAAGATTGAGCAAATATGGAGTTGTCATAACTTCATTGGCGCTAAGAAGGTACAACTTGCTTCTTTAGAATTCTCTAACTATGCTCTTTTATGGTGGACCAATTTAGTGAAGGAAAGAAGAAGGAACCTTGACCCACCCGTAGCCACATGGGAACAAATGAAAGTCTTGATGAGGGCTAGGTTCATCCCACAACATCACCATAGGAAATTGAGGCAAAGGTTGGAGAACCTTAGACAAGGGTCCATGAGCGCCGAATAAACCTACCATGCCATGCAAGTAGCCATGATACGAGCAAATGTCCAAGAGGATGAAGAATCCACAATGGCTAGGTATCTTCGCTTAATCCATCCCTTTCTCTTGAGATTGACTTTTACCCTTATGCGACTATGGAAGACTTGCTATACTTAGCTCTCAACGTTGAGAGAAAAATTAAGGATGCTAGTCATGGAGCAAGAGGGATGAGTGGTCAATCAAGCAATTAGAGAAGTCAAGGTCAAACCCAAGGACACAATAGAAGGTATCCACCGGCACCTCAAGGGAGAATTCAAGGACCCTCTCCGAGTCCTCATGTGGAGCAAGGAGGGCTAAGAAGGAGTGCCCCACCAAGTCAACCTCCAACCGGGACTAAACCAACAACCGCACCCTTCAACAATCCTAAAGGGAGTACTTCTAATCCCTCTCCTAGAGCTAGGGATGTTGTGTGTTTTAAGTGTCAAGGTAGAGGTCATATGATGAAAGATTGTCCTAATAGGAGAACTCTCTTAATTAATCCACAAGGGCTATATGAGTTCGAGTCCGAGGAAGGTGACCATGATACTTGTGTTGATGACTTGAATGTGCATGAAAATGATGATGATTACACGGGTGGCATAGAATATGAACATGGTGAATCTTTAGTGTGTAGAAGGACTTTGCATACCCAACCTCTTCCTTGTGAAGATAACCAAAGAGAAAACTTGTTTCATACTAGATGTTTGGTTAAAGGGAAGGTTTGCAACATGATCATTGATGGAGGAAGTTGTTGCAACATTGCTAGCACCGAGCTAGTAACTAAGTTACATCTTCCTACATTTCATCATCCTAAACCTTATAATTTGAATTGGATGAATGATTGTGGTGCACTTAAGGTGACTAAGCAAGTTCAAGTCCCTTTTAAGCTTGGTCATTATGAGGATACAATTTTATGTGATGTTCTTCCCATGCAAGCATGCCATATCTTACTTGGCCGTCCATGGCAAAGTGATAGGAAGGTCACTCATGATGGTTTAACTAACCGCCATTCTTTCACCTTTAAGGCTAAAAACATTGTCCTAAAGCCTATGACTCCCACGCAGGTAGCCGAGGCTTATGAACAAAGGAAAAACAAGGAGAAAGAAGAGGAGAAGAAGTCGGACAAGGCTAAGGAACCCCACACAACCCACACCGGCCAAGTCCTCTTGTCTTCCAAGCAAGACTTCAAGGATGAGTATGTTTCCCTTGACACCACTCTTATGCTTTTATGCAAACAACTTGTTTTGTTCAATGAAGATGTCAAGGCTACTCTACCTCCAAGAATCCAAACTCTACTTGAAGAGTTCCGAGATGTGTTTCCGGAGGAGATCCCACATGGCTTGCCTCCAATCCGAGGCATTGAGCACCAAATCGATCTCATCCCGGGTGCCACCTTGCCAAACCGACCGGCCTATAGGATGAATCCTAAGGAGACACAAGAAATTCAAAGTCAAGTGCAAGAACTCTTGGATAAAGGCCATGTAAGGGAGAGCATGAGTCCATGTGCCGTTCCGGTGCTCCTAGTTCCCAAGAAGGATGGAACTTGGAGAATGTGTGTTGATTGTAGAGCCATCAACAACATCACCATCAAATATCGGCATCCTATTCCAAGGCTTGATGATATGCTAGATGAACTTCATGGTGCTTCCATCTTCACCAAAATTGACCTTAAGAGTGGCTATCATCAAATCCGAATGAGGGAGGGAGATGAGTGGAAGACCGCCTTCAAGACCAAGTTTGGGCTCTATGAATGGGTTGCCATGTCCTTTGGCTTAACCAATGCCCCAAGTACCTTCATGCGCCTCATGAATCATGTGCTACGACACTACATTGGGAGGTTTGTTATAGTATACTTTGATGATATCCTTATCTATAGCAAGTCATTGGAGGAGCATGAACAACATCTAAGGGAAGTTCTTTCTACCTTGCGTGTAGATCACTTGTTTGCCAATCTTAAGAAATGTGAGTTTTGCACTAACAAAGTTTCATTTCTTGGTTTTGTAGTTAGCACTCAAGGGTTGCAAGTGGATGAGGAGAAGATCAAGGCCCTCCAAGATTGGCCTACACCCATCTCCGTTAGCCAAGTGAGGAGCTTCCATGGACTTGCTAGCTTCTACCGGCGCTTTATCAAGGACTTTAGTATAATAGCCGCCCCTTTAACCGAGATCACAAAGAAGCATAGTCCATTCAAATGGGAAGAGGCACAAGAAGAAGCCTTCAAGGCCTTGAAATGGAAGCTCACCCAAGCACCTCTACTTGTGCTACCGGACTTCACTAGACCCTTTGAAGTGGAGTGTGATGCCTCGGGAATTGGCATAGGAGGCGTCCTTATGCAAGAAGGTAAGCCTATTGCCTTCTTTAGTGAAAAGTTGAAAGGCGCTTGTCTTAACTACTCTACTTATGATAAAGAGCTATATGCCTTGTTTAGAGTGCTTAAGACTTGGCAACACTACTTGTGGCCTAGAGAGTTTGTCTTGCATACCGATCATGAATCTTTGAAACATTTTCGAAGCCAAGACAAGCTTGATAGACGCCATGGTAGATGGATGGAGTTCATTGAGACTTTACCTTATGTCATTAAGTACAAAAAGGGGAAAGACAATATTGTTGCCGATGCCCTTTCTAGGAGATATGCCTTGTTGACCAGACTAGACTCTAAGGTGCTAGGCTTTTCTTACATTAAGGAGCTCTATGTGGAAGACCCGGATTTTGGTGCCATTTATGGGCAATGTGTGGACAAGGGTTCATTAGACAAGTTCTACTTGTTTGATGGATTTTTGTTCAAGGTTGATAAAGTGTATATACCAAGGTGTTCCCTTCGCTTGTTGCTTGTTGAGGAATCCCATATGGGAGGATTCATGGGACACTTTGGAAGGGATAAGACTTATCATATGTTACGTACACACTTCTTTTGGCCTCACATGCTTAGAGATGTTGAGCATTTTGTTAAGAGATGCCTTGAGTGCCTCAAGGCCAAGTCTAGAGTCAAACCCCATGGATTGTATAGCCCTTTGCCTATCCCTAATACCTCTTGGGAAGATATAAGTATGGACTTTATTATGGGATTACCTAGGACTAAGAAGGGGAGAGATTCTATATTTGTTGTTGTTGAAAGATTCTCTAAGATGGCTCACTTCATTGCTTGTCATAAAACCGATGATGCCTCTAATGTAGCTAACTTATTCTTTAGAGAAGTGGTTAGATTGCATGGAGTCCCTAAGACCATTGTGAGTGATAGAGATGTCAAGTTCTTGAGTTATTTTTGGAAAACTCTTTGGGGCAAACTAGGAACCAAATTGTTATTTTCTACCTCTAGTCACCCCCAAACCGATGGCCAAACGGAAGTAACTAATAGAACTTTGACAACCATCTTGAGAGCTATAATTAAAAAGAATTTGAAAACTTGGGAAGATGTCCTACCTCATGTTGAGTTTGCTTACAATAGGACTCTTCACTCCTCTACCCAATTGACCCCCTTTGAATGTGTCTACGGTTTGAACCCCTTAACCCCACTTGATCTTACGCCGTTACCTATGAGGGAGCGAGTGGACTTAAATGCAGAAAAATAGGTGGAGTTCATCAAGGAGTTGCATGCCCGCACCAAGGAAAAGCTTCTACAAAAGGTGGAGCACAATGCCGCCAAGGCCAACCATGGGCGCCAACGCTTGATCTTCCAACCGGGAGACCTTGTGTGGGTGCATTTGAGAAAGGAGCGCTTCCCGAACAAGCGTGTGTCCAAGCTATCACCGAGAGGAGATGGGCTATTCAAAGTCTTGAGAAAGGTGGGCGACAATGCCTATGTCCTGGAGCTACCAGAGGAGTACGGTGTGAGCCATACCTTCAACGTGGGCGATCTCACTCCTTTCGAAGGGCAAGGAGATTCGGGGTCGAATCCTTTCCAAGAAAGGGAGGATGATACGGGACCATCCTCTCAACCTCCTTCCGAAGGTCCCATCACAAGGTCATGAGCCAAATCGCTTCAAGAAGAGTTAGACGTTGTCATTGCCTTGTGCTTAGCAAAGGAGGCCACCATGGAAGAAGAACTCAAGCCCAGCCTCAAGACAATGATCACCATCGGAGCACACCAAGGCCACAAGTCGCCGCACCCGCGGTAAGGTCCACCGCGCCCGCGGCGAGCACTACATGAGCCGCTCCCTTTTGTTATTTTATGTTGTTGGCTGGATTATGTGAACTATATAAGCCACTTGCCTTTTATTATTTTCGGTAGACAACCCTTTTATGTGTTAAACACTCCCTTTGTGGAACCCAAATGAGAGCTTGAGAGTTTCTCATGAAGTTGATGATAATTGTAGCTTAGTTGTCTTGCGTTTGTTAATCTCTCTCGAGATTGGTGTTCGTAGGCCTTCATAAGTCCCCTCTTTGTGCTCTTGGCGGAATCCATTGCCAAGTTGTGTGGAGTTGCAGGAGAAGGGATCGTATTGATCCATTGGCTTTGTTCTCGGTATCCTTCGAGTGCCGTTGGGTCGAGCTTTCGTCTTTACGGATTCTTCTTACTTATCCCTTTTATTTATCTTGTATGTTCAGTTTTCTCCTTAGTCACTTGTGTTCTTGAGCCTTGCTCTATTTCACAAGTTTCTAGCTTGTTGAACCTTTCTAGTTTTGGTTGTTCAAGAGCTCTTCGTCTAGATCCGAAGCAACGCGGCTAATCCCGCATCAAGTGGCCTCGTTCGATACATTGAGAAGACGTGGACTAATCCTCACAAGGAAAGCATAGTGAGAGCGTGGACTGATCATCATCTTCACTTCTTCACGAGGACTACAAACATGTAACCCTTGTACAATGTTCAGTAGTTTCTAGGTTCAGGGCTCAATGTGGGCCTAACGCAATGCTTTTCATGTGTTTTGATAGGGTTGAGGGTATGCATCACGTGTTGAAGAAAATTCTGAATTCTAGTGTTGGTGGTTTTAATAGAATGGTAGTGAGGATACACCATGCGATCGAGGGTCAAATTGGGCAGGTGCCTGCGACCATGGAGATGTCACGGAACAAAACACCAACAATGTTTGATGGTGTGCCGCCAGAAATAAGAGTGTTGTTTTCAAGGCTATTCTTCAAAGTGTCGGATAGGTGCTTGGGAATGTTGTTTGATCTGTATAAGCAGATAGATGAGGAGGATTTCCCTGATGATTGTGATGAACATTGGATGAGAGACTGCTTTGGCCTGCCGTGTGTCCACAGAATCGCAAATGCCATCATTAATAAGACGCCGATCATGCCGAGTGAGATACACCGCTTCTGGAAGCAATTGCAATGGGATATGGTTTAGACGAAAGAAGATCCAGTTGAGGACACAACACAGATGTGTGTTCAAGAGTTGAGATGGAAGCTAATGGATGACATGTGGCACGCTAAAACATTGAGCAAGGACCAAATAGACCAAATCACCGAGTTGTTCTGGCACACGCAGCACCCGCATGAAACTTCGATGCAGGAGCCCACAGGAATCAATTCAAAAGGAAGGCCAAAGGGTTCGACAAAGTACGACACCAAGAGGGAGCCGAGCTTGTTTGAGCATCGGAGGGCTGAGTTAGAAGAGATTGAGAAGAATAAGGCCAGTGGAAGCCAAGGTAGAGGTCGGGTCGTGGCAAGAAGGGACCAAGTGGAGCTTCGTCGGGCATTGGGACCCAAGGGAGCCAATCCGAAGGGACAGGATCGCAACAGCTCCCTGAACAACCCATGATTTATATGGGGGTGAACTTTGGGGTTAAGAATGTGGATTACTTTTGGTTTCCGTACATTAACAGGGCCAGAGATGTATGTCCAGACGGGCATTGTGGATATCGGACACTGGCTGTATTGTTGGGATCAGAAGAGACTGCATATCCCATGGTTCGAATGCATGTGGCGGGCGAGTTGTTTGACAACAGAGATGTATACATGCCCATCTTGCCCGTACTACACCTGGGGATCACTTACGAGGACCTTATATTTCGGGTCAACTATGTCATCAGTCCTTGCAGCGAGGAGTATTGGCTCGACATGCCGATGATTGGTTTAGTGTTTACCACGCTATACCAAGTTGCTATTGTCCTATTATCCTGGGATGGCACATGCTTGTGCTTACCAATGAGGGTCTTTGACGAAAGCCTCGGCCCTCCAACACAGATATTGACGATGGCCCTCGTAGGAAACCGAAACCACTTCGTACCGGTATAGTTATTGTTTTTAAATAGCTAGTAATGTTTGTGCTTACCCTAAAACACAAAGCTCGATCATATTTTGTGTTTTCTATGTAGGTGTCGCTAAAGGATGGTTGTCCACTACCTCCCCCTCCGTACGCTTGGCGTCGATTCAAACACCCAAGTGTCGATGGTTGGGACTCTCAATTTCAGTCGAGGATTCAACTATTTCGGGATTATCGCATTAGATATAACCGTCCTCCAAATCCTCCGGTGTAGTTTAAGATGTAGATTATATTTCAAATGTATTTCAGATGTAATTTTAGATATAATTTCAGATGTAATTTATTTTAAGATTGTGCAGAAATGCGAATAATAGCTGTAAAACACTCAGATTGTGCATAACAGCTATGACACAGCTGTAACACACTGAAGTTGTAGGCTCAATTGAGAAATTGGGCCCAAATAGGCCCAATAGGAAGGATTGTAGAAGAAACGAGTGAAAAACTAAAAATTTCGAAATTGGGCCCAAATAGGCCCAATAGGAAGGATTGTAGAAGAAACGGGTGAAAAACTGAAAAATTTTGAAATTGGGCCCAAATAGGCCCAATAGGAAGGATTGTAGAAGAAACGGGTGAAAAACTAAAAATTTCGAAATTGGGCCCAAATAGGCCCAATAGGAAGGATTGTAGAAGAAACGGGTGAAAAACTAAAAATTTCGAAATTGGGCCCAAATAGGCCCAATAGGAAGGATTATAAAAGAAACGGGTGAAAACTGAAAAATTGAGAAATTGGGCCCAAATAGGCCCAATAGGAAGGATTGTAGAAGAAACGGGTAAAAAACTGAAAATTTTCAAAATTGGGCCGAAATAGGCCCAATAGGAAGGATTGTAGAAGATACGGGTGAAAAACTAAAAAAAAACGAAATTGGGCCCAAATAGGCCCAATAAGAAGGATTGTAGAAGAAACGGGTAAAAAACAAAAAAAATCGAAATTGGGCCCAAATAGGCCCAATAGAAAGTATTATAGAAGAAACGGGTGAAAACTGAAAAAAATTCGAAATTGGGCCCAAATAGGCCGAATAGGAAGTATTGTATAAGAAACGGGTGAAAAACTGAAAATTTCGAAATTGGGCCCATAATGTAGTTAGACTTATATACTATAGTATTTCGTTATATTTCATGTAGTTATACTTATATATTATAGTATTTCGTTATATTTCATGTAGTTATACTTATATACTATAGTATTTTGTTATATTTCATGTAGTTATACTTATATACTATAGTATTTCGTTATATTTCATGTAGTTACACTTATATACTATAGTATTTCTTTATATTTCATGTAGTTACACTTATATACTATAGTATTTCGTTATATTTCATGTAGTTATACTTATATACTATAGTATTTCGTTATATTTCATGTAGTTATACTTATATACTATAGTATTTCGTTATATTTCATGTAGTTACACTTATATACTATAGTATTTCCTTATATTTCATGTAGTTACACTTATATACTATAGTATTTCGTCATGATCCAAAGCACAACTATCTAATCGACATAAATACATGATCCTACAATCTAGTCATCGTCGGGGACTCTACCGCTGCCCTCTCCTCTCTCGTGCTGTGAATTAGTAAATCTTTGGGAAGCACGCGGTAAGGGATCAGCCATGGGCGTCTCGTGACCTATCAAATCCTGAATCCACGAAATAATCGTAGCGGTAACATCTGGTGGAAGCCCGTCCCTCTCTTCCAAAAAACGCCACATCCGACCGGTGAGAATCTGGGTCCGCTGAATACAGGACAAAGATTTCCATTACAACTAAACCGATTTTAAGCACGTAAAAATGATAAGCGATAAATAAAATGTTTCATACCATGAGAGTAGACACCGGTGGAGCTGGAGGGACGACAGGAGCCAGACCTGGACGATTCTGTCTAGGGGACCGTGCGTCCACATACGGATGTGACATCTGCTCCAGCCAGTCGATGTACGCATCGTCAGTGTCCCAAGCGAAGGTGGTATGGTCCATGTCCTGAAGCTCGATCGTCGGTCTAGGGTCGGCATCCCATGTGCACTGCTCGTCGTCGTATTTCAAAACGTACGACCTCAAGTCGACCCGCCTCTTCACCTCGCGTGGCGCTGGTGGATCCTCAGGAACCCCCTGCCTGTAACCGAACTGGCGGAGGACTCGGTCCGGCATGTACGGCTCCTGTATCTCGAGGCACTCAATAATGCCTCGGTACAAAGAAGGAGCGTCCTGAGGGGTGGTAAAGTCTAACGGACCCCACGGTGTCCAGGCAACCTAAAATGTCAAAATATATAATTTTCATTTCGTAAATTCAAAACGTATATTTATAATTTTAATTTCCTAAATTCAAAACGTATATTCATAATTTTAATTTCCTAAACGAAACGCAATAAAGCAGTAAAGTATTACCTCATCAAATCTCACGGCGTCTAAAATGCGGCGAATAGCAATCAGCCGCTCCGGATTCCGTCCCTGAGGAGCCTCCCTCCCGTCTCTCCGAGCGGCCCTCGTATCCGCCATGGCCTCCAGGTCAAGGACAGCATGACCTCGGAAAGTAGGAAAGTACGCCCAAATTCAGGCCTATATATATATAAAAACCCGTTAGCATATAATATCATATATTACAAAAATAAATTAAATTAATAATTACCCTTAGAAGAAGTGTACAGCCTGCAATGCCCTTCGCCCTGGCCCTTGACGCCTCACCCAAATTTCGATACAGGACAACCAATACGCCGACTCCCCAGGCATAACAACCGGTGCGGTCGTGGTCAACGACTAGCGCTATAACATCGCCACCTCTCTACCAAATTATAAAGAAACGACTGGATTCCAATGAGTCCAACGTTCCTAACTACTAGTGCTAACTAAACAGTCCAAGCACAACAATAGTCCACAAACATCAACATAACCGCCCTCAAGGCTATCAACATAAATATATATTCATAATAGCGTTGGTCTAACAGATATACAACCTATTATAATATCATATTTTAGTTCTCCAAAACAATTAACAAAACTGTTCCCAGACGAACACAGTATTCATTCCAAATTAATTACTCAATTAAACAACTGATAATTAATGGAAACATGGAATGATGAGCAAGAGCGAACCGCCACTTGCCTTAAATCCGCAGAAGCTTAAACGAAGCTAGGTACGACGACAACTGGTTTTCGGGCTCGAAGCAGGGACAGATTTGGCAATACAGATTCCTTCGGATCGACCCATAAAGAAACCCTAAGTTAGATTCTACAACAACGAGTACAAATCTAAAGAATAACGAAAGGAATCGAAAGGAACGAAGCCCGATCGAAACCACATGAGGCCAAGGCCGAAACAAGCCAAGAGCTTATGGGCGGCGGTCGCCTCCTACCTTACGGCGGGCGCCGCTGTTCGTGGCGGCGGGCGCCGCTACGAACACCAGAAAATATACACGAGAGGCAAAAACTCACCGACTTCGATTGTTTTGCTTCTCCTTTCCTTTGCTTTGGATTCTAAGCTTCTAAGGGCTTCCAAGGCTTCTCTTGGCAACTGGAATAACACCCAATGGAACTCCGATGATCGATCTCAAAGTCTCCAGCGAGAGCTTAATATTCCGACGAGATGATTGTGAGGGATTTGAGCTTCGAATTGAGCTTCAATCTGATCCCAAACATCCTCCTTAAATAGCCAAACCCTGGGGACAAGAAATGGGCAAGCCATGCACGTGGAGGGCCAAGATCGAGTCGTCCCCCGGTCGCCGGCAAGCCCCTGCAACTAGCCCTGCAACAGTGGCGGCGGTCGCCGCGACCGGTAAGACGTCGCCGCCCTTATGGGTCTCTGGCGGCGGTCGCCGCATTTCTGGCGGCGGTCGCCGCATTCCTAGGCCACTTGCATAGGAAGATAACGATGACGCTGGCTACTGGGCGGCGGTCGCCGCCAAGGCCCTTTTGCATCAGATTAAGCTTGGATTAGCTTTGGTCTTAGCCCGGGATAACAATAATCGTACACGAACGAGTATTAAATCCCAAAATACGTCGACTGTATATTATTTCACTTAGAAAAATATTACAAAGATTAAGAACATTACAGAATGTCTTTCTGTCTCTGAAATTAATTCGACGTGCGAAACGGGTGTTTGGAACGAATCCCAAAATACCCTTATAAAAGTACGGAGTATCACGCGAGATGATTCTGAGATTGAGAAGAGATAAGTCAAATAAGAAGAAGAGACGAATGAGTGGAGAATGTGTGAGTTTTACAATGACTAATATATCTTTTTATAGGCAAACAAAGCATCATTTACTATTTTTTCTTTGTTTTGTTAGAATATTAATAAAAATATACAAACTGAAGCTAAATTAATTATCATTATCTATATCATGACATGCATGCAAAAACTTTAATTTTTCATTTTTCATTTTCATAATCTTACCTACCATGAAATGCATATAAAAATTTTAGTTAGTACATTTTTAAAATTTAAACTATCCCAAATAATAATAATATGGTTTATTTGGACTTAATTATTTCAAAACATGTCAAAATTCATACATAAAATTTATAATGTTTCTCCCCAATGTCATTTTAATATAAATAAATTAAATTAGTATATATTTATATTTTAAATCATTAGAAATAATATTAAAATGGTTTATTTTCAATTAATGATATACAAAATACATAAAAAAAATTAAAATCTACCAAATATACCCAAAATGGGTGTCTATTGATAGAGAAAAATGAAACTGGAATTACGGTATTTTTTTATTTTTTTTTAACATTCATAAATTAATTAACACATTTTTTTTTAAATCTAACAGACGGTCACAACTTGCATAAACCACTTTTTTCCATTTCTTTTACATGCCTTGATACCCTCTTCATGCTCCATAGTATGGCCATCTCCATCTCCATGTTCTTCACTGCAGCAAACTGGGCTTACTTCTCCCTCTTGCATGCCTCTTTTGCCATTGACAATTCATGCGCTTTATTAAACATAGAGACTTTTTCTCTTTCCATCTCGCTAACAAGCTCATCCTCTTTATCACAACTTGCATATGCCACTTTTCCCCCTTTCTTTTACATGCCTTGATACCCTCTGAACGCTCCATAGTATGGCCTGTGAAAGCACTTTTCGGGATATCTACATTTGAATTATCATTGTCTATATTGGACTTTGATCTTTTTGAGCTTGTTGCATTTCCGGAGCATGGATTGTTCTGATTGACCTTGTTTAAATAAAATTGACTTCATTTCGGCTCGTTACAAAGAGCTTTCCATGCATGCATATCAGGAAAACTCTTCCCGTCATCATTTAAAAAATTGAATATTGTATTTTGGATAACATCATCCTCTGACTCCCCAATGCCTTAGTTTCTACTAGACTCTACATATTTACCATTAGACCTAGATACACTTTTTCTTATGACATGCCATCTATTCTTACAACTTTTTGTGTTTCACTCTAGTTGGCCTGGTTCTCTATAAGTGTTCTAGTCGGCTTGAACTCGGTTTCAAAATGTGTCTGAAGTTTGATTTTTGTTTGTTACCGCGTCAGTAGTGGTGTTTACGTACCCACTGATGAGGATCAAATCTTCAGCCTCACCCAGAAGCATCTTTTGGGTTTAGTGGAGTCACCGACATCACCACCACGAGCAACACGACTACTTCCACGTCCACAACCATGACCGCTACGCTGAGTTTGGTCAGGTGAATCGTCAAGATTATCGGGTTGGGTATTGAAGCTTGGGACCTAAATGGATTGAGAGACACCTCTAGTTGTGGCTATAAATGAATTTTGGGAGAGGATTTGCGTATAATACTGGATATTATACAAATCTAAGGACAAATCTTGAAAGTTGTTAGGGTAGTCACCCTTCTTTGACTTCAATGTGAGAGATTGAGACGAGATGATTGTGAGATTGAGAAGAGAGAAGTCAAATAAGAAGAAGAGACGAATGAGTGGAGAATGTGTGAGTTTTGCAATGACTAATACATCTTTTTTATAGGCAAATAAAGCATCATTTACTATTTTTTCCTTGTTTTGTTAGAATATTAATAAAAAAAAATACAAACTAAAGCTAAATTAATTTTCATTATCTATATCATGACATGCATGCAAAAACTTTAATTTTTAATTTTTCATTTTCATAATCTTACCTACCATGAAATGCATATAAAAATTTTAGTTAGTACATTTTTAAAATTTAAACTATCCCAAATAATAATAATATGGTTTATTTGGACTTAAATATTTCAAAACATGTCGAAATTCATACAAAAAATTTATAATGTTTCTCCCCAATGTCATTTTAATATAAATAAATTAAATTAGTATATATTTATATTTTAAATCATTAGAATTAATATTAAAATGGTTTATTTTCAATTAATGATATACAAAATACATAAAAAAGAATAAAATCTACCAAATATACCCAAAATGGGTGTCTATGGATAGAGAAAAATGAAACTAGAATTACGGTATTTTTTTATTTTTTTTAACATTCATAAATTAATTAAAACATGTTAAAAAAAAACTAACAGACGGTCACAACTTGCATAAGCCACTTTTTTCCATTTCTTTTACATGCCTTGATACCCTCTTGATGCTCCATAGTATGGCCATCTCCATGTTCTTCACTGCAACAAACTGGGCTTGCTTCTCCCTCTTGCATGCCTCCTTTGCCATTGACAATTCATGCGCTTTATTAAATATAGCCACTTTTTCTCTTTACATCTCGCTAACAAGCTCATCCTCTTTATCACAACTTGCATATGCCACTTTTCCCCCTTTCTTTTACATGCCTTGATACCCTCTGGACGCTCCATAGTATGGCCTGTGAAAGCACTTGTCGGGGTATCAACATTTGAATTATCATTGTCTATATTGGACTTCGATCTTTTTGAGCTTGTTGCACTTCCGGAGCTTGGATTATTCTGGTTGACCTTGTTTAAATAAAATTGACTCAATTTTGGCTCGTTACAAAGAGCTTTCCATGCATGCATATCAGGAAAACTCTTCCCGTCATCATTTAAAAAATTGAATATTGTATTTTGGATAACATCATCCTCTGACTCCCCAATGCCTTATTTTCTACTAGACTCTACATATTTTCCATTAGACCTAGATACACTTTTTCTTTTGACATGCCATCTATTCTTACAACTTTTTGCGTTTCACTCTAGTTGGCCTGATTCTGTATAAGTGTTCTAGTAGGCTTGAACTCGGTTTCAAAATGTGTCTGAAGTTTGATTTTTGTTTGTTACCGCGTCAGTAGTGGTGTTTACGTACCCACTGATGAGGATCAAATCTTCAGCCTCACCCAGAAGCATCTTTTGGGTTTAGTGGAGTCACCGACATCACCACCACGAGCAACACGACTACTTCCACGTCCACAACCATGACCGCTACGCTGAGTTTAGTCAGGTGAATCGTCAAGATTATCGGGTTGGGTACTGAAGCTTGGGACCTAAATGGATTGAGAGACACCCCTAGTTGTGGCTATAAATGAATTTTGGGAGAGGATTTGCGTGTAATACTGGATATTATACAAATCTAAGGACAAATCATGAAAGTTATTAGGGTAGTCACCCTTGTTTGACTTCAAGCTGAGAGATTGAGACGAGATGATTGTGAGATTGAGAAGAGAGAAGTCAAATAAGAAGAAGAGACGAATGAGTGGAGAATGTGTGAGTTTTGCAATGACTAATACATCTTTTTTATAGGCTAACAAAGCATCATTTACTGTTTTTTCCTTGTTTTGTTAGAATATTAATAAAAAATACAAACTGAAGCTAAATTAATTGTCATTATCTATATCATGACATGCATGCAAAAACTTCAATTTTTAATTTTTCATTTTCATAATCTTACCTACCACGAAATGCATATACATATTTTAGTTAGTACATTTTTAAAATTTAAACCATCCCAAATGATAATAAATATTTCAAAACTTGTCGAAATTCATACATAAAATTTATACTGTTTCTCCCCAATCTCATTTTAATATAAATAAATTAAATTAGTATATATTTATATTTTAAATCATTAGAATTAATATTAAAATGGTTTATTTTCAATTAATGATATACAAAATACATAAAAAAAATTAAAATCTACCAAATATACCCAAAATGGGTGTCTATGGATAGAGAAAAATGAAACTAGAATTACGTGGTTTTTTTTTAACATTCATAAATTAGTTAAAACATTTAAAAAAAAAACTAACAGACGGTCACAGCTTGCATACGCCACTTTTTTCCATTTATTTTACATGCCTTGATACCCTCTTGATGCTCTAGAGTATGGCCATCTCCATGTTCTTCACCGCAGCAAACTGGGCTTGCTTCTCCCTCTTGCATGCCTCATTTGCCATTGACAATTCATGCGCTTTATTAAACATAGCCACTTTTTCTCTTTCCATCTCGCTAACAAGCTCATCCTCTTTATCACAACTTGCATATGCCACTTTTCCCCCTTTCTTTTACATGCCTTGATACCCTCTGGACGCTCCATAGTATGGCCTGTGAAAGCACTTGTCGGGGTATCTACATTTGAATTATCATTGTCTATATTGGACTTCGATCTTTTTGAGCTTGTTGCACTTCCGGAGCATAGATTGTTCTGGTTGAGCTTCTTTAAATAAAATTGACTCCATTTTGGCACGTTACAAAGAGCTTTCCATGCATGCATATCAGGAAAGCTCTTCTCGTCATCATTTAAAAAATTGAATATTGTATTTTGGATAACATCATCCTCTGACTCCCCAATGCCTGATTTTCTACTAGACTCTACCTATTTTCCATTAGACCTAGATACACTTTTTCTTTTGACATGCCATCTATTCTTACAACTTTTTGCGTTTCACTCTAGTTGGCCTGATTCTCTATAAGTGTTCTAGTAGGCTTGAACTCGGTTTCAAAATTTGTCTGAAGATTGATTTTTGTTTGTTACCGCGTCAGTAGTGGTGTTTACGTACCCACTGATGAGGATCAAATCTTCAGCCTCACCCAAAAGCATCTTTTGGGTTTAGTGGAGTCACCGACATCACCACCACGAGCAACACAACTACTTCCACGTCCACAACCATGACCGCTACGCTGAGTTTGGTCAGGTGAATCGTCAAGATTATCGGGTTGGGTACTGAAGCTTGGGACCTAAATGGATTGAGAGACACCTCTAGTTGTGGCTATAAATGAATTTTGGGATAGGATTTGCGTATAATACTAGATATTATACAAATCTTGAAAGTTATTAGGGTATTCACCCTTGTTTGACTTCAAGGTGAGAGATTGAGACGAGATGATTGTGAGATTGAGAAGAGAGAAGTCAAATAAGAAGAAGAGACGAATGAGTGAAGAATGTATGAGTTTTGCAATGACTAATACATCTTTTTTATAGGCAAATAAAGCATCATTTACTATTTTCTCCTTGTTTTGTTAGAATATTAATAAAAATTACAAACTGAAGCTAAATTAATTGTCATTATCTATATCATGACATGCATGCAAAAACTTTAATTTTTAATTTTCATAATCTTACCTACCATGAAATGCATATAAAAATTTTAGTTAGTACATTTTAAAAATTTTAACTATCCCAAATAATAATAATATGGTTTATTTGGACTTAATTATTTCAAAACTATTCGAAATTCATACATAAAATTTATAATGTTTCTCCCCAATGTCATTTTAATATAAATAAATTAAATTAGTGTATATTTATAATTTAAATCATTAGAAATAATATTAAAATGGTTTATTTTCAATTAATGATATACAAAATACATAAAAAAAATAAAATCTACCAAATATACCCAAAATGGGTGTCTATGGATAGAGAAAAATAAAACTACAATTACGGTATTTTTTTTTAACATTCATAAAATAATTAAAACATTTAAAAAAAACTAACAGACGGTCACAACTTGCATAAGCCACTTTTTTCCATTTCTTTTACATGTCTTGATACCCTCTTGATGCTCCATAGTATGGCCATCTCCATCTACATATTCTTCACCGCAGCAAACTGGGCTTGCTTCTCCCTCTTGCATGCCTCCTTTGCCATTGACAATTCATGCACTTTATTAAACATAGCCACTTTTTCTCTTTCCATCTCGCTAACAAGCCCATCCTCTTTATCACAACTTGCATATGTCACTTTTCCCCCTTTCTTTTACATGCCTTGATACCCTCTGGACGCTACATAGTATGGCCTCTGAAAGCACTTGTCGGGGTATCTACTTTTGAATTATCATTGTCTATATTGGACTTCGATCTTTTTGAGCTTGTTGCACTTCCGGAGCTTGGATTGTTCTGGTTGACCTTGTTTAAATAAAATTAAATCCATTTTGGCTCGTTACAAAGAGCTTTCCATGCATGCATATTAGGAAAACTCTTCCCGTCATCATTTAAAAAATTGAATATTGTATTTTGGATAACATCATCCTCCGACTCCCCAATGCCTTATTTTCTACTAGACTCTACATATTTACTATTAGACCTAGATACACTTTTTCTTATGACATGCCATCTATTCTTACAACTTTTTGCCTTTTACTCTAGTTGGCCTGGTTCTCTATAAGTGTTCTAGTAGGCTTGAACTCGGTTTCAAAATGTGTCTGAAGTTTGATTTTTATTTGTTACCGCGTCAGTACTGGTGGTTACGTACCCACTGATGAGGATCAAATCTTCAGCCACACCCAGAAGCATCTTTTGGGTTTAGTGGAGTCACCGACATCACCACCACGAGCAACACGACTACTTCCACGTCCACAACCATGACCGCTACGCTGAGTTTGGTCAGGTGAATCGTCAAGATTATCGGGTTGGGTACTGAAGCTTGGGACCTAAATGGATTGAGAGACACCTCTAGTTGTGGCTATAAATGAATTTTGGGAGAGGATTTGCGTATAATACTGGATATTATACAAATCTAAGGACAAATCTTGAAAGTTATTAGGGTAGTCACCCTTGTTTGACTTCAAGGTGAGAGATTGAGACGAGATGATTGTGAGATTGAGAAGAGAGAAGTCAAATAAGAAGAAGAGACGAATGAGTGGAGAATGTGTGAGTTTTGAAATGACTAATACATCTTTTTTATAGGCAAATAAAGCATCATTTACTATTTTTTCCTTGTTTTGTTAGAATATTAATAAAAAAATACCAACTGAAGCTAATTAATTGTCATTATCTATATCATGACATGCATGCAAAAACTTTAATTTTTAATTTTTCATTTTCATAATCTTACCTACCATGAAATGCATATAAAAATTTTAGTTAGTACATTTTAAAAATTTAAACTATCCCAAATAATAATAATATGGTTTATTTGGACTTAATTATTTCAAAACTTGTCGAAATTCATACATAAAATTTATAATGTTTCTCCCCAATGTCATTTTAATAATAATAAATTAAATTAGTATATATTTATATTTTAAATCATTAGAAATAATATTAAAATGGTTTATTTTCAATTAATGATATACAAAATACATAAAAAAAATTAAAATCTACCAAATATACCCAAAATGGGTGTCTATGGATAGAGAAAAATGAAACTAGAATTACGTGGTTTTTTTTTAACATTCATAAATTAGTTAAAACATTTTTAAAAAAACTAACAGACGGTCACAGCTTGCATAAGCCACTTTTTTCCATTTATTTTACATGCCTTGATACCCTCTTGATGCTCTAGAGTATGGCCATCTCCATGTTCTTCACCGCAGCAAACTGGGCTTGCTTCTCCCTCTTGCATGCCTCCTTTGCCATTGACAATTCATGCACTTTATTAAACATAGCCACTTTTTCTCTTTCCATCTCGCTAACAAGCTCATCCTCTTTATCACAACTTGCATATGCCACTTTTCCCCCTTTCTTTTACATGCCTTGATACCCTCTGGATGCTCCATAGTATGGCCTGTGAAAGCACTTGTCGGGGTATCTACATTTGAATTATCATTGTCTATATTGGACTTCGATCTTTTTGAGCTTGTTGCACTTCCGGAGCATGGATTGTTCTGGTTGAGCTTCTTTAAATAAAATTGACTCCATTTTGGCTCGTTACAAAGAGCTTTCCATGCATGCATATCAGGAAAACTCTTCTCGTCATCATTTAAAAAATTGAATATTGTATTTTGAATAACATCATCCTCTGACTCCCCAATGCCTTATTTTCTACTAGACTCTACATATTTACCATTAGACCTAGATACACTTTTTCTTATGACATGCCATCTATTCTTACAACTTTTTGCGTTTCACTCTAGTTGGCATGGTTCTCTATAAGTGTTCTAGTAGGCTTGAACTCGGTTTCAAAATGTGTCTGAAGTTTGATTTTTGTTTGTTACCGCGTCAGTACTGGTGGTTACGTACCCACTGATGAGGATCAAATCTTCAGCCTCACCCAGAAGCATCTTTTGGGTTTAGTGGAGTCACCGACATCACCACCACGAGCAACACGACTACTTCCACGTCCACAACCATGACCACTACGCTGAGTTTGGTCAGGTGAATCGTCAAGATTATCGGGTTGGGTACTGAAGCTTAGGACCTAAATGGATTGAGAGACATCTCTAGTTGTGGCTATAAATGAATTTTGGGAGAGGATTTGCATATAATACTGGATATTATACAAATCTAAGGACAAATCTTGAAAGTTATTAGGGTAGTCACCCTTGTTTGACTTCAAGGTGAGAGATTGAGACGAGATGATTGTGAGATTGAGAAGAGAGAAGTCAAATAAGAAGAAGAGACGAATGAATGGAGAATGTGTGTGTTTTGCAATGACTAATACATCTTTTTTATAGGCAAATAAAGCATCATTTACTATTTTTTCCTTGTTTTGTTAGAATATTAATAAAAAAATACAATCTGAAGCTAAATTAATTGTCATTATCTATATCATGACATGCATGCAAAAACTTTAATTTTTCATTTTTCATTTTCATAATCTTACCTACCATGAAATGCATATAAAAATTTTAGTTAGTACATTTAAAAAATTTAAACTATCCCAAATAATAATAATATGGTTTATTTGGACTTAATTATTTCAAAACTTGTCGAAATTCATACATATAATTTATAATGTTTCTCCCCAATGTCATTTTAATAATAATAAATTAAATTAGTATATATTTATATTTTAAATCATTAGAAATAATATTAAAATGGTTTATTTTCAATTAATGATATACAAAATACATAAAAAAATTAAAATCTACCAAATATACCCAAAATGGGTGTCTATGGATAGAGAAAAATGAAACTAGAATTACGGTTTTTTTTTTAACATTCATAAATTAGTTAAAACATTTAAAAAAAAACTAACAGACGGCCACAACTTGCATAAACCACTTTTTTCCATTTATTTTACATGCCTTGATACCCTCTTGATGCTCTAGAGTATGGCCATCTCCATGTTCTTCACCGCAGCAAACTGGGCTTGCTTCTCCCTCTTGCATGCCTCCTTTGCCATTGACAATTCATGCGCTTTATTAAACATAGCCACTTTTTCTCTTTCCATCTCGCTAACAAGCTCATCCTCTTTATCACAACTTGCATATGCCACTTTTCCCCCTTTCTTTTACATGCCTTGATACCCTCTGGACGCTTCATAGTATGGCCTGTGAAAACACTTGTCGGGGTATCTACATTTGAATTATCATTGTCTATATTGGACTTCGATCTTTTTGAGCTTGTTGCACTTCCGGAGCATGGATTGTTCTGGTTGAGCTTCTTTAAATAAAATTGACTCCATTTTGGCTCGTTACAAAGAGCTTTCCATGCATGCATATCAAGAAAACTCTTCTCGTCATCATTTAAAAAATTGAATATTGTATTTTGAATAACATCATCCTCTGACTCCCCAATGCCTTATTTTCTACTAGACTCTACATATTTACCATTAGACCTAGATACACTTTTTCTTATGACATGCCATCTATTCTTACAACTTTTTGCGTTTCACTCTAGTTGGCCTGGTTCTCTATAACTGTTCTAGTAGGCTTGAACTCGGTTTCAAAATGTGTCTGAAGTTTGATTTTTGTTTGTTACCGCGTCAGTACTGGTGGTTACGTACCCACTGATGAGGATCAAATCTTCAACCTCACTCAGAAGCATCTTTTGGGTTTAGTGGAGTCACCGACATCACCACCACGAGCAACACGACTACTTCCACGTCCACAACCATGACCACTACGCTGAGTTTGGTCCGACATCACCACCACGAGCAACACGACTACTTCCACGTCCACAACCATGACCACTACGCTGAGTTTGGTCAGGTGAATCGTCAAGATTATCGGGTTGGGTACTGAAGCTTAGGACCTAAATGGATTGAGAGACATCTCTAGTTGTGGCTATAAATGAATTTTGGGAGAGGATTTGCATATAATACTGGATATTATACAAATCTAAGGACAAATCTTGAAAGTTATTAGGGTAGTCACCCTTGTTTGACTTCAAGGTGAGAGATTGAGACGAGATGATTGTGAGATTGAGAAGAGAGAAGTCAAATAAGAAGAAGAGACGAAGGAATGGAGAATGTGTGTGTTTTGCAATGACTAATACATCTTTTTTATAGGCAAATAAAGCATCATTTACTATTTTTTCCTTGTTTTGTTAGAATATTAATAAAAAAATACAATCTGAAGCTAAATTAATTGTCATTATCTATATCATGACATGCATGCAAAAACTTTAATTTTTCATTTTTCATTTTCATAATCTTACCTACCATGAAATGCATATAAAAATTTTAGTTAGTACATTTTAAAAATTTAAACTATCCCAAATAATAATAATATGGTTTATTTGGACTTAATTATTTCAAAACTTGTCGAAATTCATACATAAAATTTATAATGTTTCTCCCCAATGTCATTTTAATAATAATAAATTAAATTAGTATATATTTATATTTTAAATCATTAGAAATAATATTAAAATGGTTTATTTTCAATTAATGATATACAAAATACATAAAAAAATTAAAATCTACCAAATATACCCAAAATGGGTGTCTATGGATAGAGAAAAATGAAACTAGAATTACGGTTTTTTTTTTAACATTCATAAATTAGTTAAAACATTTTAAAAAAAACTAACAGACGGTCACAACTTGCATAAACCACTTTTTTCCATTTATTTTACATGCCTTGATACCCTCTTGATGCTCTAGAGTATGGCCATCTCCATGTTCTTCACCGCAGCAAACTGGGCTTGCTTCTCCCTCTTGCATGCCTCATTTGCCATTGACAATTCATGCGCTTTATTAAACATAGCCACTTTTTCTCTTTCCATCTCGCTAACAAGCTCATCCTCTTTATCACAACTTGCATATGCCACTTTTCCCCCTTTCTTTTACATGCCTTGATACCCTCTGGACGCTCCATAGTATGGCCTGTGAAAGCACTTGTCGGGGTATCTACATTTGAATTATCATTGTCTATATTGGACTTCGATCTTTTTGAGCTTGTTGCACTTCCTGAGCTTGGATTGTTCTGGTCGACCTTGTTTAAATAAAATTGACTCCATTTTGGCTCGTTACAAAGAGCTTTCCATGCATGCATATCATAAAAACTCTTCCCGTCATCATTTAAAAAATTGAATATTGTATTTTGGATAACATCATCCTCTGACTCCCCAATGCCTTATTTTCTACTAGACTCTACATATTTACCATTAGACCTAGATACACTTTTTCTTATGACATGCCATCTATTCTTACAACTTTTTGCGTTTCACTCTAGTTGGCCTGGTTCTCTATAAGTGTTCTAGTAGGCTTGAACTCGGTTTCAAAATGTGTCTGAAGTTTGATTTTTGTTTGTTACCGCGTCAGTACTGGTGGTTACGTACCCACTGATGAGGATCAAATCTTCAGCCTCACCCAGAAGCATCTTTTGGGTTTCGTGGAGTCACCGACATCACCACCACGAGCAACACGACTACTTCCACGTCCACAACCATGACTGCTACGCTGAGTTTGGTCAGGTGAATCATCAAGATTATCGGGTTGGGTACTGAAGCTTGGGACCTAAATGGATTGAGAGACACCTCTAGTTGTGGCTATAAATGAATTTTGGGATAGGATTTGCGTATAATACTGGATATTATACAAATCTAAGGACAAATCTTGAAAGTTATTAGGGTAGTCACCCTTGTTTGACTTCAAGGTGAGAGATTGAGACGAGATGATTATGAGATTGAGAAGAGAGAAGTCAAATAAGAAGAAGAGACGAATGAGTGGAGAATGTGTGAGTTTTGCAATGACTAATACATCTTTTTTATAGGCAAATAAAGCATCATTTACTATTTTTTCCTTGTTTTGTTAGAATATTAATAAAAAAATACAAACTAAAGCTAAATTAATTGTCATTATCTATATCATGACATGCTTGCAAAAACTTTAATTTTTCATTTTTCATTTTCATAATCTTACCTACCATGAAATGCATATAAAAATTTTAGTTAGTACATTTTAAATATTTAAACTATCCCAAATAATAATAATATGGTTTATTTGGACTTAATTATTTCAAAACTTGTCGAAATTCATACATAAAATTTATAATGTTTCTCCCCAATGTCATTTTAATAATAATAAATTAAATTAGTATATATTTATATTTTAAATCATTAGAAATAATATTAAAATGGTTTATTTTCAATTAATGATATACAAAATACATAAAAAAAAATAAAATCTACCAAATATACCCAAAATGGGTGTCTATGGATAGAGAAAAATGAAACTAGAATTACGGTATTTTTTTTAACATTCATAAATTAATTAAAACATTTACAAAAAACTAACACACGATCACAACTTGCATAAGCCACTTTTTTCTATTTCTTTTACATGCCTTGATACCCTCTTGATGCTCCATAGTATAGCCATCTCCATCTCCATGTTCTTCACCGCAGCAAACTGGGCTTGCTTCTCCCTCTTGCATGCCTCCTTTGCCATTGACAATCCATGCGCTTTATTAAACATATCCACTTTTTATCTTTCCATCTCGCTAACAAGCTCATCCTCTTTATCACAACTTGCATATGCCACTTTTCCCCCTTTCTTTTACATGCCTTGATACCCTCTGGACGCTCCATAGTATGGCCTGTGAAAGCACTTGTCGGGGTATCAACATTTGAATTATCATTGTCTATATTGGACTTCGATCTTTTTGAGCTTGTTGCACTTCCGGAGCTTGGATTATTCTGGTTGACCTTGTTTAAATAAAATTGACTCCATTTTGACTCGTTACAAATAGCTTTCCATGCATGCATATCAGGAAAACTCTTCCCGTCATCATTTAAAAAATTGAATATTGTATTTTGGATAACATCATCCTCTGACTCCCCAATGCCTTATTTTCTACTAGACTCTACATATTTACCATTAGACCTAGATACACTTTTTCTTATGACATGCCATCTATTCTTACAACTTTTTGGGTTTCACTGTAGTTGGCCTGGTTCTCTATAAGTGTTCTAGTAGGCTTGAACTCGGTTTCAAAATGTGTCTGAAGTTTGATTTTTGTTTGTTACCGCGTCAGTACTAGTTGTTACGTACCGACTGATGATGATCAAATCTTCAGCCTCACCCAGAAGCATCTTTTGGGTTTAGTGGAGTCACCGACATCACCACCACGAGCAACACGACTACTTCCACGTCCACAACCATGACCGCTACGCTGAGTTTGGTCAGGTGAATTGTCAAGATTATCGGGTTGGGTACTGAAGCTTGGGACCTAAATGGATTGAGAGACACCTCTAGCATATGGTTATATTTCGTTGTTTTGTGAGAGCTCAATGAACATTATTTCTTGTGTTATTAATCCTTAGTTTGCATATATGTCTTCAAAATTTGAAAGGGTTCTAATAATAGAATATACTGGTAAATTGTTGGTCAATCATGTCGAAGTAAGCATATTGTATGCATGCAATGGTTATGCTTTTTTTTTTGGTTTTGTGAGAGTTCAGTCAACATTGGATTATTTTGTTTTACATCCATAGTTTGCTTATATTTGTATAAATTTGAAAGTCTCCTTTCATTCCCTTGTATGGCGTATAAAGTATTATGGTCTTTAGATCTTATAATTGTACAATGTTTTAATGTAGGTTCATACTGAATGGCAAATAATAGAAGCGGTGAGTATAGGCCCAAAAACCAAATGTACCAGGAACTGTGAGATCTACTTGAAGCTGCAAGAAGGGCTAATCAACCGGGCGGGGGTAATGAAACATCTTTCTGTTAATTAAAAATAATAGTAGGCTTTATGTCATATATTATAATGTGTTGACATAATTTTTGTTGAGTTTAGGACGGAGAATGGAAGATGAAAGGTGGATGTTTTATATGCGGACCATAATTCACGGTGACCGTAATTACAGTAGGCTTCTGGCAAAAAAATAGAGAAATTGTTGCAAAGATTAGTCGAATTGGGTGAGCGTATTCCTCTGACTTGGGTTAAATTTAGGGTTAAGCAAATGGACCTTGCGGAGGAAATTTGCAGTTTGTTCAAAAGAAAAATCACAATGGAGGAAAATTAGAGAGCATTGCGGCATAGCCACCACTAAGATGAAAGTAAAGTTCACCTTTATCGATTGAATGGCAAGGACATAATCTTTCAAAGGCTATTCGAAGTTCATCAATAAATGGTGGGCTTGCACATCATTATGTTAATTATAATCCAATTATTATTACTATATGAAAGATTAACATCTAAAATTTAATCTATTGATATTAATTACATAAGTTAAAATTTTCAAATTGTGCTACCTCCTTTTCTTGTTTGGTAGACAGGGCCTCTGATCTTGTGCCCAGATCAGAAAACGCATTTCTTAGATCATCTCCCTCACAAGCACCCAAAAGTTTGACTGCCTTGCCAAAATCAGACAGAGATTGCCCCAGTTCTGCTCACTAAAGCATTAATGGTTATACTTGTACCTATACGAGTACAGTTGCAAAATAATGATAAGCATTATTCTGTAAGCTATAATGTATTTAAACTCAGTACAATTGTGCCTTTTCACAAGACGGTAAGCATACTTTTGAGTTCTGAGCCTCAACCATGTGGGTTTCAAGTTCATAAACATAATGCTATATAACTCAAAGACTGAAGTAACCTAAAATAACAGCATTGCAGCATCATAGACATGTTTTAAGCTTCAACATGAAAGCAAACATTTCAGGCTACAAGAAGTACCACTACAAACTAAATTTGCACTCTTTAAAAGCTTCTTGTTCCAAAGACATTATACATGTTTGTTATCACAATAGAGCACACACATTTTTCTCTCCCCGAGTGCCCAACACATGATATAAGAAACCTGAAAATAAAAGTAGACCTATATAATTCAAGATACTGCATGTTTGACCACTCAGAAACATGTATTTCTGTGTAAGAAAATGATCTTCAAACACAGAAGTGGAAACCATCACTAATACAGAATTTAGCTTAGATAACACTAAAAAAAAACACTAAGAGTGTTTACAAAAAAAGCGCTAAGAGTGTTTCATAACTCTTAGCACTCTTTTGTAGAAAGCGCTATAAACATTTTCTACTTTTTATTTTTAAAATGATTAACATTTTCTTAGCGTTTTTTATTTTATTTTATAAGAAAGCGTTATAAATATTTTCTACTTTTTACTTTTAAAATGATCACATTTTCTATAAAAACGCTAAAAGTGTTTCATAACTCATAAAAAAAGCGCTATAAACATTTTCTAATTTTTATTTTTAAAATGATCAATATTTTTTTTTTATAAAAAAACGTTAAGAGTTATAAACTCTCTTAGCAAAGCACTAAGAAATGTTTGCCTTAGATTTCCGCGCGAGCCTCCTGCTGTCTCTCGCGCCCTAACTCATCCTCTAATGTGCAAACCTCTCCCGCCGCCTCTCCCGCCGTTTAACCTTCTATCCCCCGTGCCCTACCTTCGGTTTTTTTCTCTCGACGGTAACCAGTTGGTCTCTCGGGTACGGCTTACATCGTCTTCGCAACCTTCTTCTGTATTGTTGCATCTTCTTTTGCTTCCAGTTGGTCTCTCGGGTACGGCTTCGCACTCCATTGTCTTTGCAACCTTCTTCTTTCGGTGGCGCTCTCTCGGGTACGACTTCCAGTTGGTCTCGTCGGTGGTTCTCTCGGTGGCGTCTTCGCAACCAGGTATGCCACTTTATTGCATCTTCTTCTGCTTGAATCTAGTTACATTAGGTTGTGGAATTGTTGTTGTCGTTCCGGTATGTGGGAATCGGTTTAGGGTTTGCTGAATCTGGAGTCGCTGAATTTGGTGTAGAAGATTAAAACCTTTTGGCTGGTATAAACTCTTTATTGTGATTGTAGACAAGTCTTATATAATGCACTATAGAGGCGCTAGATCATCAAGTCACTGACATTTTAGAAATCGATTATGAGCTGTAGTAAAAATTGCTTATGAAGCTGGCTTTGGATTTGAATTCTGGAAATCATTGAGCTCAGGTTACAAGGGGCTGATGTTCTGCAAACTCTTGGGAGTAAGAAATTTCAAGGTTGTTTTGTTAGAGCTTCCTGTTGTGTCAGTTTTAAAAAGTCTATCATCTTTTGGCTATTAATTTTTTGGGAGAGAACCAAAAAGGTTTATCTTTTTGGCTTTCTCGTTGACAACATCTCGAACATGCTTCTACACCAAATTCAGCAACATTCTCCTTCATGACCTACATGGCTACATGCATATGAATTGAGCTTAAAACTGTGATGACTTCTTCTCTGTATGAATGCTCATCTGGTTTGAGAATATGTGCAGTGCTCTGCCTTGTGTGCGTGCCAATTAGGCTTACCATACTTAAGCGACTTATATTTCACTATGCTCATAATGTTAGGGTTCATCCTGCAAACTTCAGTATTTATTATACTAAGATTACGAGTGAGTTTGACAAAGAAATCTTTGAAACAATGTCAACCCTTACCACCACAACGTTAAATTAATTTTTTTTGATATGGAAGTATTATCAGTTAATTATCTATCATATTCTATACGGTATTCTGAATCCTTTCATTAGTTTACAATTTACAGTACATAATTTGAAGGTCATTATAGATAAATGATAATAAGATAATTTACCAATACCATATCATTATTCATTGATTGTTGTATTCATGACCTTTCCTTGGTTGGGTTGAGCTGATTGTCTCACTAGAATGGTGAACCGTACTGTGTCTTCTACTCTTCTGCTGTCACCTTATTATTATAATATGCTTGTGTTGTGCTTTATTTTCCCAAATTCATGCTTCTTTTGTTATATGTATAATTCGTTTGATCTCTATGAGTGTGCATTATCACTATTTGTTCATTTCCTTCTCTTGTTGTATATCACTAAATCTATATCTATTTTGATCTCTACGGGTGTGCATTATCACTATTCATATATGAGTGTGCGGGAAGCTAATGTCTATTACAGGGCATTATGAGGTTTCCATGGGGTCAAGATGTTGGATACATACATTAAAAAAATCCCAGGTGGAGTGTATAAATGTGAAAATATATTCTTGTGTAGTTGTGTTTCAGACATGCTCTCATGTGTTTGCGTTGTTTATTTATTCAGTATGTTTGAATGAATTATAGTTGAAAAAATCTATTAGCATTTAGCAATACTCAGCTCTTGCTTCAATTATTTACAAAAAGTAACTCTATTGATAATGTGTTTAACTTGGCATCTTTGGTCGAGGTATTCATGTTGGATGATTTGAGAAGGTAACTTTTATACCACTTCCCTTGGATTATTCAAATTTATCTGTGTATTGCTTAAGAAGTATCTAGCAAGTTGTCCCTAAACCTATTATGATATATTGTCAATGATGGCAATAAAAACTTTTGCTTGCATTGAGTTTGTTTGTCTTCATATGAGAACATTTTCTTATGATGGTTCTATACTATTGATGTCTTCATTGATTTGATTCTTAAGTTGTAATACAGTATGTGCTGTCTCCTAGAGTATCTTACTTTTAACTGTGGAGTGATTTTATCAAAGGGTGGCAGGTCAGTTTTTAGCTGGAATGTGTCGTTTGTATGATCTAACACTGAGAGTATAGATTATGTGCTTAGCATAATTGATAATGACAGTTTCTTTTCCAAATAAAGACATCTTTTCACTTGTAGGTAAAGTGGGCGTATCTATTATGATCACTGAATTAAGAAGTAAAGGTAGCTTCATACACTTCATGTCATAGTTAGCTTCCTTTTTCTATACTTGATATTTTGATTTTGTAGGTTGTTCCTTTTATTTTAGGTTATATTTTTCTTTATTCTTCCTTGTTTTAATAATATTTTTCCAATGCTTGAATGATATGTGACCTAGTGAATTGAGTTATTTGTATATGATTATCCTATATTATTAGAGTAAGGTTCCGGTGCGGACGGTTCTTACGATGCGGACGTGCGGACGTGCGGACATGCACTTTAGGGCCTTAAATGTGCACTTTAACGTCTTAAATGTGCACTTTTGCAAAGAATTAGAAAAATGCTTGGGAAAAAAATCGATTTTTTTTTATTTTCTTAATTTTTTTGCAAAAGTGCACATTTAAGACGTTAAAGTGCACAATTAAGACCCTGAAGTGCATGTCCGCACGTCCGCACCGTAAGAACCGTCCGCACCGGAACCAAATTCTATATTATTATGTTGATAGTTTTAGTGAATACTACAATTTTGGAGAATTGTAGGTCTAAGCCTTAAATAATATGTTCTTTATTGCTGAAAGGGCATGTATTTGCTTTCTTAGGATACATTTCTATATGTATTCTGCTCTGGTGTGTTACGTTTCAGCTTAATTAACACATGCGTGTCCTTACCTGAGAAACACTGTCAATTGTAATTGACAACCTTTGTTTATTGTGGATTGTGCACTTTTGTTATATTGCAGTGATGGTATGTTTTCAATGTATTTTTCTTTCTAGTTTTATCCATTCTTGCAACTGCGAGGCAATATACACAGCAGCCACAATTTAAGTCTAGTAATGTCTTAATCTGAATTCATGTTGTCTAGTAGTCAGTTCAGTAGTCCAATGTTCTTGGAAAGAATGGAGCTCCTTTCAACACTTGCATTAATCTATAAAGACTAAAGAGTGCTTTCATAAAAATGTCAAGTTGAGCTCTGAACCATTGTGGTTCTATTATAGTATAGACGTGAGGCTATATTGGTTTTACTTGTTTGTTTCTATTCTTAATTTTGGCTAATTTCATCTTAATCAGGGGAACTTTGAATGTTGCTCTCTTTCCATCTTCTGATTTGCGGATCACATGTGCCTGGGATGATGGACAAACAGAGAGAATCTCTACTGTCAATAGTATTTTTGAGGTCTCACCTGTAGCAGTTGAAGAGATACCCACTAACACATCTGGTCGATTTTTTTTATTCGGGTTCCTGATCTTGGAGTTTTCTACTTTTGGCTATCGGAGAAGTCAATGCTTCTTGGCAAAGATCTGTTGTCCAAGGTATTTTTTAACGAGTTAATGCATTCTTGCTGCTTTCCTGCTTTTAAATCATTGTGTTCCAGTTGTTGTTAGCATTTGACTATTGTGCTTGACCTGCACTTTTTTGGTCCTATGTGGAAAACAATTTGCCTTGTGAATTACTACACGTATCACTTTTTGCATCTGGGCATTTGCTTTCAGAAGATATGGGATAAAGTTTCTAAATTTGTATCTCTTCTTTGGTATAGATGAAGGATTTGTTGAAGAGGAAGCCATCACTGGCATCATTAACAAGCATTAATGAGTCGCGCCTTGATTGTTTTGTTAGAATATTAATAAAAAATACAAACTGAAGCTAAATTAATTGTCATTATCTATATCATGACATGCATGCAAAAACTTCAATTTTTAATTTTTAATTTTCATAATCTTACCTACCACGAAATGCATATAAAAATTTTAGTTAGTACATTTTTAAAATTTAAACCATCCCAAATAATAATAAATATTTCAAAACTTGTCGAAATTCATACATAAAATTTATACTGTTTCTCCCCAATTTCATTTTAATATAAATAAATTAAATTAGTATATATTTATATTTTAAATCATTAGAATTAATATTAAAATGGTTTATTTTCAATTATTGATATATAAAATACATAAAAAAAAATCGACCAAATATACCCAAAATGGGTGTCTATGGATAGAGAAAAATGAAACTAGAATTACGGCATTTTTTTTTAACATTCATAAATTAATTAAAACATTAAAAAAAAAAACTAACAGACGGTCACAACTTGTATAAGCCATTTTTTTTCATTTCTTTTACATGCCTTGATACCCTCTTGATGCTCCATAGTATGGCCATCTCCATGTTCTTCACCGCAGCAAACTGGGCTTGCTTCTCCCTCTTGCATGCCTCCTTTGCCATTGAAAATTCATGCGCTTTATTAAGCATAGCTACTTTTTCTCTTTCCATCTCGCTAACAAGTTCATCCTCTTTATCACAACTTGCATATGTCACTTTTTTCCCTTTCTTTTACATGCCTTGATACCCTCTGGACGCTCCATAGTATGGCCTGTGAAAGGACTTGTCGGGGTATCTACATTTGAATTATCATTGTCTATATTGGACTTCGATCTTTTTGAGCTTGTTGCACTTTCGGAGCTTGGATTGTTCCGGTTGACATTGTTTAAATAAAATTGACTCCATTTTGGCTCGTTACAAAGAGCTTTTCATGCATGCATATCAGGAAAACTCTTCCCGTCATCATTTAAAAAATTGAATATTGTATTTTGGATAACATCATCCTCTGACTCTCCAATGCCTTATTTTCTACTAGACTCTACATATTTACCATTAGACCTAGATACACTTTTTCTTATGACATGTCATCTATTCTTACAACTTTTTGTGTTTCACTCTAGTTGGTCTGGTTCTCTATAAGTGTTCTAGTAGGCTTGAACTCGGTTTTAAAATGTGTCTGAAGTTTGATTTTTGTCTGTTATCGCGTCAGTACTGGTGTTTACGTACCCACTGATGAGGATCAAATCTTCAGCCTCACCCAGAAGCATCTTTTGGGTTTAGTGGAGTCAGCGACATCACCACCACGAGCAACACGACTACTTCCACGTCCACAACCATGACCGCTACGCTGAGTTCTGTCAGGTGAATCATCAAGATTATTGGGTTGGGTACTAAAGCTTGGGACCTAAATGGATTGAGAGACACCACCAGTTGTGGCTACAATTGAATTTTTGGAGAGGATTTGCGTATAATATGGGATATTATACAAATCTAAGGACAAATCTTGAAAGTTATTAGGGTAGTCACCCTTGTTTGACTTCAAGGTGATAGATTGAGACGAGAGGATTGTGAGATTGAGAAGAGAGAAATCATATATTAAGAAGAGACGAATGAGTGGAGAATGTGTAAATTTTGCAATGACCAATATATCTTATTTATAGGCAAATAAAGCATCATTTACTATCTTTTCCATGTTTTGTTAGAGTATTAACAAAAATATACAAATTGAAGCTAAATTAATTGTCATTATCTATATCATGACATGCATGCAAAAACTTTAACTTTTAATTTTTCATTTTCATAATCTTACCTACCATGAAATGCATATAAAAATTTTAGTTTTTAAAATTTAAACTATCCCAAATAATAATAATATGGTTTATTTGGACTTAATTATTTCAAAATTTGTCGAAATTCATACATAAAATTTATAATGTTTCTCCCCAATGTCATTTTAATATAAATAAATTAAATTAGTATATATTTATAATTTAAATCATTAGAAATAATATTAAAATGGTTTATTTTCAATTAATGATATACAAAATACATAAAAAAATTAAAATCTACCAAATATACCCAAAATGGGTGTCTATGGATAGAGAAAAATGAAACTAGAATTACGGTTTTTTTTTTAACATTCATAAATTAGTTAAAACATTTTAAAAAAAACTAACAGACGGTCACAACTTGCATAAACCACTTTTTTCCATTTATTTTACATGCCTTGATACCCTCTTGATGCTCTAGAGTATGGCCATCTCCATGTTCTTCACCGCAGCAAACTGGGCTTGCTTCTCCCTCTTGCATGCCTCATTTGCCATTGACAATTCATGCGCTTTATTAAACATAGCCACTTTTTCTCTTTCCATCTCGCTAACAAGCTCATCCTCTTTATCACAACTTGCATATGCCACTTTTCCCCCTTTCTTTTACATGCCTTGATACCCTCTGGACGCTCCATAGTATGGCCTGTGAAAGCACTTGTCGAGGTATCTACATTTGAATTATCATTGTCTATATTGGACTTTGATCTTTTTGAGCTTGTTGCACTTTCGGAGCTTGGATTGTTCTGGTTGACCTTGTTTAAATAAAATTGACTCCATTTTGGCTCGTTACAAAGAGCTTTCCATGCATGCATATCAGGAAAACTCTTCCCGTCATCATTTAAAAAATTGAATATTGTATTTTGGATAACATCATCCTCTGACTCTCCAATGCCTTATTTTCTACTAGACTCTACATATTTACCATTAGACCTAGATACACTTTTTCTTATGACATGCCATCTATTCTTACAACTTTTTGCGTTTCACTCTAGTTGGTCTGGTTCTCTATAAGTGTTCTAGTAGGCTTGAACTTGGTTTCAAAATGTGTATGAAGTTTGATTTTTGTTTGTTACCGCGTGGGTACTGGTGGTTACGTACCCACTGATGAGGATCAAATCTTCAGCCTCACCCAAAAGCATCTTTTGGGTTTAGTGGAGTCACCGACATCACCACCACGAGCAACACGACTACTTCCACGTCCACAACCATGACCGCTATGCTGAGTTTGGTCAGGTGAATCGTCAAGATTATCGGGTTGGGTATTGAAGCTTGGGACCTAAATGGATTGAGAGACATCTCTAGTTGTGGCTATAAATGAATTTTGGGAGAGGATTTGCGTATAATACTGGATATTATACAAATCTTGAAAGTTATTAGGGTAGTCACCCTTGTTTGACTTCAAGGTGAGAGATTGAGACGAGATGATTGTGATATTGAGAAGAGAGAAGTCAAATAAGAAGAAGAGACGAATGAGTGAAGAATGTGTGAGTTTTGCAATGACTAATACATCTATTTTATAGGCAAATAAAGCATCATTTACTATTTTTTCCTTGTTTTGTTAGAATATTAATAAAAAAATACAAACTGAAGCTAAATTAATTGTCATTATCTATATCATGACATGCATGCAAAAACTTTAATTTTTCATTTTTCATTTTTCATTTTCATAATCTTACCTACCATGAAATGCATATAAAAATTTTAGTTAGTATATTTTTAAAAATTAAACTATCCCAAATAATAATATAATGGTTTATTTGGACTTAATTATTTCAAAACTTGTCGAAATTCATACATAAAATTTATAATGTTTCTCCCCAATTTCATTTTAATATAAATAAATTAAATTAGTATATATTTATATTTTAAATCATTAGAAATAATATTAAAATGGTTTATTTTCAATTAATGATATACAAAAACCATAAAAAAATTAAAATCTACCAAATATACCCAAAATGAGTGTCTATGGATAGAGAAAAATAAAACAAGAATTACGGTATTTTTTTTTAACATTCATAAATTAATTAAAACATTTAAAAAAAAACTAACAAATGGTCACAACTTACATAAGCCAATTTTTTTCATTTCTTTTACATGTCTTGATACCCTCTTGATGCTCCATAGTATGGCCATCTCCATCTCCGTATTCTTCACCGCAGCAAACTGGGCTTGCTTCTCCCTCTTGCATGCCTCCTTTGCCAATGACAATTCATGCGCTTTATTAAACATAGCCACTTTTTCTCTTTCCATCTCGCTAACAAGCTCATCCTTTTTATCACAACTTGCATATGCCACTTTTCCCCCTTTCTTTTACATGCCTTGATACCCTCTGGACGCTCCATAGTATGGCCTGTGAAAGCACTTGTCGGGGTATCTACATTTGAATTATCATTGTTTATATTGGACTTCGATCTTTTTGAGCTTGTTGCACTTTCGGAGCTTGGATTGTTCCGGTTGACATTGTTTAAATAAAATTGACTCCATTTTGGCTCGTTACAAAGAGCTTTCCATGCATGCATATCAGGAAAACTCTTCCCGTCATCATTTAAAAAATTGAATATTGTATTTTGGATAACATCATCCTCTGACTCCCCAATGCCTTATTTTCTACTAGACTCTACATATTTACCATTAGACCTAGATACACTTTTTCTTATGACATGTCATTTATTCTTACAACTTTTTGCGTTTCACTCTAGTTGGTTTGGTTCTCTATAAGTGTTCTAGTAGGCTTGAACTCAGTTTCAAAATGTGTCTGAAGTTTGATTTTTGTTTGTTACCGCGCCAGTACTGGTGGTTACGTACCCACTGATGATGATCAAATCTTCAGCCTCACCCAGAAGCATCTTTTGGGTTTAGTGGAGTCACCGACATCACCACCACGAGCAACACGACTACTTCCACGTCCACAACCATGACCGCTATGCTGAGTTTGGTCAAGTGAATCGTCAAGATTATCGGGTTGGGTACTGAAGCTTGGGACCTAAATGGATTGAGAGACACCTCTGGTTGTGGCTATAAATGAATTTTGGAAGAGGATTTGTGTATAATACTGGATATTATACAAATCTAAGGACAAATCTTGAAACTTATTAGGATAGTCACCCTTGTTTGACTTCAAGGTGAGAGATTGAGACGAGATGATTGTGAGATTGAGAAGAGAGAAGTCAAATAAGAAGAAGAGACGAATGAGTGGAGAATGTGTGAGTTTTGCAATGACTAATACATTTTTTATAGGCAAATAAAGCATCATTTACTATTTTTTCCTTGTTTTGTTAGAATATTAATAAAAAATTAGAAACTGAAGCTAAATTAATTGTCATTATCTATATCATGACATGCATGCAAAAACTTTAATTTTTCATTTTTCATTTTCATAATCTTACCTACCATGAAATGCATATAAAAATTTTAGTTAGTACATATTTAAAGTTTAAACTATCCCAAATAATAATAATATGGTTTATTTGGACTTAATTATTTCAAAACTTGTCGAAATTCATACATAAAATTTATAATGTTTCTCCCCAATGTCATTTTAATATAAATAAATTAAATTAGTATATATTTATAATTTAAATCATTAGAAATAATATTAAAATGGTTTATTTTCAATTAATGATATACAAAATACATAAAAAAATTAAAATCTACCAAATATACCCAAAATGGGTGTCTATGGATAGAGAAAAATAAAACTAGAATTACGGTATTTTTTTTTAACATTCATAAATTAATTAAAACATTTAAAAAAAAACCAACAGACGGTCACAACTTACATAAGCCAATTTTTCCCATTTCTTTTACATGTCTTGATACCCTCTTGATGCTCCATAATATGGCCATCTCCATCTGCATATTCTTCACCGCAGCAAACTGGGCTTGCTTCTCCCTCTTACATGCCTCCTTTGCCAATGACAATTTGATGTGAATATGGATTCCTTCATTTTTGAAGAAGCTGAACAACTTGTACCGATGAAATTGTACGAAGCATTGAAGATGTCGAAACCGAGAAATCTTACTCTTCGACACCTTCTCGGTATTTCTGCCATAAAGGGAGCTACACATATCCAATGGAGGACCATTAGTAGTCATTGGAAAGCTAACAAAATGATCTACAACTTTTATGCCAACTGTTTCTATGAAATATGTTCGTATAAGTCCAGATATTGCAATCTTCGGCAGCAGTCCAACCATTTCCAAGGAAGTAACTAGTCTAAATTCAATGCCGAAAGACTCCAAGAGCCTCAACGTTTTTGCCATCAATTCCAACTGATATTATGCTTATTATTTCAGTTTTATTTAGTATAAAATTTGAAGAGTCTTTTGGTTAATGTTTTAGTTAATGTTTTGTTTGCTTGGAATGCAAGAGGTTTGAAGAGTGCCTTGCACTCTAATTTTGTAAGCCTATAAATAGGCTATGCTTCTTCCATTGTAAGACACGCTTGAATTGAATCAAAAAGTCTATCAAACTCTCTCTTCCCTTGTTCTAACATTCTTGCGTCAAATTCCCTTGTTGCCGAGTGTGTATATCTCTCCAACAACTTCTTTCTCAACCAAGTCTGCGTCGAGTCTTCCCTCCCCTTGAAGAACTATTCGTGAGCCAACATCCCACACCAAGAACGCCTACCAAAGGTGCCTCCATCATCCATCTCATCCATCCTCAAATCCATCACCATTACGAGTCATCCCAAACTCCACTCGCACCATCGCAGATTTCCTTCCCGGAACTTTCGAAAGCCTCTCAGTAGAACCGGCGTATCTTTTTATTCCCTACCCAGAAAGTTCTACAATTTTGAGGGAATAAACTAGACTTCAAGATCTAACTCTGGGATTTGGAATCACTTCATTCCGATCTCAGACGAGAGAGAACGGTCCATTTCAAGTCAAGTCACATTTCTGGGCTTTGCTTGACGATTCCTTGAAGATCTTCGAAGCCATTCCTCGCACCGTGTCATTCCCGATCCTTGATTCACATCATTTGGTATCAGAGCCACGCAAGGAGGTTTCGAAACCTTGTCATGTATCACCATAGAATCCACCAACCGATGACCATGTTTGAGCCTCTACAAATTTACCGAGAGCATCTCTCATCATTAAGATCTGATTTGAGAGACTTCCGAGAGATGCAAGATCGTCAATTTTCACTTCTTCACAAAACGCTGAAGGAAGAATTTACGAACCTCGAGGAGATGATCCGTCGATATTATTCACAAGAGAAAATAAAACTCAAAGGTGATGAATCACCTAAGGAAGAAGTGTGTGAAATTTTCATGGCCAAAGTTTTTGAAGAGCAAGTTGTTGAAGATGAATCAGAACTGAAAGAAGATGAGGCAAATTGCATTGTCAAACAACCACTTGTCAAAACCGCCGCCATGGAGGAAAAGAAAGGTAGTTCATCTTCTCTAACTTTTGATGTTCATGTGGATTCGAGGACGAATCTTTTTAAAGGTGGAGAGGATGATGTGAATATGGATTCCTTCATTTTTGAAGAAGCTGAACAACTTGTACCGATGAAATTGTACGAAGCATTGAAGATGTCGAAACCGAGAAATCTTACTCTTCGACACCTTCTCGGTATTTCTGCCATAAAGGGAGCTACACATATCCAATGGAGGACCATTAGTAGTCATTGGAAAGCTAACAAAATGATCTACAACTTTTATGCCAACTGTTTCTATGAAATATGTTCGTATAAGTCCAGATATTGCAATCTTCGGCAGCAGTCCAACCATTTCCAAGGAAGTAACTAGTCTAAATTCAATGCCGAAAGACTCCAAGAGCCTCAACGTTTTTGCCATCAATTCCAACTGATATTATGCTTATTATTTCAGTTTTATTTAGTATAAAATTTGAAGAGTCTTTTGGTTAATGTTTTAGTTAATGTTTTGTTTGCTTGGAATGCAAGAGGTTTGAAGAGTGCCTTGCACTCTAATTTTGTAAGCCTATAAATAGGCTATGCTTCTTCCATTGTAAGACACGCTTGAATTGAATCAAAAAGTCTATCAAACTCTCTCTTCCCTTGTTCTAACATTCTTGCGTCAAATTCCCTTGTTGCCGAGTGTGTATATCTCTCCAACAACTTCTTTCTCAACCAAGTCTGCGTCGAGTCTTCCCTCCCCTTGAAGAACTATTCGTGAGCCAACATCCCACACCAAGAACGCCTACCAAAGGTGCCTCCATCATCCATCTCATCCATCCTCAAATCCATCACCATTACGAGTCATCCCAAACTCCACTCGCACCATCGCAGATTTCCTTCCCGGAACTTTCGAAAGCCTCTCAGTAGAACCGGCGTATCTTTTTATTCCCTACCCAGAAAGTTCTACAATTTTGAGGGAATAAACTAGACTTCAAGATCTAACTCTGGGATTTGGAATCACTTCATTCCGATCTCAGACGAGAGAGAACGGTCCATTTCAAGTCAAGTCACATTTCTGGGCTTTGCTTGACGATTCCTTGAAGATCTTCGAAGCCATTCCTCGCACCGTGTCATTCCCGATCCTTGATTCACATCACAATTCATGCGCTTTATTAAACATAGCCACTTTTTCTCTTTCCATCTCGCTAACAAGCTCATACTCTTTATCACAACTTGCATATGCCACATTTTCCCCTTTCTTTTACATGCCTTGATACCCTCTGGACGCTCCATAATATGGCATGTGAAAGCACTTGTCGGGATATCTACATTTGAATTATCATTGTCTATATTGGACTTCGATCTTTTTGAGCTTGTTGCACTTCCGGAGCTTGGATTGTTCTGGTTGACCTTGTTTAAATAAAATTGACTCCATTTTGGCTCGTTACAAAGAGCTTTCCATGCATGCATATCAGGAAAACTCTTCCCGTCATCATTTAAAAAATTGAATATTGTATTTTGGATAACATCATCCTCTGACTCTCCAATGCCTTATTTTCTACTAGACTCTACATATTTACCATTAGACATAGATACACTTTTTCTTATGACATGCCATCTATTCTTACAACTTTTTGCGTTTCACTCTAGTTGGCGTGGTTCTCTATAAGTGTTCTAGTAGGCTTGAACTCGGTTTCAAAATGTGTCTGAAGTTTGATTTTTGTTTGTTACCGCATCAGTACTAGTGGTTACGTACCCACAGATGAGGATCAAATCTTCAGCCACACCCAAAAGCATCTTTTGGGTTTAGTGGAGTCACCGACATCACCACCACGAGCAACACGACTACTTCCACGTCCACAAAAGCATATAGTATAATATAAAATATAAATATTGTTCAGTCATGTGTTCTTTCCTTTCCTATGCTTTGCTGAGTTTGACACAAGAGCCATTCTTTAATTGCGTCTTCCATTACCAACTGTAATATTTGTTTCGATATCTACATGACTTGTCTTCTGCAGTACACGTATCATCTCAATAGAATTATTCATTACAGTTTTAAAGCCGAAGCTGACTTGGGCTTCAAGTCAGCTTCGGGTTGACCGCTACGCTGACTTGACAGCTACGCTGAGTTTGATCAGGTGAATCGTCAAGATTATCGGGTTGGGTACTGAAGCTTGGGTCCTAAATGGATTGAGAGACACCTCTAGTTGTGGCTATAAATGAATTTTGGGAGAGGATTTGCGTATAATACTGAATATTATACAAATCTAAGGACAAATCTTGAAAGTTATTAGGGTAGTCACCCTTGTTTTACTTCAAGGTGAGAGATTTAGACGAGATGATTGTGAGATTGAGAAGAGAGAAGTCAAATAAGAAGAAGAGACGAATGAGTGGAGAATGTGTGAGTTTTGCAATGACTAATACATCTTATTTATAGGCAAATAAAGCATCATTTACTATTTTTTCATTGTTTTGTTAGAATATTAATAAAAAAATTATATTAATAAAAAAATACAAACTGAAGCTAAATTAATTGTCATTATCTATATCATGACATGCATGCAAAAACTTTAATTTTTCATTTTTCATTTTCATAATCTTACCTACCATGAAATGCATATAAAAATTTTAGTTAGTACATTTTAAAAAGTAAAACTATCCCAAATAATAATAATATGGTTTATTTGGACTTAATTATTTCAAAACTTGTCGAAATTCATACATAAAATTTAAAATGTTTCTCCCCAATGTCATTTTAATATAAATAAATTAAATTAGTATATATTTATATTTTAAATCATTAGAAATAATATTAAAATGGTTTATTTTCAATTAATGATATACAAAATACATAAAAAAAATTAAAATCTATCAAATATACCCAAAATGGGTGTCTTTGGACAGAGAAAAATGAAACTAGAATTACGTTTTTTTTTAACATTCATAAATTAATTAAAACATTTAAAAAAAAACTAACAGACGGTCACAACTTGCATAAGCCATATTTTTCCATTTCTTTTACATGCCTTGATACCCTCTTGATGCTCCATAGTATGGCCATCTCCATCTCCATGTTCTTCACCGCAGCAAACTGGGCTTGCTTCTCCCTTTTGCATGCCTCCTTTGCCATTGACAATTCACGCGCTTTATTAAACATAGCCACTTTTTCTCTTTCCATCTCGCTAACAAGCTCATCCTCTTTATCACAACTTGCATATGCCACTTTTCCCCCTTTCTTTTACATGCCTTGATACCCTCTGGACGCTCCATAGTATGGCCTGTGAAAGCACTTGTCGGGGTATCTACATTTGAATTATCATTGTCTATATTGGACTTCGATCTTTTTGAGCTTGTTGCACTTCCAGAGCTTGGATTGTTTTGGTTGACCTTGTTTAAATAAAATTGACTCCATTTTGGCTCGTTACAAAGAGCTTTCCATGCATGCATATCAGGAAAACTCTTCCCGTCATCATTTAAAAAATTGAATATTGTATTTTGGATAACATCATCCTCTGACTCCCCAATGCCTTATTTTCTACTAGACTCTACATATTTACCATTAGACATAGATACACTTTTTCTTATGACATGCCATCTATTCTTACAACTTTTTGCGTTTCACTCTAGTTGGCCTGGTTCTCTATAAGTGTTCTAGTAGGCTTGAACTCGGTTTCAAAATGTGTCTGAAGTTTGATTTTTGTTTGTTACCGAGTCAGTACTGGTGGTTACGTACCCACAGATGAGGATCAAATCTTCAGCCTCACCCAAAAGCATCTTTTGTGTTTAGTGGAGTCACCGACATCACCACCACGAGCAACACGACTACTTCCACGTTCACAAAAGCATATAGTATAATATAAAATATAAAGATTGTTCAGTCCTGTGTTCTTTCCTTTCCTATGCTTTGCTGAGTTTGACCCAAGAGCCATTCTTTAATTGCGTCTTCCATTACCAACTGCAATATTTGTTTCGATATCTACATGACTTGTCTTCTACAGTACAAGTATCATCTCAATAGAATTATTCATTACAGTTTTAAAGCCGAAGCTGACTTGGGCTTCAAGTCAGCTTCGGGTTGACCGCTACGCTTACTTGACCGCTACGCTGAGTTTGGTCAGGTGAATCGTCAAGATTATCGGGTTGGGTACTGAAGCTTGGGACCTAAATGGATTGAGAGACACCTCTAGTTGTGGCTATAAATGAATTTTGGGAGAGGATTTGCGTATAATACTGGATATTATACAAATCTAAGGACAAATCTTGAAAGTTATTAGGGTAGTCACCCTTGTTTTACTTCAAGGTGAGAGATTGAGACGAGATGATTGTGAGATTGAGAAGAGAGAAGTCAAATAAGAAGAAGAGACGAATGAGTGGAGAATGTGTGAGTTTTGCAATGACTAATACATCTTTTTTATAGGCAAATAAAGCATCATTTACTATTTTTTCCTTGTTTTGTTAGAATATTAATAAAAAAATACAAATTGAAGCTAAATTAATTGTCATTATCTATATCATGACATGCATGCGAAAACTTTATTTTTTAATTTTTCATTTTCATAATCTTACCTACCATGAAATGCATATAAAAATTTTAGTTAGTACATTTTAAAAATTTAAACTATCCCAAATAATAATAATATGGTTTATTTGGACTTACTGATTTCAAAACTTGTCGAAATTCATACATAAAATTTATAATGTTTCTCCCCAATGTCATTTTAATATAAATAAATTAAATTAGTATATATTTATATTTTAAATCATTAGTAATAATATTAAAATGGTTTATTTTCAATTAATGATATACAAAATACATAAAAAAATTAAAATCAACCAAATATACCCAAAATGGGTGTCCATGGATAGAGAAAAATGAAACTAGAATTACATTTTTTTTAACATTCATAAATTAATTAAAACATTAAAAAAAAAACTAACAGACGGTCACAACTTGCATAAGCCACTTTTTTCCATTTCTTTTACATGCCTTGATACCCTCTTGATGCTCCATAGTATGGCCATCTCCATCTCCATGTTCTTCACCGCAGCAAACTATGCTTGCTTCTCCCTCTTGCATGCCTCATTTGCCATTGACAATTCATGCGCTTTATTAAACATAGCCACTTTTTCTCTTTCCATCTCGCTAACAAGCTCATCCTCTTTATCACAACTTGCATATGCCACTTTTCCCCTTTCTTTTACATGCCTTGATACCCTCTGGACGCTCCTTAGTATGGCCTGTGAAAGCACTTGTCGGTGTATCTACATTTGAATTATCATTGTCTATATTGGACTTCGATCTTTTTGAGCTTGTTGCACTTCCGGAGCTTGGATTGTTCTGGTTGACCTTGTTTAAATAAAATTGACTCCATTTTGGCTCGTTACAAAGAGCTTTCCATGCATGCATATGAGGAAAACTCTTCCCATCATCATTTAAAAAATTGAATATTGTATTTTGGATAACATCATCCTCTGACTCCCCAATGCCTTATTTTCTACTAGACTCTACATATTTACCATTAGACCTAGATACACTTTTTCTTATGACATGCCATCTATTCTTACAACTTTTTGCGTTTCACTCTAGTTGGCGTGGTTCTCTATAAGTGTTCTAGTAGGCTTGAACTCGGTTTCAAAATGTGTCTGAAGTTTGATTTTTGTTTGTTACCGCGTCAGTACTGGTGGTTACGTACCCACTGATGAGGATCAAATCTTCAGCCTCACCCATAAGCATCTTTTGCGTTTAGTGTAGTCACCGACATCACCACCACGAGCAACACGACTACTTCTACGTCCATAACCATGACCGCTATGCTGAGTTTGGTCAGGTGAATCGTCAAGATTATCGGGTTGGGTACTGAAGCTTGGGACCTAAATAGATTGAGAGACACCTCTAGTTGTGGCTATAAATGAATTTTGGGAGAGGATTTGCGTATAATACTGGATATTATACAAATCTAAGGACAAATCTTGAAATTTATTAGGGTAGTCACCCTTGTTTCACTTCAAGGTGAGAGATTGAGACGAGATGATTGTGAGATTGAGAAGAGAGAAGTCAAATAAGAAGAAGAGACGAATGAGTGGAGAATGTGTGAGTTTTGCAATGACTAATACATCTTTTTTATAGGCAAATAAAGCATCATTTACTATTTTTTCCTTGTTTTGTTAGAATATTAATAAAAAAATACAAACTGAAGCTAAATTAATTGTCATTATCTATATCATGACATGCATGCAAAAACTTTAATTTTTAATTTTTAATTTTTAATTTTCATAATCTTACCTACCATGAAATGCATATAAAATTTTAGTTAGTACATTTTAAAAATTTAAACTATCCCAAATAATAATAATATGGTTTATTTGGACTTAATTATTTCAAAACTTGTCGAAATTCATACATAAAATTTATAATGTTTCTTCCCAATGTCATTTTAATATAAATAAATTAAATTAGTATATATTTATATTTTAAATCATTAGAAATAATATTAAAATGGTTTATTTTCAATTAATGATATACAAAATACATAAAAAAATAAAAATCTACCAAATATACCCAAAAATGGGTGTCAATGGATAAAGAAAAATAAAACTAGAATTAAGTTTTTTTTTTTAACATTCATAAATTAATTAAAACATTTAAAAAAAAATAACAGACGGTCACAACTTGCATAAGCCACTTTGTTCGATTTCTTTTACATGCCTTGATACCCTCTTGATGCTCCATAGTATGGCCATCTCCATCTCCATCTCCATGTTCTTCACCGCAACAAACTGGGCTTGCTTCTCCCTCTTGCATGCCTCCTTTGCCATTGACAATTCATGCGCTTTATTAAACATAGCCACTTTTTCTCTTTCCATCTCGCTAACAAGCTCATCCTCTTTATCACAACTTGCATATGCCACTTTTCCCCCTTTCTTTTACCTTGATACCCTCTGGACGCTCCATAGTATGGCATATGAAAGCACTTGTCGGGGTATCTACATTTGAATTATCATTGTCTATATTGGACTTCGATCTTTTTGAGCTTGTGGCACTTCCGGAGCTTGGATTGTTCTGGTTGACCTTGTTTAAATAAAATTGACTCCATTTTGACTCGTTTCAAAGAGCTTTCCTTGCATGCATATCAGGAAAACTCTTCCCGTCATCATTTAAAAAATTGAATATTGTATTGTGGATAACATCATCCTCTGACTCCCCAATGCCTTATTTTCTACTAGACTCTACATATTTACCATTAGACCTAGATATACTTTTTCTTATGACATGCCATCTATTCTTACAACTTTTTGCGTTTCACTCTAGTTGGCCTGGTTCTCTATAAGTGTTCTAGTAGGCTTGAACTCGGTTTCAAAATGTGTCTGAAGTTTGATTTTTGTTTGTTACCGCGTCAGTACTAGTGGTTACGTACCCACTGATGAGGATCAAATCTTCAGCCTCACCCAGAAGCATCTTTTGCGTTTAGTGGAGTCACCGACATCACCACCACGAGCAACACGACTACTTCCACGTCCACAACCATGACCGCTACACTGAGTTTGGTCAGGTGAATCGTCAAGATTATTGGGTTGGGTACTGAAGCTTGGGACCTAAATGGACTGAGAGACACCTCTAGTTGTGGCTATAAATGAATTTTGGGAGAGGATTTGCGTATAATACTGGATATTATACAAATCTAAGGATAAATCTTAAAAGTTATTAGGGTAGTCACCCTTGTTTGACTTCAAGGTGAGAGATTGAGACGAGATGATTAGGAGATTGAGAAGAGAGAAGTCAAATAAGAAGAAGAGACGAATGAGTGGAGAATGTGTGAGTTTTGCAATGACTAATACATCTTTTTTATAGGCAAATAAAGCATCCTTTACTATTTTTTCCTTGTTTTGTTAGAATATTAATAAAAAAAATACAAACTGAAGCTAAATTAATTGTCATTATCTATATCATGACATGCATGCAAAAACTTTAATTTTTAATTTTTAATTTTCATAATCTTACCTACCATGAAATGCATATAAAAATTTTAGTTAGTACATTTTAAAAATTTAAACTATCCCAAATAATAATAATATGGTTTATTTGGACTTAATTATATCAAAACTTGTCGAAATTCATACATAAAATTTATAATGTTTCTCCCCAATGTCATTTTAATATAAATAAATTAAATTAGTATATATTTATATTTTAAATCATTAGAAATAATATTAAAATGGTTTATTTTCAATTAATGATATACAAAATACATAAAAAAAATTAAAATCTACCAAATATACCCAAAATGGGTGTCAATGGATAGAGAAAAATGAAACTAGAATTACTTTTTTTTTTTAACATTCATAAATTAATTAAAACATTTAAAAACAAACTAACAGACGGTCACAACTTACATAAGCCACTTTTTTCCATTTCTTTTACATGCCTTGATACCCTCTTGATGCTCCATAGTATGGCCATCTCCATCTCCATCTCCATGTTCTTCACCGCAGCAAACTGGGCTTGCTTCTCCCTCTTGCATGCCTTCTTTGCCATTGACAATTCATGCGCTTTATTAAACATAGCCACTTTTTCTCTTTCCATCTCACTAACAAGCTCATCCTCTTTATCACAACTTGCATATGCCACTTTTCCCCCTTTCTTTTACATGCCTTGATACCCTCTGGACGCTCCATAGTATGGCCTGTGAAAGCACTTGTCGGGGTATCTACATTTGAATTATCATTGTCTATATTGGACTTCGATCTTTTTGAGCTTGTTGCACTTCCGGAGCTTGGATTGTTCTGGTTGACCTTGTTTAAATAAAATTGACTCCATTTTGGCTCGTTACAAAGAGCTTTCCATGCATGCATATCAGGAAAACTCTTCCCGTCATCATTTAAAAAATTGAATATTGTATTTTGGATAACATCAACCTCTGACTCCCCAATGCCTTATTTTCTACTAGACTCTACATATTTACCATTAGACCTAGATACACTTTTTCTTATGACATGCCATCTATTCTTACAACTTTTTGCGTTTCACTCTAGTAGGCCTGGTTCTCTATAAGTGTTCTAGTAGGCATGAACTCGGTTTCAAAATGTGTCTGAAGTTTGATTTTTTTTGTTACCGCATCAATACTGGTGGTTACGTACCCACTGATGAGGATCAAATCTTCAGCCTCACCCAGAAGCATCTTTTGGGTTTGGTGGAGTCACCGACATCACCACCACGAGCAACACGACTACTTCCACGTCCACAACCATGACCGCTATGCTGAGTTTGGTCAGGTGAATCGTCAAGATTATCGGGTTGGGTACTGAAGCTTGGGACCTAAATGGATTGAGAGACACCTCTAGTTGTGGATATAAATGAATTTTGGGAGAGGATTTGCGTATAATACTGGATATTATACAAATCTAAGGACAAATCTTGAAAGTTATTAGGGTAGTCACCCTTGTTTGACTTCAAGGTGAGAGATTGAGACGAGATGATTATGAGATTGAGAACAGAGAAGTCAAATAAGAAGAAGAGACGAATGAGTGGAGAATGTGTGAGTTTTGCAATGACTAATACATCTTTTTTATAGGCAAATAAAGCATCTTTTACTATTTTTTCCTTGTTTTGTTAGAATATTAATAAAAAAAATACAAACTGAAGCTAAATTTAAACTATCCCAAATAATAATAATATGGTTTATTTGGACTTAATTATTTCAAAACTTGTCGAAATTCATACATAAAATTTATAATGTTTCTCCCCAATGTCATTTTAATATAAATAAATTAAATTAGTATATATTTATATTTTAAATCATTAGAAATAATATTAAAATGGTTTATTTTCAATTAATGATATACAAAATACATAAAAAAATTAAAATCTACCAAATATACCCAAAATGGGTGTCTATGGATAGAGAAAAATGAAACTAGAATTACGGTTTTTTTTTTTACATTCATAAATTAATTAAAACATTTAAAAAAAACTAACAGACGGTCACAACTTGCATAAGCCACTTTTTTCCATTTCTTTTACATGCCTTGATACCCTCTTGATGCTCCATAGTATGGCCATCTCCATGTTCTTCACCGCATCAAACTGGGCATGCTTCTCCCTCTTGCATGCCTCCTTTGCCATTGACAATCCATGCGCTTTATTAAACATAGCCACTTTTTCTCTTTCCATCTCGCTAACAAGCTCATCCTCTTTATCACAACTTGCATATGCCAGTTTTCCCCCTTTCTTTTACATGCCTTGATACCCTCTGGACACTCCATAGTATGGCCTGTGAAAGCACTTGTCGGGGTATCAACATTTGAATTATCATTGTCTACATTGGACTTCGATCTTTTTGAGCTTGTTGCACTTCCGGAGCTTGGATTGTTCTGATTGACCTTGTTTAAATAAAATTGACTCCATTTTGGCTCGTTACGAAGAGCTTTCCATGCATGCATATCAGGAAAACTCTTCCCGTCATCATTTAAAAAATTGAATATTGTGTTTTGGATAACATCATCCTCTGACTCCCCAATGCCTTATTTTCTACTAGACTCTACATATTTACCATTAGACCTAGATACACTTTTTCTTATGACATGCCATCTATTCTTACAACTTTTTGCGTTTCACTCTAGTTGGCCTAGTTCTCTATAAGTGTTCTAGTAGGCTTCAACTCGGTTTCAAAATGTGTCTGATGTTTGATTTTTGTTTGTTACCGCGTTAGTACTAGTGTTTACGTGCCCACTGATGAGGATCAAATCTTCAGCCTCACCCAGAAGCATCTTTTGGGTTTAGTGGAGTGATAAGGGAATAGTCATCGTATCACCTAATCAAATAAATCCTAGCAAACCTAAACAAGTAGTTAAGGCAAGCAAGGGTCGAATCCACAGGGAGGAAGGGATTAATCTATGTGTTGTTCGCATGCAATAGTAACAAGAGGGGGGTTTTGTAGTTGGTTGGTTGCAAACAAAACAAAGTAGAATGGATGAAATATCAAGGGAGAAAAACACTTAGCCAAGTAATGTCCACATAAGTCATTCAAAGGTTGTTCATAGATGAAGTCCTATCTTCCTATTCGGTTATTCCTGTCCCGATCTTATGTAAATTCAGAGGGAAACCTTACACAAAGAACCCTTACCAATGAATAACCCTAGTACCACTAAAGGTTCAACCCAAAGGCTGCAATGCATATAAGAAATAACCAGGATACACATAACGCTCGCTCAGATGCATTTTCCATGTAATTATCTCTCCCTACAATAGAACAATTTCAACCAGAGCATGTAAATTGTAGTTGCTACAGTAGAATAGGACGTTAGCCCAACAGTTTCCTAATCCTAGCAATATGAAAATCACCAATAACAACTAGTTGCGCGGGCTAGTGCAATCAATGAAATCCAATGGAATAAGCTTAGAAGAGATAATATAACTCAATAGGAATAAATAGATAGGAATAAAACCTCACAACCAGCTGAATAAACTCATGCTTCCATTACCGGACTAAGCCAAAGAGGCTTAGCTCCTCATAGACATGGTGAAAACTTCAAAGGAAAAGAAAACAACGATGAATGAAAATTGCAACTAAAGTGTGGATTTTTTTAACCCTAATGCATAAGGAGAGTATTTATAGGGCCCTAACAAATGACCTAGCCCATTAAGCAAATAACTGAAATAGAAATAAGAAAAAGGGAAAAGAAAACTAAAAAGATAATTCGGAATAAGTCCGAGCCTCTGCCGTGTCAGACCCGCGATCGCGGGTGGTGGACCTTGATCGCGGCCCATGTGGCTCCGCTCCCTTCAATCTCTCCGCGCCCGTAGAAAACACTCGACATGCTCCGAGGCCCGCGATCGCGGCACCCATGCCCGCGATCGCGGTTAATGCTCGGCATTCTTGTCCTTTGCCTTACACCAACCCGTCTCCTCTTTACTCCTTGGCGTCTTCTCTTGATGGCTTCCTTCCTCAGTGTCTTCATGATCTCCAAAGTAGCTCAAACACCTCTAAAAACACCAACTTCGCATCCAAATGCCATACACAAGAATGTGTCTAAATCTACCCGAATGGCACCAATAAAACCTCTAATAACTCTTAGTTAAGCCCTACAAAGTAGTGCTTATCAAACTCCCCCATACTTAGACCTTTGCTTGTCCTCGAGTAGACTAAAAGAAAGTCTACTCCTCCAATGTAGCACCCAAGGTCTCAGGAAGCATATCCTCCAACTAAGAGTTACCTAACCCATGCCAAAGCTTCTGGCACCAATCTCATCTACAACACATCCACAACTCAATAAGCGTTGAAGAAAGCCTTAGCTCTCCTCTGCATCTGAACCACCTGGTCCTCAACAGTGGTGAGGTGACTATCCAGGCGGTTGGCGTGGTATTCAAGGTTGACCTCCATGTTGCGCTGTCACTCAGCGCTCCGCCGCTCCTGCTCATCCAAGCGGGTGGAGACTTGGCGTTCCCACTGAACGCTTCTCCTCTCATGCTCCTCTAGCCTCTGGGAGACGCCGCGTTCCCACTCGGCACTCTTTCGTATATGCTCGGCCTGCCTCAGCTGCAGGTTGGCCATTCTGTCTAGGAACTGGTCCCAGGGCGCCCCTCCAGATCCACTACCAGACCCAGATGCCTGGTAGGTATAGTCAGGGTAAACAGGTGGGCCCCTGGAACATAGCGGGGATGGCACATCGCTCTCCATGTCCACCGCTGCAGTCGCTTCCTCCTCCTCCTCGTTGTCGTCGTCGTCCCCTTCGTCTTCGGACGACGACCCCTGCTCTCCATCGACATAGAGGTAAAAATCCCTCGCCCGAGGCCCATAAGGCATCGGATGAGGCAGCCTCATTCGGTGGGTCCTTTCCTTCTTGGAGAGCCAGGTGTACTCTCCACCACGGACCTCCAGCAGATGGGATCTCCGTAGCAGTGTGATGTTGTAGGTGTAGATGTCGGCGGGGAAATCCCAATGGTCCGCGATGTTCTCATACTGCTGAGCGATAAGCGTCACCATGCCCCCCATGGAGATCTTGCCGCCCGTCTTCTCCCTCAGCCCGAGATAGCTGGAGAGGAACAAATCGACCCAGTCGGGGGTGTTATGGCTCTCTGGTGTCAAACACCAGAGCACTGTAAGGTCCAGCGTCGGAACCTTGTTCACCTCCCCCTGTCCCAGGAAGAACATGGCGAGCACCTTGTGCGCCAGCCTCAGACAGGGGTGCATCAGCTTGTAGTTATACTCGCCAGCGCTGGGGTTGAGTACCTCCCGGGTCGAATCCTGCCAGAAGAGCTCTGGCAAGGTGCCTGCAGCCTCCCAATCCTCGGCGGGAGCCTCAGTAACGCCAAACAGGTCCCGCAAACCTTGGTAGGACATCATCCTCTGCCGCCCCAGCAGGTTGAACGTGATCCCGTCATCGTGGCGCTCCAGCGTGGCTAGAAACTCCATGGTCAGCTCGCGCGAGGACGGGGCGGCAAGGTCAATGAAGTTGCCGAGCCCTCTGTGGCTCAGCAAGTGTTGTGTGCAGTCCTCCAAACCGAGTCGTTGTAGCGTCGACCGATCGAAGAACTTCGCCTGGACGAACTTCCGCGCGCTGAACGACTCATAGTAGCGCCTGTGCCTCTGGCTCCGCATGTTGCCTACGAAGGCTGCCATGGTGGGAAAAAGGAGCGAGAAAGCACAACAGAAAGAGTACCGGAGGGACCCACGATCGCGGGGTGTGGGGCGCGGTCGCGGTTTATGCTCGAATCGAAGCTCGCTGGAGAAGATGGGCCGCGATCGCGGGGTTGATGCCGGCGATCGCGGTTTCTGTGTTGCAGCGAACTTCGAGAAAAAATGGCTCTGGTGCTTTGCGGTGGCGCTGCGGTGGTCGCGGGGTTTGGCGTGGGTCCGGCGATCGTGGCTCGTGAGGCTATGAGAAATCCAAGAGTTGGAAAATGGAGATCTCACCCAAACGACGTCACGGAGTCGGAACGATAGTCGTGGGGCTGCAGGGGGGTGTCGCGGTGGTCGGGGTCGGAGATCCGATCTGGTGAGAGTGAGAGGTGGTGGTGGAGGTGTTGTAAAATGCCTCCACCGCCTCTCGCCTTTTATAATTGCCGCGATGAATACCCGCGATCGCGGGGTTAATGCCCCTGTATCCGTAACAGTCGGCGTGAGTTACGAGGCGCTAACTACCTCGAAAAACGCACCGGTTTTATTAAACCATGGGCAATTTTTTTTTGCTAGAACTCGCCATGGATCGCTGAGGGGAAACCGCGATCGCGGGTGTGACGCCGTGATCGCGGGTGCTGGATTCTGGCCTCCGCTACATAGTTAGTTCTAGTGCCCACAGAAAAAGAAAAACAAGTGCAAAGAAGAAGAAAGAAAAATAAAATCTAAGTCCTAAGAAAGGTAAAAACATAAATGAGTTCAACGACTCATACCTCGGGTTGCCTCCCGAGCAGCGCCATAGTTATCGTCGCGGCACGACGTCCTGCTGTACTTCTCATCCGGGGTTGCCTCCTGCAACCGTACTCCTTGCTCTTGTATTTGGAGGATGCTCCAGAATGTTCTTCAGCCTATACTCTGTCTTCCTCTTGTCGAACTCCATGCTGATTGTGCCTCTGCCCACGCCGATCTTTGTGTTGGAGGTCTTCATGAAAGGCCTCCCTAGCATTACTCATCCTCCTCGTTCCCCTGTGTTCATGACAAAGAAGTCTGCAGGAAAAACAAGGGTATCGACGCTTACCAGTACGTCCTTCACAACGCCCTCAGGAGTGATGACGGAGTTGTCAGCCAGTTGGATGACGATTTCCGTGCTCTCTAATGGTCCAATGTCGAGGTTGTTGTAGATGGACAGTGGTAAGACATTGATTGAAGCTCCCAAATCCAACAATGTCTCGCTGAATTCAGTCTCCCCAATCTTGCAGGGCACGCTGAACATTCCAGGATCCTCACACTTCTCGGGAATCCTCTTCTGCACCACAGCCGAGACATCCTTCTTGACCTTTGGCTTCTTCTTAGATCGCTCCTTTTGCTCCGCTATGGTCTTGCGTAGCTCTCTCAAGAAGGGGCTCTCCGGGTAGCCCTGGTATATCTCGCAGTATATTTTCGTATTCCCTTCATCTTCTAATGCTACAGGGAATGGCACCGGGATGTCAAAATATCCCTTCGGATAGTCATACTTGTTCATAAATGTCTTGCGAGGCGGAGCGCTTTTCGAGAGTTGATCGCGGGTGTCAACCCGCGATCGCGGTTCTCGCACTGGTTCCCCTCCATCGCGGCTGTCATGCCCGCGGTCGCGGTTAATGCTCGAGTTTTTCTCGGCTTTTGGGTCCGTAAACCCGCGATCGCGGCTGTCGCCCCGCGATCGTGGTTTTGCCTCGTACTTCTCTTTTAATTCCAACTTCTCTTCTTCATTTTCCCATCTTGGTCTTGACGTCATGCAGTTGACGTTTTGCCTTGGATTAATCTCAGTTTGAGATGGGAGTGCTCGTGACTCTCTAGCTTCGAGCTTGCTGACCGCCTGAGAGATCTGCCCTACCTGCTTCTCCAGGTTCTGGATACTGGACTTGGTCTCATGTTGGAACTGAACCATGTTTTGCTGCATGGTTCCTACTGTCTGCGTCAACGTGGTCATGTGTTGCGCCAATGTATTGACCTGGTCCTCTAGATTCATAGCACGGGGAGCTCCTTGTCCTTGCGGTCTCTGCTCTGTTGGGCCTCTGAACTGCTGGCCTCCTTGGAATGGTCGCTGGGGGTACTGCTGCTGCTGAGGGGGTCTTGGTCGGAACTCAGGGGAGTTCTCCACATTGTGCGTGTTCCCATACCTCAAGTTAGGATGGTCTCTCCATCCCGGATTGTAGGTACTGGAGTAGGGGTCGTACCGTTGTCTTTGTTGGTACCCCCCAACAGCGTTGACTTGCTCAGTGGGCTCCTCATGGAGTGTAGGGCATGCGTCAGTTGCATGCGTGGTGGCATAGCAAAATTCGCACTCCTTGACCCTCTGGGGTCCTTCCTTCCTCATCAAAACCTTGATCATCTCCTTCATTTCGCTCACTTCCCTCGCCATAGATGGGGGAACATTCTCACTTGAAGTGGCTTTCACAGCCTGGGCGCTCGCCCTCTTGCTGAATTGCCTTGAGCCTTCCGACAACTCGCTGAATATCTCAAATGCAGCGGTAGGGGTTTTGTTCAGTATGTTTCCCCCACACGCCGCGTTCACCATTCGTCGCTCTTCATCCAGCAATCCCCCGTACAGATATAAGACCAAATCCTGGTCTGAATACCCGTGATAGGGACAGCTAGAGCACAACCTCTTGAAACGCTCATAGTACTCGTAGAGCGTCTCCGTCCCATGCTGCTCTATGTTGCTCAGGTTGCGCTTGAGACTATTCAGCTTCGTTGCTGGAAAGTACTTTTCCAGGAACGCCTTCTTCATTTTCTCCCAGGTGTTAATGCTTCCTGGGGTGAGGTAGTAAAACCAGTCGTTGGCTGAATCCTTAAGTGAAAAAGAAAAAAGCCCTCAACGTGATTTGATCCTCAGTGACATTCCATGGCTTCATGGAACTGTACACGGGGTGGAACTCCGAGAGGTGCTTATTTGGGTCCTCTCCAGCTAGCCCATGGAACTGAGGTAAAAGATGGATAAGACCAGACTTGAGCTCAAAGTTCACTCCCGTGCCTAGCTCAGGGAATTGTACGGCCAGTGGCTGTTGCGTCAAGTTAGGCGCAGTCAGCTGCCTCAACGTAGGTGGTGGTACCTCGTCCGCCATCTCAAAAGTGGGATTCTCAAAGACCAAAGCTCGATTCACTCTGCGTCCTTGGGAGAAAGTTCTCTCAATCTCTGGATCAGGATCTAAAGGTGAAGAGTCAGCAGTACGGGTGTGGACCATAAGATAGGTCCACACACACAAGCAAACACACGAAAATCACACAGAAAAAAAAATCGAAAACACACAAAGCATGCAAAACACCAAAAATTCGCAATTGCCTTCCCGGCAACGGTGCCAATTTGATAAGGGAATAGTCGTCGTATCACCTAATCAAATAAATCCTAGCAAACCTAAACAAGTAGTTAGGGCAAGCAAGGGTCGAATCCACAGGGAGGAAGGGATTAATCTATGTGTTGTTCGCATGCAATAGTAACAAGAGGGGGGTTTTGTAGTTGGTTGGTTGCAAACAAAACAAAGTAGAATGGATGAAATATCAAGGGAGAAAAACACTTAGCCAAATAATGTCCACATAAGTCATTCAAAGGTTGTTCATAGATTAAGTCCTATCTTCCTATTCGGTTATTCCTGTCCCGATCTTATGTAAATTCAGAGGGAAACCTTACACAAAGAACCCTTACCAATGAATAACCCTAGTACCACTAAAGGTTCAACCCAAAGGCAGCAATGCATATAAGAATTAACCAGGATACACAGAACGCTCGCTCAGATGCATTTTCCATGTAATTATCTCACCCTACAATAGAACAATTTCAACCAGAGCATGTAAATTGTAGTTGCTACATCATAATAGGACGTTAGCCCAACAGTTTCCTAATCCTAGCAATATGAAAATCACCAATAACAACTAGTTGCGCGGGCTAGTGCAATCAATGAAATCCAATGGAATAAGCTTAGAAGAGATAATATAACTCAATAGGAATAAATAGATAGGAACAAAACCTCACAACCAGATGAATAAACTCATGCTTCCATTACCGGACTAAGCCAAAGAGGCTTAGCTCCTCATAGACATGGTGAAAACTTCAAAGGAAAAGAAAACAACGATGAATGAAAATTGCAACTAAGGTGTGGATTTTTTTAACCCTAATGCATAAAGAGAGTATTTATAGGGCCCTAACAAATGACATAGCCCATTAAGCAAATAACTGAAATAGAAATAAGAAAAAGGGAAAATAAAACTAAAAAGATAATTCAGAATAAGTCCGAGCCTCTGCCGTGTCAAACCCGCGATCACGGGTGGTGGACCTTGATCGCGGCCCATGTGGCTCCGCGCCCTTCAATCTCTCCGCGCCCGCAGAAAACTCCCGACATGCTCCGAGGCCCGCGATCGCGGCACCCATGCCCGCGATCGCGGTTAATGCTCGACATTCTTGTCCTTTGCCTTGCACCAACCCGTCTCCTCTTCACTCCTTGGCGTCTTCTCTTGATGGCTTCCTTCCTCAGTGTCTTCATGATCTCCAAAGTAGCTCAAACACCTCTAAAAACACCAACTTCGCCTCCAAACGCCATACACAAGAATGTGTCTAAATCTACCCGAATGGCACCAATAAAACCTCTAATAACTCTTAGTTAAGCCCTACAAAGTAGTGCTTATCATGGAATCACCGACATCACCACCACGAGCAACACGACTACTTCCACGTCCACAACCATGACCGCTACGCTGAGTTTGGTCAGGTGAATCGTCAAGATTATCGGGTTGGGTACTGAAGCTTGGGTCCTAAATGGATTGAGAGACACCTCTAGTTGTGGCTATAAATGAATTTTGGGAGAGGATTTGCGTATAATACTGGATATTATACAAATCTAAGGAGAAATCTTGAAAGTTATTAGGGTAGTCACCCTTGTTTGACTTCAAGGTGAGAGATTGAGACGAGATGATTATGAGATTGAGAATAGAGAAGTCAAATAAGAAGAAGAGACGAATGAGTGGAGAATGTGTGAGTATTGCAATGACTAATACATCTTTTTTATAGGCAAATAAAGCATCATTTACTATTTTTTCCTTGTTTTGTTAGAATATTAATAAAAAAATACAAACTGAAGCTAAATTAATTGTCATTATCTTTATCATGACATGCATGCAAAAACTTTAATTTTTCATTTTTCATTTTCATAATCTTACCTACCATCAAATGCATATAAAATTTTAGTTAGTACATTTTAAAAATTTAAACTATCCCAAATAATAATAATATGGTTTATTAGGACTTAATTATTTCAAAACTTGTCGAAATTCATACATAAAATTTATAATGTTTCTACCCAATGTCATTTTAATATAAATAAATTAAATTAGTATATATTTATATTTTAAATCATTAGAAATAATATTAAAATGGTTTATTTTCAATTAATGATATACAAAATACATAAAAAAATTTAAAATCTACCAAATATACCCACAATGGGTGTCTATGGATAAAGAAAAATGAAAGTAGAATTACGGTATTTTTTATATTTTTTTAACATTCATAAATTAATTAAAACAATAAAAAAAAATTAAGAGAGGGTCACAACTTGCATAAGCCACTTTTTTTCATTTCTTTTACATGCCTTGATACCCTCTTGATGCTCCATAGTATGGCCATCTCCATCTCCATATTCTTCACCGCAGCAAACTGGGCTTGCTTCTCCCTCTTCCATGCCTCCTTTGCCATTGACAATTCATGCGCTTTATTAAACATAGCCACTTTTTCTCTTTCCATCTCCCTAACAAGCTCATCCTCTTTATCACAACTTGCATATGCCACTTTTCCCCCTTTCTTTTACATGCCTTGATACCCTCTGGACGCTCCATAGTATGGCCTATGAAAGCACTTGTCGGGGTATCTACATTTGAATTATCATTGTCTATATTGGACTTCGATCTTTTTGAGCTTGTTGCACTTCCAGAGCTTGGATTATTCTAGTTGACCTTGTTTAAATAAAATTGACTCCATTTTGGCTCGTTACAAAGAGCTTTCCATGCATGCATATCAGGAAAACTCTTCCCGTCATCATTTAAAAAATTGAATATTGTATTTTGGATAACATCATCCTCTGACTCCCCAATGACTTATTTTCTACTAGACACTACATATTTACCATTAGACTTAGATACACTTTTTCTTATGACATGCCATCTATTCTTACAACTTTTTGCGTTTCACTCTAGTTGGCCTAGTTCTCTATAAGTGTTCTAGTAGGCTTGAACTCGGTTTCAAAATGTGTCTGAAGTTTGATTTTTGTTTGATACCGCGTTAGTACTGGTGTTTACGTACCCACTGATGAGGATCAAATCTTCAGCCTCACCCAGAAGCATCTTTTGGGTTTAGTGGAGTCACCGACATCACCACCACGAGCAACACGACTACTTCCACGTCCACAACCATGACCGCTACGCTGAGTTTGGTCAGGTGAATCGTCAAGATTATCGGGTTGGGTACTGAAGCTTGGGACCTAAATGGATTGAGAGACACCTCTAGTTGTGGCTATAAATGAATTTTGGGAGAGGATTTGGGTATAATAATGGATATTATACAAATCTAAGGACAAATCTTGAAAGTTATTAGGGTAGTCACCCTTGTTTGACTTCAAGGTGAGAGATTGAGACGAGATGATTGTGAGATTGAGAAGAGAGAAGTCAAATAAGAAGAAGAGACGAATGAGTGGAGAATATGTGAGTTTTGCAATGACTAATACATCTTTTTATAGGCAAACAAAGCATCATTGAATATTTTTTCCTTGTTTCGTTAGAATATTAATAAAAAAATACAAACGAAAGCTAAATTAATTGTCATTATCTATATCATGACATGCATGCAAAAACTTTAATTTTTCATTTTTCATTTTCATAATCTTACCTACCAAGAATGCATATAAAAAAATTTATTTAGTACATTTTTAAAATTTAAACTATCCCAAATAATAATAATATGGTTTATTTGGACTTAATTATTTCAAAACTTGTCGAAATTGATACATAAAATTTATAATGTTTCTCCCCAATGTCATTTTAATACAAATAAATTAAATTAGTATATATTTTTCTATTTTAAATCATTAGAAATAATATTAAAATGGTTTATTTTCAATTAATGATATACAAAATACATAAAAAAATTTAAAATCTACCAAATATACCCAAAATGGGTGTCTATGGATAGAGAAAATGAAAGTAGAATTACGGTATTTTTTATATTTTTTTAACATTCATAAATTAATTAAAACATTAAAAAAAACTAACAGAGGGTCACAACTTGCATAAGCCACTTTTTTTCATTTCTTTTACATGCCTTGATACCCTCTTGATGCTCCATAGTATGGCCATCTCCATCTCCATGTTCTTCACCGCAGCAAACTGGGCTTGCTTCTCCCTCTTACATGCCTCCTTTGCCATTGACAATTCATGCGCTTTATTAAACATAGCCACTTTTTCTCTTTCCATCTCCCTAATAAGCTCATCCTCTTTATCACAACTTGCATATGCCACTTTCCCCCCTTTCTTTTACATGCCTTGATACCCTCTGGACGCTCCATAGTATTGGCCTGTGAAAGCACTTGTCGGGGTATCTACATTTGAATTATCATTGTCTATATTGGACTTCGATCTTTTTGAGCTTGTTGCACTTCCGGAGCTTGGATTATTCTAGTTGACCTTGTTGAAAAAAAATTGACTCCATTTTGGCTCGTTACAAAGAGCTTTCCATGCATGCATCAGGAAAACTCTTCCCGTCATCATTTAAAAAATTGAATATTGTATTTTGGATAACATCATCCTCTGACTCCCCAATGCCTTATTTTCTACTAGACTCTAAATATTTACCATTATACCTAGATACACTTTTTCTTATGACATGCCATCTATTCTTACAACTTTTTGCGTTTCACTCTAGTTGGCCTGGTTCTCTATAAGTGTTCTAGTAGGCTTGAACTCGGTTTCAAAATGTGTCTGAAGTTTGATTTTTGTTTGTTACCGCGTCAGTACTGGTGTTTACGTACCCACTGATGAGGATCAAATCTTCAGCCTCACCCAGAAGCATCTTTTGGGTTTAGTGGAGTCACCGACATCACCACCACGAGCAACACGACTACTTCCACGTCCACAACCATGACCGCTACGCTGAGTTGGTCAGGTGAATCGTCAAGATTATCGGGTTGGGTACTGAAGCTTGGGACCTAAATGGATTGAGAGACACCTCTAGTTGTGGCTATAAATGAATTTTGGGAGAGGATTTGGGTATAATACTGGATATTATACAAATCTAAGGACAAATCTTGAAAGTTATTAGGGTAGTCACCCTTGTTTGACTTCAAGGTGAGAGATTGAGACGAGATGATTGTGAGATTGAGAAGAGAGAAGTCAAATAAGAAGAAGAGACGAATGAGTGGAGAATGTGTGAGTTTTGCAATGACTAATACATCTTTTTATAGGCAAATAAAGCATCATTTACTATTTTTTCCTTGTTTTGTTAGAATATTAATAAAAAAATACAAACGGAAGCTAAATTAATTGTCATTATCTATATCATGACATGCATGCAAAAACTTTAATTTTTCATTTTCATAATCTTACCTACCAAGAATGCATATAAAAAAATTTAGTTAGTACATTTTTAAAATTTAAACTATCCCAAATAATAATAATATGGTTTATTTGGACTTAATTATTTCAAAACTTGTCGAAATTCATACATAAAATTTATAATGTTTCTCCCCAATGTCATTTTAATATAAATAAATTAAATTAGTATATATTTTTCTATTTTAAATCATTAGAAATAATATTAAAATGGTTTATTTTCAATTAATGATATACAAAATACATAAAAAAATTTAAAATCTACCAAATATACCCAAAATGGGTGTCTATGGATAGAGAAAAATGAAAGTAGAATTACGGTATTTTTTATATTTTTTTAACATTCATAAATTAATTAAAACATTAAAAAAAACTAACAGAGGGTCACAACTTGCATAAGCCACTTTTTTTCATTTCCTTTACATGCCTTGATACCCTCTTGATGCTCCATAGTATGGCCATCTCCATCTCCATGTTCTTCACCGCAGCAAACTGGGCTTGCTTCTCCCTCTTACATGCCTCCTTTGCCATTGACAATTCATGCGCTTTATTAAACATAGCCACTTTTTCTCTTTCCATCTCCCTAATAAGCTCATCCTCTTTATCACAACTTGCATATGCCACTTTTCCCCCTTTCTTTTACATGCCTTGATACCCTCTGGACGCTCCATAGTATTGGCCTGTGAAAGCACTTGTCGGGGTATCTACATTTGAATTATCATTGTCTATATTGGACTTCGATCTTTTTGAGCTTGTTGCACTTCCGGAGCTTGGATTATTCTAGTTGACCTTGTTTAAATAAAATCGACTCCATTTTGGCTCGTTACAAAGAGCTTTCCATGCATGCATCAGGAAAACTCTTCCCGTCATCATTTAAAAAATTGAATATTGTATTTTGGATAACATCATCCTCTGACTCCCCAATGCCTTATTTTCTACTAGACTCTAAATATTTACCATTATACCTAGATACACTTTTTCTTATGACATGCCATCTATTCTTATAACTTTTTGTGTTTCACTCTAGTTGGCCTGGTTCTCTATAAGTGTTCTAGTAGGCTTGAACTCGGTTTCAAAATGTGTCTGAAGTTTGATTTTTGTTTGTTACCGCGTCAGTACTGGTGTTTACGTACCCACTGATGAGGATCAAATCTTCAGCCTCACCCAGAAGCATCTTTTGGGTTTAGTGGAGTCACCGACATCACCACCACGAGCAACACGACTACTTCCACGTCCACAACCATGACCGCTACGCTGAGTTGGTCAGGTGAATCGTCAAGATTATCGGGTTGGGTACTGAAGCTTGGGACCTAAATGGATTGAGAGACACCTCTAGTTGTGGCTATAAATGAATTTTGGGAGAGGATTTGGGTATAATACTGGATATTATACAAATCTAAGGACAAATCTTGAAAGTTATTAGGGTAGTCACCCTTGTTTGACTTCAAGGTGAGAGATTGAGACGAGATGATTGTGAGATTGAGAAGAGAGAAGTCAAATAAGAAGAAGAGACGAATGAGTGGAGAATGTGTGAGTTTTGCAATGACTAATACATCTTTTTATAGGCAAATAAAGCATCATTTACTATTTTTTCCTTGTTTTGTTAGAATATTAATAAAAAAATACAAACGGAAGCTAAATTAATTGTCATTATCTATATCATGACATGCATGCAAAAACTTTAATTTTTCATTTTCATAATCTTACCTACCCAGAATGCATATAAAAAAATTTAGTTAGTACATTTTTAAAATTTAAACTATCCCAAATAATAATAATATGGTTTATTTGGACTTAATTATTTCAAAACTTGTCGAAATTCATACATAAAATTTATAATGTTTCTCCCCAATGTCATTTTAATATAAATAAATTAAATTAGTATATATTTTTCTATTTTAAATCATTAGAAATAATATTAAAATGGTTTATTTTCAATTAATGATATACAAAATACATAAAAAAATTTAAAATCTACCAAATATACCCAAAATGGGTGTCTATGGATAGAGAAAAATGAAAGTAGAATTACGGTATTTTTTATATTTTTTTAACATTCATAAATTAATTAAAACATTAAAAAAAAACTAACAGAGGGTCACAACTTGCATAAGCCACTTTTTTTCATTTCTTTTACATGCCTTGATACCCTCTTGATGCTCCATAGTATGGCCATCTCCATCTCCATGTTCTTCACCACAGCAAACTGGGCTTGCTTCTCCCTCTTCCATGCCTCCTTTGCCATTGACAATTCATGCGCTTTATTAAACATAGCCACTTTTTCTCTTTCCATCTCCCTAACAAGCTCATCCTCTTTATCACAACTTGCATATGCCAATTTTCCCCCTTTCTTTTACATGCCTTGATACCCTCTGGACGCTCCATAGTATTGGCCTGTGAAAGCACTTGTCGGGGTATCTACATTTGAATTATCATTGTCTATATTGGACTTCGATCTTTTTGAGCTTGTTGCACTTTCGGAGCTTGGATTATTCTAGTTGACCTTGTTTAAATAAAATCGACTCCATTTTGGCTCGTTACAAAGAGCTTTCCATGCATGCATCAGGAAAACTCTTCCCGTCATCATTTAAAAAATTGAATATTGTATTTTGGATAACATCATCCTCTGACTCCCCAATGCCTTATTTTCTACTAGACTCTAAATATTTACCATTATACCTAGATACACTTTTTCTTATGACATGCCATCTATTCTTATAACTTTTTGTGTTTCACTCTAGTTGGCCTGGTTCTCTATAAGTGTTCTAGTAGGCTTGAACTCGGTTTCAAAATGTGTCTGAAGTTTGATTTTTGTTTGTTACCGCGTCAGTACTGGTGTTTACGTACCCAATGATGAGGATCAAATCTTCAGCCTCACCCAGAAGCATATTTTGGGTTTAGTGGAGTCACCGACATCACCACCACGAGCAACACGACTACTTCCACGTCCACAACCATGACCGCTACGCTGAGTTGGTCAGGTGAATCGTCAAGATTATCGGGTTGGGTACTGAAGCTTGGGACCTAAATGGATTGAGAGACACCTCTAGTTGTGGCTATAAATGAATTTTGGGAGAGGATTTGGGTATAATACTGGATATTATACAAATCTAAGGACAAATCTTGAAAGTTATTAGGGTAGTCACCCTTGTTTGACTTCAAGGTGAGAGATTGAGACGAGATGATTGTGAGATTGAGAAGAGAGAAGTCAAATAAGAAGAAGAGACGAATGAGTGGAGAATGTGTGAATTTTGCAATGACTAATACATCTTTTTATAGGCAAATAAAGCATCATTTACTATTTTTTCCTTGTTTTGTTAGAATATTAATAAAAAAATACAAACGGAAGCTAAATTAATTGTCATTATCTATATCATGACATGCATGCAAAAACTTTAATTTTTCATTTTCATAATCTTACCTACCAAGAATGCATATAAAAAAATTTAGTTAGTACATTTTTAAAATTTAAACTATCCCAAATAATAATAATATGGTTTATTTGGACTTAATTATTTCAAAACTTGTCGAAATTCATACATAAAATTTATAATGTTTCTCCCCAATGTCATTTTAATATAAATAAATTAAATTAGTATATATTTTTCTATTTTAAATCATTAGAAATAATATTAAAATTGTTTATTTTCAATTAATGATATACAAAATACATAAAAAAATTTAAAATCTACCAAATTTACCCAAAATGGGTGTCTATGGATAGAGAAAAATGAAAGTAGAATTACGGTATTTTTTATATTTTTTTAACATTCGTAAATTAATTAAAACATTAAAAAAAAACTAACAGAGGGTCACAACTTGCATAAGCCACTTTTTTTCATTTCTTTTACATGCCTTGATACCCTCTTGATGCTCCATAGTATGGCCATCTCCATCTCTATGTTCTTCACCGCAGCAAACTGGGCTTGCTTCTCCCTCTTCCATGCCTCCTTTGCCATTGACAATTCATGCGCTTTATTAAACATAGCCACTTTTTCTCTTTCCATCTCCCTAACAAGCTCATCCTCTTTATCACAACTTGCATATGCCACTTTTCCCCCTTTCTTTTACATGCCTTGATACCCTCTGGACGCTCCATAGTATTGGCCTGTGAAAGCACTTGTCGGGGTATCTACATTTGAATTATCATTGTCTATATTGGACTTCGATCTTTTTGAGCTTGTTGCACTTCCGGAGCTTGGATTATTCTAGTTGACCTTGTTTAAATAAAATTGACTCCATTTTGGCTCGTTACAAAGAGCTTTCCATGCATGCATCAGGAAAACTCTTCCCGTCATCATTTAAAAAATTGAATATTGTATTTTGGATAACATCATCCTCTGACTCCCCAATGCCTTATTTTCTACTAGACTCTAAATATTTACCATTATACCTAGATACACTTTTTCTTATGACATGCCATCTATTCTTACAACTTTTTGCGTTTCACTCTAGTTGGCCTGGTTCTCTATAAGTGTTCTAGTAGGCTTGAACTCGGTTTCAAAATGTGTCTGAACTTTGATTTTTGTTTGTTACCGCGTCAGTACTGGTGTTAGCGTACCCACTGATGAGGATCAAATCTTCAGCCTCACCCAGAAGCATCTTTTGGGTTTAGTGGAGTCACCGACATCACCACCACGAGCAACACGACTACTTCCACGTCCACAACCATGACCGCTACGCTGAGTTGGTCAGGTGAATCGTCAAGATTATCGGGTTGGGTACTGAAGCTTGGGACCTAAATGGATTGAGAGACATCTCTAGTTGTGGCTATAAATGAATTTTGGGAGAGGATTTGGGTATAATACTGGATATTATACAAATCTAAGGACAAATCTTGAAAGTTATTAGGGTAGTCACCCTTGTTTGACTTCAAGGTGAGAGATTGAGACGAGATGATTGTGAGATTGAGAAGAGAGAAGTCAAATAAGAAGAAGAGACGAATGAGTGGAGAATGTGTGAGTTTTGCAATGACTAATACATCTTTTTATAGGCAAATAAAGCATCATTTACTATTTTTTCCTTGTTTTGTTAGAATATTAATAAAAAAATACAAATGGAAGCTAAATTAATTGTCATTATCTATATCATGACATGCATGCAAAAACTTTAATTTTTCATTTTCATAATCTTACCTACCATGAAATGCATATAAAATTTTTAGTTAGTACATTTTTAAAATATAAACTATCCCAAATAATAATAATATGGTTTATTTGGACTTAATTATTTCAAAACTTGTCGAAATTCATACATAAAATTTATAATGTTTCTCCCCAATGTCATTTTAATATAAATAAATTAAATTAGTATATATTTATATTTTAAATGATTAGAAATAATATTAAAATGGTTTATTTTCAATTAATGATATACAAAATACATAAAAAAATTTAAAATCTACCAAATATACCCAAAATGGGTGTCTATGGATAGAGAAAAATGAAAATAGAATTACGGTATTTTTTATATTTTTTTAACATTCATAAATTAATTAAAACATTAAAAAAAAAAACACAGGGTCACAACTTGCATAAGCCACTTTTTTTCATTTCTTTTACATGCCTTGATACCCTCTTGATGCTCCATAGTATGGTCATCTCCATCTCCATGTTCTTCACCGCAGCAAACTGGGCTTGCTTCTCCCTCTTCCATGCCTCCTTTGCCATTGACAATTCATGCGCTTTATTAAACATAGCCACTTTTTCTCTTTCCATCTCCCTAACAAGCTCATCCTCTTTATCACAACTTGCATATGTCACTTTTCCCCCTTTCTTTTACATGCCTTGATACCCTCTGGACGCTCCATAGTATTGGCCTGTGAAAGCACTTGTCGGGGTATCTACATTTGAATTATCATTGTCTATAGTGGACTTCGATCTTTTTGAGCTTGTTGCACTTCCGGAGCTTGGATTATTCTAGTTGACCTTGTTTAAATAAAATTGACTCCATTTTGGCTCGTTACAAAGAGCTTTCCATGCATGCATCAGGAAAACTCTTCCCGTCATCATTTAAAAAATTGAATATTGTATTTTGGATAACATCATCCTCTGACTCCCCAATGCCTTATTTTCTACTAGACTCTAAATATTTACCATTATACCTAGATACACTTTTTCTTATGACATGCCATCTATTCTTACAACTTTTTACGTTTCACTCTAGTTGGCCTGGTTCTCTATAAGTGTTCTAGTAGGCTTGAACTCGGTTTCAAAATGTGTCTGAAGTTTGATTTTTGTTTGTTACCGCGTCAGTATTGGTGTTTACGTACCCACTGATGAGGATCAAATCTTCAGCCTCACCCAGAAGCATCTTTTGGGTTTAGTGTAGTCACCGACATCACCACCACGAGCAACACGACTACTTCCATGTCCACAACCATGACCGCTACGCTGAGTTTGGTCAGGTGAATCGTCAAGATTATCGGGTTGTGTACTGAAGCTTGGGACCTAAACGGATTGAGAGACACCTCTAGTTGTGGCTATAAATGAATTTTGGGAGAGGATTTGGGTATAATACTGGATATTATACAAATCTAAGGATAAATCTTGAAAGTTATTAGGGTAGTCACCCTTGTTTGACTTCAAGGTGAGAGATTGAGACGAGATGATTGTGAGATTGAGAAGAGAGAAGTCAAATAAGAAGAAGAGACGAATGAGTGGAGAATGTGTGAGTTTTGGAATAACTAATACATCTTTTTATAGGCAAATAAAGCATCATTTACTATTTTTTCATTGTTTTGTTAGAATATTAATAAAAAAATACAAACTGAAGCTAAATTAATTGTCATTATCTATATCATGACATGCATGCAAAAACTTTAATTTTTAATTTTTCATTTTCATAATCTTACCTACCATGAAATGCATATAAAATTTTTAGTTAGTACATTTTTAAAATATAAACTATCCCAAATAATAATAATATAGTTTATTTGGACTTAATTATTTCAAAACTTGTCGAAATTCATACATAAAATTTATAATGTTTCTCCCCAATGTCATTTTAATATAAATAACTTAAATTAGTATATATTTATATTTTAAATCATTAGAAATAATATTAAAATGGTTTATTTTCAATTAATGATATACAAAATACATAAAAAAATTTAAAATCTACCAAATATACCCAAAATGGGTGTCTATGGATAGAGAAAAATGAAAGTAGAATTACGATATTTTTTATATTTTTTTAACATTCATAAATTAATTAAAACATTAAAAAAAACTAACAGAGGGTCACAACTTGCATAAACAACTTTTTTCCATTTCTTTTACATGCCTTGATACCCTCTTGATGCTCCATAGTATGGCCATCTCCATCTCCATGTTCTTCACCGCAGCAAACTGGGCTTGCTTCTCCCTCTTGCATGCCTCCTTTGCCATTGACAATTCATGCGCTTTATTAAACATAGCCACTTTTTCTCTTTCCATCTCCCTAACAAGCTCATCCTCTTTATCACAACTTGCATATGCCACTTTTTCCCCTTTCTTTTACATGCCTTGATACCCTTTGGACGCTCCATAGTATGGCATGTGAAAGCACTTGTCGGGGTATCTACATTTGAATTATCATTGTCTATATTTGACTTCGATCTTTTTGAGCTTGTTGCACTTCCGGATCTTGGATTATTCTCGTTGACCTTGTTTAAATAAAATTGACTCCATTTTGGCTCGTTACAAAGAGCTTTCCATGCATGCATCAGGAAAACTCTTCCCGTCATCATTTAAAAAATTGAATATTGTATTTTGGATAACATCATTCTCTGACTCCCCAATGCCTTATTTTCTACTAGACTCTAAATATTTACCATTATACCTAGATACACTTTTTCTTATGACATGCCATCTATTCTTACAACTTTTTGCGTTTCACTCTAGTTGGCCTGGTTCTCTATAAGTGTTCTAGTAGGCTTGAACTCGGTTTCAAAATGTGTCTGAAATTTGATTTTTGTTTGTTACCGCGTCAGTACTGGTGTTTACGTACCCACTGATGAGGATCAAATCTTCAGCCTCACCCAGAAGCATCTTTTGGGTTTAGTGGAGTCACCGACATCACCACCACGAGCAACACGACTACTTCCACGTCCACAACCATGACCGCTACGCTGAGTTGGTCAAGTGAGTCGTCAAGATTATCGGGTTGGGTACTGAAGCTTGGGACCTAAACGGATTGAGAGACACCTCTAGTTGTGGCTATAAATGAATTTTGGGAGAGGATTTGGGTATAATACTGGATATTATACAAATCTAAGGACAAATCTTGAAAGTTATTAGGGTAGTCACCCTTGTTTGACTTCAAGGTGAGAGATTGAGACGAGATGATTGTGAGATTGAGAAGAGAGAAGTCAAATAAGAAGAAGAGATGAATGAGTGGAGAATGTGTGAGTTTTGCAATGACTAATACATCTTTTTATAGGCAAATAAAGCATCATTTACTATTTTTTCCTTGTTTTGTTAGAATATTAATAAAAAAATAAAAACGGAAGCTAAATTAATTGTCATTATCTATATCATGACATGCATGCAAAAACTTTAATTTTTAATTTTTCATTTTCATAATCTTACCTACCATGAAATGCATATAAAATTTTTAGTTAGTACATTTTTAAAATATAAACTATCCCAAATAATAATAATATGGTTTATTTGGACTTAATTATTTCAAAACTTGTCGAAATTCATACATAAAATTTATAATGTTTCTCCCCAATGTCATTTTAATATAAATAAATTAAATTAGTATATATTTATATTTTAAATCATTAGAAATAATATTAAAATGGTTTATTTTCAATTAATGATATACAAAATACATAAAAAAATTTAAAATCTACCAAATATACCCAAAATGGGTGTCTATGGATAGAGAAAAATGAAAGTAGAATTACGGTATTTTTTATATTTTTTTAACATTCATAAATTAATTAAAACATTAAAAAAAAACTAACAGAGGGTCACAACTTGCATAAGCCACTTTTTTTCATTTCTTTTACATGCCTTGATACCCTCTTGATGCTCCATAGTATGGCCATCTCCATCTCCATGTTCTTCACCGCAGCAAACTGGGCTTGCTTCTCCCTCTTCCATGCCTCCTTTGCCATTGACAATTCATGCGCTTTATTAAACATAGCCACGTTTTCTCTTTCCATCTCCCTAACAAGCTCATCCTCTTTATCACAACTTGCATATGCCACTTTTCCCCCTTTCTTTTACATGCCTTGATACCCTCTGGACGCTCCATAGTATGGCCTGTGAAAGCACTTATCGGGGTATCTACATTTGAATTATCATTGTCTATATTGGACTTCGATCTTTTTGAGCTTGTTGCACTTCCGGAGCTGGGATTATTCTAGTCGACCTTGTTTAAATAAAATTGACTCCATTTTGGCTCGTTACAAAGAGCTTTCCATGCATGCATATCAGGAAAACTCTTCCCGTCATCATTTAAAAAATTGAATATTGTATTTTGGATAACATCATCCTCTGACTCCCCAATGCCTTATTTTCTACTAGACTCTACATATTTACCATTATACCTAGATACACTTTTTCTTATGACATGCCATCTAGTCTTACAAGTTTTTTCGTTTCACTCTAGTTGGCCTGGTTCTCTATAAGTGTTCTAGTAGGCTTGAACTCGGTTTCAAAATGTGTCTGAAGTTTGATTTTTGTTTGTTACCGCGTCAGTACTGGTGTTTACGTACCCACTGATGAGGATCAAATCTTCAGCCTTACCCAGAAGCATCTTTTGGGTTTAGTGGAGTCACCGACATCACCACCACGAGCAACAAGACTACTTCCACGTCCACAACCATGACCGCTACGCTGAGTTGGTCAGGTGAATCGTCAAGATTATCGGGTTGGGTACTGAAGCTTGGGACCTAAATGGATTGAGAGACACCTCTAGTTGTGGCTATAAATGAATTTTGGGAGAGGATTTGGGTATAATACTGGATATTATACAAATCTAAGGACAAATCTTGAAAGTTATTAGGGTAGTCACCCTTGTTTGACTTCAAGGTGAGAGATTGTGACGAGATGATTCTGAGATTGAGAAGAGAGAAGTCAAATAGGAAGAAGAGACGAATGAGTGGAGAATGTGTGAGTTTTGCAATGACTAATACATCTTTTTATAGGCAAATAAAGCCTCATTTACTATTTTTTCCTTGTTTTGTTAGAATATTAATAAAAAAATACAAACTGAAGCTAAATTAATTGTCATTATCTATATCATGACATGCATGCAAAAAATTTAATTTTTAATTTTTCATTTTCATAATCTTACCTACCATGAAATGCATATAAAATTTTTAGTTAGTTCATTTTTAAAATATAAACTATCCCAAATAATAATAATATGGTTTATTTGGACTTAATTATTTCAAAACTTGTCTAAATTCATATATAAAATTTATAATGTTTCTCCCCAATGTCATTTTAATATAAATAAATTAAATTAGTATATATTTATAGTTTAAATCATTAAAAATAATATTAAAATGGTTTATTTTCAATTAATGATATACAAAATACATAAAAAATTTTAAAATCTACCAAATATACCCAAAATGGGTGTCTATGGATAGAGAAAAATGAAACTAGAATTATAGTATTTTTTATTTTGTTTTAACATTCCTAAATTAATTAAAACATTCTAAAAAAAAAACTAACAGACGGTCACAACTTGCATAAGCCACGTTTTTCCATTTCTTTTACTTGCCTTGATACCCTCTTGATGCCCCATAGTATGGCCATCTCCATCTCCATGTTCTTCACCGCAGCAAACTAGGCTTGCTTCTCCCTCTTGCATGCCTCCTTTGCCATTGACAATTCATGCGCTTTATTAAACATAGCCACTTTTTATCTTTCCATCTCGCTAACAAGCTCATCCACTTTATCACAACTTGCATATGCCACTTTTCCCCCTTTCTTTTACATGCCTTGATACCCTCTGGACGCTCCATAGTATGGCCTGTGGAAGCACTTGTCGGGGTATCTACATTTGAATTATCATTGTCTATATTGGACATCGATCTTTTTGAGCTTGTTGCACTTCCGGAGCTTGGATTGTTCTGGTTGACCTTGTTTAAATAAAATTGACTCCATTTTGGCTCGTTACAAAGAGCTTTCCAAGCATGCATATCAGGAAAACTCTTCCCGTCATCATTTAAAAAATTGAATATTGTATTTTGGATAACATCATCCTCTGACTCCCCAATGCCTTATTTCTACTAGACTCTAAATATTTACCATTATACCTAGATACACTTTTTCTTATGACATGCCATCTATTCTTACAACTTTTTGCGTTTCACTCTAGTTGGCCTGGTTCTCTATAAGTGTTCTAGTAGGCTTGAACTCGGTTTCAAAATGTGTCTGAAGTTTGATTTTTGTTTGTTACCACGTCAGTACTGGTGTTTACGTATCCACTGATGAGTATCAAATCTTCAGCCTCACCCAAAAGCATCTTTTGGGTTTAGTGGAGTCACCGACATCACCACCACGAGCAACACGACTACTTCCATGTCCACAACCATGACCGCTACGCTGAGTTTGGTCAGGTGAATCGTCAAGATTATCGGGTTGTGTACTGAAGCTTGGGACCTAAACGGATTGAGAGACACCTCTAGTTGTGGCTATAAATGAATTTTGGGAGAGGATTTGGGTATAATACTGGATATTATACAAATCTAAGGACAAATCTTGAAAGTTATTAGGGTAGTCACCCTTGTTTGACTTCAAGGTGAGAGATTGAGACGAGATGATTGTGAGATTGAGAAGAGAGAAGTCAAATAAGAAGAAGAGACGAATGAGTGGAGAATGTGTGAGTTTTGCAATGACTAATACATCTTTTTATAGGCAAATAAAGCATCATTTACTATTTTTTCCTTGTTTTGTCAGAATATTAATAAAAAAATACAAACTGAAGCTAAATTAATTGTCATTATCTATATCATGACATGCATGCACAAAATTTAATTTTTAATTTTTAATTTTCATAATCTTACCTACCATGAAATGCATATAAAATTTTTAGTTAGTACATTTTTAAAATATAAACTATCCCAAATAATAATAATATGGTTTATTTGGACTTAATTATTTCAAAACTTGTCGAAATTCATACATAAAATTTATAATGTTTCTCCCCAATGTCATTTTAATATAAATAACTTAAATTAGTATATATTTATATTTTAAATCATTAGAAATAATATTAAAATGGATTATTTTCAATTAATGATATACAAAATACATAAAAAAATTTAAAATCTACCAAATATACCCAAAATGGGTGTCTATGGATAGAGAAAAATGAAAGTAGAATTACGGTATTTTTTATATTTTTTTAACATTCATAAATTAATTAAAACATTAAAAAAAACTAACAGAGGGTCACAACTTGCATAAGCCACTTTTTTTCATTTCTTTTACATGCCTTGATACCCTCTTGATGCTCCATAGTATGGCCATCTCCATCTCCATGTTCTTCACCGCAGCAAACTGGGCTTGCTTCTCCCTCTTGCATGCCTCCTTTGCCATTGACAATTCATGCGCTTTATTAAACATAGCCACTTTTTCTCTTTCCATCTCCCTAACAAGCTCATCCTCTTTATCACAACTTGCATATGCCACTTTTCCCCCTTTCTTTTACATGCCTTGATACCCTCTGGACGCTCCATAGTATGGCATGTGAAAGCACTTGTCGGGGTATCTACATTTGAATTATCATTGTCTATAGTGGACTTCCATCTTTTTGAGCTTGTTGCACTTCCGGAGCTGGGATTATTCTAGTCGACCTTGTTTAAATAAAATTGACTCCATTTTGGCTCGTTACAAAGAGCTTTCCATGCATGCATATCAGGAAAACTCTTCCCGTCATCATTTAAAAAATTGAATATTGTATTTTGGATAACATCATCCTCTGACTCCCCAATGCCTTATTTTCTACTAGACTCTACATATTTACCATTATACCTAGATACACTTTTTCTTATGTCATGCCATCTATTCTTACAACTTTTTGCGTTTCACTCTAGTTGGCCTGGTTCTCTATAAGTGTTCTAGTAGGCTTGAACTCGGTTTCAAAATGTGTCTGAAGTTTGATTTTTGTTTGTTACCGCGTCAGTACTGGTGTTTACGTACCCACTGATGAGGATCAAATCTTCAGCCTCACCCAGAAGCATCTTTTGGGTTTAGTGGAGTCACCGACATCACCACCACGAGCAACACGACTACTTCCACGTCCATAACCATGACCGCTACGCTGAGTTGGTCAGGTGAATCGTCAAGATTATCCGGTTGGGTACTGAAGCTTGGGACCTAAATGGATTGAGAGACACCTCTAGTTGTGGCTATAAATGAACTTTGGGAGAGGATTTGGGTATAATACTGGATATTATACAAATCTAAGGACAAATCTTGAAAGTTATTAGGGTAGTCACCCTTGTTTGACTTCAAGGTGAGAGATTGAGACGAGATGATTGTGAGATTGAGAAGAGAGAAGTCAAATAAGAAGAAGAGACGAATGAGTGGAGAATGTGTGAGTTTTGCAATGACTAATACATCTTTTTATAGGCAAATAAAGCATCATTTACTATTTTTTCTTTGTTTTGTTAGAATATTAATAAAAAAATACAAACTGAAGCTAAATTAATTGTCATTATCTATATCATGACATGCATGCAAAAACTTTAATTTTTAATTTTTAATTTTCATAATCTTACCTACCATGAAATGCATATAAAATTTTTAGTTAGTACATTTTTAAAATATAAACTATCCCAAATAATAATAATATGGTTTATTTGGACTTAATTATTTCAAAACTTGTCGAAATTCATACATAAAATTTATAATGTTTCTCCCCAATGTCATTTTAATATAAATAAATTAAATTAGTATATATTTATATTTTAAATCATTAGAAATAATATTAAAATGGTTTATTTTCAATTAATGATATACAAAATACATAAAAAAATTTAAAATCTACCAAATATACCCAAAATGGGTGTCTATGGATAGAGAAAAATGAAAGTAGAATTACGGTATTTTTTATATTTTTTTAACATTCATAAATTAATTAAAACATTAAAAAAAACTAACAGAGGGTCACAACTTGCATAAGCCACTTTTTTTCATTTCTTTTACATGCCTTGATACCCTCTTGATGCTCCATAGTATGGCCATCTCCATCTCCATGTTCTTCACCGCAGCAAACTGGGCTTGCTTCTCCCTCTTCCATGCCTCCTTTGCCATTGACAATTCATGCGCTTTATTAAACATAGCCACTTTTTCTCTTTCCATCTCCCTAACAAGCTCATCCTCTTTATCACAACTTGCATATGCCAATTTTCCCCCTTTCTTTTACATGCCTTGATACCCTCTGGACGCTCCATAGTATTGGCCTGTGAAAGCACTTGTCGGGGTATCTACATTTGAATTATCATTGTCTATATTGGACTTCGATCTTTTTGAGCTTGTTGCACTTTCGGAGCTTGGATTATTCTAGTTGACCTTGTTTAAATAAAATTGACTCCATTTTGGCTCGTTACAAAGAGCTTTCCATGCATGCATCAGGAAAACTCTTCCCGTCATCATTTAAAAAATTGAATATTGTATTTTGGATAACATCATCCTCTGACTCCCCAATGCCTTATTTTCTACTAGACTCTACATATTTACCATTATACCTAGATACACTTTTTCTTATGACATGCCATCTATTCTTACAACTTTTTGCGTTTCACTCTAGTTGGCCTGGTTCTCTATAAGTGTTCTAGTAGGCTTGAACTCGGTTTCAAAATGTGTCTGAACTTTGATTTTTGTTTGTTACCGCGTCAGTACTGGTGTTTACGTACCCACTGATGAGGATCAAATCTTCAGCCTCACCCAGAAGCATCTTTTGGGTTTAGTGGAGTCACCGACATCACCACCACGAGAAACACGACTACTTCCATGTCCACAACCATGACCGCTACGCTGAGTTTGGTCAGGTGAATCGTCAAGATTATCGGGTTTTGTACTGAAGCTTGGGACCTAAATGGATTGAGAGACACCTCTAGTTGTGGCTATAAATGAATTTTGGGAGAGGATTTGGGTATAATAATGGATATTATACAAATCTAAGGACAAATCTTGAAAGTTATTAGGGTAGTCACCCTTGTTTGACTTCAAGGTGAGAGATTGAGACGAGATGATTGTGAGATTGAGAAGAGAGAAGTCAAATAAGAAGAAGAGACGAATGAGTGGAGAATATGTGAGTTTTGCAATGACTAATACATCTTTTTATAGGCAAACAAAGCATCATTGAATATTTTTTCCTTGTTTCGTTAGAATATTAATAAAAAAATACAAACGGAAGCTAAATTAATTGTCATTATCTATATCATGACATGCATGCAAAAACTTTAATTTTTCATTTTTCATTTTCATAATCTTACCTACCAAGAATGCATATAAAAAAATTTAGTTAGTACATTTTTAAAATTTAAACTATCCCAAATAATAATAATATGGTTTATTTGGACTTAATTATTTCAAAACTTGTCGAAATTCATACATAAAATTTATAATGTTTCTCCCCAATGTCATTTTAATATAAATAAATTAAATTAGTATATATTTATATTTTAAATGATTAGAAATAATATTAAAATGGTTTATTTTCAATTAATGATATACAAAATACATAAAAAAATTTAAAATCTACCAAATATACCCAAAATGGGTGTCTATGGATAGAGAAAAATGAAAGTAGAATTACGATATTTTTTATATTTTTTTAACATTCATAAATTAATTAAAACATTAAAAAAAAACTAACAGAGGGTCACAACTTGCATAAGCCACTTTTTTTCATTTCTTTTACATGCCTTGATACCCTCTTGATGCTCCATAGTATGGCCATCTCCATATCCATGTTCTTCACCGCAGCAAACTGGGCTTGCTTCTCCCTCTTGCATGCCTCCTTTGCCATTGACAATTCATGCGCTTTATTAAACATAGCCACTTTTTCTCTTTCCATCTCCCTAACAAGCTCATCCTCTTTATCACAACTTGCATATGCCACTTTTCCCCCTTTCTTTTACATGCCTTGATACCCTATGGACGCTCCATAGTATTGGCCTGTGAAAGCACTTGTCGGGGTATCTACATTTGAATTATCATTGTCTATATTGGACTTCGATCTTTTTGAGCTTGTTGCACTTCCGGAGCTTGGATTATTCTAGTTGACCTTGTTTAAATAAAATTGACTCCATTTTGGCTCGTTACAAAGAGCTTTCCATGCATGCATCAGGAAAACTCTTCCCGTCATCATTTAAAAAATTGAATATTGTATTTTGGATAACATCATTCTCTGACTCCCCAATGCCTTATTTTCTACTAGACTCTAAATATTTACCATTATACCTAGATACACTTTTTCTTATGACATGCCATCTATTCTTACAACTTTTTGCGTTTCACTCTAGTTGGCCTGGTTCTCTATAAGTGTTCTAGTAGGCTTGAACTCGGTTTCAAAATGTGTCTGAAGTTTGATTTTTGTTTGTTACCGCGTCAGTACTGGTGTTTACGTACCCACTGATGAGGATCAAATCTTCAGCCTCACCCAAAAGCATCTTTTGGGTTTAGTGGAGTCACCGACATCACCACCACTAGCAACACGATTACTTCCACGTCCACAACCATGACCGCTACGCTGAGTTGGTCAGGTGAATCGTCAAGATTATCGGGTTTCCGCGGTCGCGGATCTCCTTTCCTGGCGCGGTGCGGAGACGCGATTTTCGTCCAAGATCTTTAGTTTATTTTATTTTATTTCTTTTCTTTTCTTTGAGAGATTGTTATTGTTATCTTTTAGGAAATGAGGTTTTGCTAAGTCTTTATATTCTTCCTTTAGAACTTCAGTTTTGTAATTTGGGTTCTACCCCAAGTTGGGTTTTACCTTTCTTCTTCTTTTCTCTTTTCTTAGTTTAGTTCTTTGTTTTGTTTTTGGCTAGACAATTGAAGCCTTGGTTTGAATTTGATATTGAGATTATTCTTTACTCTATCCTTGAATGTTATTGATTCTCTTGCGCTTTAAAAAATATATATAAAAAAAAAATTATTCTGAATTTTCTGCGACCGCGGCCTTAAAACCGCGATCGCGGCTCAACTGTTCGAGTTTTACTTTGAGAGATGGTGCACATCATGCTGCCAAGGAGGAGACAATAGCCCGACATTTTTATTTGGCACCGATGATGGCCCGACATTCGACAATTGACGAGGAGGCGCTCCAGAGCCAACTGCAGATATGATTATTGATATGGAGCGACAGAGCCCGCTACACGATTACACTTGGGCTCCAATTCTGTGTTCGTTGAAGGTCGTGCAACCCCGTTTCTTTGATGTACCACTTCACCTTACAATGGATCTATTTGGTTGCACGTGGATTTTGCTTGAGTAGGACCGCCGCAACACCAGAGACTTGTGTTTTCAATGCTTTACCGCCAACCCCAACATTCACATCCAGGCCACCTCGGCGACGGTGTGAGTACTTTTCTGCCTTTCCCTGTGCTTCATCTTTTTGTCTTTCATTAGATTGAGGACAATGCAATATTTAAGCATGGGGGAGTCATCTATACTTGCTAGTCGTTGAGAAAGAAAGAAAAATATATAAAAGAAAAAGTCAAAAAATAATGAAAAAAGACATAAAAAGAAAATTCTGGGCTAAGTAAAAAACCCGAAAGGGCGGCTTAGGCAATAAGCAGGTAGCCTGGACCAGCATTAGGCTGGGGTAATATGAAGTCAAGAGTGATGTGAGTTTTTGTGAGCCCATCTATTGAAAAATGAAATGAGTGGCTTGGTGAAAACCCGAAAGGGCGCCTTGGCAAAATGAGTGAAAAGAAGAAGAGTGATTATTATGATTCCTCATTTTCCTGGCATGGTGACATAAGAAGAGGTGATATAAAGAGGATTCGGGTAGGTCACTTTGGGAAATATAAGAAGATAGATGGAGGCTAGGATTAGATGGTTACTTTCACTCTATGGTGTTCGGGTTAAGCTTGGGGAAAGTACTTTGCTTTCCTATAAGCTTGTGTGTTGTGTTGGTACTTGGAGACTCATAATTATGTGCAGTTCTTAGTGGAGATAGTTTTGATGTGCTTCCTGAGACCTTGGGTATTTCATTGAAGGAGTAGGTTTCTATTAGCTTACTCGAGGACGAGCAAGGTTTAAGCATGGGGGAGTTTGATCCGCTCTACTTTGTAGTGCGTAACTAAGAGCTGTTACTAGTATTGGGGTGCCATTTATGTGTGTTTAGGATGCAATAGAGGAGAATGGAGAAGAAGTGTTGATTTGGTGGTTTTGAGTGCTTAAATGAAGACATATTGAAGATGGAGGCGAAGCCATAAGAGAAGACCGAAGGCGAGAAGAAGAGAGCTACATAAGCTTTTCCGCGGGCGCGGAAGGAGTGTCGCGGTCGCGGAAACACACAGAAGTAGCGAGAGCTACATGAACTTTTCCGCGGTCGCAAAATTCTTTCTGCGGTCGCGGTTACTGTTCATGCACGCGGAGCCGGGATTTCGTTTCGTCCGAGTTTTGTTTATTTTATTTTATTTTTATTTCTTTTCTTTTATTTTCGTTTATTTCCTTTGAGGATATTATTTCCTATCTTTTGGAAACTAGGTTTGCTAGGTTATTTTACATCTTTTAGTTAGCAGCCTTTTTCATTATTCAAGTTACAACATTATCGTTCAGTTTTCCCCTTTGAGTTTTATGCTTTGAAGACTATGAAGAACTAAGCAACCTTTGCTTAGTCCGACGATTGAAGCCTTCGTTTGTGTTTGATTGTGAGATTATAACTATATTTCCTTTCCTTTGGTTATATTGATTCTCTTTGTGCTTAATCTCATTGATTCTTGTTGATTTGACTAGTCTGATCATCTAGTTGATGTTAGTGATTATCTATTGCTAGGGTTTGGATATTTTTGGTTGAAATCCCTTATCTTGTGTAGCAACCACAATTTACACTTCCTGGTTGTGAATGTTTATTGTGAAGAGAATTGATTACGTGTCGAGTACTAACGGGTTGTTAAGTATTGCATGTATCCTGGTTAATTCCTATACTTACTGCTGCTGCTAGATTGAATCTTGATAGTTTCTTGATTTTTTAATGGTAAGTATTTTCAGGGCTGGTTGACCTGTCTATATACATAAGATCGGGACATGCATATTCATTGGTAGGAATTGGAGATAATCTAGGATCAACCAATCAAACTGAAGTGTGGATATTTGTCTGGCTAAGTTACTTCTCACCCATTGATTACACCTTTTGCTTTGATTTATTTTGTTACTTGATACAAACCAAAATCCCCCCTTTGTTACTATTGGCATACAACTTTTGCACTTAGAAAGATTGCTTACCTCCCTGTGGGATCGATCCTTATTTACCCTACTACATTAGTTAGGTTTTTGAAGTTTACTTTGATAGGCATCACGACTTTAGCCTCATCGGTAGTCTAGGTGGTCCTAAGACGATAGTATAAGATATTTACAACAGATTCATAGAACATCGTGAGTTGGACATTTACAAACTGAAGTTGGCACTCTTGTTAATAGGCAGGGGTCTTTTGCTTGGAAGGGATAAGAATAGGCTGGTGAAGCCGCAACATGTTAAGCTATTAGATAATATGGATAAGTTTTGGGAGTATCCATTGGAAAGGGTTGCTTATGAAGAGATACACAAGTCTTTGACAACATCATTGGCCAAAAGGATGGAAATAATAGAGAAGGCAAAACTACTGTTCAACATTACAAGAATTTCATATTCCATGCAAGGAATGCTAGTTGTGTTTCATGTCTTTGTATTATGCATTTTCTACATATGAAATGGGTGTCGGGGTAAATGATTTGTAAGAATGTGAACTGTAGGGATTTCGATCTGTTTGTTAATTATTCAAATATGATTTTTTGAGTTTTGTGTTGTATGGAGGGTATTGTATTCATAGTGAAACAACATATGTGTTGTTTTGCATAATAGGTGTATGACATATGCAATGCATTACATGCATATTTTAGGCTATAGGGTGATTGGATGTTTTAATACTTGGTGATAGAATATCATGGTGCATATATACCTGCATTGCATTGTGTGTGTGGTTTGAAATTGGATAGAATAATGATTTCTTGAGCTATGTGTTGTTTGGATGGAGTAGTTTAGGTAATCAAACAACATGTGCTTTGCATCATAGTTGTATGACATATGCAATGCAGTCCATTTAGATTTTAGGGTGCAAGGTGACCGAATGTTACAATACAGGGTGGCAGGATATCATGGTGCATATATACCTACATTGTATGTGTGGTTTGAAATTGGATGAAATCATGATTTCTTGAGTTATGTGTTGTTTGAGTAGAGTAGTAATCATAATGAGATAACAAAATTTCTTATTTTGCCACCAAGAATTCACACATTTTATGCCTTGTAGTGAGATTTCATTATATATGGTGTCCGAATGTATTGATGTAGGGTGATAGGATATCATATTATATCATCCCTACATTTTTTATCTGGTTTGATAATTGGATAATACTTAAACCATTTGTTATCGTAGATTTGGTTATAGGAAGTTGTGCCAACATATGAGCTCCAATTTGCATCAAGGTTGAAGAAATATGTAATGCCTCGAGGTATTCGTTGGTTTTCAGAAGAACTCCATGATCATGGAGTCTTAGAGGTGGCTTTTGCTGATCCTACAAATGAGGAACTCCATGATCATGTTGTGTAACTATTACCATGCCGATGAAAAGGATGATCATCATTTTGACAAGATAGTGAAGGAAGCAATGAGGAGTGTGAAAAGGAAGGGAAAAGGGAAGAAGTAAGGAAAATATGGTGATTCTGGGGCCGACTCGAGTAATGCTTCTATGGATTCAATAGAGGTAATGCATGCTGTAAATAATTTGTTTAGAATGATGGAGATGATGAAAAAAGGAGTGCTTGAGAGGATGGAAAGGTTGGAAAAAAGAATAGCCACTAAATGATGGACGCTCGGTGATCCGTGAGCTCTTCAACTCCAATTGATGTGAATTTTGGATATGTGCAAGTGGGCCCCATATTCCACGTCACCTATAAAAATGGGCCCAAAGGCACAAGCCAATTTTAATTGCGACGTGTGTCAACATGGATGTCTTACCGACGTCAGGGAGTTTCTTGCACCAGAACCATCACCAAGCCTTTGGTCATTTGGCTCGGCGCTCCATGGGTCATAAGGCCTCCCTTGAGGTCCTCTAGAAGTTGCTTGGCTCGAGATCTCATGATCACCCTTTTGGCTAGGTCAACGATGTGGTGCTCATCTTATGCGCACGCAAGTGCTCCAGAGTCAGCACGAGTGAGGGGTTTGATCGGCGCGGGCCACACTTTCTCCATCACACTTGGGCTCAAATGATCCATCTTGGAAAGGGGTTCATGTGGTTCAGTGGGGCCTGCGTTTGGTTGATGTTCGCCGAGCTAATTCTCGTTCCCTAGTGTGGACGTCGTGGGCGTCGCGGGCTCGATTGCAGCCGTGGGCGCCAAGGCTTCTTGCGAGGCTTTGGCCTTGTCTTTGTGGCATTTGGCCTTGTCTTTGTGGTTTTGATGTGTGACAGCCTGAATCACATCATCCTCCCTTTCTTGAGAAGGATTCGACCTCGAATCAAGTGCATCTTCTAGCTCGTCCCCGCCTTCGTCTTGGTCAACTACAAAATGGGTTAGATCGTCTACATTGAAAACATCATGCACACCTTAATTACTAGGCAAGTCAATTTGATATGCATTGTTATTAATAGTCTTGATAACTTGGAAGGGTCCATCACCGCGTGGATTAAGCTTAGACGGATCCATACAAAGTCGCCTGGTTGAAATACCATCTCTCTCCTTCCCTTGCTTGACATATTGCGTCGTGCACTCTTCAATCCTTTGGCAAGTGGCCTTGTGGAGGTCCTTGACAAACTCTGCACGATCCACACCCTTCTTGTCCTCTTAATCTGTAACACCCCCGACTTACGTCAGTAGTTCCACACGCCAGTGACCTCGGACGTTACCGTCCAAAGCCACCCTAGGCTTTAATCGGAACAATTAAACTTAAATGCGTATATATATTAAATGAAAGATTAAACAGCGGAAGACATTTGTATGTGAAACTCAGCTCTTTTATTAAAAGATCTCTCAATAAACGAGAGTAGCGTCTTTACAACAGAGTAAAAATTTCAGCGGAAGACTTCTAAATTACACAGCGGAAGACTTTTAAGAATCAACCTATAACATTGCTAGGTTATAAAGATATATTAAAGTAATATTTAACAACTTAAAACACTGACACTTAAATCTTCGTCTGCAAGCCTCTTCTTCTTCGACTGGTTACTTTGACTTCGGGAACCAACCACTGATGTGCCGTATAGGACGGATGACACCAGCCAACCATGCAAGGAATAAAACCCGATTGGTTAGTCTAATGAAAGACTATGCAAGGGTGAAAACAGAATGGTCCTAGTGATCGTAACCGTTTACTATCATTGTCCCTCGAATAACAACCGAAGGAACGATATATAACCCAGAACTTTCACGGAATGATTAAAGTTTAGACATGTACTAAGAAAAGACTCCAAGGAACTGAGTCTTATAGGAAACGTATGAAGAGAAGACCCCAAAAGATTGAGTCTTACGGGAAAGTATGACAAATGTTTGGGAACGTTATAATTTCACACAAGCGTTTAAAAAGACTTGACCATTTGGGTCCACGACCAACCTCACCGCGTAATGCGAATTCAGATTTGGAAGGAGGACTTACTCTAATCGAAGTCCAAGCGAGTTTCCAAGTTGTACTCCTTGCCCGAGGGTATATTAGTTATGTGCATAATCACACTTATCTTATTTAATTCCAAAACGCACATTTACATTATAAGCTTTTATCATATAAATATATCATCTCGAGTAACTACGAAAGTTTACGATATAGAGTGACTACGAAGGTTTTACGATCTCGAGTAACTACGAAAGTTTATGGTCTCGAGTGACTACGAAAGTTTTTGGTCTCGAGTGACTACGAGAGTTTACGTTATCGAGTAACTACGAAAGTTTATATCTGGAAAGCATTTAGAGACTGGGTCCACTATTATTGAGTTATAAAGAAATGACTAATCCTCATAAGGAATTATCGTTCCTACGAATACTCGTGCTAATCTAGCATTAAAGTTTACATTTAAATCCACAACAAAACCATTACGGTCATTAACAAGTATAATAGCGTTGTTTCTAGCAATATATACAACATACTATAATATTATATTTTAATCACGTTATTTATAAAATCTATTCCCAAACGAAAACAACAATTCACTCCGATTTAATTAACAATTAAAAGCAATTGATAATTAATAGAATATGGAATGATTAAGCAAGAGCGAACCGCCACTTGCCTTAAGTAGATTCGACGATGAATCTAGACGAGACGACTACTGTTGATATCCTTTCCGGGGGTATGGCCTATGCTTCAGATAGCTCTAGCAAGATTACGAGTCCACACGCGATCCAGCAAATAACGTTATAACTGACAAATTAATTAATATCAATTAATTTATCTTAACGAACTCAAGTAATTAAATTCAATAAATTTTTATTATTTTTAATCATAAAAATATTGATTGAATTTTCCTAAAGACAGATACGGATAAAAGTGAGTCGAAATTATACCACTCGATTGATCTTGGGTTAAATTTGGACAGAAAGGCTAATGGGCTTCTCGGCCCAAACTAGGAGCTGGCTAAGGGGCCCCCCTCCTTTCTTCCTCCCACGAACAACAGAACCAACAACAGCGAGTGGCACCGAGCTCGACCACGATGGCGGAGACCGGCGACGGCGGCGACGAGCTCGGGTTCTCGCTCCCGGACACTTGCGCAGCACCACACCCCTCCTGGCTACACACGGCGGCGACCAAGAACTCCGGCGAGGCTCGCAAGCTCCGACGACAACAAGAACTCCGACGAACATACAACCGAAAGGGAGAGAGAGAGCTGTGGTCTGTTGAGGCTGCCCACGACCTCCTTGCTCCGGACGAGGACCCCTCCTTACAACCACCACAACAGCACACTGCCAAGGCACCTCCGGCGACTCGAGCAACTCCGGCAACGACGAAACGAGAGAGAGAGATATTGAGATCTGAATTGGATGAAGAATTCAAGGGCTGGAGCCTCCTTTTATAGAGCCATAGGAGCCCCAACACTGGCCAGAAGAAGCGGTCGACCGACCTCAACGGCGAATCAGTGAAGAGCTAACGAAGACGACGCTGAAGCATTTTTCTGCGGTCGCGGTGGGTTCTGCCGCGGTCACGGAATTGCATTTTCCGCGTCTGTTTGTCCGGGGAAAGGTTTGGCATGGGTTTAACTCCCGAAAAGTAAATATTTGTACCCAAACAATTATTCTAAGCTTCTAAAATACATCGAATGTATATTCCAAGGCTCAGGGAATTTTTACAGAGATAATATGCGTTACAGAAATTCCGAATTTCACCTAACGCGTCCCGAATAATTGGCGAGGGTTTGGAAAATTACCCAAATACCCTTACTAAAAATGAGGGGTATTACATCATTTCCCCCTAAAAAGAAGTTTTGACCCCGAAACTAGCATCGCTAAGCTAAAGGGACCGGTTCCACCATAATCTCCTTATCTGATCTTAACTTCCATAATCATTGCATCCTTGTACTGCTTCCTAGGAAAATGATCTGTTTCCTCAACCATACTACTATCTCGCACAGTCTACTTCCACGTACTATTTTGTACTAACTCATGACCATCCTCAAGGTCATAATTATCTTAGGATAATTGTCTCCTAAAATCATCGCACTAGTCTCGCTATACCTTAAGCATGAGATTATACATATTTCTCTTTCCTCTCTCTCTAAGCTTCCCTCAGAGTATATACCTTCTCTTCCTTAAGTCGATATCTTTGAATAAATTTTGTTTCTGAAACCTGTACTACCAAAAATCGAACTATTTACTCGATCTTGATTCCACTTACAACATACTGCCTACATTCCTTACTCTTGCTAGAGCAAATGTTGATCATTCACAAGATTACCATTGTCTCGCTCAGAGTATCCAATACAATCTCCAATATAACCTCATTGTTATGACTTATTCCTCCTAAAGACCTTGATGTCCTTAATTGAGAGAATACAACATCTTTCTACTAACTTCCTTTCGACAATCCAATCCTCAAGTACATACATAGAATTCAACTATACCTCAACTTAGTACTTCTCTTGTCATATAGACCTTACTCCTTATATACAAGACTGACCTACTACATTGGTTACCTTACTCGCATTTGGCCATTGTGCCATATCTTTAGCTAAAAAATCTTTACCCGTGTGATTCCACCATTAATCACACCACAACCTATGTCCGATTATCTCAACATGATCTAATAATCCATTCCACAAGATTATACTCTAGTTTTACCTCAATGTGTCATACGATCACCTTAATAGACGTAGGTCACCTTTTCCTCAAGTCTACTTGATATCATCTACAAACTTACTTTATGCCACAGTATTGACCTTTAAAACCGTAACAACTTTTACCGGTCGAGTTTGCTATTCACCCAAAAATCCTTAGGCAATCAGTTGTCCTTAACAATTTATTATCCCAAATCGAGCACTCTTTTGCTTTACGGATATTTACCATTTATCCAAGATTAACTTAACGTATTCCTTATTCAATCTCTAATTTAAATCTTTAAGGTTCCTTAACTTTCTCCAAACATAATCACAATACCTTTATTCCTATGTTCCTCAAAACGAATCACATGAGACATTACTCCTATATCCTTAAGGTACCATCCTGATAAATGATTCATTATCAACCGCATCAGTCACTTCTATCCGGATCCTTTAATAACTTTATACGAGTAACACATGCTACCTTACTCCTTAGGCGCACATAGACAATTCTCTCCACTAAATCCTTTAATTTATCGGAATCATCAACATAATCTATCCTTAAACTGTAATATTTCCATTTAAGTGGCCTCTTCCTAACACAGTAACTTCACAACTTAATCTTCTCCAAAGAATTGCACCAAAAGCCTTATAACTGACATACTCGCATAAAATCCAATATCAAACCTTGCAACCTTACAAGTATCATAACTCCTTATTGCCTGATCGTATAACCTACCAATTTCAATCATTTGGTCCACTTAGATTTGGCTCAACCGCCCTTTTCCTGACTCACATCCCAAAGGTTTGTTTAACTGACTGAAATAACTTATCTCTAACTTAAGATCCTTATACTCCTCACACAATCTACTATCCTAATTAAAGCAACCCCTTTTGCATTACATATACTTACTATCTCTCCAAGACGTAATCACATCATTTCCTGATGGGCCTCAAAACGAAACTTCGAATAGATCTTCCAAAATAATACATATGACTTTGTACACTCGGCTTTTCAAAAAGCTATAACCATTGGTCCTACACTAGTCGTACCCATTTATAAATCTCATAACCATAACTCTGGACTCTAAAGTCTTACTCAAGGTCGTAATAGAGGAAATGAGTTCCCTATGAACTATCCTTCTTATACATTCATTCCCTTCTCATCAATCTATCCACATCAATGCCTACAGCATGACCTCATAACTAGGCATTCTGGACTTCACCTTAGTCCATCCCTACATACTCTTACCAGAGCAAATGTTCAGGGTACACGTATGAGATTTAGTTATTAAATCTCATAGAGCATTAACCACACACATTTGTTCCTACATCCTAAGAAATTTGGAAAACTCATCTTACGAGATAACGCTCGTCCATTCAACGAAGGGAGTAATTAATGTCATACCAATGCGACATTATCCCAAGAATAAAGATAGATTCCTAAGAATGGATCTAAGGAATAAGTAACAGCTTGAATCTTGCAGAAGTTTGAAAAACCTTTTAAATCTTATACTTTCAACTTTATACTTTATATCTTTAAACCTTATATATAAAAATAGTTATTTATGAAGTTAGTTTCTCAAAACTAGTGATACGATTATCACAAAACTTTTCTAAGACCCAAATCATACTTTTAAAGTTACAACCATAAACTTAGTTTAATCGCCTATAACACGACATTTTATAAACCAGTTATAAATACCTTTTGAAGTTAAGATAGCTAAATCATTAGTTTAAATTAAATTCCAAGAAATAATTAAAACTTTTAAATTTAACATTAAAACTCTCGAAATTTATTTCAATTAGAAAATAGGTTGAAAATAGTTACGAAATTAATTTTTGAAAATTCTCAAACCTAACAATAGGCCAAGAATTTTAAAACCGTTGCTCTAATAACATAGTTGTAACACCCCCGACTTACGTCGGTAGTGCCATACGCCAGTGACCTCGGACGTTACCGTCCAAAGCCACCCTAGGCTTTAATCGGAACAATTAAACTTAAATGCGTATATATATTAAATGAAAGCTTAAACAGCGGAAGACATTTGTATGTGAAACTCAGCTCTTTTATTAAAAGATCTCTCATCAAACGAGAGTAGCGTCTTTACAACAAAGTAAAAATTTCAGCGGAAGACTTATAAATTACACAGCGGAAGACTTTTAAGAATCAACCTATAACATTGCTAGGTTATAAAGATATATTAAAGTAATATTTAACAACTTAAAACACTAACACTTAAATCTTCGTCTACAAGCCTCTTCTTCTTCGACTGGTTACTTTGACTTCGGGAACCAACCACTGATGTGCCGTATAGGACGGATGACACCAGCCAACCATGCAAGGAATAAAACCCGGTTGGTTAGTCTAATGAAAGACTATACAAGGGTGAAAACAGAATGGTCCTAGTCATCATAACCGTTTACTATCATTGTCACTCGAATAACAACCGAAGGAACGATATAAAACCCGGAACTTTCACAGAATGATTAAAGTTTAGACATGTACTAAGAAAAGACTCTAAGGAACTGAGTCTTAAGGGAAACGTATGAAGAGAAGACCCCAAAGGATTGAGTCTTACGGGAAAGTATGACAAATGTTTGGGAACGTTATAATTTCACACAAGCGTTTAAAAAGACTTGACCATTTGGGTCCATGGCCAACCTCACCGCGTAATGCGAATTCAGATTTGGAAGGAGGACTTATTCTAATCAAAGTCCAGGCGAGTTTCCAAGTTGTACTCCTTGCCCGAGGGTATATTAATTATGTGCATAATCGCACTTATCTTATTTAATTCCAAAACGCACATTTACGTTATAAGCTTTTATCATATAAATATATCATCTCGAGTAACTACGAAAGTTTACGATATCGAGTGACTACGAAGGTTTTACGATATCGAGTAACTACGAAAGTTTATGGTCTCGAGTGACTACGAAAGTTTATGGTCTCGAGTGACTACGAGAGTTTACGTTATCGAGTAACTACGAAAGTTTATATCTGGAAAGCATTTAGAGACTGGGTCCACTATTACTGAGTTATAAAGAAACGACTAATCCTCATAAGGAATTATCGTTCCTACGAATACTCGTGCTAATCTAGCATTAAAGTTTACATTTAAATCCACAACAAAACCATTACGATCATTAACAAGTATAATAGCGTTATTTCTAGCAATATATACAACCTACTATAATATTATATTTTAATCACGTTATTTATAAAATCTGTTCCAAAATGAAAACAACAGTTCACTCCGATTTAACTAACAATTAAAAGCAATTGATAATTAATAAAATATGGAATGATTAAGCAAGAGCGAACCGCCACTTGCCTTAAGTAGATTCGACGATGAATCTAGACGAGACGACTACTATTGATATCCTTTCCGGGGGTATGGCCTATGCTTCAGATAGCTCTAGCAAGATTACGAGTCCACACGCGATCCAGCAAATAACGTTATAACTGACAAATTAGTTAATATCAAGTAATTAAATTCAATAAATTTTTATGATTTTAAATCATAAAAATATTGATTGAATTTTCCTAAAGACAGATACGGATAAAAGTGGGTCGAAATTATACCGCTCGATTGATCTTGGGTTAAATTTGGACAGAAAGGCTAATGGGCTTCTCGGCCCAAACTAGGAGCTGGCTAAGGGGCCCCCCCTCCTTTCTTCCTCCCACGAACAGCAGAACCAACAACAGCGAGCGGCACCGAGCTCGACCACAATGGCGGAGACCGGCGACGGCGGCGACGAGCTTGGGTTCTCGCTCCCGGACACTTGCACAACACCACACCCCTCCTGGCTACACACGGCGGTGACCAAGAACTCCGGCGAGGCTCGCAAGCTGCGGCGACAACAAGAACTCCGACGAACATACAACCGAAAGGGAGAGAGAGCGCTGTGGTCTGTTGAGGCTGCCCACGACCTCCTTGCTCCGGACGAGGACCCCTCCTTACAACCACTACAACAGCACACCGCCAAGGCACCTCCGACGACTCGAGCAACTCCGGAAACGACGAAATGAGAGAGGGAGAGATTGAGATCTGAATTGGATGAAGAATTCAAGGGCTGGAGCCTCCTTTTATAGAGCTATAGGAGCCCCAACACTGGCTAGAAGAAGCGGTCGACCGACCTCAACGGCGAATCAGCGAAGAGCTAACGAAGACGACGCTGAAGCATTTTTCCGCGGTCGCGGTGGGTTCTGCCGCGGTCACGAAATTGCATTTTCCGCGTCTGTTTGTCCGGGGAAAGGTTTGGCATGGGTTTAACTCCCGGAAAGTAAATATTTATACCCAAACAATTATTCTAAGCTTCTAAAATACATCGAATGTATATTCCAAGGCTCAGGGAATTTTTACAGAGATAATATGCGTTACAAAAATTCCGAATTTCACCTAACGCGTCCCGAATAATTGGCGAGGGTTTGGGAAATTATCCAAAAACCCTTACTAAAAATAAGGGGTATTACATAATCCTTCAAAGCATAAGAAACAAATAGCACAAGAAGCACAAAATCTCTCAACATCCTTAGTCATCCAAGGCCAAAAGAAATGCTCCTTCAAAGTGCCTATGGGCTTAGCTTCCCCAAAGTGCCCCATTAGTCCTCCCCTATGAGCTTCATGAATGAATAACCTTCAAAGGGAACCACTAGGCACACATAATTTTTTCACTTCTAAACAAGTATCCATCATGAGAGTAAAAAAATCCCCGACTGCCCTTATCTACACATGCATGTTACATGTCACAACAGTCAGTCATTAGGGTATAAGGATTTAATGCAAGCTAACCCTAAGACCTTATCATCTAGTAAAGTGAGAAGAGTATTCCTCATTGAGAATCGGCAACAATGTTGTCCTTACCTTTCTTGTGCTTGATGACATATGGAAATGCTTCAATGAACTTAATCCATTTAGCATGCCTCCGTTTCAGTTTGCTTTGGCCCTTGAGGTACTTAAGGGCTTCATGATCAGAATGTATGACAAACTCATTTGGCATGAAGTAGTGTTGCCAAGTCTTGAGCACTCGAACTAAGGAAAACGACTCCTTGTCATAAGTGGGATAGTTCGGTAGGCTATTGGGAGGCCTCCTTGCATTAATACTCTCCCAAGTCCAATACCGGAGGCATCACACTCAATCTCAAAGGTTTGAGTGAGAGCACTAGCAAGGGAGCATTTGTGAGTTTGTCTTTGAGAACTTGAAATAAAGTTTCTTGAGTCTCACCCCAATGAACCACCACACTCTTCTTGGTGAGCTCAGACTAGTGAGTGGCTATAGTGCTAAAGTCTCTCACAAACCTCCTATAGAAGCTGTCCAAGGCTAGGAAGCTTCTCACTTGTGTCATGGTCGTAGGTGTGGGCCACTCTTTTATGGCTTTGACCTTCTCTTCATCCACCTTTAGACCTGCCTTACTCACAACAAAACCAAGAAACACCACATGATCCGAACAAAAGTGACACTTTGTAAAGTTGGCATATAGCTTTTCCTTTCTAAGGACATCTAGTACTTGTTTAATGCGATGAACATACTCTTGCAAGTTTTGACTATAAATCAGTATGTCCTCAAAGTAAACAACCACAAATTTCCCTAAAGATGGTCTAAGCACATGATTCATCAATCTCATAAAAGTGCTTGGTGCATTAGTTAGGCCAAAGGGAATTACCATCCACTCATAAAGGCCATACTTGATCTTGAAGGCAGTCTTCCACTCATCATCTTCCTTCATCCGAAATTGGTGCTATCCACTTTTGAGATCAATCTTGGAAAAGACTTGAGAGCCATGGAGTTCATCAAGCATGTCATCAAAGTGAGGAATAGGATGTCTATACTTGATGGTGATGTTGTTGATGGCTCTAGAATCCACACACATTCGATAACTTCTTGTAATACCCCCGACTTATGTCGGTAGTGCCACACGCCAATGACCTCAGACTTTAATGTCCAAAGTCACTCTAGGCTTTAATCGGAACAATTATGCGTAAATAAATAAACATCAATTAATGAACGAGTAATCAGCGAAAGACTTTTATAACAAATACTCAATTCTTTTATTTAAAATCCCTCTCGTAAACTGAGAAGGACGGTATTATAAACAATGTGAAATTACAACGGAAGACATTTGAATAAACCCTAAATACATGATTAGTTTATTTAAGTACTTCATTTATTTAAAAAATTCAAATAACACTAGACAACCTTAAAAATAATATCACTTTAAATCTTCAAATGAAAGCCTTCGTCTCCGATTTAAATAACAAGCGAGGAATGAGAACGTTTTAAATTACACACAAGTTTCCAAATGAGAAATTAAGAATACTTATCCCAACTTAATTAAGACAATAGATTAATTGTCAATTAAGAAAAAAATGGATTAATTAGCAAGAGCGAACCACCACTTTCCTTGAATCACGATAGATGTTGAACGGTGTTTCAGAGATGGTTGCTTTCGAAAAGCAAAACGGCTCCCTATTTTTTTCCCGTTCCAAACGCAATTCCAAGATGTACCCAAATCATACAAAATATATAAATTATATATGATAATGAAATAATTTTCAAGGCCTGATTGATTAAACGATTATTTATACCATTAAAAATTAATTAGTCGTATATTCTAAATAATCATATCATAAATAAATTATTAAAATAATTTATTAATGATCCTAAAATTATCTAAGTCAAAATATTATTTAAATGAATAGTCATAATTTACCCCTTCATAATATGAGATAATATTATAAAATTTTTAATTAATTAAATTTTAATTTTCATAGAATCAAATTAATCCTAAAATAATTTTCACTAATCTAGATTAATTAATTAACCAAGATTAAAGCCAAAAGAAAATTAAAATAAAACCCCAATTCAAAAATGGGATCAACCAAACCTCCCTGGATTCGCATTTTGAGACTCGTCGAAAATGGTTCAAATTGGAGCTCGTTGGCGGAGGGACGGTGGCGGGAAGTGACGGATTTTGAACAGGACAAGGAGACGAAGCTAGGGGTGTATCCAATTGCCCAAACAAAGCTCAAACGAGGTCGAATTTTGGGGAAGAACACAACTGGCGCAAATTAGGGTACTTGAGAATGGATTGCAAAATTGGATGAATTGGAGAACCGATTGAGAGAGTATTTATAGGGGGTTTTCAGCCTAGGATTCCCTCAATATCATGGTTAATGCCCTCCAATTGAAGACGATTTGATCCAAATTTGGATTTGTTCAAATCGGCTCCTTGGACGACACGGTTGAATTCAATGCACAATCCCACAAATCTTTTCGTTTAAATCCAAATTGATTGTCGAATCCAATGCTTATAAACATGCCCTTCAATGCCTAGTCATCAATTGAATTAATCGGGCTCCAAATTTGCCAGAAACGCCAATAAAAGCTTGAAGCCGCACGCGTCCATGGAGGCTGGAGGTAGGGGATGACCACTTTCGAGAAATTGCACACGGCCCCCCTAATGTTAGCCTATTTGCACATTTGGCCCCAACTTTCTTAAGTTGTAGCAAAAATGCCGTTATTTTAACTAATAAAAATTACAAAGCTTACCCAAACTTGTTTATTTTAATATTCTAAGTTTATAATATTATTTTAACCCAAAATTAAAGTATATAAAAATATATCTTAGGTTAAGATAAGCTTATGTTATTATTCTTATGAATTTGACCATACTTAAATCCTTAACAAAAATTTGTTAAACTTGATTTATATATTATAAGTCAAAATTGATAAGTTTTGTCTAAAATATAATTAAAATAAGGTTAATAATAATTTAGACCATTCTTAGCTTAAAGAAATAACATACTTAGAACAATTATTATTTTATCCCTTCTTGGATAACATAATAATTCTCATCACCTTTATTGTTATTTAAAATTCTAAAATTACATTGTTTGCTTTACTTATATATTTATTCTCAAACCATACTATTATGGCCCATTTGATAATTTGTATCAAAACTTATCATAACTCCACCTTTGAATCTAAGTTCATGATAATTTAAATTACTCCTCTAAAGAAATAATAAAAATTTCAAAACTTTTATTTTTATCACTTTTACCATTTTCCCCTTTCTCATTTAAGTGGGACATTACACTTCCATCCTTTTTTGGCACTAGTATGACTGGCATGACACAAGGGCTTAGGCTCTCCCCACATAGCCCTTGTCAAGCAATTCTTGGACTTGTTTTTGCAACTCCTTTGTCTCCTCTAGATCAGTCTGATAGGCTGCCCTATTTGGTAAAGTAGCTCTGGACACAAAGTCAATTTGATGTTCAATTCCTCAAAATGGAGTTAAGACACTAGGAACTTCTTCTTGGAACAAGTCCATATAATTTTGCAAATGAGTAACAATAGGAGGAGGTAGGTCACTCAGTTCTTGAGAAGAAAAAAAGTTAGTGATAGAAATCATGAGAAAACAAACTTGACTTCCCTGAATGGCTTGATCTACTTCCTTTTCCTTAGCCAACAACATGTGGTTGCTTGTGCCAATGGCTAACTTCTTGTTGGCTCCCTTCTCTTGATTTCTTTGGCTCCTTCTTTGCTCACTACCAACATAGTCGACCATTATCTCATGAGGAGCCATAGGATGTAGGATGATCTTCTTGACGACCATGTGGAAATAATATTCATTGGTGAACCCTTGGTGGATCAATCCTCTATCAAACTGCCACAATTGACCAAGAAATAGATGACATATTGTCATAGGAAGAACATCACACAAAACCTCTATCAAGGCTTGTTCTTGCACTTTGAGTGGAGTTGAGGAGTTGAGCCAATTTAGAGTGTATGGTTGATGGTGAGGTGTAGTTTTGAGATTAAATCTTTGCACCACTTCCTTGTCTATAATGTTGTAACATGATCCTCCATCAATGATCACACTATACACCTTGTCTTGGATGTGGCAACGAGTGTGAAAGATAGTTTCTCTTTGCGATGGTAAAGGAGGTGTGTTACTAGCCACAAGAGTCCTCTTCACAACAAAACAATCTCTTATGGATGTCGTATCATGTATCTCTTCCTCCTCAGTTGGAACTTCTTCTTCCACAACTTCCTCATGTTCATCCTAAAAAATGTAGTCTCAATGTTCATTCAGAAGAACTTGCTTCCTAGTAGGGCAATCTCTTGCATAATGCCCCCTCCCTAGGCACTTGTAGCACTTTACATCTCTAGTACGAGACATGTCTTCCTTCTTGTTTTCTTAACCAAGTTGAGGCCCTTCATGCCTTGGTAATGGCTTAACTTGATCATACTTGACTTCTTGGCTCCTAGTTGTGGGTGTAGAGGTGCTAGAGTTGGAGGTGGAACCCCAAGGCCGAGAGCTTGTGGTGTTTTTCCTCCTTTGCAAGTTTTGATGGACTTGCGTTGCATAATGCAAGACTTCCTCTATTTGGACATTTGGTCTGAACCTCTGCATCTCAACAATTTGGCCAATGTAAGAATTCAAACCACTCATAAACTTAGTCACAACATACCTATTCAGGAACTGAGCTCTAGAACAGAAGACTAGGTGATTGAGCTCTTTGTAAAACTCCTCAGGAGTGCGGCTCCCTTGCCTCACTTTCTCTAGCTTGACTTGGACTCTATATTTGTAGTCTTGAGGCACAAAGCAAAAGGTTATGGCCTCCTTGAGCTCTTCACAAGTAGAGATTGGAGGATAGTTGTTATAAGCCCTTTCTTCTTTGTCCTCAAGCCACCAAGAATAAGCAAACTCAGTGAAGTGGATTGTGGCAATGGCCACCCTTTGCACATCAGTGTAGCCATAGTAATAAAAGATGGGCTCAGTCTTGGCCTCCCAATCAAGGTAGATTTCAGCCTCAGTAGTGCCTGCAAATGGTTGTATAGTCAACTTGATTCCACGATGGTGCTCTCTTCCTTGTGCCCTCTCTTCATCACCATAGCCATAGGCCCGTTTCCTTGGCACTTGCACCCTTGGTGGTGTTTCTCTAGCTCTAAGTCTTTCTCTATGATCTTGTAGATCATATGGTACACACTTAGGCATCATCATAGGGCCAGGAGGTGGGTGATAAGGGTGCCTCATCATTCTCTCAAGCAAAGGTTGAGTGGTGGTGGTGTGAGGTCGTGAAGGCATTTGGTTGATGGCCTCCGGAGAGAAACCATTTTCCATCTCATCAAGGAGAGGGTAAGGGCCCCTAGAGGACCTCAGATTGTTGGTGCTTTCCCTGGGTTGGCTGGATGGTCCAGCCTCTCTTAGACTCTCTTGCAAGTCTCTATCATGTGGAGAGTTAGGGTGTTCCTTCGATTCACTCCTTCCTCTAGGGCTCCCAAGCCTTTGTTCCAACTTGTCGTCAATAGCTTGGAGGAAATCAAGGTGTGTCCTTTCAAACAAGGCATGAATATCTCCGAGGGTGAGTGGCCTTTCTTCCCTTGGGCTCTCCATGTGGTTATTTCCCTAGAATCCTGCATTAGTGCTAGAATAAGAGACACACAAAGCACACACAAAATCAGTCTAAACAATTCACAAAGCTCAAGTGGATGGTTACTGCAAGGCTCTTCAAACTTTTCTCTATTCTTCTCGAAACTCAGAAATGGTGCTCAAGTGGATTTTCTCCAAGACTCCTTAAGGTCCTCAGTAGAGAAAACACACCTAGTATCCGGCCCTCCACAAGTAGTCCTAGACAAGCACTTGAAACAACAAGAGAAAATAAGGGTACGGCTAGATGTTGTGCTTGGTCAAAGATTGCACCACTTCCACACGTACTTATGCACTTTAGTTGATGCAAGATATAAACAAGTCACACAAGAAGATACTAGGCACTTGGTTCTTACAAAGAGCACTTCACAAAAGAGAAAAAAAATCAACACTTCACTTGCTCGTTTCTTTTTCTAGTTGGACTAATGTTTCTATGGTCTTCCCTTTTGTTTTAGACTGCATATTTCTAGTACCAACCACTCTTTCTAAAGCCTTAATTTTTTTTTATACTAAGCTTCGAACTTGATCACAACTTTGGAATTTCTTTGATTCACTTGCGTCACAACCGAAACAACGTCCACTATGATCAACAATTTCACTTGGCGAAACCAAGTTCTTTTCCCGTATCTTAAGCTTCTTAATTTATATCATGCAATAGACATAAAATGCATAAGTAAGACATGAAGTAATGCAGCAACAAAAAGCACTTAATGGTTAGACAAGCTCAAGACTTGTTTTAATGAAGTCGGGTTAATGTAGCTTGGATTAATGAAGCCGATTAATCAAGATGATTTGGCCTTTTAATTTTTTAGTTTGTGGTACATGAAAGGTTGTCTTCAAACTCTCAACAATGGTGAGAAAATCTATGAGTTCTTTCTGATCAACACCAATTCAACACGACGACAAACAACGAGGCTAGATCAAGGTAAGCAACTTGGTGATTTTCACAAGATTTTTTCTTGAAACTTTCAAGAGCAAGGGTTGGATTTAAACTAATCTTGAAGAAGGCTCTGATACCAAATGATGGCCCTTGGATGAGGATCTCAATATGGTCAACGAGAGTTTGCCACCAAAGCCCCCGGAATGCCCTCCTCGATGTCGGCTTCGGTCTTGAAGGTTTGAGGAAGATTTGATCGAGCAAAAGATTGAGATAGAAGTTGATTTTTGGAAGGGTTAAGAAAATATGTATTTGAGGATGAACGCATAAAAAATACTCAGAAGAAATGTAGCTTTGGTCGTGGATAATCTCACCACTCTCTCGACTACACACTCGGATGAACACACCAAGTAGGTTGACGATAATCCTAGAAATCCAAAGCTTTAAACAAGGAAAATCTCTGATATATTATTCAGATTCAACGTAGAGATAACAATGGCATCAAGCCAAACCTTTTAAAGAAGGAGATTGTTTGAGAAAGTAATGACAAATCAAAAAAGGGTGGACGGTCGGTGATCTTTGAGCTCTTCATCTCCAATTGATGTGAATTTTGGAGATGTGCAAGTGGGACTTATATTCCACGTCACCTCCAAAAATGGGCCCAAAGGCACGAGCCAATTTTAATTGCGCCGAGTGTCAACTTGGATGTCTTGTCGGCGTCGGGGAGTTTCTTGCACCAGAGCCATCACCAGGCCTTTAGTTATTTGGGTTGATGCTCCATGGGTCATAAGGCCTCCCTTGAGGACCTTGAGGAGTCATTTGGCTCGATCTCTCGTGGTCACCTTTTGTCTAGGTCAGCATCGTGGCCCTCATCTTCTGCGCGTATTGGTGCTTAGGCGTCAGCACGAGTGAGGGGTTTGGTCGGTGCGGGCCACACTTGCTCCGACGTAGTTGGGATCAAATGATCCATCTTGGCAAGGGGTTCACATGGTCCAGTAGGGCTTGCGTTTGGTTGAAGTTCGTCGAGCCAAATCTCGTACCCTAGTGTGGACGTCGTGGGCGTCACAAGCTCGATTGCGGCCGCAGGCGTTGAGGCTTCTCGCAGGGCTTTGGCCTTGTCTTTGTGGTCTTGATGTATGTCAGCCTGAATCATATCAACTATCATCCAATTTTTTTGGAGGGGTGTGTGTGTAGCAGAGGTGTGGCAGGATTGTTTCTGGCTAAAGAAGATGAATGAAGTGTGGCAAGATTAAAGAAGAAGATAAAAAAGAATGTATATGAATGAAGTGTGGCATGAATTTTTAGGATGTGGCACGATTAAAGATCTTTTAGAAAGATAACAAGTACGTTATTTGATAGTAGGGTTTTCATTTTATTATTGTTTAACCTACAAAATCCAACGGTTATTAGCTTTTGTGGGGGTAAAATTTTTTGGAGGGAAAATTGGAGTGATGGGTGTGATTGATAAGCAATTTCCTTTCCACTTTTTTTCCTTTCCACTGTGCAATCGCATGTTTGTTCTCCTCCTTAACTTATTGCTTTTCTTTTCCTCCTATTTTTCCTTTTTCATTCTTTTTGCTCCATTTTATTTTTGGCTTTTAATTTGCCTTTTCTTATTTCACCTTTGTTTTTGGGAAATAAAAATATTTTCCAAAATTTTGTAATTAAAATAAAAGCTAAAATTGAAAATCCAAATGCCTAAGTTGGGCATGCTTGCAAAACCAAAAGCAACAAGCCTAATTTGCTAAATCCAACTTCTTTGAGGTATTTTTGCTAAAAGGTCTAAAAATAATAGCCTACATGGGTTATATTGCACTCCCACACCAAATTCAAAACGCACAAACATGCATACAATAATACAATATATGCTTTTTGAACAAAAAAATAGAATATGTACAGACTTGTTCATAACCCAAGTACAACCAACTATTATAAACCCATCAGTTCATGTTCAACAATTAAAAAAGCTATATATAAATAATCACAAAAGAATGAAAAATGTACTAGAAAAACTAATTCACCCACTACAAGGTGCTTTTATAGCAGATAGAGCTATAAAAGACAACATTCTAATTGCCCATGAGATATTCCACTCGTTTAGAGAGAAAAAAGGAAAAGAAGGTTGGGTAACAATCAAATTAGACATGGAAAAAACATATGATAGAATCAAATGAGATTTTATTATTGAAGTCCTTTGTATATTTGGATTTTATACTAAATTCAGTAGTGGGATAGAAGAATGCATTAAGACTATTTCATTCTATGTCCTTGTTAACAGTGGGTCGACTGAACTATTTAATCCTGAAGTGGCCTTAGATGGGGTGACCCTATATAACCTTACCTCTTTATCCTAGGTGTTGAGATTCTTACCCGGAATCTTCAGGAAAAAAAAAGAAATGTACAGAAAAACAAAATTGGTTTTTAACTTTCAAGAGGTGGTACCTCTACTCCCTTCCTAGCATTTTCAGATGATATCATGATCTTTGTAAAAACTAACCAATCAGTCTGTCAATGGGTAAAATTAATTATTGAGGAATATTGTGCAATCTCAGGTAAAAAAGTAAACTATCACAAGTTGACATTTCAAGTCACGAAAAACATTACCAACACACAAAAACAAATTCTGCAACAAACTCTAAATATAGCATGTACCAACCCCCTAGACAAATACCACGGTTGCCCCATCATTAATGACATAGTTAATTATGACACCTTTAGTGAAATCATCACCAACTCAAAAAACCAACTATTAAAATGGAAAGCTAACACCCTATCTCAAGCAGGTAGAACAACCCTTATCAAATCGAAGAAGAAGATGTCTTTCAATATAAAAAGAAAACTACTACTTTTTGGCAATGGACGAAGCTTTTCCATCTCTGGGTGTCTTTCCATCATGGCCTTAAATGGCAGATTGGTGATGGGCGAACAATCAAATTTTGGACTGATAACTGGACCACAATTGAGAATCTAAGAACAAAAGCTACACATCAAAACAATATCGACCGAAACACCATAGTAAAGGAATTAATCAAAGAGAACGCCTCTCGGGACTTGGATGAACTAAATAAAGTGGTTGATGAAAATACATGTAAGCAAATTATAGATATACCTATTCCAATAAATTTTATACTAGACAAATTATATTGGAGCCCTAGCCGTAATGGTTGGTTCTCTACCAGCTCTACAATTAACCTACTAACTAAGAAAAGAGAAATCATCCAAATGGACCTATCAGATATGGAATATAGATACATACCCAAAAGATAAAAACTTTGTTTGAAAAATATCTCATAATGGGCTACCAACCAAAGAGAGACTACAAGAAAAACACGTGGTAATTTCCTCTAATAGCTGCTTTTGTAAGCATCACCAGAAAGGCCTCTATCATTTAATAATAAAATGTCTCCATAAATATAAACACCTTGAAACAATAAATAGAACAACATCGCATTATATAGAAAATCTCAAAATTGACAATATAAAACCTAAGGAACTGCTGTCTACCGTACATGATAAGCTAAGCAAGTCTGAATTCATTGAATTATCTATTTTTTGGTGGTGCATCTGGCACTAATGGAATCTATATCCTATTTGATTCCAACCAAGCTGGACAATTAAAAGACATATCAATATACAGCAAACATCAAATTGTAAAATGGGAAAAAAAATTGGATAGTAATGAAGAACATGCGACGGGATATATTAAGTACTAACCTAGACGAACAAGAAAATTTAAAATGGATCCGATCACCAAACAGTTATTATAAAATAAATTTTGAAGGCTATAAACTACAAAATGATTCCGCTTCTATTGCGTACATAATCAGGAACCATGAAGCGGAAACAGTATGGTGTAATCCCATCCTCGAATGATGCTTCATATCAAGGGAAGTCGCCTCCAAAGTTGCGCTTGAATCGAACTTGAAGTGGACCTTTTTTCAATGGCAGATTTTAGGGTTGTTTTGGGATCCGATTTGTTCTATTTTGTGGAGGGTATTTTCTGGGTTAAAAGTAATGGATAAGTGGACAAGGAGGTATGGATGGATGTACCACAATTCTTTGAACAATTTGTTGAGTTGAAGTTGGATAAATGCACCAAGATTTAACTATTCACTGTTTGATGAACTCACGAAGAAAGAAAGAAATTTTGATGGAATCACTCCAAAGGGAACTTAATTTATATCTCTATTTTTTATGATAAACAAGTTGATGAAATAGGAGCAACAAGTCTAGCTTATATAGCCATGTAAAATGCAAGGAACCAACCCTTGAACTAGCTTAAGTAAAGAAAAGTAGCTTCTTCATTATTTTGAGATAGATGCCTAAGGAACCAGTTCGAATTCTGACGAATGTTCTGCACACATTGAAGATGAGGAAGTTAGGAGCCTCTCCATTAATTTTGAGGGCAACCACACGAGTCATTTGAAAATGTGCCTTTGTGCTTTACTGGGAGGCTGGCAGCGGCGGCTAAGCCCGACCCAAAAGCAGGGGCAAAAGGGGTGTCGGCCTAGGGCCCAAAATTCCTAGTGGCCCAATATTTTATATGTATATATAATACTAGTAGTGTGTATATATTAGAAAAGTGAATTAGCCTAGTGGTTTGTACCTCAACTCTCAACCAAAGAAATGCAAGTTCAATTCCGCTTGCACCACTTTTTTATTTCCTTTTTACTTTACAACAAATGGGCCCAACAATACCAATTTAAAAAGGCCCACGTATCCAATATCAATTTCTCTCTTGGACCAAAAATAAAATAAAAGCAAAATAAGCAATTAATTAGCACATATTCCATTGAACTTAATATTCCAGATTTTTCTCCTATTTTAATTTCATTAGCACATATTCTAGATTTTCCCCTATTGCTACTATATGTAATGTTGTTATTGTGGAGCTATATACGCTGTTGTTATAGCTCTGTTTTGTCTTTGTTTATATGCACTTTTGTTATATCTCTACTTTTGTTTTTATCGTAGATATTCAACATTTTCTGGTATAATATGCAACTTTGCATTGTTTTTAATATTAATTATATGAGATTTGTAGTAGGATATTCGTTATGTATTTTAGCATATTTTCTATATAAGTAACATATTAGGGCCCATATTTTACTTTCACATCGAGACCTCTAAAATGTCAGGAACAAGGCTGGTGGTGGCCATATCTGGGCTTGGATCAAAACCACCAAGCCCAAATCAAATTGTATCGGCACACTTGTGCTCATTAGGCTTATTTGGAGGTATAAGGATGGTGGACAAGTTATGTGTAACACTCCTGACATATGTCGGTAGTGACCTTAGTCTTTAAGTTCAAAGCCACCCTAGGCTTTAATCTGAACAATTATGCTTAAATATGATTATCACAAAGAGTAAATAGCGGAAAACTTGTGAAAAGAATACTCAATCCTTTAGTAAGATTCCTCTCATAAATTGAGAAGGCTAGTTTTACAAAACCTGTGGGCGCGATTCTTGTGCTAAGGATTTGCATGAGCGTTCTTGAATCCAATGAGATGTTAGGGACCCAATGAACATGTGGATGGCTTAGTGATTGGACCAAGTTCGCTTGAGGAGTTACGAAGCCCTTGTTGTGATCCGACACCCGACGTGGGCGGTTTGGCACTTGACATGGGTATGGCACTTAAAGGACTTGGGGAAAATCTTGCTTGCCCTTGTATGTCCGTCGGTGAGATTGGTGAGGATTGATCTTGATGGAGCACAAGCGTGATCACATCATCCTCTTCTGCTTCAAAAGGATTTGTCCTCAAATCCGAGTGGACTTCTAGAGAGTGTTTTAGAACACGTGAACCTACACAAGGCAAATTATTGAAGTGATGCACCAACAAATACCCAAAAAAAGAAGGGAATGTTAGAGAAAACCTTCCTAGATCTATATGATGTCCATGAATGAATGTCCGAGCATAGGTGTTGTCCAAACTCTTCCTAAGTATGTGTCTAATGATGGAGCATGTGATGCACACGACATACTTATCACAAAAATTAACGTGATGAACTAAATCCATAAAAAGAATTGATAATGAGAACTATGATGCACACATGAATATCTAGTTCTAAATGCAAAAATTGATTTTAGCACTTGTGATTCTCTACCTCTTGATATATGTCGATTTTCAAACAACGGGAAATAAATTGACAAAGTAGCGACAAGTGAAACTTCCCTATAATGAGTCTTCTCCTTTTCATAGTCCTCGATTGAAGTTTGTAACAAAGGGTTTGAGATGACATCAAAAGGATGGAATCCCGTCCGTTCCTTAAAAATTGGCTTCGAGAAGACATGCATGGCATTGGCCTTTTCATTGAGTAGAAATGGTAAGCATGATGGAATCGTAGGTGTCACATCTAACGATGGAGTATCCATGACGCTTAGGAATCTTGGAGTAGGAGTTGGAGCTTCAATAGGATTTAAGGTTGACCATTTTTGAATGGTGACACAACTGCGAGGACTTGAAGGTGTGGAGGAAAATGATGACGCCTCCAAAAATTCCTCCTCCCTCTCTTTTGGTTCTAGATTCTCCTCCTTTTCTTGTGGATGCGAATTATTCCCCTTGAGCTCTTGTTTGTGAATTGTGATATCTTCTTCTTGTCTCTTAGGACAATTCTTCAATTTTGTTTCCAATTTGGCAAGAAATCTATTAAAGGCTTTACCTTGTCGGTGTAAGGACTTTGTCAATTCAGCATCAAGTCGCACAAAGCACTCTTCAAAATCAACATCTATTTCTTCTTTGAGTTTAACGATATCAATTTTGTCCAATGATTTTTTAACATGTTTGTCCTAGATAGCATTCCCATCAATGAAGCGTTTTCGGGAACATTGTTTCTCCACTTGATTCTGAGGTTGGTAATGAGGTGCATTGGAGTACCAACTCTCATGATGTTTTTTAGAGTAGCTCGTAGACATAAGCCTTGGTTGGTAAGGTGGTGGATAACACCATGCTCTAGTGGCGGCAAGCCTTTCTTTTCTTGGTCAGTATTCCACCTCTTCAAAATCTGCTTGATAATGTGGTTGGTAATACCACTCTTCTTTATAGACCAAATGATAAAAGACTTTATCATTGCATGGATTCTACCAAACCTGAATCATAGTGAAAGAAATAAACAAGACAAGACAACAAAAACCCAAAGAAGCACTAAAATAAGGATGGGTGTGAGATTAGTAGAAAACAAAATTCTGAGAAAACAAGGTGTGCATGTAGCTAACTTTAACCAAGAACTGGCAGGTGTGCGCCTCAATTGATCAGTTTCAAGGTAAGCTTTGGTGAGGATGAACCTTCCAAGAGTGGGAAGATGACGACCTTGTCGTGATGGTGTTTTGGTCCGATTTTGGTACTTGTTTTTGGTGGATCGAGGATCCAGTTTTTTAGGTTGGTGGCAGCAAGTAAATGGAAATATAAGCGAGCAAAGCCCTCATGGATATGCTTCACCACTTGAGCATTGTCGTGACTAAGCACTCAAAAGATATTACTCACTCTCGAAGGCCTAATCGACACTCGATATTACTCACGCGCAAGAAGAAAGGTTCTGGAATTTCATGATGGAAAACTCAAAAGATTACAAAGGTTTTTGGTAAGTTTGAATGTCCCTTACAAGGTGCAAAAGAAAGGACATAAATAGCCAACAAGACCCAAACGCAACTCTTCGAATGGCCGACGACATTTGCAAGGCTAATAAAGTCTTGACCCGGAAAAGTAAAAAAAAACTAAATAAACCATATGAAACGACATATAATATGATATTAAAGTTACTACATGAGTTTGGGAGAAAACGCATGCAACAAAAGGTCAAGTGCCCAGGCACGACTATTCCGGACGAGCCATAAGCAAAGTGGATGAGCAAAAATCACTTTCTCCCGACACTCGCAAAGCCAAAAGACCTTGATTGATTGATTAAAGTTGGCCCACTAGGGCTTAGGTGATCACACCGGGACATGGGTTAGTGCCGAGGGAAGATGGTGAAATCCTAGAAATGGTGCACGCCCAAGAACGAGTGATGTGAGGCTCCGGCGCCGGAACTTGTCCATGGGCGTTCTTGAGATGAGAGGGGTACTTGAGTTCAGGGATATCCTTAGAGGCTGGCTCATTTGGGGAAAGTTGATCCAAGGAGGATTGCGCCGCTAAGATTCTTGAGGAGTCGCTAGGGTTTGTGGTTAGCATTGGGGCATCTAATGGCGAGTTCATAGGAGGGTCAAGGACATGAGGCATGTTCACATCAAGAACTTTAAACTATTAGAATTAGGTTCACACTAGGGTAATTCCACTTCAATCAAAGCAAGACCAAAGACAAGTTACTTGTTTCAAAAATTCAAAATTGAATTGCTCTACTTCGACAAGGTCAAGGCCAATGTAAATGTTCAATCTAAGTTCAATATATAGCCAAAAAAGGTTCACAAAGATGTGAATGAAGCAAGAAACTAAGCTTAGACAAGATAATGCAAACAAGGCCTTAGCTCGACTTCTTTTTCTCGTTGGATCCGAATTCTTCTAAGCTCGACTTCTTTTTCTCGTTGGATCCGAATTCTTCTAAGGTTGACTTCTTTTTCTTTTTCTCGTTGAGTCCGAATTTTCCTAAATCCAACTTTGTCTTGTTGAATCTGAATTTTTCTTTTTGATTTTTATGGCCAAAGAAGACAAGAAAGGCTAGAAATTTCAACAACTATCAAGAACTTACAATTCTGCACAACAATTTTGGCAAGCAAGTTTTCAGATTTGTCTGGTCTAGGTTCACCTTAAATTAACAATATAATGACCTTATAGTCACATAAGAAAAATATAGCCAAGGTTCAATTGAAATTAGGTATGAAAAGGTCGGTTTTAAGGAAAAACAATTAGAGAGTCAAAAGCTGCAATTAGTAGTCAAAAGGAAGTTATTTCCAGCTACAAAATCTTGGAATTTCTTGGATTTTTTTGTTGAAATTATTTCCAATTTCAAGTAGACAAAATAATTTCTTCAACCTCAGACATTTCGAGTAAGAACACACTCAAACAAGGATGCAAATTCAGTCTAGAAATTTCAACAAGCATGCAAGATTTCGCAAGGATTTCGAGCACAACTATTATTGAAGTTTTGACACAACAACAAGTAGAAGGTTTTGAGTACTTACCTTGAAAATAATCTCTAATACCACTTGGTGTAATCCCAACCTCGAATGATGCTCAGTATCAACGAAAACCGCCTCCAAATCTGCGATTGAATCGAACTTGAAATGGACCTTGTTCGATGACAAATTTTGGGGTTGTTTTGGGATCCGATTTGATCTATTTTGTGGAGGGTATTTTCTTGATATAAAGTAAGGGATAAGTGGATAAGGAGGTGTGGATGGACGCATTATAATTTCTTGAACAATTCGTCGAGTTGAAGTTGGATATGTTAAGACTCAACTAAACACTCTTCGATGAACTCACGAAGAAAGAAAGAACTTTTGATGGAACCACTCCAAAGGGAACTCGTGCTTCTGGTTTTTGATGATAAAAAAGTTTATGAAATAGGGGTAACAAATCTAGATTATATAGCCATGTAAAATGCAAGGAAACAACCCTTGAACTAGCCTAAGTAAAGACAAGTAGCCTCTTCATTATTCTGAGAGTGATGCACAAGGAACCAATTTGAGTTTTGACGAATGCTTTAGACACATTGAAGTGGAGGAAGTGAGGAGCCTCTCTATTGAAGTTTAGGGAAAACACACGAACTATTTGAAAATGTGCCTTTGGGCTTTGTGGGGTGTAGGCTGGCAGCGGCAACAACGACCACCTTTGGGCTCGGATCAAAACCACCGAGCCCAAATAAAATTTTCTTGGCACACTGGGGATCATTAGGCTTATTTGTAGGTATAAGGATGATGGACAAGTTATGGCTCGAGGAAAGTCTCCTAGAAGTGGGAGAACGCCGAGAGGGGCAAGGAAAACCCTAGCTGTGGCTTGGCTTGTGGGCACGATCCTTGGGATGAGGATTTGCATGGGCGTTCTTAACTACAATGAGCTTTTAGGGACCCTAGGAACATGTGGTGAAGATTGCTTAGTGATTGGACCAAGTTGGCTCAATGAGTCGCGAAACCCTTGTTATTATACGGCACCCGGCGTAAGCTTGGCACTTGACTTAGATATGATACTTGGAGGACTTGGGGACAACCTTGGTTGCCCTTGACCCTTGGTAATATTGGTGAGGTTTGATCTTGATGGACTTGATGGAGCACAAGAGTGATCACATCACGGTATACATGGACTCCCAAAATGTGGTAAAAACTCGATCCAAGGAACCGAAGCCAAGTATTGCAATTGCAAATAACCTAGGTTTCAATTCCATTTTGATTGAAGGAGATAACTTGTGTCTTTTAATGCAATCAAAGAGATTTGGACCTGTCCTTGGGAGATCGAGATAATTGTTGTTGCGCGACCTCCGGACCTCTCGCATGTTCATATTTGACATTTATTTAGGGAGGTGAACCGCGTGGCTGATAGACAAATATCCAACACAAATGCACTTCAACAGTTTAATTAATACCCTAAATTCTAGATATGTATCTTTCTATGCTCCCTTCTATGCACCCTTTAGGTTAAACTTGTTTAATTAATATTAACGGTGACTAAAAGTGTGCAGTGCAAGTATCGTTGCTTAGCCTAGTCAAAGTAAAATATCCTAACAGACCCACTAAACAGAAGTATAGCAGACAAGTAAGGGTCGAACCCACAGGGAAGATCGATGAAGTATGCAAGTGTGAATGACAAGTAACACGAACGGGGGTTTAGTTACCAAGAGAACACAAAGCAAGCAAAGCAAACAAGTTTGGTTTAGTTGAGGAAATATAATGAGGGAAAGTAGTTCTACTAGAGCGAGATCCACAGTGCAGAGATATAATTTGATCACAGAAATCTATTTAACCCAAGTTCTTTCACTATCCTTATAGTTGTTCCCACCCTGATCTTAAGTACTATTGATTCTCATAGTTGTCAATAGACTTATTACTATGCCAATGATAAAATACCACTGATTCTCACAGTTGTCAGTATACTTTACCACCAACACAGCAATAGCAATGCACACAAGGATATAGGATACATGCAAATAGAAGGACGTACTAATACTCGCATGCAACTGATTCTCACTCACGATTGTACGCTCAGAACCCCTATACGCACAATCGTGTTTGCCACTAGATATGCACTCGGAACCCCTATATGCAATCCTAGCAATTGATAAAAAGCATTCAACCTAGTTGATCAGGCTAAGAAGAACAACAAGAAATCAATAATCAATATAACCAAGAGAATCAAACCAACACTTATAAGGATAAGAACAAGGAATAGAAATCTCACAAACACATCAACTGTACTGCTTCACACGTCTAGTAGAACAAGGGAAAGTTAGTTCTCCATCAAAGGGGATGAAAAACTCTAATGTGAAATAACGTCTGAAAAATCGTGTGTAGGTAAAAAGTCTCTATGTGTCTATCTCTTAACCTAGAAAGAGGACTTAAATAGTCTTAGGAAACTAGGTTAAACTAATGCAAACAATAAAGGAAATAGAATAATAATAAAATAAAATCTAAACGAAATAAAAGGAAAGTAACAGTCTTCTGACGCGAGGCATTAAACACGACCACCGCGGGGCGTCAGGCTTTCCACCGCTGGGCGGTGGCTTCCTCTGGCGCGGGGCTTCAACCTTCTCTGGGAGTCACCACCGGGCCGCGGTGAATCTGGCGCGGGGCGGTGAGCTCACTCCTTCAGCTTCTTCAGCTCCTCTTCTTCTCTTCTGCTGCTCTTCAATCCTACCAAGTGTTTGGTAGTCTTCTCCAAGTATGCTCCAGCAGCTCCATCTCCATCTAAGCTGTAAATCCTGGGATATCTTCACTTCTCTCCACAACTTCCAGATTACAGACTTAACCTAAAAACTCATCCAAAACTCCTCCAAATCATGCTAATAGTTGATAGTAAAGGTGTATGAAATAACACCTATCAAACACCCTAAATTCTAAAATATAAACCCTAAACCCTAAAATATAAACTCTAAATCCTAAAATATAAGCCCTATATCATAAATCCTAAACCCTATATCCTAAACCATAAAACCCTATATCCTAAACTATAAACCTTAAATCTTAAACTATAAACTCTAAATCTTAATTATTAACCCTAACTTAAGACTTAAAATATAAAATAAGCAAGTAAAATCTAGAGGGAGCATATAAGGGTGCACACTTAGGGTGCAGATAATTTGATTTGCAATTGAAGCTGGGTTCAAAGTAGTTCCTTTATCATATATTAGAAATACAAGTTACTCAAGGGCCAGTGAAACACTATCCTAGAAGGAAACATTTTATACTCCATGCAAGCTAGTTTTATTTCTCATCCAAAGAAAGCAAAAGAAAAAATGTAAAACTGAATCTTTAAAACATAATGTTAGGATTCGAACGTAGTAACGAAGGAAAAACGAAGCAAAATATACGAGAATTGTTAACATAGTTCGTCAAAGAATTGACTACGTCTGGGGGCACTACCAAGCCAGGGTTTTCTCCTCTCAATAATGTGATGACAACGATAACGATGATCTTAAGATTACAATTGATCAACTAGGGTTAAATAGCAATACGGACAAGACCTAGAAAAGCCCATAAACGCAACACCCGAAATCGGCCCATGTTCCACCGCGGGGCGGCGGCAACTCTCAGTTGCGTCCACCGCGGGGCGTCCAATTCCACCGCGGGGCGGCGGCTCCTCTCAGTTGCCAAAAAGCCGGCGTCCACCGCGGGGCGTCCAGTTCCACCGCGACCCGGCGGCAAGTCTCAGTTGCCTTCTCTGCAAACCGTGCCGGTGACCGTGCGAGCCTTTACGCGTACTTCCTTTACGCTTCAGGCTCCATAACCCAACAATCTCCCACCTGGAGACTGATCCAACCATAATCGTCATCCTCATCAACCCATATCTGGTAGTAATGCCAGGCCTTCAACTCAGTTACCAAGGTCAGTTGAAGCCATACAAAGCTTCAACTTCTCTAAGGTCACAACCTTAGTCAGCATGTCTGCAGGATTCTCAGTTCCTCGAATCTTCATCAACTGCAAGACCTTTCTTTCCAAGAGATGCCATATGTAGTGATACTACAACTCTATGTGCTTAGTCCTCGAATGAAATGATGGGTTCTTTGCCAAGTGGATGGCACTCTGACTATCACTGTATAGAATGATGTCCCCCTGCTCCTTCCCCAATTCACGCAAGAAATTCTGCAACCATACCATCTCCTTGCTAGCCTCAGTCACTGCAACATACTCAGCCTCTGCAGTGGACAAGGCTACAACTTTCTGCAGCTTAGAAGCCCAAGAGACCGCAGTACCACCCAATGTAAAGACATACCCGGTTGTACTCCTTCTCTTGTCGAGGTCACTTGATGCCAAGTCTACATCTACATACCCTACTAGCACGACTTCCTTGCCTTCAAAACACAAGGCTTGCTCTGCGGTACCTCTCAAGTATCTAAGGATCCATTTCATAGCTTCCCAATGCTCCTTCCCTGGGTTCCCCATGAAGCGACTAACCACTCCCATTGCATGTGCAATGTCTGGCCTTGTACACACCATTTCATACATTAAACTACCAATCGCTGAAGCATATGGAGTCCTCTGCATCTGCGCACGCTCTTCTTCGCTCTTAGGTGAGTCCCTATTAGATAGCTTGAAATGGCTACCCAAAGGAACTTTGGCTGGCTTCGCATCCTGCATACTGAATCTCTTTAAGACCTTCTTGATATACTCAGCCTGCGACAGATACAAAATTCCAGCCTTCCTATCTCGATCAATCCGCATACCCAGAATCTGCTTAGCCTCTCCAAGGTCCTTCATAGCAAACCATTCAGACAACTGCTCCTTCAACTTGCTCACTTCTCGAGCACTCGAGCCTGCTATCAGCATGTCATCAACATATAGCAGCAATATGATGTAGCCGTTGTCAAACTTCTTGAAGTAGCAACAATGGTCAGCTTCACTCCTCACGAACTCAATTTCGTGCATGAATCCATCAAACTTCTTGTACCACTGCCTCGGAGCTTGTTTCAGACCATACAAGCTCTTGTTCAACTTGCACACAAGCTCAGCGTTACCCTTTGCCACATAGCCCTCAAGTTGCTTCATGTAGATGTCTTCATCTAAGTCCCCATGAAGGAAGACCGTTTTTACATCCATCTGCTGTAACTCTAGGTTTTCTGCAGCCATCATACTCAACACTAAACATATAGTAGTTAGTTTCACCACAGGAGTAAAAACGTCAGTATAGTCAATACCGTATTTCTGCTGAAATCCCTTCACAACCAACCTTTCCTTGTAACTCTTGCTTCCATTCGCCTCCTCCTTGATTCTATAAACCCATTTGTTATGCAATGCCTTCTTGCCTGCTGGAAGCTCAACTAGCTCCCAGGTTCCGTTGGTCAACAACGAATCCATCTCATCATCCATTGTGAGCTTCCACTTGCTCACATGTTCTCCATGAGATGCCTCTGCATAACACTCTGGCTCACCACCATCAGTCAACAACAGATAGTAGTTTGAAGGCGAAAATCTATCAGGCGATCCACGCTCTCTGGTGGACCTCTGCAGCGGAATCACTGGGGTGCTCGGCTCCTCCTCAACAGCCTCCTGGTCGTTACGAACCACCTTGCTCCCACCCGAGTTTGAGATATCTAACTCCATAACCTCAGGTCCTGTACTAGCTATTTCTGATGCACCCAGACTATCCTTGTACATCACCTGCTCATTGAACACGACGTCTCGACTGCGAATAACCTTTCTGTTCTGATCATCCCAGAACCGATATCCGAAATCATCACCACCATATCCAATAAACGTGCACTTGACAGACTTTGCATCCAGCTTGCTTCTCTCAACAGGAGCAATATGAACATATGAAACGCACCCAAATATCCGAAGAAAGGACAGATTTACCTCTTTGCCACTCCAAGCCTCCTCTGGAATCCCATTCTCCAAGGGAGTAGATGGCCCTCGGTTGATCAAGAATGCAGCAGTATTGACTACATCCGTCCAGAACATCTTCGGAAGTCCACACTTCAGCCTCATGCTCCTAGCACGTTCATTCAGGGTCCGGTTCATACGTTCAGCGACGCCGTTCTCTTGAGGGGTTCCTTTCAAGGTTTTCTCCATGCGAATTCCATTCTCAGCACAAAACTCCTTGAACTCACAAAGCTCATACTCCCCACCATTATCAGATCTCAAACACTTCACTTTAAGACCTGTCTCAGTTTCTACTAGATCCTTCCACTTTCTGAAAGAGTCAAATGCATCAGACTTTTGCTTCAGAAAATAGACCCATACCTTTCTTGTAGCATCGTCAATGAAGGTCATGTAGTATGACGCTCCACCAGAGATGTCACAGGTGCTGGCCCCCATAAGTCGTTGTGGATCAACTCCAACTTCTGCTTCTTCAAGGTTCTGCCGCCCTTCGCAAAGCTTACCCTTTTCTGCTTCCCGAGCACACAGTCTTCACACAATCCGATATTAACGGATTTGAGACCTGGCAACAAACCCTTCGAGCATAGCACCTTCATCCCTTTCTGACTCATGTGGCCCAGACGACAGTGCCACAAATCTGCGTCACAGTTTACTCCTGTAACAGCAATGCTATCCCGGGCGTTGCTTGTCATGAACAACGTTCCCTCCTTCTTTCCTCGAGCTACCACCATAGCTCCTTTGGTTATCTTCCAGCTATTGCAGCCGAAGGTTGTTTCATAACCCTCGTCATCCAACTGACCAATGGAAAGCAGGTTTCTTTTCAAACCAGGAATATTCCTTACTCCATGCAACTTCAGCACAGATCCATTCGACGCCTTGATTCACACATCACCCTTCCCCACGATTTTCAAAGCCTCATCATCAGCAAGATAGACTTTTCCGAAATCTCCAGAGGTGTAGCGATCCAATATATCAGCACTACTGCATGAATGAAACGAAGCTCCAGAGTCTAACACCCAAGACTCCAATGGACTGCTCGCGCTCAGAATCGATGCATCTGCAGTGGTTCCTGTCGTTGAATCGCTCAGAGTCAATGCGTTTGGAATATCTTCACTGGATGAATTCGCTGATTTATCTTTCAACGGTGCCTTACATTCACTCTTGTAATGACCGTTTTCATCACAATTCCAACACTTGATTCTGCTCTTGTCTTTGGGCTTATCCTTCCCTCTAGACTTCGATCTGCCACGATTCGACTTCTTAGAGTATGACCTCCCCCTGCTACCCGTATTCAAAGCTGATCCAGGAGCAGTACCTGACGCCTTCCTGTGAATTTCTTCGCTGATAATCAGATCCCTGACTTCATCAAACTTGATCTTTGCCTTCCCCGCCGAAGCACTAACAACAGTAACTGTCCCGCTCCAACTTTCTGGTAAAGAGGATAACAAAATTAGGGCTTGTACCTCATCGTCGAAATCAATATCAACTGAACTCAGTTGTGCGATCGTCATGTTGAACTCGTTCAAGTGATTGGTGACCGATGTACTCTCCGTCATCCGCAGATTGAACAACCGCCGCATCAGGTGAACCTTGTTCACCGCAGAGGGTTTCTCATACATCGCGAAAAGAATTTCCAGCATACCCTTCGTCGTCTCTGCCTTGACCGTGTGATGCGCCACGTTCCTGGACAGCGATAGGCGGACCATGCTCATCGCTTTCCTATCCAGCAACTTCCACTCTTCGTCCTTCATGTCCTCCGGTTTCTCACCCAGCGGCAAATACAGATCTTTACCGTACATGTAATCCTCGATCTACATCTTCCAGAAGCCGAAATCCGTTCCATCGAACTTCTCCACCAGTGATTTTCCGCTTCTCATCGTCACCACCAGAACCAGCTCTGATACCAGTTGTTAGAATTCGAACGTAGTAACGAAGGAAAAACGAAGCAAATAACACGAGAATTGTTAACCCAGTTCGTCAAAGAATTGACTACGTCTGGGGGCACTACCAAGCCAGGGTTTTCTCCTCTCAATAATGTGATGACAACGATAACGACGATCTTAAGATTACAATTGATCAACTAGGGTTAAATAGCAATACAGACAAGACCTAGAAAAGCCCATAAACACAACACCCAAAATCGGCCCATGTTCCACCGCGGGGCGGCGGCAACTCTCAGTTGCGTCCACCGCAGGGCGTCCAATTCCACCGCGGGGCGGCGGCTCCTCTCAGTTGCCAAAAAACCGGCGTCCACCGCGGGGCGTCTAGTTCCACCACGACCCGGTGGCAACTCTCAGTTTCCTTCTCTGCAAACCGTGTCGGTGACCGTGTGAGCCTTTACGCGTACTTCTTTTACGCTTCAGGCTCCATAACCCAACACATAAGGCGAACCAAAAATTGCAGTAACTATTCTCGCGGATCATGTAAGCTTCAATAAGAGAGTCGCACTTAGTCTCTCTATGTATGATCAATCCTCTTGTAAGCTTGAGATATGTTGAAGAAGTATGTATGGGATTTGAGTCTTATGACTTGATAACTTTGGTTTTCCTTACGCTACAACGAATCTCTTTCTGATGCTTAGACAAGAAGTATCTACGTAGTTATTCCTGCAGCAAAGTATAAGCAGCGCAATTAGAATCACGTGTACCAGTGTCTCGGAAAATAGTGAAAAGCCAAAGAGCAACCAAGAAATGAACTAGCACATGAAAAGACAATCCTTATGGTTGTCGGGTAAGAAAGTAAAACAAAAATGCAGAATTAGTAAGATTGATAAGACAGATATGCAAAATGGAATCATGCTCTGATAAGCAGTGACTATAGACAAACATCCAACACAAATGCACTTCAACTTGAAGCTATGAAATAAAAGCAACAAAGCAAAAGGTAGAAATAATTACCTCTATTTATTTGTCTATTTGTAACACCGTAACTTCCCATATAGCCCTTGGAAGATTTCGAAGCAACCTCCATACCTGCATTGGTTAGCCCGAAACCAAGTGAGCCAGAGCCCTCAAGCTCAAGAGCTGCCCAAGTTGAACTGCCGTGGTACACGTCTCCATAGGATGAACTTAGATGACGCAGTAGGAAACTCGAAGGATTAACAAGCGCTAAACCTAAATCGAAATTAAGTTCACAAGCGACGAACTCAAAGGATAAACTCTGGAATCCAGCAGAAAATAAGGAAAACTCTTAGGATTTTGATTGAATAAAAGATAATTGCCTCCAACAATGAAAAAATGTTTAAATACGGAAAACAAAACCCTAAAAAGCCCATAAGTCACGGCATAGTGGTGAGTTTGACTCGTTGATGTCCCCTATAAGTATCTTTCCAAACCTTGAGCTCGGGAGAGGCAATTTTCCGGGCATTTGCTAGTGGAAATAGAGAGAGTTCGGTGCTCCATCAGGGTTCTTGCTCCTGAAGTTTTTATCTGCTTTTCAGAAGAGTTTTTTGGGGTTTCTCTGAATTCAATTTTATTTCCCTTCTCCTTTTCCTCTTCATCTTTCAAATACATTTCCCTGAATCCAATACTGACTTGGGCGTCGGAGGGTGTTCTCCCGGAGAAGCTCTCTCCGGGTTTTCAGGTCATCGAAGAAGCAGGTTTTCCGAGTGGAATCGAAGATCTTCGAGAGCAAAGCAGGGCATATCCGGAAGTTGAGTGAAGGGGAAGGTTATCAGGTTTTTCTGAAGAGGTCCGCGAATTGGAAGCAGGAGAAGAATCTATCGAGGATCTCCCACAAACAAAACAAATCCTCAGCAAAACCGGGTCGAGGGTGTGTTGAGCCTCGACATCTTCGCGAAGGGTTAAACCGGGTTTTAACACTGGCGCCGTCTGTGGGAAGGTCCTCGCGCAGCTAAGTCAGAAAAACGAACTTCACGATGAACAAGAGCCCGACGGTGGTAGCAGAAGGAGATATGTCACTCCAAGCAACATCCAAAGAGGATACTCGCGAAGTGATTGTCAACGACGAAGAATGGGAGCAATTTCGCCTTTTTCGCCAATGGCATAAGACCAGTCAGGAGCTCCCCGCGAAGGAGACAACATTGCCACAGCACCAGACAAGACAAATGTACCCTGAGCCGTATGGTCCAAGATACCCACGTGGAGAACATGGCGAATGTTACCAGGCAGATCGCACCTCTGCCGCCCGTGAAAGTCTGCAGTACTCTCCATGGAGAGATACGTATGGATGAAAGCATCAGGGGTATGAGCCACAATACTACCCAGAGTACGCTGCTCCGGGGATACCACTAGAGTTGTTCGGCTCTACAGCCTTTGCAGACCATATAGTCCTGGCACCTCCCCCAGCAGATTTCAAGATTCCCACGTTCAAGGAGTACGCGGGAGACGAAGATCCTAGGGATCACTTGTCGAGGTATCAGTACCTCATGCTCGCGAGCAAGGCGGATGAGGCGACAATGTGCAAGTGTTTTCCCAACACCCTCTCAGGACCAGCTTTAACGTGGATGATCAGTTTACCGGCCAAGAGCATTGAAGGTTTTCAGCAGTTGGCAGATTCCTTCATGGCTCACTTCGGATGCTCCCAGAGAAGGAGAATGAGCATGCAAGAAGTACTAAACGTGAGGCAGAAAGATGGAGAATCCCTCGCATCCTTCGTAAAGAGATTCACGACGGAAGCGGTCCAAGCCCATGATTTTGATGAAAAAGTCGCACGTATGGCCTTCATCCAGGGGCTCAAGAATGGACCATTCAAACTGAGTGTCTGCAAAAAGCCACCTAACTCGTATACCAAGTTACTGGAGAAGGCAAATCAACATATAATGGCAGAAGAACTGGCCCGCGGAAGCACAGTCGCAGTTAACCCATCGGCAAGTAACGGGAGAAAAAATGAGCCAGTAAGAAGGGACACAGGCTCGTGGGAGTCGCATAGGCATCAGACAGGAGAGCGAGGAAAGGCACCAGATAAGCCTCTAATCGCGATCGAGATGAACCATCGAGAGCAGACCCCCTCCTACGCTCAGAGACATCCTACACCGCGAACCAATATGCCACCTCCTCAAGCTCGGCCGGGGAAGAAGTTTTGTGTATACCATCAGTCCACAGCCCATGACGAGCGAGAATGCCAACGACATGGTCCTTCGCGAACGAAAACCACGTCTCGTGCGGGGCCAATCCCTCCAAGACAGATGCCCAGACGTCTGGCACCTTATCCGCCAGTTGAGCAGAATTTTCCCCGCCCGGACGGGCAGGTAGGAACTATCTCCGGAGGACATACGCCAAAAGGACCTAGCAAGCGGGAGATGAGAAGGATAACCAACGCTCCGCCCCCAATCGGGAAGCCCGTTATGAGTATTTCGAATCCTACGCGAGAGGAACAGAAGATGACTTTCAGTTCAGAAGACCTGGCAGATTCATGTGATAAGCACTACTTTGTAGGGCTTAAGTAAGAGTCATTAGAGGGTTTATTGGTGCCATTCGGGTAGATTTAGACACATTCATATGTATGGCGTTTGGGGGCGAAGTTTGGTGTATTTGGAGATGTTTGAGCTATTTTGGATATCATAGGAGACACTGAGGAAGAAGTCACCACTAGAGGACGCAAAGAAAGTGAAGAGAAGAGTAGAAGAACAGTGGGCTGAATTCAAATGGTTCGTTCTCTCTACTCAGATGTCCAAATAGAGTGATTCCAATTCGAGGAGTTAGATCTTGAAGTCTACTACAAGTCCTCAAAATATGAGCGCAATCCGAGTTGGGAATCAAAATTTATGGCATTTTTACTGAAGTGTCGCAGAAGCTGAAGTACTGGAATCCCACCGCACCCAGCGGTGGGCACTGCCGCACCCGCGGCGAGGTCGTCAGAGAACTAGAGTTTCTGTTAAATGGCCGCACCCGGCGGTAGAGCCACCGCACCCGCGGTGGAGACGCGCTGAAAGTCTTTTACGAGTTTTCTTATTCCCGTTTTATTTTATTTCCGAAACTTTATTTCCAAGTTTGTTATTTTTCTTTTCTTTATTTCTGAATTATTACTTTAGTATTTAAGTTAGGTTTAAGACTCTTTTAGAGAAAAAACTTCTCTAACCCAAGTTGCCACTTTTCATATTTCTCCTCTCACAAATCCTAATGGAGAACTAAACCTCCAATGTTGCACTTGACAGTTTGAAGCCAGCAATTGATTGGTTGTGAGTTTTCTACACTTGTTCGTTTTCCTATCTAGTTGGATTAATTCTCTTGTGCTTAAATGTTTATTGGTTTATGTTGATTTATCTAGAGTAGCTACCTAGGTTTATTGATATCTTCCTAATTGCTAGGACTTGTGATTCCGGGTCCGGGTTGCATATCTAGTAGCGAACACGATTGTGCATATAGGGGATCCGAGCGCATAATTGTGAGAGAGAGTTAATTGCATGCTTATAGTAACGGGTTGTTTCTATTGCATGTGTCTTGTTAATCCTTGGTTGAATGCTATTGCTTTATTGAGTTCTGATGGTTTTCGGATTTGATTTAGTAATAAGTACTATTAGGGCTTGTAGAACTAATAGTTATCTAAGATCGGGATAAGAACAACTATAGGAAAGTTGAGAACTTGAGATTGATAGAATTCCGTGATCGACCTATCTATTGTTGTGTGGATCTTTGTTGAGTGTGGCGCTTTTTCCCTTATTATTTACAACCATTATTTGCGGACTGTTTATTTGCTTTCTTATTGCTTGTTACGAAACACAAACAAACCCCCCCCCCCCTAGTTCCTAGTTGGTGATAACAAATTGCATAAGTTGATAACCTGACTCTCTGTGGGATCGACCCTGACTTGCTTGCTATACTACTTAGTAGGTATTTTGGGATTTATTTGATAGGCATCACGACTTTAGCCCTGTCATCATGCATACCAAGTACTGATCCACTTGTGCTCCATGTGCAGATGGGAACCAAGATTGTCAAGAGGGTAATGGTGGATACAGGAAGCTCGGCTGACATACTGCATTGGGAAGCTTTTCAGAGAATGGGGCTTGATCCAGCAAGTTTAATGCTCACCGATTGCACACTGGTAGGCTTTGCGAGAGAACGGGTAAAGCCCATTGGGGTGATAACCCTTGATTTGATACTCGGGGATGAAAGAGGTCCACGTAGGTCTGAAAGGGTGGAATTCTTGGTCCTCCAGTCCCCGTCCGCGTACAACGCTATCTTGGGGAGGATTTCACTATGCAAGTTCCAAGCAGTGGTGTCAATCTACCATTTCGCTCTGAAGTTCCCAACTAAGGCAGGTGTGGGAATAGCCAAAGGACAGCACACCGAAAGTCGAACCTGTTACCTAGCAGCACTAGAGGGTAAAAGCCTGCCCATCTTAAGCTTGGAGGGAGGAACAGGGTTGCCCGTGCGTCAGGAGTTGGGAGAGCCTGAGTTGGAGGTCCGAAGTCGGATGGAAGCCACGGTCTCAGAAGGAGAGAAACAGTCCGTGACCCCGTTCGTCTGCAAGGAAGAGCAGTTATACGTAGGGAAGGCCATGAGAGCAGATACGCTAGAAGAAATCGTCGAACTATTGAGAGTCTCAAGAGACGTATTCGCGTGGACATCCAGAGACATAAAGGGGATCCCAGCGTCCCTAATGACACATTCATTGAATACAAGTCCGGACATCAAGCCAAAAATACAGAGAAAGAGAAAGCAGGCTGGAGATAGAGCCCAAGGGGCCATGGAAGAGGTGGAAAAGTTACTAAAGGACAATTTCAACCGTGAAGTCAAGTATCCTCAGTGGCTCGCGAACGTCGTCATGGTAAGAAAGGCCAATGGCAAATGGAGAATGTGCGTCGACTTTACCGATTTGAACAAAGCCTGCCCTAAAGACAGTTACCCGCTGCCTTCAATTGACCAACTAGTGGATTCGACGGCGGGTCACGAAGCTCTAAGCTTCCTTGACGCATACTCGGGGTACAATCAGGTCAAGATGAACCCAGCCGACGAAGAGAAAACAACCTTCATTACAAAACGAGGAACATTCTGCTACACTGTCATGCCCTTTGGGCTTAAGAACGCCGGGGCTACGTTCCAGAGATTGATAGACTTAATATTCAAGGATCAGATCGGCTTGTCTGTAGAATCCTACGTGGATGACATAGTTGTCAAAAGCAAGAAAGAGTCAGAGCATGTCGAAGACCTCCGTGAGGTATTTGCTACGTTGCGCAAACATGGGATGAGCCTCAACCCTGAGAAGTGTGTGTTCGGTGTCAAGGCAGGAAAATTCCTTGGCTTCATGATTAGTTCGCGAGGAATAGATGTTAACCTTGATAAAGTTGAAGCTGTCTTACAGATGGATCCCCCACGAAGTGTCAAAGAAGTGCAGAGGTTTGTCGGGTCAATCAACTACCTTGGGCGTTTCTGTTCAAAGCTTGCAGAGAGAAGCCTGCCTTTCTTCTCCGCTCTAAGGAGCCCCCAAAACTTCCAATGGACGCCCGAATGCGAGGTGGCGTTCGCGGAGCTCAAAACACATTTGACTAAGCTTCTTACACTAGCCTCGCCAATACAGGGAGAAGAATTACAGCTATACTTAGCTACAGGATCGAGAGCGATCAGCACAGTTCTAGTCCGCGAGCAAGAAAAACCAGTATACTTCGTAAGTAAAGCACTGGGATCAGCCGAGACGAGATATCCGCCTGTCGAAAAGTTAGCTTTGGCCCTTATCACTGCCGCGTGGAAACTTTGCCCATACTTTCAAGCACATCCCATCCAAGTCTTGTCCGACCTCCCTTTGCGATGCATGTTCGGAAGACCCACCATGTCGGGAAGGTTGACCAAGTGGATAGTAGAGCTGTCAGAGTTCGATGTGGAATACCGACCTCGCCCGGCAATCAAGGCGCAATCCCTGGCTGACTTTCTAGTGGAAACCAGTTTTCGCGAAGCTGAGGAAGAAGAAACAGTTGAAAAAGAGCAGTGGGTCTTGTTCGCGGATGGGGCTGTAAACGAAGAAGGGAATGGGGTCGGCATTACTCTCACATCACCTGGAAGAGAGCAGTTCGACTATGCATTGAATCTCGAATTCGAAGCCACAAACAACGAAGCGGAATACGAGGCGCTTCTCGCGGGCCTCGATCTTGCTTTAGCCAGCGGGGCTCGAAGGGTAAGATGCTACAGCGACTCAGAAGTAATGGTGAAACAGATACAAGGGGAATACGAAGCTCGGACATGGAATTTGCCCGCGTACCACGCCAAAGCCAAGGTACTCATCAACGCCTTAGATCATTTTGAAATACAGGCCATCCCGCGTAGAGAGAATTCCAGAGCCGATGAACTTGCTAAGCTTGGGTCAAAAGCCAGAACTCACAGACATGTATGGGTAGACTCCAGGTTTTCCCGGGCCATCAACGCGGATGTAATGATACTTGATTCCGAAGAGGATAAGAACGATTGGAGAGCTCCCATCATGCAGTATATCACCACTGGCTCTGCGCCAGAAAACGCTCATGAAAAAAGAAAATTGCAAATAAGGGCAAGCCACTTCTACATCAAGGGAGGGGTATTATACAAGCGAGGGTACATGGCAACAGGCCTAGAATGCATACCCATTGAGGAAGGTAAAGAGCTAATGATAGAGGTCCACGGAGGATTATGTGGAGGACATACAGGATGGAGGGCTCTAGTTCACAAGGCGCTACGCGCTGGATACTTCTGGCCTACAATGAAGAAAGACGCCCTCCACACGGCTCAAACCTGTGATGCATGCCAGAGGCACGCGCCAACCTCACATAGTCCGGGGGTCGAGTTGCAAGCCATAAGCGCCCCATGCCCCTTCGCAAAGTGGGGAATGGATCTGCTAGGGCCCTTCCCTTGGGCGCCTGGGCAACTGCAGTTCATACTGATCGCAATCGATTACTTCACCAAATGGGTTGAAGCCGTCCCCCTAGCTACAACAACTGTTGGCCAAGTTAAGAAATTCCTATGGCAGAACATCATCTGCCGATTCGGGCTCCCCCAGAGCATTGTTACTGACAGAGGTCCACAATTCAACACTGAGAAGCTGATCAACTTCTGCGAAAGCCTGGGCATCAGACTGCAATTCGCCTCTGTCTCACACCCTCAATGCAATGGCCAAGTAGAGAACGTGAATCAGAGGATCATGTTCGACCTTAGGAGAAGGCTCACGCGAGCAAAAGGGAGATGGGCAGAGGCCCTCCCTTTGGTCCTCTGGGCTAACAGAACCACGTCTAAACGGGGAATAGGAGAAACACCTTTTGCGCTGACTTACGGGTTCGAAGCTGTCATACCTATAGAACATCTCTTCCCAAGCGAGAGACTCTTGGACTACGACGAGGAAAGCAACACCGAAAAACTGCAGTTAGAACTACAATTGGCCGAAGAAATTTGAGAGATGGCGTCAATCCGCGAAAATGAATACAAGCGGCGTATAGCAACATATTACAACAAAAAAGTGAAAGGGCGCAAGTTCACGGAGGGAGACCTAGTGCTCAGAAAAATAGAAGGGGGAAAGCTTGATCCAGCATGGGAAGGCCCCTACATAGTCGCACGCGAAGTAGCACCAGGAGCATATCGCCTTAAAGACCACGCGGGGAATATGGTTCCGAACTCATGGAACATCATGAGGCTCCGCAAATATTACCCGTGAAGAGAAACCCACCCCAGGTATGATACCGAAAAACTCAAAACTGGCCCTACCCGCAAAAAGCTTTTTCACCACAAAAACCTTAAAAACTAAAGCTCCACCTTATACAGGCCATGGGAATGTGATGCAAAAGATGAAAAGCCAGGGGCCTGGGGGCTGAACGAAATAAAAATGATAAGGTACCCCAGAGACCCATAACACTTTATTTGCAAGACCGTATACAAAATAACACAACCAAGATCTAAAGTTCATTCTTTTTAAATTTCAGGAAAAAAAGCAACTAAAGCAATAAAAAACGGTATTGAGCTCAGCCATATCGAGTCAATACGCGTAGCAACACCCAAACGGTACCGGCCATGTAATGGCGGTACACGTAGCAACACCCAGACGATGTCGGATCAATGGATCGATACGCGTAGCAACACCCAAACGGTACCGGCCATGTAATGGCGGTACGCGTAGCAACACCAGACGACACTGACTCGGCAAGAGTGAGCAGTGGACGTAGCCCCACCCAGACGGTGCCTGATCGACGAATCGACACGCATAGCCCCACCCAGAACGGCACTAACTTGGCAAGGCTAAGCTGGTGCGCATAGCGAGTCCAGACCGTGTCGGTTGCTTGGCATCCAGCATGCGTAGCAATATGGCCAGTCTTTCGCAAGCTAGAAGCAAAGTAGCGATAAGGTATGAACAACGCAACCGTACAATGTATTGGTTATTACAAAAATCAAGTCCTTTAACGAGTACAGCAATGATGAAACAGGGCTAGCCCAAGACAAAACAAACATGCAAGCAAAAGGAGAAGCAAGGCAACACACGCGGAGCAATGACAGGATCGAATAATTTTTCTTAAGAAACACTAGAAAACTTTCTTATATATTGCATAAGGTTGTAATTACAAGGCATCTTCGCTATTACAAAAAGCACAATAGAACTTTTCTTTGCTCGAAACAGTGCTAGCCCACGCGAAATACATCAAAACAACAAAACAAAGCGGCTAAGCAAAGCACCTAAACATTACACCTAAAATATACGCGAGACCACCCTTTACTGCCCCCTTCCTAATACTTCTTCTAGTCTCCGAAGACAAGAAGAAGCATGGGGGGGAGAAGGCGGATCATATACAAAAATACAAAAGCAAAGCGACACCCTACAGGCCCGCCGCGCGGAGAGAAGGGAGTAGAAAGCCTGGAGGAGGCGGCCCATGACCATAGATGTTAACGGGCCCTTCCCTCCTTAGACGGGCAATACGAGCCGTGTCGTAATTACTCCGGATCTCCCGGAGGCGTCGCCCTCGAGCATGAGGGTGAGGAAAGTAGAAAAGACGATCCACACCATAGTCAACAGCGTCTGGGAAAAGGCGGGCGCGGAGAACATGCAAGTCAAATTCTCCCACCTCTTCTCCCACATCTCCCATATCCAGGCTCCAAATCCAACCACTATCGTAGCGGTGAACGGCAGACAGGCGACGATCCCCTCGCTGGCATACAATGCGACCTCCGTGGTGGGCAACCAATACTAGGTTAACCATAATCGCTGAACAAAGCACAAAGAAGAAGAAGAGGAGTGGAAGTAGAAGAGAAGCGGATGAAAAAGAGAAAGGAAACAAGGGGTACTTATAGAGGAGTTGAGGTAACTGCACAAGGAGCAGTTAACTCCCCAAGAGACAAGAGGAACCACCCTCAAGGCATTAACTGCCCTCTTCCATCTCTCTCTCTCTCTCTCTCTCTCTCTCTCTCACTCCCTCTCCCTCTCTCTCTCCCATAATGAAGAAATGCAATCGGTATTAAAGGTCAAGAATAACTGATGTGATGAAACTAAACAACATTTAAGAAAGGTAATAAGAGGCTGGGGCTACTACCGAGGCCGTCAGCAAAAAACCTGTAACAACATGTATAAACCAAAAATCGACAAACTTTCCCTCGCAAACCCATAACCTTGAGACAAACGCAAATAGTATCCACATTATCATAACAAAAACAGCGCGCAATAGCAATACTTTTGCCATAACAATAAACTAGAAAAGAGGTAGGGCCAACATAATCCACAAAAAACAACACCTTCAGAGTATCAGCATAGTGCCAAAATACATCAGGAGAAAATCCCCAGAATAAAAGCTAGGAAAATAAAACTAGGGTTTAGAAACAAGAGTACTCGAAGCATCCCCACGCGGAGAACGCTCCCTTGCCCGCTTCACTCCAACAGAAGTAGTCGCCGGAGAAAGTGGCTTCTTGACAAAAGGATCCTCATCTATCAAATCGGTCACTCCCCAAGCTTCAAGCACGGCCTCATGATCCCCTTTTATAAACCCTACGGCAGGAGGCTTGTAAGGACGTTTAGGCGTATATTCCTCCCCAGCGTTGTCACGGGGGTTGAGACGAATAGGATCGAGTTTGTAATGGTTGAGGACTTGCCGGGCACCCACCCTCAACCCATAGAAGAAGTCAAAAGCAGCATGATGTGTATAACGGGCCTTCATGCGATAACCGGCCACATATTCGTCCACACCCTCCTGCCTCCCCTCCGCGTGGGACTTATCACGAACTAAAGGCAGCTCCGCCTGCAAAGACAAAACCATAGATAAGGCAGCATCCCTCTCCTTTTTCAGACAGTTTAGCTCCGACAAAGCAGCATCTCTCTCAGTCTTCATTTGATTCAGCTCCAACTCCGTGCGAATAATCTGGTTGCGAAGAGCACCAACATCAACAGCTTGAGACGCCTCCTTACCCAGAACACTCAAAGCCTCACGACATTCCTTCGCGATCTGCACATAAGAGAAAAACAAAAGAGTAAGATCACAACAAATCTGAAATAAACCCATGCAAACAAGAAAAATACTCACGGTCTCCAAATGACAGCCCACGAAACCTCCCGGGAAAGAAGAATCGCGGGCATGATGACCCGACTTCTTCGATCGTGAAGGTTTTATCTTCAACTTGGCAAGAGGCGGATCGGGGCTATCTCCCACCTCAACAACATGCGTTTTCTCCACCGGAGGCAGGGCAGCTGTAACGTCGCCAGCCTCGCCCCCTAGCTCCTCCGCGTAACCGTGGAGAAGTCATGCACCTCCAATAGCAGAAGGACCTGGGCGAACCCTAGCACAACTAAAGTCGCCCATAATCAACTCTTTCTCCAGATCATCCAAGCCTTCCAGATACTCGAACTGCATACTGGGGGAAGAACCTGGGAAACGAGCAACGAGACTCAGTCAGACAAGGACCACACACAGAAAAACATTGTTAAAATAAGTAGCAGCTCACCCCCGCGAGGGTGAAGAGAACTCAAACCCAGCTCCTCGAGCCTCTCCGGGGTCATTAACTGGCTATAATCATAGCTGGTAGAATGGTCAAACTTTGAAATCAAAGCTTTCCTCTCAGCTAGTTGCTTCTTTTTAGCACGACCGGCAGCAAGGCATGAAAAATGAAAAACCCTCCCTGGATGTATGTTAACCCCAAATGAACCAGGTATGCGAAGTAGAAACCATTCGTTCCTCCACGGACCCAAATTAGATGGCTTCATAACTAACTGCCTATATTATACTTTCCAAGACCAGTAGCCATCAGCCATATACCTTGTAGAAATTAGATTCCTTACAACTTCCAGAGAAGGTTCTACGTTGAGCTCGCGACAGTGAAGGAAAAGACAACAGAAGTTCCTCCAAGAATTGGGATGTAGTTGAATGGGGCTGGTGCCTTGAGCATTTAAAACTTCTTTAAAGAAAGGATGGATTGGCACGTGGAAACCAGCAAGCAATGACGGCAGGGACACTGCCAAGAAATTCAGAAAATGATGTAACGACAACGAGCCCGCTTCAGGAAGCGCCAACACCGACCCCACGGGGAAAGGGTATTGTTTGGCAATCTGGACCAGGTGGTCAAGCTCTAGTGCAGACTCATCCCCATCATCCTCCAAAAAGACAGAATTGTCTGAGAAGGGTAGTCGACGCACGGGTTTTCTCAGCACCCAAACCTTGGCGCCTCCTGGTCCCGAGTGCGAAGACGAAGACATAGAATTAGGGGAACCAGGGATTTCCTTTCTCCCTGACGGAGAAGATTCCTCGCGAAGCCCTTCTTCACGTATTCTCTCTGGATCGTATCGTGAAGAACGATCGTGCTTAGCTTTATATCGGGCCTCAGGCAAAACCAGTCGCCTATGCGAAGGAGGACCTGGGGTAACCAGTTCTGTAGCCTCAGAATACCCCTCTGGCGGGGTACGCCGACTCTGTTCGCTAGAGGACAAAATTTGATGTTTGTGATTCATAACTAAAAGGTTTTCGGACACAGGGAGTTGAATAAAAAAGAAGGGGTACCAAATTTTCAGAGAATCAGAGGGAAACCGACAATCACCCAAAAGTAAAGGTAGGGCTCATGATGGCAGTGAAAGCGATTAATCCTATCTGAAGAGCGGAAGAAAAACTCCCTGAAAATGCATCTCAAAGACGTAAAGCACACAACTTGCAAAGAAACAGAGCAAAGAGTAGAGCCCTGATCGCCGGAAAAGAGCAACCTTTAACCTCACAGTCGCAACAACCCTAGCAGTCTCTCATCGTCATCACGGAAGTAAAAAGAGGATACGGGGAAAAAACCACAAAGAGAAAGAGATTGTAAACCTTACCTGACCCGGCGTAAGAACCACCCGAAATGCGAGAATACTGAGACTCGGCCACCAAAAAGTCCACAATGGAAAGAAGGGGACGAAAAAGGAGAAGAAGAAAGAAATGTCAAGCAGAAAGAAACCTAAGAAAATATAGCTTTTATAGGAGGGGGAAGTTAAAGAGGCGCCCAAGGAGACACGTGGTGCAATCCGAGAAAGCCACTTGTTGACTCGGGGAAGCTCGACAGAGAGAGGAGAATTTTTTAAATTCAAAAGCGCGCCTCAGCAAGAGATACAGAAGAGATAACTTGGGACGACTTCACGGAGAAATTCCCATCTAAAGGACAACCTTGATAAAACTTCATTCCAGGGTAATCCAGAGTTCCAAGTCTTCACTCATATTTCGCGAAAGACTTGGGAGGCTGGCTGTGGGAGGCAAATTTCTCCTTCGCGGAAGACTCCCTACGCGGAGGAAAAGTCAGCTACCAGAATTCTGTTATGGAGAGAGAATGCACCTAACAGGGAAAGAAGCTCCTAGAAACGGTTATACTCGCTCCAATTAAACTATGACACCTGGTGAGCTCTTAGTGGTTGATGTCCCCTATAAGTATCTTTCCAAACCTTGAGCTCGGGAGATGCAATTTTCCGGGCATTTGCTAGTGGAAATAGAGAGAGTTCGGTGCTCCATCAGGGTTCTTGCTCCTGAAGTTTTTATCTGCTTTTCAGAAGAGTTTTTGGGGGTTTCTCTGAATTCGATTTTATTTCCCTTCTCCTTTTCCTCTTCATCTTTCAAATACATTTCCCTGAATCCAATACTGACTTGGGCGTCGGAGGGTGTTCTCCCGGAGAAGCTCTCTCCGGGTTTTCAGGTCATCGAAGAAGCAGGTTTTCCGAGTGGAATCGAAGATCTTCGAGAGCAAAGCAGGGCATATCCGGAAGTTGAGTGAAGGGGAAGGTTATCAGGTTTTTCTGAAGAGGTCCGCGAATTGGAAGCAGGAGAAGAATCTGTCGAGGATCTCCCACGAACAAAACAAATCCTCAGCAAAACCGGGTCGAGGGTGTGTTGACCCTCGACATCTTCGCGAAGGGTTAAACCGGGTTTCAACACGCGGAGGTATACCTCCCTAAATTTCCACTAAAGTAAGGACTCAAAAGTCGTCCTGGACTGTTCCCATAGCTAGGGTAAGTTGCATAGTTACCATTAAATCCTAGCTCAATGTTCTTATTCATTCCATAATTAGCTGTATCGAAAGGTGGAAAGCCACTTCGACCATCAGCAATCAGATTAAATCTACCATATCCACCAACAGAGTTAACGTTGTAACCTTGAGGATAGCCATTAATGAAGCTGGCACTCCTACTCAAACCATAATTGTTAAAACCCACTAATGAAGTTTGACTAGAACTTGGGGACACTTCTTTTGGAACTGCGCGCTTCACCTCTACCAATTTCCCATTCAGTTCATGGAAGGTTTTAAACAACACTCTATCCACAGCTTCTTCTGAATCGTAAGTTATGAATCCAAAGCCTCTTGGTCTTTGCGTGTTGTGATCGTACATTACTACAGCATCTGTAATTGTACCAAACTGATCAAAGTAACTCTTAAAATCAGACTCTGTAACAGTGGATGGCAAACCTCCTACGAAAATCTTTTTCACGCGGCCAGAAGAACTAGGAGATCCTCGCTTGTTGTTATTGCTTTTAGCAAGGACATGCTGATCTTCCCTCGGGATAGCCTTTTTCGCTTCAATCTGGAAAATGCATAAACCAACTCTTACAACACTGAATCCTAATAGCTCAAAGGAAGACAATCTGAGCCAATTTTCAATATTCAATGTATAACAACGGTTAGTGATATTTGAACAAAGTATGGAATGCACTATGCAACATTCATATATGGAAATTTAAACCATGCATAATTAATGTTGATATCAGAAGCAAAGCTATTTACTGCTCGGCCATCGATAATGTGCTTCTCCAAGACGACCCTCTCAGCATCGGCAGGAACTGCAAAAACCAAAAAACCAAACCCTCGAGCACGTCCTGTGACACGATCACGGCCTCCACCACTTCCCCATATTGTCCGAAGTACTCCTTAAGCCGATTTTCATGAGTGTTCCATGAAATGCCACCTACAAAAAGCTTACCAGGACCCCCTTCCATTTCCCTGAAATTCCAGTTCTTAATTAGGTTCCATCTTTCTCCTTCACTTCCATCATTCCTCATGTTCTTTTTCTTCAAGTTGAAAGGCTTCACCTAGCTATCAATCTCATGCAATGCTCTTTTGTATTCAATCAAATCAATTGAAAGTCAACATATATGGAGCAAATCCAATAAATCAAAATTCAACTGCTACCAGTATACAGCTAATCCAACTATGATTGGAAAAAACAATACCTTCTATGAAGTTGAACAGACTCAGCTAGGAAATTAATCAAACACAAGGTGGGTGTCCCAAAATTCAATCCAGGGACATCAAATCCGCTATGCTGCTGATCTAGGATCCCTGAAAGTCACGAAAACACGAACAGGGCTACATAAAGCAATCCAAAAGAACGTGTAAATCCATCTAAGACGATGAAGATGAGATTGGAAGAAAAAGAACCCACCACTAAAGCAACGCAGGTTCCGAAGCTATTATCTAACAATGGCAATAATAAGATTAAGAAGATAGTATGTGGGCATCTTCTACAAGTCTCTTCTCTTTTTGCCTTTTCCCCCTCTTTGTCAATATCCCCAGCTTTTCACCCCCACCATTGATAAGAAGAGATTTATAGATATTGGAGGGAGAAAGTGAGAGAGGGGATTTGGAAATCTGTGGTACCCAAAAGCAGAAAGAATGGGAGAGATAAAAACCAAGAGAAACTAGAGAAAGACTAGGACTTCATGAGAAGTGAAGATGAATGAATAGATGATGTTTTGTCTTCCTTTTTACCAATTTGGGACATAATTAAGTGAAACTAAAATTAGTAAATTAAAAATGAAAATATGGTCTCGTGCATCTGGACAAAACAATCTTGTGATGTAATATTTTTTTTTATCCACTTTAGTCAATCTCGGGTTTTAAAGGAAACATGTGTTATAAAGATTTTTTTTTTATTTGGAATTTTGGATATGTTTATGGAGATATATATATTACTAAATATAGTAATTTATAGTTGCTTCGTTTCGAGTGAAATACTCCCTTCACTTATTTCTGGTTCTTGCTTGCATAATTGAACATGAAAATATGCATTTTTAACTGAGAAATTAATGTTATCAGATTGAAAGTATAATTTTAGGTGCCAATTAAGCTACTGAAGGTGAATTGTTTTGGGTGAAAAATTAATGATTTTACAAATAGAAATCTATATTATAGTATGAATATTTTAGACTGATAAATGATTATCAAGAGAAAACGTTTTAAATTTAAATATAGGGAGGATAGTACGAGGATGAGACTTGGGATATAAAGTGAGAAATAATGATGATCATGTAAGAAATAAAGAGTTATGACTAAAATATATGGACGAAAATACAAACTTGTAAATATAATAAATTCTATAATTTTAATTATAATTTTTTTTTTCTAAAAATTTATTATTTTTTCAACACATTTTTTTTCTCAATTTTTTCCAGAATTATTTTTCTGACCCCTCCCCCCCCCCCCCACCCAAAAAAAAAAAGAAGAAATAAATTCATGTATCATTCACTTTAGTATCTTAATCATGCACTTTAACATATTAAAACATGTATTTTAACATACTTACACATGTACTTAATTTTATAATGCTAAACATACATTTTAACATACTTACACATGCACTTAATTTTAAAATGCTAAACATACACTTTAACATACTTACATATGTAATTTTTTAGCATATTGAATATACACTTTAACATACTAATATATGTACTTTAACATAATTTACATACCCTAGCTAAAATGTGCACTCTTGATAAACATATTACATGCACATTTACATATAAAACAATAACACCATATACCTCAAATTATAACCCATTTTGCAAGAATACCTACTTTCTTAAACTTGTACAAAAATACCCGATCAAAATTTTAATTTTTTTTTGCAAAAATACCACATAAAAGAAAATATAAATGAAAATGATATTTTTTTATTTTTGAAAGGAAAGTGATGACATATCAAAAAAATAAGAAAATAAAAAAGAAATATAACTTCTTAAAATCTAAAATCTTAATCATGCAGGAAATTGAAAATCAAACCTAAATTCCCAATTCCTATCCCTCCCAAAAAGAACGATGATGGACAGAAAACGCTCTCACGAACATCAAAATCCAAATCGAGGTATGGTTTGGCCCATTTTTTAGCTAAAATGTAGATTAAGTGCCCGTTTGGTTACACAAGAAGGAACGGAAACAGTAATATTGCGTTTGTGAGAAGAGAAATGTAATGGATTTCGCTCGACTGCAATGTTGTTTGGTTTAACTCAAGGAAAGGATTTAAAAAGAACAGATTCCCAAATTATTACCTAGGGTTTAAAATTTTCCTCATCCGTCACCAAATCAATTCCCTGAAATATATATGTAGGGTCTTCAAATCAGGGCCACCGCTGCTCCTCTGTTGTTCATCGGTCGGCTCCCAATTTGGTGGATCTCCTCCAATGGCAATCTGGATTGAGAGAGGGAGAGAGAGAGAGAGAGAGAGAAGTTATGGGAGGCCCAACTACTTTAATGGCGGTGAGAAGCCAAAGAGCGGCAATCTGCATTGAGAGAGAGAGAGAGAGAGAGAGAGAGAGAGAGAGAGAGAGAGAGAGAGAGAGAGAGAGAGAGAGAGAGAGAGAGAAAGAAGTACTGGGAGGCCCGGCGGTGAGAAGCCAAAGAGCAAAGACGATTGTCGTCTCCTGCTGCGCTGTGGTGCTTCTTCTATGGAGGTAAGAGGCTACAAATCAGACGACGGGATGGAGTGTTCGAGAGAGAGAGAGAGAGAGAGAGAGAGAGAGAGAGAGAGAGAGAGAGAGAGAGAGAGAGAGAGAGAGAGAGAGAGAGAGAGAGAGAGAGAGAGAGAGAGAGAGAGTGATAGGTGGCCTTGGCTTCAATGGTGAGAAAAATTTCAGATCGGCCATAGCCTTGTATCGGGGAGAGAGAGGCGCAAGTAGGTTAACAAAGTATATTAGGGAAAAAATAGAAAGTAACAATTGGGCTTAACCTTTACGGGCCCGAAACGGATTAGATTACTCCCCTGATGCAAACAAACACACACTCCTCTAACGGGCCTCAATATTACCGTTTCTTTGGCCCATTTTGATCAAAACAAACGGGCCCTAAGTCTAAATCTCCACTTTGGGTTTGTTCGATATGTGTCTTTTGGAGGCTTAACGTGGCTGAAGCGAGTGACTGACCTCCAAGGGCTGAAACGACTGTTCTAGGACCTTCGGTGACAGGGGTGGATTCCAAGGTTGAGCTAAGCTTTTTGGGCTGAAATTTTGGCCTAAACATGAGCTTGATCTCCAGGCAGAAGGGGGATGAAGCAAGATTTGTGAAGTGCATGAATTTCTTTCCTTCTCCGCCTCGAGTTTGCGATATCCAGACTCCTCACTTCACAGGTTCGTGATTTCCTGTTCTTCCATCATCTTTCTCCTCATAGGTTCACAAACTCCTCTTCTTCCATTTTCCTCCTCACAACTTAGCTTATCATCATCCTTCTCCTCGAGTCATCGTCATTCTTCCCTTGATCTTCGCAATTTTGCTTGAATTTTTTGGAGATTTGGATTTGTAGTTTGTAAGTAGGCAATTGGTTTAGGGTTTTTACATTTTACCTCCTCTGATGAGTATCCCACCATGACTGCGCAAGAGGAGCTAGAAGCTATGAGTGTCAAGTCTACACGCCCCGTGAATTGCAGTCGCGCTCGCGCCATCACTCGCGCAACGCAAAGCGTCGTCACTCGGGCACTCGCTTGTGACAGCGCGCTCACAACTCTGGTGCCCCACCTCCTCACATTGTCTTTGCTCGCCATCACTCGCCAACCTTCCCAGCCCAGTGCCTCACCACTATGACTGGAGCGTGCCTCCTTGCCATCGCTCGTGCCGCGCACGCCTCACCGTCAGCGCGCTCCTCGGCGTCATGACCTTCATGTTTGCGGCGCCTCTTTGGAATTCCATTCCATTGCTTATCTTAGCACTTTCTATTATGTTGAGGTTATTCTTATAGACTCGCTATTTGTGAACTTTCCACTTTTAGCACTTGCTTATTTTGCTTATTTCCGGTTTGAGACTTTCTATTTGTAGTATTATTAGGACGGGCGTGTACTTATGCTTAAGACACCGGCCCATCGTCATTCTTGGGCTTAATTGAATTGTTTGATTTACAAGTTGAGATTATCTCCTTATTGAACCCTAGGCGTCATCCCCAAATTGGTTATTTTGTTCGAGCTTCCATTGATTCATCACGTTGAATCATCTTACTTGATCATCACGTTGATCTCGCCCTTGAAGCCTCATCACGTTGAGACTTCCGCGCCTCCGACAACCTCAATCATGTTCGATCCCGGAGACGAGCCTGGATTGCCATCATGTTGGTCGTCCCGAAAGATTGAGAAGATCCGAACGAGAAGAGTCGACAACTTACTTGTAACACTCTCAAATCTTAACCCATTTGGAAAGGTATTACCGCCAGTGACCTCAGTGTTCCTTACCGAGATCACCCAAGGCTTTACCGTTTGAATACAAATCATGAAATACAATGATACAAAATGATAACTTTATTCATATAAAACATGAGTCCCGGGATTACATCTCAATCCCGAATAGGACAAATACAGAGTTTAAACAAAGTACATCAGAAGTCTTTTAAATATATAACAGAGTAAATAAGTTATAGCGAAAGTCTTTCTGGAAATTTTACAAAAAGGGTTGTGATCGAAATGATCACCTGCCCAAGGATCTCAACCTGATTAAAAGATAATTATTAAAACATCCAAAAACAACCATCGTCTTCATAGTCAATCTAGTCTCCTCATATCTTCGCTCTATCTAATGTGCCGAATCGAACGGATGACACCAGCCAACCATGCAGAGAACAATTGCGGTTGGTTAGTCTACTGAATAGACTATGCAAGGGTACAAAGCAAAAGGTTCAAAGTAGTCGTATTAGGTTAGACTCCTCGTCTCTCGAATAAAAGTCGAGTACGTTAGTCAACCACCATACTATACTTGAATATGACAAAAGGCATTCATAAGAGAAGATTATAGAAGACTGAATCTTCACAGAAATTGACCCGAAAGAAGACTCCAACGGAAGTGAGTCTTAAGGAAATATGACAAATCTGGAACGTTTAAAGAATCAGAGATTAGTGATTTAAAAGCTGACTTAGATGTTTCGGTTCACGACCAACCTCACCGCTTACAGCGAATCCAGATTGGAAAGAGAACGTACTCTGATCAAAAGTCGAGACAAGCTTTCCTAGTTGCACTATTTACTTAGCTGCACTACTCGCCAAAGGTATATTAATTATGTGCACTCGGGCACTTTATCTTATTAAATTCCAAAACCCACATTACGTTATGAGCTTTTAAACATATGCCCTGTCACGCAGGACATACAACTAAGGAATGGACCTCACAGAATCCAAGCCTCTGGACTTATATTGAAGGAATGAACCTCACAGAGTCCAAGCTTCTACTATCGTAGGGTCTTGATCGCCCTTTTCCCCAAGTTATAAAGAAACGAATGGACCTATCGGAGTCCAGGCGTTCCTACGAATACTCGTGCTAACTAACAGTTCGAGCACAACAATAGTTCAGGATAAATCCACATAAATGCCCTCAAGGCGAACATAAATAATAGCGTTGTTCTAACAGATATACAACCTATTATAATATCATTATTACAGTTTCCAAAACAGTTTATAAAACCATTTCCAGATAAACACAATAATCATTCCAAATTAATTACTCAGATAAACAATTGATAATTAATGTAAATATGGAACGATGAGCAAGAGCGAACCGCCACTTGCCTGGATTAGATTCGGCGATGAATCTAGACGAGACGACTACGGAAAATATCCTTTCCAAGGATATGGTTCAAGCTTCAGAATAGTCCTAGAAGAAAACGAGTCCACACGCGATCCAACAAATCACGTTCTAACTGACAAATTAATTATCTATCAATTAATCTGACTGGACGAATTTAAGGAATTATATTTAATAAATTTTTATGATATTAAATCATAAAAATATTTATTAAATTTTCCTAAGGAAAAATACGGACGAAAGGGTATCAAAATTATACCGCTCGAATGATTTCGGGTCAAAACTGGACTGAGAGGCTTAATGGGCTTTCGGCCCATTACAATATAACAGGGGCCCACGCTACTATTCTTTCATCTTCAACAATTCAAACAACAACACATAGCAACAGGGAGCTCGGCTTCCACCATGGACACGCCGGGAAGGAGGGACGACGACTCCGGGGAGCACAAGCAGCGGCTTGAAGGTCTTCTCGGCGCCGGGACTGTTTGATCGGTGACGGCGAGCACAACAGCAGCAGGAGCTCGCACGCACAGCAGATTGGCCAGGAGCGGTGGCTCACCGGGATGCTGTCAGCCGCGCGCTTCTCCGGAGAGGGACGCGAGGAGGAAGACTACACTGCTGGGCTGGCTCGTCGTGGGTCGCACGAATGGAGCTGAGGCGGAGCTCGGAGACAAGGTGGGAGATTTGAGGCTTTGATTTGTGCCTCAATCTGATCCCATTCCATCCCCATTTATATCCCAGCTCAAGGGGATAAGAATTGGCAAGCCGAGCGACGTGGAGGGCCAAGATCGAAGCGTCGTCCGATCGCCAACAGCTGGCGAAGCTAGCTCTGTACAGAGGCAGCGGTCGCCACCGATGGCCCTTGGTCGCCGCCGTTGACTTCCTGAAGCGGCGGTCGTCATTTTTGTGCAGCGGTCACTGCTTTCCTAGGCCACCTGACGGTGGTATCAGATGGGCGGCGGTCGCCGCCAAACCCACAGTGGTCGCCGCCAAGTCAACTCTTATCCGTTTAGCTTTGGATAAACTTGGCCTTAGTCCGGGATAAAAATAATCATACACGAACGAGTATTAAGTCCCAAAATACGTCGACTGTATATTATTTCACTGAGAAAAATATTACAGAGATTGAGAACATTACCGAATGTCTTAAACTCTTCGAAATAAATCCGACGTACAAAACAGGCTTTCAGGAATAATCCCAAAACTCCAAAATATCCTTACAGAAATACGGGGTATCACATCACCTCCCCCTTAAAAGAAGTTTTGACCCCGAAACTTAGGTCGCAAATAGCTTGGGAAGACGTCTGAGCATATCTGCTTCATTTTCCCAAGTAACTTCTTTTGTCCCAGACTTGGACCATTGAATTCGCACCAACAGTACGATCTTGTTGCGCAGATGCTTCACACGGTGCTCGAGAATGCGCACTGGCATCTCATCTCAAGTATCATTTGCCTGAATCTCGCTATCCTTATAGCTCAGCACATGAGACTCATCTGGCACGTATTTCCTTAGCAATGATACGTGGAACACATTATGCTCTGGGTGTGCCGATGGCGGCAATGCCAAACGGTACTCTAGAGATCCTACTCTACCCAGAACCTCGAATGGTCCCACATAGCGAGGGTTAAGCTTCCCACGCTTACCAAACCTGAAAACTCCCTTGGATGGTGATACTTTGACAAGTACTTTGTCACCAACCTCGAACTTGACATTTCTACGCTTACGATCTGCGCAAGACTTCTGTCGACTCTGGGCTGTCAACATCCTCAGTTTAATCAAAGCAATATCTGAAGCGGTCCTTCCGACCACTCTGGTCCAAGCAGAATCCTGTCGGCATTCTCATCCCAACAAATCGGAGATCTGCATCTGTGACCATACAAAGCTTCGAACGGAATTATCTTGATCGTGACTTTATTCAACTGTCGAAAGTCGAAACGGTCTATCTTTCTTTTTGACAAATAAAACCGGGGCACTCCTACTCAGGGTGATGCACTCAGCTTTATAACTCTTGTCAAGAAGACCCTCGAGTTGCTTCTTCAACCCCTGCATCTCAACAGGATCCATCCGGTACGGTGCCTCTGAGATCGGTGCGGTACCCGGCTCGAGATCAATTGCAAACTCCACGTCACGATTCGGGGTAACCAGGAATATCTTATGGAAAGACATCCGGAACTTCTCTAACCACATGATTATCAAGAATTGATGGTTTATCTTTCATGGGCGGATCCAGATAGCAAAGGTACTCGACACAACCTTGTCAAAGTAGCTTAAACGCAGCCATCACCTTGATGAGCCTGCGGTTATCAGCGTCATTCCGACCCTTGAATTTGCAAACACACTGGCCCCCAGATGACACCGTCACAGTTCTTGAACTAAAATCGATCACCGCCTCATGATGCGTCAACCAATCCATACCGAGAATAATGTCGTATGAAGTCATGGCAATACAAATTAAATCCGCCTCGAACTCCTTACCTTGAATGGTAATCAGGAAGTCTGACAAACGCTTGGTTCTAACTAAATGGTCACCATTTTGGACCAGCCCATTACATGGTTCACAGACGGCCCACTAGTGGCTCCGAGCCCAGGCCCAACCATTTCCAGCGTCCACTGTTGCCATGAGCCGCTGTCCATCCATCTCAACCCATCCTTGGTGGCTCCACCTAATTAATAGGCAGCCATCTCCAAGAGGTTGTTGGTGAGTCTCGAACACGAGACCTCACCTCATACCAAGCAACGAAACACTAACTTGGTATAAACCAAAGGTATAGAGTTCTTTGAGCAATTGGAGCATTTGGTCGTTCAGCCTTACACATCTTGTAAAGGCACTGACCTTGACCTCCAATCGTTCCTCTAGTACTTGGGGCCTTGGCATGACTGGTTGAGTCGGGACCACAACTAGTGTACCCATTGACTCCCACGGCCTTGTCCTCCAACGAGCACGCCCAACCGTCTCATCCACCTGGCGATGCGCTTCAGTACTAATCGCCTTCTAAGTGGCAGGAGACAATGGCGAGTATTCCCGCTCAGGTGACAACACCGCACTCGGATAGATAAACTCCACTACCGGGTCCTCGCTGCCCACCAATAAGCGCTCCAAGTCATCAGACTTGTGGCCCTTCCCCTCGCGGTCTTCCTCGGGGTCCTTCTTCTCAGGATCTTCCTCAAGATCCTCCTCTAGATTTTCCTCTAGATCTTCCTCAGGATCCTCTTCCTCAGGGTCCTCTTCGGAAATCATTTCGATCAAAAAGTCATCGTTATAGTACTCTCTAGCGTACCTTGACAACTCTTCTTCATCTTCAGTGTCCTCACCTGGCTCCTCTGTAGGCTCTTCCACAGGAACCACGGCCTCGTCGGACACTAGCACTACCGACTCAGGGAGAACGGTCTTCACCTCCTCGGGTGGACTACTAGGTTTACCGACCTCAAAACACAACGAGGGAACCGGGAACTCAATCCTATCTAGAGATGGCGGAGCCATCTCGGCTTCTTCCGAGTCCCTCTGAAGAGAAAGGAAAGCACTCAGAATCTACGAGTGACGAACAGAGAGTTAGTCTTTCTAAATATGGAAGTTTGCTTCCCATATCAGACTAAAGAAGAAGGCACGACTATGAACGATGTTTTCAAATTCTTTTCACTTTGAAAATTCAGAGCCCTTTTAAAGCATTTTCAAAAACGGATAATGGTTTGTAAAATCCCCAAACCCGTTTTAAAACCTTTAGCTCTGATACCACAACTGTAACACCCCCAAATCTTAACCCATTTGGAAAGGTATTACCGCCAGTGACCTCGGTGTTCCTTACCGAGATCACCCAAGACTTTACCGCTTGAATACAAATCATGAAATACAATGATACAAAATGATAACTTTATTCATATAAAACATGAGTCCCGGGATTACATCCCAATCCCGAATAGGACAAATACAGAGTTTAAACAAAGTACAGCGGAAGTCTTTTAAATATATAATAGAGTAAATAAGTTACAACGAAAGTCTTTCTGGAAATTTTACAAAAAGGGTTGTGATCAAAATGATCACCTGCCCAAGGATCTCAACCTGATTAAAAGATAATTATTAAAACATCCAAAAACAACCGTCGTCTTCATAGTCAATCTAGTCTCCTCATATCTTCGCTCTATCTGATGTGCCGAATCGAACGGATGACACCAGCCAACCATGCAGAGAACAATTGCGGTTGGTTAGTCTACTGAAAAGACTATGCAAGGGTACAAAGCAAAAGGTTCAAAGTAGATAAACTCCACTACCGCTCAGGTGACAACACCGGACTCGGATAGATAAACTCCACTATCGGGTCCTCGCTGCCCACCAATAAGCGCTCCAAGTCATCAGACTTATGGCCCTGCCCCTCGCGGTCTTCCTCGGGGTCCTTCTTCTCAGGATCTTCCTCAAGATCCTCCTCTAGATTTTCCTCCAGATCTTCCTCAGGATCCTCTTCCTCAGGGTCCTCTTCAGAAATCATTTCGATCAAAAAGTCATCGTTATAGTACTCTCTAGCGTACCTTGACAACTCTTCTTCATCTTCAGTTTCCTCACCTGGCTCCTCTGTAGGCTCTTCCACAGGAACCACGGCCTCGTCGGACACTAGCACTACCGACTCAGGGAGAACGGTCTTCACCTCCTCGGGTGGACTACTAGGTTCACCGACCTCAAAACACAACGAGGGAACCGGGAACTCAATCCTATCTAGAGATGGCGGAGCCATCTCGGCTTCTTCCGAGTCCCTCTAAAGAGAAAGGAAAGCACTCATAATCTACGAGTGACGAACAGAGAGTTAGTCTTTCTAAATATGGAAGTTTGCTTCCCATATCAGACTAAAGAAGAAGGCACGACTATGAACGATGTTTTCAAATTCTTTTCACTTTGAAAATTCAGAGCCCTTTTAAAGCATTTTCAAAAACGGATAATGGTTTGTAAAATCCCCAAACCCGTTTTAAAACCTTTAGCTCTGATACCACAACTGTAACACCCCCAAATCTTAACCCATTTGGAAAGATATTACCGCCAGTGACCTCAGTGTTCCTTACCGAGATCACCCAAGACTTTACCGTTTGAATACAAATCATGAAATACAATGATACAAAATGATAACTTTATTCATATAAAACATGAGTCCCGGGATTACATCCCAATCCCGAATAGGACAAATACAGAGTTTAAACAAAGTACATCGGAAGTCTTTTAAATATATAATAGAGTAAATAAGTTACAACGGAAGTCTTTCTGGAAATTTTACAAAAAGGGTTGTGATCGAAATGATCACCTGCCCAAGGATCTCAACCTGATTAAAAGATAATTATTAAAACATCCAAAAACAACCGTCGTCTTCATAGTCAATCTAGTCTCCTCATATCTTCGCTCTATCTGATGTGCCGAATCGAACGGATGACACCAGCCAACCATGCAGAGAACAATTGCGGTTGGTTAGTCTACTGAAAAGACTATGCAAGGGTACAAAGCAAAAGGTTCAAAGTAGATAAACTCCACTACCGCTCAGGTGACAACACCAGACTCGGATAGATAAACTCCACTATCGGGTCCTCGCTGCCCACCAATAAGCGCTCCAAGTCATCAGACTTGTGGCCCTGCCCCTCGCGGTCTTCCTCGGGGTCCTTCTTCTCAGGATCTTCCTCAAGATCCTCCTCTAGATTTTCCTCCAGATCTTCCTCAAGATCTTCTTCCTCTGGGTCCTCTTCGGAAATCATTTCGATCAAAAAGTCGTCATTATAGTACTCTCTAGCGTACCTTGACAACTCTTCTTCATCTTCAGTGTCCTCACCTGGATCCTCTATAGGCTCTTCCACAGGAACCACGGCCTCGTCGGACACTAGCACTACCGACTCAGGGAGAACGGTCTTCACCTCCTCGGGTGGACTACTAGGTTCACCGACCTCAAAACACAACGAGAGAACCGGGAACTCAATCCTATCTAGAGATGGCGGAGCCATCTCGGCTTCTTCTGAGTCCCTCTAAAGAGAAAGGAAAGCACTCAGAATCTACGAGTGACGAACAGAGAGTTAGTCTTTCTAAATATGGAAGTTTGCTTCCCATATCAGACTAAAGAAGAAGGCACGACTATGAACGATGTTTTCAAATTCTTTTCACTTTGAAAATCCAGAGCCCTTTTAAAGCATTTTCAAAAACGGATAATGGTTTGTAAAATCCCCAAACCCGTTTTAAAACCTTTAGCTCTGACACCACAACTGTAACACCCCCAAATCTTAACCCATTTGGAAAGATATTACCGCCAGTGACCTCAGTGTTCCTTACCGAGATCACCCAAGACTTTACCATTTGAATACAAATCATGAAATACAATGATACAAAATGATAACTTTATTCATATAAAACATGAGTCCCGGGATTACATTCCAATCCCGAATAGGACAAGTACAAAGTTTAAACAAAGTACAGCGGAAGTCTTTTAAATATATAATAGAGTAAATAAGTTACAACGGAAGTCTTTCTGGAAATTTTAGAAAAAGGGTTGTGATCGAAATGATCACCTGCCCAAGGATCTCAACCTGATTAAAAGATAATTATTAAAACATCCAAAAACAACCGTCGTCTTCATAGTCAATCTAGTCTCCTCATATCTTCGCTCTATCTGATGTGCCGAATCGAACGGATGACACCAGCCAACCATGCAGAAAACAATTGCGGTTGGTTAGTCTACTGAATAGACTATGCAAGGGTACAAAGAAAAAGGTTCAAAGTAGATAAACTCCACTACCGCTCAAGTGACAACACCGGACTCGGATAGATAAACTCCACTATCGGGTCCTCGCTGCCCACCAATAAGCGCTCCAAGTCATCAGACTTGTGGCCCTGCCCCTCGCGGTCTTCCTCGGGGTCCTTCTTCTCAGGATCTTCCTCCAGATCCTCCTCTAGATTTTCCTCCAGATCTTCCTCAGGATCCTCTTCCTCAGGGTCCTCTTCGGAAATCATTTCGATCAAAAAGTCATCATTATAGTACTCTCTAGCATACCTTGACAACTCTTCTTCATCTTCAGTGTCCTCACCTGGCTCCTCTGTAGGCTCTTCCACAGGAACCACGGCCTCGTCGGACACTAGCACTACCGAATCAGGGAGAACGGTCTTCACCTCATTGGGTGGACTACTAGGTTCACCGACCTCAAAACACAACGAGGGAACCGGGAACTCAAACCTATCTAGAGATGGCGGAGCCATCTCGGCTTCTTCTGAGTCCCTCTGAAGAGAAAGGAAAGCACTCAGAATCTACGAGTGACGAACAGAGAGTTAGTCTTTCTAAATATGGAAGTTTGCTTCCCATATCAGACTAAAGAAGAAGGCACGACTATGAACGATGTTTTCAAATTCTTTTCACTTTGAAAATTCAGAGCCCTTTTAAAGCATTTTCAAAAACGGATAATGGTTTGTAAAATCCCCAAATCCGTTTTAAAACCTTTAGCTCTGATACCACAACTGTAACACCCTCAAATCTTAACCCATTTGGAAAGGTATTACCGCCAGTGACCTCAGTGTTCCTTACCGAGATCACCCAAGACTTTACCGTTTGAATACAAATCATGAAATACAATGATACAAAATGATAACTTTATTCATATAAAACATGAGTCCCGGGATTACATCCCAATCCCGAATAGGACAAATACAGAGTTTAAACAAAGTACATCGGAAGTCTTTTGAATATATAATAGAGTAAATAAGTTACAACGGAAGTCTTTCTGGAAATTTTACAAAAAGGGTTGTGATCGAAATGATCACCTGCCCAAGGATCTCAACCTGATTAAAAGATAATTATTAAAACATCCAAAAGCAATCGTCGTCTTCATAGTCAATCTAGTCTCCTCATATCTTCGCTCTATTTGATGTGCCGAATCGAACGGATGACACCAGCCAACCATGCAGAGAACAATTGCGGTTGGTTAGTCTACTGAATAGACTATGCAAGGGTACAAAGAAAAAGGTTCAAAGTAGTCGTATTAGGTTAGACTCCTCGTCTCTCAAATAAAAGTCGAGTACATTAGTCAACCACCATACTATACTTGAATATGACAAAAGGCATGCACAAGAGAAGATTCCGGAAGACTGAATCTTCACAGAAATCGACCCGAAAGAAGACTCCAACGGAAGTGAGTCTTAAGGAAATATGACAAATCTGGAACGTTTAAAGAATCAGACATTAGTGATTTAAAAGCTGACTTAGATGTTTCGGTTCACGACCAACCTCACCGCTTACAACGAATCCAGATTGGAAAGAGAACGTACTCTGATCAAAAGTTGAGACGAGCTTTCCTAGTTGCACTATTTACTTAGCTGCACTACTCGCCAAATGTATATTAATTATGTACACTCGGGCACTTTATCTTATTAAATTCCAAAACCCACATTACGTTATGAGCTTTTAAACATATGCCCTGTCACGCAGGACATACAACTAAGGAATGGACCTCACAGAATCCAAGCCTCTGGACTTATATCGAAGGAATGAACCTCACAGAGTCCAAGCTTCTACTATCGTAGGGTCTTGATCGCCCTTTTCCCCAAGTTATAAAGAAACGAATGGACCTCTCGGAGTCCAGGCGTTCCTACGAATACTCGTGCTAACTAACAGTTCGTGCACAACAATAGTTCAGGATAAATCCACATAAATGCCCTCAAGGCGAACATAAATAATAGCGTTGTTCTAACAGATATACAACCTATTATAATATCATTATTACAGTTTCCAAAACAGTTTATAAAACTATAACACCCCCAAAACTTAACCCTTTTGGAAATGTATTACCGCCAGTGACCCCAGTGTTCCTTACCGAGATCACCCAAGGCTTTACCATTTAAATACAATTTATGAAATACAAATGATACATAATGATTAAAGCATTCAATTCCAAAACATAACATTGTCAAAGAAACATGAGTTACGGGATTACAACCCAATCCCGAATAGGCTAACACAGAGTTTAAACCAAATACAACGGAAGTCTTTAAATAAAACACAGCACTATACAGAGTACATCGAAAGTCTTTTAAATCTAAACAGAGTAGAGCAGAAGTCTTTTAAATATAAATAAGCAAGGATCTTGACCACAATGGTCATCTCCCAAGGATCTCAACCTGATTAAAAGAAATTATTAAAACAACCAAAAATACCATCGTCTTCATAGTCATTCTAGTCTTCTCAACTACACTCTATCTGATGTGCCGAATCGAACGGATGACACCAGCCCACATGCAGAGAACAGTTTTCGTGGGTTAGTCTACTAAATAGACTATGCAAGGGTACAAAGTAGTCATATTAGGTTAGACTCCTCGTCTCTCGAATAAAAGTCGAGTACGTTAGTCAACCACCATACTATACTTGAATATGACAAAAGGCATGCACAAGAGAAGATTCTGGAAGACTGAATCTTCACAGAAATTGACCCGAAAGAAGACTCCAACGGAAGTGAGTCTTAAGGAAATATGACAAATCTGGAAAGTTTTAAGAATCAGACAACAGTGATTTAAAAGCTGACTGAGATGCTTCGGTTCACGACCAACCTCACCGCTTACAGCGAATCCAGATTGGAAGGAAAACGTACTATGATCAAAGTCGAGACGAGCTTTCCTAGCTGCACTATTACCTAGCTGCACTACTCGCCGAAGGTTTATTAATTATGTGCGCTCGGGCACTTATCTTATTTAATTCCAAAACGAACAACACGTTAAGCTTTTAAATATATATGCCCTGTCACGCAGAACACATATCTAAGGAATGAACCTCATAGAGTCCAAATCTCATCTATATCGAAAGAATGAACCTCACAGAGTCCAAGCTTCTACTATCGCAGGGTTTTGCTCGCCCTTAACAGTTATAAAGAAACGAATGGACCTCTCAGAATCCAGGCGTTCCTACGAATACTCATGCTAACTAACAGTTCAAGCACAACAATAGTACGGATAAATCCACATAAATGCCCGCAAGGAGATCATAAATAATAGCGTCGTTCTAACAGATATACAACCTATTATATGATTTTCCAAAATAGTTTATAAAACCTTTTCCAGACAAACAGAATAATCATTCCAAATTAATTACTCAGATAAACTACTGATAACTAATGTAAATATGGAACGATGAGCAAGAGCGAATCGCCACTTGCTTTAATCCGCTGAATTGGAACAAGCCTAACGATGACGGGATTCCGGGCTCGACACGGGTATAGCTCCGACAGCATAACAACCTTCGAGTTGACCCATAAAGAAACCCTAAGTTAGATCCGACATAACAACAGTACGAATCTAAAGGAAGACGAAATGATACGAAAGGAACGAAGCCCGAACAACGACCACCCAGGGCCGAGGCCAAAAGAAGCCACGACCTTCTGGCGGCGGTCGCCGGGTTCATCACGGCGGTCGCCGCCGAGAACACGGCGGTCGCCGCGGTGAACCCAGAACAGAACGGCGAGGGCAGAAAACTCACCAAACACACGCGAAACGCTCCCCTTTGCCCTTGCTTGGGTTCTGACCTTCAAAGGCAACCAAGAGGCTTCTCAAGGGCTACTGGAACACACCAACAACACCCCCGGCGATCACCACTAAACTCCGGTGAAGCAAGCTTTTCCGGAGAGAAGAGATTTGAGAGATTTAGGCTGAGATTTGTGCCCAATCTGACCCAAAACCTCCTCAATTTATAGCCAAAGCACAAGGGGACACCATGATGGTCTATAACGAGGCGGAGCAGGGCTAAATCGGCGCATCAAAGGCTCGCCGGTGACTTCTGGGTTTTACCCGCTAGCTAGCTCGCGGCGGGCGCCGCCATTCACCCGGTCGCCGCCTCACAAAACCACTACGACGGGCAACTTACAGCGGTCGCCGCCCTTAATGCGGCGGTCGCCATTTTCTGGTCTTCGCGCCCAGCTAGAAGACGAGGGCACTGTTGCTCGAGCCCTTCGCGGCGGTCGCCGCCTTAATTGCGGCGGTCGCCGCCACCGTGGCTTTGCCCTTCTCAACTTTTGGACGATATCGACTTAACTCGGGATAAAAATAATCGTACGCGAATGAGTATTAACATCCAAAGCACGTCGTCTGTATATTATTTCACTGAGAAAAATATTATAGATAGAGAGAACATTACAGAATGTCTTAAACTCTCTGAATTAAATCCGACGTATAAAACGGGTACTCGGGAAAAATCCCGAAACTCCAAAAATAGCTTACAAAAATACGGGGTATCACAAAAACCATTTCCAGATAAACACAATAATCATTCCAAATTAATTACTCAGATAAACAACTGATAATTAATATAAATATGGAACGATGAGCAAAAGCGAACCGCCACTTGCCTGGAGTAGATTCGGCGATGAATCTAGACGAGACGACTACAGAAAATATCCTTTCCAAGGATATGGTTCAAGCTTCAGAATAGTCCTAGCAGAAAACGAGTCCACACGCGATCCAGCAAATCACGTTCTAACTGACAAATTAATTATCTATCAATTAATCTGACTGGACGAATTTAAGGAATTATATTTAATAAATTTTTATGATATTAAATCATAAAAATATTTATTAAATTTTCCTAAGGAAAAATACGGACGAAAGGGTATCGAAATTATACCGCTCAAATGTTTTCGGGTCAAAACTGGACTGAGAGGCTTAATGGGCTTTCGGCCCATTATAATATAACAGGGGCCCACGCTACTATTCCTTCATCTTCAACAATTCAAACAACAACACACAGCAACAGGGAGCTCGGCTTCCACCATGGACACGCCGGGAAGGAGGGACGACGACGTCGGGGAGCACAAGCAGCGGCTCGAAGGTCTTCTCGGCGCCGGGAGTGTCTGCTCGGTGACGGCGAGCACAACAACAGCAGGAGCTCGCACGCACAGCAGCTCGGCCAGGAGCGGTGGCTCGCCTGGATGCTGTCAGCCGCGCGCTTCGCCGGAGAGGGACACGAGGAGGAAGACGGCGTTGCTGGGCTGGCTCGTCGTGGGTCGCACGAATGGAGCTGAGGCAGAGCTCAGAGACAAGGTGGGAGATTTGAGGCTTTGATTTATGCCTCAATCTGATCCCATTCCATCCCCATTTATAGCCCAGCTCAAGGGGATAAGAATTGGCAAGCCGAGCGACGTGGAGGGCGAAGATCGAAGCGCCGTCCGATCGCCAGCAGCTGGCGAAGCTAGCTCTACATAGAGGCAGCGGTCGCCGCCGATGGCCCTTGGTCTCCGCCGTTGACTTCTTGAAGCGGCGGTCGCCGTTTTTGGGGAGCGGTCGCTGCTTTCCTAGGCCACCTGACGATGGTGTCAGATGGGCGGCGGTCGCCGCCAAACCCACAGTGGTCGCCGCCAAGTCAACTCTTATCCGTTTAGCTTTGGATAAACTTGGCCTTAGTCCGGGATAAAAATAATCATATACGAATGAGTATTAAGTCCCAAAATACGTCGACTGTATATTATTTCACTGAGAAAAATATTACAGAGATTGAGAACATTACAGAATGTCTTAAACTCTTCGAAATAAATCCGACGTACAAAACAGGCTTTCGGGAATAATCCCAAAACTCCAAAATATCATTACAGAAATACGGGGTATCACATTACTTGGTCTAGATCGGCGAGACATACGTCAACGAGACTCATCCAAGACCTCTAGCGTACCAATTGGCATCAGAGCCCATGGATCATCTTAAGTCATTCCATTCTCGTTCTTTCTCATTGCAAAAAATCTTGCTTACCCATCGATCCATTACTCCACGCAATCACTTCCTCCGTCTTCTTCGTCAAAATAATTTATTTTCTTCCATCTTCCACCCTCCGCCGCCCATACTCACCTAGGTCAAGACTTGCCTTCCCAAAAAGGAAGGTCTTAAGATGAAAATGAAATAGCCATATCCCCAAGATCTCGCAATATCTTTAAGGAAACAAACTTATCTTGCTCACTTTTAAATTATTTTTTGATATCTTGCATGATAATCGGTTATTTTGCATATCTTTTCTTGCCATAAGTTGTTATCTGTATCGTATCTTGCACGCATAAGCATCAATATCTTTTGTGTTTCTTTTCTTCTCAAAACAAATCATGTTGCCGAAAATACAAAAAAAAACAGTCGGTTAAATAAAAAAACGAGCAAAACGAAAGCCTTAGGCAATCTAGGGGAATCCCTATTCACCTCGGCAACAAGTTCATTAATCCTACCTCTCCTTCGTTTATACAACACAACGGTTTGAATTGCTTGCTTGCTTGCTTATTATCATTCTTGCATATCAACCATAATTTTCAAGTCTTCTTGATTGTATGTTGTTACTTTCAGTATTGTGGTATCTTGTGACCTTACTTGTCTTACCTCCCTCATGGCAGCCAAAATAGTTGACCGCCAAGAGTTCTTGTTTTGAGTTGTCGATTAGGTTTGCTTGCTTGCTTGCTCTTTGTGCTTTGCTTGTCACGTGTGCCTTTGTACTCTCGCTAGTCTATGATTAAAATAGGTTCCATGATGACCAAAGGCACGCAACTGACAATTGAGCAACTACAACAACAACATGCCTTACATGACGAGCAACAACAAGCTCGCATTGCTGAATTAGAGCTCCAATTGGCGGAACGTCCGCCTCTGCCGCCGAGCATTCCCACCGATACCATTCCGGTCATGAACCTGCAAGTCGTGCCATAGACATATGAGGCAGGCACTAGCAGACACACTGCGGACAAGGGCAAATGCCCAATTGGCAACTTGCAACGGCTCAATTCCGTTCTTGAGAGCCGACAAAGACAACACATCATGGGTGACCACTACCGCCCTCCTTCACTTCACGGGCATGAGTCCGAAAACTATGATGATGAAGAGGATCTGAGTGAAGAAGAGCGATCAAGACCTCCTGGTTCATATCCATATGTGAACATGGGAGATCAAAGGAATAGATATGAGCGCGAATAGCACGCACAACATCGCCTTGTTGAGAACACCGTGCGCCGACGCCAAGGGCACCACAGTGAGCCTGACCGCCCGCACGGGCATTTGAGCAGCAACAGTACGCGCGCGCCATGACCACCATAGCGGCCCTGACCGTGACTACACTGGAAAAACAACGGCGTCGAACGTCGACTATGCCAAGTGTCGCCAGTCCACTTCCGTGATTTTGATGAGGATGAATTTGACCTTGAGGGTGTCGCCAACCGCACACATTCACATCCTCCCTTACTAGATGCAATAGAGCACCAGAGGTTTCCGTAATACTATTTTCCGGAGCCACCACATAATTTCTATGAGGCCCCGCCTCCTTGGTTGCGTCGTGACCAAGGCCGCTCGCCTCATGACGATCTCTATGATTGCTATGACAGGCATGATGACAAAGGCTATCACCGCTGCAACCGAGACAACCGAGACTAACGCCAGCATCAGCCTCCGCGAGACCACAACTTTGACTAAGCCTATGATGCCCCATGCCAATGCTATGAAGACTGGCGCCCGGTGCGCGCTACCACAGTCAAGTGTGACATTAAGGTAAAAATTGATCATTTTAATGGTGAGTATGATGCATTTGCTTTTCTTGAGTGGCAACAGGCAATAGAGTATGCACTTTAACATTATCAATATAAAGAGCACGAGAAAGTAGAGATTGCCACATTGCATTTCACCGGTGCCGCTCGCAATTGGTGGCACCGCTATGTTCAAGAGAGGATCCATCGTCATTGGAGACCGGTTGTTTCATGGAATTGCCACCACTTCTGGCGCCCTACGCATTATGTTCCTCATCGGTCTCAATGTTATAATTCGAGACCAACTAGAGATTTTGCCTATCTATGACAAGAACACACTAGCTCACACCGCCATGCAACTATACGAGAAACAAGTGCGAAAGAAGAATGCACCATGGACTAGCAGCGCCTAGAAGGCATGACTCTATACCTAGTTAATCTTTTAGTACTAATTTGCATTCATCTACGCAGGCTAACTCAGGTGGTACTGGAAGCTCGCGCAACTCCTAAGCATAGTAGGCACGCGGCACTAGGGCACAACAACCCACTGCCGAGCGCGCCAGTGACAAAGTTTGCTTTAAGTGTAATGGTAGAGGGCACATCCAAAGAGACTTCCCTAAACAATGAATGTTTTATTTTCACAAGCTTGTGGATACAAATCCTTTGATAAGGTAGAATCCGAGAATGAGGCCCATGAGCATGAGCTAGAAGACACCGAGGAGGACGCATATGCTTGCGCCGCCGTGGACAACCAAGTTGCCACACCCTTGGCATTGGTCACTCAGCGCATCCTCAAGGTAAAAGAAGGAGAGCTTGTGAACCAACAAGAAAACTTATTCCACACCCGGTGCTTGGTTCAAACCTCTTCCCTAAGTGTCATCATCGACGGGGGGTCGTGTTGCAACATTGTCAATGAGAAAGTGGTCGACCACTTCAAGCTAACAACTACGCCCATCCCCAACCGTATTCTTTGCAATGGATCTCCGATGGTAAGAGTGATGTGGTAACAAGGAAATGCCACCTCATGTTTTCTATTGGTTATTACAGCGATACGGTTCTTTGTGATGTCATTACTATGGATGCTACTCATCTCTTGCTTGGTAGACCATGGCAGTTTGATAAAAAGGCCATACTTGACGGATTCCTCAATGCATACACATTCAACCATGGAGGAAAGGGTGTGCGCCTACTTCCTATGTCGCAAAAAGAGATCATCCAAGATCAAATGGGGAGAAGGCGACAGAAGGCACTCGCCGAGGCCAAGGTCGCGTCTCACATGGCGACTCAGCACCAAGGAAGCGGCACCAAGGAGAACACTGGCACTACCGCAGCGTGCTCAAGCTCTCAAGCGCCCGACTCCACAGTGCCAGGAGTGAGCGCGAGCTACAAGCACAACGACAACGCCAATGACGTCGTGACTGCGAAGCGCCATGCACTGCCAGCGTCAAGGCTCGCGCCAACGTTCCCGGCACGCAGTCTAGCGACAACGACGCCGACAAGCAAGCCATTCAAGGTACTTGCGAGCAACGACTTCTTTTGGTACGCCATAGGGACATTAAGTCGATTTTTCAGGGACGTCATCCTTGCTTTCTCATTGTCCCAAATGCGTGTTTTTTTATTGATAAAGAACCTAGTTACTTACCCCCTTTGGTGTCTAAACTCTTGCAGGACTTCGAGGATGTTATGCCCAAGGAATTACCTAAGGATTGCCACCAATCCGAGGCATTGAGCACCAAATCAATCTTGTGCCCGGTGCATCACTGCCAAATAGAGCCTCCTACCGTGCCATCTTGGAGGAGACACAAGAGATCCAGCGCCAAGTCCAAGACCTTATGGATAAGGGTTATGTGCGCGAGAGCCTAAGCCCGTGTGCGGTGCCTGTGATTCTAGTGCCCAAGAAGGTTGGCACTTGGCGCATGTGCGTTGACTGCAGAGCCATCAACTAGATCACCATCAAGTACCGCCATCCAATTCCACGCCTTGATGATATGCTAGACGAATTGCATGGTGCCACTCTTTTCTCCAAAATTGATCTTCGTAGTGGCTACCATCAAATTCGAATGAAAGAAGGCGATGAATGGAAGACGGTGTTCAAAACAAAGTATTGTCTCTATGAGTGGCTTGTTATGCCATTTAACATTACAAATGCCCCTAGCACTTTTATGAGACTAATAAACCATGTTTTGAGACATTTTTTAGGGAAGTTTGTTTTGGTTTATTTTGATGACATACTCGTGTATAGTCGGTCCTTAGAGGACCATGTGGATCATCTTAGACAAGTTTTAGAGTGTTTTAGGAAAGAGCGATTGTATGCCAACTTGGCAAAGTGTCGACTCTGCTCCGACACAACAATGTTCACAGGCTATATGGTGTCTAAAGATGGGATCCGGGTAGACGAGGTCAAGGTGCGCGCCATCAAGGAGCGGCCACGCCCAACAACCGCCACTATGGTCCGGTCTTTCTTGGGCTTGCCAGGCTTCTACCGGTGCTTTGTGTGCGACTTCTCCACCATTTCCGCGCCACTACATGAGCTCACCAAGAAGGCTGCCACGATCAAATGGAACGACAAGCACAAGGCCACCTTCAACACACTAAAGGACAAGCTAATCAACACACCATTTCTACAACTCCCGGAGTTTGCCAAGACTTTCGCGGTGGAGTGCAACGCCTCCAACTTTGGCATTGGCGGAGTTCTCCTTCAAGACTGGCGCCACATCGCTTAACTACCCCACCTACGAAAAGGAGCTCTATGCTCTCATTAGGGTGTTGAAGACGTGGAAACATTATCTTTGGCCTAAGGAGTTTGTGATTCACATAGATCATACTGCGCTTGCATACCTTAAAGCCCAGACTACGCTTGGACGGCATCACGCTAGTGGGTTGAGTGTATGGAAACTTTTCCCTACGTGGTCAAGGATGTGAAAGGAATCGAGAATGTGGTGGCCTACGCCCTTTCTCGCAGGTATGTTCTCTTGACTCAACTAGATGCTAAGGTTCTTGGTTTTTCTTTAATTAAAGACTTGTATGCTAATGATGTATTTTTCAAGTCTATTTATGAAGCCTGCGCATTTAGGGGTGAGGTTGAGAGTTATTTTGTTGGCGAGGGTTTTCTTTTTAGAGCCAGGAAGTTATGCATCCCATCTTGCTCCATTAGGAACCTCCTTGTCAAGGAAGCACACGAGGGTAGGGGATACTTCGGCATTGTCAAAACCTTAGCCGCCCTCAAAGACCATTTTAATGGCCCCATATGACCAAGCAAGTCACTAGATTTTGTAGGAGTTGTGTGATTTGCAACAAGGCCAAGTCTAGGTCAGCCCAACCATGACTGCGCAACCCGCTTACTCTTTTGGACATGACGCCGCGCCTGCTTAAGGACGCCGAATGCATCCCTGCAGCAGGGCAAGCGGAGTACATCCAGGAGTTTCAGGAGCAAACCAAGAGCCAACTCGGGCGCCACGTAGCTCAGTATGAGTGCCAGGCCAACAAGGGCCGTCGCCACGTGATCTTCGCGCCTGGTGACCTAGTGTGGCTACACCTTTGTCGCATCCCCGCCAAGCGTCGCACAAAACTTGACCCTCGCGGCGACGGGCCCTTCAAAGTGGTCAAGAAGATTGGCGACAATGCCTACCAGCTTGAGCTACCCACTGACTAAGGCGATGTGCATCCGACATTCAATGTGGCCGATCTAGTGCCATATATCCCGCCAAAGTATTAAGATGAAGACTCGGTTACGAGCCTCGTTCAAGAAGGGGAGAGTGATGAGTCCCCCACCATGACTGCGCAAGAGGAGCTAAACGTTATGAGTGTCAAGTCTATAGGCCCCGTGACTTGCATCCGCACTCGCGCCATCACTCGTGCAACACAAAGCATCGTCACCCGGTGCCTCGCCTCCTCAGGTTCTCTTCGCTCGCGATCACTCACCAGCCTTCCCAGCCTGGCGCCTCACCCTATGAATGGAGCGCGCCTCCTTGCCATCGCTCGTGCCACGTGCGCCTCACCATCAGTGCGCTCCTCGGCGCCATGACTTTCATGTTTGTGGCGCCTCTGTGGCATTCCATGCCATTGCTTATCTTAGCACTTTCTATTATTTTGAGGTTATTCTTATAGACTTGCTATTTGTGAACTTTCCACTTTTAGCACTTGCTTATTTTGCTTATTTCTATTTTGAGACTTTCTATTAGTATTATTATTAGGGTGTGCGTGTAAATATGCTTAAGACACAGGCTTGCCGCCGTTCATGGGCTATTTCAGCCCAAAGCCAACTCTCTAAGGCCATAAAAGCCTCACTATGTAATATTGCAAGACACACTTAATTGAATGGTTTGATTTACAAGTTGAGATTATCTCCTTATTGAACCCTATGCGTCATCCCCAAACTGGTTACCTTGTTCGAGCCTCCATTAATTCATCATGTTCACGTTGAATCATCTTACTTGATCATCACGTTGATCTCGCCCTTGAAGCCTCATCACGTTGAGACATCCGCGCCTCCGACAACCTCGATCACGTTCGAGCCCAGAGACGAGAATGGATTGCCATCACGTTGGCCGTCCCGAGAGATTGAGAAGATCCGAACGAGAAGAGTCGACAACTTACTTGGTCTAGATCAGCGAGACATACGTCAAGGGGACTCATCTGAGATCTCTAGCGCATCCTCCTCCTCCTCAAGTTTTATCATTAAAGGTTAGGGATTTTAGAAGATTTTGGTTTAGGGGAATTTGGGTTCGAGATTTAGGGTTCTATGCTTGTAGATTTTTTTGTTTTTTCGAGGGGGGGGGGGGGGGGGGGGGGGTGGGGGAGTTTTTTTTTTCCATTTTGACGATAGAAATGACAAATTTAGAACCCTAATCTCCTCAATTTTGGAAATGGGTGATTTTTTTTATGGGGATTTGGGTTAGAGCTAACTGCAGAACCCTAATTTCTTCAATTTCGTAAATGTGGGAACGATTCTTTAGGGATTTGGGTTGGAGCTAGCTAAGAACCCAAATTTCATCATTTTTTGCAAATGGGTTTCATTTCCCAAGTAAAATTCCCTTATGTGGTGTGGGTCTCTCGTATTAACTAGTGTCTTAAGTCTTAACATTGAATTTCTCACTACTTGTCGCTCATGGGCCTTATGTGCAATATGTGACAGCAGATACACTTTGGAGTCAACAATGGCACTACAAGGTTTGTTATTGAGGGCCAAGATGTTAACAAAGCTACATTCCGTTGCCCTAATGATGGGATGGAAACCTCAGGTTAGTTGTTCTTTTCGTGGGTTATTGAGCAAACTTGTCATTGGTTCCATTGATTATGAAATCCTCATTTTCTTCAATGTGCAGAAAGTGGCCATCATTCTGCAGATGGAGCGATGTCCAAGACACGAGAGGTAAATTAGTTTTCTTTACCTTTTTTTTTAATAATTTTTTACAGTTTATCACATTGTGATCGTGGGCTGTGATTTTTTTGTGGTCTTACTTGTAACACTTTATAAGGATTGAGGTGCTATTTATGTTAACAAGATCTATTCTTTTTAAGTGTTTAAGTGAGAATAAAGAACTATGAAGTTAAGCATGTTACAATGGGAGTAGTACAACGATGGGTGACCTCTTGAGAAGTCCCGGGTTGGCATGAGATGACGTTTCTAAGGCCTCGGGCCTTATAAATGGTATCACAACCGACTCTGAATTATGAGTGGTCTTGGTCTGGTGGACTGTCACTCGAACTAGAGGGTGCTATAGTGGGCTTGGTCTGGTGCCTAGTCACTGGACCCAAAGGGAGGTCTTTGGGCCTTGACGAACTCGTCAAGCGGTTTAAGTGGTGGAATTGGTAACACTCCAGACTTGTTATTGGTTTATAAGGATTGAAGTGTTACTCAGGTCAACAAGAGTTATTCCTTATCAAGGTTCAAGTGAGGATAAAAGTTTTTTATATTCAGCGTGTCAGAGCGAGAGTAGTACTAGGATGGATGAATTCATAGGAGGTTGAGATGAGATGATGTTTTTAAAGCTTGGGGCCTTACATTATTCTAGTTCAATTCTTGGTTATTTGTGTATCTTAAAGTATAAGCTTTTGCTATATGTCGAAAGAAAGTTGTTTTTAATGGAATTATTAGATACTCTAGAAGTTATTTTGTTTAGAATTTGCTTGAGTTTCAAACTTGTTCCGTCAAATGAAAAGTTTACTCATATAGCTTGTTATATGCATAACTAGAGGTCATGACGTACTTAAGATTATGCTTGTTTGGAATTATTACTCTTTTGGAATATCATTCCTATTTATTGTTGTTAATGGTTTAATAACTTTAGTGTCAGTATTTGTATAGAAAACTATCAACAAACAATAATCTACTTCATTTTAGGACCTAGTGGTAATGGACTTTCTCATTGTTGGATGAACTAGATAATATGACTAAATATGAAGTGCAACTGTATTTATATTTAGTGTGTTGCATATAGAGTTATGGCTCGGTAACACCACCAAATATGTAGAACTAGTGGTAATGCACTCTTAAATGAAAGTTTCAAAATAAAAAGTTCTAAGATACTAGAAAAAAATCTTATCATGTTTTGATAAATGGTATAATACATTTAATGCATGTGTTAACGAAATATATCCTAGTTGAATAGATTGTAACTTAGCTCTTGAATCTTAATTGCCTGAATTATGTATGCCCTTCTTTCTGTCCTATTCTAAACTTTTCAGTCCTAACAAGCAGCTTGTTTCTGGGCAATGTAGACTTGTCTACCAGTAGATGAGATTGTGATAGCACTGGCAAAGAAAGGATAAGAGGTAATGACATCAATGGATGCAAGGAGATTTGTATGCAACTATGGGTACTACCATTCCCTCGTATTTGCAGAGCAGAACGAGATAAAGTCACTGTTCGTGCACATCACCATCTTTTCAACTATAGATGAGGAAGCCCAATTAATACAATTTGCCGCTTCCTTGTTGGAGCTACTCGCTTCCAATGTAATGGGGTATAAATGAGTATAATCAGTGAAGAAGGACATGGCTTATTAATGTAATGGGGTGTATAGAATTCATCACACTATTGTTGGATATTGTCTATTACCAAATAAAAATGTCACACCATTCAAGTTACATAGTGTCGATAGGCTAGTTCGATACCGTCATTATCCACATTTATTCTAAGTGCTAAGCTATGTTTTGTCAAAATGTAGAATATGAATGTCATATTACCAAATAAAAATGTCACACTTCCAAGCAAATTTAAGTGAATTGAGAGAAAAAATAGAAGTATTCTTCGAAAACTATTTCTTGTAAGTGGTAAGTATTATCATAAAATATGGTTGGAGTTGAATGTCAGAGTACCAAAGAATCATGTCACTCTTTATGTACTTTGAAATTTAATATCATCCAACTTACTAGTGACAATTACTTGAAATTGACAACCTTAACATTCTTGTCATCGATTGAGCATTATCACGTCAATCTAATACAAGAATGTCATTCACAATAGTTCTCTATTCTCAATCCCAAATGTTAACTCCTTATTTGAAATTCATAAATATTACAATTCTTGTCATTGATTTAGAATTTTCATGTCGACAAAAATGAAAAACAATGTAACCAAAGACATTCTTTGTACTCCTAATTTTTTACGCCCTAATTGAATATCTGGAAGTTGACAACAAAATTCTTGTCATGATTGAGGCGTTTTCATGTAGACCTACATTATATGGATTGTCACCGACAACATTCCATTTTTTTACGCCCTAACTAAACTTTTTGTTGTTGACCTTAACTTCTTGTCATCCATTAAACTTCTTGTCACCGACAACATTCCAAGTGTTGCTATTTTGGTATGCATTACATACTTTTGTTGATGATTTGATCACCCTTGTGCTTTATCAAGTCCATCAAGATCTAGCCTCACCAATATCACCAAAGTTCACACAAGGGAAACCAAGGTTGTCCCCAAGTCCTCCAAGTGCCATACCCAAGTCAAGTGCTAAGCCGCCCACGCCGGGTGTCGGATCATAACAAGGGATTCACAACTCATCGAGCCAACTTGGTCCAATCAGTAAGCCATCTTCACCACATGTTCCTTTGGTCCCTAAAAGCTCTTTGGAGTCAAGAACGCCCATGCAAATCCATAGCCCAAGGATCGCGCCCATAAGCCAAGCCACGGCTAGGGGTTTTTTTTTGCCCCTCTCGGCATTCTCGCACTTATAGGAGACTTTCCTCGAGAAATAACTTGTCCATCATCCTTATACCTACAAATAAGCCTAATGATCCTAAGTGTGCCGAGACAATTTGATTTGGGCTTGGTTGTTTTGATCCAAGCCCAAATGTGGTCGATGTTGCCGTTGCCAGCCTACACCCCGGCAAAGCCCAAAGGCGCATTTTCAAATAGAACATGTGTTTGCCCTAAAATTTAATGGAGAGGCTCCTCACTTCCTCATGTTCAATGTGTCCAGAGCATTTGTCCAAAATTCGAATTGGTTCCTTGGGATTCACTCTCAGAATAATGAAGAGGCTACATGTCTTTACTTAGGTTAGTTCAAAGGTTATTTCCTTGCATTTTCCATGGCTATATAAGCTAGCCTTGTTTCTCCTATTTGATCAATTTTTTTATCATAAAAACTAGAGATATAAATCGAGTTCCCTTTGGAGTGGTTCCATAAAAAATTCTTTCTTTATTCATGAATTCATCGAAGAGTGTTTAGTTGAATCTTGGTGCGCTTATCCAACTCCAACTTGACGAATTGTTCAAGGAATTGTGGTGCGTCCATCCACACTTCCTTGTACACTTATCCCTTAATTTAAACCCAGAAAAAACCCTCCACAAAATAGATCAAATCGATCTTCAAAACAACACCAAAATCTGCCATCGAACAAGGTTCATTTCAAGTTCGATTCAAGTGAAACTTTGGAGGCGGCTTTCCTTGATACTGAGCATCATTACAGGATGGGCTTATACCAAGTGTTACCAGAGCCTCTTTCAAGGTAAGTCATCAAAACCCTTGACTTGTTGTTGATTTAAAGATAAAAAACATTTGCTCGAAATCTTGCCAATTTTCTAGGGGTGAGCACGGTTCGGTTTAACCGAACCGGACCGAAAAAACCGATCCAAACCGAAACCGAAATAATTCGGTTCGGTTTTCGGTTTATGTGTTTTGGGGGTTCGGTTTAATTTTGGTTCGGTTCGGTTAAACCGAAATTAAAAATAAATGGGCTGCCTTCCTTGCTTGATGAGCTGGTTTAGGTAAAAAAAAGCAGGCCCGTTAACTTTTCATTCATTCTGTTGAATGAATCTTGCTAGTTGCCCGCCTCCAGCCTCCAAGCGGCAAGCACCAAGCTCCCAGGAGTCCCAGGAACCTTCTTGCCGAGCTGAGTCGCCGTCCCCCACTCTGCTTGACGACGCTGTCTTGCCGAGTCGCCGCCGTCTTCCCCCAGGAACCGTTGTGGCGCTGCTTGACTTCGCCAGGAACTACTGCCCCCACAGCCAGGAACTTCACGCCAGAAACTTCACGCCAGAACTGCTCGTTGGAGTCGTTGCTGCTGCTTGACGCTGTCGGTGGTAGACTGCGTCCCCTGCCCCTCGAAGCTCCAACCCTATACTCCGGTGTATTGTTTCCGGTGAGTCATATATGCCTTGGAATTAATTGAATCCTAAACCCCCTCGAAGCTCTATCTTTCTGCTGTCTTTCTGCGTCCCTTGCCCCTCGAAGCTCCAACCCTATATCTACTGCATGTACATAGCTATAGATACTATAGAACACTACACTAGTAGTGTAGTGTTCTTTCTTATTTAATATACATGCATGCTATAATTTGGGGATAAGTGTTGTTGAATTGAATGTATCAGACTAGTGAGTTATAAGCTGTACAGTTTGAGTGTTCTGTGATTTGGCTATTGTACTTCTAGTTGCGTGTTAGTGTTGCTGATATAGAAGTTAGTCGTACAGTAGTTAGCTTAGCATATATATATCCGATCTAACTATTAGCAACTATATGCTTTTGGGACTTTAAATTTATTATATGTTAAATTATATATCATATATGCAGGTAAAAAGATGAAATTGGGCTAGAAATAGTAAATTCGGTTTTTCAATTTTAGCCGAACCGAACCGAGTTCGGGCCGAACCGAACCAATCCAATATAATTCGGTTCGGTTTAGTTTTTTAGGGTTTTCGGTTTTCGGTTTTTTCGGTTCGGTTCGGTTCGATTCCGGACCGATGTTCACCCCTACAATTTTCACTACTTTGATGAAGTTTGGGAAAATTTTCTTCTATCCATTTTCTTGATCGAATTTTCCTTAGGTATAAGACAACTCTTACCCTCCTCAATCTGCATGAAAATTTATGAAAGAAAAATCCAAGAAAAACCAAGAATTTTAGCCGTGAAGCATCAATTCTACCTAGTTACTATTCTGCTTGGGACTCTTGACTTTCAAGCCTTGAAACCGACTCTTACCTTGATTAATTTCGTTGCAACTTGGTTATATGCATCTTATGATAATATGAGGTGATGGAGAAATGCCTAAGGATATTCATTCTGGTTCAAGGAAAGTCACGTCGAAAGCCACATGTTGATCAAGTCTTGAGGGCGTCGTCGATCAAGGAACAAAGATGGTTCTTTTGGTGGATTTTATGTGGTTTTTATTTTTATGAAAATAAAGTGATAAGCAAATCAAACCAATTGGATATGACGCAACAATATATTTAAGAAGAGGGATGTTGAATCACAAAGGATATGACGCACCTAAGCCAAGCAACCGTCTTGGATATAATGCACCAAAACACAAGTAAATTGTTGTGGATATGGCTAACCAAAACAAATTACTTTGAACTTAAGATAAAATATCAAATATGGAAGCTCAAAGTTTCAATATTCAGTAATTCAAGTATGCCTAAAAATGAAAACCAAAAAGCATATAAATAGAAACGAAATGTCACAAACCCTAATTTGCAAGTAAATTGAAAAGATGCATTCTCTCTGATATGGGCTCCAATGAGCTTGAAATTTGGAAAGAATCTAGATAAGACCATGGTCCAAGTTATATCCAAATTGGGCAAAAACGCACGAGTGGTTTGAAAATGCTCCCGTGGATAATTTTTGCTTGAATGCCAACGTCGCAGCAGTGGAATCCTGACTCGACTTCCACGAACCATCTTCACATTCCCTCATCACACCTTAACTTACTGGACACCTTGGACAGCCTAAGGAAGGTTGAAAAGTTGGTGATCGAGCCAAGTCACTTGGGTCAAGGGTGTTACCGTGGTCCCAAGTTGGTGCTCGCGCCAGCGCCGTTGCTAGTAAAGCCCTTGTGTCTTCACCGAGCGTTCTTCCTACAACTGACCTCAAACTTTGCATGGTATCCTTATTTATCATCTCTTAAAGGTTGAAACTAGTAGGGCTCAGTTGGATGTCGTTGATGCGGACGACTTGCAAAACCCTAATTTGGGGCACGTAGGCGGCGGTGTCGCTTGGCTAGGCTTGGCGCGGAACTTGACCTCATTTTGCGACTTGATGGCATCTAGAATCACATCATCCTCCCCTTATTTAAAAGGATCCTAAAAACACCTAAGTAAGAAAATTTACTAGTCCTAGCTATGACTTGATGCGTGCGCCTAGAATGCATAAGTATAAATTTGATCGAGGGGACTCCCCTTCTTAACATTCATCCTATCTCCTTGAGTTCTACTTGGGAAAATAGCATGAGAGTGACTAGATAAAGCTCTAGGAAATAAGAGAGATAAACATTTAAATTAAGGAAGTGTGCCTTAAAAGTAATATGTATAGAAAGATTGTTAGGCAAGATAACTCCCTTATCACTTGAAGGTTGCTTTATCAACTCGTGGGGTATTAGGGCTTGCCGCTTGATCAATTCATGAGGCTTGAGGACACGGCCTTGGTCCTTAGGAGGGGCACTAGTTATCTTGCAGGATTCATATGGAAGCCGACATACCTTTGGCTTCTTCTCCTTGGCTACCCTATTGTCGTGCACATTCCTCCTAACTTGCTTCAATTCCTTCACAATCATGGCTTCCAAACAATGACACTCATCATCCTTCATTAAGTGATTTGGATTGCGTTGGCCTTCATGAATGACATTAAGGTCAAATTTCCAAGGCCTTCCCAAGAGTAGATCACATGTACTGATAAGCATCACCGAGAACGTAGCCATGTCCGAATAGGTCCCCATATTGAAGTTAACATGTGCCATCTTGTACACCGTACTTCCATAGCCTTCACTTACCAGTCCCATCATAAACAGTGGATTTTGTGGCATAGTTTCAAGACCCAATTCTCGAACCACGAACTCGCCTATCACATTTTGACCACTTCCACTATCATTAAAGACTATGAAGGGATTCTTATGATTGGCGATCTTGCACATGTGGTAGAAGCCTTGATCACGTTGGCCATAGTCAATGTGCACACCAACCGAACCAACCCATGGAGCAAAGATCTCTATAGGAGGCATCTACAAAAGGCCTTCTTTATCATACATTGGCTCCATGGCCCCATAGTCATCAAACTTTGGATAAAAAATAATCCTCCTTCACGTGAAGTCTCCAAGAATTATTTCCCTGAATTTGCTAATGACATTTCACGCACAAGTGTAGAAAAGAAAAACAATCTATTCTAATACTAATAAAGCAAGCAAGCTTGTTAAGTTGGAATAAACCAAATAAAAGGTCAATGCAATCACAATAGTACATTACCTGACAATGCACAAGAGTATCTCAGGTCAGTGCAATCACAAGAGTATCTCACAATGCACAAGTAAAGACCAAGCAAGATCTTAAGATCAAACACAAGCTAGTGTTCGAAATTAGGGTGTTATGGATGGAAAACTTGAAGATAGAAAGGGCAAGCACCAAATTCAAGATCTTAATGAGCAAGTTATGTCCAAATAAAAGATAGTTAAGATGAGACTTAAATCAATTAAAATAGTTTGGGCACTTACTAAAAATTGAACTTTCATGATCTTGACTTTATTTATTTTCTTGGACTCGTGGGATCCAAATCTTTCTAAGCTCAACTTCTCGTTCTACTTTCATTGAGTCCGAGTTTTTTTAAATCCCACTTCTCTTCTATTTTCTTTTTGTGTCCGACTTTTCTTTTCTCTTTTTTTTTTTGCACAATTTTGGCCAAGATAGAAAAAGAATTAGAAAATAGCAAGATATCACTACCTACCTAAAAGATAAAAGCAAATCTTAACTATATATTATTTAAACTCAAAAGAAAACAAGATCTTTATTAAGGTACAAGAAAAGAAAAGATAAGGTAAAAGATATGGTCAGATAATGTGAGCTGTTTGGGCTGGAAACTTGGCGCACAAGAAACCCACAAGCACAAGGAGATTGGCCTTTGCTTGGCGTGCAAGACTTGGTTAAGGGCAACCTCAATCACGTCTCTCTCTTAGGCTGATTTTTGTAGGCCTCTATAAGATATGTTTTCAATATTTTAGGGCAAGGAACCTCACAAATTTTTAGCCAAATCGCAGCAAAGGATCACATACAAAAACTAGGGCAAAAATGGCAAGTGATCGAACACAACTTAAGCCTTATGTTTGAAATCAAGATAAACAATGGTTTTAAGACTTTACCTGGACAAAGATCTGATACCAAATGATGGAGAAACTCCAAGGGATCTTCTTTAAGGTTCAAGAGAAAAAAACCCTCCAAAGCCACGTGTGGATCAAGTCTTGAGGGCGCCGTCGATCAAGGAGTAAAGGTAGTTCTTTTGTGGTTTTGATTGGCAAGAAAAGAAAGGGTATAAGCAACCCAACCAATTGGATATGACACACCAATAGATTCAAGAAGAGGGATGTTGAATCGCTAAGGATATTAAGAACCTAAGCCAAGCAACCGTCTTGGCTATAACGCACACCAAAACACAAGTAAATTGTCGTGGATATGACTCACCAAAACAAAGTACTCCAAACTTAAACTCAAAGCTCAACAATGAAAGCTCAATGTTTCAATATTCAGTAATTCAAGTCTACCTAAAAATGAATACCGAAAAGATATAAATAGAAATTAAATGTCATAAACCCTAATTTGCAAGTAAATTGAAAAGAGGCGTTCTCTCTTCTACGAGCTGCAATGGGCTTGAAATTTGGACAGAGTCTAGATAAGTCCATCATCCAAGTCATATCCAAAATTAGGAAAAAAATCACGACTGGTTTGAAAACGCGCCCTTGAACAATTTCGGCTTGCACGCCAGCGCAACGGTAGTGGAATCCTGACTCGATTTCCACGAAACATCTCGACGTTCCCTCATCGGACCTTGATTCACTGGACACCTTGTAGATTCTTAGGAAGGTTGGCAAGTTGGTTCTCGAGCCAAGTCGCCTGGGTCAAGTGTTTGGCCATGGTCTCAAGTTGGTGCTTTAGTCGGCGTTGTCGGTAGTAAAACCCTTGTGTCTTTACTGGGCGTTCTTCCTCCAATTGACCTCAAACTTTTCATGGCCTCCTAATTCAGCATATCTTGACGGTTGAAACTAGTAGGGCTCAGTTTGGATGTCGTTGGTGTAGACAACTTGCGAAACCCTAATTTGGAATACGTAGGCAGTTGTGTCGCTTGGCTAGGCTTGGCGTGGAAGTTGACCTCATCTTGAAACTTGACGGGATCCAGAATAACATCATATGGTCAATATATAAATAAATTGGGGTGAACTTAGGCCGGCAAAATTCTTGAAATTGTTGAACAAAGTGGTTGTGCAGAATTGCTATTTATCTTGGAGGTTGTACTTTCCAATCTTGTTGGCCAAAAAAAATTAAAAATTTGGACTTGACAAGAAAAAGAATTTTGACTTAGAAAAATTCAGACTCAGTGAAAATAAATAGAGAGAGGTCGAGCCTAGAAGAATTCGGATCTTACGAAAAATAGAAGTTGAGCTAAGGCCTTATGTATGTAATCTTGTCCAAACTAAAATCTTTGCTTCTTTTACGACTTTGTGAGCTTTGGTTTGATTATATACTGAGTTTAGACTTTCATAATGGTGTCACAAAGGTGTTATTTGCCTCTCTTCATAACCTAGCCTTGTTCAAGTAGAGCCCTTCAGTTTCTAAAATTTTGAAGTAACAACTTGTCTTTGGTCTTACCTTGCTTGAGTGACAATAATTTTATGTGAGCCTAACCTTGATTGGTGTGAAATTCTTAGTTGAAGTTAGCTACGTATCTACCTTGTCATTCACTGAAATTTCGTGAAGTTTTGCTTGCAACTAAAGTGGTACTCCAAAAACATTCACTTGTCCATTCTTTCAGTTATTCCTAACCTCACAAGTTACTTGTTTTCGGTGAGTTGTTTTTCTTCTTTTCTCTCTTCATCTCCTTATTTCAGTTATGAACTCATGCAAGACAATAAAGGAAAGGAAATCATGAATTGCCCAAAAGACAATGAGAAACCGATGACTTTGGCCGAATTGCAAGTGGTGTTGCACCAAATGCAAGAGAAAGCCGAAGCTAAGAGGCCAGCCACCTCGGCGTAAGTACAACAATTGATTCAAAAAATCCGTGAAGAAAGAGAAAAAAAAATGTCATCGCTAGGGATGCCAACACCAAGCTCTCTTGATTGGAGCAACAACATGTGACACAATATTTCAACAATAAGGTCGTAGTTCAAGGAAAGATTTTGTTTACCTTGATTGACCATGAGGTGGCATACAACGTTTTTGGAGAGAGCATGGTTGAAAAGCTGGAGTTAAACACTTTTCCACATCCTACGCCATACATGTTGAGTCTCCAAGATGGAAAAGATAATGTTTAAGTGACAAATAAAGTTTTGGTAACGTTCTCACTTCATAGATACAAAGCCATTGTCACTTGTGATGTGGTACCCTTTCGAGACATTCGTTTCATATTGGGAAAACGTTGTGCAAAAGAGGAAAAGGCAAAGTATCACCCTAAAACCATGAGGTACACCTTTAACTATGCAAGCAAGTACATCATTTTTCATCCCTTGAGTAAAGAAGAGGTGTTGGAAGGTAAAGCTCAACTGAACAAAAAAAGAAGCATTGAAAGTTTTGAAAAAGCTTCTAAAGAAACATGGAAAAAGTTCAAGAAACCTCAAGCCAAGTCTTCTTCCATTCTTGAAGTTGAATGAAAGAATGAATCACCTTGTTTAAACCCAAGGAGGAGGAATATTTGGAGTCGTCGCCAATTTCTTCGACACATACGATTCCTCACAATTGCGTCACCATTCCAAAATGGTCAAACCTAAAGCCTCTTGAAGCTCCAACTCTTGCTCCGAGATTCCTAAGTGTCATGGCTACCCCATGGTTGGATATAACACCTATGATTCCATCATGCTTACTATTTCAATTCAATTAAGAGGCCAATTCCATGCATGTCTTCTCGATGCCAAATTTCAACGAAGAAAAAGGAGTCCCTCCTTTTGATTTCATCTTGAACCCTTCTTTGCAAATTTTATTCGAGAACCATGAAAAGGAGAATACTCATTATAGGGAAGTTTCGCTTGTCTCTACTTTGTCAATTCCTTTCCGTTTGTTTGCAAATGAACATACATCAAAGGGTAGAGGATTATAAGTGCTACGATCTATTTTTGCATGTAGAACTAGATACTCATGTGTGCATCATAGTTCTCATTCTCGATTCTTGTTGCATGAGATGGATTTAGTTCATTGCATTAATTTTTTTGACAAGTATGTCGTGTGCATCACATGCTCCATCATTATAAACATACTTAGGGAGTGTTTGGGCAACACCTATGCTTGGACAATCATTCATGGACATCATATAGATCTAGGAAGGTCTACTCTAACATTTCCTTCTTTTTTTGGGTATTTGTTGGCTCCTCACTTCTATAATCTGCCTTGTGTAGGTTCATGCATTCTAGAATTCTCTCTAGAAGTCCACTCGGATTCGAGGACGAATCTTTTTGATAGAGGAGATGATGATGTAATCACGCTTGTGCTCCATCAAGATCAAGCCTCGCCTATCTCACCAAGAGTCACACAAGGGCCACAAAAGTTGTCCCCAAATCCTATAAGTGTCATACCTTAATCAAGTGTCAAGCCGCCCATGCTGAGTGCCATATCACAACAAGGGTTTCGCAACTTCTCGATCCAACTTGGTCCAATCACTAAGCAATCTTCACCACATGTTCCTAGGGTCCCTTAAATCTCATTGGAGTCAAGAATGCTCATGCAAATAATAATCCCAAGGATTGTGCCCACAAGCCAAGCCACAACTAGAGTTTTCCTTGCCCCTCTCGATGTTCTCCCACTTCTAGGAGACTTTTCTTGAGCCATAACTTTTCCACCATCCTTATACCTCAAAATAGGCCACTTGAGCCCAAGTGTGCCGAGACAATTTAATTTTCTCTTGGTAGTTTTGATCCAAGCACAAATGTGGTAGTTGCTGCCGTTGCCAACCTGCACCCCGGTAATGCCCAAAGGCGTATTTGCAAATGGCTAGTGCGTTTGCCTTAAAATTTAATTGTGAGACTCGTAATTTTTGCCTATTCAACGTGTCTAGAGTGTTCGTCAAAATTCAAACTGGGTCCTTGTGAATCAATCTCGGAATAATAAAGAGGTTACTTGCCTTTACTAGGCTAGTTCAAGGGTTGTTTTTATGTATTTTCCATGGCTATATAAGCTAGCCTTGTTTCTCATATTTCATCAACTTATTTATCATAAAATACCAGAGATATAAATCGAGTTCCCTTTGGAGTGATTTCATCAAAAAATCTTTCTTTCTTTGTGAGTTCGTCGAAGAGTGTTTAGTTGAATCTTGGTGCGTTTATCCAACTTCAACTCAACGAATTGTTCATGGAATTGTGGTGCGTCCATCCACACTTCCTTGTCCACTTATCCCTTACTTTAAACCCAGAAAAAAACCATCCACAAAATAGATCAAATCGATCTCCAAAACAACACAATAATCTGCCATCGAAGAAGGTCCATTTCAAGTTCGATTCAAGCGCAACTTTGGAGGCGGCTTCCCTTGATATTGAGTATCAATCGAGGCTGGGATTACACCATTTGATTTTTTTCCATTGAGGGAGATGCTTCAATTTGGAAGAGAACGACGATACCGAACTAGCCCCTTGAAAGCTCCATTAATGGAGGAAGATGTTTCAAATGTTTGAAAATCACCCTAGAAGCTTTGATTAATTTTACGCTGCGGCTAAATACATTGGCTAAATATACAGTGCATTGACACGTATATTGAGCACATGCCCGTGTCAAATAGGCACGTACGCAAATTACGTGCTCGTGCCATTTAATTACCAGTCGGGTATCCAATTTTGGCACATGCACGTTATATGTGTACGTGCCTCTTTTTATTAATGAACATACAAAAATTAAACAATAAATTATTGTAGCTACATTAATTTTCTTTTAATATGTATGTTTCTTAGTTTAATCAAACTAAGAAACCATGTGTAATGCTCCTAACTTAATTGTCGTATTATTTGAATATCAATTTTACTAGGTGTAACGTAATCCTAACTTCATTATCGTATAATTCAATTAGCGGTTATAATAAATATATTGTAATCCTAGCTTCATTATCATATCAATCGAATAACGAATATACTAAGTGTAATGTAATCCTAACTTCATTATCCTATTAATCGAATAACGGTTATACTAAGTGTAATGTAATCCTAACCTCATTATCGTATTAATCGAATACCGGTTATACTAAGTGTAATGTAATCCTAACTTCATTATCGTATTGATTCGAATATTGGTTATACTATGTGTAATGCAATCCTAACTTCATATTCGAATAATATGATAATGAAGTTAGGATTGCATTACACTTAGATTAACCAATATTCAAATAATAGGATAATGAAATTAGGATCACAACATAGTTAGTATAATTGATATTCGAATAATATGATAATGAAGTTAGGATTACATTACACTTAGTATAACCGTTATTCGATTAATACGATAATGAAGTTAGGATTACAATATATTTCATATAACCGTTATTTGAATAATACTATAATGAAGTTATGATTATATAGCACTTAGTATAACCGTACTTTGAATAACACGATAATGAAGTTAGGATTACATTACACTTAGCGTGAATGATATTCGATTAATAGGATAATGAACATATGATTACAATATAGTTAGTATAACTGATATTCGATTAATACGATATAATGTAATCCTAACTTCAATATCATATTATTTGAACATCGGTTATACTAAGCATAATGTAATCATGAATTCATTATATCATTATTCGAATACCAGTTATACAAGCATTGTAGGTTATGAAAATCATTGGGGTTTGATAACTCTAAATCCAAAACCCTTCTAACCCTAGGGTTCCTAGAGTATGATAATGAAGTTAGGATTATATTACACTTAGTATAATCATTATTCGGATAATATGATAATGAAGTTAGGATTAAAATATAATTAGTATAAATTGATATTTGAATTATACAATAACGAATAATAATAAAATGAATTCATGATTACATTATACTTAGTGTAATCGTTATTCGAATAATATGATAATAAAGTTAGGATTACAATATAATTAGTATAACCAATATTTGAATTATACGATAATGAAGTTAGAATTACGTTACACCTAGTATAATCGATATTCGAATAATACGACAATCAAGTTAGGAGCATTACACATAATTTCTTAGTTTGATTAAACTAAGAAACATAAAGACAAAATTACTGTTTTACTGTAGCACGGGCACGGGATCCGTGCCCGTGCTACATTAATTTTTTTTTGAGTATTTTTTAAACTTTTTTTAATAAAGTTAACTAAAAAAAAGAGGCAGGTACACATATAACGTGCACGTGCCAAAATCTAATACCCGACGGGTAAATAAATGGCACGGGCACGTAATCCGGGTACGTGCCTACTTGGCACGGGCACGTGCTCAATATACGTGCCTATGCCCTATATATTTAGCCAATGTATTTAACACCACCCTAATTTTACCAACATGACATTTTATTAGTAATTATGACATTATGATTATTAAGCATGGCACTATTTTTAGTAAGGCCGACATTATTTTTCGATATAGTAAAAACAATCAAGTATCACGTAATAAGTTTTGGCGATTCTTGATCTCTAGTCTACGCCTATGGATTTCTTCTAGAGGTTGCCTTCCTTGTCGGATTGCAATCTTTGAGCTCATTTTCGACCGCCTATGAATCTTTGGTTATACATGAATTTGAAGGATATAAAAACATATTATGAGAAGGCAAAATCTAGAACATATTGGGTTATAGATGGTTAAATGTACCTGAATGGTTAAACCCAGTATGACCTTAAAATTTGTTTAAGTTGGAGATGAATTTGTTTTAGTCAAATCTTGAACAAATTGGGTTAGAGATGAAATTTGAGAGGGAATCTAGAAAAGAAAAAAGGAAAATAAAATAATTGGGTTGTACTTTGGGAAGGAAAATATATGTACTTTGGGTGGGAAAAAAGTACAATCATTGTAATTTTATGTTTCCTTTTTCTTTAAAGAAAAGATTTATTTATTTGCATATATACCCCATTTGATGTATCATTGCAACTCCAAAATGATTTAGGTATTTATGCAAACCCTTATTTGAAATGGTGTACCTATGTAAATTAGTGTTTACATATTACCACATACACTTTAGTAATCAAAGATACACTTTTCATACTTTTTTTGAGCATTAAAAATTGGGATTATATATGCACTTGCAGTATAATATTTTAGGTTGTTGTATTATGAAAAACAATAAAATATTTTTAGAAAAAATATAAATTTTGAAAAAAAAAATTTTAAGAGAAAAAAAAATTAAATTTATTTTTTTATTGAAATATAATAATTTTCAAAAAAATTATTTTTGAAAAACTTGTCTATAAAAAGTTAATTTTCGATGAAATAAACAAAAATGATTTTTCCACTCTAATCCTAGCCATCCATCTCCTATATGTAATGATAATCATTAGTCCTCACTTTACACCCTAAGTTTCATATGAACTTCAACTCTAGTCCGTAAATATATATGAGTAAATAAAAAAGAAATAAATAGATTTTCTTTACAAGCAAACACTAGACTTCTTGCTAGTGACAAAGTCAGTCTAAATCATCAAAGCGGATGATCCTCAGAAAATCCCTAAAAAGAGAATCAGTGGTAGAACTCATGGAGTAGAGTTATTTCTAAAGTTGCGAAGCTCAACAATATATGTAGTGGATGAAGTCTTAACAATCCAATCATGGAGATGAACGATGTTGATGTTATTTAAGGCGAAGAAATTGTTGTTGCGTTACATTCCACGTAACAGTGAAAAACCGTGAAAGAACCAAAGTAATTCAACAGAGAAATAATGTCGATAATTATACTTCTATTTTCCCATGGAATTTTCCAAAACCTTTTTGACACAATTAACAACACTTGAATTATTACCTTCAATAATATGTGCTTAATATTAAGACTTAAACCTTGATGGAGACCTTCAAGTAACGCATAAGCATCTGTTTGTAAAATAGAAGTATTAGGAATTTATTTTCTATTAGTGTGTATAGTATTTGACTTACTATCGCTAATAATAAAGCCAATGTGAGATGTAATATTATTCCTTTTGGATACATCAAAATATAATTTAAAGTAGTTGGAATGAGGTTTCTTCCAAATAAGTGATTTCGAAGATAGAAGTTCCCCTTTATGCAAAGGCTTATCCAAAGCAATATATTTTCATTCATTAAAATGCATGATGGAATGTGATATATTTATGGCATAAGAGGATAATCTAAAAAGTGTACTATTTCTATGCTTCTAGATACTCCACCAAAGAAAATAGGCAAGCTTCAAATTAAAGTTATTGTTATAAAAGAGTTCTACGTTTCCATGGAAACCACTCGTATTGGGCATGGTATAGGGAATTCCAAGTTACTGGTTTATCTGCTTAAACATTTCAGTAGAAAAGTTGCATTTGAAGAAAAGACGGTTAGTATCTTCATTAATTTCATTGCAAAGACTACACTGAGATAGCACCATATTATAAAATCTATTTACACGTTCAATAGTGGGAAGACAATCAGTACAAGATTTGCATAAGAAATGTTGAGTTTTAGGAGGCAATTTAAGTTTCTAAAGTCATGAGAAAAAACTATTACAAAGACTCAATGTTGGAGAAATTAATCTAGTTGCAGATTTGACACTAAAATTTCCATCAGATGAAAGTGTCCAAATTAATCTATCATGAATGTCAATACTAAGGATATGGATGGATACAAATTTTGAAACAAGATGCAGAGGTAGAAGTTGACTATGTTTTAAGTAATCTCAATGTCGATTGGATGAGATGAATACAGAAACCTTAGTAGTCAGATCACATCCATTAGAGAAAGGGAAAAGATTTAGATTATCAATCCATTTATTTGTCCAAAATTTAATATTTTGACCATTACCTAATTGCCAAAATAGCCCTTTTATGATACTATAAATTAAACTTAGCAATCTTTCAGATTGCCAAGAATGCTTTGTTGACATCCTATGATCAAGAAGTTCTGAAAAGCCTTTTAGTACTTGCCATAGATAAGACGAACCCGCATATTATCTGGTTCAATTATAAGTTTCGAAAGTAAATTCATTTGAAGGACGATATTATTTGTTTCATCTTTTATAAGGTTTAGTACACCCACACATTTACGAGAGACATCTTGTCCCAACTAATAAGCGGATGGAAATTAATTAGGAGAATTTTTATTTCAAAAAAATCCTTATTTATTTTATCTATTTGCATCATAAATACCTTTCGAAAGTAAAAACTTTGCATCAAGTAATTTACTTTTGAAAGGAGGTTAGATTGAACAATATATGTTATGTCCGCTTGGGATAAAGAATTAGCTTTCCATTTTGACAATTATATCTTGAGAGCTAAAATAGACTTAGCAAAAATTTCATAAAACAACCTTTAACAATATGAATACCTAAATATTTTTCCATAGTAGTGTTAAGATGAATGTTAAGGACATTAGATAAAGAAATCTCTTATTGTTTAGGGACATTGTAGAAACTTGAAAGCCACTCTTATAGAAGTTAATCAAAAGTCCACAATGTTGTGAAAATTTATCAAGCAGAGATTTGATATGCAACATATTTTCCAAAGATGCATTGGCTAATATCAATGTCATCAGTAAAGTTAAGGTAGTGAATTCAAATGTAAGAGTACGAGCAAGATATTCATAGCAATAAAAAAGAGTAAAGGAGCAAGGAGATCACCTTGTCGTATGCCGCATGGAGGTTAAAATTCATGCAGGCTCATTGTTAACAAAAACAGAATATGTTGCAGTGGAGATACAAGTTATAACTCAACTAATTAATTTTTTATAGAATCCAAATTTGGATAAAACATTTCTTAAGAAATTCCAATCTAGTTTATCAGAAGCTTTTTCCATATCAAGTTGAAGGGCCATCCATCCCCTTCCTTGTCTTTTTTTTTTTATGAAAAGAATGAAAATTTTCATGGGCAATTTAGATATTGCCTTGAATTAAACGTCCTTTTACAAAATCACCTTGCATAAAACTAAGAATTTTAGGGAGAATAGGTTTCAAATGATTTGCCAGAATTTTAGTAATGATTTAATAGCTAGTATTACACAGGCTAATGGGTCGAAAGTGGTTAATAGTAGTTGGACTATCAATTTTTGGGATAAGAGTTGTGAAGAAATGATTCCAGGCACAAAGAAGTTGACCAAAGTGAAAGAAAGCTCTAATTGCGGAGCGAAGTTAGTTACCAATAATGAGCCAACTTTTTTATAAAAGTCAGTAGGAAATCCATCAGGTCCTTGGGTTTTGTCATTTTCCATTTCAAAGAAAGCATTCTATATTTCTTAAGGAGAAGGCAACTAACATAGAGAAAAATTATCAATTGCAGTTATTAGTGAAGGGAATAATATCTCGATCATCCATAGTTGAAATACACTATTATTCTTACGAAATCGAAGTTGAAGCCAAGTAGCGATTGCTTCAGAGATAAAATTTTGATCATAGAGCATTAAGCCATCCTTAGTTTGAAAATGCATATTTCTTTGTTTAAAAGAGAGAATTTTAGCAACACATTGATAGTATTTAGTATTACGATTTGCATTTGAGTTAGCAGTCCAAATAATTTCAAATCTAAAAGGAAATCAAAGGTACTTTTAGAGGCGTCTAAAGTGAAGGAGATGAAATAGTGAACAAATGTAGTAATATGATGATTGTGTACTGTAAGATTCGAAAAGTAGGAAACCAGGGAGGAATGACTAAGGACACTTTCTCGTCTTTGTAGTATATTATGGACTAGTCATAGATTTACACATGGAAATGGAAAACCCGTAGTTTCAGTGTCCAAGAGCAAAAATTTAGAAATAAAGTCAAGTAATATCTTAAAAGGTCTGTCGGATGGAGAAATTCATTCAAATCACCAATAATTATAACTGGAAGATTCATGGAAACAAATGTAGAACCTAAGTTATTCTAGAATGTTTCTTTTTCGTCATCCCCGGATGGTGCATAGAGAAAAATCATGAGGAAATTCAGCTAATTGGATCGGAATCAAACTTTAAAATAATTGAACTGGGTTGGCTTATAGAATAGGAACCAACAGTTTTGTATTGTAGTCTTTGTTCCAAATAATCCATGAACCTCCTCTAGAGCCAATCGAAGGAGAAAAAATACCTTTATTAAAGCCAGATTTTTCATAGAACAGAATTAGGTGGTTGATACACACAATTATGTTGTGTGTATTGACGGAGTTTTGGCATGATTTTAGTGTTGTTTTAGGATGCTTTGGAGACTTGGCGAGGAGATGCGGAAGTTGCGTTTTTGGAGCTTTAGGAGCTGAGGAGCGAAGGATGGAGAAGCAAAACTGCGGCGACCGCCGCAGAATAACGGCGACCGCCGTTAATGGCCATGGAGAGACCTCAGCTACGACCTTGAAACGGCGATCGCCGTTTAAATGCAGCGATCGCCGCATTTGCAGCGATCGCCACATTTGCAGCGATCGCCGCATTTGCAGCGATCGCCGTGGAAGAAGCAGCGGTCGCCGCCGCTGACGAAAACGTCCCCAAGCCGATTGCATTTTTGGATTTATTTTATATTTCTTTATTTCGTTTTTATTATTTCTTTTAGGATAATTTCAGATTATTTTCCTTTGGTATTTAAGGGTTGAGAAAACTTGTTTCTTAAGGGGTGGAACCCTAATTTCTAATTCTACGTATTCTCTTGCTATGAAGAACTAAGCCTCTCTTGCTTAGTCAGACATTGAAGCTTTTCATGTGATTCAGTTGTGAGGTTCTTACTCCAAATCTATTACATTGGTTCTTATCTTTTCTCTTGCTTGATTTCTTAAGATTGATATTGATAATTTCTAGTCTGATCAACTAGGGTTTATCGTTATTTATCTATTGCTAGGTTTAGATTGTTACTGGTTGAGCACATCTATTCCATTGTAGCAACTGCATCGTATTAGTAACTGGTTGTGCTAATCTTATGCAGAAGAGAATTGGTTTACATTCTAGGGTAAAAACTGGTTGTTTTATTCTAGGGTTGTATCCAACTATATTCCTATCCGTAAGGCTGCTGTTAAACTGAATCTTGATAGTTTCAGGGTTGTTTAATTAGTTAGTGCTAATAGTATCTGGTTGTGCTATTAGTTACATCTGAAAAGGAATTGGAATTACCATTGCATGCGATTTTGAGTAGTATCTATGATCAACTTGTCATTCGATTAGCGGATATTGTTTGACTGAGTGCTTTCCCAATAACTGATTTCATCACCTTTAATTACTTATTTACCTTTGCATATTTTGCTACTAAAACAAACCAACAAAACCCCCCCTTGGTTACTTTAAATTGACATACTTATTGCATACTGCGATTGATTTGTCTCCCTGCGGATTCGACCCTTACTTGCCTAAGACTACGTTTTAGGGTTTGTTTGGATACTTTGCATAGTAGGAATTAGAACGGCAAATTCCTGTTATCAAATTGGCGCCGTTGTCGGGGAGGCAATTCTATTTTGTGTGTGTGATTTGTGTGTGTGATTTATGGTTCACACCCGTGTTACTAATAATCCACCCTTGCTTTTTGATCCAGAGATCGAAAGAACTTTCCATCAGGCTCGCAGGGCTGCGCGTGCATTGCTTCCGGAAACTGATACGATGGGTGATAATTTACGCGTTACTTTGGAGTCCTTGACGGCTCCCAACTTAGATCAACCATCTCGTGCTGTGCAGTTTCCTGCCCTGGGTGAAGGGGTGAAATTCGAACTCAAAACAGGAGTAGTCCATCTACTTCCGAAATTCAGCGGAACTACCCTTGAAGACCCTATTCAGCATCTAGATGAGTTTCTTGAGGTCTGCACCAGTATAAGGCCATCTGAAATTACTGAAGATCAGATGAGGCTGAGAGTATTCTCCTTCTCTCTGAAAGACTCTGCAAAGGACTGGTATCATTCTTTACCCCCAGGGAGCATCACTACCTGGGTGAATCTGAAGAAAGTGTTCCTTGACAAGTATTTTCCGGCAATCAAATCTAATCAGCTCAAGAAGAAAATCTGCAACATCGAGCAACAGTCCAATGAATCTCTTTATGATTATTACGAGCGCTTCAAGAAACTGGTGAAGAGTTGCCCATACCATGGTTACACTAACCATGATCTGATTTTGTATCTGCATGGAGGACTCCGTGAAGATGATCGTCGGATGGTAAACTCCTCATGTGGTGGGAATATCCTGAAGAGAACTTATGAAGAGGCTCTGGAGATATTTGCTACACTTGCGGATGACTCTAGACAGTACAGTGGGAGAGGCTCCCAAAGCTTGGTTGTTGCTGGTTCTCAGTCAAAGATTGATCAGGCTGATTTTGACGTGCTGAGAGAGGAGGTGAGGCGCCTGAAGCTGAAGGATACGCCTCAGCAGGCTAAGGCCTGCGAAATTTGTCATGACGACCTGCATCCTACTGATTCGTGTCCTACTCTGCAAGAGGAAGTGAATGCAGTCGGAGGCTATCAGCAGAGACCTAGGCATGATCCCTATTCCAACACTTACAATCCTGGTTGGAGGGATCATCCCAACTTCAGATGGAGAGACCCGGAGCAGAATCAAGGTCAAGCGCAACAACAGGATAACCCTCCACAACCTAGGCAGCCCTATGTGGCCAGACCGCAAGGGCAGAGTTCAAATCCTTCATCATCTGTGGAAGACATGATGAAAATGATGATGCAGAGCAACATGGCCCTTACCGAGAATGTTACCAAGTTGACCAAGAACCAAATGCATTTCCAGGAAAGTATTCAGAATACACAAGCCAGCATTCAGAATCTGGAAAGACAATTTGGCCAAATCTCTCAAGTGGTGAACAAACTGGATGCAAAGGATTCCGGTAAACTTCCGTCTCAAACTGAAGTGAACCCGAATATTCGAAATGTCAGTGCTGTGACTTTGAGAAGTGGAAAGAAGCTTGGGGAAGAGTGGTCTGAGGACAACGAGGAAGAGCCCAAGAATTTAGAGCAGAACGGCGACCGCCGTGGAAACGGCGACCGCCGTGGAAACGGCGACCGCTGCGCGACACACGGCGACCGCCGTAAAAAGGAAGCTGCTCTCGACTTGGAAGAACAAAATAACGGCGATCGCCGCAACAATTACGGCGACCGCCGTGACGGTGATAATTCTCTCGGAAATCCTGAGAACGCAAACGGCGATCGCCGCGACACAAACAGCGACCGCCGCCCCTCTGACTGCGAAGTTGAAGCTGAGAAGGAGTCTGAAACTCAAATTTTTCCTGAGTGGAAGCCTGTTGCACCCTTCCCATATGCTTTGAAGCGCACCAAGCCACTTGCGCAGGACAAGGACATGTTTGAGATGTTCAGAAACGTTGAGGTCAACATACCTCTTCTCAATTTGATCAAGTCTGTCCCCCGTTATGCCAAATTCTTAAAGCAGATGTGCACAACAAAGAGGAACCAAGACAGAAATAGCAAGAAGAAGGTAAAGGTAAGCGAACATGTCTCTGCTGTGTTTCAGAAGCGCTTACCCAAGAAGTGTGGTGACCCAGGTATGTTCACTATCCCTATCACCATTGGAGGCACCACGTTCAATAAGGCTATGCTAGATTTAGGTGCCTCCATCAATGTTTTACCTTCATCTCTCTGTGAATCCTTGCAATTAGGACCTTTGCATGCAACTAATATTTCTATTCAATTAGCTAATCGATCTAGTGTGCGTCCTATAGGGATTGTAGAGGATGTCTTGGTTATGGTTGGTGATCTCACGTTTCCTGCTGATTTTTATGTGCTAAACATGGAACATGACAAGCATGCAGCCCCTATTCTGTTAGGGAGACCCTTTCTCAAAACCGCTAATACTAAGATCAATGTGAGCACAGGTTCTTTAACTATGGAATTTGATGGCCAGACCATTAATTATAACATATATGAAGCCATGAAATATCCTGCTGATGACCATTCTTTGTGTGCTCTTGATGTGCTGGAGCCTATGGTGCAAGATGTTTTTAATGATGACCAATTAGATGATATGCAATCCATTATTGTTGATTCTAGTTTGGATTTTACTCTATCTGCTGACGTGCAGGAAGTTGTCAATGAGTTGGATGCTTACTATAAGCATCCTTCTGAGCTACCAGGTAAATCACCTCTGCCACTAACCTTGCCTAGCGAGAAACTTTTGCCCTCTATTGTGCAGGCACCACTGCTTGAGTTGAAACAACTTCCCGAGCACCTCAAGTATGTCTTCCTTGGAGACAAGGAGACTTTGCCCGTGATCATCTCGAACAAGCTCACCAAGGAACAAGAAGAAAAGTTAGTGGTGGTTCTGAAGGAGTACAAGACAGCAATCGGTTGGACCATTGCTGACATCAAGGGCATCAGCCCTACCACCTGCATGCACCGTATTCTGCTGGAAGGCGAAGAGAAACCTTCGAGACAACCCCAGAGGCGTCTAAACCCACCTATGATGGACGTTGTCAAGAAGGAAGTTCTGAAGCTTCTGCAGGCAGGTATGATTTTTCCTATTTCTGACAGCAGGTGGGTTAGCCCTACGCAGGTTATTCCCAAGAAGGGAGGGATCACAGTTGTGGAGAACCAACAGGGAGAGCTAGTCCCTACACGATTGCAGACAGGCTACAGGGTGTGCATTGATTACCGCAAGCTAAACGCGGTAACCAGGAAGGACCATTTCCCTCTGCCATTCATTGACCAGATGCTCGAGAGACTGTCAGGACGTGCTTTCTATTGTTTCTTGGATGGGTACTCCGGGTACTTCCAGATAGCCATTGCACCAGAGGACCAAGCAAAGACGACTTTTACTTGTCCTTTTGACACTTTTGCTTATCACAGGATGCCATTTGGGTTGTGCAATACTCCAGGAACCTTTCAACGGTACATGGTAAGCATCTTTTCTGAGTACATTGAGCATTTCATAGAGGTTTTCATGGATGATTTTACTGTTTATGGAGATGACTTTGATGCATGCCTACACCATCTATCACTTGTGCTTGCAAGGTGTGTTGACACCAATTTAGTGCTGAATTCTGAGAAGTGTCACTTTATGGTTGAGCAGGGCATTGTTTTGGGTCACATTGTGTCGTCTAGGGGTATTGAGGTCGATAAGGCAAAGATTGAAGTAATTCAATCTTTGCCCTATCCTACTAATGTTTGCGAAGTTCGTTCTTTTCTGGGCCATGCAGGTTTCTATCGCAGGTTCATTAAAGATTTTTCCAAGATCTCATCACCTCTATGTGACCTGCTGAAGAAGGAGATTGGATTTGAGTTTACAGCTGAGTGTCGGGCAGCCTTTGATGAACTGAAAGCTCGCCTAACAAGTGCCCCAATTATTCAGGCTCCTGATTGGTCTAAGCCCTTTGAGATCATGTGCGATGCCAGTGACTATGCTGTGGGGGCCATGCTAGGCCAAAAGGATGGTAGAGCTTCCTATGTGATCCAGTATGCCTCTATGACGCTGAATGGTGCGCAGAGGAACTACTCCACCACAGAGAAGGAGATGCTGGCTGTAGTGTTTGCTCTTGAGAAGTTCAGGCAGTACCTGCTTGGTACAAAGGTCTTTGTCTACTCCGACCATGCTGCTCTGCGCTATCTCATGACGAAAAAGGAAGCCAAGCCAAGGCTGATCCGGTGGATCCTATTACTCAGCGAATTCGATGTGGAGATCAAGGACAAGAAGGGTGCTGAGAATCTTGTTGCTGACCACCTCAGCCGAATTGTCCAGAAAGATAACACCCCACAACCCCAGATTCAGATGAGATTCCCTGATGAGTCTCTATTCTGGCTCACTACTGTAGAGCCTTGGTATGTTGATTTGGTGAATTTTCTCACCACGGGTGAATTTCCTCCACCCTTCAACAAGGCTCAGAGGGACAGGCTGCGCAGTTCAGCCAGATTTTTTGTCTGGGACGACCCCTACCTATGGAAACATTGTTCTGACCAGGTAATTCGTAGGTGTATCCCAGAAAATGAGGTAAATTCTCTCCTTACTTTTTGTCATTCTGAGGCATGCGGTGGACACTTTGGGGTACAACGAACCGCAAGGAAGGTACTTGAAGCAGGATTTTGGTGGCCTTCCATCTTCAAGGATGCGCATAACCACTGTAAATCCTGTGACAAGTGTCAACGGGTTGGAAATATATCTCAGAGGGATGAGATGCCACAAACAGGCTTGATTTTCTGTGAAATCTTCGATGTTTGGGGTATTGACTTCTTGGGACCGTTTCCATCCTCTTGCGGTAACATATATATTTTGCTTGCGGTGGACTACATTTCCAAGTGGGTGGAAGCGAAGGCCACCAGGACTGATGATGCTAAAGTTATTGCAGGTTTCTTGAAATTCAACATATTTACCAGGTTTGGTGTGCCAAAAGCTCTTATCAGTGATAGAGGAACTCACTTCTGCAACAGGACAATCACTGCGCTATTGAAGAAATATCATGTCACGCAAAGAGTTTCTACTGCTTATCACCCTCAAACAAATGGGCAAGCTGAAGTGTCCAACAGGGAGATAAAGTCCATCTTGGAGAAGACGGTGTCCCCCAATAGAAAAGACTGGAGTTTGAGGCTTGATGACGCACTCTGGGCATACAGGACAGCTTACAAAACACCAATTGGTATGTCACCCTTTCGGTTGGTGTTTGGTAAGGCTTGTCACCTTCCAGTGGAGCTAGAGCACAAGGCATTTTGGGCTGTAAAGAATTGCAGCTTGAAGATGACTGAGGCTGGAGAGCTTAGAAAGCTCCAACTACAAGAGCTAGAGGAGGCCAGGATCGAGGCTTATGACAATGCCATTCACTACAAGAAAAGGACTAAGGCCTGGCATGACAAGATCATACTGAGGAAGGACTTCAAGGTTGGAGACAAAGTCCTCTTATTCCAGTCACGCCTTAGACTTTTTCCAGGCAAGCTGAGATCGCGCTGGGCAGGACCATATTATGTGACCAAAGTCTTCCCACATGGTGCCGTAGAGCTGTTTGACTCGACATCACAGACTTTGTTCAAGGTGAATGGGCAGAGGATAAAGAAATACCATGAAGGCTTCACCAAAGACACCATTGAGGAGGCGTTCCTGAAGGAACCCGAAGCTGAAACGTGATTGAACCTACATTGAGTCGAGCCACGGCGTTAACTACGGCGCTTCTCGGGAGGCAACCCGATGATTAGGTAATTTCTTTTCCTTTCCCTTAGTCAATTCTAGTTATTTCCCTTTTGTTTCTGTATTTTTGTGTCGAACTCACCTGCAGAAACGTGAAAAAAATCGAAGAAGGTGTTCACGGCGACCGCCGCGTAACTAGCGGCGACCGCCGTTAATTGCTCACCATGGAGGTTGCCTACGACATCAAAACGGCGACCGCCGTTTAATCGCGGCGACCGCCGCATTTACGGCGACTGCCGCCCTCCATACGACGCCCGTCGTTTCCCCCCTCCTCGATCACGCTGTTTGCATCAAATGACGGCGACCGCCGTTTAATCCCGGCAACCGCCGCCGTTCAGGTTCGATTTTTCTTTTCCTTGCGAAAAAAAAAATAAAAAATTGGGCCCCGAAAAAACCCTAAACGGGGCGCAAAAGACAGAAAATAAATCCCCGAAAAGACCTTAAACGGGGAGAAAAAGTCATAAATCAAATAAAAATGGACCCTGAAAAAACCTTAAACAGGGTGCAAAAGGCATAAAAAGAAACCCGTTAAAACCAAACGGAAGTAAAAGCCGAAAAAAAAAAATAAGGAAAAAAAAACAAAAACCCTATACCAGCTAACCTACCCCTCCCCTACCCTCTATATTTTTTTACCAGCCTCTTCCCTTTCTCTCCTCCCCCAAAACCACTCTCAGGCCTCTCTCCCCCAGATCCGGCGACCTCCGCGCCCCCATCGCCGCCAGCCTGCCGCTAGCCACGGACCATCCCGCGATCGCTGCTTTCCAGATCTGCAGAATCGGCGACAACTTGAATACGGTGACCACCGTTCTTCACAACGACCGCTGTTCTTCGCGGCGACCGCCGTTCTTAGCAGCGACCGCCTTTTTCTCGCGTCTGGTGATTTCTGTCCCCTTCTGCTTTTGATTGTTGTTGCTGCATTTTATTGTGATGTCTGGGTTTTTGAAACGCTCGCTCTCCTCTCGTAAGAAATCATCGGGGGGCGAGGCCTCTCGTAAGAAACCTTCGGGGGGCGAGGCCTCTCGTAAGAAACCTTCGGGGGTTGAGGTCTCCCGTAATAAGGTTGAGGAGTCTCGTAGGAGACTTTTACAGGATAGGGAGTTTCAGTCCACATTATTCTTTGATCCAGAAACTTTGCGGGATTTGAAGATGTATGAAAGCACGCAGGAGCTGTTTGTTAATGGTGGCCTGGGTAGTTTTTTTCCATTTTGCGGCACCCACATTCCCCGCCTGGACTGTGGAGTTTCTAGCCAGCTTTGAGAATCATTGTGATGAGGAAAAGATTACATTCAGTTTGGGTGGCAGCAGGCACTCTATGTCCTGGGAGGACCTGGATTCAGCGCTTGGGATTACTAAGTCCCCATCTTCCGAGAGGGCGTGGGCGGACGCTAATGCTTTCTTTACCTTCTGGTACCACTCTACCGGGTCGCATCCGGGCTTGCGCCTAGCACATAAGGTGGTGCGAATGGCCTTCCATGGCCAGTCCGAGTTAAACAAGGTTCCGTACGACGACTTGTACGCTGTGTGGAGTATGACCCCGGAGTGCCCTTTGGTGTGGAGTTGGCGCTCCCACTTTATTGCTTCCTGCAGAAAATTTCAGGAGAACAAGAAGCACAAGATTGTCATTGGGGGCATGATTACGCTGATTGGACGTCACCTGTGCCTCGAGCAGCCCGACCCCTCCCAGCAGCTCTCCGCTGCCTTTAGCTATGATTGGAGGCAGCTCAGGATGTCCACTGTGGTATCTGGGACCGGATCAAGCCCGAAATTCTGGTTGTATGGCTCGCGGGGCTGCCATCGGATCCCCATCCCCTTTCCCTTTGTGGTGACCTGTGGCCCGCGCTACAGGGATTTTGATGTGCGCCATTACCGCGTGGGCGCTGGTGGTAGTTCAGCTGCATGTCGTTCCGCCGCTGGTTCTTCTGCTGCCCTTGGGGTACAGCCTGATGCGGGTGATGATGATAGTGATGAGGAGTATGATGATGAGGATACAGCTTCGCCTGAGGTGCAAGCTACCGCTGATGCTGGACCATCTTATGATTACCAGAGACAGACGTGGGAGATGGTCCAGGGGATTGACGCGCGCCAGCAGTCCATTCAGTCAGACCTCGCTGGGTTCCACCAGGAGTTCATTGACTTCCGCCAGGAGTCAAGGGATCATTACGCGACACAGGTCCAGGACATCCAGGCCATGGGGGAGCAGATGAGGCAGTAGAACCTTTTCATGGGTTCCCAATATCCCGATTTCTTACCACCGCCACAGTAGTAGGTACATTCTTCACTTCCCCTATGTTATTATGTCTGATATCATTGAGGACAATGCTCATTTTCAGTGTGGGGGAGTTGATTATGTATTTATTATTGCTAGTACTAAAAAAAAAAAAAAAAAGCAATTAAAAAAAAAAAAAAAAAAAAAAAGCAAATAAAAATCCTGGGATGGGCTGAAAATCCGAAAGGGCGGTCCAGGTAAAAAGCAGGTAATCCGACAGGCACTAGGCCTGGGCAAAAGTGGATTCGGAGTGATGTGAGGCGGTGAGTCCATCTATGATAAAATGAAATGAGTGGCTAGGATGAAAACCCGAAAGGGCTCCTAGGCAAAATGAGTGAAAAGAAAAAGAGTGTTTTCTAGGATCTCATTTTACCGGCGGGGCGACATAAGAAGAGGAGACAAAGAAGGATTGTCGGGTAGGTCACTTTGGGAGACATAAAGAGTCATAGATGGAGGTTAGGACTAGTGGTTACTTACATTTTTGGATGACCGGGATAAGCCTGGGGGAAGTATTCTGCTTGCCCTTGAGCTTGGATGTGTGTTGTGTTGGCTGCTGTGGTTGAGGTTGTGGATATTGCATATGTTGGTGTTGCTGTTGTGCTGATTATGATGCTGGTGTTGAGGGATGTTGAGCTTTCATGTAGATGCTTTTACTCTTGGTTGTGGGCTTTCCTTACATGTTGATGATCTAGGTGCTTATTGGTGATGGGTGGTAGTTCTCTATCCACTCGAGACGAGTAGAGATTCAAGTGTGGGGGAGTTTGATACACACAATTATGTTGTGTGTATTGACGGAGTTTTGGCATGATTTTAGTGTTGTTTTAGGATGCTTTGGAGGTGATTTGGAGACTTGGCGAGGAGATGCGGAAGTTGCATTTTTGGAGCTTTAGGAGCTGAGGAGCGAAGGATGGAGAAGCAAAACTACGGCGACTGCTGCAGAATAACGACGACCGCCGTTAATGGCCATGGAGAGACCTCAGCTACGACCTTGAAACAGCGATCGCCGTTTAAATACAGCGATCGCCGCATTTGCAGCGATCGACGTGGAAGAAGCAGCGGTCGCCGCCGCTGACGAAAACGTCCCCAAGCCGATTTCATTTTCGGATTTATTTTATATTTCTTTATTTCGTTTTTATTATTTCTTTTAGGATAATTTCAGATTATTTTCCTTTGGTATTTAAGGGTTGAGAAAACTTGTTTCTTAAGGGGTGGAACCCTAATTTCTAATTCTACGTATTCTCTTGCTATGAAGAACTAAGCCTCTCTTGCTTAGTCAGACATTGAAGCTTTTCGTGTGATTCAGTTGTGAGGTTCTTACTCCTAATCTATTGCATTGGTTCTTATCTTTTCTCTTGCTTGATTTCTTAAGATTGATATTGATAATTTCTAGTCTGATCAACTAGGGTTTATCGTTATTTATCTATTGCTAGGTTTAGATTGTTACTGGTTGAGCACATCTATTCCATTGTAGCAACTGCATCGTATTAGTAACTGGTTGTGCTAATCTTATGCAGAAGAGAATTGGTTTACATTCTAGGGTAAAAACTGATTGTTTTATTCTAGGGTTGTATCCAACTATATTCCTATCCGTAAGGCTGCTGTTAAACTGAATCTTGATAGTTTCAGGGTTGTTTAATTAGTTAGTGCTAATAGTATCTGGTTGTGCTATTAGTTACATCTGAAAAGGAATTGGAATTACCATTGCATGCGATTTTGAGTAGTATCTATGATCAACTTGTCATTCGATTAGCGGATATTGTTTGACTGAGTGCTTTCCCAATAACTGATTTCATCACCTTTAATTACTTATTTACCTTTGCATGTTTTGCTACTAAAACAAACCAACAAAACCCCCCCTTGGTTACTTTAAATTGACATACTTATTGCATACTGCGATTGATTTGTCTCCCTGCGGATTCGACCCTTACTTGCCTAAGACTATGCTTTAGGGTTTGTTTGGATACTTTGCATAGTAGGAATTAGAACGGCAAATTCCTGTTATCAGTGGTTCAATTTTTTCTTTAGTTTTTGCTAAGCAGAGGAAATCAAGATAATTTTCCCTTTTAACATACAAAATTTCAGTATTAAAGTCCTTTTATCTTATACATTTAATATTCCAATATTCAATATTCATGATAACCAAATATTTTAGATACAAGATGTTTTAGAGGTGAATTTCAACAAAAAATTTAAATAGTTGTCAGGTGATGTGAACGATTAAATATGAAATAGAAGTTGAAATGAGTTTTTGTATGTATGTTTATTGTTGTAAGACCATGATTATTGAAAATCTAATATTTGAGTTTGGAAAGGCGGTTGAGTTTTGCAACGTAAAAAAAATATTGGTTTTGCACCGCTTTTCAAACTTCAAGGAGGCACAGAAAGCAATTTGTTTTTTCTTAAATTTGGGCTTATGCGCTACATAGTGCTGCTAAAGATAATTTTTTTGTTAAAAAATTTTATAAACGTTGAATGCGTGTTTGAACTTATGAGCTACCATAGCGTATAAGTTCAAACCTAATTGTCACTTTTATGTGATACTCTGTAGAGCTTAAAAATGACCGGTAGAACTTTTGCTCTACTATGTAACACATAAGTTCAAACGTCAAAATCGCAACAGTCGAATTTTTTATCTTTGTGAATTTGCGTGTATATATACGTGAACATATGGATGGTAAACCCACCAAATTTGTAATCACAAAATTTATATAATGTCGTTCTCAAGTAGAGATAATGTATCTGAGCTTGATTCGATTGATGAAGACGTTGTACGAGTACGTATTCTAAAAATAGTCTATTAAGTTTTGTTATATAATTGTGTTAGTACATTATGTTAGTGTAAACATATGTTAGTTATATATTATGGCTTCATAAATTCCAATTTTGATATTTATAATGTGTTAATTTATTATGTTTTTGATGATAGAGTGACATTTATGTAATTGCAATGTGTTAATTTATAGTTCGGTGTTAGTGTAAATATTATGTTAGTTAAGTGTGTATGACATGAACATAGGTAGTGTAGAACATTATCTTATTGTAAACATTGTGTTAGTGTTATATTTATTAATACATTCCAATTTTTATCTTAGTAAAGTGTTAATTTATGACGATGTTGATGATAGAGTGGTATTTATGTAGTGTCCTAATTTATATATATATGTCAGATAAATAGGATAATTCTAGTGATAATGACTTTGTGATAGTCGGTTATTCTTCTCACTTTACTAGTGATGATGAATGGAGTGATGGAGACATTATGATTGTTTGAGTTCGTTTGGTGTGTCGGAGAATAAACATGATTGTCGTCATCGCTATGTCATATTATCGTGTGAGAAGTCTGCATCATATAGTCTGATGAAGAAGAAAGTGATCAAAGGTCTCGTGGCAGCCCCTAAAGCCTAACTGCTACCAAGGACAAATAAGCCCAAGTGTCTGTTTGAATGGCACAAGTTGTTATCAAAAGGAAACCCATAACAAGCGGGTATGTATAAAGTAACCATCATTCATGGATCACACAACCATGATCTTCCAGCTTGCTTACTTTGTCACACATTTTCTGGACGACTTGATGAGGAGCAACGTGAGCAAGTGATGTTTTTGTCTTCCGTCGGCGCAAAGCCGAAGCATATTATTTCTTTATTTCTAGATGAGGATCCAAAGTGTGTGACATCAAGGAGTCAAGTGTACAATCGTAAGGTTAGGGAAATGGTTAAATTCATGGGAAAGTTGACGGTACCACAATACACGTTGGAATAGCAAAGGGAGAACAAATATTATGCGACACTTCCAACATGTGGACGGGACAGATGTTGTCAGCGGTCTTTTTGTTAGTCACCATGACGCCAGATATTTGCTAGATTTGTTCCCTCACGTCATCATCATGGATACCACTTATAAGACCAACATGTAATCTTTAGTTGCTCATTAATACGGTTTCAAAATTACTCATAAAATATATAATTGCATATTGATTTATTATTGTACAATTATAGGTGTGTTATGCCTTTGTTGGAGATGGTTGGATTCAGTTGTACCAAGCTTACATTTTGCATGGGCCTTACGATATTCATGGAAATAGAGACAACTGAGCACTATAAATGGTCCTTACGACATTTGGAGCATTTGCTTGGGAAACCAAACCTAAGGTTATCATGTGAGATCGAGAGTTGGCTGTTGTGAAAGGTCTCGAACTCATCTTTCCCATTGTGAACCATTTGTTGTGTAGGGTGCATGTCAACCACAATGTTGAAGCATATGTTACAGGAAAGGTTGGTAGTATTCAACATATTCCGGATATTATTAGGTGATTGTTTAGGTCATACATAGAAGAAATGTATGAGGAACGACTTGCATACTTGAGGGAGAAGTGGAATGGGATGATGAATTATGTTGAGACTGTATGGCTTAATCGTACAAGGAGAGGCTAGTTAGTGCATGGTCCAATTTATGCCTTCATTTCTCCACAAAAACATCAGACATGTAAAATCAATCTCTAAATTTTCGCTTTGTTAGTTTCTTAAATTGCATAGTTTAGGGTTCATTATTAAAATCGAATTACCTTTTAGGATAGAGTCTCAACACTCTATGCTGAAGTAGATGATCCAAACATCTGTTGGAGGGATTGACACACTGGTTGTACAAATAGACAATATGTTCAGGGATCAGGTACTTGCAGTTGAGGGAGGTTGATGCAGGGTCATGAAAAAACTCGCAATGAGATTGAGGATGGGCTAGAATGGGTGAAGTGTTTGTTCAAGTGCCTTACACGTAGATTTTTGGTCGAATGCCTAAGACTACTATTCAAACAAGCTATCATAGAAAAATACAAGAGGATCGAAGAATGTCACGATACATGGTTAAGAGACTCTCTAGGGTTGCCTTGCCCACACACAATCTAGAAATATATATATATATCTTGGTATCCCGATAACTAAAATTCATGTTTTCAGGAAACAACTAAAGTGGGAAGGAATCGATCTTGAAGATCTTGGAGATGATGATGGCATGCCCCTCACAACTTAAGAAGTGCAGATGTGAGCCTTGACAAATGAATTTTAAAGCAGTGAAACTCCCCCGATCTCATGCTTAGCATCACGACTAAGTACAATGACTTCCAAAACCAAAGGACATCTACTGCAAGAGCCCTCGATCAGCGATACCATAAGGGGGTGACCTAAGAAAAAGAATAACTCGTGCAAAAGGGATCCGAGTTGGTTTGAGCACAAGGAACATGAGCAAAATAAGAAGTCGGATGGGAAGAAATCGTTCTTAAGATCTCGAGGACGTCCTCTAAGCAGTCAAGTGTCCAGCGGAGTTTCAACATCGAAAGTGATTCCACGGGACAAACCTATTACAATGATGTGCAAGGGGTAATCAAGACGAGGATGTGATTTTCCATGATTACAATTGGGGGTGAACAAATTTTGACCCGTTCATGTTCGACTACATTGCCTCAGTACAAGACATATCGGTGATGGTCATTGTGGGTATGATGCCATGAAAGAATTATTGGGGTTGGGGCAACAAAATTATAAACACATCCGATGGGTACCGTCAAGGGAACTACAAGGACGCCGAGAGCTTTATGGACTGTCGAGTTGAGTTACCGACATAGACGACCTTATTAAGTTTGTTAATTATACGGAAGTATGCTCGATTGATCATTGGCTTGAAATACCTACGGTCGAGTTGGCATTTTCCGTGAGATTCCAAGTGACTCTTGTTCTACTATCATGGATTGGGTCTCACACATGCCTCCCAATGATACCTTAGTCAGGCTCTACCAAGGTGCACACGATAACACTATTAAGGAACCCATGATCATTTTATCATTATTTACATATGTGAATCATTCATTGATATACTAAATTCAAATATGTATAGGTTTGGCTAGTTGACAACCTATGTCCTATCCCACCGTTTGGACCATGCATCGTGATTGAAGTGTTCACGGATGCTATATCCTCTTTTCTTTTGTAATAATAATTTGTCATACCCTTTTTACATCATAATAATCGATCTTACATATGTTCACTTATCCATAAATCAACCTTTAAGGTACTTTTAAGACCATCCCGGGGATCGTTAAATAAGATAAAATCCCCATCACATGAACTACTAAATTTTGCAAGCCAGTGAGTTGCTTAATTGGTTGCTCGACCACGGAATATGACGAATCTTAATTTTCCAATCAATCAAGGCAAGGAGATTGATCAACGCTACTTTATAGGGTTTAACTAGGAGTTATTACCGGTGTTTTGGGTACCATTTGGAGATGTTTAGAGCACAACTATGGAGAATGGAGTTGAGTAGAAGAAGTGTGGATATGGTGGTTTAGAGAAGCTTAAACAAAGACTTATTGAAGATGGAGAGGAGACAACTTGAGCAGACCGAGAAAGAGTCGAAGAAAGAAGTCACACGAAGCAGTAGTGGAGAATCCGCGACCGCGGGCGAGCAAGAAGGCTAGTCGCGGATAAATCGAGAGCAAAGCATCAGAGTTGGAATTTTCCGCGACCGCGGAAATTCATCCGCGATCGCGGCATCAGCGAGCCGCGCGTCTCTCGTCCGAAGTTTCACTTTTCTATTATTTTTTCCTTTCTTTTGTTTTCTTTATTCCGGTTTATATTATTTTATTTCCTTTAAGATTAGACTTGTTATCTTTTTAGCATTAGGTTTGGTTTTTAGGTTATTTAACCTAATTTCCATAGCATCCTTTCATTATTCAGATCTCATTCTACGTTCAGTTTTTCCCTTTGAGTTTTATTGTTTCAAGACTATGAAGAACTAAGTACCCTTTGCTTAGTCCGACAATTGAAGCCTTCGTTTGATATATGATTGTGAGGTTATAACTCTATTTCCTATTCCTTTGGATTATATCTTTTCTCTTGAGCATATTCCTATTGATTCTTATTGATTTGACTGGATTGATCACCTAGTTGATATTAGTAATTGTCTATTGCTAGGGTTTGGATATTTCGAGTTGAAATCCCTTATCTTGTGTAGCAACCATGATATTCTAGGACTAGTTGGACTAATTTATTATGAAAGAGAATTGATTATGTGATAAATGCTGCAAAAAATCGATATTGTATGTATCCTAGTTATATCATATGCTCTATGCTGCTATTGTTCTAAATCTTGATAGTTTCTCGTGCATTCCATAGTAAGGGTTGCCAGGCCGAGTTGGACTGGTAACTATTTCAGAATAGGGACAGGAATAATCAAAGGAAGGAATAGAATATCCTAGGACCAATCAATCGAATGAATGGTGGATATTTGTTTGGCTAAGTGTTTTTCCCTAATTGATTACAATCTCTTTGCTTTTGTTTCCCTTGTTTGCTTGTTTGAACACAAATCAACCAAAACCCCCCCTTGTTACTATTGCACGCAATCTGACATAAAGAAAGATAACTCCTCCCTGTGGGATTCGACCCTTACTTGCCTATTCTACTAGTTTAGGTTTGTTTAGGATTTTACTTTGATTGGGCACACGACAAAAGCCCTCGTCAAATTGGCGCCGTTGCCGGGGAGGCAAGTTTTGATTTTTCTTTGTGTGTGTTTGTGTGCTAACTTTTTGTGTGGACCTATCTTATGGTCCACACCCGTGCTACTGACTCCCCTCTTCTTGCTTGTGATACAAAAATTTTTGTTGCTGTAGATTAGGGGCAATTGACTGCCCCTAATCTATAGCAATAACCGCTGGCTGTGCAGTTCCCTAAGATGGCAGATGGAGTTAATTTTGAGCTGAAGTCCGGGTTAATCCACCTACTCCCCCACTTCCATCGGATGAGTGGAGAAGACCCCAATAAACATCTGGCTGAGTTTCATTTCGTCTGCACCAGCATGAAGCCAAAGGGCGTGACTGAAGACCAGATCAAGCTGAGGGCCTTTCCTTTCTCTCTAAAGGATTCGGCCAATGATTGGTTCTACTACTTAGCCTCAGGGAGCATAGACACATGGGCCAAGATGACAAAGGCCTTCCTGGAGAAGTATTTCCCTACGACTAAGCTCAACAGCCTGAAGATGAGCATCAGCAACATTGAACAACAGGCTGCTGAGTCGTTATACGAGTACTACGAGAGGTTCAAGAGGATGACTTCGAGCTGCCCCTACCATGGGTATTCAGAGCAAGATCTCGTACTTTATTTGTACGGTGGTCTTCTTGACGAGGAGCGTCGGATGGTAAATGCGGCCTGCGGAGGAATTATTTTGAACAAGATGCCTATTGCAGCGTTTGAAGTTTTCTTTGAGCTATCTAAGGGCTCAAGACATATTAGTAAGAGGGCGAGCGCCCAATCAGTCAAGGCTGCAAACTCCCAGCCAAATGCTGTGATACCCCGCATTTTTGTGAGGTTATTTTGGGAATTATGGAATTTTCCCGAGTACCCGTTGCGTACGTCGGATTTAATACAGAGAGTTTGAGACATTCTGTAATGTGCTCTATATCTGTAATATTTTTCTCAGTGAAATAATATACAGACAAGGTGCCTTGAATTTTAAATTGTCGTTCGCGTACGATAATTTTTATCCCAGTTTATCGTCATGCTCGTTCAAAGCCGAATGGGCGGAAAAAGGGGGAAACGGCGACCGCCGTTCAGAAACGGCGACCGCCGTGGTTGGGCCCGAAGAGTCAACGTGTCAGCTTCTAGCTGGCCGCGACAGGCCTAGCGACGGCGACCGCCGCATTTACGGCGACCGCCGCGTGCCCACCGCAGGCAAAATTATGGCGACCGCCGTGATTGTCCAGTGGGCATTGCCCGCCGGTCGCCGGCGTCGTTCGAGGCGCGCCGTTGTGTCGTTTGCCGCGTCTGAGGGTTTACAGATCACTCCTTGGGGTTTGCCTATAAATAGACGAGCTTGGGCATGGGTTTTGGGTCATCTACAACCCCGAATCGCTGCCAAATTCGCCTCTCGCCGGAGTTGTGTTTTCGCCGGAATTCAAAGGTCTCGCCGGTGTTGCTTTGGTGTGGTTCCTGAGTGCCTTTGTGAAGCTTTTGGTTAGCCTTGGAGGTTAGAAGCCAAAGCAAGTCGAAGGAGGCCAAACCACTCGTGTTTTGGGGTGAGTTTCCTCTCGTTTCACTCGGCCGTGTTCTTCACGGCGACCGCCGTGTTCTTCACGGCGACCGCCGTGTTCTTCACGGCGACCGCCGCCAAGAACAGCGACCGCCGCCAGTGCCCAGAATGCCTTCGTGGCTTTGGCTTGGTCGGTTGTCGTCGTGGCGTCTTTCCTTTCGTGTTCTTTCGCCGTGTTTAGATTCATACTGTTTATGTCGGATCTAACTTAGGGTTCCTTTTATGGGTCGACTCAAAGGTTGTTGTGCTGTCGGAACTATACCGTGTCGAGCCCGGAATCCAGTTGATGTCTTTAGACTATTCTGCGGAGTAAGGCAAGTGGCGGTTCGCTCTTGCTCATTCGTTCCATATTTACATTAATTATCAGTAGTTTATCTGAGTAATTAATTTGGAATGAATATTCTGTTTGTCTGGAAACGGTTTTGATAAACTGTTTTGAAAATCATATAATAGGTTGTATATCTGTTAGAACAACGCTATTATATGTGATCGCCTTTCGGGCCTTTATATGGATTTATCCTGTAAATGTTGTGGTGCTGTAACTGTTTAGTTAGCACTGTTAGATAGGAACGTTACTCGGACTCTGTCCAGTCGTTTCTTTATAATCTGGTATCAGGATGGCTCGTCCCCATCTGGTACTATTCTATGATCATGATCGGTCTCTTACACATGTGTGTAGAGACAGGACACTTAGCTGGTGTCACAAACCTTTCGGTATACGTCACTCTCGACGAAACGTATACTAAGATGTGTCGTCCCATTGGTGGGGTACACATGTAAAAGTCTATAACGTGATGTGTGTTTTTGAAACATAAGTTTGATAAGTGCTACCTTGACGCACATAATTAATACACCTTGGGCGAGTAGTGCAGACAAGTTCAGTGCAGCTAGGAAAACTCGTCTTGACTTGAATGTAGTATGTTCTCTTTCCAATCTGGATTCGCTGTAGGCGATGAGGTTGGTCGTGAACCGAAGCATCTCAGTCAGTTTTAAATCATTGTTGAATGATTCTGTAACTTTCCAGATTTGTCATTACTTCCTTAAAAGACTCATTTCTCTTGGAGTCTCTTTTCGAGTTGATTTCTGTGAAGATTCAGTCTTCCAGAATCTTCTCTTGTGCATATCTCTTGTTTATTCCAGTAGGAATATGATGGTTGACTACCGTTATCGGTTATTATCCGAGAAGCGGTGAGTCTAACCTAATATGACTGCTTCGAACCAGTCTGCTTTTTACCCTTGCTAGTCTATTCATTTAGACTAACCAACCAATATTTTCCCTTGCATGGTTGGCTGGTGTCATCCGTTTGATTCGGAACATCAGTTAAGAAGTAGCTCAGAAGATTAGAAGGACTATGGAGTCGGCGGTGGTTTTTGAATGTTTTAATTATTTCTTTAATCAGGTTATGATCCTTTGGACAATAACTCCGGTTGTAAAATACTTTCTTAGTCTTCCGCTGTGTTTGGTTTAAACTATGTTTTGACCTATTCGGGATTGGGTTGTAATCCCGTAACTCTTGTTTCCTTGACAATGTTATGTTTTGGAATTTAATGCTTGATCATTGTGTATCAATTGCATTTCATAAATTGTGTTTAATTGGTAAAGCCTTGGGTGATCTCGGTAAGGAACACTGGGGTCACTGGCGGTAATACCTTTCCAAAAGGGTTAAGTTTTGGGGGTGTTACAGTTGTGGTATCAGAGCCAAAGGTTTTAAAACAGGTTTGGAATTTTTATAAACCATTTATTCATTTTCAAAATGCTTTAAAAAGGGGCTCTGAATTTTAATTCTGAAAAGAATTTAAAAACACCATTTATAGTCGTGTCTTCTTTATAGTCTGATATAGTAAGCTTGCTTCTATGTCTAGAAAGACTAATTCCTTCCTTATTGTTCGATAGGATGGGTGTCTGCTTTTCTATTGGTAGGGGGTCGGAAGACGCCAAGTCGGATCAGCCGAGGCTAGATTTTCCGTTACCTCAGCGATTTTTCGAGGTTGGAGGCCCGAGTAGCCCACTCGAAGACGTCAAGCACGTTCTCCCCGAGTCGGTTGTCCTTGTAGCCAGGAATGCTATGGTCCCTAGACCTGTACCTATGCCGCCACCAAGGGTGGAGGGAGTACAGGAATGGGAGCAGGAAGACGAGTTGTCAAGGTATGAACAAGGGGTTTACCAAGACGACTTTCTGCTGGGACCAATTCCCGAGGAGATCGAGTATGAGGAGGAGGAAGAGGAGATGCTTGAGCAAGATCCTGTCGAGGACGAGGATATGATCGAGGATGATTCCGAGGATGAGGATCCCATCGAGGATGATCCCGAGGATGAGGATCCCATCGAGGATGAGAATCCCATAGAGGATGATCCAGAAGAGGATCCAGAGTTGGACCTTGGAGGGCAGAATCAGGAGCCCGGTCAGGATTGTCACCAGTGCCAGAGTACGCACCCATGTCAGAAGCTGATTGGGAGGCACTGTATACCGAGTATGGTATTGGGAGAAGTGACAGGGAATCTCAACCTATCCCTACTCCAAGGAGATGGAGGTCGGAATCCGAGCTACAGGAGATTCTCCGCCAGAGTGAGGTAATCTCCGCAGAACAGCAGCGTTAGAGGGATGAGTTGACCTCCAGTACTCAGAGGAGGGCTGGAATAGGAGGACCAGTCATGGACGACCCATACTTTACCATGACTGAGCTAGGACTATGTGCTTCAAGGTCAAGCAGGGTGCGAAACCCATCGCCAGAGCTCGATGGTGAGCCTAGCCCGAAGAGACCATGCATGAGTAGCCAGTCGTATGAGAGACTTTTTGGAACGCCTTGAGGAGGAGTGGCGTTGCCTATCGTAGTAGTTTGTTTCTTAGTATTCCAAGTTATAGTTTGTGTAATATTTCAGTATTGCGGCAAGTACTCTGAGAAACACTTATATCTTCGAGCAGCATTGTCCTAGCGCTCGAATGATAAACTTATGTGTAACTTGTGTAAGAATTCAAAGGTTCATCTATAAAATGCCAAGTTGATCTATTCTGAGTGATTTATTTACATTGATATATTGCATAAGTATGTTGCATAATATTAATGTATTGAATGCTTGGAATTGGATCGGTAAACAGATGGTGAACCCAAGAAGCACGAGAAACTCGACTTGAGCCGGTGCTGGGACTAGCCAAAACCCCAGACCAGCAGGAAGAGGTGTTCAGGACGAACACGAGTCTGAGTCTCGCATCCAGCAGAGGCGTGAAGGTCAGGATCAGACCTAGGCGTCGACGTTGTTTGACGCTGCAGCTGTTGAGGCAATCTGTGGGATTGTGATGCAGGCTATTACAGATGTCTTGAGACCAAGTGCGCCTCAAGCACAAGAAGTGCCTATTCATGCAGCGGTTCCTGATGTTGTGGAACCCAGAAACCCTGTGATTCAGGAGACTGCCGTTAGGACGAGGGACAGCTATGGTCGCGCTCTTAAGACCATTACTTCCATGAGACCCGACTGCTATAACGGGAAAGGGGAGCCAGTGGCAGTGACTCATTGGTTCTCCCATATGGAGAGGCTGTTCAGGAACGTGGAGTGTACGGAGGCCGAGAAGGTCCATATCGCTTCTCTTCAGCTGAAGGAGGAGGCTAGCGAGTGGTGGGAGAGCACTGGTTTGGCTGAGAGCCCAGTGTTGACTTGGTCGATGTTCAAGACCAAGATGGTTGATCGCTTTTTCTCTCGTGCTATGAGAGAGGAAAAGCATAAAGAGTTCTTGTACCCTCAGACTGATGGTCTGAGAGTGACCGAGTTGGCATCTAAGTTCAACCATCTTCTACAGTACACCACTGCCGAGATCACCAGTGAGGCTCAAAAGATCTGGTACTTCCACGAGTGGATGAACCCGGATATCAAGCCATTAATGGTGCACCACACATGCTCTACCTTGGAGCAGTATATGGATTGTGCCTATAAGCTGGAGGTAACTCTCGAGGAGTCGACCAAGAGACGAAACCCACAGAAGTCGATGCAGAATCAGAACCAGGGAGGTGGTTTTAAGCGCCCTGCGCCACCGTCTAACTTTGCCAAATCCGGCAGAGCTAAGACGGAGATGACGCAAGGAGGATCGACTCAGCAGTCAGGGCAGACCAGGAGTACAGTTCAGTGTTACAACTGCGGTACTGCTGGGCACAAGAGCACTGAGTGTCGGTAGGAGAGGAGGCCATGCTTTGGGTGTGGACGTGATGGTCATCTGCAAAAGTTCTGCAAGCAGGGGAAGCAGAAGGGAGTAGAGTCGCAGCAAGGGTCAGTTTATCAGAGCAACCGACCTAGGTTTAAGCCTGCCGAGACTCATAGCCCTTCAGTGCAGACGACTGCTCAGAACAGGGGAAAGGCCCCAGCTATTTCTGGAAGTCAGGGCCAACGCTTGTACGAGATGCGTGAGGCAGATGGACCCAACGCTCTGATTGCTCAAGGTACTCTATACCTTCAATCTACTTCAGTGTGCATTCTGTTTGATTCTGGTGCTACGCATTCCTTTATTTCGGATAGCTGTGTTAGCAAGTTAGACTTAGTGTGCAACGATTCGTGCGACCCTTTCGTCGTTAATCTTCCTAATGGAGAACGTTTGGTGGGAACCAAACATTTGTCCGACTTTCCGATTACCATTCAGGGTAAGGAATTCGAGGCAGATTTAATCTGCATAGCCATGGCTCCATACGATATTATTCTCGATATGGATTGGCTGACGCGTCACAAGGCGGTGATCGACTTCAGTTCAAGAACGGTGACGGTGTCATCCGGGGGCCAATTCGTGTGCAAGTTCAAAGGTCGAAATGACGCTGATAACGACAAGCTGATCAATGCGATGGCTGTGTTTAAGCTACTACGACAAGGATGTGTCGGGTACCTTTGCTACTTGGATTCGCATGAGAAGGATGAACCTGAGGTTCTTGATATTCCTGTAGTTAGGGAATTTTCGGATGTCTTTCCGGAAGAAATTCCAGGATTACCCCCAAATCGTGACGTAGAGTTTTCAATTGATCTCGAGCCTGGTACGGCGCCGATTTCCAAAACCCCGTATCGGATGGCTCCAGCTGAGATGCAAGAGTTGAAGAATCAACTTGAAGATCTTCTTGACAAAGGTTATGTCAGGCCGAGTGCATCGCCGTGGGGTGCTCCGGTATTATTCGTCAAAAAGAAGGACGGATCGTTCCGACTTTGTATCGACTACCGAGAGTTGAATAAGGTGACGATCAAGAACAAGTATCCTTTGCCTATGATTGATGACTTGTTGGACCAATTGCAGGGAGCAAAGGTTTTCTCCAAGATCGACTTAAGATCTGGATAACATCAACTCAGGATTCGGGAGCAGGACATTCCTAGAACTGCGTTTAGGACCAGATATGGTCATTACGAGTTCGTAGTGATGCCGTTTGGGCTTACAAATGCTCCAGCTGTCTTTATGGATTTGATGAACCGATGTTTTCACCAGTACTTGGATAAGTTCGTGGTGGTTTTCATCGACGACATCTTGATCTACTCTCCGAATGAAGAAGTCCACGAGGAACATCTACGGATTTCCTTGTCGATCCTTAGACAACATCAGCTTTATGCTAAACTGTCTAAGTGTGAATTCTGGATAAAGGAAGTGGCTTTTTTAGGCCACGTGATCAATAAAAATGGGGTTATGGTTGATCCCCAAAAGATTGAAGCGTTGGCCAAATGGACACAGCCCCAGAATGTGAAGGAGGTGCGCAGTTTTCTTGGACTTGTCGGGTATTATAGAAGGTTTGTAGAAGGATTTTCAAAGATCGCTCTACCGATGACCAATCTACTCCGCAAAGTCCATAAGAAGTTTGTCTGGAATGACAAGTGCGAGGTCAGTTTCCAGGAGTTGAAGCGACGGTTGACCTCGGCACCCGTGTTAGCACTCCCAGAGGGGAATGCCGATTATGTGGTCTATAGTGATGCTTCCAAGTGTGGCCTTGGTTGTGTTTTGATGCAAAGGGGTAGAGTCATTGCTTACGCATCTAGACAACTCAAGACTTACGAAGAAAACTATCCGACCCATGATCTTGAGTTAGCAGCGGTTGTCTTTGCGCTGAAGATTTGGAGGCATTACCTCTATGGTATAAGATTCCAAGTCTTCACTGACCACAAAAGTCTCAAGTATATATTTACTCAGAAGGAGTTAAATATGAGACAACGCCGCTGGCTAGAGTTGCTCAAGGACTACGACATGGAGTTATTGTATCATCCGGGCAAGGCTAATGTAGTAGCTGATGCACTAAGCTGGAAGACAACGCACGAGACTGTAGTTGCTCTACTTACTGCTCAGACCAAGCTAAACCAAGAGTCATGCGACATCGAAATCTTGTATGACCAGCGTAGAGGGTACCTGAGTATGATGGAGATTCAGGCTACACTGCTGGATCAAATCAAAGAAAAGCAAGTCGATGACATCATCTTGGTAAAGTTAAGCAGTGAAGTGATGGATGGGAAAGCTCCCAGTTTTGTGGTTCAGGATGATGGATCACTTTGGTTTCAGGATCGGATCTGTGTTCCTGACACAGAAGGTCTTCGTCAGTTGGTGATGAGAGAAGCTCATACATCTGCTTATTCTGTGCATCCTGGCTCTAGCAAGATGTACAAGGATCTCAGGAAGAAGTTTTGGTGGCCAAACATGAAGTGGGACGTAGCAAACTTTGTGGCAAAGTGCTTAACTTGCCAAAAAGTCAAAATCGAACACCGCAGACCAGGTGGTGAGATGCTACCTCTCCCCGTGCCAGAATGGAAATAGGAGGACATTTCCATGGACTTCGTCACTGGGCTACCCAAGACTCGAAGTCAGAGAGATGCTATCTGGGTAATTGTGGATAGGCTTACGAAGAGTGCTCATTTCATAGCCATCAGGACCACATGGGAAACCCAAAAGCTAGCCGAAGTTTACCAGAAGGAGATTGTCCGCTTACATGGCATTCCTAAGACCATTGTATCGGACCGAGATGGCCGTTTCATGTCAAGATTCTGGAAGGAACTTCATAAGGCTATGGGAACCGAGTTGAGGTTCAGTATATCGTTTCATCCTCAGACAGATGGCCAGTCTGAAAGGACCATCCAGACTCTGGAGGATATGCTTAGAGCTTGTGTGCTCGATCGTCCGACTAGCTGGGAGGACAGCTTGAGTCTGATTGAGTTCACGTACAACAATAGCTGACATGCTACAATCAAGATGGCTCCGTTTGAAGCGTTGTATGGTCGCAGATGCAGATCTCCGATTTGTTGGGACGATAATGCCGACAAAATTCTGCTTGGACCAGAGTTGGTCGAAAGGACGGCTTCAGACATTGCTTTGATCAGACAAAGAATGTTGACCGCTCAGAGTCGACAGAAGTCCTACGCAGATCGGAAGCGCAGGACTGTCGAGTTCGAGGTCGGTGATAAGGTTTTTGTCAAGGTATCGCCATCCAAAGGAGTTTTCAGATTTGGTAAGCGTGGGAAGCTTAACCCTCGCTACGTGGGACCATTCGAGATTCTGGATAGAGTGGGATCTCTAGCGTACCGTTTGGCGTTGCCGCCATCGGCTCACCCGGTGCATAACGTGTTCCACGTGTCTTTACTCAAAAAGTATGTACCAGATGAGTCTCATGTACTTAGCTACGAGGACATCGAGATTCAAGCTAATGGTACTTATGAAGAGTTGCCCGTGCGCATTTTGGAGCATCGGGAGAAGCATTTGCGCAACAAGATCGTACCTTTGGTACGAGTGTTGTGGTCCAAGTCAGGGACCGAAGAAGTTACTTGGGAGACATGGGAAACCGAGTCAGATATGCTTAGGCGTTTTCCCGAGTTATTCTCGACCTAAGTTTCGGGGTCGAAACTTCTTGTAAGGGGGAGGAGATGTGATACCCCGTATTATTGTGAGGTTATTTTGGGAATTATGGAATTTTCCCGAGTACCCGTTGCGTACGTCGGATTTAATACAGAGAGTTTGAGACATTATGTAATGTGCTCTATATCTGTAATATTTTTCTCAGTGAAATAATATACAGACAAGGTGCCTTGAATTTTAAATTATCGTTCGCGTACGATAATTTTTATCCCGGTTTATCGTCATGCTCGTTCAAAGCCGAATGGGCGGGAAAAGGGGGAAACGGCGACCGCCGTTCAGAAACGGCGACCGCCGTGGTTGGGCATGAAGAGTCAACGTGTCAGCTTCTAGCTGGCCGCGACAGGCCTAGCGACGGCGACCGCCGCTTTTACGATGACCGCCACGTGCCCGCCGCATGCAAAATTACGGCGACCGCCGTGATTGTCCAGTGGGCATTGCCCGCCGGTCGCCGGCATCGTTCGAGGCGCGCCGTTGCATCGTTTGCCGCGTCTGAGGGTTTGCAGATCACTCTTTGGGGTTTGCCTATAAATAGACGAGCTTGGGCATGGGTTTTGGGTCATCTACAACCCCGAATCGCTGCCAAATTCGCCCCTCGCCGGAGTTGTGTTTTTGCCGGAATTCGAAGGTCTCGCCGGTGTTGCTTTGGTGTGGTTCCTGAGTGCCTTTGTGAAGCTTTTGGTTAGCCTTGGAGGTTAGAAGCCAAAGCAAGTCGAAGGAGGCCAAACCGCTCGTGTTTTGGGGTGAGTTTCCTCTCGTTTCAGTCGGCCGTGTTCTTCACGGCGACCGCCGTGATGAATACGGCGACCGCCGCCAAGAACAGCGACCGCCGCCAGTGCCCAGAATGCCTTCGTGGCTTTGGCTTGGTCGGTTGTCGTCGTGGCGTCTTTCCTTTCGTGTTCTTTCGCCGTGTTTAGATTCGTACTGTTTATGTCGGATCTAACTTAGGGTTCCTTTTATGGGTCGACTCGAAGGTTGTTGTGCTGTCGGAACTATACCATGTCGAGCCCGGAATCTAGTTGACGTCTTTAGACTATTCTGCGGAGTAAAGCAAGTGGCGGTTCGCTCTTGCTCATTCGTTCCATATTTACATTAATTATCAGTAGTTTATCTGAGTAATTAATTTGGAATGAATATTCTGTTTGTCTGGAAACGGTTTTGATAAACTGTTTTGAAAATCATATAATAGGTTGTATATCTGTTAGAACAACGCTTTTATCTGTGATCGTCTTTCGGGCCTTTATGTGGATTTATCCTGTAAATGTTGTGGTGCTGTAACTGTTTAGTTAGCAATGTTAGATAGGAACGTTACTCAGACTCTGTCCAGTCGTTTCTTTATAATCTGGTATCGGGATGGCTCATCCCCATCTGGTACTATTCTATGATCATGATCGGTCTCTTACACATGTGTGTAGAGACAGGACACTTAGCTGGTGTCACAAACCTTTTGGTATACGTCACTCTCGACGAAACGTATACTAAGATGTGTCGTCCCATTGCTGGGGTACACATGTAAAAGTCTATAACGTGATGTGTGTTTTTGAAACATAAATCAGATAAGTGCTACCTTGACGCACATAATTAATACACCTTGGGCGAGTAGTGTAGCTAAGTTCAGTGCAGCTAGGAAAACTCGTCTTGACTTGAATGTAGTACGTTCTCTTTCCAATCTGGATTCGCTATAGGCAATGAGGTTGGTCGTGAACCGAAGCATCTCAGTCAGTTTTAAATCATTGTTGAATGATTCTGTAACTTTCCAGATTTGTCATTACTTCCTTAAAAGACTCATTTCTCTTGGAGTCTCTTTTCGAGTTGATTTCTGTGAAGATTCAGTCTTCCAGAATCTTCTCTTGTGCATATCTCTTGTTTATTCCAGTAGGAATATGATGGTTGACTACCGTTATCGGTTATTATCCGAGAAGCGGTGAGTCTAACCTAATATGACTGCTTCGAACCAGTCTGCTTTTTACCCTTGCTAGTCTATTCATTTAGACTAACCAACCAATATTTTCCCTTGCATGGTTGGCTGGTGTCATCCGTTTGATTCGGCACATCAGTTAAGAAGTAGCTCAGAAGATTAGAAGGACTATGGAGTCGGCGGTGGTTTTTGAATGTTTTAATTATTTCTTTAATCAGGTTATGATCCTTTGGACAATAACTCCGGTTGTAAAATACTTTCTTAGTCTTCCGCTGTGTTTGGTTTAAACTATGTTTTGACCTATTCGGGATTGGGTTGTAATCTCGTAACTCTTGTTTCCTTGACAATGTTATGTTTTGGAATTTAATGCTTGATCATTGTGTATCAATTGCATTTCATAAATTGTGTTTAATTGGTAAAGCCTTGGGTGATCTCGGTAAGGAACACTGGGGTCACTGGCGGTAATACATTTCCAAAAGGGTTAAGTTTTGGGGGTGTTGCAAATGCCTCACTAATTTCTGAGTTGGCTGAGATGAAGGAGATGATGAGGAGGTACATGATGAAGGGTGGCCAGCAGCAGGTCAAGTCATGTGGGATATGCCAAGACACGATGCATCCAACCGATGCATGTCCCACGCTGAAGGAGCCCACTGCTGAGGTAAACGCTATTGGAGGATACGGCCCTTCAAGGCCAAGATATGACCCGTACTCCAACACATACAATCCAAGGTGGAGAGATCACCTCAATCTAAGGTACGGAAATCAACAGAGTACTCCTCAAGGTCAGAAAATCAAGAGTATCAACAGAGGCCTCCACAATTCCTACAGCGCCCACAACAATATCAGCAGCCTGGGGGTCAACAACAACAATTTCGAGCTCCATATGAGCCTAGACCCCAAAGCCAAAGCTCAAGTTCATCTTTGTCCCATGATGACCAAATCAGGGCCCTCGTCCAAGGCATGTCGACCTTGGCTAGCACTGTGACCTCGATGGGGTCACAAATTCAAGCAGTGGTCCAACATCAGCACGAGACGAATTCTAGTATTCAGAACTTGGAGAAGCAAGTGGGACAAATCTCCGTCGCAGTGAGCAAGCTGGAAGCCCGGGACTCGGGAAAACTACCATCTCAAATGATAGAAAACCCGAGGGAGCAAGTATATGCCATGACGCTGAAGAGCAGAGAAGAACTGTAAGCCAGCCGAGCACAACAGAGAGAAAGTCGCGACCGCAGATTGGCTACTAGAGTAGAGGAAGAAATCGACGCTATTCCGCGACCGCGGATGGAATTCCGCGATCACGGACAAATCTGCCACGAGGGGGACCTGTTTGAGAGTATTCCGCGACCGCGGCCAGAATTCCGCGATCTCGGAAAATGCACTGAAGACGGGGATCAAATCGAGAATATTCCGCGACCGTGGACACAAAACCGCGATCACGGAAACGCCCCTGCAGCTCCAGTTCCTCTCGACGTAGCCCACGATGGATATGTGCGGCCCAATTTCCCTCCGCTCAACACATTAAAGCCTCCCGTACCCTTTCCCGAGGCTCTGAAGGACACAAGAAGACCAACAAATGATAAGGAACTGTTCGAGACCTCCAGCAACTGCGAGGTAAATATTCCTTTACTCAAGCTGGTAAATAGCATTCCTTGTTATGCTAAATTCTTGAAGGAGATCTGCATGATAAAGAGGAAGAAGGCGGTCAAGGAGAAGAGAAAGGTCCAGGTCAGCGAGAATGTATCCGCTATGCTGCAAAAGCGGTTACCGAAGAAGGCAAGTGATCCGGGGATGTTCACTATTCCCTGCAAGATTGGGGGCACCTTGTTCGACAAGGCCATGCTTGATTTGGGTGCCTCCATTAATGTGCTGCCTCTCTCGCTGTATGAGTCTCTGGAGGTCGGGCCATTAGAGAAGACGGGGATTGTGATCCAGCTGGCGGACAATTCCTACGTCTACCCCAAAGGAGTGGTGCAGGACGTGATGGTAGAGGTTGACAAATTGCTTTTCCCTACGGACTTCTTTGTGATGGATACGGGGCAGGATAAGGACGCATCCCCTGTGATGCTAGGGAGGCCGTTTATGAACACGGCAGGGACCAAGATTGATATGAGCAGCGGTTCGCTCACAATGGAATTCGACGGGGTGAGGGTCGGATTCAACATTGATGATTTTAAGCGACACCCTCCGGATAGAAACCCCGAGTGCTCAATTGATGTGAGCAACCCAAGTTGAGGTGGGAGAGTAGCAAGTCGAGCCACGACAATAACTAAAGCGTTGTCCGGGAGGCAACCCGAGGTATGTATTTCTTTCCTGTCTTTTCATTCCATGTTTTAGTTGTTTGTGTGTTATTTTTGTTTTTGCTTTTGTTTTTGCATTTAGAATAACATGCAGGAAGGAGACCCGAAGAAAAAAAATTTGAAGACGGTGAACTACGCACCAACAACATTTCTGCGGGCGCGGAAATTCTTCCGCGGTCGCGGATTCCCTACTGTAAGGCCTCTCTTTCCCTGCTCGTGAAAAAATAAAGTTCTACCGAAGGCCAGCTGTCTGAGTTTCCCGTGGAGAGACGGTGCGCATCATGTTGTCAAGGAGGAGACATTAGCCCCACATTTTTATTTAGCAACGATGATGGCCCTAGTTTCGACAGCTGAGGAGGAGGAACACTAGAGCCCACACCAGGATCATATTTGGGCCCCATTTTTGTGTTCATTGAAGGCCGTGCAGCCCCGATTCCTTGATGTACCACTACACCTTACAGTGGATTCCTTTTGGTTGCACGGTGGAGTTTGTCTGAAGACCGTCGTAACACTAGTGACTTGTGCTTACATTGATTCACCGCCAGCAACATCTTCAGTGACCAAGCCCACTCTCCGGCGGTTGTGAGTACTTTCCGCTTTTCCCTGTGCTTCATTCTTTTTTGTCTTTCATTACATTGAGGACAATGCAATAATTAAGCATGGGGGAGTGTTCTATACTTGCTAGTAGCTGAGGAGAATGAAAAAGAAAAAGAAAAAGTCAAAAATTGAAAAAAGACTTAAAAATAGAAATCCTGGGATAAGTCGAAAACCCGAAAGGGTGGCTTAGGTAATAAGCAGGTGGCTTGGACCAGCATTAGGTTGGGGTAATAATTGGTCAAGAGTGATGTGAGTTTATTGTGAGCCCATCTATTGAAAAATGAAATGAGTGGCTTGGTGAAAACTCGAAAGGGCGCCTTGGCAAAATGAGCGAAAAGAAGAAGAATGATTATTAGGAATCATCATTTTACCTGGCGTGGTGACATAAGAAGAGGAGATATAAGGAGGATTCGGGTAGGTCACTCTGGGAGGCATAAGAAGATAGATGGAGATTAGGATTAGATTTTTATTCACTCTATGGTGTTCGGGATAAGCTTGGGGAAAATACTATGCTTTCCTTTTAGCTTGGTTGGTGTTGTGTTATGTTGAGCTTATTGTTTTGGTGCCTTGGAGTTTCATGTTAGGTGCAATTCTTAGTGGAGATGATTTTTCTATGCTTCCTGAGACCTTGGGGATTTGATTGGAGGAGTAGGTTTACATTAGCTTACTCGAGGACGAGCAAGGTTTAAGCATGGGGGAATTTGATAAGCACTACTTTGTAGGGTTTAACTAGGAGTTGTTACCGGTGTATTGGATACCATTTGGAGATGTTTAGAGCACAACTATGGAGATTGGAGTTGAGTAGAAGAAGTGTGGATATGGTGGTTTAGAGAAACTTAAACGAAGACTTATTGAAGATGGAGAGGAGACAACTTGAGCAGACCGAGGAAGAGTCGAAGAAAGAAGCCACACGAAGCAGCAGTGGAGAATCTGCGACCGCGTGCGAGCAAGAAGGCTGGTCGCGGATAAATCGAGAGCAAAGCATCAGAGTTGGAATTTTCCGCGACCGCGGAAATTCATCCGCGATCGCGGCATCAGTGAGCCGCGCGTCTCTCGTCCGAAGTTTCACTTTTCTATTATTTTTTCCTTTCTTTTGTTTTCTTTATTCCGGTTTACATTATTTTATTTCCTTTAAGATTAGACTTGTTATCTTTTTAGCATTAGGTTTGGTTTTTAGGTTATTTAACCTAATTTCCATAGCAGCCTTTCATTATTCAGATCTCATTCTACGTTCAGTTTTTCCCTTTGAGTTTTATTGTTTCAAGACTATGAAGAACTAAGCACCCTTTGCTTAGTCCGACAATTGAAGCCTTCATTTGATATATGATTGTGAGGTTATAACTCTATTTCCTATTCCTTTGGATTATATCTTTTCTCTTGAGCATATTCCTATTGATTCTTATTGATTTGACTGGATTGATCACCTAGTTGATATTAGTAATTGTCTATTGCTAGGGTTTGGATATTTCAAGTTGAAATCCCTTATCTTGTGTAGCAACCATGATATTCTAGGACTAGTTTATTATGAAAGATAATTGATTATGTGCTAAATGCTGTGAAAAATCGATGTTGTATGTATCCTGGTTAATTCATATGCTCTATGCTGCTATTGTTCTAAATCTTGATAGTTTCTCGTGCGTTCGATAGTAAGGGTTGCCAGGCCGAGTTGGACTGGTAACTATTTCAGAATAGGGACAAGAATAATCAAAGGAAGGAATAGAATAACCTAGGACCAATCAATCGAATGAATGGTGGATATTTGTTTGGCTAAGTGTTTTTCCCTAATTGATTACAATCTCTTTGCTTTTGTTTCCCTTGTTTGCTTGTTTGAACACAAATCAACCAAAAACCCCCCTTGTTACTATTGCACGCAATCTGACATAAAGAAAGATAACTCCTCCCTGCGGGATTCGACCCTTACTTGCCTATTCTACTAGTTTAGGTTTGCTTAGGATTTTACTTTGATTGGGCACACGACAAAAGCCCCCGTCAGAGATCCATACACTTGCACACCAGGTTTTTAAGAACATGAGGAGGGATTTGTTGTCATCCATAGCCAAGATCGCCTCCTCTGCGTCAACCTCCACCTCCAGTTGCTCGAATCCCGATTGTTCTGCCATGGACAATCCCTGCAGAATACTCTGCATGGAGAGTTGATCTCCCCCTTGTCTTGGCAATAAAAGCATGAAGAAACTCGCCATTCTCATCCCTTAGCAGCCCACCAGCTCCCACCTTGTCACCCCTTCATAAAAAGACCCTCCAGAGTTCATTTTTCCAGCATGAAAGGCCAACATTGCAAGAGGTACGCAAATTAATTTATGAAACCTTCATCTCCAAATACCCCGAGGCCTGACGATGAATGAGCTCATGGCGTCTCTTCGGGATTGCATCTCCAGTCCCAAAGGTGTACGTATTCCTCCATTTCGAAATGCACCCCAACCCCATCATGAACGTCGTAGGCCAGGATTCGGTTAGAGCTATGTTCTGCCTGGTTCATTCCTGCATATGATAGTCATAGAAAGCATCAAAGTGAGCATCTATCAGGAATTCGTGCCACACTTCCTGGGCTCGGAGGGAAATCATGAACAATATGTAGTGTAGAGTCAACCAAGTGTCCACATTAAACACAAGCCGTTGAATTAGTTAAATGTCGTTGCGCCCTATTAGCGTTGCCCATGACACATTCATGAACCATTAGCCATAAAAATTGTCTCACCCTCTCGCATGCATGAATCTTCTAAATCTTAGACTAGATGGGATTCGCAACATAACCTTCATTCTTATGAATTTATCCAAAGCTGAACAAATTGACAAATTACCCAACGAAGTTCCCGCCTAATAGAACTTGTCTCTAACACCTTCATCGACAAGTTTGAGGCCAAAAATCGCAATACGGATGAAACCAATACGACGTCTGAGCTTCATCCCTTACCAATGTCCTCAAACCCGGAAGTAGAGGTTGCTTAGCCATCACAATTTCCTTCTAGAGGTTCACTATACTGAGCCTTCTTGCACCAATAACATACCACGATCACATCGTCCCCTACAATATTTGCCTGTACAACTCTAGACCACAATGAGTCCGACTCCTTGAGGAGGCGCCGCCCCATCTTCACCATAAATGCGGTATTGACTTGTCTCCTGCTAAACATTCCTAGACCCCCAACATCCTTAGGCTTGCGCAATTCATTTCATTTGAAAAGATGAATGCGACGTTTCTCATTGCTTGAACCCCAAACAAAACCATGCATCACTTTTTCGACCTCATCACAAATATATAGTGGGAGTTGTGCCATTTGCAAGGAATATAAGGGAATGCTGGCAATAGTCGATTTTGCTAAAGTGACCGGACCCTCCAACGAGAGCAATTTCGCCTTCCAGTCGGCCATCGTGGAATTGACCCTATCAAGCTTGTGTTTGAAGAAAGCTTTGGTCAACCTCTTCTTTGTCATCGACATTCCAGGATATCTACCAAGATACTCGGTAGCAGAAATCCCATTAATTTCGCAAATTTGAGTAGCAAGCTGAGCAAGCGTGCTATTAGAAACGTAAGCGATCAACTTCTTGGAGTTTACCTTAGATTTGGAGCCAACGAAAAAAATTCTCAAGACAATACTTGATTGTGGTCATTTGATCACATGACGCCTCCCCAAACAATATAAAATCATTCATAAAGAATAGGTGCGACAAAGCTGCGCCTCCCTCACAAAGACTAATCAGCTTCCAAGCCCCTGCAACAACCGCCTCCCCAAACAATATAAAAGTCATTCGTAAAGAATATTCTCGACTAGTGTAATTCTTCTCCTTTTCCACATTGTGATTTCAAAATTCGTTAAGTGAAATAAAATAAGTAGACCACTTTAATATACCTACATTTTAGATCGTATTTGTTCATATTTAAGTATTTTATACTTATACATAATAATTTCAAACTTCTTTAGTTTAAATAAACCCTTTTACTGCGCTTTTTGAGTTTTGGGGGTGATAACACGTAATTTACATATATATTTTAGGGATCTAATTGCATCTTAGAATAATTCATTTACATTCATATTTCATATATTTTATAATAAATTTTGCATTATTTTTTATTCGGAATTTACACTCATTTTTTTATTATTTCATGTATTTTAGGTCCAATTTAAAAGTGATGCGCGACTATTTTTAATGGCAACAAACAAATGAGTTTAGAATTGGACCAAAGACGAAACACTAGCCCAACATGAAGTTGGGCTAAGGCCTAAAATGAAGCACGAGCCACATGGGTATGATCGAAGAAAACTTATGGAAAGGGGTGACTTTGAGTCGGCGGCGCTTTAGTGAATAAAGAGGAGGTTGAGGATATATGGAGTTGGACATTAGTGTAGTTTGGAGTTTTGTTGAGTTATGATTTCATTTAGCTTTTGACAGCCGTACGTACAGGGAATTAAAGAAAGAGTTTTGTGCTTTAGCATATTTGGAAAACTTGGTTTTATTGTTTTAGTTATTGTCAACTTGGATTATTTTTGTCATTGAGACTAAGTTTCTTATCTCCTATTTTCATTGAATAATTCTTATATGATGATGGCTAGTTTAAATATATTAAAAATATCTTCAGTTATGCTTGGCTAAATTCATAGTTCTATAGTTTTGGTGATTTCGAAGATGCATATGTAATTAGACTTATTTCTTTGCATGAATTGAAATAGTATTTGATTCATTCCTAGATGATTTATGCCCATATTAGCTTATGTGAATTGGATCCTATTAGGGTTTGAGACTGAAAGGTGATAACGTTAATAAGTAGTCAGATAGGGTTTGAGACTGATAGGTAATAACTTCTATTGGAATCTTAGGAATTTTGAACCAGAGTGTTATTTATTCGACAACAACTTAATTACTCTTGAGGATTAATCGGCTATCATCGATTTACCATTTACGAGACAATGCATAACTTTGAGCGAAAGTTGTGACTTTCAATTTTTGTCAATTTCTTTCCGTGAATAATCTTATATTGTCAAAATATTGGGGGAAAACAAAGAGCTAAGAGTTTGGGCGATAAATAACACTAAAAATACCTACGATTTACCATTTACGACACAAGGCACAAATTTGAGCGAAAGATATAAGTTTTAAATTTGGTCAATTTCTTTCTGTGAATCATCTTATATTGTCAAAATATTGGGGTGAAACAATGGGCTAAGAGTCTGGGCGACAAACAATACTAAAAACACCTACGATTTACCATTTACGGCAAAAGGCACAACTTTGAGCGAAAGTTAAGAATTTTAAATTTTGTCAATTTCTTTTTTGTGAATCATCTTATATTGTCAAAATATCGGCGAGAAACAAAGAGCTAAGAGTTTGGACGACAAACAACACCAAAAACACCTATGATTTACCATTTACAACACAAGACACAACTTCGAGCGAAAATTATGACTTTTAAATTTTATCAATTTCTTGAAGTTAATTATTTTATATTGTCAATTTATTGGGGGGAAATGAGGAGCTAAGAGTGTGGGCGACAAACAACACTTGAAACACCTACGATTTACCATTTACGACACAAGGCACAACTTTGAGGGAAAGTTATGAGTTATAAATTTTGTCAATTTCTTTCCGTGAATCATCTTATATTATCAAAATATCGGCGGGAAACAAAGAGCTAAGAGTTTGGACGACAAACAACACAAAAAACACCTACAATTTAACATCTACGACACAAGGCATAACTTTGAATGAAAGTTATGACTTTTAAATTTGGTCAATTTCTTTCCGTAAATCATCTAATATTGTCAAATTATTGGGGGGAAACAAAGAGCTAAGAGTTTTAGCGATAAACAACACTAAAAACACCTATGATTTACCATTTACGACACAAGGCACAACTTTGAGCGAAAGTTATGAGTTTTAAATTTCGTCAATTTTTTTTCCGTGAATCATTTTATTATATTGTCAAAATATTGGCGGAAAAAAATAGCTAAGAGTTTGGGCGACAAACAACACTAAAAACACCTATGATTTACCTTTTAAAACATAAAGTACAAATTTTAGTGGATGTTATGAGTTTCAAATTTGGTCAATTTCTTTCCATATATCATCTTATATTATCAAAATATTAGATGAAAATAAAGAGCAAAGAGTCTGAGCGACAAATAACAATAAAAACACCTACTATTTAACTTGTACAACACAAGGCACAACTTTGTCAATTTCTTGGGGTTAATTATATTGTATTGTCAATTTATTGGGGGAAAACAAGGAGCTAAGTATGTGGGCGACAAACAACACTTAAAACACCTACGATTTTCCATTTACGACACAAGGCACAACTTTGAGCGAAAGTTATGACTTTTAATTTTTGTTAATTTCATTATGTGAATCATCTTATATTGTCAAAATATTGGCGGGAAAAAATTAAGCATAGAGTTTGGGCGACAAAAAACACTAAAAACACCCACGATTTAACTTTTGTAACGCAAGGCACAACTTTGAGCGAAAGTTATGAGTTTCAACATTTTTCAATTTTGTTTCCATGAATCATCTTATATTGTCAAAATATCAGGGGGGGGAGAATATGAGCTAAGTGTTTGGGCGATAAACAACACTAAAAACACCTACGATTTACCATTTACGACACAAGGCACAACTTTGAGCACAAGGCACAACTTTGAGCGAAAGACATGAGTTTTAACTTTTGTCAATTTCTTTATGTGAATCATCTTATATTGTCAAAATATTAGCATGAAACAAAAAGCTAAGAGTTTGGACAACAAACAACACTAAAAACATCTACGATTTACCATTTACGACACAAGGCACAACTTTGAGCGAAAGTTATGACTTTCAAATTTTGTCAATTTCTTGAAGTGAATTATCTTAAATTGTCAAAATATAAGGGGGAACAAAGAGCTAAGAGCATGGGTGACAAACAACACTCAAACACCTATAATTTACCATTTACGACACAAGGCACAAATTTGAGTGAAACTTATGAGTTTTAAATTTTTTCAATTTCTTTCAGTGAATCATCTTATATTGTCAAAATATCAGCAGTAAACAAAGAGCTAAGAGTTTGGATGACAAACAACACTAAAAACACTAACGGTTTACCATTTATGACAGAAGGAACAACTTTGAACGAAACTTATGAGTTTCAAATTTTGTCAATTTCTTTTCGGAAATCATCTTATATTGTCAAAATATTTGAGAGAAACAAAAAACTAAGAGTTTGACAGACAAATAACACTAAAAACACATACGATTTACAATTTACGACACAAGGCACAACTTTGAGCCAAAGTTATGACTTTCAAATTCTGTCAATTTCTTTCCGTGAATCATCTGATATTGTCAAAATATTGGGGGACCGGAAAGAGCTAAGAGTTTGGGCGACAAGCAACACTAAAAACACCTATGATTTACCATTTACGACAAAAGGCATTACTTTGAGCGAAAGTTGTGAGTTTTAAAAATTGTCAATTTTTTTTCGTGAATCATCTTATATTATTCTGAAAGGTGTTAAAGATATATAAAAGAAGAAGAGTATCTATACAAAAAACGCCAAAGAAAAGAATGTGGGACACAAAGGACAAAATGGCAGCTAGGCTAGAGACCTTAAGAAGCTAGAGTCAACAAAAACAAGCAAAATCCAACGAGAGCCAAAAAACCCCAAAGAATAGCCAACAAGAGAGCAAGGGGAAAACACGCTATACACGCAATCTAAAAAAAAGCAGCAGAAGGAGAACACAAATCTGCTCCCAGCAAACACAGTGCAAAATCCTCGATTGTAGCATCCATACTCCTTTCCGAAGGCTCACCTATGTGCAAATAAATCATTCAAAGTACAAAAGGTTGACCTTAAGGATAGGGCACTCAAAGGATATCACACTGTGTAAGGTAAAGAAGAAAACGCAAGATCAAAAGTTCAAACACGGGCAGTTGTTCGTGATAGGAAAATGAGGAAAGGATAAGAGAGGTAAAAGGGAAGGAAAAGGTAAGGATATGGGAAGGATAAGGGAAGAGAGGAGGGGTGGGGGAGAGCACCAAGGTCAAGAGCTAAAAAAGCTAGGAGTGACCAGATAACTGAGTAAAAGAATAGACTAATTCAAGAAAGGTAGTTAGCAAATACGCTAACTCATGAGAGAAATAAACAACCAAGTCTAGCATGTGCTCGTTGGATCTGAATTTTTCTAGACTCAACGTCTTTTTCAACTTTTCATTGAGTCCGAATTTTTCTAAGTCCCACTTATTTTCCTTAGCACAAAGTAAACCAAGCTGGCAGAGGAAGGGAGCAATTGGAAGATCTTGAAGAAACAAAGAAAGAAAAGTGAGATCCGTATTTTTTAAGCTCAACTTCTTTTCCTACTTTCGTTGAGTCCGAATTTTTCTATCTCCCACTACTTTTAATCTTAAGCAAAATGCTATATAGAAAGGAGAAAAGTATAAGTCGCAAAGAACTATAGAGTTAGTAGGATATCGCCTACTATAAAAATGAAAGTAGTCATGCTCAACAAAGTAATCCATACACAGAAGAAAAAATAGATCTGACAATGGTGCAAGGGAGGGGAAGAAAGTGAGAATGGTAAGGGGAGGGTGAAAAAAAGCCAAGCTAAGGGGCCGAAAAAGGCACTAGACTCTCTCACCACAAGGAAAAGGACCGATAAGGAGACAAATAACCAAAAACTAAGGTTAGAACAACAAGAAGGGACACCGAGGAACCAAAAACAAGGGACAAAACAAAAGAGCATCACGAGGAAAAGGGAATAGTAAAGGTGACGAACAACACACTACCAGTTTGAAGTCATGACAAGCAATTGTTTGAGACTTTACCTTGACAAAGCACAAATACCATTTGATTGTAAATATCCAAGGATCTTCAAGGTACATGCCATCAAAATACAGAGAGGCTCAACACATACCCAAGAGTTCAAGGAATAGGATTGGAGTGGAGTAATATCCTGCGAAAACTGTCATCTTCTGGATTCTTAGGTAACTTCAATCTTAATCGGTCCTTACAGAAAGAAACAATAGTAGCAGCTAGTTGAGAGGAAGAGACTTACTCATTTTTTAAGATCATGTCATTACGGGCACATTAAGAGAAATATACAAGAGCATTTAGACTAAGCAGTTTAGCAATGAAAATAAGCGAAGACTTGCCTGAGCAGCTATCAAACCAATGGAATTAGTCAAGAAGAGAGCTTTCCCAATGTGAAATTAAAGACCATGCAAAAACTCTATGGGCAACGTCCTTAGTAAATGAGCATTCAAACCATAAATGACATATACTCTTATAAGGATGGTTGCAGAAAGCACATGCAGTGGAGAAAGATTCCAGTCATGGAGTTTCTGACGGGTAGAGAGTCTATTCTGAATGGCCATCCATACAATAAAACCCCATTTCCTAGACTGACTTTGCTTCAAGATAAGAGGGGCCTAAAACACTTGGTTGCCATGAGAACGGAGAAGATTGTAGATTTTGGAAGTGTCGATCCTTCGATCCGCACGCACAATTTCAGTCACAAAACCTGTCTGCACGGGGCGATTTTGGAGAATTAGAGGTTTTAAGTCATTTTTTACTTTGAGTAGTGCACGCCATATCCAGGAGTTCGAGTGCCTTTTGGGAACATCCTATAAAATATCCCTTTTCTCAATATTCTCTTGAAACCACTTGGTCCAAATTTTAACCCTTCCAGCTAGTTAATCCACACCAAGTTTAAACAGAAGAGTCTTGTTCCAAGAAAGAGCCTCTTTAATACCCAGTCGTCCTTCATCATAAGGACGAGTGACATTCTTCCAAGATATAGGACTTCTATGGCCTTCATTTCTACTACTCCAGAGGAACCTTCTACATGTCTCGTTCATACGCTGGATATCAGCAATAAGAAATAGATTGGTTTGGCTCCAGAAAGATTTGATACCGCCTAGCACAGCCTTGATCAGTTCTAGTCTGCCCGCATATGAAGTGTGCTTACTCGACCAGAGAAGAAGAGTAGAATCAAATTTATTAATGATAGGGGTATATTCTCTGACTTTGATCCTTGTAGAATGCAATGGGTCACCCAGGTAGGTAATAGGAAGGGAGCCCTTGGAGAAGCCAAGTAGGGAAACAATATCATATGAGGTACTAGAGTCAACCCTAGAGAGAAAAACATCACTCTTCCTGACATTTTACAACAAGACCAGAGAGGGCTTCGAAACCGCTCAGACATTGCTTCATAATAGCAACACATGACACATTAATACGAATACCCAACCACGCGAGACAAGTTCCCTTTGCAAGCATGCAAAATAAAGATCCGACCGGTGGAGACAAACAAGTGAATTTTTGGTGGAATTGATGAAGAGACTGGAAGATGAATATGGATTTGAATCTAAGAAATTTAGATGGATAGATTATCAAGATCTCATGGATAAACTCACCATGAAGCCTTGAACAAAGATCAATTACAAAGGGATAAACTCACCCTATGTAAACGATCAAAACTTGTCGATATGACTCACGAAAGCTAACTTAAATCTAAGACAATCTTAACCAAGAAGAACAGAAAACACTCAGTTTTAATATCAACTTCACATTCCTCAACAATGGCAGATAAGGTTATTTAAATAGAAAAGAAAATAGGAAGAAAAACGACTCTTGATATGGCCTTGTCTTGATGTCGTGGGAGAGGAAGTGATGAGTCCCCCACCATGACTGCGCAAGAGGAACTAGACGCCATGAGTGTCAAGTCTACTGGCCCCGTGACTCGCAGCCGCGCTCGCACCATCGCTTGCGCAACGCAAAGCGTCGTCATCCGGGCACTCGCTTGTGACAACGCGCTCACGACTCCGGAGCATCGCCTCGTCACATTGTCAACGCTCGCCATCACTCATCAGCCTTCCCAGCCTGGCGCCTTAGCACCATCCATGGAGCGTGCCCCCTTGCCATCGCTCGCGCCAGCGCGCGCCACACCACCATCTCGCTCCTCGACGCCATGACCTTCATGTATGCGGCACGCAACACTGTTCACAGCGACGCCTCCAACGTTGTCTTTGGCATTCCATGGCATTGCTTATCTTTGCACTTTATATTATTTTGAGGTTATCATTATAGACTTGCTATTTGTGAACATTCCACTTTTCGTACTTGCTTGTTTTGCTTATTTCCGTTTTGAGACTTTCCATTAGTAATGTTATTAGGGTGTGCGTGTACTTATGCTTCAGACACCGGCCCACCATCTTTCGTGGGCTTGTTTTGGCCCTAAGACAACTATCTAAGGCTATATAAGCCTCACTATGTAATCTTGCAAGGCACGCTTAATTGAATGGTTTAATTAACAAGTTGAGACTATCTCCTTATTGAGCCCTAAGCATCACCCCCAAATTGGTTACTTCGTTCGAGCCTCCATTGATTCATCACGTTGAATCATCTTGCTAGATCATCACATTGATCTCGCCCTTGAAGTCTCATCACGTTGAAACTTCCGCGCCTCCGACAACCTCAATCACGTTTGAGCCCGGAGACCAGCCTGGATTGCCGTCACGTTGGCGGTCCCGAGAGATTGAGAAGATCCGAACGAGAAGAGTCGACAAGGGGACTCATCCGAGACCTCTAGCGCATCAATTGGCATCAGAGCCCAGGGATCAAGTTAAGTCAATCCTTTCTCGTTTTTTATCTTTACATTAGCTCTTGCTTATCCATCGATCTATTACTCCATGCAATCGCTTCCTCCATACTCTTCGTCAATTTTTTTTCCGGCATCTCCCACTCTCTTCCGCCCATTCTCAAACCTAAGTCAAGACTTGCCTTCCAAAAAAGGAAAGTCTTATGCCACAAAATAAAGGGAACGAATAGCCGCGTCCCCAAGATATTACAATTATGTTGTAGGAAACAAACTTATCTTCTTGACTTTTAAATTAATTTGTGATATCTTGCATGATAATCGGTTATTCTTGCTATCTTTTCGTGCCATAAGTTGTTATCTCTTTCTTAACTTGCACTCATAAGCATCGATATCTTTTTCATTTCTTTTCTTTTAAAAATAAATAAATATCTTGTTGCCGAAAATACGAAAAAAAAAGTCGGTTGAATAAAAATAAGAGATAACCGAGAAAAAGAAAGCCTCAGGCAATCTAGGGAAGTACCCTATTCACCACGGCAACAAGTTCACTAAGCCTACCTCTTTGCCGTCTAAACAACATAAAAGGTTTGAATTGCTTGCTTGGTAGCTCATTATCGTTCTTGCATATCGACCAAAATTTTCAAGTCTTCTTGATTGTGTGTTGTTACTTTCGGTATTGTGATATCTTGTGACCTTACTTGCCTTACCCCCCTCATGGAAGCCAAAATAGTTGATCGATAAGAGTTCTTGTTTTGAGTTGTCGAGTAGGTTTGCTTGCTTTCTCTTTGTGATTTGCTTGTCACTTTTGCCTTTTGACTCTCCCTAGTCTATGATTCAATTAGGTTCCATGACGACCGAAGGCACACAACTTATAGTTGAGCAACTACAACAACAACATGCCCTACATGATGAGCAACAACAAGCTCGCATCGCTGAGGTAGAGCGCCAATTGGCGGAGCGTCTGCCTCTGCCTCCGAGCATTCACACCGATACGATGTCGGTGAACATGAATCTGCAAGCCGTGCCATGGACACATGAGGCAGGCACTAGAAACACGTTGCCTTTGGCATTCCATGCCATTGCTTATCTTAGCAATTTCTATTATTTTGTGGTTATCATTATAGAATTGCTATTTGTGAGCTTTCCACTTTTAACACTTGCTTGTTTTTCTTATTTTAGTTTTGAGACATTCCATTAGTAGTGTTATTAGGGCGTGTGCATACTTAAGCTTAAGACATCGGCCCGCCTTCTTTCGTGGGCTTATTTCGGCCCAAAGCCAACTATCTAAGGCTATATAAGCCTCTCTATGTAATCTTCCAAGGCACGCTAAATTGAATGGTTTAATTTCCAAGTTGAGACTATCTCCTTATTAAGCCCTTGGCGTCACCCCCAAATTGGTTTCTTCGTTTGAGCCTCCATTGATTCATTACATTGAATCATCTTGCTTGATCATCACGTTGATCTCGCCCTTGAAGTATCATCACGTTGAGACTTTCGCGCCTTCGACAACCTCGTTCACGTTCGAGCCCAGAGATGAGCCTGGATTGCCATCACGTTGGCCTTCCCGAGAGATTGACGAGAAGAGTCGACAACTTACTTGGTCCAGATCGGCGAGACATACGTCAAGGGGTCATCCGAGACCTCTAGCGCATCAGGAAGAGTTTCTCCTTTTTTTGTTGCATCAAATGCAACTAAACCATGAAATAATTCATCCAAAATCAATTAGGGACGTGCCTTGACATCCTTGGAGGTGGAGAAGTTGCTTGGCCATCTTTCCCATCCCGGTTTAAGCTTCCGTATTGATTGGTACTTTCAGACATCTTTTATGCAGATTTGGTGAATGAACATATCATGAAAGTCATATCCATTTCTCTTATCTTTCCAACGACTATTCATGGACCTCCATTGGACATTTGTAGCTCCATAATGAGCTAAAATACTAAGCAGGTGTCTGAGGGCCAAATTATACGATTTTGACATCTTCCAACTATTGAACACTTTCTTTGAAACAAGATCTTGGTCCTCTCGAGCAATTATGGTGGACATAATCCTCTCCTCCTTTGAAAGGATTCGTCCTCGAATCCGATTGATACACATTTAGAGATGCGAGGGATGAAGCGGTTTCCCATTCCTCCATGGCGGTTGGCATGGAAAGCATGATATAATCATGGATGTATCATCCATCCATGGAGTAGCAAAGGAACATAGAGAGCTACGCTTGTTGGTGGGACGATGCTTGCGTCTCATGGGACAAGTAACCTCGTTTGTTTCTATAAACTCTAGTGCCTCATCTTCACGGGGAGTGAGCATCAGATCCTCTTCCTTTGTCTCTTCATCATAGATGGGTGGTCCATCCCATCAAGGAATCACATCTTTAAAATATGAGTCATTCCAAAGCAGTGTCTCATCATGAACGTCAAAAATTTGAGACGATGCTTGCGTCTCAAATTGAGGTAGAAATGGAAAGCATGATATAATCATGGATGTATCATCCATCCATGGAGTAGCAAAGGAACATAGAGAGCTACGCTTGTTGGTGGGACGATGCTTGCGTCTCATGGGACAAGTAACCTCGTTTGTTTCTATAAACTCTAGTGCCTCATCTTCACGGGGAGTGAGCATCGGATCCTCTTCCTTTGTCTCTTCATCATAGATGGGTGGTCCATCCCATCAAGGAATCACATCTTCAAAATATGAGTCATTCCAAAGCAGTGTCTCATCATGAACGTCAAAAATTTGAGAGCCGCTAAGTTTTTCTGCATATCCATCGCCAACCAGGGTGAGATGATTGGCTTCCTCTTTCGTTCTTGTAAAGGCTTCCATTTGTTTATCTCGTGGTTTGGCTCTAATACCAAATAATATGAATGCTCAGCCATGAACAACTCCTTAGGTACGAGACAAGTTCCCTTTGCAAGCCTCCAAAATGAAGATCCGGTCGGTGGAGACGAACAAGTGAATTTTAGGTGTTTTTGAAAGATTTTTTGGTGGAATTGATGAAGACACTCGAAGATGAATGTGGATTTGAATATAAGAAATTTAGATGGATAAGTGATCAAGATCTTATGGATAAAATCACCATGAAGCCTGGAACAAAGATCAATTACAAAGGGATAAACTCACCCTAAGCAAAGGATCAAAAGCTCTCGATATGACTCACGAAAGCTAACTTAAATCTAAGACTATATTAACCAAGAAGAACACAAAACACTCAGTTTTAATCTCAACTTCACGTGCCTCAACAATGGAAAATAAGGTTATTTAAATAGAAAAGAAAATAGGAAGAAAAACGACTCTTGTTATGGCCTTGTCTTGATGTCGTGGGAGAGGAAGAGTTTCTCATTTTATTGTTGCATCAAATGCAATTGAACAATGGAATAATTCATCCAAAATCAAATAAGGACGTGCCTTGAAATCCTTGGAGGTGGTGAAGTTGTTTGGCCTTCTTTCCTTTGAAGTTGGTGGTGACTCTTCCCATCTAGATTTATGCTTCTGTAGTGTATTGTACTTTCAAACATATTTTATGTAGATTTGGCGAATGAACTCATGATGAAAGTCGTAGCCCTTTCTCTTATCTTTCCAACGACTATTCATGGACCTCCATTGGACTTTTGTAGCTCTAGATTGAGCTAAAATACCGAGCAGGTGTCTGAGGGCCAAATTATACGATTTTGACATCTTCCAACTCTTGAACACTTTTTTTGAAACAAGCTCTTGGTCCTCTTGAGCAACTATGGTGTCCATGATCGCATCACACATCACGTTTACAGAAGAAAAGGATATCATCAGCAAACATTAGTTGGAGAGTTTCAACGATCTACATTTTGGGTGGAAGTGGAATCCTTGGGTTCTAGTTGCATTCTCTATCATTCTAGATAACATCTGCATGATAAGAACTGAATAGAGGATCGCCTTGCCTTAGGCCTTGTTTGCCCTTGGTAAAACCCTCATTCTCCGCATTGATAAGAACTGAATAGGTGGGAGATGTGACACATTCAATAATGAAGGAAATAAGCTTGTATGGGAAACCCAATGTAACTAGAGAGAATTTCATAAAGTCCCATTTAACATAGTCGGAAGTTGTATGAAGATCAGCTTTGATAGTGCACCTTGGATACATTCCCGCATAGTCATATTGAGTGATGAATTGTTACGCCATAATAGAAGTTCTTGAATCTAAAAGGGATCCTTTTGTGCCTATTAGACCCAAACACTTGTGTAACCATGGACGAATGACCCAAAACCTTAGGGGGGCCACAAAAACCACGAGAGAGAGGGTAAGCATGTCTCCACTAGTCATTGACCAACACTCTATCCAACTTACATGCAACTCTATTGTCCCTAATCCTATTGTTAATCTAGATGTAGTAGTCATCAATGTATTCCAGGTTAGTGACATCATGAAGAAATGCAAAAGACTGGAGCTCGTCAATATTATAAGCGGAATTAAAATGGGATGAGAGCTTTTCAGCATCATACATCATGTAATTAAAGTCTCCAAATATAATACTGGGAGAATCAATGGTAGAGGCTTGGAGTATAAGGTAATCTTATTCGAAATGAATCTCCAATAACAAGATCCCAAAGAAGAAGAATACGACCTCTATCATCCGAGGAACTATTCGAAATGAATCTCCATCTCCACATCAGAGGAGAGACAATAGAACACTCGTCAACAGACGCAACATGAGTCTGCACAGTAGCAAACATACAACATTGATGACTAGCGCAGAAATCAGCAACCATCTTAAATTTATTGCGATCACTAAATCCCCTAACATTCCAGCAACTCAAAGAGAGACTATCCATAAATAAAACCATCATCTGATGCTACGTTAGAACCTCAAGATGAAGCAACTCAGCAACGGTACCAAACTTATGACCTTTGGAAGATGATAAAGTAGTTTTACCACTTGGTGAAGAACCTTTAGCAGGGGATGAAGTTTTCTTGCCACCATCAATTTTCCAAGCAATAGATACAAAGGCCATCAAGCTCCATTCTAAAAAGACTTCCAGATTTCTATTTGACAGAGGGGTGGTTCAACCGAGGAGGAGGGGGAAGTTGGCGTTCTTCAGAGAGCTTAGGGAAAAGTAAATCAGAGAAAAAAGCTCTATCGGGAGAATCAGGCCTAGAGAACTCAAGAATAATACTTTGCAAGGGGAAGGCACATTTGCATCTGTAGTATCACTAAATACTCATAGAGAATTAAGCGAATGGAAAGGGAGAGAGGTCATACCTTGAGCCCTTTTATCTTGGAGAGGGGCTGAATCAGGTAAAGAGAAGGACATTCGGCAAAGCTAAGAGCTCTCGTGGTAAAAGTGCAAGGGTCACCAAGCAGCGGCGCAGAAGGGCCCACCAAAGGACAATCACCAGAGGGTGAGAGCGGGCTATGCACATGGTTAGAAGATGTCAAAGCGCCAACACCATTTTTCCTATCCCAAAACCTTCTAGCATCGTGGGACAATTTAGTAGGAGATTTGGGGCAAAATTTGTCTAAATGCCCGAAACTAGAGCAAATGGAGCAGGATCAAGGGAGACCCTCGAAGACTATCTGATAGGTCCTTAGTAGACGATCTTGAACTTGTCAAGGAAAGGATCGCACCTCAAGTCGATGAAGACAACTCTTGTAACCGGATCCGAGAGTGAACATGTGTTGTTGATGAAGATGGGTGGATCGAATGGTCATACCTTAAGCCCTTTTATCTTGGAGAGGGGCTGGATCAGGTAAAGAGAAGGACATTCGGCAAAGCTAAGAGCACTCGTGGTAAACGTGCGAGGGTCACCAAGCAGTGGCGCAGAAGGGCCCACCAAAGGACAATCACCAGAGGGTGAGAGTGGGCTATGCACATGGTTAGAAGATGTCGAAGCGCCAACACCATTTTTCCTATCCCAAAACCTTCTAGCATCGTGGGACAATTTAGTAGGAGATTTGGGGCAAAATTTGTCTAAATGTCCGAAACTAGAGCAAATGGAGCAGGATCAAGGGAGACCCTCGAAGACTATCTGATAGGTCCTTAGTAGAGGATCTCGAACTTGTCAAGGAAAGGATCGCACCTCAAGTCGATGAAGACAACTCTTGTAACCGGATCCGAGAGTGAACATGTGTTGTTGATGAAGATGGGTGGATCGAATGGTTTTGATGGAAACGTGAGGGAAATTTGAAGGGATATGCAACTGGACAAGTTAGATATATGCACCAAAATGGCTAGAAGAACTTGTATTCCAAATCAGTGGATAAACTCTCCACAAATCGGACTACAAAAGTGTTTGGATAGACTCACCAAACAAGATGTCATACCCCATGGTTTCTTGAAGTTTTTCAGTGGAAATCTAAGGAATATTTTCAGATTAAACGTGCCATATAATGGCTGCAACTTGAAGTACTTAATGGAAAGAAATACCAAGAGTTATAAGGATAAGAAATATCAAGAGTCTTAAGTGAAAAACACTAATTGAAGTGACTTAATGATCGACAAACGTTTCGGCTCCAAATGGGCTGAAATTTGGACATGTTGTTGTGGACTTCATGGGCCTTGTGTCAACCAAAAATGATCCCCAAAGGCACGGGCCAATTCGGAGAACGCCTAGCAATAAAATCATGACATTGCCGGCATCGTGGACAATCTCCAAGCCAACCTCCACTTTGCTCAGCACTCTTGATCTCCCTAGGAATCTTGGGGCATGAGAACTATGTGGAAGAAATTTGGAGTCATTTGGAGTAGTTTAGCTCGGTGGGTTGCGAGGAGCAAGTGATGGCGCGGATGGCATCGGCAATGGCTTCACCGCGGCACTTGACTCCTTGGTTTCTATGTGTGACTTATACTTGAAGAGGATTCGACATCGAATCAACTTGACCTACACCAACAAACGTTAAATAGCAAGGTTTCGCAAAAACACCTAAGTACACAAAGTTTCTTGCCCTAGCCATGACTGTATGTACTCTCCTAGAACGCATAAATATGATTTTGAGGGGACTCCCCTTCTTGATATGCAACCTATCTCCTAGAGTTTGAATTGAATGAATAGCATGTGAATGACTAGACAAAATTCCAAGGAAATAAAAGAGATAAACATGATATCTTTGGAAGTATGCCTTTAGACTCATTTGTAAAGCAAGAGAAATAGGCAAGAAGACTCTCTTTTCTTTTGCGAGCGGCTTCGTCATATCATGAGATTTGCGGAAAATGGCTGACTTGAGGGCATGGACTTGACAACCTCGATCACGTTTGAGCCCGGAGATGCGCTTGGATTGCCATCACGTTGGCTGTCCTGAAAGTTTTGAGAAAATTTGGACGAGAAGAGTTGACAACTTACTTGGTGTAGATCGGCGAGACATACGTCAAGGGAACTCATCCGAGACCTCTAGCGCATCAATGAGCTTGGTTCATAAGAAGAAGAAACCATGGGTATGTCAACTACCTCATGAGCTTTGCAAGCCACCTAGATCCAAGGAGAATAAAGTAACAAAATTTTGGGGGTGATGCGTAGGGTTTAATAAGGAGATACTCTCAACTTGTAAATTAAACTGTTTGATTAAGTGTGCTTGCAAATGATGCATTATGAGGCTTATATAGCCTAGAGAGTTTGCTTTGGGCCAAAACAAGCCCACTAATGGCGACGAGCTAGTGTCTTAAGCATAAGAACACGAACGCCCCAATAATACCATTAAAGGAAAGTCTTAAAATGGAAATAAGCCAAAACAAGCAAGTGCTAAAAGTGGAAATCTCACAAATAGCAAGTTTATGAAGATAAGCTCAAAATAATAGAAAGTGCTAGGATAAGCAATGACATAGAATGCCAAAGAGGCACCGCGGGCATGAAAGCCATGGCAATGTGGAGAGCGCGGGCGTGATCGATGGCAAGGTGGCCTGCTCTAGTAATAGTGGTGAGGCGCTGGGCTCGGAAGGCTGGCGTGTGATGGCGAGTGTAGAAATCATGAGGAGGCGGGGCTCTGGAGTCATGAGCGCGCAAAGGATTGCAGAGGGAATAAAGCGTTAGGTTTTGATGACACTGTTGAATTCCTTAGGTTTTGATGGTAACAAACATTCAACTAATCTTGTAACTAAGTGTTTCAGGAACAAGACAGTTGTCACAGGGAACCATTGCAGCAAAGGATTGCAGAGGGAATAAAGCGTTCTCCACATGCTTTGTTACCTCTCAAGGAACATCAAAGACGAACAATGTTCAAGCTGTGAATGGAAGGAAGATATCCAGCGTGAAGATTATGGAAACAATCATGGAAGATCACGCGGTCAAGGATAAGAGATTTCGGCTGGAAGGATCTCGCCGAAGAGAAGATGTGGAGAGAGAACTCCGAATGTTTTATCTTAGGAAATCTTTCCTAAGATAAGATATTTGGAGAGAGAAGATTATTATCTTCAACCGATTATATTATCTTTGGAATTCTTTCCTTAGATAATGTAAGCGATTAAGATATTATTCTTCCAAACAATTTTAGATCTTCTTGTTACCAAGTTTAGAAAGATTTTATCTTGTTACGATTAGGGTTTAGTCGTGTTGTATTTAATAGGAGTGTGGATTCATTTCTATGTACGACGAGAGACGACGACGAACTGAGAGAGATTGACTGAGAATAAAAGAGAGTGAAGTTGTTTGTGAGTCTTTGAGGGTTGAGTTCAGATTCATCGTTGTAGAAGTGATTCAAACTTAGGTGGGTATTCTAGGGTTTGGAGTCCATGCTATAAGTGTAATCGAACAAGAAATCAATAAGACAAGTAGACACTTCAAAATCCTCTCAAGCGAGAAACTTAAAGGTAGTGGTTTTTCTTTCATTAGCTAGTTGGCTAATTAGGGTTTCCACTATACATCGTGAGTTCGTCTCTTATCTTTCTTGCTATATTATTTCGCTACACCTTCTGTGGGAACAAAGTCTTTGTTCCCTCAGATGTAACTCTAACGATCCAACAATTGGTATCAGAGCCTGGTGCTCTAGATTGTTTTCGTTGTAGACTTTGCAGGAAAGATGTCGTCAAGCAATGCCATTGGAGATTCATTCTGGAAGCCTCCGATTCTGAAGGCTGGAGAATATGATTGGTGGGTGGAGCAAATTGAGTCCCATATATGTTCCCTCGACGGAAAGATATGTAGAATCATTGAAGTTGGCCCTATAGATTTTCCGAATGACAAAGATGCTACGAAGCCAAAGCCAAGGGTTGACTACACTGATGACGACTGGATGAAACTGGAGAAGAACAGGAGAGCCAAGAAGATCCTCCATATGGCTCTGCTCCCCTCAGATCTCAAGAAGATTATTGGCTACAAGACTGCCAAAGAGATCTGGGATGCTCTAAAACGTCTTCATCATGGAAATGAAGATGCTAAGAAGAATATGATTCTTTCCTTGATGAAGGAGTACGATCAAATCTCTTAGGGAAAGGATGAACACATTCAAGAATTCTATTCCAGGTTCCAGGGGATCGTTGGTCAACTAGAGTTCCTTGATGAAGAAATGCCAGACTGGAAGCTTACTCATCATTTCATGCAAGGCCTCAACTCTCAGTGGGATGCAATTGCTCTCGCTCTCTACTCCCAGACGGATGTCAAGACTCTCACTATGGAAGAGGTGGTTGCCAAGCTGGAAAGCAACGCCTCTGTCTATAATCACAAGATGAACAAGAAAGGAGAGGAGAAGGCTAAAAGCATTGCCTTAAAGGTGGAACGTGCCTTTGATTTATCTCAAGTCGAAGATGAAGATGTGGACGGTGAGGAAGATGTAGCTCTCATCACTAGAGCTATGAAGAAGATATGGTCTCGAAATAAAGGCACGTCGAGTTCCTCCGAAAGGAACAGAGACATGAAGGATGTCTTTTGTTACCGTTGTCAGAACAAAGGACATTTTGCCAAAAACTGCTTCAAGAGGAAGGCAGGTATTCCTCAAGCCCATGAAGGGGGGCAAGCAATGATCGCTACATGGGGCGACTCCAACTCAGATGGTGAAGAATCATCTCATTCAAGGGGCATCTGTTTGATGAGCATTGAAGGCTCCAATAAATCAGAAGGTTGTCTTCAAGGAACTGAGGCTGAAGCAAGGAAAGGTTCCTGGTACTTCAACAGTGCTTGCTCAAGTCACATGACAGGGGACAGAGGTTGGTTCACATCACTTTAACAAACCTTCGGAGGCTCAATAACCTTTGGAAACAAGAGCAAGGGAGAAGTTTATGGTATCGGTAAGGTAAGGCTGTCTAAACATATTACTGTGAATAATGTGACACTTGTGAACAATCTCAAATTTGATCTCTTTAGTGTGGCTCAACTATGTCAAAACAAGAAAAATAGCGTAGTCTTTACTAATGATGATTGTTACGTTGAGTGTATAAGTACAGGGAAGGTCTTACTCAAAGGTATCTGCGACAACAACGTATACAAGGTTGATCATGCTTTCATCCCTAAGAGGGAACTATGTATGTCGTCCATTGTTGGGACAACAGATCTATGGCATAAACGGTTCGGACATGCAAGCCTTCAACTCCTATCCAAACTTCATAGACAAGAACTGGTGAACGGTCTTCCTAAGATCAAAGCAATGAGAAATGGAGTTTGTGATGCTTGCACCAAAGGCAAACAGGTCAGGTCTTCCTTCAAGACAAAGAAGGAGATAAATACCACTCATCCACTGGAACTAATCCACATGGATCTTTGTGGGCCGATGCGCACAAGGAGCCATGGAGGGAATGCCTATGTCTTTGTTATTGTGGATGACTATTCCAGGTACACATGGACCCTCTTTCTGTCATCAAAGGATGAAGTGTTCGCTGAATTTGATTCCTGACTCAAGTCGGTTGAAAGAAGCACAGAACAATCTCTGGGGTCTATCCGCACTGATCATGGGACATAATTTTAGAACTCTTAGTTTCTATCCCTCTGCAGGAACAAAGGTATCAATCACAAATTCTCAGCACCAAGAACTCCACAGCAAAACGGTGTTGTGGAAAGGAAGAACAGAACTCTAGAAGACATGACGCGTACCCTCCTCATCTCAAGTGGTCTTCCTATGAGTTTCTGGGCCGAAGCCTTGAACGCTGCTTGCTATGTTCTGAACAGAGCAACCATTCGTCCTCTCTTGAACAAGACATCCTATGAACTTCTAAGGGGAAGAAAGCCTAATGTGTCTCATCTGCGCACGTTTGGTTGCAAGTGCTTCGTCCACAACAATGGGAAAGATTCTCTTGGCAAGTTTGATCCCAGAAGTGATGAAGGGACCTTTGTAGGATATTCTCTTCACAGCAAGGCCTATAAAGTGTTCAACAAGAGAACTAGAAAGGTAGAGGAAAGCATTCATGTAGTTTTCGATGAATCTATTATGGCTGGTAACAATGTGCAGGAACAATCAGCAAGTGTTCCCTCAAACACTGGTTCATTTGGAGATGATTGCTTTCAGCTTGTGGAAAACAGTATTGGTGATGGGGACCAGTCTGATCAAGACACTCAAGATGATCCATAAATAACAAATGAAGGTGCTCAATCATGTGAATCTTCTCCGGTTCCTCAGGGGGAACATCGCCCTAGTCCTGACTGAGTGGAATCCTCTGAGGAAAGCCTAGCTATTGAAGAAAACAATGAAGGGGGTCATCATACTGTAGGAAATGGTGGTGAAAGCTCTACTACTGGTAATGATGACTCCGAGGAGTTTGACATCAACAATCTATAAACCAGAAACTACCAAGAGAAGTGGGCTCATCCCGTCCATCAAATCTTCACAGACTACAGAAAGGGAACTCCTCACAACACTCGCTCTTCTTTACATATTTTGTGTGCTTTTAATGCTTTTCTCTCTCTGTAAGAACCTAAAACTGTGGGAGAAGCATTGAAGCACCCCGATTGGATTAACGCCATCCAAGAAGAACTTCATCAGTTCGAAAGAAACAAGGTTTGGTGGTTGGTTCCTCGACCAAGGAACAGGACCGTGATAGGAACAAAGTGGGTGTTCAGAAACAAACTAGATGATCAAGGTCAGGTCACAAGGAACAAAGCAAGACTGGTGGTGAAAGGGTACAACCAGTAGGAAGGAATCGACTATGACGAGACATTTGCTCTGGTTGCCAGGTTAGAAGCCATAAGATTATTAATTGCCTACTCCTCTTTCCACGGCTTCAAACTGCAACAAATGGACGTCAAAACCGCCTTCTTAAATGGAGTTCTCAAGGAGGAAGTCTATGTAGAGCAAACACCTGGTTTTGAGGATGCTTCTGAACCTGATCATGTCTATGTTCTTGACAAAGCATTGTACGGACTTAAACAAGCTCTGAGGGCCTGGTATGAAAGGCTCTCACAGTTCCTTCTGGCTCATGGATATGTTCGTGGAAAGGTCGACAAGACTTTGTTCCTTCTGAAGGAGGGAAAACACATTCTGGTTGTGCAAGTCTACGTGGATGATATCATCTTTGGCTCCACAGATGATAGACTGGTTCAAAAATTCATACTCTTGACCATTAATTGAACTACTTGCTTAGACTCATGCTAATACTTCACTTATGTGCAAACATTCATGCATGATTATCTATGCTATCATAATAATATATGAAACAGTGTTGTTTCGGCCCAAAAGAGTCAACTTGATGCATTGATCCCTCACTATAAGCCCAAATGATTGTTGACTCTCAGCTTACCCTAGCCATCATGCTTGATGCTTCCTATGAGCCCCTCTAATCATCCACATCTGGGAGCCTCTCATTCATGATTAAACACTCGTATATTTTTGTGTGGTGTTCTTTGTGCCCTCTCTGGTAACAATACCCCCGCATCACACTCTTCTACATTCTTTGGGAAGTCGAGAAAATGAATTGTCGCCTCAGTAGCTTGGGGCTGGTACATGACCAGTATGGTGTGCATTCATAATGAAAATGTTGCTTGTGGCGATTGAGACTTCTGTGAAATTTGGTGGATCTGGTTGTCATCATCTACACGGTGTATTTTTGGAAGTTATCTTATCAGTTGTGACTTTAAAAAAAAAAAAAAACTGAAGTTGCAAACCCTGGGGAACAAAAGGAGGAACCAGATCTAAGGTAGGAACCAAGAAGGACGTCTCACACTCGCCTACACTGAAGGAACAAAAAAATATATCCCTTGAAGGGTGTGCATTCTCATCATACTTGAGGTACTACTTGTTTCTGGCTCCTGGTATCAGCGGCGCCTGATTCGTTTTTCTCTGCTTTCTAACTTCTTCTCTTGTTCCTAGCACATTTATCTCCCTACTGCCTTACTTTTCCTTGTCCCTGTTTCACATGGTTGTCTTGATTGGCATGATCATCATTAGTGATATCTTTGTGTATCTTGTATTTTCTTTGCATGTGGTCTATGTTTGTGTGCTTCAATCAAATGCAAAAAGGGTTGTTTTGCTTATCTTGTTGTATTCATTTTTCTCTATCTCTTTACTTATGTTTTTGATGATGCCAAAAGGGGGAAAATGACTAGTAGCTTTAGTTGAGGGGGAACAAAACATGGTTTCATATCTTGCTGGACAAAGGGGGAACTATTATGCCTAAGTGTGGAAAACTTTCTCTTCACAACTGTCTTTATCTTGTGTGTATGTTTTATTGTCAAGGGTGTTTGTCACCATCAAAAAGGGGGAATTTTTTGAATTCCTTAGGTTTTGATGGTAATAAACATTCAACTAATCTGGTAACTAAGTTATTTTAGGAACAAGACAGTTGTCACAGGGAACCATTGCAGCAAAGGATTGCAGAGGGAATAAAGCGTTCTCCACATGATTTGTTACCTCTCAAGGAACATCAAAGACGAACAACGTTCAAGCTGCGAATGGAAGGAAGATATCCAGCGTGAAGATTATGGAAACAATCATGGAAGATCACGCGGTCAAGGATGAGAGATTTCGGCTGGAAGGATCTCGCTGAAGAGAAGATGTGGAGAGAGAAATCCGAATGTTTTATCTTAGGAAATCTTTCCTAAGATAAGATATTTGGAGAGAGAAGATTATTATCTTCAGCCGATTATATTATCTTTGGAATTCTTTCCTTAGATAATGTAAGCGGTTAAGATATTATTCTTCCAAACAATTTTAGATCTTCTTGTTACCAAGTTTAGAAAGATTTTATCTTGTTACGATTAGGGTTTAGTCGTGTTGTATTTAATAGGAGTGTGGATTTATTTCTATGTACGACGAGAGACGACGACAAACTGAGACAGATTGACTGAGAAGAAAAGAGAGTGAAGTTGTTTGTGAGTCTTTGAGGGTTGAGTTCGGATTCATCGTTGTAGAAGTGATTCAAACTTAGGTGGGTATTCTAGGGTTTGGAGTCCATTCTACAAGTGTAATCGAACAAGAAATCAATAAGACAAGTAGACACTTCAAAATCCTCTCAAGCGAGAAGCTTGAAGGTAGTGGTTTTTCTTTGATTAGCTAGTTGGCTAATTAGGGTTTCCACTATACATCGTGAGTTCATCTCTTATCTTTCTTGCTATATTATTCCGCTGCAGCTTATGTGGGAACAAAGTCTTTGTTCCCTCAGACGTAACTCTAACGATCCAACAGACACTTTGCGTTGCGCGAGCGATGGTGCGAGTCACATGGCTTGTAGACTTGACACTCATAGCGTCTAGCTCCTCTTGCGTAGTCATGGTGGGGGACTCATCACCCTCCCCTTCTTGAATATGGCTTGTCGCCGAGCCTTCATCCTCATACTCCGGCGGAATCTATGGCACTAGATCGGCCACGTTGAATGTCGGATGCACAACTCCGTAGTCAGAGGGTAGCTCAAGCTGGAAGGCGTTGTCGCCAATCTTCTTGACCAAATTAAAGGGCTCGTCGCCGCGAGGGTCAAGTTTTGTGTGGCGCTTGGTGGGGAAGCGCTCGCGGCGTAGGTGAAGCCATAAGAGGTCACCAGGTGCGAAGATCAAGCGGCAGCGGTCCTTGTTGGCCTGGCGATCGTACTGCGCTGCATGGCGTTTGAGTTGGCTTCTGGTCCTCTCGTGAAGCTCTTGAATTTACTCCCCTCACCTTGTTGCAGGGATGCACTCGCCGTCCTTAAGCGGGCGCGGCGTCATATCCAAGGGAATAAGCGGGTTCCTTTCATACACGACCTCAACTGGAGACAACTTGGTCTCCGAATGCACAGACCTGCTGTAAGAAAACTCACCAAAAGGGAGTAAGTCTTCCCAATGGCAAGGGTTGGACCTAAGCTTGGTTCTAAGCAGGGTGCCTAAGGTCCGAATGGTCACCTCAGTCTGGCCATCCATTTGGGGGTGGTAACTAGAACTAAAGAGTCGGCAAGTTCCTAGTATTACCCAAAGAGTCTTCCAAAAATAGCTCACAAACTTCACGTTCCTATCACTCACAATAGTATGTGGAATTCTATGAAGTCTCACCACATGCTCAAAGAACAAAGTAGCTATGTCCGAAGCATTGTTAGTTTGGCTATAAGGGATGAAGTGGGTCATATTGGAGAACCTATCAACCACTACAAAAATCGAGTCTCTCCCCTTCTTAGAGGTTGGCAACCCCACCATAAAATCCATAGAAAGGTCTTTCCAAGGGCCGATTGGTATAGGAAATAGGGTGTAAAAACTGTGGGGGCTCGACCTAGACTTGGCCTTGTTGCAAATCACATAACTCCTACAAAATCTAGTGACTTGCTTGGTCATATGGGGCCAATAAAAATGTTCTTTGAGGGCGGCTAAGGTTTAGGCAATGCCGAAGTGTCCCCTACCCTCATGTGCTTCCTTGACGAGGAGGATTATAAAATAACTCTCAATCTCACCCCTAGATGCGCAGGCTTCATAAATAGACTTGAAAAATACATCATTAGCATACAAGTCTTTTATTAAAGAAAAACCAAGAACCTTAGCATCTATTTGATTCAAGAGAACATACCCGCGAGAAAGGGCATCGGCTACCACATTCTCGATTCCTTTCACATGGTTGACCACGTAGGGAAAATTCTCCATAAACTCAACCCATCTAGCGTGGCGCGTCCAAGCATAGCCTGGGCCTATGGTATGCAAGCGCAGCGTGATCCTTTTGAATCGCGAACTCCTTAGGCCAAAGATAGTGTTGCCACGTCTTCAACACCCTAATGAGAGCATAAAGCTCCTTGTCATAGATGGGGTAATTGAGTGTGGCGCCGGTGAACTTCTTGCTAAAGTAAGTGATAGGGCACCAGTATTGAAGGAGGACTCCGGCAATGCCGAAGTTGGAGATGTTGCACTCTACCTCGAATGTTTTGGCAAAGTCCGGGAGTTGTAGCAATGGAGCGTTGATGAGCTTGTCCTTGACCGTGTTGAAGGCGGTTTCGTGCTTATTATTCCATTCAATCGTGGCGGCCTTCTTGGTGAGCTCATGGAGGGGCACAACAATGGTGGAGAACTCGTGCATAAAGTGCCGGTAGAAGCCTGCCAAGCTCAAGAACGACCAGACCATAGTGGGGGTCGTTGGGCATGGCCACTCCTTGATGGCGCGCACCTTGTCTTCGTCTACCCGGATCATATCTTTAGAGACTACATAGCCTAGGAACATTGTTGTGTCGGAGCAGAATAGACACATTGCCAAGTTGGCATACAACCGCTCATTCCTATGACACTCTAAAACTTATCTAAGATGATCCACATGGTCCTCTAAGGACCGACTATACACGATTGTGTCATCAAAATAAACCACAACAAACATCCCTAAAAAATGTCTCAAAACGTGGTTCATAAGTCTCATAAAAGTGATAGGGGTGTTTGTGAGGCCGAATGGCATAACAGGCCACACGTAGAGACCATACTTCGTCTTGAACGCCGTCTTCCATTCATCGCCTTCTTTCATTCGAATTTGATGGTAGCCACTTCGAAGATCAATTTTGGAGAAAAGAGTGGCACCTTGCAATTCGTCTAGCATATCATAAAGGCGTGGAATTGGATGGAGGTAATTGACGGTGATCTGGTTAATGGCTTTGCAGTCGATGCACATGCGCCAAGTGCCATCCTTCATGGGCACCAGAATCACGGGCACCACACACGGGCTTAGGCTCTCGCGCACATAACTCTTGTCCATGAGGTCCTGGACTTGGCGTTGGAGCTCTTGTGTCTCCTCCGGGCTTCCGCGGTAGGCGGCTCTATTCGGCAGTGTGGCACCGGGCATAAGATCGATTTGGTGCTCAATGCCTCGGATTTGTGGCAAACCCTCGGGCAACTCGTCAGGCATTACATCCTATAATTCCTACATAAGTTTAGACACCAAAGGGGGTATGTCACTAGGTTCTTTATCAATAGAAAGACACAAATTTGGGACAATGAGAAAGCAAGGATGACGTCCCTGAAAAATCGGCTTGATGTGCCTGTAGCATGTCAAAAGAATCCATTGCTCGCAAGTGTCTTGAATGCCTTGTTTGTCGGCATCACTGTCGCTAGACCGAGTGTCAGGCGCGTTGGCGTGCGGCTTGGCGTTGGAGATGTCATGGTCCTTTGCGGTATTGTTGGCATTGTTGCTACACTTGCCGCTCACGCTCGCTCCTGGCGCTGTGGCGCCGAGTACTTGAGCGCCTGCGCGCGCTGCGGTAGTGCCAGCGGTCTCCTTGGTGCCGCTTCCTTGGCGCTGCAGCACCATGGGAGGCGCGACCTTGGCCTCGGCGAGTGCCTTTTGCCGGCTTCTCTCCACTTGATCCTGGATTATCTCTTGTGGCGACATAAAAGTAGGCACACACGCTTTCCTCCATGTTTGAATGTGTAAGTGTTGAGGAATCCGTCATGTATGGTTTTTTTATCAAACTGCCATGGTCTACCAAGCAAGAGATGAGTAGCATCCATCGTAATGACATCACAATGAACCGTATCGCTATAGTAACCAATAGAAAATGTGAGGTGGCATTGCCTTGTTACAACAACACTCTTACCATCAGAGATCCATTGCAAAGACAACGGTTGTGGATGGGGCGTAATTACTAGCTTAAAGTTGTCGACCACTTTCTCATTGACAATGTTGCAACACAAACCCCCGTTAATGATGACACTGTGAGAGGAGGTTTGAACCGGGCACCGAGTGCATGTGGAATAAATTTTCTCGTTGGTTCACAAGCTCTCTTTCTTTTACCGTGAGGACGTGTCGTGTGACCAAATCCAAAGGTGTGGCAACCTTGTTGTCCACGGCGACGCAAGGATATGCATCCTCCTCTATGCCTTCTGGCTCATGATCATGGGCCTCATTCTCCGAGTCTACCTCATCAAAGGATTCATATCCACAAACTGGTGAAAAAAAAACTTCATTAGGTTGGGGCAGTCTCTTTGGATGTGGCCTCTACCATTGCACTTAAAGCAAACGTTGTCACTGGTGCCCTCGGCAACATGTTGTTGTGCCTTGGTGACGCAGCCTTGCTCGGCTTGGGGGTTGCACGTGCTTTCATTGCCACCTGACTTAGCATGCGTAGATGAATGCAAATTAGTAGTAAGAGCTAGACTAGGTCTAGAGTCCTACCTTCTAGGCATGCTGCTGGACCATGGTGCATTCTTCTTCCGCACTTGTTGCTCGTGTAGTTGCATGGAGGTGTGAGCTAGTGTGTTCATGTCACAGATAGAAAAAATCTCATGTTGGTCTCGAATTGTGACATTGAGACCTCTGAGGAACTTAGTCCGTTGGGCACCGAAAGTGGTGGTGATCCTTGCCTTGTAGTACATATCCTCCAACTGCGAGAAGAACTCAAGAGGCATCTTGGTGCCTTGGCGTGTTAAAGCAATGTTGAAGCGCATCCGATTCTTGTTGTCCTCCGGTACATATTTCTTCATCATCACAAAGATCAATTGATTCCATGAAACAACCGGTCTCCAATTACGATGTATCCTCTCTTGAACATACCGATGCCACCATGTGCGTGCGACACCAGTGAAATTCAATGTGGCAATCTCTACTTTCTCGTGCTCTTCATATTGACATTGTTGAAGCACATACTATGTTGCCTGTTGCCACTCAAGAAAAGAAGATGCATCATATTCTCCATTAAAATGATCGATTTTTACCTTAATGTCATACCTAGCCATGGGAGCGGGCACTGGGCGCCGGTCTTCATAGCGTTGGCTTGGATCATCATAGGAGTAGTCGAAGTTGCGGTCCCGTGGAGGCTGACGCTGGCTTCGGTCTCGGTTGTCTTGGTCTCGGCAGTTATAGCCTTGGCCATCGCGCCTGTCATAGCGATCGTCACACGGCGGGCGGCCTTGATCATGGCGCAAGCGAGGAGGCGGGGCCTCATAGAAATTCTCTGGTGGCTCGAGCAAATAATTCTCCGAGAATCTCTAGTGCTTTATTGCATCTTGAAAAGGAGGATGCGAATGTGTGCGGTTGGCGATACCTTGAAGGTCAAATTCATTCTCATCAAAGTCACGGATATGGACTGGCGATTGTTGGTGTCAGCGACACTCGTCACCGTTGTGGTGTCCATGGCGCGCGCACGAGTCATTGCCGCTCAAGTGCCCGTGTGGGCGGTCAGGCTCACTGTGGTGCCCTTGGCATCGGCGCACGGTGTTCTCGGCAAGACGACATTGTGCGCGTTGTTCGCGCTCATATCGTTTTGTTTTATCTCCCATGTCCACATATGGATATGAACAAAGAGGCCTTGATAGCTCTTCTTCACTAAGGTTGTCTTCATCATCTTAGTTTTCGGACTCATGTCCGTGAAGCGAAGGAGGGCGGTACTGATCACCGATGATGTGCTATCCTTGTCGGCCTTCAATAACAGAATTGAGTCGTTGCAAGTTGCCAACATGTTGTTGTGTGGGGGGGCATTAAGCCTTTGTCATTGTCTGCAACGTGTTCGCTAGTGCTTCCTAATTTGTCCACAGTACGGCTTGCGGATTCATGTAGACCGGCATGGTATCGATGGGAGGGCCCAATGGCAAAGGCGGACGCTCGGTGAATTGGTGCTCTAACTCAGCAATGCGAGCTTATTGTTGCTCGGCATATAGGGCATGTTGTTGTTGTAGTTGCTCAATTGTAAGTTGTGTGCCTTCGGTCGTCATGGAACCTATTTGAATCATAGACCATCGAGAGTCAAAAGGCACAAGTGACAAGCAAAGCACAAAGACAAGCAATCAAACCTACTCGACAACTCAAAACAAGAACTCTTGGTGGTCAACTAATTTGGCTTTTGTGAGGGAGGTAAAGCAATTCAGGTCACAAGATATCACAATACCGAGAGTAGCAACACAGAATCAAGAAGACTTGAAAATTAAGGTCGATATGCAAGAATGATAACAAGTTAGCAACCAAGCAATTCAAACCCTTTTGTGTTGTTTAGACGGCGGAAAGATAGGCTAAGTGAACTTGTTGTCGAGGTGAATAGGAACTTCCCTAGATCGCTTGAGGCTTTCGTTTTGCTCGGTTTCTTTTTTTTTATTCAACCGACTATTTTTTGTTTTTTCAGCAACCAGATTTTTTTTAAAGAATAGATACGCAAAAGATATTTCAAGATCTTATGCGTACAACATAAGATACAGATATCAACTTATGGAAGAAAGATATGTAAGAATAACCGATTATCATGCAAGATATCACAAAATATTTTAAAAGTAAACAAGATAAGTTTATTTCCTTAAAGATATTGCGAGATCTTGGGGACTCGGATATCATAAAATAATTTAAGTTTGTTTCCTCAAAGATATTGCGAGATCTTGGGGACGCGGATACTCTATTCCTTACAGATAATATCTTTGACCGTATAAATCCAATCCCACATCTATTTCTTTACCTCAGCCAAATCACACCCACATATCTCGGTCCATATATTCGATCTCCCAAATTTCCTTTCCAAAACTGAAACAAAACAAAACAAAACAAAAAGGAAAGGAAAGAGATCCAAACCAATCCAATTTTAATTTTTTTCGGCCAACCCGAAACGCACAAGGAAAATTTCCAAACCCAATCTCTGACCAATTCACTCGGCCAAATCATTCAAATCACAAATAAAAATAGAGAAAAAGAAGTCGGTTATTCAAAAAAAAAGGAGAAAAAGTTGCATCTTCTTGTTCGATTGAGTAGTACACACTTGTTTGATCGCCCTTGTTTGCTTCACCTATCATCGCGGCCTAGCCAAAATAACCGCCAGTGAGTGTACTCGGTTGCTTGAGTCTAAGTTGACTTGCTTGATTGCTAGTGCTTTGATTACTTCTTATGCTTCTTGATCCTCGCCTTGAGTTATTTTGGCGTAGGTACCATCCATGACTTGTTGATGCTCCGACTGGCGCCCGCCCGAACACTTCCACCTGGACAACCCTCATGCTGCCCGGACCGACACAAGGTTGCACCGTCGGTGCTTTACCGGTAATGATGACTCCGAGGAGTTCTTGGAGTTGGCCCGATATATGGCTTACTACTTTAGCCATCATGACTACGACAAGTATGAGCAATGCGGCGTTGCCATTCATTGCTTCACCGGCTATGCCCTCGACTGGTGGTACTACTTTAGCTCTCATGACTCACGCCAGTGCCCACAACGATGATAGTCCCGATGCTCAGTGCGGCACCCGCGCCCGCACTCCCTCTTGTCTTCCAAGCAGTGCTCGCTTTAACACGGGTGTCTTGCACGACGATCGTCTCGGCCCCCAACGCGTTGATCGCTCCAGTGCCTGCTCCTTGGATCTTGTTGGTGCCTAGTATAGCTCACAAGCCGACTCTGCACTATGATGCTTGTTCCACCTTATCTGTTTATTACATGTTTTCCATGGCCCTCACACACTTGAAGCGAGGACTCTTCGGATCTAAGGGAGGGAGAATGATGCGATCCTACCTGCCCAACAATCGGTCTACAGTGTGGCTTGCAAGACCACGCCCTTGGTGTCCCCCTTGGCGTTCTTATATTTCCTACTTTAGCATTTCTAGTATTTTAGTACTTTCCATTTTTGGCATGTTGCCACTTTTGGTCATTTACTATATTTGGTATGTTTGTTCTTAGCACTTACTATTTTATGTCATTTCTATTTTTAGGCGTGTGTGTCCTTGTGTCAAGAGCACGGCCCATTAGGTTGGAATAAGACCCATGGTCGAATGGCTTGGCTATATAAGCTCTATGTACTTCTCTTTACGTCTAAATTAATGTTTAAATTGTCAAGTTGAAAGAAACTCATTCTTTAACCATCCGGGCGTCACCAAACCGGTTATTTGTTCGTTCAATCAAGATCATCACGTTGATCTACTCTTCCGAGTCTCATCACATTGAGTCTCAAGAGATCTCGCCAGCCTTCATCACGTTGAATCCTCACTTGATCTTCCTCGGTTTCCTCACGTGCGAAACCAGATCTATCACTGGAACCTCAACAAGAGTTGGTGTTGTGTCTTCACGGTCTAGATCCTCTCATGCGACGCGAACAGAGCCTTCGATTCGCATCACTCATGGCATGCTTCCTAGCCTCCTTCAATGCTTCCACACTCATGGCCTCGAGACATTCCCGCATAGTCATATTGAGTGATGATTTGTTGCGCCATAATAGAATTGTGCGAGACAAATTCGACCAGGAATGAAGGCCCCTTGATTCAGATTTACAACATCATGTAGAACACTCTTCACTTTCTTAGCCAACAGTTTGGTGAAGATCTTCATAAGGGTGTTGCAGCAAGAAATGGGCCTCAGATCAGTTATAAGAGTGGGATTGGGAACCTTAGGGACTAAATTAATGAAAGTGCAGTTAATATGTTTCAAGATACGCTCAAAGGAGAAGAACTCCGACACAGCATGCACAATATCATTGCTAATGATCGGCCAGCTAGACTTAAAGAAATCACTGTTGAAGCCATATGGACCAGGAGAATTATTATTACCAATACTCAAGACAACAGACTTAACTTCCACCCAAGTACGTGTTCTGCACAACTCAGAAAGAAAAGCAACATCCACAGCAGGACCCCTAATCTGAGGGAAAACCAAAGAAGGGGGAGAGGCATTGCCAAGCAACACAGAGAAAAATTGGAGAGTATGACCAACAATATCATCACGAGATTGGATATGATTTCTAGAATCATCACAGAGCAAAAGTATACGACTACTGGATTCTCTATAGTTCATCTGCTTATGGAAAATACTAGAGGTCTCCTCTCCAAGTCTCAGCCAATCCATTTTAGTTTTTTGAGCAGTAAAGGACGTATGATGAGAGATCTTCTCACAAAGCACATCTTGTTCTTGATTCACAACCTGATAAATCTGGGTGTTAAACAAATCAAATTGGAGAAGCCCATGCAGATGGCCTAAATTCTTCCGACCCTTTTTTATATCTAATTGCAGATTCTTGAACCTCTCACGATCAAACTACTTGAGGGCAATCTTAAGACTTTGAAGCTTCCTAACAATCTTAAACTGTGTCATACCAGGTAACTAGATACTCCAAACTCTATAGACAAGACCAAAGAAATCTGGATCAGCACTCTAGAAGTTCATGAAACTAAAAGGGATCCTTTTGCGCCTATTAGACCCAAACATTTGTGTAACCATGGACAAATGACCCGAAACCTTACAGGGACCAAATAAAGCACGAGAGAGAGGGTAAGCATGTCTCTACTAGTCATTGACCAACACTCTATCCAATTTACATGCAACTCTATTGTCCCCAATCCTATTGTTAATATAGATGTAGTAGTCATCAATGTATTCGAGGTTAGTGACATCATGAAGAAATGCAAAAGACTAGAGCTCATCAATATTATAAGTGGAATTAACATGGGATGAGAGCTTTTAAGCATCATACATCATGCAATTAAAGTCTCCAAATATAATATAGGGAGAATCAATGGTAGAGTCTTGGAGTATAAGGTAATCCTATTCGAAATGAATCTCCAATAACAGGATCCCAAAGAAGAAGAATACGACCTCTATCATCCGAGGAACTATTCGAAATGAATCTCTAATTTCTCATCAGATGAGAGACAACAGAAGACTCGTCAGCAGAGGCAACACGAGTCTGCATAGTAGCAAACATACAACATTGATGACTAGCGCAGAAATCAGCAACCATCTTAAATTTATTAGGATCACTAAATCCCCTAACATTCTAGCAACGCAAAGAGAGACTATCCATAAATAAAACCATCATCTGATGCTACGTTAGAGTCAAGGGCAGAAAAGGAATTACCTTCACAAACCTCAAGATGAAGCAACTCAGAAACGGTACCAGACTTAAGACCTTTGGAAGATGATAAAGTTGTTTTACCACTTGGTGAAGAACCTTTAGCAGGGGATGAAGTTTTCTTGCCACCAGCAGTTTTCCAAGCAATAGATTCAAGGGCTACCAAGCTCTGTTCTGAAAAGACTTCCAGATTTCTATTAGACATAGAGGTGGTTCAACCGAGCAGGAGGGGGAAGCTGACGTTCTTCAGACAGATCAGGGAAAAGAACATCGGATGAAAAAGCTCTACCAGGAGAATCAGGCCTAGAGAACTCAAGAATAATACTTTGCAAGGGAAAGTCACATCTGCATCTGTAGTATCACTAAATACACATAGAGAATTAAGCGAATGGAAAGGGAGAGAGGTCATACCTTGAGCCCCTTTATCCTAGAGAGGGGCTGAATCAGATAAAGAGGAAGGACATTCGGCAATGCTAAGAGCACCCGTGGTAAAAGTGCGAGGGTCACCAAGCAGTGGCGCAGAAGGGCCCACCAAAAGACAATCACTAGAGGGTGAGAGCGGGCTATGCACATGGATAGGAGAAAAATATGCAAGAATAACTTATGGCAAGAAAGATATGCAAGAATAACTGATTATCATGTAAGATATCACAAAATAATTTTAAAAGTAAACAAGATAAGTTTGTTTTCATTTGAGCTTTAGCTCCTAAGCTAAAGCTCAAATGAACCTTCCTATCCACGTTCATCTTATGACCTTCATTCACCCATCCTATCACAAGTGATGGACTTTGTGGATGAGTCACAAGACCTAACCTTTGAACTATGGACTCAGAAATCACGTTTTGATCACTTCTACGATCAACCAAGGCCAAGAAAGGTTGGTCATGGCCAGCAATGGTGCATAGGTGGTGGAAGGTTTGCTCTCGTTAGCCATAGTCAACCGTGGGGTGAATTACACAAAAGGCACCTTCACAAACTCTTCTTCATCAAATATTGGAGGCGTCTTGAAAAGCTCTTCTTCATCAAACATAGGATATATCTCCAAAAGTTCCTCTCTTTCATATATTGGCTCCATGTTTGCATAGGTATCATACCTTGGATCAAAAGGCTCTTCTTTCACTTCAGAAATCACAAAGCATTCTCCAATGGCAGCCATGGCATAGATCTCTTCCTCCTCACATGGTTTCACTTCTTCCACATCTTCCTCATGCTCATCTTCTGAAATGTAGTCTCCATGCGCATTCAAGAGCACTTGCCTTCTAGTTGGGCAATCTTTTGCGAAATGCCCTCTTCCAAGGCCCTTGTAGCACTTCAAGTCCCTAGCACGTGTCATGTCTTCCTTTCTAGGAGCTTGCTCATGATGGGACACCTCACGTCTATGTGGTGCCTCGGCTTGGTCATACTTAGGCTCAAGCCGCCTAAGGTTGGATGAAAATGAATGAGAATTGGATGAAGTTCCCCATGGCCTTGTGCTACGAGTGCTCTTCTTCTTTTGAAATCTTTGGTATACTTGTGTGGCATAATGCAACACTTCCTCAATATGCACATTCGGCCCAAACCTTTGCAAATCCATAATTTTCCCAATGTTTGAGTTCAAGCCTCCCATGAACTTAGACACAATGTACCTATTTGGGAAATGCCCCCCAAATCTGAACACAAGATGTTTGAGCTCCTTATAGAACTCCTCTAGTGTTCTTCCCCCTTGGTTCACCCTCTCAAGCTTGACATGAATCTTGTCAAAATAATCTTGATGAACGAATCTGCAATTCATTGCCTCCTTGAGTTCATTCCAAGTGGAAATGGAAGGATAGTTGTTGTAGTCACATTCCTTGTCTTCCAGCCACCATGAGTATGCAAATTCAGTGAAATGAATGGTGACAATGGAAACTCTTTGAGCATCCGAGTAGTGGTAGTAGTCAAAGATGGACTTGGTCTTAGATAGCCAATCAAGATAAGCCTCAACGTCGGACGTACCAACAAAGGGTTGTATAGTCAACTTGATCCCATGGTGGTGTTCTCTTCCATGGACCCTCTCTTCCTCCTCTTGGTAGCCATAGCCACGGGGTCATTGCATTGGCTCCCTTGGAGTAGGTTCTTGGGCTCTCACTCTCTCCCTTTGGTCTTATGGTGGCTCAAAGGGACCACACATTGGCATCATCAAAGGTCCTCATGGTTGTTGATAAGCCCTTCTACTCATCCTCTCAAGTACGGGCTGAGTGGTGGTGGTGGTGTGATACCTTGGAGGGAGGGGATGGTTAGCCTCCGGGGAGAAAGGATTCTCCATGTCGTCTTGATGGAAACTAGGGCCAAATGCTCGCCTTTGGGAGTGGGAATGCCCTCTTGGCTGGCTGCAGCTGTCGGCCTCATGAAGGTCTCCCCCACGTGGAGACTCATGTTGCTTTTCCACAACACTCCCTGATAACAGGTTTTTGTCGTGTAAAAACTGCTATGCAAAATATCCAAACAAACCTTAAACCGTAGTCCTAGGTAAGTACAGGTCGAATCCACAGGGAGGCGAATTCTATCTTAATATGCAATTTGTATGTCAAACTAAAGTAACCAAAGGGGGGTTTTTGTGAGTTTAATTAATCTAAGCATGCAAAAGTAAACAACTAGATGTGATGGATTCAGTAATGGGGAAAGGCACTTAGTCAAACAACATCCACTATTCGTATGACAAGTTGATCATAGATACTCATTCAAAATCTCATGCAATGGTAATTCCAATTCCTTTTCAGATATAACTAATAGCACAACCAGATATTATTAGCACTAACTAATTAAACAACCCTGAAACTATCAAGATTCAGTTTAACAACAGCCTTACGGATAGGAATATAGTTGGATACAATTCTAGCATAAAACAACCAGCTTTTATCCTAGAATGTAAATCAATTCTCTTCTGCATAAGACTAGCACAACCAGATACTAGTACGATGCAGTTGCTACTCTGAAATAGATATGCTCAACCAGTAACAATCTAAATCTAGCAATCAATCAATAACAATAAACCCTAGATGCATCCAAATAGAGATTATCAATATCAATCATAAACAACTTAAGCAAGAGAAAGATAAAAACCATGCAATAGATTAAGAACGAGAATCTCACAACTTTATCGAAATGAAAGCTTCAGCGTCTGACTAAGCCAGGGAGGCTTAGTTCTTCATAACGTAGAAAAGGGAATTAGGGTTTCAGAGAGATGATTCAAGATTCATTTTCAAACAAGCCTTTTCTCTACCCTCAAATACTAAAGGGAATAAAATCTAAATTAACCTAAAACGGAATAATAATAATAAAATAATAATAATAACAAACGAGATTGGGAATTAATCCCGTAATTCTCTCGCTCGGCCTCTTCGTTTGGCACTTCGCTCCAGCAAAGCATCACCGCTCAACAGCTCGGCCCAATCTTGCAGTGGCAACACGGCCCAATTCAAGCGGCGGCCCATTCCATGCATCAGCTTCAGCACGCCGACGTCATGCGGTGTCATCATCCAATTTCTTCAATTCAATTCACGCGGGGGCAATTTCTTCTTCGTTTCACGCGGGCCCCAGCCTTCAATTCCAACAATTACGCGTCATGGTGATGTCATCCTCCAATTTACTTTCCAGCTTCAATTTCACGCCACACGGGAGGAGTTCTTCACGGTGGGCCGCTTCCTCCAATTTGGGCCTCCTCCAGCTTGCTTCTCGGCCCACTCCAACAAACACATGCCCGCTGACGTCAACACTTCCATTTCTTCAGCTTTCTTCACGCGGCATTTCACGTGGCTTTTAATTAATTACCAAACTTCGCCCCCACACGCCATACACATGAATGTGTTTAAATCTACCCGAATGACACCAATAAAACCTCTAATGACTCTTACTTAAGCCCTACAAAGTAGTGCTTATCAAACCACCCCATGCTTAGACCTTTTCTCGTCCTCGAGTAAACTAATAAAGAATCTACTCCTCCAATGTAGCATCCAAGATCTCAGGAAGCATATCCTCCAACTAAGAGTCACATAACCCATGCCAAGCTCCTAGCACCAATCTCATTCACAACACATCCACAACTCAACAAGCTTAAGGGGCAAGCAGAGTACTTCCCCAAAGCTAACCCGGACATCCAAAAGTGTGAGTAACCTCTAATCCTAGCCTCCATCTATTGCTCCTTATGTCTCCCAGAGTGACCTATCCGACAATCCTTCTTTGACTCCTCTTCTTATGACGCCTCGCCAAGAATAATGAGAAATCCTAAAATCACTCTTCTTCTTTTCGCTCATTTTGCCAAGGCGCCCTTTCGGGTTTTCACCAAGCCACTCATTTCATTTTCCAATAGGTGTGCTCACATAAGCTCACGTCACTCTTGACCTCATATTACCCCAGCCTAATGCCGGTCCAAGCCACCTGCTTATTGCCTAGGCCGCCCTTTCGGGTTTTCGACCTATCCCAGGATTTCAATGATAGCCTTTTTTCAAATTTTTTGGCTCTTTTCATTTTTTTTCATTTTTCTCCTCAGCAGCGTAGCAAGTATAAAACCCCACCCCATGCTTAAACATTGCATTGTCCTCAATGTAATGAAAGACAAAAGAATAAAGCACAAGGAAAAGCAAAAAATAACTCACAACGTTGTCGAGTTGGCTTGGACACTTCCTTGTTGCTGGCGGTGTAGTCATAAAAGTTCATGTCCTGGATGTCTGGCATCAACGTTATTATCTTCATCTACCGTGCAACCATAAGAAACCATTGGTGAGTAGTGGTAATCAAACAATGCGGGGTTGCACGGCCTTCAACTCTATCAACTCCTACCACGCAACCAAGATGAACCACTCTGGTGAAGTAGTGATCAGACAGGGGGACGGGGTTGCATGGCCTTCAAAAATGGGCCCAAATGTCATCGTGGTTGGGCCCTGGTATTCCTCATCTCCAGCTGTCGACTGCAGGGCCATCATCGTTGCCAAATAAATATAGGGTGAATGTATTCCTCCGTTTAGCAACATGGTGCGCACCTCTCCGTGGGGAACTCTGGACAAATGGGTAATTTTTTTTTTTTTTTTACTTTTTCTCCCCGTTTAAGGTCTTTTCGGGGTATCTTATTTTCGTCTTTTGCTCCCCGTTTAAGGTTTTTTCGGGGCCCATTTTTTTGATTTTTAAAAAAAATTTTTTTTAAAAAAAATTTTTAATTTTTTTTTTTTTACCTGAGAAAGTGCGGCGGTCGCTGTGAAGGGTGCGGCGGTCGCCGTTTAATTATCTATGGCTAGGACTCCCATGCCTTAGATCCAGTTTATCATCTATGGCTTGGAGAAGATCAATTCGGGTCTTCTCAAACAAGGATTGAAGGTCTTTAAGAGTAACAGACCTTGCATCACTAGGACTCTTCCCTCGTAGGTCATCCATAGCATCCTAAGACAATAAACAAATGAACACAAGGAGCACACAAGATTAGTGAAAATAGAATTCACAAGTTGAGGTGGAGATTCTTACCTCAAGAATTAACTCTTCTTAACTTCTCTTTGTAGCTGGACCAAGGCTTCAAGAATTAACCACACATAAGCCAAAGTCCTCCATGAAGGCATTTACAAATACCAACTCTTGAACACCACGAGAGAGTTATGCAAAAGTTCACCAAGTGCAAGGTAAGGCTCAGAATTGAGTTTGGCCAAGACAAGTCTATTCCACATGAACCTAAGCACTTACAAAATTATAAAGGACACAAACCAAGACATGCAAGATGCTACTAGGTATTTAGTCCCTTACAATTTTCACTTTGCACAACAAGAAAATTTTTGCAACACTTTACTTTTGCTCATTTCTTTCTTGGGTGGTCTAATGTTTTTATGGCCTTCCCTTTTGCTACTTAGGCCAGAAATTTCTAGATCCAACCACTCTTTCTCGAGCTTGATTACTTGTTTTCACTTTACAAGACATTTCCTCTTTGAGTTACAACTCAGTTTTGCAAAAACATAACACACCAATCACTTGCACATGCCGCTTATAATGTCCACTTCTCAACTGAATTTGCATAAAACATAACACACCAATCATTTGTAAATTGTAATTTGCATAAAATACTTGGGTATATGACGTGAATAAGGCAGAAAGAAAGCAATCAATTCAGAAATAGGAAAGGGTGGAAGTTAATGCACTCACTTAATGGAACTCTTATTAATAGGGGCTGAATAATTGAAGTAACCTTCTTTTAATGAGGCTTTCAGTTTAGGGACCTCAAGAGGTCATCTTCAACCTCAAAGCAATGAAGCAAACAGATCACAAAATGCAAAAAAGTGCAAGAAATCGGACACAACACACACAAGGCTAGAACAAACTTGGCGAAAGATTGCACACTTTTCTTGCAAGATTCAAGCGAGGGTTTTTCATACTTACCTTGATGAAGTGCTCTGATACCATATGATTGGTCCTTGGTGGAGGATATTGAACTGGTCAAGAAAAGGATTGCCCCTCAAGCCGATGAAGACAACTCTTGTAACCGGATCCGAGAGCGACGATGTGTTGTTGATGAAGATGGGTCGATCGAATGGCTTTGATGGAAGTATGAGGGAAATTTGAAGGGATATGCAATTGGACAAGTTGGATATATGCACCAAAATGGCCCGAAGAAGTTGTATTCCAAATTGGTGGATAAACTCACCACAAATCGGGCTACAAAAGTTTTTGGATAGACTCACCAAACAAAATGTCAAACCCTTTGGTTTCTTGAATTTTTTAGAGGAAAACTCAAGAATATTTTCAGATTAAACGTGCCAAACAATGTCTGCAAATTGAAGTGCTTAAAGGGAAAAAAATACCAAGATTTATAAGGATGAAAAATATCAAGAGTCTTAAGTGAAAAACACTTATTGAAGTGACTTAATGATCAGCAGGCGTTCTTGCTTTAAATGGGCTTAAATTTAGACTTGAGATTTTGGACTTCATGGGCCTTGTCTCCACCAAAATTAGGCCCAAAGGCACGAGCCAATTTGGAGAACGCCTAGAAACAAAATCGTGACATTGCCGACGTCGGGGACATCCCTTTCTCTTAAGACATCTCTGAGCCAACCTCTACTTTGCTCGGCACTCTTGATCTTCGTAGGTATCTTGGGTCATGAGAATCTTGTGGTAGAAATTTGGAGTCATTTGGAGTAGTTTGGCTCGGTGGGTTGCGAGGAGGAAGTGATGGCGCGGATGGCATCGACAGTGGCTTCTCCGCGGCACTTGACTCCTTGGTTCCTAGGCGTGACTTGTCCTTGGCATATTGACCTTGATGTGGCACAAGTAGAGTCACATAACTATCTATTGAATTCCATTAGGCCAGACAATGGTAGTGTGTTTCATATTGGATTCCTCAACTGTAACTTCGACTAGCATACATGCATAAGAGATACGCTCCGCAGAGCACGTTAGACTATCTACGCAGATAGGTTTTCCAATAGATCTACCAATGAGCCCCAGAGTAGTTTCATCAAAGAGAGTGAGATCCAAATTGGATAAATAATCCACACATGCACAACTTGGAAGGAACACTAGTCAATATACATACTACTGGACCAATTTTGAGCATTCCATTATTCTTAAAATGAAGAGTAGGAGTATTAACCTTCCAATTTTGATGCATAAATCCCATGAGGGTTGAGGTCCAACAACCACTCCAATGAGGGTATGTTGCCATCTAGCAACACCTTTGGCAATATGAGATTGTTGTAAGACAACTCGACCTTTCTACATATCAGGATGAAAAGAAATTTCCCCAGCATTCAAAATAATACGATTACCGCTAATGGCTTGTCTAAATGACTTACCCTTATCCACACTAGGTTTGGGAGCTAGTGTTGAATAGGCATCTGGCGAAGTAGAAAGCGGAGGAAATTGTTGAGAAGAGGGGACATTAGCATGAGCAATCTGCGAAGGATCAATATTGTGGGCATTCCTCTGAGGGCCAATGTTCAGAGGGTGTTTCAGTGGAGGAACAAGGATATTGCTCACAGTAGAAGGAAGAGCACTGGAAGATGGCTTAGTAAGAGAACTAAGAGACCCAAGGACAACATCCAACGAAATACCGATATCACTTAGTTCATTAAGAATCTTATCCAAGGGATGAACATCATCAAGGGTCGAAGACTTCTTGTGAGAAGGTTGAGCAAAGTCAAGAACGCCGCTGAGTTAATTACTGGGGATGTACTATTCACAGAGGGAGGAGCCAAAGCAGTCCCAATGTGAGCAAAATTACGGGCATCATCTAGGTTCAAGGAGCTCAGTAGATCAGGGGTTGATTCAACTGCCTTGGTACAAAGTGAATTCTCATAATTCAAAAAAACAATAGCAATAGCATCTCAGCTCAAGGAACAAATGGGTAAAGAGCTTTCAATTGAACCCAAAACCTTCGTAGAATCATAAGCAACACTAGGGCCTTCAACTAAACTCAAAACCTTCGAACAAAGCCTTAGAGCAGGGGTGGATCTACGGGGGGCTGAGGGGGCGGCATTGTAATATCCCTCATTTTATAAGGATAATTTGGAATTTTTCCAACTCCCGTATTACACGTCGAATTTATTTCAGAGAAGTTCAGACATTCGGTAATATGTTTGATCTCTGTAATAATTTTTCTAAGTGAAATAAAATACATTTCGACGTATTTTGGGACTTAATACTCGTTCGTGTACGATTATTTTTATCCGGGGCTAAGGCCAAGTTGTTCCAAGTTACAACTGATGAAAACTGGCCTTGGCGGCGACCGCCGTAAGGCAAGCGGCGACCGCCGCCAACTAGTCGACGTCATCGTCATCCTCATCTGGCCAAGTGGCTCTAAAAGCAGCGACCGCCGTCGGAAAGCAGCGACCGTTGCCAGGCACAAAATGGGCGACGACCCCATGTCGACAGCGGTGACCGCCGCCAATGTTACAGGTTATCAGAGGCCTAGCCTCTACGTTGCCGGCGATTGGGAGACCTCCGATCTTAGCCATCCACGTGCCCCTTGTTGTCTCCCCTGGTGCTGGCTATTTAAGGAGGAGATTGGGAGCTGAATTGTAGCACAAAACCGATCTCAATCTCTCCCAAATCACTCGCCGGAGTTTCGAGCTTGTCGTCGGAATTATTTTCGAGCTCTCGTCTAAGCTTCGTTGGTGTTATTTGGTGGTTGCAAAGTGAAGCTTTGGAAGCCATTAGAAGCTTAGAATCCAAAGCAAGGCTAAGGAGTAGCAAATCGAACGTCGCCGGTGAGATTTTCTTCTCGCATTTTCTGTGCAGTTCGTAGCGGCGCCCGCCTTAAGGCAGGCGGCGACCGCCGCCACGAACAGCGGCGCCCGCCATAAGACAGGCGGCGACCGCCGCCCAGTGACCCTTGGTCTATTTCGGCCTTGGCTTCTGTGGCTTTCGATCGGGCTTCGTTCCTTTCGATTCCTTTCGTTATTCTTTAGATTCGTACTCGTGTTTGTCGAATCTAACTTAGTATTTCTTTATGGGTCGATCCGAAGGAATCTGTGTTGCCAGATCTGTCCTTGTTTCGAGCCCGGAAATCCTATCGTCGTCTTTAAGCTTCTGCGGATTTAAGGCAAGTGGTGGTTCGCTCTTGCTCATCATTCCATATTTTAATTAATTATCAAATGTTTAGTTGTTAATTAATTTGGGATGATTTACTGTTTGCGTTGGGAACAGTTTTGTTAAATGATATGATTAAAAGATGATATTATAATAGGTTGTATATCTGTTAGAACAACGCTATTATATATGTGATTAAAACATAATATTATACTAGGTTGTATATCTGTTAGAACAACGCTAGTATAGATATATGTTTTTGATGTTGGCCATGATGGATGTGATGTGGATTATTACTGTGTTGAACTATTTAGTTAGCACGAGTATTAGTAGGAATGTTGGACTCGTTGAGGTCCAGTCGTTTCTTGATAATTATTGGTTGAGAGGGCATCGGAGACCCTGACACCAACTGGCGGATCATGATCGTCCTCTATCCGAGTATAGAGGTGGTGCACTTAGCTAGTGTCACAAACGTTGGGAAGGATTCCCGTCTATATATGTCCCTCATGAAGAAACATATATCTAAAAGCTTATAATGTGATGTGTGTTTTGGAATTAAATGAGATAAGTGCCATTGTCGCACATAATTAATATACCCTTGGGCGAGTAGTGCAGCTAGGCAATAGTGCAGCTAGGAAATCTCGTCTTGACTTTGATCAGAGTAACGTTCTCTTTCCAATCTGGATTCGCCTTGGGCGGTGAGGTTGGTCGTGAGCCGAAACATCAAGTCATTTTTTGAACGCTTGTATGATATTAAATAAGTTTCCCAACATTTGTCATGCTTTCGATAAGACTCATTTCGTTGGAGTCTTCTTTTGGGATTGATTGCTGTGAGACTCGGTCTCCAGAATCTTCTCTTGATCATGCCTTTTCATATATTCTAGTAGGAGTATGGTTGTTGACTATCGTTATCGGTTGTGATTCGAGAGACGATGAGTCTAACCTAATACGTCTACTTCGAACCACTCTGATTTGTACCCTTGCGTAGTCTTTCATTAGACTAACCAACCGCAATTGTTCTCTGCATGGTTGGCTGGTGTCATCCGTTCGATTCGGCACATCAGATAAGTTGCCATCCCGTGAAGGCTAGAACGACTATAGAGGCGAACGGTGTTTTTGATAAGTTTATCCAGGTTAAGATCTTTGGCGGGTGATCATTGCAATCAAGAACCTTTGTTGGTTATTTAAAAGACTTTTGCTGTGTTAAATATGTTTTGTGTAAAGACTTCCGCTGTAATGAACCTGATTTTGTATTTTGGATGTATTTCGGATTATGGATGTAATGCCGAAATAATAATTTTAATCGAAGGTTATGATATTTTGTATCATAATTGTTGTTTGATGATTTATATCAACTGGTAAAGCCTTGGGTGACATCGGACAGAACGTCTGAGGTCACTGGCGGTAATGCCTTTCCAAGGGAATATTTTGGGGGTGTTACAGGCATCCCCCGCTTCCTCCCGGCAAATCCATTATAATATGTCAATTTTTTGGTTAAGCCCCCTTTGAATTTTCAATTTTCATTATGTATACATAAAATGATAAGAAAATGACAAGAAAAATGCATTGGCCTAGTGGTATTTGTCTTGGAACTTGTGTGAAAAAAGCTAAAAGTCATGGGTTCAAGTCTTCAATCTCTTCCCCAACCCTTCTTTTTATACTTTTGTTAAAATATTGAGTCGTAATTGCCATATTAATATCTTTGTGTTTATTAAGCATGTATATTTCTCTTTCTTTTTTATTTTTTCTTCCATGTTTCAATTTTTTCATAACACAAAAATTGAAAATCTTACATTATTTAAATAATCTTTCAAAACGCTAAAAAATAAAGTATATATTGCATTAATTAATCAAATTTCAAAAGGTGAATCTCATACTTTTTTTTCCTACAGCAACCAGATTAGGGGCCACATATGAGCAAGGCGCCACTAACTCAACTACCAGATCTGGACGAAACTGCTCACGAACCACACCATTGCTGAGGCCAGAGGCTACAACCACATGAAGAAGCATGTCCACATTTAATTTATTATATGTTATTTTATCTTTATTTTTTTTCAAAGATATTTAATTATATATTTAAGATTTCTATCCTAAACCTATTACTAATATTTTCTTATTAAAATAAAAATCAATTAGGCAGATTACAAATCAACCAATCAAAGAACATTACAAATCGATTATGAATATTACATATAAATTACAAAAGATTACAAACAAACAAAAATTGGACTGAAGAACATGTGTTTTCTTCAACGGAATATGATCGATTGAACTCTATTTGAGTTTTCTTCCTATGGAGACTCCATCAGTTCTAGATATTTATCTGCAGAAGTTGAAAATCAGGGTTAGCTTTCATAAGGTACACACTATCTGATGATGCAAAGAATCCAAATCTATCGAACTATAGACTGCACATTCCCTTGGATGATTAAAAAGATCCAATTTTGTATTGATGAAAATGGGCGGTTAAATCTGATTTCCAACATATCAAACACGATAACAAAATGAATGAAACACACATTCAACAATAGAGCAAGTAGCACATTGTTCTGCTAAATTTTTAAGATTTATGATTGGAGAGCTATTTTTTCTCAAAATTATAAAGTATTTCGGTCAGACCATTATCAAGTTATAATCTATAGATCGACTCGGATAGTAGGTTCATAAAAATTATTGAGTTGAACTAACAAAATAATCTGTCATAACAAAATTATTCCTACATTGAGAATTGAGTTTAAATGAATGATTGAAGAGAACTCAAGATGTAAATGCAAACCTTTACGAAGGAGTCTTTGATGTAGTTTCTCATACTCTGAATTTGTTATGATAATATTCCTATAATGAGAATTGATTTTGAAGCAGAACACTCTGCACCGAAATCAAATACTCGGTAGAGCTGTATTCACAAAACATTATGCAACATGATTGAATAACTTATTATAAGAGAAATATTGCGAGAATATTATATATAATCAGCAAGATTATTTTCTATATTTTTAGATAGTTTTTTATTCAGTATTATCTTTTCATTATATTGTTAAGTTTTTCATCATTATATTATGATTATAGGTGATTTTATTCAACGTCTTAGACTCCGCAAAGCCATGGACTGAACACCATTTTATTCATGAACATGTATTTGTCATTTTGGTACCATTTAGTTTTGGCTCTTTATACATTTATGATAATTAATCGTGGCCTTTTTAATTTTCGGATACGTGACATAGTTTCATAGTCACGCTTGCGTTTTGCGTAAATGTGATGTAGTCTCATGCTCACGCAAAGCGTACGCGTGACATTGTGATCTTATTTAGCAAAAGAAATGAGCATAGCTAGCATCACCCAAAAATTTTCAATTGCCACCACCCCCAATCTCATTCATTCTCTCCGGAACCACTATTAAAATCAACTTTTAACTCTTTAAGTAGGGTCGGGTTGCTTTAACCAAAAAGTGTTCTGGATTTTTGGTTCTTCTCCTTACCATGCCCTCAAGGTTTAATTCAGCTCGGCTATTCATAAATCTACTATATATATACTAAACTAGAACCTAACTACACAACATGACATCCTCTCATTAAAACTATCACACGTAAACCATATCAAAATTCATGCATTTTTTTAAAAATAACATTTTTTTTGTCGGAGCAATATCTAAATAAAAATTTATTTCTATTATCTTAATTTTTCTAAATTTAAAATTCAATCTAATCATAAATATCTCATCTAAATAATATATTAAATCTACTAGAATAATTTAAATATCTCAAAAGAGTTATGTAGATATTTAATGTTCTTGGAACAACATTATTTCAAAATTAATTTAAATAGTGTTAAGAGACTGCGTATTATCATATCTTTTGAATATATTAGGTATTTTTTGAATATTCTCTTTTAATTTTTGATATTGTACTAGAATAAAATTATTGTCACATCACTAAATTTATTTCAAAATTAGATAAGATATATTAGGTATTTTTTGAATATTCTCTTTTAATTATTTTATTAATTATTCACATTTTATTCAAATTCCTCTTAATTCATATATTTCTAGGTATAAGATGGAATTCAATATATTACGTATGTACGAAATTACATTGATATTTATTAATTGATTATTAGTAAATATTTTTTTTCTATTTTCGTACTTATCTTAATTTAATTATATATATTGTCACTAATAATATAATTTTTCATATTTTAATATTTTTAAAATATAAATAGAAATATTTTTAATAATTAAAAATAAAATCAATATAAAATTTTATGTAAACTCTGTGTATGGACGAGAACTAAGCTAGTTGATAAAAAAAGAATTGGTCGATGCGTGAAATTAAAATGAGCAGAAAATGTCAAAGTAAAGAACAAATAACAAGAAAACTTGACTATCAACCCCCAAGAAAATCAATTATCAACATGGAAAATAGAAAAAAAAAAAGTAGCTTGGTTTAATTAATTTAATTTGAAATGTATATATATGAAAGCAGAAATATGGAGATGCATCGGTTATTGAGGGTTTGTTAGGTAATGAAGTTTATAAAGAGTTTTTTGTTTATAAGTAGTGTATAAATAGGATTGTAGAAAAAAAAATATTTAGTAAAAAGTTGATTTTTATGAGTATGTGTGTAGTTTATTAGAAAAGTGTGAGTAGTGAAAAAAAAAATTATTATATGTTTACCGAAATGTATAGAAGTAGGTTTTTAAAACAAAGTGTTTTTATAAATATTAAACAAGTTCAACCAAACAAACCCTGAGTTTGGAGGTGAGAGTATTTATAAAGATTTTTTTGGTTTAAAAGTACTTTTTGGTTAAAAAGTGTGAGTAATGAGAGTATTTATAAAGACTTTTTTAATTAAAAAGTATTTTTTTTAGAAAAAATAGTTTTTGAAATTTAAATTTTGGATAGTTTGGGAAAGTGTGTAAGGAAAAAAAAGTATTTTTTTATAAATAAAGACATTATAAATATTAGGTCAAATAAGACGTTATCTGATTTGGAGGTTTTTCGTTTGTCACGTTCTCATCTTAATTCCCTTGTTTACCCCTATAGTCAAAATGCCAAATTCCTTTACCTTCGCGTTTTTTTTTTCTAGTCTCTATAATTGATAATTACCAATTCTGGTTATTTTCAATACTTCATAATGTAATTTTTTTTTTACGATTATTTAAAACTGTTAATTATTCAAAAGAAAATATGCATATTATTAAATTAACTTTTTTACCTAAAATATATGTTAACATTCATTTTGGACAATATATATTTCGTATCTGTATAGATGAGGTTTGAAAAACATGATGCGTATAATTAAGCAAATTGGATACATAAATTTGTTATTCATATAGTTTTCATGCATAAACAAATCTATTATATATATACTAAATTAGAATAAAATTACTTCATATGACACCTCCTCATTAAAATCGTCATATTTCATTTTATCTTTTTATAACTTTTCTTAAATAAATTTAATTATATATCAATGATTTTTATCTTAAACATATCACTAATCTCTTCCTAATTTGAATACAAATCAATCACAAAGATTACAAATCCGAAATTTCCTATTTTAAATAAAAATCAATCATCTATATCTACTTAAAAGTTGGCTTTCTTGTCATTCAATGCTAACTTTTAAGTAGATAAGTAGGATAAAATAATGACAAAAGCCACATTTGTTTAGCAATTTTTTTTTTTGTATAGATTTTCAAAATACTTATGAGATTAAAAACAAAATTTTAAATTTCTTTATCATAAAACATGCCCTCACTCTATAAAATGTTTTAAACTAAGCAATGAGTGCCCTATAGAAAAATACGAAAAATGTCCATAAAATTTTAAAATATCGATTGAATCTTCAATGTTATATTGTTGTAAAAATTCAACTATGAAGTTTAAACATTATTGGTCATATTATGGTATTTTTTAAGGAAACTCTTTGGTAGAATTCAAAAACTATATAGCAAAAAAGTTATATGTCGATAAAAGTTAAAACTAAAAAATATAAATAGATATATAAAAAAGATAATCATGATTAAAAAAATCTTATTTAACAATCAAGAATTCAAGATTTATTCAACTCTACCTCTCTTATTTTTTCAATTCTATTCAAACTGAACCCTTTAACGACAAATCAACAAATATTATCAAGTTCTCTATATCGTGATAATGACAATCTAATAGGTTAGATTAGAAGGATTTGTTTGATGTGACTATTTATAAAGACTTTTATAGAAATGTATTTTCTTATTAAAAGTTGCTTGGATAAAATGTATTTATCAATAGAAAAAATATGTAGTACAATTAAGAGAAATGTGTAGAAAATTTTACTTTTACACAACTTTTAAAACACTGAAAATATTTTTTCTTAAGAAATACCTTTGTGAACTCCTCAATTTTTCAAAATAAAAAGCAACAAAATTTTGAATTCCTTTTTTTTTTTTTTGCCAAAAGGTAAGAATTTTATTGAAGGTTGGGAAAAAGGCCCAACGTCTTGAATACAAACACTAATATAAAGCAACAAGAAACAAAGATACAAGCCAAAATAAAAACAAACAAAATACAAGGAGCAAATCCAAGCAACATACAACAGAAATAAAAAACAACAGAACCAAACAATACAAGTCTGATTACAAAACAAAACAAGCAAGCCACAAGACAGTACAAAAACCAGCCTATCCACACAAAGTAAAAGCTAAATCCTGAGTCGCCGTCTCATTGCAGTACCTCTACGACCACTCACAGAGGCAAGGTGTAAGATTCTGAACTTGCAAGCATCAATAATCTTCTTCGCAACATCCACCTCATTGACAACTACCCCTTCAAATATCACTGCATTTATGAGTTGCCAAGTAAAATAAACAGTAGCTGTGACAGCTAGCAGCTTAGATAAGTAGATGTTGTTGTTTCTCCTTCCACAAACAGCAAACCAATTCCACCACTCTATAAGACTGCTCTTCCTTGTGTGAATACCCTGCCACTCCAGTACTTTTGAAGTAATGGAGCTAACCACCGAGCAATCAAACCATAGATGCTCCTCATTCTCTACTTCATTTGAGCACAATGAGCATCTAGGATCATTGATAATGCCCCACCTGTGCAATCTGGCAGCCGTAGGGAGTCTCCCAAGTGTGGCCAGCCAACAAGCAAAGCTCCATTTCTTAGCTTGGAGCCCTTTCCATATCACATCACACCATGGGATCAAATGCTCCCTTGGCCTTAGCAAAGAATAGAGGCCTGAAGTGTTTAACTTCCCATTACTATTAGTAATACTGGGATCAGAAAACAAGACTTGGCGATGAAGAATATGGTCTCTGATCTTCAATATGTTTCTCTATAACCAGGTGCAAGATGAGTTCTGTTGAATCTGCCAAATATTACTTCTCTTGATAATATTATGCTTCACCCAGGTAGTCCACAAATTAGACTTGTCCCAATGTAATTCAAACACAGATCTACAAAGTAAAGTCTTGTTCCATGAAAGGAGCTCTTTGAAATTCAATCCACCATTTTCATATTCCTGGCAAACTATCTTCCAAGCAACAAGATTCTTACCTCTACCAAGCTCCCCCGACCAGAGATATGATCTACACAAACTCTCAACTCGTCTGATCACTTTCTTAGGAAAAGGCATGATCTGCATCCAAAAGGTAAATACACCTTCTAGTACAGCTCTTATTACCTGAGCTCTCCCAGAGTATGATATTTTCCTTGCACTTCGACAATGCAGCACATGTTTTAATCTGTCAAAAAGAGGGCCATAATCATCAACCTTAAGCTTTCTAGAGTGGAGAGGAATACCAAGGTACTTCACAGGAAAGACCCCCTGATCAAATCCAAGTAAATTGGCATACTCCTCCCTCTTGGCATGGCTAAGGCCCCCAAAGAACACCTTGGATTTAGAGCTATTAGCAATCAAACCTGATTCCCTGGCAAACTCCATGAGACATTCTTTGATAATCTTCAAGGAAAGAGGATTAGGCTTGCAAAAAATCATCAAATCATCAGCAAACGCAATACTAAGTAATTTGAGCTGTTTACACTTAGGATGGAAACCAAACCCCTTCTGCTGGCTGGCTTTGAGCAGTTTCCTAGCAAACATCTCCATAACTATGACAAAGAGAAAGGGGGAAAGAGGATCACCTTGTCTCAACCCTCTTTTATCTTTGAAAAAACCTTTTGCCTCTCCATTGATTATAACAGAATATGTAGGATTAGAGACACATTCCATGATCCAACCTATAAGTTTCTCAGGAAAATTTAAGTATAGCAGTGCCCTGTGTAAATAGTCCCAGCTAACACAATCATATGCCTTTTGAAGGTCGATTTGAAGGAGACATCTTGGAGAAATGTTTTTTACTATCATAACCCCTTATAATTTCTTGAGCAACAACTATATTATGGTTAATAGAGCGGCCAGGGATAAAAGCTCCTTGGTTTATAGACACAAAATCATCAAGCAGTGGTCTCAGCCTTTTCACAAGGATTTTAGAGATGATTTTCATCATAGTATTGCAGCATGAGATAGGTCTAAAATCCTTAACAAGGAAAGGGTTATCTGCCTTGGGGATAAGGCTCACAAATGTGGCATTAGACTCTCTCAGAATTCTGCCTCGACTGAAGAAATCTTGGACAGCAGCAACAACATCTTGTCCCACTATTTCCCATCCATTTTTAAAGAAAAGACTCCCAAAGCCATCAGGGCCAGGGGACTTTAGGTTGCTTATATTGAAGGTAGCTTCTCTGATCTCTGCAGCACCTGGCAATGAGCAAATATTAGAGTGATGAACATTATCTATTTTGTTACCTCCATAGCTATCAAAATTAACACCAGTCTGTGAGCATTGAGTTCCAAAAAGATTGATATAGAAGGTTAGGATCTCAGATTCAATGTCTATGGCTGCTTCAATCACTTGCCCCTGAGCATCCTTTAAAGCAAATATACTAGATCTAGCTTTCCTCATCTTGATGCCATTATAGAAAATTGGAGAGGTATCTTCCCCTAGTTTTATCCAATCAATCTTGGCCCTTTGAGCAACAAAACTCTGGAGCTGTTTCATTCTCAGATTGAGCTCATCTCTAGCAACCACAACCTCTTGTTGCTTAATCTCACATGAGAAGTCAAGCTGAAGAGCATTGTTGGCTTCCTTCAATCTATCAACACAATCTTCTACCATTATCTCTAGCTGTCTTAATCTACCTCTCTGCCATCTTTTCAACACAGCTTTAGTCTTCTTCAGTTTGGACGCCAGAATAAACTGAGCATTACCATTGATAGTCTTCTGCCAAGCATTAGAGATCAAGTCAAAGTAATCAGGTTCCTCAATCCAATAATTTCGAAATCTAAAAGGAATCTTCTTAAAACTAGGGTTAGGATTAACATAAACAACAGCAAGGGAATGATCAGAAATCAGTGGATCAGCAAAGAAAACTCTAGATGTAGAGAAGCAGCCTTCCCAGTTATGATTAATAAGAACTCTATCCAGCTTGCAAGCCACCCTATCTCTGCCCTCTTGTTGATTGTTCCAGGTGTAAAATGCTCCAGAGAAAGTATGATCATATAACCGAGTTTGATCCAAGACCTGCACCAGCTCCTCGGTGCACTGAGACATATTACCTCTGAATGAAAGCTTTTCAGCAGATTGAAGCAAACAATTGAAGTCCCCTAAAATAGTCCATGGTTCAGTTGTTCCATTGGCTAAACTCAGAAGATCATTCCATAGCTGTCTCCTCTCACTTTTAGCATTAAATGCATACACAAAGGTTGCAAGGAAGCAAGTCAACTTGTCTCTACTAACCACCTTGCAATGAATCAACTGAGGTGATATCATAAGAGGGACAATACTAAGAACCATTGGGTCCCAGGAGACCCAAATTCTACCTCTATTACTACCCGAACTATTAGTGACATAATGCCATTGAGCCATCAACTTCTTAGACAAATTGGCTTCTTTCTCTTGAGGAATCTTAGTTTCCAGAAGGCCTATGAGACTAAGTTTATTTTTCTTCACAAAATCCCTCACTAGGTGAGGTCTAGGGGAGTTGCAACACCCCCTAGTATTCCAACTTCCAATGATGATTTCAGCCATTGTTGGGGATGCTAGAGTTGCTACAACTCTTTTGACCATTCAGTGAATCAGATTTTCCTTTCTTGGCAGGATTGAGTCGAGTGCTATAAGGTTGAACTGTTATAGCATTATTTGGAGAGTCCAGAGAATCCCCTAACTCAGCAACAATAGGAAAGGTAGGCTTATTTCTACAATTATTCTCATCTATGATCATATGCTTACCTTTAGATCTCCCTATGTTGGCTTTAGGATCAGCAGTCTTTGTGGATTGAAGCTGTTTATTGCAGTTATTTTCATCAAGCTTACTCTGCTGATTCTTATCCGAGTCTCCTTCTCTCAAGTGTAGTTGCCCTATGTTGGTTGTAGGAGCAGCAGTCTTTGTGGATAGAAGCTTATTATTGCAGTTATATTCATCAAGCTTGCTCTGCTGGTCCTTATCCGAATTCCCATCTCCCAAGTGTTGTTTAGCTACCCAGACATACTTCTTACCTTTTGCTACCTCCTTCTCCAGTACATTACTCTTAGAATTCTGATTAAACCTCATTCTATTAGCTGCACAAACCTCAGTAGAGTGGCCAAACACACCACAAGTAGCACAAGTCCACGGTAACCACTCATACCAAATGCGGATCTTGTAAACTGTTCCATCTGGACCAATTAGTTTCACTTCTGGCTTCATAGTATCCTCCACACTAACCATGATCAGAAGGCGAGCATAGGAAATATTGTTCCTTGTTGCGGTGAATTGATCCATGCAGATTGGGGACCCAATCATGCTGCCAATAATGATAAGCATCCTTTCTGAGCATAAAAGTGGATCAATGTTGCACAACTGAACCCAGGCTGGGACCTTGTCAAAGCAAGACCATACCATAGGGGAGCCCAACTTCCATTCCTTCAGCACTAGGGGCTTAGAGTCAAGCACAAGCCATGGCCCCTGTTCCATTACCCAATTCATATGTTCTCGGCATTTGAATCTGAAAATCCAAATACCATTAGCTCTCAGATCAACCTCAGGAAGCTCAACATCCCAATTCTGCTTCATGAACTCCATTATAACATCAGAAGTCACATTTACCCCTAAAATCCCTCCGATCAGCGTAAACTGCCATTTAAGCAATTCAGAATTCACATCACTAATATCAAATTCAAACGTATCTCTGTTGGAAAGTTCAATGCAGTTTAATTTGTGTACTAGATGCTTAGATCTAGGTTTAGGCCCTTCAGCAACAGGTAATTCAGGAGAAATTGTTCGATCGATCGAAGACGAAGACCTCGTCGTCGCCATAACGTCTTCGTCCAGTGACTTATTCATGCCTATCTCCACAACGGATTGTTTTTCACCATAATTTGGACTAGCAATCGGACATTCATTACAAATCTCCGTAATCGGATTCGAGAACTGAACCTGTTTAGATTTGGTCGGAACCTTCGACGCCGGATGAACAGCTCCGATCTGAACCCTAACTTCCTTCTGAGCAACAACAACGCCAGCCTTACCGTTCTTCTTAGTTTGCCTAGTCGTCACGCCCCCTCCCGGACGGGCCGGAGAAGCCATTTGCGATGGATCAACCATGGACGTTATTGTCGTGTGGGTGAAGAAATCGCTATCGGCAGCAGAGAGCGGAATTTGAGACCTGTGCTATAAAGAACAAAAAACAAAGAACAAAAAAACTAGAACACAATTTAGATAATGTTATTATTTTTAATTTCATTTTAAAAATAATCCGGTATAGATTTTTTTGTAACACCCCCAAAACTTAACTCTTTTGGAAAGGTATTACCGCCAGTGACCCCAGTGTTTCTTACCGAGATCACCCAAGGCTTTACCAAATAAATACAATTTATGAATTGCAATTGATACAAAAAGATCAAGCATTAAATTCCAAAACATAACATTGTTGAGGAAACAAGAGTTACGGGATTACAACCCAATCCCGAATAGGTCAAAACACAGAGTTCAAATAAAGTACAGCGGAAGACAAATAAAAGATTTTACAAACGGAGTTGTGATCGTGATGATCACTTGCCCAAGGATCTCAACCTGATTAAAAGCAATTATTAAAACATCCAAAAATAACCGTCGTCTTCATAGTCAATCTAGTCTCCTCAAATCTTCACTCTATCTGATGTGCCGAATCGAACGGATGACACCAGCCCACATGCGGAGAACAAAGTTCGTGGGTTAGTCTACTTGAATAGACTAGCAAGGGTAAAAAGCAGAATGGTTCGAGTGATCGTAACCATTTACTATCATTGTCCCTCGAATAATAACCGAAGGGACGATACATAACCCGGCACTTTCACGGAATAACAACAAGAGGTATGCATGAGAGAAGATTCTGGAAGACTTCATCTTCACAGAAATCGACTCGAAAAGAGACTCCAAGAGATTGAGTCTTTAAGGAAAAATGACAAATCTGGAATGATTACAGGATCATACAACAATGATTTAAAACTGACTGAGATGCTTCGGTTCACGACCAACCTCATCGCCTACAGCGAATCCAGATTGGAAAGAGAACGTACTACATTCAAGTCAAGATGAGTTTTCCTAGCTGCACTGAACTTAGCTGCACTACTCGCCCAAGGTATATTAATCATGTGCACTCGGGCACTTATCTTATTTAATTCCAAAACGAGCATTACGTTATAAGCTTTTACATCTCCACACAAGAGATATCGGATCTCCTCACAAGAGATATCGGATCTCCTCACAAGAGATATCAGATCTCCTCACAAGAGATATCGAAGGGATGAACCCTAGAAGATTTGGCACTAGAGAAGTGCGCCTACCCTGTGAAAGGGTATGGTCATGACCAAAGAGAAAGTACTGGGGATGAACCACCAAGTACCAGTTATAAAGAAACATCTAAACCCCCTCAAGGTACATAGCGTTCCTAGCCACTAGTGCTAACTAAACAGTATAGCACAACAACAGTTACTGGATAAATCCACATAAAGGCCTGAAAGGCGATCACAGATAATAGCGTTGTTCTAACAGATATACAACCTATTATATGATTTTCAAAACAGTTTAACAAAACCGTTTCAAGACAAACAGAATATTCATTCCAAATTAATTACTCAGATAAACTACTGATAATTAATGTAAATATGGAACGAATGAGCAAGAGCGAACCGCCACTTGCCTTAATCCGCAGAGTTTGAATGAAGTCTAACGACGGGATTCCGGGCTCGACACAGAGACGAATCTGCCAACTCCGGTACCTTCGGATCGACCCATACAGAAACCCTAAGTTAGATTCGACAAACAACAATACCGATCTACGAAAGAACGAAAGGAATCGAAGGAAACGAAACCCGAACGAAGGCTACGGAAACCAACACCAACAACCCGGCCAACAACAACTCGCCGGCGGGCGCCACAACAATCACGGCGGGCGCCGCTCAACCACGGCGGGCGCCGCTCAACCACGGCGGGCGCCGCTCAACCACGGCGGCTGGCCTCCTTCATCACGGCGGTCGCCGTTCACTACGGAGGGCGCCGTCTCATGCCGGCGGTCGCCGTGTTCCTCACGGCGGGCGCCGTCTCCTGCCGGCGGTCGCCGCCTTCGAGCCGGCGGTCGCCGTGATCCTCGCGGCGGTCGCCGTCGCGAACGAAAACAGAAATACGAGAGGAGAAAACTCACCCTCGACGATCGATTTGGCTTGTCTTTCGCCTTGCTTGGTTTCTAGGCTTCTAAGGGCCTCCCAAGCTTCCCCTTGGCCACCGAGAACGACACTAAATGAGCTCCGACGATCCACTTAGAGCCTTCTCGAGAGAGAGCGTTTTCTTTGAGAGCGTTTTTGAGAGTCGAGAATCTGAGAGCGCTTCCGCGTCTTTCGCACCCTCTTCCACCCTCACCCAACACCTCTATTTATAGAAGAAATTAGGGTCCTTGCCTCTTGGACAATATCCAAACCCTTTTGCCCCTTGGACAATGGCTCTTGGACAAAAACCTTTGGATAAAGAATCTTGTACTATTGCCCATTAGATAACAACTCTTGGGCAATAAACTTGTACCAATCTTAATCCGCATTAACGAAAGTCGTACACGAATGAGTATAAACTCCCAACACACCTCGACTGTATAATTTTTCACTGAGAAAAATATTACAAATACAGAGCACATTACAGAATGTCTTAAGCTCTCAGAATTAAATCCGACCTACCAAACGGACGTTCGGGAAAAATCCATAATTCCCAAAATAGCCTTACAAAATTACGGGGTATCACATCACCTCCCCCTTAAAAGAAGTTTCGACCCCGAAACTTGGCCGAAAAACAACTCGGGAAAGTGTCTGAGCATCTCTGCCTCGGTTTCCCAAGTAACTTCCTCAGTCCCAGACCTGGACCACATAACTCGTACCAACAGTACGATCTCGTTGCACAGTCGCTTCACACGACGTTCGAGAATGCACACTGGCATCTCCTCTCAAGTACCATTTGCCTGAATCTCGACGTCCTTATAGCTCAGCCTACGAGACTCATCTTGGCACGAATATCCTTAGCAATGATACGTGGAACATATTATACACTGGGTATGCCGATGGCGACAATGCCAAACGGTACGTTAGAGATCTTACTCTATCCAGAATTTTGAATGGTCCCATGTAGCGAGGGTTAAGCTTCCCACGCTTACCAAACCTGAAAACATCCTTGGGTGGCGATACTGTGACAAGTACCTTGACACCAACCTTGAACTCAATACTTTAACACTTCTGATCTGCGTAAAACTTTTGTCGACTCTGAGCGGTCAACAACCTCTGTCTACTCAGAGCAATGTTCGAAGTTGTCCTTTCGACCAACTCTGGTCCAAGTAGAATCTTGTCGGCATACTCAACCCAACAAATCTGAGATCTACATCTGTGCCCATACAAAGCTTCAAACGGAGCCATCTTGATTGTAGCATGCCAACTATTATCGTACGTGAGCTCAATCAGACTTAGGCTGTCTTCCCAGCTAGTAGGATGATCGAGTACGTATACTTCTTAGCATATCCTCCAGGGTCTAGATGGTCTTTCAGACTGACCATCTGTCTGAGGATGAAACGCTGCTGAATCTCAATTCAGTTCCCATGGCCTTGTGAAGTTCTTGCTATAAACTTGACATAAATCGGCCATCTCGATCCGATACAATGGTCTTAGGAATGCCATGTAACGGACAATCTCCTGGTGGAAACTTCTGCTGACCTCTGAGTTACCCAAGTAACCTCAGTTTCCAATGCAAACACTATTGCTGCTAGTTCTAGGTCATGTGTTGGTTAGTTTGCTTCATAGGTTTTCAATTGTCTAGATGCGTATGCAATATCCTTGCCTTTCTGCATCAAAGACACATCCCAACCCATTTCTCGAAGCATTAACTATAGACCATATAGCCATCATTCTTTCTGACAACGCCAAAACTGGTGTAAAAGTCAGACACTGTTTCAACTTCTTGAAAACTGGTCTTGCACTTGTCATCCTAGACAACTTATGGTTGACCTTGTGGACAGACTGGTCATAGGTGGAGAGATCTTAGAAAAAATCCTTTCATGAACCGTCTATAATGTCCTGCAAGCTCTGGGAAACTGCGCACCTCGCTCACACCCTGAGGCCGCTTCCAAACAACTACTGATTCACTCTTCTGGGGAATAACCATAACCTAATTCTTATTGATCACATGGCCTAAGAAAGCCACTTCTAGATCCAACAATCACACTTAGCCCACTTTGCGTACAACCGACTTGGTCTAAGGACCGATAAAGCAATCCGCAGACGTTCCCTGTGAGCTTCCTTGCTCGGGAAAAATCAAAATGCCATTGATGAAGACCACTGTGAACTTATTCAAGTACTGGTCTAAAACATCGATGCACTAGGTTCATGAAAACTCCTAGAGCATTCGTAAGCTCAGATGGCATGACTACAAACTCGTAGTAACCATCTCTTGTCCGAAACGCAATCCTCGGAATATCATCCTTACGAATCCTGAGCTGATGATACCCAGATCTCATGTCGATCTTGGAGAAAACTTTTGCTCCATGTAGTTGATCCAATAGATCATCACTCCTTGGCAACAGATACTTGCTCTTGATCGTGACTTTATTCAACTCTCGAAAGTCAAAACAAAGTCGAAACGGTCCATCTTTTATTTTGACAAATAAACTAGGGCACTCCTACTTAAGGTGATGCACTCAGCTTTATATAACTTTTGTCAAGAAGATCCTTGAATTGCTTCTTCAACTCTTGCATCTCAACAGGAGCCATCCGGTACGGTGCCTCAGAGATCGGCGTGGTACACGGCTCGAGATCAATTGCAAACTCCACGACACGGTTTGGGGTATCCAGGAATATCTTCTGGAAAGACACCCGTAAATCCTCTAACCACAGAAATATCAAAAACTGAAGTCGATCACTGCCTTGTGACGCTTCCGTCAATCCATACCGAGAATAATTATCGTATGGACCATGGTTATTTAGGTCAAATCGCTTTGAATTTCTTACCCTTGATGGTAATTGACAATTCGACAGACGATTGGTTCCCACTAAATGGTCACCATCTTGGACCAGCCCACTACATGGTTCACAGACGACTCACTAGTGGCTCCGAGTCCAGGCCCAGCCATTACCAGCGTCCTCTGTTGTTATGAGCCGCTGTCCATACATCTCAACCCATCCTTGGTAGCTCCACCTAATTAATAGGCAGCCATCTCCTCAGAGGTTGTTGGTGAGTCTCGAACACGAGACCTTACCCCATCAACAAGCAACGAAACATAACTTGGTATAAACCAAAGGTTCGTATATAAGAAGAGTTACAACAAAAGGTTCACAACCTCGTTGCACACGCAACTTAACTACAACCATCCAAAATGAAAGTCTGGGTAGCATCCACATCAACAACACATTAACAAAAGTGTAATGCAGATACAAAGTACTCTAAGCATTAGGATCATAGGGTCCATCCACCTCATGTATCATGTATAGGCATTGACCTTGGCTTCCTGAAGCCATCGGGGCTTTCCCTTTGTTCTGCGCAGTCGTCTGTATTGAAGGGCTAGGAGCTTCCACCGGACTGAACTTGGGTCGGTTGTTCTGATTAACAAACCCTTGCCGTGACTCAGCTCCTTTCACATTCCTCCGCTGACAGAACGCCTGCATATGACCCTCCTTTCCGCAGTCAAAGCATGTCTTTTTGTCCTTCAGACATTCATTGCTCTTGTGCCCGTGCATACCGCAGTTGTAGCACTAGATCAGGCTATTGCCCTGACCCGAACGTTGCATAGACCCATCCTGAGTCATATTCGTTTTTGCTCGGCCAGATCTGGCAAAATCAGATGGTGGCACGGGGCGTTTGAACCCACTTGCCTGAGGCTGGTACTGCACTTGCCTCTGGCTGTTACGCTTCTTGGTCGACTCCTCCAGAGTCACCTCCAGCTTGTAGGCTGTATCCACATACTGCTCCAGAGTAGAGCATGTGTGGTGCACCATCATCGGCTTGATGTCTGGACTCATCCATTCGTGGAAATACCAGATCTTCTGTGCCTCATTGGATATCTCAGGTCCAGCGTACTGCATTAGATGATTGAATTTGGTTGCAAGCTCGGTCACCTTCAATCCATCCGTTTGCGGATACAGAAACTCCTTGTGTTTCTCCTCCCTCATAGCACGAGAGAAGAAATGATCAGTCATCTTGGTCTTAAACATAGACCAGGTCAAAACCGGGCTATCAGCTAAGCCGGTACTCTCCCACCATTCACTGGCTTCTTCCTTTAACTGAAGAGAGGCTATATGCACTCTCTCTGCTTCAGTGCACTCAACATTACGGAAAAGCCGCTCCATGTGGGAAAACCAATGAGCCACCTTGACTGGCTCTCCTTTCCCATCGAAGCTGTCAGGCCTCATGGAGTTAACAGCCTTCAGGGCTCGGCCATACTCCCCTCTATTCCTGATCACCCCTCCCTGCAGCACATGGTTCTCTTGTTCCTCAAACCTCGGAACTTCTCGAGATACTGGCACTCCTTGTGCCTGATGCATATTCGGGCGTAACGCGTCGGCAATCGCTTGTATGACGATTCCCCGAATTTCTGCAACAGCTGCTTTATCAAATATCCTTGGAGCGTTGTCCCTAGCTGGGTCGTTGCCTCCAGGATTATTATGGAAGACAGACTCACGCTCTTCTGATGGGTCTGCAACATTCCTCGAATTTAGTCTGGGGTCAATGCTTGGCCCAGCACTAGTACGGATAGTGTTCCTCGTGTTCACCATCTGTTTACCGATCAAATTCCAAGGATTTTATCACTTTAGTATCATTTTGATCTAATTATTGTAATAAAATCAACTTAGAATAGATCAACTTGGTAATTTCTATTGATGGACTCGAACCGAGTTACTAGGTTCTATAACCTCAACTCACAACGAGCGAACTGGGAATCAAGCCTAGCTAGAGATGGTGAAACCACCTCGGCTTCTCCCGGGTTCCTCTGAAGAGAACATAATGCACCCATATCAAACGGGGCAACGGGAAAGGAATTAGTCTTTCTAGACATAGAAGCAAGCTTACTATATCAGACTGTACAGAAGACATGACTATGAACGGTGTTTTGAAATTCTTTTCACTTTGAAAATTCAGAGCCCTTTTGAAGCATTTTCAAAAACGGATAAATGATTTATAAAATCCCAAACCCGTTTTAAAACCTTTGGCTCTGATACCACAACTGCAACACCCCTAAAACTTAACCCTTTTGGAAAGGTATTACCGCCAGTGACCCCAGTGTTCCTTACCGAGATCACCCAAGGCTTTACCAAATAAATACAATTTATGAAATGCAATTGATACACAAAGATCAAGCATTAAATTCCAAAACATAACATTGTTGAGGAAACAAGAGTTACGGGATTACAACCCAATCCCGAATAGGTCAAAACACAGAGTTCAAACAAAGTACAACGGAAGACAAATAAAAGATTTTACAAACGGGGTTGTGATCGTGATGATCACCTGCCCAAGGATCTCAACCTGATTAAAAGCAATTATTAAAACATCCAAAAACAACCGTCGTCTTCATAGTCAATCTAGTCTCCTCAAATCTTCACTCTATCTGATGTGCCGAATCGAACGGATGACACCAGCCCACATGCGGAGAACAAAGTTCGTGGGTTAGTCTACTTGAATAGACTAGCAAGGGTAAAAAGCAGAATGGTTCGAGTGATCGTAACTGTTTACTATCATTGTCCCTCGAATAATAACCGAAGGGACGATACATAACCCAGCACTTTCACGGAATAACAACAAGAGGTATGCATGAGAGAAGATTCTGGAAGACTTCATCTTCACAGAAATCGACTCGAAAAGAGACTCCAAGAGATTGAGTCTTTAAGGAAAAATGACAAATCTGGAATGATTACAGGATCATACAACAATGATTTAAAACTGACTGAGATGCTTCGGTTCACGACCAACCTCATCGCCTATAGCGAATCCAGATTGGAAAGAGAACGTACTACACTCAAGTCAAGACGAGTTTTCCTAGCTGCACTGAACTTAGCTGCACTACTCGCCCAAGGTATATTAATCATGTGCACTCGGGCACTTATCTTATTTAATTCCAAAACGAGCATTACGTTATAAGCTTTTACATCTCCACACAAGAGATATCGGATCTCCTCACAAGAGATATCGGATCTCCTCACAAGAGATATCAGATCTCCTCACAAGAGATATCGAAGGGATGAACCCTGGAAGATTTGGCACTAGCGAAGTGCGCCTACCCTGTGAAAGGGTATGGTCATGACCAAAGAGAAAGTACTGGGGATGAACCACCAAGTACCAGTTATAAAGAAACAGCTAAACCCCCTCAAGGTACATAGCGTTCCTAGCCACTAGTGCTAACTAAACAGTATAGCACAATAACAGTTACTGGATAAATCCATATAAAGGCCCGAAAGGCGATCACATATAATAGCGTTGTTCTAACAGATATACAACCTATTATATGATTTTCAAAACAGTTTAACAAAACCGTTTCCAGACAAACAGAATATTCATTCCAAATTAATTACTCAAATAAACTACTGATAATTAATGTAAATATGGAACGAATGAGCAAGAGCGAACCGTCACTTGCCTTAATCCGCAGAGTTTGAACGAAGTCTAACGACGGGATTCCGGGCTCGACACAGAGACAAATCTGCCAACTCCGGTACCTTCGGATCGACCCATATAGAAACCCTAAGTTAGATTCGACAAACAACAATACCGATCTACGAAAGAACGAAAGGAATCGAAGGAAACGAAACCCGAACGAAGGCTACGGAAGCCAACACCAACAACCCGGCCAACAACAATTCGCCGGCGGGCGCCACAACAATCACGGCGGGCGCCGCCCAATTCACGGCGGGCGCCGCTCAACCACGGCGGGCGCCGCTCAACCACGGCGGGCGCCGCTCAACCACGGCGGCTGGCCTCCTTCATCACGGCGGTCGCCGTTCACTACGGCGGGTGCCGTCTCATGCCGGCGGTCGCCGTGTTCCTCACGGCGGGCGCCGTCTCATGCCGGCGGTCGCCGCCTTCGAGCCGGCGGTCGCCGTGATCCTCGCGGCGGTCGCCGTCGCGAACGAAAACAGAAATACGAGAGGAGAAAACTCACCCTCGACGATCGATTTGGCTCGTCTTTCGCCTTGCTTGGTTTCTAGGCTTCTAAGGGCCTCCCAAGCTTCCCCTTGGCCACCGAGAACGACACTAAACGAGCTCCGACGATCCACTTAGAGCCTTCTCGAGAGAGAGCGTTTTCTTTGAGAGCATTTTTGAGAGTCGAGAATCTGAGAGCGCTTCCGCGTCTTTTGCACCCTCTTCCACCCTCACCCAACACCTCTATTTATAGAAGAAATTAGGGTCCTTGCCTCTTGGACAATATCCAAACCCTTTTGCCCCTTGGACAATGGCTCTTAGACAAAAACCTTTGGATAAAGAATCTTGTACTATTGCCCATTAGATAACAACTCTTGGGCAATAAACTTGTACCAATCTTAATCCGCGTTAACGAAAGTCGTACACGAACGAGTATAAACTCCCAACACAGCTCGACTGTATAATTCTTCACTGAGAAAAATATTACAAATACAGAGCACATTACAGAATGTCTTAAGCTCTCACAATTAAATCCGACGTACCAAACGGACGTTCGGGAAAAATCCATAATTCCCAAAATAGCCTTACAAAATTACGGGTTATCACATTTTTCTTATTTGGGGAGTTCTTCTTTGATATCTATATCTCTTGTCTTTTCCGTCAACTGTTACCTTTTTAGGGTTCGTATCATTTCCTCTGTAGATTTTTTGTTCAATGGATCGTAGAAGATCAAAAAGCTCGATGGGAAAACATTCATGGTTGTTCCACCCGCTAGAGCCAGAGCCGATTTAATACTTTCAAAATTGTATGGTATTGAATGAACACACTTAATGCACAAAAATGCAAACTTTATATTAGATATAGAAGATTTCTAAAATATTCAGAAAAAACTTTCATCAAAATATAAACACATCCCTACAAAAACAAACTTCCACTTTAATTCAAAATTAAAATGATACTTCTAACCAAAATTATAAAAAATAAAATAATCCGCTTTTTATGTACAATCATAACATTTTATACCTAACATACTTACATTTAAATAAATATCAAATAATATATGTCTAACATAAAAAAACAGAACAACGATCCATGTATTACAAACTTATTTTGTATATCGTGACACTACATATATACAAATTGCACGGGCTTCGATTTCTAGTAATTTTTAACAATCTACTATTTATATACTAAACTAGAACTTAATTACACCATATGACATCCCCTCATTAAATTTGTCATGTGTCATTTTCTTCTTTTTTACTTTTTCTAAATACATTGAATCATACATCAAAGATTTTTATCCTAAACTTATCTTTAGTTTTTGCTTCTTATGTTGAAATTATTTTTTTCTGTTATGTTAATAACCATTTTTTTTTTTCAGCGTAGTCAAAAGTATATTAACTTGGTTGTTAGCTTAACATTTTGTACTTGCTTTTTTTATACATGGTTGTAGACCTGAGCAAACGCGGGTCGGCCCGCCCGCCAAATAATACGGACTTGGACAAGGGTTTTAGCCCGAACGGGCTGGTTGGCCCGGCCCAGATGGGTCAACGGGCCGAGCGCGATAACCGATTCAAGCCCGTACGGGCCGCTCAGCCCGACCCGCGACCCGTAAAGAAATTAGGTTATATAAAAATATATTTAAAATAAAAAAATAACCTAACCTAAATTACCTTTCCTCTTCACTCTGCAGACGCTTCACGCCGCGCCGCTCTCCTCTCTTTCTCGTTCTCTCCATATTTCTCTTTCTCGTTTTCTCCATCTCTCTCGTTCTCTCCAATCTCCATCTCTCTCGTGAGTCTCGGTTCTCCATCTCTCTCGTGAGTCACCAAAGCACAAGCATACCTGAAAAACGACCACCTCTCTGGCCTCCGAGCACAGATTTGTCGGAGAGCAGATAGGGTAGATAGGGCATTTCAAGGGACGGAAGCAGATAGGGCATTTGAGCGCAGATTTGTCAGAGAGCTTAACATAGAGGTCTCGTGAGTCTCGGTTCTCCATCTCTCTCAATCCTCTGGTCTCCGTCGCATTTTCCGACCAGGAGACCACCTCTCCAGCCTCCGCCTTCGTCCGCTCGCGCCATCTCCGGTTAGTACTGTTTTCATTCCTCTATGTCTCCATCAATCCAAATCTTTGATTCTCGTTCTCCACTTCTCCATCAATCTGTGTACTCTGTATTGCTGTTAGAATTTAGATCCGTCAATTTCTGTTCTTCGACAGTTCCTAATTGTTGTGTTGACAATGGTATAGCTGTGTTGAATTGGTAAACTATCTGTGTTGATTCATGAAAGAGTTCGAAGTGATAAACTTTCTGTGTTGAATAAATTACAAAAATGTGAGGGTGACAATGGTATTTCTGTGTTGACAATGGATGTACTGAGTTGTGTTTTTTTTGTTGTAAACTTGTAATGGATTTAGTAACTTTGTTATTTTGTGTTCAAACTCTTATTGTAATGGATTTAAGTAGGTTTTTGGATTTAACTTGTAATGGATTTAAGTTTTTGGATTCTAAGCAGGATTTTAAAAACATGTTTTTTGGCACATATTAAATGCGGGCTGCCCGCGGGCCGGCATGGCCCGGACTTTCGGGCGGGTACGGTTAAGGGTCCAGGCCCGACAAACGGGCTTGGCCCACACCCGGCCCGCAAAAACGGGCTCAAAAATTAGGTTAGGCCCGGACCCGTGTTTGATCAGGTCTACATGGTTGCTAAATAGCGCTCGGGTTCTTTTACTTTTTAGCGCCTAGGCGCGGTCCGTGACGGACGGAGACGCTCCATCCGTGATGGACCGCGACGCTCCGTTCGTGATGGACCGCGACACTCCGTCCGTGATGGACTGCGACACTTTGTCCGTGACGGACCAAACCTTCAAACGCCATTTGCATTAAATGCTACTTGTCCTCACCTAATAGAATTTAATTACCGAAATATCTTCCTATATTACGGCCTCATACATCAATAAACCCAAATCACTCTTTTACTCTCAAACAAAAATACTCTCAAACAAAAACTCTCATATATCATGGCAAATCATGATGATGGTTTGCACCTGGACGCTAAAGGGGATGATTCAACGATGTTTAGTCACAATAAGGTACGTTTTTTATGTTAATATTTCAAACATTGAGTTTTTATGAAATTGCTAATACATGTAGATGGAAGTTGTGATATTTACTCTATTTGCAAGTTTAAAATCACAACTTTCATGTTAGTTTGATATTCATGTTAGAAGAAATTAGGGTCCTTGCCTCTTGGACAATATCCAAACCCTTTTGCCCCTTGGACAATGGCTCTTAGACAAAAACCTTTGGATAAAGAATCTTGTACTATTGCCCATTAGATAACAACTCTTGGGCAATAAACTTGTACCAATCTTAATCCGCGTTAACGAAAGTCGTACACGAACGAGTATAAACTCCCAACACACCTCGACTGTATAATTCTTCACTGAGAAAAATATTACAAATACAGAGCACATTACAGAATGTCTTAAGCTCTCACAATTAAATCCGACGTACCAAACGGACGTTCGGGAAAAATCCATAATTCCCAAAATAGCCTTACAAAATTACAGGGTATCACATTTTTCTTATTTGGGGAGTTCTTCTTTGATATCTATATCTCTTGTCTTTTCCGTCAATTGTTACCTTTTTAGGGTTCGTATCATTTCCTCTGTAGATTTTTTGTTCAATGGATCGTAGAAGATCAAAAAGCTCGATGGGAAAACATTCATGGTTGTTCCACCCGCTAGAGCCAGAGCCGATTTAATACTTTCAAAATTGTATGGTATTGAATGAACACACTTAATGCACAAAAATGCAAACTTTATATTAGATATAGAAGATTTCTAAAATATTCAGAAAAAACTTTCATCAAAATATAAACACATCCCTACAAAAACAAACTTCCACTTTAATTCAAAATTAAAATGATACTTCTAACCAAAATTATAAAAAATAAAATAACCCGCTTTTTATGTACAATCATAACATTTTATACCTAACATACTTACATTTAAATAAATATCAAATAATATATGTCTAACATAAAAAAACAGAACAACGATCCATGTATTACAAACTTATTTTGTATATCGTGACACTACATATACACAAATTGCACGGGCTTCGATTTCTAGTAATTTTTAACAATCTACTATTTATATACTAAACTAGAACTTAATTACACCATATGACATCCCCTCATTAAATTTGTCATGTGTCATTTTCTTCTTTTTTACTTTTTCTAAATACATTGAATTATACATCAAAGATTTTTATCCTAAACTTATCTTTAGTTTTTGCTTCTTATGTTGAAATTATTTTTTCCTGTTATGTTAATAACCAATTTTTTTTTTCTTCAGCGTAGTCAAAAGTATATTAACCTGGTTGTTAGCTTAACATTTTGTACTTGCTTTTTTTATACATGGTTGTAGGCCTGAGCAAACGCGGGTCGGCCCGCCCGGCCCGCCCGGCCTGCCCGCCAAATAATACGGACTTGGACAAGGGTTTTAGCCCGAACGGGCCGGTTGGCCCGGCCCGGACGGGTCAACGGGCCGAGCGCGGTAACCGATTCAAGCCCGTACGGGCCGCTCAGCCCGACCCGCGACCCGTAAAGAAATTAGGTTATGAAAAAATATATTTAAAATAAAAAAATAACCTAACCTAAATTACCTTTCCTCTTCACTCTGCAGACGCTTCACGCCGCGCCGCTCTCCTCTCTTTCTCGTTCTCTCCATATTTCTCTTTCTCGTTTTCTCCATCTCTCTCGTTCTCTCCAATCTCCATCTCTCTAGTGAGTCTCGGTTCTCCATCTCTCTCGTGAGTCACCAAAGCACAAGCATACCTGAAAAACGACCACCTCTCTGGCCTCCGAGCACAGATTTGTCGGAGAGCAGATAGGGTAGATAGGGCATTTCAAGGGACGGAAGCAGATAGGGCATTTGAGCGCAGATTTGTCAGAGAGCTTAACATAGAGGTCTCGTGAGTCTCGGTTCTCCATCTCTCTCAATCCTCTGGTCTCCGTCGCATTTTCCGACCAGGCGACCACCTCTCCAGCCTCTGCCTTCGTCCGCTCGCGCCATCTCCGGTTAGTACTGTTTTCATTCCTCTACGTCTCCATCAATCCAAATCTTTGATTCTCGTTCTCCACTTCTCCATCAATCCGTGTACTCTGTATTGCTGTTAGAATTTAGATCCGTCAATTTCTGTTCTTCGACAGTTCCTAATTATTGTGTTGACAATGGTATATCTGTGTTGAATTGATAAACTATCTGTGTTGATTCATGAAAGAGTTCGAAGTGATAAACTTTCTGTGTTGAATAAATTACAAAAATGTGAGGGTGACAATGGTATTTCTGTGTTGACAATGGATGTACTGAGTTGTGTTTTTTTTTTTGTAAACTTGTAATGGATTTAGTAACTTTGTTATTTTGTGTTCAAACTCTTATTGTAATGGATTTAAGTAGGTTTTTGGATTTAACTTGTAATGGATTTAAGTTTTTGGATTCTAAGCAGGATTTTAAAAACAGGTTTTTTGGCACATATTAAATGCGGGCTGCCCGCGGGCCGGCCTGACCCGGACTTTCGGGCGGGTACGGTTAAGGGTCCAGGCCCGACAAACGGGCTTGGCCCGCACCCGGCCCACAAAAACGGGCTCAAAAATTAGGTTAGGCCCGGACCCGTGTTTGATCAGGTCTACATGGTTGCTAAATAGCGCTCGGGTTCTTTTACTTTTTAGCGCCCAGGCGCGGTCCGTGATGGACGGAGACGCTCCGTCCGTGATGGACCGCGACGCTCCGTTCGTGATGGACCACGACACTCCGTCCGTGATGGACTGCGACACTTTGTCCGTGACGGACCAAACCTTCAAACGCCATTTGCATTAAATGCTACTTGTCCTCACCTAATAGAATTTAATTACCGAAATATCTTCCCATATTACGGCCTCATACATCAATAAACCCAAATCACTCTTTTACTCTCAAACAAAAAAACTCTCAAACAAAAACTCTCATATATCATGGCAAATCATGATGATGGTTTGCACCTGGACGCTAAAGGGGATGATTCAACGATGTTTAGTCACAATAAGGTACGTTTTTTATGTTAATATTTCAACGATGGAAGTTGTGATATTTACTCTATTTGCAAGTTTAAAATCACAACTTTCATGTTAGTTTGATATTTTTTTGGATCTAGAAGGATGTTTGATAAGTATGTTAGATAAGATATATAGGTAAATGTTAGTGTTTGTAACTTGAAAAATTGTAAGTGTATTTTTTTTATTTGACTGCTCTCGATTTGTGTAAAGAACAATGCCGAACGACTAGGATGTGTAGGTGTCCATATTCAATGATTCACCATTGCCGAGTATATATACCTTATGGACTAGTCATCATCACGAATATGTGTCTCATTTGATCAATTCGTTTCTTTTCCTTTTGCTCGATTTCAAGCCTACCTCCAAAGTCAAAGTTCAACGTGGTCGCAAGTGAATTGCATATTTATCTGATTTTGATTAGTGCATTGTCATGCTTTGATGGCTAGGATATTTCATATTGACCGTTTCATAAGACAATTATACTTTTTGTCATGTTGTACTGTTTTTTTTTTTGATATTTTGATTTATATGTCACCTATCAAAACAATTAAGATAACTTATAGACATGTTTTGCAACTCATAGTGCACAATACAGAATGGTAGGATTTGGTCCATCATAATACAGAATGGTAGGAGTTGGTCGGTTCCAAATAAGCATAAACATCCAATAAAAGAGTTCACGTCGGTTCCAAATAAACATAAGCATCCAACAAAGAGTTCACGTCGATTCCAAATAAACATAAACATCCAACAAAGAGTTCACATCAGCTCCAAATAAAAATAAACATCCAACAACTGTCGATTCCAAATAAAAATAAACATCCAATAAGGGTCGTATGTCTCGAACGGGCCGTATGTCTCGGACGGGCCATATGTCCCGGACGGGTCATATGTCACCGCCCCCCTCCTATTAAATTCGACGGTGCTGCATTGTCAGGATTTGTTTTCTTGGCTTTTGACTTACTAGTTCTCCGTGTGTAAGTGATATAGAGCACACCCTCGCGTGCAACATCTCTCCTACGTACATGCCCAGATCTAGTGTTGTCATCCATCTACAACTTAAATAACAAAATACATAAGTTCATTTCGTATGTCGATTGACCACGCAAAGAAGATGGAAGAAATAAAAAAAAAATCATCCCTGACTAACGAACCACTTCCATCCGTCACGAACGAACGTGGTCCGTCCATCACGGACGAACACGTTCCATCCGTGACGGATATAAGTGCTCCGTTTGTCACAGATGGACCACTTCCGTCCGTCACAGACGTAACGTGTTCGCCCATGAATTCGTTCGTCTTCGCAGAACATCAGTTCGTTCATTCATAGATTATCAATTCGTTCACAAAAACGGAAAATTTATACCATGCGAATATAAATCTATCTAAATGATATCCATTACACATTTGATTGATCTATAAACCTTAAAATTTGGATCAATAACTCAAATTTTGGACTATAATACCCAAAATTAAATTTTCCAAGCTCATCCAAACCTAGGTCTGAATTCATGTTTTTTACATGTGAAATTTGCAAAAAACAAACAAAACTTACATTTATAGGGAGATGGTTGATTGGTTCTTCAATCAAGGTCACATGTCCCTTCCACAATAAGCCATGCGTCTTATATGTCACGTGTTGTTACTGTAATTTCCCACATCATTTAATATTGTTAAAATAAAGTCATCATTCTTTGTTTTTTTTCCAATTTCATTCCATGTATATCTTTCTTTCTATAGGAATGCCATATTTGTTTGTTTTGATAGACATAGTAATATAATAAATAAGATAAATACGATATATGGATGATTGAGATAGAAAATTGTGACCCAAATTTGATTTTGATATCAACATTATCTAGATACGATTTTTTTATAACATATAAATCAATTTTAATAATTAACAATATTCTCTATTCAACGTATATGACGTAAAAACAAATTATGGTAGTGTTAACCTATCCAGTGCAAAATATGATACTAGTGGTTACTTTAAAGTTTTTTTCATAGTGTTCCTTGATTTTGTTCCCTCCTTTTGGATTTACTTCTCATTTTAGAGTTGGACGCATATATTAAGAAAATCTCAAATTATACTAAAATACACATATTAAATGTTAATTTTCTTACATTAAAGTTTTAAATAGTCTAGTTTTAACTTATTTTATTCATTTAATATAATAGATAAAATTGGAAGACTTTGTCCAAAATATATAAAAAGACAAATATTCATGATCATGATTTATGGTCTGAAAGGACAAGTAAATATGGACGGATGCAATATCTCTTTATTAATTACACCATATTTTGGAACCAAAAAATTAAAAGTTTTGAGAAAAAAAGAGGTCAACATATACTCCATTTTAAAGGAATAAGTGTCATTTTAGCATTTAACACAACTATCAAGAAATGTAATCATTTACTTAGAATATTATAATTTTTTTCTAAAATTTACAATTTAATAACTACCCACCTCACTTTTAACCATGAATAAAGAAAATTTGCAGAAATTATATCCATATGTGTAACTTCATAAAACAAACCTCGTAACTCGTCAAGAAATCATTTTCGAAAACTCTAAAATGACATATATCTTAAGAAAAATTGAAGGTTAAAATGACATTTATTTTTTAACGAAGGGAGTAAGATAATAACAATTCTCATAACTCATTATTTATTATTTTATTTCAAGTATCTTACACATACAAAATCATTTATATTTCTAAACAAAATTAGAATCCTTAGAATAGCTTACTATAAAACGGATGCCGGTGGAATTAAAAATATAATCTACTAAACCAAAATCATTCTATTACACATGGCACACCCTACTAAGCCTACAACCTCCTTATACCACATAGCACACTCATATTTATTTTGCTACATGACATTTTCTCAATTTTTCCTTTTTTAAAAAATTCAATATAATAATTATATATATGATCTTTATCATATTTCCAAAATTCAATATTTTATATATTTGTTTCCAATTTTAAGCCTTAGGGAAATCTTTATGATTAGATTGGATATGATTTAATATATCTTGATGTAATACTTTCCTATACTAATTCACTTAAAAGTTATATCAGATTATTAATTAATAATTACAATAAAATTTCAAATCAAATACTATAAGTTTTCAATTCATTTGCTATACATAATATATCTATTAAAATAAAACTTCTCTACTAAAACAAAACTTCTCTATTAATTGATTATTAGTAGATTTTTTTTATCGTACTTATCTTAATTTTATTTATATTGTCACTAATTACATATATTTTTCATATATAATTAGTGACAATATAAATGAACTAAGCTAGTTAGTATTAGAAACCGAAAAACAAATGATATATATTTTACATATTCAAAGAAACTAGTAAGAGTTATACTCCATTTAATATATAGTACGGAGTATGACATTTCATCTGAAGACCGGGGCAAATAGATGAAGGCACCAATGGTTTAACTTGTGAGGCTCAACCTATTATCTAGACGCTAGCTAGGTGTTCGTTACTTGCAAGGAACAAGAATATTACCTTTCACTAATTTTATATTTCAATTTGTCTGTAATTCTCATGCAGTTAATTAGAGAGTATATAAGAATATGAATACATATAATTATTACAAAATATGTACCTATGTATTTTATATTAAGAATATATATATATCTATTTTATTAATAAATGTACATGTGTTAATTATTGTGACGTTTTCATATAAGTTTTCCAGCATATCAATTGAGTCAGACCGGTTTGGGTTTGGGTCAGATCAAGTCAGATTTATAAAATATTTTCTAAAAGTGTTTATTTTGGATCGGCTTCAGGTCAATCTATCGGAAAAAAGTGTCATTTCGAATAAGCGTTTGGGATAAGCGTTCGGATATTTCAATTTCGGCCCACGAATTTCTTAACTCAGCAATTTTTCGATCGAATCTCAACATAAAAAAATCGAAATCGGGTCGTACAAGCAAGGTGAGGTCGGGTAGGATGGTGGTTTTTTTATTTGTAATTATCTTCCTGTGAGAATTTTTTTTTTGTGACTTAACTCCAACGTGACTTAAATTCTATTTTGCAAAAATTAATTTTAATTTTTTTACGAAGCTTAAGGTAATTTTCATGTGAGATGAGGGGAAAAAAACTTACGTAATTTTATTTTTTTGACTTAAATCTGTTAAAATTGACTGAAATTGCATTTTCAGATGAGATAAGGGGGAAAATTTAAGATAATTTAATTTTTATAACTTAAATTTATTAAGGCTAACTGAAATTACATTTTCAGATTCAATAAGGATAAAAAATACTTAAAAAAAATTATTATTTTTTTGAAACAAAAAAGTTTTTTTTCTTGTATTTTTTTTGTTTTTTTTTTTCGGGGGGCTATAGCCCCCTGAACCTGAACTGGATCCGCCCCTGCCTACAAGTACCCACAACCTTCCTTTCTTTCTTACTCAGTCATCAACCAGAGGTAGCAGTTTACAGATCCACACTCACATCAGATTATGCAAGAAATGGAGGAAGAACAACACAAGAAGCACAATATTAAAAGGCAGAGAAGAAGAAGAAGAAATGAAAGCTCGATATTAATGGATGAGAAACGGATGGAAACGACGTCGTTCTGCATTAACGACCACGGCGACGTACTAATGGAGGTCCTGAAGCGCCTGGACGCACACTCCCTCGGCGTCGCCGCCTGTGTCTGCCACCTCTGGAGCTCAATCGCCCGGAACGATGCCGTATGGGAGCACCTCTGTTTCCGCCACTTCACGCCGCCCTCCGTCCGCAGCCTCGTCGTCTCCCTCGGCGGCTACAGGCGCCTCTACATGGTGTGCGTTCGCCCTGCGCTCTCCTCCCTCCTCCGATTCCGCCGCGACGGCGCCGAGTTGACCCGACGAGTGTGGACGAGGCACGGCGCCCAGCTCTCCCTCTCCCTCTTCTGCGTCGATTACTACGAGCGACTCGCGCTTGGCGGGGATGCGATCCCCAGCGACGCGTCCACCTGTTCTCTCATGTTCCTATGCAGCCCCGTCAATGTTTGATTTTATTTATTTTTCTTACAAAGAAAAAGAAGTTCTTATAATAATTAACAAATGCTATTAAAATAAAATAAATAACATTTTTTAAAATTTGAAATAGTGGAGATTTTAAATTTCAATTTCTGCTGATTTTAATATAATAAAATAATATATTTTTTTGGTTGTAAGGTTTATGTTGGTGTTATCTTGTGTTTATTTTTCTAGGTATATTTTTGTACTTATTTGTTGCTTATATATCCTTGTCTTTTGTATAAGGTTGGGTAGCGGTGGAATGCATGTAATTGAACATTATATATCAGCAGGAAAACGAAATGAAATATTCTTTCCTGCTAGTTTACACTTCCTTCGAATCATACATCTGAAATATCAAGTAATTTATAACTTATATATTTGGGAATCGGGTTACATATACATCGCGCGAGAACTACGTCGGGTGAAATATCAAATAATTTATAGCTTTTGGGATCGGGTGAGAACTACCTCGTGCGAGAAGCAGTTTTATAAAGAATCAATGAGTATTTTCCATGTGGTGACATTATGGTAAATAAATGTAGTTTTTCAAAATAGGTCAATTTACTATAAAAGTCCATCAAACTCAAAACTCACTCTTGATTTAAATAAACATATAACTAACATATGATCATTTAAATGAGTTGATCGGTTAACAATGTAGGTCAATGGTGAACTCCGACGTTAACCGACCATTGACCGCCGGCCTTGGGTGTTGATGGCCAAGTATCCGACGTTGACCAACCATTTTTTTGTCAACTTAGTTTTATCTTGTAAAATTTTCTTCACATACACATCATATTGTAACCAAATGTACATTAAGTTATAATCAAATGCACCAATTTTTTTCCGGACCAAATTTTCTTCACACGCACATAAAGTTATACAAAAATGCACATTACGTGCTTATAATCAAATGCATATCTAATTATATGCAAATGCATATCCTACAAAATCCAAATGCACATCGTGTTATGCCCAATTATACACCACGTTATACTCAAATAAACATTTAGTATAACCCAAATGCAAATCTAGTTATATTCAATCACACATCTTAAATCCTACAACCATAAACCCTAAACACTAAAACCTAAATCCTAAACCCTATAACACTAAAATCCCTAAACCCTAAAAATCTAAAGCCTAAAATACTAAAACCTTACAACACTAAAACCCTACAACTAGATATGTTGTACGAAAAACACATGATAATGTTTGCCAAAATCACATATTAATGTATCCCAAAAGCACAAGGTGATTGGTAAGAAAAATATCGGCAAAAAAAAAACATCGTTCAACGCCGGAGACCGACGATCAACAACCGAAGACTGGCGGTCAACGGCCGGAGATAGAACGGTTAATATAATAATCGGGTTTCATTTAGGTTCCCTTAATAGTTAATTTGGAGAGTGTCGTTAATTTTATCTTCGTTGTAACTTATTTTATATTAGGTTGATTGAAGAGTATAGGGAAAATTATATTATATTATCTCCTAATCCATTAAAGTAGTAGGCAAAGTTTCACAAAAAAAATTAGCCAAGTGCCTGGCTAAATTGTAGAGGAGACAACTGGCTAATCCTGAGCCTGACAAGTAGCTAATTTATTTTGGCGAAAAAACTGCACAATCCTTTTTTTTTAAGCGCGTACTCTTATTTGTGCGATACCTGATGCAGCACAAAAAATTCGCCAAAACCCGGTTCAAGGCTTGGACGGCATGTCGTGCAGCACAGAAAAGACGATTTTTCGAAAACCCGGTTCAGACCTTGTGCTACACATAATGTCACACAAACAGTTTTTTTTTTTTTTTTTGCGAACCTGATTTACTAAAAAAAAACAAATTATATTAAAAATTATTTTTCGAACCCGGTTTACATTTTGGACGGCACCTAGTGCAGCACATAAGAATTTTTTTTAAAATAATTAATTTTGGACAACACCCCTTGCCGCACAAAACAGAATTTAAAAAAATTTGGATAGAATCCCTTTCCGCACAAAAAAAACAAAAAAAGTTGGACGACACAGTGTGCAACACAAGTTTCGGCGGTATTTACCGCCGAAGGCTTCGTCTTCCCCATTCAAAACGAAACAAAAAAGAAAGCTTTTGAGTCAACGGCGGACGGTGCAAATGGAGGATTCCGGCGAGAATGCACACCCGGCGACAATGATGCAGGAGCAGATCTGGGCGGAGGTTGATAGGGAGGAGAGAGAGTACGACGGCGAAAGATCTCGGCGGCGGAAAGCTTGTGGCAGCCGGAGGAAGAGGGGTTGTGGCGGGGTATTGTTGGCGGAGCGGACTCGGCATCTGGCGGAGCGGATCTGAGGCCGGAGGAGGAGACGGAGGACGGAATGAGGCCGGAGGAGGAGACGGAATCTGGGCGGCACGCCCGATCTAAAGTGGAGATGGAATATGGGCGGCACGACATGCCGCCCAGATCTGAAGAGGAGAGGGAGGAGGTTGCCGGCGAGGTTTCCAGCGAGGAGGAGAGGTTGTCGGCGAGGTCGTTGGCTAGGACCGATGAAGTGGATATCGGGGAGGACAATGCTTTGAATGTGGCATTGTCTGTTGCTCTGGAGGCGGTGGATGGGTTGGCCGAGAATCCTGTTCGTCAGAAGCGGAAATATAAACGAAGGGCGACCGAAAAGGTATGTTTTCTCATTTGTTTTAATTTGTTAAACTTAATTTATGTAATAAATTTTAGACTATAAGGGGATGCATAATTATTTTTGTCTTTAATCATAATTAAATATGACATTACATAAAGAAAAATAATAAATCATTACGAAATATAAGAATAAAATGTTATGTATAATAAAACAATTATAAATTTATTTAGAATAGTTGTTTAAATTTATATTGTGTAGTATGTTAATATAATAGATTGAATTAGTATAATCAGTGGCGGAACCAGAAAATTTTGAAAGAGGGGGCACACTCAATTGTTAGTTACAAACGCGGATTAGAGAATAGGGCGACCTATTGAAAATTATTTTTATTAACTAAGAATCTAACCATATAACTAAAATGTACTATTGATAATATACATTACCATACTATAGTTAATGTATGTAATAGACATGTAAAATATAAATAAAAAATAAAGCACATGTAAAATAATTAAGTCGTATTCATATAATTAACCTAATTTACGTATCTCTTAATAAAATATTATATATGTTATTTGATAATTAATAGAAAGTAAGTTAAATGTGGAAATATATCTTAAATTATAGTAATCCAATTTAATCATCTTACCATCTTGTGATGGAAATTTCCCAATACATTAACATACTATAGTTAATGTATGGGATTTCCCAATATAAAGTTATGAAAAAGAAAAATTCAATATATTATTATTGAATATTTTAAAAACGAGTACAAGTAATTTACAAAGCTCTTTTTTTATTATATTAATAATATGAATATGAATATATTTCATATATTGATTATATATATAATAATTTTTTATAGTAATGGAAATGTAAAATAGTTATATTTACTTTTTAAAATAGGATGTATTTGTTAAAATCAAACAGTCGGATCGAGAAAGTTGGCTTACTACTGCATCTGCTCGCAAGAGGAGGGTTGCGGGTGTCTCCCAGGAGACGGAGGTGGCAAGTGAGGACGATGTTGGTTCCGTCCGTTCAGATGAGGACGTGGTTATGGAGGATGCCCCTACCACTACTGCTACAGAGGATCCAGACTTTACTTTTGTCACCGAGGATGATGCGCAGACTACCGTCCCTTCTACTCTCCCGGAGGATCCATTGCTTCCACCTCTCAGGGTGAGCCTATTGCTTCCACATCAACAACACCAGATCAGTAGGACCCACTTGAGCAGCACCCACCTCAGGAGGACCCACCTCAGCAGGTCCCACCTCCGCCGGAGCCAGCTCATGCACATGGAGAGTATCCTCCTGTGTTGAGGAACTTTGATACTCACATTGCGGAGCTGATATGGAGGAGGGTGTCACTAGACCCTCCTGAGGACGTTGTTAGGAGTTTGAGGGTTCAGACACGCCCGACACAGTTTGAGTTTTGGAAGGATCGTATTCCCAGAGGGGAACCTGAAGAAGGCTTAAGGTTTTGGATTGCTCGACATGCGGGATCGACGGGTTTGCTTGGTTTTCAGTTCGGCAATGCTGATCACACTCTTATTTCAGCGTTCGTCGAGTGCTGGCATCCAAAGACGAACACCTTCCACTTTCCCTTCGGCGAGATAGGTCCTACTTTACATGACGTTATGATGATTCTAGGGCTGTCTATTGAGGGATTTGCAGTGACATCACCATGGACCGGTCATGATCACGAGCTGGCGAAGTGTGAGGCGTTGTTTGACTATATTTTTGGCATTGATTTCGAGTACAATCTTGATGATGATGATGATGATGCTGACATGGTCTGTGAGCTTAGGAAGGGGCGGGTCAAGCAATTTCAATTAGGGAGGCATGTGATGAGGATGATTGAGGAGGGTGCATATCCAGAGGATATAGCAGCTGGTTTCTTGTGGCACACCATGTCGGCTAGTCTTTTCGTGGACAAGACCACGAACGAGTTGAGGACTCCGTTGTTACCTATTTTTATGGATTGGGAGCGTGTCGTTCATACAGCTTGTGGCACCGGGGTTCTGTTGGGCCCAAAATGCTCTAAAGGAACCGACTCAAACAAATTGGGCCAACCTCAGTTGAAGGAGTGGGCCGAGAAGATTGAAGAAAGACGTCGGACGCACCTCAAACGCATAAGATCCGACCAATCCCGAGAATCTCGCCTAAAGCCTTAACTACTCAATCCTGAGAAAACGGAAGCCAATTCAAGTACAAGATTAGGGGTGTCATTAAGAGGAAGATCCCAAAGATTATGCTCGGCAATAAATGGAGAGATCTCACAAAAACGGTAACGGTCAAGGGAAAAAGTCCATAAATAGATCATGAAGAGGTTAGGCAAGGGACGATCGACACTAGACACGTTTACAAAACAACATTCATCAACTCAGCTCTTGAAAAGCTTACTAACTCACTGGTTCTCGTTGGGTTCTTTCGGCACATCATCCGACTGCGAACAGTCGAGTCACCAGAATAGCCGGTCGGACAAGACCTGATCTTCTATTCCTTGAGGATAAGTTGTATTTCGATTCATTTCTGTTATCACTTGATCAATACATCACAATATAATCTTGCTCCTATTTCATACGTAGTTGATTATTTATTTGGTTTGGATTTACCGCACTCTATCCGATCGACTCATTACCCCGTCTAAGGCGATTTAGGTTGATTGATCTTTTTGCCCCAAAACAATTTGGCGCCCACCGTGGGGCAACATGTCGATCACCATCTCAAAAATCCTCCAACCATGACTGTCAGTCTACCTACCAATACCGAGGAGCCACGCCTCGAAGACGACTCCCAAACTCAAGGAAACACAACCAAAAATCCTACTATGAACCAGCTCCAAGAGCTTGCCCAAAAAATGACTACCCTCCAAGACGACCTCGCCCAACAATGTCAAAAGACCGAAGCTCTGGCAACCTTGTCCACCCAATCTGAGGCCGCGATCACACAATTAACTCGTGAAAATGAGTCTCTTAGATCGCAGGTACAATCGATGGTCTCTGGATCCAGACAAGCGCCCATCCATAGCAATGTCCAGACGCGTCTTAACATGGATAGCGTCGAGCTAACTCCCCAAGCGTCCGACACCCCAGATATACTGAGGGTACATCTCGAACTCCTTTAGTCAATCCATTTTCGACTAACAATGTTACTTTCTCCACACCGATCGGGTCAGCAGGAATCCGAATCGTCGAACCACAAGTTACCAATCCCCCCGATATCCTGGCTCTCGTCTAACAGACGCTCAGTCAGCACATGAAGGCACTCGACGATCGCATCGCTAGAATTCTCGGAGTCCCGCAGCCGATCGAGAAAGAAGCATCAGACGGATACGAAGAATCTCCGTTCATCGAAGAAATCGCCAGAGTCGAGATCCCTAAGAAGTTTCAACCTTCCTAGCATGACGACTTTCGACGGCACCAATGATCCAGACGATCACATCTCTCTCTATAAACAAAAATTAATGACTGTATATGTCCCAAGGGAGAGCCGCAAGGCTGTCATGTGCAAAAGCTTTGGCACGACTCTCGCGGGTCCCGCACTAACCTGGTTTATGCGTTTGTCTCAGGGTACGATCACCTCGTTCGCAGATCTGGTCAATGCTTTTAAAGTCCAATTCGCCAGCAGTCGGAGACTCGAAAGACAGTCAAGCGATCTCTATCGAATCACCTAAAGGTATAATGAACCCCTCCGAAGCTATCTTAATAGGTACAACAAGGAAAAGGTCGCGATCCCCCATTGCGATGTCACCACCTCCATCGAAGCCTTCAGACAAGGTTTGATCAAAGATAGCAACCTCTACAACGAGATCACCAAGTACCCGTGCAGAAGCTTCGAAGACGTCCAAGACAAGACCATGGCTGAGGTACGTTTAGAAGAAGATCGCGAGTCGCGAAAGGCATCCCACGGACCCGATCATTCCGATCGCAAATCCTCTTCCGAAAGTCGCCGAGACAGACGCCATCATCCGTACCCTCATGGTCGGAGCGAGCAAAGTCAGGTAAACTCCTTCCAAGACAGGTCTCAAGACTGAAAAGACGGTCCGACGCTGCCTCCCAGGGTTCAATCTTACAACTTTAATGTTTCCGTGTCGGAGCTCGTCAAGAGTTTCGACAAATATGGGAAAGAAGAAAGATGGCCCCGAAAGAGCGACCGACCAGACGTTAAGAAGGACATGAGTAGATGGTGCGAATTCCATGGTGACCATGGTCACTCGACGAACGAATGCATCGCATTACGCAAAGAGGTCGCTAGGTTGCTTGCATAAGGCCTCTTACACGACGTAATCTCGGAACGGGCCAAAGCCACCATGGAACGACGAGACCAGGTAAAACCCGATAAACCCCCATCTCCTGTCCATACAAAAATTATCAATACTACTTCAGGAGGCTCGGACGTATGTGGAAACACGTACTCCGCGGTAAAAAGACATGCGAGAGAAAGCAAAGGCAACAAGCCCGATGTAATACCCCTCATTTTTTAGTAAGGGTATTTGGGTAATTTTCTCAACCCTCGTTCTGTAATCATGACGCGTTAGGCGAAATTCGGAATTTATGTAATGCGTATAATCTCTGTAATAATTCCATGAGCATTATAATATACATTCGATGTATTTTCGAGGCTTAAAATATTTGTTTGGGTACAAATATTAGTTATTGCAAGGTTTTAGCACGTGTTCAATCGTTTCCCGGGCAAAAGGACGCGAATAGGCCTTTTCCGTGACCGCGGAAAATGATGCGTCGTCAGCCTCGCGAACATGCATTTTTCTGCGACCGCGGAATATTTCTGCGACCCCGGAAAATGCTTCATCCTCGTCTTCAATGGCTTCGTCGGTTGAGATGGCCGTCGATTCGTCGGGGGGGATTTGGAGCGGTTCGTCTGGCCGGGAGGGCTCGGATGGAGGGTTGCTTGGTGGCTATAAAAGGAGGGCTCGGATGGAGGGTTGGAGCATCCGAAATCCAATCTCTCTCTCGCTCGTGTCACCAGAGTTCTCGTATCGTCGGAGCTCTCATCGGTGGTTTTAGTGGTCGAGTGGTGGTGCAGTAGAGGCATCGTGGTGCCAGGAGACGAAGCCCTCTCGTTCGGAGCCTCGTTGTGTCATCGCCGATGAGGATTTGTCCGATTAGGGTTGTCGGGTTCATGGCCGCGACCGCGGACATGAACAGCCGCGACCGCGGACGATGTCCAGACATCCGTGACCGTGGAATCCAAGCCGCGACCGCGGATTGCCTTAGCAAACGCGATCGTGGCCTTGGACGATCCGGTCACGGATGGGACCCTCGTTTCTTTCGTTTCCTTAGATCCGTATTATTATTTATCGAATCTAACCTAGGGTTTCGTTGTGGGTTTGTTGGCGTCATAGGAATCCGCAATCCGATTCCGTTTCTAGTTCCCGGACCCAGAAACCCATCGTCATTTGTTTATCTCGATCAAGGCAAGTGGCGGTTCGCTCTTGCTTATCATTCCATGTTTCCGTTAATTATCAATTATTTCGGATTGTTAATTAAATTGGGATGAATTATTGTTTTCGTTTGGGAACAGATTTTATTAATGATATGATATAAAATGTGATATTATGATAGGTTGTATATATTGCTAGAACCAACTCTATTCTATCTGTTATTACCATGATGGTATTGGTGTGGATTTTATGTGTGAACTTATACATATATAGTTAGAACGAGTATTCGTAGGAACGCTATGTACCTTGTGAGGTCTAGCCGTTTCTTTATAACCGTGGTGGATAGGATGTCCAAGCCCTAACACCCTTTCCTGGTCATGACTATCCCCTATCTGAGTATAGGGGAGTGCACACAGCTGGTGCCAACAATCAAGATTTATTCCCAAGATTTCTCTCGTATCGAGATGATATATTATATGATAAAAGCTTTAACGTAAATATGCATTTTGGAATTTAAGAAGATAAGTGTGATTATCCACATAATTAATATACCCTTGGGCGAGGAGTACAACGTGGAAATCGCCCAGAATTCGGTTAGAGTAAGTCTTCTTTCCAATCTGGATTCTTATTGCGCGGTGAGGTTGGTCGTTGACCCAAATGATCAAGTCATTTTTAAACGCTTGTATAAAAACTATAACGTTCCCAAACATTTGTCATACTTTCCCATAAGACTCAATCTTTTGGAGTCTTCTCTTCATACATTTCCCATAAGACTCAATTCATTTGGAGTCTTCTTTTCAATGCATGTCTATTCTAATCATTCCGTGAAAGTTCCGGGTTATATATCGTTCCTTCGGTTATTATTCAAGGGACAATGATAGTAAACGGTTACGATCACTAGAAGCATTCTGTTTTCACCCTTGCATAGTCTTTCATTAGACTAACCAACCGGGTTTTATTCCTTGCATGGTTGGCTGGTGTCATCCGTCCTATACGGCACATCAGTGGTTGGTTCCCGAAGACTTGAAGTAACCAATTGAAGAAGAGGCTTGCAGTTGAAGATTTAAGTGTTAGTGTTTTAAGGTTATCAACTATTACTTTAATATATTGTTATAACCTAGTCATGTAATAGGTTTATTCTAAAAAGTCTTCCGCTGTGTAATTTATTAGTATTCCGCTGAGATTTAACTTTGTTGTAAAAACGCTACTCTCTTTTGATGGGAGATCTTTTAATAAAAGGGTTGAGTTTCATATTTAAATGTCTTCCGTTGTTTAATCTTTCGTTAATTAATATGTTCCTTTAAGTTTAATTATTCCGATTAAAGCCTAGGGTGACATCGGACAGTAACGTCTGAGGTCACTGGCGTGTGGCATTTCCGACAATAAGTCGGGGGTGTTACAGTTATGGTATCAGAGCAATGGTTTTAAAATTCTTGGCCTATTGTTAGGTTTGAGAATTTTCGAAAACTAATTTTGAAACTATTTTCAAACCTATCTTCTATTAAAAAGGAATTTCGAGAGTTTTAATGTTGAATTTAAAAGTTATAAGTAACTCTGGTAATTTAATTTAAACTAATGATTTAGCTATCTTGAACTTCAAAAGTTATTTATCGTTGGTTTATAAAAGGCGTGTTATACGCAATCAAAATAAGTTTAAGATTGTAACTTTAAAAGTGTGATTTTGGTCCTGGTACAAGTTTTGTGATAATCGTATCACTAGTTTGAGAAACTAACTTTATAGATAATTATTTTTATATATAAGGTTTAAAGGTATAAAGTATAAAGTTTGAAGGTATCTGGTTTAAAACTAAGTGGTTTTTCAAACTTCTGCAAGCTTCGAGTTGTTACTTATTCCTTAGATCCATTCTTAGGAATATCGTTTCTCCCTAGGTTTATTGTCATTTAAAGGTTGATATTTCTCCTAGATTTCCCACTTTCAAGTAAGTCAGAAGAAGGTCATTTCTGCGGTTAATGGTGGTGGGCCAGTCAGACCGATATAGAGTTATTAGTTTGGACCCTTATAAATCGTATCATAACGTAATTGACTCAGTGTCATGTACAAGTTGGATTGTGCTAAATGCGACGATCATTGGGCATATAGTGGGGCTAGTGGTCGAAGTATTAATGGGCCAGGTGATACCGCAAGCCCAAGCGGCTCCCATACCTCAAGTCGCAGCTAGTGTGGAGGCACAGATTAAGGCAAAGGGAAGGCAACAGAGTCGCATGGCTCGCTCGTTCAAGCGGCCGGCGTCGCCCACCAAGTTCGAGAAGTCTGGTCGTACTAAGACCAAGGCGACTCAGGCTGGCTCCGCCAAAGGCTCAGGCTGGAGTAACAGCGTGATTCAATGCCACAACTGTGGTCAAGCTGGGCACAAGAGTCCTAGTTGCCCAAAGGCAAGGAGGATATGTTACAAGTGTGGGAGGGAAGGCCACATGAAGGCATACTATAGGAAGAAGGGCCTAAAGCCAACATAAGCATGTCAGGCCTCAATGGCTGGCTGTGGGCAGAACCCAAGGACGGAAGTGTCTGCTCTAGAGCCATCTGTTACCTGTGATAAAGGCAAGGCGCCTATGGAATCTTCGGGTCAAGAGCAATGACTCTTTGTGATACGTCACCCCGACGGGAGGGAAACCCTGTACGAGTGGTAGAATTTTGTAAGTTTTTAAGAATAGGGAGCTATGACTTGTGTCGATAGTCTCCATAGTTTAGTAATCTGTCTATTCGACTTTCTATCAGTTGTTTTATGTAATATTTTGAATAATAAAGAAGTGTTTCCTTGTTCTGGAAATTACTAGATTTGTTACTATTGCAAATTGTTCGTTCATACGAGACTCCGTGAGTGCCAAAAACAGTTATATCACGTGTGGATAAGGGCTGTCAGGACTCATAAAGGAGGGGTAATGTATGGAGCCTAGGTGACCGTTCCCTACATGGTTAACACCAGGATGACTCCATTACTGAATTGCTAGATCCATTCTTAGGAATCTCTCTTTGTTCTTGGAGTAATGTCACATCGGTATGACAATAATTACTCCCTTTGTTGAGCGGATGAGCGTTATCTCGTGAGTTGAGTTTTACCAAAATTCCTTAATGTAAAGGAAACAAATGTATGTGGTTAATGCTCTATGGGACGAAGAATTTTTTTCTCTCTCATATGTGTACCCTGAACATTTGTTGTGGTAAAAGTACGTAGGAGTGAACTATATGAAGATTAGAATGCCTAGTTGTGAGGTCATTCTGTAGTCATCTATAAGGATAGATTGCTGAGAAGAAAATAAATGTATTCCAGAGATAGTTCATAGGGGGGTCAGTTCCTCTAAAAAGATCGTACTCTATTACGACCTTGAGTAAAACCTCAGGACCCAAGGGTGTGAAGTCATAGGTATTATTTTGGAAGATTCATCCGAGGTTTCTTTATGAGGCTTTCTTAAGAGAAACGACATAAGGATTGGATGGAGAGTGATCGACGTCTATTAAAGGCGATTTGATGTCACGTTTAGGGAAAATAAAGTGATTGGCGGCAATTGTGCTAATTGACTTATCACGATCTTGTTTGAGGAAGCTAGAGGTTTTAAGTTGGAAGTGAGCTTTAGGGCCAATTTTAATTGGGCCAAGGAGCTGAATCAGTGAAGTGTACCTTCAAGAGGTATGGAGTTATGATATCTAGAGTTTTTACAAGGCTTGGTATGAGGATTTTAAGTGGGTGGGACGTAAGGCCAATGATATAGCACTTTCTGGAAATTAAGTTGTGGAACGATTGTTTCGGGAGAAAGCTCATTTAAGATTGAAGGGTTATGGAATAAGGACTAGGTTATTCAGAAGATATCGATACCAAAGGATGTAGCATGGGAAATTGTCATATGTGCGTTTAAGGAGTAAAGTAACGAATGTTACTCGTATATAGCCATTGAAGGATTTAGGATGTGAAGTGATGGATCGTGATGGCAAGACATCGTTCATCAATATGTATTTTGAGTAAATAGAGTTGAGGAACCTTAAAGGTTTAAGTTAGAACTTTAATAATGGAATACGTTAGGGTAATCTTGAATAAATGGTAAATATCCGTAATGCAAAAGAGTGCTTGATTTGTGATAATAAATCGTATAAGGACAACTGGTTACTTAAGGATTTTTGGGTGAATAGCAAACTCGACCGGTAACAGTTTGCTACGATTTTGAAGGTCGAAAAGTGTGGCATAATGTAAGAATGTGGATGATATCAAGTGGACTTGAGGAAAAGGCAACCTACGTCTATTAAGGTGATCGTATGGTATGTTTGGGTAAAACGAGAGTATAATCTTTTGAAATGGATTATTAGATCATGTTGAGATAATCGGACATAGGTTGTGGTGTGATTACTTGTGGGATCACATGAGTAAAAGATTTTGAGTTAAGATATGGCACAAGGGCCAAATGTGATTAAGGTAACCAATGAAATAGGTGAGCCGTGTATGTAAGGAGTAAGGTCTATATGACAAGTGGAGGTACTAAGTTGAAGTATAGTTGAATTCTATGTATGTACTTTGAGGATCTGACTGTCGAAAGGAAGTTAGTAGAGAGATGTTGTATTCTTTTGGTTGAGGACTTCAAGGTCTTTATGAGGAATAGGGCAATATAGCGAGGTTATATTGGAGATTATAATGGATACTCTGATTAAGGAAATGGTAATCTTGCGGATGATCATATCTGTTCTAACGAGAGTAAGGAATGTAGGCAATATGTTGTAATGGGAATCATGATCGAATAAATAGTTTGATTTTGGTGACATAGATTGCGAAAACCAAACTCGTTTAAGGATATCAACTTAAGGAGGATAAGGTATGTATGCTGAGAGAGGTTTATAAAGAGAAAGTTGGAAGAGAAATGTGTGTTCTCATGCTTAAGGTATAGCGAGACTAGTGCGATGATTTTGGGAGACAATTATCCTAAGGTAATTATGACTTTGTGGATATAGTCACGAGTTAATGCAAGTGTAGCACATGGTGATAGGATATGCGAGAGAGTGCTATGATTGAGGAAACGGATCGTTTTCCTAGGATCAAGTACAAGGATGAGATGATTAAGGATATTAAGATCAGGTAATAAGATTATGGTAAAATCAGACCCTTTAGTTTAGCAATGCTAGTTTCGGGGTCGAAACTCTTTTAAGGGGGCAGTAATGTAATAATCCTCATGTTACCATAGGGGTAATATGATAGAATGTATGTTTGGTGAAAGCAAATTATAGAATTCTCTTAGGTTGAGAAGGGTCTAAATTATGGTTAACCTGACGTTAACTGTAATTTGAACCAACTTATAGATTTTAACTTAGAAATGTCTGCACCAATTCTACAAAGTGTGAAATGGGTTAGACATGGTTAAACTTATACGGTTGTGTAACTTAGTATTAGGTCGCATCTCCGGGTTGTTATCAGCCAAGTTTCGGGGTCAAAACTTCTCTTAAGGGGGTAGTGATGTAATACCCCTCATTTTTTAGTAAGGGTATTTGGGTAATTTTCTCAACCCTCGCTATGTAATCGTGACGCGTTAGGCGAAATTCGGAATTTATGTAAAGCGTATAATCTCTGTAATAATTCCTTGAGCATTATAATATACATTCGATGTATTTTCGAGGCTTAAAATATTTGTTTGGGTACAAATATTAGTTATTGCAAGGTTTTAGCACGTGTTCAATCATTTCCCGGGCAAAAGGACGCGAACAGGCCTTTTCCGCGACCGCGGAAAATGATGCATCGTCAGCCTCGCGAACAGGCATTTTTCCGCGACCGCGGAAAATGCTTCGTCCTCGTTTTCAATGGCTTCGTCGGTTGAGATGGCCGTCGATTCGTCGGGAGGGATTTGGAGCGGTTCGTCTGGCCAGGAGTTGGGGTGCTCGGTGGCTATAAAAGGAGGGCTCGTATGGAGGGTTGGAGCATCCGAAATCCAATCTCTCTCTCTTGCTCGTGTCTCCGGAGTTCTCGTATCGTCGGAGCTCTCGCCGGTGGTTTTAGTGGTCGAGTGGTGGTGCAGTAGAGGCGTCGTGGTGCTCGGAGACGAAGCCCTCTCGTTCGGAGCCTCATCGTGTCGTCGCCGGTGAGGATTTGTCCGATTAGAGTTGTCGGGTTCATGGCCGCGACCGCAGACATGAACAGCCACGACCGCAGACGATGTCCAGACATCCGCGACCGCGGAATCCAAGCCGCGACCGCGGATTGCCTTAGCAAACGCGATCGTGGCCTTGGACGATCCGGTCATAGATGGCACCCTCATTTCTTTTGTTTCCTTAGATCCGTATTATTATTTATCGAATCTAACCTAGGGTTTCGTTGTGGGTTCGTTGGCGTCGTAGGAATCCGCAATCCGATTCCGTTTCCAGTTCCCGGACCTAGAAACCCGTCGTCATTCGTTCATCTCGATCAAGGCAAGTGGCAGTTCGCTCTTGCTTATCATTCCATATTTCCGTTAATTATCAATTATTTCGGATTGTTAATTAAATTGGGATGAATTGTTGTTTTTGTTTGGGAACAGATTTTATAAATGATATGATATAAAATGTGATATTATGATAGGTTGTATATATATTGCTAGAACAACACTATTCTATCTGTTATTACCATGATGGTATTGATGTGGATTTTATGTGTGAACTTATACATATATAGTTAGAACGAGTATTCGTAGGAACGCTATGTACCTTGCGAGGTCTAGCCGTTTCTTTATAACCGTGGTGGATAGGATGTACAAGACCTAACACCCTTTCCTGGTCATGACTATCCCCTATCCGAGTATAAGGGAGGTGCAAAAAGTTGGTGCCAACAATCGGGATTTATTCCCAAGATATCTCTCGTATCGAGATGATATATTATATGATAAAAGCTTTAACGTAAATATACGTTTTGGAATTTAAGAAGATAAGTGAGATTATGCACATAATTAATATATCATCGGGCGAGGAGTACAATGTGGAAACCACCCGGACTTCAGTTAGAGTAAGTCTTCTTTCCAATCTGGATTCGCATTGCGCGGTGAGGTTGGTCGTTGACCCAAACGATCAAGTCATTTTTAAACGCTTGTATAAAAACTATAACGTTCCCAAACATTTGTCATACTTTCCCATAAGACTCAATCTTTTAGAGTCTTCTCTTCATACATTTCCCATAAGACTAAATTCCTTTGGAGTCTTCTTTTCAATGCATGTGTATTCTAATCATTCCGTGAAAGTTCCGGGTTATATATCGTTCCTTCGGTTATTATTCGTGGGACAATGATAGTAAACGGTTACGATCACTAGAACAATTCTGTTTTCACCCTTGCATAGTCTTTTATTAGACTAACCAACCGGATTTTATTCCTTGCATTGTTGGCTGGTGTCATCCGTCCTATACGGCACATCAGTGGTTGGTTCCCGAAGACTTGAAGTAACCAATTGAAGAAGAGGCTTGCAGTTGAAGATTTAAGTGTTAGTGTTTTAAGGTTGTCAACTATTACTTTAATATATTGTTATAACCTAGTCATGTAACAGGTTTATTCTAAAAAGTCTTCCGCTGTGTAATTTATAAGTCTTCCGCTGAGATTTAACTTTGTTGTAAAAACGCTACTCTCGTTTGATGGGAGATCTTTTAATAAATGGGTTGAGTTTCATATTTAAATGTCTTCCGCTATTTAATCTTTCGTTAATTAATATGTTTCTTTAAGTTTAATTGTTCCGATTAAAGCCTAGGGTGACATCGGACAGTAACGTTTGAGGTCACTCGCATGTGACATTTCCGACAATAAGTCGGGGGTGTTACACCCGAGGTACCAGAGCTCAGACGACCCAAGGTCTCTAACCTCCCAACGGTCACATTCGACGAATCCGACATTGACGAGTCGGAAAACCACCATGACGGTCTGGTAATCTCTCTATCTTGGAAACTGTTTGATACGTAGAGTACTAATCGATACAGGAAGTTCGACCAACCTCTTGACCTTCGATGCCCTCAAAGGGATGGGTATGGGTGAAGATGACCTTGTCAAGAAATCGACTCCACTAGTTGGGTTCAGCGGCGAAGTCAAACACTATTGACGAAATCGTTCTTACGACATACGCCGGAGGAATAAACCAATAGGTAAAATTCCTAGTCTTAGACTGTCCGTCTCCCTACAACTGTATTCTTGGCAGGCCTTGGATACACGCGATGAAGGCGGTACCCTCAACATACCATCAGACCATCAAGTTCCCAACCAAATGGGGAGTTCGAAAGATCAAAGGCGACCAAAGGATGGCCAAGGAATGCTATGTCGCCTCCATGAAAAGCGCGGTCGAACCAAAGATCGCATAACATATACAGCTCGGCGAAGGATCCAGGTGATACGTCGAACCAGAGATGGAAAAACTCAACGCGATTGCAGTAGATCCTTCAAAGCCAAACCAAACGGTAAGGGTCGGGTCGGACTTGGACGACTCGACCAGGCAACGAATATTGGACTTCCTTCGGTCTAATGCTGACTGCTTCGCATGGTCACATGAAGAATGGTCGGGATATCTCCAAACATTATTACTCATAAATTAAATGTAGATCCATCTCACCCTCATGTGAAGCAAAAGCGCAAGAAATTCGCCCCCGAGCGGAATAAGATCATCAACGACAAAGTCAGGAGCCTGCTAGAAACATGAAAGATAAGAGAAGTCGACTACCCCGATTGGCTAGCCAACGTGGTTGTGGTCCAAAAGAAAAATGGCAAGTGGAGAGTCTGCATCGACTTCACCGACCTTAACAAAGCATGTCCCAAGGATTCCCTCCCACTCCCCCATATCGACGCCATGGTCGACGCGACATCAAGACACGAAATGCTATCCTTCATGGATGCGTTTAGTGGATACAATTAGATCCTCATGGAACCAGAAGACCAAGATAAAACAGCGTTCGTCACAAGTCAAGGTATTTATTGTTACAAAGTAATGCCCTTCGGACTAAAAAATGCAGGGGCTACTTATCAACGACTAGTCAACAAGATGTTCAAAGACCACATTGGGGACACAATGGAAGTCTACATAGATAACATGCTGGTCAAATCGAAAAAGAAGAAGGATCACGTCGATCACCTCCGCGACAACTTCGAGGTACTGAAAAGATATAATATGAAACTAAATCCTATAAAATGCTCTTTCGGAGTTTCGTAAGGGAAATTCTTGGGATATATGGTGACACAAAGAGGAATAGAGGCCAACCCGGAGCAGGTCAAAGCCATCATCAACCTCCGATCTCCTCGATGCGTCAAGGACATACAAAAGCTGACAGGTCGAATAGCAGCCCTAAACAAGTTTATCTCAAAGTCGTCGGACAAGTGCAAACCCTTCCACGACGCTCTCAGAAAGAACAAGTCCTTTCAATGGACGGAAGAACATGAAGTCGCATTTCAAGATCTGAAGAAGTACATGGCCAGCCCCCTACTGTTAGAAAAGCCTAAAGACGACGAGCCACTACTATTGTATCTAGCAGTGTCGGAATCTGCTGTAAGCGCACTACTAGTCAGAGAAGAAGACGACAAGCAATCGCAGATCTACTATGTCAGTCGAACGCTACTCCCAGCAGAAACGAGGTATTCGTCACTGGAAAAACTTGTCCTAGCACTGGTAATGACATCGAACAAACTTAAACCCTACTTCGAATCTCATACTACAATTGTTCGCACTAACCATCCCATGAGAGCAATCATGAGGAAACCAGAATTCACAGGACGAATGGCTAAATGGGCCATACACATCAGTGGTTACGAGATCGAATACGAGCCCATGACGGCGATCAAGTCCCAGGCGTTGGCTGATTTTGTGGCAGATTTCAGTCCGACCCTTGAACAGGAAGCCATCAAAGAAGCAATACAATTGCTCGCAACAGAAGAAACAGGTATATGGGAGCTCCACACAGATGGCGCGTCGAATGCTAGAGGATCAGGGCTGGGGGTCGTGCTAAAATCGCCACAAGGGGACAAGATAGCCCAATCCGTAAGATGCGAATGAGACGCGACTAACAATGAAGTCGAATACGAAGCACTCGTATTTGGGCTCACTCTGGCACGCGACCTAGGAGTCCAAGAAATCGAAGTCATTTGTGACTCCCTCCTAGTTGTGAATCAAATTCAAGGGTCATACAATGCCAAGGACGATAGAATCATAGCTTATCTGGACGTGGTCAAGAAACTGATCGACCAATTCCGAAAGTTCGACATCAGATAGGTTCCCAGAGATCTCAACGCTCAGGCTGACGCACTAGCCAACCTAGGGTCCATCTTGGATCCGAAGGAATTCCCAAACATCCCACTGGCACACGTCACGACACCAGCTGTTCCAAAAACACCCAAGGATCTGAGCACACCGCTGGAAGAACTTGTCTCATTGGAAATAGGCGACCGACCAGAAGAAGACATCGTCAACGGTCATGATGATTGGACACTACCTTACGACAAATGGCTAAAAGATGGCACCCTGCCCAATGACAAAACGGAAGCAAAAAGGCTAAAGGTACAAGCTCTTTCCTTCGACATTATAAGTGATGTCTTGTTCAAAAGATCTGTCACAGGGATACTCCTACGATGCCTCAAGACTCCGGAAGTCAAATGCATCCTACAATCATTACATGAAGGAGAATGCGGCAACCACACCGGAGGATGAAGCCTCTCGGGGAAAGCCCTGCGAACGGGATACTACTGGCCCACAATGAATAAAGACGCGATGGAATACACCAAGAAATGTGACGCCTGCCAACGACACATACCCGTTCCACATCAACCCTCAGAACTCCTCCATCCGACTTTAGCACCATGGCCCTTCATGAGGTGGGGGATAGACATCGTCGGAAAACTCCTACCGGTATTGATCGGGCCAACGGGTCTTCTTCCTTGTCATGACAGACTATTTTTCCAAATGGATCGAAGTTGAAGCCTATCGAGAGGTAAAAGATCAACATGTCATTTCATTTATAAAATGCAATATCCTGTGCAGATTTGGCGTCCCGTTAGAAATCGTGTGTGACAATGGCTCCCAGTTCATCAGTCATAAGACTCGAGCCTTCTACGACCAGTGGAATATCAAACTGGTCACATCCACTCCTCGATACCCGCAATCCAACGGACAAGCCGAGTCTAGCAACAAAATCATCATCAACAACCTCAAGAAACGCCTCACAGGGTGATGCGACCATGCCCTCCATGACGACCATAGAAGAAGAAGCCATGACCTTGAGCTCAGAAAGGCCTAGTATGAAGACCACGTTCTTCCTTCCACGACTCGCATCGAGCACAGAGTCCGCGATCATTATCATACTTCTAGCATCTGGCACAGAGACCGCGATCTCATTTAAGCGACTCCAGCTAAGCCCAGAGATCGCGTTCTACATCAAGATCCTCGCCATCATCATTGCACGCGTTCCACGCGTTCTACAGCCAAGATCATCGCAATCATCATTTCACGCGTTCTATCTCAAGATCCTCGTATTCAATGATGAACGCGTTCTTTGAATTACTTTGTATTTATTTGAACATTAGTATTTTCAGCGTTTTCTTTGGGGTGTGTGTTCCACGTGTGTCGCGTGGGCCAACCCATTAAGCAAGACTCGGCCCATCCGAGTCTCGCTATAAAAGGCCAACTCAGCCTTCTGTTTTAGGTTACGTTCATTTTTAATCAAAGCCTGAGTATTGAGAGCCATTTGCCTCCTCCCCTTTGATCGAACATCAAACACCCCTCTTACTTCTCATCTCCATCCCCTCCGCTATCGACGCTACGACAATCACTCGATCTCTCGAGTCCATATCCTCCGTTGTCGACGCTACGGCCAAGTGCTCGATCTCTTTCGAGCCGTTCTCCCTCACGCGCCAACCTCCAGACACCACGTTCCATCATTCCACCCCCGCACGGCTTCCCAAACAAGATCAGAGATCCTTCACCACTAGTAGGAACGCATCGATCCTTCACCACTAGTAGGAACGCATCAACTGGTATCAGAGCCTTTGATCTTGTAAGTTGCTTGTCAAGTTTTCATTTGTTCATGAATTTTTTTTCTCCCCCATCATCATTGCTTCCGCCATAGTTACTCAATTTTTTTTCTTCAAACACATGCTTATCCTTTCGGTTCCTACAAGAGCATCTCTTGGCCGATCATTGCTTGATTCCCTCGCCAGATTTGTGTGATTTGTGCGCATAAAATCTGCTGGAATTAATTGCTTAATTTGCTTAATTGATTACGTGAATTTCGCATGTCATAAATGCCATATCTTCTTGTTGATTGACCGCCATAAATCTGCATCAATTTTCTCTCTCCTATCGCGTCAATCTCGCGATTTCTTTCTCCATTTAGTTACTTAGCCGATTTTATTTTATTTCATTTAATTCTTATCCGATCTTCAATCAAAGTCAAACAAGATCTCGGATTTGAATTTCAAATTCCAACAAAAAAGTCAAAGTCGCATTTCAAAAAAAAAAAACGCGACAATTTTAAAAACAAAAAAAAAAGAAGAAGGAAAGCTAAAATAAGGCAACCTTCTTTCCCCCTCTCGGCTAGGCTCATCTTCTTCATCCCTCCACCATCTAGGTTAACACCTTGAAGGTTGATTCTTGTGTGTTTGTGTTGTTTACGTCAGAGGTTAAGACTTTATTCAATTGGTTTCGTTTGGTTTTGTGCTTGCATATCAGACTTGTTTTGTGTTTTTCCTTAAGCCGCCCTCATGGCCAAAAGAACGCGCCCTCCTACGTGAACACTTGTTACTTGCTAGTTGCTTGCTTGATCTTTGGTTGTGTTGTCTTTTGTTCATTTTTACTCGCGATGTCTGGTTATATTGTCTTAGGTAATGAGACTGCGCCAAACCCACCATTGGCGCCACAACAAGACCATCACGATGAAGATCCCCTTTTGGAGCTCTTGGATGAACAACGCGAGCTACATCAGTTACGGCGCCAAGTTGCTCAAATCCAAACCATACAGGAGTTACGGCGCCAAGTTGCTCAACTCCAAGTTGTTCAACACGATGAACCACCCTCCGCGCCTCGAGACAACAGATCGCGCCACAACGCGAGAGAAGATACTACACCGCGACGATCACTTCGACGCCCACAGCACGACGAACATTGCGTGAGACCACCTGCAACAACACTTATCCCTTTCGCCGTTCGTGACCACCTTGGCCACCAGAGAATGCGCACACCGCACTATGCCTCAAATGGCTATGGCTACACGACGCCGACGATCCATCATGCCTTTGAGGAGTTCGACGACGAGGAAGTCGAAGACTCAGGTATGATACATTCCGGCTCTTGTCACCCCTATCTTGGAGATCCAATTGCATTGCAGGACCATCCCTCGGATTGGATCCCTCCACTGCGTCTCCAGCCCCAAGGAGATCGTACTCGTGACATTGGCGGCGAGCGCCGCGATGTGATGCACAGATATGTTTACCGAGCCAACTGTGAAGCCCAGCCACGAAGACGCCGACGCGCCGACGCCTACGCGCCTAGGGACGGGTTTGCTCACGGCGAAGATCAACCAGCCTGCGCAAGTCTCCAGCTTGGACGCGATAGAACCCATGGTGTGCGCGCCAACGAGAACCCTTTCTACGACGCCGCGCCATACTACGCGACCAATCTAGCACCTGCCCATCCTCGATACCAACGCCAAGAAGTAGAGTTGCACCACCAACACAACCGCAGCATACACTCATCTTGGCAACATTAGGGCCAAAGTAGGTATGATCATCACACTAGTCTCTCCCTTACTCCTGATGTGCGTGTTCCAGTCTCAGGATTCACCGCGTACAACCAAGGCCGTGACGCCACAATCATGACGCCCACTTCCACGGCGTCTCGTACAACCGCGTCCAAGGCCCAAGTCCAGGGCAATGACCCCACACATCACAGTGCATGCATCACGTGTGGAGGACGCGATCACTCCCAATGGGATTGTCCAAAAAGAAGCAGGTCCTCTTCTCCACTGTTGCCAAGGAAGTTGAGTCTTACAAGGAGGAGACACAACTTGAGACAATTGAAGGACTCACCGATGACACCGAGAAAGGCAACCTTGTCGACCAGCGCCAGAATCTCTCCCAAATGCGTTGCTTGGTTACTACCACGTCGTTTAGTGTCATCATCGATGGTGGCGGCAGCTTAAACATCAACAAAGAGAACATGGTCAACCCTCTCAGTCTGCCGACCACACTTCATCTACCACCACATGACCTACGAGGGATATCTTCCAGCTCAGGTAACACTGTCTCACGGCAGTGTCTTATACCCTTTTACATTGGTCACTACCATGACACCATTTTATGTGATGTGATTGCAATGTATGTCACCCATCTCTTGCTTGGGCGTCCATGGCAGTCTGATCGTCGCGTACTTCATGATGCGTATCTAAACACCTATGTGTTTACCTACCACGGGAGGCACGTGACTTTCTTACATTTGTCTCTCCATGAGATTTCCCAGGATCAGGTCGAGCGTGATCGAGAAAAGACTATGGCAACAGCAAAGCACGCGCTCTGTTTCATGTTGGTGCCAATGCGTTGCACTCCAGAGACCCCCTTCAGGGAAGCTTTGCCAGAGGCGCCTCCCCAAGCTCTACCAGCCTTGAGTGGCATTCAAATCACATTCGACTGGGTGTCTAGTGCCTATCCGCCATACCACGGCCGTCGATGATTCGTGTTCAACACCGGAGACCTCGCGTGCACTTGCCTGAGTATATCCAGCACAACTTCGACGATGGTGAAGCGGGGACGCTTCACAGCCAAGTGGGGGAGGATGATAAGACCCTACCCTCCATGACGACCATAGAAGAAGAAGCCATGACCTTGAGCTCAGAAAGGCCTAGTATGAAGACCGCGTTCTTCCTTCCATGACTCTCATCGAGCACAGAGTTCGCGATCTTCATCATACTTCTAGCATATGGCACAGAGACCACGATCTCATTCAAGCGACTCCAGCTAAGCCCAGAGATCGCGTTCTACATCAAGATCCTCGCCATCATCATTGCACGTGTTCCACGCGTTCTACAGCCAAGATCCTCGCCATCATCATTTCACGCGTTCTATCTCAAGATCCTTGTATTCAATGATGAACGCGTTCTTTGAATTACTTTGTATTTATTTGAACATTAGTATTTTCAGCGTTTTCTTTGGGGTGTGTGTTCCACGCATGTCGCATGGGCCAGCCCATTAAGCAAGACTCGGCCCATTCGAGTCTCGCTATAAAAGGCCAACTCAGTCTTCTGTTTTAGGTTACGTTCATTTTTAATCAAAGCCTGAGTATTGAGAGCCATTTGCCTCATCCCCTTTGATCGAACGTCAAACACCCCTCTTACTTCTCATCTCCATCCCCTCCGTTGTCGACGCTACGACAATCACTCGATCTCTGGAGTCCATATCCTCCGCTGTCAACGCTACGGCCAAGTGCTCAATCTCTTTCGAGCCGTTCTCCCTCACGTGCCAACCTCCAGACACCACGTTCCATCATTCCACCCCCACGCGGCTTCCCAAACAAGATCAGAGATCCTTTACCACTAGTAGGAACGCATCAACTGCACTTTCATGATGTGAGTCTGACTCCATAACCCATCTCGATGGCCCCACGCCGGCCCTTCGAGCGGGGGTCTGGCTAGCCACGGCCCGTCGGGCTAGACCGGCAGGAACAGTCGAGACTCACATCAGGCCTGAAGGCCACACACCCCAACCAGATGCTCACAGGGTGTAAGCCTGTAGGTTGTTGGAGGTGGGATTCGAACCCACAACCTCCCTTTAACAAGTGGCCTTATCACCACTTGTTAACCAACTACACTATAGTGTAATTGGTTAACAAGTGGTGATAAGGCCACTTGTTAAAAGGAGGTTGTGGGTTCGAATCCCACCTCCAACAACCTACAGGCTTACACCCTATGAGCATCTGGTTGGGGTGTATGGCCTGCAGGCCTGATGTGAGTCTCGGCTGTTCCTGCCGGTCTAGCCCGACGGGCCGTGGCTAGCCGGACCCCCGCCTGAAGGGCCGGCGTGGGGCCCACCGAGATGGGTTGTAGAGTCAGATTCACATCACAGGGGCTAAAGGAAAATGGGCAGACGAACTCCCCCTCATCCTCTAGTCCGACAGGACCACTCCAAAGAACGCAACCGGACAATCATCGTTCTCACTCGTCTACGGAAGCGAAGCGGTCATTCCCGCTGAACTGCTAGTTCCGACCGCTCGTTACAATCTCTAGACGAATGAACAAAACGATGTCGAACTATCACACAACTTAGACACGATCGATGAGACTAGAGAAAAAGCTAGAATTAGAATGGTCAGGTTCCAGCAGCAAGTTGCAAGGAGTTACAACAAGAACGTCCGGACCAAGGTCTTCAAAGTTGGCGATTGGGTCCTTAGAAAGACATTCCAGAACACTAAGGATCCGATCGACGGCAAGCTCGCATCACAGTGGGAAGGTCCCTACCTCATCAAAGAAGTAGTCGGACAGGGAGCATATCGACTGGAAGATAAAGACGGACAACCGATCCCTCAGACTTTAAAGTCGGGTCTTGAGCATGGAACAAGTCGACAATCGACCGTCCGACCAAGTCGATCCTCTTAATTCTAGGGGGAACCACCGACCTCTTCTATGAGGCGTCCGCAACAACCTTTCTGACATCGGAAGAAACGCCCACTTTCCTTTTTGTGCCGACTTTGGCTGGTAGAGACGACTCGGCTGACGTCGATTTACTCGACGAGGCCCTAGCCGCTGTCAACCTCTGCTCAATCAGACCCTTCCCAGACACTCCTTTTAAGCGAGAACTTGACCGACCAGCAGGAGACGCTGACACACCAGACAAGACGTAATATACAAAATACAACATGCGACGAAAGACACATGACTCAAACGAAAAACTTACACTTAACCCGAGGTGACGATAGAGTCGACATAACGTCTTGGGTAGTGGGAGCGACAGACAACAGATTGACGTTCACAAACTTCCGCTCCGACAAAGGGATCCCGAGAATGATGTTGGTCAGGCCTTCCGACTGAGCATCCACTTCCAAATCTTCATCTTCAGGGACTACAAAAAAGAAGAGGTAAGCAAAAAGTTAAACACGTGACTGACAAGCGGAAATCAAGGAAAAATACATACTCTCGACCCGCCACTCCGACAACAAAAACGATCAGTCACCCCCCTTCTCCAGATACGATCGCTCGACGAACAAAAACTTCGACCCCCATCCGCGGTCCTTCACATCAAGATTAGCCACCAAAGGCTTCCGACCCTGACGAATGCGCAACTGGACCCGAGAAGTGATTTTCGACCCCAGAGAGTAGTTATACCACAAGGCATCAAAATTAAAACCAGCCCTCGATTGTAAGTTCAACAGATCCAAAACTCTGAGGATCCGCCACGCCTGTGGCATAACCTGACACGGCGCAAGCGCCAGAGTCGCCAAAAAATCCCTAACAAGGGAAGAGAACGGAAACTTATGCCCTATCCGAAATGGATAGGCATAAAAACAAATCCACAACTCATAACGAGCGTCGGCCCTCTCGTCCGGGTGCGGCAGCCTCATGACCGTCTCAGGAGGAAAGCCTCCAACTTGGAGGATCTGCTCCAGTTCCGCCTCTGTCAGCGTCCCCGTTAGAGCATCGGCCTCCTTTAGCGGGAAAAGAGGGGAGCCCTGTTCTTGCTCAAGTTCGAGCGAGTAGCAGATGACTCGGAGGAATCACTAGAAACCATATCCAAGACAGAAAGAGAAGGAAATCAGAGAGCAATTTTTTGAAAATCTTGAGAACCTACCAGGATAGAAAGCAAAGAGAGAAGGTAAAGAGAGATCGTCAAAGCCTGCTTCGGATTTATAGAGGGAATAATGGAAGAGCAGAAGTGTCCCATCACGCCGCCCGATCGTCGCCACGTTAGCCCTCTCTTGTCGCGCCCGAATCGGATGGTGGAGGTCGTGCAGAATGGAAGTCGTTTGGGCTCCCGCTCATGGCTGCCTTGAGCCCAAAACAACTTGGGGCTATTGTTGGGCCCAAAATGCTCTAAAGGAACCGACTTAAACAAATTGGGCCAACCTCAGTTGAAGGAGTGCGCCGAGAAGATTGAAGAAAGACGTCGGACGCACCTCAAACGCATAAGATCCGACCAATCCCGAGAATCTCGCCTAAAGCCTTAACTACTCAATCCTGAGCAAACAACAACCAATTCAAGTACAAGATTAGGGGTGTCATTAAGAGGAAGATCCCAGAGATTATGCTCGGCAATAAATGGAGAGATCTTACAAAAACGGTAACGGTCAAGGGAAAAAGTCTATAAATAGATCATAAAGAGGCTGGGCAAGGGACGATCGACACTAGACACGTTTACAAAACAACATTCATCAACTCAGCTCTTGAAAAGCTTACTAACTCACTGGTTCTCGTTGGGTTCTTTCGGCACATCATCCGACTGCGAACAGTCGAGTCACCAGAATAGTCGGTCGGACAAGACCTGATCTTCTATTCCTTGAGGATAAGTTGTATTTCGATTCATTTCTGTTATCACTTGATCAATACATCATAATATAATCTTGCTCCTATTTCATACGTAGTTGATTATTTATTTGGTTTGGATTTACCGCACTCTATCCGATCGACTCGTTACCCCGTCTAAGGCGATTAGGTTGATTGATCTTTTCACCCCAAAACAGGTTCTAGCTTTGCTTTTTAGAAACCTCAGAGAGGTTTCTCGATGCGAAGCTACACAGTTGGCGAGTTGCACCCGTCTCTTAGAGGTAGACCTTTATTTTATATCGATCGTATTTTAAATTATTAATATAAGGTATTTAATTGTTTGTAACTAAAATCTGTATTCCTCCATACATAGGTTTGGATTTGGACGTACTTCGTATACTTCCCAGGCAACCCTAACCTCAGGGAAGGTACAGACGGCAACCTTCGATGCGTTGCACGATATTGCATTGGTCAGACCCCTCTCCGGTTAAGTGGCAACCAGTTGCACTATATATGAATACTGGACGAGTACAGGCCAGAGGATGTACGTATTCTAATTCCCTTTTAATATACTATAAGATAGGCTTAAAGAATTATTAATATAGGTTTTGTATTTTTATATTAATTGCAGATATGGTGGATGCCGTATGAGGGTCTTGATTTTCGAGGTGCTCATAGGGCCTCCACGTATCGAGGGACTATTCGTTTTCTCAATGTAAAGGATCCCTACATGCCGGACAGGCTTACTCGCCAGTTTGGTTATCGACAGAGCAGGCCCCTCGATATCATTAGAGCCTCGGGTTGCAGTGTGTCCTCTTGATTTTAAGGGGAGGAGGAGATACATCTTGCACTTTGACTCGCATTGGCACAAGTGGGACCAGCTTGAGCATCGTCTTTGCCCTTACATCTTGACGAGTCCGCCTGCCACGATCGCTTGGGATGTGGACGACGCGTACCTGGACTGGTATCTACAGGTGTCGCATCCTTATGTGAGTCCATATGCGCAAGTCCAGCCTCATATTTTCGGCTATCAACGCGCATAGGGTATGTTTGTTGTCCCATTATTTGTTCATAATAATTATTTTAGGGAAATCCATGTATTTAAAATGTTGATTTTCATTTACAGCGTGTGGCGATGGGCAAGGCGTATGTTCAAGAGATTATAGAGGCAAGTGGTGGTGATTTGCTACACTGTTGGCAACATATATATGACATACTTGCCAGCGACGTCATCCCTGTAGCTCTTCTGCTTATACGGGCATCACTGATGTCTTCTCAGTGCTCTAGTGCAACCGAGTCTTCTAGTGCAGCCGAGGCACAAGCGCGTTGGCAGCATGTGCATTCTATATTTGATAGAGAGAAGGCCGAATCATCTAGGATGGCGAAAGAACGTGCATCAGCTCAGCAGGCAGCGTCTCAACCTATGTGGGCGGCTCCTCCAGATTGGGCAGGCAACGTGGATTTGGGTGACGATGTCGGTTTGAGTAGTGATTACGATAGTTGAGATGGAGTTGTTTTTGTAAAACATTTATTTAGATATGTTGTAGTGACTTTTGTAAAACGTTTATTTCTACTTTGACTTCTTTGTTCATTTATATTGTTTTTTGTAGATTTTAGTTCGGTTTTCATTCAATATGAATCGGAAACAACAAGAAATTGATAACAAATTACTTCATCAAAACCATAGAATACAATCCAACATTCGGAATAAAAACACACATAAACATTCTAAAAATTAATAAATAGTACAACATTAGAAACAACATTCATAATCAGACATCGTAGAGAGTAGTGTAGGCGGAATTCGACACAAGGAATCGTCAAGGTCCTACTCCATGTGAAAGACAATATCACCGACCACGTACAAAGAAACCTCCTCACGATTGCTAAGGTAATTTATCGTTGCTATGTCTGCGGCCTCTTCAACTTGCTTTAACACACAAGGTAATGTGGTAGAGTACGGGTAATAAAAGACCCTTCTCACCGCGGGCCACTCCTCTCCAGCAATCAGCTTCACGAACTCCAAGGACGTTAACCCAGCGGTAATGATGTCTTCTTTCACCTCTACGGTCCCACCTTCATAACGGTGTGAATAGCCCACCTCTAAACCTGTACAAGTCCGGGCCAGCCCGTCCGGCCCGTCTGCCCGGTTTAAAAACCGGGTTTGGACAGTAATAGTGGCCCGTCGGGCCGGGCCCGATACATAAACGGGTCGGGCACATACACTCCTTTTGGCCAGAACGGGCCTAGAGGCCCAGCCCGGTACCCGGTTAAAATCTCAAAATTTATATATGTATATTAAATAGTATTTTAAATATATAGAGTTATTAAATTTTAAGCCCTTATTATATAATATTTCAAATTTTCAATCGTTAATATAGTATATAATATATATAATTACATATATTATAAAACATTATTATATACTATAAAAAAAATTACATATTATATAATACAAACCGGGCCGGCCCACCGGCTACCCGACCCGGTCTTTCGGACGGGCTTGGAAAAAGATTTCAGCACGTTTGGACCGGACGAGCTTAGCTCGGCCCGATCAACCAGGCTGAAATCGTCCCAAAAGCCCGGCCCGAACCCGGCCTGGGCCCGGAATTGTACATGTCTACCCACCTCCTGGTCCCCGTCAACCCGGACCAATTGCCCGCCCCGGTAGATATTCAAAGGCATAGCATAGCGGTAAGTAATATAACGGCTTGGACTTGGTGATGACATAGAGGGTAAGACGAAAAGCTAGTCGCTGATAAATAAGGAAAGTAATATAGTTTTGGTTAACAACCTAGACAATGTGCTTAACCATATGTAGCAACAAAATGAGGTTTCTATTTATAGCCATTTCATATGACTGTTGTGTTTTAACCAAATATGACCGTTCTGGGCGGCACATGGTACAACACAAAAAAAAAACACTCTGTGTTGCACCATGTGTCGTCCAGAACGATCATTTTTCGACAAAACATTACAATTATGGGTGATAGGTAGTGCATCACATAGTGTTTTTTGTGCTGCACCATGTGTCGCCCAGAACGGTCATATTTGGTTAAAACACAACGATCGGATTTATACAACGATCGGATTTATACAACGGTCATATGAAATGGCTATAAATATGACTGGTACTTCTCACAATTTTTCCGGTTCTGTTTTATAAACAATCATTTGATTCCTTAATGTCGACGTCTTCGAGTGCCACATTAGGTCCACTTTCTTCTAGCATGATGTCTTTGTCTTGGTTGGCGTCCCAAAACCAGATATTATCTATTGATTCCATGTGCGAGTGCGGTTTCCAGGTCGTCATGCGCACTTGCGACAACCCATATCATTACGGGAGAAGGTATTTGGCATGCAAGGATTACGACCCAGACGAGAGGGACCAAGGTTGTCGTGCTTTTAAGTTTCTTGATCCAGCACCCGACTTTAATACAGCCATGGTTATCAGAGATTTGGTAATTGAACGAAATGAGAAGAAGAAGGTAATTGAGGACCTACAAGAGAGACTTTGGAGGTTAAGGGCGTTTATACACCGCAAACATATCCGTTTACCTGAAGAATTAGAGTTTACGCGTAATTGAGGACCTACAAGCGAGACTTTGTAGGTTAAGGGTGTTTATGCGTAATTAACTAGTTTTGCGTATAATTGTATCATATTCCGACTATAAGTAATCGCATTTGTTATAAATTTTATAGCCATATCTAAAGAACCGTAATGTAGTTTTCGAAACCGAGCATATAGTATTAAACCTTGCACTTTAAACCCTAAACCCTAACCCTAAACCCTAACCCCTGAAAAATCACCCAAAAGTCCCCTCTCACAGAGCTGTACGGCACCTGGTGCAGCACAAAGGGGTACAATACCCTTTTGGACGGCACCAGGTGCAGCACATATAAAACACCCTGTGTTGAACCATGTGTCGCACAAAACGGACATACTTTTCCATTCTTAACGGTCATATTTTCTACAATGGTCATATGAACCCATTATAAATAGAAACTAAAATCATCTACTCATTCACACAATTCCCACTCTATAACTTCTCATAATCTTCTCGTGTGATCTATTCGTTCTAATGGCGCCTTTGGTTCTCAAAGTTTACCAAAATGGGTGAATCACCTACAATCAAATGATACGCCAACGAAGTGGGATGGACATGTTTTTCCATGGATACGAAGGTGGCGAGGTCCGCATGTTAGATATGGAGGATGTCTCGCCTGGAGTCGGGGGGTTATCATTGGGTTACTTGTTTATGGCATTATTTTACAATCCAACAACCGGGGTTGACCCTGGGCGGATTTTTTACTTCCCACCTGGTGTGGATCCTCCCCGACTCCGTGAGGTGGTAGATGTGTAACACCCCCAAATATTCCCTTGGAAAGGCATTACCGCCAGTGACCTCAGACGTTCTGTCCGATGTCACCCAAGGCTTTACCAGTTGATATTAATCATCAAACAACAATTATGATACAAAATATCATAACTTCCATTTAAAATCATTGTCTCGGCATTACATCCATAATCCGAAAGACAACCAAAGTACAACGGATGACTTAATACAAGATATATTTAACACAACGGAAGACTTTAAATAACCAACAAAAGGGTCTTGATCGCAATGATCACCCGTCAAGGATCTCAACCTGAATAAACTTATCAAAAACATCGTTTGCGTCCATAGTCGCTCTAGCCTTCACGGGATGGCAACTTATCTGATGTGCCGAATCGAACGGATGACACAATCCAACCATGCAGAGAACAATTACGATTGGTTAGTCTAATGAAAGACTATGCAAGGGTACAAAGCAGAGTGGTCTGAAGTAGTCGTATTAGGTTAGACTCATCGTTTCTCGAATAACAACCGATGACGATAGTCAACCACCATACTTCTACTGAAATCTATGAAAAGACATGATCAAAAGAAGATTCTGGAGACCGAGTCTCACAGCAATCAATCCCAAAAGAAGACTCCAACGAAATGAGCCTTATCGAAAACATGACAAATGTTGGGGAACATTAATAATTACACACAAGCGTTTAAAAATCAAGACGAGCTTTCCTAGCTGCACTACAGCCTAGCTGCACTGCTCGCCCAAGGGTATATTAATTATCTGCGACAACGGCACTTATCTTATTTAATTCCAAAACACACATCATGTTATAAGCTTTTAGATATATGTTTCGTCATGAGGGACATATATCGAAGGAATGGACCTCGCAAGGTCCAAACCTCAATCCACATCACGTTCATATATCGAAGGAATATATCGAAGGGGTCCAAACCTCAATCCACATCACGTTCATATATCGAAGGAATATATCGAAGGGGTCCAAACCTCAATCCACATCATGTTATAAGCTTTTAGATATATGTTTCGTCATGAGGGACATATATCGAAGGAATCTGTGTTGCCGGAAACTCATCGTTTGGCTTCGTTCAAACTCTGCGGATTAAGGCAAGTGGCGGTTCGCTCTTGCTCATCGTTCCATATTTACATTAATTATCAGTAGTTTATCTGAGTAATTAATTTGGAATTATTATTATGTTTGTCTGGAATGGTTTTGTAAACTGTTTTGGAAACTATAATAATGATATTATAATAGGTTGTATATCTGTTAGAACAACGCTATTATTTATGTTCGCCTTGAGGGCATTTATGTGGATTTATCCTGAACTATTGTTGTGCTAGAACTGTTTAGTTAGCACTAGTGGTTATGAACGCTATATACCTTGTAGGGGTTTAGCTGATTCTTTATAACTGGTACTTGGTGGATTTTCCCCAGTACTTTATCTTTGGTCATGACCATACCCTTACTCGGGGTTGGCGCACTTCGCTAGTGCCAAATCTTCTAAGGTTCATCCCTTCTATATCTCTTGTGGGGAGGTCTGATATCTCTTGCGGGGAGATCCAATATCTCTCGGGTGGAGATTTAAAAGCTTATAACGTAATGCTCGTTTTGGAAATTAATAAGATAAAGTGTCCGAGTGCACATAATTAATATACCTTTGGCGAGTAGTGCAGCTAAGTAAATAGTGCAGCTAGGAAAGCTCATCTCGACTTTTGATCAGAGTATGTTCTCTTTCCAATCTGGATTCGCTGTAAGCGGTGAGGTTGGTCGTGAACCGAAACATCTAAGTCAGCTTTTAAATCACTGATGTCTGATTCTTTAAACGTTCCAGATTTGTCATATTTTCTTAAGACTCACTTCCGTTGGAGTCTTCTTTCGGGTCGATTTCTGTGAAGATTCAGTCTTCCAGAATCTTCTCTTGTGCATACCTCTTGTTGTTATTCAGTAGAAGTATGAAGAAGGTTGATTATCGTTATCGGTTATTATTCGAGAAACGATGAGTCTAACCTAATACAACTACTTTGAACCTTCTGCTTTGTACCCTTGCATAGTCTATTCAGTAGACTAACCAACTGCAATTGTTCTCTGCATGGTTGGATGGTATCATCCGTTCGATTCGGCACATCAGATAGAGCGAAGTTATGAGGAGACTAGATTGACTATGAAGACGACGGTTGTTTTTGGATGTTTTAATAATTATCTTTTAATCAGGTTGAGATCCTTGGGCAGGTGATCATTACGATCTTTTTGTAATATTTCAAGAAAGACTTCCGTTGTAACTTATTTACTCTGTTATATATTTAAAAAGACTTCCGATGTACTTTGTTTAAACTCTGTATTTGTCCTATTCGGGATTGGGATGTAATCCCGGGACTCATGTTTTATATGAATAAAGTTATCATTTTGTATCATTGTATTTCATGATTTGTATTCAAACGGTAAAGCCTGGGGTGACCTTGGTGAGGAATATCGGAGTCACTGGCGGTAATACCTTTCCATTTGGGTTCAGATTTGGGGGTGTTACAATGATATCATTTCCGAGGATATGGCCTAAGTTTCACATAGCTCAAATAGATTACGAGTCCACACACGATCCAGCACGTGACAAATTAGTTAATATCAATTAATTTGTCTGGACGAACTCAAGAAATTTAACTTGATATATTTTTATGATTTTAAATCATAAAAATATTAATTAAATTTTTCTAAAGAAAATACGGATGAAAGAGGGTCGAAATTATACTGCTCGATCGATTTTGGGTTAAATCTGGACTGGAAGTCAAATGGGCTTTATGGCCCAATACACTAGCTGGAAAAGGAGGTGGAGCCCACCACATCATCTTCTTCCTTCTTACAATAACACAGCAACAACACAACAACAACACAACACGCACGAAGCAACCACAACAAGAAGCAACGGCTTCAACACGCAGCAACTCGCTGGGAAGGAGGCTTCTCCGTCGCCGGGGTCTTCGCCGGGATGAGCAGCCACTAGCAACAGCGGCGGCTACGGGCAGCAGTAACCACAACACACAGAGCAACTCACCGGCAGCCACCACGCATAGCGGCGACACCAGCCGAGTCGAGCTCACCGACGGGACTCCGAGCAGCTGCCAACGGAAGGAGAACAGAGGGAATACGAGCAGCTCAGCGGCGAATAGCACCCAGCAGCCCACGAACGGTGGCGTCTTCGTCGGGTGATCTTGCTCGTCGGCGGGAGTGGACCGAGAGGAGAGATGGCAGGAGAGGTTCCCATCAACCCTCCATAACACTCCTTATATAGGCCAAGGGAGCCCCGACCAGCCCCGACCAGCGGTTCCCAGGAATCGTATGCGGGTGCCACATCCCCGACAAATTTGGGCAAGTTGCACGCAGGAGGAAGATTGCAGCACACATGGATAAGATTGCAGGAGAGGATAAGATTGGATATGGGTTTTAAACCCAAGAAATTATATGTTTGTATTCAAACAAATATTCTAAGTCCCGAAAATACATCGAATGTATTTTATACCACTCAGAAAATTATTACGGAGATCATGGATATTACTGAAAATCCAAACTCCACTGAAAGCGAAAACTTTATCGAACGAAGGATGGGAAAAATTACCCAAATATCCTTACTAAAAATTAAGGGGTATTACAGGTGGCTCGTCGGCGCGACTCCAGGTGCGAGACTATGGGGCTTTTGAAGGGGACGACAAGATGGTTCCAATGGTGGCGTCAATTTCGGCGGTGGGGCACGATGGTGGCCAGAAAATGCTAAGAACAGCCGCTGTCGAGGTTTTCTAGGGTTCGTGGATTCTCGGTTGAAATTGGATGAATTGGGAGGTCAATCGAAGGGGTATATATAGGGCTTTTGAAACATTAACAACCCTCGACACAATCCCGTGATCCACTCCTCCCAATTCAATCCGGTGTAATCGAATTTCGAAGAAATTCAATTCGATGTTCACGACAGAGCTTTGGATTCTTGGACAAATCTCGGGGATCTTGCCCACATTTAATCCAAATTGATTGAGGAATTGAATTCCCCAAATCTTCCTCTTCAATGCCCGATGTTTAATTCGAAGATTCGAGTCAAAGTCGGGCGTGAAATCTCCATTAAAATGGAGCCTCTGTTTTAATGGTGAGCCAAGAGTTAGAGGTTCGAGGTTGGAGGCGAGAGGGGATGGGCTCGTCCGTTGGGGAACGAGACGGTGGTGTTATCGGCGCTGGGACTCGCGCCCAAGGGGATGGTGGACGTTCATGAGACGTTGTTCAAGACCGCCGATTACCTCACACGAGATGTTGTTCACAAGATGCTTTTCGTGTTCTTGGCCTAAACATGATTTAGATCTCTTTTGGTCCTAATTACAAAAACATCCTTGTTTTTCCAAAAGTGTAAAATTTGCCCCTAAAATCTAAAAAAAATATTTAAAATTAATATCTAAAATTCCCATTAGTTTATATAAATAAAATTTAAGTTATTTACATAGCTTAGCCAAATTTTGGATGTAAGAAATAAAAGATTTTAAAAAAAAGAGAGGGCAAAAGGGACATTTTACACATTTAACGGCAAAGTGGACGGCAGATGGCTTTGGGTGGTTTTGCGTTAACGGAGATAGATAATTGGGTGGTTTAAAATAAATATCGATACAACGGGTGGTTTCGTGCAATCAGTGACATATAACGGGTGGTTTCCTGCAAAAACCCCATAAAGTAATTAGATATTACCTGTATATATAATATTTAGATACATGTAGAAATAAAATGATTATTTTTTCATAATAAACTATATGCATGTATGTGGAATGTTTACAAATAACATGGATGTATGTATGTAGAATTTTTAGAAATAATGTGCTTTAATTCGTTTTTTTAAATGTAATTACTAATTAGTCTCTAAAATGATTATTTTTTCATAATAAACTATATGCATGTATGTATAATGTTTAGAAATAACATAGATGTATGTATGTAGAATGTTTAGAAATAATGCTTAAATTAGATTTTTTATAAATGTAATTACTAGTCTCTAATGTATTAATTTTTTAAATAAATAGGGTGATTCTAGTGATGATGAATTTCTAGCAATCGACTTCTCATCCTATTTTACTACTAATGAGACGTTTTCGAGTATAGAGGGTTTGAGGGAGTGGGTGCAAAAGGTCGGTTTTAGTCTTTTTATGGTGATCACTACTAAATCATCAAAGCCTAAGAGGATTATATTTCATTGTGAGAGATCCGTCAAAAAAAAGAAGTTAGTCGATGGTAAAAAGGTCAGCCCAAAACGAGTGAATAAAGCTAGGTCAAAGAAGAAGGGTTGTCCCTTTTTGTTGCATGGTATTTTTGGGCAAGGAAATGCTACTAGAGCTCTTGGGTGGACATTATCGATTGTTAGAGCACGCCACATCCATCTGCTTTCGACCACCTTGATTGGCCATGCATTTGCTTCCCGACTTACGAAAGATCAACGTAGAAAAGTGATGATTGATACTGCGGCAGGTGCAAGACCGAAGGTTATTTCTAAACATATTATGAATGAATATACGGGTTCAACGATATCGAGAAGGCAAGTGTACACTGTTAGGGCTAAGGAGAGGTTGAAATCCCTGGGCAATCTGAGTGTGACGCAATGGTCATTGGGGTTTTTGAAGGACAAAGGCTATTTCCTGGACACCGATACTAAAACGAGGGCAGATGGGAAGGAGGTTTTGACGTGCTTGTTTGTTTTTCACCCAGACGCTCAACATTTTTTGCGTTTGTTCCCTAATGTCGTCATCATGGATTCGACGTACAAAACCAACAGGTAAACTCTACTCGTTTTAGTATTATGAGTAGATAATTGGTATTTTGTGTGGGTTTGAAGTATTTTTATGTTGCATTTATAGGTACGGTATGCCACTATTCCAGATTGTTAGGTTTAATTGCACCAACTTTACATATTGCATCGCTCTCGCGTTCATGGAAAGAGAGACGGCAAGCCACTTTGCATGGGCATTGACACGATTGAAGTGGTTGTTCGGGGGGAAAGGTCCCATATGCATCATGTCTGATCGAGAGCTAGGACTGATCAAGGCCGCCGATAAGGTATTTCTGAAGGTTTGACATCATTTGTGTCAGGTCCATGTAGACCGTAATATGAAGGCATATGCTAAGTTGATGAAAATTGACGAGAAGAAATTCTCGGGAAGTGTTCATTGGGTGATGAGGTCGCACACAAAGGAGGAGTATGGAGAGCGACTTGCTCACTTTAGGGAGACATGGAATGAAGGCCTTGTGAGATATGTCGAGGACACTTGATTTACTCCCCATAAGGAAAAGCTAGTTGCGGCATGGTGCGATGATGTTCTCCATTTTGCCCCAAGAACATCAAACATGTAACTTTCATACAAACATTTGCAATCAAGTTAGGTTTTAAAAGTCATTTAGTAAAACGTAAACGTGTGTATTATTTTCAGGGTTGAGGGTCATCACTCTATGCTTAAGGCCATGATTGAGACATCCGTTGGAGGGTTTGTTGTCAGCATCGAAATATCCGATTTGAGATGACTAAGAACTGCACTGCCTTTCCCATGGAGATAGTAAATGGCCCTGAGTGGGTGAAGGTCTTCTTCAAGCGCATCCTTGAAAAGTGCTCTGAGAAATGCTTGAGAATGTTGTACACCCAAGTTGTGTTAGCAAATGAGGGGAAAATTAGGGGCAAATGTGATGATTATTAGTGGAAATCCACACTTGGATTGCCTTGCCTACACACAATTAAGGTCTTTGTAGAGACGGATTACCCATTGGTACCTGAAGAAGTTGATATTTTCTGGAAGAAAATTAGATGGGAAGTGGTGGATGTTAAGGATCTTGATGCCGATGATGGTGTTGCAATCACAACGGATAATGTCACGGTGCAAGACTTCTTTGAAGAGTTCTTTTGCGGGAAAGTTGATGGATTAAGGTTGAAGAAGATGGCGGAAAAGTGGCGTGAGATTGATGACCCTACATCGTGCCAGATTGAAGACCCCTCACGTGGTGAGACCAAGAAGGGGAGGCCTAGGATGAATGCGTGAAAGACCGGCACCAAGAGAAATTTGGGTTGGGACGAGCATGTGGATGCGAAAAATAAGAAGATGAAGGAGAAGCAGAAGATGAAGGATATGGAGCAGGAGATGGAGAAGGATATGGGGGAGGAGCTGGAAGTGGAAGAGGAGGATGAGGCGACAGAGAAATAGACGACCAAGGTGAAATCGTCCATGGGATCGAAATCGTTTGTGGAATCGAAAGGATGTCCTTTTAGGGGAAGACCTCGTAGTGGAGTCTCAACAGCAAAGGCGAGTGCCACTAAACCTGCCAAGTCCAGATCTGCTTCAAACAAGTCCAAATCTGCTTCAAACAAGTCGCTCAAGTATCTCGGCTTCAATTGGGGACGTGAGAATATTGACCTTGTCATGCTCGCATACATTTCTAGTGTACAAAGTGTCAAAGGCGATGGTCATTGCGGGTATCGTTCCATTGCCATTTTACTAGGTCGCCGAGAAGAGGACTACATTGATATCCGGCTAGAGCTTTCGAAGCACCTCCAGACACATCGAGCCAACTATCACTAGTGGAAAAAACACTTTTTGAGGCTCCTTTTTAGAGGCTTACATATTTCAAAACGCCTCAACAATGACCTACGCAATCAGTTTTTCAGGTTTTTGAGGCGGATAATTACTTTGGCGCCATAGTGAGGCACTTGTTGAGGCGGGCCTATAGAGGCCCGCCTCAACAAGTGGCTTTTAGAGGCGTATATTACCCGCCTCAAAAAGGGTCCCCACTTGTTGCAGCCCCCTCATTTGAAGCGAACGGTGTTCGCCTCAATAAGTGTCCAAATACCCGCCTCTATTAGGGTTTTTTCCACTAGTGTATCTAGCGTTGGTTGGGGAGGATGAGATGACGGTGGAAGTGCTTGTTAGGAAATTGAATTACATTACTTCACCGTGCACAAGGAACTTCTGGTGTACGATGCCTATTATAGGTTTGGTGTTTGCCACGAAACACCAAGTGGCGGTTGTTGTCTTATCATGGTTTGGACCGCACACATGTCTTCCATTGTGGGGCCCCCTCGGGTGCTGAGCCTCCAACAAAGGTTTATGAGGTAGCACATATAGGCAAGAGAGACCATTACGTACCGGTACATGGAGCCCTACTCCTCTGGTATTTACTTATTATTTCAAAATTTGTTTAAACCTTTTATTGTATATTTTTATAGATTTGGCTTGTTGATGATCGTTGTCCAATTCCACCCCCTCTGAGGTAGTGGTTCACTTATAAGTACGCAAGTGTTGATGGATGGGATAGTCATGAGCGCTTTAAGGATAGGTTCAAGAATTATGTAGAGGAGCGGGCGAAACGAGGTCGACCCGACATACTTACCTAGGCTTTTTGGATTGTAATTGACTATATCTTTGTCATTGTATTTCCATTTGCTTAGTTTGATTGAGATTGACCGTATCTTTTGTTGATAATCGTTTGTGTTGATTCGATTTGTTGTTGATTCGTTAAGATGCAATACGAGACAATAATATTACTTGGGAATCATTAACAAATACACAGACACATAAACATTAAAGCGTACATTAGTTGAACATGAATCATAAATCTTGTAATAAAGCTTTTTAATTGTCATCAGAATCGGTCTCCCCGCCGTCCTCACAGCTACCGTCGTCCACCTCAGATTACGGATCTTCTAAAAGACTCGGGATATGACGTTCCGGGTGTGCATCCTCGGTGTAAAGGGTCACTAGAACACTAGGTTTGTAAAGTGCTATAATTTTAGCTACGTGAGCCTCATCTTGTAATACCCACACCCATATGGGCCGGCCCATCACAAGGCTGTAGCCCATACACCCTAACCCATCCTTGGGGGCTCCACCTATAACAGGAAGCCATTCGCCAAGAGGTTGTTCGTGAGTCTCGAACTCGAGACCTCATGCTTTAACAAGCAGCCTCGCGCTCACTTGTTACTATTTCGTTTACTATTCATTGTTCTTAGTTTTTCACTATTTATAAGTTACTGTTCAAAAGTCACTGTTCATTACTATTCACACTGTAAATCTTTGTATTATTGTTCACCTATGTTCTGCATTATTGTCTTCTTCCTACGCCTTTCCTTACTGTTCAAAAGTCACTGTTTATTACTATTCATGCTGTAAATCTTTGTTTTTAGTTTTTCACGTTTTTATATGTGATATTCAAATCTAGCAGTCACAAATTGTTTGATGTGATATTCACGTTTCTACGCCACTTCAGGTTCTCGATCCACCCTTGCTTTGGAACCAGTTCAGAAAAATTACCTTGCACCGAGGCTTAAGGGAGGTGCGATACTATCACCACCTTGACAAGTGCACCAATATTGTCATAAGAGTCATGCCTCATAGAGTTGATCGATTTCAACGCACGACCATAACTCCCTCCATCTCTCTAGATAGGCATTGCAGGCACAAGATTCACCCGTTCCTCAAGATCAAGTGTAACCTGAGGAACTGGGATCCCTTGAGCTGGTTGTCCTCATAGCCTAGCTATTTCTGTAATAGCCAATGTTCTAAAAATCCCCACCTAGGCCTCGCCTGGACGCTAGGCGGTCATCCCCCGCTTAGGATGTTGTCTAGGGCCGCCTAGGCGAGAAGAAGCTTCCGATGTTGTGGAAGAAACAACATTTTAGGAGATGACGGATGCATAGAACATAGCTTTGGTTTATGCTTTGTAAATAAGGCCCATAATAAAATATCAAACCTCATACCAACATAGTTTTATAAACATTAATGGATTTGAGAGAACATAGTAAAATAATCATATAGATTAGGTAATAATTTTTAATCAGCCTAGGCCCCGTCTAGCCGCTAGGCCCCCCTCACCGCCCAGCTCCCCCCTAGCGACTTTTAGAACATTGAAACAACCTCTATTACTATTTGCTTAATTGCTTCAACGACAGCATTATTGATCACAATTGGGGCCATAGGAGGAACTTGCACCATTCCCCTTCCACCTAAGGGTCAATCAGGTGCGGAACATTCACAGGTGGGTTGTTGTGGGATCCAGACCCAATTTCACCTTCTTGGTTATTTGCACTCCTCAATTGAACTCGAGAGGCATTACTCGGTCCAACACCTTGACGAGTTGCGTTCCTGGTGTTTACCTTCTGGTTGTATTCAAGTATTGTTAGATATAATACAATTATATCGTTTGCCGATATACTTTAAATGCATCAATGAGGAATAGCAATTTAATAAAACTTGCAAATTTTATTAAGAAGGGAAAACATAATGTAATATCCAAACATCCTAAAACTCAATACGAAAATAAACACTAGGAGACTACAACTCAGTTATTGTTTCAGAACTGAGAAAAATCCTAAAGAAAACAACGAGAAAGCTAATAGTTACTGCTTTATCTTGGTATCCCGAAACAAGTCTCTATAGGCTTTAGTCGACATGGTCTTCTTTGGAGATGGCTTCTCCTCTGCTTCTACCACCGGTCTTTTAGATTCCCTGGGCTTTGGAACACTAGCTCTCACCACTAGTACTGGTGGATAGCAGAATTTGTCCAGAAACCCTGATTGAAACTGCATTGAGAACAAATTCCGCCCTGAATTGGGGTCAATTAAGGTATGTGCTTGCTCGAGGTTTTCAGTATCGTACGAGCGTTCTTCTACAAAAGTCTCGTGAGTCTATCGATATCACGAGCTTGCTCCTTCATGTCCTGCAATGAAATCATCCACCCCTCTATATGTTCTTCCAGTACTGGGGTGTTCACATTGACTTGTTGAGGTGTAGGGTCATCAGAAGCTATGTAGGCTTCCCATGGCCTAGCCCTCATTCTTGTCCGTTCAGTCATCTCTTCGACCAAACGACGAGGTTTAGAAGGACTCTGCCTTGCGAACACATCCTGCACAATTGGAGGTGTACTTGCGTCATATTCCTTCCTTTCAGTATTCGAGAATCCTCTCGCCTCATATTTAGTTGGAGACAAAGGTGTGCATGGTGATGTCTCGCAGTTGAGGAATTGGACTGGCTCAGGCTGTACCTGCTCCTTCTCACTCGCATAGTAGGAATCCTCAATTACATCCTCTTTCATGGACTCCAGAAAAGGAGACTGCCTGGATTGCACCTGGTCCTCCCCTTCACTCTGGTATTCAGGATCCTCACTCGGGTCCTCCTCAGTGGTCTCATGGTTTACCACTTCTATAGCTTCCCTTGGCGGGGTAAAATGGATGACATAATTTTTGCTCCCATCAGTATTGCCAGAATAGACTCAGACATAAGGGTCGGAGCGATCTAAGACTCCTCTGCAACTCTATGTTGAGATCTCGTAAGGACCATTGTATGAAGAGAGACAAGGAAAGGTCAAGTCTTTTCTAGATATAGAAATCTTACTTTCTATAATTAGGCATGAGTAGATAATACTACTATTGTTGCAGAAGTTTTTAAAGAGAATTTCACAAAGAAACAACTTGTCAAAATTTTGAATTATCTTTTTAAACCGACCTTGTCTTCCTTTTCATAACCCCTTGGTAATAAATTATAGTATAGTATTTTTTAAATAACCCCACGAAAATTTTTTTGCATAAAATAAAATTTTTGAGAAAACATTCTTAATTCATAACTTAAATTTTTTTAAAAAGAAAAATTCCACACAAAGTTTTGTTTTATAAAAACTCAATTAAACACAATGTGGTTTAAAAAATTTTGAGTTTTCAAAACATTTGTAGCTTTGATACCATAATTGTAACACCCCTAAATTATCTTAGGAATATTACCGTCAGTGACCTCAAAACGCATATTCAAAATCACCCAAGGCTTACAGTATTGATCGTAAATACAAAATAATATGAAACAATTATAAACTAATCCAAAAATGTCTTACAAACGACGTTGCGGAAAACGATAACTAGATCAAATATCAAAGATAGTAGCGGATGACTTAATGGAAAATATAAACATTACACAATAAGTTATAAACCTAAATCTAACTTCAGGACCATCAACCTTATTGTAAACAAAGTCACAAACAACAGCGGCCTTCAATGTCGGTATCCTGCTTCTCCACTCTTGGAAGAAAGACCTGATGTGTTGTATAGGACGGATGACACCAGCCAACCATGCAAGGAAAAGGAACGGTTGGTCAGTCTAATGAAACACTACGAAAGGGTGAAACAAGAATGGTTATGTAGTCGTATATAGTCAGTACCCTTATTTCTCGAATAATACTCGGTAAACGGTATATGACTACTATACTTCTACTAAAACAAAAGAAGATGGCATGATTCAAGAGAAGACTCCAACGGAATTGAGTCTTATGGGAATTATATGTATATGTTTGGGAACATTAATAATCATCACACAAGATCTTAAAAGCGACTCCTTTGACTATTTGGGTCTTCGACCAACCTCACTACATAATGCAAATCCAGATTGGAAAGGGGAGTTACTTTAGACAGGAGCCCGAGCGGTTTACACGTTGTACTTCTCGCCCGAAGGTATATTAATTATGTGGACAAAGGCATTTATCTTATTTAGTTCCAAAACGTGCATTTACGTAAAATCTTTTAATTCACACCAATCTAGAAACAAGATATATCATGGGACAAATCCTGAATAACGACACTAGCTAAGTGCATGACCACTTATATTCAAACAAGGGTAGGTCATGACCAAAAGTATTAGGGCAATAATCCTCCTAATACCAAGTTATAAAAAAACAGCTAAACCTCGCGAGGTATATAACGTTCCTACGAATACTCGTGCTAACTAAGCATTCCACACAAAAGTTCAACCAACACCCTATAATAATAATAATGATAATGATAATAATATATATAGGGGTCATCACTAGCAATATATACAACCTAGTATATAATTCATTTTTAACCACACCATATATCTTGATTAATTGAACAAAAAAAATATTCAAAATCAGCTGTTATTAAATTCATGTGCGACACCTCGTCGAAGAATGGCTCGTTTCGAACGTAACTCGTCTGACCACTAACTGCATGTGGTTGGTGTCATTGGATTTGTGACTTCAAGACAAAGAATTTGATACGTGAATCGTAACTAGAGATGCCCTAACATAGGAGAATTTTACCCTGGAAGCTCACGAATTTTTCTGTAAACAATCGAAACCTAATTCTCGAAATTGGATGAAATCTTACAATGGGTTAGAGGGTATTTATTGAGGAATTAAAGCTCTTGAAGATAGATTTCAGATCCCACAAATTTCTGCTCAATCGGATCTTAAACGAGATCAAATTTAGGGGTTTTATCCGAAAATTCGTTTACCGGACTGTTTATCTTTAAGGGCGAAGTTCTATATATTGGGGTGGTTAAAAATCCCGATTTTAGTGGGATAGGGTTCAGGATTAGTATATCTTTATAGCCCATGGTTTAATTTGGTGAAATTGGGCGTAATTTATAGAAAAACTCCATGGAAATGGAGCTTGAAGCTCGCCGGCCCATGGAGGAAGAAGGTGATGGTCGACCCCCCTTATTTCAGCCTTATTGCACATTTTGCCCAACTTCTCCATTTGTGGCACAGATGTTTTTATTTCACTTTTTTAGAAATTATGAAATTTGCCCAAACTTATATCTAATCTTACCCAAAGTTTATATACACATTCTAACCCAAATTTATGAAGAGTGAAAATTTAATTTGGGTTAATTCTAAGCTTAAGTTGTATATCCTTATAAACTTAACCTTGTTTAAATCTTAAGTAACACTTTGTTAATCTTAATTTATATACTTTAGATTAAAATTGATGAGTCTAACTAGATTATCATTAACATAATGTAAGATAAGTTTAAATGCACCAATGACTTAAAATGTAACATACTTTTATAGAATAAAAATTATGTTTAACTTATTTTCTTGGAATAATGTAACAAAAATTCATACCCTTTATTAAAAGTAAAATTACATTCATGCCATCATCTAAAAATGAGGGTTATTACATCCACAATGGAGTTGTCCTCTTTGACATTTCATCAAATATTTTATCAACTTGCTCTGCACTATAACAACTCTCATAAAAATCTAGCCTCACACTTCTCAAATTAACATTTCATTCAAGCCCCATGGAGGAACAATATCAAACGCATACAATCCCCTCGATTTTTTTCAACTAATTCATACATCAAATCGGGAAAAGAAAATGCCAAAGAAACAACACTGAACTATTGAAGGCTTGAAGCCCCAAATTTCGAACATAAGAGAAATGTCAAAGAAACAACACTGAAAGAATAATGTAAGGTAATGTCTAGTGCAATTATTTCCTCTGTTTGCATCAATACTGGTTGCTAAATCCTTATCAATTCATTCATCCCTAACCTTTTCGAAAACAATCGATCAATCAACAAAACCAACCTTAATTTAAACAAAAAACATAATTTCTATAATTACCCAAAATATAACCTAATGTCTAGATTAACTAGGAGAGGGTTAATATAATATGTACCCAGTCGCTTGAGGAACCTCCACCGGACACTCGTCGACCGTTGTTGCCATCTTTTCCATCACGAGGACCTTTGCCTTTTGTCTCGGCGTCGGTACAAGAGGAAGAAGACGCGCTGTTGAAACCGGGTTGCAACACTTGATTCTCTCCCGAGAAGCTTATCAGTAGATGCCAACAAGCTGAATGATTGAAAATTTTAAGGAAATTCAAAAGAGGTATGAAATATAGGAAACTATGCGGGAATCCTAAAGTCGGGGGAGACACTAACAGGTGAGGGGGAGACACTAACAGGTGAGGAGGAGATCGTGTAGACAGAATAAATAAACGGAGAAAAACCGCGCACTCCATTTTTTTAACCGCGCACTCCAAATTGTGCTGCACTTGGTGTCGCCGAAAAAAACCGGGTTTTTTGTGCGGCACCAGGTGCAGTATAAGCCCGGTTCATTTTTTTTAAAAAATGTTTATGATTTTTAAAAAAATAATGGTTCACTGAACCCATTTATTGGGCGGCATGTAGTGTAGTCCAAAAAAACCGGTTCAAGATGAAAACCGGTTTCCGGACGGCACTAGGTGCAGTCCAGAAAGTGTCCGTTTAAAATTAAACAATCACTTTGTGCTGCACATAGTGCCGCCCATAATCTTACCGTTTTAAATTAAATGGTCATTTTGTGCGACACTATAGTACCGCCCAGAATCTTACCGTTTTAAATTAAACGGTCATTTTGTGCGACACTATGTGCAACACAATTTGACCGCTTAATTTCCGTCAATGTGGGCGGCTATATATATGGGATATGTATTAGTAGTTGAACCACCACTGAATTACAAATCTCAAATTTAAGAGTGAATGTCGTCGTCAAGCGAGTCGTGTTGGAGGGGGCGGTCCGAGTCATCTTCGAGCGCGCACACGTCTCTAGATAATGAAGTTGATTTTCAGTCGTCGATTTCTCCTCAATACTTCGGGGTACGTAAATAGGTATCTGAGCTTTTGAATTTGTAGGGCTCTTCCTCCTTCTTGATGTTTGTATTGTTTGCAATTCATATTCAAATTGTTTGATGTGATATTCATATAAATGCTTTTGATATTAAGGTTCAATCAGTTTTGGTGCTTTTATTTATGTTTAGGGTTTCGTGTATATGAATTTAAGGTTTAGGGTTCATAGATTTAGGGTGTATGTGTTTAGGAGTTCAGGGTTTAGGGTTAGGGTTTATGGTTTAGGGTTTAGGAGCTTAGGGTTTAATGTTTAGTGTTTAGGGTAACTAGTTTAGGGCTTAGGGTTTAGGAGTTTTGGGTTTTGGGTTTAGGGGTTTAGGGTTTATGGTTTAGAAGTTTAGGGTTTATGGGTTTAAGGTTTAAGGTTTAGGATTTATGAGTTTAGAATTTAGAATTTAAGATTTAGGGTTTAGGTGATATTCATGATAACAATATTAATATTCATGTTAGATGAGATTTCGTTTTTTGATAGTGTTGTATGATTTGTTGATCATCCATTTTGTATTATGTGACATTCATGTTGTTGATGCAGAAATTCATGTTCTGATATTCATCGTGTAGTGTTCAGCATATTAAGATCCCTTAACTGGATGGCAAGAAATAATTTTAATCATAAAAAACAATAATTACATGAGCCCTCAAGCATTTCAAAACTCCAAATTTTCCCAATTATCATATTTTCACTTGTTGAACATCTTCAATAAGGTTAGGAAATTGATCCTGAGATACTACCAAATGCAAAGCTAAATATTATTATATATGATAATATGATGATGAGAACAATGGGATAAGAGATTATATGAAAACGTAAGGATATTGTCTATATAAATAACATCTTGAAAGCAAAAATAACAAAAGCACACCCGGGTAAACTCATGGAAAATTTATTTTAGTTGGCGGTTTCTGTAAGATGAAAAAGATCTAACATAAATCTAGGCCAATCTTATATAGTGTAGAACTTTTGTCATACAAAAGTTATGAGACCAAATTCACAAGGACTTCCAATTTATTAGCCACATCATACAAATAGCATTCCAGAATCAAGAGAAAATGAGATACATTGGTTTTTTTAAGCCTCTAATATTATTTTAAATTACATGACAATAAAAGCTTCACATAAATTAGAGATAATCATAAAGTATAAACAACTTCACCTAAATTCGAGATAAGTGAACAAAATAGTGAAAAATTAATGCAATCATGTATCTTTTACGACTTTAGTGCTTTACCCCTCGTTTGGTTCGTGCTATACTTTCCAGGAAGTTGAACTCTCTCAGGAAATACATTTATTTCCTGTGTTTGGTTCAAAAATAAATTTTATGTTACCAAATAAAACTTGGAATAAGGACATGATTGAACAATGCTTACCTCATAATTTAGCTATACAAATTATGTCTATTACAATACCCCTGAATAATATTCATGATAGAATGTACTGGGAACCAGCAAAAATGGATGGTTCTCAACAAAATCTGTTATGGATATGATTAATAAGAATAAAAGATACTCTACTTATGATTCGTCCTAGATTTGAAAGTTGGATACGTATCCCAAAGTTAAAAACTTTCTTTGGAAAATAATAAAAAATGGACTTCCAACCAAAACTAGACTAACAGAAAAAGGAGTAGCAATCCCCCAGGGATGCATCCGCTGTAATGCACAGACGGAGGATCTGAATCATTTACTCTTTCAATGCAACCACACAATTAAAACACTAGAAAAAATAATTCATCTTACACATGGAATCATTACTACTCTAAATATTGGAAATAGAAAAACTTATGAAATTATTGAGGAAGTTAGACAAAAAATAGACCGATCACAATTAATCGAATTAATTATCTCTTGGTAGGGAATCTGGTTTTATAGGAACCAACAAAGTTTTGGGAGAACAAACACTGATACTGAAATCATTAAGGATGTACCAAAATACATCACAATGCAAATTGAGAATTGAAAACAAACTAAGAAATGGAATCATGACTGCTTGGCAGATGATAAACCAAACTCTAAACAAATAAATAACCTAAAGCGAAGAAAAACGAAATGGAAAAAACCATTGGAAAATGTAATTAAAATCAATACAAATGGCTCTACAAAAACTAATGGCGAATCTAGTTTTGTTTATATTATGAGGAACCATACAGGGAAACCACTTTGCATTTTTGGGGATAAATGTGGAGTTTCAACCCCTTTAAAAACAGAAACACTAGCAGTCAGAAATGCTATGGTTAAAGCCCATGAATTTGTATTACTGTTCACCTATCCGGTAGGTCGGACCATTACTATTTCGTTTACTATTCATTGTTCTTAGTTTTTCACTATTTATAAGTTACTGTTCAAAAGTCACTGTTCATTACTATTCACACTGTAAATCTTTGTATTACTGTTCACCTATGTTCTGCATTACTGTCTTCTTCCTACACCTTTCCTTACTTTAGATTACCTGGGTTCATTTGGTATCAGAGCCACTAGACAACATTTCGCCCCGGTTGTAGTATTATAGTTATTTACGCCTTTAGTTACTGTTTACAAAGGTCGGACTTTTTAATGTTACTAGACTGTGCGTGTTTGGTTTTAGTCGTAAATCCGTTGGTAAGCCCGCTTGACGAGGTAGTCCCAGGGTGTTCCAGGTCGATGGTCCCACGCCATTTAGTAACAATAAAACATACGATTAAGATATATAGTTCCTAAAACATAACTAATTATGGCTCTACAATTTAGGCGTATGCTGCATAGAGGTTCTAGTTCATCTAGCACCTCAGTCGTCCATAGTAATGAAAATCTGTACGAAGAAAATAATAATGATTGGAACATACCACAACAGTCTATACAATCCATTTACAGAATAGGATGGACAAACTTTAAAACAGCTCTTAGTGTTAAAAGTCCTGAAGAAACACTCAGTCTAGACAAAGAACAACTGACTCTTCAATTATTATCCTCCATAGATATTGATGAATATCTAAAAAAGAACTACAGATATATCCACATAGGCCTAATTCAAGTTGCTCTTAAACCTTTAGCCAGATTAGGCATAGACACCCCAGTCTTTATTGCCCTTAGAGACGATAGACTCTTTTCTTACAAAGACTCCTTAATTGCTGTTATTCAAACCAATATCTGTAATGGGCCGATCTTCTTCAAATGTTCTCCCAATTTTAGAGTTGATATGACAGACCCTAGAATCAGTAGTACTCTTACTCTTGATATTAAGCTCCTTAAAAAGGGGTTCAAAAACCTTTCAAATTTTTTTATCATTATCTACAGACTCCATTACAGAGTCCTAAGTTCCTGCACAGACCCTAAGTGTATAGTACCTCCTGTCCCTAGAGGAGAAACTATCCTCCTTCAACTAGAAGCTGAGAGATCTACAACTTTCACTCCCAAACTGATAAAATGGGAAGATATTACTATACCAGAAGCTCTGGAACTAAAACATGATTGTCCTCCGGATGATCTTGAAAAAATAGAAATTTCCCAGATAGAAGAAAGTGGTGATGGTAGGGTCCTTATAAGATTTAATTCCACTAGATCTTTTAGACCTATCCCTAGAAATCCACATCCTTTCCCTGCAAGAAACTCTTTTTCAGAGTCCCTCTATACTGCTAGAGACCATTCTATAAAAGACCATTCTGTTAAGGTTGAATTTAGTAGTCCTATTCCTAACCCTGTTATTGACCAAAATAGAGATGAATCTTTTCCCTCTTCACCTACTCAGAGTGATATGGGAAGATACTCCTCCATAAATGTTATCACAAAAATAGACTTTACAATAGACAAAGATTATCTAAGAAGAGACTTTGATTCCATTAAAAACAGAATCAAGAAAGTTTGGTTCATGAAAATAGACAAAATAGTCAGAGATAAAATAAGAGAATTATGGTATTCTGATATGGAAAAATATAGGATCAATATCTTGTTCTTCACATGGTTTCCTAATTACCTTAAGATTCAGGGATTAGAAAACCCTTTAGAACAAAAGTCCATAGATGTCCAAACTAGGTTAACAAAGACTTGGAATCTTTTACCCTCAGGATCTACACAAAGTGTTCATCCTCCTTTACAAGGAATAAAAATTATTACAAAAGATGTGGAGGTCCCTGCTGAACCCTTTAAAAATCCTAGAATTGGTACTTCAGATAACAGTCCTGCTACCTTAGAAGATGTTAAGAAAATACATCAACAACACAACTATTCTAACTAAATCCTCTATACTATAGCTGAACAAGTTGAATTAATACATGATAAAATCAGTACTGAAGATATCAAATTCCCTAAAGACATCTCTAGACCTCATTTTCAAATTCAGGGAATAAAAAAAGAAATTGTTAGTAACACTTCTCTTAATCCTTCTCTTAGTCTCATGGAATTAATCGATCAAAAATTAAAAAATGTTACGATTAATTGTGTCGAGGAATGTAACGATTGTTCCAACATAGACTCAAGCAGTTCCTCAGACAACTCTGAAAGAGAAAATAGCCCATCTGGTAATAAGGCAATAGAAACCTTGCAGACCTTCTTTGAGGAAAATCCCCTTGCCATTAATAGGATAAGAGACAACCATGATAGGCCTCAGGCACACAGAAAAATATTCAGGAACACAGACACTAGGAACTTCTATCCTAGACCTACTCCTCCTGACCTTCAATATGAAGAAAGATCTAAGTTCAGATCCACAGATTATAATGGACAATCTATCTATGAATGGAATATAGATGGTAAGTCCGAACATGAAATACTTAATACCTTACAAGAAATGGGTATGGCTAATATAGCCTATACAGTTGGTAGAAAAGACCCCAGGACTTGTTTTTCACTTTTAACCACTGGTTTTACAGGCTAGCTTAGAAACTGGTGGAATAATGCTTTATCCTCCTTTCAAAAAGAAGAAATCCTAGATTTTACCAATGATAATGGTGAACCAGAACCTGTCCACCAACTCATATACACCATAAGTATGCACTTCATAGGCAACCCCAAAGAGGAAATCCAAGCCAATAGAGAAATCCTTTCTAATCTAAGATGTAAGACCCTTAGTGACTATAGGTGGTATAAAGACGTTTTCCTGTCCTATGTCTACAAAAGAAATGACTGCAATAAGGGATATTGGAAAGAAAGGTTTGTTACTGGTCTTCCCAACTTATTTGCTGATAGGATAATCCAGAAAATAAAAGATGAAATTCAAACAGAAGAAATTCCATGGAAAGACCTGACCTATGGCCAACTAACGGCTTTTGTCAAAAAAGAAGGGTTAGCCCTTTGCTCCGAATTGAAAATTCAGGCCAAATATTGTAGAGAAAAAGGATCTAGGAGAAAAGAACTAGGTAACTTCTGTGAAGCTTTTGGCCTTGCCAAAATTGAACCCCCTTCTTATAGAGATAAAAAGAGTCATAAAAATAAGCACAAAAAGTTCGATAACAAATATGAAAAACCTAGTTACCCACCCAAAAGGAGATTCCAATCAAGACAGACTAATAAAAAGATTATATGTTTTAAATGCGGAAAACCAGGCCATAAGGCAGACAATTGTAGTCTCAAACAAAAGATCAATGAAATCTGTCAGGATGACAGTACCCTAAAAGATAGACTCACTAAAATACTTTTGGAGGATTCTGAGAATGAATTTTATGTCCCTAATACTTCAAAAACTGAGAATTCAGGAACAACCCAATTCTGCAATGTTATCACCAAAAGTGATGAAAGAGAGGCCCTTTTAGAGCTTATAGATACCCTTGAAGATCCTCAAATAAAACGAGAATACTTCATAAAGCTAAAAGAACTAATATTTAAAGAACAACAACCCCTATTGGAAGAACCTTTTAGCATATCTAAAATTATTAATAAAAAGTCACCTGCTAAGATATTTTCCTCCATTATCTTGAAAGACCTACAAGTTGAAGTCAATAAAATCAAAAAAGACATAGGATCCCTTAACAAACAGTTATTGCTAAATGAGACCAAAGACCTTGAACTTGAAGCTAGAATAGCTCATCTAGAATTTTCTAAAAACCCTTACTCCAGCCCCCGTTCTCAACAAAAGGAAGAAGAATCTCCCCTCATTGAAGATTCTTTTATTGCGGCTATAAACAAGATCAACTTTCAAAAATGGTATGTTCATATTACCATAAAAATAGAAGACTTCATTCTTTCTACTGTTGCTCTCATTGACAGTGGAGCAGATCTAAACTGCATCTGTGAAGGTTTAATCCCTTCAAAGTATTACCACAAGAGTCATGAGAAGATTCTTGATGCTAGTGGTAGTCGTATGAACCTTAGTTACAAGATTCCTAAAGCCTCTATTTGTAATGAGAAACATTGTTTCAACAACTCCTTCATACTGATAAAAGGCTTAAACCAGCAAATAATCCTAGGAACACCCTTCCTAACACAAATTTGTCCGTTCACTGTTGATAGGTTTGGCCTACATACGATAGTAATGGGTAAAAAGATTAGTTTTGAGTTCATTTCTGCGGTTGAACATAATGACATATCTACCCTACAATCTACTTCCATTAGCAGAACCTTAAATCTGATTACAAAAGAACTCGAGACTTTAAATCCCTACTATCCTTACAGAGTTTCAGACAAACAGAGATTTTTGACTTGTTTTCATTTTCAGGTTCTAAACATGAGATCTCCCTCCAAAGGAAAGAAAAAGGTTATACCTTTACCTTCCTCCCAAACCACAGCCAACAATAAATTCAGACCCCTATAGGGGCTTTTGCTCTCCACAGAACAATTGGGTTTGCTGGATAATCTTTGGAGGCTTCCCACTATGCATCATGCAGCTAGAAAAAAGTTACGATATTTAAATACACTCAGTATCCACTTCCATAAAAATGGAAATGTGATAAGAGAAAAGGAAAAAAGGGAAAAAGAATTGAATGAACAACTAACTATTGCTACAGGTAGACGTTGGAAGAATCTCCAAGCTCGTCTCCTCGACACACCAGCACAAGAAGCGTTAACACCACTTCTTGATGCTTGGCCCCAAGGGAAAGATGTTCTCCTCCAAAAATTGGAGGATAGCCATCTTGCAGACCTACTACAAGCTCAACAAGACGTCAAAAAAATGTATTTCAGAGAACCAGGATGGTACTTCCAGGGAATTACTGTCCGACAATTCCCAACCCTCAGACCTCTAAGCAGTGGCCCAAAAATCCAAGAGCAAGGACTACTTAAAATTCTACTCTTCCTCAACACCTGCACCATGCCATGTGACCTCATCCTAAAATACTTCCATTTGGGTATGATCCACAGCATCAGTTTCCGTCCTGACAAAGAAGGGAAGCTTGAAAATACCATGCGTGCTTTTGGTGAAAAATTCTACCTCATAGCAAGTAACATGGCAAGAATTGGCCCAACAGTTGCTTACATTCAAGCAACTCTCCCCAGGGTGACTAACTTCACAGTCATCCCTTCAAAAAAGTCTATCTACTTTTCCCATGATATCTTTAAGGATGAAGACTTGAGACTTTGGATTGGCTTGCAGCCCTCCGACTTCACAATAATTGAAGATCATAGGCTCTTTAGACGCCATCAGGACCTTGACTACTTCTACAACAATAGGTACTTCGACGGAGGATGGAGAGATAAAAGACTAATTACAGAAGGATACTACACGCAAATCTGGGTTTCAGAGGATTGGAGAATTTGGCTACCGTTCAGTGGTGATGGCCAATTCCTTCGTATAAAAGACTTCATCTCACTAGAAGAGGAGCGCAAAAATTACGAAGACATGCTAGACTCTGAACACTGGGATGACATTTGCATTCCAGACACCCATAGAGACTTCTAGGGTGTTCTAAAAAATAGTTCGCACAAGATCCCTATGCTATGTAAACAAAAATTGTTCTTTCTGTTCAAGAGAAAAAGAAAATAAGAAAAAGAAAAAAGAGCGAAAGAAAAAAGAGAGAAAAATAGAAAAAGAAAATAGAAAAAGAAAATAGAGAGTTCTTATGTTTTCATTTTATGTTTTCCTTTCGAGGAGTAATCTAGCCTGTTTTTAGATTATCTCCTTTGAATATCTCGTTACTTTGAAAAAAGATCCAAGAAGAAGATCTCACTAACAATAGGCCCATCAGACAATAGGCCCATCATCAAGAAGGAAGAAGAGCCCAACAAAACAAAAGGCTCAGAAACCCACTACAAGAAGAGACCAAGAAGAAAGGCCCATTAACCAGCTCAGCACTCCGGCACAAAAAAGGCCCATCAAGACACAACGGATAAAAGACCCAAAGAACAGGCCCACCATAACGCATCAGACAAAAGACCAGCTCGACACTTCACTCAAGACAAGAAGACAAAAGACCAGCTCGGCACTCCACTCAAGACAAAAGACCAGCTCAGCACTCCACTCAAGACAAGAAGACAAAAAACCAGCTCAGTACTCCACTCACAATAGGAGACTCTACCCGTGAAGAAATAGTATCAAAAATTGGTACGGACAAAGAAATTATGACTCTCCCCCTCTCTATAAAAGGCAAAGCCCTCAGTTATTTTGAGGCATCCGATTTCAGACTCTCATGTGTTGAGAAACTCACAGAAATATCTTAAGCTTAGAAGCCTTCCTCTGGAGCTCCTTCAAGCTTTTGGAAATCGTTTCATGTTACAACAATAGTCCTTGTAAGTTTTTACTTATGATTTTATAAAAGTCCCAGTTTTTGTTCATATTTCTCTTCCTGTTTTTAGTTTTTCATGTTTTTCAGAATAGTTACTATTTCATTTACTATTCATTGTTCTTAGTTTTTCACTATTTATAAGTTACTGTTCAAAAGTCATTGTTCATTACTATTCATGTTGTATATCTTTGTATTACTGTTCACCTATGTTCTGCATTACTGTCTTCTTCCTATGCCTTTCCTTACTTTAGATTACCTGGGCCCATTGTCTTGTGCTGCCTGATGGGCCTATTGTGAGATCTACTTCTTGGGTCTTTTATCAAAGTAACAAGATGTTTAAAGGAGATAATCTAAAAAGGAGATAATCTAAAAACAGGTTAGATTACCCCTTGAAAGGAAAACATAAAATGAAAACATACGAGCTTTCTATTTTTCTTTTTTCTTTCTTTTTCTTTCTTTGTTGAACAAAAGACAATAATGTTTACATAGCATATGGGTCTTGTGCGAATTGTTCTGGATCATCCGCCGGAGAAGGTGGTGGAGTGGCGTCTAGGTCTTCACAACTGTTAGTAACACTTTGCTTTTCTTGAGCCAGATACTTTTGAAAGGCTTCCCATTGTTTCAGTTGTTCAAGCTGGTCTTTTGAAAGGGTAGGAGAAGGGTTATTTTGTGGAGAAGGGTTCTTTTGTGGAGGAGGAGTAGGAGCTGAAGTAGTGGCTTTGACTGTTGTATCATTAATTGACAGTCTCTGGCCTTTCTGCTGGAAAAACAGTTCTACTTTTGCAATTGTTATAGTGGAAATAATAAACTTTTTCCACCAATGGACTTTGAAACGGCAACAAAGTGTAAGGGGATAGCTTTGTGGTTGAATTTGTAGGGTCTCATAAGTCCAGCAAAAGATCCATGCAATACCAAAATCACTGTGGAAGCGAAGAGATTTTGTGAAGGTTCTGTCTTTGGCATGGAAAAGGTATGAGGAATAAGCTCTTTGTATTTTTTCTGGGTAAATTTTTTCTGTGGCTCCAAAAGTAATCCACCACTCATAGAACCAAATTGGGAAACCCTGGGGGCAGTGTTTGTCAAAAAAGAAGAACCATGAATGATTGAATGGCCTAAGTAGGAAAGTTCTTTCCCAGGCATCTTTGTAGTCTTGGTAAGAATACCCTGGGAGATTAGGAATGGCATTTGGAAGGGAGAAGGACTTTAGGGTCCAGGGGTCAATCCAGTCAGAGGAGACCAAGACATTGAGTATCTTGCATTTTGAGAAGGACATGCGTGAAGGGTCTATTGTACACATGGTGTGAGATATTTCTTCCTACGCCTTTCCTTACTTTAGATTACCTGGATTCATTTGGTATCAGAGCCACTAGGCAACATTTTGCCCCGGTTGTAGTATTATAGTTATTTACTCCTTTAGTTACTGTTTACCAAGGTCGGACTTTTTACTGTTACTAGGCTGTGCGTGTTTGGTTTTAGTCGTAAATCCATTGGTAAGCCCGCTTGACGAGAAAGTCCCAGGGTGTTCCAGGTCGATGGTCCCACGCCATTTAGTAACAATAAAACATACGATTAAGATAAATAGTTCCTAAAACGTAACTAATTATGGCTCTACAATTTAGGTGTATGCTGCATAGAGGTTCTAGTTCATCTAGCACCCCAGTCGTCCATAGTAATGAAAATTTGTACGAAGAAAATAATAATGATTGGAACATACCACAATAGTCTATACAATCCATTTACAGAATAGGTTGGACAGACTTTAAAACAGCTCTTAGTGTAAAGAGTCATGAAGAAACTCTCAATCTTGACAAAAAACAACTGACTCTTCAATTACTATCCTCTATAAATTTTATCACAAAAACAGTTTTTACAATAGACAAAGATTATCTTAGAAAAGACTTTGATTCCATTGAAAACATAATCAAGAAAGTTTGGTTCATGAAAATAGACAAAATAGTTAGAGATAAAATAAGAGAATTTTGGTATTCTGATATGGAAAAATGTAGGATAAATATCTTGTTCTTCATATGGTTTCCTAATTATCTTAAGATTCAGGGTATAGAAAACCCTTTAGAACAAAAGTCCATAGAAATCCAAACTGAGTTAACTAAGATTTGGAATCTTTTACCTTCAGAATCTACACAAAGTATTCATCCTCCTTTACTAGAAATTATTACTAAAAATAAAGATGTTCCTACTAAACCCTTTAAGAAACCTAGGGTCATTATTTCTAACAACAGTCTTGCAACTTTTGAAGATGTTAAGAATATACAAGATAAAATCTTTACTGAAACTATCAAAATTAATCAAGACATTTCTAGACCTCTTTTCCAAATTCAGAAAATAAAAAATGAAACTCTTAAAAATGCCCCTTTAAACCCTTCTCTCAGTGTTATGAAATTAATTAATTTTAAGAAAAGAACTGTGTCCTTAAACTATGTTAGAAAACACAACAATAAGACCAATACTGATTCTAGTTATTATCCTGAGGACTCTAAAAAGAAATATGACCCTCCTGATAAGGAAAAATTAAATAACTCATCTAAGGCTTCTTACCTCGACAAATTAGAACCTCCTTTTAACAAATATAAACAAAATCCTAATCCTGAAAACAGGTTTGACAGATCTAATTACCCACCTATAAGGAGATATCAATCTAGGAAAACAGATAAAAAGATCAAAAGAATTTGTCGTATTAACAATACTCTTAAAAATAGACCTACAAAAGTCCTTTTGAAAGACTCTAAGGAAGACATTCATGTCCTTAATCCTTCAGACTCTGATGATTCAGGAACAACCCAATTCTGTAATGTCATCACCAAAAGTAATGAAAAAGAGACCCTCGTAGAACTTACTAATATACTCAAAGATCCTCAAATAAAATTTGAAAAACCTTTTAGTATTTCCAAAATTATCAATAAGAATTCCCCTGCTAAAACATTCTCCTCCATCACTATAAAAGATCTACAAACTGAAGTTAATAGACTCAAAAAAGACATTGAAACCCTTAACAATAATTCCAAGCTACAACAAGAAGATAATGAAACCCTCCTTACTAAACAGACCCTTATCTCATCTATAAACAAGGTCAACCTTCAGAAATGGTATGTTAATATCACCATAAAAATAAAAGACTTCGTCCTTTCTATAGTCGCTCTCATAGACAGTGGAGCAGATCTAAACTGTATTTGTGAAGGTCTAATTCCTTCAAAATATTACCATAAAAGTCATGAAAAGATCCTTGATGCTAGCGGTAATAGAATGAACCTTAGCTACAAGATCCCTAAAGCTTCTATTTGTAATGACAATTATTGTTTTAACAATTCCTTCATACTAATAAAATACTTGAATCAGGAAATAATCCTAGGAACACCCTTCCTAACACAGATTTATCCTTTTACAGTAGATGTTTATGGCATACATGCTATTGTTATAGGTAAAAAATTAAGTTTTGAGTTTATTTCTCCGGTCATACATAAAAACATATCTACTATACAGTCATCTTCCATAAACAAAAGCATGGATCTTTTAACTAAGAAAAGATCCTTCATCCATTTCCTTGTCACGGAAATAGCACACCTTAAAATAGAAGAAAAACTTAGAAACCCTAGTTTACAAAAACAGATCCTCATCCTGGAAGAATTATTCAAAAAACGGGTCTGCTCTGAATCTCCCACAGCCTTCTGGAACAGAAAGAAGCATCAGGTGTCTCTCCCCTATGAAAAAGATTTCAAAGAAATAGACATTCCCACCAAAGCTAGACCCATCCAAATGAACCAAGAACTCCTACAATTCTGCAAACAAGAAATAGACTCCCTCCTAAAAAAATAACTTATAAGACCCTCCAAGTCTCCCTGGAGTTGTGCAGCTTTCTATGTTAATAAGCAAGCCAAAAAAGAAAGAGGAGTCCCCAGACTTGTGATTAACTACAAGCCTTTAAATAAAGCTCTTCAATGGATTAGATACCCTATTCCTAATAAAAGAGATCTCCTCAATAGACTTTCTGATTCTAAGATCTACTCAAAATTTGATATGAAAAGTGGTTTCTGGCAAATCCAGATAGAAAATAAAGATAGGTATAAAACAGCCTTCGCAGTTCCTTTTGGACATTATGAATGGAATGTTATGCCTTTTGGCCTAAAAAATGCTCCTTCAGAATTCCAAAAAATCATGAATGATATCTTCAACCCTTACTCTAGTTTCACAATAGTCTATATTGATGATGTTCTAGTCTTTTCTAAAAGCATTGAAGAACATTTCAAACACCTTAATACTTTTTTATACATAATAGAAAAAAATGGGCTAGCAGTCTCGGCCTCAAAAATAAAATTATTCCAAACATAGATAAGGTTCTTGGGTCATAACATCTTCAACCAAACATTCAAACCTATAAACAGAAGCATAGAGTTCACTAACAAATTCCCAGATGAAATAAGAGACAAAAACCAACTACAAAGGTTCCTTGGATGTCTAAATTATATCTCTGATTTCTTCCCTAACCTCAGACAAATTTGTGCCCCTCTGTTTTAAAGACTCAGGAAAAATCCACCTCCTTGGACTATTGAGCATACCAAGGTTATCCAACTTCTCAAAGAGAAAGTCAAAACCTTACCCTGTGCTAGTATTCCTCACCCCTCTGCTTTTATGATAGTTGAAACAGACGCCTCAGAATTAGGCTTTGGCGGTATTCTCAAACAAAGACTACCTAACCAAACTAAAGAAACCCTTGTTAGATACTACTCTGGTGTTTGGTCTGGACCACAAAAGAACTATAGCACTGTTAAAAAAGAAGTCCTATCTATTGTATCTTGTATCTCTAAATTCCAAGATGATTTGTATAACAAAGATTTCCTTCTCCGTGTTGACTGTCAATCAGCCAAAGAAATTCTGCAAAAAGATGTTCAAAATCTTGTTTCAAACAGATTTTTGCTAGATGGCAAGCTATTGTTTCAGTTTTCGACTTCAAAATAGAATTTATAAAAGGAAAAAACAACTCTTTACCAGACTTTCTCACAAGAGAATTCCTACAAGGAAAAACCTCAGAGACAAAAGATTTTTGTCCATGAGAGATCATTACAAAAGATGCAAAGCACGACTTGAACAAAGGCTCTGGATACCACCTATAAGAGAATTACTTGAGCTGAACGAAGATCCTTTACTTTGCCAGTTTCTGCAACAGCTTGAAAGGAAAGTCAAAGAAAGTCTTACCTTCCTATAAAAGACCACCTCAGGTATGGATCCTAAAGACAAAAAACAGACTCTTCAAGACTACATCAGTCCATCTTCCTCTTCCTCCTTGGTCCCAGTGCATAACAGATTCCAAGCTCTCTCAAACTTCCCAGCTCTCCCCTACAACCAAGCCCATGTGGCACCAAATACTCCTGTCAAAAGGAATAATTCTTACTTCTAATATTTCCTTAAACCACATCCTATTACTTCAGTCTACCTCACGCCAGAACATTCTCCCATTTCACAAGGCCAACTAGAATTTTACACAAACACAGGGAAACCACTTTGCATTTTTGGGGATAAATGTGGAGTTTCAACCCCTTTAAAAATAGAAACACTAGCAGTCAGAAATGCTCTGGTTAAAGCCCATGAATTAGGATTTACTGACATCCAAGTTGAATGCGACAACCTTACCATTGTGAACGTAATAAATAAAATCTGGCACTTTCACGGAATGATTAGAATAGACATGCATTGAAATGATATATAAGACAGTAATGCAGAACATTTGGAGTCTTCTCTTCATACATTTCCCATAAGACTCAAAAGAATGTGTATGAATATCACATCAAACAATTTGAATATCACATATAAAAACGTGAATATCAATGATCAACAACTCATACAACACCATCAACAAGCAGAATCTGAATCCACGTGAATATCAACATTATTATAATGAATAACACCATAGAGAAACTGCATATCATATATACAATATCCGAAACATAACTATCAAAACACATAAACTATAACACTGTGAATAACAATATTGTTAACATGAATAACAATACTAGTGAACAATTTAGAGCTTCGGAGACGACGTCGGAGGTGATAGTGCATCAGTCATTCGAGGAAATGAGGGGTGGCGGTGAGGCGTAGGCACATCGATGATGGTGGAGCAGTGTAGAGATGATCGACAACGAGGCGATTGGTGGTTTGTCGGGTTTAGAGGCGACGATGTGCAACGGCCGGTGATGGTGTAACTGAGTAAAACAAACGCATCACCTCCAAGAACAATGGTAAAACATGAATATCAATTGAAAAATACGAATAACGCGTAAACAAACAAAACAACGTCAAAAAAATTGAAAGTGAATTTCAAGCTTCAAATAGGAATTTCAAGCCTTCCACGCTTGCTACCCTTCTTTTTAGGGAAGATTTTATCCTTGCCCAGTATACCTCGAACCATTGTCGAACCCTAAACCCTAATAACACATTAGCACCCACGAACAACAAAACCTAGAAATCCGAATATACAAAGCTCTTCAACAACACAAAAATGGAAACTTTAACGGACCAAATCGGCGATTTTGTACACCGAGAAGACGAAATCGACACCTGAGGGACGAAACCGGCGAGAATAGACGTCAAAATCCAAACTGGAAGATGTTTGTTTTAGAAGAAATAGGGGAGAATATATAAAGCTCTTCAACAGTTTTCCAGGTTAGCTTAAAAACCTGAGAGATGTTTGTTTTAGGGTTTGAGAAAATTCATACCTGGGAGCTTGCTTGTATTGTAGGCGGCTAAGAGAAATCCGGGACGACGACGATGGAGAGAGTCGAAGCGAAGTTGGGGACAGTGGATGATGATGATTGCGAGACGAAACTGGGGAGATGAAGACGACTCGAGAGGTTGAAGACGTAGAGAGATTAACCGCAAGATCGTGTGAATGTGAAAATGGAAAGTGAACGGTCTCAGTTAAGAATATCCCAATAATCACGTTATTTTGTTTCAATCGGGTGTGTGCCTTCTATTATACAATATGTACACCCTCCTACATCCAATCTGGGCCATTGATTTGGTTCTAATCTAAAGGCCCTTATTTGTACTTCCGTTTTACCCTAAATGGTTGTTTCACTAGAACTAAATTCTAACCATGTCATCTACTTTTGTCAATTTAAATTTCTTCTTTATGGTTGCATTTGCTCATGAACTACATCAAAATTATGTAGAGGTTAATATATTTTCCAATTCACACGTGCATGGCACAAGGGCTGCACTAGTTTATCTTACGGAAATTTCCCGTGGTAATCCTGAGGTTTGATGTAATTCACACGATATACCAGACTTTGATATATTTCACATGATAACCCTGAAGTTTGTATATAATTCATCAAATACCCAAAAATGTTAATTTTAACGTTTAACCGTTAAGTTTTTTCAAAAATTGTAAAATAAACACCCAAAATTCGATAGTCTTTCTTTGTTGTTGTTCGTTCTTTTGTTGGAACCAGACGCCGGCGGCCCTCACCTTCATCTTCTCTGACCCATTCGACACCAACGAACTTGGTTTTCCTCTGAAAGAAGTCGACAAAGTTGTTGGCGACTCTCACATCTAAAGTCGGTGACGCTCTCCTCAATCTGAATTCGATGGAGGCCTTAGTCCTCCTCCCATTCTCCTTGATCTAAAGTCGGCGGCAACCCTCTATGTTCTCTGCTAATTCGCTAGTGTTGTTATATAAAAATTGCAACGGATAATATATTTCGGATTTTGATATTTTAAACTTTAGGCTTAGCAATTTCAATTTAGGGAATTGTGGTTTGGATTTAGGGATTGAAAAACACTCAAATTAAGCATCAATTTTGTTTATACATCTAGTTGTATATTTTTTTTTGATAAGGTGAAAATTAGACCGAAAAACCACATAAGAGTCGATTTCTCAGTCTATAGCATCCTTGCGGATGAGAACAACAAGTTCTGGATTAGTTATAATATCTTCCAAGGATCTTTGCTGGCCAAGTTTTGCAATGAAATCGGCCACCGTGTTAGACTCTCGAAAGACATGACAAATCTGCACTGAAGAAAACAGTCGTAAAACACAAATTATATCAGAAATAATGATTTCAATATCCCAAGGACAGTGCCAGATTTTATTTATTACGTTCACAATGGTAAGGTTGTCGCATTCAACTTGGATGTCAGTAAATCCTAATTCATGGGCTTTAACCAGAGCATTTCTGACTGCTAGTGTTTCTGTTTTTAAAGGTGTTGAAACTCCACATTTATCCCCAAAAATGCAAAGTGGTTTCCCTGTATGGTTCCTCATAATATAACCAAAACTAGATTCGCCATTAGTTTTTGTAGAGCCATTTGTATTGATTTTAATTACATTTTCCAATGGTTTTTTCCATTTCGTTTTTCTTCGCTTTAGGTTATTTATTTGTTTAGAGTTTGGTTTATCATCTGCCAAGCAGTCAGGATTCCATTTCTTAGTTTGTTTTCAATTCTCAATTTGCATTGTGATGTATTTTGGTACATCCTTAATGATTTCAGTATCAGTGTTTGTTCTCCCAAAACTTTGTTGGTTCCTATAAAACCAGATTCCCTACCAAGAGACAATTAATTCGATTAATTGTGATCGGTCTATTTTTTGTCTAACTTCCTCAATAATTTCATAAGTTTTTCTATTTCCAATATTTAGAGTAGTAATGATTCCATGTGTAAGATGATTTATTTTTTCTAGTGTTTTAATTGTGTGGTTGCATTGAAAGAGTAAATGATTCAGATCCTCCGTCTGTGCATTGCAGCGGATGCATCCCTGGGGGATTGCTATTCCTTTTTCTGTTAGTCTAGTTTTGTTTGGAAGTCCATTTTTTATTATTTTCCAAAGAAAGTTTTTAACTTTGGGATACGTATCCAACTTTCAAATCTAGGACGAATCATAAGTAGAGTATCTTTTATTCTTATTAATCATATCCATAACAGATTTTATTGAGAACCATCCATTTTTGCTGGTTTCCAGTACATTCTATCATGAATATTATTCAGGGGTATTGTAATAGACATAATTTGTATAGCTAAATTATGAGGTAATCATTGTTCAATCATGTCCTTATTCCAAGTGTTATTTGGTAACATAAAATTTATTTTTGAACCAAACACAAGAAATAAATGTATTTCCTGAGAAAGTTCAACTTCCTGGAAAGTATAGCACGAACCAAACGAGGGGTAAAGCACTAAAGTCGTAAAAGATACATGATTGCATTAATTTTTCACTATTTTGTTCACTTATCTCTAATTTAGGTGAAGTTGTTTATAGTTTATGATTATCTCTAATTTATGTCAAGCTTTTATTGTCATGTAATTTAAAATAATATTAGAGGCTTAAAAAAACCAATGTATCTCATTTTCTCTTGATTCTGGAATGCTATTTGTATGATGTGGCTAATAAATTGGAAGTCCTTGTGAATTTGGTCTCATAACTTTTGTATGACAAAAGTTCTACACTATATAAGATTGGCCTAGATTTATGTTAAATCTTTTTCATCTTACAGAAACCGCCAACTAAAATAAATTTTCCATGAGTTTACCCGGGTGTGCTTTTGTTATTTTTGCTTTCAAGATGTTATTTATATAGACAATATCCTTACGTTTTCATATAATCTCTTATCCCATTGTTCTCATCATCATATTATCATATATAATAATATTTAGCTTTGCATTTGGTAGTATCTCAGGATCAATTTCCTAACCTTATTGAAGATGTTCAACAAGTGAAAATATGATAATTGGGAAAATTTGGAGTTTTGAAATGCTTGAGGGCTCATGTAATTATTGTTTTTTATGATTAAAATTATTTCTTGCCATCCAGTTAAGGGATCTTAATATGTTGAACACTACATTTCACGATGAATATTAAAACATGAATTTCTGCATCAACAACACGAATGTCACATAATACAAAATGGATGATCAACAAATCATACAACACTATCAAAAAACGAAATCTCATCCAACATGAATATTAACATTGTTATCATAAATATCACCTAAATCCTAAATCTTAAATTCTAAATTCTAAACTCATAAATCCTAAACCTTAAACCTTAAACCCATAAACCCTAAACTTCTAAACCATAAATCCTAAACCCCTAAACCCAAAACCCAAAACTCCTAAACCCTAAGCCCTAAACCAGTTACCCTAAACACTAAACGTTAAACCCTAAGCTCCTAAACCCTAAACCATAAACCCTAACCCTAAACCATGAATTCCTAAACACATACACCCTAAATCTATGAACCCTAAACCTTAAATTCATATACACGAAACCCTAAACATAAATAAAAGCACCAAAACTGATTGAACCTTAATATCAAAAGCATTTATATGAATATCACATCAAACAATTTGAATATGAATTGCAAATAATACAAACAACACAAACAAAACATCAAAACTGGTCCAACATGAATATCAACAGCATTATAGTGAATATCACATCATAAAATTTGAATATCAACTACTCAACGCATGAAACCTACATCCAATATGAATATCAAAAGCATTTGTATGATTACCACATTAAACAATTTGAATATCAATTGCAAACAGTACAAAAACACCAACAAAATACCAAAACTGATCCAACATGAATATCAACAACAATATAGTGAATATCACATCATAACATTTGAATATCGACTACTCAACGCATGAAACCTACATCCAACATGAATATCAACAATATTATAGTGAATATCACATCAAAAAATTGAATATCAACTACTCAACGCATGAAACTTACATCCAACATGAATATCAAAAGCATGTGTATGAATATCACATCAAACAATTTGAATATCACATATAAAAACGTGAATATCAATGATCAACAACTCATACAAAACCATGAACAAGCAGAATCTGAATCCACGTGAATATCAACATTATTATAATGAATAACACCACAGAGAAACTGAATATCATATATACAATATCCGAAACATAACTATCAAAACACATAAACTATAACACTGTGAATAACAATATTGTTAACATGAATAACAATACTAGTGAACAATTTAGAGCTTTGGAGACGACGTCGGAGGTGATAGTGCATCAGTCATTCGAGGAAATGAGGGGTGGCGGTGAGGAGTAGGCACATCGATGATGGTAGAGCAGTGTAGAGATGATCGACAACGAGGCGATTGGTGGTTTGTCGGGTTTAGAGGCGACGATGTGCAACGGCCGGTGATGGTGTAACTGAGTAAAACAAACGCATCACCTCCAAGAACAATGGTAAAACATGAATATCAATTGAAAAATACGAATAACGCGTAAACAAACAAAACAACGTCAAAAAAATTGAAAGTGAATTTCAAGCTTCGAATAGGAATTTCAAGCCTTTCACGCTTGCTACCCTTCTTTTTAGGGAAGATTTTATCCTTGCCCAGTATACCTCGAACCATTGTCGAACCCTAAACCCTAATAACACAAATTTTATTTATTACGTTCACAATGGTAAGGTTGTCGCATTCAACTTGGATGTCAGTAAATCCTAATTCATGGGCTTTAACCAGAGCATTTCTGACTGCTAGTGTTTCTGTTTTTAAAGGGGTTGAAACTCCACAATTATCCCCAAAAATGCAAAGTGGTTTCCCTGTATGGTTCCTCATAATATAAACTAAACTAGATTCGCCATTAGTTTTTGTAGAGCCATTTGTATTGATATTAATTACATTTTCCAATGGTTTTTTCCATTTCGTTTTTCTTCGCTTTAGGTTATTTATTTGTTTAGAGTTTGGTTTATCATCTTCCAAGCAGTCAGGATTCCATTTCTTAGTTTGTTTTCAATTCTCAATTTGCATTGTGATGTATTTTGGTACATCCTTAATGATTTCAGTATCAGTGTTTGTTCTCCCAAAACTTTGTTGGTTCCTATAAAACCAGATTCCCTACCAAGAGACAATTAATTCGATTAATTGTGATCGGTCTATTTTTTGTCTAACTTCCTCAATAATTTCATAAGTTTTTCTATTTCCAATATTTAGAGTAGTAATGATTCCATGTGTAAGATGATTTATTTTTTCTAGTGTTTTAATTGTGTGGTTGCATTGAAAGAGTAAATGATTCAGATCCTCCGTCTGTGCATTGCAGCGGATGCATCCCTGGGGGATTGCTACTCCTTTTTCTGTTAGTCTAGTTTTGTTTGGAAGTCCATTTTTTATTATTTTCCAAAGAAAGTTTTTAACTTTGGGATACGTATCCAACTTTCAAATCTAGGATGAATCATAAGTAGAGTATCTTTTATTCTTATTAATCATATCCATAACAGATTTTGTTGAGAACCATCCATTTTTGTTGGTTTCCCAGTACATTCTATCATGAATATTATTCAGGGGTATTGTAATAGACATAATTTGTATAGCTAAATTATGAGGTAAGCATTGTTCAATCATGTCCTTATTCCAAGTTTTATTTGGTAACATAAAATTTGTCACTAAAGCATATTTGTTCGTAATGGATTGTGAGTTAATAATATCACATAAAGGGTTTTTAGAGACCCATTTATCTTACCAGAATTTGATTGTTCTACCATCTCCCACTTGTCAAATTAGTCCAGATTTAAACTCATCTAGAAGTTAAATCATTTTAGACCACTGTCGGGAGCATGTTCCTTTTTTCTTATATTGTAGAATATGTTATGTTTTTAGGTATTTTTCAGTAACCACTTTTACCCAATAATTATCAGGGTCAACTAAGATTTTCCATAATAGTTTGAATTGCAGTGCTTTATTCATGTCCTTCGATGTTCTCAATCCAAGGCCTCCTTGTTGTGTTGGTTTACAGATTTTTTTCCATCCAATGAGAGGTTTATAAGAGTTATCTTTATTCCAGAAGAAGCTTCTATTCAATTTATCAAGCTCATTATGAGTATGGGTTGGTAACATAAAGCTTTACATAATGTAATTTGGTCTTGAAGCCAGATTAGCTTTTATTAATGTTGTTCGTCCTGCTTGGGAAAGGGAGTTCGCCTTCCATTTGGTTAGTTGTTGTTGTGAGCTAATCAAAAGATCCGCAAAGGTATTTGAGTTGACTCTACCATTATGATAGGGCAGCCTAGGTATTTTTCCAGTGAGATCATGTTTCAAATTGTTAGAATTCCCTGGAGGGATAATTTTCTTTGATTAGTTACATTTTGTGTTACTTGAAAGGCAGATTTATGAAAATTTATCTTTTGTCCAAAAATATTGCAGTACTCAACTACAATATCCTTGATTTCTTTACAGTTTTCTTATTTTGTTTTTGAGAAGATGACTATATCATCCGCAAAGGCCAAAAACGGAATTCGTGTTCCTTGTTTAACAAGTTGAAACCATATCAGGTTACGTGGTTTATCAGCTGCTTGTTGTAGTTTTCGGGCATGGATTTCAGATCCTAGAATAATCAGAAAGGGGGAAAGAGGGTCACCCTGTCTAAGTCCTCTTGTTGGTTTAAATATCTCTGTAGGTCCATTATTGACTAACACCGAGAAGGAGACAGTCGTAATACATTCTTTTATCTAGTTGATGAATTTCTCATGGAAGCCAAATTTTTCCATAACTTTAATAATGAAATTCCACTCAATTCTGTCATATGCTTTTTTCATATCTAATTTTAATGCTATAAAACCTTCTGCTCCTTTTTTCGATTTAAAAGAGTGGAAGATTTCATGAGCAATTAGTATATTATCTTGGATAGCTCTATTAGCCACAAAGGCCCCTTGCAAGGGATGGATTAATTTTTCCACTGTCCTTTTCAATCTAGTTGTCAGAACTTTTGATATGATTTTATAAATTGTAGAACATAGACTAATGGGTCTATAGTGGTTATTAGAGTTGGGGTTATCACATTTTGCTATTAAAGATATGAATGTATGGTTTATTTGTTTGAGCAGTCTCCCTGAAAGGAAGAAGCTCTTTACAACTTGAGTAACAGATGGGCCAACTATATACCAATATTTTTGATAGAATTCTGTTGTCATTAAGGATGGGAAAAAGTAGACCGGACCGGACCGGACCGTAAATTTATGGTCCGGTCTTGTCCGAGAATTTTACATTTCCGGTCTGGTCCGTAAAAATTAAAAAAAGGTTTGAAAACATTTTTGGGGGTAATTTTTACGATCCGGACCATAATTTTTACGGTCCGGACCGTAATCAAATAATTTAAATGCCGAAAATTATGAAATCCGGTCTTCACAGTCCATACTTTAAAATTTTTACGGCCCGCCGGACCAGACCAGACCGGATGCCCATCCTTAGTTGTCATGCCATCTGGTCTTGGTGATTTGTCCGAACTAATGTCAAAAATAGCCTTCTTGATTTCTTCGTTAGAGACATTTCTAGTTAAATCCATATTATCCTCTGTAGACATTTCAGCGTTAATCAGTTCTAGGTTTTCTTGAAGTAATCCATAATTCATATTATCACTTCTAAATCGTTTGATGAAATCATTTATGATTTCATTTCTGATATTCTCTTCTTCAATAATACTTGTTCCTTTATGTGTTTTTATTTCTTTAATAATTTTTCTATTTCGTCTTCCACTAGCTATTTTGTGGAAGTAGCTAGCATTGGTGTCATTATATTTTATGTGTTTGACTTTGGCTCTTTGGTTCCAAAAAATCTTTTGGAAGCTAAGTAGTTTTTTTCTTTTTTCTCAATTAGAATGGTTTCTTTTTTGATGATATCATTGTTAGGGCTTGTACAGATTCTAATATAAATATCGGATAATTGTTGTTCTATGTTTTGAAGTTGTGTAAACACATTTCCAAAGGTGCTTTTGTTCCAGATCTTTGCATGTTTTTTAAGGAGTTTTGTCTTGGAGACCAGATCATACATTTTAGATCCATGATAATTAGTTCTTCAGGCCTGTTTTATGACATTTCTAAAATCTTTTCTAGTCATCCAATTTTTTTCAAATTTGAATGGCTGGTTTTTAATGGGCATAGTAGTTGTGAGATCAATTGTAATAGGGCAGTGATCCGAACTGGTAAAAGCATGATGCTTTGTACAAATATCAGGATACCATTGTAAAATCTGATGATGAATTAGAGCTCTATCTAATTTTTCTTAAATATTTTTAACTTCTGTTCTATTTTTTCTCCAGGTAAATGTGTTCTCTATTATTGGAATATCCAACAATTCACACTCATTTTTGAAATGTCTTAATCTTGCAAATTTGTTAAGGGTGGGGTCATACCCCCAATCTTTTCAGTGGGATCTTGTATATGATTAAGGTCTCCCATAACAATACAGGGGTAGGTGTTGTTTTTTATAAAGGAGATAATTTTATCCCAAAATTCATTTTTCCCTGACTCATTCGGCGGTGCATAAGCAAGGATGAGTAGTGCTTTATTATTAGTACAAAGATTTGTATATTTAATGCTTATAAATTTGGGTTCTATCTTGTCAATTTCTAGAATTTCATTTGTTAGTTGGTAAGTTTTCCACATAACGCAATTACCACCCGAGAATCTCATAGCAGGAACGCAGTGAAATTTGTCAAAACCAGCTTTTTTCCAAACTTTTTCATTAGGTTCTTTGTTCGTTCTTGTTTCAAATAAAGCGAGTAATTGGACTCGCTCTATTTTACATAAGGATTCAATATCCATCCAGAATGTTTTCTTTCCTATCCCACGACAATTCCATGTTGTGATCTTCATAAAAACCAATAAGTAAAGTTGCTCCATATCCAAAGACATTTAGGGGTCTTTTTACGACTTTTAACATGATTTATTCTATAGTGTTTTTGTTTATTATAACAAAAAATCCCTAGGAATATGTTTTGTTGACAGTGCATGTCAAGACTCACCCATAAAGTAAGATTTGTAAGATTTGTGCACTGGATAATATGTGTATTCCACAACTTGTTTTTTCTGTTTTGAATCATTTCAAAGCATTCATGAAAGTCGAATGTTGTTTCAAAGTGTGAAGTATTGGCCTATCTCAAGCTTATATTAACAGCATAGTATTGATCAAAATGAGAATCAAAGAAAATCCACCCAATAATCAATACATGTATGCAGTTTTCCTAGTGTCTATTTATAAACTCTTCATCAGTGCAAAGGGCTACATGAACCATAACCCTTAAAAGACTTGAAACGGTTCTGGTTAAGGATGTAAAGTAAAGACATATCTGTATAGCAATTAAACTAACAACAGATGTCCATAAATAATTTTGTTCAAAAGAATTACAGCTCAAATAAGCAGTATTTCATGTCTGTTTGTTCATGTAGAATTTGTTCAATTTATTCTTTGGTTCCCTCATAGGGTAGAGCCCATTTTCCTGTGAGTTTTTTGTTCCTTGTGACTTGAAGTCCCAAGCTTGTTCGGTAGTCAGATGTTCCTGGATAGAGCAAATCAGATAAGGTAAAAAGAAAGGGAAATAAGGAAAAGCAAGGAACAGAAAATGAAGACAAGAAAAAAGAGAAGCAAGGAAGAGATCAGCAGAAACAAATCGGTCACCAAAAGGAAACGCCAGGTGGCACAGCAGCAACCTGAAAGAGGAGCAAACAAGAAAAAAATAGACCAAGAAAGAAAGCCTAAAAAAACAAAAGCATGCAAAGTCCCAAAAGAAAGGATTCGAGTTGTCATTGTTCAGATTAAAGTTAAGGATAACAGAAAGCAATTGATTCACACCAAGGCCACACATACACAGATTCTTCAAACCAAGATCAGCAGAGGTCAGACAATTAAAATGGTTCTGGTTATTAGTATTGTTCAGCTTATACAAGATTGAGATGTTGATGTAATTCATGGAGTAATAATCTGAATCAAGGTTAAAAACAGAATAAAAGTAGTAGAAACCACACAAGCAATACTTAAACTCATACCATTCAACTTTAGAGGTCCAAACAATAAAAGAGTCTACAAACCAAACAAATGGCCAATGGCTAACTGAAATAGACCTAAAAGACTGAGATATGACAGTAATCAAGTTGGTTCTAATACAAACGATAGGTGGAATCAAAAGCTTGTTCGAGGGGGTAACCCTAATAGCATGGATTTTAACATTAGTCCCAACAGAACCAGAAACTTGATTGCTATACTTATACATAAAATTACTTCTTATGTTTTTGGGCTCCCTTCAGCCCAGAGGTTGCGGTGTCTTCCTCCCCATCCAAGTCCTTGCGCTTATCGGACTCAGAGTTAGAGAGTAGGACATGTTCTGTAGTAGCTCCCTCCTCAGAAGACCTAGCTTGTTCCTCAGTAGGCAGCTTGATGTTTGAAGTGTTAACAGGCACATCAAAAGCACAAAGTTCAGTGACCATCTCCTCTGCTTCATTAGGAGGTACCTCAGAGCACTCCATAAATTCATCCAAGAGGTCATCTTGATTAAAGAAGCTTTACAGATCATTACCCACAATGTTGAGAGTCTCTTCCTTGTCCACCACAATAACATGGTGGGGAGGTGCCCCCAGGCTCACCTCTGGTGTATCATCATTAGGGTGAGGTATCACAAATGGAGGAGTAAGACTCGCAGGGAGCTCACTATCAATGGTAGAATTCACCTTATGAGGTGCAATAAGATCCACAATGTTCACTGAAAAAACATGAGATGCCACTAGACTAGGCACAACCTTCTCAGCAAAATGATCAGAACTCACAACATTGTTGACAACAATAGTAATTTTAGGATCAAAAACTGAATTGTTTTGGTAAACAATAGACACACCAGTATTCTTAGATTTAGGAATAGAAGGAAGTCTTAGAAGCCTTGGCTTCAGCAGAACCTTTCTTCTTTTGGTGGTTGACAGTCTGCCACTTCTTCTTGGACTCAAGAGAAGAGTTTTTGGCTTCCTCAGCAGAAGAGCTCACAAAAAGCTTTTGAAAAGTGAGTTGTAGTGATTGAGGCTTTGCATTCCTCAGTGAGCACTTATCAAATAAATGATCAGCAGCCCCACAATTTCCACACCCCTCCGGGCAATCTTCAAACCAAATAGTGTAGATTTTTTCATCCCCTTCCTCATTAGGAATAACCAGTGTTTTGTGTTTCACTCTATCAACATTAACATTAATGCACACTCTAGCATAACTAACTCTTTGTTTTTTTTCTGTAAAGGGGTCAAGTTTAATGAGCTTGCCAAAATTATTCATCTCAATGATAGTGCTAATAACATCAAAACTGATGTATTCCACTAGAAGTTGGGGGATTCTAATCCACATGTCAACAGTAGAGGTGGGTTCAGAAAACGGATCAAAGCTAGAACTCCAAGGTTTAAGAAGAATGAGTCTTCCAAAGACATGGTATGGTCTCCCATCCTATGCCTTTTTCTGGTCAATTGGGTTGGCAAAGCGGATTTCAAACCAAAGATTAGGCTTTTCATTGACATCAAAAGAGCCTTTAATAAACCTCCAATCATTTTTCAATTTCATTTTTATTTTTCGAAAAATCCACAGGATCCCCAAGAATGTACCCTATCAGGGAGGACTCTTTGAGCTTTTGGATATTTTTTCTCACTCCAGAGAGCTTGGAGAGGTAGAGTTCCATGTTGATCATGGGCTTGGTTAGATCTTCGAGATTATCAGTCTCAGAATTGATTTTAGTGGAAACATTGTTCAAAGTAGGAGGGTTCACCTCAGTTGGGTTGGACACAGAAGGTTCAAGAATAGATTTTTTAGCACCAGACGAGGAGTTAGATGCACCAAGGGAGGTACACAAAACATCCTTCATAGTCCTTTTCCCTTTATCCATTGAATTGGATAGAGGAAAAACAACCACAGAGTCAAAGTGCATAGGTAGAAAGCAGGGAAGGCAGCAATATAGAAAAACAAAGATAAAGTTAAGAGTGAGCAAATGTTGATGATTCAGATTCATTCTTTGATGGTTCACATATAAAGGGTTGTTCATAGTCAAGAGGTCAAGCAGAAGGAGAAAAGGAGGGAGAGTGGAAAGAAAGCACTTGTCAAGTCGAAGCAAGGTCCTCCCAAGAGTTGCTTGTCGGAGTGGTGGACTCATCTGAAGCCAGTCTCGTGCTACAGTGAAGAGAGGAGGAAATCCGGAGATGCGTCAAACCTCACCTTCCATGCGGCAATGGACATAAACGTCATTGGGATCTCGATCGAGTACAGTAGTACAAGGGAGATCACCTTTTTCTCCAAGCTTCGACCGGTCACAGATCCACCAACTCCCTAATCCCGGATCCCACACAGAACAAAGGAAGCTTCCCTGGAAGTCTCCTTTAGTGATGAAACGGAAAAAGGGGAGATGCAAATCTGCATGCGGGAGCAGGTAACCAAGATCAGCGGGTTTCATGCAGAGGAGCCCATACATAGCCCCATAAATCACCCTCCCTTCACAGAGAACAGTATCGGCAGAGGGCGAGAAGGGGTTATAGGGAAGATTATCATCATTGTCGTGGATAAAGCTGTAAGGATTAAGGGAACAGATCGAAGGGATACGAATCACAAGCGGCGGCCGTTCAAAGGCTAGGGTTTTCGGGTGCAGGGTAAGGGTGAAAAAAGGGAGTGTTTTCGGAGTCAGATTCATTTTGGCTGCGGTGAAATGACTAATATATATTTAGTTGTATGTGATCCTTTAGCAGTGAACTCATTTAGCTTTCTCTTAGGGGTTATTATGCAGTGCGTTTACATTTTTTAGATGTTTATTAATCACAAAAACAATTTTATTCTAATCCTTCTTTTAGTGGGCTTTATTTATGTACTCGATGGCGAGAAAAGTCTTTGGGCTGCAAGAGTGAGGGTCGCCGCCTTCCGCTAATTACTTACCTTTTATATATACAAAAATATTTTTATTATTAATTTGTTTCTTTAATTTATTAGTTATAATTTATTAGGATATAGATATGATAGAGATTGAATAATAATAAAATACGTAATTAATTTGTCCAGATTCAAGACATTTTTCCATTTGAAACAACATTCAAACAAGTTCAAATCCAACATTAAACACTTAATCATGTAAACCTTAAAACCTAATTCATCAAAAAATTGCAAATAACATTCAATAATTTCAACACCTTTAAACTAAGCCAAGAACTAGTACAAATTTAACTAACCTGACGGTTCGTAATGGACGAATTCGATTAATATGTGATGAATGGAAAGGAAGGGGACGAAGTTTGTGAAGGGGCATCTCCACTGAATGGTAGCCAAATTCTCCATCCACTCTTGAAGATGTTAAGAAAATTGCTAACGTCGTCGCTGTCATCCCAGTCTTCCATATCTTCATCTACATGTTTGAGTTCATCATCCAATGAGATGAATTTGTCTGTTTGAATGAACTGGCCATCTCCACTGAATGGTAGCCAAATTCTCCATCTTTCCGAGACCCAAATTTGGTATCAGAGTACTTCAGCGCCATTTGGTAGCAATAACACTTATGATTAATTATACTGTTATCAGAAGTACTTCAGCGTCATTTGGCTCTGATACCAAAAAAGAAGGTCTAACCCTTTGCTCCGAATTAAAAATTCAGGCCAAGTACGGTAGAGAAAAAGGTTCTAGAAGAAAAGAACTAGGTAACTTTTGTGAGGCTTTTGGCCTTGCCAAAATATAACCCCCTTCTAATAGAATTAAAAAGATCTATAAAAATAAACACAAAAATTCTAGTCCAAAAAACAAATATGAAAGATCTAATTACCCACCTAAAAGAAGATTTCAATCAAGGAAAACAGATAAAAAGATTATCTGTTATAAATGTGGAAAACCATGCCATAAGGCAAACAACTACAGCCTCAAACAACAGATCAATGAAATCTGTCAGGACGACAGTACCCTAAAAAATAGACTCACTAAAATCCTTTTGGAGGATTCCGAGAATGATTTTTATGTCCCTGATACTTCAGAATCAGAGAACTCAGGAACAACCCAATTATGCAATGTTATCACCAAAAGTGATGAAAAAGAGGCCCTTTTAGAACTTATTGATACCCTTGAAGATCCTCAAATAAAACGAGAATACTTCATGAGGCTAAAAGAACTAATATTTAAAGAACAATAACCTTTACTTGAAGAACCTTTTAGTATTTCCAAAATTATTAATAAGAAATCTCCTACTAAGATATTTCCCTCCATTACCTTGAAAGATCTTCAAACTGAAGTTAATAGACTCAAAAGAGACATTGAAACCCTCAACAAGATACCCAAAGCCTCTATTTGTAACGATAAATATTGTTTTAAAAACTCCTTCATACTGATAAAAGGCCTAACCCAACAAATAATCCTAGGCACACCCTTCCTGACACAAATATATCCGTTTACAGTAGATAGATACGGCATACATACTGAAGTAATGGAAAAAAGACTTTTTGAGTTCATTTCCCCGGTAGAACAAAATGACATATCTACCCTACAGTCCTCATCCATAAGCAGAACCGTAGACCTCATAACAAAAGAAATATCCTTAAAAGAACTAGATAAATTGACCTCCAGCAGTTTCTACAGAGAAGAAGATAAAAAGATCAATCCCTCTAGAGCATTTTAAAGGTAAAATTTTGCGATTTTTATACATTGTAGTTTTAACATGTTTTCAATTTTACAGGATAAGAACATGAGATCCCCAAATGATAAGGGAAAGGAAAAGGTTGAACCTTTACCCTCCTCCCAAGCCACAGTTGACAGACAGACTCTACAAATTTCTTTTGGAAAAGTCCATTCAGAATCCTCTCAAGGATTACAGACCTTCTCTACAAAACATACACAGTCTAAAGGGGAAACGTCCAAACTCCGTTTTGGAAAAGTTGACTTGATAGTATTTCCTCTTTGGGATAACAGAAAGTTTAGACCACTACAGGGGCTTATGCTCACTACAGAACAACAGTGCCTGTTGGATAACCTTTGGAGGCTTCCTACCATGCCCCATGCCCGAGCAAAAAAGTACAGTGCTTAAATGCGCTTAGCATCTACTTCCATGAAAATGGAAAAGAGATAAAACGGAAAGAAAAAGAGAATGCAGAAATGGGTGAACAAGTGACTCTTGCTATAGGGCGACGTTGGAAGAATCTCCAAGGTCGTCTCCTTGATACACCAGCACAAGAAGTGTTAACACCACTTCTTGATGCTTGGCCCCAGGGGAAAGAAGTTCTCCTATAAAAGACAGAAGATAGCCATTTGGCAGACCTGTTACAAGCCCAACAAAAAATCAAGAAGATGCACTTTAAAGAACCAGGGTGAGATTTCCAGGGAGTTACTGTTCGGCAACTTCTGACTTTCAGACCATTAGGAGGCGGCCCAACAACCATGGAACCAGGACTACTCCAAATCCTGCTCTTCCTTAACAGGTGCACCATGCCACGGGACCTTATCCTAAAATTCTTTCATTTAGGAATGATTCACAGCATCGGTTTTCATCTCGACAAAGAAGGAAAGGTTGAAGAAGCCCTACAAGCATTTGGTGAAAAGTTCCTTCTTATTAGAGGAAACATGGCAGCTTTTGGACCAACAGTTGCTTACGTCCAAGCAACTCTCCCAAGGGTGACTAAATTCACAGTTGTCCCTTCAAAGAAGGTAATCTACCTTTCCCATGGCATTTTTAAGGAAGAAGACTGGAGAAATTGGATAGGATTGCAACCCTCCAAGTTCACAGTACTTGAAGAACATGGGCTCTATAGACGCCACCAAGACCATGACTTCTTCTACAAGAATGCAAACATTGACGGAGCATGGAGGAACAAAAGACTAGTAGCAGAATGACACTACACGCAAATTTGGGTCTCAAAAAGATGGAGAATTTGGGTACCATTCAGTGGAGATGGCCAATTCATTCAAACAGACAAATTCATCTCATTGGATGATGAACTCAAACATGTAGATGAAGATATGGAAGACTGGGATGACAGCGACGACGTAAGTCTTATGATTTTATAAAAGTCCTAAGTTTTTAGTTCATATTTCTCTCCCTACTTTAATTTTTTAAAGTTTTTCAGAATAGTCACTATTATGTTTACTATTCATAGTTCATAGTTTTTACTATTTAAAAGTTATTGTTCAAAAGTCACTGTTCATTTTACTATTCACGTTGTAAATCTTTGTATTACTGTTCACTATGTTCCGCTTTATTGCTTTCTTCTTACGTCTTTCATTAATATGATTACCTGGGTTCAATTTGGTATCAGAGCCACTAAGTCGTATATAACTCGATTATAGTATTATAATTATTACGCCTTTTAATACCGTTCACCAAGGTCATACTTGTTACTGTTACTAAACAGTGCGTGTTTGGTTTTAGTCGTAAAGCCGTTTGGTCAGCCCGCTGGATAGGGTGGTCCCGGTCAATGGTCCCACGCCATTTGGTAGCAATAACACTTATGATTAAGATAAAAAGTTCCTAAAAATGTAATTAATTATGGCACTACAATTTAGACGTATGCTGCATAGAGGTTTTAGTTCATCTAGCACCCCAGTTGTCCATAGTAATGAAAGTCTGTATGAAGAAAATAATACTGATTGGAACATACCACAACAGTCTATACAATCCATTTACAGAATAGGATGGACAGACTTCAAAACAGCCTTTAGTATTAAGAGTCATGAAGAGACACTTAGCCTTGACAAAGAACAACTGACTCTTCAATTATTATCTTCCATAGCTATTGAAAAATACCTAGAAAAGAACTATAGATATATTCACATAGGGCTAATTCAAGTTGCTCTTAAACCTTTAGCCATACTAGGAATAGACACCCCAGTCTTTATAGCCCTAAGAGATGATAGACTTCTTAATTACAAAGACTCTTTAATTGTCGTTATCCAGACCAATATATGTAATGGCCCCATCTTCTTCAACTGTTCTCCTAATTTCACAGTTGATATGACAGATCCAAGAATCAGTAGTACTCTTACTCTTGATATTAAACTCCTTAAAAAGGGTTTCAAAAATCTTTCAAAAAATTTCGTTATAATCTATAGACTCCATTATAGAATTCTAAGTTCCTGCATAGATCCTAAGTGTATAGTACCTCCTGTCCCTAGAGGAGAAACTATCCTCCTACAACTTGAAGCTGAGAGATCTACAACCTTTACTCCCAAGCTAATAAAATGGGAAGATATTACTATACCAGAGACTCTTGAAATTAGACATGATTGTCCTCCGGATAATCTTAAAAGAACAGAAATTTCCCACATAGAAGAAAGTAACGATGGTAGGGTCCTTATAAGATTTAATTCCAGCAGATCTCATAGACCTATACCTAGAAATCCCCATCCTTTCCCAGCAAGAAAATCTTTTTCAGAATCCCTCTACACAGCCAGAGACCATTCTATTAGAGACCATCCTGTTAGGGTTGAATTTAGCAATCCTATTTCAAACCTTGTTAACGAACAAAATAGAGATGAATCTTTTCCTTCTTCGCCTACTCAGAGTGATATGGGAAGATACCCCTCTATAAATGTTATCACAAAAACAGACTTCACAATAGACAAAGATTATTTAAGAACAGACTTTGATTCCATAGAGAACAGAATCAAGAAAATTTGGTTCATGAAAATAGACAAGATGGTTAGAGATAAAATAAGAGAATTATGGTATTCTGATATGGAAAAATATAGGATCAACATCCTATTCTTCATATGGTTTCCTAATTATCTTAAGATTCAGGGAATAGAAAACCCTTTAGAGCAAAAGTCTATAGATGTCCAAACCAGATTAACTAAAACTTGGAACCTTTTACCTTCAGGATCTACACAAAGTGTTCATCCTCCTTTACAAGGAATAAAAATTATTACAAAAGATGGGGAGGTCCCTGCTGAACCTTATAAAAAACTTCAAGTAAAGCCGTTTGGTTTTAGTCGTAAAGCCGTTTGGTCAGCCCGCTGGATAGGGTGGTCCCGGTCTATGGTCCTACGCCATTTGGTAGCAATAACACTTATGATTAAGATAAACAGTTCCTAAAAACGTAATTAATTATGGCACTACAATTTAGACGTATGTTGCATAGAGGTTCTAGTTCATCTAGCACCCCAGTTGTCCATAGTAATGAAAGTCTGTACGAAGAAAATAATACTGATTGGAACATACCACAATAGTCCATACAATCCATTTACAGAATAGGATGGACAGACTTCAAAATAGCCTTTAGTATTAAGAGTCATCTAGAAACATTCAGTCTAGACAAAGAACAACATACCCTTAAACTTCTATCTTCTATAACAGTTATCACAAAACCAGACTTCACAATAGACAAAGATTATTTAAGAACAGATTTTGATTCCATAGAAAACAGAATCAAGAAAATTTGGTTCATGGAAATTGACAGAACAATCAGATATAAAATAAGAGAATTATGGTATTCTGATATGGAAAATTATAGGATCAACATCCTATTCTTCACCTAGTTTCCTAATTTTCTTAGAATTCAGGGAATAGAAAACCCTTTAGAACAAAAGTCTATAGAAGTCCAAACTAGGTTAACTAAGATTTGGAACCTTTTACCTTCAGGGTCCACACAAAGTATTCATCCTCCTTTGCAAGGAATAAAAATTATTACTAAAGATGAAGATGTCCCTGCTGAACCCTTTAAGAATCCTAGGGTCAATATTTCTAACAACAGTCCTGCAACTTTTGAAGATGTTAAGAAAATACATCAACAACACAACTATTCCAACCAAATCCTTCACACAATAGCTGAACAAGTAGAATTAATACATGATAAGATCAGCACAGAAACTATCAAAATTCCTAAAGACATATCTAGACCTCATTTTCAAATTCAGGGAATGAAAAAAAGAGACTCTTAAAAATACCTCTTTAAACCCTTCTCTCAGTGTCATGGAATTAATTGATCATAGTTGTGTCCAAAAACTGTGTAGAAAAATGTAACAATAGATCCAATACTGATTCTAGTGATTCTTCTGATAATTCTAAAAGAGAAAATGACCCTCCTATTGGGAAAAAACTTGATAACTTCTATAAGGCTTTTTACCTTGGCAAAATAGAACCTCCTTCTAATAAAAATAAACACAAAAATTCTAATCCAGAAAACAAATTTGAAAGATCTAATTACCCACCTAAAAGTAGTTATCGATCTAGGAAGACAGATAAAAAGATCATCTGTTATAAATATAATAAAATAGGTCTCAAATTTAATAACTGCATATGGGGATTTTTTATGCAGTTGTCATATGTTTCAAAGGATTGGTCTCCCTTGTTGTCACCTCATGTTTGTGTTCAGGAACCTCGAGTTTGATAGGATTCCGAAAAGGTTTGTCCTTGCCCGTTGGACCAAGGATGCCACTATCACACCTGTGTTCACCGCCTCGGTGGTTTCCTCTTTCTTGGATCTTGGTGATTTCTTCTTCAATCCTTGTTTATTAGTTCATCTCTCCCCTTCAAATTATTTGTTTGATATTTAGGGTTATTGTCTTCAACTTCCCCAAATTCACAAAGACTTTGATTTTAAGGCTTGTATCATTGAAATTTACGTTATGTAGTCACAAAAAACTTGTGTTTTTATTTGTTCGATTTCATTGATTAATGTTGATGTTGTTTTTGATTTTGACGTCAATGTTGTTTTGATTTTACGGTTCATGGATGGTTCGATGGTCGTTGAATAGAGAAAAGATGTCTCTAGAAACACAAAGTAACTGCCAGGAATCGAAGATTCGACCGGGGGTGATATTCACGGGTGGTGATATTCGTGCAATATGTGTTGATATTCATGTAGTTGGGTGGTAACATAAATGTAATTGGATAGGGATCAATATTCATGAATTGAGTGATGATATTCATGTAATATTCACGATATCGGGGGTGATATTCGTGTAATATTTGTTGATATTCATGTAATTAGGTGGTTAATGTAATTGGGTAGTGATCAATATTCATAAATTGATTGGTGATATTCATGTAATATTAATGATATCGGGGGTGATTCTCGTGTAATATGTGTTGATTTTCATGTAATTGGATAGTAATATTAAAAATTGGGTAGTGATCGATATTCATGAATTGAATGGTGATATTCATGTAATATTCACGATATCGGGGGTGATGTTCGTGTAATATGTGTTAATATTCATGTAATTGGGTGGTAATATTAGAGTGAGGTTCAAATGAGCACAACCTTTAAGGTAAGTAGTAAGCACTTTCTATAGCTGTCCACATGTCACTATCCAACGGTTGGGAGTGTTCCATCATTTAACAACAAAACCCTACACGGAGGGGCATTTTCATCCTTTCGGCTTTCATTTGTTCTCCCGCTCCGCTCGCCGTCTCTCTTTGCGAACTTTCTCTAGCCGGAATCGCCATTGAAGGATTTCTTCGTTCTCGCTCGTTTCAGTTGTTTTCTTCATCGATTTCGCTGTTTTGAATCTATTTACGCTATAGGATTGATTCGCATAGACGTCTCTATGGATTCTTGTACGTTAATTTCGTTTATTTATGTTCTACGGTTTCTAGGGTTTCAGAATTTGTTTGCAGCTTATTCAACTTAGATTCGTCTTTCATTTTGACAATACTGATAATCATTCTATTCAATTGATTCGTTGTGGCGTTTCTATTGTCTTCTTTGACAGATTCTTCTTCACCTTTTCATAATTAGGTTTTGCTCTTTTCCATTTACGGTTTTTCATATTTTGTGATTTGCTTGTTTGTAGTCGTCTTTTCTGATGCTTTTCCATTGATTGCTCGTTTGAACTCGATTATTTGGTTTGATGTGTTGTGCTTTGTCTTACTGTTTATACCAATTATTGTCTTTAATTTTGCACGATTATTTTGAACCTCCAACTAATACAGTTGAACCTCAATTGATGTATGTCCTTTATGTTGTAGTGCCTGGAAGTGTGTCTGTTGGTGCTAGTGGTAGTTTATCACTTGGTCATAGCTCCCCTAGTTCATATCCAAGTGATTCTGACAATGAGATGTCTTTCGACAAATCTGTTGCCCGTCTATCTCAAGGTGGTTCTGTCTACCACATTCCAACATGTGCTGATGCTTTGAAACCAGTTGTTGGTATACTGTTTGGGACATTGGAGGAAGCTGTTGAATTTTACAAGGCATATGCACTAGACTGTGGCTTTGTTGTTAGGCTTGGTGGATCACGCATGGCAGGCAATGTGGTTGCATTGAAGTACTTGCATTGCACCAGACAAGGTTTTAAAACTGGCCAGAACAACACAAAATGCATCCGACGACGTCCTTCAAACAGAGTTGGTTGTAAGGCGAAACTCACCCTTACTTTTGTCGGTATCAGGGCTATAAAATATCATCTTTTGAAGATCTCCATACACATGAAATGGTTGTTGGTAAGGATAAACAGTTAATGAAGTCTATGAGGAAGTTGGACTTTGGACATACGAAGTTTGTCATGGATTGTGAGAAAGCGCACATCGGTCCAGTCAGGTCCCATAGAATATTCAAGGAACTTGTTGGTGGCTACTCACAAGTCGGTGCTTCTGCTGTTGACTTCAAGAACTACCGACGAGATATTTTGGCTTATATTGGTGGTTCCGATGCTCAGATGACTATCAACCGTTTTTTCAACAAAAAAGAACTTTTCCCTACCTTCTTTTTTTAGTACGACGTTGATTCTTGTGATCGTTTGATGCGTTTATTTTGGGCTGATCCTGTGTCTCGCAAGAACTTCTCTCTCTTTGGTGATGTGGTATCGTTTGATGCTACATACCGAACCAACAGGTTATTCAAATTTCTTCTTCATTGTATTTCCCCCTTTTTCTTTTACACTTTAACTATTCTTGTATGTACTACTCTGTTTTTTGTTCTTTTGCTGTTACTTTTATTGGATGAACCTGTTAGTTAGATTGTATGAACCTCTCTGTTGAAACTGATGAACCTAGTTTGCAAACGTGATGAACCTAGTTTGAAATCTGATGAACTAGCTATCAAACTATTCCAATCTATTTGTTGATGTTCCAAATGCACCTTCTAGTTGTAACCGATGCCTTTATAGACCATCTATGCAGCCTTTCATTTTAAACTGCATAATCCTATTATAACTCTGATGAAACATGTTCCTCATACTTGGTGAACCTGTTAGTTGTACATGATGTACCTGTTTGTTATAGTCGATGAACCCAATTACTTTGATGAACATAGTTAATATTATATGTTGCACCTAGCTATTTTCTTTTAATGTTCATAGTTATTGACCTTCTTTTTACAACCATGAACTTGTTTCTGTATTCTGTTGAACCTACTCTAACTTTTCGGCCTTGCAGTTGTATATTCATTCTAATGAACCTACTTGTCTACTTATGAATCATCCTTTCATTGCTCTTTTTATTACAGACTATTCTAGTGTTTTATCACTTTTTACTTATGCCTCATTGGCTTTGTTTACATTTCTTCCATATAGGTACAATCTGATTTTTATACCATTCACCGGCCTAGACCATCACAAGTCGAGTGTCACTTTTGCGGCTCGTTTAATTTTCAAGGAAGATGTTGGATTATATTTTTTGTTGTTGGAGAAATTCAAGGCAGCTATGGTGCATGAGCCAAAGGTTATAGTGACAGACCAAGACCAGTCCATGAAGTCCGCTATTGAACAAATTTTCCCCCGGTCGTGCCACAGGCTTTGTATGTGGCACATCATGAAAAAATTCCCCGCAAAGACCAAGTACGACACTGCCACTGGTTCAGAATTTAGGGCTAAGTTGGACAACATTGTCTGGACCCATGACCTTTCACCTGCAGAGTTTGAGTCACAGTGGACTGCGTTGCTTGATGAATTCCCATTGGTGAAGCGGAGGTGGTTTGATGACATGTTTGCAATCCGACATTTTTGGATCCCAGTCTACTTCAGGGATGTCATGTTTGGTGGTTTGATTAGGACTACTTCTGTTTCTGAATCTGCAAACAGTTACTTTGGTCACTTCACGGACATATATTATCGCCTTGTTGAGTTGGTGATGCACTTTGACATTGCCTTGGACACTCAGAGACACAAGCAGGCGAAGCTGAACTTTGATTCTTCGACTATGCGTCCAGATCTTAAGACACATTTAAGCTTGGAGAAGCATGCATCTGAGGTGTACACGCTCTCAATTTTCAAACTTGTTCAGGATCAGATTATGGAATCTTGTTTATCATGCTTTATGGTGAGCATGTCTGATGTCAATGGTATGAAATTCTATGGTGTCAATGATTGCTTCTCCAAGACGTTCATAGTCGAGCATTCAGTTGCAGGTGGGGATTTTTTATGCAGCTGTCATATGTTTCAAAGGATTGGTCTCCCTTGTTGTCACCTAATGTTTGTGTTCAGGAACCTCGAGTTTGATAGGATTCCGAAAAGGTATGTCCTTGCCCGTTGGACCAAGGATGCCACTATCACACATGTGTTCACCGCCTCGGTGGTTTCCTCTGTCTTGGATCTTGGTGATTTCTTCTTCAATCCTTGTTTATTAGTTCATCTCTCCCCTTCAAATTATTTGTTTGATATTTAGGGTTATTGTCTTTAACTGCCCCAAATTTACAAAGACTTTGATTTTAAGACTTTGATTTTATTTGTTCGATTTCATTGATTAATGTTGATGTTGTTTTTGATTTTGACGTCAATGTTGTTTTGATTTTAGGGTTCATGGATGGTTCGATGGTCGTTGAATAGAGAGAAGATGTCTCTAGAAACACAAAGTAACTGCCAGGAATCGAAGATTCGACCGGGGGTGATATTCACGGGTGGTGATATTCGTGCAATATGTGTTGATATTCATGTATTTGGGTGGTAACATAAATGTAATTGGATAGCGATCAATATTCATGTATTGAGTGATGATATTCATGTAATATTCACGATATCGGGGGTGATATTCGTGTAATATTTGTTAATATTCATGTAATTAGGTGGTAATATTAATGTAATTGGGTAGTGATCAATATTCATAAATTGATTGGTGATATTCATGTAATATTAATGATATCGGGGGTGATTCTCGTGTAATATGTGTTGATTTTCATGTAATTGGATAGTAATATTAAAAATTGGGTAGTGATCGATATTCATGAATTGAATGGTGATATTCATGTAATATTCACGATATCGGGGGTGATGTTCGTGTAATATGTGTTAATATTCATGTAATTGGGTGGTAATATTAGAGTGAGGATCAAATGAGCACAGCCTTTAAGGTAAGTAGTAAGCACTTTCTGTAGCTGTCCACGTGTCACTATCCAACGGTTGAGAGTGTTCCATCATTTAACAACAAAACCCTACACGGAGGGGCATTTTCATCCTTTCGGGTTTCATTTGTTCTCCCGCTCCGCTCGCCGTCTCTCTTTGCGAACTTTCTCTAGCCGGAATCGCCATTGAAGGATTTCTTCGTTCTCGCTCGTTTCAGTTGTTTTCTTCATCGATTTTGCCATTTTGAATCTATTTACGCTATTGGATTGATTCGCATAGACGTCTCTATGGATTCTTGTACATTAATTTCGTTTATTTATGTTCTACGGTTTCTAGGGTTTCAGAATTTGTTTGCAACTTATTCAACTTAGATTCGTCTTTCATTTTGACAATACTGATAATCATTCTATTCAATTGATTCGTTGTGGCGTTTCTATTGTCTTCTTTGACAGATTCTTCTTCACCTTTTCATAATTAGGTTTTGCTCTCTTCAATTTACGGTTTTTCATATTTTGTGATTTGCTTGTTTGTAGTCGTCTTTTCTTATGCTTTTCCATTGATTGCTCGTTTGAACTCGATTATTTGGTTTGATGTGTTGTGCTTTGTCTTACTGTTTATCTCCATTATTGTCTTTAATTTTGCATGATTATTTTGAACCTCCAGCTAATACAGTTGAACCTCAATTGATGTATGTCCTTTATGTTGTAGTGCCTGGAAGTGTGTCTGTTGGTGCTAGTGGTAGTTTATCACTTGGTCATAGCTCCCCTAGTTCATATCCAAGTGATTCTGACACTGAGATGTCTTCCGACAAATCTGTTGCCCGTCTATCTCAAGGTGGTTCTGTCTACCACATTCCAACATGTGCTGATGCTTTGAAACCAGTTGTTGGTATGCTGTTTGGGACATTGGAGGAAGCTGTTGAATTTTACAAGGCATATTGACGTGGCCTAAGGTCGTTATGCCAAATCAAAGTAAACCTCAACTTTCAAACTAGTATAGTAAGCAAGCAAAGGTCGAAATCCCAAGAGAATCACAAGCATCTATTTTCTTATCACAAATCGAATACCAATCGAATAGCAGTAACAAGGGGGGTTTGTGAGGTTTAAATCAAGTAAGAAATAAAACAGAATAAATAATATGCAATCAAACGTGAGAAAACACTTAGCCAGGCAATTTCCACTTAAGTTTTGGTTGGTTGATCCTAGATTACTTCCAATTCCTTCCTATGATTATTCTTTTCCCGATCTTGTGTAGATTCAGAGGGAAACCTTCCACAAAGAACCCTTACCAATGAATAACCCTAGTACCACTAAAGGTTCAACCCAAAGGCAACAATACAAATAAGAATTAACCAGGATACACAGAACGCTCGCTCAGATGCATTTACCATGTAATTATCTCTCCCTACAATAGAACAATTTCAACCAGAGCATGTAAATTGTAGTTGCTACAGCGGAATAGGACGTTAGCCCAACAGTTTCCTAATCCTAGCAATATGAAAATCACCAACAACAACTAGTTGCGCGGGATAGTGCAATCAATGAAATCCAATGGAATAAGCTTAGAAGAGATAATATAATCCAATAGGAATTAAGAAAGGGAACATAACCTCACAACCAATAATCAAAACTTAAGCTTCCATTGCCAGACTAAGCCAAAAAGGCTTAGCTCCTCATAGTCATGGTGAAACTTCAAAGGAAAAGAAAAACAACGATGAACGAAATTGTAACTAAAGTGGAATAAGAGTCTGGACCCCTAAACCTAATGCTAAAAGAAAGTATTTATAGGGCTCTAACAAATGACCTAGCCCATTAAGAAAATAACTAAATTAAAATGAGAAAAAGGGGAAAAAGAAATATGAAAAGATAAGCTCAGGAAAGGACGCAGCTTTCGGCGCTGATGACCTGCGATCGCGGCCCAAGACCCGCGATCGCTGCCCAAGACCCGCGATCGCGGTTAATGCTCGATTTTCAGCTTCTGCGCCACTTCCGTAAAAACTTCATAACTTTTGATTCCCAACTTGGATTGCGCTCATATTTTGGGTACTTGTAGTAGACTTCAAGATCTAACTCCTCGAATTGGAATCACTTCATTTGGGCATCTGAGTAGAGAGAACGAATCAATTGAATTCAGCACATTGTTCTTCTACTCTCGTGTGGACTCTCTTTCCTTGGTTCTTCTTCGTCTCCTCAGTGGTCAACTCATCTTCATCTGGATATCTTCAATTTGCTTCTCCAGACCACCAAATCCACACTTCTCCTCTCTAACTCCATACTCCTTGGTGGCTCCATATCCCGAACTTCAAATATACTCCAATAAGCTCAAAACACCACCAAAACACCAATCTTCGCCCCCAAACACCATGCACATGAATGTGTCTAAATCTACCCGAATGGCACCAATAGACCCCTCTAATAACTCTTAGTTAAGCCCTATAAAGTAGTGCTTATCACATATGCACTAGAATGTGGCTTTGTTGTTAGGCTTGGTGGATCACGCATGGCATGCAATGTGGTTGCATTGAAGTACTTGCATTGCACCAGACAAGGTTTTAAAACTGGCCAGAACAACACAAAACGCATCCGACGACGTCCTTCAAACAGAGTTGGTTGTAAGGCGAAACTCACTCTTACTTTTGTCGGTAATCAGGGCTACAAAGTATCAGCTTTTGAAGATCGCCATACACATGAAATGGTTGTTGGTAAGGATAAACAGTTAATGAAGTCTATGAGGAAGTTGGACTTTGGACATACGAAGTTTGTCATGGATTGTGAGAAAGCGCACATCGGTCCAGTCAGGTCCCATAGAATATTCAAGGAACTTGTTGGTGGCTACTCACAAGTCGGTGCTTCCGCTGTTGACTTCAAGAACTACCGACGAGATATGTTGGCTTATATTGGTGGTTCCGATGCTCAGATGACTATCAACCGTTTTTTCAACAAAAAAGAACTTTTCCCTGCCTTCTTTTTTTAGTACGACGTTGATTCTTGTGATCGTTTGATGCGTTTATTTTGGGATGATCCTGTGTCTCGCAAGAACTTCTCTCTCTTTGGTGATGTGGTATCGTTTGATGCTACATACCGAACCAACAAGTTATTCACTTTTCTTCTTCATTGTATTTCCCCCTTTTTCTTTTACACTGTAACTATTCTTGTATGTACTACTCTATTTTTTGTTCTTTTACTGTTAGTTTTATTGGATGAACCTGTTAGTTAGATTGTATGAACCTCTCTGTTGAAACTGATGAACCTAGTTTGCAAACGTGATGAACCTAGTTTGAAATCTGATGAACTAGCTATCAAACTATTCCAATCTATTTGTTGATGTTCCAAATGCACCTTCTAGTTGTAACCGATGCCTTTATAGACCATCTATGTAGCCTTTCATTTTAAACTGCATAATCCTATTACAACTCTAACGAAACATGTTCCTCATACTTGGTGAACCTGTTAGTTGTACATGATGTACCTGTTTGTTATAGTCGATGAACCCAATTACTTTGATGAACATAGTTAATGTTATATGTTGCACCTAGCTATTTTCTCTTAATGTTCATAGTTATTGACCTTCTTTTTACAACCATGAACTTGTTTTTGTATTCTGTTGAACCTACTCTAACTTTTCTCCCTTGCAGTTGTATATTCATTCTAATGAACCTACTTGTCTACTTATGAATCATCCTTTCATTGCTCTTTTTATTACAGACTATTCTAGTGTTTTATCACTTTTTACTTATGCCTCATTGGCTTTGTTTACATTTCTTCCATATAGGTACAATCTGATTTTTATACCATTCACCGGCCTAGACCATCACAAGTCGAGTGTCACTTTTGTGGCTGGTTTAATTTTCAAGGAAGATGCTGGATTATATTTTTTGTTGTTGGAGAAATTCAAGGCAGCTATGGTGCACGAGCCAAAGGTTATAGTGACAGACCAAGACCAGTCCATGAAGTCCGCTATTGAACAAGTTTTCCCCCGGTCGTGCCACAGGCTTTGTATGTGGCACATCATGAAAAAAGTCCCCGCAAAGACCAAGTACGACAATGCCACTGGTTCAGAATTTAGGTCTAAGTTGGACAACATTGTCTGGACCCATGACCTTTCACCTGCAGAGTTTGAGTCACAGTGGACTACGTTGCTTGATGAATTCCCATTGGTGAAGCGGAGGTGGTTTGATGACATGTTTGCAATCCGATATTTTTGGATCCCAGCCTACTTCAGGGATGTCATGTTTGGTGGTTTGATTAGGACTACTTCTATTTCCGAATCTGCAAACAGTTACTTTGGTCACTTCACGGACAGATATTATCGCCTTGTTGAGTTGGTGATGCACTTTGACATTGCCTTGGACACTCAGAGACACAAGTAGGCGAAGCTGAACTTTGATTCTTCGACTATGCGTCTAGATCTTAAGACACATTTAAGCTTGAAGCATGCATCTGAGGTGTACACGCTCTCAATTTTCAAACTTGTTCAGGATCAGATTGTGGAATCTTGTTTATCATGCTTTATGGTGAGCATGTCTGATGTCAATGGTATGAAATTCTATGGTGTCAATGATTGCTTCTCCAAGACGTTCATAGTCGAGCATTCAGCTGCAGGTGGGGATTTTTTATGCAGTTGTCATATGTTTCAAAGGATTGGTCTCCCTTGTTGTCACCTCATGTTTGTGTTCAAGAACCTCGAGTTTGATAGGATTCCGAAAAGGTATGTCCTTGCCCGTTGGACCAAGGATGCCACTATCACACATGTGTTCACTATCGATGACACCATTGTCACTCAGTGTGTTGCCCTTGAAGAGCGTGAGGCGGTCATGAATGAGTTGATTTCTGACTTTTATAGTTATGTCAAGCTATTGGATGACAAGTCGGACCTCATGAAACAGATTTCTCTTCTGCTTAAGGAGAAAAAGGCGGCTTTGTTGTCTGCTAGTGGTGCTTCGTCTAGTTCTGGTCCGTCGAACCTTGAGCAGCTGCAGTCTTATGCGGGAGTTGAAGTCCCTTCAGTTGTTCATGTCCTGCCACCAGAGCAAGCTAAGAACAAAGGAAGCGGCTCGCGGATCCGGGGTAGAAGGGAAATTTCTATTGCTTCCAGCCGTGCAGGCCAAAGGTGTTATGGCAGATGCAACAAGTATGCCACTCACAATAGTCGCACTTGCACTGAAGTGCTTGATTCTTAGTACTCTTTAGTATTTTTCCCTTTCATCTTTATTTTCCTTTGGATTAGTTATTTTTATTACGTTTGCAGTATTTTTTTATTTTGCTCTGCTAAACATCATTAAGAGTTCAATATTGCACATGCTACTTCTAGTTCATAAATCATTTCCTTCTATTTTTCCTCATGAATCTACTGTATACATCTAATGAACCTCTTATGAAACTAGTTTATTAGGGTCTTTCATTGGTGCACTTATTCTTTGAGTTCTAATCGATGAACCTGTTAGTTTCATTGTATGAACCTATCCGTTCAAACCGATGAACCTAGTTTGAAAACCTGATGAACCTCCTATCAAAATATTCCAATCTCTTTGTTGAGATTCCAAATGCACCTTGTAGTTGTAATCAATGACTTTATAGACCATCATATGCAGTCTTTTATTTTAAACTGCATAATCGTATTACAGATGAACATGTTCCTCATACTTGATGAACCTGTTAGTTATACATGATGAACTTGTTTGTTATAGTCGATGAACCTACTAACTTAGATGAACATACTTTCTAGCTTCTATGAACCCTATTCACTTTTTCATTTTTATGCTACTTGAATGACAAAAGTTATTGAACTTTGAATATTGATTTTCCATTCAATGAGTTTTGTCACAATTTTTTTTTAACAAAAAATGAGTACCCGCTTGATTTTTGAAGTGTATAACCTATTCTATATCTGATGAACTTGTTACTTATACTCGATGAACCTTTAAGTTGTAAATGATGAACCTAATTGTTATAATTCATGAACCCAATTAATAAGATGAACATTTTGTCGCTCGTTACTTTTATTGGAGTATCATGTTCATTTTAAATTTCGAGTGCATTATTTTCAGCATAATAGTGTTCATCCTTATGACTAAATGAACCTGCAAGACAAAATCAATGAACCTGCAAGACAAAATCAATGAACCTGCTAATATATTGAAGTCTACATCTTCTTCAGCCTAATTAGTCAATCACCTGATTAGTCCTTCCTGCTAGTAAACACTATTGTCCTTTGCCTATAGAATACTACCAAATTTGAAATCTTTAATTTTCACAATCCACACAAGCAAACTAGTATCATTCTAACCAAAATACTAGCAATCATTCAATGTTCATTCAATTGGTCCTTCAGGGTTTTCCCTAATGGTTTGAAGTGCCTTGTCCTTCATTTCATTAGCTTCTGAGGTGATGATGGTATGGACATATTTGATCCTTAGTTCTTCAATGGTCTTCTTCTTGTTTTTGTTGTTCATCTGGTCCTCCCAGTTGTCATTCGGCACCCCCATGTACTTCTCTATATGTCGCATGGCATACACCCTAGAGTTTTGCTCTTGTGCACTCTCAGCTTGGCATGGAAGATGAATCAATTGCGCCTTAGCCTGTGCAGCTTCGAGGTCGTTTGCTCTTTTGATCAAGTGATTCACGCGGAGGTAAACTGCAGTCAACGATACTTGCACACAACAAATGGATATATTTCATCTTATATGTGTGTTCACGTGCATTTTTCACCAAACAAAAAAAATTTATTCAAAACAGCACTATTTTAGACACTCTTGTACACTTACCATCTTCTCAATAGCTGGTTCATTGATGCCCATATCACCGCTGTTTTGCATACTGTCCAGCACATGTATGCATTTACTCTTAATGTTCATGGCAATGACAAAGTAACTGTCATTGTTGACTAAGACAGGTACAACAACCTATAATAATGCCTTCATTTAGTGACCTTAATTTGAATTTTACTCCAAAAGAATAATCAACAAAAAAATAGACAAGCTCAGGCTAGTAATAATTTTACCATGTCTACGTCCTTCAGTTTTCGTCCATGCACCTCAGCCACGATGAAGTCGAAGTTCTTCATGAACTCTCCTAACTGATCTTTCAAGTTGACATTATGTTTTCAACATTTCATAATTTTTTGTTACCATAAACCAATTATATATACAAGCTAAAAATTGCACAGAGAAACCGTTGAACCTTGTTGTACAATTCTACGAACCTTATTCAATAATCCATGAACCTCTTTTTTATAAATGAACCTCTGTTACTCTATTTTTTTTAAGTAGATGTAGAACAAATTAAACTTTCAATACTGCATGAAAATACCTATACATGAACCTTATAGAAGAACTTCACTTTTTATATGATGAACCTCATTTTTGTTAACTTTTGAACCTTATAGTATATACCGATGAACCTTATAGTATATATCCATGAACCTTATTTTGTTAACTTTTAAACAATTTACGTACCATTTGGTAGACATACAAGAATGCTCTGCTCGATTTGTTGCTGCTCTTCACTTCCTCATTATTGTTCAAAATTGTTGTCCAAGCATCAATAGCTTTGTAGTGGATGTCCATGTCCATAGACAGCTCCATTCCGGTTACTTTGAGCAACTTGTGTTGGAATATAGGCTCACTATTCAATTGTATAGAAATAGAAATTTTATCCATTAGTAAATCTTTATCTTTAATATTTACCATAATAATAAAATAAAATATGTCATAACGTATCTAGATCTTACCCTCCGAAGTTGCACTTGAGACAGTAGTTGTACACCACCATTACTTCCTCAGTTCTCTTGGCGAAGATGTCCATACTTCGGCTTTTGTAGGGACTTCTGAGCTTTTCTACAAGTTTCTTGTGCCTTGGCCCATGAACCACATCAGCATGAGCCTACAGTTGCTTCCCCTTCCCCTTGTCCTTTTCTCTTGCTTTTTCAGTTTCAACCACTACCTTGTCCTTCTGTGCATCAGCCACTTCATGTTCTTCATCCAAGTCTTTCTCAACATCAAAGTTCTCTAACTCCTCTGAACTGATAAGATTGAAGGATGGCATTGTCAAATCCGGTGACTTTGTGGCCTTCTTTCTTGTTTTTGGTGTTGCGGGTGTTGGTTCCTTGTCCTTACTTCCAACCACTGTCTCTTGCTCAGTGCCCTCTACCCCATGCACTGCTTGCTCTGTGTTCTCCATCACAGAAGCTGACCCTTGTCCCTTTTCTCCCATGCCTCCTTCCTTTATAGTTTTTAGTTGCTCATTCTCATTACCTAACCCATCCACCTTCTCTTTCTCCACCTCTGCCACTTGTTCTCTTACCTGTGCTTTGTCTCCCATCACATCAGTGTGCTGATTCATAATGTTGTTGACATCCTCCCAATTTTGTGTGGCATCCATGCCCTGGTTTGCTTTAGAAGTTGAAGCTCCAGCTTGTGAGAAATTCATCTTGTCTTTAGAAGCATCAGCCTTCTCAACTTGTCTCATGCATTCAATAAGTTGTGGATCCCTCCAGAATGGGTGGTCAGCATCATTCCATATCTTGTTGAAGTCACCTTGTTCCTCTTTCTCTCTTTTTTTCTTCCCAATCAGCGTTTGCGCTGTCTTAATCATGCTTCTGACTTTGGGCTCCTCGTTGAACTCAGTAGGCAAATTTTCTATCATGTCTGTCAGTTTTAACATTTCTGTTGCTACTACAATTTGTTGGTTTGTAAAAAATTTCAACCACTCCTGCATACAAGAAAACAATTTTAAGTGTTAAATAGATGAAATAAAAAAAAATAGCATACAATTCCATGACACATGAAGGAAATCAACATAAACCACTTATATTTTTGCTTCTTGATATAATTAGTAAGAAAAAAAGGTCAAATTTGAAGCTCATGAACCTCTTTGCCCAACTCCATTAACCAGAGATTGATTTTACATTTACCATGAAACAAATTCACATTAACGTACTACCCTACATTATATCACCGGCATCATACATTATTATTCAGTTTAATGAAACTTATACTATTTATTCATGCATCTCTTGATCATTTTCCATGTATTATTCATCACAATTACATGAACAGGCAAGTCAATTCACATTGAACCTTCGTCTATACATGGATGAACCTTAATGTGTAAACTCATGAACCTTGATGTTTAAACTGATGAACCCACTATACTATTTTTTGAACTTTAAGTCTCATTTTTTTGCTTGGCTTTTACATTGAACCTCACTATGTTGATGCATGAACTACAATGTATAAAGTCATGAACCTAATTATGTAAGCAGATGAACCCTCAATACGATTTTGAACCTTGATGTATATATAAATGAACCTCAATGTGTAAACTAAGGAACCTTAATTTTTAAACTGATGAATCTACTATACTATTTTTTGAACTTGAAGTTTCATTTTTTTTGCTTGGGTTTTACATTGAACCTCACTATGTGTGATGCATGAACTACAATGTATAAAGTCATGCACCTAATTGTGTAACCAGATGAACCCTCAATACTATTTTGAACCTTGATGTATATATAAATGAACCTCAATGTGTAAAATAATGAACCTTAATTTTTAAACTGATAATTGTGTAAACAGATGAACCCTCAATACTATTTTGAACCATGATGTATATATAAATGAACCTCAATCTGTAAACTAATGAACCTTGATGTTTAAACTGATGAACCCACTATACTATTTTTTGAACTTGAACCTTAATGTTTACCTGTAGCTTGTTATTCATAAATCCTTTTTTCTTTCATCTCCTTTGCTTCTCTTGGTTGTTGCAGTGTTCCTAGTCCAAAGCCACCAAATTTCATCTCCCTGCTCTCCCTTTCCTCCAAACTGTCGTCAATCCATCCTAGGAAGACTGGTGAATTGTTTGGGTTTGTGTTTCCAAAGACAGATACCCTGTCTAAATACAACAACTGTATAGAAGAACAGAAATATATTACTACACACATGTCAACATAATACACAGTAGAAGATGTTTTTTTTTGTAATTAAATCAGAGTTGTTTACCACAAGGAAGATGATGGGCCCTTTGTAGAACCTCTCTTTCTTCCCCTTCCATTCCTTTGTTATTTGAGGCAAGACACTCATTACAAGCTCACACCAGTTGTAGCTCTTTATATCTTCAACGTCACTGATCATCATGTGCTGAGGAATTGTGCCCTTTTGGTTGCTTTCCACAAGCACCGATATGAACAACATGATGAACAGCCTTTTGAACCATACTTTTGATGTGCACCCTTTGAGCTTCGCTGCCACATGATTTGTCCTGATTTCTTTGATATTGTCAAAATACTATTTCCATTCACTTATAATGGCATTGTCAGCGGCCTCTTTCCCTCGCCTTTCTACCTTCCTCTGCCCTCTAGGAATCTCTAGCACTCTCTACACTTCCTCCTCTGTCACTTTTATGGTGCTTCCATCCACCATCTTTATCTCACATTTGATTTGATCGTAGTTTTCAAACCCCATTTCTCTAATCCACCGCTTTGCTTGTTCCTTCCTTTCTTCAGGGATATTGTCCAGTGTAGGGGTGTTCATCCGGTCCGAACTAGACCGGATTTTTCCAAAAGTCCAGACCGAAGACCGGACCGGACCTATTCGGTCCGGTCCTGGACCGGTTAAGACCGGATTTTATTTAAAAAAAATATATTTAAATTCTTATTTAAAATCTATAAAAAAATATCTAAAAAACATATATACTCCTAACTTATTAAATTAAGAAAAATATCTATAAAAAAATACATATAAATCTCCAAAAAACATATAAATTAAAAAAAAAATCTAGTCCACCGGACCGGAACCGGATTAAGGAAATTATCTGGACCGGAGACCGGACCGTATTTTCACCGATCCGGTCATTTCCGGTCCGGTCCAGTCCGGTTTTCCGGTCTCATCCAGATTTGAACAGCCATAGTCCAGTGCGTTAACAAACGCTTTCAGCGCATTTTCTTGTGTTCAACCACTTGTACTCTGATCCGTCCTCTTCTTTTTTGATTTTTATGTTTGCATGCACTATTTCCTACTTGTTGTTCTTCTTTGTTTTTTCCTTCTTCTCTTTTTTTCTTTGTAATTACTTGCTTCCTTTCCCCTCTTTCCTTGATTATGATCCACTTTGCTTTCTTCTTTTTCTTTCCAGTGTCTTCCTCCTCAACCTCCATGATTCCCTTCCCCTTGTCTTTCTGACCTTTCACCTCTTTGGTCTTTGCTTTTTTCCTCAAATTCTCTTCAAGCTCCTCTTCACTCAAACTTTCTATTTCATCTTCTGCATTTGGCTGAGCTGCAGCCCTGGACCGAGTGTTTGGTCTCCTTGGTTGACTTTCATCACAACCGTCTGATGATGTAGTCTCTTTGTTCTCTTCAGAACTTGTTGTGTCGTCCCCTAAACGTTGTTGAGCTGCAACCGTTGACCTAGTGTTTGGTCTTCTTGTTGGTGTTTCTTCACAACTTTCTGATGCAGTGCTCTTGTTCTTTTCTTGTGAACTCACTCTTTCTCTCGTTGTTCCTCTTATTTCTGTCCTCTTTGACACTATCATTTTCATGCTTTCCTCGCTGTCTTTGGATGTTGTACTCTTCTGTTTCTCCTCTGAACCCACTCTTCTTGCAGTCGTTGCCCTTGTGTTCAACCTTGTTTGCACTGGTGTTGTCACATTTTCTTCACCGTCTTGTAATTCTTTACTCTTCCCCTTCTCTGCAGAACCCAATATTTCTCCAGTTGTTGGCCTACTGTTCGGAGTCGTTGGCACTGTTTGTTGACAAACGTCAGCTGCCTTGTCCTTTTCAATTGCTTCAGAAGCCTCTTCATCTTCAGCTGTAGTTCTTGTGTTTTACTTCTTTGTTGCTGGTTCTTCTTCTTGCGAACTTTGCACCTTTGAAGTCTTCCACACTGCCTGTCTTACCCTTTTCTGTCTAGGCTGTTGTGTTTTCTTTGGAGGTTTTTGTGTTCTCTTTGGAGGCTGTTGTATCTTTCTCTTTACAACCACGTATTTCTTAGCAAACACTCTCACTGTTGTTGTAAGTTCCTGTTATGCAGATTGTTGGCTCTCAGCATTGCCACCACTCTCACTACTTGATGTCTCCTCGCTATTTTGTTTCTTGATCTTTATGTCCTTCAGTGTTGGCCTTTTCTTTTTGATGGATCGTCATGATCGATTGGTATTGTCTGCTAAGAGAATCAACACAATTGTAAGATCAACCTCAGACTATGAAATAAACTTTAAAAAAAGAAAATGAACCTCATACACAACAAATGAACCTAAGTATCCAAATCCCTAACTTCAAGATCTGTTCAATCCAAATGCTTGAACAATAGTATAAAGCTTTTTATAACACAGGCATGAACTCTTGGAAAAAGCAAATGAAATCGATTGGTAGTTTTGCGGTGTAGTTTGTAGCGCTCCTCATCTCGTCTGAAGACATCGTGGCTTGTAAGATTGTTGTTCTTCATAGGATTTGATAGATTTGCTCGTTCGATCGATTGGTAGTTTTGCGGTTCGTCGTTTGCAGTTCGCCTCTTCGACTTCTCTCTTGAGAGGAGAGTTTTTTATTGAAAAAGTGCAAATGAGACGCGCTTGCTTTTTTGGGCGTTTTACAGGTGAGGGGCATATCCGTCAAAATGTGTTAATTTTATCCGAAATTTCAAAAATGCCACCGCATCCCCTCTATATAGCGCGCTTGTTTTTTTTTTTTCCTTGTCCCTTAATCTCAACCGTCTACAGCATCCATCCTACAGTGGATATATGTTCTTAGTGTTTATCTTAAGGGATTATTTCATCCGAACGGGCCTCGGTAATATTAATGTAATTGGTAGTGATCGATATTCATGAATTGAGTTATGTTATTCATGTACTTGAGTGTGATATTCATGTAACTGATTATGGTATTCGTGTAATTGATTATGTTATTCATATATTATTAAGTGGTGGTATTCATATTTTAAGTTGTGGTATTCATGTCTTTAATTGGTGATATCCACATATTAAACAAAAATGTTCATACGAACATGAACGATATTCAAGAAACAATGACAAAAGCAACAAGAACAAATTTACAAATCTACGAATTTGCAAAGCATTAGGACGTTGAAAAAATCAAGTGGTGATATTCATGTTTTAAGTGGAGATATTCACGTCCATCGATATTCATAAACGCATGAACAATAATCATAAAGACATGATCGATATTCATGAACGTTGAAAAATCGTTGAACAAGAAGAAAATATATCAGCGGAATGGAGCGGTTTTGGAAGAAAAATATGATTTTCTCTCTCCTCTAATAATATCCTTAATTATCTTCTTTTAATTAAAATATATATTAACTATTTTATTTGAGAAAATCTGGTAGTTTCACCCATACAATATCCACTATATGACTCATTCATCCATCTGTCCATCATCCTTCATCCAACGTCTCAGATTAATACATTTGTTTTATCACAATTTCCGTTTTATCGAAGCGTTCCTCTAACAATTAAATGATACACGACCACTTAAATAATTTTTTTATCTCCATCTTTGAATCGAAGAAGTCCACCATTATCACAAGATGAAGCCCTACAGAGGCTATCCGAAATTCATGAACCAATAATAAATTGTCCTAGGAAATTAGGAATTGGTGCATGAGAAACAGAATAATTGCCCATCTCAAAAAATCATACTGTAGTGTAGCACGTAACTTCATCGTCTTGGTAGACGCGCAAATTTCAAAATTAATAAAATATCTTAATTTCTTTTCTAATGCAAATTGCAAATATTCATGAAGATTAATTTTAAAAAGCAGTACTTCGTATTATCAAGGATTTTGGAGGCCCGCTCACATACATAACCCCCTTAAGATAAAAACTAAGCACTAATAACAACCCTTGGATGAAGGAGATCAATGACTCAGATTGATTCTAAGAGAATCAGCCAAAAAAAAGCAAGCTCCTAAAAAATAGTTGCACGGTGGCATTTTTGCAATTTAAGATAAAAGGCTAGTGAAAGACGAAAATACCCTTCTATTTAAAACAGGCCAAAAGACAAGAACGCGCTCATTTGCTCACACAATGCACAACTAGCTCTCAAAACACTCTCAAAGAAACTCAACCGAACCCTCAACTTCTAGCTCAAATCGTCCGACGAATCCTGTGAAGAATCGATTCATTTTGAAGAAAACAAAGCAAGAAGCTTAAAGATGTCATCGTCCGACGAGATGAAGAACACAGGAGCATACATCGACGAATACGATGAAGGTACGGAGATATTAGGGTTTCGATTTGACGAAAACAAGTACATACTTCGATTTAGGGTTAATTTTGCGTGGTTCAAGGGCGGTGGTCCGGTGGAGCGCGCCGATCTGGGTTCGTGGTGGGTGAGGTGAAGAGGCGGAGATGAGATTGGATCTGGTTATGGCGGTGGTGCGGTGCGGTCCGAGGTGGGTGCGATGTGGGTTCTGGGAGCGAGTGGACTCGACGACGGGGGAGAGTTCGGTGTGGATTGTGGTGTGGTCAGTGGGTGTGGGTTTGGTGAAGTGAGAGAGAAGGAGTTCGGGAATGGGGGTGGCGGCTGGGAGTGTGTGTGCATAGAAAGGAGGTAGAATAAATGAAGCGCCATATGTATAAGATTTTATCTGAGATACTCTCCAAATCCTTGCAAACAAACTGATTTTTTTTCCTTATCTGATTTTTTGGGGGAAATTTGGAATTTTACTTTCCATTCTTTCATTTGTTTGGATTCCTTTTGAGGATGGTGGTTAAATTGGCATTGATAGAGGAAACAAATTTTGCTTCTTACACGATTCATTTTGCATTACTTGTTGAAATTGTATTGCTACTGGAGAATTTAGATGGACTTGTTGTTGTAAGAACTGTGTTGGATAGTGAAAAGATTGAAGCCAAATTGGAATCTCTGAAAACTTTGTTGCTTTGCTTCTTCATCTTTTGAGCTGCAGCAGAGTATGGAATCTCTCTGCTATATTTCTGCTTTTCATCTGGGATTGGTTACAAGTCTTCTATTTTTCAATAAGTCCATCTTAAGTTGTTCATCTGTAAGGTAGAGCAAGAAATAGTCGTATTTTCCTGTGGAGAAATATCATAGCTTTCATTGTTGTGGTTAGCTTTGCGTTTTGTTGAGTTTTTGTATTTGTTCCGGACTTCGGTTTATTCCTTCGTGAACATAATTTCTTGATCATTAAAATAGAGCAGCAACTCATCTATAAAACCTAGCATTTGTAATCAGTTTATGTTCCGAAAATTAAAGTGACCAACAACTTTCCATTTCTGATGGTACTGTTGTTTGCATTCTGAGGTTGTTCATTTGACACTTCTGCTATTAGTCTTTCATGTGCTGAGTTTGAATGACAAAAGGCTGAAATTGTGTATTGGTTGTCATAGCCTATTAGCTCAAATGGTAGAGCAATGTGTTTATTCACATGGATGTGGGTTCAAATCCCTCATAGGCTACATTTTAGAGGTTGATAAACCCTACAAGAGAAGTTTAAGCCAATAATCTTGTAGGTTCATGAGTTTTTCCTTGCAGGTTCATGAGTTTGAACTTGTAGGTTCATGAGTTTTAACTTGTAGGTTCATGAGTTATGGCGTATAGGTTCATGAGTTTTATTTTACAAGTTTATGAGATTTTTCTAAGGTTCATGAGTTTTAACTAGCAGGTTCATGAGTTTTGTGTTACAGGTTCATTAATTTTGTTTTACATGTTCATGGGTGTTTTCTGAGGTCTCTTGAGTTTTTTTATCTTGCAGGTTCATGAGTTTTTTATCTTGTAGTTTAATAAGTTTTATCTTATAGGTTCATGAGTTTTAACTTGCAGGTTCATGAGTTTTAACTAGCAGGTTCATGAGTTTTTCCTTGCAGGTTCATGCATTTGAACTTGTAGGTTCATGAGTTTTAACTTGTAGGTTCATGAGTTTTATTTTACAAGTTTATGAGATTTTTCTAAGGTTCATGAGTTTTAACTAGCAGGTTCATGAGTTTTGTCTTATAGGTTCATTAATTTTGTTTTACAGGTTCATGGGTGTTTTCTGAGGTCTCTTGAGTTTTTTTATCTTGCAGGTTCATGAGTTTTTTATCTTGTAGTTTAATAAGTTTTATCTTATAGGTTCATGAGTTTTAACTTGCAGGTTCATGAGTTTTAACTAGTAGGTTCATGAGTTTTATCTTATAGGCTGAAATTAATGAACCTACAAGAAAAACTCTTGAACCTACAAGTGTAAACTCATGAACCTGCAAGTGTAAACTCATGAACCTGCAATATAAAATTCATGAACCTGATAAACTCATAAACTTACAAGATAAAATTCATGAACATGCAAAAAAAATTAATGAACCTGTAAGAAAAAACTCTTGAACCTACAAGTGTAAACGCATGAACCTACAAGTGTAAACGCATGAACCTACAAGTATTTACTTCAGATTGTAGATTCAAGAGGGCCATATCCTTTTCATTCTTGAAGCACCTTATTGTATTCAGCTCCTTCAGTGACTTTTCTGCCTTTATATTCACTGAATCAACCGCAAATGCAAGGGTATCTCTTTTCATTTTCTCCCTCCAGACAAGCAAATCTCGCCTTTTGACCACTGCCTTCACTTGCTCAAGTTCCACTTTCAAATCTCCCCCATGTTCTATCTGCGCAGCGAGAGAAGCGGTATCTGATGTAAGCCTATCTACCTCGGCTCTATGCAAAAACAGCTCTGCTGAGAGAGACTGGCAGATTTCATCCTCCTATTCTATCTGATGATTGAGTTGGTTCAACATCTCTTCAATCTGATTTGACTTCAAAATCAGCTTATAATTAAGATCATATACTTGTGTTTCATAATCATTTTTGACAGACTGAAGCTCTTCTGTTGCATGTTGTAGCAATTCTTTAAGGTGGTTATTAATCAATTGCAGCTCACTAGCTTCTGTCATTGCCTTAGTAGTCACCTTCACATTAGCCTCACAAGTTGACTGTATTTGCATGTAGAGTCTTTTGAATTCATCTTGAATCCTCCCGGCAGCATTTGCATTTTTCCATCTCGTAAGTCTCATGTCTTCCTCAGCTCGGATAGCTCGCTGCTCCTGCTCAACTTTGGCATGGGTCAAAGCTTCCAGATCAGATTCAAACCCTTGTGCCTATGAGGTGGTATAGGCAAGAGAGATTTTTTACATAATTTTCCAAAGAGTCACCAAAGAAATTGAAGAGCATATATAATACAAAGAATTGAACCTGAAATTGACACCAACATCAACACATACAAGAGAAAAGAAGAGAATAGAGGAAAGGTCATAAATGAGTTAATTAATTTGAAATTGAACCTGAAATGGTAGCACCCAAGGCCGTTTTTGACGCCACACTTGAACTCGCCAACATAGCAACTGCCATTTGATCAACTTTGCACCCCAACCCCATGATACTACCCATTACACCACTCGCCAGCGAACGAATCGCCGGTGTAGAACCGGTAGAGTCCGAATCTGGCACCGATACTGCCCCCGGTAACGACTCCCCCTCACCCATCTCTCAATCTCATAGCCGTCATACCTCCCGTCCACCCAATCCCCTTTGTACCGGCCGTTGACGATGTAGGTGTAAACTCCGCTTCTGTTAGGCTTCCCCTTGTGGAATTCGCCCTCGTAGAAATTGCCATTTATGTAGAATTCCACGCCTTCTCTCGCCGCTGCCGGGAAGGAAGACCGGCGGACTGATCAGGTTGCTTTCTCTCCCTTCTCGCACCCGATGTACCACTCGACGGAGGATCTGGCCCGATTTCGGGAGAGCCGGAGATTCCAGAAGATCGATCGATCGGTCGATGGAAATTTCTATGAGGGCGAAGATTCCAGAAAATCTGTTTGAGGACGAAGATCGATCGGTCGATGACTTGCTTGTTCTTGCCGAGTATGTGCCTAATCAAATCCATGGAGATTCCAGAAGAAGCGATTTTGGGACGCCTTTGGTCACAGAAGAGCTGCTAGGAGAAGAAAGATAAAAAGCCAATTACCCTTATGCCCCTCCGTGTCTTCTTTTGCTTGAAATCGTGGCGTGATGTAGACCGTTGGATGAGAAAAGCTGGACGGTGGAGATATGTGCACTGTGCTTATCATAATAGCCACGCGCATTTGATCCTTCCTCATGATTTTGTCCGAAAACATGGGCTTCTACTAAAGTAAGATGAGTTGAAAAAGGAGTTGTATTTTCTGTAATGTATAAATTAAAGACTTTAATCATCTATTATTTCTAAAAACAATAAAAAATTAATAATCAAACATATAGAATTTTCAAATCTTAAAATATAGGAATTAAAAAAACAAATGAAATAATAAAGGAGATCCAAAACAAAACCGATCGATCGAAATTTGTGAAATTAGCGGTCTTTTGGTAGAGAATATGATTTTATAGAAATCAACAAAACTTTGGAAAAACAAATAATAATAATGACATTATTAAGGATGTGTCACTCTATATTAAAAATCAAATCAATTATTGAAAAAAAAACGAAGACATGGAACCCATATTGTCTAGTTGGACTTAAACAAAAAAAGGACAACAATAACAAAAGTAGACGACAAAAGAAGAAATGGAAAAAATCACCGGATAAAGTCATAAAAATTAATAATGATGGATCAACCATGACATCCATGACTAATGGATAATCAAGTTATGAATTCATATTTCGAAACAATAAAGGTGAACCTGTATTCCTATTTGGTAACAAATGCGAAATCTCAACCCCTTGAGAATTAAAACATTAGCGGTTAGGAATGCTTTAGTTAAAGCCTATGAACTAGGAGTCAATAACATTGAAGTAGAATGTGATAACCTTATTATCTTAAGCGTCCTAAATAAGATATGACACTGTCCTTGAGATATTAAAATTCTAATTTCTGATATCCTTTGTTTTCTACAACTTTTTCTACCGTGTAGATCTGTTATGTCCAGTGCCGGTCCAAACATTTGGTGGGCCCTAGGGCAAAATAAAAATAAATGCTCTCGTAAATATAAAAGTAACACTTGAATAGCTTTTTAATAACTAAAAAAGAAATATAAAATAATAAGAAAGTATTATATATGATAATTATATAAAGTAAATTTTTGATAGAATTAAACCACTTTTTATGTCCAACTTACAAGTTTGATCTTTTTCGAAGAATGAGATTTTATGATAAACAATTAATATAAGAAAGAAATATTAATTAACAACATTCAAATAAATTTTTTATTTATGTTCAAAATGAAAAATGAACCTCACAAAGAATATAAAGAATAAATTTAAATAAAAACCAAATTCAAATAGAAAAAGAATTGACTCACATATCAAATGAAATAAAATTGAGCAACGAGAAAAATGTGCCACATATTAAAGAATAAATATTATATAAAATAACTAGCACAATTAAGAAAATAAAAATCAACTAAAAGAGAAATGGGCCTATATAAATGTAAAAGTTGAGTTATTGAGATTTAAATCTAAGACCTTTTAAAAGACAATTATACTTAACCACTAGACCAACTTTACTTTCTATATTTTTTCTATAATTTAATAATTATATTACTCCTACTTGATGTTGGATTTGGGCCCCTACCGATCTTGGGCCCTAAAACAACCGCCTACCTAAACTTTTCTTTAGACCAGCCCCGATTATGTCTTTCGAGAAACAAATACTATAACTGACTACATTACGAAGAGGAATCAAGAGAGTTTCTTAGAAGATATTAAAGTAAATCAAAAACTTTTAGTTTTCATCCTCAGACATACTGATAAACCTTTTCTTCTATATTTCCCAGTTTAATTTTACCCAAAAAAATCCATTTTGTCCGAAAACGGAAACATTGTTGAGGTGTGATTGGGATTAGGAGCCAACCTAGATGCATATCGCTTGGTAAGGTAACTGGTGACATCATCATCATCCCCATCCCCATCAAGCTCGCTGCATAAAATCTCCAAGTACGCTGAATCTGGTGGGAGGCCTTGGACAGAATTTGAGTGTTTCAATTAGCGAGCGACGCAGGTGATCAGAGATGGCAACCAAGCGACTCTTCCAAATTGCAGCGAGAAGGATGGTGTCCCCGGTTAGAGGACCTAGAGGCTATGGAGGTATGCCTCAAGGCCAATCCGCCACCGCTTCCCAGCAACTCATCGACAAGGAGTACCAATTCAGCGCTCACAAGTTCCATCTCTTTCTCTCCCTTTTCTTTCTTGTGGATTAATCTTGTGCTTGTGTTTTGTTTTCTGGTATCTACTTTATGTTGCAGACCTTGTGTTTGTAGATATGCCTCAACGATGGTGGTTAATGGTTATCCTTTTTATTTATTTGTTTGAATCATAATCTTAGAGTTGTGAGTCTAAATATTTAGTAATTGTAATTTCCCCTTCTGCCGTGTGGATTTGGGTTTTGTATGCACAAGCTCTTAATTTCACTTATTTGAATTCTGCCTCGCTTGTTTTGTTTTCCTGATGTGCACGGTTGGTAGAAATGTATCTTCTAGTCATCATATGGAAACTAAGATGAGTTATTATGTGGTTGAACAGAGTGGTTTGAGAGCTTGTTAGTCACATGTAATGCTTAGACATTGAATGAACTTTACTCTTATGCTGTTTTACCTATCAGAAGAAGTTTTACAAGCATGGTTCTCCAGCAGTTCATTTTTCTACATTAATTCTCTAGAATCTTTCATTTACAATGTCACATCTAGATAGAATTAAAAGCTCAACTGAGATATATCAAATTTATTATGATAATGTTTTTGAAGAAGCAGAGCCAACAACACCAACTATAGTTTCTTATTTCCTTCTCAAAGGCTATGATATTTTTCACTTGGGTGTTTGTTCTGTTGCAGTTCTCACTTATCCTTATTTTCTTGCAGTTACCATCCAATTCCTATGGTATTTTCTCATGCAAAGGGCTCATCTGTTTGGGATCCAGAAGGAAACAGATATGTTGACTTTCTATCTGCTTACTCTGCAGTTAATCAGGTAGAGAAACAGTGTTTACATCTCTATCTTGGTGGTGTTTGGATCACGTGGGAAATAAGTTAAATGACTTCAGGCAGTAAGTCAGAATTGTCACAAATTTTAGTTCTTGAGTAGCATTCAAAACTATGTTTGGCTGATGTGCTTCATTTTCTATTTTGGTCATTGGGTGAAATCATAATTTTAATTCCTCTGTTTCGTTGGAATATTTATGTTTTCTGAGGATTTCATAAAATTGCCACACCAACCTCCTATGGCCACTTGGCCAGTGCATCACTGGAAACTACTGAAGACAATCTTTTGGTTTAATTTAAAAACATAGGTATTCTTGTGATAGTGTTAAAAAACCGAGGATCGTTGCTATTTTACATAATATTTAGGGCACCTCAATGACAAGAAATGACCACCAACATAACATACTCCAGCTGCACATAGCTTCAATATAGAGAAGAGGACCTTTTGCATGTATTCATGCTTCTTTGATGTGATTTAATCCTCGTTTAACATAAAATGGTACCTTCTATCTTCTTGATCAGGGACACTGTCATCCTAAAATTGTAAAAGCATTGGTGGAGCAAGTGGAAAAGCTCACTCTCAGCTCGAGAGCCTTCTACAATGATAGATTCCCATTGTTCGCGGAGAAGCTAACCAGCATTTTTGGATATGATATGGTGTTACCAATGAACACTGGTGCAGAAGGAGTTGAAACTGCTCTCAAGTTGGCAAGGAAATGGGGCTATGAGAAGAAAGGGATTCCTAAAGATGAGGTGAGGAGAGTCTGGTCCCTTAATGCACTAAATGGTGTGAATATTTCATCAAAGGAACTCTAAGTGGGAAGTTTCTTTTCTCTTGCTTGTCTGCAAGAGACTTACCATGTTCCTGGGTCTTCATTCAAGCAATGATTTATGTGTCTTAATAATAATGAGAAGTTAATCTAAGAATAAAGGAAATAAGCTATGGGATCCATGTCAGTATTTGTTCTGCTCATCACCGTGCTGGTGTTAATATTCATTGAAAACCAAAACCTCTCACTATGATCATGTTCTACTGTCTCACTTTTGTATCTTTTTTTATACTTTTCCTTTCTTCATTTCAAACTATTTGATTAATCAAATTACTTTCCATTCTTCATATTTTCAAGCATTTTTCTTTTTCTTTTTTGCATCCTGCTGGATAGTGAGAATCTAGCTAAAGAACCCCTTGATTACCTGAAATGTGGATGACATCTTTACTTCATCATTATCAGTTATCAGTTCTTGTTGTTTAGATCCAGATTCTGATTAATTAAGTCCATGCAGGCTATTATTGTTTCATGCTGTGGGTGCTTTCATGGTCGTACATTGGGTGCAATTTCCATGAGCTGTGACAATGAGGCTACGTGTGGTTTTGGCCCCTTGTTGCCTGGTCATCTCAAAGTTGATTTTGGAGATGAAGCTACTCTTGAGAAACTTTTTAGAGGTCTGTAAGCTTTAACTTAAATCTAATTAATATTCTGTTCAACGACTAGTGCACAGTCCAGTGTTTTCAGTTGTGGCAATGAGCCTATGATGACCTAGGTGGCACTTGTGAGTTGTATGCAAATAGCTTCAAACCTCCTACATTTTCCTTTTAACTAATAGTTTCAACCTGGTAGCTTGGTTGTTTAGAGTCTGAATATGCCTTGTCATGTTGTGCAGAAAAGGGAGACTGTATAGCCGGTTTCTTATTTGAGCCCATCCAAGGGGAGGCTGGGGTATGTTTGCTTTCAAAAAATAAATTGAAATCCTTATGATTGTTATACTCATTGTTCTCTATACAAATTACTGTAAGATTTTCTTCCATGGTCATTAAAATAGCATATCCTGAATGAATATTTGAAACTATGGACAAATATTCATGACCAGCATTTTATGTTTTCAATGATTTTTTTTTTGCTTATGTAAGATTAGGCTTATGATGGCATGATCTTGGCTTGTACTGGATATGAGGGACTCGGGGGATATAGAGTTGATTATGCTAGAGAATAGGGGGAACACACACAATTACTCAGGAACTCAGTGAAATGAAAGGATGAAATTCAATGAGTACCATATGAGGAAACACTATAGCTGGCCAAATGGCTAACGCCAAAATGCCAAATACAAGAAGAATATCAGCATACTAGATGCTGGGGGCCTTGGGGCTAATCCCATCTAAGATCCTCCACTTAAGGTCACCAACTGTGAGTCTGTGACTATAACAAACTCTAGTCACAGCCTAACAACCAGCTGTTATCTCACATAGAACTTCCACCCCCACCGCTAGCTCAATACGTCCTGTCGTGTTCCCTTCTTGCCCATGTTCAATCCAATTCGATACTCAAATCCTACCAATATATGGGCTGACCCTAGGTCCATTTTCTCTTGAAAGGAAGTAAGAACTTTGAAGAACCTATTTGAAACCACAAACCAGAGAACCCAATTTGGCATAGGTGAAAGAAAATACATGTTATAGGACCACTTTCTGAATACAATATATAACTAAATTAGGATGGTGAAGTTTTATTTTTCATTTTTTCTGAAATTGATACTTTGATAGCATGAACTTGTAGGAGCACACCATTAGTCAAAGTAAAATTTTCATAATTAATATTCTAGCTTACATGCACAGTTCAATCTCATCAAACTAAAACTATGGAGTTGTGACACGACCAATGGTGTAGAACTTGAGCCACATGCATCAGGAGTTTTTGTCTCAAAAAGCTTAATGATAGGGTGCACACAGACTACTGTGTTATTCATACAAGAGAAGATAGACATGTGACCAGTAGCAGAGAGTAGAGTTATCCGAGTAACTCATTGAAAAAGACTCGCATTAAACAAATACTGAACAGATATGGTACTAGAGATGCTCCATTTTTTCAAAGCTGTTTAGTGAAGCACTCATATCCCTCAAATACACACTGCTTAATCTCTCTCCAATTTTTGGGTCATCTTTGTAAATTGCTCATTTTATTCTTAATTCCAGGTGAAAATCCCACATGATGGCTACTTAAAAGCCATTAGAGATCTCTGCTCCAGGTATAATATTCTGATGATTGCAGATGAAATACAGTCTGGGCTTGGGAGGTCTGGAAGGCTGCTCACTTGCCATTGGGAAGATGTACGTCCAGATGTTGTTGTAAGACTTCGCCTGACTGAGTTTTTTTACCCTTAAATGCATAACATATGCTTTATTCAGTATATTATTTCCAGCACATGTTTATTGGTATGAACTGGTGGGAACATGATGAGACTTGATTCTTCAAGGCTCAATATTAGGGCTGATCTTTTGATTTGAGATCTAACAACAACGAATGTTTTGATTAGAGATTCAACTACCAAAGATAAATACATTTATTGATTGCCTAATTCTCAAAACATAGGGTGTGAGATCATTTATAACCTTCTATGCTAACCAACTCCTAATAAGATAGACTAATAATGAAGTAAACTAATAAGATAGATAATTAATAAGATAGACTAATAATAAAGTAACTAATAATAAAATAAGATAGGATCGGAATCCTATCATCCCCGTGCCCTGGAGACAAGGCTTGACCACAAGCCGTTACCCATTATCGATTGCAGTAGAGGAGGCATCCATTAGTAGTAACTGCGGAGCTGCACAACGATGCCCTGGTTTGTAGATATCATCACAATTAAAACAAAGGCCTTTCTCCCTGCGTTTCTGCTGCTCATCCCAAGTAAGACGCTTGACGCCTGTAGGTAGCGCCGGATTGCCTGGAGTTGATTTAGGACTTGGACTCGTATTAGGAGTAGGGTGGCTGGAAGAAGCAGTGGACATTGTAGTTGCAGTAATCGCCTCCTCTTGACACAATGCCAATTCAAAAGCATGAGATAAACTGGTTGGAGTAAGAAGGCGAACCCCTGCTTGGATATCAGCTCTCAATCCCGACAAGAATAGACTGACTTGGTGTGGATCCTGTAACCCTTGAACCAAGTTGATCATAGTCTCGAATTGAGTAATATATGATGAAACTGTACCCGTTTGAGTGAGCTTAGATAAAGCACTCATTGGATCCAAATTCTTGCGGGAGCCAAATCTCTTACAAAGAGCTATCGAAAATTGACGCCATGTTAATTCTCCCATCGAGTGGTTTAACCATCTATACCAAGCCACGGCATCGCCGCGAAGATGAATTGATGCCATGGTGACCCGTTGTTCAGCGGGAATCGGGTTCAAGGTAAAAATATGCTCTGCTTGAAAGAGCCAACTCTCAGGTTCTGCGCCTTCAAATCTGGGAAAATCAAGACGAAGTGGTCGTCCTTGAATTTGTTGCTGGTGCGGTTGGTGAATCAGGGTGGGGTGGCGAGGATTCTGGGCAGGTTGACGGATTTGTTGTTCGGAGACGTCAAGGCGAGTAAGAATCTGCTACAAGGCTGCTTGGATTTCAGCAAGGATCGTGGTGTGCTGCTGGAGGGTCGTGGTGTTTGCTGCGATGGCGGCTTCATGGCGGGCTGCGATTTCTTCAAGTTCTTTCACCGTCATCCTTGATGATGCAGGGAAATTTTTTTGAAGGATTTTCACAACTTGGCTCTGATACCAGATGATGAGACTTGATTCTTCAAGGCTCAATATTAGGGCTGATCTTTTGATTTGAGATCTAACAACCACGAATCTTTTGATTAGAGATTCAACTACCAAAGATAAATACGTTTATTGATTGCGTAATTCTCAAAACATAGGGTGTGAGATCATTTATAACCTTCTACGCTAACTAACTCCTAATAAGATAGACTAATAATAAAGTAAACTAATAAGATAGATAATTAATAAGATAAGACTAATAATAAAATAAGATAGGATCGGAATCCTATTAGAACACTGGAATAAGAATGACCTATCTTGCACTTGTTTATAGGAAATTATGGAGTATTCATATTTGTGAAGTCTCTGTATGGTCTCCATAGGTTCTAAATTCTAATTTATATTCTTAATGACTATCTGATGTAGATACTTGGAAAGGCATTGGGTGGGGGAGTTATACCTGTCAGTGCTGTTCTTGCTGACAAAGATGTAATGCTTTGTATAAGACCTGGAGAGCATGGAAGGTTTGAGCTCTATTAAGTATTATATAAATTCTCCTTCGTATAGGTAGTTTTGCATGTACATTACAGGATTCTTGATTATGTTCTTTACTGTTATAACCATTCAGTTGAATTTAGTTCATGTCTTATTTCCCCTTATACCTATTGGATGACTTGGCACTATATATTGTGATGGAAAGGAGTAGCCAGGTAATAATAATCTTCACGAGCTGGCTGTTAATATGCAATAACTTGAACAAGGTTGATAAGCTGTACTCCATGCCAAACCCATATGTTAAGCTAGAAGAGATATCTCTGTTTTTATCTAACAGATATGTGAAGCTAGAAGAGATATCTCTGTTTTTTAACCTCAGATCTCATGTATTGTATGTTGCATTGGAAATTGAGAAGACAGAACTCCGTGTCTAGGGAATTTAGAATTGGAAATAAAACTCCAAGTTGCATTCAGAACACTTGATAACTTCACTTTTTCTTTTTCTATTTTGTTCGGGGCAGACATTCATATATGATGTATTCTTTCTTCTTTCTTTCTTTCTGTTTTTGCTATGAGGTTTTAAATAAGTTTTAATCTATTGAAATCATGTTTTATTCTCTCTAATTTTTGCAGTACTTTTGGAGGAAATCCATTGGCAAGCATGGTTGGTATAGCCTCATTAGATGTTTTATTAGAAGAGAAACTTGTTGAGAGGTATATATTTTCTTTGCTTTTATGAGATTATCACTGTTGAATATCAAATTTTGATATCAGTTTTTGGTAGAAGCTATTGATGCTTGCAGGTAGTCGATCTTATAGAGGATGTTAGGCTTAATAAGTTTAGGTTATGGATCCTGTGGTAACAATCAGATTGAGTTCAAATGTTCTTGTGCTCAACATTATGCAAAAAGATTTAGTCTGCTGATTACTGCTGTACCTGTCCACACCTCTCGCACTTGCGTTTGCTGAATTTGGTATCTTGACTTGCTTTGTTGTACAGATCCGCTGAAATGGGAGAAGAACTAAGACATCTTCTAAAACTACTTCAGCAGGAGTTTCCAGACTTGATAAAGGAAGTACGAGGGCGAGGATTATTCAATGCTGTAGAGCTCAACTGCAAGGCTTTATCTCCAGTTTCTGCTTACGACTTGTGCCTAAAGCTGAAGGAGCGAGGAGTTCTTGCTAAGCCCACTCATGACACAATCATACGATTGACTCCTCCACTCTGTATAAGGTAAAGCGCACTTCAAAAACAAGGAAAGCTCAAAGCTGATGTCTTTATAACTTGATGATAACCAAACAGAAGTCAACATAATATATAGCACACTCCATGCATCATTCTTCACCTTGTATAATTTTACCATATAAAGCAACATACCAAGATACGAATGCAATGCTCGCTTTCCCTATGCAGTTTGGACGAGATCAAGCAAGGATCAGAGGCGCTCCACCAAGTATTTCAGTTTGATGTACCGAAGATGAAGAAAGAAAAGCCCGCTGAGAAACCCAGACATGCCCCTACTAAGTGCCATCGCTGCGGTCGAGAGACTTGAGTCATCTTAGTCTCTATATAGGTACCACTGGAATCATTGCAAGGCTGACGGAAGACTTGGAATTCTGTCTTCTTAGGGTTGCAGAAATCCTATAAAATGCCATTCTCATGGTCATGGTGGATTAGTTTAGAATTGAGCACTGAAGCCATTGGCGTTCTGTTTGTTAAGTTGACATCAAATAAGCCATTGATGTCAACTTATTGTATAACTCAGCTTTCTCTATGGCTCATCATTGCTATTATCCCTGAAGATTTTAGCAGTTTGCTAGAATACAAAGAATGGTCGAATTATTTACGTTTAATACATCTTTTTCTTTGTTTTGAGCCGATACGTTTAATAAATCATGGATTAGAACCCAAATACTTCCTCCGTTTCCTTATAACTGACGTCTGGGAGGGAGGCTCATGTTCCCTTTTACTTGTCGTTTGGACTGTTGAGATGTACTAACAATTAATGTGTGCTTTATAATATTCCATTTAGTCTATTAGAATGGATTAAAAGGAAAAGTACGAGACACATATTTCAAGACTTCATTGGACAACTTCAATGGACTATGTGAAGAGTTTAGTGGTTTGAATTTTGTATTTTCGTAGCCAATAAGATAAAATGAGTAGTTAATAAAAAATATAATAAATTATATATACCAATCTATTATATATAGGCAAAGGCTAAATGCACGCGTTTTTGTGATTAAATGGACGCGTTTTTGTGCGCTTAAGGTATGCGCACATATTTATACGCCTAAGATACGCGCACAGGGTTATAAATGACATTTTAGGAAAGTTGGGGGATATTTTGTGCGCTTATCTTACGCGCACAAAATGGTTTGGGGATAATTCTGTGCGCTTACCTTACGCGCACGAGCTGGCCAATAATTTAATTCTATGCGCGTACCTTACGCGCACATTGAATGTATTTAACCCGTCTTCAACCTCCAGCTGCCTCCTTCTGTTTCTCTCCATTCGTCTCCAGCAGCTCTATTGTCGCCGCCAGCTCCATTCTCCCATCTATGGCTGGCTCCATTCTCTAGTCTTCAGATCCCGCCCCCTTTTATTTCTCCCCTCCACCACGGGAGTACGGGAGCAGTTTTGACTCACCACAACAGCCCACCGAGCCACCCGCGGGACCGCCATGAGTCCACGACCAGCATCCCACCGAGCCACCCGCAGTTTTGACTCACCACAGCATCCCAGATCTTGTTCTTGCTTAGTTGCTGGTAATTATACATTCATTTGTAAATTTTAGATCTAAAATCTTGATAAGGATATTTGTGTACTAAAAATTGAAGCATTTAGCACTTGAACTTGTAATAAAATCATATTGTGCTTGTATGAGTTGTACATTCAAGCTTAGGGGGAAAAATTGCAAAATCAATGAAATTGCTACTCATTGTCAATTTGTCACGTGATAGTAGCATTGTAGGATTTGTCTTAGTATTTCTTATATGTCGAAGTTGATGAAGCGACCGGTGAAGCTTAATTCCATTGAAGCTTAATGTTTAATTCCATTGAAGCTTAATGTTTGTAGTGTCTTATAAATGTAGCTATTTGATTGAATCTGAATATCATTCATAATTCGATTTCGAGAAAGGCTTCATGACTTGAAATAACATGTAACTACACAAATTGCAAGATGTATCATAGTGGTGAGGATAGTGACGAGGAAAATGATTGGGTTCAAAGTGAAGAAGAAGAAGACGAGGATGACTCATGGATGGCGTCGAGGTTTTTCTTAGATGTCGAAGTTGACGAAGCGACCGGTGATTGGGACCCTAGCGGGGAATTCGTGGTTAGTGTTAAACTAATTCATGTTTATATTTCATCTTATTGTTAGATCATAATTAGTACTGAAATTATAGTTTATAGTTGCATTTATAGACTATAATGTTTGATAGTAAAAAAATGTCGTCATTTATAGGGGAGAGACTATACAGAGTACTTTACTACGGACTTAATGTTTGATAGTAAGGAAGAATTATATGAATGGGCGAAAGAAAGAGGAAATGAGTTTGTTATAGCTTTGGTGAAGCGCAATTCAAGTCCGTATCAAATTAGTATAGTGTGTGATAGGTTTGGGGAATGGAGAACGGGGAGGCCGAAGGTGAACAAGGAGAATCCAGAATTACCGGTTCCTATATTAAGAAAATCGAAATCCAAGAAGTGTGGGTGTAAGTTTGAGATTATGGGTGTTCGTGTGAAGAAAGAGTCATGGATGGTTGGTGAAAAATGGATATTGTCTGTGATGGAAGGTCGGCACAACCATAAGCTACGGACTAGCTTTAAAGGGAATGCATTCATGGGTCGAATGACCGAGGCGGAGCAGCTAAGTGCTAGGAGGTGGGGGGATGGTCGAAAGACACCGAAACAAATTGTTTCTGAATTGAGAGCAAACTTTCCGGGCAATGTTACATCCCGAAAACAAGTAGCCAACTTCTTGCAAAAGCTCCAGTATGAGGATCGTGGGGAACTAACTGTGACTCAGTGGTCGCTTACATTTCTGGTTGAACACAAATATGTAGTTCACCCTCTGAGGGATGCGAAGACGGACGAGGTAGCAATCTTATTTTTTGCTAACCCAGAGTCTTTGTGGCTGATGAAAAAGTTCCCATATGTTGTAATCATCGATGCGACATACAAGACAAACAAGTAAGTCTTTAAATTATATTGATGTTGTTTTATTGTTATTAAATTTCATTGATGTTGTCTTATTGAAATGTTTGTCACATATATGATATGCCACTTGTGGAGATTGTTGGTTTCACCAACACTCACCAGACGTTCAACATTGCATATGCATTCACTCGGGCGGAAAGGATTTACCATTACACGTGGATAATGAGAAAAATCCGGGCATTGTGTTTAGATTTGGGAGTGATGCCAACGGCAATAATGACAGACTGTGAGAAGGCCCTCATTACTGCAATTGGCAATGTGTTTGGCAACGAAGTTCAACACCTCTTGTGTTGGGTGCATATCAGACACAACATTGAGGCACATGCATCATCCATTCTGAAGATGAAGGAAAGTGTAGATTTCTTTGCAAACCAATGCTGAAGACTTTTTTGCTCAACCAGTGAAGAAAGCTATGAAGAGAGGCTTGCCGCATTGAGGACATCATGGAAGAGAGGCCTTGTCGGATACGTGGAGGCCACATGGCTTACTCCTTACAAGAAAAGCATAGTAAGGGCGTGGACTGATCATCATCTTCACTTCTTCACGAGGACTTCAAACAGGTATCACGACTATAATGATATTTTTGTTTTATTATCATTAATTCTTAATGTCTTACTATCCTAATGTGTTTTGAAAGGGTTGAGGGGATGCACAAGGTTTTGAAAGATATCATTGGCTCTAGCAGAGGGGGTTTCAATAGAGTAATTGTGAGGATCCACCAAGCCATCATCCTTCAAATTGATCAGATTAGGGCAAGCATGAACATGTCACTGACTAAACGACCAACAGATTTCGATGATCCAACAATGTTGCCAGCTGTACGCGCTATATTTTCTAGGCTCTTCTACAAAGTGTCGGACAGGTGCTTTGATTTGTTGTTGGCATTGTATGAGCGGTTATTGAAGGAGCAGTACGAAGAAGAATGCACCAATCATTGGGTGAGAAACTGTTTAGGGATGTCGTGCGTACATGTCCTTGCAAATGCCATCATTATGAGAACACCCCTCATTCCGGAGGACTTTCACCCGTTTTGGAGGGACTTGGAATGGGAAGATGCTCCTACAACAAGTGTGTCTGATGATCAGAATGTTCGAATGAACATTACATAGATGCGACTTAGAGAAATATGGGCCAAGATTGATACTGGGACTTTGAAGAAAGGCACGGCATTCCAACTAGGTGAGTTGTTTCACGACTTGGAGTATCCAGAGGAAAGTACATTGTTGGAGCCGACTGGGATCCGTTCTAAAGGAAGGCCAAGTGGTTCTAGGAACAAGTTGAACAAGGTGGAGAAGAGGGAGAAGTGCTTGTTTGAGCACAGACAAGAAGAATTGAAGAAGAAGGAGAAGAATGCAAAGGCAAAGGGGAAGGCAAGTGAGAGCTCTGGTAGAGGCCCAGGTCGTCCTAGAAAGGAAGCAAGTGGTCCTAGTCCAGTGGTGATCGGCTTTGAGGAATTATAATCTCAACCTGTACCAGAAAAGTCACAACCAGAAGATTCGCAGTGGCCTGAAGAGCCCAGTATTCCCATTGTTCATATGGGGGTTAACTTTGGGGTTGATAATGTGGATGACTTCTGGATTCCATATATCAAGGATGTTAGAGATGTACGTCCTGATGGTCATTGTGGATATCGGTCTATGGCTATACTGTTGGGAAGGGAAGAGAGAGAATATGTCAACATCCGACGGGAGCTGGTAGGGGAGTTGCTTGACAACCGAGATCTATACGAGCCGATACATAGGCATCTTCGGGAAGGGTCTTGGGATGATCTTATTGTCCAAGTCAATCATTGTAGAAGTCCTTGTTCCTCGGTATACTGGCTTCATATGCCAATGATGGGTCTAGTGTTTGCCACACTATATCAGGTTGGTCTCGTCTTATTAACTTGGGAAGTTCCGACGTTGTGCTTACCGTTAAGGGCCAGGACATCCAATGTCGGTCCTCCACAAAGGATTTTGGGCATGGCACACGTAGGCAACCATGATCACTTCATACCGGTAAAGTTTATTTCTTAATTATTTTGTTGTATGTAATTAGGCTATATTGTTTATGCTAATCAAAATGTTTTGTGTTTATATAGGTGATTTTCAAGGATGGGTCACCAATACCGCACACTCCTGGTTTGTGGCGTACATACGCGGATCCAAACATTTTGTGGTGGGCAACACAATATGAGGGGAATTTGAAGTTGTATCGAGAGTACCGGATTGCATATGGTCAGGCACCGGATCCTTTCATGTATTCTGGAGACGGATCTGTTATTCTAATTGACTAATGTTACCGGATCCTTTCATGTATTCTGGAGACTGATCTGTTCTTGTAATTGACTGATGTTACCATTATGTGTGTCCAAGTATTTTCTTTTATTCTGGTAGGAATTGAAAAATATTACATCAATAGGAAGGATTATAGAAGAAACGGCAAAATATATAAAATTGGGCCCAAATAGGCCCAATAGGAAGGATTATAGAAGAAACTGTTGAAAAAATGAAAATATGTAAAATTGGGCCCAAATAGGTCAAATAGGAAGGATTATAGAAGAAACCGGTGAAAAAATGAAATTATGTAAAATTGGGCCCAAACAGGCCCAGTAGGAAGGATTATAGAAGAAACCGATGAAAAAATGAAATTATGTAAAATTGGGCCCAAATAGGCCCAATATGAAGGATTATAGTTTTCATTGATATTTCATGTGACATATGATTATATACTATAGTTTCATTGATATTTCATGTGACATTTGATTATATACTATAGTTTCCTTTATATTTCATGTGACATATGATTATATAATATAGTTTTCATGATATTTCATGTGACATATGATTATATACTATAGTTTCATTGATATTTCATGTGACATATGATTATATACTATAGTTTAATTGATATTTCATGTGACATATGATTATATACTATAGTTTTCATTGATATTTCATGTGACATATGATTATATACTATAGTTTCCTTGATATTTCATGTGACATTTGATTATATACTATAGTTTCATTGATATTTCATGTGACATTTGATTATATACTATAGTTTTCATGATATTTCATGTGACATTTGATTATATACTATAGTTTCCTTGATATTTCATGTGACATTTGATTATATACTATAGTTTCCTTTATATTTCATGTGACATATGATTATATACTATAGTTTTCATTGATATTTCATGTGACATATGATTATATACATCTGTGAATAACGTGGTGGAGGGGGGGGGGGGGGCTAGGGGTGGTGTCTCCCCAATCAGCATCTCCAACGATGCTCTAACAAGTCCATCATCTACGGTCGGTCTCCCCTCCTCAGGGGTCTGCAAATAAGATCGGAGCTCACCAGCGACCAACTGGAGGCACTGTATTAAATAGTAGAAATGTTAGTTAAGACGTAAAACTACCAATGACCATAAATTAACGAAGAAAAAAATGTACCGCAACTGCATCCACTACAGCGGGGACATGGAGTGGGCCAGTAGGACGATCTCGTCTCACTGAAATGGGATCGACCAATGGATGAGACATCTCATCGAACCAGTCCAAATAGTCGACGGAAACGTCCCAAAAATGAGTCGCGGGTCGAAGGCCCTCCAAGTCGATCAGAGGTCTCGGATCTGCATCCCATGCTCCTAGCAGCTCAACCCCAAACTGAACTGTATAACCTTTGATCTCCGCATTTTGTGTCGCTGTGATGGGAAGAATCGGAGGAATTGGGATGGTCTGTATAATACCAAACTGTCTGAGTACTCGGTCCGGCATATACGGCTCTGCAATGTTCATAATACGCAGCACACCCCGGAACCGAGATGGGGAAATCTCTGGAGCGTTGTAGTCCACCCCCACCCATGGAGTCCAAGTAACCTGTAACGTCAAATTTCTAAATTAATTATCTATTTAAAGCAATTGAAGTTTATAAACGTATCGAGAATAAGCTATATATTATATACCTCCTCATATCTCATGTTGTCCAGCATTCGACGTATCTCCACCAAACGTCCAGTATCTCTACTGGACGCCAACTCCACTCCATCCCTAGCAGCTCCTCCCGCAAATAGCGGGTTCGTAATATAATGTCCGAGAAAATGGCGAAAGTACGCCCAAATCCATGACTGCACATAATGAAATAACACTATTAGCAAAAAAATAATTAGACAGTAAATTATAACTTTAATAATATGACACGAATAGCTTACCCTAATAAGAATCCCGCATGATGCAATCCCCTGCGCTCCACGCCTAGAAGCCTCTCCTAAATTGCGATACAAAAACGCAAGGATGCCGGCTCCCCATGCATAACCTCCAGTACTCTCGTGGTCAAACAGAAGGGCAGATCACCAGTGCTTCACGGACTTAGTCAACTTGTCCACCAGGACAGTCGACCCAAGAAGCAACAACAGATAATACGTGGCAATAACGCTCTCCACTCTATCGGGTGCCGCCATCCTCTCCCTCAATGTCTTCTCTAGATAATCTAATGGGATGCCGCCACCAGAATACCACCGCCTCACCTGAACCACGTCAACCCCCAGATCTGTGGTGATACAACTGTAGATCTCATCCTCAGTCAACGCTGAAGTGCAGCTCCTCCCATGAATGGGAACCCGCAGAATCTGGAAAACATCTAACAATGTAATCGTCATCTCTCCGAATGGCAAATGAAATGAACTAGTCTCCGGATGCCATCTCTCCAAAAATGCAGATATCATAGCAACATCTATACTGGCGGCGATGCCAACTGTGCGTAAATGTGTAAGGCCGCTGCGCTCTGCAATCCTAAACCACGACTGGGGATCATCGGTAATGAAGGCCTCGTGACGATATAGCTGGGCAGATCGGAAATGGATCCTAACAATCTTGCGACTCTGCAAATAGAAAATATAGCATTAGTCAATAAAATTCATCACATAATTCTAAAATCTAAATTATTTATATTAACAGTTTCACATACCAAATCCTGTATCACCTGTCGGCGGGCGACGCCTCTAAGAGGAGCTACCTCTGGAGCAGCAGGCTCTGCGATAATATCATCATCTGCCTCTGGAGTAGCTGGATCTGCATCAGCATCCTCTGGATCTGCCTCTCCTCTCCTCCTCCGTCTCCTCTGCCTAACGGGAGGGAGTGCAGGATCAACAAACATATGGTGAACAGGATCGGGCTGGGGACGCTCATAAATGGCCTTCGCAATGTGCGTGGCATAACTAGGGAGAAGGATCGGGCAACGTGGACCTCCAGGCATCCACGTCGCATAAGTAGAGGGAAGTCCTGGATCAAAATCACCAACATGACCCGAAAGGGGAACGAGAGGTGGATGTGCAGAAGTGGAGGGGCGTACGGGTGACGCAACAAACTGACCAACACCAAACTCAGGAGAGGAGACAAAAGACGGGCCAAGAGAGGAGAATAAGGGGGACCGGGTAGGGGGAGACTCGTCACGACTCAAATCCTCAGTCCTTAACCTCGGCTCTAATGACTCAACATAATCTAAATCATCATCCATCTGCAAGTGCATATCATCAGCCATGTCTATCGTCATCGGCTGCAAATCTACCTCTATATGCTCATCAGCAGGCTCCATATAAACATCATCAACAATGACGGTCGGAGGAGGAGGAGGAGGGGCAAAAACAGATAATATATCCACATGGACGATAGCAGCACGACGACGTATAGAATCTGACAACCCTATACGTGGTCTGCGACGATCAGCCACTGGCGTCGGCTCTGTCCGACCCGAAGGGGTTAAGACCCCCCATAACCTCTAAATTAAAGATAATTTAAGTAAATCAAATGGGGATTTCTACTCTATTACTTTGGGTCTAGTTTCACAACTAATTTCAAATCTAAATTCACAACTATTTTTAACAATAAAAACACAGCTAAGAATTTCTAATCATAACTTATGCACAATATTATAAAGAATTTCTAGTCTAAGTTCATATAACATTTCAAATCAAAATTCACAACTAATTTCAAATCTAAATTCACAACTATTAAAAAAAAAAAAAAACACAGCTAAGAATTTCTAATCCTAACCTATGCACAATATTATGGATAGTTTCTAGTCTAACTTCACACAAAATTCATAATCAAATTTACAATTAATTTCAAATCAAATTCACAACTAGCACATAAACAACTACGTCGGAAACATAATTTATATTCTAAATACACAAAAACATGTTAATTAAAATTCACAATTACTTTCAAATGAAATTTACAACTAATCCATTTTATAAGTTATACAATTCAATTTATATAAACATTTTAGTTGGAAATAAAATATAAATTTAGAATATCGAAAAAAAACCTGATGGAGACCAGTAAAAATCTGAGCGTTTGGGACCTCTGTCTCTTCCGGCTCCACCGGTACGTTTGTCTGAAATCTCGTACGCGGCCTCCCTCCACCCAAAACCCCCAAATCACCCAAATCACCCTCCTCCACCCCAACCACCACCGGCGTCCCTCCTGCCACCCCAACAGCCACCACCTCCTCCACCACCGGCGCCACAACCACCCCAGCAGCCACGCCGCCTTCCTCCTCCATCGAAGCCGCTGCGGAGACGACGCCGGCGCCACTGCTGCCCACCGGCCGCTCTTGCCCTCCACCATTTCCGCCATTTTCGCCACCTCCGAGCTCGGAATCACCCAAGGAAGAAGAATCCATTGCTAATTTTGAGAATCAACCAACGAAGGAAGAAGAATCAAGCGATTAAAATGTTAGGGTTTTTTCCGATTTCGTCGACCAGGGGGAAGAAGACGACGCTGGGAATTATAACATTGGCCGTGCGCGTATGCTACGCGCACGCGTAAGTGGGCCGGCCCATTTACCATGCGCCTATGCTACGCGCATGGGTTTCTTCCTCATTTTCCTAAATACCATTTATAACCCTGTGTGCGTATGTTAGGCGCATCAAACTATGCGTGTATCTTAAGCGCACAGAATCGCGTCCATTTAGCTAAAAAACCACGTGTATTTAGCCTTTTCGTATATATATACTAAAGTAGAATTTCAATTAAGCCATTTAGCGCCTCCAGAATAACTCCACCCCCACCCCTCCCTATTGCCACGTGACATCATGCCATTAATTTGGCCACGTGTATTTTGAAAATTCAATTTCTGTAATAAGTTACAGTCTATACATACTTTACTAAAATAGATCTACAATAGTTTTTATAATCAATTATTTCCAAAATGTAACACAAAGTATTATGTTCTATGTAGATTTTTATTCTCTACAATATATTTCTTATGCACTATACAAAAATAAATCTATAATATTTTTAACATCACTTCTTTCCAAAATGGACCACAAAATACCCAATAAACATGCAGTACAATTAAAAATTCATACCAAATAAATGATTTGTTTCCAAAAACTGAACCTGTAGATTTGCTTACAAATTCGTGACATAAGAATATGGAGGAGGACTAAGAGGATTATATAGTTCACGTGTTTATATTTGGTTTTTGTATTACTATACTACTGGCTAATTATGGATGAATTATCATTTTAATTATGTAATATTTTATCTACTTCAATTAAGTAAACAAACTCCTCCTATTACATGCAAATATGCATCAGTGGCAATTTTCAGGGCAGTTTTAAATTTAGTACTTACTATCGAAATTTTCGTGTCAGACGGGTTTTTATGTCATATATGTTGAATAAAATATTAATAATTAGTAAAATTAATCTATGTATTAAAAAAATAGATCTAGATAATATTAATATCAAAATCATATCCGGATCATAATTTCATATATCAATCATCCATATAATTATAAAATTTTGGATTTGTATATAATTAGAAAATTTTGAATTTGTATATAATTAGAAAATATTTGGATTTGTAATTTTTGTGCTTGATTTGTATCTAAATTAGGAAGAGGGATAAACAGATCCAAAATTTCCTATGCCATATGTCACCCTAAGAATAAACCATGCCATTATATGCCACTTGTCATCATCTAAAATTTTCAAGTAATAATTTTTTTTTATAAAAATCAATATATATCTTAATTCTTTCCAATTATGTTTGTAATCTCTAAGATTACTAAAATAAAATGTAATATCAATAAGAAAATTTGTAATCTTAGCAATAATCCACCTAATCTTTTACATCTTTCCATCATAAGCTAATCTTATATAAACAAAAACACTTGGACCAAAAAATTAAATAAAATAAATTTCCATAATTATATAACATTTTAGTCCTTTTTAATAATTTATATCTCGATCTTATTAGGACCTTAATTTGTACATTCGTTTTCTAAACGTTCATTAATATGTAGTGAGTAAGCAATTAATTAGTAGCTTGTAATAGGTCAATTATGTGCACTTTTTATTTGCACTGTAAAACTGCAAATATTTGCAATAAAAAATATCATACAGAATCTTCGAAATAAAGGTTTGTAAGGATACATTATTACATACTCTATACTTAAATGAAATAAGATATAAATTATTACATAGTAATGCAAAATTTCTAATCATTAGTTTAGTACGAAAATAAATTATTAAAGGTAGTTTTCAATATTGAACTATAAGTGTACTAACATTAATTTCATATATCTATTTTGAAAAATCTTATTTATTGTATCTATTTTATACGGTCGTGGTATGGGAAAGGACGCATAGAAATATATATCTAACTTATTTAATAGATATATTCATAAGTTACAATTACATTTTTTTGGTCAAAGTATTTGTAGTAGCAGGAATCTGAACTACACAAAGATGCGATGAAGAGGCTGATGATTCTTGCGAAGAACGCTTTAGATGCCCTTGACTAGTGAATCTGCAATCAAGAACACAAAACGGGAGGGCTGGATCTCCCCTAATGCCCCTCCGATGCTCAAGTCAAACAAAAACTCTCAAAATTCTAATGGTGGCTGCCCAAGAGAAAAAAAAACGTAGGAAGAAGAAAGGGATGCTAGGTTTTTTAGGGTACTTATTACCTGAGCTTTTCTTGTAACCTTCCTAATGAGCCTATCACTTAATATGTCCATTTACTACCTTTTAATTAATAAAGGCTGCATCATTAAGTATCTTTTATTTTTCTTCCATAATTAATTGCTTCTTTGATTGAGAAAATAACTAATTGAATCAATTGGGGAAAGATATATTTTCCCTCATCATTTTGCCTCTCGAGTCTTCGGAGCTATGGTGCAGTGGGTCCGACGAACTGAAAGTTGGACCAGACAGATTTTATTTCTAGCTGGAAAGTCGAGAGCGTTGCACGGCCCATGCGATAAAAACACAACTTTGCTGGCATAAATTGGCTGAAAAGTCGAGAGCACTGCACGACCTGTGCGGTAAAATGCACGACCGTGCAGGCGGTGATTCGATTTCTCATAAAAAAAGTCGAGAGCACCGCACGGGTGTGCGGTCTTTGCCACAATTTTATGGCTGAAAAGCCGAAAGCACCGCACGACATGTGCGGTAAAACGCACAGCCGTGCGGTCTTTGCCACAATTTTTTGGCTGAAAAGCCGAGAGCACCGCACGGCCTGTGCGGTAAAAATGCACGGCCGTGCGGTCTACGCTGCAATTTTTGGATGAAAAGCCGAGAGCACCACACGGCCTGTGCGGTAAAAACGCACGGCCGTGCAGGCGGTGAAGCTATTTCTCGGAAAATTCGAGAGCACCGCACGGCCCATACGGTCTCTATTGCACTTGCTGGCTAAAAAGACGAGAGGTAAAACGCACGGCCGTGCGGTCACTATTGCACTTGCTGGCTGAAAAGCCGAGAGCACCGCACGGCCTGTGCGGTAAAACGTGCGGTCACTGTTTGATCGCCCGCACTATTTGATTGGTGTTCACTTGAACCCAGGCTGTTAATCCGGAGTGGTCATGGGGGTGCGGCACTCACCGACCCGCCATGACCCATGTCACAGCCTATCGAGCGACACTAGCTGGATCGGGCTAGTTGCAATCTGGGATAGTCATAGGGGAGCAGCACTTACTGACTCGCTATGGCCCACCAACCGGCCTATTTGAGCGATACTCATCGGCTCAGGTGATAGGCGTTTAGTCGTGTGTACCTAACAAAGAAACTTTAAAAACCTAACTAATGTAGTCTGGCAAGTAAGGGCCGAACCCACAGAGAATCAAGTTATCTATCCTGTTTGTAGAAATCGTTCACTAACAGTAACAAAGGGGGATTTTGATTGGTTTGTTCTAAACTATGAAATTAACTAACAAAATTAATGATAATGTAAACAAATATTGGTAAAAGTACTCAGCCAGACAGATATCCACACTTTGGTTTGATTGATTGATCCTTGATTATCTCTAGTTTTTTAGACCAATGAATGTTCCTATTCCTTTTCTTAAGTTATTAATAGGACAACCAGATCCTGATAAAACTAACTATCAAACAACCAGAAAACTATCCAGATTCAATTTAACAGCAGCAGTAAGTTCAGGAATTTCAGCAGATACATGCACATAAAACAACCACCTTTACTTAGCATGCAATCAATTCTCTTCTACAATAAACTATTCCAACCAGTTCTAGAATATCGTAGTTACTACTCTGAATTAGGTATTTCAACCAGAAACAATCTAACTCTAGCAGAAGAATATTACCAATGACCACTAGTTGATCAGGCTAGAATAATCAGTAAAACTCAAAGAGATTAAGCATAAGAGAATCAATAACATTCAAAGGAATAGAACAAGAGTTTATAATCTCACAACCAAACCAAACGAAGACTTCAATTTTCTGACTAAGCAAAGGAAACTTAGTTCTTCATGGTCTTGCAAAAACTCTAAAAACTCTCTACTGTCGTTCTAACAAATGATAGAATCAATGATGATAAAACCTAAAGAGACTTACTACTTTAACCTAAGTAAATCCTCTAAATTAATAATATCCGAAATAACAAATTATAAAATAAAGAAAATAAAGTAAACAAGGAAATCCGCGTCGAAGATCCCCGCGTCGGCTTGACTTGCAAAACCGCGACCGCGGCATTCATGGCCGAGACCGCGGCTCACCCTTCATTGCTCTTCTTCGGATTCTACAGGAACCGCGATTGCGGGTCAAAAACCGCGATCGCGGGTCCAAAACCGCGATCGCGGGTCCAAAACCGCGATCGCGGGTCCAAAACCGCGACCGCGGTTTTGCCTTCCTCAGCTTCTGACGGTCTCTTTCTATGCCGCGGCTTGTGCATTCCTTAGCCCCTGATTGTGGCTTCCTCCTTAGCTCCTACACTTCACTAAAATTAGCTCTTTTACCACTTCTTCTCTACTACTCCATAATCCTAAATTGTCTCCTAAACCCATATAGATGGTGTGATACCCTGTATTTTTGTAAGGTTATTTTGGGAATTTTGGAATTTTCCCGAGTACCCGTTGTGTACGTCGGATTTAATACAGAGAGTTTGAGACATTCTGTAATGTGCTCTGTATCTGTAATATTTTTCTCAGTGAAATAATATACAGACAACATGCCTTGGATTTTAATATTCGTTCGCGTACGATAATTTTTATCCCGGTTTAATGTCATGTTCGTTCAAAGCTGAACGGGCGGGAAAAGCTGGTCACGGCGACCGCCGTACAGTCGCGGCGACCGTCATCGCGGATCCAAGAACGGAGACCGCCGTACAGTCACGGCGCCCGCCGTCTCAATGCTCGAGGTGGTAGCTGGCGTACCAGGCTACGACAACGACCGCCATAAATTATGGCGCCCGCCGTAATTTCCACCGTCGTTGTCCGGGAGTCTTTGCCCGATGGTCGCCGGCGTGGTTCTGGCGAGCGCCGAACTAGCTTTCGTAGGCCCATCTTCGTGCTCCCGATGCTTTGGCTATAAAAGGAGGTGTTGGGGAAAGGATTTGAGCCATCACAAACACCGAACCTCTGCCAAATTTTCGTGTCGTCGGAGTTGTATTTCGCCGGAGTTCGGAAGCTCTCTTCGGTGTCGTTTGGTGGTGTTTCCAGAAGCCCTTTAGAAGCCTTTTGGTTGCCTTTGGAGGTCAGAACCCAAGCAAGGCAGAAAGGGGTCGAAACGCACATCGTTTTGGTGAGATTTCTCTCGTTTCCGTCGTCTGAGTTCTTCACGGCGCCCGCCGTGATGAATGCAGCGACCGCCGCCAAGAACGGCGACCGCCGCCAGTGCCCAGAATGCCTTCATGGCTTTGGCTTGGTTGGTTGTGGTCATGGCGTCTTTCCTTTCGTTCTCTTTCGTCGTTTTTAGATTCGTACTACAGTTATGTCGGATCTAACTTAGGGTTCCTTTTATGGGTCGACTCGAAGGTTGTTGTGCTGTCAGAGCTATACCCGTGTCGAGCCCGGAATCCAGTTGTCGTCGTTAGGCTATTCTATGGATTAAGGCAAGTGGCGGTTCGCTCTTGCTCGTTCGTTCCATATTTACATTAATTATCAGTAGTTTATTTGAGTAATTAATTTGGAATGAATACTCTGTTTGTATGGAAACGGTTTTGATAAACTGTTTTGAAAATCATATAATAGGTTGTATATCTGTTAGAACACGCTATTATCTGTGATCGCCTTTTGGGCCTTTATGTGGATTTATCCTGTAACTGTTATTGTGCTGTAACTGTTTAGTTAGCACTGTTAGATAGGAACGTTACTCGGACTCTGTACAGTCGTTTCTTTATAATCTGGTATCGGGGTGGCTCGTCTCCATCTGGTACTATTCTAAGATCATGATCGGTCTCTTTCACAAGTGTGTAGAGACAGGACACTTAGCTGGTGTCACAAACCTTTCGGTGTACGTCACTCTCGACGAAACGTATACTAAGATGTGTCGTCCCATTGGTGGGGTACACATGTAAAAGTCTAATAACGTGATGTGTGGTTTGTAATATAAATCAGATAAGTGCTACTCTGACGCACATAATTAATAAACCTTCCGCGAGTAGTGCAGCTAAGTTATAGTGCAGCTAGGAAATCTCGTCTCGACTTTGATCATAGTACGTTCTCTTTCCAATCTGGATTCGCTGTATGCGATGAGGTTGGTCGTGAACCGAAGAATCTCAGTCAACTTTTAAATCATTGTTGTATGATTCTGTAAACATTCCAGATTTGTCATACTTCCTTAAAGACTCATTTCCGTTGGAGTCTTCTTTTCGAGTCGATTTCTGTGAAGGTTCAGTCTTCCAGAATCTTCTCTTGTGCATACCTCTTGTCTATTCCAGTAGGAGTATGATGGTTGACTATCGTCATCGATTATTATTCGAGAAGCGATGAGTCTAACCTAATACGACTGCTTCGAACCATTCTGCTTTGTACCCTTGCTAGTCTATTCAAGTAGACTAACCCACGAACTTTGTTCTCTGCATGTGGGCTGGTGTCATCCGTTCGATTCGGCACATCAGATCGAAAGTAGCTCAGATGAATAGAAGGACTATGGACTCGACGATGGTTTTTGAACGTTTGAATTATTTCTTTAATCAGGTTGAGATCTTTTGGACAATGACTTTGGTTGTAATGTGCTTTATAAGACTTCCGCTGTTTTTGGTTTAAACTCTGTGTTAGCCTATTCGGGATTGGGTTGTAATTCCGTAACTCTTGTTCCTTTAACAATGTTATGTTTTGGAATTGAATGCTTTGATCATTATGTATCATTTGTATTTCATAAATTGTATTTAAATGGTAAAGCCTTGGGTGATCTCGGTAAGGAACACTGGGGTCACTGGCGGTAATATCTTTCCAAAAGGGTTAAGTTTTAGGGGTGTTATAGTTGTGGTATCAGAGCCAAAGGTTTTAAAACGGGTTTGGAGTTTTTATAAACCATTTATCCGTTTTCAAAAATGCTTTCAAAAGGGCTCTGAATTTTCAAAGTAAAAAGAATTTAAAAACACCGTTCATAGTCATGTCTTCTGGATAGTCTGATATAGTAAGCTTGCTTCTATGTCTAGAAAGACTAATTCCTTCATCGTTATCCTATAGGAGATGGGTGCATGTCTCTCTCTGAAGAAGGGGTCGAAAGATGCCGAGATGGATTCACCGTCTACCGAGAGGCTAGACTTCCCTATACCCCAGAGGTGCTTCGAGATTGGAGGCCCGAGCAGCCCATCTGAGGAGATCAAGCATGTGCTTCCTGAGTCGGTAGTTCTGGTGTCAAGGAATGTTGTAGTTCCTGTGACAGCACCAGTGGAGCCACCAAGGGAGGAAGCAATGCAAGATGATGAATCGTCTAGGTACGCGAGAGGGTACTACAATGACGATTACCTGATGGATGTGATTATTGAAGGGAGCGAGGAGGAAGATGAAGAAGAGGACCCCATAGAGGATGACCCCGAAGAGGAAGAGGACCCCATCGAGGATGATCCCGAGGAGGATACCGAGATGGACCTCAGCGGACAAAACCAGGAGTCCGATGACTTGAGGCACTTGCTGGTGGATAGTCAGGAAACGGGGATACAATTTATTCACCCCAGTACAGAGTTACCACCTATGCAAGAGTTGCCACCAGTGCCAGAGTACGCACCCATGTCAGAAGCTGATTGGGAGGCACTGTATACCGAGTACGGTATTAGGAGAAGTGACAGAGAATCTCAGCCTATCCCTACTCCAAGAAGAAGGAGGTCAGAATCCGAGCTGCAGGAGATCCTCCGCCAGAGCGAGGTAATCTCTGCAGAATAGCAGCGTCGGAGGGATGAGCTGATTGCCAGTACTTAGAGGAGGACTGGGATAGGAGGGCCAGTCATGGACGACCCATACCTTACCATGACTGAGATAGGACCATGTGCTTCAGGGTCAAGCCGGGTGCGAAACCCATCGCCAGAGCTCGATGGTGAGCCTAGTCCGAAGAGACCTTGCACGAGTAGCCAGTCTTATGGGAGACATTTTGGAACGCCTTGATGAGAATTGGCGTTGCCTATCGCAATAGTTTCATTTCTTAGTATTCCAAGTTTGTACTATGTGTAATATTTCAGTATTGCGGTAAGTACTCTGAGAAACACTTATATCTTCGAGCAATGTTGTCCTAGCACTCGGATGATAGACTTATGTATAGCTTGTATAACAGTTCGAATTTTCATCTATAAAATGCCAAGTTGATCTATTCTGAGTAATTTCCTTACGTTGGTATATTGCATAAGTATATTGCATAATATTAATGTATTGAATGCTTGGAATTGGATCGGTAAACAGATGGTGAACCCAAGAAGCACGAGGAACTCGATTCGAGCCGGTGCTGGGACTAGTCAAGATCCCAGGCCAACAGGAAGAGGTGTTCAGGATGAGCACGAGTCAGAGTCTCGTGTCCAGCATAGGCGTGAAGGTCAAGATCAGACCCAAGTGCCGACACTGTTTGATGCCGCAGCTGTTGAGGCGATTCGCGGGATTGTGATGCAGGCAATTGCAGACGTATTGAGACCCAGTGCGCCTCAAGCGCAAGAAGTGCCTACTCACCCAGCGGTTCCTGATGTTGTGTAGCCCAGAAACCCTGTGGTTCAAGAGAATGTCGCCAGGGCTAGAGACAGCTATGGTCGCGCTCTTAAGACCATCACTTCCATGAGGCCCGATTGCTATAACGGGAAAGGGGAGCCAGTAGCAGTGACTCATTGGTTCTCCCATATGGAGAGGTTGTTTCGGAACGTGGAGTGTACTGAGGCCGAGAAGGTCCATATCGCTTCTCTTCAGCTGAAGGAGGAGGCTAGCGAGTGGTGGGAGAACACAGGTTTGGCTGAGAGCCCAGTGTTGACTTGGTCGATGTTCAAGACCAAGATGGTTGATCGCTTTTTCTCTCGTGCTATGAGAGAGGAGAAGCATAAAGAGTTCTTGTACCCAAGGATGGATGGTCTAAAAGTGACCGAGTTGGCGTCTAAGTTCAATCATCTTTTACAGTACGCCCCTGCCGAGATCACCAGCGAGGCCCAAAAGATCTGGTACTTCCACGAGTGGATGAGCCCAGATATCAAGCCGTTAATGGTGCACCACACATGCTCTACCTTGGAGCAATATATGGATTGTGCCTATAAGCTGGAGATAACTCTAGAGGAGTCGACCAAAAGGCGCAACCGACAGAAGTCGATGCAGAACCAGAACCAAGGAGGTGGTTTTAAGCGCCCTGCGCCACCGTCTAACTTTGCCAAGTCCGGCCGAGCTAAAACGGAGATGACGCAAGGAGGATCGACTCAGCAGTCAGGGCAGACCAGGAGTTCAGTTCAGTGTTATAACTGTGGTACGGCTGGGCACAAGAGCAATGAGTGTCAGAAGGAGAAGAGTTCGTGCTTTGGGTGTGGACGTGATGGTCATCTGCAAAAGTTCTGCAAGCAGGGGAAGCAGAAGGGAGTAGAGTCGCAGCAAGGGTCAGTTCATCAGAGCAACCGACCTAGGTTTAAGCCTGCCGAGACTCCTAGCCCTTCAGTGCAGACGACTGTTCAGAACAGGGGAAAGACCCCAGTTGTTTCTGGAAGTCAGGGCCAACGCTTGTACGAGATGCGTGAAGCAGATGGACCCAACGCTCCGATTGCTCAAGGTACTCTATACCTTCACTCTACTTCAGTGTGCATTCTGTTTGATTCTGGTGCTACGCATTCCTTTATTTCGGATAGCTGTGTTAGCAAGTTAGATTTAGTGTGCAACGATTCGTGCGACCCTTTCGTCGTTAATCTTCCTAATGGAGAACGTTTGGTGGGAATCAAGCATCTGTCCGACTTTCCGATTACCATTCAGGGTAAGGAATTCGAGGCAGATTTAATCTGCATAGCCATGGCTCCATACGACATTATTCTCGGTATGGATTGGCTGACGCGTCACAAGGCGGTGATCGACTTCAGTTCAAGAACGGTGACGGTGTCATTTGGGGGCCAGTTCGTGTGCAAGTTCAAAGGTCGAAATGACGCTGATAACGGCAAGCTGATCAATGCGATGGCTGCGTTTAAGCTACTACGACAAGGATGTGTCGGGTACCTTTGCTACTTGGATTCGCCTACGAAGGATGGACCTGAGATTCTTGATATTCCTATAGTTAGGGAGTTTTCGGATGTCTTTCCGGAAGAAATTCCTGGATTACCCCCGAACCGTGACGTAGAGTTTTGAATTGATCTTGAGCCTGGTACGTCGCCGATTTCCAAATCACCGTATCGGATGGCTCCAGCTGAGATACAAGAATTGAAGAATCAACTTGAAGGTCTTCTTGACAAAGGTTATGTCAGGCCGAGTGCATCGCCGTGGGGTGCTCCGGTATTATTCGTCAAAAAGAAGGACGGATCGTTCCGACTTTGTATCGACTACCGAGAGTTGAACAAGGTGACGATCAAGAACAAGTATCCTTTGCCTAGGATTGATGACTTGTTGGACCAGTTGCAAGGAGCAAAGGTTTTCTCCAAGATCGATCTGAGATCTGGATATCATCAACTCAGGATTTATGGATTTGATGAATCCGATGCTTTCACTAGTACTTGGATAAGTTCGTGGTGGTCTTCATCGACGACATTCTGATCTATTCTCCGAATGAAGAAGTCCACGAGGAACATCTGCAGATTGCCTTGTCAATCCTTAGACAACATCAGCTTTTTGCTAAATTGTCTAAATGTGAATTCTGGATAAAGGAAGTGGCTTTCTTAGGCCACGTAATCAATAAAAATGGGGTTATGGTTGATCCCCAAAAGATTGAAGCGGTGGCTAATTGGACACAGCCCTAGAACGTGAAGGAGGTGCGTAGTTTTCTTGGACTTGCCGGGTATTACAGAAGGTTCGTAGAAGGATTTTCAAAGATCGCTCTACCTATGACCAATCTACTCCGCAAGGTTCACAAGAAGTTTGTCTGGATTGACAAGTGCGAGGCTAGTTTCCAGGAGTTGAAGCGACGGCTGACCTTGGCACCCGTGTTAGCACTCCCATAAGGGAATGACGATTATGTGGTCTATAGTGATGCTTCAAAGTGTGGTTTGGGTTGTGTGCTGATGCAGAGAGGCAAAGTTATTGCTTACGCATCTAGACAACTCAAGACTTACGAAGAAAACTATCCGACCCATGATCTTGAGTTAGCAGCGGTTGTCTTTGCGCTAAAGATTTGGAGGCATTACCTCTACGGTATAAGATGCCAAGTCTTCACTGACCACAAAAGTCTCAAGTATATATTTACTCAAAAGGAGCTAAATATGAGACAACGCCGCTAGCTAGAGTTGCTCAAAGACTACGACATGGAGTTGCTGTATCATCCGGGCAAGGCTAATGTAGTAGCTGATGCACTAAGCCGGAAGACAACGCACGAGACTGTAGTTTCTCTACTTACTGCTCAGACCAAGCTAAACCAAGAGTCATGCGACATTGAAGTCTTGTATGACCAGCGTAGAGGGTACCTGAGTATGATGGAAATTCAGGCTACACTGCTGGATCAGATCAAAGAAAAGCAAGTCGATGACATCATCTTGGTGAAGTTAAGCAGTGAAGTGATGGATGAGAAAGCTCCCAGTTTTATGGTTCAGGATGATGGATCACTTTGGTTTCAGGATCGGATCTGTGTGCCTGACACAGAAGGTCTTCGTCAGTTGGTGATGAGAGAAGCTCATTCATCCGTTTATTTTGTACATCCTGGCTCTAGCAAGATGTACAAGGACCTCAGGAAGAAGTTTTGGTGGCCAAACATGAAGTGAGACGTAGCAGACTTTGTGGCAAAGTGCTTAACTTGCCAAAAGGTCAAGATCGAACACCGCAGGCCAGGTGGTGAGTTGCTACCTCTCCCAGTGCCAGAATGGAAATGGGAGGACATCGCCATGGACTTCGTCACTGGGCTACCAAAGACTCGAAGTCAGAGGGATGCTATCTGGGTAATTGTGGATAGGCTTACGAAGAGTGCTCATTTCATAGCCATCAGGACCACATGAGAAACCCAGAAGTTAGCAGAAGTCTACCAGAAGGAGATTGTCCGCTTACATGGCATTCCTAAGACCATTGTATCGGACCGAGATGGCCGTTTCATGTCAAGGTTCTGGCAGGAACTTCATAAGGCTATGGGAACCGAGTTGAGGTTCAACACCGCGTTTCATCCTCAGACAGATGGCCAGTCTGAAAGGACCATCCAGACCCTGGAGGATATGCTTAGAGCTTGTGTACTCGATCGTCCGACTAGCTGGGAGGACAGCTTGAGTCTGATTGAGTTCACGTACAACAATAGCTGGCATGCTACAATCAAGATGGCTCCGTTTAAAGCTTTGTATGGTCGCAAATGCAGATCTCCGATTTGTTGGGATGATAATGCCGACAAAATTCTGCTTGGACTAGAGTTGGTCGAAAGGACGGCCTCAGACATTGCTTTGATCAGACAAAGGATGTTGACCGCTCAGAGTCGACAGAAGTCCTACGTAGATCGAAAGCGCAGGACTGTCGAGTTCGAGGTCGGTGACAAGGTTTTTGTCAAGGTATCGCCATCCAAAGGAGTTTTCATATTTGGTAAGCGTGAGAAGCTTAACCCTCGCTACGTGGGACCATTCGAGATTCTGGATAGAGTAGGATCTCTAGCGTACCGCTTGGCGTTGCCGCCATCGGCTCACCCGGTGCATAACGTGTTCCACGGATCTTTGCTCAGAAAGTATGTGCCAGATGAGTCTCATGTGCTTAGTTATGAGGACATCGAGATTCAAGCTAATGGTACTTATGAAGAGTTGCCCGTGCACATTTTGGAGCGTCGGGAGAAGCGTTTACGCAACAAGATCGTGCCATTGGTACGAGTGCTGTGGTCCAAGTCAGGGACCGAAGAAGTTACTTGGGAGACGTGGGAAACCGAGTCAGATATGCTCAGGCGTTTTCCCGAGTTATTTTCGACCTAAGTTTCGGGGTCGAAACTTCTTTTAAGGGGGATGAGATATGATACCCCGTATTTTTGTAAGGTTATTTTGGGAATTTTGGAATTTTCCCGAGTACCCGTTGTGTACGTCGGATTTAATAGAGAGAGTTTGAGACATTCTGTAATGTGCTCTGTATCTGTAATATTTTTCTCAGTGAAATAATATGGAGACAACATGCCTTGGATTTTAATATTCGTTCGCGTACGATAATTTTTATCCCGGTTTAATGTCATGTTCGTTCAAAGCTGAACGGGCGGGAAAAGCTGGTCACGGCGACCGCCGTACAGTCGCGGCGACCGCCGTCGCGGATCCAAGAACGATGACCGCCGTACAGTCACGGCGCCCGCCATGCTCGAGGTGGTAGCTGGCATGCCAGGCTACGGCGGCGACCGCCGTAATTGCCACCGTCGTTGTCCGAGAGTCTTTGCCCGATGGTCGCCGGCGTGGTTCTGGCGAGCGCCGAACTAGCTTTCGTAGGCCCATCTTCGTGCTCCCGATGCTTTGGCTATAAAAGGAGGTGTTGGGGAAAGGATTTGAGCCATCACAAACACCGAACCTCTGCCAAATTTTCGTGTCGTCGGAGTTGTGTTTTGCCGGAGTTCGGAAGCTCTCGTCGGTGTCGTTTGGTGGTGTTTCCAGAATCCCTTTAGAAGCCTTTTGGTTGCCTTTGGAGGTCAGAACCCAAGCAAGGCGGAAAGGGGTCGAAACTCACATCGTTTTGGTGAGATTTCTCTCGTTTCCGTCGTCTGAGTTCTTCACGGCGACCGCCGTGTTCTTCACGGCGCCCGCCGTGATGAATGCGGCGACCGCCGCCAAGAACGACGACCGCCGCCAGTGCCCAGAATGCCTTCATGGCTTTGGCTTGGTTGGTTGTGGTCATGGCGTCTTTTCTTTTCGTTCTCTTTCATCGTTTTTAGATTCGTACTACGATTATGTCGGATCTAACTTAGGGTTCCTTTTATGGGTCGACTCGAAGGTTGTTGTGCTGTCAGAGCTATACCCGTGTCGAGCCCGGAATCCAGTTGTCGTCGTTAGGCTATTCTGCGGATTAAGGCAAGTGGCGGTTCACTCTTGTTCATTCGTTCCATATTTACATTAATTATCAGTAGTTTATCTGAGTAATTAATTTGGAATGAATACTCTGTTTGTCTGGAAACGGTTTTGATTAACTGTTTTGAAAATCATATAATAGGTTGTATATCTGTTAGAACAATGCTATTATCTGTGATCGCCTTTCAAGCCTTTATGTGGATTTATCCTGTAACTGTTATTGTGCTGTAACTGTTTAGTTAGCACTGTTAGATAGGAACGTTACTCGGACTCTGTCCAGTCGTTTCTTTATAATCTGGTATTGGGGTGGCTCGTCTCCATCTGGTACTATTCTAAGATCATGATCGGTTTCTTTCACAAGTGTGTAGAGACATGACACTTAGCTGGTGTCACAAACCTTCCGGTGTACGTCACTCTCGACGAAACGTATACTAAGATGTGTCATCCCATTGGTGGGGTACACATGTAAAAGTCTAATAACGTGATGTGTGGTTTGTAATATAAATCAGATAAGTGCTACTTTGACGCACATAATTAATAAACCTTCCACGAGTAGTGCAGCTAAGTTATAGTGCAGCTAGGAAAACTCGTCTCGACTTTGATCATAGTACGTTCTCTTTCCAATCTGGATTCGCTGTATGCGATGAGGTTGGTCGTGAATCGAAGCATCTCAGTCAACTTTTAAATCATTGTTTTATGATTCTGTAAACATTCCAGATTTGTCATACTTCCTTAAAGACTCATTTCCGTTGGAGTCTTCTTTTCGAGTCGATTTCTGTGAAGGTTCAGTCTTCCAGAATCTTCTCTTGTGCATACCTCTTGTCTATTCCAGTAGGAGTATGATGATTGACTATCGTCATCGATTATTATTCGAGAAGCGATGAGTCTAACCTAATACGACTGCTTCGAACCATTCTGCTTTGTACCCTTGCTAGTCTATTCAAGTAGACTAACCCACAAACTTTGTTCTCTTCATGTGGGCTGGTGTCATCCGTTCGATTCGGCACATCAGATCGAAAGTAGCTCAGAAGAATAGAAGGACTATGGAGTCGACGGTGGTTTTTGAACGTTTTAATTATTTCTTTAATCAGGTTGAGATCTTTTGGACAATGACTTTGGTTGTAATGTGATTTATAAGACTTCCGCTGTTTTTGGTTTAAACTCTGTGTTAGCCTATTCGGGATTGGGTTGTAATCCCGTAACTCTTGTTCCTTTAACAATGTTATGTTTTGGAATTGAATGCTTTGATCATTATGTATCATTTGTATTTCATAAATTGTATTTAAATGGTAAAGCCTTGGGTGATCTCGGTAAGGAACACTGGGGTCACTGGCGGTAATACCTTTCCAAAAGGGTTAAGTTTTGGGGGTGTTATAGATGGTGCCTAATAACCTAGTAACAGCTCCTAGTTACGCACTACAAAGTAGAGCGTATGAAATTCCCCCATGCTTAGACCTTGTTCGTCCTCGCGTAAGCTAATAGAAACCTACTCCTCCAATGAAATACCCAAGGTCTCAGGAAGCACATCAAAACTCTCCACTAAGAACCGCACCTACTTATGAATCTCCAGTAGTACCAAAACAACAACACAACACACCAACCTTAAGGGAAAGTAGAGTACTTCCCCCAAGCTTAACCCAAACTCTAGTAGGGTAGTTCAGAGTCACACCTGTGAGCTTTTCACAAAAGAAAGCAATTGGTCTTTTCTCCTGGTGAAGGACACCTCCAATGCCCACATTGGAAGCATCACACTCTATCTCGAAATGCTTGGAGAAGTCGGGGAGCTGGAGTAGGGGAGCATGACACAATGCTTTGTTCAAAGCCTCGAAGGCCGCCTCATGCTTGGGAAGCCAAACCACTATGGCTCCCTTCTTGGTCAATTCATGGAGAGGCGCGACAATCGAAGAAAAATCCTTCACAAAGCGGCGATAAAAGCCGGCCAACCCTAGAAAAGACCTCACCATGGTTGGGTTGGTAGGCGTAAGCCACTCCGTGATCGCCTTGATCTTCTCTTCATCCACACGTAGCCCTTCTTTGGACACGACGAAGCCAAGAAAGTTGGTCGTGTCTGAGACAAAACTGCACTTCCCTAGGTTGGCAAATAGCTTCTCCTTGTGAAGTGTCTCCAACACCTTTCGAAGGTGCTCAATGTGATCCTGCAAGCTACATGAGTATACAAGTATATCATCAAAATAAACAACTACAAAATGTCCTAAAAAATCCCTCAAAACATGGTTCATCAAACGCATAAATGTACTTGGGGCATTAGTGAGCCCAAATGGCATAACAAGCCACTCATAAAGACCATATTTGGTCTTGAATGCCGTCTTCCATTCATCCCTTTCCTTCATCCGTATTTGATGGTAGCCACTTCTCAAATCTATCTTCGAAAACAAGGTGGCACCATGTAGCTCGTCGAGCATGTCATCAAGGCGGGGGATGGGATGGCGATACTTCACCATGATCTGGTTGATGGCGCGACAATCCACATACATCCTCCATGAGACATCCTTCTTAGGCACGAGGATCACGGGCACGACACAAGGGCTAAGGCTCTCGCGGACGTAGCCCTTGTCAAGTAACTCTTGGACTTGGCGTTGGAGCTCCTTGGTCTCCTTAGAGCCAGCTTTGTAGGCGACTCTATTGGGCAAAGATGCTCTAGGGACCAAATCAATTTGGTGCTCGATCCCTCTCACATGCGGCAGCCCCTGGGAAAGCTCCTTGGGCAAGACGTCGGCGAACTCAAGCAACAACTCGGCCACCGGCGTCGGCAAAGGCTTGTCGGCGGCGCTCTCTGGACTAGGAGTTGGCACAAGCAAGAAACAGGGCCTCTGACCTCTGAGCGCCTGTGTCATGTCACTGGGCCTCACCAAAAGGAGACGGTGCTCACAGCGGCCTTGCAAATTCGGCGTCTGCAGCGATCTCGCGGCCAAAGGTGGAGGCAGTGAGGCACTGGGCTCGGAATGGTAGGCACTGGGGTTGTAGTGACCAGTGCTCGAGCCAGAATCTGTGTTGCTTGGCCAGGCCTCACTGGTCCCTGGTTTGCCCTTCTTCGCGGCAGGATGCGCGGCACTGGGAGCCTACAGAGAGGCACTGGGCTGGCTAGGGGTGGAAATCGACTACTTGGTGCCAGTGCCCGAGCCAAACACAGTATGGCTAGGATTGGGGTCGAGACGCTTTGGTGGGCGTTGTGGAGGCGCCTTGGGCACGGCCTCGGCGGCGTCAATGGCCTTTTGGCTATCTCTCTCGACCTGGTCCTGCAATATCTCATGAGGAGACATAGGTAAGAGGGTCACACGCTTCCCGTGGTAGGTAAACACATATGTGTTTAGATACCCATCGTGAAGCACACGACGATCGAATTGCCATGGACGCCCAAGCAAGAGATGGGTGACGTCTATTGCAATCACATCACACAAAATGGAATCATGATATTGACCAATGGAAAAGGGTATGAGACACTGCCGTGAGACATTGTTACCTGAGCTTGAAGAGATCCATTGAAGGCTGTAGGGTTGTGGATGTGGGGTGGTCTCCAAGTTGAAGTGTTTGACCACCTTGTCGTTGATGATGTTGCAACAACTACCACCATCAATGATGACACTAAGAGAGGCCGTCTTGAACAAGCACCTTGTGTGAAAGAGGTTCTCTCTTTGATCCACAAGACTAGCCTCCTTCATCGTGAGGATTCGACGTGCCACTAGGCTCAAGGGTGTCCCAGCATGAAACGTCGTGGGCTCGCAAGCATAGCCCTCCTCATTGTCTTCCTTGAAGCCTTCCTCTATGGTCTCCAATGTGTCATCTTCGTCCTCTTCCATGGACTCTTATCCATCAACGACATTGGAGAAAAGAACCTTTTTGGCATTGGGGCAATCTCTCGTGTAATGCCCTCTCACACCACATTTGAAGCACTCCAAGTCACGCGCACATTCTGTGCCCACTGGGGCCTGTCTGGGCGCGGTGGCACGGCTGGACGTCGAGCTCGGCATCGCGGCTTTGGCATTTCTACTTTGGCTAGGCGTTGTGGAACCTGTGGCTTGGGAACACACATTAGTGGAAGGAAATTGACTAGATTGAGAGTCATACCTTCTTTGGCCATATGCTTGGTAAGGGCCTTGACGCTTACGCACGATTTGGTTGTGAAGTTGCATTGCCGTGTGCGTGAGTGTGTTGAGGTCCTTTATTGGCAATATCTCCAATTGATCTCGGATGTTGGTGTTGAGTCCACTCAAAAACTTTGTCCTCAAGGTGGAAGGAGCCACGCTTATGGACGCCTTGTAGTACATATCTTCTAGCTGCGAGAAGAACTCAAGGGGCATCTTCGAACCTTGTCGAGCCATTGCAATGTCAAGTCGCATTTGGTTCTTGTAGTCCCCTGATACGTACTTGAGGGTCATCACATACTTGAGCCGGTGCCATTCAGTGAGTGGCACCAAGTTTCTCCTAATTCGGTCATCCACGAAGCGATGCCACCAAACCCTAGCGGCGCCAAGAAAGTGAATTGTGGCTGCGCCGACATGCTCCTCTTCCGAGATCTTGCAATAGATCAAAGTGTACTTCGTGGCCTGCAACCATTCAAGAAAAACTACAGGGTTGTATTCACCATAAAAGAAATCAATTTTTACCTTGACTTCGTGGCGATTGAGCCTTGGGGCGGCGGCCTGGGGCACTTGTTGCAAGCGCGGCACTGGGATGTCCAAAGGGTCATATTGGTGGACTTGGGCCTGTGGAAATTGAACATGTCCCTGTTGGCGCCTTCTACCGCATCTGTAGCCGCGACCTTCGCCTACCGGGGCTTGTGGCTCCATATCTTGGGCGCGATGGCAACGCTGGTGGCCTTGGTGGGGCGCGACACGGCGAACATCATAAGGCATGTCATGCCTCCGATCCATGTCATCGTGCCTGTCGTAGCCGGCCTGGGTCGGGTGTGCGCCTTGGGAGAGCCTTGGTGGAGGAATCCAGTCGGCGGGGCAATCTTGCAACTCCATGGGGTCGCCAAGGGGAGGGTGGAAGTTCCCTGGATTGATCATTCCAGAGTCCTCCATTTCTTCATCATCAAATTCCTCAAAGTCATCTTGGTGGAGAGGAGTGTGGGAGAAGTATCCATCCCAGCCATAGCGAGGAGTCCTCGCACTTTGGTGGCCCAGGTGGTCCTCCACGTTGAAGGGAACTGGGGTGGGGGAGACAAGTCTTTGAGCGCCGTCATCGCCTCTGTTGTGCCATCCTTGCCGGTGACGATGGCTAGTTTCGCGCCTGGTTGTGTGGACGCGGGTCTCGTGAGGCATTGTGGATGTCACGCGGCGGCGACCTTTCCTCTCGGCGGCATACCTGTCATCAAACATGTAAGGCTAAGAATACTCACCTTGGGAGTCAGTGGCCTCCTCTTCATCGGTGTTGGAGCCCAGAGGCTGGGCTGTGGGCACGTAGCGCGCCCGGGGTGACACATGGCCTTGTCGGCTCTCTATGACCGATTGGATGCGGTTGAGGCGGGGTTGGTGTTGAGAGGTTAAAGGCATAACACCTTTACCTTTGTCAAGATGCGTCGTGCTTGGGCGGCTACGTTGGGGCGAGGCAAGCCCACTGCGTCTGTTTGGGCTTGAGGTGTCGGCACCGACCTCTCACTTTGAAGTTGAGCCACGAGTCTCCGAAGCTCTTGAATCTCCCTTTGCTCAGCCGAGAGCTCCAAAAGGGGATCTTGTTGGGGAGGGTTGTCGAGAGGAACAACTTCATGTTGAACGATGTCTTGCGGTGGGGGGTTGTTGTTGCCATCTCTTTTGCCATTACCACCGGTGGACGCCGTAAGGCAACCTATCACAATATGGTCCGGCATCGAGAGTAAAAACGAACAATAACACCAAAACCAAAAAACCAAGCAAGCACTTAGCAAGTCACAAGTGTTCACGTAGGAAGGCTAGGTCTTTTGGCCGTGAGGGCGGCTAAGGCAAACACAAAATAAGTGTGATATGCAAGCACAAAACCAAACGAAACCAATGATTAAAGTCTTAACCTCTTGCGTAAATAACACAACACACAAGACAAACCTTCAAGCGTGAACCTAGACGGTGGAGGGGTAAAGAGATGAGCCTAGCCGGTGGTGGAAGAAGGTTGCCTTATTTTGGCTTTCCTTTTTTTTTTAATTAGTCGAGTCTTTTTTTTTAATTCGACTTTGACTTTTGAATTTTGAAATTCAAATCCGAGATCTTGTCTTTGACTTTGATTGATCTGGATAAGATTGTAACAAACAAAATAAAATAAAATGGCTAAGTAACTTAAGGAAAGAAATCACTTGATTTTCGGTGATAGGAGAGATAAGATTTGTGCAGATTTGTAATGGCCACAACAAGAAGATATGGCAAGATATGCTAGAAAAATTCACGCAATCAATTAACAAATTAAGCATGCAATTTCAGAAGATTTAATGCAAACAAATCACACAAATTTCGGATAGGATCAAGCAAAGATTCGGTCAAGGGATCCCCTTGTGCAACCGATTGGACAAGCAAGTGTTTCAAGCAGAATTTTTGAGTAACAATGGCGGAATCAAGTTGATGGTTAAGAAAAAAAATTCGTGAACAATTGACAACTTGACAAGCGACTTACAAAATTAAAGGCTCTGATGCTAGTTGATGCGTCCCTATCTCCGAATGCCGGCACGAGTGTCGTGATGGCAAGGATCTAGATCTTGATCTGAGTTGCTCACTGGGCTTCGAAGGCCTGCCGTGGAAACCTTGGATTTGGCCTTGTTGAATTGCACGAATGGCTTCGAAGCAGCGTCGGCGTGAACAGTGCCTTTTGAGGTTTACTGCCACGAGAGAGCACTGGGACGACAGCGAAGGGAACCCGGTGACACAGGGAACGGGTTCGAAAGCAAGGGTGAGAGTGAAGGCACTCTCGATGGTGTAGCGGCAGCGATGGGGAACCCGGTGACACTGGGAACGGGTACGATGACGACGGCGACAAGAGTGATGACTCTTTTAGGAGCATGCCTTTCACACTGCAGTCTATCTCTACAACCGCACCATAACGCCCATCCTCAAATTCAAATCACCCTTTGAATGTCTTTATGGTAAGCACCCTGATTACAACTTTCTAAAGACATTTGGTTGCCTTTGTTATCCTTTTCTTCGTCCTTACACAAATAACAAGCTTGAGTTTAGGTCGTTGCCTTGTATATTCATTGGTTACAGCTCTAAACATAAAGGGTATCTATGTCTTCATGTCCCGTCACGTCGAGTCTATGTTGCTCACCATGTCATTTTTGACGAGTCCACTTTCTCGTATCCATCTCACGCCTCACCATTGCCCTCTTCTGTGTCTCATGCGTCTAAATCCGTCCCTCTGTCATTACTTCAGCTAGCTGCCTCGTCGCCACCTTTACCCTCTGTTGTGTCTCCATCTCCCTCTCCCACCGTCCCTGCTGAGTCACCACCCTTACCCTCTGTGGCGCCTCTATTAGCTTACGGTCCATCGACAACCTCCTTGCAGGATGACTCCGTTTCTGGTGGTTCTCACACCACCGCAGGTATTTCCTATTCACCCTCTATTCCTTTATCTCCTACTCCACATGCCTTATCACCACCACCACCTGCTCCGACTTTTCCATCATACTTTTGCTATGTTACAGGCACCACTCATGATATGGTTACTCGGTCCAAAATGAATAACCTAAAGCCGAAGACCTTTACCACCATAAAACATCCCCTTCCACCTTCCCCTAACCCCTATCCTGAACCCAAAACATACATCCAAGCCTCGAAACTTCCCGAATGGCAACATGCTATGCAGGTTGAATTTGATGCTCTTTTGCATAATGGGACTTGGGACCTCGTCCCGCCCCCTTGTAATGCTAACATTGTTGGTTGTAAGTGGGTGTATAGGATCAAGTGGAAGTATGATGAATCTATTGAGCGCTATAAGGCGTGTCTTGTGGCAAAGGGATTCAATCAAGAAGAGGGAATTGATTACTTTGATACATTCAACCCGGTAATAAAGCCAACCACCATTCGCATTGTTCTCACTATTGCTCTCACTCAGGGTTCGTGTCTTAGGCCGTCTTGAACATCAACAATGCTTTTCTTAGTGGTGATCTCTCTGAGCGGGTGTATTTGGCTCAACCACCTGGCTTCATCAACCGTGCCAAGCCCAACCATGTTTGCCTTCTCAAAAAGGCTCTCTATGGTCTTAAGTAGGCTCCTCACGCATGGTTCACCAAGCTGCGTTCTTTCCTTCTTCAACATCAATTTGCTCCCTGCAGATCAGATACCAGTTTGTTCATTCGTCGCTCAGGTGCCTCTGTTCTCTACATTCTGGTATACGTTGATGACCTTATTATTACCGGCTCTTGCAGTGCCGATGTTGTCAGGTTCATTCAGCTGCTTAATGAGGCCTTCGTACTTCATGATCTTGGTGATCTTCATTACTTTCTGGGCATTGAATTGACCCGCACCAGGGATTCTATCACCCTCTCTCAGAAGAAGTATATAAGGGAGTTGCTTGCTCAGTCTCGAATGGAGGAAGCCAAGCCTATCTGTTCTCCAGCTGAGCCGGGTTCCTGTCTCGTTCAGGCCGGTGATCCTATGGCCGACCCTCAGCTCTATCGTAGCGTCGTTGGGGCGCTTCAGTATGTTACCATCACACGGCCAAATCTTGCTTATTCAGTGAACCGTGTCTGTCAGTATATGCATTCGCCTACAGAGACCCATTGGGCAGCCGTCAAGCGCATTCTTCGGTATCTCAAGGGCTCTATTGATGCTGGTCTTGTTCTTCGACCCTGCACTAATTCCCGCCTTGTCGCCTTCTCTGATGCTGGGTGGGCTTCTGACGGTGGTGATTGCCGCTCTCAGCATGGTTTTGCAATCTATTATGGTGGTAATCTCATCAGCTGGTCGTCCAAGAAACAGGATGTTGTTGCCAAGTCCAGTTCTGAAGCCGAATATCGTGCTATTGCTTTCACAGCCACTGAGCTCATATGGATTCAACAACTACTTGGGGAGTTGCACGCTCCTATGGTTCGTCCTCCTATCATCCTCTGTCATAACTTGAGTGCCACGTACATGTCTGCCAATCCTGTGTTTCATCATCGGTCTAAGCACATCAAGATCGATTACTACTTTGTTCGTGAACAGGTTGCTGCGGGCTCCCTTATTGTTCGACATGTTTGTGCCTTAGACCAGACTGCTGATGTCTTTACCAAGGCGGTGGGCAACTCTAGATTCCTAACTCTGCGTTCCAAGCTTCATGTCACTACAACGACTTGAGCTTGTGGGGGTGTATTAGGAAAGGAAAAATATTTTCTAGTATTATCTTGTATATAATCTTATTAAACTTATTCTCCAAGTCAATATCCTGTAATCTATTTATTCATTCAGCAATCAATGAATCATGCAAGAAAAGACTTTTACAAAAAACTGTTTACCCTAGTCTTACAGGGATCAACATCAATTGATCCTATATATGTGGAAATTGGACAGTAAATAACAAAATCATTTTCCCCATTATTTCGGCAATGTTATAGGAACAAACGCTTTGCTGATTTGCGAGTGAAAGTGTATCCGAACATTAACATGGACACATGCGGAACGTGAACGCAATCAACGTTACACATACCATGTCAATAAAAAATCTACACATGGTTAGTTAATTAGCTTCCTTATCAATTGCACATGCACTTCATTCCACATTCAGATTACCGTACTACCAAGCCTATATTATACCTAATTTTCTTTGTACGTTATACATGCACGATGATTACATCGAATCGATATAATCCTCCTTCCATCCCAACATTTAATTAGGCCACTACTATATGATGGTCCCGATGATATGGCTGCTTATTACTTACTACGTACCTAAGAAAAAGTCACTACTATAATCTGGTGATTGATTATTGATTATGACTTTTTCTTAGCCAAGTTTTTTTAACGCGACACGCGTGTTCTTTTGTCTAGTTACAAATAATCTTTACACTAATTAATGGTTTCCTTTAGTGCAAACGTACGTACTGTTGGGCCTCACTCTTAATGGACTCTCAAATGAAGCGGCCTAATAAGGGAAGTGATCTTTTCATTTTGAAGCGACCATCGATTAGGCAACAAAGCAGAGATCACGACAACGACATGATCAGAGACGTTATAAAAAACCCAGATCATAGAGGTTGATATATCCTTCCATATAACAGTTACAAAACTGCGTAATCAAACCATAAATACCACAAGATCATGACAATCTGGCAATAAAAGCTAGTAAGCGAAGATCATGGAGAGAAAACGGCTAGAAATCATTGTAAAGGACATATGCATTTTTTGACATAATACAGACAACTACTCTCCTATTTGCAGTCATCCGAATTCTTTAGTTCGAATCCGTGTTCTAGCACTAAAACGACCGGCGTCCAGCTTCTTTGATTCGACCAACCTCTTATTCGGAGGAGATTAGCCAGTCTTTGTATTCTTTTATTCTTATTACGTTTACATCTCTAGTTGATTTGGATTATCTAGATATTGTCAATCTAATTGTTGTCTAGTTGCCCTTCTTTAAGCGATTCAAGTCGGTTCGATTTTTTTCGCCCAAAACAATTTGGCGCCCACCGTGGGGCATCTAGCCAATCAGGGATCCAATCATCAAATTCGAAACGCGTCCCATCATGACAGGGTCAAGAAACCCCGTGATCCCCGTCGAAGATCCAACCCAGGACAACGTTCAAATCGAAAATCAGGAAGAAACCGTCAATGCCCAACCAGTCGCGGATTCACAAATACAAGAACTTGCAAAAGCCATGAACGTCCTTCAAGAAGAACTAGTCCAACAACGTACCAGGACCGAAACGCTAAGTACTCAATCTGAATCCGAAATTGCTCGACTAACCCGTGAAAACGAGTTTCTAAGATCGTAGGTACAATCGTCCACATCGATTCCCAGAGGCTCAAGACGTGTGGTCAATACGGAAGGATTATCCACACGACTCGATCGGGATGGAGTAGACATGACACCCGCATTAGAGACTAATGCTTCCCAGTATACTGGTATGTTTTAGACCCCTCCAGTAACTCTCGTCACGACTAACTTGCCAAACTCTGTAGCCGAGCCCCTTAGGGCTCGAGCAACCCATCCACAGGCGACGGGACCGGACGATCTCCAAGTCCTCATACAACAAGCCATCAACGAACATATGAAGACTCTAGACGACCGTATCGCAGGATCCCGGGAGTTCCCCAACCAATCGAGAGAGAAGCGATCGATGGATATGAAGATTCACCTTTCGCAGAGGCGATTGCACGCATCGAGATTCCTAAAAAGTTCCACGTCCCCAACATGCCCAACTATGACGGGACCGGGGACCCCGACGATCATGTTTCAATTTATAAGCAAAAATTAATGACTATCTCGATCCCAAGAGGGAACCACGAGGCGGTCATGTGCAAAAGCTTTGGCACGACCCTCGCGGGACCTGCACTAACCTGGCTTATGCATTTGCCACAAGGTTCCATCGCTTCCTTCGCCGACCTGATCAATTCGTTCAAAATTCAGTTCGCTAGCAGCCGACGATTAGAAAAGCAGTCAAGCGACCTGTACAGGATCATGCAAAGGTGAACCTCTAAGGGACTATCTTAACAGGCACAACAAGGAGAAAGTCACAATCCCACACTATGACGTCGCAACGTCGATCGAAGCATTTTGTCGGGGCCTGGTCAGGAGCAATGAACTCTACCGTGAACTGACCAAATATCCATGACGAAGTTTTGAAGACATACAAGCTAAGACCATGGCGCAAGTCAGACATCAGGAAGACGAGGAACCCTCCAAGGCAAACAAGAGTCCCGATCGAGTCGACGGAAGGGCATCCTTGGACTATCGACACGATTGACGGCACCAACTGTACCCTAAGGGACGAAACGACCCCAGTCAGGTAAACAACTCTTATGACAGGAATCAGGATTGGCAAAACAACCCCGCTCTCCCTCCAAAGATTCACTCTTACAACTTTAACATATCTGTATCGGAGCTCGTAAAAAGCTTTGACAAATATGGAAAAGAAGTAAGGTGGCCTCGGAAGAGCGACAAACCAAACACCAAGAAAGACATAAACCGATGGTGCGAATTCCACGAAGACCATGGACACTCGACGGACGAATGCATAGCCCTTCGCAAAAAAGTCGCGAGGCTCCTCGCGCAATGGTTATTACGCGACCTCATCTCGGATAGAGCTAAAGCGACCCTCGATCGAAGGGATCATGTAACATCCGACAGACCATCCTCTCTGGTTCCCACTAAAATTGTTAACACCATTTCAGGAGGGTCAGACGTGTGTGGAAACACATACTCGGCCGCCAAAAGACATGCTCGAGAGAGCAAAGGCAACAAGCCTATTCAAACGGAGACAAGACAATTACATATCTCAGACGCTCCCGCCATCACCTTCGACGACTCGGAAGCCCAAGACTTAGGCGACCACCACAACGGTTTGGTAATCTCTCTGTCAATTAGCAATTGCCTTATCCGTCGTGTTGTAATCGATACAGGTAGCTCCACCAACTTGTTAACACTCGACGCCTTAAAGGGCATGGGTTTAAGCGAGGACGACTTAACCAGAAACTCCACCCCGCTGGTCGGTTTCAACGGGGAAGTAAAGTATACTCAAGGTGAGATCATGTTAACAACGTACGCCGGTGGAGTCAATCAACAGGTAAATTTTTTGATACTCGACTGCCCGTCACCATACAATGCAATCCTTGGCAGACCCTAGATCTACGCCATGAAAGTTGTACCTTCTACTTACCACCAGACAATAAAGTTCCCTACTAAGTGGGGGGTATAGGAAATAAAAGGTGACCAGCGGGCTGCCAAGGAGTGCTACGTCACTTCAATGAAAGGGGCAGTGGACAAGTCTTCCGCATAGCAACCATAGTATGGCAAAGGAACCACACGATACGTCGAACCAGAAATGGGACAACTCGATGAGATCGTGCTGGATCCTTCAAAGCCAACACAAACAGTGAAGGTCGGGTCAGATCTAAATGATTCGATCAGGTCAGATTTAATTTCTTTTTTACGATCCAACACTGATTGTTTTGCTTGGTCACACGAAGACATGGTGGGAATCTCCCCAGATATTATTACTCACAAATTGAATGTAGATACCACGTACCCTCCAGTCAAGCAAAAAAGAAGAAAGTTCGCACCAGAGCGCAACAAGATTGTAGACAATGAGGTAAAAAATTTACTTGAGACAGGAAAAATAAGAGAAGTAAAGTACCCCGACTGGTTAGCAAACGTCATCGTGGTTTAAAAGAAGAATGGGAAATTGAGAGTATGCATCGACTTCACAGACCTAAACAAAGCCTGTCCAAAAGACTCTTTCCCATTACCACATATCGACGCAATGGTCGACGCGACCGCCGGACACGAAATGCTGACATTCATGGACGAGTTCAGTGGATACAACCAGATTCTCATGGATCCCGACGACCAAGAAAATACAGCTTTCATAATAAGCCAAGGTACGTACCGCTACAAAGTGATGCCCTTCAGACAAAAAAATGCAAGGGGCCACGTACCAGAGGTTGGTAAACAAAATGTTCAAAGACCAGGTCAGAGATACCATGGAAGTCTACATCGACGACATGCTCGTCAAGTCCAAAGCAGCAGGGGACCACATCGAACACCTGAGGGAAGCTTTCGAGGTATTGAAAAGATATAACATGAAATTAAATCCAACTAAATGTTCTTTCAGAGTGTCTTTAGGAAAAGTTTTGGGATACATGGTCACTCAAAGAGGGATCGAAGCCAGTCCCGACTAGATCAAGGCCATCGTCAACCTCAGATCCCCTCGATGCGTCATGGACGTCCAAACACTAATAGGACGCATAGCGGCACTAAACAGATTCATATCCAAGTCATCGGATAAATTCAAGCTCTTTTACGAAGCCTTGAAAAAGAACAAATCATTCGACTGGACAACTGCACATGAACAAGCGTTCCAAAACCTAAAGACATATCTGGCAAGTCTACTCCTACTGGCTAAACCAAAAGACGATGAGCCGTTACCACTATATCTGGCCATGTCAGAATCATCCATCAGCACAGTTCTAACAAGGGAAGAAGATGGTAAGCAGTCACCGGTCTACTATGTAAGTCGTTCCTTACTTCCCGCCGAAACCAGGTACACATCGCTTGAAAAATTAGTCTTGGCATTGGTCATGGCCTCAAATAAGTTACGACCCTATTTCGAATCACATGCTATTATTGTGAGAACTAACCATCCCATGAAATCAATCATGAGGAAACCAGAATTTACAGGACGGATGGCCAAATAGGCCATACACCTCAGCGGATTCGACATCGAGTATGAGCCAAGGACGGCGATCAAATCTCAAGCTTTAGCCGACTTTGTGGCCGATTTCAGCCCGACACTAGAACAAGAAGCCACGAAAGAGGCCGAACAACTAAAAATTGAAGAAGACAAGGGCACATGGCAACTCCATACAGGCGGAGCGTCCAACGTAAGAGGAGTCGGCCTAGGCGTCGTGCTAAAATCACCACAAGGGGACCATATAGCCCAAGCTGTGAGATGCGAGTGGGACGCGACCAACAATGAAGCAGAATATGAAGCCCTCATATTCGGGTTAACACTCGCACACGATCTCGCGATTCTGAGCATAGAGGTGACATGCAACTCTCTTTTAATCGTCAAACAAGTGCAAGGTTCGTACGCTGCCAAGGACGACAGAATGATGGCATATCTAGATATCGTCAAAACGTTGGCAAGCAAATTTCAAACATTCACCATCCGACAAGTCCCACGCGACCTCAACACACAAGCCGACGCCCTAGCAAACCTTGGCTCCACCTTGCATCCTAAAGACTTCCGCAACATTCCACTAGCACATATCACCACACCAGCCGTGCCCAAAGCCTTCAAGACACCTAGTCCAGACGACATTCAGACAATGGATGAACTACCCCTTGAAAAAGTCGTCTCAGTAGAGGTAGGCGACCATATAGAAGAAGACTTGGTGGGTGACCAAGACGATTGGACCACCCCCTACATCAAGTGGCTCAGAGATGGAACTCTCCCAGCAGACAAAGCAGAAGCTAAAAGACTCTAGGTACAAGCCGTAACCTTTGATTTAAAAGATAACGTATTATTCAAACGATCTGTCACATGCTTATACCTACGTTGCCTCGAAGCAACCAAGGTACGACGCATCTTACAATCCCTTCACGACGGAGAATGCGGAAACCACACTGGAGGACACAGCCTATCCGACAAAGCTCTCAGGACAGGTTACTACTGGCCCACAATGAACAAAGACACGACTGATTACGTCAGAAAATGCGATGCCTGCCAACGGCACATACCTGTCACGCATCAGCCATCGGAGATGCTCCATCCGACTCTAGCTCCCTGGCCCTTCATGCGATAAGGGATGGACATCGTCGGGAAATTGCCACCAGCGTCAGGACAACGTGTCTACTTCCTGGCCATGACTGACTACTTTTATAAATGTATAGAGGCTGAAGCATATCGAGAGGTAAAAGAAAAACACGTCATCTCATTCATAAAACGTAATATTCTATGCAGATTTGGCGTCCCTTCAGAAATCGTATGCGACAATGGCTCCCAATTCATCGGTAGCCAGACACGATCCTTTTGTAAACAGTGGAACATCACATTAGTCACGTCCACACCGAGATACCCATAATCCAATGGTCAAGCAGAGTCCAGCAATAAGATCATCATCAACAATCTCAAAAAACGCCTCACAGGGGCAAAAGGCAAATGGGCCGACAAGCTCCCTTTAATATTATTGTCCGACAGGACGACGCCTAAAAATGCAACAAGACAAAGCCCTTTTTTGCTAGTCTATGGAAGTGAAGCAGTCATCCCCACTGAGCTACTCGTCCCAACTACCAGATACGGACTCCAAACTCCAGAACAAAACGACGTTGAGTTGGCTCACAACCTCGACACCATCAACGAGACCAGAGAGAAAGCTAGGATCCGAATGGTCCAGTACCAACAACAAGTCGCCTGGAGCTACAACAAGAACGTCCGAGTTAAAGTCTTCAAGTTAGGAGACTGGGTCCTAAGGAAAACATTCCAAAACACCAGAGATCTAGCCAACGAAAAGCTAGCACCCCAATGGGAAGGACCTTACCTCATCAAAGAAGTCGTTGGTCAAGGAGCAAATCGATTAGAAATAAAGGATGAACAACCAAAGCTGGAACGCGATCCACTTAAAGTTGTATCATTTCTGAACTCTTTTCCCTTTCACATTTTTAACATCTATTCAATTACATTCGCTTGGATTCCGATCACTGACTTAAGCATCGGAGGGCCGTTGGGTCACCCCCCAACGGTCGTCCCAATACCTTTCTTTTGTGTACTCTTAACAAAATCTGAACATGAACGAGAGGCCTCGAAGACAAAACTTGACGTTCAAGAGGATATCCTTACTATACATAAAACAACGCTTATAACATACAAATCGATCGATACACAGGGAATAGAGGAACAAAACAAAATGCTCCATTTTACAAAAGGCTTGTCCTATCCCAGGTACTCGTCCTTTTTATACATTACAAACTACTCTTCCCTGGACAAACAAAAAGCATGCTACACTAACACTTATAACTACATGTCGTTATGACCACACACTACATATCTCGGCCAAAGCGCAAAACGACAGAGTCCAACTGCAAAAACAGAACACGCAAGACAAATGCAAAATAAACACAAGGTATATCGCAACAACCAAAGCATTTACAAAATACGCGAGCCGCGATGGTAGATGGGTCGCCAAAACATTGTCCATCCCATCTCCACAATGGGGCACAACATACTACCTAAAACACTTAGAGTAGAACGATCACAAACACCAAAAGAAAACAATGTCATTTGTTAAGACAAAGATCAAGACTCGCCTGACCTCTCATCAACTTCTGCAGGGACGAAATCTTGGCCCTCGATCGCCTCAAGAAGCCCCTTTGACACATCCCCAACAACTTCCTTGACCGCCACGGGAATGACCTCCTCTCCTTGCTCATCCTCGCCAAGTCCCATCAACTTGAGCTCATTACCAGGATTGCCACTAGGGTACAAAAGATCCATATTCGCCCGTGCGTCCTCAATCTTCCAAGAAGAATGGGCCCCCAGGGCATACTCCTCCATCATCTCAATACGGGACTTGAGGTAAAAATATGTCCCAACATCGGTGGCAACCTGAGCGCCCTTCAAACGGACATAGTCAAAACTACCCTCAAGCTCCCCAAAATGGGTTTGCAACTCGACTAGCTTCTTCTCAGTCTCCGCCAGTTTCTTCTCGACCGACGCCTGCTTGCTCTCGGCCGCCTTGACGCACCCATTAGTGATGCGTCCCTATCTCCGGATGCCGGTACGAAGGTCGTAAAGGCGAGGATCTCGTCTTGTAGTGGGTCGCCTGGCTTGAGTCTCGAAGGCCTGCCGTGGAACCCTTGGCTTCGGCCTTGATGTATTGCACGAAAGGTCTCAGGATGGCGAGGTGAATAGTGACTTTAGAGGTTATCGGACACGGGTGAGTGTCCGAGAGCAGCGGCGAGAGGTCTCCTGGCGTCGGCGACAGCGAGAGCAGTCTTGACAGCGAGGCTAGACCCAAAGACACTGGACTGGGCTTGTTGGCGGCGGCGACAGCGAGGGCACTTGTGACAACGAAGGCGACAGTGAAGAGGAACCCGAAGACAACGAGTGGGTTCATTGGCATCGGCGAGGGCGATGACACTCGCGAAGGCGTGGGCGATGGTGATGCCGATGAAGATGGTGATGGCAATGGTGTTGGCGATGTCAAAGGCCATAGCGTCGGCAACGGATGGAAGGATGGGCTCGATGGACTTGAGGGTTGATAGGGCTCGAATGGGTTCGAGCAAGAGCCGAAGAGACGGCGGTGAGGGATATAATCGGAGGAACTCCGATTTGGTGCCGTAGCGTCGGCGCGGGTGAAGGGGATGAGAATTAGAGTTTTTGGTGATGCAGACCCTAAGGTGGAGGCGTTGGCTCTCAATAATCTACTTAGGATAAAATGGTGTGTAACCTTGTTACAAAGCTAGGTTTAGCCTTATAAAGGCATTCGGCCTTGGATGGGCCGCGACACATAAATGGGCTAGCCCACTATGCAATAGTGGGCACACGCCCGAAAAGGAAACTTACTAAAAATAGAAAGTGCTAATAATGGAAAACACCTAAATATGGAAACTTACTAAACATAATAAGTTCCATAATTAGCAATGCTAAAAATAGAAAGATGCTAAAATGGGAAAGTGTTCAAAATAGCATATAAATACATGGCATAAATCTCTAAACCCTAAAATGGGCAATGCCAACACTTGTTCCTTTGCAATGCTTCGGCGGCGGTGATAATGACGACGTCAAAGGCCCGGGGGAGGCTCTCTGGGGCAAAGGTGTGGCGATGTCGTGGCTTAGGCTTCTAGAGGCTCCTCAAGTGAAGTGCTCGAGCCAGGTATAAAGTTGCCCGGCTGGATGTCATCTGGGCCGACAAGGGTGATAAGTAGCCTTAGGGCAGGCGCGGACTCAGGGGCGCCTTGGCTGGCTACCAGGCGTGTGACTAGGGATTGGGTAGCCTTTGAGATGGCTTTGGCGCGATCCCTAGTCACAGGCCCATCACTGCGTAGTGACATGCCTTCTTCCTCTTCGGTGGCACTCATGGCGGGTAGGGTCGCATCACCCTCCCCCACTTGGGGGTGAAGCGTCCCCGCTTCACTGTCGTCAAACACAGGGGCCACGTATGGACTCAAATCTGCCACGTTGAAGGTGTTGTGGACTCCAAAAGCAGCAGGCAACTCGACCTCATAAGCATTGTCACCGAAGGCTTTGACAACCCGGAAAGGGCCTTCTCCACGCGGAGAGATCTTGTTCTTACGGAGGCTTGGAAATCTCTCCTTGCGTAGGTGAACCCACACCATGTCCCCAGGCGCGTAGGTCACCTTGCGCCGGCCTCTGTTGTGCTGCGCCTCGTACTGCGTCGAGCGCCTCTCCAATTGCTCCCTTGTGCGTCGGTGAAGCTCCTGGATTTGGCTCGCTCTGTTGGCCGCCATCACATGCTCCTCATCTCTCAGCGGCCGCGGCAACATGTCCATAGGGGTCAATGGATTCCTCCCATACACCACTTCGAATGGTGTAAGCCGTGTAGCACTGTGCTTGGACCTGTTATATGCAAACTCAACAAAAGGAAGTAAGTCCTCCCAACGCCTGGGATTGGCCTTGAGCATGGTCCGGAGGAGGGCTCCTAGGGTCCTATTGATGACCTCAGTTTGGCCATCGGTTTGGGGGTGATAGCTCATGGAAAATAGAAGCTTCGTCCCTAGCTTCCCCTATAGTGTCCTCCAAAAGTGCCCAACAAACTTAGAGTCTCTATCACTCACAATGGTCCTAGGCACTCCATGAAGTCGAACCACAAACTCAAAGAATAGCTCGGCGATCTCACTCGCACTATGTGTGGTCCTACAAGGAATAAAGTGGGCCATCTTGGAAAACCTATCCACAACCACAAAAATGGAATCTCGGCCTTTCCTAGACTTAGGCAAACCGGTAATGAAATCCATGGACAAGTCCTCCCAAGGGCCATAAGGAATGGGTAGGGGTGTGTACAAACCTTGGGGACTCGATCTAGCCTTCCCCCGTTGACAACTCACACAACTCCCACAATACTTCATAACCTGCCTAGCCATGTATGGCCAAAAGAAATGTTCCCTCAAAGCGGCCAAGGTCTTAGCAATCCCAAAGTGGCCTCGGCCATCATGAGCCTCTTGATTGAGGAGGTGCCTAATGGAAGAACTAGGGATACACAATCTCCCTGCCTTGTACAAATACCCCTCATCCACAAAGTAAGACTCAAACTCACGACTCTCAAGGCATCTCTCATAGATAGGCTTGAAGAAAACATCACTCAAATACAAATCTTTAATCAAAGAAAAGCCAAGTACCTTGGTTTGCAAATGAGTCAAAAGAGAGTACCTATGAGAGAGAGCGTCGGCCACAACATTCTCTTTGCCTTTCTTGTGCACCACCATATATGGAAAGGTCTCCATGAACTCCACCCATCTAGCATGGCGCCGGTTGAGTGTTGTTTGGCCCTTGAGGAAGCTAAGTGCTGAGTGATCCGAGTGAATCACAAACTCCCTTGGCCAAAGGTAGTGCTGCCAAGTCTTGAGTACCCTGATCAAAGCATACAATTCATTATCATAAGTAGGGTAGTTCAGAGTCGCACCTGTGAGCTTTTCACTAAAGAAAGCTATTGGTCTCTTCTCCTGGTGAAGGACTCCTCCAATGCCCACATCAGAAGCATCACATTCGATCTCAAAGTGCTTGGAGAAGTCCGGAAGCTGGAGCAAGGGTGCTTGGCACAAAGCAGCCTTCAAAGCCTCAAATGCCGCCTCATGTCTAGGGAGCCAAACCACCACGGTTCATTTCCTTGTCAACTCATGTAGAGGCGCGGCAATGGAGGAAAAATCCCTGACAAAGCGGCGATAGAACCCGGCCAACCCTAAAAAAGATCTCACCATGGTGGCGGTGGTAGGGGTGGGCCATTCCTGGATCGCCTTGATCTTCTCTGCATCCACTCGGAGCCCTTCCTTGGACACAACAAACCCTAAAAAGTTGGTCAAGTCCGAGACAAAACTGCACTTCTTGAGGTTGGCATAAAGCTTCTCCCTTCTAAGTGTGTCGAACACCTTTCTAAGATGCTCCACATGTTCCTGCAAGCTACGAGAAAACACAAGAATATCATCAAAATAAACAACCACAAACTCACCTAGATACTCCCTCAAGACGTGGTTCATCAATCGCATGAATGTGCTCGGAGCATTGGTGAGGCCGAATGGCATCACAAGCCACTCGTATAGACCATACTTGGTCTTGAATGTCGTCTTCCACTCGTACCCCTCCTTCATCCTGATTTGGTGATAGCCACTACGCAAGTCGATCTTGGAGAACAACGAAGCGCCATGGAGCTCATCTAACATGTCATCTAAGCGGGGAATCGGGTGGCGGTACTTCACCGTGATCTGGTTGATGGCGCGGCAATCTACACACATCCTCCAGGAGCCATCCTTCTTTGGCACAAGTATCACGGGCATATCACAAGGGCTCAAGCTCTCCCTGACGTAGCCCTTGTCAAGCAAATCCTGGACCTGGCGCTGGAGCTCCTTGGTTTCTTCAGGGCCAGCTTTGTAGGCAGCTCTATTGGGCAATGAAGCTCCAGGAACCAAGTCAATCTGGTGCTCTATCCCACAAACAGGTGGCAAGCCGTGGGGCAGCTCATCGGGCATCACATCGGCGAACTCAAGCAGCAGCGAGGCTACTGCTGGCAGCAATGGGTTCTCCGCGGCACTCGCAGGTCTGGAGGTAGGCACAAGCAGAAAACAGGGTCTGTGACCCTTGAGCGCCGGCGTCATGTCGCTGGGCCGCGCCATAAGCAGTCTTTGCTCGCAGCGGCCTTGCAAACCCGGTGTTGAAGGCGAGCTCTTGGCAATCGGCGAATTTGCTCAGACACTGGACCCCTGGTTGACTCCACTGGGTGTATAAGGGCCAGTGCTCGAGCCAGATCTGGAATCGCCCGGCCAGTTCTTTGTGGGCCTCTGTTTGCCCCTCTTTGCAGCAGCGTGCTTGGCACTAGGGTTCTGCAGATTGGCATTGGGTGCAGCAGTAGTGGCACTTGACTTCCTGGAGCCAGTGCCCGACCCAAATGCAGTATGGCCAGGATTGGGGTCGATCCGCTTTGGTGGGCCAATCGGAGGCGTATTAGGGCTAGTCGCAGCGGCTTCGATGGCCTTTTGTCGATCCCTTTCAACCTGATCCTGCAATATCTCATGGGGAGACATAGGTAAGAGGGTCACGCGCTTCCCGTGGTAGGTAAACACATAGGTGTTTAGATACCCGTCGTGAAGCACGCGACGATCGAATTGCCATGGACGCCCAAGCAATAGATGGACGCCACCCATCTATTGCTTGGGCGCCGTTCTCCCGTGGCATCAACGTTTGAAGGCATTTTTTGCCTATCACCGAGTGGTAAGAGGGTCAACTCACTCGGTGATAGGCAAAAAACGCCTTCGAACGCGATCATCCACTAAGCGGTGCCACCATGTCCTTGCGGTGCCGCGGAAGTTGATGATGGCGGCGGCCACGTGCTCGGCCTCAGGAATTTGGCATGACTTCAATGTGTATTCGGTCGCCTGCAACCACTCAGGAAAAATAGCCGGATTGTATTCACCATAGAAAAATTCAATTTTTACCTTAAATTCATGGCGAAAGGTCCTCGGAGGCACGACCGACTGGGCTGGTTGCGCGCGCGGCGGAGGCACATCATATGGGCCATCTGCATGGCCTTGGGCTTGGTAAGGCGCCTGGAAACCGAGTTGGCGCCTGCGGCCGTTATTATGGCCGCGGTAGTCGACTACCGGGGCTATAGGCTCTAGAAATTGGGCATGCTGGCGGCGCTGTGGACCATGGAGGGGCGTGGCTTGGTGGAAATCATAAGGCATGTCATGCCTCCGAACGCCATCATCGCGCCTATTGTTGGCCGTCGTCGCCGGGTTTGCGCCTTGTAGAAGCATAGGCGCCGGGATCCAGCCTTCGGGGTTGTCTTGCAATTCCGCTGGATCACCGAGAGGAGGATGAAAGTTTCCCGGATTTAGCATGCCCGAGTCTTCCATCTCCTCATCATCAAATTCTTCAAAGTCATCATGGTGGAGGGGCGTTGTGGAGTAGTAGCCCTCCGAGCCATATCGTGCCGTCCGAGCACTTTGATGCACCAAGTGATCCTCCACGTGAAAGTGCACTGGAGTGGGGTTGACAGGCCTATTGGCGCCGGCATCGCCCTTGTGGCACCTGTGTTCGCGGCATTGGCGGCGAGAGTCGCGCGTTGCGGTGTGGCCTTGGCTATCTCGAAGCGCTGAGGCTGATTGGCGGCGGCGATCCTTCTTAGCTGCGGCATACCTGTCATCAAATTGATAGGGTTCATAATACTCACTGGGATAATCGCAAGCCTCGTCGGAGGAGGAGGAGTAGTCGAGCGGCGGCGCTGTGGGCGCTTGGTGGGCTTACGGTGAAGCTTGCCCTTGTCGGCTCTCAATGACCGACTGGATGCGATTGAGGTGCAGTTGGTGCTGAGATGTCGAGGGCATAATCCCTTTGCCCTTGTCAAGACGGGCGTTGCTTGGCCCGGCCACGGTGGTGTGTTACAACGGCGGGTTGGCCGTTCCAAGGTTGGGAGTGGGGTCGGTGGCCTTTTCACTTCGTAGTTGGGCCACCAATTGTCGGAGTTCTTGGATCTCCCTTTGCTCAGCCGAGAGCTCCAATATGGGGTCTTGTTGTTGTTGAAGTCCGGTGTCGATCACCGTGTTGGACGAGTTGTCTTGGTTGCCATCTTCGTTGCCATTGCCACTGGTGGGAACCGAGAAGCTACCTATCACAATAGGACCAGACATCGAAGTAACAATGCACAACAACAACACAACCAAAGATAAAGCAAGCACTCACAAGTCACAAAAGTTCATGAAGGGAAGGCAAGGTCTTTAGCCGTGAGGGCGGCTTAAGGGAAGCAAAATAATTGAGATATGCAAGCAAGAAATCAATGAAATAACTTAACAAATTTCTTAATTACTTACGCAACTAATCACTCAACATACAAGACAAACCTTCAAGCATGAACCTAGACAATGGAGAGGTAGAGAAATGAGCCTAGCCGAATAGGGGAAGAAGTTTACCTTATTTTGGCTATGCTTTTTTTTTTTTTTTAAAGTCGATTGTCTTTTTTTTTTTTTGAATTAATTCGACTTTGACTTTTTGGAATTTTGAATTTTGAAATCCGAAATCTTTTTGATTTGATTCGGATATGATTGTAACAAATAAAAGCAAAGATATTCGGCTAAGTGACTAATTGGGAAAGAAATCACAATAAGCGCGTGATAGGAGAGAGAGAGATTCGGTGGAGATTTGGTGGTTAATTACTATCCAATTAGGCTAGATATGGTAAGCAATAATCACGCAATTAACAAACAAATCAATCAAGCAAATCTTGGCAAATCTCATGCATGCAAATCCCTAAAATTTCGCTAGGGTTATCAATGAAGATCGGCCAAGAGAATCTCTTGTGGAACCGATTTGGACAAGAAATTTTCGCAAGAAATTTTTTTGTAACAATGGCGGAAGCTTTGGATAATGGTGGAGAAAGAAAAAAAAATCGTGAACAAAAGCAACTAGAAGCGACTTACAAGACCTTTGGCTCTGATCCAGTTGATGCGTCCCTATCTCCGGATGCCGGCACGAAGGTCGTGAAGGCGAGGATCTCATCTTGTAGTGGGTCGCCGGACTTGAGTCTCAAAGGCCTGCCGTGGAACCCTTGGCTTCGGCCTTGATGTATTGCACGAAAGGTCTCGGGATGGCGAGGTGAATAGTGACTTTAGAGGTTATCGGACACGGGTGAGTGTCCGAGAGCAGCGGCGAGAGGTCTCCTGGCATCGGCAACAGCGAGAGCAGTCTCGACAGCGAGGGCGTCGGCGAGGCTAGACCCAAAGACACTGGACTGGGCTTGTTGGCGGCAGCGACAGCGAGGGCACTTGTGACAACGAAGGCGACACCGAAGAGGAACCCGAAGACAGCGAGTGGGTTCGTTGGCGTCGGCGAGGGCGATGACACTCGCAAAGGCATGGGCGATGGCGATGCCGATGAAGATGGTGATGGCAATGGTGTTGGCGATGTCGAAGGCCGTAGCGTCGGCAACGGATGGAAGGATGGGCCCGATGGACTCGAGGGTTGATAGGGCTCGAATGGGTTCGAGCAAGAGCCGAAGAGACGGCGGTGAGGGATATAATCGGAGGGACTCCGATTTGGTGCCGTAGCGTCGGCGCGGGTGAAGGGGATGAGAATTAGAGTTTTTGGTGATGCAGACCCTAAGGTGGAGGCGTTGGCTCTCAACAATCTACTTAGGATAAAATGGTGTGTAACCTTGTTACAAAGCTAGGTTTAGCATTATAAAGGCATTCGTCCTTGGATGGGCCGCGACACATAAATGGGCTAGCCCACTATGCAATAGTAGGCACACGCCCGAAAAGGAAGTGCTCGAGCCAGGTATGAAGTTGCTAAACATAGTAAGTTCCATAATTAGCAATGCTAAAAATAGAAAGATGCTAAAATGGGAAAGTGTTCAAAATAGCATATAAATACATGACATAAACCTCTAAACCCTAAAATGGGCAATGCCAACACTTGTGCCTTTGCAATGCTTCGGCGGCGGCGATAATGACGACGTCGAAGGTCCGGGGGAGGCTCGCTGGGGCAAAGGTGTGGCGCTGTCGTGGCTTAGGCTTCTAGAGGCTCCTCAAGTGAAGTGCTCGAGCCAGGTATGAAGTTGCCTGGCTGGATGTCATCTGGGCCGACAAGGGTGATAAGTAGCCTTAGGGCAGGCGCAGACTCAGGGGCGCCTTGGCTGGCTACCAGGTGTGTGACTAGGGATTGGGTAGCCTCTGAGATGGCTTTGGCGCGAGCCCTAGTCACAGGCCCATCACTGCGTAGTGACATGCCTTCTTCCTCTTCGGTGGCACTCATGGCGGGTAGGGTCGCATCAACTAGCCACCTTCAACTGGCCCTCGACCTCGGCAATCCGCCTATCAGCAATGTCGCTCAATTATTGCACATTAGAAAACAAAACAAGCGAATACTGAAGGGCCTGTGAACAACAAAACATGTAACAAACATTGAAGACATGTACATTGACAGAAACACTTCATACAAAAACATTTTTCTACTTACTCGCCAGGCGGCCGCCCCGGCCTCATCAATGCAATCGATGGGATGCAGATCACCAATCTCCTTCTTGGCCTCAGGGTCCAGAGTATGAAGCAAATCCTCCAAATCTCTCTTCTTCACCATGCCCACTGAAAGTTCCGGGGCACCAGACACCTTCCTCTTCGCCCCTGAAGTTTTAGATGATGGCGAGTCTAAAGCAACGACTCTAGCTGACGAAAGAGCCTTGGCTTCAAACTTAGCCAACGAAGACGCTTTCGCCGCCGACAACTTTTGGTCCAGAAGACTCTTTTTGGACAGACGAGCACTCGACCTCGCACCCCGGGATACTGTCAGGCAAGTACAAACGTATAAGCATATGGTCACTCCAAAGACCACCCACATGCATACCTGAAGAAACGAACAGGTGCCTTTAGTGACAGAAGTGGACGGAGTCACCATGCTCGAAGGAAGGGCTAAAAAATTCACATTCTTAAACGATCTATCAGCCTCCGAGAAGGCAAAAAAACCTCAGAAACCGCAGCAAAGTCGGAATCCGTCTTCTCTCCTGGGCTTGGCACTAAAAAAAGAAACACGTAAGCACCAGTTAACAAGACATCAAAACATAAAATTTCAAAGACTAACACGATACCTGTCGTCCTCCAAACGTCGCGTAAGAAAGAGCAGTCGAATCCCCCCTCAAGCGACTTCTTTTCAACAAAGAAAAATTACGACCTCCATCCGCGATCGTTCACATTAAGATTTAAAGCGATTGGCTGCCTATCTGGCCTAAGGCGTATTTGGAAGCGGGAAGAACCCCGACTACTCAAATAGTACGAATACCAGAGAGCATCAAAGTCAAAATCGATTTCAACACTAGACACCAAAAGGTCGATTACCCTAAGAAGACGCCATTCATGCGGCATCACCTGGCATGGGGCAAGGTTAAGGACAGACAAGAAATTCCTCACCAGACTCGAGAAGGGAAAAGAATGGCCTATTCTGAAGGGGTATTCACAGAAGCAAACCCACCCGTCGCGACACCAGGCGGCCCGCTCTTGGGGTAAGGGAAGACGAGCCACCGTCTCAGAAGGAAATTGACCCACTTCTAAAATCACATCCAATTCCGATTGGGTTAGGGTTCCGGCCAGGGAATCTTCCAAACTGAGGAGATTCGAGGGGGAGAACTCGCTACCTTTCCCACCGATGCCATAAGATGAAGCTCTGAACTTCTTTGATCTTGGAAATGACATGATGCAAGTAGAACGGTAAGAAATTCAAAAAAAGTCCTTACCTTTGAAACAGAAAACCTTTCGTGAACAAGAAAGATGATGATGAAAAGAAAGGGAAATGACTGCCATTTATGGGAAACTGCTCACCTGCGGTCAAATCTATCAACCAATAGGAGAGCAACACGTCATCAATCCACTACAGCAAATCGGCAAGGAAAAGATCACGTCCAGAAAAAGCACGAGAAGAAGAAATCCAACCGCCCATCAACTGCCATTTCCGGCCTGGTTCGATTCCTTGGGGAAATTGTTAGGCCTCACTCTTAATGGACTCTCAAATGAAGCGGCCCAGTAAGCGAAGTGATCTTTTCATTTTGAAGCGACCATCGATTAGGCGACAAAGCAGAGATCACGGCAACAACATGATCGGAGACATTAAAAAAAACCCAGATCATAGAGGTTGATATATCCTTCCATATAACAGTTACAAAACTGAGTAAGCAAACCATAAATACCACAAGATCATGGCAATCTGGCAATAAAATCTAGTAAGCGAAGATCATGGAGAGAAAACGGCTAGTTTAGCCATATCGTTGGGAAATTGAGTGTGTATATAGAGGGGTTAGAAATCATTGTAAAGGACACAAGCATTTTTTGACATAATACAGACAACTACTCTCCTATTTACAGTCATCAGAATTCTTTAGTTCGAATCCGTGTTCTAGCACTAAAACGACTGGCGTCCAGCTCCTTTGATTCGACCAACCTTTTATTCAGAGGAGATAAGCCAGTCTTTGTATTCTTTTAGTCTTATTACGTTTACATCTCTAGTTGATTTGGATTATCTAGATATTGTCAATCTAATTGTTGTCTAGTTGCCCTTCTTTAAGCGATTCAGGTCGGTTCGATCTTTTTCGCCCAAAACACGTACCTTAATAATTGGATAAAATAAAAGCCGGTGATTTTTCATCACATTCGAGATTTGTCTTCATCGTAATTATTCAATCATTTGATCTCACGTTACCCATTTCCTACACACAAGATCCACGCATGTTACATTGGAGGCAAAAGTTTAGTGACACGAGAAATGAGTATCCCCCATACAAGTAAATCTGGTCTTTTTTTTTGGTGTTGTTGAATTCCAAGGTGATCTTCAGTCGTTACTCTGGCAATTTCGGTTAACCTTTTTGACCAACTTCACTTGATTTTTCTTATGGAAGCGACCTGAACACAGAAGGAAAAGAACCTTGAACCTTGATGACATGAAAGCACTCGAGGGAAGGGAAGCCCTCATAAATCACCTCTGACGCTCAAGTTAATTAGTATTTGTGATCCACCAAAAGAAACTTTTGAGAATTCAAGAGAAGAGAATTTTCTCGAAGAAGAATAAGGGTGATCGGATTTCGAGATAAGGGGGAAAACAATCTCCTTTGCCATCACCGTAACCTTTCCTCTTGTAGGGTATATTTCTGCCTTGGGGATGAAGACGGACCGAAAAGGGATGCCATTATTCATTCATACTTTCCTTTTTATACCTCTTCCTTTCTCCTCCTTTTTCTTCCTTGGGCGGATTGGTTTTTTTGGGCCATTCCATCTGCTCCTCCCTTTTAGGCCCAAAAACCTTCATGGGCTATTTTATGTTGGGAACTCCAATCCCCATGTCTGCCCCCCAAGCCTTTCGCTACGCATAGCACAACGAAAGCTTAACTCGGAGTGGTATCTGGTTCCATCACGGAGGAACAAAGTGTTGTCAGTAGCCCTTCTCTTCTTCTATTTACCTCGAGCGGGATTTTCGAGAGGAGCTTCTTTTACATGTATCAAGATGCCTTTGGGGCGTTTAAACTACCAACCTTCTACTTTCTTGCTCCTTCTTCCCAAATGAGTTTACTTTCATTTTTCCATGGTGTCCTCTATAAACTCGGGGTTTAGTTAATCTCATTGTCTCATGCCTCATCTTATGTCGAGTTCAGGAGAAAATGAGATAATTCAACATGGATCTCGCTTCTAGGTTGTATTTTACTGAGATCTTGGTAATTGTGTGTACATCACCCTTGCCTGGAGGGGACACAAGGCTCATCCGTCCTTCGGCTGGACCATCTTCCATTGTTGTCGCCACCTCTCTAGCGGGGGAAACACGGCGGGAGTGTCTCTCGAGCAATTACTCTTCTTCTCTTCTCTTTGTTGTGATGGCTCCTTTTGGCAAAGGATTGATATGGGGAAAAGTAATTGTCCCGATGCGGGGCTTCAGATAAGGTGTTGTACGCGGAGTGGAGCTTTCCTCTCTTTGTGGGAGATTCGCAACGCCGATCAACATGGTGAGGAGTATCCCTCTAGCTTCCATCGTGAAGCAGAAGGGGAAGGTTTTGGTGGCCCCACGTGCCAACTCCTGCATCCCCGTCCATTGTGGAGCCATTGGTTTGTATGCTTCGCGAAATTGAAGGAGGCAACGATAGTGTGTAACTCTCAGCATCAGCGCTCCTCTTAGAGCCTTATGCTCAGCAACATTGAGCATTCATAGCACCGCTTCGTGTACTTGAGCCTTGGGCTCTTCGTGGATCTTCTATGTGCTTCCGATAGCGATCTAGGATTAGTTGATTTTGTATCTACATTGGTTATCTTTCTACACGTGTAACTCTCTAGGTTTGGTTGTTTCTTCAACCATGATGTAATCACTCGAACTGCTTCTTTGAATAATAATCACTATGGATTGTGGCTACTCTAATGGGTTCTTGAGACTCGTTCACATTTATTCATATTCCTTATTCTCGTTTAGTTAACCCCAACATGTTTTTCTTGGTAAATTAGTTGTCCATTATCTTCGCGGAATGGTTACTGCTTAATGTTGTCTTTGTGGTATTCATCCCTCCTCTTTTTGAAGTTTTGAAATGCGAACCAATTTTTACTCCCAAGTGACAGATCAAATCTCGCGTTTCAAAAGTATAAATGTGCTTCATTCTCCGCTAAGGGAAAGAGTCTGTAGCTTCTGGCTTTTTTACTGTTATCTTTGATTCTACTGAGAGGGTGACTATGTTTGAACCCTTGGAGGGTATTTTCTATTCATCTTCTTGGTGTCATGTGGTCGCACACTGAGTCATTCTTTTCAACGATATCTCGATTTCCTTTGCTTTTATTTCTTGCTTCCTTTTACTTCACTTTTACTATTTGCTTTACTCTTCTTTTGACTCTTTTTTACTCCCGTTTTAGGGTTATTTAGGGATTGTACTTCGCTGACACACTCTTTTTGGGCGAAATTGCATTGCTCCGGTCGCCGGGTTCTAGAGGCTTTGATCAGTGGCTTTTTCGACGGTTTGCTTCAGCTCTTATCCGACGCTTCTGGTTCAGCCGCTCATCCATCGCCTCCCCTCTTTCCTTTTAGGGTATGTGCTATAGTCTCCTCTCTAGGTCTATATGGTGTCGGATCATGTTCTTTTTCCTCCTGAGGTGGCATCGTTTTTCTCCTTACTGGGTTCTACTTGATCTTTTCTTGTTTTCCTAACAAGGTTTTTTCTTCTTGTTTGGGAGTTTTCGTTAGGTCTTCGCTTTCTTCTTGTTATGGGTTTGGTTGCAAGTTATACCAACGTGTGTCCGTCATTCTCGTTGCGTCGCGTGCCCTTTGAATCCAACAAGTCGGGTGATTTCCGTGAGCGTGCGTACTCATTCACCGGCTAGGTCTATTGATGAGCCCCAAACCTTGACAGAAAGGGACGAGGAGGAGATGATGAGCCTGAGGTCCACTGGCCCCGTCACCGGAGCCCATGCTTACGCCATTGCGCGCGCCACACATAACACTGTCACCCGGGCGCTCGCATACAAGGGCGCCGTTGTGGCGTCGGCCTCATTTGTGACACTAGCAACCATCGCCAGCTCCTCGGCACCCAGAACCCTAGTGCGCACCCCAGTGCTCACGACAACGACACTCCCTTAGCGCCATGTCGCCCCAGCGCACGACGCTCGATGCCTTGGCACGAGCCTAGCGGCGCCTCTCGCGTCGCCCTGGCTGCGAGCCTATGATTCTATGATATTTCCATTAAGAGCCGGATATTTTGATACTTTCCGCTTTGAGGTTATTTCTCTATTTTTAGTAGTTTTTATTTAAGGGCGTGTGTGTTTCTTGTGTTAAGACCATCAACCCATTAGTTGTTGGATCAGCCCATGGGCGAGTGCTCTTCGCTATATAAGCCAAGAGATGTCATTTTCTTCATCACATTTAGATCCCTTGTGCTCGATTCCCGCTCGCCCAACCTCGATCCATTCGAGCGCATGAGCATCGTTGGCTGCCACCCCATGGAAGCCATCATGTATCCGACTATCCGACGAAGAGGCGATCAAAAGGCAATTGCTCCTTGACCACGCTGCGGCACTGAGGCGATCATGGAATCATCCAAGGACTTATATCGCATCAATTGGTATCAAAAGACTCTAGTGGTCAAGGTTAACTCTTTCCTTCTCAATCTACTTTTTTTGCACTTTTATCTCTCCATTGATCTACCACCACCACCGCCGCCGCCTCCATCACTTCTACCAAAACCATATAATCTTACCACTGCCGCTGCACTCCTAACCCTAGGATCAAATAAGTCTTCACAAGACTCATCCTTGGTCACAAGAAAATTTCCAAAAAAATATTGTCTAGCTGATCCCCGATCATGCAATTCGATATTAGTTGCAATTCGATATTCTTGTTTAGTCATTCGGTTATTGCAATATTTTATTTCCTTATTTTGAGGCATCAATCTCTCTCTTATCTCATGCATATATACAACTTATTTTTCTCTGCATCAAAAAAATATTAATGTTTCCGATTTTGTTCAAAAAAAGAAAAGAAAAACAAGTCGTCCAAATAAAAAAAAATATATCGAAGGATGAGCAAAAAACATGTCTTAGGCAAGGGAAACACCCTACACCATGGCAACAAGAACCACTAAGCTTCTCCTTCATCGTCTAATTTCCCTATGTGTGGTTTGAAATTGTCTTGCATGATACCTTGTGTAACTACTCTTGACTATCAACTTGCAACTTGTGTTTCGAATTGATTGCATAGTCTCACTTCATTGATATTGCTTCATTTTTTGAATTGCTTGACATTACTCCCTCACGGACGACCAAATTAGTGTCATTTGCCGAGTGAGAATCTTAGTTGTTGAGAGACAAGGCGAGACTTGTCTTGATTGTTGTTTGCTTTTGATTTCATTGCGCGATTTGATCCTTGTTTGTTTTAATGGTGACCATAGGTACCTTTTCAAAGGATGGTCCCACCAATCGAGAGGACAATCAGCCTCGCGTCCTCACGGTGGAGCAAAAAAAAACTGCCGAGATCGCCGAGTTGAAAAGGAAGCTGACACAATTGCCAAGCCAACAACGCGCGCCATCTCGGGTGCTAAAATCGCAACTTCATGACGCCGACGTCGACACTCGGCGCCGCGACAATGGAAAGGGCCAAATGCTTTCTTCCTCCACTCATCCTTTCTTGCGGTGCCTCAACTCCGTCATTGTGAGCCGCCAAGCCAATGAGCTCATCCGTGACCGCTATGAGCCCATGCCTGATGAAGACACCGACGATGGTTCTGACTGTTGGCTCCTGGATGATTACCGTTAGCAAATGCGTTTGAAGATCACCCTAGCTCACCAAGGCACCAAGACGCCCTTAGAGTTCATCGCGAAGATTGAAGACCTACACCACAAGGCCGGTATGAGTGCGTCCCCTTCGGCCATACACACCAAAATTTTGAGTGGTTTGAACTTATCCATTTACGACCAACTTGAGGTGCTTCCATCAAGGACCTCAACCAACTCACCCATAAGGCCATACAGATCCACAACAAACTCATGCGCAAGAAGCGTGAGTCATGGATCAGCTCAACCCCGAAAAGGTATATGTTGGATCGATTAGTGTTATGTTAAGAAGGTCTATGACCTTCACAGAGAATGCAACGGAAATGTAAAGCTAATGCAATGGATATGACGATAAATACAACACAAGCACTTGGAGTGGAAACTCTAATTAACCAACTAGTTAATTACAAAAAAAACACTACCCCAAGCTTCTCGCTTGAAGGAATTTAGCTCTTACTATCTACTCCCCCTCCCACTCGTACCTTGCTCTCAATCTCTAAGATCAAGTCACACTTGACTCTTCTCTCCCCTGAGCTTCTCGCGCCCTTTGGTTCACTCTCTTTCAAGTGAACTTGCTTTTACATAAGGCGATTCCACCCCTTATATAATCGCTAGCTGAAATCGTTGTTCTGTACCACACATCCGACACTACCTCCTAGGGTTGTTTCTCTAGCCTCATAGGTCTCTTTTTTCTCATCGCTTCCGACCTCCATATATGGTATGGTCTTCGCTCCACTTTCCTGAGCCATACTCCATAGGCTCAAGACATTCCCAAAGAGGCAAATGGACAAGACTGCTTTTCTACGTCTGCGCCAGACAGTCCTTGTCCTTTTTCTTTCTTCTCTTCTCAAGATTGTCATCGTTTGTTTTCTTTTGAATATGCCTTGATCAGAACCACCTAATGTCTCTATAAGCTGTTCTTCCCAAGCCTTGTTGAGCTCCAGGGCCAGTTGTACTTGTCTCTTATTGGACCAAGATGTAGCCGTTGTGCCAACTGCCTAGCTCCAGCGTCTAGGACTTCTCTTCTATGTATACTTCACATTGTCTCAATCACTCTATTGATCTCGATACTGTTTAATATTTTCTGACGCATCCTGTACTCTGTTCCTATGACACTTAGTCCACACGTTAATCCTTGGAGGTTTGTAACCATCAAAACTGAGGAGTTTATGGACTCTAAAGTTCACCACGCTTAAGATTCAAACAAATGCCCCCCTTTTGATGGTGACAAATTCCAAAACATTCAAGCATAAAATTGAGTATGAAGACATATCATGTATAGTTCCCCTTCAGAAAAATAAGGTATCACGCTTTGTATGTTCCTCATATGTTAGTCATCTCAATCACATTCCCCCTTTTGGCATCATCAAAAAGAAGTTAGTACTAGGAGAAATAATAGAGAGAGTATAGTACTGCAAATACTAGAAATATTGTCATTGATTTCAAATTTCAAGTGCAAAAACTGTCGGCACGTACAGGTCCGTCACAAAATAACAAAAAAAAAAACTTTCATCTTAAGACACCTAGCATGATTGCAACTTGCTAAAAACAACCAAAGCATATAGGAAATAATGAGCTATGAGTGGAAAGAGGGATACGAGAGGTAAGGAAAACAAGGGTCCAGGTCTGATAGACTAATCTTCTGCATCAACACATCACAGTATCTCCGTCATGCCTTCCCTGACGTACTACACGTCCTTCCTCAGACCATGGATCTCCTTGATAAGCTCCCTAAGAAGCTCATCGTTCATCCTCACCTGCTCAACTGTTTCCTCTTTGGGTTCTTCTCTAACCCTCACAGCCTTCATCTTCTCCCATTGACCGTCCACAAACTGAAATAACATCTTGTTCAGTGTAGGCTCGTCCAGTACTCTGCCAGTTCTCACTTTCTTCTATGGCAAGTACAGGTCGTGGTAGGCCAATATTTGCTTTTCTACAATAGGGTACGTGAGCACATGTTTGGGGCTTGTCTTAGCATAAGACATGTGCAACATCATCAACCTTCGAAGGTTGATTGCTTCTCCTTTAACATCCAGTCTAACACCAAGTAGTCTAGAATGTGCAATGAGTTGCGCTTCTGCTCCCGTGGTACCACGTTACTTACTACCAAGTGGTACAGTACCCTGTGTAGTATCCCGATCTTGTTGCAATATACCTCTCATTTCGCTGGCGGGTCCTCATCCTAAGAGATCCTTTTGATCATTTCCACTTGATCGTAGTCTTGCGGCCATGACCCCTTGTGATGTTCAACATAGTCATGGTGCAGCACCCCAAGAATCTTACTCAGCTCTATGCTGAAGAAATTGTAAGTCTCCCCTTCCAGCGTATAGGACCCGCTAACCATCATCTTTTTGTTCGTGATGACCAGCATTGAGTAAAACTCCCGTACCAGCACAAGATCATATACCTCCTCTTCCTTGAACATATTCTCCCATTTATGCCTTGTTAGCAAATCCAACACCTCATCCAAGGCAAACTCCTCCAGAAACTCCTTCCGCAACACCACACTCCGACTAAACTCCCTCTCCGACATGTCGATTACCTCTTGGTTTTTTGCAGGAGGTGCCTTCTTGGCGGTTCTCCTCGTGCTCTATTGGGGTTCGATGATGGTGTCCTTCTTCGCCTTTTTAGAGTGGGTCACTCTTGTCGGGGGAGCCATCTCCCACCTTCTAACCCATCTCTGTCAGAGGAGGGTGCTCGATTGCTCTTCCCTTTGCTGTTGGCCACCTCCTTAGGAGTGTCCTCCTCCTTATCTAGGAATGAGACTAGATCCTTAGCCAGTTCGGATGTCGTAGAACCCCTTTGCTCCTTGCTTTTATCACCAGCGTCCTCACCCATCGCCTCCTCCTCCTCATCCTTCTCTTTTTCGAGACCTTGAACGGCCTCATCACCTATTTATGACTCATGGTATGCGTACACTTGGAGGGACTTGGAGATGTTGAATCGAGGGCCCATGGAGGTCACGAGGACCATGATTTGGTCGAACGAGCCACATTATCTTGGCTCACTCACATGCAAGGGATGTTGAATGCTTATCCATAGTTTCTCGTTTAAGACTCTCTATTAGTGGCAGTCTGTGAGGCTCAATGTTTCTACTTTGCTATTTTTGGTATTTCCTAGCTACGTTATATTTAGTATTTCCTTTAATCTATTTTGAGACATAGGAGTAGCTTGAGAAGAGCTATGGCCGGCCCTATTGGGGGCATGCCATCACTCTTGAGTTTATATCTTATTTTCTCTATTTATACCTTTGTTTTATAATAATGAAAGATCGATTGAATTTCAGAGTAACTTGGCTAAGTTTCTTTCTTAGTACAAAACTTCATCTTTTCCAGAAGATTATTCATTCAAACAAAAGCAACTTTCGTGTTCATCAATCAATCAATTCGGATCTACAACAATCACCCAAATTTCCCGTTTTCAACACTGTGCGCTGAATTTGTTTTTGTTCGTCCTGGAGTTCTACTTGTCCAATTGACGTGAAATTTGGAAGAGTTCTATGTCCTTCGCGATATTTAATCTCGAGTTGGAATCACTCAATTCAGACATCGGAGGAGAAAGTTATACTTCACCAAAGACGAGACCAAAAACAGAGATTTCTTGCACGCCAAGGCGAGTTCTTTCTATTCAAGAACATGGCAACCAAGTGATTTCACATCAAGTGGTATCAGATTCCTAGGTTGAGGAAAGTATTCCTTGTTTATGATCTTTCAATTCTTCAAAATTTTCAGCTTTTAACATCTTTCTTGACCGATCCACCATCCTACCGCACAAGATCTTGTTTTCTTTCTTTTCCTTGTGTTTTCTTGAACCATTACCGCCACCACCACTCGACCACCCCTTGACCACCTTGATACCACCAGCACCATACCCTTCTGCAACAGCAACGATGCACCACAACCCCAAGGACGAGCCTTTGCCGTGCAAAACACTAGAGTGCCACCGAAGCCCTAGCTTGCCTTAGGATTGTCTTGCGCCCCAAGGTTTCATCTTTAGGAGTTAGTTTGGATTTTGTTTGCTTTGTTTTCTTGTTTATCAATCAAGTTGTGGCCTTTCATGATTATTCTTTCTTTAGTTCAATTCTTGCATGCTAAGTCCTGAATTTCTTGTTCTTGAACAATCTTGCTTTGCAACTTGCGTTTTTTCTACCCTTTCTTTTCTTCTCTTTGCAGCCGTGTTTCCATTGTTATTTGCTTGATTTCTTGCTCTTGGATTCACCTAATATGAGGTCAAGTAAAAAAAATGAAAATCAAAAGTTCAAAATTGCTTGCTTGATTGCTTTCTTGCGCAATAAAACATCATCAAGAATCATCAAGAACTCAGCCAAAGGCCAAGAAAAGTTCAAGAAAAGGCTTAGACAAGATTTTCCTAGGGTGATTGAGTGAGTTTTCTTGTGATTAACTTGTTCCTGATTGTGTGACTTGCAAGCAAGGCAAAGACTTAAACAAGATTTGATTCCTTTATGCACATTGATGCCCTACGTGATTACTTGTTGATTACATCACATTTGTCTCTCTTGGACAGCCTTGCATATATGTTGTTTTGCCTGATTGTTCTTGATTAGGGTAATTCTTTCCTTGTTTGCAGAGTTGCCCTTTAGTTGGAAGTTCTTGCATAAGTCTTCTTGTTTCTTGAACATGATTTCTTTGCATCAATTTCCTTACTATCTTAGCTTCATTTCTTACCATTACTTTCGTTGAAAATCCTACCTCACCCTAGCTAGAATTTTTTGGGTGTTGAATAAGCTAACAAGGCCCTTCTTGTTACTTGATACTTGAGGCATTATTTTGGTACGTTCTTGATTGATTTTGTGCAACCCACATGGCCACTCACAAGTCTCTTCTTGTGTCTCACCACGCCCTTACAACACAGGCTACATCAGCCATGGACCAAAGAGAGCATCTGTTCCATTCTAGGTGTACCGTGGAGGATGTCACCATTGGCTTTGTCATTGACAGCGGGAGTTGTGCTAATCTGGTTAGCACACGAGTGGTTGATCATCCCAAGCTACCTACTACACCACACTCGAGACCTTACTCGCTGCAATGGCTTTCAGACGGCAACGACGACAACTTGGTCACAACTCAATGCGTGATCAAATTCAACCTAGGTGACTACCATGATGAAGTACTATGTGATGTCATCACCATGGAGTATACACATATGGACCTTGGTCGCCCATGACAATTCGATCGTTGGGTGAGCCATGATTACTTTAGGAACCAGTACATCTTCAAGCACAATGGGAAGAGGCGCTCGCTCATCCCACTCACACCACAAGAAGTGCAAGTGGATCAAGAGTATCATGAGAGGGCCTTGCTAAGAAAAAGGCATAAGAGGCCAAAGAAGCATCCACACAATTGGCTCTCACGATGACCACTTCGGCAAGCGATGATGACCTCACACCGAAAACCGACCACATGGAGCCCATGGCTGTCCCTTGCAGCCTCATTGACGCACCAAATGGTTCCGGAGATGACCATATCCAGCAAATGAAGGAGCCACACGGGGCTGCAGCCGTGCGCGCTGTACATGCCATTCCGGCGCTGCTAGCCGAGCCCAATCAGGAGACCACCTCGGGCAATCCACCCACTTCGACCAAGGAGGTTGCAAAGGGGCCTAAGGAACCTCTTTTGGGTCCTTTACTTGGTTATCCTCACCACGTGTTTTTCACAATCAAAGGGAGCAAATCATATCCTTCACTTGTTATTCATAGCTCTTTGCTCCATGGTTTTTCTATGTCTTCCTTTCCTTCTTAGCCCAAGTCTTGGGAGCATAGTTTGCCTTTGTTGAATTTTGTTGTGTGTAGGTCACTACTTCAAGCGCCATGGCCTCCATCGCTAGCTTTGACGCCTGTTGCACAATCACCATCACCTAAGGTGTTATTGCCCTTACCTTGGGAGGAGCATTTGGATGCTAAGGTGTCACCCACTGCAGTCCACCGTTGCTTGTTGAAGCCTTGCTCACTGCCACTCCCGGATCCTACTCTTTTGACATGTACTAGGCCACTTGGCTTCAAGGAGGAGGGACCATGGCTTCTCATTGAGGCATTGAAGGAGCCCCCCAACCCCGGACACTACAACTTTATGATGCGAGCACATGTTCCATCATTGCACCTCGAGGAGGCTAGCTATCCTCCTCCTAGGAAACGCAAGCTTGATCTTGATGCATCATGTTCTTGGAAAGGAGTGAAGAAGATTAGGGACTATGATTATCATCTCCATGTGCCCAACGAGATTATGGTTTCTACACCCATGGCTGCACTTTCTTCCTTCTTTCCTTCCTTACTTCTCGAGTCGAGGACGATTCGAAGCCAAGTGGGGGAGAATGATGACTCATTGTCTGCGTACACTTGGAGGGACTTGGAGATGTTGATTCGAGGGCCCATGGAGGTCAAGAGGACCATGATTTGGTTGGACGAGCCACCTTATCTTGGCTCACTCACATGAAAGGGATGTTGCATGCTTATCCAAAGTTTCTAGTTTAAGACTTTCTATTAGTGGCTACATGTGAGACTGGATATTTCTGCTTTGCTATATTTGGTATTTCCTAGCTACTCTATATTTAGTATTTCCTTTAATATAATTTTAGACATAGTAGTAGCTTGAGAAGAGGTAGGGCCGGCCCTATAGGAGGCATGCCATCACTCTTGAGTTTCTATATTGTTTTCTCTATTTATACCTTTGTTTTATCATAATAAAAGATAGATTGAATCTAAGAGTAACTTGGCTAAGTTACTTTCAAGGTTGTTAAGTCCAAAACTTTATCTTTTCCAGAAGATTATTCATTCAAACAAAACCAACTTCCGTGTTCATCAATCAATTCGGATCTAGAATAATCACGCAAATTTCCCGTTTTCGCATTGCGCACTGAATTTGTTTTTGTTCGCCCTGGAGTTCTACTTGTTCAATTGACGTGAAATTTGTAGGAGTTCTAGTTTCCTTCCTGATCTTTAATCTAGAGTAAGAATCACTGAATTCAGACATCGAAGAAGAAAGTTATACTTCTCTAAAGATGGGACCGAAAATAGAGATCTCTTGCGTGCCAAGGTGAGTTCATTCCATTCCAGAATGTGGCAACCAAGTGATTTCACATCACCTATCTCCTTTACAGTGTCGAAGGAGACGTCTTGTATTTCCATCTCCTCCTTCTCTTTAGCCAGAACCAAGGCGGTGGTTTTATCCTCCATAGGGCTCTACACCTCCTCATGCTCTTACGGTGGGGTCTTTTGTGGTGAAGATTGGGTTGCAATGGATTTTTGTGGAGTCGTGTTGAGAAGCTTTGGTGAGAGACTCTGTAAATTGAGCGAGAGCATCACCACTCATCATAGATATGAATTTCCTGGTCAAGGTTTGTGGGATTTCGGATTCGTCTATGGTGACAGAAGTGTTGGGAGTTAAAGGGTTTGATTCAGTAGCCATTTGAGATAGTTCTATGAGGGTAAGATTGAAGATAGAGTAGACATGTGGAAGAGTGCAAGAGCATTTGGTATGCAAGAGTATTTGGAGGAGGAAGTGCAGAGAGAGAGAGAGAGAGAGAGAGAGAGAGAGAGAGAGAGAGGGGGGGAGAGAGAGAGAGAGAGAGAGAGAGAGAGAGAGAATAATACAGTGGCGTTAAGATCACAATCCCTTAAATATAGCTCCTTCAACGGTCATATCCCCTTCTGATTTTGTAGTAAATCTCTTCCGAATTTAACTCTTTCACCCAACGTTCACCTGCACCCTTCCAACGTTCACTCCCTACTTTAAAATCTTACATGTATTTTTTCCTAAAAAGTTGTTTTACCGTTTCAACGCTCAAGACCCAATGTCTGCCTCTGTGCTATGTTGACACACGTTTTGTTCAATTCTAGCTGTTTGCAACCCTTTTCGATTGTTTCCCTTACCTTACCTTTAGAACATAGTGTACCTTGGTTGAGGGTAGTGTACCAGAAGTAGTACGAATAAGAACCATGGAAAAAATAATATATGCATGAAAACATTTTCAATTTTGTCGATCATGTAAAGTAATCCTCAATTGTGAATGACAAACAATAGGCTCATAAGGGTACTTAAACATGATAGGCTAGGGTGGCTATAGGATCAACCATCCATTGGGCTTGTAATGAAGGTTCAGTACATAAGGTTGATCCTTTTTGGGCTAAACAGAAGAAGTACCAATCAATGCACAGAATCTAAATGATGAAAGACTGTCAATTTGTTTTGAAATCATGTGAAGGACATATACACACACATGCAAGGTCTAGCACATTCAAAATGAAACAATGACAATTTTATCTATGACATTCAGACTATACAATCTGTATAATTGCCCCTAGGACTAATATCAAATTCTAGCCAATCATCGAATGTAACGTACCTGAGATGACTTAGACGTCAAGCAATATCATACCATGCTTCATACATAACTTCTCAAAGGGTTCCTGATCAGCGCTACTTTGTAGTATTTAACTAGGAGTTGTTACTGGTGTTTTGGGTACCATTTGGAGATGTTTAGAGCGTATTGTAGAGATTGGAGTTGAGAAGAAGAAGTGTGGATATGGTGGTTTAGAGAAGCTTAAATGAAGACATTAAGAAGATGAGAAGAAACCACTTGAGAAGACCGAAGAGAGGACGAAGTTCAGAAGAGAAGAGGTGCTACAAAAGCAAAATCGCGGTCGCGGCGTTGAGGGCCGCGATCGCGGAATCAACGCGAGGCAAAGGAGCAAGAAATCGAGAATCCGCAATCGCGGAAGAGCATGGCCGCGGTCGCGGAAAAGTCGAGAGAACAGCCATTCAGAAGTTAATTTTCCGCGATCGCGGAAGCTTTCTCCACGGTCGCGGAAATCCCGTTCGTCAGCGCGTCCGAGTTTCCGAAGATTTACTTTTATTTTATTTATTTATTTTTCTTTTATTTCTTTATTCCGGTAGGATTATTTTATTTCCTTTTAAGATTATGTTTTGGTATCTTTAGCTTTAGGTTTTTGGGTTAGGTTATTTAACCTAGTTTCCTAGCAGCCACATAGAGAGCTTTCATCGAAGTTTTTATTCCATTCAGTATTGTTTTCCCTTTGAGTTATGAAGAACTAAGCACCCTTTGCTTAGTCCGACAATTGAAGCCTTCATTTGATATATGATTGTGAGGTTATAATTCTATTCCTATTCCTTTGGATTATATCTTTTCTCTTGAGCTTATTCTTATTGATTCTTATTGATTTGACTGGATTGATCACCTAGTTGATATTAGTAATTGTCTTTTGCTAGGGTTTGGTTATTTCGAGTTGAAATCCCTTATCTTGTGTAGCAACCATGATATTCTAGGACTAGTTGGACTAGTTTATTATGAAAGAGAATTGATTATGTATTAAATGTTGCGAGTTATGGTGTTGCATGTATCCTGGTTAATTCCTATGCTCCATGCTACTATTGTTCTAAATCTTGATAGTTTCTCGTGCGTTCGATAGTAAGGGTTGCCAAGACTAGTTGGACTGGTAGCTAATTCAGAATAGGGACATGAATAATCATAGGAAGGAATAGAGATAACCTAGGACCAATCAATCAAATGAATGGTGGATATGTGTCTGGCTAAGTACTTTTTCCAAATTGATTACAATTTTTGTTTGACTTACTTTAATTACTTGTAATCAACCAACCAACAAAACCCCCCTTTGTTACCTTGACACACTAATCTGCATTAAGAAAGATAACTCCTCCCTGTGGGATTCGACCCTTGCTTGCCTATTCTACTAGTTTAGGTTTTTAAGGATTTTACTTTGATTGGGCACACGACTTTAGCACCCCATCAAATTGGCGCCGTTGCCGGGGATGGCAAGTTTTGTTTTTTCTTTGTGTGTGTTTGTGTGCCAAATTTTGGTGTGGATCTATCTTATGGTCCACACCCGTACTACTAATCTTCCACTTCTGAGTCCTAATACAGAAAATCAGCCAACGAGAGATGATGCAGATGTTTATGACAAAAAGCGGACAGTAGCAGGAGCAACGATATGACCCATATTCCTGCGCATACACTCCAGGGTGGAGAGATCACCCCAATTCGAGTTATGGGAACCAGCAATACCCTCTATATGGTCATGACTACCAGGAGTTCTATCCGAGGCCAGAGTCGTTCTATCAGCAGGGCACTCCACAGAAGTACATTCTAGCCTACGAGCATAGACCACCGGTACCCAATCCAAGTTCCCCCATGTCTACTGAGGATTTACTTCGTTCTCTTACGCAAAGCATGTTCCAACAAGAACAAGAGATGAAGTCCAGTATCCAAAACTTGGAGAATCAGATTGGGCAAATGGCTCAAGCAGTGAACAGAATGGATGCCAGGGCATCAGCGAAACTACTATCTCACCCAATAGTGCACCAGAGAGAGAATGTCTTTTCGATCACCCTACGAGGTACTGAGCAACTGCTTGTCATCGCTTCAGCTGAAAAGGAAGAATAAATTAGTGAGACGGGTGCAGAATACAGCGAGATATTTGCAGAAAAGAACCCGAGACCGCGAGAGGTGTACCACGACCGCGGTTTACTTACTGAGGAGCTGGGCATTCCAGGCAAAGACCGCGACCGCGGTGATGACACCAGCGACCGCGGTGTGCTCTCCGAAGAATATTATTTTTGGGAACATGAAGAATTCCGCGTCCGCGGGGAAGAAGGCCGTAATCGCGGATTGGTCGCTAACGGAAAGCCGAAAAATGGCGAATTTCCGCGACCGCGGATTGATTTCCGCGATCGCGGAAAAATCTCTTGAGAGGGCGAAATGCTCGATGAATTTCCGCGACTGTAGGACCCAATCCGCGATCGCGGTTTGACCGCTGACGTCCAAGATGACTACATTTCCCCCGACTTTCCTCCGCTCTGTACACTGAAGCCCCCAACACCTTTCCCTGAGGCATTACAAGATACTCGAAGGCTGAAGAACAACAAAGAGATCTATGAAACCTTCAGTAACTACGAGGAAAACGCTCCTTTGGTCAAACTGGCAACCAGCATCCCTCGCTGCATAAAATTTTTAAGGGTGTTGCGCAAGATCAAGAAGAAGCCGAAGGGGAAGCACAAGAAGGAAGCCGTGATTCAAACGGTGAATTTCTCCACGCTGGATACGGGGCAGGACAAGCATGCAGCCCCTGAGATGTTGGGTAGGCCATTTCTGAAGATGGCAAGTGCAATCATTGATGTGAACAGCGGTCCACCCACCATGAAGTGTAGGAGCATGGGGGTAAATCTCAACATAGAGGATTCAAAGAGACACTCCCCTGATCGAGACCCCGAGTGTCCAGTTGTTGTGAGCAACCCGGGATGATTAGAGAGCACCAAGTCGAGCCACGACAATAACTAAGGCGCTGTGCGGGAGGCAACCCGAGGTATGTATATTTTTTTTCTTGTCTTTTCATTCCATGTCTTTAGTTGTTTTTATTTTATCTTGTGTTATTTTGTTGTTGCTTTTGTTTTTGCTTTATACTAACCTGCAGGAAGGAGACTCGAAGAAAAATTGAAGACGGTGAACTACGCACCAGAGTCTTTTCCGCGGGAGCGGAAATTTTTCCGCAGGCGCGGAAAAGTTATTGTAAGTCCCCTTTCCCTGCTCGAAAAAAAAATTGAAAAAAAAAGTTCTACCGAAGCCTACTGTCCGATTTTACATTGAGAGATGGTGCGCATCATGCTGCCAAGGAGGGGACATTCGCCCCACATTTTTATTTGGCACCGATGATGGTCCAACATTCGACAGTTGAGGAGGAGGAACACCAGGGCCCACACCACGATTACATATGGGCTCTAGTTTTGTGTTCATTGAAGGCCGTGCAACCCCGATTCTTTGATATACCACTACACCTTACAGTGGATTTATTTGGTTGCACGGTAGAGTGTGAGTTTGAAGACCGGCGCGACACCAACGACATGTGCTTATAGTGATATACCGCCAGCAATAACTTCCATGTCCAAGCCAACTCAGCGACGGTTGTGAGTAATTTTTTGCCTTTCCCTGTGCTTCATCCTTTTTGTCTTTCATTACATTGAGGACAATGCAATGTTTAAGCATGGGGGAGTGTTCTATACTTTCTAGTCGTTTGAGGAAGAAAAAGAAAAAATATTGAAAAAAAAGTCGAAAATATTGAAAAAACAAAACATAAATAAATCCTGGGATAAGTCGAAAACCTGAAAGGGCGGCTTAGGTAATAAGTAGGTGGCTTGGACCAGCATTAGGCTGGGGTAATAATTGGTCTAGAGTGATGTGAGTTTTATGTGAGCCCATCTATTGAAAAATGAAATGAGTGGCTTGGTGAAAACCCGAAAGGGCTCCTTGGCAAAATGAATGAAAAGAAGAAGAGTGATTATTAGGTTTCCTCGTTTTTCCTGGGGTGGTGACATAAGAAGAGGTGTTATAAAGAGGATTCGGGTAGGTCACTCTAGGAGGCTAGGATTAGATGTTTATTCACTCTATGGTGTTTGGGTTAAGCTTGGGGGAAATACTCTGCTTTCCTCTAAGCTTGTATGTGTGTGTTGTGTTGTGTTGATTGTGTTGGTGCTTTGGAGTTTCATGTTTAGGTGAAATTCTTAGTGGAGAGAGTTTTTCTGTGCTTCCTGAGACCTTGGGGACTTGATTGGAGGAGTAGGTTTATATTAGCTTACTCGAGGACGAGCAAGGTTTAAGCATGGGGGAATTTGATCAGCGTTACTTTGTAGTATTTAACTAGGAGTTGTTACTGGTGTTTTGGGTACCATTTGGAGATGTTTAGAGCGTATTGTAGAGATTGGAGTTGAGAAGAAGAAGTGTGGATATGGTGGTTTGGAGAAGCTTAAATGAAGACATTAAGAAGATGAGAAGAAACCACTCCAGAAGACCGAAGAGAGGACGAAGTTCAGAAAAGAAGAGGTGCTACAGAAGCAAAATCGCGGTCGCGAGGCTGAGGGACGCGGTCGCGAAATCAACGCGAGGCAAAGGAGCAAGAAATCGAGAATCCGCGATCGCAGAAGAGCATGGCCGCGGTTGCGGAAAAGTCGAGAGCAAAGCAGTTCAGAAGTTAATTTTCCGCGATCGTGGAAGCTTTCTCCGCGGTCGCGGAAATCCCATTCGTCAGCGCGTCCGAGTTTCCGAAGATTTACTTTTATTTTATTTATTTATTTTTCTTTTATTTCTTTATTCCGGTAGGATTATTTTATTTCCTTTTAAGATTATGTTTTGGTATCTTTAGCTTTAGGTTTTTGGGTTAGGTTATTTAACCTAGTTTCCTAGCAGCCACATAGAGAGCTTTCATCAAAGTTTTTATTCCATTCAGTATTGTTTTCCCTTTGAGTTATGAAGAACTAAGCACCCTTTGCTTAGCCCGACAATTGAAGCCTTCATTTGATATATGATTGTGAGGTTATAATTCTATTCCTATTCCTTTGGATTATATCTTTTCTCTTGAGCTTATTCCTATTGATTCTTATTGATTTGACTGGTTTGATCACCTAGTTGATATTAGTAATTGTCTTTTGCTAGGGTTTGGATATTTCGAGTTGAAATCCCTTATCTTGTGTAGCAACCATGATATTCTAGGACTAGTTGGACTAGTTTATTATGAAAGAGAATTGATTATGTATTAAATGTTGCGAGTTGTGGTGTTGCATGTATCCTGGTTAATTCCTATGCTCCATGCTACTATTGTTCTAAATCTTGATAGTTTCTCGTGTGTTTGATAGTAAGGGTTGCCAGGACTAGTTGGACTGGTAGCTAATTCAGAATAGGGACATGAATAATCATAGGAAGGAATAGAGATAACCTAGGACCAATCAATCAAATGAATGGTGGATATGTGTCTGGCTAAGTACTTTTTCCAAATTGATTACAATTTTTGTTTGACTTACTTTAATTACTTGCAATCAACCAACCAACAAAACCCCCCTTTGTTACCTTGACACACTAATTTGCATTAAGAAAGATAACTCCTCCCTGTGGGATTCAACCCTTGCTTGCCTATTCTACTAGTTTAGGTTTTTAAGGATTTTACTTTGATTGGGCACACGACTTTAGCACCCCATCAAATTGGCGCCGTTGCCGGGGATGACAAGTTTTGTTTTTTATTTGTGTGTGTTTGTGTGCCAAATTTTGGTGTGGATCTATCCTATGGTCCACACCCGTACTACTAATCTTCCACTTCTGAGTCCTAATACAGAAAATCAGCCAAAGAGAGATGATATAGATGTTTATGACAAAAAGCGGACAGCAGCAGGAGCAGCGATATGACCCATATTCCTGCGCATACACTCCAGGGTGGAGAGATCACCCCAATTCGAGTTATGGGAACCAGCAATACCCTTTATATGGTCATGACTACCAGGAGTTCTATCCGAGGCCACAGTCATTCTATCAGCAGGGCACTCCATAGCAGTACATTCCAGCCTAGGAGCATAGACCACCCGTACCCAATCCAAGTTCCCCCATGTCTACTGAGGATTTACTTCATTCTCTTACGCAAAGCATGATCCAACAGGAACAAGAGACGAAGTCCAGTATCCAGAACTTGGAGAATCAGATTGGGCAAATGGCTCAAGCAGTGAACAGAATGGAGGCCAAGGCATCGGCGAAACTACTATCTCACCCAATATTGCACCAGAGAGAGAATGTATTTTTGATCACCCTACGAGGTACTGAGCAGCTGCTTGTCGCCGCTTCAGCTGAAAGGGAAGAACAAATTAGTGAGACGGGTGCAGAATACAGCGAGATATTTGTAGAAAAGAACCCGAGACCACGGGAGGTGTACCGCGACCGCGGTTTACTTACCGAGGAGCTGGGCATTCCAGGAAAAGACCGCGACCGCGGTGATGACACCAGCGACCGCGGTGTGCTCTCCGAAGAATATTATTTTTGGGAACAGGAAGAATTCCGCAACCGCAGAGAAGAAGGCCGCAATCGCGGATTGGTCGCTAACGGAAAGCCAAAAAATGGCGAATTTCCGCGACCGCGGATTGATTTCCGCGATCGCGGAAAAATCTCTAGAGAGGGCAAAATGCTCGATGAATTTCCGTGACCGCGGGACCCAATCCGCGATCGCGGTTTGACCGCTGACGTCCAAGATGACTACATTCTCCCCGACTTTCCTCCGCTCCGTACACTGAAGCCCCCAACACCTTTCCCTCAGGCATTACAAGATACTCGAAGGCTGAAGAACAACAAAGAGATCTATGAAACCTTCAGTAACTGCGAGGAAAACGCTCCTTTGGTCAAACTGGCAACCAACATCCCTCACTGCACAGAATTTTTAAGGGCGCTGCGCAAGATCAAGAAGAATCCAAAGGGGAAGCACAAGAAGGAAGCCGTGATTCAAACGGCGAATTTCTCCACGCTGGATACGGGGCAGGACAAACATGCAGCCCCTGAGATGTTGGGTAGGCCGTTTCTGAAGATGGCAAGTGCAATCATTGATGTGAACAGAGGTCCACCCACCATGAAGTGTAGGAGCATGGGGGTAAAGCTCAACATAGAGTATTCAAAGAGATACTCCCCTGATCGAGACCCCGAGTGTCCAGTTGTTGTGAGCAACCCGGGATGATTAGAGAGCACCAAGTCGAGCCACGACAATAACTAAGGCGCTGTGCGGGAGGCAACCCGAGGTATGTATATTTTTTTTTCTTGTCTTTTCATTCCATGTCTTTAGTTGTTTTTATTTTATCTTGTGTTATTTTGTTGTTGCTTTTGTTTTTGCTTTATACTAACCTGCAGGAAGGAGACCTGAAGAAAAATTGAAGATGGTGAACTACGCACCAGAGTCTTTTCCGCGGGCGTGGAAAAGTTATTATAAGTCCCCTTTCCCTGCTCGAAAAAAAAAATTGAAAAAAAAAGTTCTACCGAAGCCTACTGTCCGATTTTACATTGAGAGATGGTGCGCATCATGATGCCAAGGAGGGGACATTCGCCCCACATTTTTATTTAGCACCGATGATGGCCCAACATTCGACAGTTGAGGAGGAGGAACACCAGGGCCCACACCACGATTACATATGGGCTCTATTTTTGTGTTCATTGAAGGTCGTGCAACCCCGATTCTTTGATATACCACTACACCTTACAGTGGATTTATTTGGTTGCACGGTAGAGTGTGAGTTTGAAGACCGGTGCGACACCAGCGACATGTGCTTATAGTGATATACCGCCAGCAACAACTTCCATGTCCAAGCCAACTCAGCGACGGTTGTGAGTAATTTTTTGCCTTTCCCTGTGCTTCATCTTTTTTGTCTTTCATTATATTGAGGACAATGCAATGTTTAAGCATGGGGGAGTGTTCTATACTTTCTAGTCGTTTGAGGAAGAAAAAGAAAAAATATTGAAAAAAAAGTCAAAAATATTGAAAAAAAAACATAAATAAATCCTGGGATAAGTCGAAAACCCGAAAGGGCGGCTTAGGTAATAAATAGGTGGCTTGGACCAGCATTAGGCTGGGGTAATAATTGGTCTAGAGTGATGTGAGTTTTATGTGAGCCCATCTATTGAAAAATAAAATGAGTGGTTTGGTGAAAACCCGAAAGGACGCCTTGGCAAAATGAGTGAAAAGAAGAAGAGTGATTATTAGGTTTCCTCGTTTTTCCTGGGGTGGTGACATAAGAAGAGGTGTTATAAGGAGGATTTGGGTAGGTCACTCTAGGAGGCATAAGAAGATAGATGGAGGCTAGGATTAGATGTTTATTCACTCTATGGTGTTTGGGTTAAGCTTGGGGGAAGTACTCTGCTTTCCTCTAAGCTTGTATCTGTGTGTTGTGTTGTGTTGATTGTGTTGGTGTCTTGGAGTTTCATGTTTAGGTGCATTTCTTAGTGGAGAGAGTTTTTTTGTGCTTCCTAAGACCTTGGGGACTTGATTGGAGGAGTAAGTTTATATTAGCTTACTCGAGGACGAGCAAGGTTTAAGCATGGGGGAATTTGATCAACGCTACTTTTTAGTATTTAACTTGGAGTTATTACTGGTGTTTTGGGTACCATTGGAGATGTTTAGAGCGTATTGTAAAGATTAGAGTTGAGAAGAAGAAGTGTGGATATGGTGGGTTGGAGAAGTTTAAATGAAGACATTAAGAAGATGAGAAGAAACCACTTGAGTCGACCGAAGAGAGGACGAAGTTCAGAAAACAAGAGGTGCTACAGAACCAAAACCGCGGTCGCGAGGCTGAGGGCCGCGGTTGCGGAATCAACGCGAGGCGAAGGAGCAAGAAATCGAGAATCCGCGATCGCGGAAGAGCATGGCCGCAGTTACGGAAAAGTCGAGAGCAAAGTAGTTCAGAAGTTAATTTTCCGCGATCGCGGAAGCTTTCTCCGCGGTCGCGGAAATCCCATTCGTCAGCGCGTCCGAGTTTCCGAAGATTTACTTTTATTTTATTTATTTCTTTTTCTTTTATTTCTTTATTCGGATAGGATTATTTTATTTCCTTTTAAGATTATGTTTTGGTATCTTTAGCTTTAGGTTTTTGGGTTAGGTTATTTAACCTAGTTTCACAGCAGCCATATAGAGAGCTTTCATCGAAGTTTTTATTCCATTCAGTATTGTTTTCCCTTTGAGTTATGAAGAACTAAGCACCCTTTGCTTAGTCTGACAATTGAAGCCTTCATTTGATATATGATTGTGAGGTTATAATTCTATTCCTATTCCTTTGGATTATATCTTTTCTCTTGAGCTTATTCCTATTGATTCTTATTGATTTGACTGGATTGATCACCTAGTTGATATTAGTAATTGTCTATTGCTAGGGTTTGGATATTTCGAGTTGAAATCCCTTATCTTGTGTAGCAACCATGATATTCTAGGACTAGTTGGACTAGTTTATTATGAAAGAGAATTGATTATGTGTTAAATGTTACGAGTTGTGGTGTTCCATGTATCTTGGTTAATTCATATGCTCCATGCTACTGATGTTTTAAATCTTGATAGTTTCTCGTGCGTTCGATAGTAAGGGTTGCCAGGACTAGTTGGACTGGTAGCTAATTCAGAATAGGGACAGGAATAATCATAGGAAAGAATAGAGATAACTTAGGACCAATCAATCAAATGAATGGTGGATATGTTTCTGGCTAAGTACTTTTTTCCAAATTGATTACAATTGTTGTTTTACTTACTTTAATTACTTGCAATCAACCAACCAACAAAACCCCCCTTTGTTACCTTGATACACTAATCTGCATTAAGAAAGATAACTCCTCTCTGTGGGATTCGACCCTTGCTTGCCTATTCTACTAGTTTAGGTTTTTAAGGATTTTACTTTGATTGGGCATACAACTTTAGCACCCCATCAGTTCCCTATTGAGAGGTTTGGTGAAGATGTATGCAATTTGATCATTTGTCCTACAAAAGTCCATAGACACAAGACATTTCTCCACACAATCTCGTAAGAAATGATGTTGTATCTCAATATGCTTAGTGCGAGAGTGTTGTACCGGATTTTTCGATATGTTTATAGCACTCGTGTTATCATAGAGTATAGGAACCTTACCAAAGAGTATCCCATAGTCACTCAATTGTTGAATCAGCCATAAGAGTTGTGTACAACAAGCTGCATCGGCTATATACTCTGCCTCGACGGTAGACAACGCCACTGAACTTTGCTTCTTTGAACCCCAAGAGACCAAACATGGACCCAAGAATTGAGCCATCCTTGAAGTACTCTTGTAGTCTACTTTGTTACCCGCAAAGTCAACATTGGTGTATACCATCAAACGTACATCACAGCCTCGTGGGTACCAATAACTAAGAGTATTGGACCCATAGGATGAGCCTGAAACCTAGCATACAAGCAAACACTAAACATAATGTTAGGTCTACTAGCAGTGAGATGGAGTAATGAACCTATGATGCCTCTTTAAAGGGTTTGATCCACTCGTTTCTCCTCATCTTTACCGAGTGAAGTATTGGGAGAAATCGAAGTGTCAAACGGTTTGGAACTTTCCATTCCAAACTTCTTCACACATTATAGTAGGTACTTTATTTCTTGTATTTTAGTTCCATCCTCTCCTTGTTCCACTTGAAGTTCAAGGAAGAAGGTTAGTTCACCAACCATGCTCATTTTGAATTCACTCTCGATGAGGGTGGTGAACTTCTTCACTAGACTGGGATTGGAGGAACCAAAGATGACATCATCTATATATACCTATACCACCAGAGTATGTTTCCCTTCTTTTAGAAGGAATATAGTATTGTCAACCTCACCACATACATAATCATTGGACATAAGGAATTAAGATAGCCTTTCATACCAAGCTCTAAGAGCCTGTTTCAAGCCATACAATGCCTTGTCTAAGATGTACGTGATCTGGGTGATAAGAATCTTCAAAGCCAGGGGTTTTCTCAACATAGACTTCTTTCTAGATATTTCCATTGAGGAAGGTTGTCTAGACATCCATTTGCTTTTGTGAGTGGCATAAGCAATCAACAACCAAATGGCTTCCAACCTTGCAACCAGAGAAAATGTTTCATCATAGTCTATGCCCTTCTGTTCATTATAGCTTTTGACTACTAATCTGGATTTGTTCCTTATGATTTGCCCTTGGTCATCAAGCTTGTTCCGGAAGACCCACTTCGTGCGTATCACAGTTCTATCCTTTGGTCGTGGTACTAGATGCCCCACCTTCTTCCTTTTAAATTAATGAAGCTCCTCTTTCATTGAACTGAACCAGTCTGAGTCATTCATTGTTCCGGAAGACCCACTTCGTGCGTATCACAGTTCTATCCTTTGGTCGTGGTACTAGATGCCCCACCTTCTTCCTTTTAAATTAATGAAGCTCCTCTTGCATTGAACTGAACCAGCCTGAGTCATTCAGAGCTTCACCTACATTTTTAGGTTCCAACATAGATAGAAAAGCATTAAAGATAAAGAAGTTATGAAGAGAGGACCTTGTTTGTATTCCTGTGGTGTAGTCGGTGATGTTGGTGACTGGATGATCTCTTCTCAGCTGACAATTTCTTGTCTGGAGCTGAGAAATAATAGAGTCACCCACTGCCGTTGCACTTGGTCCTGTACCGTCATTGGATAGAACAAGATTATTGGCTTCTTCATCATTGTCTACATCTGCAAGAGCACTCATCACCTCACGATTAGGGTCCTGATCCCTTTGTGAGTTAGTCCTTTCTTCATTTAGTTTTGTTCCCCCTAAGTTTGGCGGTAGGGGACTCTGTAACGGAACTAAGGGACCTTGAGCAAATTGATTCCTTAACTCCATGGAAAATCCTTCAGGTCCATTATTCTTATCCTTGATAGAGGTACCATCCATTGTTGCTTCATCAAGTATTACAAGAACGCTTTATTCCACCTTCATAGTCCTTCTATTGTAGACCTTGTAAGCTTTACTACTCATGGAGTACCCAACAAAGGTATTCTCATCACTTCGTGGATCAAATTTCTCCAGGCTATCTTTTCCATTATTGTGAACAAAGCATCTACAACCAACGGTACGAAGGTGTGCAACACTTGGCTTTCTTCCCCTAAGTAACTCATATGGTGTTTTTCCCATTATTGAAGGTATGGTAGCTCGGTTCAGTATGTAACATGACGTATTCAATGCCTCAGCCCAAAAGTTCCTTGGAAGACCACTTGATATATATCAACAAAGTTCTAGACATTCTTCTAGGGTTTTGTTCTTTCTCTCCACGACACCATTTTTTTGTGGTGTCCTTGAAACTGAGAAATTGTGCGTTACTCCATGTTCCTTGAAGAAGTAGAGGAAGTGTGCATTCTCAAACTCGATTCCATGATTTGAGCATATAGTAACCAGAGACATACCAAGCTTCCTCTTCACAGCCTTCAACCAAGCTATAAACTCTACAAATGTCTCACCCTTGGATGTTAGAAACAAGGTCGAAGTATATTGTGAGTAGTCATCAACAATCACAAAGACATATTGATTACCACCATGACTTTTTACTCGCATACGACCACATAAATCTATATGAATCAACTCCAAGGGACGAGATGTACTAACCTCCTTCTTTGATTTGAAAGAAGATTGTACTTGCTTACCTTTGACACAAGCTTCACATACCTCGCCATGATGGTTGTCAACTCTGGGCAGACCTACTACTAGGTTCTGACGATGAAGCTTGCTCAATAGTTGAGGACTAGCATGTCCAAAGCGTCTATGCCATAACCAAGTGGCTTCAGAGGTAGCGGTAAGACACAACCGCTGCTCATGTATGTATTCAAATTAAACTTTGTATACATTATACTCACAAGTTCCCTTTAGGAGAACTCGACCTGTACCTATGTCTTCAACTTGACAATCATTAGAAGTGAACAATACCTTGTTCTTTCCTTTGTCACACAATTGTGCAACACTTAGGAGATCAAAGTGCATATTGTCAACATAATTTACATTATCCACAAAGATAAGGTCAGATACACATACCTTTCCTACTCCTAGAACTGCACCTTTGCTTTTATTACAAAAGGTTATCCTACCTCCAGTATGTTCACGAAGTGAGATGAACTTTTCTTGCGTACCTGACATGTAATTTGAGCATCCGCTATCTATGAACCAGGTAAACGGTCCCACTCCGCTCTACAAGTAAGGGATTAGTTCTTACGTACCCAGACCCTCTCAGATCTAGGTATATGACCTTTAGATTCTCTGTTTTCTACTGGTCCTACATGTGCTTCCCTCCAAGCACAAGCATTAGCCTCATATTCAATCTTGAGGCTACATTCATGCTTGAGGTGTCATGACTTCCCACAGAACCAACACAACTTGTGTTCCTTAAGGTTGACATACTTGCTTTGTTGTGGCTATATGGGTTTGTTGTCCTTTCTAGCTTGGAAGTCGATTTGTGAAGGTATTACTCTTTGCTTATGTCTTAGCCATATATAATGAGCCTTTTGGTTTAAGTACCATTCCCCCTTGTTGTTAGTTGAAGTTTCTACGCAAGCCAATGGAGCACGAATATAGTTCACATTAGTTGAAGGTTCAGCTACCTCAATTGTGATAGGAACATACTCGTTCTCCTTGGCTTGTGTAGAAAGATCAACTTTCAAGTGAGGGGTACTGGTACTCTTACCATGGCTTCCATCAATATAGCCAAGACCAAATTTCAATTTCACAAAACTCTTCTTATAATCCTCTTTAGCTTGAGATACAACAAACTCATTTACACATTCCTTCCTTTTAGATTCTTCGATACTACTTATGTCGTTAAGACCCCTAGCTAACTTATAATTACTATGCTTTAGCATCAAGATTTATGACTCAAGTTTAGCAATATCAAATTCTAATTCAAGGGAATATTCAGTCATTTTTGCGCAAGTATCACAACGTTTTGAGGAAGAGGGTACTGCACCTTCTAACTCGGCGACTTTTTTGGACCATTTTTTTTGTCCTCGATCAAGTTAGAAATTGCATCACTCTTTTCCTCAACCTCCTCAGAGAGGTCAAAGATCTCATTACCAAGTTTATTTATGATAGTCACAAGATAATCTTTAGACTTGGTATGTAACTGAGAAAGAATTTCAGCGTCGCTTACCTCATCATTAGGTTCCGTACTTCCAGCAGTGAGGAATAAGTCCTTCAATGAGGTCTCAGTCTCCTCTTCTGAGTCTGAATCTCCTCACATAGCGACCAATGCTTTCTCAGGTGGAGATACACCGGTCTTCTTCTTGAAGCAACTCCTCGTGAAGTGTCCTTTGGTCTGACAGTGGTAGCACACTACCTCTCTTCTATCTCTGCTCGTCTCTAGGCTCTTGACCTGGCCTTTTCCTCGAGTCCACAACTTCTTCATAGCTCTGGTAATGAGAGCGACATCCTCGTCTGCGTCATCATTATCCTCTTCTTCTTGTGCCAAGTCGAAGGCTTTTTCGAATTTGAGGGCTATGTTTTGAGACTTCTCGGATTCTCTTCTGGCCATCTTTATTTGGAGTATACTACCATTACTCACTAGCCTTCCGATAAGATCTTCTGAGGTGATAGTCTTGATATCATGCTGAGTTTGTAAAGCCGTTGCGATAGCATCCCACCTTGAGTTAAGACCTTGAAGGAAGTAGTGCGTTATCTTCCAATCTGGTAATTTCTCTCCTAGAAACTCAAGTTGCCTTACTAGACCTTGGAAGCGACAGTGAAAGTCTTTAGTACTCTTACTCTTTCCTTGAGAAATAGAATCATACTCTTTAAGAAGAGCAAGGATCTTATTCTTTTTGACATCATCATTTCCTTGATGAAGTCTCCTCAAGGCATACCAGATCTCCTTAGCCGACGAGTAAACGAGGACCTTCTTTAGATCCAAGGGTTGAAGAGCCTAGTGTAGGATCTTCAAGGCCCTACAGTTTTTCTCTAAGATCTTGTAGTCCACATCCGTGTACTATGCTCTCTTCTTCTCGTGGCCATCTGCATTCAAAGAGTGTTCAAGACCTCTATCTATGATTTTCCAGATCTGGCCGTCAAGAGAACAAACATTGTTGAGTATGCTTGAATTGTCAACTGAAAGTTGCCTCCGGGTCACGGTGGAACTGGACGCCCCGCGGTGGGCAACTGAGAGTTGCCACCGGGTCGCGGTGGAAGTTGCCGCCCCGCGTTGGGAGTCATCGCCCCGCGGTAGGAGTCACCGCCCCGCAGTGGGACATGGGTTACTTGGGACGATGTCTTGGGGCCCAAGTCTGTCAGGGTAGAACCCTAGCACTATTTATAGTTGCTTATTGTAAACCCTAATGTAATCTAAAATCCGAAATCTGTAATTCTGCCTCCTAATACAATCTGATCTCACTCTATTTGTGGACATAGCCAATTTGGTGAAATACATAAATCTGTGTTCGTTTGTTCTTGTTCTTTCTTGTTTGTTTGTTTGTCTCTCTCTCAATCCGCACAACAAACTGGTATCAGAGCTTGGTTAATCGGTGTTTGTTTTCTGGAGAGAAAGATGTCTGCTTTGAACATCAAGATTGACAAGTTCACGAGGAGGAACAATTTCAGTCTATGGCAGATCAAGATGCGGTCTTTGCTGAAGCAACAGGGTCTATGGGGGCCGCTGAAAGTAAAGGCAGGCGATAATGTCACCGCTGAGATGGCCATTCAGGAAGAGAAGGCACACTCAACGATTATGCTGTGTCTCGCAGATGATGTCATCACCAAGATCTCAGACGAAGAGACTGCCGCTGGGTTGTGGTTGAAGTTAGAGAGTCTTTATATGACGAAGTCTCTCACCAACAAGTTACTTCTAAAGCAACGTCTGTTCGGCCTGCGTATGCAGGAAGGTATGAAACTCAGGGAGCATTTAGAACAACTTAATACTATTCTGTTAGAATTAAGGAATATTTATGTTAAGGTTGAAGATGAGGATGCTGCCTTGATTCTGTTAGTATCTCTGCCCAGTTCGTTTGAGAACTGTGTTCAGTCATTCATAGTTGGGAAAGATACGGTAACTCTAGAAGACGTCAGGTCTACCCTTCATTCAAGGGAACTGCGTCATCAGGCGAATAGCACAAGTTTAGATAATCAAGCCTCTGGACTGTTTACCAGCGGAGGCAAGGGGCAGGGAAAAGGGAGGAAGAAGGAAAAGAAGCCATCTTCTTCAAAGGGTCCTAAGCCGAACGATGTCTGCAACTACTGTAAAGAGAAAGGGCATTGGAAAAACGAATGTCCTAAGAAGAAGAAATCGCAGGATTCTGGATCTGCAGCTGTTGCAGAAGATGATTTTGCACTTGATGAGGATATAGCTCTGGTTGTTGGTGGACACACTAATCAGGTTGATGTGTGGGTTCTTGATTCCGGGGCTTCCTATCACATATGTCCTAAGAGAGAGTGGTTCGAAACTTATAAGCAGGTAGATGGTGGCAGTGTTTCCATGGCCAACAGTTCTGTCTGCAAGGCGGTTGGAATTGGCTCGATCAAGATCAAGACACATGATGGCAGATTCTGTACATTGAACGAGGTCAGGCATGTTCCACTTATTACCAAGAATTTGATATCTCTGAGTCTGCTGGACAGTAAGGGGTTCTGTTTCAAGGGTGAAGGTGGAGTTCTGAATGTCTGCAAGGGTTCTGATGTTATCCTGAAAGGTGTCAAGAAGGGCACTTTATATTTCCTGTAGGCTTCTACTGTTTCTGGATCTATTTTTGTTGCATCCTCAGAGATTCACAAGGATGATATGACTAAGTTATGGCATATGAGACTTGGTCATATGGGTGAAAGGGGGATGCAGATTCTGGCAAAGGAAGATCTTATTGGTGGTCACAAGATCACGAGTCTTGACTTCTGTGAGCATTGTGTCCTTGGGAAGCTACACCGCAGCAAGTTTCCAAAGGGTATTCACAGGACAAAAGGCACACTTGATTACATCCATTCGGATTGTTGGGGTCCGGCTAGCGTTGAGTCTCTAGGAGGTTAGAGGTACTTCTTGACTGTCATTGATGATTACTCAAGAATGACTTGGTTATTTGTCATGAAGCACAAAGGAGAAGCTTTCAAGAACTTCAAGGAGTGGAAAACGTTAGTGGAGAATCAAACAGGGAAGAAGATCAAAAGGCTGTGAACTGATAATGGTCTGGAGTTTTGTTCGTATGAGTTTGATCAGTTCTGCAAGGATGCTGGAATTGCTCGTCATCATACAGTCAGGCATACACCACAGCAGAATGGTATAGCTGAGAGGATGAATCAGACTCTACTAGAGAGAGTGAGGTGCATGCTCTCAAATGCAAAACTGGATAGGAGGTTTTGGGCAGCAGTAGTGACTACAGCATGCTACTTGATAAACCGCGGACCTCACACTGGCATAAACTATAAAACACCTTACGAGGTGTGGTCTGGTAAGCCTGCTGATTACTCGAGTCTGAAAGTTTTTGGCTGCACAGTTTATTATCATGTAAGTGAGGGTAAACTAGAGCCACGAGCAAAGAAGGGAGTATTTGTTGGCTATGGAGATGGTGTCAAGGGATACAGAGTTTGGTCTCCATCTGAAAAGAGGGTTATTATGAGTAGAAGCGTCATCTTTGATGAGAATTCTATGCTTAACTCTACTGTGAAGTCCATAGAAGAAAGTAGCAGTGTTGATAAACAGGTGGAGTTACAAGTTCCTCTACAAGAAGAAGAGGAAGAACACCACAGTGAAGCTGAATAGCTAGAACCTCTACCATCAGATCCTCAACCATCAGAAGCTACTCATCAAAGCTTAGCTGAAGGTCGCTCAAGAAGGGTTGGAGTTAGGCCACCACAGAGGTATGGTTTTGAGGATATGGTGGGCTATGCACTACAGGTTGCCGAGGAGGTGGATACTTCTGAACCATCCACCTACAAAGAAGTTGTATCAGGGTCTGAAGCTGCACAGTAGTTTGCAGCAATGGGAGATGAGATGGAATCACTTCATAAGAATCAGACTTGGGAGTTAGTCTCACTGCCTTCAGGGAGAAAGGTTATTACTTGCAAATGGGTTTTCAAGAAGAAGGAAGGGATATCAGCCAATGAAGGAGATTTTATTACCTGTGGTCAGACACACTTCAATCAGGGTGTTGCTAGCAATAGTAACACATTAGGATTTGGAGCTCGAACAGCTTGATGTAAAAACAGCTTTCCTACATGGAGATCTAGAAGAGGAGATATACATGACTCAGCCAGATGGTTTCCAGGTTCCAGGAAAGGAAAAGTACGTTTGCAAGTTGAAGAAGTCTTTATATGGACTTAAGCAGTCTCCTAGGAGTGGTATAAGAGGTTTGACAGCTTTATGATGGAGCTCGGCTATAACAGGAGTGCATATGATTGTTGTGTGTACTACAACAAGTTAAAAGATGGCTCTCTCATCTACCTAGTTTTGTACGTAGATGACATGTTGGTAGCTACAAAGAGCAAGGCAGAAGTTCAGAAGCTAAAAGATCTCCTAAGTGGTGAGTTTGAGATGAAGGATCTGGGAGCAGCTCGAAAGATTCTAGGAATGGAGATTCTTAGAGATAGAGGTCAGAAGAAACTTTTCTTATCACAGAAAGGTTATATTGAGAAGGTGTTGTCAAGGTTTGGTATGTCATCCGCTAAGCCTATCGATACACCTTGTGCTGCTAATATCCATCTTACTACTCTGTATGCACCTCAGTCAATTGAGGAGAAGGAGTATATGTCTAGAGTCCCTTATGCCGGCGCTGTAAGGAGTTTAATGTATGATATGGTCTGTACAAGACCAGATCTGGCACAAGTTGTTAGTGTTGTGAGCCGGTTCATGGTTCAACCAGGAAAGGAACACTGGCAAGCTGTGAAGAGGATATTCAGGTATCTGAGGGGAACATCTGATATTGGTCTCATTTATGGAGGTGATACACAGTGTTTGGTCACAGGGTATTCAAATTATGATTGCGCTAGAGATGTTGATAGCAGGAGATCTATGACTGATTATGTTTTCACTCTTGGTGGTTCTGTTGTTAGTTGGAAGGCTACTATGCAACCTATTGTGACTTTGTCTACAACGGAAGCAGAGTACATGGCTTTGACAGAAGCTGCTAAAGAGGGAATATGGCTAAAAGGACTGGTTAGTGATCTGGGTCTACATCATGATCAGGCAATTGTCTATTGTGACAGTCTGAGTGCTATATGCTTATCCAAGGATCAGGTTCATCACGAATGGACTAAGCATATTGATGTGAGGTATCATTTCCTAAGAAGTGAGAAGAGGATAAAGGTGAAGAACGTAGGTACTGCTGACAATCCTGCTGATATGTTCACCAAGTCGGTTCCCCATAGCAAGTTCCAGCACTGTTTGGACTTGCTAAACGTCAGAAGCTGTTAGATTGCCCTATGGGGCAAGTCTGGATCAGAGATAGGAGGAGATAGTACATCTGGCATTTCCTAATGCATCTGGTACATCTGGGAGAATTCAAGTCAAGGTGGAGATTGTTGAGTATGCTTGAATTGCCAACTGAAAGTTGCCGCCGGGTCGCGGTGGAAGTCGCCGCCCCGCATTGGGAGTCACCGCCCCGCGGTGGGAGTCGCCGCCCCGTGGTGGGAGTCACCGCCCCGCGGTGGGACATGGGTTACTTGGGCCGATGTCTTGGGGCCCAAGTCTGTCAGGGTAGAACCCTAGCACTATTTATAGTCGCTTATTGTAAACCCTAATTAATCCGAAATCCAAAATCTGTAATTCTGCCTCCTAATACAATCTGATCTCACTCTGTTCGTGGACGTAGCCAATTTGGTGAACCACGTAAATCTGTGTTCGTTTGTTCTTGTTCTTTCTTGTTTGTTTGTTTGTTTGTCTCTTTCTCAATCCGCACAACACGTGAGTCTCTATCTGCACCTTCCACCAATCATACTCATATGCCTTCAATACCGGAGGTTTCCAGAACGAGTCACTGATTGAAGTACTTGTACTTGCCATACTTTCGTGCAAAAGCTAAGAACATAATCTAGAGCCAAGCTCTTATACCAATTGTTGGATCGGTAGTGTTCTGTTAAGAAGGTTTAGGACCTTCACAGAGAATGCAGCGGAAATGTAAAGCTAATGCAATGGATATGACGATAAATACAACACAAGTACTTTGAATGGAAACTCTAATTAACCAACTAGTTAATTAGAGAAAATTCACTACCCCAAGCTTCTCGCTTGAAGGAATTTAGAACAAGTGTACTTATCTTATTGATTTCTTAAGCAATTACAAAAGGTGACCAGGACGTATACTTAGAAGATTCGCTCTTACTGTGTACCCACTCTCCCACTCGTACGTTGCTCTAAATCTCTAAGATCAAGTCACACTTGACTCTCCTCTCCCCTGAGCTTCTCGCTTCCTTTGGTTCACTTTCTTTCAAGTGAACTTGATTTTACATAAGGCGATTCCACCCTTTATATAATCGCTAGCTCAAATCATTGTTCTGTACCATAGACCCAACACTACCTCCTAGGGCTGTTTCTCTAGCCTCCTAGGTCTCTCTTTCCTCGTCGCTTCCGACCTCCATACATGGTATGGTCTTCGCTCCACTTTCCTGGGCCATACTCCTTAGGCTCCAAGTCTTTCCCTAAGCGGCAAAGGGACAAGACTGCTTTTCTGCGTTTGCGCCAGACAATCCTTGTTCTTTTTCTTTCCTCTTTTCTCAAGATTGTCGTCGTTTGTTTCTTTCGCTTTTACCTTGATCAAAACCACCTAATGTCTCCATCATGTGTTATTCCCAAGCCTTGTTGAGCTCCAAGGCCAGCTGCACTTGTCTCTTATTTGACCAAGATGTAGTCGTTGTGTCAGCTGCCTAGCTCCAGCTTCCAGGACTTCTCTCTTGTGTATACTTCACATTGTCTCAATCACTCTACTGATCTTGATAGCATTCAGTATCTTCCGACGCGCCCTGTACTCTGTTCCAGTAACATTTAGTTTCACACGTTAATCCTTGGAGGTTTGTAATCATCAAAACTGAGGAGGTCATGGACTCTTAAGTTCACCACACTTAAGATTCCAACAATATACTTCAAACTCTGGTCAATTTGTTTCTACAAATGTCTACTCATCTATGCAGCCTAGGTCTGAAGGTCCCCCTCAATGCGATAATACCGCACCCATATCGCACACTCACAGCGTCGCGCCCCCTCCGCAGCGCGCCAAACGCGCCCGTGACCAGGCTTGTTTCATTTGTGGTGGAAACGGTCATCTCCAACGGGATTGCCCCAATAATAAGAAGATTCTATATACCCAAGCTGTGGGTTATGAGTCTTTTGAGGAAGAAACCGTGGAGGAGGAGAACCACAACTATGGAGACAAGAACTTTGAGGAAGACAAGGACGCATATGCTTGTGTACCACTCGATGACCAAACCAGCACACCATTGGCCTTGGTCATTAGAAGGGTCCTTATGGTCAAGGAAGGTGATTTGGTGGACCAACGAGAGAACTTGTTCCACAAACAATGTTTGGTCCAAACCGCTTCCTTTAGTGTCATTATAGATGGTTCCTCATGTTGCAAAATCATCTACAACGAGGTGGTTAAACACCTTGACTTAGTCACGAGCCCCTACCCTCAACCGTATAGTTTACAATGGATTTCCTAGGGTAAGGGTGATGTGGTAACCATGCAATGCCACGTCACTTTTCAAATTGGTTATTATCACGATATACAGTTTTATGTGATGTAATTACTATGGATGCTACTCATCTCTTGCTTTTTCGACCTTGGTAGTTTGACAAGAAGGCCATCCATGATGGGTTTCTCAACACTTATGCCTTCATGCATGGAGGTAAATGGGTGACCTTGCTGCCTATGTCACCCCAAGAGATTATCCGGGATCATGTTGAAAGGAGTCGTCAAAAGGCTCTGGATGCTACCCGTAACACACCGTCGTTGCCGTTGCCAACGCGCCAAGCCAGCAACAACATTATTGGCTCCCCTACCAGCGCCCCAGGCCGCGATGCAAGCGGTCCATTGCCAGGAACCCGCGACAATGGCCAAGGGCAACCAGCGCTGCAGTGCCTAACCAAAGGTGATCGCGGTGACCGCGATAATGACCGGGCCATTAGTGCCAGCTACAACAATGCCCTGCCACACGTCCCTAAATCCGCGACCGACTCACTTGACCATGTCAGCGGTGGCACGACAGAGGGACATCACTCCAATCGTTATGAGCACCGTTTGTTCATGGCACGACAGAGGGACATCACTCCAATCGTTTAGGGATGAGCTCTTGTTTTTTATTGGTTCCTCAAGCGTGTCTTTCTATTGCTAAGTATCTGATTGACTTACCCCCTGATGTGTCTTATTTGTTGCAGGAATTTTTGGATGTCATGTCGGAAGACCTCACGGAGGGTTTGCCACCACTGCGAGGCATTGAGCACCAGATTGAACTTGTGCCTGGCGCCTCTCTGCCTAATAAGGCCGCTTACTGCGCTACTCCAGAGGAGACAATGAGCTCCAGCGCTAAGTCCAAGAGCTCATGGATAAGGGCTATGTGCGGGAGAGTTTGAGCCTGTGTGTTGTGCCCGTGATTCTGGTGCCCGAGATGGATGGCTCATGGCGCATGTGTGTCGACTGTCGCGCCATGAACCAGATCATCATGAAGTATCGCTACCCCATCCCTTGCCTAGATGACAATGAGCTCCAGTTAGACGAGTTGCATGGTGCCACACTCTTCTCCAAGATCGATCTCAAGAGTGGATACCACCAAATTTGAATGAAGGAAGGAGATGAATGGAAGACGGCGTTCAAGACCAAATATGGCCTCTACGAGTGGCTTGTCATGCCATTCGGGCTTACCAACGCCCTGAGCACATTCATGCGTATCATGAATCATGTTTTGAGACATTTTTTGGCAAAAATTGTTGTGTATTTCGGCGACATTTTGGTGTATAGCCATAGCTTAGAGGACCACGTAGTCCACCTTAGATAGGTTTAGAGTGCCTTAGGAAAAAGCAATTGTATGCCAATCTGGCAAAGTGTCGATTCTACTCCAACACAACTATTTTCCTAGGGTTCGTTGTATCTAAGGATGGCCTACGCGTGGACAAGGAGAAGGTCCGTGTCATCAAGGAGTGGCCACGCCCCAAGACCTACACCATGGTTCGGTCGTTTCTGGGCTTGGTTGGTTTCTATCGGAGGTTTGTGCGCGACTTCATCACCATCGCCACATGGTGGCATGATCTTACCAAGAAGGCCGCCACCATCGATTGGGCTGAGACTTATGAGGTTGCCTTCCAAGCTCTTAAAGACCGGTTATGCAATGCTCCTTTGCTCCAGTTTCTTGACTTCACAAAGGCCTTGGAGGTGGAGTGTGACGCCTCCAACCATGGCATTGGTGGCATACGACAATGAGCTCTATGCCCTCATTCGGGTGCTGAAGACTTGGCAACATTACCTGTGGCTCAAGAAGTTCGTGATCCACTCGGATCATGAGGCATTAGCATACCTCAAGGGCCAAGCCATTCTTGTTCGACGACATGCTAGGTCGGTGGAGTTCATAGAGACCGTTGCCTACGTGGTCAAGCATGTGAAAGGTAAGGAGAATGTGGTAGCTGATGCCCTTTCTCGCAGGTATGTGCTCTTAACTCATTTAGATGCTAAGGTTTTAGGCTTTTCTTTGCTTAGCAACTTATATGCTCATTTAGATGCTAAGATTTTAGCTGACGCCCTTTCTCGCAGGTATGTGCTCTTAACCCATTTACGAAACCTGCATCTAGGGGTGAGTTTGAGAGTTATTTTGTGGAAGAGGGATACCTATTTAGGCCAGGGAAGCTTTGCATACCCTAATCCTCCATTAGGCGTCTCCTAATCCAAGAAGCACATGAGGGCCATGGACACTTTGGCATAGCCAAAACCTTAGCCGCCCTTAGAGAGCACTTCTTTTGGCCCCACATGACACGACATGTCACTCATTTTGTAGGAGTTGTGTGACTTGCCATAGAGCCAAGGCTAGATCGAGTCCACATGGATTGTACACCCCCTTTCCCATACCCGTAGCTCCCTAGGAAGACATGTCTATGGAATTTGTGATGGGGTTGCCTACGTCTAAGATTGGGAGGGATTCGATATTTGTGGTTGTAGACCGTTTCTCCAAGATGGCCCACTGCATACCTTGTAGGATGACCAACAATGCTTCAGACATAGCCAATTTATTATTTGAGCATGTGGTTAGACTTCATGGGATTCCACGTACCATTGTGAGTGACCGGGATGTGAAGTTTGTGAGTCATTTTTGGAGAACTCTTTGGGGAAAGCTAGGAACCAACCTCCTATTTAGCATTGGCTACCACCCCGAGACCGATGGCAAGACTGAGGTGACCAACCGGACCCTAGGTACCCTGCTTAGGTCCAACCTTCGCCGTTGGTAAGACTTACTCCCTCTTGTTGAGGTTTCTTATAACAGGTCTATGCATTCGGCCACGAAGCTCACACCATTAGAGGTGGTGTATGGAAGGAACCCTCTCACGCCCATGGACTAGACACCACATCCCGTGCGTGATGTCGAGAACCTCCAAGGTGCCAACCGATCTGATATGATTAAGGCACTTCACTAGCGCACCAAGGCCCAACTTGAACGTCGCGCGGCACAGTACGAGAGTTAAGCCAACAAGGGCCGGAGGTGCATTGTCTTTGCGCTCGGTGACCTTGTGTGGCTTCATCTACGCCGAGAGCGGTTCACTGCCAAGCACCGCACAAAGCTAGACCAACGCGGAAATGGCCCCTTTCGGATCTTGGAGCGCTACGGTGACAATGCCTACAAGCTTGAGCTTACACCAGATTATGGCATGCATCCCACATTCAATGTGGCGGACCTATCTCGCTACATTCCCCCATACCTCTTCATGGACGAATCAGGGACAATTCGCGGCCAAGAAGGGGAGAGTTATGAGCCCTAAACCTTGACAAAAAGCAACGAGGAGGAGATGATGAGTCAGAGGTCCACTGGCCCCGTCTCTAGAGCCCGTGCTCACGCCATCGCATGCGCCACATCGAGCGTTGCCACTGGGGTGCTCGCATGCAATGGCGCCGCTGTGGCGTCGACCTCACTCGCGGCACTAGCAACCATCACCAACTCCTTGGTGCCCAGCACCCCATCGTTCACGACAGCGACAGTCCTTTAGCTCCATGGAGCCCTAGCGCTTGACGCTCGATGACTTGGCGCGCGCCCATCGACGCCTCTCGTGGAGCCCTTGCCGCGAGCCTATGATTCTATGTTATTTCCATTTTGAGGTTATTTTTTTGGATGTTTTGAGACTTTCCGCTTTGAGGTTATTTCGCTATTTTTAGTAGTTTCTATTTAAGGGCGTGTGTGTTTCTTGTGTTAAGACCATCGGCCTATTAGTTGTTGGATCGGCCCATGGCCGAGTGCTCTTGGCTATATAAGCCAAGAGATGTCATTTTCTTCATCACGTTTTGAGACTTTCCGCTTTGAGGTTCATCGAGTCTTTTGTAGTTGCAGATTGGGACACTTTGTGGTTCTTCATGAATGAAACCCTTGGTTAGGGCGATTACTCCATGGAGGACCTGATCGAGGTTCTTCAAGGAACTGGAGGGAATATTCTCGAGAGCGATAATCGCGAAGGCGGTGTGTAGGGAGCGGTGGTGAACCTTCTCCCTTCGGGAGAAGCTAAGCATTTTTTTGGGGCCTTTCGACGGGAAGTGCGCCACCCTTAGGTGAATTGAGACAAATGTTAATTAGGGGCTCAGAAGAAAATGGTTGTTGCTCACGGGGTTCTGGAGATTCAGTATATTCCCAAGCAAACTTTTAGGTCGAGGCCGCCGACTCCTCCCGCCCATACCCCTTGGGTCAGTTTGCAATGACTATGAAAGGGTACTGGAGGCTTGGGGAGTTGGTTTGATTAAGGAAGGGCTTGCGCTCGTTGAAGAGGACCCGTCTACTCCCGTCTTTGGAGTCAAGAGGGTACGCCTTTTGTCTAGTTCATCGTGCTTTTTTAAAGTGATATTATTAGTTCTGACAAGAAATTATCTTGCCTTTACTCGGGGTCATTAATTGTGCAATCCTTTTTCTATATATACTCGTGCGGTTGCATCTTATGTTTTGCATCACTTGCTCGTTCTCTGGCTTGCATTCTGGTTGCGCTTTCTTTTTCTTGTTGGTGTTGTGGATTTTTTAGTGATTTCAAGAATGGGCTTTTTGACTCCCACCAGGATAGGTTACATCATACTTGCGTTTGAAAACTTCGGCATGTTGTGTTGGCTTTCTAAAGCTCTTTTACTTAGAGTCTTGAATTTGACTCCAGGTTCGGTGGTATGCTTGTCCTCTGAGTCGTCCGCCTACACTTTTTCTTCATGTGGATCTCATTTGTAAGTTGTTCGTTTCGCATGGATCACATTCACATGTTGTGCCTGGCGTGATTTACGCGTGTGGTTCCATGTGTGGAGGAGCCCCCTTTTGCCTTATGTCTTTTCTCCCCGGAGAGGGATGTGGTATTCATGTTTGTTCTTCCTTTAAGGTTCGGGGTTCAGGGTTCATGGTTTAGGGTTTAGGGTCTATGTCGCGAGATTGTGTTGGTTCTTGTAACTATTTTTTTATTTCCTTATTAATAAAGAACGGTGTTCGTTTGTTGTGATTGACTAGTGACTCTTTCATTAATTGGCTTTTTACTTCTCAAAAAATATGTTGGACTTTTTAGTAACTATTTGTTTGCTATTGAAACTTGCATGTATAAATATGTGAGGTGACAGTTTGGGTGGTTCCCTAACCAACTCTGACTACCGAAGGGTGATCGTATGAGTGCAGAGGACAAAGTGCCACATACTTGAGGGGATATTTTGTGAGGTGGAAAGTTAGAATGGTCTCCTGACTATTCATAACTAACTGATGGTGGTTGTAGGGGTGGTGAGGTTGAGTGACCTTTCTCTGAGAGTGACATTTGGTGAGGTTGATAGTTAGGGCAGTTTCCTGATTGTTCATTACTAACAGTGGGAGTGATGGTGATGCTAGCTAAGTGGAACATAGAGTGAGGACTGATATCACTTGTTTAGACCTTTATCATTGAGTACCACCTGACTGACGCTCTTTGTTGAGGACTACATGTGGATTTGCTGGTTTTTGGTGCCATTGAGATGTTAATACCATATTCCACGAAGAGTCTGAGCACGGTCTTCCCTGTGTCTTTGTGGAGTTCGAGTGGGATAGTTGATCCAGTTCATCTTCATGCCTAGACTATAGGGGTTGTTGTAACACTCCCGACTTACGTTAGTAGTGTCACACGCCAGTAACCTCAGACTGTAAAGTCGAAAGCCACCCAAGGCTTTAATCGAAACAATTATAATTAAATGAATAAATAAACATTATATAGTAAAAGAATAAATAGCGGAAGACTTTTATAACAAATAGTTAAACCTTTATTAAAAAATTTCCTCGTAAATTGAGGAGATAAGTTTTACAATCGAAATTACGATACAGCGGAATACTTGTTAAATAAACCCTAACACATGACTAGGTCTTACATTTTTTTAAGAACATTTAGTCGACACTAGACTACCTTAAAATAATATTACTTAAAATCTTCAATCTTCAAATGCAAGCCTTCGTCTTCAATTTGTTACTTCAAGACGTCGGAGACCAACCACTGATGTGCCGTATAGGACGGATGACACCAGCCAACCATGCAAGGAAAGAGAAAGGTTGGTCAGTCTAATGAAAGACTACGCAAGGGCTCAAACAGAATGGTTTTGGTGATTGTATCTAGTTACCATCATTGTCTCTCGAATAAAAACTGATAGACAATATATAACCCAGATACTCTCACTGAAATGAAAGAAAAGGTATGCAACAAGAGAAGACTCTAAAGGAAATGAGTCTTAAGAAATACTTATGTTTGTTTGGGAACATTATATTTCACACAAAGTTTGAAAACCGACCTTGATTATATGGGTCCACGACCAACCTCACCACATAATGTGAATCCAGATTGGAAAGAGGACTTACTTTAAAACAAGAGTCTGAGTGGGTTCCAAGTTGTACTTCTCGCCCGAGGGTATATTAATTATGTGCAACAAGGCACTTATCTTATTTAATTTCAAAACGTGCATTAACGTTAAAGCTTTTAATTTCCACAACAAATCTCACAATGAGATATAAGATGTGAATAAATCCCGAAGATTGGCACTAGCTAAGTGCACCACCACCTATATTCGGATATAGGTAGGTCATGACCAAAAGCGTTAGGGCAATAATCCTCCTAACACCAAATTATACAGAAACGACTAAACCTCGCAAGGAAATAGCGTTCCTACGAATACTCGTGCTAAACTAGCATTTATATATCCACACTAGTGCACAACAAATCCACACAAGGTATATCTAGCACCCTATTATAATAATAATAATAATAATATCAATATATATAAGGGTTGTAGCTAGTATATTATACAACCTAATAATAAGGTTCAATTTTCACACCATTTATTCACACAAGTTCTCAAACAATAAAAGAATTATTTATCCCAACTTAATAGCACAACTGATTCATTGTAAATTAAGATGAAAATGGAATAAATATGCAAGAGCGAACTGCCACTTGTCTTGAATCACGGAGAGATGAACGGTATCACGGGAATGATTGCTTCTGAGTAGGAACTTGAATCCCTGCTCTATTTCCGTTCCAAAAGAAATTCTAAGACGTACCCAAAATCACAAACAACAAATAAATTATAATTAGATAATTTATTCAATATTGAAATTTAAAGGGTATATGTCTGAAGTTGTAAATTGATATAATTTATCTCCAAATAATTCAATTTTCAAGGCTTATCGGTAAAACAGATATTTATACGATTAAAAATTCATTAGTCGTATATTCTAAAGAATATTTTCACAAATAAATTAATCTCATAATTAATATATAAGTCTGAAAATTTCAATCCAAAATATTATTTAGATGAAAATTTAATAATTTAACCATTCATAATCTAAGATAATACCCATAATAATTCTAATTAATTTAATTTTAAATTTAAAAAATCAAATTAATCCCATTTAATTATGCAGAAATCAAGATTAATTTAATTAACCATAACTAAGCCAAAGAAAATAAAAAACAATCGACAAAATCGAAATACCCCAAAATAGAGGCGGTGGCGACGTGGTGTTTTCCGACAAAGTTGGAATCGTTGAAACGGAGGAGTGGCGGCGGGGTGTTGGGGCTTTTGAAGAGCACTCCCAGGTGGTCAAGATGGCAGTGGAAATTGGGGCGGAGGAGCTCCGGAGCGGTGGCGATTTGCTCGACAACAGGGGACGACGGATTTTCAGGGTTATCGACTTTGCTTGAGAAATTGGATGCCTAGATGCCACCGATTGCAAGAGTATTTATAGGTATCTTGAAGATATTGGAGATCACTCCACAATAGGCTCAAATTTAGGTTAAAAAGATATCGGATTGATCTCGAATTGTGCAATTTACCAAAACGTCAAAACTGAATAAATACTTGTCTTATATGATAAAATTTGATCTTGTTTTTTATCGTTTCCTTCCAATTCCCTTGGATGATATGCGTTTGATCCTCCTCTAAAAATCACATGAATTAATCGATCCAATCGAGCCCAAACAAGGCCGGATTCCATGGCCAAACCGCCATTGACGAGCTTACAAGCTCTCGGCTGGCCCACGGAAGACAATGAACAGTGTTTTCATCGCCTCCCCTCAGTTTTGTCTTATTTTCACTTTTGGCCCTAACTTTTAAAGTTGTGGCAAAAATGCCCTTGAATAATTTTTCAAAATTTACAAAAATTACCCAAACTTTCTCAAACATATATATTTTAATAATTCTATGTTTCGAATATTATTTTACCTCAAAATTAATATTTAGGAAAATTAACTTAGGCTAAAATAAGCTTACATTATTATTCTTATGGCTTTAACCATACTTAAATCTTTTAACAAAAAATGTTAAATTTGATCTAAATAATCTATATTAAATTGATAAGTTTTATATAAATTATAATTAACATAAGATTAATCACAATTTAGACCATCCATAACTTAAAAAGATAACATACTTAAGGTATTTATTATTTTATCTCTTTATGGATAAACATAATAATTCTTATGACCTTTATTATTTAAAATTATAAAACTACATTCATTGTTATACTTTGATTATTTCTACACCAAACTATTATAACCCATTTGATAATTTGTATAAAATTATCTTAACCTATCTTTTGAACCTAAGTTAATGAAAGTTTAAATTATTCCTCTTAAAGAAATAAAATAAATTTCATAGCTTTTATTTTTATCCAATTCAATGACCCTATTACCCTTCTAATTTAAGTGGGATATTACAATACTACCCCCTTAAAAATATTTTCGACCCCGAAACTAGCGCTAATAAGGTAGGGAATAGGGGTGTGCAAATTCGGACCGGATCGAAAATGCCCGGACCGGACCGGACCGGGGGAATTATGGTCCGGTCCCCGGTCCACATATTTGTAAAATTCCGGTTCTGGTCCGGTCCGATCCAAACCCGGCCGGTTTCCGGTCCGGACCGGATGGACCAGTTTTTTATTGTTTTTAATTTAATTTTATATATTAATATCTCATAATATTATTAAAAAATAATTTTTACTATAAATATAAATAAATAACAAAATATATTATCTAATATTATACACAATAGTTATAAAAATAAAAGAAAAAATTAATTTTTCATTTATATAAAACTAAAAAATATAAAAATATATTTACCGGTCCAAGACCGGACCGGACCAGACCGAATCATACCGGTCCGGTCCGGTCTCCGGTCCAAGGTTTTAAAAAATTCTGGTCCAGTCTGGACCGGATGCACAGCCCTAGTAGGGAACAATCACTCATGTCCCACTACGTTACACCATCCTTTTTTAGTCCAGTCAGTCCTTATCAACAAGTGACGTGTTCTATTTTTGGCACTCAAAGAATCTCGTATGAACACATAACTTAAAATGCTAACGAGTTTAATAATTTCCAAAACGAAGAAATACTTCTTTATTATTCGAAGCATTGAATTAAAACAAACTGAAGAAATGTCAAACAAACAAATTTAACAACTACGGAGACTGTAGACACACACGTCATAGCTTCTTATTCTAAGGAAGACTTAAGGATAACTAATTGTCTAGGGTGTCCTGTTCGTCGGACTGATGCACCACAAAGAGTCGTTGTCCTTGACTCGAAGATTCAATAGGTGCATTGCCTTTACTCCTACAAGTAGACTTAAGGATAACTAATTGTCTGGTTTCTTCTTTATTTTGGATTTCACTCAGATTGTTTTATTCTGATTCATGTTTTATGGTTCGAGTGGTTTTGGACCTACACCATTGCGGGAGGCTGGTATGCCAGCGCGGGGCCCAGTAACTAATCTCAACCCATCGATATTCCAGTGGGTCTTGCTCGAGGTTAGACATCGACGACCTTGGTGAGGCCATTGGGGATTTCACTTGGGCTCTCTTTCCATGGTGCTCTTTTCAAACAGCTAATCGTCGGGGGAGTGTGTTACTTCCCCTCTACCGCCACCCTTCGTCAGCGTTTCCGACTAGGGGAAGATGATGATGACACGACCGCCATAGTTGCTTTGGGGAGTCGGAGATTAGTCACTATATTCATTGATAAGCCTCCCCCGTTGGACTTTCAACCGCTTCCTCGTCGTTGGCGGTAGTGGCTTCCTTTGTTTTGTTATCTTATGTTTATTTTTGGTTTTCTTGCTCTTTCCTCCTTCTCTCCCTTTTTTCTTCCTTTCCTCGAAGGTTATTGATTTGTTGAAGGGAAGGAGAAGGGACAATTGCGGGTTACGTGAGCTCACATGTTTTTAGTAGGGGGTTGTAATCTTTTGGTTTTTATGGATTTGTAAGACTTTTTGCAATCAAATTTGACTCACTACTTAGTGTTCTATTATCCTTACTTTGTCTCGAGTCTAGCTCCTTATTTGGTAGTTTGGATGGTATATTTTGTTATGATGTTGTTGCATGCGATCATGGCTCATTTTGTTTTTGGATTTAAAGGGCTCGTGTCGTTTTACAACGTGGTTCGATCATAAAACATCCTCGATTTTTGTCTTACTTTCTTGCTGAATAAAACCTGCATGATGTAGTTTTTTTTGCAATACGCTCAATGATTTTTTTACTATGAACAAAGAAGTTGCCGGTGAAAAGTATTTAGGGTGTAACATGTCTAGTAAAGGGTAAGTGTTTTATGTTGTTGTTCACTCTATGGGGCATTGCTTCTCATAGCGCGAAATCCTACACATGCGTGTGGCATTTCACGAGTATTGCTTTCTTTTGGAGTTGCTTCCCATTTATCATTGCTCTTTCTCTGGTGTTGCTTTCTTATGACCCTGCCTCTTTAGCCTTGTGTTTGTGTTTTCTAGGGTGTTGCAATTCTTACGATATTGCTTCTCTTCATCGTATTGTACTTTCTTGGGTGTTGCTTTTCTCAATATTGCACTTATTTACGATATTGCCTTCTCCCGTGATGTTGATTTTCTAGGTTATTGCCTGGCCAAAATAACATGTATTCGGTCATTGCTACACGTATTCATGGGCATTACGTAAAAGTTAGCTTTAGATAGTGACTTTTTGGAATTTTACCTGGGTTCACGAGCCGAAGATGGGGCATTGGTGTCTCTAGGGGTAGTACTTTTTTACCCTTATCACATTCCATGTATTTGGGAGCGGATTTACGATGGAGAATTTTTACCTGTACGCCCCAACTGCCACTTCACGTACTACTATGTAAGGTCCCTCCCAATTCGGGTCAAGCTTCCCTCTACTCGTGCGACTATGGACAAGATCTCCCTTGTTGAACCGCGAGGTTTCACCTTTTTGTTGAAGTATGCAACAAGCTTGCGCTTGTACTCTCCTTTACAGACCTCTTTCATCTCTCGCATTTCTTCCCTGAACTAAATTTGTATTCCCATTCTTGCTCCGTTCTATTTGTCATCATAGTAGAGGATTCTTTTGCTCGAGAAGAGGTGGTCCACATGGACTACCGCTTCTACCCCATAGGTTAAGGTGAAAGGGGTTTCTCATATTCCTCGCTGGGAATTTGTTTTGTAGGCCCACAAGACCGGTGGAAGGAGTTCCGCCCATCGACCTTGTACCCTGATGAAGCGTCTTTTTAGCCCAATCAAGATTTTTCCATTCACGCTTTCTACCTGCCCATTGGTTCTAGAATGTGCGACTAATGAAAATGGAGGCGGATTCCAAGGTCCTCGCAGAAAGTCTTCGGTTTCTGGTATTGAACTGGGGCCCGCGATTAGTCACTATATCCCGAGGAAGGCTGAAACGGCAGATGCTATTTTGCCACAAGAAATTCTTCCCCGTTTCCATGGTGGTGGAGGCCATAGACTCCGCCTTCACCAATTTAGTGAAGTAGTCGATTGCCACGAGGATGAATAACAGTTGTCTTGGAGCCTTCAAGAAAGAAGCCTAGGAGGTCCATTCCCTACTTCGCGAATGGGCGGAGAGGCAGGGAGCGCTGATCATTTGCATTTTGACTCCGGGCTGGTGGGAGGCGGGGGCGTGTGCTTGGCACGCCAAACATTACTGAGCTACGCGGATAACATCCGCCTTCATGGTAAGCTATAAGTATCTGGCCTTAAGATTTTGTAGTTGAGGGTTCTCCACCCGACATGATTGCTGCAAAGCCCCCTGTGCACCTCAGTCGCCATGCTGAGGCATTTCAATCTCGTTGTCATGTACTCTTCTTGTAGATTATATTCCCGACATTGTAGAATCAGAAGGCTTTGACTCGAAGCTTTCTTCTCTGTTGGGGGTCAGAAGGGATTGCTCCTTTAGTCAAGTATTCATCTATTAGGATTCTCCAATCGCTTTCCTTTCCCCCCTAGTCCTCAGCGATCAATTTCCGCGAGGATTGCCCATTCTGTTCTAGTCTCTAGCCACAACCTATCATCTTTTTACAGGTGTGCCTTGGAAGTGAGATTTTCCAACCCATCTGCTTTGTGATTCTCCCTTGCTTGTATCTCGAAATGATCCAAGACAAAGGCAATAACTTTTGCACGTGAGCAGTATGTTGGCAGGCTTCCAGTCTTTGTCTCATAGGATCCTTGTATTTGCTTCACTGTCAGAGTCACTATAGGAAAGGACTCTTCAAGCTCCATTGGCTAGGGTGAGTTCTATCTTTGCGATGAGTGTCTCGTACTCTGATTGTTGTTGGTCGCTTCGAAAGTCAAACCAGACCGTATTCAAAACGTTCTCCCCCAGCGAGGTAAACGAAACTCCTGCACCATTTCCTTATCCGTTTACCGCCCCGTCTACAAACAACGTCCATGTGGCTTGATTGTCATGGACCTTCTCTTCGATGGCTCCGAAAAAACTGGCTTTCACTATAAAGTCGGACAATGCCTACACTTTGATTGTTGGTAGGGGTTTGTAGTCGATCTGGGGGTATTTATTCTCGACCGAGTTAAGGCTCGACTCACAAAGTACACTTGAACTTCTTGTTTCCTCACTATGACATCGTTACTAGCCTGGGCACTGGATTCTATGTACAACTGAAAGACTTCCCCTAAGACTAGTGAAGATAGGATTGGTAGCCTTGATAAGTGTCCCTTTAACTTTGTGAAGCCGTCTTTGAACTGGAGGTTCCACTCAAACTTTTATGATTTCCTGAGTGTAGCGAAGAATGGGAGACTTTTCTCCGAATGGTGTGAGCAAAAACATCCAAAGTAATTGATTGAGCCGATGAAATTTTTCACTTCCTTTTGATTAGGAGGGATGGCCTGGCAAGGACGACCTCAAATTTTTTTTAAGTTAACATAGATGCCCCTGGAGCTGATTAAGAAACCGAGGAACTACCTTGATTTGACCGCGAAACATGCACTTCCTCGGGTTAAGACTCATGTCGTGTCGCCGGAGGGGGTTGATGTCTTCGTGGAGGTCTGTTGAATTGTATTCTCCGTGTTTGCTTTTTACTACGATGTCGTAAACATATTCCTCAACAATTGACCCTATTTGTTCACGAAATATGGAAGCTACCATGCGGTGGTGTAATATTCCACATAAATTAAAAGGGTAAAATGGTAATTTTAAAATGATAAAATTAAAAGTATGAAATTTACTTTATTTATTTTAGAGGAATAATTTAAACTTTCATGAACTTAGGTTCAAAGATTGGGTTATGATAATTTTTTGTACAAATTATCATATGAGTAATAATAATATGGTGTTAAAATAAATAAATAAGTATAATAAAGAATGTAATATTAGAATTTTAAATAACAATAAAGGTCCTAAGTATGTTATTTCTTTAAGCTAAGAATGGTCTAATTTATGATTAACCTTATGTTAATTATAAGTTAGATAAAACTTATCAATTTTTACCTAGAATATTTAAATCAAGTTTAACAAATTTTTGTTAAAGATTTAAGTATGGTTAAATTTATAAGAAAAATAACTTAAGCTTATTTTAACCAAATTTAAATTTTTATATATTTTAATTTTGGGTTAAAATAATATTACAAACTTAAAATATTAAAAATATTAGTTTGGGCAACTTTTGTAATTTATGAAAAGTTGAAAATGACTTTTTTGCCACAAGCCCAAATCTTTGGGCCATTTTTGGAGCTTCAATGGCAGATTCGCGGCATGAGAGCAGTTCCATCATCATACCATCAAACTGTCAAGTTCCCTACCAAGTGAGGCATGCAATAAATCAAGGGCGTGCAAAGGTTAGCAAAGGAGTGCTACAGAATCTCCATGAAAACGACGGTCACGCAGAAACAAGCCAAAGGGCATACAATATAGCAATTAACGGGTTGCAGGATGTCGACGCACTACACGAAGCCGGAGCCTCCCGAACTCAATGGGGTTGTAACACCCCCAAAATACCTTTGGAAATATTACCGCCAGTGACCACAGAATACACACCCGGGGTCACCCAAGGCTTACCGTTTTTATAACAAATGATATAATGTTGTAAAATTTATTAAATAACATGAAAGTTGACCAAATAATATCCAAACCGACGTCATAAGTTACAATTGATAACATAACCAAATACAGAAAGATTTTATTACAGCGGAAGACTTTGAAATAAATAAAACGCCACATAGGGGTATTGAACCGTGTGATCTTACGCCAGGATCTTCAACCTTAGGAAAACACAAAAATATCAACTGCCTTCAACGTCGGGAATCTGGCCTTTACGGATGAGGAAATTTACCTCATGTGCCATATGAGACGGATGACACCAGCCAACCATGCAAAGGAAAAATAACGGTTGTTTAGTCTAATGAAAGACTATGCAAGGGTACAAATAAAAAGGTTCTAAGTAGTCGTATCAAGTTACAACCATCGCTTCTCGAATAATAGCCGATACACGATGTGAACTCCAATACTTCTACGAAAACACAAGAAAATGAATGATCGAAGAGAAGACTCCAAAGGAATTGAGTCTTGTGGGAAACGTATGAAGAGAAGACTCCAAAAGAATTGAGTCTTATAGGAAATGTATGACAATTGTTTGGGAACATTAAGTTTTCACACAAGTTTAAAACACGACCTTGATTATTTGGGTCCACGACCAACCTCACCGCGCAATGCGAATTCAGATTGGAAAGAAGACTTACTCTAACAAGAGTCCGGGCGGTTTCCACGTTGTACTCCTCGCCCGAGGGTATATTAATTATGTGCGTAAAAGCATTTATCTTATTTAATTCCAAAACGTACATTCACGTTACAGCTTTTAATTCACATCATCTCAATACGAGAGATATTTCTGGGAATGAATCTCGAACGTTGGCACTAGCTAAGTGCACCTGCCCTGGAATAAGGGTACGGTCATGACCAGAAGTACTAGGGCAAAATCCTCCTAATACCAGTTATAAAGAAACGACTAGACCTCGCAAGGTACATAGCGTTCCTACGAATACTCGTGCTAACTAAGCATGTAAGTTCACATATAAATCCATACCAAAATCCATTACGGTAATATCATATAGAAATATATCATAGCGTTGTTTCTAGCAATATATACAACCTATTATAAATCCATATTTAAACACATTGTTTTATCAAATCTGTTCCCAAACATAAAACCACAACTTTTATCCCATCTTAATTAGACAATTAAATAATTGACAATCAAGGGAAACATGGAATAATGAGCAAGAGCGAACCGCCATTTGCCTTAGCTAAACGAACGAGAGATCGGGTTCCGAGATCTGAAAACTTGCACTTGAGCACGGTTTCCTACGATGACGACGAGTTAAAAGATGAAACCCTAAGTTAGATACGATACGAAAAGACAAAGCAAACGAAGGAAAGAAGCCAGTGCCGCGGTCGCGGATGACATAGTCGCGATCGCGGCCTTACTGGGTAAAACCGCGCCCGCGGTTTTATAACCGCGATCTCGGTTTTGCGCCTAGCCGGGGCCGCGGCTCTCTGCCCGGCCGCGGTCGCGGTGGGTGGAGCCGCGGTCGCGGAACTCCATCCCGACGCGAGCTTAATCGAGCTTTTGAGGTCGTACCGACGACGATGAGGCTTCGTACTTCGCTTCTGAACCAATGAGCACCACCACCACTCCACGGACTTCCCAACGGCAGCGACTTCGGCTTCTGGCGACGACGACTCCGGCGACAAACCAAGCTTTATATGAGAGGAAGAGAGAGCTGCGAATGATGGGGAAGAAGCGAAATCCGAGCCCCTTTTATAGGCTAGGATTGGAGCTCAACTCCACACCAAGGGAAAGCCAAATGCTCCAGCTCCCGCCGATCGGCCACGAGGGAGAAATACCAATCGCCGGCTTTCTAGAAGCAGAGGATAACGATGATCAGAGTTTTCCGCGGTCGCGGTTTCAGAACCGCGATCGCGGTTTGCCCAAGCAAAACCGCGCCCGCGGATTCAAAACTGCGGTCGCGGAACTGCCGTGCTCGCGGTTCCACGACTTTGCTCGCGGGTCTTGACCGCGGTCAAGCTCAACCTTTTATTTCAGCACTCCTTAAATATTTGAAGACCCATATATCTTATTAAACATATAACGTCACATTCAATGTCATCATAACTCTACACATGAGACACATCTGACACATACTTCCTCAACAGGGACACATGAAACACGTTATGCACAGGATGCGCCGACGGCAGAAGTGCCAAACGGTATGCTAGAGATCCGACTCTGTCAAGGATCTCGAATGGTCCCACGTAGCGAGGGTTGAGCTTGCCACGCTTGCCGAACCTAAACACACCCTTGGATGGCGACACCCTAACAAACATCTTGTCCCTTCCCTCAAACTCGACATTCCTGCGCTTCAAATCAGCATAAGACTTATGTCGTCTCTGAGTTGTAAGCATCCTCTGTCTAATCAAGACAATGTCCGAGGCAGTCCTCTCGACTAACTCCGGTCCGAGCAGAATCTTATCGGCATTCTCATCCCAACAAATCGGAGATCTGTACTTTCGACCGTACAAAGCCTCGAATGGAGCCATCTTGATGGTGGAATGCCAGTTGTTGTTGTACGTGAATTCAATTAGACTTAATCTGATCTCCCAACTGGTCAGACGATCCAATAGACAAGCTCTCAGCATATCCTCAAGCGTCTGAATGGTCCTCTCAGACTGCCCATCCGTCTGTGGATGAAATGCAGTATTGAACCTGAACTTAGTTCCCATGGCCTTATGGAGAGTAGAGCTACCACGGTCTCGTGCGGCGTCACACGCCAGTGACCTCAGACGTTAATATCCAAAGTCACCCCAGGCTTTAATTGGAACAATTAAGCTTAAATAAATACATAAATATTAAATAATGAAAGAATAATCAGCGGAAGACATTTTAAATGAATAAGACTTAACCTTTTATTAAGATTTCTCTCGTAAAATGAGGACGGTTTTACAACAAAGTATAGTGACAACGGAAGACTTTTAACTTACAGCGGAAGATTCTTTGAAAGTAGTCCTAATTACATGACTATGTATTACATTTATTTCAAATTAAACATACACTCCTTGGAAATATTACTTCTTAAAACGCAAATTTCAACAAAGTCTGAACGAACCATCCTTCTTCTTGACAAACAAGACAGGTGCGCCCCAAGGCGATGCACTCGGCCTTATATATCCTTTCTTGAGTAGCTCCTCAAGTTGTTTCTTCAATTCCTGCATCTCCGCTGGAGCCATCCGATAAGGTGCTTTAGAAATCGGCGAGGTTCTAGGCTCTAGATCAATAGTGAACTCTATGTCACGATTCGGGGGTAAACCGGGAATCTCCTCAGGGAATACATCAGGATACTCACATATGACATGAACATCATGAACTGAAGTCTCATCCTTCTTGGGTTTATCCAGATAGCATAGGTACCCGACACAACCTTGTCGAAGTAGCTTACACACATCCATCACATTGATAAGCTTTTCATTATCAGCGTCATTACGACCCTTGAACTTACACACAAACTGGCCCCCAGATGAAATTGTCACTGTCCTTGAGCTGAAATCGATTACCACCCCGTGACACATCAGCCAGTCCATCCCGAGAATGATGTCGTATGGAGCCATGGCCATACAGATCAAGTCGGCTTCGAAATTCCGACCTTGAATGGTAATCGGAAATTCCGACAGTCGCTTGGTCTCTACCATTGGGAAGGTTCACTACAAATGGTTTGCAAGATTCATTGCACTTCAACCCTAACTTACTCACACACTTCTCCGAAATAAAGGAATGAGTAGCACCCGAATCAAACAATATGCAAACTGATGTAGAGTGAAGGTACATAGTACCTTGAGCAATCAGAGCGTTGGGTCCGTTAGCCTCACGCATCTCATACAGCCGCTGACCCTGACCCACTGGAGCAGTTGGGGCCTTTCCCTTGTTCTGAGCAGTTGTTTGCATTGAGGTTCTAGGAGTCCCTATAGGCTTGAATCGAGGTCGGTTGTTATGGCTAACTGACCCTTGTTGTGACTCAACCTCCTTCTCACATGCAAAGCACGTCCTCTTACCCTTCGTGCACTCATTGCTCTTGTGCCCCGGTGTTCCACAGTTATAGCACTGAATCGGGTTCTTGCTCTGGCCCGAGCGTTGAGTTGGACCTGACTGTGTCACCTCAGTTCTTGCCCGACCAAACTTGGCAAAGTGTGACGGTGGTGCGGGTCGTTTTAAACCCACTAGCCTGAGGCTGGCTCTGCGCCGGTCTCTCGCGATTGTGCTTCTTTGCTGACTCCTCCAGAGTCACTTCCAGCTTGTAGGCAGCATCCACATACTGCTCCAGAGTATAGCAGTTGTGGCGCACCATCAATGGCTTAATGTCCGGGTTCATTCATTCATGGAAATGCCAGATTTTCTGCTCCTCACTCGACACTTCCGGTCCAGCATATTACAACAGGTGGTTAAACTTTGCAGCTAACTCAGTCACCTTCAGCCCATCGGTCTTAGGGTAAAGGAACTCCTTATGTTTCTCCTCCCTCATAGCACGGGAAAAGAATCGGTCGGTCATCTTTGTCTTGAACATACCCCAATTCAACGCGGGATGATCAACTAATCCGGTGCTCTCCTACCATTCACTAGCCACATCCTTTAGTTGAAGGGAGGCAATGTGCACTCTCTCAGCTTCAGTGCAAGCGATGTTCCAGAATAACCGTTCCATATGTGAGAACCAATACGCCACCTTGACTGGTTCTCTGGTACCGTCATAGTTGTCCGGCCTCATTAGGCTAATGGCCTTCAAGGCCCGACCGTAATTCCCTCCATTTCTGACGGTATCGACCGGAGGTGCATGGTCCACTGACTCCCCAAATTCAGGAATAACCTGAGGAGTTGGAACACCTTGCGATTGAGGTACAGCTGGCCGAACTATCTCGGTGATAGCCTGTACCACGATCCTTCGAATGGCCTCAATGGCCGCAGCATCAAAGACAACCTGAGGGTTGGCCTGAACACGGTCATTGCATGTTGGGTTATTGTTAGAGGCAGATTCTCTCTCATCCCCCTGATTAACGGCACTTCTCTGGTTCAACCTAGGGTTGTTACTCAACCCAGCACCAGCACGGGTTGTGTTCCTTGTGTTCACCATCTGTTTGCCGATTAATTATTAAAGTACTCCATAAAATTAATATAACATTTAAAGACGCACAATAGATGTAATTAATTCAGAGTAGATTAAGCTGGCAAACTTTATTGATAGAAGAACTGAAACCACGTGTCACAAGTCTTACAATAACCTTTCTAACGACAAGACAAAACTGTTAGGAGGCTAAAGCTCTAAAAACAATGAAAGGAAAAATAGCTAGAAAAGATCACTACGACATGCTACTTTCCCCCTCGAGGTGCCTTGAAAATATTCTTGTACTCATCAGCCCTCCGATACCTCTTCGGAGGTGATCTGTCTTCTGGTTCCGGAGCTGGCCTCCTCGAGCTACTAGGACCCGGAACACTTGGCCCCTCCCTAGGAACGCTTGGCCCTTCCCTAGGGCCAAGCGTTTGCTCCGTCAACTCCTCCACTTGGCGACGAGCCTCGGTGGAAGCCATCTCACTCTAATGGTGCATGTGACGAGAAGCAGGGCTCATCACCGGCTCTCTCGGTGTGTGGGTAGAATGCGGCCCCACTGGTGCATCCAACGGGTCATACTCCACTTGATCCGTACCAGACACCCCAAGTGCCTCCCAAGTAGCAGGGGACAAGGGCGTGTACTCCGGAAACGGTGGCATCTCTGGGCTAGGGAAGATGAATTGCATCCCCGGATCTTCTCCATCCACAAGCAGGTGCTCCAAACCCAGATCAGTATCCTAATCCTCGAGGTCCTCCTCAGGGTCCTTCTCAGGATCCTCTTCGGGGTCCTCTTCTAGGTCTTCCTCAGGATCCTTCTCGAGATCCTCCTCGGGCTCCTCTTCGGGGTCTTCATCGGGATCCTCTATCTTGTCGGATATTAGAACCACCGACTCCTCGAGAACGGTCTTCTTCTCCTCCTGAGGACTAACCGCATACCCAACTATAGCACAACCCGGAAGAATAGGGGACTCAAGCTGGGCCTTATATGGTGGAACTACTCCAGCGTCCTTCCTTCCTTTGAGCTGTGACACGATAGCACCCATTGCATGCGAGGTGACGAGGGAGAATTAGAACTTTCTAAATATAGAAGCTAACTTTCTATATTAGACATAATAAAAAGGCACGACCAGAACGGCAGAGGTTTCAAAAAATAATATTTTACTCAAAAGTATAATCTTGTTTAAAACTTTGACTCATCTTTTTGAAATACTCAACTAATTTCTTTACCATGAACGAAGAACGGTTTACAAAGTTTGTTTTAAATAAAATGATTTGAAGCCTTAGATCATTTAAAAAAAACTTTTGGCTTTGATACCAAATCTGTAACACCCCCAAAATACTTTTGGAAATATTACCGCCAGTGACCTCAGAATACACACCCGGGGTCACCCAAGGCTTACCATTTTTAACAAATGATATAATGTTGTAAACTTTATTAAATCACATGAAAGTTGACCAAATAATATCCAAACCGACGTCATAAGTTACAACTAATAACATAACCAAATACATAAAGAGCTTATTACAGTGGAAGACTTTGAAATAAATAAAATGCCACATAGGGGTATTGAACCATGCGATCTTACGCCAAGATCTTCAACCTTAGGAAAACACAAAAATATCAACTGCCTTCAACGTCGGGAATCTGGCCTTCACGGATGAGGAAATTTAACTGATGTGCCATATGAGACGGATGACACCAGCCAACCATGCAAAGGAAAAATAATGGTTGGTTAGTCTAACGAAAGACTATGCAAGGGTACAAATAAAAAGGTTCTAAGTAGTCGTATCAAGTTACAACCATCGCTTCTTGAATAATAGCCGATACACGATGTGAACTCCAATACTTCTACGGACACACAAGAAAAGGAATGATCGAAGAGAAGACTCCAAAGGAATTGAGTCTTATGGGAAACGTATGAAATGAAGACTCCAAAGGAATTGAGTCTTATAGGAAACGTATGACAATTGTTTGGGAACGTTAAGTTTTCACACAAGTTTAAAACACGACCTTGATTATTTGGGTCCACGACCAACCTCACCGCGCAATGCGAATCCAGACTGGAAAGAAGACTTACTCTAACAAGAGTCCGGGCGGTTTCCACGTTGTACTCCTCGCCCGAGGGTATATTAATTATGTGTGTAAAAGCACTTATCTTATTTAATTCCAAAACGTACATTCACGTTGTAGCTTTTAATTCACATCATCTCGATACGAGAGATATTTCTGGGAATGAATCTCGAACGTTGGCACTAGCTAAGTGCACCTACCCTGGAATAAGGGTACGGTCATGACCAGAAGTACTAGGGCAAAATCCTCCTAATACTAGTTATAAAGAAACGACTAGACCTCTCAGGGTACATAGCGTTCCTACGAATACTCGTGCTAACTAAGCATGTAAGTTCACATATAAATCCACACCAAAATCCATTACGGTAATATCATATAGAAATATATAATAGCGTTGTTTCTAGCAATAAATAAAACTATTATAAATCCATATTTTAACACATTGTTTTATCAAATCTGTTCCCAAACATAAAACGACAACTTTTATCCCATCTTAATTAGACAATTAAATAATTGACAATCAAGGGAAACATGGAATAATGAGCAAGAGCGAACCGCCACTTGCCTTAGCTAGACGAACGAGAGATCGGGTTTTGAGATCTGGAAACTTGCACTTGAGCACGGTTTCCTACGACGACGACGAGTTATAAGACAAAACCCTAAGTTAGATACGATATGAAAAGACGAAGCAAACAAAGGAAATAAGGCAGTGTCGCGGTCGCGGATGGCATAGTCGCGATCGTGGCCTTGCTGGGCAAAACCGCGCCCGCGGTTTTATAACCGCGATTGCGGTTTTGCGCCCAGCCGGGGCCGCGGGTCTTTGCCCGGCCACGGTCGTGGTGGGTGGAGCCGCGGTCGCGGACCTCCATCCCGACGCGAGCTTAATCGAGCTTTCGAGGTCATACCGACGACGACAAGGCTTCGTACTTCGCTTCTGAACCAATGAGCACGACCACCACTCCACGGACTTCCCAACGGCGGTGACTTTGGCTTCCGGTGATGATGACTCCAGCGACAAACCAAGCTTTATATGAGAGGAAGAGAGAGCTGCGAATGATGGAGAAGAAGCCAAATCCGAGCCCCTTTTATAGGCTAGGATTGGAGCTCAACTCCACACCAAGGGAAAGCCAAACGCTCCAGCTCCCGTCGATCGTCCACGAGGGAGAAATACCAATCGCCGGCTTTCTAGAAGCAGAGGAAGATGACGATCAGAGTTTTCCGCGGTCGCGGTTTCAGAACCGCGATCGTGGTTTGCCCAGGCAAAACCGCGCCTACGGATTCAAAACTACGGTCGCGGAACTGCCGTGCTCGCGGTTCCCCGACTTTGCTCGCGGGTCTTGATCGCGGTCAAGCTCAACCTTTGATTTTAGCACTCCTTAAATATTTGAAGACCCATATATCTTATTAAACGTATAACGTCATGTTCAAATGGTTCTTACAGAGGTTACAGAGTATGCCTAACACGTCTTGCTTATAAAACGAAAGTTGGGACGTTTAGGGGTTATTACATGGGTAATATTAGATCCTATTAAACCTAATCAAGTTGCAAAGATTGGCGCAACTATGCATGGCAAAACCATAAAGCAACTGGTCAACTTCTTGCGGTCCCATTCGGAGTGTTTTGCGTGGACACACGATGACATGACTGCATTAACCCCAATGTGATCGTCCACAAACTCAATGTGGATCCTCGACATCCACCCGTCAAACAAAAGCAGACGAAGTTCGCACCTAAGAGGAACAAAGTGATAGATGAAGAAGTAAGAGCACTATTAGGGACGGGTAAGATAAGAGAAGCCCGATATCCAAATTGGTTAGCCTACGTGGTGGTGGTCTAGAAGAAGAATAGGAATTGGAGAATCTGCGTCGACTTCACCGACCTCAATAAGGCCTGCCCTAAAGACTCATTTCCCTTACCTCATATCGACGCCACCGTCGGTCATGAAATGCTAACCTCCATGGACGCGTTCAATGGTTATCGGTTTATCACCAAATCCAAATGAGTCCAGAAGATCAAGAGAAGACCACCTTCATCACCAACCAAGGGATTTATTGTTATAAGGTCATGCCATTTAGCCTCAAGAACGCTGGAGCTACTTACCAAAGACTAGTCAACAAGATGTTCGAAGACCAAATCAGTGACACGATGGAAGTCTATATCGATGATATGCTGGTCAAGTCAAAGAAGGTGGTTGACCACATCCAACATCTAAAGATAGCCTTCGAGATCCTAGAGAAATATGATATTAAGTTGAATCCCACCAAATGCTCCTTTGGGGTCTCATCAGGCAAGTTCCTAGGTTACATGGTGACACAACAGGGGGTCAAAGCTAGTCCTGATCAAATCAAAGAAATTCTAGATCTCCAATCTTCGCAATACGTTAAGGATGTACGAAAGCTGACAGGCAGAGTCGTCGCACTCAACAAGTTTATCTCAAAGGCGTCAGAGACGAATCGCTTGTTCTATAACGTCTGGAAGAAGAACAAGTCATTTGAGTGGACAAGTGAACACGAGGAAGCTTTCCAAGAATTAAAAAGGTACTTAACATGTCCCCTCTTACTTTCAAAGCCAAACTATGGCAAAGCCCTATATATACTTGGCAGTCACGGAAACGACAATGAGCTCCCTCCTAGTAAGAGAGGAAGACGACAAACAATTGCTCGTCTACTATGTGAGCATGACACTACAAGATGCGGAGACGAGGTATTCACCCATGGAGAAATTTACATTAGCCCTCATCGTCGCATCCATCAAGCTAAGGCCTTACTTTGACGATCATATCATCAGAGTCAGAACCAACTATCCGATCAAGAACGTGATGAGCAAGCCGGAGCTTTCTGGAAGGCTAACAAAGTAGGCAATGCATCTCAGTGGTTATGACATCTAGTACGAGACACACACGACAATCAAGTCACAAGCTTTTGCGGATTTTGTGGCCGATTTCATCCCAACCTACAAAGAGCGGATCGCGGGAGAGTTTCTGCAAGTCGAGAACCTTATTCCCTCAAAGTGGACGTTCTTCATCGACGGCGCTCCCAATCAAAATGGTTTTGGACTAGGGGTTGTCCTAAAATCACCACATGGGGATAGGATAGCCGAAGTTGTACAATGCGAATTCAAGGCGACAAACAACAAGGAGGAGTACGAAGCACTCAAGACCGGCATCACCTTGGTTAAGGATACAGCGTAAAGAGCTTGGAATTAATTTGCGACTCCATGCTCATCATGAATCAAATAAACGGAGCATATGCGACACGCGACTCGAATATGATGGCTAACATGGAATTCGTCCGCAACATCATCAAGTTTTTCTACACGTTCAGTATCAAGCAAGTTCCGAGGGACACCAACACAGAGGCTGACAAGTTATCCAATCTCGGTTTCTTCATCGAGCCTAGGGAATATCAAAAGATTCCTTTTCTACATATAGAAGTATCTTCCATTAGCAAACTATCCAATATGTTGACTCTAATTCAAGTTAGTTACTCTAACGAATCTGATTCCTTGAGCAATCTATTCTATAATTGGCTCAAGCATGGCAAGTTGCCACTCGACAAGAATGAGGCATGACGACTTCGCACCAAGGAATCCACCTTTGTTATCAAAGACGACATGTTGTTCAAGTGGTCCACCACTGGATATTATCTACGATGTCTTCAAGTACAAGAAATCCAGAGCGCGTTGTAGGAACTCCATGATGGAGAATGTGGCAACCATTTTGGAGAAAGAAACCTTACTTTAAGTGCTCACACCGCAAGATAATATTGGCCTACTATGAAGAAGGACGCCATCGACTATGCAAACAAGTGCAATGCTTGTCAAAGACACGACCTAGTGTCACATCAATTGTTCGGAGATCTACATCTAATCTCGTCCCCTTGACCTTTCATGAAATGGGGGGTGGACATTGTCGAAAAGCTACCATTTGCGTCTAGTCAATGCGTCTTCATGCTCGCCATGACAGACTATTTCTATTAGTGGATCGAAGCTAAAGCATTCAAAGAGATCAAAGATTCACGCGTTATTTCTTTCATACAGAGGAACATGTTTAGCATATTTGGTGTCCCTGACACCATTGTGTGCGACAATATATCTCAGTTCATAAGGAACCGGATGTATGAGTTCTGTAAGGAGCAAAGCATTAAGCTTGTCACGTCGAACTAACCTCAAGCCGATGGTCAAGCCGAATCTAGTAACAAAGTTATTATCAACAACTTGAAGAAAAGGCTCAAGAAGGCAAAAGGCTTATGGGCAGACGAGTTTCCATCTATTTTTTTGTCAGATCGTACAACTCCAAAGACCACGACAGGTAATACATCCTTCTCTTTGGTATTTGGCAGTGAAGTTGTCCTACCCGTCGAAGTACAGATCCCCACAGCTTGCTATCGCCTCCTCATGGAGTAGAGAAATATGTTGCTTATGACGTTCATGCTAGACACCTTCGATGAGCTATACGACGATGACCCCACCAGGGTGGCAACTTACCAACAAGGGGTCGCCAGGAGTTATAACTGTAATGTAAGGATAAGAGCATCCCTATGTTCGGGGTCGCCTTTGGTACCTTCGGAGCATCAAATGAGATCATGACAAGTTCGGAAGCGAAGGCACCTTCCCCTGACAACTTCCTCTTCTTCGTCGCTATCCTATGCGTCGCGTATTCTACCCGTCTAGCCCATGAAGCTACACACGAGTTCCAGGCAGTTATGCGTTAGTGACAACTATGACGTGTCATAAAAGAAAGAAGATAGGGATAAAAGACTTACACATCTTTGAAGGTGGCGTCGCTACAGCGGCTTCCTCTACCACGGGCTCAGGGAACACATCCTCCGTGAAGTTCCTTTCCGACGCTGAGAGCTCGAGGATTCTCTCCACAATCGCCTCCAACTTCTCCCTCGTTAAATGTCATCACGGTTCACTTTCAAAAAAGATAAGTGAGAACAAGGTTAATCAAGCATAAAAAATGCATAAATATTATGGCAAAGTTACCCTCTTTCCACTATGAATCATTCAGGAAGTTGCATTCTTCTCCCAATGAAGCCTTCTTGACAAAAAAGGAACGGCCAGACCATCCACAAGCGTTCTTCGTCGCATCAATCACCAAGGCTAGTTGTTTAGGTCAAAGCTTTAGAGTAATGCGACCCTGACCGCATAGGGCGATAAAGTATGAATGAAGGAGTTCCTGGATTGAAAAATGTGTTTGGCGATGATCCGGTCAAGGGTGAGGAAGATCCTCCATGTTTGTGGGAGAATTTGGCCTATTTTTATATCCAAGACGGCCAGAAAGGAGTGCACAAGGAATGAGAAGGGAAGACGATGACCTATTTGGAATGGGTACTCAAACATACAAACCCAACCTTTGCAGAAGTGATTGGGGAAGACGGAGGCGTCATCCACCAAAACCTTTGTATTTTCAGAAAATCTGATGGCCACAATGAAAGCTCCGGGATTGGTGACATGATAGGGGTATTTAGGCGTTTCATAATCTCACCCTTTTATTTTTGTTATACACACCTATATACCGGTGCCCATTGGGCATGGGTACCTCCACACTCTTCTGTTACCCATTAGGGATGGGTACCTCTATACACTTATTATATGTTTTATTTTTCATAGATATGATATTATATTTTTGTCATTTGTTTATTTATGTATATTCTTTATGTACTTCAAAACTACTTAATCTAATTTAACTAATTTTAATATGTACTTAAAGCTATTTAACTAAAATTATCAATTTTAATATGTACTTAATACCACTTAACTAAACTTTAATAATTTTAGTATGTACTTATTTGCTTGAAGCATGTAACAACTAAAATTGAGATGTGATATATTAACCGAACAACATGATATTTTCAAACTACTTAACTAATTTTAGTATGTACTTAAAAAGTTGGTTAACAAAATTTAACTAATTATAGTATGTCCTTAAAGTTATTTAACTTAATTTAACTAATTTTAGTATGTACTAACTATTTAACTGAATTTAACTAATCTAGTATGTACTTAGTAATATTTAACTAAACTTCAATAATTTTAGCAATACTTATTTAATAAGTACCAACTACATTTTAGTATGCTCCACACTAGACTATTTTAACGTATATATGAAGTGACATATGTCCATCGTACATGTGAACATTTTTTGTCAAAGTTTGAACATATATGTTATAGGCGTTGCTACTAGTGCCCATTGGGCATGAGTACTCATTTAGCCCCCTGCCAATTCTCATTGGGAATGGGCAGTGTTTTGGATCCCAAAAAAAATAAAAACGAAGGGCAATTTCGTCCATTCATCAAATGGGTTAGTATACTAAATTTAAATGGGTGAGAATAAGAACCTCGTGCGTTTATATGGGTCATTCAGGATATATTGAGGGATGAAACGGAAAAGGTCACCTTCATGATTATGATATTCCGCCATTCAAGGAGTTTTCGAGGAGAAAGAAAGTGAAGAAGATGAAGGCAGAGAAAGGAGAAGTTGTACATGTGTAGTTGCGGAGGTGCAGAAGAAATGTGGAGAAGAAAAGAGAGATTATGTTGCCATAAATAGAGATAGAATCAACGTTTGAAATTTTAAAAGATTTGACATGACCTTTGATTTGACTGGACTCCGAGTTCCAAGACGGCGCAATGAAGACGTTTCTCACGCATGACGATTCGCCTGCCAAACGCCTTAGGAGTATTGTTAGGGCCCTAAGATCGTGTCCATATGCAAGGTCTAGAAGTGTCGAGATGGAGATACACGGATTGAACCTAGCGATGGTCAGAGGAATACAGATTAGCAATGAATGTCATACGAGACCGCGAAGACTGAGCGCTACACGACGCGTTGGGGATGATCTTCTTTCCTAATATAGCACGTCTTTATTTTTCAGGATCACGACAACTAGCATCCCTTGCGCGTCAAGGTTTATGTCCGATAGGATATATATTTTCCTTATCCAGTAGAAGGAAATATTTTGTACCATGTATATTTATCTTATGTTAAGCTCTAAGGTAAACTATATTTCTATCTTTATGGTAAGATCCTATTCCTTGTAGGACTACCCTTGGACCTCTATATAAGGGGGGTACCAATACCTTGTAATATAAACATTCATACTTTCATACAAATTTTCCACAAGCATAATCCTTATTTTTCTCACAATTAACTCGTTTTTTTTTATCAAACGTGTAACCCTTGACCTCATACTCCACAAATAAGCGGATAGCGCCATGATACGAAATTTGGCCAAAACAATATGTATGTTCCTCATCCGCGGGATTCATCTTCACCTGATTGTACCCTGAGTAAGGGTCAAGGGAGCTGAGAGCCTCGTGGATTGCGGTTGATTCTACCAGTTGATCGATGGTCGGGAGTGGGTAACAGTCTTTAGGACATGCTTTGTTCAGGTTCGTGAAATCAAAGCACATGCGCCACTTCCCAATAGCTTTTCGTGCCATTACTACGCTCACTAGCAACGAGGGGTACTTGACTTCTCAAATAAATAATGCGTTCAAGATCTTGGACACTTCCTCTTTAGCCCTTTGAGCTCTTTCACCTGTCTGTTTACACTTCTTTTGCCTCACTGTTTTTAGTGAGTGGGTCATTAGCTCAGTTGGAATTCCCTTCATGTCTTTTGGCGTCCACGCGAAGATATCTATTGAATCATCCAAAAGATTCTCGATTTGCATATGAAGCTACGTATTCAAGCTCTTTCTCATAAAAAGTCGCTCCTTTTCATACCAAACGAGGTTATGAGTCGTTGTTCCTCCTCCGAAGCTAGAATTTCCACACGATTCCTCATTCTAGATATGCCTCTTCTAAAGGGGCCTCGTCCAAGTGAGTAGAGGGGCGAGTTCGCTTGACCCTTGGTAGGCCAACGCGGAGACCCCCTTTTCTTTAAGTGTCGTCAAATAGCATATTTGTCTTTCGGCATGTTGCCCTCGAGTCACCCCTATGCTCGCTTGGGTCAGGACTTCACAACTAAAGGATATACAAAAATCGATGCTTGGAACTTGTTGAGAGACATGCAGCCAAATATTGCATTATACGCAGCAGGGAGTTTGAGAACCATGAACTCTATTCTGTTTTACCTCCGGTTATTGTCTTGGTCTTCGAAGATCACGTCTACTTCTATTGTTCCCACCACCTTGACTTTTTCACCCGCGAATTCAACCAGTGTGTTGTTGGTGGGGCAAAGTCTTTCTAAGTCAATCCCTAATTTCTAAAGGGCTTCCCAGTAGAGTATGTATGTGGAACTGCCTGTGTCCACTAGCACTCTCTTCACCATTTTCATTCTAACTTATGCGTGTTTGACTAGTGGGTTGTAATGCGACATGTTGACGCCTTCTGCATCCTCCTTCGTGAAGACTAATTGATGCTCTCTATGGGGCCTAGATGTTATATTGAAGATGTGTTCTGTGGAGTTAGGATAAAGGGAGTTAGTCGCTCTGCAGTTTTCCCTCCTACTTAGGATTAGAGGTATGGGACCCCCCATGATGGTGCCTATAAACCCGTCGGGTCTAGGAAGGTTCATGTTCTTGTGGGGCGGTAGAGGAGTGGGGAACAATGCTGGCCTCCCAAGGCCTGATCTTTTATGAACCAGTTGTGTCCCTCTGTCCTGTTGAAGCCTTATTCTTGGGGACCTGGACCCGTGGTATTGGATCTTGGGGACCTGGACCCGTGGTATTGGCAATCCTTGTGACTTGAAGATTGGTGGTACAAGCAAAATTTGCCTCCACTCCTTCACGGTCATAAAAGTGCACTTTTATGATGTGATGTGAGGGGTTTGAGCGTGATCACATCATAAAAGTGCACTTTTATGATGTGATCCGAGCCCACCTGGGTCCTCCTTCCCATGGTCTGTCTCGATCGGCGGTCTGACCCAGCGGCCCAACCCACGGTCTGCCTCAATTGGCGGTCTGACCGCTGACGCCCTGATCACAGAGCAGGGCTGCAGCCCCTGCACCCCAACCTGGAGGGAGGCTTGCGCCTGTTAATCCCCCAGGATGTTGGAGGGGGGAATCGAACCCCTGACCCTTTGATATGAGGGCATGTGGAATACCCATCATATCACCAATTGGGCTGCAGCCCAATACCCATCAGTTTGATCCAGTCTAATAACTCTATGTGTGTGACCTCATAGGACCCGGTTATTATAGCCATGGGCCTAACCCGATTAAGCCCATTAATCGTAGTTGGCTTCTAGCAAAGCACTACGATCCTTAAAATATTCGGATTGTAAATCTCCATTAATAGTCATATTCCATGTTCGGTAATTACACATTTGATTAAAGGACACAATTCCTTCATCTACCTCCCCTTCCATATTTGGGTTATGTCCTAAACGCTTAAGAAAGTCCCCACGGCCGGCGCCAGTGTTGAATCCTGATTTGTCTGCGTAGGTGATCGTCAGTCGACACTCCAACGATCTCAGTCAACCTCTTCGACCAACTTCACTTGACTCTTTTTACGGAAGCAACCTGGACACGAAAGGGGAAGAACCTTGGACCTTGACCTGAAAACACTTGAGGGGAGAAAAGCCCTCAGAAAACACCTCTGACGCTCAAGTTAGTAACGCAGTTAGTATTTGTAATACATCAGAAGAAATTTGAGAATTCAAGGGAGGGGAATTTTCTCGAAGAAGAATAAGAGTGATCAGATTTCGAGAAAATGGGAAAAGTGATCTCCCTTGTCGTCAGCGTCACCTTTGTTCTTACAAGGTATTTTTCTGCCTTGGGATGAAGACTCACCGTACAGAGATCTATACTACTCATTCCTCCTTTCCTTTTTATACATCTTCCTTTTTTTTTCTTTTTTTTTCTTCTTCCCTAAGACCGATTGGTTTCTTGGGCCATTGTATTTGCTGCTTCCTTTTGGGCCCAAAAACCTTCTTAAGTTGGTCATAATAATTTTTGGTCATAATAATTTTTTTATTGTGCTTTAAATGTAATTTTTGTCTCTTGCAAGCAACAATAAAGTACTGATGTTGGTGGTATTACCAAATTAAACGTTGGCATCAAATTAAGAACAATATATTAGGGGAGAATTAAGAAATTACCTAGACCGTTAATCACAAATCAATCGAACGGCTGAGATCCCTGACCTCCTTGCCGGCTCTGACCTCCTTACCCGACAATAACTCTCTCTCGCGCCCGAATTTCTCTCTTCTTCTCGTTCTCCTCGCCGTCTTTCTTCCTCCTCGTCACCGTCACCGTCGACCGTCGGATTCGACTCTTTTTTCGACGAATCGGTCCGGACCCAGATTTTCCGACAGTGAAAGAACGAAACCCATTTACGTCACCGTGTCCGGAAGCACTCGGACTGGCCGCAGAGGCTGATGTGGAAGGAATGTAATTAGAAAATCATAATGCAATAACATGAAATTTTGAAGATTTGATCTGATCTAAAACTTACAAAGATTATTAATTCAGATTTGAAAATTGACTACGATTTCAAGACACTTAAAGGGAAATACTACAATGAAAGCAATATATCATATCAAAATATCACGTTAGAACCCTAATAAAATATAATATAATTTATAATTATCAAAGTTAGTTAATATTTCTAATCCGAAATATTTACAAAAATATTTATAGTAGGAAAAGGAATTTAAAAGAAATAGAAGAAAATTAGAGAGATGTGGCATGAACTCTTTATAATGTATATAATAATTATTTAATATTACATAGTGATAAAAAATTATTTAACCTTAACATATATTAAGTCAAAATGTATACTTATTGTATATTTTTTCCACCAACTCAATACATATATTTTAGTAATTATAATCTGTTATATTTTATAGTAATTCTTTCAAAGGGCATATAATAAAGTAAAGATAATAGGAAATATGAAATAATTAAACGGGACCTACATTTTTAACCTTTTTCTTTAAAGGTCGATGATGTGGCATATGTCAGTGGTCGGCACGTAGGTGAATCAAAAGTAGTGCTGACACGTAGAATTTAATCTACTTTATTATATATAATCCAACCTATAAAAGGTTCGATTTAAATTTAATTAAAAACACAAGCATGAAATCAAGATATGGTAAATAAGGATAAAAATAAAGTATCCTCCTATGTCATCATCTATCTATATATATACTAAAACAAAAGCTTATTTCCTACGTGTTTAGGTCCAATATGCATATGTGTCGTCATCACGTTCATTTCGCATATGTGTCGGCCTCTAAGCTATGTCACCTCATCCGCCATCTCATCCAGTCCACCCAAAAAATATTAAAACAATAAATCCTTAATTATTATATATTAAATAAAACGATAATATCTAATAATAATAATAATAATAATCGTATATCTTTCATTTTGGTAAAAAAAAAGCCAATCTATATCTATCTCCAATAATAATAATAATTATTATATATTAATTAAGAAGATAATATCTAATAATCATAATAATAATAATAATAATAATAATTTTGTTAATTTCGTATATCTTCCTATTTTTGGGTAAAAAGAAGATAATTTATATATATTTATCTCTAATAATAATAATAATAATAATTTTTAGTACGATATTTACCTAATCAAAAATTATTTTAGAAAAGTTTATAACCCTAATCCGTGCATGGCACGGACACTATGCTAGTGGATACCTTAAAGGTTAATCGCAAAACTTAAGTCAATTATTGACTTTGTAATGACAAAATTAATCTACTTTATTAACTAGCTAGATCGCACTCATTCAACAAAAAAAAGGTCAATTTCATCCACCATCTATGCAATTGGGTGCTATTTGATATGCCTGATCGATATGATACGAACAAATAAAGCCGGAGAAACTGTATACAATTAAAGTCTAAATCATTAATTAATTATTAGTATGAGATGCATACATTATAGAGATGAGATGCTGTTAATTTGTTATCAACAATACAATCTTCTTGATACGAACCATTAAATCAGTGATATACTTTGTCACGTAGGAAACAAGTATCACCAATGTGAAGTACGTCCGTGACCAAACACTGATTAATTCCTTTCCGATATTTATTTATGTCTTGATTACCTAGTTGGACTACTTGAAATTGCTCTACGTCCAGATCGAAATACTGTTGATATACTTATTAATTATTTTAGTTAATTATCCGATACTTTAAAATTGGGTAATTAACAAAAGTAATTACTTGATCATTACAGCTTATAAAAGTTAATAAGGCTGACTACAATACTTAGAAGGAAAATGTTATTCATCATCTCATTTTCTAAGTTAACAATTGATAAATAATAGATGGCGTAAGTTTTAATTTGTAAAAATAATAGTACAAATAAATAAATTGTAAAGCAAATTTACTGGTTGCTTACATATTTGATAATTCCTTATTTAACTTGTTTAGTGTCTCGCACAAAATTTCTGTAATTATAATATAAGTATATGTATAATTATAAAAATATATCAAATACACATTTAGAAACAAAATATATATTTGTCTTTGTTATCATTTGTTATTTGCAAAAATTAATATAAATAATACTGGAAGACCTATGAGAGAAAAATGACTAGTTTGTTCAATTTTCAAGAGCAATCTTTACAACATATTTGTAAAATATCACTTAAAAATTCAAATAACGACTATTGATTAACAAAATTTCTTGGTTACATACTTTTTGGTTACAACCTTACTATTTATTAAAAATAACAAATATTTTATAAAAAATAACCTTATTTTTAAATATAATAATTATAACCTTAATATTTATATAATGAAAATAATTTAATATAAAAACTAACTTATAAAATTGACACGTGACAAAATTTAATGTGACATATTACGATGATATATAATTAGAACTAAACAATGTTTTACATACATAAAACTCTCATATATTACGGTTACAAATCTGAATTGACTTTACTCTATACACAAATAAAAAAATTCATCTCTATATTATCATATATATATATATATGTTAATATAATATTAAAAAATGAAGATAATATTGATAATAAAAATGAAGTCCTGATATATTAAGTAAAGACAAAAAATATCTATATTATAGTTTATATACCTAGAAAAGAAATTTAACATCTCTAAAATATTATAAAAAGAAAATAAAAAATATTTAAGAAGCATAAAATCATATATACTAAAAAATATGTGTTGCTAAAATTGGAATGAAAGAAGATATGTGTTTGAATTTAAAAATAAGATAAAATCATGTAAAAATTTATGGTGTTGGCACGTATAAAAGATGATGTGATTTATCGTGGGAATGACATATGTCCTTAAAAAGGTTTTTCTTTAATATTATACTAACAGATTAGAATATTTAGTTTGGTGCATATAAGAATTTAGCTTACACTTTCAAGTAGCACAAATATAGCCATTTATGGAGTGGGTTAAGATAGACTAGTGTAAGCATTATCTGAGACATAGTATTTAGTTGTGAACAATGATATGAAATAGTGCATGATATATGGTTTGTCAAGATTGATAATGGGTGTTTGAGTTTTCCATTTTTTGTTGTAATGGTCTAGTGTCTCCTATAAATAAAAAAATATTAATAATAAGTGTCAAGCCTTTCCAACTTAGCTAGCAAGCATGACATTTTGAGTTTAAATCTTTTATTTCCGTTATAATGGCCTTATATCTATAATAGACCCAGATTGGTCATGGATAAATAAACACTAAGTATGATGTCGTACGAGTTATAACCCTTAATAATAAAAAAGACGTTCACCTTTTGATAATGTTTACGCTAGTAAAAATTACACTTCATAATAGAGCTTATTTTTTACAACTACGACACTTATTGCCATTTTCCACTTATATATAGGCTTGTTCGACTAAATTGAGTGGAGGAATTTTCACTCCCACTTCAAACTTTGTATCCTTGGGAAATGGGGGGTTTGAGGGTATGGAATATCCTTCCACTTTCACTCCATTAATGTTCCATTTTCACTAAGGGCTCGTTCAATAAGTAGTGGGTAAAACCGAGTGGAAGTGGAAGAAAGTGGAAGTAGGAGTTGAAGTGAAAGTTATAGTTGAAGTGAAAGTACGAGTTGAAGTTAAAAAATGGTGTGTTCGGTAAGTAGTAATTACGAGAGTTGAAGTGGAGTATTTTTGGTGTGTAATTACCAAAAAAGGCATTATATTTTTTGGGTTTTACATGTCACGTGCCTCATTTGCACCCGCACGTGATGCTCAACTCTCTTGTTTGAGCTAGCTTCTTCCTCCTGAATATCCCCAAATCAATTTTAGGGTTTAGCAGTGGTTTGGCGATTTCACTCCCGAATTCGAAGCCATCTCCCAGGTAAATCATATGAATTCTTCCTCCTTTTCTAATCTCTCAAGTTTGTAATCTCTTCATCTAGCTTGCAAACATCTCGTCTTCTTTGCGTTGAAAATCTGGATCGAATTGACCGTGTTCTTTGTGATGAATGAATTGTGGAGGAAATTCAAAGTTGTATTGCTTCGTGATGAATGAATTTAGACTGAATTGACTGTGTTTTTCAAAAATGGAATGTTTGGTTTGTGTTTAGGGTTTGTTTGTTTGGAGAGAAAGATTTATTGCTTGAATTTTAGATGAAGGGCATATGAAGTTTAGGGTAAAGAAAAGGAATGCTTGGATTATGTGCTTGACTTCTTAAATTTAGTTAAATTAACATATACAAACATATTGATCTTACTTTACAGAGAAGACAAAGAGATAGAATTGTAGGGTAAAAAAATAATGGAATGGTTTCGTGTTTGATTTTTTTCAATTGAAGACAAACATATTGAGCTTACTTTATTGCTTGAATTTGTTATGAAGGGCATATGAAGTGGTAGTGTTGCCTCTGGTGGTTTATTGCTCCCTAAAGCAGAACCGGTTTGGCGGTGTTTATAAAAGGTGTGCTTCCTCATCTTTTACCAATAATGCTGGCTTTTTATTTTAAATTCAGATTGTGTTGAATATGTTTGTGTTTGTGTATGCCTTGAGTAATGGATGGTGTTAAATTGATATTATTGTGTTGAATGTGGATTGAATTTATGTATGACTTGAATGTGGATTGTAGCTACATTTGAGGTTATATGTCTTATATGTCTTCATTGTATGACTTGATTTGCTGTTAAATAGTTTAATGTTGAATGTTGATTGAAATTGTTATTGCGTTAAGGTATGTGTTAAGAGTGTCATGCATTTGTGTTTATGTTCAAATAGAATTCTGGTTTTGTGTTTAATTTAGTCCCTTAAAAAACGTAGATGGAGGAGGATAAAGGTAAGGGAAAAGCAATGGAGAAAGCATTTGTTTGGACTGAAAATCTTGCATTGACATTGATGAGGGTATGCAAAGATTATCAAAGGAAACATGGCTACTATCAAACATTCACTTGGCCTGATATTAATGAGGAATTTGAGAAGAGGACAAGCTTGAATGTCTTAAAAAATACATGTAGGAACAAAATTGAGCATATGAAAAAATTGTGGAAGCCATGGTGCGACCTAAGGCGCAAGGTGACGGGTGTTGGGTGGGATTCGGTGACTGGTTTGGTCACTGCTGATAATGAATGGTGGGAAAGACAAAAGAAGGTATGTAGGTATAACAACTTATCTATGTATATGATTTGATATACATTAGTTAGGAGTCAATTAATACTTGGTACATGTCCTTCTATTTGGCAGGAAAAAGGATGACAAGTATAGCCAATTCAGAAAGAAAGGTGTTAACCCAGAGTTGAGTGATTTGTGGGATGACGTGTTTGGCCAAATTGTTGCAACGGGAAAGCATGTCATGTCACCAAGTATGGATCCTAGTGCTCTTCCGCTTTCCCTACCTGGAGTTGATGATAGTGTTTATCTGGGTTCACAAGAGGATAGTCTTGACCGTCAACTAGAAAAAGATGTTGAGGAGGAAAAAGAAAGCCTTCGGTCGCTCGCTGCTAGGGTAAGTGTGGAGCTGCCACTTGATGAGTGCTTAGCACAAGTACACGAGGGAATTACTGTAGCAAGATCTGGTCCATCAAATGTCAGAGGGAAGAGCACCAGGCTTGCAGTTACACCTACTGAGTCCATCAAAAAAAGAAGGACAATGTCAAGTCCTGCTTCAACGGCATTCAACGAACACATAGCTGTCGTGGGTGATGCTAGTCAGAAAATGCTTACTATGATGGAGGGTGATATTGGAAGTACCAATGATCTGGCAGGGGAAGTGTAGAAATATGGATATTCAGAATGTGTTGTTATGTTCGAATGCCTTACAACTGATGGGCTTCACCGAGAGAATTCAAAGTTGTATTGATTTGCAGTCAGATTGCTCAAGAATCACGGCGTGAGGTCTTCATGTCCCTCCCAAAAGATAGTAACAGGATTGCATGGCTACAGTACGAGTACGATCTTGCATACCAGTTATATCAACCGTAGATGGAGTGTGATGGGTTTGAGTGTCTGAGTACTGCTTAGGGGATTTGTTTCAGGGTTTTAGCTTCTAGGGTTATCACTACTGTTTGGTGTTTGTTGTGTTTGGATAATGATGGGATTTATGTATGAACTTACTGCTTGGTGTTTGATGTATTTCAGACTTTATTAGTTCTTCGTGTTAAGACTCTTATTATCTTTGTATTTTCCTAGTGCAATGTTTTATTAATGAAGTGAGTGTTATATATGTTGTTATGTAGTTATGTTTATAATATTTGTTATTGAAGATATCTTATATTTTAAGTTTGTAATTTTCAGTTTATGTCTTGATCGAGTATAATCCAACGACATGGATCAGCCACTTGGCCCGAGACAAAAGATGACTAGACGTGAGTTACAAAAGAAGTGGCTTCCTAGATGGCAGGTGTGGTTGGAGATGTGTGCGCGTCTCTCAGCTGCATACCATGCTAGGTTTATTCACAAGGTTCCTTGTTATGATTCAAAGCTCACGGGGCACATGTGGATGCGCCAACTGATGGACTCTACGTCAAATGTTAGATGTATCAATGCATTTCGGATGGAGAGGCATGTCCTCCAATATCTTTGCGATGAGCTAGAGACCAAGTACGGGCTATTACCTTCACGCCGTATGTCCGTTCTGGAGAAGGTTGGGGTTTTCCTTTACCCTATTTCTATTGGGTTGGCAAATAGAGATTTATTTGAGCGATTTCAGAGATCAGGTGACACCATTAGCCGTGTGTTTCACCATGTTCTAGATGCAATGGTTGGCAGGCATATGGGTTCTAACGGCTTCGTATGTAACCTTGTGAAACCCTGTGATGCAAATTTCACTAACATTTCAACAAAAGTGATGAGTGAGCCCCGATATAGTCTTTTTAAGGTATGGATTATTGCTTCTATTTTCAATTTATTGGCAAGTTGAACCAGCCATGTCGTCTAATATTGTTATTGAATTCATTTAGGGTGCTATTGGATGTATTGATGGGGTTCACATTGAATGTTGTGTGCCTAAGGAAGAACAATTTCCTTATAGATGTCGTAAGGGGTATACTTCATTCAATGTAATGGCGACTTTGATATGTACTTCACATTTGTATCAGTCGGGTGGGAAGGAAGCGCCCACGACACTCGGGTGTTGGATCATGCTTTGAGCTATCCTCATATGAACTTTCCCCATTCTCCATCTGGTAAGACATGATCAATCGTCATCTATCCTTACTTTAACATAGCTTATATATTTGACATCATGCAAATTTTTCTTACATAATGACATATATGTATGAATGGGTTTGCATTTTATTAATGTCTCTTTCCTATATAAAATGTATCGTTTTTTATGTTTAATTGTTCGTAGGTAGGTACTACTTAGTTGACAATGGATATCTAGACAGAAAAGGCTATATGGTGCCCTACTGGAAGGTAAAATATCACCCATCTCAGTTCATGCGAGAGGCTCCGAAAAATATTCGAGAAAGATTTAACCGAGTTCATTCTTCTTTGAGGACGACAATCGAACGATGCTTTGGTATTTTGAAGAAGAGATGGAAGATATTAAAAGGCATGCCATCATATGATATTCCCACGCAAATCGACATTATTTGTGTGTGTTTTGCGCTGCACAACTTCATACTAGAACACAAGCTGAATGATTCAATCCTAGAAGAGGATGATGATGAAGATGAAGATGGAATAAAGTTTGACCCCAATGATGATAAAGGCAAGGGAAATGACCCCAAAGGCAACATGAGTGGCATCCAAGATGCCATTGCTAAACAGATTTGGGATCACAAGAATATATATTTGGCTGGCCTGTAATTCGTAGGAGTACAATTCCAAGTTTTTGGTAAACAAGTCTAATCTTAAAACATTACTTATAATAGGGTGACTAGCTTCTGATGTAGGTGGTTAGGCTCTTAGGCAAATTGATCATGGATGATTTTGTATGGCAGGATACTGATAGGCGCTAAAGTCGTGTGCCTAATCAAAATAATCCTAAACAAACCTAAACAAGTAGCAAAGGCAAGCAAGGGTCGAATCCCACAGGGAGGAAGTAATCTTTCTAAGTGCACAATTGTATGTCAAAGGTAACAAGGGTGTTTTGGTTGATTTGTTTGCAAAGTAAATAACAAAGTAAAGTAAAACAAAGCAAAGATGTAATCAATTTGGGAAAAGTACTTAGCCAGACAAATATTCACCATTCATGAGATTGGTTGATCCTAGATTCTCTCTAATTCCTTCCTATGAATGTTCCTATTCCTTTTCATAAGTTATAAACATGACAAACAGACCCTGAGAATACTAACTATTAAATAACTATGAAAACCTCACGCGTCAATTCAATAGCAGCAATGAGCACAGGAATTTCGATAGATACATGCAAGAGTAGCAAACAGTCATACTATTGCATGCAATTAATTCTCCCTACAATAAACTAGTCCCAAACAGTTCTTAGAATATTGCAGTTGCTACACATGAATTAGGTAACTCAAACAGTAATTACCAAACCCTAGCAATAGACAATTACCAATAACAACTAGTTGCGTCCAACAAGCGAAATCAGTAAGAATCAATGGGATGAAGCACAAGAGAATCAATACATTCAAAGGAAAAGAAATAGAATTAGAATCTCACAACCATTATTCAAACGAAGGCTTCAATCGTCGGACTAAACAAAAGTGCTTAGTTCTTCATAGTTCAAAGGAAAAATAATAAACTTCAAAGGGAAAACTAATGAATGCTAAAACGTGATAATGAACAATGAATAGGAAACTAGGTTAAATAACCTAACCCTAAAACTAAAGGAAAAGATAATGAAATAAACCTACAAGGAAATAATACCATATTGTTCGAATTATATAAAACAAAGAAAAGTCGGAAAAAGGAAAAATAACAAAACTTCGGAAATCAAAGCCGGGTCGCCTCCGTGTGCTTCCGCGGTCGCGGCACCAATTCCGCGGTCGTGGAAAATAGGAATCTGCTCTCAACTTTGCACAGCACAAGAATTTTCCGCAGGCATGGCCAGATTTCCGCGGTCGCGGAAATGGCCTTTGTTTGCTCCGCGTCTCGCCCTTCGCCGCGGCCTCTTCGTGTCTTCGCCCTTGGTCGCGGTTGGTCGCAGCTGGGGCCTTCTTTGCTCATTTGTGTGGCTCTTCTTCTATTCTTCTTCGTCTCCTCCAGTGGTTTACTCCTCGTCTTCTGGATGTCTTCAATTAGCTCCTCCAAACCACCATATCCACACTTCTTCACTCCAACACCATACTCCACAGTTGTGCTCTAAACCCCTACAAATGGCACCCTAAACACCGGTAACAATTCCTAGATAAGCACTACAAAGTAGAGCTGATCAAACTCCCCCATGCTTAAACCTTGCTCGTCCTCGAGTAAGCTAAAAGAAACATACTCCTTCAATCAAATCCCCAAGGTCTCAGGAAGCATAGAAAAAATCATCTCCACTAAGAATTGCACCTACACATGAATCTCCAAGGCACCAACACAATATGCTCAACACAACACAACACATAACACAACACCAAACTTAGAAGAAAAGCAGAGTACTTCCCCCAAGCTTATCCCGAACACCATAGAGTAAATTAAAATCTAATCCTAGTCTCCCATCTATCTTCTTATGTCTCCCAGAGTGACCTACCCGAATCCTTCTTATATCACCACTTCTTATGTCACCACTCCAGGAACAATGAGGAATCCTAAAAATCACTCTTCTTCTTTTCACTCATTTTGCCAAGGCGCCCTTTCGGTTTTCACCAAGCCACTCATTTCATTTTTCAATAGATGGGCTCACAATGTATCTCACATCACTCTTGACCAATTATTACCCTTGCCTAATGCTGGTCCAAGCCACCTGCTACCTAAGCCGCCCTTTCGGGTTTTCGACTTATCCCAGAATTTTTCTTTTGCCTTTTTTCATTTTTTTGGCTTTTTCTTTTTCTTTTCTCCTCAACGACATAGCAAGTATAAAATACTCCCCCATGCTTAAACATTGCATTGTCCTCAATGTAATTAAAGACAAAAAAAAGATGAAGCACAGGGAAAAGCGGAAAGGTTACTCACAACCGTCGCTGAGTTGGCTTGGAACTGGAAATTTTCGCTGGCGGTATTGCTGGACAAGTCTCTAGTGTTGTGTGGGTCTTCAAAATCAACTCCTACCGTGCAACCAAATAGATCCATTATGGTGAGTAGTGGAATAGCAAAGAAGTCGGGGTTGCACGGCCTTCTACGAACACATGGTGGAGCCCATATGTAATCGTGGTGGGGGCTCTAGTGTTCCTCCTCCTCGGCTGTCAATTGTAGGTCCATCATCGTTGCCAAATAAAAATATGGGGCGAGTGTCTCCTCCTTGGCAACATGATGCGCACCTTCTCTCCATGGGTAACTCGGACAGCTAGCCTTTAGTAGAACTTTTTTTTTCATTTTTTTTTTTGAACAGGGTAATACAAGGACTTACAATGGTGTAGGTAACACCGTCTTTAATATGGTTCAGGCCTCCTCCCTGCAGGTTAGTTTGAACAAAACAAAAACAAAAACAAAATAACACACTAATAACTAAAACAAACAAGGAAAAGCAAGGCTGGAAAGAAATACATACCTCGGGTTGCCTCCCGAGCAGCGCCTTAGTTATTGTCGTGGCTCGACATACTGCTCTTCCACATCAACTCGGGTTGGTCACATCAACTGAACTCCTGAGATCAATATCAAGTGGATGCCTCTTTATGTGCTCTATGTTGAGCCTCTCCCTCATTCTCCCGTACTTCATGGTTGGTAGACCGCTGTTCACATCAATGATTGCACTTGTCATCTTCAAAAATGGCCTACCCAACATCTCAGGGGCTGCATGTTTTTCATGCCCCGTGTCCAGCGTGGAGAAATTCGCCGTTTGAATCCCGAGCTCCTTCTTATGCCTCTCCTTCGGCTTCTTCTTGATCTTGCGCAGTGTCCTTAAAAATTATGTACAGTGAGGGTTGTTGTGTGCCAGTTTGACCAAAGGGATGGTTGCTTCACAGATACTGAAGGTGTCATAGAGTTCTTTGTTGTTCTTCAGCCTTCGAGTATCTTGTAATGCCTCAGGGAAGGGTGTGACGGGGTGCAGCAAAACAAGTGGAGAGGAGTTGGGACGCACATATTCATCATAGGCAGCTCGGAGAGGGTCGGGGGCTGTCGGGGCATTTTCGAGAGGAACGGGTGTCGCAGGGTCGTTTCCGTGATCACAGTTTGGTGTCTGCGGTCGCGGAATATTCTCGAACAGTGCTTCGTCTTCAGCAGATTTTCCGCGATCGTGGAATTCCATCCGCGGTCGTGAAAAACTCTCGACCTGCTCCTCCTCGTGGCAGATTATCTCGCGATCGCGGGAATCTATCTGCGGTCGCGGAATAGCATCGATTTCCTCTAGTTCCAGAAAATAAGCTTCTTCAGAAAGCACCCCGCGATCCAAAATATCGTCTGGAATGCCCATATCCTTAGTGGTTGGACCGCGGTTGAGGTACACCTCCCGCGGTCTCGGGTTCTCTTCCGCAGACATCTCGTTGTGCTCTGCACCCGTCTCACAAATTTGTTGTTCCCTTTCAGCTAAGGGGGTGACAAGCAGTTCCTCAATCCTTCGTATGGCCATCGAAAATGCATTCTCCTCCTGGCGCACTACTGGGTGAGATAGCGTTGTTATCATGGCGTCCGTTCTGCTCACCGCTTGAACCATATTCTCCATCTGACTCTCCAAGTTCTCGTTACTGGACGATGCCATGGCCTTCAATCTGCTTATTGCTTGATCCGTTTGCCTAGTCTGATTCTCCAGGTTCTGGATGCTTTGCGTAAGCAGATCGAAGGAACTTGGATTGGTCACCGGTGGTCTATGCTCGTAGGCTGGACTGTACTGTTGTGGAGTGCCCTGCTGATAGAACGACTGTGGCCCCGGGTAGAACTCTTGGTAGTCATGACCATATAGAGGGTAGTGCTGGTTCCCATAACTCGAATTGGGGTAATCTCTCCACCCTGGAGTGTATGCGTAGGAGTATGGGTCATATTGCGGCTCCTGATGGAAATGGGGAAATCTATCCATCTCTGTATCAAAATCAAAAAGGAAAAACAAAACTTAGTAGCACGGGTGTGGACCGTAAGATAGATCCACACAAAAGTTGACACACAAACGATCACAAAGAAAAATTAAAACTTGCCTCCCCGACAACGGCGCCAATTTGATAGGCGCTAAAGTCGTGTGCCTAATCAAAATAATCCTAAACAAACCTAAACAAGTAGCAAAGGCAAACAAGGGTCGAATCCCACAGGGAGGAAGTAATCTTTCTAAGTGCACAATTGTATGTCAAAGGTAACAAGGGGGTTTTGGTTGATTTGTTTGCAAAGTAAATAACAAAGTAAAGTAAAACAAAGCAAAGATGTAATCAATTTGGGAAAAGTACTTAGCCAGACAAATATCCACCATTCATGAGATTGGTTGATCCTAGATTCTCTCTAATTCCTTCCTATAAATGTTCCTATTTCTTTTCATAAGTTATAAACAGGACAAACAGACCCTGAGAATACTAACTATTAAATAACTATGAAAACCTCACGCATCAATTCAATAGCAGCAATGAGCACATGAATTTCGATAGATACATGCAAGAGTAGCAAACAGTCATACTGTTGCATGCAATTAATTCTCCCTACAATAAACTAGTCTCAATCAGTTCTTCGAATATTGCGGTTGCTACACATGAATTAGGTAACTAAAACAGTAATTACCAAACCCTAACAATAGACAATTACCAATAACAACTAGTTGCGTCCAACAAGCGATATCAGTAAGAATCAATGGGATGAAGCACAAGAGAATCAATACATTCAAAGGAAAAGAACTAGAATTAGAATCTCACAACCATTATTCAAACGAAGGCTTCAATCGTCGGACTAAGCAAAAGTGCTTAGTTCTTCATAGTTCAAAGGAAAAATAATAAACTTCAAAGGAAAAACTGATGAATGCTAAAACGTGATAATGAACAATGAATAGGAAACTAGGTTAAATAACCTAACCCTAAAACTAAAGGAAAAGATAACGAAATAAACCTAAAAGGAAATAATACTATATTGTTCGAATTAAATAAAATAAAGAAAAGTCAGAAAAAGGAAAAATAACAAAACTTCGGAAATCAAAGCCGGGTCGCCTCCGTGTGCTTCCGCGGTCGCGGCACCAATTCCACGGTCGCGGAAAATAGGAATCTGCTCTCCACTTTGCACAACACAAGAATTTTCCACGGGAGCGGCCAGATTTCCGCGGTCGCGGAAATGGCCTTCGTTTACTCCGCGTCTCGCCCTTCGCCGCGGCCTCTTCGTGTCTTCGCCCTTGGTCGCGGTTGGTCGCGGCTGGGGCCTTCTTTGCTCATTTGTGTGGCTCTTCTTCTATTCTTCTTCGTCTCCTCCAGTGGTTTACTCCTCGTCTTCTAGATGTCTTCAATTAGCTCCTCCAAATCACCATATCCACACTTCTTCACTCCAACTCCATACTCCACAGTTGTGCTCTAAATCCCTACAAATGGCACCCTAAACACCGGTAACAATTCTTAGATAAGCACTATAAAGTAGAGCTGATCAGATACCTATGTCCTTCTCCATTTTGTATGGCGGTTAGGCTCTTAGGCAGATTGATCATGGATGATTTTGTTGGTGATTTTAGTGTCATCGGCGCATGACGAGTTTCGGACTTGTAGGTTCGGGGGGAACCTACGCCAGTCACTGTGTGCACCAAGGCCAAAAGTGGCCTCAGTAAAGGTGCACGGTCTAAGTGCACGGTCTGTGCACAACCGTGCACATTGACTGGCGCCTCTCTGATGAAGTGCACGGTTTGTTCACAACCGTGCATATTGATTGGCGCCTCTCTAATGAAGTTACACTTGATGATTCAGACTTGATGGTTTGAAGTTATACTTGACTGGCGCCCATTAAGGTTCGGACTTGATGGTTTGAACTTACACTTGATGGTTTTAATGGATGAAACACATGTACGTTGTCAACACATGTACGTTGTCAACACTTGATGGTTTTAATGGATGAAACATTAGTAATACACCTACAGTTTCAACATGTGCATTCAACATTTCAACGTTGGATTCAGCGGTTTTACTGGATGATACGTTTAACTTGTTAATGTTGCTTTGTGACCTTTTCACACAGATGCAACACAAGAAGGGAAACCCAGAGCAACATTCACTACGAAAAAATGTTTCAAACACTTTAACGAGATGATCATCCAGTACAAACAAAGTACCACAAAACAAATAAGCAAACTTGACCATGACATACCGAAAACGACAAAGAAGCAAACAAAGAAGTAGTTCACAAAACAAAGCATACAAAATAAAGCATACCGACGACAATGACATATCGACAAGCACCACACATGGTCCTCTGGGATCCTAATCTAGTCGGATGACTAATGGGTTCAGACGTACCCAAACTTGACCATTCCTGTGAAGGTGGGGCCTAAGATCCGCACCACTGACAACCGCATTGTCGTAGTTGAATATCGAGAAATCGATTTCATACATGCCAATGTTTGGCCGTCGTATAACAGTTCCATACCACCATCCATCACAATTCCATACGTCTACATGTTGGCCAATCTCGTAATTGAAGACATCTCTATATGGAGGTATGGGGCGCAATAACCTGTATGGGACATCTTCCGCAAGGTAACCGGAGCCATCGTCACGCATCAATATTTCATACTCGACCCGATAAAATCCTATCATTAGTAAGACTAACGTGATCCTTGCGGTATGGTATGAACCTAGCAAGCCATGTTCCGTTCCAACAACATCAACACGTTCCTCTAAATGGTAATGTCTAGCCATACCCGAAATAAAAAAACATACAATAATAAGACATGTAGAGCAATACAAGTATATATTGTAGTGGAATAAAAACATACAAATACAGAAATCGATTTAATATATATTGACAAACCATACTTATAGATTTCTAGATACATGATGCTCTTACCGGATTTGTGAATTGTGTTTCTCGGCTCCTTTTGGCCCTTTGCTTAGCACTCCCAAATTACGTGGGTGCAAATGTGTGTGAGTAGCTTGTCCACAACCATAACACTATATATACTCTCGGTCAAGGTTATATGTAACTTGTTCCATTATAGACAAACCTATACACTAGCTTCCATAGGTTTATTCTCAAAAGTGGAGTTGAAGACAATACATGGGCTTAGCTTCCTTAGCAAAAGTTCATGTGAAACACAAAACCTATACACTAGCTTCCTTAGAAAACGTTCACGTGAAACACAAAACCTATGCATGGAAGTGAAGAGACATGGTGTACCACAAAAGAAGCAAAAGAAGAAGCATCTTCTTGGAAGGGTACCACAATGTTGGTTTGTGACCATATCTAAAAACGTACACAAGCTAAAACAAAATAAGATGACCATTTACTATGAACCTAGCTAAAAACGTACAAACAAGATGATCATTCACTATGATACAAACATACAAACGCATAACGAGATGATCAAGTACATTACAAACACTTCAAAGATACGAGTACCACAAAAGAAAGTGAAAAGCACCACACCAACAACGACATTCCGACAAGTACCACACATTGAGTTCCTAGTTAAAAATCCAACCATTACCATTACCATACCGATGAAGGTCCTCATGGAAACTAATCTAGTTCGATGATAGCGGGTCTCAGACGTAGTCAAACATGACCGTTCCAGTGAACGTGGAGCCTGAGATGATCATAACCGACAATGATATTCTCGTAGTCGAATTCCCCAAAACTCACTTCATAAATACCAAAGTCCGGGTGTCGTAGAGCAGTTCCATACCACCATCCATCACGATTCCATACGTCTACGTGTTGCCCTATCTCGTAATAGCTTAGAGTTCTATGAGGAGGTATGGGGCGCAACAACCCCCATGGGACTTGTTCTACAAGGGGACCCGAGTGGTCATTAGTCATCAATGTTTCGTATTCGACACGGTAGAATCCAATCAATGGTAAGACTAAGGATATCGTCTATGAACTGAACAATCCATGTTCTGCTCCAATGACTTCAACTGGTTCCCCTAAATGAAATTGTCTTTCCATTTAGGAAATCTAAAAACATTATACAATAGTAAGACATATTAAAATCATACAATAGTATATAAGACAATTTTATATATAGTGACAAAACATACTTATCTTACCAGATTTCTTACCGGATTTGTGAAGCTTTGTCACCTCCTTTTGTGATAAGAATGGAACCTCCAAGACAAGGCTCTTCTTCCCGTAAGGCTTAGACCGTGACTAAGTGAAGAAGACTTCCTTCTCCTTGGGGCTGGCTGGCTTCCTAGGGCTCTTGGGAGAGACTCAAAGGAGGAAGCAAGGGGAAACACCAAAGGGAAGCCGAGGGGAACAAAGGTTGGATGTGGAGAGGCGTGAGGCCGACCGAAGCGACGCTTGGCTGGCGGCGCACGACAAATGGCCAAGGGAACCTCTCTTGGAGGTTCCTTGGCTGGCTTGACTTGAAATCTAGCTTGTTGAGTGATTTACTTGAGAGAATCGTGAGAGAGATTGAGAGAAGAGAAGATATTTGAGGGCTTTGAGTTGATAGAAGTAAGTGGGAGCCTTGGGGAGGTATTCCTCTAACCCAAGGGATAAATCCACTTCTATAATCTTCAATTGGTTTGCTTTCTAAGAGAAAGAGGCATTATATAGTGGATCAACACTATTTTGTAGGGTTTAACTAGGGATCGTTACCGGTGTTTAGGGTGCCATTTGTGGGGATTTAGAGCACAACTGGGAATATGGAGTTGGAGAGAAGAAGTGTGGATATGGTGGTTTAGAGAAGCTAATTGAAGACATCCAGAAGACGAGGAGTAAATCACTGGAGGAGACGAAGAAGTATAGAAGAAGAGCCACACAAATGAGCAAAGAAGGCCCCAGCCGCGACCAACCGCGACCAAGGGCGAAGACACGAAGAGGCCGCGGCAAAGGGCGAGACGCGGAGCAAACGAGTGCCACTTCCGTGACCGCGGAAATCTGGCCGCGTCCGCGGAAAATTCTTGTGCTGTGCAAAGTCGAGAGCATATTCCTATTTTCCGCGACCGCAGAATTGGTGCTGCGACCGCGGAAGCACACGGAGGCGACCCGCGAAGCTTTTCCGATTTTTATTCTTTTATATTTCGATACTTTAGTTTTATTTCCTTTTAGATGAGGTTTGTGATCTTGGGCTTTAGGTTAAGTCTATTTAACCTAAATTCCATAGCCTTCATTCATTCATCTTGGTATCATCGACATTCGCTATCACGTTACAATTCAGTTTTTCCATTCAGCATTGTTTTCCTTTGAACTATGAAGAACTAAGCACCCTTTGCTTAGTCCGACAATTGAAGCCTTCATTTGATTCATGATTGTGAGGTTATAACTCTATTTCCTATTCCTTTGGATTATTACTTTTCTCTTGAGCATATTCTTATTGATTCTTATTGATTTGACTGGTTTGGCCAACTAGTTGATATTAGTAATTGTCTATTACTAGGGTTTGGATATTTCGGGTTGAGATTCCTTATCTGTTGTAGAATCCATGATATTCTAGGATTGGTAGGAGTAGTTTATTATGAAAGAGATTTGATTATATGTTAAATACTGCGGGTCGTGGTGTTGCATGTATCCTGGTTAATTCCTATGCTTCTTGCTGCTATTGAATTAAATCTTGAAGGTTGGTAGAGATTATTTAATAGTTAGGGTTGCCTGGACTGGTAGGACTGATAACTAATTCAGAATAGGGACAGGAATAATCAAAGGAAGGAATAGAGATAACCTAGGACTAATCAATCATATGAATGGTGGATATTTGTTTGGCTAAGTATTTTCCCTTAATTGATTAAAACCCTTTGCTTTTGTTTATTTGTTTACTTGTTTGCCAACAATCAACCAAAATCCCCCTTTGTTACTATTGCATGCAATCTTACATAAAGAAAGACAACTCCTCCATGTGGGATTCGACCCTTGCTTGCCCAAACTACTAGTTTAGGTTTGTTTAGGATTATTTTGATTAGGCACACGACTTTAGCCTTCATCAATAGTACTAGGTTCGGCCTACGGTTTTGAGTTAGAGCACCACATGCAAGTGGCCTCACATACCCAAAATAGCAAGGTCCAATCATACAGAAATGACAAAAGTAGAAAAGGGATAAAAGCGTTAAAAGGCTTGGATAGAGGTGTGCGCTTGAATGTCTTGGAATCGAAGCATCGATGCCTTGGTATGGCATGGTCGATGCTTGAGTGTCGTGACATTGATGGGTCGGCGCCTTGGTGGTCAAGGCCTTGGCTCCTCCACGGTGAGGCACAAGAGTAGGCGTGAGCCTTGGGCTGAAGGCTCATCGGCACCGTGGCTAGTGAGGGCACGGTGGACTAGGGCGGTGATGGCTTGGGCCATGGCTCGGGCCCGGGCCCTAGTCATCAGGCCTTGAGGCTCCTTGTTGATGGGTGGTTGGCACTCATCATTCTCCCCTTCTTGAGGTAGAATTGTCCTTAATTCGTCATCGGGAATCGGGGGCACATAAGGCCCGAAGGCCGCCACAAGAAAGCTCGAAAGGGCACCAATCACCACGACATTATTGCACCGGAGAGGCACCTCAAAGGACAAGATCATGAGAGCCGACGGAATGGACCTACAACATGGAAACTCAACAACAAAACATGAGACCATCCTACAGCTCTGAGTGGGACTATGGCCGGTCCTAGGCACGGGTCCAAGGGAGAAATGAGGCAGTAAGGGAGCGACTCGAGTGTGTGAGGGATTCCATAAAGCGTCCACAAAGAGAAAGCTAGGGTGAGAGGATTAACTGGGGCAAGGAGTGGTATGTGGCAAGCTATAAGGAAAGTGGAATCCCTCCCCTTCTTAAAGGGTTGCCTACTGGTTATGAGGGCCAAACCAAGAAGCTCCCAAAATGTGGTAGGAATGAGTGAGTGCATGCTAGAATCCTTGGGAAGGGCCCTAGAAGGTATCGGCATGGCAACCACATAAAATTAGGGTCCTAAGGGAGTAGGGTGGTAGGGCCAAGACCGCTAAGGTGGAGTCCCAAAAATGGCTTGGGGTGGGGCAATCCTTAAAGGCCCATGGTCAACATGAAAAGTCTCCTCTAAGGGGTGCCTATGAAGGGCTCTAGGCATAATCCTCAAGGGGACATGATCAACATGAAAAACCTTATGCAAGGGCTGCCTAGGGAAGGTGCTAGGCATGTCTAGTGTGTGGGCTAAGAGAGAATAGTTCTTATCCTCAAAAGAATTCCTAAATACCAGGGAGCATGCAACAACAAAACATATGATTCTACAAGAAAATCAGAATAACAAGGCACCCTTGCGCCACCAAGAAAAATGGGGAATGTAAGAACACTAGGTCCAAATTCTATATGAATGGCAAAGATGCATGCACAAGTTATGCCACTACCCTTCGTAAGTCTAAGTAGATGTCCCATGATATAACAATTTAGACAATGATCATACTTAGACATAGAGAGAATGACATGCATTAAGTGAAACCTCTTGGACATGAATTGAGACATGGAACTATAATGCATACAAGAGAACATAGTCCTAGATGCAAAACAACTTGTCATCATGAAAAGTTCTATATCCAAGGTTGTAACATTAAACTCATGCAATGTGTCACTTAATGACATAAAAGAGGAAAGAAAGAAGGGTTCTTCCCTGAAATTAGGAGCCTTTAGGACGCCTTTCTCTTCTTGGCCAAGAGCTGATTTCTCGGGAGGCTCATCATCCATGGTATCGACCTTCTCTTGGAGTGAGAATGGCAAGCAAGAAGGAACCATACGTGTGTCATCCGTACATGGAGTAGCCAAGGAAAGTATGGAGCTTCGTGTAATGGTGGGGCGAAGCTTACTTCTTAGAGAAGAATGAGATGGTCCCAAAACTTTCTCCTCCTTTTCCTTTGTTGCTCGCACCTCTTCAACAAGTATTGACACAAGAGGCTCACATGATCCGGCCTTGGGATCTTCATCTTGCTCGGTTGGTTCGGTCATTGACAAAGGCAATTGGGCTTGCCTCGTATCAACCGATCTAGGTGGCTTATCCTCGGCGTGGTCAGGCAGACACCGGCCTGGCGGCGGCTAATCATCGTGATGCTCGCGTGGCTCCACACGTGCCGAGGCCTCAAGGTGGTGGTGGTCGGTCGGGTCATGGGAGGAGGCGCCGGTAAGAATGGGCACCGGGGGAAACGACGCCGAGGCTGGAGTACGCGGCGGGGAAGTGGTGGGGATGATGGCCAAGGGGGGCCCCATGGCTACCATCCGGGGGTCGGTGTCCTCCTCCGCTAGTTGCTCCTCGACGGCCTTGATCTCCTCCTCTCGGCATCGCTCGGTCTCGGCGATGGCCTCATCACGGCAGCCCGCGGTGAGGATGGGAGCCGGCGGGGGCTGGACCATGGGTGTAGTGGGCGCCGCGGGTGCAGGGAGGAGGATGGCCAAGTGGCGCTCAAGGGCGGCCATTTGGGCGTCGATGGCCTCCTTCTCTCGGTGGAACGCGGCGAGACCGGCGCACAATGCCTCGGCGGTGTCCTCATCATGGCGGCTCGCGGTATGGGTGGGATCCGGTCGGGGCTGGACCACGGGTGATGTGAGCGCCGCAGGTGCGGTGTGCAAGTTGGCCGAGGGACACCGATGATGTTGGGAGCGGAGAGCATGGCCATAGGCACAGAGGTCGGCGCGGGGAGACGGCAGCCAATCTGGTTCACGGCGGTCGAGCGGGCGCCGAGGTTGGCCCCGGGCGCGGTCATGACTCCGAGGGTACCCATCCGCCCAAGCCTCATCTTCAAAGGACTCTAGATACTCGCCATAAGGGCTATCCTCTTCATGGCCTCCAAAAGACCTCATGTCGAACTCATAGAAATTATGATCATAGCGGTGGTTGAGCTCATAGTCGGTTGCGGGCCTAGGGGTGGCACGTGGATAAGGACCTCCATATAAGGGCATGGGATCACGAGCGTGGCTTCGTGGACGTTGGCCCATCAGCGGTCGAGTGTGATAAGGCCAATATGGCTCTTCCATGAGGACTCACGTAGCACAAGCAATAGGCAAAGCAAGTAAAAAGTCCCAAGCAAACAAAGCAATCATGCTACGAGAATATGAATACCTTAGGCCTAAGACAATCAAATCAATGCAATGCAAGCAATAAGGCAAAGCAATTCAAAGTCCCAAGCAATCACAACAAGCATGCTAAGGAAGGAGGAATACACGAGGCCTAAGCCAAGCAAAATGCTCAAGCAATCGCACAATCATAACAAGAGAGAGAGCAAGCTAGGCCTAGGCAATCAAGCTAATGCAAACAATGGAGGCTCAAGGAAAAGAACAAAGCCGTGAGGTGGCATGTGACTTGCCAACTCAATTAGAACTTATGCACTTGCTTTCCCTCCAAATGGGCGGCTAAGATGGGCAAACCAAGCATGTGACCAAGAAGCCAAAGTCAAAGCAAGCAAGCAACTATGACAATTGATCAAAGCAAGCATGGATAGATCATAAAAGCAACTCCAAGAAAACTTATAAAGATTTTAAACAAGGTGGGACAAGATCATGCAAATCAAGAATGAAATGGATGTGGAGCAAGAAGGATTGTGGCAAAGGGGAAGAACATGTAGGGTGGGCACAATGAACCTTGGCGCCAAGTGAAAAGGGTGCTTCTCCAAGCCTTGCAAACTTGAATATCTTTTTCTTTCTTTTTTTGTTTTCTTTTTTGAATCGTTTTTGCTTCTGTTTTTTTTTTATTATTGACTTAGGAAGCAACCGAAATTACAAAGGGGGACAGCCAAGGAGACTTTAGGAGACTTAGAAACTTACTTTTGATGTGAGTAAGCTCTTGGTATGACTAGAGAAAGGGGGGAGAAGACTTTGCCACAAAGGGACTTAGCTTTGCATCCAAATCACCACAAGACAAACACAAAACCCCACACAAGCTAAGAAAAGTAAAGCAAACTAGGAGTTACCCAAAATGGCTCTAGACACACTTACTTTTGACCAAGTGGAATGTTGGCTTTTCTACTTTGGATAAAGATCACATGCAAGGTTTAAGAAATTCAAAAGGGAGCTAGCAAGGGAGCATGGGTATATGGCCGGCCATGGGGAGGGGGATGGTGGCTATAGGGTGGTGGTGGGGTGGCCGGTGGTGGCGGCAAGGCGGCGGGTTGTTTTTTTGTGGTTTTTGTATGCGATTTTGAAAGGGGAATAAAGGGTAACTAAAATGATCACACATTCATCATGCAAGTAAGAAAAAAAATTGAGCATAAAAACTGATATTTAAAGAGAAGAAAGGAACTTAACTTAGTCTTTGGCTCTGATACCAAATGATGAGAATGGAACCTCCAAGACAAGGCTCTTCTTCCCGGAAGGCTTGGACCGTGACTAAGTGAAGAGGACTTCCTTCTCCTTGGGGTTGGCTGGCTTCCTAGGGCTCTTGGGAGACACTCAAAAGCAAAAGCAAGGTGAAACACCGAAAGGAAGCCGAGGGGAACAAAGGTTGGCCGTGGAGAGGCGTGAGGCTGACCGAAGCGAGGCTTGGTTGGCGGCGCGCAACAAAGTGCCAAGGGAACCTCTCTTGGAGGTTCCTTGGTTGGCTTGACTTGGAATCGAGCTTGTTGAGTGATTTACTTGAGAGAATCATGAGAGAGATTGAGAGAGAGAAAAGAGATTTGAGGGCTTTGAGTTGATAGAAGTAAGTGGGAGCCTTGGGAAGGTTTTCCTCTAACCCAAGGAATAAATCCACTTCTATAATCTTCAACTGGTTTGCTTACAAAGAGAAAGTGACATTATATAGTACTAGGTTCGGCCTAGGGTTTTGAGTTAGAGGACCACATGCAAGTGGCCTCACATACCCACAATAGCAAGGTCCAATCATAAAGAAATGACAAAAGTAGAAAAAGGATAAAAGCCTTAAAAGGCTTGGATAGAGGTGTGCGCTTGAATGTATTGGAATCGAAGCATCGGTGCCTTGGTATGGCATGGTCGATGCTTGAGTGTTGTGACATTGATGCGTCGGCGCCTTGGTGGTCAAGGACTTGGCTCCTCCACGGTGAGGCACAAGAGTAGGCGTGGGCCTTGGGCTAGAGGCTCATCGACGCCTTGGCTAGTGAGGGCACGGTGGACTAGGGCGGTGATGGCTTGGGCCATGGCTCGGGCCCGGGACCTAGTCATCGGGCCTTGAGGCTCCTTGTTGATGGGTGGTTGGCACTCATCATTTTGGCATTTTGCTTAGCAATCCCTATCCCAAGTGACTGCAATTGTGTGTGGGTAGTTCTTTTAAATGGCAATGTCCATAACCCTAAACACTATATACTCTCGGCCAAGACATTTGATAACTTCTCCTATGCATGGGGTGAAGACAAGACATTTGCTAAAGGACAACCGAGTGGCTAGTCTAGCTTCCATAGTGCAGTAAAAGTGGAATTGTAGACAAGACATTTGATGACCAAAAGTTCACGTGAAGCACTAAAGGAGTGGCTGCACTTGGAAGTGAATATGCATGCCAATGTCTCGTGAAGCACAAAAGAAGAAGATGCTTGGAAGGGGATGATGTTGGAAGGGGATGATGTTGGTGTTGGTGACTTGATAGGTGATTCATACCTATCAAGTCATGTGTTTGTATTTTAGCATGCGAAACATATATTCCATTTCTTATTTAGCTTATATAGAATAATATATTCAATTTACCTTATTTGTTAATAAGTTTTTGGTCATTATGTTTGAAACTCATAGCACCGAACGAGCATTTATCTATATAAACCTTAAACCCTAATACTTAACATGTGAATGATGCAACATTTTAAACATGTGAATGATGCAACTTTATTGGCTTATAAATTGGTGATTGTCTACAATGGAATACAATGCACATGAACTGAGACCAACTCAGTTTAGGCTCTCGGAATCGCCTTCTCGATGTTAAGGAACCAAGTCTAATGAATATGATACGATCATTTACCAACTTTTTTACTTATACAATACGAAGGATATATTAGAATAATATAGTCTAATATATATTTTTTTATTAAGATTTAGGTTAATTAAGTTTGAAACACATTTTGAGCACTTTTGATTAGTAACGAGTTCGTCCATCCAAATACACCTTCTCGATGTTAACGAACCAAGTTTCATGAATACGAGCATTTACCAACTTTGTTAGTTATACAAAAAATATACGTTACACAATACGGCTAGTCCCATTACAAATGATCTTCCATCCCCTCAAAAGTTACACAACATAAAGATAAACGAGTGATCAACATAAGCTAAACATAAAGAGAAATGGGTGATCAGCATAAGCTAAACAACATAATTTAAGATAGAGAACATAAAAGAGCCGAGCAAACAACTCCTTATGCATAGAAGAGCCGAGCCCAAAACTCCTTCATGGTGGGATTCATCATGTCTTATGCGTAGAAGAGCCGAGCACACAACTCCTTCATGGTGGGAGTCATCGGCTTAACACAAAACGTGCGGTTTCATTTGTCCACCTAAAAGAAATGCATTCACAACTAAGAAATATTACCAAATGCATTTGTTAAGATCACAACAATAATCTCCGATCTAGATTGAAATTACTCACCCTCAACTTATTATCCCACCAATTGTCATCTCGCAGTATAGCACCGGTTACGTCGTCGCACTCAACATCGCCAGACCGTTCAAGTCTCTTCCATAAATTCCATTTTCTTCAAAAGTTTGAACTTGTTCCTCAACACTCTAAAATTAGCATCTCGGCCCGTAGCACGCTTAAACTCATCATGTATGATATTCCATGCGAAACTTCCGTAGGCCCCATATCGTTCATTGTATCGTATGCACACTTGGAGCAAAGCTTGACTGTCATCATCATTCCATGGGAAAACAGTCGTCCTCCTTGCTCCTATGCACAAACGATAATATTTCGCATGTACAAGAACTAGAGGTAGAAATCTTATGGATAAACACGTGATATTTTACTAAAAACTAGAGGTACAAATCTTACCTGACATTCTTCTACTAGTATGTTTGTATGTTGTAAAGTAGAGATGTCTTGCTACCTTATTTGTGTGATACCCCATAATTTCGTAAGGTTATATTGGGAATTATGGAATTTTCCCGGGTACCCGTTGTGTACGTCGGATTTAATTCAGGTAGCTTGAGACATTCTGTAATGTGCTTTGTATCTGTAATATTTTCCTCAGTGAAATAATATACAGACAAGGTGCCTTAGATTTTAATTGTCGTTCGCATACGATAATTTTTATCCTGGTTTAACGTCTGGTTCGTTCAAAGCTGAACGAACGAGAAAAGGGAGAAACGGCGACCGCCGTTCAGAAACGGCGACCGCCGTGGTTGGGCCCGAGGAGTCAGCGTGTCAGCTTCTAGCTGGCCGCGACAGACCTGGCAACGGCGACCGCCGCATTTACGGCGACCGCCGCGTGCCCGCTGCAGGCAAAAACGGCGACCTCCGTGATTGTCCAGTGGGCATTGCCCGTTGGTCGCCGGCGGAAATCGAGGACGCCGATCTTGCTTTCGGCCGCGTCTCAGGGTTTGGTTGAACGCTTCAGACACTTTGGCTATAAAAGGAGGTGTTGGGGGTGAGGTTTTGAGCCATCCCAGTACCAAACCTCTGCCAAATTCGCCTCTCACCGGAGTTGTGTTTTCGCCGGAATTTGAAGGTCTCGCCGGTGTTGCTTTGGTGTGGTTCCTGAGTGCCTTTGTGAAGCTTTTGGTTAGCCTTGGAGGTTAGAAGCCAAAGCAAGTCGAAGGAGGCCGAACCGCTCGTGTTTTGGGGTGAGTTTTCTCTCGTTCTGTGTCGTCTGAGTTCGTCACGGCGACCGCCGTGTTCTTCACGGCGACCGCCGTGATGAATACGGCGACCGCCGCCAAGAACAGCGACCGCCGCCAGTGCCCAGAATGCCTTCATGGCTTTGTCTTGGTCGGTTGTCGTCGTGGCGTCTTTCCTTTCATGTTCTTTCGCCGTGTTTAGATTCGTACTGTTTATGTCGGATCTAACTTAGGGTTCCTTTTATGGGTCGACTCGAAGGTTGTTGTGCTGTCAGAACTATACCGTGTCGAGCCCGGAATCCAGTGACGTCTTTAGACTATTCTGTGGATTAAGGCAAGTGGCGGTTCGCTCTTGCTCATTCGTTCCATATTTACATTAATTATCAGTAGTTTATCTGAGTAATTAATTTGGAATGAATATTCTGTTTGTCTGGAAACGGTTTTGTTAAACTGTTTTGAAAATCATATAATAGGTTGTATATCTGTTAGAACAACGCTATTATCTGTGATCGTCTTTCGGGCCTTTATGTGGATTTATCCAGTAACTGTTGTCGTGCTATACTGTTTAGTTAGCACTAGTGGCTAGGAACGCTATGTACCTTGAGGGGGTTTAGTTGTTTCTTTATAACTGGTACTTGGTGGTTCATCCCCAGTACTTTCTCTTTGGTCATGACCATACCCTTTCACAGGGTAGGCGCACTTCGCTAGTGCCAAATCTTTCAGGGTTCATCCCTTCTATAACTCTTGTGAGGAGATCTGATATCTCTTGTGAGGAGATCCGATATCTCTTGTGTGGAGATGTAAAAGCTTATAATGTAATGCTCGTTTTGGAATTAAATAAGATAAGTGCCCGAGTGCACATGATTAATATACCTTGGGCGAGTAGTGCAGCTAAGTTAGTGCAGCTAGGAAAACTCGTCTCGACTTTGATCATAGTACGTTCTCTTTCCAATCTGGATTCGCTGTGTGCGATAAGGTTGGTCGTGAACCGAAGCATCTCAGTCAACTTTTAAATCATTGTTGTATGATCCTGTAATCATTCCAGATTTGTCATATTTCATTTAAGACTCAATCTCTTGGAGTCTCGTTTCGAGTTGATTTCTGTGAAGATTCAGTCTTCCAGAATCTTCTCTTGTGCATACCTCTTGTTTATTCCAGTAGGAGTATGGTGGTTGACAAGCGTACTCGATTATCATTCGAGGGACGAGGAGTCTAACCTAATACAATTGCTTTGAACCATTCTGATTTTTACCCTTGCTAGTCTATTCAAGTAGACTAACCCACGAACATTGTTCTCCGCATGTGGGCTGGTGTCATCCGTTCGATTCGGCACATCAGATAGAGTGAAGATTTGAGGAGACTAGATTGACTATGAAGACGACGGTTGTTTTTGGATGTTTTAATAATTGCTTTTAATCAGGTTGAGATCCGTGGGCAGGTGATCATTACGATCACAACCCTTTTTGTAATATCTTTTTCTTTAGTCTTCCGCTGTACTTTGTTTGAACTCTGTGTTTTGCCTATTCGGGATTGGGTTGTAATCCCGTAACTCATGTTTCATTTGATTAATGTTTTGATTTGGATACTTTGATCATTATGTATCATTGTATGCCTTAAATTGTATTTAATCCGGTAAAGCCTTGGGTGATCTCGGTAAGGAACACTGGGGTCACTGGCGGTAATACCTTTCCAAATGGTTTCAGATTTGGGGGTGTTACAGTTGTGGTATCAGAGCCAAAGGTTTTAAAACAGGTTTGGGATTTTATAAATCATTTATCCGTTTTTGAAAATGCTTTAAAAGGGCTCTGAATTTTTTTTTTAGTGAAAAGAATTTCATTTTCAACCGTTTATAGTCATGTCTTCTGTATAGTCTGATATAATAAGCTTGCTTCTATGTCTAGAAAGACTAATTCCTTCCCCGTTGCCCCGTTAGATATGGGTGCATTCTGTTCTCTTCAGAGGAACCCGGGAGAAGTCAAGGTGGTTTCGCCATCTCCAGTTAGGCTTGATTCCCAGTTCGCTCGTTGTGAGTTGAGGTTGTAGAACCTAGTTACTCGGTTTGAGTTCATCAATAGAAATTACCAAGTTGATCTATTCTAAGTTGATTTTATTACGATAAGTATATCAGAATGATATTAATGTGATAAAATCCTTGGAATTTGATCGGTAAACAGATGGTGAACACGAGGAACGTTATCCGTACTGGTGCTGGGCCAAGCAATGACCCCAGACTAAATCCGAGGAATGTTGCAGACCCATCAGAAGAGCGTGAGTCTGTCTTCCATAATAATCCTGGAGGCAACGACCCAGCTAGGGACAACGCTCCAAGGATATTTGATAAAACAGCTGTTGCAGAAATTCGGGGAATCGTCATGCAAGCGATTGCCAACGCGTTACGCCCGAATGTGCATCAGGCACAAGGAGTGACAGTACCTCCAGAAGTTCCGAGGTTTGAGGAACAAGGGAACCATGTGCTACATGGAGGTGTGATCAGGGATAGAGGAGAGTATGGCCGAGCGCTGAAGGCCATTAACTCTATGAGACCTGACAACTTCGATGGGAAAGGAGAGCCAGTCAAGGTGGCTCATTGGTTTTCCCACATGGAGCGGCTATTCCGCAATGTTGAGTGCACTGAAGCTGAGAAGGTGCATATAGCCTCTCTTCAGTTAAAGGAAGAAGCCAGCGAATGGTGAGAGAGTACCGGCTTAGCTGATAGCCCGGTATTGACCTGGTCTATGTTTAAGACCAAGATGACTGATCGTTTCTTCTCTCGTGCTATGAGGGAAGAGAAACACAAGGAGTTTCTATATCCGTAAACGGATGGATTGAAGGTGACCGAGCTTGCAACCAAATTCAATCATCTAATGCAGTACGCTGGACCTGAGATATCCAGTGAGGCACAGAAGATCTGGTATTTCCACGAGTGGATGAGTCCAGACATCAAGCCGATGATGGTGCACCACACATGCTCTACTCTGGAGCAGTATGTGGATACATCCTACAAGCTGGAGGTGACTCTGGAGGAGTCGACCAAGAAGCATAACAGCCAGAGGCAAGTGCAGTACCAGCCTCAGGCAAGTGGGTTCAAACGCCCCGCGCCACCATCAGATTTTGCCAAATCTGGCCGAGCAAGAACGAATAAGACTCATGATGAGTCTACGCAACGTTCTGGCCAAGGCAATAATCCGATTTAGTACTACAACTGCGGTACGCACGGGCACAAGAGTAATGAATGTCTGAAGGACAAAAAGACATACTTTGGCTGCGGAAAGGAGGGTCATATGCAGGCGTTCTGTCAGCGGAGGAATGGGAAAGGAGCTGAATCACAGCAGGGATCGGTTAATCAGAACAACCAACCCAGGTTCAGTCCGGTGGAAGCTCCTAGTCCTTCAATGCAGACGACTGCGCAGAACAAAGGGAAAGCCCCAGTGGCTTCAGGAAGCCAAGGTCAACGCCTTTACGTGATGCGTGAGGCGGATGGACCCGATGCTCCATTTGCTTAAAGTATTTTGTACTACTGTTGTTAATGTGTTGTTGATGTGGGTGCTACCCAGACTTTAATTTTGGATGGTTGTAAGTTGTGTGTGCAACGAGGTTGTGAACCTTTTGTTGTAACTCTTCTTATATATGAACCTTTGGTTTATACCAAGTTAATGTTTCATTGCTTGTTAGTGGGGTAAAGTCTCGTGTTCGAGACTAACCAACAACCTCTTAGGAGATGGCTACCTATTAATTAGGTGGAGCCACCAAGGATGGGTTGAGATGTATGGACAGTGGCTCATGGCAACAGTGGACGCTGGTAATGGCTGGGCCTGGGCTCGGAGCCACTAGTGAGTCGTCTGTGAACCATGTAGTGGGCTGGTCCAAGATGGTGACCATTTAGTGGGAACCAATCGTCTGTCGGATTGTCGATTACCATCAAGGGTAAGAAATTCAAAGCGATTTGACCTAAATAACCATGGTCCCATACGATAATTATTCTCGGTATGGATTGACGAAAGCGTCACAAGGCAGTGATCGACTTTAGTTTTTGATAATCCTGTGGTTAGAGAATTTTCCGGGTGTCTTTCCAGAAGATATTCCTGGATACCCCGAATCGTGTCATGGAGTTTGCAATTGATCTCGAGCCGTGTACCACGCCGATCTCTGAGGCACCGTACCGGATGGATCCTGTTGAGATGCAAGAGTTGAAGAAGCAACTCAAGGATCTTCTTGACAAAAGCTATATAAAGCTGAGTGCATCACCTTGAGTAGGAGTGCCCTAGTTTTATTTGTCAAAATAAAAGATGGACCGTTTCGACTTTATTTTGACTTTCGAGAGTTGAATAAAGTCACGATCAAGAGCAAGTATATGTTACCAAGGAGTGATGATCTGTTGGATCAACTACAGGGAGCAAAAGTTTTCTCCAAGACCGACCGGAGATCTGGTTTTTTATCAGCTCAGGATTCGTGAGGATGATATTCCGAGGATTGCGTTCGGACGAGAGATGGTTACTACGAGTTTGTAGTCATGCCATCTGGATCTACGAGTGCTCCAGCAGTTTTCATGAACCTAGTGCATCGATGTTTTAGGCCAATACGTGAATAAGTTCATAGTGGTCTTCATCAATGGCATTTTGATTTTTTCCCGAGCAAGGGAGCTCACAGGGAACATCTGTGGATTGCTTTATCGGTCCTTAGACCAAGTCGGTTATACGCAAAGTGGGCTAAGTGCGATTGTTGGATCTAGAAGTGGCTTTCTTAGGCCATGTGATCAATAAGAATGAGGTTATGGTTATTCCCCAGAAGAGTGAATCAGTAGTTGTTTGGAAGCGGCCTCAGAGGGTGAGCGAGGAGCGTAGTTTCCTAGAGATTTCAGGACATTATAGACGGTTCATGGAAGGATTTTTCTAAGATCTCTCCACCTATGACCAGTCTGTCCACAAGGTTCACCAGAAGTTTGTCTGGGATGACAAGTGCAAGACCAGTTTTCAAGAAGTTGAAACAGTGTCTGACTTATGCACCAGTTTTGGCGTTGTCGGAAAGAATGATGGCTATATGGTCTATAGTTAATGCTTCGAGAAATGGGTTGGGATGTGTCTTTGATGCAGAGGGGCAAGGTTATTGCATACGCATCTAGACAATTGAAAACCTATGAAGCAAACTGACCAACACATGACCTAGAACTTGCAGCAATAGTGTTTGCGTTGGAAACTGAGGTTACTTGGGTGACCCAGAGGTCAGCAGAAGTTTCCGCCAGGAGATTGTCCGTTACATGGCATTCCTAAGACCATTGTATCAGATCGAGATGGCCGATTCATGTCAAGTTTATAGCAAGAACTTCACAAGGCCATGGGAACTGAATTGAAATTCAGCAGCGTTTCATCCTCAGACAGATGGTCAGTCTGAAAGACCATCTAGACCCTGGAGGATATGCTAAGAAGTATACGTACTCGATCATCCGACTAGCTGGGAAGACAGCCTAAGTCTGATTGAGCTCACGTACGATAATAGCTGGCATGCTACGGTCAAGATGGCTCCGTTTGAAGCTTTGTATGGTCACAGATGCAGATCTCAGATTTGTTGGGTTGAGTACGCCGACAAGATTCTACTTGGACCAGAGTTGGTCGAAAGGACAACTTCGAACATTGCTCTGAGTAGACAGAGGTTGTTGACCGCTCAGAGTCGACAAAAGTTTTACGCAGATCAGAAGCGTTAAAGTGTTGAGTTCGAGGTTGGTGGTAAGGTACTTGTCACAATATCGCCATCCAAGGATGTTTTCAGGTTTGGTAAGCATGGGAAGCTTAACCCTCGCTACATGGGACCATTAAAGATTCTGGATAGAGTAAGATCTCTAACGTACCGTTTGGCATTGTCGCCATCGACATACCCAGTGTATAATGTGTTCCACGTATCATTGCTAAGGATATCCGTGCCAAGATGAGTCTCGTAGGCTGAGCGATAAGGACATCGAGATTCAGGCAAATGGTACTTGAGAGGAGATGCCAGTGTGCATTCTCGAACGCCGTGTAAAGCGACTGTGCAACGAGATCGTACTGTTGGTACGAGTTATGTGGTCCAGGTTTGGGACTGAGGAAGTTACTTGGGAAACCGAGGCAGAGATGCTCAGACACTTTCCCGAGTTGTTTTTCGGCCAAGTTTCGGGGTCGAAACTTCTTTTAAGGGGGAGGTGATACCCCGTAATTTCGTAAGGTTATATTGGGAATTATGGAATTTTCTCGGGTACCTGTTGTGTACGTCGGATTTAATTCAGGTAGCTTGAGACATTCTGTAATGTGCTATGTATCTGTAATATTTTTCTCAGTGAAATAATATACAGACAAGGTGCCTTAGATTTTAATTGTCATTCGCATACGATAATTTTTATCCCGGTTTAACGTCTGGTTCGTTCAAAGCTGAACGGGCGGGAAAAGGGAGAAACGGCGACCGCCGTTCAGAAACGGCGACCGCCGTGGTTGGGCCCGAGGAGTCAGCGTGTCAGCTTCTAGTTGGCCATGACAGACTTGGCAACGGCGACCGCCGCATTTACGGCGACCGCCGCGTGCCCGCCGCAGGCAAAAACAGCAACCGCCGTGATTGTGTAGTGGGCATTGCCCGTTGGTCGCCGGTGGAAATCGAGGGCGCCGATCTTGCTTTCGGCCGCGTCTCAGGGTTTGGTTGAACGCTTCAGACACTTTGGCTATAAAAGGAGGTGTTGGGGGTGAGGTTTTGAGCCATCCCAGCACCAAACCTCTGCCAAATTCGCCTCTCGCCGGAGTTGTGTTTTCGCCGGAATTTGAAGGTCTCGCCGGTGTTGCTTTGGTGTGGTTCCTGAGTGCCTTTGTGAAGCTTTTGGTTAGCCTTGGAGGTTAGAAGCCAAAGCAAGTCGAAGGAGGCCGAACCGCTCGTGTTTTGGGGTGAGTTTTCTCTCGTTCTGTGTCGTCTGAGTTCGTCACGGCGACCGCCGTGATGAATACGGCGACCGCCGCCAAGAACAGCGACCGCCGCCAGTGCCCAGAACGCCTTCGTGGCTTTGGCTTGGTCGGTTGTCGTCGTGGCGTCTTTCCTTTCGTGTTCTTTCGCCGTGTTTAGATTCGTACTGTTTATGTCGGATCTAACTTAGGGTTCCTTTTATGGGTCGACTCGAAGGTTGTTGTGCTGTCAGAACTATACCGTGTCGAGCCCGGAATCCAGTGACGTCTTTAGACTATTCTGCGGATTAAGGCAAGTGGTGATTCGCTCTTGCTCATTCGTTCCATATTTACATTAATTATCAGTAGTTTATCTGAGTAATTAATTTGGAATGAATATTCTGTTTGTCTAGAAACGGTTTTGTTAAACTGTTTTGAAAATCATATAATAGGTTGTATATCTGTTAGAACAACACTATTATCTGTGATCGCCTTTCGGGCCTTTATGTGGATTTATCCAGTAACTGTTGTCGTGCTATACTGTTTAGTTAGCACTAGTGGCTAGGAACGCTATGTACCTTGAGGGGGTTTAGCTGTTTCTTTATAACTGGTACTTGGTTGTTCATCCCCAGTACTTTCTCTTTGGTCATGACCATACCCTTTCACAGGGTAGGCGCACTTCGCTAGTGCCAAATCTTTCAGGGTTCATCCCTTCTATAACTCTTGTGAGGAGATCTGATATCTCTTGTGAGGAGATCCGATATCTCTTGTGTGGAGATGTAAAAGCTTATAACGTAATGCTCGTTTTGGAATTAAATAAGATAAGTGCCCGAGTGCACATGATTAATATACATTGGGCGAGTAGTGCAGCTAAGTTAGTGCAACTAGGAAAACTCGTCTCGACTTTGATCATAGTACGTTCTCTTTCCAATCTGGATTCGCTGTGTGCGATGAGGTTGGTCGTGAACCGAAGCATCTCAATCAACTTTTAAATCATTGTTGTATGATCCTGTAATCATTCCAGATTTGTCATATTTCATTAAAGACTCAATCTCTTGGAGTCTCGTTTCGAGTTGATTTCTGTGAAGATTCAGTCTTCCAGAATCTTCTCTTGTGCATACCTCTTGTTTATTCCAGTAGGAGTATGGTGGTTGAAAAGCATACTCGATTATCATTCGAGGGACGAGGAGTCTAACCTAATACAACTGCTTCGAACCATTCTGCTGTTTACCCTTGCTAGTCTATTCAAGTAGACTAACCCACGAACATTGTTCTCCGCATGTGGGCTGGTGTCATCCGTTCGATTCGGCACATCAGATAGAGTGAAGATTTGAGGAGACTAGATTGACTATGAAGACGACGGTTGTTTTTGGATGTTTTAATAATTGCTTTTAATCAGGTTGAGATCCGTGGGCAGGTGATCATTACGATCACAACCCTTTTTGTAATATCTTTTTCTTTAGTCTTCCGCTGTACTTTGTTTGAACTCTGCGTTTGGCCTATTCGGGATTGGGTTGTAATCCCGTAACTCATGTTTCATTTGATTGATGTTTTGATTTGGATACTTTGATCATTATGTATCATTGTATGCCTTAAATTGTATTTAATCCGGTAAAGCCTTGGGTGATCTCGGTAAGGAACACTGGGGTCACTGGCGGTAATACCTTTCCAAATGGGTTCAGATTTGGGGGTGTTACAATTTGTGGGTTTGATGAAATACAAATGGATGAAAGGCATTCTATAAAGAGTTGAGGCCAAGAGCTTCTGACATTTTGTACATAGGCTTTTTTATTTTTTTTGGTGAATATCTCTTTTCATATAAACTATAAAGTATAAACTATATGTAAAGATGCTTACTATTATACCAATATTATAAAATAATCTTACATAACAACAAACCACACATATAAACACAAATTACAAGAACCATCAAAGTCATTGCAACCAACATACTTATAATGTCTCGTCCATTAGTATAAAAGCCCCAAACATACATAAACATTACAATACATAGACCCGAACATACATCAACACTACAAAAGCTTTAAGGGAAATTCCTTGAGGTGTATAGTGTAGCAAAATGATCACCCAAATTGTTAATAAAGGTGATTCCCCGAACATTTCCCCTAAACCTAGATCAGTTACATAATGGCAGAACGAATGATAACATACATAACAATCACTACGAGGAAAATAGTAACCACCCAAGAGTAATATAACCTAATCCTTGAAGCATCAGAGAGCTCCATGTTTGCATCGAGGAGGATGTCACGGTATAATGCTAGCTGAACGTTTGAAGTTGCTAGTGTAGATACATGCTCAGCTAGTTCTTGGTTCTCATCATTCAGATGCGCCACATTCTCACGCTCTTCTTATAGTTGAATGCTAAGTTGTTCATGTATGACCCTTTCATTGTTAACATCCAATTGAAGCTCCTCCATATGTCCTCTGAGTGCCCTGACAGCTTATTGCATCAACCGTGCACGTGGGGAGTTTTCTACTCCATTGATAAGGTCGTCAAACCTTGTCATATCATATTCCTACAAATATGGTTTTGATACACTTATTGAAGACAAATATGGTTTTGAGACATCATGTCTTATGCATAAGTTCAGGAAAAATCACAACACATCTATAGTTTGCATCATATATAACAGAGTTTGCATCAAGTTTGCATCATCATCTATATAACTTTTTTTTTTCTATATCTGAAATTTGTTTGATCAATCACAGCACATGGATATAAAAAATTTACCCGCCACCACTGAAGCTCCTCTAGTATGCTGGCATTAGAGCTATTGGGACTATAATCGATGAGTGTTTCTAGCACCTCTCTTGGGAGCCTAACATTAAACTCCTCTTCATTTGCCAAATTATTCACTCCATTGTTAGCCATTCATGCATAGAGAATAAGCTAGATGGGTAAGAAATCAAGTGCCTAGGAGAACCTACTTGACAAACTAACCTTTCATGACCCTAAAATGACAACAAACCTTGTTATAATTATCACCGATAAAACACAAACACTCATAACCATCAAAGGAATATCTCTCAATGGATAATTCAGAATTAGCACATTTTTAGTCATGTTTGGTTTTGGTAAAGATGAAGTGGCTAACAATTATAGCATCACCGAAAAGTCTTTGTTTAATCTTTATTGCTCCTCAAATTAACACATACAAAACACGAGCATTTCAACAACCCACAACCAACCAGGTAATTCAATCATCAAATCGAATCGACTTGGACCGACTTGATTTCGGAGATGGAAGAGCAAGTTTTCAAGCAAAATTACCTCGGATTGAATCGACTCGACTTCGGAGATGGAAGAGCAACTTGGATCGACTCGACCCACAAACTAAGATGGAAGAGCAAGTTTTCAATCAATAATCCTGGAACAACACATGAAAAATTGGAGGATATAGAAATTAGGGCTTGAAGTGGGTCGAAATTGGGGTTAAAAGCAAGTTTTCAAGCAAAATACCTTGGATAGACTTGACTTCGGAGATGGAAGAGCAGCTCGTCCCAAAACAGAAATGGAAGGGAGCTCTAGAGTCTGGATCGAAGGAGTGAATTCTCAGGGGTAAAACCAAGATTTGCTTCAACTTCCACTCTGATCCTTGCTCACCGTGGGGGTGGAGGGTAAGGAAATGGCGGTAAGGGAGATGAAATCTCCATTTCCTTCATCTTCCTTCCTCTTCCTTCCACTTCCTCCAAACCACCCACCGAACGACCCATTGATGCGGTGAGGGAGATGAAATGAGTGCTTCTACTCACAAACTGAGCTTGAAACCACCCACCGAACAGGCCCTAAGTCTAACAGACCCATAATGTTATTTAGTTTATTTTCCAAGATAAAATAATGTAAACTTGTAAATATGTTCAAACATATATTGTTAGACTTAAGCCTTGTGATAAGATGCTAGCAAAACAAAACAGTAATATATAACTGTTTATTCACGGTAATCACTAATTTATCATTATTGAATTTTTATTGAACGATATAAAAAACCCTTATAATATATATCAAATTAAACAATATCTGTATATGAATATAAATTTTTGTTTAATAAAGTACTAGATTATTATAAAATATTATACATATCCATTAAGTTGGAAAGTATCTATTACTATATATTAAAACTCTCCCCTTTTGATCTCTTAGAACGCTCATGAGCCCACCATATCTACATGTTATTTTCTCATTCGTTCATTTTTTTAATTTTTTATTTCACTTAAAATAAAAACCGTTTATCAAATCAAAATTTATATGTAAATATTTAGATTATAATTACTTCCAAAATCAACCAAACTGTAAAGTGACAAATAACATTGTAAATAAATTTAACCATCAATTTATATATCTATATATATCTATAAAATCTCTAATTGATAGATTTCACATTTTCAAGATTTAATTATAAATTATTTATGAACTTGAAGTAATTGATGATGAATAAAACATATGTATGAAAATATCAATATACTATTTGAAATATATATCAATTGGGTTTTATTTGATTCTCCAATTGAGTTAATTTAGTATATTAATAATTACGAATAAATATAAGTGCCCAACATATATATATATATAATAAATAAACAATGAGTAAATTAATATGATTTTATTTTCAATAATATCGTCTCAATGTCTAAAACCTGAATTGAATATTACAAAAGGTAAAAAAAACTAACAAAAGTAATATTCTATCAATAAACTTAAGAAGTTTTTAAAAGAATATAGATCTAAACATATCATCACTAACATATTGTTGGAAGATTGACAAATAACATCATACTAACCTATTAAATTGAAGAAAAAAATAGTATATTTCGATTCATAACTTCAATCTCGGATACTATTTCACTCTAAATATACAAAAATAAAATATTCTTGAGAATTGGTTAAGTAATATGTACAATCGTAATTTTTCCATATATTTAGAGTGAATTTTTTCTTATAATGTTTATATATATAAATTTAATCACTTTATTTCTATTAGTATGTATATGTTTGGAAAAAAAATCTAATATAACTATATGTCAATATATTCTCATTTTCTATATATCTTATCTTTTATAATCACATAGTAATTAGTTTATACTCATGTGATGTTTATTCATATACTTAAACTTTTTTTTATAAATATAAGTCTAGGCAGGAGGATTTAAAGTAGTTAATTGTAAAATGAACCTTAATTGTACACTTGGACAAATTTCATGTCAATTGGTGAACGATGCATTAAAAAATCATTTTCTGAAAATATAAATCGGGCATTTATTTTGTGAGACGAAGCAAACGGCCCCTTCAGATAATATACATCACTCGTTGGATGAAGAGAGCCCGTACGAAGAGGTGTGGGTTTTATCTCCTAACGCGCATCCATCCATAATATTATATATAATAATAAAAGGAATAATATCCTTTCTTCATCTTCTCCGGTCTCTCTCTCCCTCTCTCTGCCCTGTGTTGAAAACGACAACTCATCCTCCTCCACCGCTTCGCTCCCTCTCTCTCTCTCTCTCTCTGTGCGCGCGGCCTTCTCTCCACCGCGGATCCATCTCTACTGGATTATGCTCGCCTCTCCCTCCGGTCTTCCCTCCTCAATTACACAATCCCTCAACCCCTCCCCTCTCTCCGTTGCTCCTAGGGTTCTCTACAACACGAAAACTTCCCTCCTCAATTAGGGATTCTCGTCGTCCGATCTGATTCTCCTCGATTCCGCTCCACGGCCTTCCTCTAAATCCCTAATCAAATGTCTATATGTGGAGATCTGACCGCCCGAATCTACCCTGAACCCTACGCGGCTCTTCAAACCGAACCCGGATTCGACCACTTCGACCGCTTGCCGGACTCTCTCCTCCTCCTCGTCTTCAACAACATCGGCGACGTCAAGGCCCTAGGCCGCTGCTGCGTTGTCTCCAGGCGCTTTCACTCCCTCGTTCCTCAGGTTGAGAACGTCGTCGTCCGCGTCGACTGCGTCATCTCCGACGACGAATCCTCTTCCGCTTCCTCTTCCTCTGATAAGTCCCGCTCCCCCTTGGTGAACCTCTTCCGTGTTGTCTTCACCAACATCTTCAAGCCTCTTCACGCTCTCGGCCAATTTCTCGGCCCGAGGAGGTCGTCTATTTCTCCCGCCCACTCATCTGCCGCCTCCGCCTTGTCGGTGGGGAGCGGTGGTGGGGTTGAGGAGGAAGCCGAGGGTGGAGTCACCCACCATTCTCCCACTCAGGTCCTTAAGAACTTTGACGAAATCAGATTCCTCCGAATTGAGCTTCCCAGTGGCGAATTGGGGATCGACGACGGAGTTTTGCTCAAGTGGAGGGCCGATTTCGGCTCCACCCTCGATAATTGCGTGATCCTTGGCGCCTCCTCGGTCACGCACTTGCCCAAGGCCCCGCAAATCAACGAAGTCGGGGTCAATGGAGATCTCATCCACCCCAGCAACGTGGCTGACGACAATGGTAGCATCCCAGAGTCCTTCTACACGAACGGGGGCCTGAAGCTGAGGGTTGTTTGGACCATCAGCTCCTTGATCGCCGCCTCTGCAAGACACTACTTGCTGCAGCCCATAATCGCCGAGCATCAGACATTGGACAGCCTCGTTTTGACGGATGCAGACGGGCAGGGGGTCCTGTGTATGAACAGAGAGCAACTGGAGGAGCTGAGGGTGAAGCCGTTGTCAGCTTCCACGGCATCCAAGAGGACTATGGTTCCGGCCCTGAATATGAGGCTGTGGTATGCTCCGCTGCTGGAGTTGCCCGGCGGGCTTCTGCTGAAAGGGGCGACCTTGGTTGCTATCCGGCCCAGCGAGCATTCGGGCGTAGCTGCTTCTAAGGACTCGGATCTGTCTTGGGTGGCCAGCGCATTTGAAGAGCCATATGGTGCTGCGGCCAAGATGCTGGTGAAGAGGAGGACCTATTGTCTTGAGATGAACTCCTTCTAGGAGGAGCTGGTTTAGGGGGCAGGTAAATGAAAGATTATCCCTTTGTTCCAATTGCTTCTTGTAATGGTGCTTGTTCATTGGATTTTCTTCCCTGCTTTGTGGGTCATTTTTGCCAGGAATGCTTAATGTGTTTTCAAATGCTGGGTGGTTAATGTGTGTAGATGTTTGTAGGCGCTGTTTTGCGTGCTTTTCCAGGTGTCCTTATTTAACTTAGTTTGATCCTATATGTTGGTTTTCAAATTTACTTTGTATATAAACTTGCTTTATATTTGTTAGAACAAGCTCTGAGACGGGTATACGTTTGTTTGTTAGAACAAGCTATAAGATGGGTAGTGTTTGGGAGGTTTTAGTCACCACTTCAATAAAAATATTGCAGGATGGTCTTACTTTATACTTATCATTTAGATGAGGCTGTTGATTGCATTGTCAAGATAGGTGTTCAGGCTGGCATCTGGTTGGCACTACACATTGTTAATAGTAGGAGCAATGGTGTGAAGTAACACGATGTGGTCAAGTGGTGCTTCTTCTATTCCTGTTTTCGTTTTCATGGGAATTATCCTCTCAATCGAAATGTATCTTATGGCACCTTGTTTAGATTATCTCCTCTTCTACTCCTTTTGGGTGCTGACCATCCGGAATCATTTGCATTGGGTAGTTTGCAAATTACAGTACTTTTTATTGCTTGTGCTTACACATTGGCACACTGCAACCGCACTCATTAAAGTGCATCTGTTTCTCTGTATGAGAAGCTCAACTTGAATGAGAGGGTCACTGATTCAATTAATTACACCTTTTGATTTTCAGAAGGCTAGGTGCCTGACGCTGCAAGCATTGGGAGGATTTGCATGCTGCTAAGAGAGTGCAGAAATTTGGTTGCTCCAAGCATGCCTCGGGTGAGTTCATGAGAGCCCATCAATCCCACAGACACTTGCATACATCCTGAAAAATGGGCTAGTGTTTGATCCTGCTGTTTATAGAAGAATACAGATTGAATCCAATCTATTAGCTTTTTCATTCTGGTTGTGGTGGTGGATGACACAGATTTTGCGCCTTTTGTTTGTGAATGGAAGGTTGTATACTCTTGCAAGAGAGCATGCCCGCAAATCTAAGTAAAGCGAGAACTCAGAGGCTGATTGTAGTTGGGAGTTAAGAAAGCGCTTTTGAGTTTGTACTTTGTAGAGACGTGCTCTGTATGTTGAATAATCCATCTACATATTGTGAATACTTATAGGCACCCTTATGAAGATGTTAAGCCTCTTGAATTTCATGTAGCATTTCTTCCCTTTTGTTTAAGTTCTAGTATATACTTTTGCTCCCTTCTGTTTGCTGGTACTAACCTGACTACCACATTGCTGGTATTACCTGCCTAACCAAGAACCAGTCAGTTGTAGTCTAGTGCAGTTGTTTCTCCTCTCCATTAAAATAAAATCCGGATTTGGAAGTCAAATGATTTCTTGGTATCATAACACTAGTTATTTGATGGCTGGGGTACCTCTTTTTTTCCTTTGTAATATAGTGATTGAAGCTAATTTATAAGGTTATCTATCTAAACAAACTTTGTTTTGTTTATCCATTGTCATAATTATGCCTTGACATGTGTTATAAGGCACTCTAGTATTTACCACAGGAAAAGAAGGCAAAACTTTTAGATGGCATTTTGCCAAGACCCAAAAGATTTATATCAATCACTTTTGGATGACAGTGTCTTAATAACCTGAGGCATCTTATAGGTTTAGGTGGAGTCACGATGTTTTATATAGAAAAAATGAATTTGATATCACATATCATGCTTGCCAACTCATAATAAATCAACATATAATGTGCTAAAGGATTTTGTTGCAATCAATTAATGTAATAAGAATAAAATGCTATATTTAGGAAAATAAAAGAAAATACAAGTTAGATTAGTTGTTGATAATGACAGGGTAGACGATACATAGCTGGGTTGATGTAAATACCTTAATGATATGATGAAGACGATGATTGAAGTTGTACAGCTTGTACTCCGTTCATCCCCACGTGAAGTTATTGCTTCGCTCTGCTTCTTCCATGGGATTCCAATCTGTTTATGCACTCCCCTTTTGAGTTTTAAACATCCTTCTTTCTTCCAAATTTATTATTATTGACATGAAAACCATTTCAATTTTTAGTATTCAATCCTCAAACTCCCGTTCTACACCAGTAAAACCCTTGAAGAATTGGGAGGTCGGCTCAATGAAAATAGTTATGAAGTAATATCATCGCCGTCAAATGAGTTATGTTTATGTATTAATGGTCTTTCTAACCTTGGCCCACAGCTTAGAAATCTGGTTTTGAAAACTGTTTTCTTAAAAAGGAAGTTTAAACATCACTAATTGACACAAGCTGAAATGAAATCATACGCAATTTAAGCTTCAAAGTGCTATATCTGGTACAAAGCCATTTTTTTCTCTTTATCTATCTGAATTGCCAACTTTCAGCTCAAAGAACAAACCCCCATATGATGTATTTGCGGCCAAATCTTGTGATTTCCCTGACAATGAAAAAGTAAAGCCAATATTCCAACCAAAGTGGAAAACCAAGGCTTCCACCTACACATACGCACAACAATATATCATGCCAAGAACACACATAACTACTGTTCGTTCAAACATAGATCAAGCCAAATCAGGATCAAAATTAGTACTTTTCCAAGTGGATTTCCAATAATTTCCAGCATTGCAATTTACAACTAATTAGGTCGTACCCGGCAAGTGAAGAATGTTGGGCCAAAATCTGGATTAGGCCCTGACGGTTCCAGTGCTTTTAAGTGAACGGGGTACTTTTATAAGACTTGACAATCAATCGAACGCGATAAGTAAACAAGACGAAGCAATGATTTTAAGATTTTTGGCCTATTGTTAGGTTTGAGAGTTTTCAAAATTATTTTCAAATTATTTTATTTTATAAAGGAATTTCGAGAATTCAAATTGTTAGTGTTGTATTTATGGTTTAAAATGACTTAAAGATTAGGAATTTTTAAAAGTAATGGTCAAGTTATTCAAACACTGATACTAATTTTTATAGTTATTTTATAACAATGGTAGTATAAAGAGTTGAAGTTAAGTTTATTCTTATAAATTTAAAAGTGTAGTTTTGGGATTTGATAAAGGTACATAAATAAATGATCAAATTTGTGTTTTTGATTATAAAGAAATTTATAATATTTTGGTTTATATAATAAGAGTATTTAACGAGTAATTTTAAATCTATTTAATGATTTTCAAGTACAGTTTTGAAAATGGTTGTGGATTTAAAAAAAATGTTGGTAATTTAATTATGAAAGTGTTAAGTTTATATATAATTTGTATTATAAAACGATAAAGGTGTGAAGTGATAACTTAAAGTGTGATTTAAAATCTTTAAAAGTGTATTTTCAAACTACTACAAGCTTCGATTCCGTTACTTAATCCTTTGATCCATACATAAGAATCTCTCGATATACATGGAATAATGTCAAGTTGGGTATTGACATTCTATTTGAGTTGACGAGCATTGTCTCTTGTGTTTAGTTTTTTAAGGATTCCTTGTTTATAAGGAATTAAGCGTGGGTAGTTAATGCTCTATGGAGTTGAGATTTATTTCTCATGTGCATACTCCGAGCATTAGTTGTGGTAAATTTTGTATGGGGAGCTAATCTAAAGTTTAAAATGCTTAATTGTGAGTTTTATAATTTATTCATTCAAGTGAATAAATTATTAAGAAAAGGTTATATCATAAAGGGTTGTCCTTCCTTAAAGGATTGTAATTTAACACAATTGATGTTTTAAAATATAAAACGTGTAACAATTTAAATGTTAGGATTTTAAGTGAGTATGTCATTTATAAGACTTGTGGTATAACACTTTCTGGGTGGATTAAGTTATGAAACTATTATATTGGGAGAAAGCTCACTTAAATTTAAAGGTTATAGTATAAGGATAAGCTATTATGAGGACTTCGATAAACTAAAAGGATGTAGTAAAGGGATTTGTCTTAAATGAACTTGAGGAATAAAGTAAGAGATGTTACTCATGTATATCTATGGAAGGGTTAAGATAAAAAGTGATTGATTTTGTTGGTGATAAAACATTTATCAAAATGATATTTTGAGGAAAATAGGAGTAATATCTTATGTGATTCATTTTGGGAAAAAATAAGAAATCCTAAAGGTCTTATGTTAGAGATTGATTAACAGAATAAATTATTCTTGGAAAGATTTTAAGTTAGAGATGGCATAAGGGCCAAAGTTGATTAAGATAAATAATGGAATTGAGGGATGTACCTTTAAAGGATAAGAAGATACAATATTTAGAGTTATTAAGACTTGAAGTTAGGGTTATAAGTGAGTTTTTTGTATGTACTTTGGGGATCTGATCATCGAAAAAAAGTTGGAATAGAAATATTGTATTCTTTTGCTTGTGGATATCAAGATCTTTATGATGAGTGGGGCATAATAGCGAGATTATATTGGAGACTATACTAGATACTCTGATTTAGGTAATCATAATCTTGTGGATGAATATATCGATTCTAATGAGGGTAATGAACGAAGGCGGTATGTAGTAGGTGGAATCATGATCGAAGAAATAGTTCGACTTTAGTGATATAGGTTACGAAGACAAAATTAGTTAAGGATATCAACTCAAGGAAGTGACATAAATGTGAGAGCTTGTTTTTCTATCTTGGTAAGTGCTAGTTTCGGGGTCAAAACTATTTTTAAGGGGGTAGTAATGTAATAAGCCTAAATATTTTGAATTTTTATAAAGGACATTTATGTCAATAAAAACAACTTGGGGTCAAAACGTAAATACTCGAAAAATTCAGATGTTGGGATGTAAAATGAAAAGCTACTATAAATAGTAAGGTCCATGGTTGATGGATTGCTAAAAATAGTAACTCTATCTCTAGTATGTTTCCGAATAAGGAAAGTCAATCTTTAATCGGGTAAGATAATTTTGAGTTCAAAAATATAATTTGATAACTTAGACTCTTTGTGTATGATGTAAACGAGCTAAAAACATTTGTGGACATCTTTAACATTTATCCAAACAAGCCCTAGTTAGTATTGAAATGAAATAAATCAAAGTGACAGATAAAAACTAGGTGTTTTGATTAATGATGGACCAATTTGATTTAAGTTTAGAATTTTCGTAGGCAATCCCGCATGAATATTTGTGTTCGAGGCAGCTTCGTAGAACGAACATATCTTTTGCCACAAATCTCGGATTTCGATGATTCAAGATGCATTCGAAACTAGACTCAGAGATCTAAAATTCTCTAGTTTGCATGAAGACGTAATTTCAAAATTAAGTGGTTCGAAACTATCCACCAATATGGGTCATTAAACCATTTTATCCCACATTGTTCATCTTAGAAATATTGATAAAACTCTCATCCCACATTTGAAAGAGAGAAGAAGAAGGGTTAGGAAAACAACTATATATAGAGGTCTAGACACTCTCTACCATTCATCCAAAGTTAATAATTTGTAAGATATTTCGCTATCGGCGGACCCAATCTTTTGGCGGGTCCACAAAAGCGAAACTCTTCAAATTTGAAAAGTATTCGCTACGGTGGGCCCAATCTTTTTGACGGGCCCATAAATGCGAAATAGTTTAATTTTTGGGACTCCTCTTACATTTTTTCATCAATCTCAGCGTTATCTCTTCTAGGGTGGGAGATGAAGCTTGGTGTCCTATTCATAGTCACGTACGTTTTCGAGTTTATTACTTTCCAACTTAGTTCTTTCAATTATTTCAATTCTTAGAGCATAGTTTAATGTAGGGTAATGTTGGTCTTATACCGCAAAACCTTAATTGGTTTCGTGAGGATTGGTGGAGCGTTGGCATTGCCTCGACGCTCAACAAACCAAGCTTTGTCTTGGTCTAGCGTGCATGATGGTCAACCGTCATCACTAGGGTGGTTGATTATGATGTGAGCTTAGAAGGGATCCATGGTGGTGGACGCATGCATGGTGTATATGTATGATCTTCAAAAGGAAAGTGGTGGTTCGCTCTTGCAATTTATTGCATATTCATCTTAATTGACAATGAATCGATTATGCTATTAAGTTGAGATAAAAATATTCTTAATTTTCGTTTGGGAACTTATGTGTTAAATTGGTGTGTAAATGAACCTTATTATTAGGTTGTATATTTGCTAGCAACGACCCTCATATATATATATATATTATTGTAGGGTGCTAGATGAACTTTGGCGTGGATTTGTTGTGCATCTGGTGTGGACTTATATGCTAGTTAACACAAGTATTCGTAGGAACACTATTTACCTTGTGAGGTTTAAATATTTCTTTATAACTTGGTATTAGGAGGATTATTGCCCTAATACTTTTGGTCATGACCTACCCTTATTCGAATATAAGTGGTTGTGCACTTAGCTAGTGCCGAAATTCGGGATTCGTCCCATGATCTATATCTCATTGCGAGATTGGTGTGGATTAAAAGTTTTAACGTAAATGCACGTTTTGGAATATGTATGTCTTGTCTAAAGTAAGTCCCATTTCCAATCTGGATTTGCATTATGCGGTGAGGTTGGTCGTGAACCCAAATATTCAAGGTCGCTTTTCAAACTTTGTGTGATAGGGTTTCCAACCACACATACATATTCCTATAAAACTTACCTTCTTTGAACTCTTCTCTTGTTGCATATCTTTTCTGTCATTTCAGTGAGAGTATCCGGATTATATATCGTCTACCGATTATTATTCGAGAGACAATAGTAGTAACTGGATATAATCACAAAGAACCACTCTGTTTGCACTCTTACGTAGTCTTTCATTAGACTGAGCAACCTTTATCTTTCCTTGCATGGTTGGCTGGTGTCATCCGTCTTATGCGGCACATCAATGGTTGGTCTCAGACGCCTTGAAGTAACAAATCGAAGATGAATGCTTGTAGCTGAAGATTGAAGATTTTAAGTAATATTATTTTTATGAAGGTGACTAGTGCTGACTTAATCTTCTTAAATATTTGTAAGGCCTAGTTAAGTTATTCATGTGTTAGGGTTTATTTAACAAGTCTTCCGTTATATTTATTTAAGCATAATTGTTTCGATTAAAGCCTTGGGTGACTTTGGACTTTACAGTATGAAAATGGTTGTGAATTTTAATGTACAGTTTTGAAAATGGTTTTGGATTTAAAAAAAAATGTTGGTAATTTAATTATGAAAGCGTTAAGTTTATAAATAATTTGTATTATAAAACGATAAAGGTGTGAAGAGATAACTTAAAGTGTGATTTAAAATAATTTAAAAGTGTGTTTTCAAACTTCTGCAAGCTTCGATTCCGTTACTTAATCCTTAGATCCATTCATAAGAATCTCTTTATATTCTTGGAGTATTGTCAAGTTAGGTATTGACATTATATGTTTCTCTATTTGAGTTGACGAGCGTTGTCTCGTGTGTTTAGTATTGTTAGGATTCCTTTTTTAGAAGGAATTAAGCGTGTGTAGTTAATGCTCTATGGAGTTGAGATTTATTTCCGATTAATGCCTTGGGTGGCTTTGTACTTTACACTCTGAGGTCACTGCCGTGTGGCACTTCCGATGTAAGTCGGAGGTGTTACAAGGGTGGTGTAGATTCTTCATAGATCAGTCATACGGACTCGGTGGGGGGTTCTTGTTTGGGGTGAGGAAGAAGAGTCGCCGGCGGGTTGGGCAAGGGAGACAACACTGCTTCTCCGCTTCTTCTGGTTTTGAGAGTCAAACCCGATTTTGCACTGGATCAGAGTCGTTCTCCATTTCTTTTTCCCTTGAACCCGGTTTAACACTATTTGTTTCTTTTTTCTTTTTTTCCTCTCTTTTTTCTTTTTACAATCTCTCGCGGCGAGATATTTTAGTGGCTCTATCTAGTTTCTAGCTTCCCCTACCTTTCTATCATTGCGCGCGCTATATGTTCTTTCCCATTATGCTAAGTCCTCTTTTGTTTCTTGATGTTTCAGAGGGTTTAGGTGAGCGTGCGTGACATCTTCGAGCCTTCCCTTAGGATGTCCAGTGAGACTGATTCAAGAAGTAGGGACCCTTTTGTTCGTGCGGTAGATGAATCTTACTTGGTAGATGACCGAGGAACAAGCCCTGAGTAGGGGGAGGCATCTTCGTCATCTTCTCTTGGTCTTCCGCGATCAATCCCCACGAGAGGTGGCACTGCTGTTCACGGCGAGGTTGAGGTAATTTCCTCAGGGTCTGAAGCGACGCCTGAAGCCGCGGTACCTGGAGGGGGTCGTGTACTGACTGCGAGAGCCATTGCAGGGGAGGGGGTGGTGTCTTATGTCCTCATGGCAAACCCTAATGCTAAGTCCTTCTCACATAGGGAGGAGAGCCTAACTAACTTCCCAAGCCATAGGTTAGACGTGGAACCTCCACCTCCTGCCGCGGCAAATCCATAAGAGGTTCCTATGATGTCATGCACGGGGAGCGAAGATATGCGCGATTTGGGAGCGCATACTACAGTTTCTCTTCAGACGTTTCCCTGGCCTAAGGTGGTTGAGTTATGCTTGCCTGAGAGCAACGGTACTTCTTTGGCGCGTTATGAAAACTGTCTGGTGGTCTATCTATTCAGTTTGGAGGGAGGGTTTCATCTACATTTGGCTAGTCATTATCGCGACTTCCTGGCTATGTCTCGCTTGAGTCCCGTGCAGTTATACCCTAACGCGTGGAGATACTTTAGTGGTTACACTATGCAATGCTATTAGGAGGGGATTACACCTGACGCGCAACATATGCATTGTCTCTTCACTATGAAGTACGAGAAGGGGATATGTAATTTTAGCCTTCCAACTTCAAAGGTGATAAGTAAGCCCTCCAACGTTGGGAAATGGAAGGATAGGTGGTTCTTGGTAATGAGTCAAGCAGAGGATACGTTTAATTATCAGATATATCCCGCGCCATTTAATAGGCCTAGGAAACCTGAACAACATGAGATTGACGCGTGCAAGGCGAGATTTCGCAACGAAGTGGATGATCCTGATTTCAAGCGGCGTATCACGCAGGACAATTTGGAGAAAGCGGGCTTGAGTTTTCCATTGCTAAAGGATGTCGCGGAGGTGGTAGGATGAACCTTTTCAAAAGTCTACTTTATTATACTTTTCTTTCTTTCCTTTCCTCTTTTTGACATGTTGAGTGATGTAAGTTTTATTCATGTTTCGCAGAGATGGTGAGTTCTTCGTTGTTATTAAGAAGAGGGAAGAGAAGCAAAGTAGGGGAAGCTTTGTCTTCCGCGGCAATTCCTAGAGAAGGGAGAGTTTTGACGCCCACCACGGCGAGTGAATCAACTCCAGCTCGTACAACGATAGTAGAAGTCACCAGTACGACGCAACCACTGGTGGTCTCGGTTGGGACAAAGGAGTCCAAAAGAAAACAACGCCATGAAGGTGGGCAAGATACTCCTGGGGCCAAGAGGGTAAGGGTGGAGGTCCCCGCGGGGACCAACATAGTTCACAGTGGAGAGGCGAAGACACACTGCACCTGGTCCTACCGCGGCCGATATGAGGAAACTGGCCGTTCCAAGGGATGCTTGTGTCGCGGAAAGGGAATGGTTTCAGACATTGCCGACGACTCATCTGCAGTTCGAGACACTAAAGTATTTGGAGGTGGTACACTTGACATTAGTTCTCTCCTCTCTTTTTTTTTCTTATTTCTTAGCTCTTGATATTCTTTCCCCACCCTCCTTTCTATTTTTCTCTTTCCTTTTTTTTTCAGGCTTGCTTGGGAGCTATAGCGACCACCATGTATTGAAAGTCCTTGGAAAGCAAGTATTTAGAGTTGGAGGAGGGTCGCGGAGTTAGAGAGCAGTTGGAGGTTCACAAGAAGCAAATGGAGGAAATTTCCCTTCAGCGCGACGAGGCCAAGAAGGAGGCCGCGAAGATGACGGAGGAGGTCGTGAAGGTGAGGAAGGAGGTTGATAGTGCGAAAAAGGAGGCCGAGGAAGCAAAGAAGATGCTCGGGAGAAAGGAAAAAGAGGTAGAGAAGTTGAAGTCCTCCAACGAGACCATCACGAAGGAACGCGAGGAGGCGAAAGAGAGGGCTCAATAATAGAGTGAAAGGGCACAAAAGGAGAGCAAGAGGGAAGACAACACGGTCCGTGAATACCTATCGTCTCAAGAATACATACTGAGGAGGGCAATCGAGATTGGGCCGCAATGGGAGCAGGGTATCAGGATCGGAGTTAGGCAAGTTGTAGCCAAATATGGAGGGATTGATCCTCAAATCGTCTACTTCGAGCCAGAGTATACGAGTCTTTTCAGCGAGCCAGAGATCCTTGATTCAGACGAGGAGTGTAACAATGCAGCCCCTGACCTTGGATAAAACATGGAGGTGGATGCCCCAACTACTCAGGCGCCAGATGCGTAGACTTCGGGTTGGGACGGATATTTTTGTAACTCTGCGGGTTTATTAGGGCGTTCTTATCTACTTTTCATTTTGAACGGAACGTTTAAGGTAGACTATTTTGATATTTCCTAGGAAGTTCAAGACAAGTATGTTTTAATGTACCTGGTATGTATGATTCCTTTGTTTTGGCGACAAAACTTTGTTGCTTTTGTGATATTTGCTTGTTCTTGAAATTAACGCGGTGGTAACTCCAAGCCGAGGCTTGAGGGATCTCACCCGTTCTTGAAATTAACGCGGTGGCAACCCCAAGCCGAGGCTGGAGGGATCTCACTCGTTCTTGAAATTAACGCGGTGGCAACCCCAAACCGAGGCTTGAGGGATCTCACCCGTTATTGAAATTAACGCGGTGGCAGCCCCAAGCTGAGGCTTGAGGGATCTCACCCGTTCTTGAAATTAACGTGGTGGAAGCCCCAAGCCGAGGCTTGAGGGATCTCACCCGTTCTTGAAATTAACGTGGTGGCAGCCCCAAGCCGAGGCTTGAGGGATCTCACCCGTTCTTGAAATTAACGTGGTGGCAGCCCCAAGGCGAGGCTTGAGTGATCTCACCCATTCTTGAAATTAACACGGTGGCAGCCCCAAGCCAAGGCTTGAGGGATCTCACCCAATCTTGATAGAAACATGATTTCTATACAAGTGTTCGCCTTGGAGATGACATTTTATTTTTAGAACTATTTATATTACATAGATTATGACGCATAACTTAACATACTTAGGCATAGTACTTCTTAAGGCGAGCGACGTTCCAGGTCTTGGGCAACGTTGCTCCATTTTCATCGCGTAACTTGAATGCTCCCTCGTGAACTTTATCTCCAAGGAGATACGGGCCTTCCCACTTAGGATCAAGCTCTCCTCCATCAACACGACGTAGCACCAAGTCTCATTTCCTGAGGTTACGTTGACGTACTTTCTTGTTGTAATACGACGCGGTCCTTCACTTGTATTCTTTCGATCTCACAGCAGCGATGTCGCGTAACTCTTCTCTCAGGTACATATCCAGCATAAGGGAGTTCGCATTGCTTCCTTGATCAAAATCAAACACTCGGGCATAGGGCACTAAGGTTTCAACCAGGACAACAACATTGGTTCTATAGACCATCGCGAAAGGAGTCTCTCATGTACTTCTCCGTGCGGTAGTGCGATACGTCCAAAGGACCAACGACAGCAACTCGGCCCATCTTCCTTGGGCGCCAGTTAACCTTATCTTCAAGTCATCTAAGATTCGCGCGTTGACATTCTCGACTTGCCCATTTGATTGAGGATGTGCCATGGATGAAAATTTAAGCGAGATACACAAAAATGAACAAGATCGCGTACTTCTTGACTCTCAAATTGAGGGCCATGGTCGGTGATAATGGATCTAGGTACCCCAAAGCAACATATGAGATTTTTCCAGATAACTGAGCATACATTGGACGTGGTAATTTTAGCCATAGCCTCAGCTACGATCCATTTGGTAAAGGAATCCACAATAACCAGGATGTATCGCATTTGCCCCGCGGCTTTAGGGAAAGGGCCAAGGATGTCCATTCTCCAGAGAGCGAATGGATATGCCGCGAGAACCGATTTCAGATTTGAAGCAGGGAGGTGAAGGACATTTGCATATCTCTGACCCTTATCACACCGCCTGACATAATTGGTCGCGTCAGTTCTCAACGTGGGCCAGAAATATCCCATGCGACTGATGCCCTGGGCTAGCGACCTCCACCCTGGATGACCTCCGCAAACTCCCTCATGAGCCTCTTTCAGGATACCAATTGCTCTCTTCATGTCGACATACAACAAATCAGCCTCAACAAACCCTTTTCTGTAGAGTCTACCCCCTCTTGTGCAATATCGCATGTCCTTTGCTCTGAGCTTTTTGGCTTCTTGGGCATCATCAGATAAAACACCGCTATCAATATATTGGATAATAGGGTTCATCCAGCTGTTTTTAGGGTGGATGCTCATAAAACGCTCAGTTACTCCCTTAATCATCTTCCTTTCTACCAACACCTTGTTACCTACTTCCAACGGCAACACAATACCTAGCTTTGAAAGTGCATCAACCCTTGTATTAGAAGTACGTGGTATTGGTTCCACAGATAATGTATCCAAGCAAGAGGCGATGGATTTGACTTTCATGCAGTAATCTGGGAGGGACCCCGTTTTAGCCTCATATAGGCCCATCACCTGTCGCGCTACTACTTCGGAATCAGTGAAGACCTGAACTTTTCGTGCGCCGTTCCACAGGGCCATTTCTAGGCCAGCAATGAGTGCTTCATATTCAGCTTCGTTGTTTGTAACAAGGAAAGCAAAGTTAAGGTCATACTGAACTTCAAAAGACGCGGGACCTTCGAGTACTATCCCGGCTCCCTCTCCTGCGTCGCTTGTTGACCCATCCACGAAGACTCTCCATTCTTCCAAGCTTGGACTTTCCGCGATGACAAAGCTTGCCTCCACAATGAAATCTGCCAAGGCTTGAGCCTTGATGGAAGTACGTGGAAAATAAGAGATATTGAACTCTGATAGTTCGACAACCCATTTAGTCATTCTGCCAAACAGTGCAAGTTGATGTAATATCTGGCGCAAAGGGAAATCAGACAGAACTTGGATGGAGTGAGCTTGGAAGTACGGCCTCGGATGCCGTGCAACCGATACCACCGCTAGTGCCACTTTCTCAGCAGGGGAGTATCTTTGCTCTACTGGCTGCAACACCCTATTGACGAAGTATACAAGATAGCAAGACTCCCTAGTTAACACTGCGCTAACAGTAACAGGACTAACCGCGAGGTAAAGTTAGAGATCTTCACCGCGGTGAGGTAGAGAGAGAATAGGTAGTAGGTTAAGGTAAGCCTTGAGGTCTTCAAAAGATCGCTCGAGATCTTCAGTCCAGACAAAACTTTCATTCTTTCTTAGAGCGGAGAAAAAGGGAAGGGCGCAATCAGCTAATCGAGAGCAGAAGCGACTCAGATAATTGACCGCGCCGTTGAGTTTCTAGATCTCGTTCATGGACTTTGAGGATCTCATTGCCGTGACTACTGCAATCCTCTCAGGATTAACATCGATTCCGCGGGCACTGATCATGAAGCCAAGAAACTTGCCCAAATCCACCCCGAACACACATTTCTCTAGGATCAAACTTAATCTGAACTTCCTCAGGGTTTCAAACACCTCTTGCAGATCTACTAAATGTTGTTCATTTGTGGCGCTCTTTACTACGACGTCGTCAACATACGCCGATACTCTCTTTCCCAACTGACTTTCGAATACGCGGTCTACCAGTTGCTGGAATGTAGCCCCACGCGTTCTTTAGACCAAAGGGCATGACTTTGTAACAAAAGGTGCCCTGGTTGGTAATGAAGGTTGTACTCTCCTCATCACATGAATCCATCTAGATTTGATTATAACCAGAGTAGGCATCCAAGAAGCTTAGTGCCGCATGTCCTGCGTCGGAATCGACGAGATCATCTATTTAGGGAAGAGGATAGCTATCTTTAGGGCAAGCTTTGTTCAGATCTTTGAAATCTACACACATTCTCCACTTTCCATTGGCCTTCTTCACCAACACTACATTTGACAACCATTTGGGATACTTAACCTCGTGGACAAACCCAGCGCACAACAACCTATCAACCTCAGTGTTGGCAGCATTGGCGCATTCTTCGTTCATCTTTCTCTTTCTATGGACTATAGGATGAGCCGTTTGATCAATGTTAAGGGAGTGGAGAGCTACTACCGCTGGTACTCCTTTCAAATCCTCAATAGCCCAAGAGAACACATCGTGTGAAGCAGAGAGCAAGCTTTCTAGCTTTTGTTCCGCGAGGCCAGTCATGTACCCCCCGACATACAACTTTTCTCCCTTGTTCTCTAACAGGGTCAACGTGGCTTTCTCGAACCCTTGAGCTTCATCTTGCATGCGGTTTCTCACCTCAAGCTCAGTGTCCAGTTTTTCGACCACGAACACGGGACTTCGCGTTCTAGACTTTAACGATGACAAGTAACAACCCATGGCTTCTTCTTGATGGCCTCTTGACTCCCCTACTTCGTCGCCCACTGGGAACTTAAATTTTAGATGGTAGATGGAAAGAGCAGCTTGGAACTTCATGAGCGAGACACGGCCCATTATAACATTGTAAGATGCAGGGAGGCGAACTACAGTAAATTCAATGTCTTCCACGCGTCGGACTAGGCTGGTCCCCAACGTCATTTTCATCTTAATTGTGCCTGCCACATCCACATCTTCTCTAGGGAAAGTAACCAACTTCCCGACGAAGGACTTAAGGGCGTTGGGGGATATCCCCGACTATTCAAAAGCATCAAAATACAGGATATCCACTAACACACCCGAATCAACCAAGACAGGTCTCACCATCTTTGTTCCTAATTGAGCGTGGATCACTAGAGGATCTGTATGAGGCATATACATCCCTTCAACGTCTTTCTTAGTGAATATCATAGTAGAATGATGCCGCGAGGACTGAGCAACGCTATAAACTGAGGGGGCGTGATGACTTTCTCGTGCATATCGTTTCCTTTCTTGATTGCTGGATCCCGTGAGGGGAGGTTCTTCCGCTATAGTGTTTATATAACCGTCAGGGCGAGGTGTAGGATCAGGACGACTTTGATTCTTGTCAGGACTTCGTCTCCACCACGACGAGTGCCCACTCTCCCGCGGAATTTTATCACGGGCGATAGATTCTCGACGATTATCACGTTGGTCATAGTAATAGCCGTAACAGTTATCGCGTTAGAGTGATCTCATTTCCCGACCCTGCTGTCTGTAGACCGTAGGATGCTCATGATGCTCTGACTTTCTTAATACATATGCATCTCTCACAAGAGGACATCTCTCACTTTGCGATTTATCTTTATCCGACAGTGGAGGCTTGGCATCTCGCTTATATATTTCCTTAGGTGGCTGAACGCGGTCCCATTTGCTTTGCTGACTCTTCCCCCTATACCTATCACAGATTTCTCTGCATATACCTGCCGTAAAATATAGCTTCGCAATGCATCATACGTCTCAGGCTGCTCGCAGTACACATACAACTTGAATTGCCCGTCTACCATATAATTCATCAGCACTTCACACGCGATAACCATTTTCGAATTGGTGACTTAAGATGTGGTGTTGGTAAAACACGTGAAGAATTCCCCCAATGACTCCTCAGCCCCTTGTCGTAATGAAAACATATCTTGGATTGTTTTCTTACTTTTCTTTGCGTTGCTAAAATGCGTCTTGAAAGTTTGAATCATCATTGAAAAGGACCAAACGCTACCAGGTTGTAGACTCATCATCTAAGAAAGAGCAGTTCCCTTCAGGGTGGATGGGAATAAGCGGCAGAACATCGCATTATTAAAGTCATTCATCTCCATCTGGCTCATGAATGCTTGAAAATTTTCATTTGGATCAAACATTCCGTCGTAAGCCTCCATGGTAGGTTGACGAAACATCTTTGGGACAGGGGCGCGCCTAACTGCTTCTGAGAAGATAGAGAGACCTTGTAGTTCCCCATCAAGCACATCTTCTCTTCGATTGACCACCTGATCGCGCTTGTATGAATGCGACAAACTTCCTTGGGATATTGACATTGACATCGAGGGTGACTCTCATTCTCGCGATCATCGTAGGGGTACGATGAACTTGAGGAATGGCTCGGTGAATGGTGACCGCCAATACACGCATGACACCCTTGATGGCCACCTTCATGGACAAACTCCAGGTGTACAAGTGGATGCGGTGCATAGTCTGGTTGTGGCATGAACTGATTGAACACCGGTGCTGGAACTATATATGGCATACCAGCCCAAGGCGGAGGTGGATACCCTTGGACTGGAAGTGGATAATGACGTGGCCGAAATATGCAATGCAAATATCGTTGAATGGCCTAGTCAAAGTAAAAGTCCTAACAACCTACTAAACAGATGTATAGCAAGCAAGTAAGGGTCGAACCCACAGGGAAGATCTGATGAAGTATGCAATTATGATTAACAAGTAACAAGGAAAGGGGGTTTTGGTTATCAAGCAGAGCAAAGTAAACAGGTTTAGTTGATTTGAGAATATGATTGGGGAAAGTAGTTCCACTAGAACGAGATCCACAATACAAAGATGTAATTTGATCACAAAAATCTATTAAATCCAAGTTCTTTCACTATTCTTATGGTTGTTCCCACCCTGATCTTGATTAACTACCAATTCAGACAGTTGTTGATAGTACTTACTACAATATCAATGGAAGAAAACCTTACCACTAATAAAGCAATATCAATGCACACAAGGATATAGGATACATGCAAATAGAAGAAAACCTTACTACTTAACATGCAAATGATTCTCACTCACAATTGCGCACTCGTATTCCACTATATGCAACAATCGTGTATGCTACTAGATATGCATTCATATTCCACTATATGCAAACCCTAGCAATTGATAAATATTACTCAACCTAGTTGATCAGGCTATGAAGAATAACAATGAATCAATATTCAATATAACCAAGAGAATAAAACCAACACATATAAGAATAGGAACAAGGAATAGAAATCTCACAAATACATCACCTGTATTGCTTCAAACGTCTAGTAGAACAAGGGGAAATTAGTGCTCCATTCAGATGCAAATGAAACCCTAATGAGAAAGAAAACAACGATGCTAAAAGTCTGATGTAAAGTGTCTGCCTCTTAACCTAGAAAGAGGTCTTAAATAGGCTTAGGAAATAAATTTAACCTAACGAAAATAGCAAGGGAAATAAAAATAATAGAAATAAGAAAGTCCGAAAATGCATAAAAGGAAATAATGTCTTCTGGCCGCGAGGCATTACGTGTGCCCACCGCGGGGCGGTGGCTTCTTCTGGCGCGATTCATTGATTTGTAATCTTGTAATTGATTTGTATATTTAAATAAGGAACTATTAGTTATAGATTTAGCTTGTAATAAGGAAAGTTTAGTACATAAATCTAAATATTTATAAATTTATCTAAAAAATGAAACAAAAATAAGAAAAAGACATGTGGCAAAGTGAAGGAAATGGCGACACATGGCGCATTGAGATTTTGCTTTAGTATATATATAGTAGATTCATTGATTTGTAGAGCTGTCAAAAAGTAACCGAACCCGTTTTACCGACCTGACCGACCCACTTTTGGACCCGACCCGACTCGACCGAAACTTTTGGTAACCCGAATTTACCGAACCCAAATTTACCGAGACCGAACCCGACCAACCTAAACCCGACCCGATTAACGAATAAATGTGGAGTATTAATAAAATATACCATAATATATATATGATAAATGACATATAAATAATAAGAATATGCTCAATTATCCTAACAAAAGAACATTGTTGTACTTATATAATTTTTTATAATGTAGAAATTTATAAATTAATATAAGATAAATTAAAATTGAAGTAAAATATGATTTTGGTCTATTAATACCAATTACATTAAAATAATTAATAATAATATTATTATTTTAATTCATTTCAACTTATTTTGACATATTTAAATTAGTTTGTAACTATTTAATAATATTTAAATAGTGAACAAATATTTAAAAAATGACGCTCTTGACCCGTTGGTCAACCCGAACCGCGCGCTGACTTGTAATGACCCGACCGGCTTGACCTGTTATCCGAAATGACCCGACCCGTTCTCAACTCGAACCCGAAATAACCGAACCGAACCCGACTTGACCGACCCGATTGACAGCTCTATTGATTTGTAATCTTTTAATTTATTTTTTGTAATCTTCTAATTGATTTGTATATTTAAATAAGGAAGTATTATCTATAGATTTAGCTTGTAATAAGGAAAGTTTAGCACATAAATCTCTATATATAAATTTATTTAAAAAATGAGAAAAAGACATGTGGCAAAGTAAAGAAAATGATGACACATGGTGTTGTGAGATTTTGCTTTAGTATATATATAGTAGATTCATTCATTTTATCTTTATCTTTATATGGTGTTTTTGCATTTCCCTTACCTAGGGGGTTTCACGTTTTCACATCCTCCTCAGTATTTTAGCTCAAGCACACTTTTTTCATAGTATTTTTCGGAAAGGCTATTGGATTTGAAACGGACACTTACTGTACATTTAAATTATTTTCTATGGTTCTGATTAGATAGTAGTACAGAGATGACACAAATTGACTCCCAACATCTCTCTGTTGTTCTTCATCATGAAGAAGTTTTATGGCATCAGAAGTCTAGAGAGCAATGACTCGTTTCCGGGGACCTCAATACTTCTTTTTTCCATATGTCCACGGTTGTTCGTCAGGAGAGAAATATGGTGGAGGTTCTTAAGATTGTTGAGGACTCTTTTATTGATGACAATGCTGCCATGGAAGCTTTTGCTATTGATTATGTCTGCTCACTCTATACCCTTCCGTTGGAGGAGAGGGGCCCTATTGACATTCTCCGGGGTGTTTTCCCACAGTTATCACCTTTAGTTTGGGATTCTTTCAATGCCCCTTTGTTGGAGTTGGAAATCTTTGGTGTTGTTAAGCATAAGGATGCTCTAAAGGTTCCCGGGAAGGATGGTTTATAGCCTGTTTTCTTTTAGAAATGCTGGCACGTTGTGGGGGATTCTGTTCTATCTTTTATTCGCCAATTCTTTACTAGCTCTTAGTTGTCTGCTAGTGTAAATGAGACGTTGATTACTCTTATTGCTAAGGTTGCTAAGCCTGAGGAGATCAATCAGTTTAGGCCCATTGCTCTTTGTAACGTCCTGTACAAAGTGATCACCAAATATATGGCGAATATGATCCAATCGATTATGCCTTTGCTTGTTGACCCTATGATAGGTGTCATTTCATGCACCTTAACTAGTGATTATTGACGCAATTTAGATGAAGTTTTGGTGTAGAATTAGGCTAAGTCTGTAATCCAGGGGAAGAGTTGAAGTAGTACAGATATGAAGGTTTTACAGCTTAATGAAGAGGATAGAAGATGAAGGAGAAGATCTGCCCAGAACTAATGAAGAAAGCTACCTCAAGTGGTAGTATAGGAGAGCAGACGCAAGGATGAAGAAGCTGGCCAATACCGCCCCGCGCCAGAAGCCACCGCGGCCCGGCGGTGATCCTCAGAGAAGTGCAACGCGCCAGTAGTTATCGCCTCGCGGTGGGATGTTACCGCCCCGCGGTGGAAGAGAAGCTGGCCAGCGTGTCATTTGTTTCTATTTTAGTATAGTTGGATTTTATGCCTTATTATATTTTATTTCTTTATTTTGTTTGCTAGGTTAATTTTCTGAGAACCTATATAAGATATCTTTTTGTTAATTTTGAAGGGAGTTCGGTCCTCCCTCTTTTTGTCGATTCAACTTCTAGGTTTTTGAACAATGGATAGCTAAACACTTTTGTTTCGCTAGACAATTGAAGCACGACAATGAATTGGTTGTGAGATTTGTATTCCATGTTCTATATCTTATTAAGTTGGATTGATTCTCTTGGTTAAATTGTTTATGGATTTATGTTGATTCTTCTAGCGTAGCTAACTAGGTTTTTCGACATCTATCATATTGCTAGGATTGCGTATAGGGGTTCCGAGTGCATATCTAGTGGCAAACACAATTGTGTGTATAGGGGTTTCGAATGTACAATTGTGAGTGAGAATCAGTTACATGTGAGTAGGGGAGTGAGTACTTGTACGTCTTTCGACTTGCATGTATCCTATATCCCTGTGTGCATTGCTATTGTTGTGTTAGTGCTAAAGTACACCGACAACTATGAGAATCGGAGGTATTTTATCATTGGTGTACTAATAAGTCTATTGACAACTGTGAGAATCGATAGTATTCATGATCAGGATGGGAATAATTATAAGATAGTAAAAGAACTTGGAAAGACAGTTTTCAGTGATCAACCTATTGCATTTGTGGTGTGGATATTTGTCTGGTGGAACACTTCCCCTCATTATATTTCTTCTTCCGTTATTACTTGCATCTTTGGTTATCATGCAATTATTCCAAAACCCCCATGTTACTCGTTAGTCACACGTCATTGCATACAGATAACCGACTCCCTGTGTGATCGACCCTGACTTGCTTGCTATACTCTTTAGTAGGTGAATTAGGATTTCTTTGACAGGAAAACGACACCGGTTTCCGGCCTTGTCACCCTACTCAAGAGAGTTTTATCCCTGGTCGCATGATTATGGATAATATCATTTTAGCTCATGAGGTTGTTCATTCGATGCAACAGAAGCAAGGTCGCAAGGGTTGGATGCTTCTGAAGCTCGATTTGGAAAAGGCGTATGACATAATACGATGGGATTTTGTTGATGATACTCTGGCTAATGTTGGCTTCTCTGATAGATGAGTGGGGTGGGTTAGAGAATGCATCTCCTCCCTGTCTATGCGGCTCACCTAGAATGGTGAAGTTACTGATTCCTTTCTCCCCTCACGAGGTGTGCGCCAAGGAGACCCGATCTCTCCCTATTTGTTTGTTCTTTGTACTGAGCTCTTGAGTCAAATGATTAACGTTGTTGTTGCATCGGGAGACTGTAAACACATCAAGTTATCCAGAGGGGGTCCCCCTCTTTCTCACAATTTGTTTGCTTACGCCTGACGATATTATGCTTTTCGTGAAATCTTCTTTAGATCAGCTTAATGTTATTCAGGGGGTCTTAGCAGATTTCTGTAGGGTCTCTGGGCAACGTATTAATGCACAAATATCAAGTCTGTTTATATCTCCGAACGTGAGCCCGGGTTTGATGCATCGCATCAGAGATAGCGAGTGGTTTCTCTATTACTACGGACATTGGTAAATACTTGGGCACGCCCATTCTACATCATAGGGTATATAAGGCGGATTTTGATCCTCTGTTGGAGAAAGTGCAAAGAAAGCTGTCAGGGTGGAAGAGCAGATGTTTAAGTTTTTCCAGTCGTGTTACACTTGCATGCTCGGTTCTTACTTCATTACCGATTTATGCCATGGCAACTGTTGAGCTTCCTCTTTTGGTATGTAGATGGATTAATCGGTCAATTTATGCCTTCATCTAGGGCAATTAGGGTGAACGACGCGGTATACACTTGTTAGCTTATGACGTGGTGTGTAAACCCAAGGTAATGGGTGACTTAGGCCTCCACCACATGAAGGACGTGGAACTCTGCCCTTGTTGGTAAGCTTGGGTGGCGTTCCTTGATTCAGGATAACAAGCTATGGGTGGATGTCATCCGCACTAAATATGTCCGTAATGGTACTCGATGGGATGTCTCGGGTTCTCATATATGGCGTAGTCTCAATAAAGAGGTCCGAACTGTTGTTATTCTAAAAATTCGTTGGATTCTTGGCAATGGGCGCTCAATTCGGCTTTGGTCGGATGCTTGGCTTATGGATGAGCTTTTGACGGATGTTGCTACTAGGGCTCTTTGCGACTCTGAGTGGGAGCAACTAGCGTGTGAGTATTGGATGCCAGGATCTGGTTGGCGTTGGGACATCTTATCCGACTTCTTTCCTTTGTTGGCTCTTCTTAAACTGGCTGCAGTGGCGGTAAATGAGGACCCTTCTACAGACGATGTGATTTGTTAGAAGTCGTTACTTACTCAGTGAGCTCGGCCTATGCAACTATTAATGGATCCTTTGTTGGGGCGATTACTAATGGTGATGTGATCATGAATCCCATCCAAGGCCTTTCCAAGATTGAGCCCACCCGAGAGCAAGTGAAGTCGAGCGCGCGCACGCAGCTAGGGCTTACACATCCCACCGAGCCATCATCACCATGGGCGAGCTCTCTTGGGCCCCATCTTGAAGACATAGAAAGCTATAAAGATGGGCCAAATTGGAGGCCGAATGAACCCCAAGTGCTCGAAGAAGTGGACCAAGTTCCCACAGCGCCGGCGTCCAGGAAGGGAAGTCCGAGTCCACGGCGCCCCTTGCAATGAAGGCTGCATATGGATGTGTTTTATGTCTTTATTTTCTTTTAAAGGTTGGTTATTTGATGGATATTGTGTGGAACCTATTTAAGGTATTGTTGGCCTCTTTTGTTGGTTAGCTTGGAATTGAAAATGAAAACCTTGGAGCAACCTTGTTGTCTTCTCTCTTTGAGAGTTTATCTTTGAATGGAATTGATGCATTTAGTGAGTCATATCTAAATGTTCATTTCATGGCTTTGGTGAGTAACATCCATTGCTTGGTTGATTGAGAGTAGTGAGTCATATCTACAATTGATTGGTCTCTTTTTGATTCCTTTGGTGGGTTATATCCTAAGGAGCCAAGTTGCTTATCCCCTCTTCTTGATTCTTCTAGGTGAGTTATATCCTAAGGAATCAAGTTGCTTATCCCAAACTCTCCTTGATTCATCTTGGTGAGTTATATCTTTCTTTTTTCCCAAACACACATCAAACACCATCCTTTTCAAGATCTTGACCGAGGGCATCCCTATTCAAGTGTATTGATGCCCTTCACCTTGCTAGAAAAGATCATTTGCAAGTGCATAGCACAACATTTGATATCAGAGCGGTTCAAGGCGAAGGGATCATCATTTGCTCGTCTCCTTCAGATCTTTTGCAACAAAAGTGGTAGATCGATCATTCCTTGGTGGTGAAGTTGTGAGGGTGTCTTGCTATGGTGCAAGGGAAGTAGAAACAACAAGGAACCATCCTTCTTGTGCCCAAGCCATAAAAATCCAAGAAGGACGTACAAGAGGTAGACTAGGGGCGGAGAGAAACCACCACCTTGAGGGAGGCCAGCCATCACCTCGCCCACCACCACCCACAATCCCTAAACCACCACCCCACTAAGCCATTCCCTTAAAAAAAGACACGACCCCACCATAACCAACCTGAAGTCCCCTCCTTTTGTTGGTTATTTTGAGATAAAAAAAAGAAGTAGCCGGCGGTTAGAGATCTTCCCAAGATCTTACAAAGATCCTCTCTAACAACCTAACCGCCTCCATATCTCTCTCAACTCCCTAAGACTGTCATCCCACGTGCCTATCTCTCCCCAAATTCTCACGCCTTGTGCTAAGAAGTAACAAGATCCTTGTGGCGGCCAAGAAGATAGCATATCTTCCAAGATTCTCTCCAACAACCGCCACATACCTCTCTCCAGCCCTAGGATATCGGAAATTCTCCAAAGCCGAGTACCCCCACATTCCTTGGAGTTCGTTTGGCGTCAAACCAAGTCTCCAACTCCCATCTTGACGTCAAACAAAGTAAGAGGAAGATGAGAAGCCAGAGGAGATGGTAGAAGCGCAGATTAAGTGTCATCTTCAAGATGTGGTCGGGGAGGTATTCTTCATTCAGAAGGAGGAGCCCATAAGCATCAAGCAAGAGCCTATAGACTATGATGCTACCTTTGGTGATCAAGAGGAGATTGATTTGCTCAAGGAACAATTCCTCCAAAAAATGCCGAGTATGAGTTACAATCCATGGATTGACTATGATCAACGTGATCTCGGGTGCCATCACACTTGTTTCATCGGAGGAAGCCTCATTCCATTCATTGCATTGATTGATAATGGGAGTGACCGAAACATCTTAGTTGAGCATGTTGTTAAGCAATTAGCCATCCCAACAAAGACCCTAGTGTTGGCGGGTGAAGTAGGCTAGATCAATGAGAGTCACCGGATCTTGGTGGACAAGGAAGCTGACATTGTCATACGCCTAGGAGACTACACGGATGTTGTGACTTGCATGGTTATACCTAGCAAGTATAATGCATTGATTTTGGGCCGGCCATGGCAGTTTGACCGTAGTGTGTTGCATGAAGGGAAGAGCAACCGTCATCACCTAATCCGGGATCAAAAGTGGTACACACTTGAGCCTATGAGTAGTGATGAGTTGAGGAGAGCCAAAAGGATTGTTCATCACATGCTAATACGGCTTAAGAAGGAGGAAATTGTCCCCAAGAGTCAGATCCCCCATGAGATGTGTACACGGCCAAATTCAGCTAAGAATACTCTTATGTGCTCTAAAGTCTATTGTTCTATCATGCCTATATGTCTTGTTTATAGTAAGGTGTATTCTTTATGTATGCAACATGTATTGGGAGGGAATTCGGGCATATTATTTTCATGTTTGGGAATGAAGGATAGGTTGCGGATTAAGAAGGGGAGTCCCCTCACATTTGTTTTCATGCATCATGGGAGGGTTACTACACTTAAGCATTGGCTACGTGAGAGTGACTATGTTGGGTGGATCGAAGGTCTAGAGCTCTATGTGTTTGCAAGAAGACCTTATGCAGATTCGGGGTCGAATCTTCCTCAAGAACGGGAGGATGGTGTGATCATGAATCCCATCCAAGGCCTTGCCAAGATTGAGCCCACCCGAGAGCAAGTGAAGCCGGGCGCGCGCGCGCAGCTAGGGTTGCACATCCCACCGAGCCATCATCACCATGGGCGAGCTCTCTTGGGCCCCATCTTGAAGACATACAAAGCTATAAAGATGGGCCAATTTGGAGGCCGAATGAACCCCAAGTGCTCGGAGAAGTGGACCAAGTTCCCACGGCGCCGGCGTCCAAGAAGGGAAGTCCGAGTCCACGGCGCCCCTTGCAATGAAGGTTGCATATGGATGTGTTTTATGTCTTTATTTTCTTTTAAAAGTTGGTTATTTGATGGATATTTTGTGGAACCTATTTAAGGCATTGTTAGCCTCTTTTGTTGGTTAGCTTTGAATTGAAAATGAAAACCTTGGAGCAACCTTGTTGTCTTCTCTCTTTGAGAGTTTATCTTTGAATGGAACTGATGCATTTAGTGAATCATATCTAAATGTTCATTTCATGGCTTTGGTGAGTAACATCCATTGCTTGGTTGATTGAGAGTAGTGAGTCATATCTACAATTGATTGGCCTCTTCTTGATTCCTTTGGTGGGTTATATCCTAAGGAACCAAGTTGCTTATCCTCTCTTCTTGATTCTTCTAGGTGAGTTATATCCTAAGGAATCAAGTTGCTTATCCCAAACTCTCATTGATTCATCTTGATGAGTTATATCTTTCTTTTTCCCAAACACACATCAAATACCATCCTTTTCAAGATCTTGACCGAGGGCATCCCTATTCAAGTGTATTGGCGCCCTTCACCTTGCTAGAAAAGATCATTTGCAAGTGCGTAGCACAACAGATGGGGTGATATTTAAGACTATCTGGAAGCTTGTTGCCCCGGAACGAGTGCACTTTTTTTTTGTGGATGGTAATACATGGTCGAATTTTAACTAATGACGAAAGGGTGCATAGGCACTTGGCCTCCTGTTCCTTGTGCTCATTGTGTGGAGCCGATCAAGAATTGTTGGGACACCTATTTCACGCATGTCGTTACGCTAGGAGGTTATGGCAATTAACTCACCTGCCTTAATCTCATACTATGTTTTTTTCGGAGAAGTATGGGCTTTGGGTTTGAAAAAACCTCTGTCTCTAGGCTAAAATTGTTGAGGGCGGGGGATGGTGAAATTTTTTTGCCATAACCTTGTGGTGGCTATGGAAATGGCCTAACCAGCGAATATTTAACCATGATGTGTTTCAGGGGGAGAAAGCTCTTTTTGTAGCTGCTTATTCTCGCGAGTATACTTCTGCATAGGGACGAATGGGGTTGAGTAATGGTGCTCTTGTTTGTGTCCAGAGAAGTATTAGATGGGAGAAGCCGAAGGATGGTTGGGTTAAGGTGAATACTGATGGATCGGTTAATGGTGATGGTCTTGCTTCTTCTGCTGGTGTTGTGCGCAACTCAGATGGTTATTGGGTGTGTGGCTTTGTTCATCACATTGGCCTCTGTTCTGTGCCAATGGCAAAATTGTAGGGTATTCTTCAGGGCCTTAGGATTGCTTAGAATCGGGGCCCATGCAAGTTATTGTGGAATCCGACTCGCATGTGGCCATCCAACTCCTTCATAAGACTCTCGCTCGTTATCACCCTCTTTCTAGCTTGGTTGATCAGTGTCAATGCTTTATTCATAGAGACTGGATTGTGCAATTTCGTCATATTTATAGGAAAGCAAATTCTGTTGTTGACCGCATAGCTAGTTATGCTTATTCGTTTCCTCTAGGTCTTCATGTATTAGATGATTTTCCTGCTTGTGTTTCGTTTATGCTTTTTGATGATGTTAGGGTCAGGTTGTCCCTATTTGATTACTACTTAGCCTTTTCTTCTGACCAAAAAAAAAAATTACTCCCATCAAATATATATAGATTGATAAACTATAACGTTACACTTACATTTGCCTGGATATGTATGAAACCAAGATCTGCAAAACTACGGTGGCTGCTAAAATCTTCAAATATACATACAGGTACAGTAGGATGAACATAAAATGAGCTGCTTTGAGGGCACAACAAAGAACTTGTTGAGGCATTATATATATAAAGAGTAGCTAGGATCCAATGTATCGTTTCAGACACAACAACAGGTACAGTAGGATGAACGTACATAAAATGATAGTTAAATAGATATAGTAGTGTACAGGCAAACCGAATCACATACACCAAGCAACGTACGAGCTTGAATGAAAAATGGGGGCAAGTCACAATTGTGTCACGACTGGACAAGAAGAGAAACACACGAACAAACTTTCAATTGCACGCATAAATCGACATATTCAACCTCATTTTTGAAGATCGCGATGGATCCAAGAGGTTGAATGAATAAGCATCTCAAAAACGGCAGATGGGAACCAGGAAGTCAGGGCGCAGTGACAATAGCATAAATTATATATGCAGCGGGATCAAGGATGAGTTGATGATGATAATTCACCCTGTTGGAATCTTTAGTCTGGACTTAGCTTGAATCCCCATCTGCTCCACACTAGTTATCATACCCTGAAATTTAAGATTCCATTCATCAGTCATTTGCTACATCAATCTTGTTGCGAATCGTTTTAGGAACCCAGTTTTTCAGAAAAATAAAAGCTCGTCAAGAGAAACAAGCATACAGAATAAAGATTAATAAAAAGCTTAGGTTCGTAGAGCAAATAGAAATTACAATACAAACAAAAGGTGTAGAACTCAAACCAACTGGGTCATTATTGCACATGAGCATGGAGTGAAGGGAAAGACCATGTGTCTATGTCCTATCAGAGCGACTTCGTATTGCACAATTAATCTCCTATCAGAGTGACTTCGTATTGCACAAAAATACGTGCCAAAGTGTTCTTAAAAGATGCATGCAAAGTATGAAGCTACATAAACATACAAGTTCCCTTTACAAACTCAATACTATATAATATTAGTCCCCCTATTCCCTAGAGCTTTGTGTTTGTTTGTTTGTTTTTCTTTCTTTCTTAGCTATCAAGTTTTGTAATTCCTTATAGTTGACTAGGATGAATTATATTATCCTAACATGGTTTCTTGTTAAAGCCTAATGGCATGCATGCAATCCTACCTAATGAAAGGATCATGAACTTATTTACCTGTCAATTTTTCTCCTTAAACTAAAAATAACTTCATGTTATCCCATTCAATCAATATTTACACTTCTTAATTATCTCCTCAGATGCTTCAATGTTCCTATCATCCAATGCTTGGATATGACGAATTGGCTTTGTTGAAAACTAATGGCACGCATGAAATTTGACACTTCTCACCACTTGCTCTTTAGTTGGGTTGACAGTATAATTTGGTTTCATGGGTGTTAGGCAAGACACATTTGTAATGTAAGATGTCTAAATCTAAAATGGTAGTGAATAAGGTAAATTGTTAACAGTCTCCTACCTAGAACTCCCTTAATCTCACAATTGATGCAAACCTGACCAATTTTTTTAAACGTTCAAATCTGCAAATTGTCACAGATAGGAGTACTAGAGAGTAAAACCTGACCAATTTCTTTGCATGAGTATAACACCCTAGTTTATGGAAGTTGTCATACTTCATGCTGGCTTAGAGTTAGCTCAAAAATACAATAGATAGGGTATCTAGCTAGTCTAATTTTGTATTAACATTTTTTTAATCAAGGAAAAGTTTCTTAATTTTAGAAGGAAATTAAGCTCCCAGAAAATAAATATGAAGACAAATCAAAATGATCAAATGCATTGACGGAGGAAGTGATTAAAACCAATATTGTATTGAACAGCAGCTCAGAATTCCACTTAATCTCACAATTGATGCAAACCATAACATGCTGGTAGCATAAACAAGACCATTAATTTAATCAACAACATATTCACCTCCTATCATAAATGACCATACAATGAATGCTTATTAGTCACAGTAGTTCTACTAGCTAGAGTATGTCTATGTTCCTCAAACTTGACGTCAAAAAAATTGTCTTTCCCCTAGAGAAGATGAGATTCTCTAGCAATGTAAAAGCATAACAGCAGGAAGCTGGCAGAGGCAAGACAATGCGCCTATTAGCTTAGGGGGCAATTAATGGTAGGGTTTCAAACTCCTAAGCCCCAAATGAAATAAAGACCACTTTGGCCTTGTGCTCCAGTGGAGTGTCAACACATGGCCCTTACCAGTTACCCCTGACAGATTCTAAGATGAGAGTCAATCAAACACCGCACAAGACAACCGGCCGATCTCCCTCCCCAGTCACACAAATCCGTGCAAACAGGTTCATAAAAGACAAAATCCCACATTAAATCTAATCAGACCTTGATATAAAAGTGAAAACCCTTTCAAGTGCCCAATGGTGTTAGCTTTGTTTATGATTAACAGGAAAGCTTTTTTCTTGTTTTTTCATAGTACTATGTCATTCTATCCAATCTTTAGAAATAAAAATTAAAAAGCTTTTCAAAAAGTATATGCAAAAGCAGCTCTACTGAATGTGAAAGGACAAGCAAGATACAATTTTGCAGTAGCAATAAGTAACACATTGAAAGAAACGCTTACCAGTTTAGCAGTGCTGGGAATGACCAATTTGAAAAAAGCTCAAGACTTTCCTTTCCCCTTCTGGTCTGATAGCCCGCCTCCATTGTCTCCATAACACAGCTGCAACCCAGGTGGGAACTGGGCGGCGCTGTGGTGTTGGTTGTCGACAGCGGCCCCGAGGAAGAACGGCAGCGTTGAGCCGTCCAGAGGAGGCGATGAAAACCTCTGGAAATGAGGCAGGAGAGACTGTAACGAATTGGACTGAAGGGTCCCCCTATTGTTGCTGAAAGTAGCAAGGGCCGGCGAAGGAGAGATTGAGAAGTTGAGATTGTAGTGATCATTGCTGCTCCCCGGCGCAGTGCTCGGCGCCGGAACTAAGAGATGGTGGTCAGGGACAAATGGGAAATGCTGAAGCTCCTGTTGCTGTTGGTGTTGGTCTCCTCCAACATTAAACGGAGCCATCATTGCTTGATGCATGCTTGAATTCCCCAGCTGAATAACCTGTCCCCTTGTCGACGAGGAACCGCCCATTAGCCCCGTATTGCCGAAATAGCTCATGGGAGGCGGAGATGAGCGGACTCCGGTGTTGCTCATGTTCCCAATCCCGGAAGTCAACAGCTGTGTGAAAGAAGACGAGCTCTGCACATGCTGCTGTTGCTGTACACCGCTGGTGGTTGACTCGGGCTGACTACTATCCTTCTCCTTTGCCCTCTCCCGGGCCCGTTCCCGAGCCTTGACTCTGATCTCAGTCCGGGAGAACGACAGCCCGCCGGAGCCTTTGCTCGTCTCCGAAGTACTGCTACATGCAGAAGACTTGGAAAGATTCGACCCGAGTTGTTGCTGGTGTTGTTGGGTCTGGACCAAACCCGGGTCACGATCCATCTCCATCTCCAGCTCAGCTGAAGAATCAAACCCCTGCTCATCATTTGCACCAAGTAGCGCAGGGCTCTTCTCGTCGCTCAGCTGCCTCGGCGTCTCAGGGAAGGAGCTGGTCAAGGAAGGCAGCTCGGAGATGGCGTCGGAAGCCGCTTTAATCAGCCACTCCACCGCCTTGCTCGGCTGGTCAAACCCCAGTCTGTCCTGCAGATCGTAGAACTGGATGGCTGTACCAACCGAAAGCCTGACTCTTCTGTCTCTAGGGCCTTTCGCCGTCCAAACTTTGCTGTGCCGGTCTTTCCCGCCGGAGGCCCGAGAAACCCTAATTATTCTTGATGAGTGTTGCCATTCCCGGAGGCGGTTTCCTCCTCCACCGGCTTCCCCCATTGCCAGGATGTTGTTGCTGCCGCTAGCTATCTTGGAAGAGTCTAGTTTGCCGTTTGAGTGCTTGGAGATGTTGGTCTGGGCCTCGTCCACCTCCGTAACACGTTCATAACGGGGGGAGAGATTTGTTGGTGCTACATAGGAGTAGGACCCAATGCAGGCTTTGCGTGGGTGTGTTTGTAGAGGTGTGTCTAGAAGGAGAGGAAATCGGAAGGGTGGGTGTGCTGTTAAGTATCTTAATTTGTTTACTGGAAACTGAAATCAGAGAGTACTGGCGTAGGTGAGGCTGTTATGTCCTTGGCATTGATGACGATGTTTCAGAAAGAGAGTAAGTACTGTCAACTGTGGGGGGCTGCCTCTTCCCCTTTCTTTTCTCTCTTCCTTATAGCTGTGGATGGAAACTGGAAAGAGAAAGAAACAGACGCACACAGGAGGAGACTCTGCTCTCTCACTTTATTTATTTCCTTCCACTCCTTTCACTGTTCAGTCTTCTTCCTCAGCAGTGCAGGCAAGAAAAAAAAAACTCAAGATATCGGGGGGAAATGCTTTTTTTTTTTTAAATTAAAAAAAAGCCTATTTTTGCGCTTCAGTAATCAGGCTTAAGGTGGAGATGAAAATGGGGGGAATTGTGAGCTGATGATGCCTGTGTCTGCCTCTTCGTTTAAAGTCCTTCTCTCCTTTTCTACCTTTGCAGTGTTTTCAGAAGCAATGTCTGTATTTTGCTCACAAAATAGATTTGCAAACCTGCAAAGTATATATAACACCTTCCATTGTTCAAAAATTAAGAAATTAAATGAAAGACAAGGAGAAGGCGTGTATTTAATTATAACAACGGGGCGTACAATTGCATTCCCAGATTACTAGTACAAAGAATAAAGTAATGCAACTAGCTTGAAACTCAGAAGCTGATTAGCAGCTGCTAGCATACCAGTTGGATAGTCTACCAAAGACGAGATCTGACTTTAAGGACACAAGAAACCCTAAAAATCAATTAATGTTTTTGAAAAAAAGAAGCTAATTTTGGAAGGAGTAGTAAAACCTATATACTCTCTCCCGCTTTTTCTCGGTTCTTCTTACCTTGGCTGATCTAGAGCTTTCTAAGCTTGTTCACAATCGAGCTTCCCTTCTCAACAATGGCGGTATTTCTGGAAACAACCAAAAAAGCCTGCGATTAATCACTCCGTCGCCGATCTGAACATCGGAGACTCTTCCTTGGAATTCAAAGCACTCTCTTGCACCAACTGATAGATACCTGAGGCATTTGGACAGAACGTATACATGAAAGCTCAGAAGTCAAAAGCATTACACCACACACAAAAAGAATAAACTGTTCGCTAAAACTGCGAAATCGTAGACGATTTAACAGGAGTTCGTGATGGATCTAAAACCTGCACGCAAAATCAGCTCTAGAAGAGCAGCTACAGCTTCGAAAAATGCAAGAATCAGTTGGCGAGAGGAAAAGTACCTGGAATTGGTAGCTATATACGGAGCAAGAGAAATTAGTGTGGGGCGAGAGAGAGGAGAGTAGGGTTTCAGAGGAGTTGAACAAGTTTATTTTTTATGTTCAAGTGAGAATCAAAAGAAGAGAATGGAATTGTGGATAAATATGAGAGTTGATCATGGATGGGGAATATGAGAGAGAGACGAGGGACAAATTGGGAAAAGGATAATAAAAAGTGAGGGATATACAGAGAGCGCGAGGATCAATGCCCCCATTCCAGCAACAACCAGGCTGATCGGGAAACGACAGACATAACGCCGTTTCACTCTATCAAATGTCCCTCTCTCATCTACTTGCCCCCCGATTTCCATCTTATTACGATATTACCCTGTTTTTTTGCTGCTTTATTTTTCTGTAGGGCTTTCCGATTATTTTGGCTTGTCGCTATCACCCTATTATTAAGAATTAAGATGCTGTAGAGACCACTAGTAAAACTACAAAGTTGTAAAATGAAAACGCTCCCAAGTGAAACCCTAGAAAATTTTCGACTTCCGCTACCGCCCCTTGAAAGCCTTTGGCCATCGCCGTTCTTTGAACCTAAACACCATAAACCGTCTCTCGACCTCAAACCTCAACTCGACCTCATCGCTGACCCATCTGAACCTAAGAAAATCTTCCCCTTCTTCGCCGGCGATGGAAGTGGTGAAGCCGAAGCTGCGTCTCCGGTTGCAAAACCCAGCGCCGAGAGGCCTCAGAACTGGCCGCCTTCTCCTTGGTCTAAGATGAAGAGGAGACCTACGTTTCTCGGTGGGATCTCTTCGACTGGTCGGCGTCCTGAATCTCTTGTCGAGAGAGCTCATCAGACGACGACGTGGGACCCGGGTCTTCCGGCTTGGATGGTCTCAGGGAGGGTTGAAGCCGAGCATGATCAAGCCGGGTTTGAAGAAGCCCCTCTTCGAGTGCCTGGGCTCGTCGCCGACGGCCATGGCGATGCTCGTATCTCTCGTCCGGTCTGCGGGGCTTCCTCGGTGTCGCGGGAGTGGTGGAGTTTTGACACTGGGTTTTGGAGCCTCCGTCCCCCTCTCGTCTCTTGCCGTGAGGTCCTTCCCGCCGGCGCTCGAGGTAACTTCTCTAATCTCCCGGATCTGGTGTGGTGGTTCCTTTATAGGGTCAAATCCAGGTGCTTCCGTCTCTCTCTTCTTTTTGCCTCCTGTCTTCCTGTGTTTTTCAGTTCTTTAGTTTCTCTTTTTCTTTGCTTGGTTTTTTTGCTGCACTATCTGATTTTGAACAATGATTCCTTTGACCAAGCTATTTTACTGAACAACCTTGCTTCTATTAGCTTGTACTCGTTGAGCACTGAAAATATTACCTTTGATATGATGTAGTGTTGGTTTTTCTCTGAGGGATTGAATATCCAACAGTTTGAAAACCATCCTGTTATGTTGAATCGAAACAAACTCTGGAACCTTGACCCTCTGAACAATCAAATTGGGAGATATATTACCTTTGTTGAAGTCAGTGTACAAGGTCCTTGTTTCTCTTGTTGTGTTGTTTGGGTCATTAATTTGTTTGTTGCAGATATTGCTCTGCTTACCCCTAATCTGAATTTTTATGACTTGCCTATGCTCTGTAAGGGAGCTCGAACCATGAAAGAGAATTTTTGCTCCTATCCGGGAATGAACTTCTTTGTGTGTGACATTTGTTGGAACAATGTTTGTGCTATCTCATGCTTGCTCTACCTCGACTTCTTGAAAAACAGACTGATCTTATGGTTTTACTACTATGTTTATGCTATTTTAACTTTCAATTTGGTTTCTCTTTACATGACGTTGCACTCTGATGAGGGCGGCTGGACTAGGCCTTGTTGGGACATGCTGCTCTTTCATGATGAGAAAATGCTGCAGAAAAATCAAACAACTTTGAACAACCCGAAATTGAAATCTGGAGTTGGCTTTCAAGCCAATAAACCAGCCCTTGAACAACTACTGTCTCTGGAGTTATTTTGTTGGATAAATCAGCAACTTCAAAAACTTACCCAGAAATGGGCATACTGGAAACTGAACTACTGTCTCTGTATACTCATTTATATGAGCCAATTACTGATTTACAAATCTGAATTTTCTAACTTTCTCTTACTGTCCTCTCGACTCTATGAAACCTGGCATTGGAACTCTTCGCTTGTTGATGTTCCTCCTGCTGTGCCAATATATGGGATGGGTGACCCCCACAAACCCACAGAACAATCCTGCTTGAGAAAAGCAAACAACAAAACAAACTATTACTCCAAGAATAATACAATTATGACCACTGAACAAAATATAAGAAACAAACGTGAACTTTGTAGATCGCTCAAAATCATTACTCGGAAAATCTTCCATGAACAACAATGCCCTTCATTCGGGGAACGACACCAAAACCATAATGAGAAATCACTTGATTGCATGAATTATTGGAATTTACAGACTACTGAACACTATAACATTATTACCAAAACCCCTTTGAAGTCCCCTAAATGTCTTATGATATGGGGCAAAATCATGATGAGTTTTTTATGAAGATTACGACCTGGAATTGTCGTGGTATCGGAAAGAAAACCTTTTGGACGGATGTTGAATCCTTCTGCAAAATTGAACGTATCCAATTATTTGCACTCTTTGAAACTAGAACAAACAAAGAATCAAGTGAAAAAGTTTGGAGAAAAGCAGGCTTTGATCAATTTTACTGTATCCCGGCTACGGGATTCTCGGGTGGTATCTGTGTTATGTGGAAGACCTACCAACTTACAAATGAAATCCTTGAAATTGATCAAATTGATACGAGGTTTATCTCGGTCAAATATACTAATCAAATCTCGAACAAGAAACTTATGTTAATCCTTACTTATGCTCCTCCGAATGAGGCTGGAAAAAATGTATTCTGGAATGGCCTCACCTCCTTTATTAAAAATTGCTCACTTTTGTGCATTTTTATGGGAGATCTGAACGAAATTCAAGACCCCTCTGAGAAATTAGGCGGTTTATTACCACCATTGACCAAATTCGCAAGATTACGTCATTTTAAAAATGAATGTGAACTAATAGATACCCCTATTCAAGGAAATGACTACACGTGGCGAAACAACATTACAGAAATTGATAACATATATGAAAAACTAGATAGGGTACTCATCCATCACCAGATCCTTCAATGGTACCCGTATATCTGTACCAAACATTTTGCTTTTATAAGCTCAGACCATCGTCCCATCTCTATTGAATTGGACTCAGAAACACCCTTTAAAAATCAGCCTTTCAAATTTGAGAATGTTTGGATGACCAAAAAGGATTTCAGAAATGTTGTGAAACAAGCCTGGAGAACTAACTATCACGGATCAAGATTATATAATCTGGTATCCAAAACAAACTTATTGAAGAAACATGCAAAGATCTGGAACAAAAGCACCTTCGGCAATGTTTTTACTCAATTACAAAACATAGAAAAACAACTCTCTGAAATCCAAACCGAGATTTGTAATTCCCCTACAAGTGACCTTATTAAGAAAGAAATTAGAATCATGGAAAAAAAGGAAAAGCTCCTTTGTTTCCAAAAAATCTACTGGAACCAAAGAGCAAAAGTTAAACACATTAAATTCAATGACACAAACACAAGCTATTTTCACAAAATAGCAAGTGGAAGAAGAAACAGGAAAATCATTAAAGAAATCAAAACACAAGAAGGAACTAGCATTACTGGTGAAGAAAACATTAGATCAGAAATCAGAAATGATTTCATCAAAAGATTCAGAAGCGAAAATATGAACCAAAGACTTTTTCAAGACAATCTGAAATTAATTCAATCTGAAATCTCTGACGAAGACAATCTAGAACTAATCAAGAACGTAACAAATGAAGAAATAAAAAAGGTTGTCTTTAACATTGGCTCGAACAAATCTTCGGGCCCAGATGGTATGACAGCATAATTCTACCAAAAATATTGGGATATTGTAGGCCCCTCTGTTATTCAAGTTGTTAAAAGCTTTTTCCTCTCCGGGAAACTGCTCAAACAGGTTAACCACACATTCATCTCCTTAATACCGAAATGTGACAATCTGAACTCCACCAATCACTATAGACCTATTAGTCTATGCTCCATAATTTACAAAATAATCTCAAAGATCTTAACAACAAGACTTAAAGGAACCATGGAAAAATTAATCCACCCCCTACAAGGTGCGTTTGTTGCAAACAGGGCAATTCAAGATAATATCCTAATTGCCCATGAGATCTTTCACTCCTTCAAATCGAAAAAAGGATATGAAGGCTTTATTGCGCTTAAATTAGATATGGAAAAAGCGTATGACAGAATTGAATGGAATTTCATTCTCAAAATTATGGAGAAATTTGGATTCCATGTTAAATTTATCAACTGGATAAAAGAATGTATAACCACAGTCTCCTTTTCGGTGCTTGTGAACAACGGACCGACAAAAATTTTCAAACCGACAAGAGGACTCCGGCAGGGTGACCCCCTCTCCCCTTTCCTATTTATTTTGGGATCGGAAATCCTTGCTAGAAAACTACAAAAAGCCTCTGAAAGACCTCGTAATCCTTTGGGATTCCAGATCACTCATCAAGGATCAAGAATCTCTTTCCTAGCCTTTGCTGATGATATTATGATCTTCTCAAAAGCTAAACAAGAGCACTGTAAAGAAATAAAGGACATTATTGATGACTACTGCAAAATCTCAGGACAAAAAGTGAATTTTCACAAATCCGCGTTTCAAGTCACTAAAAAAGTTACCAATCAAAAGAAAATAGTGATACAAGGTATCCTCACCATTACAAATATGATATCCCTTGATAAATACCTTGGGTGTCCTATCATTAATGGCATAGTCAACTCGAATACGTTCTCGGATCTTCTACTCAGTACACAACAACAACTCGCAAAATGGAAAGCAAACTCTCTGTCTCAAGCAGGCAAAACAACTCTGATCAAAACCAACCTGGCTTCTAGACCAAACTTTCTTATGAAAAGCTTTATGCTACCTTCACACACACACTGAACTTGACAAGCTGAACATATCCTTTTTTTGGAACAAAGATAGCTCCTATAAGCCTCTGATAGACTGGGAAAAAATTTGTAAACCAACACAACAAGGAGGCCTTTGCCTGAGAAAATCCAAGGATATGAACAAAGCCCTACAATTCAAATTGCTATGGAAAATCTTAGCAGAACCAAATAACTACTAGGTTAGAGTTGTTACTGAAAAATACCTGAAAACAGTCCATATCTTTCACTACGAGAAAAAAAAGAAACTGCTCTTGGCAATGGTCCAAAATGATTGAACTCATTGATGAATTCAAGTCTGGACTAATCTGGCAAGTGGGTAATGGCAAAACAATCAAATTCTGGCTTGATAATTGGGTTTTCAGATCCCCGTTGAGTGACTCCATAAACACACAAGTTACCTTGAACAAAGATGCTACGGTAGCCGATTTTATACTACCAAATAAAACCTGGAATAAGAACCTAATAGAACAATACTTACCCCATGACTTAGTAACAACGATTACATCAATCCCAATTCCGCTGAATGATATTCATGATAGAATGTACTGGGAAGCCAGCAAAAATGGTTGGTTCTCTACAAACTCTGCCATAGAACTAATTAATAGAAACAAAAGATACACTGCGCATGACTCCTCTTAGATATGGAAAGAGGACACTTACCCCAAAGTTAAAAACTTTGTTTGGAAAATACTGAAAAACGGATTACCAACAAAATCAAGACTAATAGAAAAAGGGGTAGCAATCCCCCAGGGATACATTAGATGCAATGCGCAATTGGAGGATTTGAATCATCTCCTATTCCATTGTAACCATACCAAGAAAACAATAGAGAAAATGAACCAATCCACATATGGTATTATTACTTCCATAAACATAGCAAATAAAAAAATCAATGAAATCATTGATGAAATTCGACAAAAAACCGATCGCTTGCAGTTTATAGAATTACTGGTTTCCTGGTGGGGAATCTGGTTCTATAGAAATAAACAAAGCTTTGGAAGCCCAAATAATGATGCAAACCACATCAAGGATGTTCCGATTTATATCAAACAACAAATTGAGAACTGGAATAAGACGAAAACTTGGAATCCTGACTGCCTAGCAGATGATAGACCTAAACCTCATAGAACAAATAACTTTAAACGACCAATAAAAAAATGGAAAAAACCTCCAGATAAAATTATTAAAATCAATACTGATAGATCAACAAAAACGAATGGTGAATCTAGCTTTGGCTATATTTTTCGGAACAACAAAGGTGAACCTACTTTTATCTTCGGGGATAAATGTGGTACCTCAACCCCATTAAAAACGGAAATGTTTACGGTAAGAAATGCCCTGGTAAAGGCCTATGAATTAGGCATTACCGACATACATCTTGAATGCGATAACATGACCGTTGTGAATGTCCTAAACCAAATCTGGCACTGTCCATGGGATATTGAAATGATTATTTCCGATATCCTGTGTGTTTTATAACTTTTCTCTTCAGTGCAGATTTCTCATGTCTTCCGGGAAACAAATGTGGTGGCCGACTTCATCCTAAGGAGGTCCAACTTAGTTCCTTGAAAGATATTCGTACTAGTTTAGAATTTGTAATTCTCATCCGAAAGGATGCTATAGACTGAGAAACCGGCTCTTCTGTGGTTTCCAGTCTAATTCTTACTTAATCAAAAAAAAAAAAAAAAAAGATGCTGTGGTTTTTTGTCTATCAAATAATTGAGATGTAAGTGCTTGTTTGGTTGAACGTAAAAATTGTAATTTCTAGGAAGTCACTTTTCAGAAATTAAAATTCAGTGAATTGTACTTTCAGGGATTTGAATAAAAATATATTTGGTTAAATTTTACAATACGTAATTTAAAATAGGGGAAATTGATATTTTATATGTAAAATGGTAGAAATAGAACTTACCTAGGGGGAAATAGGTCTACTTTATGCGTTTTGCAGGAATTTCAAATCCCAGAAAGTTAACTTCCTGTGATTTTCTCCAAGATTTTTTCCAACCAAACACAGGTTTTCTATCCTATTTCTCAGGATATTTCAATTCATGGGAATTCAATTGTCAACTAAACAAGAACTTAAACCTATCTTACAATAAAGGAACCAATACTAATTTCAAACTCATATATTTTGCATGGTGGCATATTTGGAATACCAAAAATACGATTATCTTTCGAAATGCAACACATGATTTACCTAACAGTAGCCCTACTATAACTTCTTATAAATTATATAAAAATGTTGAATTAGAAAACAAGAAAAGCATAATGAATGTCAAAAACAAAACAATAAAATGGACAAAACCTGCAAGAGACTACCTAAAAGTAAATTTTGATTCATCAAAAACTAGAAATAGTGATTCGAAAATAGGTTATATTAATAGGGATAGAGATAGTAAAATTATCTTCATGGATAGTATATAGATCATGCCAGTATGAATACTACAGGCATAAGCTATTTCAATGTGGGCATGTGTTGTGCAGGCACATCGGCTTAGTATTAAGAAGATTATAATATAAGGAGACCACCTAGATGTCATCAACGCAATACAAGGAATCTAGGACACCCCTTGGGAAATTAATATGATCATCAATGATACTAGAAGATTTCTGGGTTACATTGAAGATTTTAAAGTCCGACACTGCTATCGTGAAGCAAATCAGGCTGCATATTTTCTGGCTTCTCCCAATAATGATATCGGGACCCTCCAGCTCTTGGGCTCTATTGATAGATCTAACTATATAGGGATCCTTCACCATATGTTAAAGGCTTATCTTACGATTATCTGAAAGGATAATTTAGGCTGGACCTTCCTTAGGAAGGCAGCCTAGTTTTTAACCGCTTACAAAAAAAAAATTGAGATCTTAGCTTATAAGTTTATCAATTAAAAACCATGAAAAATTTTTGCCTATCTTTCAGTTGTTATTTTTCTTACATGAAATTTATGTAACCGTAATAATATTATCTCTAGCCAAGGTCTCACTGCCAAGGTCTTTCTAACCCTAAACAGAACCCCGCCGCTCCCCATATCTTATCTCTCGCTCTTTCTTGCTCTACATTACTGGATTTCCACTCTAAATCTTGCCCAATTCAAGCATGCTCATGACAAATCGGCACTCTCCTGGAATTTTTGCGCCTTCTGGCCTCTCGTTTGGCGGATTTCCTGGGAGCCGGCGCTCTTGAGGAGTTTCCTAGCCCAGATCTACTTCGCATCTTGTCCCATCTCCAACCTTATTGCTCTCTCTGAAGACGATTCAAAGATTTTATGGAAGATTTGGTCTTCCCTAATTTCCAGGGACGTGTTGAGATGGAGTTGGTGGTTAGTTGCTGATTTCTGCTATAGTCTGTCTCCTGCAAATCCTTGGATGATCCCCGCTAATCCTGGTGGACTCATCGACGACTTCTGAAGACCACTCCCCACTGGTGCTCTACAATGACCTTGTACCTTCGGAGGACCAACTACCCCATCACCCAAGACCTTTGGCGGAAAAAAATCAGGTTCACTCCTTCCTTTTCTTTCTGTACTATTTTCTTCTACTATGAACCTTACTTGATACCCTATAAAAACAAACAATCTGAACAATGTGATACTTACACTTCTCTTATCAAAACTCTCTGTTTCAATACTGAAATTTCTATCAAAATCGGAGTCACTGCTCTCTTGCGGGTCTCTGGTCTTTCGAAATTTTTTGGCTCATACCAACTCATGGAAAAAGGAAAACGAACAATGAAGGAGGTCTTATGCTCCACTCTTGAAACCATTTCCCCTCAAGGTAATTCCAATCCTACCACTCTCTCTACTAAGAACCTTAAAACCACTGACTCTATCACCCTTGCCAAGGAAGATATTACTGATAAAACCTCTTCTAGCAATACCAATGTTCCCATAACTAAACCTGTTTTCCCTGAGATTGATATGAAGCTTTTTCTCTCCAAGCTTTCTGGGGTTAGAACCAATATCCTTAAGTTGAAAGAGACCTCTCTACTAGGTTATGTGATGTGACCCTGCCTCCCATGACGGCCCAAGACGAGGAAGAAGCCATGACCCTACGCTCAGAGGGCCCAGTAACAAGGTCTAGGTCCAAAGCCATCGCCTCCGCCGTCGCGTCAGTTGTCGCACGCATCGTCGCTGGCCAAGGAAGCCTAGACACCAACCCAAGACTTGTCGTCCTCGCCACCATCGGCATCGGAACATCGCGTTCATCTGAGCCGGCATCGCGTGCACCCACTCGCGAGGCCGTCGACCCGTCGTCGTCGCCTCTCGCGGTGATTGCTTCCATGCCTTTGCCGCGTTCGGATTTTAACGCGTACTTTTGAGACACTTTCTATATTTGGTATTATTGCTTATTTTAGATAGTTTCCTTTTATAGCATTTCTATCTTTTTAGGGTTTGTGCCTTTTGCATGCTTGCATGGGCTAGCCCACTAGGCTCGACTCGGCCCATCCGACGTCTCGCCTCTAGTATTTATAGTTTCGAACATTGTCTTTACTTCGGCACGTTCAATTTAATTCAAGGTTTCAAGTCGAGTGTTTATCCTCATTCCCTTGATCGGACGTCAAAACCCTCTATCTTCACATCCCCTTCACTCCGCCGCCGACGCTATGGCAATTGCTTGAACCCTCAAGCCAAGTCTTCCTTCACATCTCCCTTCATCCGCAGTCGACGCTACGACACCAAAGACTTGTCTTTTTTTCAAGTCATCTATCCCTCATCAAATCGCTTCCACCACCGCTATCCATTCACCCCATCAATCGCGGCCATCGCACCAATCATCGCGATCTCTTGCTCGCGAACTGCCACAAACACCGCGTTCCACGGCAGGCTTGACAACGCCGAGTGAATTCCCAACCAAGACTAGATCCAAAGGTGTCACTTTTGACAATTGGCTTGTCATCGGAGGCAAGAACACATCAACTGGTATCAGAGCCCAGCAGTCTTGTAAGTCACAAACTCAAGTTTGCATGTTGTTCACATTTTTTTTTCTTGACCCCCATCGTTTGTTTTCGCACGCTTATTGAGAAAAACCAAAAATTTCCTTATTTGCTCACCTATTCGGTTTCTACAAGGTAATACCTTGGTCGATTTTTTTTTCCTTGTTCCCTAAGTTTTGGTGTGTTAGGTAATTTGTTATCTTGCATGCTAGAATATTTTGTTTCCTTGTTTCATGCGTGGATAGAGTTTCCTTGTTTGCTAGATATTACTTTTTAGGTTGTTAGCCGTAATTTCCTTCTATAAGATATCATATCAAATCTTATCTTCTCTCTCATATCTCTAAAGATCACACTTGTGATATTCTAGTTACTTAGACCATTTTGCTTTTTGTTTGTTTCCTTTTACAAATCCGAAAAGATCAAAAGATAAGATCTCGGATATTAAAAAAAAAAGATATCACAAAGATATTCAAAAAAAAAAAAGTTTCCAAAGTTAGGTAAAGCCAAAATAAGGCAACCCTAACCCACTCTCGGTCTAAGCTCATCTTCTCAACCTCTCCGCCGTCTAGGTCAAGCTTCCTAGAAGGTGATTTCTTGCTAATTAGGTTACTTTGTTTACGTTTGTTTTAGGGTTACAATTTGTTCTTGTGTGTTTGTTAACAACTTGCTTGATACACCATCTCTTGTGCAAGCCAAGCCGCCCTCACGGCAAGCCAAACTAGCCCTACCTACGTGAACTTTATGACTTGACTAGTGATCTTCTTGATTGTTGTTCTTTGTTGTCTTTTGGTTCATTTTTACTCCCATGTCTGGCCATATTGTTATAGGTAGCATGACGGTTGGACAACGTGAAGACCAACTTGGAGTCGACAACACCAATCCACATCCACCGCCGTTGGGTCTACCCCAAGCCCAACAACCAATTGACCCCCCACAACAAGACCCCATCATGGAGTTGTCCGAGGAGCAACGAGAGATCCAAGCTCTTCGTCAACGCGTTGCTCAATTTGAAGCCAGAGAACGCGCGGTACAACTCGTACCGACTCCAACACCCCTGAGTACTATGGACGCGCCGGCTCAACCACGAGCCACCGACGCCGGTCCATCGAAGACAAGAGTTGACAAAGGCAAAGGGATCATGCCTTCGACATCTCAACCTCAACCACAACTCAATCGTATGCAAAGTGTCATCGAGAGTCGCCAAGGCTTCGTTTCCCACACGGACCGCTACGTACCCAGAGCCACACCCCTTGGCTTCGACACCGGCTCCGACAACGACCGCGACGCCGAAGACACTCAAGGTGAGTTTTCTGAACCATACAACTTTGATGATCGCTATGCCTCTAGGAGAACTCAGAGACGCGTATCGGGATCAGCGCCTCGCGACGGCCGCCCTCGCCGAGCCGAGAAACCCGACGCGATGCCAAGGAGACCCAGTCGCCGACCAAGTAGGCATACACGACGCGGTGATCAATTGAGGACACCAACTACCCAGCCACGAAGCCATGATGTACGTGATCATCTTCGACACCAAAGTGTTCGGACGCCGCGTTACGGATTCGATGGCTACACGTCGATCACACCCAATGTCCACGACGACTTCGACGAGTATGACGACGAAGAGATCGAGGACTCAGGTATGGTCAACCCTAATTTTTTTCACCCCCCTCTTGGAGATCCACTTGAATTGCAGGATCACCCTTCGGATTGGATACCTCCTCCGCGTCTCCAGCAACAAGGAGAACGCATTCGTGACATTGGCGGCGAGCGCTGCGATGTCATGCCAAGGGACATTCGCCAAGCCGACTATGACACCCAGCCGCGAAGATGCCGACGTGACGACGCCTACGCGCCAAGGGATGAGTTTGCTCGCGGCGAAGATCACCAAGACCGCGATAGACCCCATGGTGTGTGCGCCTACGAGAATCCTCTCTACACCGTTGCGCCAAACAACGCGTTCAACCAAGCACCTGCCCAGCCTCGATACCAACGACACGAAGTCAAGGTAAAGATCGAGCATTTCTTTGGTGAATACAATCCCTCTGTTTTTCTTGAATGGGTGCAGGCTACGGCGTACACCCTACGCTATGGCCGTGTTCCTCTAGAGCAGCATGTTTACGCCTCGACACTTCACTTTCGAGGAGCAGCCCGAGTGTGGTGGCATCGCTTCGAGGATGACTGTGTGCGTCGCCACAGAACATGGGTCACTGAATGGCATCAACTATTCTACGTAATGACCAAGAAATATATACCTCCAGACTATAGGAATCAAATGAGAATGGAAATTGCCATGGCTCGCCAAGGGTCAATGAGTCCACTCAAGTTCTTTTCCAAGCTTGAAGACATGTATTATAAGGCAAACATCTCCGTTGCACCATCGACTTTGAGGACGAAATTCTTGAGTGGCTTGAACACCAACATTTGTGATCAACTCGAGATTTTGCCCATCAAAGATTTGAACACCCTCACACACACGGCGATGCAAATCCATGCACAAATCTCTCGCCGAAAGTCTTATACTTTTCCAAGTGGCCAACCAAGGTATTCTTCTAACCCTAGTGGATTACCTTTTACTAATGTTCGCCCTAGTGTCTCTACCACGGCCGCGTCAAGCCAAGCCCCCAAAGCGAAGCCTTCGACGGCAAGCACCGCGCCACGCCAGAACGCGCCCAGACAAGCTCCAGTGGGCCCAGATCGCGCGCGAGACGTCGAGTGTTACAAATGTGGTGGAAGAGGCCACTATAAGAAGGACTGCCCCAATACTCGCAAGGTGTTGTTCTCCACCGCGACCGCCATCTATGAATTTGTCGACGACGAGGAGCCAACACTCGAGGCCATCAATGAAGGCATCGAAGAGGAGGAGGACGCCTATGATTGTGAACCCGCTTCTCTGTACACAGGCACACCATTGAGCTTGGTGACGCGTCGTCTCCTCACAGTCAAGGAAGCGAGCATCCACGACCAACGCGAGAACTTGTTCCACACCAGGGCTCTTGTCCAGACGGCTTCCTTGAGTGTTATAGTTGATGGAGGATCATGTGCTAACATTGTCAATGAGAAGGTCGTGACACACTTCAAGTTGCCTATGACGCCTCATCCACAACCTTATGCCCTCCAATGGATTTCTTCCAGTCCAGGTAACACAGTATCTCGCCAATGCTTAGTTTCTTTTTCCATAGGGCCATACTGTGATTCTATACTTTGTGATGTCGTTGCTATGGACGCCACCCATATTTTGCTTGGGCGCCCATGGCAATTCGACAGGCGCGTGCTCCATGATGGCTATTTGAACACTTATGTGTTCAATTATCATGGGAAGCACGTCACCTTGCATCCAATGTCTCCCCATGAGATCTTGCATGACCAGGTTGAGCGTGATCTCCAGAAGGCCATTGAGGCCGCGTCTACTAGGTCTGACGAGTCCCCAGAGGCACTCCAGAGGCAAGACTCCTCCAATTCTGGAAAAATTTCGTCTACCCCGGGCACTGACAAGAAGAGGACCAACGCGATAGATGGAACACCAAATGCCTATCTGGATCGTCATGGCGTCGCTGCTGGTGCCGCTAGGAAGGCCAAGAAAGGCACTCCAGAGGCTTTGCCAGGTTTTTCCAATTCTGGCGCGAGCAATGGTCCACATATGCCCAGTGCCCAACAAAAATGACCAGCGCCTCGCCATCGACAAGGTTGGTCGCGCCGTTGCCGCTGACGCCTCCGTTGCAAGGCAAATGTGAGCGACGCTTGCTTTTGGCCAGGCCCAGTGACCTCACTGCATGTCTGACTGGCAGGGCACCATGTTTTCTGCTTGTGCCAACCACATGCATTCCAGAGTCGTCGCGCACCGCGCCAGTGCCGCATGTCATCGCTGCCTTGCTCACCGCGTTCGATGATGTCTTCCCCGATGAGTTGCCACAAGAATTACCTCCACTAAGAGGAATTGAGCACCAGATTGACCTTATGCCAAGTGCCTCCTTGCCCAATCGCGCTGCGTATAGAGCTGGCCAAGAAGAGACCAAAGAGCTGCAGCGCCAAGTGCAAGAGTTGTTGGATCGCGGCTACGTGAGGAAATCTCTTTCCCCTTGCGCTGTCCATGTGATCCTTGTGCCCAAGAAGGATGGCACATGGAGAATGTGTGTTGATTGCCGCACGATAAACTAGATCACCGTCAAGTATAGGCATCCTATTCCACGCCTCGACGATATGCTTGATGAACTTCATGGCGCCATACTTTTCTCCAAGACAGATCTGAAGAGTGGTTATCACCAGATCAGGATGAAAGAAGGTGATGAGTGGAAGACCGCGTTCAAGACGAAGTATGTGCTCTACGAGTGGCTTGTCATGCCATTTGGGCTCACGAACGCGCCAAGCACCTTCATGCGCGTGATGAACCACGTCTTGCGAACCTTTCTTGGCAAGTTTGTCATCGTTTATTTCGATGACATCCTTGTGTATTCACGGAGCCTGAAGGAGCATGTCGATCACCTTCGCCAAGTGCTCGAGTGCCTTCGACGCAAGAGCTTATTCGCCAATCTGGCCAAGTGTTCATTTTGCTCCGCGTCCACAAATTTTTTGGGCTATGTCGTGAGTAGTGATGGTTTGCGCGTCGATGAAGAGAAGATCGCGGCCATCCAAAAGTGGCCAACACCGACGACTTCGACGCAAGTGCGAAGCTTTCTCGGCCTCGCGGGATTTTATAGGCGCTTTGTCCGAGACTTCTCCTCCATTGTCGCGCCATTACATGAGTTGACGAAGAAGGGATGCACCGTTTTCTGGCTTGAGTCCCACGAAAAGGCCTTCTCGGCCTTGAAGAGGGCCTTGTGCAATGCGTTATTGCTCCAGCTCCCAGACTTCGCCAAGACCTTTGAGGTGGAGTGCGATGCCTCATACATAGGCATTGGTGGTGTGCTACACCAAGAAAAGAGGCCCGTTGCATATTTCAGTGAGAAGCTCACCAGGGCCACACTCAATTACCCCACCTACGACAAAGAGTTATATGCCTTAATCCGCGTGCTAAAGACATGGAAACATTACCTTTGGCCGCGTGAATTTGTCATCCACAACGACCACACCGCGTTGAGCTACTTGAAGAGCCAAGCCTACCTCAATCGACGCCATGCTCGTTGGGTGGAATTTCTTGAGACATTTCCTTATGCCGTGGTCCACAAGAAGGGAAAGGAGAACATTGTCGCCGATGCGTTATCTCGAAGGTATGTTCTCTTGACTCATGTGCAAACTAAAGTTTTAGGTTTTGCTTTGATTAAAGAATTGTATGCTAGTGATCTTTTCTTTGCCCCTATATTCGAGCATTGCCTTAGATTTCGAGAGTTTGAGTCATATTTCCTTTCTGAGGGTTATTTATACAAGGCCAATCGCCTTTGCATCCCTAGGTCCTCCATTAGGCTCCTTTTGATTCAGGAAGCACACAAGAGCCGTGGACACTTTGGGATTAGTAAGACCTTGGCCGCCCTAAGAGAATATTTCTTTTGGCTTAAGATGATCCATCAAGTGACTAGGTTTTGTAGAAGTTGTGTGACATGCCAAAGAGCCAAAGCTAGGTCCAGCCCTCACGACCTCTACACACCATTGCCCATTCCTAGTGCCCTTGGGAAGATTTGTCTATAGATTTCATCATGGGTTTGCCCCTCTCTAGACGAGGTAAAGACTCTATTTTTATGGTCGTAGATAGATTTTCTAAGATGGCACATTTTATTGCTTGTAAGACAACCCATAGTTCTAGTGAGATTGCCGATCTATTCTTTGAGCATGTGGTGCGTCTTCATGGAGTCCCATGTACCATAGTGAGTGATAGGGATTCTAAGTTCGTTGGTCATTTTTGGAGAACTCTTTGGGGTAAGCTAGGAACCAAACTCCTATTTTCAACTAGCTACCACCCCCAGACCGATGGCCAAACGAAGGTCACGAATAGAACCCTAGGAGCCCTCCTTTGCACGATGCTCAAAGCCAACCCTAGGCATTGGGAGGACTTACTATCACTTGTCGAGTTTTGTTACAATAGATGCAGGCACACGGCGACCAAGTTGACACCGTTCGAAGTGGTGTATGGCATGAACCCCTTGACACCACTAGATTTGTCGCCGCGACCACTGCGAGACCCAGTGCATGTCTCCGCCGCCAATCGCGCTGAGCAAGTACAAGAGCTCTATTGATGGACTAGGGACCAATTGGAGAGAAGGGCCACACAGTATGCCTCCCAGAAGAACAATGGCCGACGTCGCGTCGTTTTTGCACCCGGAGACCTCGTCTGGGTGCACATGCGAAAAGAAAGGTTCCCCTCGCGAAGAAATCACAAATTGGCACCACGCGGAGATGGTCCATTCTGCGTGCTAAAGGGCATAGGGGACAATGCCTATCAACTCGAGCTTCCACCAGATTTTGAAGTCCATGCGTCCTTCAACGTCGTGGACTTGACACCATATGTTGAGCCTGAGTTTGATGATGGTGAAGCGGGGACGCTTCACAGCCAAGTGGGGGGGGGGGGTGATGTGACCCTGCCTCCCATGACAGCCCAAGACGAGGAAGAAGCCATGAGCCTACGCTCAGAGGGCCCAGTAACAAGGTCTAGGTCCAAAGCCATCGCCTCTGCCGTCGCATCACTTGTCGCACACGTCGTCGCTGGACAATGAAGCCCAGACACCAACCCAAGACTCGTCGTCCTCGCCACCATCGGCATCGGAACATCGCGTTCATCTGAGCTGGCATCGCGTGCACCCACTCGTGAGGCCGTCGACCCGTTGTCGTCGCCTCTCGCGGTGATTGCTTCCATGCCTTCGCCGCATTCGGATTTTAATGCGTACTTTTGAGACACTTTCTATATTTGGTATTATTGCTTATTTTAGATTGTTTCCTTTTATAGCATTTCTATCTTTTTAGGGTTTATGCCTTTTGCATGCTTGCATGGGGTAGCCCACTAGGCTCGATTCGGCCCATCCGACGTCTCGCCTCTAGTATTTATAGTTTCGAACATTGTCTTTACTTCGGCACGTTCAATTTAACTCAAGGTTTCAAGTCGAGTGTTTATCCTCCTTCCCTTAATCGGACGTCAAAACCCTCTATCTTCGCATCCCCTTCACTCTGCCGCCGACGCTACGGCAATTGCTTGAACCCTCAAGCCAAGTCTTCCTTCGCACCTCCCTTCATCCGCAGTCGACGCTACGACACCAAAGACTTGTCTTTTTTTCAAGTCATCTATCCCTCATCAAATTGCTTCCGCCACCGCTATCCATACACCTCATCAATCGCTGCCATCGCACCAATCATCGCGATCTCTCGCTCGCGAACCGCCACAAACACCGCGTTCCACGGCAGGCTTGACAACGCCGAGTGACTTCCCAACCAAGACTAGATCCAAAGGTATCACCTTTGACAATTGGCTTGTCATCAGAGGCAAGAACACATCATTATGTTATTGGGGAGCCTGTTGATTTCTATAAAATTAGAAACAAGCTTAAGAATGACTGGAAGTTCATTAAAGGTAGCTTTGAAGATCTGGACAAATTCTAACTTGTGGTTTGAACTTAGATTTGTCAACCCTATTGACCAAAAGAGAGCTTGGGATGGTCGTCCTTATCACATATTTGGGAAATTAATTCTCTTGAAACCTTGGACTTCTAGATTTGACCCTTTCAATGAGCCTATCTCCACTGTAGATATGTGTATTTGTATCCCACAACTTCATGTTGAGTATACCAGCTTTGATGTACTCAGCACTATTATTGATATAAACAAGCTAGGTACTCTCATTAAACTTGATCCCTTCATTGAGAAAAAAACAAAGAGTCAGTTATGCTCGGATGTGTATCAATGTGGATGTGTCCATTGTGAACAAGAAAACTATTGTCATACCGGATGAAGACGGAAATGCCATGGTTTATAAACTATGGTTTGAAGAGTCCCTTGAAGGCTGTGGGAACTGTGGTGATCTTGAGCATTATTTTGAAAGCTGCCCTTTGAGAAATGCTAGACATCAATCTATCCAGCTGACATTCTAGAAGCTGAGTGGCAGCTCGAATACTGAGATTACCTCTATTGACTCTATTTAGGCTGAGCAGCCTTGGGTCAATGTTTCCAGCAAAAAGAAATCCAAAGCTATTGCTTCTCCTGAAGCAAACAAGTCTTTTGAAATTCAAAAAACCAGTAAGAGTCAGTCTGGGGGCTCCACTGCTATGCCCCTTAAGCCTACTATTCCTACTGTTCAGTGTGCTACTCCAGTGGTGGCCCCTGAGAGTGATATCTCTACTAATAAAGAGCTTCCATCGAGTCTGACTCCTCATTTCAATCTGCCCAACCCTTATGAGGACACTCACAAGGTGTGTTTGGTGACACCTCATACTCCAATCCTGTGTATGACAATGATGTTATTCCAACGCTGGCAGAACATGAGCTTTTTTACTTACTGGAGTCAGATGATCTATTGGATGATATTGGGAACGAGGATGTGATGGTTGTTGTCCATACTCCTGTTCAATAGTGTGATCCTAAAATTGATGAAAATATTCTTGAGCCTATGAATGGCCCTCAGGCTGTTACCAATATCAACCCAGATCATACTCTGGAGCATGTCGACAATGCTCACAAGGCTGCTAAACATCTGCCTTCAGATTCTGAGTCAAGTAAACGCAAGGAGATGGATATGGAGGAAGACACCGCCTCCTCTGATCTGAAGGGTGCCAATAAGATAAAAATTTAGTTATGAATAGCAAGACTTATCAAGATTTCTGCTTTTTTTTAACCTCTTAATGCCTTAACTGCTTGCCACTCTATCTCCTTTTTGTTTAGTGGCTGCACCTTTTACCAGAAAATCTTGATTTGTAAGCTCATGTTGATGTTCTACTTTTATGCTTTGAACAACTTGCATTATGTCAGGCTGTATGGGATTATTATTGTAACCTTTATGATGATGAATGAGTATGAACCCTTTAAAACTAATTCTTGCCATCCTGGAATTTGTTGGGGAATTCCTTATGTTCAACTTAACTTGAATATTGATCCCATCTGCACTATGAACAAGAACCTTAGGTTGATTTCTGATCTGATTTTATCTGCTTTGTCTTCTTTCTGTTCTTAGTGTGTTCTTCCTGTTTGCCTGGTTTCTTGCTTCTTTTCTACCTTGCATGTTTCTGTTTTGGTTTGTTGTTACATTTCTCTTTTGCTGTGTTACTGTTTTCTTGTGTTGTATGTGTGTTTGCAGACTCTTGCTGGAACAACTTATCTTGGATAGGGGACCAATTTCTCAGGATCCTGACAACAGAACCCTTAACTATTGTAATTCTTCTCCTCATAGGTGGGTTTCTTTGGTTGAATATCTCAAAGGTATTGTGACTCAATACGGGGGCTTAATTTCTTTTCATCCTATTTAGTTTACCTTCTTACTTGCTAACCCTTATACTTTCTATAATCAAATTCAACAGGCACAATATTGGATGAACAATTGGACAACAATTGGACCAATGAAATGAACAAAAGAACAAGTCTACTTTGGAAAAATATTATGGCCCATTTGACTATAGCAGATTCCAGACTGCTACAGCCGTACGTGTGTGCACCTGATCTGGAATCTGACATCCACATTTATATATGTCTACATGTATTTTGGCTAGTTTGGTTGTACCCAATTCAATCTTTTGATAAATGTTTGTAATCAAATCTCAGTCCAGAGTGAGCAAAAGAAATATTTGCAGGAAACTGAACATCTTACCATTATGGTTGAGGATGCCACAAGTAATGGGTTTTTCAAAAGCAGATCACTATATGTTAATAAATTTCCGAGTGTATATGTGTTGTATTTTGGTGAAATATTTGTGCTGGCATGAGATCTTTCTCTATAATCCTTTCAGGATGCATAAGAAACTGATATCTAGAACAAACGGTGCCCACCGGGGACAAAACAACTCTATCTATCCAGAATTCTGGAACTATACTCGAGAGAACACTCTAGTATAGAATCATCTCAGATTGAGAATTGATAGCATTCAGTGGCTTTGTCATCATATGTTTCTTTCTATAACGATCATATTAGGGAAGCCAAAAGCACTATACAATTTAATGGGCACTAAAAGAAGCATTTGGCAAATGTTCTCTTGGTTGATTGAAATCAAGATTAGTCAAATACACAATCATGAGCGGGAACAACAGAATCTCAAAAAATCCAAAACAATCAACACTCCCACCCCTCTTTTTCCAAGGTTTCTATGAAGATTACAACCTGAAATTGTCGAGGTTTGGGACGCAAAACACTTTGGACGGATATGGAATCCTTTTGTAAAATTGAAAGAATACAGTTGCTTGCGCTTTTAGAAACTAGAACGAACAAAGAACCGAATGAAAAAATGGAAAAAAAGCTGGTTTTGACCAATTCTATTTTGTTCCTGCAACTGGCTTTTTGGGTGGCATTTGTGTCATATGGAAAACCTACCAATTGATTAATGAACTACTGGAAATAGATCACATTAACCTTAGATTTGTAAGCCTCAAATATAATAATCTTTGTACAAATAGTAAAATTATTCTAATTCTTACATATGCGCCCCGTATGAATCAGGAAAAAATGAATTCTGGAATTGTATTATCTCGTTTATAAAAAATTGTGGGTTCTCGTGTATTATCATGGGAGATCTGAACGAAATTCAAAATCCCAGTGAAAAAATGGGCGGAATCGCTCCCCCACTGACAAAGTTTATCAGACTTCAACATTTCAAAAATGAATGTGAATTATTGGATATTCCGGTCCAAGGAAATTGTTTTACTTGGCGAAAAAATAAAACTGAAATCAATAATGTCTATGAGAAATTGGATAGAGTGATAATCCAACACCAAATCCTGCAGCTGTATCCGGATATTTTTACCAAACATTATGCATTCACTAGCTCAGATCATTGTCCTATTTCGATTGACCTAGAATCCTTTACACCCTTTAAAAACCAACCTTTTAAATTTGAAAAAATCTGGATGACTAGAAAACATTTTAGAAATATTGTCAAACAAGCTTGGAGAACAAATTATCATGGTTCTCGAATGTATGATTTGGTAGCCAAAACCAAATTATTAAAAAAATATGCAAAATAATGGAATAAAAGAACCTTTGGAAATGTTTTTACCCAGCTTCAAGCTATAGAAAAACAAGTTTCTGACATTCAAATACAAATCTGTACAAATCCAACATCTACCTTAATACAAAAACAAAGTAGACTTATAGAAAAGAAAGAACAACTACTAATTTCCACAAAGTTTTCTGGAACCAACGTGCTAAAGTCAAACATATTAAGTTTAACGACACAAATGCTAGTTACTTCCATAAAATAGCAAGTGGAAAGAGGAATAGAAAAATAATAAAAGAAATCAAAACCCAAGAAGGGACTACGATTATAGGGGAAGAAAACATCAGAAATGAAATCAGGAATGATTTCATTAAAAGATTTAAAAGCGAAGATCTGAATGATAATATCCTCCGGGAAAATCTTGATCTTATTCATTTAGAAATATCAGCAGAGGAAAACATACAGTTGACAAAAAATGTGTCTAATGATGACATTAAACAGGTTGTGTTTGATATTGACTCAGATAAATCTCCAGGACCGGATGGAATGACAACAGAATTCTATCAAAAAAACTGGGATATAGTAGGCACTTCTGTAACCGAAGCAGTGAAAGGTTTCTTTCTCTCGGGTAGGTTACTAAAACAAATAAACCATACGTTCATATCATTAATCCCTAAATGTGATAACCCTAATTCGATAAACCATTATAGACCTATAAGTCTGTGTTCCACAATCTATAAAATAATCTCAAAAATATTGACGACTAGGCTCAAAACCACAATGGAAAAACTAATTCACCCTTTGCAAGGTGCCTTTGTTTCTAACCGAACAATTCAAGATAATATATTAATTGCCCATGAAATTTTTCACCCCTTTAAGTCGAAAAAAGGAACCCAATGATTCATAGCACTCAAATTAGATATGGAAAAAGCTTACGACAGAATTGAATGGAAATTCATTATTGAAATTTTGAAAAAGTTCGGATTCCATGAACAATTTATTAATTGGATCAAAGAATGCATCACAACTGTCTCATTCTCGGTTCTTGTTAATAATGGGCCTATAGAAATTTTCAAACCCACAAGAGGTCTACGTCAGGGTGATCCCCTGTCACCTTTCTTGTTCATCCTTGGATCTGAAATCCTAGCTCGGAAGTTACAAAAATCATCTGATAGACCCCGTAATCCTATTGGTTTCCAACTAGCTAGGCTTGGAACTAGAATCCCGTTTTTGGCCTTCGCTGATGACATTATGATTTTCTCGAAGGCAAAACCTGAAAATTGTAAAGAGATTAAGGACATCATAGATGTATATTGCAAAATTTCGGGACAAAAAGTCAATTTCCATAAATCTGCTTTTCAAGTGACGAAAAAAGTTAGTAGTGCTAGGAAAACTGCTATTCAGGGAATCCTTACAATCACAAATTTGGTGTCTCTTGAAAAATATATTGGTTGCCCAATTATCAACGGGAGAGTAAACAAGAATACATTTGTTGACTTAATAGTTAGTACACAACAACAACTAACAAAATGGAAAGCAAACTCCTTATCACAAGCGGGCAGAACAACACTAATAAAGGCAAATCTAGCGTCAAAACCTAATTTTCTAATGCAGAGCTTTATGCTACCGGCACAAAGTCATAATGAACTCGACAAAATTAATCGATCCTTTTTTCTGGAATAAAGATTTTTCCTTTAAACCACTTATTGGTTGGGAAAAAATCTGTAAACCAACGAATCAAGGCGGCCTTGGTTTGAGAAAATCGAAAGATATGAACAAAGCCTTACAATTTAAGCTACTTTGGAAAATATTGGTGGAACCCAATAACTAATTGGTTAAGATTGTAACCGAAAAATACATTAAATCACAACATCTTCTTTACTACGAGAAAAAAAAGGGGTTGTTCCTGGCAATGGTCCAAAATGATTGATATCATAGACGAATTTAAAAAAGGACTAATCTGGTAAGTAGGAAATGGAGGAACAATAAAATTTTGGACGGATAAATGGATAACACAAGTTCCCTTGTGTGAAATAGTAACTTTTCAAGCAAATACTAACAAGAATGCGAACGTGGCTGATTTCATACTCCCAAATAAAACATGGAATAAGGATATGATTGAAAAATTGCTACCACCTGACCTTTCAAAGCGGATAATATCCACACCAATACCTTTAAATGAAATACAAGATAGAATGTATTGGGAAGCTAGTAAAAATGGATGGTTTTCCACAAATTTGGCTATAAATATGATTAATACAAATAAGAGGTATACAACATATGATTCTGCCTGGGTTTGGAAATTGGACACTTACCCAAAAGTTAAAAACTTCCTATGGAAAATTATAAAAAATGGGCTTCTAACTAAAACAAGACTGGCAGAAAAAGGTATTGCGATTCCTCAAGGTTGTATTCGTTGTAATGCACATACAGAGGATACTAATCATATACTATTCCGGTGTAACCACACTATGAAAATAATGGGAAAAATCAATAAGCAAACTTATAGAATTTTCCGATCCTTGAACATAGAGAATAAAAAACCACATGAATTACTAGAAGAAATCAAAAATAAAATAGACTGACTACATTTTGTCGAATTAGCAATCTCTTGGTGGAGTATATGGTTTTATAGAAACCAACAAAGCTTTACTAGACCTAACATAGACAAAGACATTATCAAGGATTTACCATTATTTATTAAAAATCAGAGTGAGTATTGGAACAAAACGAAATCATGGAACCCAGATTGTCTTGCTGGAAGTAATAATGTTAAGAACAAAACTAGAAAATATAAACGACCAATGAAAAAATGGAAAAAACCACCAGACCATGCTATCAAAATCAATATTGATGGCTCTACCAAAACAAATGGTGAATCAAGATACAGAATCATCTTTAGAAATAATAAAGGGGAACCCACTTTCGTTTGCAGCAGCAAATGTGGTATATCCACACCTTTGAAAACAGAAATCTTAGCAGTTAGGGATGCTTTGGTAAAAGCATTCGAACAAGGTATTACCAAAATTAAACTAGAATGTGATAACCTAACTGTGGTGAATGTTCTAAATAAGATTTGGCACTGCCCATGGGATATTGAAATTGTAATTTCCGATATCCTCTGTCTTCTACAACTTTTTTTCTACAGTGCAGATCTGTCATGTCTTCCGGGAAACTAATGATGTGGCCGACTACATTGTGAAGCTGGACAAGCAGTGTGCCTTGGAAGACTTACATGGAAATCTAGAACTTTTAGCTCTCATATGAAAGCATGCTATAGGCTGAGAAAATGTCTCCTCTGTGGTTTCCAGTCTAATTTTTACCTTATCAAAAAAAAAGGAGAGGCCTAAATCCTATGTGGCAACACCACGTTCAATTCGCCTATGTGTCGTCATCACATTCAATTTAATTACGTGTCGGCCTTTGAGCTATGTCACCTCATCGACCCTTAAAAAATAATAACTATATCTACACAAATCTATTAGTTGATAAAAAAACACTTTAATTTAGATTATCATATAACAATAATCATACCTTCCTATTTAACATTATCTATATAAATCTACACGTATATTTAGATTCACGGCTGATTTAAATTAATTAAGCTCAGAGTTAAGGAAAATTGATCTTAGCATAGCTTTTAATCTTTCTTCTTGAAGAATTGCATCCATTGGCCTGAAATAGTAAACTCATGTGTTAAAAAAACCCTATAAATATAGGTACAATCATAATCATCTAAAAAAATTTAAAAACAAAATAATCAACATGTCCATTCAAGTACTTAGATGCGAATAATTTGCAAACCAACCATTAAGGGTGGACTTGATAAATACCTTGGTTGTCCCATCATCAATGAACGAGTAACAAGCTCAACCTTCTGGTCCCTAATCGATAAAATAACAAATCAACTAACTAAATGGAAGGATAACACTCTGTCACAAGAAGGTAGGAAAGTATTGATCAAAGCAACACTATGGCCCAACCGAGTTATATTATGCAAAACTTCACACTACCAGCTAGCACCCACAAAAATTAGATACAATCAACAAACAGTTCTTCTAGAAAAAGGAATACAACCACAAACCTCTTATAGGATGAAATGAAATCTGCAAACCAACCATTAAGGGTGGACTAGGAATCAGGAAAAGCGAAGACATGAACAAAACACTCCAAATGAAACTAATCTGGAAACTACTCGCTCAAAACCTTCTAACATATGGGTTAATTAAGATCATCCAGGAGAAATACCTAAAAACAAAATCTATACTAGAATATGAAAGGGAAAAAAAACACAAATTATTCTTGGCAATGGAGTAATCTTACAAAACTTCTACCATAATTTAAAAAAGGACTCCAATGAGAACTAGGAAATGGAAGATCCATTAAGTTCTGGAAGGATAACTGGCTACCAATAGGGAAACTAGCCAACCTAGCAAAGGATACAACACTGATAAACAAAATGGAAACAGTGTACCACTATATAAACCAAGACAAAACCTGAAAGTAGAGGAACTGCAACAACACCTAGATAATGATATTACCACAATAATCGCAAATAAAGTTCTTCCTAATAATGAGTTTGCAGATAGACTCTATTGGAAATACAACAAAAATGGGTGGTTCACTACAAAGAGTGCAATCAACATGATATATGAAAACAAAGGATTACCTGACACCAACACAAATTGGATCTGGCAACTCGATATACCCCCCAAAGTTAAAAATTTCATATGGAAAGTTAGTAAAAATGGGACACCAACTAAAGAAAAGCTATATGAAAGGCATGTCCATGTTCCCCTAGAGTGCATCTTGTGCAACAACAGTGGAAAACTTAACACACCTCTTATTTCTATGCCCTCATACCAAACAAACATTACGAAAAATTGACCCACATATAGAACAACTGATTAAACAATATAGATACAAACAACAAAAACCCAACACAATTATTAAACGAAACTATGGATAAATCCAACTTAAAAGTAATGGAAACCTTATCAATATGTTGGTGGAGCATCTGGTACCAGAGAAATCAAAAAATATTTGATGACCAAAACAAGAATACAATACCGAATCTCACAGACTTCATAAAGAAACAACAACAAGACTGAAAAAATGCTAAAATTGAAATGGAAAGCAAGAAAAATCAAAAATTGTGGGACTAGTAACTAGAAGAAAACAATAGAACATTAAATGGACAATACCACCCCCTAACGTATAAAAACTCAATTCATACGTATCCAAAAATACACAAGGGCATGCCACATACAGCTATATCATTCAAGACCATGAAGGCCAACACATCTCAATGGCCAATGGTGCCTTGGGAAACATCTCCCCTTTACTAGATGAAGCACTATCGATGCGACATGGCATCCGAGACGCAATTCATCTAGGGATCTCGGATATCGAGATTGAAGGCGATAACTTCTGCCTAATCAATGCCTTAAATGGCAAATGGGACTGCCCGTGGAAAGTTGAGCTTGTTATCTCCGATATACTTCTTGACTTGCGACAATTCTCATCCTGTCGCATTACCCACTTCTTCCGTGAAATCAATATTGTGGCCGACTTTATAGCAAAACTTCACCACATATCAATTTCACCAAACAGTGCAGCCATTCCAGATCTTTACAATCTCATCCGAAAGGATGCTCTAGGGAGGCCCACCTCAAGATAGAGTAGCCCACCTAATCTCTTTCTTAATAAAAAAGTACTTAGATGTGAATAATTTGTCTGTATTTGTACGTATAACGAATCTTTATTAAACGATTTTTCTAAATGATTTTTTATCATAAACTGATTTTACTAAATGATTTTTTAATTAAACGATTTGACTATGTCTTAAAAATATGATAATTATAAATTCTATTAAGATAGAAATAAAAATTATTATATAGAGAAAATTTTTATTTCACTTTTTAATATAATTATTTCTCACCACAAATTTAACAAAGTCAAGTCTTTTTTTTTCTTTTCAAAACAAATATTTTGTGTGGAGCAAAAAAAACACCTACATATAAAAAAACTAATCTTTATGTTATAGGCTGTCATTTCATATACGCTTCTTTTTTAAGTTAATTTGAAAATTTATCTAATATCTTTAAATTATATTTATTTTGATTAATAATATTATGTAATCATTTGATTTTATATAAAATAAGATATTTGAAAATATTCAATTTATTTCCTAAGATAACGAACTATATTCAACTTTGGTTTGGACAACTATGACGACACTTTTCATTTATTATTGTCCTTCTTATAGTATGACATTTTTATGAATACTAATGTATAAAAATTAATCATTTTTTAGTACCACTCAAAAGTATTTGACTTTGTATATTTTAATATCATATTATTAAAAATATATAATAAATTTAATCACGTGCTTAACACGGACGATGCTAGTTGTCCTCTAAAAAAAGTTCATTGGTACGATATAGAGTGAAAATTTGGAGCAAGTAATTACAATATTTATTTCTTGCTTGGAAAAAATCTTCCTAAAGACTTTCGTTTTAGCCCTATCTAATTTGTAAGGTTACCCTTACTCACAGATAACAAGAGCTCTCCGGCCAAAGTATTGTCTATTTATTAATTTATAGGTTGTGCAATAAAATGAATCAAGTTATTTATTATTAAAAAAATTACTCTAAATAATACCAACTATTCACTATCAACCCAAAATAATACAAACTTATAAATTTACTAAGAGTGATACCAACTATACATATATTTATCATTTACAATACATTTCTTTTTCCTGCAAAAAATTCGACAAAAGTGATGACATGTCTCCCGGAAAATGCCGACTAGATTCAGTTGGTAATTTCTTACTTCAATTTATGCTAAAAAAACAAAAGAAATATTGAAAATGATTAAAAAGTTAAAATTCCATGACACTGTGAAGTAAGGATGGACAAAAGTAGACCGGACCGTTACGGTCCGGTCCACGGTCCGGGAATTTTACATTTTCGGACCGGTCAGACCGTAAAAATTAAAAAAAAAAAAACAAACATTTTTGAGGGTAATTTTTACGATCCGGATCGTAATCAAACCCTTTAAATGCTAAAAAATATGAAATCCGGTCTTCCCGATCCAGACCGTAAAGGATCGTAACGGACCGTTACGGTCCGATCTATAGTCCATACTTTAAAATGTTTACGGTTCGGATGCCCATCTTTAATGTGAAGACCTTCTATCATATCCCTAGTAGTTTGAGCATATACCCCACTGGATTTCATCAAGTGTCAGTGTTCGATAGTACAGCCTCGTCTTCGCCGGCCACCAAGCAACTCCTAACAACTACAATTCTACTACACTGGAAGATATGGGTTAACTTGGGTGAGTTTGGGAAAGCCCCAAATTGAGTTTTAAAAACCCTAAAAATTAGTGAATTAAGTCCAACTTAAATCTTCTTATAATTTGGGCGATTGGTGGTTGGATGTTGTTGTATGTGGATCGAATTTGTGTTTGTTGATATAAATTCATGTATTTGTGAGGGGATTGATGAGATCTTGAGAGCATTTTTACGAATGAATGTATAATATGATGTGAGGTTGCTGAGACTTTTGTGCTTGTGAGTCTCTGGTGGTGGGTGGAGGCACTGCGACAAGCCTGTGAGGTCATCGAGTCACACTAGCGGCGGCACCACGGCATGTGGGAGAAGGGAGCAGGGAGTGGTGTTGGAAATTGAGTTGAGCTAAGGGGTGAGAGACGGAGGAGGGAGATAGGTCGAATTTGGTTATTGGAGGAGGAGGCGGTGGCGATCGGAAAAGGGTAAGACGGAACAAGCGTCGAGAGAGCGGTGAAGCATCTTCATTGTTGCTCGTTGTGTTGTAGGGGCAACATGTATATATATACTAGTTTAAACCCTCGCCGACTTATATTTATGAAAGAAAAATTTAGTATACGAATAAACATCACATGAATACAAATTAATGACTATGTGATTATAAAAGATAAGATATATATGAAATGAGAATATACTGACATGTAAACTGTAGTTATATTAGATTTTTTCCAAACATTTACATACTAATAGAAAGAAAGTGTTTGGATTTATATATATAACATTATAGAAAAAAAATCACTCGAAATATATGTAAAAATTATGATTGTACATGTTACTTAATCATATCTCAAGATTTTTTTTTTTTGTATATTTAGAGTGAAATAGTATCCGAGATTGAATTTATGAATCGAAATATACTATTTTTTTCTTCAATTCAATAGGTTAGTACGATGTTATTTGTCAATCTTTCAACAATATGTTACTGATGATATGTTTAGATCTATATTATTTTTAAAACTTCTTAAGTTTGTTGATAGAATATTACTTTTGTTAGCTTTTTTTTTATTACCTTTTGTAATATTCAATTCAGGTTTTAGACATTGAGATGATATTATTGAAAATAAAATCATATTAATTTACTCATTGTTTTATTATTATATATATATAGACCTGTCAAACGGGTCAAACGAGTCGGGTTCGGGTTTAAGCACATCGGGTCGGGTCGGGTTCGGGTCGGGTCGGTTGCGGGTCAGAATTTGCGGGTCGATTATGGGACGGGTCGTTGCGGGTCAGGTACGGGTACGGGTTCGGGTCGACCCAGCGGGTCGAGAACGCCATGTCAAAATTTTATAAAATGATTATTAAAATAATATTTTAATTAAATCAAAAAATCAAAAAAAATTAATATATTAATAACAAAATATATTATAATGTTTAATATATAAAATAAAAACACATTTGTAATGACCAAACGGGTTAATGACCCAATCCAGAAATTTTCGGGTCGAACGGGTCGGGTCACTTTTGACCCAATATTTTTCGGGTCGGGTCTCGACCCAGCAAACGCGGGTCGGGTTTGCGGGTCGGGTCAAATTTTGACAGCTCTATATATATATGTTGGGCATTTATATTATCGTAATTATTAATAAACTAAATTAATTCAATTGGAGAATCAAATAAAACCCAATTGAATTATATTTCAAATATGTATATTGATATTTTCATACATATTTTTTATTCATCATCAATTATTTCAAGTTCATAAATAATTTGTAATTAAATCTTGAAAATGTGAAATCTATCAAGTGGATTTTATTTCTATCAAATTTACGTGGGTTTATTTAAAATTCAAAATGTGAATGCATTGTAAGTAAATAAAAAATCATTAAAAATATATGTTATCTAAAGGCTGTTATTAATTAACTTAAGTGGGTTCACTAATCTTGTTGCTATGTTAATATACTAATTAACTTACATGAGTTCATTTAATTTGCTAATAGTTTGTCACTAATTCGTGACATTTACCAAAAAAATCATTAAATTATATGGTATCTAAAGTTAAGTATATAACCTAACCTTATACAATATTTAATATTTAAATTAATTAATTAAATATTTTTTTGATGATGTTAAATGCCAATTAATGTTATTGTTGCATTAACAAAAATATATGTATCACATTTACATTTCCATCAAATAGAAAATTACATTAACATTTATTGCAAAAATAAGTTAGTTTGATGAAATTTTGGTCAAGATTTGATAAGATTTTAAAATTTAGAGCTAATTAATTTGAAAATCTTGTTAAGGTCTTTTTTGTTAATTTATATTTTGTTGATTATTTAATATAATAATAATAAATAGAAAAAAGGGAAAAAAAATAAAACTTTAACAACTTGAGCCTAAAAACACTCCAGTGACTTAAAAAGAGCGAGCTTTAATATAGATATATAGATATGTGGGGGAAGATGAGCTCTTTTTTTATTTTTTCATTATTGCGTTAAATTAGAAATTATTTTCTGAGAGCCAAGTCAATATTTTGACCGAATTCTCTACCGGAAAAAGAATGGTGCTATTATTGATAAACATATGTATAGTAGGTATCATTTATAGTAAATTTAAAAGATTGTATTATTTTGGGTTCAGAGTGAATAGTTGGTATTATTTAAAGTAATTTTGCCATTATTATTTAATTACAAAAATAAGGTATTTCCATGACCCTATTTTGTCGATTATTTTTATACAAGACAAACATTAGGGTCCCATCAAGAAGATAATGGCATCCTTGAATCATCGCAATGATTTTTACAAATTATTTACAAAAGTTATTACAAGTAGAATTCAGTTGATTGAATTCTTGTCTCGAAATCCAAGAGTCTCCAACCGATATATTGGTCTGAGAAAGTATAATATACATCTTTCTAAGAGTGACATGATTGATGGTGATTTTTGCAAGATGATCAATTGCGTAGTTGGCTTCCCTGACACAATGGAACAGTAGAAAAGATTCAAATGAAGAAAACAAAAATTGAATATCTAGGACAATTGCACGGATCTCCCAAGGAACTTTCCAAGTTCCCTTGACAGAATTGATTATAATAAGTTTATCTTCTTCAATAACTATTTTTTTAATATTGAGAGCTATGAATTTACGAATGCCATGGAGTGCCTCAAGCACTTTTGTTTGCAGAATGATAGTACTAGGTATTTGTTGACGATCAACAAACAAAATTTTATATCGGAGTTACGAATTATGTAACCGAGAGGTCAGATCATGTCTTTTGGAACCGTCAAAATTAATTTTAACCCATCATTGTTTTGGTTTCTTCCATATTTTACTAGTTATACATCATTTCTTGCGTTGTGTATATGTTTTGGGAGGTTTGGAGATAGAGGAAGAGGATACCCAACTATGATAATGAAACACAATTTCATTTACAAGGTATGTGTTATGATGAGAGTTATTTTGTCGAAATATAATAGAATTACGGTGTTTCCATAGGAGACACCAAAGAAAAAAAAATGTTATGTAGAAGTGTTAGATGTTCCAAAAAAATCTCGGTCAGTATAGAAGTCCGTACTATGTTGAAAAATAAATTGTTTATCAAGACGGTTTTCAATGTTGTGAATCAACCTAAGAGTAAAGAAACATGCAAAGAAAAGATGGTTAGTATCTTCAATGTCAGCATTACATAGCACACACTAATACATAACTGTGGAAAAATGGCGATTTAACCGTTTTGTAGTAAGAAGAGAATTAGAGATAACTTTCTATAGAAAGTTTTGTATTTTCGGAGGAATATTAAGTATCCAAATCCAGAAAAAGGGATCATAGACGGAATGGAAGGGGGGGGGGGGGGGGTGAGTCAGATATCTTACAGATTTGACAGAAAAAATCCCTCCTTAGATAAATTCCAGATAATGTGATCATCAACGTGAATTTGTGGTATATGTATTTTCAAGATTTTGTGGATCGCAAAAGAAGGAAGATATTGTTCAAGTTTCAAAATATCCCAGTGATGATCTAGAGTAATGAAATGTGAAACTTTTAAATTGATATATCCATTACCAAAGTATGGAAGTAAATCACACTCTGGGATCCAACTATCTTTCCAAAAATTGATAGATTGACCATTTCCTAATTCCCAACAAATTCATTTCTTAAAAATGTCATGAATATGAATAAGTTTGGAAATTATCAAGATTGTTTTGGTTTCTTCTTATAAACGAAAAAAATCGAGGAGCTAAGATATTTTTCAGCGATAATACGAACCCACAAGCTATCAGGTTCAATGAATAATTTCCATAGTAATTTCATTTGCAAGGACTTATTCAAATTTTCTACTTTATGGAGACCAAGATCACCCTCAAATTTAGGACGACATATATTGTCCCAGATAATAAGAGGGTGATATCTTTGACTTTGTTTATTCCAAAATAAATCTTTGTTAATTTTATCAATGTTGTTGCATACCAATGTGGGTAATAGGAAACTTTGCATTAAATATTTGACTTTAGAAAGGAGATTTGACTGAATAAGTATAGATTTGCCTGCTTGGGAAAGGGAAGTCTTTTTCCACTAGGAGAGCTTTTTTGTAAGACTCAATAAAGAATAGTCAAATATTTGTTTTTTGACTCGACCTTTGATAACAGGGATTCCTAGATAGTTTTTCGTAGAGTTAGTAATATGGATATTAATAGTGATGCTAGGGATGCAAGTTTGTTGAGAAGATATGTTTGAGGAGCTTTGAAATGTACTCTTATGAAAATAAACGCAAGGCCCGATTTATGCTTAAAATTATCCAAAAGAATTTTATTATAAAGCATATTAGTGTGAGTAGTATTTTCTAGAATTAAGGTGTCATCTGCAAAATTAAGAAAGGGAATGCAAGTACCATTTCGAGTTAATTGAATACCTACTATGCGATTATGCTTTTGAGATTCGAATGAAAGGGTACGGGATACAAACTCTACCGACAATATAAAAATAAAAGGAGCAATAGGGTCATCTTGTCGTAGATCACAAAAAGGTCTAAAATATGGCATGGTTACGTTCATTATTAACTAAGACTGAAAAAGAAGTGGAGGTAATATAGGTCATCAATAGTTATACCCAATTAGGAGAGTTACAGAATTTAAGAATCATTTGCATGATAAAATTCCAATTTAATTTGTCGTAGTCATTTTCCATATCTAACTTTAAAGTCATCCAACCATTTTTCCCCTTAAATCTTTGTATGAAATGCGAGGAAAATTTCATGAACAATTAATATGTTGTCTTGAATTAAGCGTCCTTCAACGAAAGCACCTTGAAGGGGATTAATTAATAGGGATAAAAGCACTTTCACTTCATTGGGCATAATTTTGCTTATAATTTTATAGATTGTGTTACAAAGACTAATTGGACGATAATGTTTAATTGTAAGAGGGTTATTGTTTTTAGGAATAAGGGATACAAATGAATGCGCACATTCTTTTAGAAGCTGTACAAAATGAAAAAAGAATTGGACAACGTAAATGACCGATTTTCCCACAATAGGCCAATAAGTTTGGTAAAATTCAACAGGGTATCCATCTGGACCCGGAGTTTTGTTTTTAGGTAGATCAAAAACCACTTGTTTTATTTCATAGGGTGAAGGTTGTTTCATTAGTAATGTATTATCACTAGGGTTAACAAGGTGGGGGGTAACTGATAAATCGTCGACAGTTGTATTATTTTGAGATGTTGGGGTTAATCGTGTTTTTGATTCATTTGAAATAGAAGTATGTCATGGTGATCATGTAGTGTGAATCCATCATGTGTTTGGAATGATGTAATATTTTGTTTATAGGTCCTTATTTTCATGATACTTTGATAGTAATTTGTGTTTTTATCATTATTAATGATATGGTTAGTTTTAGCACATTATTTCTAATAAGAGTGTTGAAATTCAAATAATTTGGTATACTTTTAGAGATGTCGGCTATATCTAGCTGCAATGATATGGTTGTTTATATCTTGAAGATACATAGTTTATAATTCGAGAAGTTTAGTTTCAATTTGTTTTAATTGTTCGAAGTTGTTATTGATTTTATTTTTAGCCCATATTTTAGAATAGGATTATAGTAATTTTTATTTCATAGAGAGTTTGAATATAAACGACCCTATTTAGTCGAGTTGAAGGGCGTTGAACCTTCTACAATTAGGGCTAAAATTATTATCCTTTTTTATGAATACGCCAAACACATTAATTAACATCGTACCATTTTTATCATCCCTTATCACACAAAATAATGAAAATATATTAGTATTTTTTAACTCTTTTTTATTTGTCAAGTATTTATCATCTCTTATCATATATTATTTGTTATTAAAAATCGGTCTTCTTATCCTATGTCCTTAAAATATAAATTAAAAATATTTATTTTAAAATTACAATTTTTAAAAAATGTTTAAACTCATTTATATAAAAAAAAATTCTTAAGTTTATAATATTTAAATAGATTTTTTTATGAGGAAAGAGTTAGACTGGGTTTAGTACCTATTCGTAGTTCAGCCTAGAGTATCATTGCGGATAAGAACCCAGAGTTCTAGATCAAAGTTACAATCTGACACCTACGTTGAGAAGTTAAGTTTAACAATTCTATCAGTAGATTGGTTAACCTCTCGAAAAAACGTGTTTAATGTGAACTTCCTAGAAGGAATGTAGATCGATTAGAATATCGACAAAAACATTTCAGTTTTCCAAGGACAAACTCATATATCTAAAATAGAATAAATAAGCAAAACGTTGTCTCATTCAATTTTAAATAAATCTTTCAATATTAAGCTGTTTAATCCTTAGGGCAAAAATGTTACAAAAAACGTTTAAAAAAAGGAGACTAGCTATTATGACGATGATGGCTTCATCGTAAATAATCAAGGCAACATGGGTGATTAATTAGGCGAATTAATAAATTGAAGCCAAAAGAAACGGGGTTTATCCCTCACCACCCAAATGTCAAGTTGAGAAGTGTCACCCTCCCAACTAGTTACGCTTTTGAAATGCTTTATCGGTTGTTAATTATATTTCTATAGCAATCAAGCATTAATCAATTTAAAAAATTGTCGCAAAAGCTACGATCTTTCTGGTTTAATTTATAACGTACTACTCATTTCTTTAGTAATTTTAGGTAGTGCCGTACGAGCAATGATGCGTCTCATAGCTTCCTGATACTATTGCTTAAATTAATGCTAATAAACATAAATTAATTACAATAATTATGTAACTAAATAATAATTAATGGGGTGCTCGGGGTGGGCATTTGAGTATGGGCACCAACAGAAGCAGCAGAAGCCCACGATGACCCTCTGCTCCCAAACAGCTTAGCAATAGTGAAAGTTGTTTTGGCCTGTTTAAATTATACGAGCACTAGTACTAATTTTTTCAACCAAAAAAATAATAATATCATCACCTTGATATTACATATTTACCACCCAAAATGGTTGCTTAATTTACCAAGCACTACTACTAATTGTTTTGATTCATATATTGGATACTAAAACACTTTAACGGATTCAATATTTTGCTTAGGAAAAACTCTTGTCTTTTGCATTACAGCATAGGCACATATATACAAGTTTACAGGGCAGTTACAGTTTGACAGTTTACTAAACATAACTACCCTTTAACTTCCACAACTGAATTGTCTGCCCAACTGTCATAACCGAATGATTTCCCAAACTGTAAATGAAATAATACAGAACATAATATAGCAAATAATCTTAGTCGAATAATATGCTTAACAGATACCGTTTACAAAATTTTTAATTATAAATATAATTCATACTATTTCCCATGGCATACATGAAAATGAATTTATTTCAAATACTAATAATATGTTAATAAAATTTTCGAAATCAAATATGTTTGTGGTATTGAAAAAGGAAAACTATTTGTACAGTACTCATAAAAAATGTCAGAGCATGGATAGAAAACAATAATCAAAAAGATTCATCATAATTTTTCAAGCTAGAGTTGGTTGTTAAATAGAAGTCATATCTAAAATACTTACAGAACGACTGAAAACTATAATCCCAAAATTAATACATCCACTCCAAGCAGCATTTGCTCAACAAAGAAGTATACAAGACAATGTACTCATTGCACATGAGATTTTCCATTCTTTCCGAGCCAAAAAAGGAAGGATGGGTTGCACAGAAACTAGATATGAAAAAATCATATGATAGAGTTTACTAAGAATTCTTACTACAAACTCTTAAAAAAATCGGCGTCTGCAACAAATTCACAAACTAGATTAAGGAATGTATCCAAATAGTATATTTCTATGTGCTTGTAAATAATGGGCCCACGAAACAATTCTTCCCCGAGAGGGGTCTGAGACAAGATTGCCCCCTATCCCCTTTCCTATTCATTCTAGGAGTAGAAATCCTTTCGCGCCAACTAGAAAAAGCAGTTTGTACCAAAATAAAGCAAATTATTGATGACTACTGTGAAGTATCACATCAACTCATCAACTTCAATAAATCAACATTCCAAGTAGCAAAAAACACAAACCAATCAGCCATATCGCAAATTCAACAAATTCAAAATGTAGTACCTATCAGCGGTCTGGCAAAATACCTTGGTTGCCCTATCATTAATGAAAGGGTAACAAGCTTCACTTTCCAACCCCTTATTTCTAAAACAATAAACCAACTTACTAAATGGAAGGCTAACACACTGTCACAAGAAGTAAGAAAAGTCTTGATTAAAGCAAAACTATTGGCCCAACCAAGCTACATCATGCAAAACATTATGCTACCAGTCAACACCCACAAAAAACTAGATACAATCAATCGACAGTTTTTTGGAACAAGGAAAATAACCACAAACCCCTCATATGATGGAATGAAATCTACAAACCAACTAGGAAGGGAGGACTAGGGATCAGAAAAGGTGAAGACATGAATAAAGCACTTCAAATGAAATTAATCTGGAAACACCCGCTGAGCCTACCAACATATGGGTTAAGATCATCCAGGAGAATTACCTAAAAACGAAATCAATACTAGAATACGAGAGGAAAAAGAACACAAATTGCTCATGGCAATGGAGTAATCTTACAAAACTTATACCATAATTCAAAAATGGCCTCCAATGGGATCTAGGAAATGGAAGATCTATTAAATTCTGGCAGGATAACTGACTCCCAATAGGAAAACTAGCGAACATGGCAAAAGATACAACTCTTATAAATAAACTAGAAACAGTAGACCAATATATAAACTAGGATAAAACCTGGAAAAAGGAGGAATTGCAAATACACTTTGACAACGATACTGCCACAACCATTGCAAATAAAGCACTACCTAATAATGTATTTGAACACTATTCTATACTGGAAATATAACCGAAATTGTTGGTTTTCCATCAAGAGTGCAATTAACATGATTTATGAAAACAAAGGACTGTCTGCAACCAATGTAAATTGGATCTGGCAACTCGATATACCCCCCAAGATTAAACACTTTGTAATATCCCTCAAATTTTTAGTAAGGACATTTGGGTAATTTTTCCCAACTTTCGTTCAATAATTATTTCGCTTTCAGTGGAGTTCGGATTTTCCGTAATATCCATGATCTCCGAAATAATTCCCTGAGTGGTATAAAATACATTCGATGTATTTTCGGGACTTAGAATATTTGTTTGGATACAAACATATAATTTCCGGGGTTTAAAACCCATACCAAATCTTATCCGTGGACAAACTTATCTTCCAGTGTATCAATCTTATCCCTGTAGCTCCACTTGTTGCGTTGGTCGGCTCCACTTGATCCCTTGTCGAAGCTTTGTCCCCTCCCTCCTTGGCTTATAATTGAACCCGATCTGGAGGTTGGTGAGCAGGAGATCAAACCTCATATCTCCCCATCTCTCCCTCTCCATATCTTCCCGCCGGCGTGCTGTGGAGGTGTCGTTGTCGCGGGCACCGCTCGACCACCCCTGTGCGAGCCGAGAGCCACCGCGAGTCACCCTTCATTCTCCCCTGGTCGCGCTGATCTCCTCCATCTTCCCCGGCGAGCCGTTGTGCTTCGCCGCCTTGTCGAGCTCCTTCTCGTCTCCGGCTTCCCCTATTTCGCCTCTGCGCTCCGCCGAGCCCTGTGCGAGCTCCTGCTGCCGTTGTGCTCACCGTCACCGAGCAGAACCTCCCGGCGCCGAGATCCCCATCGAGTCGAGCCCTACGTATTCCTCTGTTTTTGTTGTCTGTTATGGCTCGTGAATTCGACAATTTGGAAGACGATGAATAGTGGTGGAGTGGGTCCCCCGTGTTGTTTTGTTCTGTTGGGCCGAAGGCCCATTAAGCCTCCAGTCCAGATTTAACCCGAAATTATTCGAGCGGTATAATTTCGATCCCCTTTCGTCCGTATTTTTCTTTAGGAAAATTTAATAAATATTTTTATGATTTAATATCATAAAAAATTTATTAAATATAATTCCTTAAATTCGTCCAGTCAAATTAATTGATAGATAATTAATTTGTCAGTTACAACGTTATCTGTTGGGTCGCGTGTGGACTCGTACTCTGCTAGGAATATTCTGAAGCTTAAGCCATATCCTCAGAAAGGATATCTTCAATAGTCGTCTCGTCTAGATTCATCGCCGAATCTACTCCATGCAAGTGGCGGTTCGCTCTTGCTCATCATTCCATATTTCAATTAATTATCAATTGTTTAGTTGTTAATTAATTTGGGATGATTTACTGATTTATTGTTCGTTAGGAACAGCTTTGTTAATAATTGATTAAAAGATGATATTATATTAGGTTGTATATCTGCTAGAACAATGCTAGTATAAATATATGTTTATGATGTTGGCCATGTTGGCTTTGATGTGGACTATTACTGTGTTGAACTGTTAGTTAACATGAGTATTCGTAGGAACGCTTGGACTTTGCGAGGTCCATTCATTTCTTTATAACTTGGCAAATAACAGGGTGATCAAGACCCTATGCCAAACTTTCTGGTCATGACCAACCGTGATGTGGATATAGAGGCTTGGACTGTGCGATGTGGATATAAAAGCTTATAACGTGATGTGGGTTTTGGAATTAAATCAGATAAGTGCTCTTGATGCACATAATTAATATACCTTCGGCGAATAGTGCAGCTAGGCGATAGTGGAGCTAGGAAAACTTGTCTTAACTTTTAAATCGCTCGTATGCGATACTGTGATTAATTAAGTTTCCCAACATTTGTCATATTTCCGATAAGACTCAATTCATTGGAGTCTTCTTTTGGGATTGATTGCTATGAGATTCGGTCTCCAGAATCTTCTCTTAATCATGCCTTTTCATATATTCTAGTAGAGTATGGTGGTTGACTATCGTACTCGACTATTATTCGAGGAACGACGAGTCTAACCTAATACGACTACTTCGAACCACTCTGCTTTGTATCCTTGCATAGTCTTTCATTAGACTAACCAACCGAAATTATTCTCTGCATGGTTGGCTGGTGTCATCCGTTCGATTCGGCACATCAGATAAGTTGTCGTTCCATAAAGGCTAGAAGCGACTATGAAGGGAGATGATGTTTTAAAGAGTTTTATCTAGGTTGAGGATCCTTGTCGGGTGATCATTGCGATCAAGACCCTTTGTTAACTATTTAAAAGACTTCTGCTGTGTTAAATAGGTCTTGTATTAAGACTACTCTGTATTTTGACTTCCGCTGTATTTCTGATGTATTTGGAATTATGTTGTAATTCCAAGACTATGGTTTAAATGAAAGTTATGATATTTGTATCATAACTGTTGTTTTATGATTTATTTAAACTGGTAAAGCCTTGGGTGACATCGGACAGAACGTCTGAGGTCACTGGCGGTAATGCCTTTAAGGTTATATATTTGGGGGTGTTACACACTTCATATGGAAAGTGAGCAAAAATGGGATACCAACTAAAGAAAGACTATATGAAATGTATGTTCCTGTCCCACTAGAGTGCATCATGTCCAACTATACAGTGGAGAACTTAAAACACCTTCTGTTTATATGCCCCCATACCAAACAGGTACTAAGAAGAATTGACCCACATATAGAACAACTAATCAGCAACATGGATACAGATAACAAAAACCCAACACAATTACTAAACGAAATCGTGGAAAAGTCTAATTTGAAAGTAATACAAACCCTATCAATATGTTGGTGGAGCATTTGGTACCAAATAAACCTAAAAATATTCGAAGACCAAAATAAGAATACGATACCGAATCTCATTATGTTCATTCAAAAACAACAACAAGATTGGAAAAAGGCCAAATTGGAAAAAGATCCCTTGGAAAAGCCAAAAACTGTGGGGCAATCAACTAGAAGAAAATGAAAGAACATTAAATGGGCGAAACTACCCATTAACGTATACAAACTAATCTTAGATGCATCCAAAAATGCCCAAGGACCTGCTAGATATGGCTACATCATTCGGGACCATGAAGGCCAACCAATTTCTATGGCCAATGGTGCCTTGTGGAATATCTCTCCTATCCTAGCTGAAGTGATCTCTATGCGTCATGGCATCCGTGACGCAATTCAACTAGGGATCTCAGATATCGAGATCGAATGCGATAACCTATGCCTTATCAATGGCTTAAACGGCAAATGGGACTGCTCGTGGGAGATTGAGCTCATAATTTTATATTTACTACTCGACTTGCGATAATTCTCATCCTGTCGCATTTCCCATATCTTCCAGGAAATTAATGATGTAGCCGATTTTATAGCTAAACTTTACTACTAATCAATTTCACCAGACAGTGCAGCCATTCCAGATCTTTACGATCTCATCCGCAAGGATGCTCTAGGGCTGCCTACCTCGAGATAGAGGTACCCCCCTAATTCCTTTCCTTATAAAAAAAAGAGACTTCTCACTTAGTATATACATGGACTGATAAATATGATTAGGTTGATGAATTAGTACATATATTTAAATGGGTTTGGATCAGGTGAGAATGACAATTGAGGTGAGAAATAAGAATATGTTATAGTTCTTGGATGGAAAAAATTCAAGGGTTAGGATTATAACTTTTTAAGTGGTCCTGTGCATGACAAATGACCACTTAAATAATTTGACTTAGATATATGATCGATCACCATGACCGGTCAAACCTGTCACCGGTCGGTCAACGTCAGAGAACGTCAGCATTGACGAGACAATTTTTTTTTTGTTTCTTAGGCTAGTTTTTTACCTCGGGTCAAAAAAAGTATATTGTATGTGCATATTAATGTATTGTGTGTTCATATTTTTTTGATAAAGAAAGAATTTGAATTACCCTACATGATAATGTAGGATTAATCAAGAGGCCGATAAATCGGCGAACCGGATAGAATAAATCAACTAAACAAGCAAGGAAATTACAACAATGCAAATAAAGAGCCTAAGCGAACTAGGGAGAAAGGAGAGCAAAGAACGATCGAAAGAAAGCGCCGCCGAAAACCGGGTCAAACAGGATCAATCCTGCGGAAGTGCTGAATGCACTACCATGACGTTGCCCCTCTTCAAAGAGAGATCTCCAGGAGTCTCAACCATGACGTTACCCCCACAAAAGAGGGATCTTCAAGAGCCTTGAGCACGACCACAACCACGACCGAACCAACTCAAACTCCACCCTAATTCAACTCTATAAATGCATCGAAGAATTGATACCCAGCTTGAATGCACGAGATAATAAAATGAGTTATGCTCAGCAAATGAGCACTCACTTTAAAAAAATGATAATATTGATTGTTGAAATATAATTATTTATGTTTGTTTTGTGTTGACAAAATGAGTTTAAGGCCATAGATGAACCGACTCAAAAACACAAAGCCCATTAATGGGTCGAGTCCAATTTTGTTTACCATTTTTTGTTAGTTTTATTACAATGTTTCCAATACTTGTTTGACAAGTATTGTTGAGAAATGCATAAGACCATCTTCAATGGTGGTACATTGGGTATCATAAGTAATTTTAAAAAGATAAATAAAAAAGAATGTAAGAATTGGTTATAGAATCAATGTAATAAGTGGAGAGAGGTATCATGAAGATGATACCCACTCTTAGAGCATCTTTAATCATAATATTCATAGTGGGTACCATATCTAATTAAAAAAATTAAAAGTAAAAAATATATCAGATTTTTTTATTGAATCAATAAAGGAGTACCATCTGCATGGTACTCCTCTCTACTTTTTTGCCTTGATTCACTTAAAAATCTGACATTCTTTTATATTTTACTTTTTTTTTTAATGTGTATGATACTCCCAATCTCATTGTTAAAGATGGTCTTACACATATGACACAAATTAATGACAAGTGTCTTATTTTTTTTGGTTTATAATTTTTTTATATTAAAAGCAAAGGGAAAAGATAAAAAGAATTATGGGTCCACAAGAAAAGTAGATTAGAAAAGTAAAATAAGATACTCTAACAAATATCACTAATGTGAGATAGAGTATCATAAAATGAGGTGGAAGAGAGAGAAACTCCAAAAGTAAAATATGATACTTAAAATGGGTATCACCATTGAAGATGCTCTAAAGGTAAGTTTCATTTATTGACTTTTTTACCAAGTGACATTACCAAAACTTGCAGAGCAAGTAGAGATTTTAATTTTCATTATTATTATTTATTAATTGAAAGTTTCAAGATTTGATGTTTCAACAAGTTGAGTGAATAAGCACCATCAGTGACGAGACAAATAATGTTGGGCATGGTGGAGTTCAGCTCAAAAGGTGATCAGTCGAAGGGGGAGACTGTTAGGAACTCTGTACGTCTTGGGAACTGCGGTAGGGAACTGCTGCAGAACACGACTCTCCAAGGGACCAATCGATGACGGCTGTATTCGGATAAGATTTGAATCGTGATGAACACTTTCCGAAATCAGTATTTTGCCCCTTATAAGCCTCAGGGAATCCGCAAAATCTGAAGTGAGATAAGACAAATCTACTAGTTCCTTTCAAGGCTTCTGAAGAGAACTAAACTTATAGAAATTGTGTTTTGGATTTCAACTTTCAGTAAGTTCAGCAAGTTCTGTAGAATGACAGATAACTTGTGTATGTCCAACACTAAATCCCAAAATCCTTTATATAGGCATTAGGGAGAACTTCCAGAATCATTTACGGAAGTTATAGGAAGTTACAGCGGCAGTTGAAAACGGTTACCAACTGATTTCAGCGGTTATCAACCGTTCCCAACAGACACACTACAGTTACCAACGGTTACTTTCAGTTACAAAACAGTTATGACGGTTATAGCGGTTACATAGTTGGTTTTACCAACAGTTACAAGCACATTAAACACGTGCCAAGAAAATCAATCAGCCATACACATGTGTCTAGTCCCGTAAAAGGGAAATAACGCTCAGTTCCCTTCACATGAAGTGAACTAATATCTAGTTCCCTTTACTGAAACTATTTCCAGGGAACTAGAGCTTTATACAAGCTGTTTCAAGGGAACTTGACCCTTACATGTAACATATACTTTGTTTCCCTCTAGAACTCAAGTCGTTTACACAAGCGTGTACTCCACACACCCGAGCTCGTATTATAACGAAATGAGTTCCCTTAGTGTCACATGATGTAACACCCCCAAAACTTAACCCTTTTGGAAAGGTATTACCGCCAGTGACCCCAGTGTTCCTTACCGAGATCACCCAAGGCTTTACCAAATAAATACAATTTATGAAATACAATTGATACACAAAGATCAAGCAATAAATTCCAAAACATAACATTGTCGAGGAAACAAGAGTTACGGGATTACAACCCAATCCCGAATAGGCCAAACACAGAGTTCAAACAAAGTACAGCGGAAGACAAATAAAAGATTTTACAAACGGGGTTGTGATCGTGATGATCACCTGCCCAAGGATCTCAACCTGATTAAAAGCAATTATTAAAACATCCAAAAACAATCGTCGTCTTCATAGTCAATCTAGTCTCCTCAAATCTTCACTCTATCTGATGTGCCGAATCGAACGGATGACACCAGCCCACATGCGGAGAACAATGTTCGTGGGTTAGTCTACTTGAATAGACTAGCAAGGGTAAAAAGCAGAATGGTTCGAGTGATCGTAACCGTTTACTATCATTGTCCCTCGAATAATAACCGAAGGGACGATACATAACCCGACAATTTCACGGAATAACAACAAGAGGTATGCATGAGAGAAGATTCTGGAAGACTTCATCTTCACAGAAATCGACTCGAAAAGAGACTCCAAGAGATTGAGTCTTTAAGGAAATATGACAAATCTGGAATGATTACAGGATCATACAATGATGATTTAAAAGTTGACTGAGATGCTTCGGTTCACGACCAACCTCATCGCCTACAGCGAATCCAGATTGGAAAGAGAACGTACTACATTCAAGTCTAGATCTTACAGAACCACATAACGATTTAAAAACTGACTAAGATGTTTCGGTTCACGACCAACCTCATCGCTTACCACGAATCTAGATTGGAAAGAGAACGTACTCTGATCAAAAGTCAAGACGAGCTTTCCTAGCTGCACTAAAGCTTAGCTGCACTACTCGCCGAAGGTATATTAATCATGTGTACTCGGGCACTTATCTTATTTAATTCCAAAACGAGCATTACGTTATAAGCTTTTACATCTCCACACAAGAGATATCGGATCTCCTCACAAGAGATATCGGATCTCCTCACAAGAGATATCAGATCTCCTCACAAGAGATATCGAAGGGATGAACCCTGGAAGATTTGGCACTAGCGAAGTGCGCCTACCCTGTGAAAGGGTATGGTCATGACCAAAGAGAAAGTACTGGGGATGAACCACCAAGTACTAGTTATAAAGAAACAGCTAAACCCCCTCAAGGTACATAGCGTTCCTAGCCACTAGTGCTAACTAAATAGTATAGCACAACAACAGTTACTGGATAAATCCACATAAAGGCCCGAAAGGCGATCACAGATAATAGCGTTGTTCTATCAGATATACAACCTATTATATGATTTTCAAAACAGTTTAACAAAACCGTTTCCAGACAAACAGAATATTCATTCCAAATTAATTACTCAGATAAACTACTGATAATTAATGTAAATATGGAACGAATGAGCAAGAGCGAACCGCCACTTGCCTTAATCCGTAGAATAGTCTAACGACGTCAACTGGATTCCGGGCTCGACACGGTATAGTTCCGACAGCACAACAACCTTCGATTCGACCCATAAAAGGAACCCTAAGTTAGATCCGACATAAACAGTACGAATCTAAACACGGCGAAAGAATACGAAAGGAAAGACGCCACGACGACAACCAACCAAGCCAAAGCCACGAAGGCGTTCTGGGCTCTGGCGGCGGTCGCCGTATTCATCACGGCGGTCGCCGTGAAGAACACGGCCGACTGAAATGAGAGAAAACTCACCCCAAAACACGAGTGGTTAGGCCTCCTTCGACTTGCTTTGGCTTCTAACCTCCAAGGCTAACCAAAAGCTTCACAAAGGCACTCAGGAACCACACTAAAGCAACACCGGCGAGACCTTCAAACTCTGGCGAAAACACAACTCCGGCGAGAGGCGAATTTGGCAGAGGTTTGGTGCTGGGATGGCTCAAAACCTCACCCCCAACACCTCCTTTTATAGCCAAAGTGTCTGAAGCATTCAACCAAACCCTGAGATACGGCCGAAAGCAAGATCGGCGCCCTCGATTTCCGCCGGAGACCAACGGGCAATGCCCACTGGACAATCACGGCGGTCGCCGTTTTTGCCTGCGGCGGTCGCCGTTGCCAGGTCTGTCGCGGCCAGCTAGAAGCTGACACGCTGACTCCTCGGGCCCAACCACGGCGGTCGCCGTTTCTGAACGGCGGTCGCCGTTTCTGAACGGCAGTCGCCGTTTCTGAACGGCAGTCGCCGTTTCTCCCTTTTCCCGCCCGTTCAGCTTTGAACGAACCAGACGCTAAACCGGGATAAAAATTATCGTACGCGAACGACAATTAAAATCTAAGGCACCTTGTCTGTATATTATTTCACTGAGAAAAATATTACAGATACAGAGCACATTACAGAATGTCTCAAGCTACCTGAATTAAATCCGACGTACACAACGGGTACTCGGGAAAATTCTATAATTCCCAAAATAACCTTACAAAATTACGGGGTATCACATCACCTCCCCCTTAAAAGAAGTTTCGACCCCGAAACTTGGCCGAAAAAAAAAACAACTCGGGAAAGTATCTGAGCATCTCTGCCTCGGTTTCCCAAGTAACTTCCTCAGTCCCAGACCTGGACCACATAACTCGTACCAACAGTACGATCTCGTTGCACAGTCGCTTCACACGACGTTCGAGAATGCACACTGGCATCTCCTCTCAAGTACCATTTGCCTGAATCTCGACGTCCTTATAGCTCAGCCTACGAGACTCATCTTGGCACGAATATCCTTAGCAATGATACGTGGAACACATTATACACTGGGTATGCCGATGGCGACAATGCCAAACGGTACGTTAGAGATCTTACTCTATCCAGAATTTTGAATGGTCCCATGTAGCGAGGGTTAAGCTTCCCACGCTTACCAAACCTGAAAACATCCTTGGGTGGCGATACTGTGACAAGTAACTTGACACCAACCTCGAACTCAACACTTTAACACTTCTGATCTGCGTAAAACTTTTGTCGACTCTGAGCGGTCAACAACCTCTGTTTACTCAGAGCAATGTTCGAAGTTGTCCTTTCGACCAACTCTGGTCCAAGTAGAATCTTGTCGGCGTACTCAACCCAACAAATCTGAGATCTACTTCTGTGACCATACAAAGCTTCAAACGGAGCCATCTTGATTGTAGCATGCCAACTATTATCGTACGTGAGCTCAATCAGACTTAGGCTGTCTTCCCAGCTAGTCGGATGATCGAGTACGTATACTTCTTAGCATATCCTCTAGGGTCTAGATGGTCTTTCAGACTGACCATCTGTCTGAGGATGAAACGCTGCTGAATCTCAATTCAGTTCCCATGGCCTTGTGAAGTTCTTGCTATAAACTTGACATAAATCGACCATCTCGATCCGATACAATGGTCTTAGGAATGCCATGTAACGGACAATCTCCTGGTGGAAACTTCTGCTGACCTCTGGGTTACCCAAGTAACCTCAGTTTCCAATGCAAACACTATTGCTGCTAGTTCTAGGTCATGTGTTGGTTAGTTTGCTTCATAGGTTTTCAATTGTCTAGATGCGTATGCAATATCCTTGCCTTTCTGCATCAAAGACACATCCCAACCCATTTCTCGAAGCATTAACTATAGACCATATAGCCATCATTCTTTCTGACAACGCCAAAACTGGTGCAAAAGTCAGACACTGTTTCAACTTCTTGAAAACTAGTCTTGCACTTGTCATCCCAGACAACTTCTGGTTGACCTTGTGGACAGACTGGTCATAGGTGGAGAGATCTTAGAAAAAATCCTTTCATGAACCGTCTATAATGTCCTGCAAGCTCTGGGAAACTGCGCACCTCGCTCACACCCTGAGGCCGCTTCCAAACAACTACTGATTCACTCTTCTGGGGAATAACCATAACCTCATTCTTATTGATCACATGGCCTAAGAAAGCCACTTCTAGATCCAACAATCACACTTAGCCCACTTTGCGTACAACCGACTTGGTCTAAGGACCGATAAAGCAATCCGCAGACGTTCCCTGTGAGCTTCCTTGCTCGGGAAAAATCAAAATGCCATTGATGAAGACCACTATGAACTTATTCAAGTACTGGTCTAAAACATCGATGCACTAAGTTCATGAAAACTCCTAGAGCATTCGTAAGCCCAGATGACATGACTACAAACTCGTAGTAACCATCTCTTGTCCGAAACGCAATCCTCGGAATATCATCCTCACGAATCCTGAGCTGATGAAAACCAGATCTCAGGTCGATCTTGGAGAAAACTTTTGCTCTCTGTAGTTGATCCAACAGATCATCACTCCTTGGCAATAAATACTTGCTCTTGATCGTGACTTTATTCAACTCTCGAAAGTCAAAATAAAGTCGAAACGGTCCATCTTTCTCTTTGACACATAAAACTAGGGCACTCCTAATCAAGGTGATACACTCAGCTTTATATAACTTTTGTCAAGAAGATCCTTGAGTTGCTTCTTCAATTCTTGCGTCTCAATAGGAGCCATCCGGTACGGTGCCTCAGAGATCGGCGTGGTACACGGCTCGAGATCAATTGCAAACTCCACGACACGATTTGGGGTATCCAGGAATATCTTCTGGAAAGACACCCGTAAATCCTCTAACCACAGAAATATCAAAAACTAAAGTCGATCACTGCCTTGTGACGCTTCCGTCAATCCATACCGAGAATAATTATCGTATGGACCATGGTTATTTAGGTCAAATCGCTTTGAATTTCTTACCCTTGATGGTAGATGACAATCCGACAGACGATTGGTTCCCACTAAATGGTCACCATCTTGGACCAGCCCACTACATGGTTCACAGATGACTCACTAGTGGCTCCGAGTCTAGGCCCAGCCATTACCAGCGTCCTCTGTTGTTATGAGCCGCTGTCCATACATCTCAACCCATCCTTGGTAGCTCCACCTAATTAATAGGCAGCCATCTCCTCAGAGGTTGTTGGTGAGTCTCGAACACGAGACCTTACCCCATCAACAAGCAACGAAACATAACTTGGTATAAACCAAATGTTCATATATAAGAAGAGTTACAACAAAAGGTTCACAACCTCGTTGCACACACCACTTAACTTACAACCATCCAAAATGAAAGTCTGGGTAGCACCCACATCAACAACACATTAACAAAAGTGTAATGCAGATACAAAGTACTCTAAGCATTAGGAGCATAGGGTCCATCCGCCTCACATATCACGTATAGGCGTTGACCTTGACTTCCTGAAGCCATCGGGGCTTTCCCTTTGTTATGCGCAGTCGTCTGCATTAAAGGGCTAAGAGCTTCCACCGGACTGAACTTGGGTCGGTTGTTCTGATTAACAAACCCTTGCCGTGACTCAGCTCCTTTCACATTCCTCCGCTGACAGAACGCCTGTATATGACCCTCCTTTCCGCAGTCAAAGCATGTCTTTTTGTCCTTCAGACATTCATTGCTCTTGTGCCTGTGCGTACCGCAGTTGTAGCACTGAATCGGATTATTGCCTTGGCCAGAACGTTGCGTAGACTCATCATGAGTCTTATTCGTTCTTGCTCGACCAGATTTGGCAAGATCTGATGGTGGCGCAGGGCGTTTGAACCCACTTGCCTGAGGCTGGTACTGCACTTGCCTCTGGCTATTACGCTTCTTGGTCGACTCCTCCAGAGTCACCTCCAGCTTATAGGCTGTATCCACATACTGCTCCAGAGTAGAGCATGTGTGGTGCACCATCATCGGCTTGATGTCTGGACTCATCCATTCGTGGAAATACCAGATCTTCTGTGCCTCACTGGATATCTCAGGTCCAGCGTACTGCATTAGATGATTGAATTTGGTTCCAAGCTCGGTCACCTTCAATCCATCCGTTTGCGGATACAGAAATTCCTTGTGTTTCTCCTCCCTCATAGCACGAGAGAAGAAACGATTAGTCATCTTGGTCTTAAACATAGACCAGGTCAATACCGGGCTATCAGCTAAGCCGGTACTCTCCCACCATTCGCTGGCTTCTTCCTTTAACTGAAGAGAGGCTATATGCACTCTCTCCGCTTCAGTGCACTCAACATTACGGAATAGCCGCTCCATGTGGGAAAACCAATGAGCCACCTTGACTGGCTCTCCTTTCCCATCGAAGCTGTCAGGCCTCATGGAGTTAACAGCCTTCAGGGCTCGGCCATACTCCCCTCTATTCCTGATCACCCCTCCCTACAGCACATGGTTCTCTTGTTCCTCAAACCTCGGAACTTCTCGAGATACTGGCACTCCTTGTGCCTGATGCACATTCGGGCGTAACGCGTCGGCAATCGCTTGCATGACGATTCCCCGAATTTCTGCAACAGCTGCTTTATCAAATATCCTTGGAGCGTTGTCCCTAGCTGGGTCGTTGCCTCCAGGATTATTATGGAAGACAGACTCACGCTCTTCTGATGGGTCTGCAACATTCCTCGGATTTAGTCTGGGGTCATTGCTTGGCCCAGCACCAGTACGGATAGTGTTCCTCGTGTTCACCATCTGTTTACCGATCAAATTCCAAGGATTTTATCACTTTAGTATCATTTTGATATAATTATTGTAATAAAATCAACTTAGAATAGATCAACTTGATAATTTCTATTGATGGACTCGAACCGAGTTACTAGGTTCTACAACCTCAACTCACAACGAGCGAACTGGGAATCAAGCCTAGCTAGAGATGGTGAAACCACCTCGGCTTCTCCCGGGTTCCTCTATAGAGAACAGAATGCACCCATATCAAACGGGGCAACTAGAAAGAAATTAGTCTTTCTAGACATAGAAGAAAGCTTACTATATCAGACTGTACAGAAGACATGACTATGAATGGTGTTTTGAAATTCTTTTCACTTTGAAAATTCAGAGCCCTTTTGAAGCATTTTCAAAAACGGATAAATGATTTATAAAATCCCAAACCCGTTTTAAAACCTTTGGCTCTGATACCACAACTGTAACACCCCCAAAACTTAACCCTTTTGGAAAGGTATTACCGCCAGTGACCCCAGTGTTCCTTACCGAGATCACCCAAGGCTTTACCAAATAAATACAATTTATGAAATGCAATTGATACACAAAGATCAAGCAATAAATTCCAAAACATAACATTGTCGAGGAAACAAGAGTTACGGGATTACAACCCAATCCCGAATAGGCCAAACACAGAGTTCAAACAAAGTACAGCGGAAGACAAATAAAAGATTTTACAAACGGGGTTGTGATCGTGATGATCACTTGCCCAAGGATCTCAACCTGATTAAAAGCAATTATTAAAACATCCAAAAACAACCGTCGTCTTCATAGTCAATCTAGTCTCCTCAAATCTTCACTCTATCTGATGTGCCGAATCGAACGGATGACACCAGCCCACATGTAGAGAACAATGTTCGTGGGTTAGTCTACTTGAATAGACTAGCAAGGGTAAAAAGCAGAATGGTTCGAGTGATCGTAACCGTTTACTATCATTGTCCCTCGAATAATAACCGAAGGGACGATACATAACCCGGCACTTTCACGGAATAACAACAAGAGGTATGCATGAGAGAAGATTCTGGAAGACTTCATCTTCACAGAAATCGACTCGAAAAGAGACTCCAAGAGATTGAGTCTTTAAGGAAATATGACAAATCTGGAATGATTACAGGATCATACAACGATGATTTAAAAGTTGACTGAGATGCTTCGGTTCACGACCAACCTCATCGCCTACAGCGAATCCAGATTGGAAACAGAAAATACTACATTCAAGTCTAGATCTTACAGAACCACATAACGATTTAAAAACTGACTAAGATGTTTCGGTTCACGACCAACCTCATCGCTTACCACGAATCCAGATTGGAAAGAGAACGTACTCTGAGCAAAAGTCAAGACGAGCTTTCCTAGCTGTACTAAAGCTTAGCTGCACTACTCGCCCAAGGTATATTAATCATGTGCACTCGGGCACTTATCTTATTTAATTCCAAAACGAGCATTACGTTATAAGCTTTTACATCTCCACACAAGAGATATCGGATCTCCTCACAAGAGATATCGGATCTCCTCACAAGAGATATCAGATCTCCTCACAAGAGATATCGAAGGGATGAACCCTGGAAGATTTGGCACTAGCGAAGTGCGCCTACCCTGTGAAAGGGTATGGTCATGACCAAAGAGAAAGTACTGGGGATGAACCACCAAGTACCAGTTATAAAGAAACAGCTAAACCCCCTCAAGGTACATAGCGTTCCTAGCCACTAGTGCTAACTAAATAGTATAGCACAACAACAGTTACTGGATAAATCCACATAAAGGCCCGAAAGGCGATCACATATAATAGCGTTGTTCTAACAGATATACAACCTATTATATGATTTTCAAAACAGTTTAACAAAACCGTTTCCAGACAAACAGAATATTCATTCCAAATTAATTACTCAGATAAACTACTGATACTTAATGTAAATATGGAACGAATGAGCAAGAGCGAACCGCCACTTGCCTTAATCCACAGAATAGTCTAACGACATCAACTGGATTACGGGCTCGACACGGTATAGTTCCGACAGCACAACAACCTTCGAGTCGACCCATAAAAGGAACCCTAAGTTAGATCCGACATAAACAGTACGAATCTAAACACGGCGAAAGAATATGAAAGGAAAGACGCCACGACGACAACCAACCAAGCCAAAGCCATGAAGGCGTTCTGGGCTCTGGCGGCAGTCGCCGTATTCATCACGGCGGTCGCCGTGAAGAACACGGCGGTCGCCGTGAAGAACACGGCCGACTGAAACGAGAGAAAACTCACCCCAAAACACGAGTGGTTAGGCCTCCTTCGACTTGCTTTGGCTTCTAACCTCCAAGGCTAACCAAAAGCTTCACAAAGGCACTCAGGAACCACACTAAAGCAACACCGGCGAGACCTTCAAACTCCGGCGAAAATACAACTCCGGCGAGAGGCGAATTTGGCAGAGGTTTGGTACTGGGATGGCTCAAAACCTCACCCCCAACACCTCCTTTTATAGCCAAAATGTCTGAAGCGTTCAACCAAACCCTGAGACGCGGCCGAAAGCAAGATCGGCGCCCTCGATTTCCGCCGGCGACCAACGGGCAATGCCCACTGGACAATCACGGCGGTCGCCGTTTTTGCCTGCGGCGGGCACGCGGCGGTCGCCGTAAATGCGGCGGTCGCCGTTTCCAGGTCTGTCGCGGCCAGCTAGAAGCTGACACGCTAACTCCTCGGGCCCAACCACGGCGGTCGCCGTTTCTCCCTTTTCCCGCCCGTTCAGCTTTGAACGAACCAGACGCTAAACCGGGATAAAAATTATCGTACGCGAACGACAATTAAAATCTAAGGCACCTTGTCTGTATATTATTTCACTGAGAAAAATATTACAGATACAGAGCACATTACAGAATGTCTCAAGCTACCTGAATTAAATCCGACGTACACAACGGGTACTCGGGAAAATTCCATAATTCCCAAAATAACCTTACAAAATTACGGGGTATCACACATGAATCCCGATTACATTAAATGGAAATGATTTCACTAAAATCACCAACAATCCTCCCCCATTTTAGTGTAATCCTTGATTCACAAAATAAGCAAGTCTTTAACCCCAAACTCTATGCATAAACGAAAATGTCAAGACGATTGAATTTCCGCTTAGTGTAATTACACATTCCAAACACCCGGGAATCATGGTGTCATAACGATTGAACCAATCAACCTCGATGGGTGCATGAAGATAACACACACATGAGTTACTTTACAATTCTATAGTATAACTTGACTCCTTAACGGCCCTGAGTCCTTATCCATTCATAAGCGTATGTGAAGTCAACCTGAAACTTCATGAAGCGGCCAAACTCCACGCTCACATAGGTAGATCCTTTAGGGAAAACAAGCCCTCAATCGTGCATCTACAATCTGGGGACAGTTCCTTTGTGCTCTTCAGTCTTCTAGGTGTGGGCTTTCCACATTGAATTCATTCCCAATGTTAATCAGGAAGGAATTGGGTATCCCACCACTAGAAAGCTTATATGGGTTTTAATCCCATCCCCTTTGCTGACTTGAAAACCAAGTCCCTTGGCAATCCTTTTGTCAAGTGATCAGCCAAATCATGTTGTGAACGAACAAAATCCACAGAAATCACCCCATGCGTAATGAGCTCTCTTATCGCACTATGCCTCACGCCCAAATGACGTGATTTCCCATTGTATACATGACTATATGCTTTAGCCAAAGTTGCAGCGCTATCACAATGAATATATATAGGTGAAACTGGTTTTTCCCATAAGGGAATTTCATATACTAAGTTCCTAAGCCACTCTGCCTCTTTACCAGCAGCGGCCAAGGCAACAAATTCAGATTCCATTGTGGAAATTGTAATGCAAGTTTGTTTCTTGGAAGCCCATGAAATGGCCCCACCACCAAGGAGGAACACCCATCCACTAGTGGAAGAATGATCTTCTTCATTCGTAATCCAACTTGCATCTGAATACCCTTCTAAAACCGAAGGTGATCCCACATATGTAAGACCAAGATCCATAGTTCCCTTCAGGTACCGAAGTACCCTTCGAACGGCTTGCCAATGATATATACTAGGGGAACTAGTATATCGACTAAGTTTCCCTATAACAAAAGCAATATCCGGTCGAGTACTTGTCATAGCGTACATCAAGCATCCAATAACTTTTGAATACTCAAGTTGTGACACTGCAGTTCCCTTATTAGGGAGCAATTTCAAACTTGGATCAAATGGAGTCCTAACAGGGGAACTCTTGTCACAATTAAACTTCTCCAACACTTTCTGAATGTAATGAGATTGAGACAAGGATATACCCTCTGTTTCCCTTTTTATCCTAATCCTTAGGATAACATCGGTCTCCCCCATGTCTTTCATGGAGAATTTTGATGACAAAAATTCCTTTGCAAGATCTACTCGCCCTTGATCAGTTCCAAAGATCAACATGTCATCCACATATAAACAAATTATAACTCCATTTCCAGAATTATCAAATTTGCTATACACACACTTGTCCGCTTGATTTAACTTAAATCCATTGGACAACACAACCTCATCAAACTTTTGATGACATTGCTTTGGTGCTTGCTTCAGCCCATACAAGGATTTGATCAATTTGCATACCTTATGCTCTTGTCCAGGCATAACAAACCCTTCAGGTTATTTCATGTAAACTTCCTCTTCCAGTTCCCCATTAAGAAATGCTGTTTTCACATCCATTTGGTGGATAACCAACTTGTGAATAGCCGCTAGGGCAATCAATATCCTAATGGTGGATATCCGAGCAACCGGTGCATAAGTATCAAAGTAGTCAGTTCCATACTTTTGTCTAAAGCCTTGGACAACCAATCGAGCCTTAAACTTGTCTATGGTTCCATCCACTTTCATCTTTCTTTTAAAGATCCACTTACTTCCCAATGGTTTACATCCAGGGGGAAGATCAGCCAAGACCCACGTATTGTTACCCATGATGGAATCCATCTCATCATTTATGGCCTCCTTCCAAAAAGACACATCTTGTGACTTCATTGCCTCAGCAAAGTTCCTTGGATCATTCTCAATACTATAACAATATAAGTATTGGGAACCAAGCTCATCCCTTGTTCCCTCAACCAAATAAACTTGGAAATCAGGACCAAAAGACTTTTCCTTTCTTACTCGTGTACTTCTACGGATTTCAGACTCAGAGTTCCCTTAACAGGATGATAAATCCTCAAAGTTCCCTTGTAGGGATGATGGAACGTCTAAAACTTGGTTTCCACTGGAACTAGCGCCAGTTCCCTTTGGTATAGGTGTCAATGAAAATCTTTTTTCATCAAAGATTGCATCTCTTGATTCTATTATGGAATGAACCGAAATATATTTGTTAGGTTCAATAACATAGAACCTATATGCCTTGGAATGCTCAGCATATCCAATAAAGATACATTCCACACCTCTTTCACCCAAATTCCTTTTCTTAGGTTTGGGTAGTCTTACAACCGCCCTACACCCCCAAACCCGAATGTAATTCAGATTTGGCTTCCTTTGGAACCAAAGTTCATATGGGGTTGTCTTGTTCCTTTTGTTAGGAACTCTATTCAATAGATAACAAGCCGTTAGCATGGCTTCCCCCCAAAATCCGTCATTTAATCCCGAGTAGGATAACATGGAATTGACCATTTCCTTAAGAACTCGTTTCTTCCTCTCCGACACACCATTTTGTTGTGGTGTGTAGGGAGCCGTGGTTTCATGAATGATACCCACGGATTGGAAATATTCAGGGTCAAAATACTCACCACGTCTATCGGTGCATAACTTTTTGATCAAAGTTCCCTTCTGAAGTTCCACTTCAGTTTTGTAAATCTTGAATTTACCAAGGGCTTCATCCTTAGAATGCAATAAAAATACATAACAATATCTGGAATAATCATCTATGTAGGTAACCACATATTTCTTATTTCCCAAGGATGGAGAAGCATGAAAATCACATAAATCACTATGTATTAAATCAAGCACGACACAGTTCCTTTGAACATCAGGCAAAGGTTGTCTTGTTATTTTAGTAAGCATGCACGTTCTACACCTCTCTATACTCATATAAAATGGAGGAATTAAACCATCATTAGACATACAAAGCATGTGTTTATAATGAACATGTCCTAATCGAGCATGCCAAAGAGAAGACTCAGTTCCCTTCGAGGAAACAGTTCCTTGAGGAGAAGACATGTAAATAGAGTTCATAACTTTATTAATACTAAGTTTAAACATTCCATTACATAGATAACCACGACCAACAAATACTCCGCCCTTCGATAATATAAATTTATCGGCTTCAAACACTTGCCGGAAACCTTGCTTGTTAAGAAGGGAACTAGAGACTAATTTTTTTCTTATTCTGGGTACATACAACACTTTTTCCAGAATTAAAGTCTTCCCAGATGAGAACTCTAACTCCACTTGGCCTTTGCCTAAGATGGGGGTCGTTGACTCATTTCCCATATGAAGGACACGTCCATCATCCACATCTACGAATGATTTGAACATCGACTTGTCCCTACTCACGTGAGTGGTAGCACCCGAGTCAACCCACCAAGCTATCTCATCATCTTGCATAAAGAAAGCCTCAGAAATATTAGGAACAAAATCCACACTAGGAAATGTTTCTAAAAACGGACCAGTTCCCTTAGAGTAACTAGTTCCCTTCTGACCTTGATGAGATTTATGCCCTTGATCTTTAGACCCTTGAGCAGGTTGGTTGGGAGCATTTCCCTTCTTTCCCTTTCCAGCACGACAATCCTTCTTGAAATGTCCAGCTTTACCACAATTCCAACACCCAGTTCCCTTGGGTTTCTTGTTAGAACCATTGTTTGTGTTGTTGAAGGGCCTTTTCTTGCCCTTGTTCTTGTTACCCTTTTGGGAACCTTCTTCCATCATATTAACAGTGGAAGAACTTGGAGTCTCTTTCTCTTTACCTTTCTCTTGCGAACGAAGGCCCTCTTCGATGTGCAAATGGCTTCCTAGTTCCACAAGGGAAATGTCTTCCTTCTTGTGCTTTAGCATATGCTTGAAGTCTTTCCAGGATGGAGGCAACTTGTCAATTATACTTGACACCGAGATGGACTCGTCCATCTTCAATTTATGTTGGGAAAATTGCCCCAAGATACGTAGTATCTCATTAAATTGCTCCATCACTGGCCGAGCATCTACCATTTTATAGGTGTTGAAGTTGCTCACAAGGAACTTTACGCTAGAAGCGTCTTCAGCCATATATTTGGACTCCAAAGAGTCCCAAAGTTCCTTAGCGGAGTCAATATTTTGGTACACATCGAAAAGGGAATCAGACATACCATTTAAGATGTGGCCTCGACATATGTAGTCATCATTCTCCCATTTGCTTCTACGCCTAATGGCATTAATCGGTTCCTCATCTCCTACTTCAGGCATTGGAGTGGATAGGACATACACCACTTTAAGAGTGGTCAAGAGGAAGTGCATTTTCTTTTGCCAACGACGGAAATCCATCCCTTCAAATTTTTCCAGCTTTTGGAACTTCGTAGTCATCTCACGCACAGACGCCATTGATCAAATAAAATACTGATTTCGATTGTTAGGAACTCTATACGTCTTGGGAACTGCGGTAGGGAACTGCTGCAGAACACGACTCTCCAAGGGACCAATCGATGACGGCTGTATTCGGATAAGATTTGAATCGTGATGAACACTTTCCGAAATCAGTATTTTGCCCCTTATAAGCCTCAGGGAATCCGCAAAATCTGAAGTGAGATAAGACAAATCTACTAGTTCCTTTCAAGGCTTCTGAAGAGAACTAAACTTATAGAAATTGTGTTTTGGATTTCAACTTTCAGTAAGTTCAGCAAGTTCTGTAGAATGACAGATAACTTGTGTATGTCCAACACTAAATCCCGAAATCCTTTATATAGGCATTAGGGAGAACTTCCAGAATCAGTTACGGAAGTTATAGGAAGTTACAGCGGCAGTTGAAAACGGTTACCAACTGATTTCAGCGGTTATCAACCGTTCCCAACCGACACACTACAGTTACCAACGGTTACTTTCAGTTACAAAACGATTATGACGGTTATAGCGGTTACATAGTTGGTTTTACCAACAGTTACAAGCACATTAAACACGTGCCAAGAAAATCAACTAGCCATACACATGTGTCTAGTCCCGTAAAAGGGAAATAACGCTCAGTTCCCTTCACATGAAGTGAACTAATATCTAGTTCCCTTTACTGAAACTATTTCCAGGGAACTAGAGCTTTATACAAGCTGTTTCAAGGGAACTTGACCCTTACATGTAACATATACTTTGTTTCCCTCTAGAACTCAAGTCGTTTACACAAGCGTGTACTCCACACACCCGAGCTCGTATTATAACGAAATGAGTTCCCTTAGTGTCACATGAATCCCGATTACATTAAATGGAAATGATTTCACTAAAATCACCAACAGAGACGACACTCCCAGATCCCGCATCGAAGATGTAGATCCGGGGAACTTGGTTAGCAGTTCAGTATGGAATCTGGAGAGATCGATCGAACGAATTTGAGGGTGATTTGTTCTGATCTAGTGATAGAAAGTTTCCTCTTTGAAGGAATTTCTTCAAAGATAGGAGATCCTAAACAAAATGGGACCTTTAAGTTGATTTTGGTGAATGAGGGCCACGAACACAGATGGGAATTTCTTCATAAATAGGTTTTCTGAAATCCTATTCTCTCTCTTTTGTTTAAATTGGTTTTACATTGAAATTATTTAATAGGACAGATTTGAGTGTGAATTAATAAGTTATGAACAAGTATTTCAGATTGACTCGCAGAGATGGCGATGCTGTACTAAAGGTGTTGGTTATGTGATTCAGCAAATGTGTTAGTTATGGGATGTAACACCCCCGACTTACGTCGGTAGTGTCACACGCCAGTGACCTCAGATAGTAAAGTCCAAAGCCACCCAAGGCTTTTAATCAGAGCAATTATGCATAAACTAAATAAAAATTCAATAACAAAAGAGTAAATAAGCAGAAGACTTTGTATAAAGAAAACTCATCTATTAAAATTCCTCTCGTAAATTGAGAAGGATAGTTTACAAACGATATTGAAATTACAGCGGAAGACTTTAAATAAATCCTAATTATATGACTAGGATATACAACTTCACCTATTATATTAATTAGAAAACTAAATCTTATATTTAAACAACCTTGAAAATTTCTTCAAACTAAACTTCAACTGCAAGCCTTCGTCTTCGATTTGTTACTTCAAGGCATCTGCCGTCTAAGACCAACAAATGATGTGTCGTATAGGACGTATGACACTAGCCAACCATGCAAGGAAAGAGAAAGTTGGTTAGTCTAATAAAGACTAAACAAGGACTCAAATAGAATGGTTTTTGTGACTGTATCCGGTTACTATCATTGTCTCTCGAATAATAGTCGTAGACGATATATAACCCAGATACTCTCACTGAACTGGAAGAAGAGGTATGCGACAAAAGAATACTCCAAAGAATGTGAGTCTTATAGGAATAAATATGTTTGTTTGGGAACATTATTATTCACACAAAGTTTGAAAACCGACCTTGAATATTTGGGTCCACGACCAACCTCACCGCATAATGCGAATCCAGATTGGAAAGAGGACTTACTTTAAATAAGAGTTCGGGCGGGATCCACATTGTACTTCTCGCCCGAGGGTATATTAATTATGTGCAACAAGGCACTTATCTTATTTAGTTTCAAAACGTGCATTAACGTTAAAGCTTTTAATTTCCACAACCGATCTCACAAGGAGATATAGAATGGGATAAATCCCGAATATTGGCACTAGCTATGTGCACCACCACTTATATTCGAATAAGGGTAGGTCATGACCAAAAGTATTAGGGCAATAATCATCCTAATATAAGTTATAAGGAAACAACTAAACCTCGCAAGATAAATAGCGTTCCTACGAATACTCGTGCTAAACTAGCATATATGTCCATACCAATGCATAACAATCCACACCAAGTTTACCCTATAATAATAATAGATATATATAGGTCGTTGCTAGCATATTATACAACCTAATAATAAGATTCATTTATCACACCATTTAATCAAACAATTAAGTTCTTAAACGACAAGAGAATTATTTATCCCAACTTAATAGTATAATTTATTCATTGTCAATTAATATAAAAATGGAATAAATGTACAATTGGTTGAACGGTGTATCGGAGATGGTTGCTTTCGAAAAGCAAATTGGCTCCCTCACTGCTTTATTTCCGTTCCAAACGCAATTCCGAGACGTACCCAAATCACAAAATAAATTATAATTAGATAATTTATTCAATATCAAAATTTGAAGGATACAATATCTTGGTTTCTAATTGAATTTATTTAACTCTAAATAAATCAATTTCAAGGCTTTATAATAAAACAATTATTTATACGATTCTAAAATTTAATTAGTCGTATATTCTAAATAATCATATCATAAATAAATTGCTCCAATATTTTATTTATAACCCCAATAATTTCTCACCCAACACTTCATCTAGATAAAGTGTTATAATTTAACCATTCATATTATAAGATAAAATCCAAAATAATTATAATTAATTTAAATTAATATTTATAAAATTAAATTTATCTCAACTAATCTCCCAGTAATCTAGATTAATTTAATTAATCAAGATTAAGCCAGAATAAAAAAAAAGGACAAAAATCGAACCAAGCCAGAAATTCACAAACGACTCGCGACGGCACCGGCGGTTCAACACCAAAAATCGGGCTCGACGGCAGACTTCCGGCGGTGGGGTAAGAAGGCTTTTGAAGGTGGATTCCCGACGCAACTATTGGTGGCGACAATTGAAGGGGAGGTGCTCGGTGGTGGCCGGATTTTGAACGACAACAGGGGCGGCGAGAATTTTAGGGTTCATGACTTTGCTTTCAAAATTGGATGACCAAACCTCAACGATTGAAGTCCTATTTCTAAGGGTTGAAAATACCTCTGAAATATCTTCAAAACCGTATAAAATATCAAAGGAAACGATCTAGAATTGGCCCCGATTTCTTTGATTTTCCAAAACGTGTTTTCGGATTATACACTTGCCTTCTATAACAAAATTCGATCTCGTACGTGGCTCAATCCTTCCGATTCCACCAAGATCTTGCGCATTTTAATCCCTCCTACAAAGCCCATGGGTTTATTGGACGAATTGTGACAAAAACGGGCCCAAATCCGCCATTGTTGCACCTTGGAAGCTCACGGCCGAGCTTGTTGATCAATGAGGTGAACATTAACAATCGGGCCCCTCCACTTTTGGCTTATTTGCAATATTTTGCCCAACTTTTAAAGTTGTAGAAAAAATGCCCTTATTTTACTTTTCAAAAATTCCAAAAATTACCCAAACTTATTTATTTTATAATTCTAAGTTTCTAATATTATTTTAACCCAAAATCAATATGTAGAAAAATTAACTTAGATTAAAAAAATGCTTAAGTTACCTTTTTCTTATAATTTTAACCATACTTAAACCCCTTTTTAACACTTGTTAAATTTGGTTCAAGTATTTCTAAGTTAAAACTGATAAGTTGATTTAAACTATAATTAACATAAGGTTAATCATAATCTAGATCATCCATAACTTAAAGAGATAACATACTTAAGGTATTTATTATTTTATCCCTCCCATTAGAGCTGTCAAAAAGTAAACGAATACGTTTTACCGACCTGACCGACCCGCTTTTGGACCCGACCCGACCTGACCGAAATTTTTGATAACCCGAAGTTACCAAACCCAAATTTACCGAGACCGAACCCGACCAACCCGAACCCGGCCCGATTAACGAATAAATGGGGAGTATTAATAAAATATAACATAAAGTATATATGATAAATGACATATAAATAATGATAATATGCTTAATATCTTAAAAAAAGAACATTGTTGTACTTATATAATTTTTTATAATGTAGAAATTTATAAATTAATATAATAAAAAATAAAAATAAAAATAAAATATGATTTTGGTCTACTAATATCAATTACATTAAAATAATTAATTATAATATTATTATTTTAATTCATTTCAAATTATTTTGACATATTTAATATAGTTTTTAACTATTTAATAATATTTACATAGTGAACAAAATATTTAAAAAATGACGCTCTTGACCCGTTGGTTAACCTGAACCGCCCGCTGACCTGTAATGACCCGACCAGCTTGACCTGTTATCCGAAATGACCCGACATGTTCTCAATCCGAACTCGAAATAACCGAACCGAACCCGACTTGATCGACCCGATTGACAGCTCTACCTCCCATGGATAAACATAATAATTCTTGTACCCTTTATTATTATATTTAAAATTCTAAAACTACATTTATTATTATACTTATTTATTTCTTTCTACACCAAATTATTATATCCTATTTGATAATTTGTATAAAATTATCTTAACCTAACTTTTGAACTTAAGTTAACGAAAATTTAAATTACTCCTCTAAAAGAAATAAAATAAATTTCATAACTTTTATTTGTATCAAATTAAAATTATCATGTTACCCTTCTAATTTAAGTGGGATATTACATGGGATTCAACAGAGGTGTTGGTAGTGTGAATTGAGTGTGAGACGAGTTTATGTTTTGTTTCTTGTTTTCTAATGGAGGCAACACCCCTTTTTTTGAGATACCGAGTATGATGATTGTTGGAGGTTGTAGGTGTTTTTTGGGGCAAACCGAGAACAAACTTCATAAATGCCTAGAAAACTTTTGTTTGAGTTGAAACCTTGAAATTTTAGTGGTCGAAAGCCTAGTTGATGGTGGAATTTGTTGTTGATGGGGGAGTACCACTTGTTGTTAATGGGTGTTTCCTCTAAATTTAATTAAAGGGTTTCCTATAGAGTTGTTAATGAGAAAAATCCATTTGTATGAATGAAAGATGATGCGATCATACCCGTCCAACAACCGGTCTACAACGCGTCCTGCAAGGCCGCGCCCTTGGCGTTTCTTATAGTTTCCATTTTTAGCATTTTTATTATTTTAGTACTTTCCGTTTTTGCCATGTTGCCACTTTTGGTCATTTACTATATTTGGTATGTTTGTTTTTAGCACTTACTATTTTAAGTCATTTCCATTTTTGGGCGTGTGTATCTCTTGTGTCAAGAGCCCGACCCATTAGGTCTAGTTTTGGCCCATAGCCGAAATAGCTTGGCTATATAAGCCTTGCCTTGTATACTTTGTCCCTTACGTTGAATTTAATTGCTTGAGCCTTTTGTTGAGCTGAACTCCGACCTTGAGCCTTTCGGCGTCACAATTCCGATTGATCTCCATTACAGATCACCACAAACAAACTCCGATTGCTTCCAGCCATCGAACCCACTCGCCCCTCGTCGATCTCCATCGAGTGCAAGAGTGTCGACAGTCTTCGCATCCGTAAAGTTTGCCATCTATCCCAGTTACGCATCGAAGAGAAGGTTTTTAGGACACGCTTTCTACCACGATCCGGCAACAACTCATAGATGAGGCATCGTTTACATATCAAGTTGGTATCCAGAGACCAGCGGTTCAAGGTTTTGTCTTTCCATCTCTTTTATTTCTCTCTATCTATCGCCAAACCTCGCCTCCCCCTTCAAAGTTCCATCTTTAAAACAAAATTGAACTATAACCGAAGTGCCCACCCTTTGCCTCTGCTGCGTACCACCACCAATGCAAAAAAAAATCTAAATTGCCTACTTGCCAAGCCATTACTGAAACCCCATCCAAAAGAAACCAAAAAAAATCCAAATCCTCTTCGTTTACGTATCAAGTTGATACGTAAACGATGCCTCGTCTACGAGTTATTGCCGGATCGTGGTAAAAAGCATGTCCTGGAATCCTTCTCTTTCACGTGTGACCGGGATAGATGGCAAACTTCACAGATGCGAAGGTTGCCGGCACTCTTGCACTCGATGGATATCGAGGAGGGACGAGTGGGTTCGATGGCTGGAAGCAATCGGAGTTTGTTTGTGGTGATCCGTGATGAGGATCAATCGGAATTGTGACGTCGAAAGGCTCAAGGTTGGAGTTCAACTCAACGAAAGGCTCAAGCAATTAAATTCAACGTAAGGGACAAAGTATATAAGACAAGGCTTATATAGCCAAGCTATTTCGGCCATGGGCCAAAACTAGACCTAATGGGCCAAGCTCTTGACACAAGAGATACACACGCCCAAAAATAGAAATGACTTAAAATAGTAAGTGCTAAAAACAAACATACCAAATATAGTAAATGACCAAAAGTGGCAACATGCCAAAAACGGAAAGTACTAAAATAATAGAAATGCTAAAAATGGAAACTATAAGAAACGTCAAGGGGGATGCCAAAGGCGCGGCCTTGCAGGACGCGTTGTAGACCGGTTGTTGGACGGGTAGGATCGCATCAAAAGAGTTGTTAATATGATTGTTCTTGTTATTGATGTTGAGGTTGGGATTGATGTTGTTGTTGTGGTGGCTGAAGTTGTAGTTGTTGTTGGGTATTGTTATTGTTGAAGTTGTCGAGGATCCATAACTAGTTTGATAGAAAGGGGTGTACTATGTGTTCATATGTTTTGAATTGTGTGTGCATCTATTTTTTCTTATTTTTCATATAAACACATAAGCAAAACACCTATAGACACACTATAAAATGTATGCATACATAGGCAAATATTTATGCGCACACTTCAGTTTTTTTTTTCGGGCCAATTTTTATCCTTAGGGGCTTATTTTTTGTTCATTGTGTATCCATATATATTGTACTGTGTGTTCATTGTTATTGTAAGTGTGTTCATATATTTTCAATTGTGTGTGCATCATTTTTCATATTTTGCATATGAACACACAAGCAAAAAAAAAATTATGCACACACAATATAAAACATATGCATACATAAGCAAATATTTATACACACATTGTATCTAGCATACACACAAGTGACAATAAATGAACAAATAGTATTAATTTTCTTAAAAAATTAATGAACGAATATATAAAACATATGCATACACAAGTGACAATAAAATGCACACACAAGTAAATATTTATGCACACACGGTATAAAACATAAGAGCACATAAGTGATAATAAAATAACACACACAAAAATATTTATACACACACATTATTCATTTTCTCATAATGGTAAATGAATACAAAGTATGACACACATGTGACAATAAATGCACACATAGTATTCATTTTCTTAAATAATAAATGAGCACATAGTGTAAAACATAACAACACACGATATAAAACAATAAAAGCATGTGCAAACAAATATTTAGTACAATATAGATGCACATGTAGAGCAATTTATATACACATTAAGACAAGAACGTATGCACTTTAGAAAGTCAAGCACACATAGTCTAAAACTCATGCACATTTTCAACACAAAAAATCATATATCCACACCTAGTACATATTAATTAGATGAACATGTAGACTAATTTATGTGCACGTACATACAGGCAAAAACATATACATTTTCAAAAGTCATGCACACACATTTATAACTCATGCACGTTTCAATACAAACAAGATATATATACAACCAGTACAAATTATATGCACATACACGTCATTATTATGCACATACAAGCAAAAATGTATGCACTTCAAAAGTTGTGCTCACACAATTTCAAAAGTGCACATTTTCTCTAGAAAAATAATGCATGTTCTATACAATTTTGATGCACATAGAATTCAATATCTATACACACATGCCGAAACGTGTGCACATTTTGATGGCTCCTAAGGATCCTTGCTCATTAGTTCCTGAAGTAAGGCTTGCTCTTGATGGAGAAAGTAACGTGGAGTGTCAGAAGATGGCTTGAAAGTGGTGTAGCTGTAATAACCCCTAAAACTCCCGAACTGTCATTTTATATGAAAGACATAATGGGCAATTTCTGTAACCTCTGTAATCTCTGTAATAACTCTCTTGAATGTAATAATATACGTTTAGTGTGTATTGGGCCTTGGATTATTTTTTTGGAGTGCTAAAAATAAAGATTTAGCCTGCCCAATGAACGAGATCCGCGACCAAAGGCCAAAGGACGCGGTCGCAGCATTTCCGCGACCGCGGAAACACTGTTCTTCGTCTCCTTCGTTCTTTCCGCGTTTCACCGATTTGTGTGCCGTCGTTACGTCAATGGGGATGCCGATCGATTGGTGTTCTCGGCGTTGAGCTCCCCCTCACCCTATAAATAGGGGTCTTTAGCTTCAGAAATAATCATCCACAGCTTCTCAAGCCCTCTCTCTCTCGTTTAGTGCATCGCCGGAGTTCTAGAAGATCGTCGGAGCTTCGCCGGAGTTTTTGGTGTCGCCGGAAGTGCCTTGGAGGTGTCGAGGTGGTGGTGGTCATGGTGAGCCTTCGTCCGAAGTCGAGAAGTTATCGCCTTCGTCGTCGGTAAGCCTTGAAGCCGAGTTGAGCTATCGTCGGAAGGGAGATCCGCGACCGCAAGGATGAATTCCGCGACCGCGGATGTGCCCAGAATTCCACGACCACGGATGTCCAAACCGCGACCGCGGCTTGCTTTATCAAGCGCGATCGTGGCTTGGACAAACACGGTCACGTCTTAGGCTTTTGTTTCCCTTCAATTCGGTTCGTGTTTTCGTTCGTTCCGTTATTTCGTGTTGTATCGTATCTAACTTAGGGTTCCGTCGTTTATCTCGTCGTCGTCGTAGGAATCCATACGCAGATTCCAGTCTCCAGATCTCAGAACCCGACATCTTCGATTCGTCTAAATTAAGGCAAGTGGTGGTTCGCTCTTGCTCAGTATTCCATGTTTCCCTTGATTATCAATTAATTGATTGTTAATTAAGATGGGATAAAAGTTATTGTTTTCTGTTTGGGAACAGATTCAATTAAACGATGTGTTAAAATATGACTTTATAATAGGTTGTATATATTGCTAGAAACAACGCTATTATATAGTCTTATATGTTATTATTGTAATGAATCTTGGTGTGGATTTAAATGTGTACTTAAATGCTAGATTAGCACGAGTATTCGTAGGAATGCTAATTCCTTTCGAGGATTTAGTCGTTTCTTTATAACGTCGGTGTTAGGAAGTAAGTGCCCTAACACTCTTGTGGTCATGACCTACCCCTATCTAAATATAGGGGTGGTGCACTCAGTTGGTGCCAATCTTCGGAAGGTATTCCCAATCTTAAGGGATTTATTCCCAATGTCTCAGTACGAGATGTGAAATTAAAAGCTTCAATGTTAAAGTGTGTTTTGGAAGTAAATAAGATAAGTGTGATTATGCACATAATTAATATACCCTCGGGCGAGGAGTTCAACGTGGAAACCGCCCGGACTCTTGTTAGAGTAAGTCCCCTTTCCAATCTGGATTCGCATTACGCGGTGAGGTTGGTCGTGGACCCAAATAATCAAGGTCATGTTTTAAAACTTGTGTATGAAAACTTAACGTTCCCAAACATTGGTCATACGTTTCCTATAAGACTCATTTCCTTTGGAGTCTTCTTTTCATTGCATACCTTCTTTTATAATTCCGTGAAAGTTCTGGGTTATGTATCGTCCCTTCGGTTATTATTTGAGGGACAATGATAGCAAAAGGTTACGATCACTTGAACCATTCTGTTTGTACCCTTGCATAGTCTTTCATTAGACTAACCAATCAGGGTTTATTCCTTGCATGGTTGGCTGGTGTCATCCGTCCTATACGGCACATCAGTAGTTGGTCCCCGAAGACTTGAAGTAACCAATCGAAGAAGAGGCTTGCAGTTGAAGATTTAAGTGACAGTGTTGTAAGGTTGGTAAGTATTACTTGAATATATATTCCTATAACCTAGTCATGTAATAGGATTTATTGTAAAAGTCTTTCGCTGTAATTTAACTCTGTTGTAAAATCGTCATCCTCATTTAACGAGAGGTCTTTTAATAAAAGGTTGAGTTTCATTTAAAATGTCTTCCGATGTTAAGTCTTTCGTTATTTAATATACTTATTTAAGCTTAATTGTTCCGATTAAAGCCTAGGGTGACTTTGGACAGTAACGTCTGAGGTCACTGGCGTGTGACACTACCGACATAAGTCGAGGGGTGTTACAATTATGGTATCAGAGCAATGGTTTTAAAATTCTTGGCCTATTGTTAGGTTTGAGAATTTTCGAGAAATTAATTTCGAAACTATTTTCAAACTAGCTTCTTTTAAAAAGGAATTTCGTAAATCTAAATTGTTAGTGTTAAAATTAAGGTATTAAAATTTCTTAAAAGTTTATGAAAGTTAAAAGTAATGTTTAAACTCTCTTGTGTTAAGCATTAATTTTCATAGTACTTTTATAAAATAATGTTATAAACATTTAAAAATTAAGTTGTGTTATAACTTTAAAAAGTGTGGTTTGGATTTTGGTAAGGGCTTACAAGGAATTATTAATGTCTTTATTTCAAGGAAATAACTGTATAAATACTGATTTTCCAAGTTAAGTATATAGAATTTATATGTACGAAGTATAAGGCTTAATAATAAGTGGTTTTCAAACTTCTGCAAGCTTCGAGTTGTTACTTATTCCGTAGATCCATTCTTAGGGATATTGTCTCTCCTTAGGTTTAATGTCATTTAAAGGTTGACATTTCTCCTAATGTATCCATTCTCAAGTAAAGGGAAGAAGACCGTTTGCGGTTAATGGTGGAGGGTCAGTCAGACTGATATAAAGTTATTAGTTTAGACCCTTATAATTCGTATCATAACGTAATTGACTAAGTGTCATGTACAAGTCGGAAAAGTTCTAAACTGACGTTATGGTTCATCAACAGATGGTGAACACAAGAAACACAATCCGTGCCGGAGTTGGGCCGAGTATCAACCCAAGGCTGAATCTGAGAAGCGCCGCTAATCAGGGGGAGGAGAGCGAGTCTGTCTCTCACAATAACCCCGCAGGCAATGGCCAAGTTCAGGCTAACCCTCAGGTGATGTTCGATGCTGCGGCCATAGAGGCCATTCGTGGGATTATTATGCAGGCGGTCACTGATATTATTCGGCCAGTTGCACCACAAGCACAGGGTGATCCAGTTCCTCAGGTTATTCCTGAGTTTGAGGAGCCAGTGGATCATGTACCTCAGGTTGATGCCGTTAGGAATACAGGAAATTACGGTCGAGCCTTGAAGGTCATAAGCTCAATGAGGCCTGGCAGTTATGACGGTACTAGAGAACCAGTCAGAGTGGTGTTTTGGTTCTCTCATATGGAGCGCCTGTTTAGGAATGTCGGGTGCACTGAGACTGAGAAAGTGCACATCGCCTTCCTCCACCTTAAGGATGTGGCTAGCGAATGGTGGGAGAGCGCGGGTTTAGCTGATCATCCCGGGCTGAACTGGGGTATGTTCAAAATAAAGATGACTGACCGTTTCTTTTCTCGTGCTATGAGGGAGGAGAAGCATAAGGAGTTTCTATACCCTAAGACCGATGGGTTGAAGGTGAATGAGCTTGCAGCTAAGTTCAATCACCTGTTGCAATATGTTGGACCGGAGGTGTCGAGTGAAGAACAAAAGATCTGGTACTTCCACGGATGGATGAATCCAAAAATCAAACCTCTAATGGTGCATCACGGTTGTTCTACATTAGAGCAATATGTGGATGCGGCCTACAAAATAGAAGCCACACTGGAAGAATCTGCCCAAAAGCGGGAGAAACAGAATAAAGGAAGGGGTGGGCAACCGAACCGCTAGGTTGGTACATTCAAGCGACCGGCATCGCCCACCAAGTTTGAGAAGTCTGGTCATGCTAAGACCGAGATGACTCAGTTTGACTCCACCAGAGGCTCAGGTTGGAGTAGCGAAGTGATTCAATGCCACAACTGTGGTGAATCTAGGCATAAAAGTTTTAATTGCCAAAAGGAGAACCGGGTATGTTACAATTGTGGGAAGGAAGGCCACATGAAAACATATTGTAGGCAGAAGGGTCAAGGACCAACGCAATCATATCAAGCCTCAAATGTTGGCAATGGGCGAAACCCAAAGCCATAGGTGTCCGCTCCTGAGCAATCTATTGCTCGTAATAAAGGCAAGGCGCCTATAGAGTCCTCGGGTCAGGGGCAACGACTCTTTGTGATTCGTCACTCCAATGAGAACGAAACCCTAAACGAGTAGTTGTATTTTTGTTGAGCCTTTTTAAGAATAAGGAGCGATGACTTGTGTCTATAGTCTCCATAGTTTAGTTATCTGTCTGTTCGACTTTCTGTCAGTTGTTGTAATGTAATCTTTCAAATGATAAAGAAGTGTTTCCTTGTTTCGAAAATTACTAAATTCGTTACTATTGCAAGTTGTTGTGCATACGAGAATCCTTGAGTGCCAAAAGTAGTACATGTCACGAGTTGATAAAGACTGTTTGGACTCATAGAGGACAGTGTTGGGTTGGGACATGTGTGGGTGTTCCCTACCTTGTTAGCTCTAGTTTCGATGTTGAAACTATTCGTAAGAACCCCTCTACTTTCTTGAAATAATGTCAAGTTGGGCATCGACATTATTTGTTCCCTTCGCTCGAATTCATGAGCATTGTGTCAAGAGGTTAATGTTGTAAGGATTCTTTGCTATAAGGACTTGGTGTGTGTGATAATGCTCTAGGGAGTTTGAGGTTATTCCTCATGTGTATACTCTGCACATTTGATGAGGTGAGTTGTATAAATTATATATTTAAGTGAATAAATATATAAGAGAGATATTTTATAAGGAGTCGTTTTCTCTAAGATGATCGTACTCTAATACGATCTTGTATAAACTTTAGAACCCAAGAGCTATGGTTATAGGGTTTATAAGTGAGTGTGCTCATTGTAGGACCAGTGGTTAAAGTTTTTGGAAAAGCTAAGTGTGTGAAATCATAAGTATTATTTTGGAAGACCTATTTGAGGTTTCGTTATGAGGCTTTCTTAAGGAAATGATATAATGATATGAGGAGTGTTAAGACAATTAAGTCTTGAGTAAATATTAAATTTCAGAAGCAAAAGGCTGCTCGATTTGGGATAATAAATTGTTTGAGGACGATTAAGTGTTTAAGGATTTATGGGTGAATAACAGAGTTAGTCGATAAAAGTTTGTTGTAACTTGGGTGGACTAAAAGTATGAGATAATGTAAGTGTATGGATTTTAGCAAATGGACTTGATGAAAAAGTGATCTATGTCTATTAAGGTGATCTTATGACACGTGTTGGATGAACAAGGTGATTGATTATAATCGTGTTAAACGGATTGTTAGCATCATGTTTGAGGAAAACATGAATGAGATGTTGTGCGGTTAATTGTAAAAAGGATTAAGGAACCTTAAAGGTCTTATGTTAGAGCTTGATTAATGGAAAGATTTTGGGTTAAGAAGATGGCATAAGGGCCAAATTTAATTAAGGTAAATAATGAGGTAGATGAGGTGCATATGTAAAGGGTAGGCCGATATGACAATGGTAGGTACTAAGTTGGAGGTATAAGTGAGTTTTATGTACTTTGAGGATCTAATCATCGAAAGGAAGTTAGTAGAAAAATGTTGTATTCTTCTGCTTGAGGACATCAAGATCTTTATGATAAATAGGGCATAATAGCGAGATTATATTAGAGATTATAATGGATACTTTGTTTAAGGTAATCGTAATCGTGTGGATGATCATATCAATTCTAACGAGGGTAATGAACGAAGGCAGTGAGTAGTAGGTGGATTCATGATCGAATAAATAGTTCGACTTTGGTGATATAGGTTACAAAGACCAAATTTATTTAAGGATATCAACTTAAGGAAGATAAGGTATGAACTTTGAGTGAGGTTTATAAAGAGAAAAGTTGAAAGAGAAATGTGTGTTCTCATGCTTAAGGTATGACAAGACTATTGCGATGATTTTGGAGACTATTATCCTAAGATAATTATGACCTTATGGAAATAGTCACGAGTTATTACAGGTGTAGCACATGGGGATAAGATATACGAGATAATGGTATGGTTGAGAAAACATATCGTTTTCCTAGGAGAAATTTCAAGGATGAAATGATTAAGGATATTAAGTTCAGGTAGTGAGGTTAATGGTGAAACCGATCCCTCTACCTTAGTGATGTTAGTTTCGGGGTCGAAACTATTTTTAAGGAGGTAGTAATGTAATCACCCTCATGATTGACATAAGGGTAATATGGTAAAATGTATTTTGGTGAAAACAAAAGTTATAAAATTCCCCTTAAGTTATGAAGGGTCTAAATTATGGTTAACCTTACGTTAACTGTAATTTGAACCAACTTATAAAAATTAACTTAGAATTGCTTGAACCAATTTACAAAGTGTTAAATGGGTTAGGCATGGTTAAACTTATAAGGTTAGGTAACTTAAAATAAGGTCGTTTCTCCGAGCTGTTATCGGCCAAGTTTCGGGGTCGAAACTTCTTTTAAGGGGGTAGTATTGTAATAACCCCTAAAAGTCCCGAACTGTCGTTTTGTATGAAAGACATAATGGGCAATTTCTGTAACCTCTGTAATCTCTGTAATAACTCTCTTGAACGTAATAATATACGTTTAGTATGTATTGGGCCTTGGATTAAGTTTTTGGAGTGCTAAAAAAAAAGATTTAGCATGCCCATTGAACGAGATCCGCGACCAAAGGCCAAAGGACGCGCTCGCGGCATTTCCGCGACCGCAGAAACACTGTTCTTCGTCTCCTTCATTCTTTTCGCGTTTTGCCGGTTCGTGTGCCACCGTTACGCCGATGGGGATGTCGATCGATTGATGTTCTTGGCGTTGAGCTCCCCCTCACCCTATAAATAGGGGTCTTCAGCTTCGAAAATAATCATCCACAGCTTATCAAGCCCTCTCTCTCTCTCTCATTTAGTGCATCGCCGGAGTTCTAGGAGATCGTCGGAGTTTTTGGTGTCACCGGAAGTGCCTTGGAGGTGTCGAGGTGGTGGTGGTCGTGGTGAGCCTTCGTCCGAAGTCAAGAAGTTGTCGCCTTCGTCGTCGGTAAGCCTCGAAGCCGAGTTGAGCCGTCGTCGGAAGGGAGATCCGCGACCGCGGGGATGAATTCCGCGACCACGGATGTGCCCAGAATTCCGCGACCGCGGATGTCCAAACCGCGACCGCGGCTTGCTCTAGCAAGCGCGATCGTGGCTTGGACAAACACGGTCACGGCTTAGGCTTTTGTTTCCCTTCAATTCAGTTCGTGTTTTCGTTCGTTCCGTTATTTCGTGTTGTATCGTATCTAACCTAGGGTTCCGTCGTTTATCTTGTCATCGTCGTAGGAATCCGTACGCAAATACTAGTCTCCAGATCTCGGAACCCGACATCTTCGATTCGTCTAAATTAAGGCAAGTGACGGTTCACTGTTGCTCAGTATTCCATGTTTCCCTTGATTATCAATTATCTGATTGTTAATTAAGATGGGATAAAAGTTATTGTTTTCTGTTTGGGAACAGATTTAATTAAACGATGTGTTAAAATATGACTTTATAATAGGTTGTATATATTGCTAGAAACAACGATATTATGTAGTCTTATATGTTATTACTGTAATGAATCTTGGTGTGGATTTAAATGTGAACTTAAATGCTAGATTAGCACGAGTATTCATAGGAACGCTAATTCCTTTCGAGGATTTAGTCGTTTCTTTATAACGTCGGTGTTAGGAAGTAAGTGCCCTAACACTCTTGTGGTCATGACCTACCCCTATCTAAATATAGGAGTGGTGCACTCAGCTGGTGCCAATCTTCGAGAGGTATTCCCAATCTTAAGGGATTTATTCCCAATGTCTCAGTACGAGATGTGAAATTAAAAGCTTCAACGTTAAAGTGTATTTTGAAAGTAAATAAGATAAGTGCGGTTATGCACATAATTAATATACCCTCGGGCGAGGAGTACAACATGGAAACCGCTCGGACTCTAGTTAGAGTAAGTCCCCTTTCCAATCTGGATTCGCATTACGCGGTGAGGTTGGTCGTGGACCCAAATAATCAAGGTCGTGTTTTAAAACTTGTGTGTGAAAACTTAACGTTCCCAAACATTGGTCATACGTTTCCTATAAGACTCATTTCCTTTGGAGTCTTCTTTTCATTGCATACCTTCTTTTATAATTCCGTGAAAGTTCTGGGTTATGTATCGTCCCTTCGGTTATTATTCGATGGACAATGATAGTAAACGGTTACGGTCACTTGAACCATTCTGTTTGTACCCTTGCATAGTCTTTTATTAGACTAACCAACCAGATTTTATTCCTTGCATGGTTGGCTGGTGTCATCCGTTCTATACGGCACATCAGTAGTTGGTCCCCGAAGACTTGAAGTAACCAATCGAAGAAGAGGCTTACAGTTAAAGATTTAAGTGACAGTGTTTTAAGGTTGTTAAGTATTACTTGAATATATATTCCTATAACCTAGTCATGTAATAGGATTTATTATAAAAGTCTTCCGCTGTAATTTAACTCTGTTGTAAAATCGTCATCCTCATTTAACGAGAGGTCTTTTAATAAAAGGTTGAGTTTCATTTAAAATGTCTTCCGATGTTAAGTCTTTCGTTATTTAATATACTTATGTAAGCTTAATTGTTCCGATTAAAGCCTAGGGTGACTTTGGACAGTAACGTCTGAGGTCACTGGCGTGTGGCACTACCGACATAAGTCGAGGGGTGTTACAGTAGCCGTGAGAAGTTGATGAATGGCGCAAAATGTGTTGTTGATAGGCGATCAATGTTCCCAATGAATCCACATGAAGAGTTTGACGGACTAGTCAAGGGCTTGGATATGTCCACCAAGTCTCGATGAGGTTGAATCCTAGCTAGATTCAAAGGATATGGCCACCTTTGTCGACACAAGAACTCGAGGGTTGATTTGCAAGCCTTGGATATGGCCACCAAGATTACAAGCACGGTATTGATAAGTCCACATGATCAATTAAATTGAAAGAAGAACTGAAAATTTAGATCGCAATAAAAACAATATGAAAAATACTTGAGTTTTTTTATCTTCAACTTGCCAACCTTGAACAAGCAATTCGGTTTTGTTTTAATTCTAGATAAAACACTTAAATGTGCCTCCAAAAAAGGACCAAAGTCCAATCCCAAAACCAAGAACCAGCCCCAGGTGCCTATGCTTCAATGTTGGCCTCGTAACCCTCAGACTCAACGTGCACGGCAAGGGAAGCCTCCATGAGCCATCTTTAGATCCACTCATGCCTTTGAGGTGACACTTGGACAAGATGTTCCTAAGGTACAAAGGAGTGTAATGGACCCCATGTGCGCAGACCAAATTGTCTCAAGCCAGAAGTTGTGCGGTGGGTCTCCTCGATAGCGCATGTGGCCTTGATATCCCTCGCACATGGCCATGCACTTTGTGCTCCAATTGTGCCTAGTTTTGGTAAGCCACTCCCTTGACCACCAAGATAAGACATGAGATACTCATGTGCCCTCCCTTTCTTTCTTTTTGGGTTGGACTTTTTTGTGGGTAAACATGAAGGCTTAGGGTTTGTAGTTATCATTTCAGCCTCCACCTCACTCTCGATATCTTCCCCATCCCCTCCTTCTACACGGTAATCGATCTGCCACTGCCATCACCTCTCAAAGCCTAATTGCACGCGATCTTCTCCACCCTACTCCACGACATCCTCGATTGCCACCGCATCAACGTTGTCCACTACGATATCAAACGGGAGAACATCTACATCGACCTTCACATCATCGCTAGTTAAACCTAGTTGCTTACGAATCTGTGGAAGAAGGAATAGAGGCGGAGTAAAGGTTACTTCCTGATAAAAGAGGAGTTAGGGTTCTTTCTTCAGGGAGGCAGATAACCACCACAAACTCCGACAATTTCCAAATCAACATTGATGTAGTTTCACAAGTCAAGTGAAGATCTCACATTTCCTTCTTTCCATTCCCTTTCTTCGAATTCTCTCTTAAATCTCTCAATCTGTTCTAAGCTAAAATGGTCAAATAGTGGAAAGGTGATCAGATCTCCAAATTCAAGGAGGCGTTTAGCCTATTCGACATGGACGGATACGGTATAATTTTTTTCTTTATCGTTCTAATAATCTAGATTTGGAGTTTGTATTCTGGAATTTTGGTTGCATTTATGTTTCTATGTGTGTTTTCATTAGATATTCTTTGTCTTTTGATGTTGTGTATCTTCTCCTTTGCAGATATGGCTTATCTAGAATCGAATCCTGTTAATATTCGCTTGTGTTTTTATTTTAAATTTTGAATGATATGGTTGTGAGTTTCGATTAACGACATTAAGATGGTGAAATGTGTGAATGATTGTTTCTTAGTTGTTAAATATGGTGAATATTTTCACTTTTAGCCACATTTGTTGATTTCTGGATCTTATGCCTCGATAATCTTTGCTTTTGGTTTGATTTGTTACGTTGGATGACCAACAACATGAAATCTACTAATGGATGTGTATTGATCAGTGGTTTTGAGTTTTTTTGTAGGCTGCATCGATTGATTGTTGTTTGATTTTTTTTATCATGAAGTTGCGGTCTGGTACATTTAGTTTTCGCACTGGTTAAGGGCCATGATTTCCTATGTCGATGACAACTGATAGTCAAAGATGAAACTAATTAGCTAATATCAATAATATGCGTCAATAGTTGATCCTATGAGCTTCCAAGGCTTGAAGCCAAAAGAAAATTGTGTGTCTTGTTCTTGCTCAATCAGTCAATGTTAACAATTTGTCATTATAGGCCTCGTCTTTCATGTTCTTTGTTATACTTTTGATTGATAGATGATAGTTGGTGTCATTTGTGTGCATGGAGGAGGATAGAGTTACAAATATTCAATTGTCTAGATAGTGGACTATAAGCTACCGTATCATGTATGCATTATGATCTTTCCACATATGGGTTAACTAATGGTTAGTTTACTTAGTGGCATAGTGGTATCAAGCCATTGTGGTGTGTTACTATTATTATTAGTTCTAATACATTTTGAACCAAAGGTAAACATATTGTATGATTATTAGTTACCATTTCTTGGGGAATATGTTGATTGTTCAATGCTCTCCTCTTATGGTAAAGTTATTGTGATAGGTTGTATCACCACAAAATAACTTGGGACTATAATGCACTCCCTTGGTTAGAACCTTTCTGAAGGCAATGTGGAGAAAAAATTATGATGAAAGAGTGTTGGATCGTTAGAGTTACGTCTGAGGGAACAAAAAGCTTTGTTCCCACAGAAGGCACAGCGGATTTAAATAGCAACAAAGATAACAGAACGAACTCACGATATATAGTGGAAACCCTAATTAGCAAAACTAGCTTCTCAAGGAAAAACCACTACCTTCAAGCTTCCGCTTGAGAGGATTTTGAACTGCGTACTTGTCTTATTAGTTTCTTGCTTGATTACACTTGTATCCTGGACTTCGACCTCTAAACAACCAGCTAGACTCGAAACCTCTTCTACAACGATGAATCAAACTCAACTCTCAAAGACTCATACGCACCTCACTCTCTTTCTCTTCTTTTTTTTCGTTCAAAGTCGTTCTAAGCCGTGAAGTCGTACCTAAGAAATGAATCCTCACTTCACTTAAATACAACTCGGAAGAAACCCTAATTGACACAAATTAGGAAATACTAGAATCGGATTACAAAGATATGATTTTGTTTGGAAGATAAGATATCACAACCGATTATATTAATTAAGGAAGGAGTTCCCTAATTAATCCAACCGATTGGATATTATTCTTCTCTCTCCAATCGCCTTATCTTAGGAAAGATTCCTAGGATAACACGATCGGGTCTTTTCTCTCTTTCCATATCTTTGCGTAATCCGGCTTGATCCTTGGAGCTAAAGTCTTCATCCTCTACCGCGTGGCTTCTTGATTTGTTTCCTTAATTCTGCACGCTGTATGACTTCTTTCCTTTTGCAGCCTCGATCTTGGTCTGTCACTTCAGTTCCTGAAGAGGTAACAAAGCACTTGCTAAGTCTTTGTTCCCTCTGAGATCCTCTGTTGCAATGCTCCCTGGGAAAACTCTTCTTGTCCCTGAAACACTTGGTACACATATTAGTTGAGTGTTTATAACCATCAAAACCTAAAAAATTCAACAAATTCCCCCTTTTTGATGGTGACAAACACCCTTAACAATAAAGCATATACCAACTAGAGCAAGACAAAACTGACAAGAAAGTTTCCCACTAAAAACACCGTTAGTTCCCCCTTAGTTCAGCAATACGTTTTACCTGTTCTGTTCCCCCTCAGACAATGCTACCTGTCATTTTCCCCCTTTTGGCATCATCAAAAACACAGTAAAGAGTTAGAGAAGAAAGATCAAGGCCAGATAAACAAAAACACCCCTTGTCATTAATTTAAAAAAAACTGGAAAACATGCAAACACAACCAAAACAGACAAAACATCAAACATTGTCAACTGCCACAACGGGCACATAAACCAGATAACAAGAAAACAGAACAAGGAGGGGTAGACAGCAAGGGAACAAAAGGGGATAAGATGGCAGGTAAGCGATCAGGCACCACTGTGACCAGCCGATTGAGCCGATGCATGGTGAGAAATAAGCGCGCGCACATCTGCCATGAGGAGAGTCTGCTGAGCCACCAGGTCCTTCACTGCTCGGCACAGACTCCTCACATCCTTTCCCAGCGAGGGATTTGTATTCTGTTCCCCCTCTGAGCTATCAGCTTCAGATCCCTCCATTTCCTCAACATCCTCTACAACCACAGAAGCTGCAGGAGCGCCCTCAACCTTCACCCAGCCTTCTCCCTCTAGAAGAGCAAATTGCATCTTGTGCAGATTGCTTACATTGAAGGGACGGGAGAAGACACTCAAATCCTCCGACGCGTCGTAGACTTTGTGGTACTCCAGAATCTTTTTGACGACACGAGGGAAGGGAAGAGCATGCTGAGTGGTGTTCCGGGCATGGGCCATATGCTGCATCAAAATCATTGGGAGGCAGACGGGCTCCTTTTTTAGCAGAAGGGACAGAAGGACAATGTCCAAGATCAGAAGGCGGTTCCTCTTCTGTCCCCTTGGCGTGATGTTGCTGATGAGGAAGTGGTATAGCACTTTGTTGACGGCCGACATCTCTGAGATGTCAAGATCAGCACTCCCTGGAGCATCCGCAATCCCAGCTACAGCCAGCACAGCCTCTGAGTAGGCAAAATCTTTCGACCACCTGCCCTTTGGGTATTCTCCATACCCTTCATGAGGAACACCCAGAACCATGCTCAGCTCAATACTTGAGAAGACATGAATCTCCCCATTCATCTTGTAGCTCCCCTGGACAGCATGCGACCGCACTTCCATGACAAATGTGGAGTAGAACTCCCTCAGCAACTCCTCATCCATCTCCACTTCCTCCACAAACAGCCTGCTCCACTTCTGTTCCTCCAAGACGTCAAGCACCCCCTCCAGAAAGTTCTCTTTTAGGAACTCAGGGTCCATCAGCAGCTCCCTCACCACAGACTTGTGGCTCATGTCTTTGACATCATCAACCGCCACAGCCTTTCCTTTGGCTTTGGCCGGCAGACGACGCTGGCTTTGTCGGATGGGAGCGGTAGACACCTTGGCTTTCTTCGCTTGGTTCCCGGAGAGGGGTACCGACTCCTCATCGGAACTCACAGTAATCGCCTTCTCAGACTTCTTCTGAGAGCGGGTCTTCCTCTTTGATGAGCATGCAGTTTTCACCCTGCCGGACGGCTTAGGAGCTTTTGGGGACTCCACCACGTCCACTCCCTCTTCGAGCTCCTTGGAGAGGTCTCGCACCACAGACTGAATTTTTTCCTTGACGGCCAGGTGCTCCTCCACCGTGACCGGGGTCCCTTGACCGGGTAGCTCCTCTGTCTCCTCCTCTATGGGGTCGGGATGGGTAGGCGAGGAATGTACCTCCTCTGTGTTAGTAGAGGAGATGGCAGTGGGGACGGCAGGAGCGGTGTTAGGGTTAGGGTTTTGTGGTACGAGGTCTGTGTTTGGGTTTGTGGGGGCTACGTAGGGGACCATGGCGAGTTGGTCCTGGGATGATGATGGAGAAGGGGTTATGGTGGTGGTCGCCGGAGTGGTGGATGTGGAGGGTAGGGATTGATTGATGACGGCGATGAGAGCTGGATCGGCTCCCATGGCTGTGAGGTTGGAGAGGAGGGTTTGAAGGTTTTCGGCGAAGTTGCTGGGAAGGTTAGAGTTGGAGGCCATTTTTGTGAGAGAGAGAGAGAGAGGGAGCTCAGGGAAGACGAGAGACAGAGAGGGGAGAAGATACTTGAGGAAGATTAGGAAACAGTGAGGAGGAGACTTACCCGAAACACCTCAATATGTAGCCTTCAAAAGATCTTCAAGGGTTTCCAAAGATAAGACCAAATCAATCTGTTTCCAAGAGATAATGAACGCGATCTTCCAACTTCCCAAAAATAATTCAAAATCTCGTCTGAATCCAACTGAGTCGGCTGAATTTCTCTTCCCAACTCTCTTCCATCAAATCAACCCTTAAATGTGCAACGCGGCTCAACACAAAATATCATCATTATACCCTGCAAACACGTCACTTCAACATGAACGCACAGAAGCCGAATCGTTTCCCGCCAATCCAAAAGAGTAGTAGGGTGTGATGCTGGGGGTTAGATACCAGAAAGGGTACAAAAGAGCATCACACCAATAGAGCTGATTCATGTGACATATGATAACATAGATGACCATGCAAGACATTCAGTACATAAAGGAAGTAAAAGCACATAGTCAAGCTTTTCGAAAATTAATACCCAAGGAAGCTAATGCATAATAAGGCATGAAGATTCGACTTTCACAGTTTACCACGTAATCTAGCCAATCATCGAGAGAACACAACACATAGACATGTAGTTAGGGGAACAAACCAGACTTCGTATGGAACTGAATGCAGAGTTCCCCAACAGGTGTTCCAATGAGAAAATTGGCGTTTGATCCCCCGTTTGCCAATCTTTCTCGACACAGTGATGTCCTTCCTAGATGTACATGGTACCTGAAATTTTCACACAAGGTACAGATTAGTCATTAAGTCCTTGTCCACATCACCTTTACCTCTGACACCAGGCCTTTGAATCTCAAGTATTTCATGCAGAAGTGAGGTGAGACTCGCTTTGTTCCCTGTCACGTAGCTGACCCTTGTATGAATGACACACTGGGAACATTCCTCACTTTGTCCTGCACAGAAAGAGTTAGTTTTTGCGAACACAGACAAGCTTATGCTTTCTGGGTTTAGGGGCAACATATCTAATCTTGGGAGGTTCAGCTTCTATATGCTCTCTTGTAGTGTGGGCAATCTCCTCATTGTGTTGCTTCAGAAGGCACTCATGCTTGTAATGACCAGAATGCCCGTAATACCAACAGACCCTGTGACACTTCAGATCTACATATTTTCTCTGTCCAGGCCAAACCGTTTTGTTAGCAATCCTTGAATGAAAATCAATGTTATTGGACTTACTGCTTTGGGATTGCTTTAGCCAAATTGTATGAGCCTTCTGTCCATGATACCAAGCTTTGCCCTCCTCAGTCGAGTTTGAACAGTTTTTTTCTTTGTTCCCTCCAGAGGAACATTTCCCCTTTTCTTTTACAGACTGTTTTCCTTCGACTTTGGAGCCCTTTTTCTTGGTATCATCAACAGGAAGTTTGGGTTGATAGCCGATCCCAAAGCGAGGCACTTCCTTTGACTCAGTCTTCTTTTCATTCTTGGCTGCAACAAAGACAATACATTTTGGCTTATCCTTCTGTTCCTCACTGAGTTTGGTTAGATCACTAGAAAGTTTTGCATTTCCTAGTTTCAACATTAAAGACTCAGCCTCGAGTGAGGAAACAGTGGACTCTAGAGACTCAATCTTTTCAGTGAGTTTTGGACACTCAGAGCACGTGTTTGGAGAGGAAGATGAACCTTTCTCAAGCTTGAGCACTTTTTCAGCCCAACCTTGATTTTCTTCGATCAGACCTGAGATCGATTCATCTTTCTCTTCGATTTGCTCACTGAAAAGACTGTTCTCGCAAACAAGATTCTTAATGAGAGCAATCAAGCTTTCTTTAGATTTACATTTTAAATTAGACACGAGTTCAGATTCAGTTACCTCGTCGTCGATTACCTCACCATTCGTCTCGTTTGGAGCTTCTACGGCCATCAAGTAGACATCCCTGGAGTGTGACGAGTCTTCGTCATCTGATTTTGATTCTCCCCAGGTGGCAACCATAGCTTGCTTTCCTTCATTTGCTGGAGGCATTCCTGCCCTCTTTTTGAAGCAGTTCCTGGCCATGTGTCCCTTGTTCTGACAGTGGTAACAAACCACATCCTTCATGTCTCTGTTCCCTTCAGAGGAACTGGGCGAGTCCATGTTCCGAGGCCATATCTTCCTCATTGCCCTTGTGATAAGAGCAACATCTTCATCGTCATCCTCATCTTCATCACCCATTTGGGACAAATCGAACGCCCTTTCCACCTTCAAGGCAATGCTCTTCGCCTTCTCCTCTCCCTTCTTGTTTACCGTATGATTGTAGACAGAGGCATTACTCTCTAGTTTAGCAACCACCTCTTCCATTGAAAGAGTCTTAACATTTGTCTGAGAGTAGAGAGCAAGAGCGATGGCGTCCCACTGAGTGTTGAGGCCTTGCATGAAGTGGTGAGTCAGCTTCCAGTCTGGCAATATTTCACCAAGGTGTTGAAGCTGACCAACTAGCCCATGAAACCTGGAGTAGTACTCTTGAATGTGTTCATCTTTCCCTTGAGAAATTTGGTCGTACTCCTTGAACAGGGAAAGGATCTTGTTCTTCTTCGAGTCTTCATTTCCTTGATGAAGACGTTTCAGGGCATCCCAGATCTCCTTGGCAGTCTTATAGCTCATGACTTTCTTGAGATCGGAGGGAAGAAGGGCCATGTGAAGGATCTTCTTACCCCTGCTGTTTTTCTCCAGTTTCTTCCAATCCTCATCGGTGTAGTCGACCTTTGGTTTTGGCTTTGTCTCATCTGTCTCGTTCTTGATCACAAAAGGTCTGACTTCAATAACTTTCTAGAGCTGTCCATCAAGGGAACAGATATGAGACTCAATTTGCTCCACCCACCAGCTATACTCACCAGATTTCAGAGTTGGTGGTTTCCAGAACGAATCACCGATTGCATTGCTGTTTGACGACATCTTTCCTGCAAATTCTGTAACGAAAACAATCTAGAGCACCACGCTATGATACCAATTGTTGGATCGTTAGAGTTACGTCTGAGGGAACAAAAAGCTTTGTTCCCACAGAAGGCACAGCGGATTTAAATAGCAAGAAAGATAACAGAACGAACTCACGATATATAGTGGAAACCCTGATTAGCAAAACTAGCTTCTCAAGGAAAAACCACTACCTTCAAGCTTCCGCTTGAGAGGATTTTGAACTGCGTACTTGTCTTATTAGTTTCTTGCTTGATTACACTTGTATCCTAGACTTCGACCTCTAAACAACCAGCTAGACTCGAAACCTCTTCTATAACGATAAATCAAACTCAACTCTCAAAGACTCACACGCACCTCACTCTCTTTCTCTTCTTTTTTTTCGTTCAAAGTCGTTCTAAGCCGTGAAGTCGTACCTAAGAAATGAATCCTCACTTCACTTAAATACAACTCGGCAGAAACCCTAATTGACACAAATTAGGAAATACTAGAATCGGATTACAAAGATATGATTTTGTTTGGAAGATAAGATATCACAACCGATTATATTAATTAAGGAAGGAGTTCCCTAATTAATCCAACCGATTGGATATTATTCTTCTCTCTCCAATCGTCTTATCTTAGGAAAGATTCCTATGATACACGATCGGGTCTTTTCTCTCTTTCCATATCTTCGCGCAATCCGGCTTGATCCTTGGAGCCGAAGTCTTCATCCTCTACCGCGTGGCTTCTTGATTTGTTTCCTTAATTCTGCACGCTGTATGACTTCTTTGCTTTTGCAGCCTCGATCTTGGTCTGTCACTTCAGTTCCTGGAGAGGTAACAAAGCACTTGCTAAGTCTTTGTTCCCTCTGAGATCCTCTGTTACAATGCTCCTTGGGAAAACTCTTCTTGTCCCTGAAACACTTGGTACACATATTAGTTGAGTGTTTATAACCATCAAAACCTAAGAAATTCAACAAAGAGTCTCTTAAAATGAGTGATAGGTGTTTCATTTTGTTATTTTTATTGCGCTCAGACTTTGAGAGGCTTTTTGTTTATTCTTTTTTTTTTTGCAAAATGCTGGTATTATTGTATTTGCTTAATGATGTTAATTGCTTTCCTATTTTATCATTGTCATATACTCTTATGGAGAACACTTAAAAATGAATTGGCGAGCTATAATTCTTTGTTTTGTCAAAAAAATTCAGCCTAGAAATTAATTTATTTCACTGTAATTAGATTATGTGCACAAAATCATGCTCTAATCTTTACAAAGTTGTTGGTGAGGATTTCTGGTTGGATACATGGTGCAACAACTCAGCTTTTGAAGGGTGATTTTGATCCTTTTCTAGATAATCTTTGGTTGGTTAACTTTTTATCCTATTTCTGTTTGTGTAGACATAAAGTGAGTGGTCTAAATGTAATTGAAATTCTTGTACTCGAACTAACTTGAAATCTCATGCAACTTAATTTTACTCTTCAGGAAGTAACTCGAGGGGACAAGAATCACACTATTGAAACTGTCGTGTTACCTATTCCAAATTCATCGTAGATTACATTTCCCTTCTTCCTTGTTTATTGTCATTCTTATGATTCTATGAACCGATTTTCATGGGAGAGCATGGACTTGTTTTTTCAATAAGAACACTGTGTACTACTAGGTGGGATGAATTTGATACGAAAATGGAAATGGCATGGGAAGTATGTACCAAAATTTTGACCTCATGTCTTATATTTATCATGTTGTTTAACTATGTTACTCATGGTCCCGCTTCATCTGAAGACCTTATTTCTTATATTTATTTTGCAGGCAATTTGTAAAGCTTATTGCGATGAAACTTACAAGTCTACTAATTTCACACCTCGAAAATGTGAGAGATTCTATCTTAAGGATGACGTACCACTGGTAAGATGTTTGCTTTGACATGATCAGGACCTTTATTACAATGATAGATCTGAGGAAAGATTTTCGCCAAGCTTTATGGAGTAATATTCATACAATGTGTTCTTATTTGACAAAAACTGATCAATTGTTAGATTTGCTTGCTCATCACTTCAAATTATCACATGAACTTTCGTGGAAAAAAAACTAAAACAATAGCTGAAGTAAAACGGATTTATATGTCACTTGAACTTCATTGTTAATTCAAGAATCGTTTTACAGGTACAATTTTATGCCACTATCATGATGCTCTGATGTAGTCGGTTTTATTGTTCTGCTTGGATTATTTATCGCGTCTAACTGTACAAATATAGCAGTTTTGGAGTGCCATACTACGTTGCATTGGAGGTGCTCAGTACTGGCGATTACGATGTGTGGAGTTTCGTCGTCATTTTGTATGTGATGCTAGCAAAATTCCCCCTCTGGTGAAATAATTGCTGCAAATGGGTTCGATTTGATATCTAGAGGTTGTGAGGTCGATCTGAAGCCATTTGCATCAATTATTTCATCAAAGAACTCACCTAAATCAAGAATTAGGTTTTGCAAATTTCTGTACATGAGAATTGTTCTCATTTTATGGAGTTCCTTAAAAGTAAATCCTAATCCTTAGCATCATTCATCCTTGATACTAATTACATCGTCTTCTTTAATGGAGGGCCTAAGGATTATGTATTCATGGATCAAGGTGCTGATAGAGAAGGAGAAGACCAAGGGTATCAACATTGCAACTTATTGGTCACCCAAGGTGGTGGGCACTCAAGCCCCAATTTAGCTGGGTTCTCTTCGCGCTGCTAATGGAGAAGAATGAAAAATCAAGCGAAAATCAGCCTCAGTTCAATAGTTTTACTAGAGGTTGCGTTTTTTACATGTTTCGGTATTGAGATTTTGGAGTTGTTACAAGGCCGTGATTTGTTATAAGTTGTGACATGCTAATAAGGACCTATAAATGATAATGGTTTTGGGGCAAAATAAATACTTTATCAAGCAATTAACACATCACACAACAACACTTTGGTATCGAAATTACTTGAACGGTCTAAGGGCCGAAAATTCACATAGGGACAATTCGAAGTAACTCTCAGAAAGTCCAAAGCTAATTCTTCTTTCAAATTGCTTCTAATTTGCTTTCATATTTCATACGATTGAAAAATCATTGAGGAAGAAGTAAGTGGAAGATTAAATTGAGGTTGAAGAAGAAAAAGATCGGGAAGAAGGAGAAAAATTTACCATCGAAAATCAATTATAAACCAATTACAAATGACTTTCTAATCCTCCTAAATCCAAAAGTAAGTAGTAATTAAGCTTCTATTTGTAAATTGTCTTTACCTTGAAATGTTCATTTTTCTATTTCATTATGTAAAAATTCTATGTCTTATAAGCTGACTAAAATTAAAATATTTAATACAATTTTCTGACTTTTGCATATGTTAAGAATTCATTCCCTAAAATGAAGTGTAATAACCAGTCATGAAATTTCTTTAAATATATAATATTCAACACAATCTTTATAAAGCAAGCTTATCTATTTATATTCTTCAAATATAGGTTAAAAAATTATATTTAATGATATGATTTCAATATCGCGCACATCCGTCTACTAATTTAATTTAAAAGTCGATTAATTTGAATATTACTAGTGTAGAACCCGTTCCATGCACGTAATATTTTTATTAAAATTGTGTTCTAATATAGCTCTAGTATCATTTATAGTGTATATTTATTTAAACAGTATTATACTACTAAAATACTGTCAAATTTTCTATGTACTATAATATTGATTGATATTAGTTATAAACTCAAAATATTAGTACAAAAGAAGAAAACCTGAACAATATTGTTTACACATGTTATAGCAATTAAAAGAAAAATGATATGTTAAAGTGACATATTTAGAATATACAACACCAATATATTATTTAGTAACTAAAAAAAATCAATCCTCAACAACCTGAGCCTAAAAACGCTCTGGTGGCTTAAAAAGAGTCAAGTTTAATATTAACTAGTGTAGAACCCATACCTTGTACGGGTAAATACATAATTTGAGAAAATAAAAAAAAATTATGATTGAATTAAATTAATGTTATATCGAAGTATTTTTTAGAAAAAATATAATTCCCGATGAATCATTGGAAATAATATACTATGATATATAGGAATTTATGTAGACTCATTTAGAGAATATTTAATATAGAAATATTATAATGATTATTAATCTAAAAATCTCGATAAAATTATTCCCGATTTACAAATTCTTTATACGTGGGATATATAATAGATGGTCTTTAAAACAATTTAAACAGATTTCAAACAAATAATTAATGCGTGGTTCAAACAAAAATTATTAGATTAGTAATTATATCTTTTGAATAAGAAAGCCAAAAATATTCATAATATGTATAACACATTAACACATGTTTGGATTATATTAGAAACAATTTTAAAAATGGGGAAAATTGACAAAATCGTGAACATGATTCTCTTTATGTTGAATATTCAGTATTATAACAAAAATCTTTATTTTTTTTATGTTTTTTTAGTTTGATATTTGAACAATTCATAATCAAAATTTCAAATCTTAGCTACAATATTATACCTTCAAATTAAGTTTTTGGTTAAACATGGATAAAAGTCAAGTGAAAATAAAGTGAGGTGAAGATTTTAAAATTATAAAAAATAAAATTTTATATGTATAATTAATGAATAACGCCAATGTAAATCTTTAAAAAACAAATTATATTAAAATAAGATTTATGTTTTTCAAGATAATATACATAGGTAAACAATGCGGATCCGAAATTGTTGTTACACCCTCAACGATACTTGTAAAAATTACAATATAAAACAATTATTTCTTAATATTTACGAAAATAATAATATACTAAAAATTAGTTACGAAACCAATATTTATCATAGCAAGCTATGATAAATATTTCATGATTTTAAGGGGATATGAGACCAAACGAACGGAAAAGAAACAAAATAATTTTGATATTTCATGAATCGCTTAAAAATGAGATGCAAATTTCAATGACCTACGTTCGATGAATGGAGACGAAAAAAATTACTTTCTCTTGGAAAAAGGTCATCACTCTTACGTTGCTTAAATAATAGGATTGCTTCACATGATTTAAAGAATTTAATAAAGCAAAAAAAATGATGGTTAACAACTTAGGTACAAAATGAAAGAAATTAAATATCTTGAATGGGCATGGGCATAGTATTGAGAGACGAAGACACAAAATTTATAGCCTCGTGCAAATTATTCAGGATTTCCTTTTTTTAAATAATTAAGAGAGAGTATAATTTAGAAATTTGTAATTCAGTTTATTAAGGATATTCAAAATTTTAAAAGGATTTGGTCAAATGATTTTTTTGATATTTTAATTTTTTGTTAAAATAAATATATGAAATAATTCAAAAAAATATATAAAAAAACTATTACAAATCATCCAGATAAATCACATTTTTTAAGTTTTTTCTAATTACGTAATGGACCCATCTAAAGTTTTAAATTTTGATTTTAATTTTTATCCTTACTTCTAGAAAATGATCATTAAAAAATTATTTGAATAATTAATTTAAAATTTGTATACGTACTACATTTTAATTTACTTTTGATAATATGTATAATCATATGAAATTGAAAGTTTGTTACTGCAAAGATTTACCTGGATTTTTTAGTTAAACTTTTTGTTTGATTTAACAAAATTTTCTTGGTAATTTATAATTGATATTTAACGGTTTGTTAGTGAATATTTTCTTAGTGATTAACAAACTCAATTTAATTTTTTAAAACTGAAAATTATATTTAGCAAAATGATAAGTAATAAGTCCAAAGAAACATTGTAAAATCGGAAAATGGAGACCAATACCATGTATTTTTTTATAGAAAATTATAATCAAATAAATGTTGTTAAATGATAACGTACAATAGACCAAATTTGTTAAAAATCTGATATGATATAATTGTTGTTAAGATGAGTTGTTAAAATTGAAAGGTTTAGAATAAAATCTCAAGATTATATAAATTAATTTTGTTAAGATATATTTGTTTGAAATTTCACTAAATTGTTAATAAAATATGTATGTGTAATAATATAATATAGTGGGTTGAATAATAAAAGGACATGTATTGTGAGTTAAAAATTGTACATATTGTATGATTTGGACCGTAAATTATATATGCAAAGTCATAAAAATAATATTACTAATTACATAAATGAATATAAGATGTATTTTATATATAAGTTTAGTAGGAAATCTATCATATATTAGTTTGACATATATAAGATAATTTTTTACAATTTGTAGAAATCAAAATTTATAAGAAACGTATATAAGCATTCAACAAAATTGTATATAATTTTTATATGTTTGAAGTTATGTGTGATTAGATACTATGATTTAAATTGAAATATAATGTTAAAAAAAGTGGATTAATAACAAAATGACACGTATGATTTGTAGGGCTAGAAGCATTCTGGTGACTCGATTCTCAATAACTTTAATATATTTATTGATGGGCCATAAAATTTATTTGGGTCATCTTACTCTAAATGGGCCATAAAATTTATATGTGTAATGATATAATATAGTGGGCTTGATTACAAAACTATATGTACTATGAGTTGGAAATTGTATATATAGTATGATTTTGTATAGGTCAAATTATATATGCAAACACATGAAAATAATATTACTAATTACATAAAATGAATATAAGATGTATTTTATATATAAGTTTAGTAGGAAATCTATCATATATTATTTTGACATATATTATAAGCTTATTGTATGTGTAATTTGTAGAAATCAAATTTTATAAAAACGTTGTATATAGTTTTTATATATTTGAAGTTAGTTGTGATTAGATATTGTGATTTAAATTTTCAAATATTTGAAGTTAGTTGTGATTAGATATTGTGATTTAAATTGAAAAGAATTGTTAATAAAAAAAGTGGATTAATCACAAATTAACACATAGGATTTGTGGGGCCAAAATCAATATGGTGGCTTTAAATTACTTTGCTTTAATATATATATATATAGACTAGTACAGTACCCGTACCTTGTACGGGTGAACTTAAATTTATAAAATCATCAATAATCATTTATAATTAAATTAAATTATGTTATATTTAAGTGGTTTTAAGAAGAAGAAAAATCTTATTGATATTTGTTTAAGAATTATGTAAATGGAAGATTGAAATAACATAAATTTGTTATTTAAAAGCAATATGTTTAACATTTTGTTGTTAATTATATAACTTGTATAAATATATTATATTTTATTCATACCTATTCTCATATAGTTATCCTTTTTTTTAATCATGTAATTATAATCATACGGGATATTTATAATATCCCACTTAAATTAGAAGGGTAATATGGTAATTTTAATTTGATAAAAATAAAAGTTATAAAATTTATTTTATTTTCTTTAGAGGAGTAATTTAAATTTTCCTTAACTTAAGTTCAAAGGTTGGGTTATGATAATTTTTTGGTACAAATTATCAAATGGGTTATAATAGTTTGGTAGAAATAAATAATTAAGTATAACCATGAATGTTGTTTACGGAATTTTTATATATATAATAACGTGTATAAGAGTTATTATGTTTATCCATGAGAGGATAAAATAATACTTAACCTAAGTAGGCTACCTTTTTAGGTCATGAAATATTTAAGTTATGTTTAACATTATTTTAAATAAAAGTATCAAGTTAACATAAAGCATTAAATTAAGGATAACAAAGTGTTAAGTAAGATAAGGTTAAAATGTAACTTAAATCTTAGAATTTACTTAATCTAATATTTCATCCTTGATAAATCTGGGTTAAAATAATTATATAAAATCAGAATAATAAAATAAATAAGTTTGGATAAATTTTATAATTTTTGAAAAGTGAAATAAGGAAACTTTAGCCACAATTTTATAAAATTGGGCAAAAATGCCCAATTAAGCCAAAGCATGGAGGGGCCGAAATTAATATGGAGAAAATGGGGGTTGTCTTCAACCTCCCACCTCTATACATGGAAACTCCATTTCTATGGAGGATTTTGGTTACCAAAATTTGAAATTGGGTATAATAAATCATTGGGCATTATTAGGAAACAAATATCTTGCATCTAGACACTTAAATTGGGAGGATTCATCCCCTAGAATTTTTGGATTTCACCCGGAAAGGCAAAACAATATCCCAAAAATGCGTTTTCGGTATTATGAGAAATTGAGATCTGATTTGGGTCAAATATTATATCAATCTGTAGGGTTTTGAGAGATATATCCAACCCCTATAAATACCCCTTCACCCATGGAGTAGATGTATATAATTCAAGCTCTAAATGTCCAACCGTCCCCAAAACGTTTGTGTACTTGCATAAGCGTTTTCTCTCTCAACAATACACCTCTAGTTACGAGTTAGGTATCCAAATCTTTATCTTAAAGTCTAGTTTCCAGAGCCGCAAACCACGCATCATTTGGAGTTCGGACGAGGGAGATACGAAGTAAACACCGAGAGGGTGTTGACAAGAACGAACCGAACGAATTCGGTAATGGCTAATTCGTACCTCTATTTGTTTTTTGTCAATATTAAACATGTTTATGTATGATAATTGGCGTTAATTAGATACATACTGGGTTAATTTAATTTTAGAAGTATTAAAATTAAATTAATTATATATATTATGATATTATCTTAAATTGTAAGTTTTTAAGGAATAACACTATAATTGGGTGATTTGTTGGGTTATTTGAGATGATAAATGAATTGAGTAATTTATTTATTTCTGATATAATTATTTAGAATATACGACTAATTGATTTTTAGAGTCGTATAAAAAATCGTTTTATAAAAAAGCCTTGAAATTGATTTATTTGGAGTTAAGTAAAATCAATTAAAAATCAAGAATTGTACCCTTCAAATATTGTTATTGAATAAATTACCTAATCATAATTTATTTGTGTGTGTGATTTGTGTACATCTCAGAATCGCGTTTGGAACGGAAATAAAGCAGGGAGCCAATTCGCTTTTCGAAAGCAACCATATCCGTTACGCCGTTCAAGTTCTTCGTGATTTAAGGCAAGTGGTGGTTCACTCTTGCTATTTTATTCCATATTTTTTTAATTGACAATTAATCTATTGTCTTAATTAAGTTGGGATAAATATTCTTAATTTCGGTTTGTGAACTTATGTGATAAATTGGTGTGGAAAATGAATCTTATTTATTAGGTTGTATATTTTGCTAGCAACGACCCTTATATATTTTATTATTATTATTATAGGGTGCTAGATGAAGTTTGGTGTGGATTGTTGTGGAATTATATGCTAGTTAGCACGAGTATTTATAGGAATACTATTTACCTTGTGAGGTTTAGTTGTTTCTTTATAACTTGGTATTAGGAGGATTATTGTCCTAATACTTTTGGTCATGACCTACCCTTATACGAATATAAGTGGTGGTGCACTTAGCTAGTGCCGAAATTTGGGATTCGTCCCATGATCTATATCTCATTGCGAGATTGGTGTGGATTAAAAGCTTTAACCTAAATTCACATTTTGGAATTAAATAAGATAAGTTTTGTTTTGCACATAATTAATATACCATCGGGTGAAAAGTACAACATGGAACCCACTCGGACTCTTGTTTAAAGTAAGTTCTCTTTCCAATCTGGATTCGCATTATGCGGTGAGGTTGGTCGAGGACCCAATTATTCAAGGTCGGTTTTCAAACTTTGTGTAATTATAATGTTCCCAAACAAACATACATATTCCTATAAGACTTACCTTCTTTAATGTCTTCTCTTGTCGCATATCTTTTCTATCGTTTCAGTGAGAGTATCCGAGTTATATATCGTCTACCTACTATTATTCGAGAGACAATGATAGTAAATGGATATAATCTCAAGAACCACTCTATTTGCACCCTTGCGTAGTCTTTTATTAGACTGATCAACCTTTCTATTTCCTTGCATGGTTGGCTGGTGTCATCCGTCCTATACGGCACATCGGTGGTCGGTCTCAAACATCTTGAAGTAACAAATCGAAGACAAAGGATTGCAGTTGAAGATTGAAGATTTTAAGTATTATTATTTTTTTAAAGTTGTCTAGTGTTGACCTTGTAAGGCCCGAGCCTTAGAAGCGCTATCCCATGCCAACACATGAACTTCCTAGAAGGTCATCCATCTTGGTGCTACTCCTGTCCTAGCACACTTAACTTCATAGTTCTTTGTCCTCACTTGAACCATGAAAAGAAAGAGCTCTTGTTGACATGGGTAGCTACAAATCTAGGGTATTACAATCACCCCGACTTAAACCCTTGACGACTTCGTCAAGGCCCAAAGACCGCCCTCTCGGTCAAGCGACCGTCCACCGGACCAAGTCCGCTCGTAACCTAGAGTCGGCTCTAATACCATCTGTAAGGCCCGAGCCTTAGAAGAGCTATCCCATTCTAACCCGGGAACTTCCCAAAAGGTCACCCATCTTGGTATTACTCCCGCCCTAGCACGCTTAACTTAATAGTTTTTTGTCCTCACTTGAACCATGAAAAGGAAGAGTTCTTGTTAACATGGATAACACTCTAATCCTTATAAAGGATTACAAACATGGGGTATTATAGACCTAATCTTCTTAAATTAATGTAAGATCTAGTTAAGTTAGTCATGTGTTAGGGTTTATTTAACAAGTCTTCCGTTGTATTGTAATTTCGATTGTAAAACTTATCTCCTCAATTTACGAGGAAAGATTTTAATAAAGGTTTAAGTATTTGTTATAAAAGTCTTCCGCTATTTACTCTTTATTATTTAATGTTCATTTATTTATTAAAGTAGAATTATTCCGATTAAAGTCTTGGGTGGCTTTGGACTTTACAGTATGAGGTCACTGGCGTGTGGTACTACCGACGTATGTTGTGGGTGTTACAATATTTTTGTTGAAGTCATACGTATTCCACTACCATTTATCGTGTATTTTCAATAAACTATATTATATTAACATAAATATTCAAATTATGTCAATATTATAATATTAAAAATTATAAGTCACATTATTAGTTAAACATAAATATGTGTACTTATTAAAAAAAATTAGCTTTAAAAGTGATATGTTGAAATGTTATATTAAAAATATATTATTCAAAAATATGAAAATATCAAACATATTAACTCAAAAATTAAAAAAATTAAAATAGAAACAATTTAATGACTAATTATAAATCATTAGTCTAAAAAACATCAAAAAATTTGAAATAAAAAAGTTTGGGATAGTTATAATATACCAAAGGTTATTCCTATTTGTTATGATGAGTTTATTTAGATGTGTATTTATGTTTAAAGAAAATAGAAATAAGTTTTTAGATTGAAAATGTTTGGGTAATTAAAATATACATTAAACAGTTAATGCTAATAAAATTTTATATCGGTTTTCTAACCCATGTCCTAAGGGCACATGTTAAGAATTATCGTTTTAAATATTGTTCCCTAAAAATGAATGCTTAAATCCTTTTATAAAATATTAAAATCCTTAATATAATTACACCTAACAAAATCCTTCTAAAATTAAGTGCTTAACCTATGCCTTAGGCATATGTTAAAAAAATCGTTGTTGTATTTAACATGTTATTAATTATTTTGTGTTGTAAAAATTGTCATTGTAGCTAATACTTCAATTTATATCGAAAAGAAGAGTGAACCTATGATAAGATTTGCCATGTTCTTAGAAATAAGATGAAATTGTCATGTTCTTAGAATGAAATTTGCTATTAAGAAATAGTGAGACTATGATTTATGTTATTTTAATAACAGATTAATATTAGATTAAATGGAAATTGTTACATTTGTCAATAAAAAAACCTCACTAATATTGTACAATAAATTGAGAAGTTTGGTTGGTTAAAATCGAATTTGATAGTCTGGTAAATAAAACATAAATAATACAAAAATATATTGATTTAAAATTCAGATGCTTGGTTGGTTAACATTAAACTTTGTTAATAGCCATAATTTTGACATATGAGTAATGTGGGTCCAAAACTGTTTTGGTGGTTCAAAAATAAATTTCTTTAATATAGGTATATAGATTTTGCAGATTATTCAATAAAATAATAAATTAAAAAATCAAATAATAACACCTCAACAACTTTTTTCTAAAAAAACTCTCGTGGCTGGAAATGTGTGAGCTTTAATATATAGTAATAGATATATAAAAATAACTACACAAAATAAAAGTAAAATATTTAGTAATATAATAACAAGCTAAAAAAAAAACTCAACAATATGGTCTAAAACACTCAAAGCACTCAAAAAGAGTGAACTTATATATATATATATAGATTATAATAAATAAAAAAATAAAAAATCAATCCTCAACAACCTGAGCCTAAAAACGCTCTGATGGCTTAAAAAGAGTAAAATTTATTATTAATATATAAAAATAATTAGTAAAAAATATGGGTAAGCTTTTTTTTGAAATGATGTGCTTGATAAAAATTTTGTTTCATCAATTTAGTGTAAATAGTATAGCAATTTATTATCAAAAAATATTTTTTTCAATGTAAATAATCTAAAAAATTATCAAAACCAACAATTAATTCCAATATTTATATAAGTTTTGAATTATCTTTGTCGAGCAATGAGCTATGTAGGATTTAGTTAGTTGTAACAAAACATAGTACATAAGGTTTGTTCTAGAAAAAATGAAAGTATCAACTATGGGCCTTATGACAAATTTAGTTAAATTGTTAAAGTTTGTTTAGAGTATCTAGAGAAATCATATTAATAACTTATGATTTAGATAAAAAACTTAGTAAATATAAAATGTTAAACTTGGCTTGAGTATCATCATTCTTGTTTTCAAAAAATCCTTTTATTTTTTAATGATCATGAATAATAAATTAGACGCTTATATCAAGTTTAAAATATTTATATAACAATTTCTATGGTAGAAAAATGAATGTGAAAATTAATAGAAATAAATTATAGGTTTGAATTAGCTCAATGGTATTGTTAAATTGATTAATTTGCTTAAATGAATAAAGTTAATTTGATGAGAATTTAATTAAGATTTGATAGAATGTTAGAGTTTAAATTAGATTAATTTTAAAAACAAACAAATTTATAAAAGAGTATTAACCACAAAATAACTCTTTATTAATGTGGGCCCATAAGTGTTTTGATGGCTCGAAAAGTGATAGGAATATATATATGTATATATAGATATATTAAATTTGCTAAAATTACGTAAATTTGGTTGTGCGAGTAAAATGAATTTACATAAGTTTGAATTAAAAACAATAATTCAAATTCACAATATGGCCTAGAAACACTCAAATGACTCAAAAATAGTGAACTTTAATATATATATATATATAGACATAGATTATAATAAATAAATAAAACAAAAATGAATCCTTAATAACCTGAGTCTAAAAATGCCGTGATGGCTTAAAAAGAGACAAGTTTAATATATAGGTATAGATATGGAATAATTTATTTGAAGAAATTTAAAAATAAAAATGAAGAGAATAGTCTGACAGGTCAAAAGCTACAAAACATGGAAACAGATTTATACATATTATATATTTGTAGAGGCTACTGGTTATTCTTTTCAAGCTTAACGTGCTAAGTGTATATTTATAATATATTTCTAGCTACTACAGAAAATTCCAAACGTCAAACCATTAGATCAATGTTGTATTTATTAATTATAGTTAGATACTAGTCTAATATCCGTGCCTTGTACGGGATTTTTTTATTTTATTTTACATTTGTAAAAATTGTATAATTTTATTATCGAATAATCATTGTTTTAATATATATTTGATTAGTTATTTAAATTTAAAATGACAAATTGACTAAACAAATTAAAAATATAAAAAATTACATTATATAAAGAGAGACGAAACTCTCCATAACTTTATTAATCATAAAAATTGGTTAAGTAGTCTTACAAACATGCATAGCCACACTATTTTACATCAATACTTGTAAAACGATAAAACATAATAAAAAAATCATTTAACTCTAATACATGAAAATGACACGCTAATATAAAAGTGTCCAAAATACATGAAACATAATAAAAAAGTCATTTTATGAACATACTATTTTTGGTATTTAGTAATTTTATGATCTTTTAATGTAATAACTTTAATAATGTTATAATCAACTTTTACCACGGTTTAGTAAGTCTGATAAAATTTAATGGGCTAGGTCCAACGACCCTAAACAAATCATAACTTCGGCCCAATATATTTGTACAATAGACCGGGTTCATTAATTTCATATATCTTTATTTATAAGCAATTTTTACAATTTATACTGGACTTTTAACATGCATATAGGCCCAATCACTTATTGGCCTTATAAAATTTACAGCTTTATTTGGCTCAAACACTACATAAGGTTTTAGTCAACCTGCAATGTAAAAGTAAAATACTAAATCAACTATAAGGCCCACGTTTAAATAAATCAAACGGGTTTAAAAATTGACCCAGATAAATGTCTAGAGAGTTCGGATTCACTTTTACATTCATTGCCCTTGAATTGTTTAAAAACATCAAAATTTATTTTGACAAATCTATTTCATTTGATTTTCTCTCTTTTAATACAATACCAAATATTATAAAAAAAATCTTCCCTTATGAAAGAATTGCTAATATCTACGTTACGCTAGTCGCTAGTCATAATTTCATTTTTATTATAATAAATTAATAATCAACTCAAAACTCTTACAAAAATATAGTACATGCTTTATGGCTCCATCATAACCGTGGATGAAGAATTACAATCATTGTTGGACCTTCGATTGAGTACAAACCCTAGCCTTCTGAGATCCGTTTTGGTTGGCAATTAGTTCACCTGCACACACGGTAGCCCCTCTCGTCTCTCCCTCGCTTATCCCGTGGCCACAATTTTTCTCTCTCTTTCAAATCACATAAACAGCGACATTCAACCGACGCCCTCCATTCTCTTTCAAATCACACACGGTAGCCCCTCTCGGATTCACTTTTCCAGTTCGGTCGACGTTCACTCGAAGTCTTTGGCTGGTCTTCCTCTTCACCGTCTCTACTCCGATTTTGGTGTTGTTCTGTTTCTTCAACACTAGAAATCCGCGGAGCCGAATTTGGTCCCAATTCGTACTCCGTCGTTGATGTTGCTGAATCTGTTGTTTGAAGGTTAGCTAAAGGTCATACTTCTCTTTTCTTTGTAATTCTATTGGTATTCATTCTCTATTTATCTTCATCTTTGGAAAAAAGAGTGATTCTCCTTTCTATTAGTGTTGCTGAATCTGCAGATTTTGTTTTTCTGAAACATGCAAAGGAAAAATCGGTGATCTGGACCTTCTTAACAAAAGGGAGCTTATGTCACGAACCAGATCCGGTGTTCGAGAGCTCATCCTTGCCGAAAAAATGTAAGTTCCTCTATTTTTTTTTGCTTTCTCTGTTAATATTCCTATTTTAATGACTGATTAAATTGAAATATTTCACTTTTTTGTACATGTCTGAATCTGAACGTTGTCGTGAGCCCACTTTCAAGAATAAACCTTCATAGCTCTTCCTACCTTCGTCAATGGCCGAAAAAATGTAAGTTTCTTTTATTTTTTTGTACTTTCTCTGTAAATATTTCGATTTTAATTACTGATTAAGTAATATTTCACTTTTTTGTATGAATCATTTTCTTATGTTTCATTGACTTTATAGTTTATAAATGAAAAAAAATTGCTTGATTAAATTTAGCAGAGTATGAATGCTTGGTTAGATCTTTTCTTTCGTTGAATGTTTTTGGATTAAGTCTGGCTTCTGTTCTTGCCATGACTTGATTGAAAATTTTCTTTGTGAAAAAAAATGATGTTTCAATAGCCTATAGTATTATTCGGCTTATTGGCCCATTTGTTATTGGGCTTATAGACCCAATTACAAAATTCACAAATTTTTAGTTGCAACCCAAATTAGTATTTTTTAAAGTTTTTGACATATATGTACTAACTTTTAATGGCCTTAATTTAATGCTGAATACTTTTAAGCCCAAAAGTAAACATGTAATGGGCTTCTTGGCCCATTACATGTTTATTAATATTAATGACGTTGGTCAAATTAAATGGATTTATAGGCTCAAGTACAAAAGAACTTGAAGGTTCCAGATACATCTATCACTTCTATAAATGCGTAAACCCTATCACTTCCTACTTCTCTCTCTCCTTTTCTGTGACGCTTGAAGCTTTAAAATATCTTTCCTTTTCAACAATACAGATCCATGGAGATTTCTATTTACAGCTTCGGACTTTGCCGTTTCTATTTCTCTATCTCTCTATATTCAGGCCAACACTTTCTCTTTCCTTGGTCTTCATCAGATCCACCACTGAGGGGTTTCACATCCATGGAGATTTCTATTTAGCTAGGGTCTCTCTCTCTCTCTCTCTCTCTCTCTCTCTCTCTCTCTCTCTCTCTCTCTCTCTCTCTCTCTCTCTCTCTCTCTCTCTCTCTCTCTCTATCTCTCTTGGTTCATTACTGTATGAAGGCAATTGTGAGTGTTGGGTTGTTTAGGGTTTCAAAAGAAGGCAATTGTGAGTCTTCGTTGGTGAATCTATAAACAAATTTTATGTTATGTATTTCTTGTGAATAATTTGTACATAATTTATCTAGAGATAATGATACTGGTTGCTAGCTGATTTGATGTTTACTGGATATGGTAATATGGTTACAAAATGATGAGACAATTAATCAGTAATCACTAATCATAAAACATGTTCATAAATTCTGTGGGTCTATTCTATAGGAATTAGGTCAAAGGTTAACAAGTTTATAGCAAGTCTCATGCCTAGTTATTAAAGCTCTTGCCCTCTCTAGGTGACAATAACTTGGGTACAGATTTAACAGTCAAAGAGGCTCTAGATTGGTGAGTAACTTGTTTTTTGTAGAGTGTTGGAGATCGTGATCATATAACACAGTTATTCTGTCATTTCATAGTATGCAATATTGTTGCCTGTGATACTTGAATTGAAGGATGAAATGAGTCTTTTGAATATCGGTCAAAGCAACTTCATTACTGTATGAAAATAATTAAATAATTTATTTCATATGAGCAGATGTGAAGGTTGGTCAAGAGATGGAAGCGAAGAATGTTATTGTGAGCTTCAAAGTCGATAAATGTAAGCTTGTTCTCTATCTCTCTTTTCTCTCTCTCTCTCTCTCTCTCTCTCTCTCTCTCTCTCTCTCTCTCTCTCTCTCTCTCTCTCTCTCTCTCTCTCTCTCTCTCTCTCTCTCTCTCTCTCTCTCTAGAGATCCTTCATTTGATTTTTTACACTAAATCCCAAATCTCAATCCGTAAACCCTAACCCTAATTTCTAACCCCCAAACCCCAACCTTAAACCCTAACTTGAAACCCTAACTCTAGACTATGGCCCTAAACCTAAATCCCAGTCCTCAATACCATAATCCCTAACCTTAAACCCTAACCCTAAACCCTAACTCTAAACTCTAGTCCTAAACCTAAATCCTACTCCTCAATACCTAACCCTAACCCTAAACCCAAAACCCTAACAATAATGCTAACCCTAAACCCTCACCTCTAAACCCTACATCTAAATCTTAAATCGTAAATATTTATAAGTCCTACAATACAATATTCATCTTTGTAACTTCTTTCCTCTATTTGATTGCATGTGAGCACGAGCTGGCCCTATTAACAAAATTTAGGAGTACATTGGGAATATCAAGTACAAAATGCTCATATTCTACAAGGTAATCATTCTAGCAAAATAGTTTATATTATTTGTTTTAAATAATACTCTAATTACTAATCCTCAAACTTTTTCCATCATAGGTATAAAGATATAACATGAAATCAGATTTCTAAAATGTGAAGTTTAGTTCGATAATATTCTAAAAGGTAGGCCTTCTGACTTTTTTACTTAGCTTATATTTATTTATTCATTCACTTATATTTTAATTACTGACTTTAAAGCTTTTTCATAATAGGTTTAACATTATAACATCCAAGGTAGCTGGTTCTGATATGAGGAAATCAAATAGCCACAATTACATGTTTACTATGTTCAACCTATATATTCAGGTCATGGTTCTCACTCTTGAAATATTACGTCAACATATCTTAAATTACTTTAAATATATAATATGGATCTAACTTGTGTATTCTTGTCACAGTAATCCATCCTGGACCTCATAATGGCCTCATTGAACAAATTTGAAGGATAAACATAAACTTGAAAGAGATGTAAAGGTATGTTCACTATACAAAGATTTATATTTGCATAGTAGTGTAAGTAGTTGATCTATAATAATTACTTTCATTAGCTTAGAATTAAATAATAGAAAATAACTTAGAACTTAGAAGTGCACATGATTTACAACTAATTAATATAAAAAAACAGAATTTATTTAGTTATAAGTAAATGCTTCAGTTGTAAACTAAATCATACAAGAGAACATAAAATTTATTAGTTGTAAAAATAGTATATTGTGCAGCAAGAAATTGTTTATTAGAGGACGAAGCAAATTAAGACATAATTCCTAGTTTTACGATGAAACTTTGTGCAGCAACAAACTGTTGCAATATTTTTAAAAAGCTTAAACAATGTCTTGATGATATTACTTGAGAGGATGAAATTATGAGAGGCTGTTGTTGTATGTACTGTAATTTCCTGAGAGGATGAAAGGATGAGAGCATGTACAAACAAAGTCGTTTACAGAATACATATTGCATTGCCAAGTTCTAAAAGGATGAAAGACCTAAATTTTGGGGTTAAATTGTTATATAAAAGACTGTATTTTTTGCAAATTAATGAAAGATAAACGATAAAGTTTGCAGAATTACCTTGTAAATAGCTCAACACGGTCTCTTGTTTGTATTGAATTGTCTAGTTGCATGTATTGAAATTGACTGAGAGGCTAGAAATATATAGCCACACAGACCGGGTCATTGAAGATTGAACCATATATTGTATGTGATATTCTTCTTTTTATTGCCATTAATTCAACCATATATTGTATGTGATATTCTGCTTTTTATTTTGAACATCTTTTTAATTCTGTAATATTTTGGGTATGATTTTATTACCAAGTTCGTTTTCAATTTTTGGAAATATAGATTTTTGGTGCATTATATTCGAACATATATATTCTATGATATCATGTGATATTGTGCCACTGATTGTGCAGTTTTTTAGTTTGTAATATTATGTCTAATATTATGCAGATCATCTTTATGCCCTAAAAATATTCCATGTGTTTATTTTTGGACAGGTTTTTACAGGCACCACAATACTGTGTTCAGACTGCATTTGCATAATTTGTATTTGCATACATCATAATGTTTGATTAGTTGGGGCCGAAATATGTATTATTGTCAGTTTTTTAGGTGCTTTGTTTGTTTTTGCGATTTACTATTATAGGTTTTAATGTGCTCCGATGTCAGTTTTTGAGCATTGTGTTATATGTTGTTTAGAGTTTATGGTTTTTGTAGGTAACATGTTGGGTTTAATAGGTTCCAGTATAAGTTTTATTTGTTTTGTTTTCTGGGCAATTATACATGCATAGCATAGTGATTTGATTGTATACAAAAAGTTTAGGTAATCGGTTTTATTTCTTAAGATAACGTACCATTTTTCTGCCAAAGAAACAAAATTTTAGGTAAGAAAATATTTATATATTTTTTTAGAAAGATTTTCAATATTTAATTAGCAAAAATCTGCTGCCAAATCCGCCTAAATAAAACAATACAAAAAATTTCTTTCAGTACAAAAGAATCGAATTAACAGTTTGGTGACACGTGTCAAAAATAATACCATTGTGACACGTGGCACCGAAAAAAACGGGTGCAGTTTTGGCGCGTGCTGTGCAGCAGAGATACTGTTTTAGTTATTATATAGTAGATTGAAAAGGTTATCCAAGATTACAAGTGTATAACTTTTCGAATCTACCATCATAACATTTAAAAAAAAAATCCTCAAATAACAACATTGTCATGTGAATTTTATACAAACTATATATGTAAAATATTGATGCGCACAATAACATGACAGCTTGAATTGAAGCATGACAGCTAGAATTGAAGCGTAACAACGTCTTTAATTGCTGTTGATTTTTTTATCAAAAAAAATTGCTTTTGATTTAATGCTATAAACAAAATGAAAGTATATTAAAACAAGGAAAAATCATTAAAAGTGATTTTACTTTTCACTAATAGATCAGAAATAATCAATCCTGACGTTTAAGTTTATTGAAATTATATCAACTTTCCATCCATAAACCAAAACTAATATCAATAATTTTTCCGGTTAAAATTCCGACTAATTCGATGCCGTGTATTCGACGTCTCTTCATAGTTGGATGTGGTAAGTGATTTTCCTTTACAATATTTATTATTAAAAGTCAAGTTGTCATTGAAGTAGGCAAATTTCAACAGAAAAAATTATTTTTATTATTTTTGGTTCGTTGGTTGGAAGTTGAGATTATTTTTTATTAACTTAAAACTAGGATTATTTTTTTGTCATTTAATAAAATTTAGGATTATTTTTATATTTTTTCCTTAAAACAAGGACTAGCAATGTGAAAAGGCATATTGTGCTATTGCGTATATTTTTTTGTTTTTTGATAAGGAAAAATTAGGATGACTCTAACCCCGGTTAGAAAACCATCTTAGCAATCTGATCAACAATATGATTAACTTCACGAAAGATTCACAATACAGGGAGAGTGACCAAGGAAAGCAATTTGATCAGCAACATGATTAACTTCACGAAAGATATGACAAAGATGACTTTAGAGAAGAAAATCAAGTCGAGACAGATATCTGCAATCACCATTTTAATCTCCCAAGGGCAGGACCACCAACCTGCAAGAACATTAATAAAACACAGGTTATTGTCCTCAATGACAATATTTTTGAGACCTAGTGCTTTAGCACATAGGACACCCTGTCGGACAGCAACCGCCTCCGCCATGATGGAACTATTATTGCCACATTTTACAACCTGCATTTTAATAGTTTAAACTTTTTTGTTTCTAATGATGAATCTAGATGACGCATTCCTATTTGCCAATCTAGATCCATCAAAATTGATTTTATAGTAACATGGTTGTGGTTTTTTCCACCTCAAATTTCTAGTTTTTTTTATAGGTTGTTAAGTTTGTATGTTACTTCTCATAATCTCATTTTCCGGAATGACATTTGACTTTTTCCAATTCTACAATTGTATTTTAATTAAGCTTATAATATCTCTTATTGGATCAGAATTATCTTGTCCAAATATTTTTTGTTTTCTTTGGAACCATATGCACCACCATATAGTAGTTAGTTTACCAAACTCGTTTTTAGTAATTTTAGTTGATAATTCATTTAGCAGTTGAATTGGTCTTTTATTATACGTATCTATATTTTGTAGTATGGATCCCATTTTTTCGATTAATAGCATTGGTAACATCTCTAGTGTGTATGGATTTAATTAGGAAGTGAGCAAGATCTTTATACAGATAGTGACAAAAAGTAAACTGGTGTAATATCCTACTTAAATGAGAATGATAAAATAATAATTTTAGTTTGATAAAAATAAAAGCTATGAGATTTATTTTATTTCTTTTAGAGGAGTAATTTAAATTTTCATGAACTTAGGTTCAAGGGTTGAATTATGATAATTTTTTATACAAATTATCAAATGAGTAATAATAGTATGGTGTTAAAATAAATAAATAAGTATAACAATGAATGTAATTTTAGAATTTTAAATAATAATAAAAGTCATAAGAATTATTATGTTATCCATAAAGGAATAGAGTAATAATTGTCCCAAGTATGTTATTTTTTAAGATAAGAATGGTTTAGATTATGATTAACTTTATGTTAATTATAATTTAGATAAAACTTATCAAATTTGACCTAGAATATTTAAATCAAGTCTAGCAAATTTGGGTTAAAATAATATTATAAACTTAGAATATTAAAATAATGGTTTTTCTAGTGTGTGCCCATGGGCACATGCTAACAAGTTAAAATAGGAAATTATATTTAAAATATTTCCTAAAAGAGAATGGATAAACCCTAAGCAAAAAAAATTAAACTAATGACTAAAACAGTTATTGCTAAAAATGGAGTTTAGTTACTAAAAAGAAGTTATTATAGTGTGCCTATTGACACGTACACACTAGAAAAAACCTTAAAATAAATACATTTGGGTAAGTTTTGTAATGTTTTAAAAGTTAAAATAAGGGAATCTTTGCCACAACTTAAGAAAGTTGGGCAAAAATGTGAAAATAGGCCAAATATAGGAGGGCCATGTATAATTAACCAATAGTTGAGCTGTCTTCTTCCCCAACCATTTCTCCATTAAAACGCAAGCATGGAGCTCCTTTCATGGAAGAAATTGCAGCTCCCTCGGATCCGATTCGAGTCATTACTCTTTAGGCATTGAAGACGACCATATCCTCCACATAATTCCCCATTTAATCGGTTTACTTGTTGACTAAAAACCCGGGAATTGTCCCAAATGCATCTCGCGACAATTTTAGGGCCGATTCACCTCGAATCAAAATTGATCCGTTTGAGCATGAATTGGAGGGATTAATGAAAATATTTTTGTTAAGGGCATTCACACCTACAAAAACCCTATAAAATCCCTCCCAATCAGACCCCCAAATCATCGCATTTCAAGCAAACTCCCAAGAACCCTAAAATCCCGATACCGGTTGTTCTTCAGTGAAATTCGAGCAATTTGAAGCTTTATTCTTGCAATTGTTGGTACTAATAGCTTCGTCTATTAGTAACCTTCCAAATCCCTCTCGTGTCGATGCCGAAGGTGCCCCGTGTGTTGGGTTTATGGAGCCTGACGAGTAAAGGTTTGCACGGCAAGCAGAGAAGGCAACTGAGGGCTGTCGCCGGGTCGCGGTGAAGTGGACGCCCCGCGTCAGACGCCGATCTCCTGAGAGGATTAACTGAGAGTTACCGCCGGGTCGCGGTAGGATTGGCGCCCCGCGGTGGAAGCCCCGCGGTGGGAGTCACCGCCCCGCGGTGTGAGTCACCGCCCCGCGGTGGGCGCTGGGCCAGTTATCACGTGTTGTGTTTTAAGGCCCATTAGGTTAATCCGTGTCTTGCTATTTAAACCCTAGTTGATCAATTGTAATCTTAAGTCGTTGGAAGTCGTCGTCATTGTATATCACATTCAAAAGAGAGAAAAAGTATCCTGGCTTGGTAGTGCCCCCAAACGTAGTCAATTCTTGACGAACTGGGTTAACAATTCTTGTGTTCTTTGTCTTGTTTTCTTGTCGTTACCGTGTTCGAATCCTAACAACTGGTATCAGAGCAGGTTCAGGAGGTGACGATGGGAAGCGGAAAATCACCGGTGGAGAAGTTCGATGGAACGGACTTCGGATTTTGGAAGATGTAGATCGAGGATTACCTGTATGGTAAAGATTTGTATTTACCGCTGGGTGAGAAGCCGGAAGACATGAAAGAAGACGAGTGGAAGTTGCTGGACATGAAAGCGATGAGCGTGGTCCGCCTATCGCTGTCCAGGAACGTGGCACATCACACGGTCAAGGCAAAGACGACGAAGGGGATGCTGGAAATTCTTTTCGCGATGTATGAGAAACCTTCTGCGGTGAACAAGGTTCACCTGATGCGGAGGTTGTTCAATATGCGGATGACGGAGAGTACAACGGTCACCAACCACTTGAACGAGTTCAACATGACGATCGCCCAACTGAGTTCAGTTGAGATTGATTTCGACGATGAGGTACAAGCCCTAATCTTGTTGTCTTCTTTACCAGAGAGTTGGAGCGGGACAATTACTGCTGTTAGTGCTTCGGCGGGGAAGGCAAAGATCAAGTTTGATGAAGTGAGGGATCTGATTATCAACGAAGAAATTCGCAGGAAGGCGTCAGGTTCTACTTCTGGATCAGCCTTGAATACGGATAGCAGGGGCAGGTCAGACTCTAAGAAGTCGAATCGTGGCAGGTCAAAGTCTAGAGGGAAGGATAAGCCCAAGGACAAGAGCAAGATCAAGTGTTGGAATTGTGATGAAAACGGTCATTACAAGAGTGAGTGTAAAGCACCGTTGAAGAACAAGTCAGCGAACTCAGCCAGTGAGGATACTGCAGACGCGCTGACTCTGAGCGATTCAACGACAGGAACCACTGTAGATGCATCTATTCTGAGCGCGAGCAGTCCATTGGAGTCTTGGGTGTTAGACTCTGGAGCCTCGTTTCATTCTTGCAGCAGTGCTGATATATTGGATCGCTACACCTCTAGAGATTTTGGAAAGGTCTATCTTGCTGATGATGAGGCCTTGAAAATCGTAGGGAAGGGTGATGTCAGAATCAGAGCGCCGAACGGATCTGTGCTGCAGTTGCATGGAGTGAGGCATATTCCTGGCTTGAAGAGAAACCTGCTTTCTATTGGCCAGTTGGATGACGAGGGTTATGAAGTAACCTTCGGCTATAATAGCTGGAAGATAACCAAGGGAGCTATGGTGGTAGCTCGTGGAAAGAAGGAGGGAACGCTGTACATGACGAGCAACGTCCGTGATAGCATTGCTGTTGCAGGAGTGAACTGTGATGCAGATTTGTGGCACTGTCGTCTGGACCACATGAGTCAGAAAGGGATGCAGGTGCTATGTTCAAAGGGTTTGCTGCCAGGTCTTAAGTCCGTTGAGATCGGGCTGTGTGAAGATTGTGTGCTCGGAAAGCAGAAAAGGGTTAGCTTTGCGAAGGGTGGCAGAACTCGGAAGAAGCAGAAGTTGGAGTTGATCCACAACGACTTATGGGGACCAGCACCTGTGACATCTCTGGGTGGAGCGTCATACTACATGACCTTCATTGACGATGCCACAAGAAAGGTATGGGTCTATTTTCTGAAGCAAAAATCTGATGCATTCGATTCTTTCAGAAAGTGGAAGGCTCTAGTAGAGACTGAGACAGGTCTTAAGGTGAAGTGCTTGAGATCTGACAATGGTGGGGAGTATAAGCTTCGCGAGTTCAAGGAGTTTTATGCGGAGAATGGGATTCGCATGGAGAAAACCTTGAAAGGAACCCCTCAGGAGAACGGCGTCGCTGAACGTATGAACAGGACCCTGAATGAGCGTGTTAGGAGCATGAGGCTGAAGTGTGGGCTTCCAAAGATGTTCTGGGCGGATGCAGTCAACACTGCTGCATTCTTGATCAACCGAGGGCCATCAACTCCCTTGGAGAATGGGATACCAGAGGAAGCCTGGAGTGGCAAAGAGGTAAATTTGTCTTTCCTTCGGATATTTGGGTGTGTCTCATATGTTCATATTGCTCCTGTTGAGAGAAGCAAGCTGGATGCAAAGTCTGTCAAGTGCACGTTTATTGGATATGGCGGTGATGATTTCGGATACCGATTCTGGGACGAGCAGAGCAGGAAGGTTATTCGCAGTCGAGACGTCGTGTTCAATGAGCAGGTGATGTACAAGGATAGTCTGGGTGCGTCAGAAACAGCTAGTCCTGAGCCTGAGACTATTGAGTTAGATATCTCAAACTCGGGTGGGAGCAAGGAGTCTCATGGAGACCAGGAGGCCGTGACTGAGGAGGAGCCGAGTACCCCAGTAATTCCGCTGCGGAGGTCCACCAGAGAGCGTGGATCGCCTGATAGGTATTCGCCTTCAAACTACTATTTGTTGCTGACAGATGGTGGAGAGCCAGAGTGTTATGCAGAGGCATCTCGTGGAGAAGATGTGAGCAAGTGGAAGCTCGCCATGGATGATGAGATGGATTCGTTGATGACCAACGGAACCTGGGAGTTAGTCCAGCTTCCAGCAGGCAAGAAGGCATGGCATAACAAGTGGGCTTACAGAATCAAGGAGAAGGCGGATGGAAGCAAGCGTTACAAAGCAAGGCTGGCTGTGACGCGAAAGACACGCAAGGTCTTGCAGTTGATGAAGATTCGTGGAACTGAGAATCCTGCAGACATGCTAACTAAGGTTGTGACCTTAGAGAAGTTGAAGCTTTGTATGGCTTCAACTGGCCTTGGTAACTGAGTTGAAGGCCTGGCACTACTACCAGCTATGGGTTGAAGAGGAGGAAGATTATGATTGGAGTCAGTCTCCAGGTGGGAGATTGTTGGGTTTATGGAGCCTGACGAGTAAAGGTTTGCACGACAAGCAGAGAAGGCAACTGAGGACTGTCGTCGGGTCGCGGTGAAGTGGACGCCCCGCGTCAGACGCCGATCTCCTGAGAGGATTAACTGAGAGTTACCGCCGGGTCGCGGTAGGATTGGCGCCCCGCGGTGGAAGCCCCGCGGTGGGAGTCACCGCCCCGCCGTGGGAGTCACCGCCCCGCGGTGGGAGTCACCGCCCTGCGGTGGGGGCTGCTGCCCTGCGGTGGGCGCTGGGCCAGTTATCACGTGTTGTGTTTTAAGGCCCATTAGGTTAATCCGTGTCTTGCTATTTAAACCCTAGTTGATCAATTGTAATCTTAAGTCGTTGGAAGTCGTCGTCGTTGTATATCACATTCAAAAGGGAGAAAAATTATCCTGGCTTGGTAGTGCCTCCAGACGTAGTCAATTCTTGACGAACTGGGTTAACAATTCTTGTGTTCTTTGTCTTGTTTTCTTGTCGTTACCGTGTTCGAATCCTAACACCGTGTTGTCCCAATTTGTCCCTTTTCCTACGAGGTGTTCAACACGATTCCGGTGGAGTTTGGGTTTATTTCCAAATAGCGATTTTGGGTTTGTTTTAATTTATTTTTGACTTCTTCTGGTTAATTTAATTAATCTGGATTAGTAAAAATTATTTTAGGATTAATTTGATTTATAAAAATTAAAATTAAATTAGTTATAATTTTATAATATTATCTTATATTATGAATGGGTAAATTATGACTAATCATTTAGATGATATTTTGACTTAGAAAATTTTAGGTATATAAATAAATTATTTCATTAATTTAAATATGATGTGATTATTTAGAATATACAACTAATTAATTTTTAATCATATAAATAATTGTTTAATCAAAAAGCCTTAAAATTGATTTATTTATGAGTTAAATAAAATCAATTAGAAACCGAGATATTGTATCCTTCAAATATTGATATTGAATAAATTATCTAATATAATTTATTAATTGTGTATGATTTGGGTACGTCTCGAATTGGCATTTGAAACGGGAATAAAGTAGGAAGTCGATTTGCTTTTCGAAAGCAACCATCTCTGAAACACCGTTCAACCTTTGTCGTGATTCGAGGCAATAGCGGTTCGCTCTTGCTATTCTATTCCATATTTCCTTAATTGACAATTAATTTGTTGTCTTAATTAAGTTTGGATAAATATTCTTAATTTCTCGTTTAGGAACTTGTGTGTTAAAATGTTGTCTAAAATGAACCTTTTTATTAGGTTGTATATATGCTAGCTATAACCCTTATATATATTATTATAGGGTGCTAGATAATAATTGGTGTGGATTGTTGTGCTTTGGTGTGGATTTAATTGCTAGTTAACACGAGTATTCGTAGGAACGCTATTTACCTTGCGAGGTTTAACTGTTTCTTTATAACTTGGTATTAGGAGTATAATTGCCCTAATACTTTTGGTCATGACTTACCCTTATGTTATATAAGTGGTGGTGCACTTAGCTATTGCCGAAACTCGGGATTTGTCACATTCTAAACCTCATTGCGAGATCAGTTGTGGATAATAATAAAAGTTTTAACGTTAATGCACATTTTGTAATTAAATAAGATAAGTGCCGCATGACACATAATTAATATATCATCGGGCGAGAAGTATAACGTGGAACCCGCCCGGTCTCTTGTCTAAAGTAAGTCCCCTTTCCAATTCAGGATTCACATTACGCAGTGAGGTTGGTCGAGGACCCAAATATTCAACAAGATGTTTTTAAAATTTTGTGTGATAATTTAATATTCCCAAACAAATTCATGTAATTTCCCATAAGACTCAATTCATTGGAGTCTTCTCTTTTGTCATACCTCTTCATTCTTTTCGATAGAAATCTATTGTCATATACCGTTTATCGAGTTTCATTCGGGAGACAAGGGTAGTGTTTATATATGACTACAAGAACCAATATGTTTTCACCCTTGCATAGTCTTTTATTAGACTAACCAACCGTTTCTATTTCTTTCATGGTTGGCTGGTGTCATCCGTCCTATACGGTACATTAGAGGTTGGTCCTAGACGATTTGAAATAACCAATCGAATAGAAGGCTTGCAGTTGAAGGTTTATTTTAAAGTAATATTAAGATGTGTAGTACTGATTTAATATTCTTAAAGAGTTGTAATACATATATAAACTGGTTATGTAATTAGGGTATCTTTAAGAAGTCTTCCACTGTAATTTCACTTTGTTGTACCACCATCCTTCTCATTTTACGAGAGAAATTTTAATAAAAGATTGAGTTTCTACATAAAAGTCTTCCGCTGATTACTCTTTCATTATTCAGTGTTTATGTATTTATTTAAGTATAATTGTTCCAATTAAAGCCTAGGGTGACTTTGGACTTTACAGTCTGAGGATACTGGCGTGTGGCACTACCGACATAAGTCGGGGGTGTTACAACTGGAGGAATATGGTCACACCTTTCATGGCTAATCTATCTTTGGTAGCAAATCCGCTTTTTATAATTTTCCATTTGAAGTTTTTGATTTTTGGCACCGCATTAAGTTTCCAGATCTAAGAAACATCCACACAAGGGGATGTCGTATTTTTAGTAACCAACTCAAATGCAGACTTGGTGGAAACCGTTCGTTCTGACTTTGACTAATAAAGTCGTCATGGATATCATTTTTGGGGTTTGGAATTTGGGATATAATGAAAACTACATTATGGGGTAAAATCTTACTGAGTTCTATAGTGTCCCAACTTTTATCAATTTTTTAAAATTGACTTAAAGTTATGTTTAATTCCACCAAATGGTCATTTTGTGTTTCATGTAGCAAGTTGATAGGCCTGGCCTAGTTATCCGTCTAGAATTTTATTCTTTTTCTATCTCCCACAAACAATGCTAGCCATGGAAAAATAATTTATTAGTTCCATAAGTTTTCCCTATTGCCAAGACGTATTTGAATAATTAATATAATAAAAAATAGTACTAGTTTTCAAATACTTTTTAGACACAATTTTCACCTAGAGATTACCTGATACTGCTAAGATTTTACAAATGAGTTTCATTTATAGTGCTTGGTTCATAACTATAGCTTTTCTAATTCCTAATCCACCTTGGCACTTAGGTTTACAAAATTTGTCTCAACTAATCAAAGGGGTGGTTTTTTCTTTCCTTGTTCCAGAAAAAAATCAATTAGTGTTATCAAGTTCATTACGGATAGATACCGGTAGCATGATGCTCTTCGTTGTATAATTTGGTTTAGTTGATAGATTAGATTGGATTAGAGTTGCACGACATGCCTGTGATAATGAATTGGCTTTCCATTTCTAGAGTTGGTTCTTAGAACTAAGCGCTAGTTTTTGGAAAGTTTCCTTGTAAACCTTACCATTAATGATAGGGCATTCTAAATATTTTTCTGAAAAAGTAGTGTTAGCAATACTTAATGATTGATGGATTATATCTTTAAGGTTGTTGGATACATTATTTGTTACTTAGGTTGACTTATGATAGTTAAATTTGTGACTAAAATATGTGCAATATTCATTGATTATCTCCTTTACTTTAATACAATAAGTGTGGTTACCTTTTGCAAAGATATTGATACCGTCGGCAAAAGCAAGGAAAGGGACACTAACCAAGACTACAAAAATGCATGGGATAGAACCTTCTTACTCATACCCTTTAACCACTCATGGTTCTTCTTCTTTGATAGACACTGCCCAGACGGTTTCCCCATGTGGTTCTATGAATGGTGGCTTACTTTCGGAGCCACAAAAGATATTTACCCTGCTGAAATAAAAACAACATTTAACTACTATCTTCTCCACTCCCAACAAAAACCTTTCACAAAAACCCTTCGCTTCCATCGAGACTTCAGTGTTGCATGGATCTTCTGTTGGTCATATAAGACCCTACAAATACACCCTCAAGGCTTTCCTTTAACCCTTTGCAGACGCTTCAAGATCAGATGGTGGGAAAAAATTATCATTTCCACACTTACCATCGACAAAGTAAGAACAACCCTTCAATAAAAAATGCCAAAACAGACAGCCTCTCCTACAACAGTTACATCAACAACCTATACTCCCCCTTTGGCAAAGATCCCATCTCCCTCTATCCCAAAAGAACAACTACAACAATGGGAAGCATTCAAAGCATTTCAAAAGTTTTTGGCCCAAGGAAAATAGAGTTGGGCTGATAGCTGCGACAGTCCGGATCATACTCCACCCCCTTCTCCGGTGGACGATCCAGAATAGTTCGCCCAAGACCCTTATGCCATGTAAACATAACAGTCCCAGTTATTCTCAATATCAAAAAAGGAAAAAAGAAAAACAAATAAGGATTTATGTTTTTATTTTGGGGGGATCAATCTAAGCCTGTTTAGATTACCTCCTTTGTACATTTCATTAAAAGCCCTTCAAGAAAAGCCCAATAAAGACAGAAGCCCAAGAAGAACAAAAGCCCAAGAAGAACATAATTCTGCACTTGCTGCAACGGACAAAAAGACTCCACTTGCAACAACAGACAAAAGAACCCCACTCAAGATTCCACCTGCTACAAAAGTACCACTTACAACAGGAACCCCACTGATAGACAACAGTTCCACTCACAACAGGAAAACCACTTGTGATACTACAGTTCTAAAAACTTGTACGAACAAAGAAAACTGCACCCCTCTCTTTCCCTATAAATAGATAAGCCCTCATTTGTTTAAATGCATCGCAATTTTCACTCTCATGTGTTGAGAAAGCCTCCCAAAAACTCTCCAATAGCAGAAGCCCCCCTTTGATGTTTTTTCGAAGCTTTTAAGTTCTCAGCAAGTTTTCAACAACAATTGTTTTTATAACAGTTTGTAAGTTTTCTGAGTGTTCTTATAAAAGTTCTTGTTCCAGTTCATATTTCTCTCCCTTCTCTTGTTGTTTTTACTATTCCAATATTACTATTCAAAAATCATTGTTCATTTTATTGTTCACACTGTAAATTTCTATTTTATTATTCACACTGTAAATTTCTATTTTACTATTCACCAAATTCTTTATCACCTAGTTTATTTAAATTAATGACTACTTGGGTTCATTTGGTATCAGAGCAACTTGTATTAATCCCATATGAATATATCTATAGTTCTTTTCTAAGTATTTTTCAATAGATATAGAAGATAATAATTGAAGAGTTTGTTGTTCTCTGTCTAGACTAAGAGTTTCTTCATGACTTTTAACATTAAAGGCTATTTTGAAGTCTGTCCATCATATTCTGTAAATGGATTGTATACTCTGTTGTGGTATGTTCCAATCAGAATTACTTTCTTCATAAAGACTTTCATTACTATGAACAACCGGGGTGCTAGTTGAACTAGAACCTCTAGAAAGAATACGTCTAAATTGTAGTGCCATGATCTAAGACATTTTTTAAATAATTCTTCTAGAACTGGCACAGGCAGAGCTAGTCAAAGACCTCAAGACCGAGGAGATCCCATTCTAATCATCCGTTTGTTTTACAGATATGGAGCCCTCAGGTTGAAAATAGACCCATACAAATGAATCAGGAACTCCTATAATTTTGTAAAAAAGAAATAGACTCCCTCCTACTTAAACATCTTATAAGGCTTTCTAAGTCTCCCTGGAGCTGTACAGCCTTTTATGTTAATAAACAAGATGAAAAAGAAAGAGGAGTCCCTAGATTAGTAATTAACTACAAACCCTTAAACAAAGCCTTAAAATGGATTAGATACCCTATCCCTAACAGAAGAGATTTACTTATCAGGCTTTCTGACTCTAAAATCTATTCAAAATTTGACATGAAAAGTGGATTATGGCAAATCCAAATAGAAAACAAAGATAGATATAAAACAGCCTTCACAGTTCCGTTTGGACATTATGAATGGAATGTAATGCCCTTTGGATTAAAGAATGCCCCCTCAGAATTCCAAAGAATCATGAATGACATTTTTAATCCTTACTCAAATTTTACAATAGTCTACATCGACGATGTTCTTGTTTTCTCTAAAAGTATCGAAGAACACTTCAAACACCTTAACACTTTCTTGCACATAATAGAAAAAAATGGTTTAGCAGTCTCCGCCTCAAAAATAAAGTTATTCCAAACACAAATCAGGTTCTTAGGACACAACACTTATAATCAAACAATCAAGCCAATAAACAGAAGTATTAAATTCACCAACAAATTTCCAGATAAAATATAAGACAAAAACCAACTACAAAGATTCTTTGGATGCTTAAATTACATCTCAGACTTCTTCCCTAACCTTAGGCAAATCTGTGCTCCTTTATTTCAAAGACTCAAGAAAAATCCACCTGCCTGGACAACTGAGCATACCAAGGTAATCCAACTCCTTAAAGATAAGGTCAAATCCCTACCCTGTGCTAGTATTCCTCATCCCTCTGCTTTCATGATAGTAGAAACAGATGTCTCAGAATTAGGTTTCGGTGGCATTCTTAAACAAAGACTACCAGATCAAGCCAAAGAATCCCTTGTTAGGTACTACTCTGGTGTCTGGTCTGGACCACAAAAGAATTATAGCACTGTTAAAAAAGAAGTTTTATCTACCGTCTCTTGTATTTCTAAGTTTCAAGACGATTTATATAACAAAGCATTTCTTCTTCGTGTAGACTGTCAATCTGCTAAAGAAATTTTGCAGAAGGATGTTCAAAATCTAGTCTCAAAATAGATTTTTGCTAGATGGCAAGCTATTGTTTCTGTATTCGATTTCAAAATAGATTAACAAAAATTCTAATAGATGATTCCTCGGAAGATAATTATGCCCCTGATTCTTCAGATTCCGATAATTCAGGAACCACACAATTTTGTAATGTTATCACTAAAAGTGATGAAAAAGAAGCCATTTTTGAACTTATAGATAAACTTGACGATCCACAAGTAAAACAAGAATATTTTATGAAACTTAACGAATTAATATTCAAAGAACAATAATCTCTCCCTCAAGAACCTTTTAGTATTTCTAAGATAATTAATAAAAGATCTCCTACTAAAATATTTTCCTCTATTACAACTAAAGATCTACAAGCTGAAGTTAACAAACTTAAGAAGGACATCGAAATCCTCAGTAAACAATTATTAATGAATGAAACCAAAGACCTTGAACTCGAAACTAGAATAGCTCATCTAGAACTGGCAAAAACTAATGAAGCTAGCTCCAGTTCACAACACTCTGAAGACGAATCCATCTCTACAGAAGAACTTTTTGTTTCAGTTATAAATAAAATCGATTTTAAAAAATGGTATGTAAACATCACCATAAAAATAGAAGACTTTACTCTCTCTATTGTTGCTCTCCTTGACAGTAGAGCTGATCTTAACTGTATTTGTGAAGGTTTAATTCCTTCAAAATTTTACTATAAAAGTAATGAAAAGATTCATAATGCTAATGGAGGAAGAATGAGTCTTAGCTACAAAATCCCTAAAGCCTCTGTTTGTAACAATGGGTATTGTTTTAAGAACTTCTTTATAATGGTAAAAGGGCTTACCCAAGAAATAATCCTAGGAACCCCATTCCTAACACAAATGTATCCCTTTGTAGTAGATAGAAAAGGCCTACACACTGAGGTTGTGGGAAAAAGGTTAAGTTTCAAGTTCATTTCGCCAATAAAACAAAAAGATATATCCACATTACAATCTTCATCCATAACTAGAACCATAAACCTAATAACAAAGAAAAAAATCATTTCTACACTCTCTTACTAAAGAAATTGCACACCTTAAAATTGAAGAAAAACTTGGAAACCCCAGTTTACAAAAATAGATCCTTGATCTAGAAGAATTATTTAAAAAACGTGTCTGCTCAGAATCTTCTGCAGCTTTCTGGGAAAGAAAAAAACACCAAGTCTCACTTCCTTATGAAAAAAGACTTCAAAGAAATTGACATTCCTACTAAAGCTAGACCCTACAAATACACCCTCAAGGATTTCCTTTAACCCTTTACAGACGCTTCAAGATCAGATGGTGGGAAAAATTTATCATTTCCACACTTACCGTCGACAAATTAAGAACAACCCTTCAACAAAAAATGCCAAAACAGACAACCTTTCCTACAACAGTTACAGCAACAACCTCTACTCCCCCTTTGGCAAAGATCCCATCTCCCTCTATCCCAAAAGAACAACTACAACAATGGGAAGCATTCCAAGCATTTCAAAAGTTTTTGGCCCAAGGAAAACAGAGTTGGGCTGATAGCTGCGACAGTCCGGATCATACTCCACCCCCTTCTCCGGTTGACGATCCAGAACAGTTTGCCCAACACCCTTATGCCATGTAAACATAACAGTCCCAGTTATTCTCAATATCAAAAAAGGAAAAAAGAAATAAAATAAGGATTTATGTTTTTATTTTTAGGGGGGATCAATCTAAGCTTGTTTAGATTATCTCCTTTGTAAATTTCGATAAAAGCCCTTCAAGAAAAGCCCAAGAAAGACAGAAGCCCAAGAAGAACAAAAGCCCAAGAAGAACATAATTCTCCACTTGCTGCAACGAACAAAAAGACTCCACTTGCAACAACAGACAAAAGAACCCCACTCAAGATTCCACCTACTACAAAAGTACCACTCACAACATGAACCCCACTGATAGACAACAGTTCCACTCACAACAGGAAAACCACTAGTGATACTACAGTTCTAAAAACTTGTACGAACAAAAAAAACTGCACCCCTCTCTTTTCCTATAAATAGATAAGCCCTCATTTGTTTAGAGGCATCGCAATTTTCACTCTCATGTGTTGAGAAAACCTCCCAAAAACTCTCCCATAGCAGAAGCCCCCCTTTGAAGTTTTTTCGAAGCTTTCAAGTTATCAGCAAGTTTTCAACAACAGTTGTTCTTATAACAGTTTGTAAGTTTTCTAAGTGTTCTTATAAAAGTTCTTGTTCCAGTTCATATTTCTCTCCCTTCTCTTGTTGTTTTTACTATTCCAATATTACTGTTCAAAAATCACTGTTCATTTTACTGTTCATGCTGTAAATCTCTATTTTACTATTCACCAAATTCTTTATCACCTAGTTTATTTAAATTAATGACTACCTGGGTTCATTTGAAAAATAAAAGGAAAGGGTGAGATTGGGTCACCCTAACGCATCCCTCTTTCTAGCATGAATAACTCAGTTGGTCTGTTATTAACGACAACCGAGAAGGATACAATTTGCATTGATCGATCCAATTAACGAACTTTCTACAAAATCTAAATTTCTCTAATCTAAGAATGATAAAGTTCCAGTCAAGTCGATAATATGCTTTTTCCATATCAAGTTTAATGGAATCCATCATTCTTTACCTTTTTTGCCCCGAAATGAGTGAAAAAGTTCATGTGCAATCAATATGTTATCTTGAATTGCTATGTGTGCAACGAAAGCACCTTGAAGGGGGTGATTGTTTTTGGCATAATTGTTTTGAGGTGGTTTGTTAGTATCTTGGATATTGTTTTATAGATAGTTGAACACAAGCTAATAGGTCTATAATCATTAGTTGATTTCGGGTTTTCATATTTGGGTATCAGTGTTATAAACGTGTGGTTAATTTGTTGTAGTAATCTACCAGAGATTTAATAGCTTTAGTTAAAGAAGATCCAACAATATGCCAATATTTTTGATAGAAATTGTCCGACAAACCATCCGGACCCAGAGACTTGTCATTCCCAATGCTAAAAACAACTTTTTTGATTTCCTTATTTGTTGGCGGTTGGGTAAGGAGAGAGTTATCTTCATTCGATATTTCTTTTTATATTCTTCCAAGTTTCCTTGTTAACCTTACCATTAATGATAGGGCATCCTAATATTTCTCTAGAGAGGTAGTGTTAGCAATATTTATTGATTGATGGATTATATCTTTAAGGTAGTTAGATACATTATTTGTTACTTAGGCTGACTTATGATAATGATCTTTTTGACCTAAATATGTGTCCATTGATTATCTCCTTTATTTTAATAAAATAAGTTTGGTTACCTTTTGCGAAGATAATGATATCGTCAGCAAAGCAAGGAAGGGAAACTGATCCCCCCTCTAGCCAATTTGAATCCAATTTGGTTTTTAGTAGTGTTGCAATTTCTTTGTAAGTTTCTAGCTAAACTTTCCGCACACAGAATATAAAGAAAGGTTGAGATTGGGTCATCCTAACGCATCCTTCTTTCTGGCATGAATAAATCAGTTGGTCCGTTATTAACCACAACGAAGATGGATACAATTTGCATTCATCAATCCAATAAATGAACTTTTGACAAAATCATAATTTCTCGAATTTAAGAATGATAAAGCTCTAATCAAGTCGATAATATGCTTTTTCCATATCAAGTTTAATGGAATCCATCATTCTTTACCTTTTTTGCTCCAAAATGAGTGAAAAATTTCATGTGCAATCAATATGCTATCTTGAATTGCTCTTTGTGCAACGAAAGCACCTTGAAGGGAGTGATTGTTTTTGGCAGAATTGTTTTGAGGTGGTTTGTTAGTATCTTGGATACTGTTTTATAGATAGTTGAACACAAGCTAATAGGTCTATAATCATTAGTTGATTTTGGGTTTTCACATTTGGGTATCCGTGTTGTAAGGTGTGGTTAATATGTTTTAGTATTCTAACTAGAGATGAAAAAGCTATTAATAGATTTAATTAAAGAAGGTCCAGCAATATGCCAATATTTTTGATAGAAATAGTCCGACATACCATCCGGACCCGGAGACTTGTCATTCCTAATGCCGAAAATAACTTTTTTATTTCCTCATTTGTCAGCGGTTGGGTAAGGAGAGAGTTATCTTCATCCGATATTTGTTTTTCTATTCTTCCAAGTTTCCTTGTTAACCTTACCATTAATGATAAGGCATCCTAAATATTTCTCTAGAGAGGTAGTGTTAGCAATACTTAATGATGGATGGATTATATCTGTAAGGTTGTTAGTAAGGATGGGCATCCGGTCCAGACCAGACCGGATACGTACGGTCCGGTCTGGACCGACGGACCATAAACAATTTAATGTATGGATCGTGGACCAGACCGATATGGTCCGGACCGAGAAGACCGGATTTCATAATTTTTGGCATTTAAATTGTTTGATTACGATCCGGACCGTAAAAATTATGGACCAGACCGGACCGTATAAATTACGCCAAAAAATGTTTTAACCTTTTTTTAAAAATTTTTACGGTCCGACCGGTCTAGACCGTAAAAATTACCGTCTAGACCGGACCGAACCGTAAGACCGAAAATGTAAAATCCCCAGACCGTGGACCGGACCATAAATTTACGGTCCGGTCCGGTCTTATGGTCCGGCCTACTTTTTCCCATCCTTAGTTATTGGATACATTATTTGTTACTTAGGATGACTTATGATAGTTAACTTTTTGACCTAAATATGTGAAATTTCATTGATTATCACCTTTACGCTAATACAATAAGTTTGGTTAGCTTTAGCGAAGATAATGATATCGTCGACAAAAGAAGGAAAGAGACACTAATCCCCCTTCTAGCCAATTTAAACCCAATTTGGTTTTTTGTTGTGTTACAATTTCTTTGTAAGTTTCTAGCTAAAAATTTTCACACAAAATAAAAAGGGTGAGATTGGTTCACCCTGACGTATGCCTCTTTCTGGCATGAATAAATTAGTATGTCCATTGTTAGCCACAATCGAGAAGGATACTTATTTAAGGCATTCATCTATCCAATTAATGAATATTCGACAAAATCAAAATTTCTCTAGTGTAAGAATGATAATGTTCCAGTCAAGTAGACCATAAGCTTTTTACATATCAAGTTTAATGAAAATCCATCATTCTTTACCGTTTTTTATCCCAAATGAGTTAAAAAGTTCATGTGCAATCAATATGTTATCTTGAATTGCTCTGTCTGCACCGAGAGCACCTTGAAAGGGGTGATAGTTTTATTAAAATTGTTTTGAGGTGGTTTGTTAGTATATTGGATATTATTTTATAAATAGTTGAACACAAACTAATACATCTATAATCATTAGTTAACTTTCGGTTTGGGTATCAATGTTTTAATGGTGTGGTTAATTTGTTTTCGTAATCTACCAGAGATGAAAAAGCTTTTAATAACTTTACTTAAATAAGTTCCAACAATATGCCAATACTTTTAATAGAAATAGTTCGACATACCATCCGGACCCGGATACTTGTCATTCCCAATGCCAAAAACAGCTTTCTTGATTTCCTCATTTGTTGGCGGTTGGGTAAGGAGAGAGTTATCTTCATTCTTGATATTTCTTTTCTATTCTTCCAAGTTTCCTTGTTAACCATACCATTAATGATAGGGCATTCTAAATAATTTTGTTGAGGGGTAGTGTTAGCAATACTTAATGATTGATGGATTATATCTTTAAGGTTGTTGGTATATTATTTGTTGCTTAGACTGACTTATGATAGTTAACTTTCTGACCTAAATATGTGCAATATTCATTGATTATCTCCTTTACTTTAATACAAGAAGTTTGTTTAGATTTAGCAAAGATAATGATATCGTCGACAAAGCAAGGAACAAGACATTAATCCCCCTTTTGCCAATTTGAACCCAATTTGTTTTTTAGTAGCGTTACAATTTCTTTGTAAGTTTCTAGCTAAAATTTCCGCACACAGAATATAAATAAAGGGTGAGACTGGGTCGGCTTGATGCATCCTACTTTCTGGCATGAATAAATCAGTTTGTCCGTAATTAACCACTACCGAGAAGGATACTCTTTTAATGCATTCATCGATCCAATTAATGAACTTTTGACAAAATCAAAATTTCTCTAGTGTAAGAATGATAAAGTTCCAGTCAAGTCGATAATACACTTTTTTCCATATCAAGATTAATGGAATCCATCATTCTTTACCTTATTTGCTCCGAAATGAGTGAAAAATCTCATGTGCAATCAAAATGTTATCTTGAATTGCTCTGTGTGCAACGAAAGCACCTTGAAGGGGGTGATTGTTTTTGGCAGAATTTTTTTAATGTGGTTTGTTAGTATCTTCGATATTGTTTTATAGATAGTTGAACACAAGCTAACAAGTCTAAAATCATTAGTTGATTTTGGGTTTTCACATTTGGGTATTAGTGTTATAAAGGTGTGGTTAATTTGTTTCAGTAATCTACTAGAGATGAAAAAGCTTTTAATAAATTTAATTAATGAACATCCAACAATATGCCAATATTTTTGATAGAAATAGTCCGACATACCATCTGGACCCGGAGACTTGTCATTCCCAAAGAAAAAAATAGCTTTTTTGATTTCCTCATTTGTCGGCGGTTCGGTAAGGAGATAGCAATCTTCATCTGATATTTCTTTTGCTATTGTTCCAAGTTTCCTTGTTAACCTTACTATGGAGGTAAAATATCATCTTAAATATTTACTTGTCTTTTCTTTATTTTTCCTTCTTAAATTTTCAGCCACCATATCTAATGGACTTTTGGATTATTATGGAGGCCCTACAGGGTAATTTATATAGTTTACCGTAGGGAGAAATATATTAATTATCTCTACAACCCTAATCTTATTCTCTCTCTTATTCAATTAAACGATCTTTATTCTTCTCCATGCCTCCTTACTGACTTAGGCATCAGAGAGTCTTTGAGGGCACCCACCTTCAATTTTTCAAGTTTATAGCGGATTCAACTCATAGGAGGGCTCTTCAAAGATCATTCGTCGCTTCATCTGGACTAATTGTGGTGACAGAAATTTGTTACCACAATTTGGCACCGTCTGTGGGAACGAGGGTGATAATGGTCACAAGAGGAGTGGCCTCAAACCTGATGGATCACCATCTCTCCGATCTAGAACTGGGTATGGAAGAACGTGACTACCAGCTCCGCGCAGTCCGAGAAGAGGTGGGGGCATCGCGCAAATCGTTCGAAAGGTGTAGGGAAAGCACCCGTTAGAAGTCATTGTAGCAAGTGGAAAGCAATTGCAGGGCGTGGCTGAGCATTGCCCGTGGGCAAGTGTTATGGCCCACACGATCGAAGCAGACCCTCAAGTCCTCAACGAGCTAGGTTGGTCAAAGTCCGTCCAAGAAGTCTTTCGAGTCCTTGCAAAAAATCACTGTAAGTGACTCTGAACCCGACAAGTATTTTTTAGTTGGGGCTAATATTCAGGGGGATGAATTGGAGTGTCTAGCTAGACTCCTTAGAAGAATTCGGGAAATATTTGCATTGATCCCGTACGGAATGCCCGGATTGGCTCCGGACGTAGCTTGTCATCGGCTTAGTGTCTGTTCTGATGTCAAGATTGTTGTTTAGAGGGCCAAACGCTCTTCGGTTCAGCATTCTGATGTAGTTATTACAAAAGTAAACAAGCTCCTAGAAGCATAGGCAATCAGAGAAATGCAGTACCCAACCTGGGTAGTGAATACTATTTTAGTAAAAAAGAAGAACGGTGAATTGAGGGTGTGCGTTGACCTCACAGACTTGAACAAAGCGTGCCCTAAGGATATGTTCCCTCTCTCTAAGATCGATCAATTGGTAGATGCTACTGCCGATCATGCCATGATGAGTTTCTTGGACGCTTACATGTGTGTTGGATCGTTAGACCTACGTCTGAGGGAACAAAGGCTTTGTTCCCACATAAGGTGCAACAGAATATTATAGCAAGAAAGATAAGAAACGAACTCACGATGTATAGTGGAAACCCCAATCAGTCAAATAACTAATCAAGGAAAAACCACTACCTTTAAGCTTTTCGCTTGAGAGGATTTTGAAGCGTCTACTTGTCTTATTGATTTCTTATTCGATTACACTTGTATCCTGAACTTCAAACCCTAGACTTTCCACCTAGATTTTAAACTCTCTTCTACAACGATGAATACGAACTCAACCCTCTAAGACTCACAAACACTTCACTCTCTTTTTCTTCTTCATCAAATGCTCTCAGTTGGTCGTCGTGGTCGTCATTCATAGAAAATGAATCCACACTCCTATAAATACAACTCGACTAAAACCCTAATCGTAACAAGATAAAAATCTTTTCTAAACTTGGTAACAAGAAGATATTTAAAAGATTTGAAGAATATTATCTTATCAGCCGATATTATCTAAGGAAGAAATTTCCTAAGATAACAAAATCGGATAAAGATAAAATCCTTCTCTCTCCAAATATATTATCTTAGGAAAGATTTCCTAAGATAAGATAAGATAAGACATTCGGATTCTCTCTCCAAATCTTCTTTTCGGCGAGATCCTTCCAAGATTATTTCCATAATCTTCACGCTGGAAATCCTTCACTCCATTCGCAACTTCGTCTTGTTCGTCATTGATGTTCCTTGAGAGGTAACAAAGCACATGGACAAAGCTTTTTTCCCTCTATGATCCTTTGCTGCAATGGTTCCATGTGACAACTGTCTTTGTTCCTGAAACACTTAGTTACCAGATTAGCTAAATGTTTGTTACTATCAAAACCTAAGGAATTCAACAAATTCTCCCTTTTTGATGGTGACAAACATCCTTGACAATAAAACATATACATGAGATAAAGACAGTTGTGAAGAGAAAGTTCCACACTTAGGCATAATAGTTCCCCCTCAGTCTAGCAACATATGAAACCGGATTAGTTCCCCCTCAACTGAGGCTACCAGTCATTTTCCCCCTTTTGGCATCATCAAAAACATAAGTAAAGAGCGAGAGAAAATAAGCACATCAAGATAAGCAAATCAACCCCTTTTGCATTAGATTGAAGCACACACACATAGACCACATGCAAAGACAACATTAGATACACATAGAAATCACAAATGATGAACATGCCAATCAAGACAACCATGTGAAACAGAGACAAGAAAAACAAGGCGGTAAGGAGATAGATGTGCTGGGAACAAAAGAGGGATTGGTTAGCCAGAGAAAGACGAATCAAGACCACTGGTGCCTGCAGAGGGAGCCGAAATATGAATAGCAATTTAAGCACGCACTTACTCCATAAGACACCTTTGTTGTTCTGCCAACATAGATATTACGCGAGACAATCTCCTTACGGTCCTTCGCAGATCAAGTTTATCTTTTTGTTCCCCCTCAGAGTCTGCACCGTCAGACTCTTCCTCATCCATATCAGCTTCCATCTCAGGTTCAACCTTGACCCAGCTAACACCTTCTTGCAACACAAACTACTTCTTATGCAAGTTACGAGTATCCAACCGCCCGTAGAAGAAAGATTCATTGGTCCCCTCTTTGTATACCTTGTGGTGTTCCAATTTTTTTTTTTTTTGGAATAACACAGGGTAGCAATAGGGCAACTATGCAGAAATTGCCATATAGATAGGAGGGGAGAACCCACGAGAATCCTCTTTCATATCTTTTCAAGTACTAAGGATAATGCTCTCAATCTTCTTCTGTCCTTCTTTTTCATATCAAAGATCACATCCAAGAAGATATCTTCCAAAAATAAATCTTATAAAAGATTCTGTCCAAAACCATCAAATCCCACAAAATCTCGAGCGCAACAAACATCACGCAATCATCACATCAACTTTAATGCACATAACACTTCTCAAGCAGTTGCAATCCATCATTACACATCATACCAGTCAACTTCCAGCCACAGACCATAGAGGCGACGATTCGTATTATCGGTTTTCCGAAAAGGTAGAAGAGTGTGATACGGGGGTACCGTTACCAGAGAGGGTACACAGAACATCACACAGAAACATATACGATAATTTTTAATAATGTTTAATCATGAATGAGAGGCTCCCAGATGTGGATGATAAGAGGGGCTCATAGGAAGCATTAAACATGATGGCTAGGGTAAGCTGTAGAGTCAACAATTATTTGGGCTTTTAATGTGGGATTAATACATCAAGTTGACTCTTTTGGGCCGAAAGAAAGCTGATTCATGTAGTATTATGATGACATAGATGATCATGCATGAAATTTTGCACATAAGTGAAGTATTAGCACGCGTCTAAGCAAGTTGTTCAACTAATGATCAAGAGAATGAATGCAGATCAAGACATGATGATTAAGCTTTCACACTTTACCATGTTAATTAGCCAATCATCGAGGGAACACAAGAGATAGACAATCAGTTTAGAGAGATCATACCTAGTTCCATACGGAACTGTTCGAAGGGTTCCCTATTTAGTGCCTTGGTGAAGATATCAGCTATCTGATCCTTGGTTCCGTATAAGTTCATGGACACCAACCCATAGTCACTGAATTCTGCTTCATTGACCCCCAGGAAGCCAAGCATGGCCCAAGGAACTGAGCCATTCCTGATGTAGGTTTTCTGTCCACTTTGTTCCCTGCGAAGTCAGCGTCTGTGTATCCAACTAGATCGAAGTTTCCACCCCTTGGATACCACAGACACAAAACGTCTGTTCCCTTCAAGTATCTCAGAATCTTCTTCACTACTCTGAGGTGTGTCTCTTTGGGATCAACATGTCCAAACCCCTTATGCCACAAGTCTGTTGTCCCAGCGATGGACGACAGACATAGTTCCTTCTCAGGGATAAAAGCGGGATCAACTTTGTAGACGTTGTTGTCGTAGATCACTCTGAGCAGAATTTTCCCTGTACTTATGCACTCAACAAAACAATCATCAGTAGTAAAGACTACCCTATTTTTCTTGTTTTGACACAGTTGAGCCATACTGAAAAGATCAAACCTGAGATTATTCACGAGTGTCACATTATCCACAGTGATATGGTTAGAAAGCCTTACCTTACCGAGACCACAAACTTCTCCCTTACTCTTATTTCCAAAGGTTATTGAACCTCCGGAGGCCTGTTGAAGTGAGGTGAGCCATCCTTTGTTCCCTGTCAGGTAACTTTAGCAAGAACTATCGAAATACCGGGAACCTTTCTCACTTCAGCCTGTATAGAAAGAGTTAGTTTTTACGAACCCAAACAAGCTTAGGCTTTCTGGGTGTGGGAGCAGGATATTTGATTTCTGGAGGTTTAGCATTCATCTTCTTTCTAGCAGTTCGAGCAATTTCTTCATTGTGTTTCTTCAGGAGGCACTCTTGTTTGTAGTGACCAGAGTGACCACAGTACCAACAGATTCTTTGACATTTTAGATCAACATACTTACTCTGTCTGGGCCAAATTGATTTGTTAGCAATCCTAGAATGAAAATCAATATGATTGGACTTACCATTTTGAGATTGTTTCAACCAAATAGAATGAGCCTTCTGTCCATGGTACCAAGCCTTGTTCCCATCAGTCAAATTTGAACAGTCTTTGCGATTGTTCCTTCTCGAGGAACTTTCCCCATTTTCTTGTCCTGACTGTTTTCCTTCGACTCCAGGACTTTTAGACTTGATGCCATCAACATGAAGCTTAGGTTGATAACCCATTCCAAAGCGAGGTACTTCCTTCCTTTCTGTTTTCTTTTCATTCTTGGCTGCAACAAACACTATACCTTTTGGCTTTTCTTTCTGTTCCTCACTGAGTTTAGATAGATCACTAGATAGTTTTGCATTACCTAGTTTTAACATTAATGACTCGGACTCAAGTGAGGAAACAGAGGATTCTAGAGACATGATCTTCTCAGTGAGTTTAGGACACTCAATGCAAAGATTTGGAGAAGAGGATGAAACTTTCTCAAGTTTGAGCACTTTTTCTGCCCAACCTTTGTTTTCTTCGATCAAACATGAGATCGATTCATCCTTTTCTTCAATTTGCTCACTGAAAAGACTATTCTCATGAACAAGTTTCTTAATGAAGGAAATTAAGCTTTCTTTTGACTTACTTTCCAAGCTTGAGATGAGATCAGATTCAGTTACCTCATCCTTGTGCAGACCGCCTTTTGGTTCATCGGTGTCTTCTACGGCCATTAAGCAGACATCCCTAGAGTGTGATGATTCTTCGTCATCTGAGTCTGAATCACCCCAGGTAGCGACCATTGCTTGCTTTCCTTCATAAGCCGGAGGAAGACCTCCCTTTTTCTTAAAGCAGTTTCTGGCAAGATGTCCCTTGTTTTGACAGTGGTAACAAATGACATCTTTCATGTCTTTGTTCCCTTCAGAGGAACTCAGCGTGTCCTTGTTTCGAGACCATATCTTCTTCATGGCTCTAGTGATGAGAGCAACATCTTCATCACCATCCTCATCTTCATCTTCGACTTGAGATAAGTCAAAGGCACGTTCCACCTTTAAGGCAATACTTTGAGCCTTCTCTTCTCCTTTCTTGTTCATCTTGTGGTTATAGACAGAGGCGTTGCTTTCCAGCTTGGCAACCACCTCTTCCATAGTGAGAGTCTTGACATCCGTTTGGGAGTAGAGAGCGAGAGCAATTGCATCCCACTGAGAGTTGAGGCCTTGCATGAAATGATGAGTGAGCTTCCAGTCTGGCATTTCTTCATCAAGGAACTCAAGCTGGCCTACTATCCCTTGGAATCTGGAGTAGAATTCCTGAATATGCTCATCCTTCCCCTGAGAGATCTGATCGTACTCCTTCATCAAAGAAAGAATCCTATTTTTCTTAGCATCTTCATTTCCATGATGAAGGCGTTTTAGAGCATCCCAGATCTCCTTGGCAGTCTTGTAGCCCATGATTTTCTTGAGATCCGAGGGGAGCAAGGCTATATGAAGGATCTTCTTGGCTCTGCTGTTCTTTTCCAGCTTCTTCTAGTCATCATCAGTGTAGTCTACTTTCACCTTTGGCTTCGTAGCATCTTTATCATTCGGAATGGTTATAGGGCCAACTTCAATGACTCGCCATATCTGTCCATCGAGGGAACAAATATGGGACTCGATTTGTTCCACCCACCAGTCATATTCTCCGGCCTTTAGAGTCGGAGGCTTCCAGAATGAATCTCCAATAGCATTGCTTGACGACATCTTTCCTGCAAAGTCTGTAACGAACACAATCTAGAGCACCAGACTCTGATACCAATTGTTGGATCGTTAGAGTTACGTCTGAGGGAACAAAGACTTTGTTCCCACAGAAGGTGCGGCGGAATATTATAGCAAGAAAGATAAGAAACGAACTCACGATGTATAGTGGAAACCCCAATCAGTCAAATAACTAATCAAGGAAAAACCACTACCTTCAAGCTTCTCGCTTGAGAGGATTTTGAAGCGTCTACTTGTCTTATTGCTTTCTTGTTCGATTACACTTGTATCCTGGACTTCAAACCCTAGACTTCCCACCTAGATTTGAAACTCTCTTCTACAACGATGAATACGAACTCAACTCTCTAAGACTCACAAACACTTCACTATCTTTTTCTTCTTAATCAAATGCTCTCAGTTTGTCGTCATGGTCGTCATTCATAGAAAATGAATCCACACTCCTATAAATACAACTCGACTAAAACCCTAATCGTAACAAGATAAAAATCTTTTCTAAACTTGGTAACAAGAAGATATTTAAAAGATTTGAAGAATATTATCTTATCAGCCGATATTATCTAAGGAAGGAATTTCCTAAGATAACAAAATCGGATAAAGATAAAATCCTTCTCTCTCCAAATATATTATCTTAGGAAAGATTTCCTAAGATAACACATTCAGATTCTCTCTCAAAATCTTCTCTTCGGCGAGATCCTTCCAAGATTGTTTCCATAATCTTCACGCTGGAAATCCTTCACTCCATTCGCAGCTTCGTCTTGTTCATCATTGATGTTCCTTGAGAGGTAACAAAGCACGTGGACATAGCTTTGTTCCCTCTGTGATCCTTTGCTGCAATGGTTCCTTGTGACAGCTGTCTTTGTTCCTGAAATACTTAGTTACCAGATTAGCTGAATGTTTGTTACTATCAAAACCTAAGGAATTCAATAATGGGGTATCACCAAATCCCCTTATTTGAGGACGATCAGGAGAAAACAACGTTTCTGAGTTCAAGGGGGATTTTTTGTTACAAAGTGATGCCTTTCAGGCTCAAGAATGTTGTGGGAACCTTTTAGAGAAGGGTCAATTACCGGAAACCACCCGTTGAGTAGGCCATATTGCCCAAACCACCCCTTTAAATCGATATTATCGGAAACCAGTCGTGTATCACATGCCGTTAAACACTCGCCACCCACCCTTGACTTCTATTTAAATTCCATTTAAGCCTGGGCCCACATCCCTATTTCTGGTTTCTTTTTAAAGTAAAATAGAAAAAAATTAAAAGAAAAAAGGCAAATTGAATTAAACCCATATTTAGGTCATCTTCTTCCCTAAAAATCACTATTCATCTTCTTCCCCAAAATCACTAATTCACATCCCTGAAACTCACTCTCTCCCTGCCCATTATCAACTTTCAGTGACTTGATGGTCACTTCCTTCCCACTGGGATAGGTTCCCTTGTGCACAAAATCGACGATGTGGAGTTCGACGAAGACGAAATCGAATCACATTATAGAACTGGCCACGGCGGCAAATTCTTGGAGGTTGTCGAGGCTGGTGTCTAGCCAATTGGTGGAACAAGCGACGTCTGGGAGGAGGGTGGGGTCGTTGATGAGTCAGATGGAGATGGTTGAGGTGAAGAAATTGAAGGGGAAACATCCACTGGCGGTGGTGATGGTGGAGGCGACGTGGTGGAAGCGAATGAAGGAAAAGTAGTGGATGGGGAATGTGAAGGCAAGGCATCTGGCGGCGGTGGTGAGGGCGGGGTTGCCGACGTGTGAGAAGGAGACGGTGGCTAGGAGGAATTGGAAGGTTGAGGAAGATGATGATTTTGGGGAAGAAGATGAATAGTGATTTTTTGGGAAGTGTTTAATTTAATTTTCTTTTTTTTTTCCTTTTAATTTTCTTTTTTACTTTTCTTTAAAAAGAAACCAAAATTAGGGACGTGGGCTCGGGTTTAAATGGATTATAAATGGAAGTCAAGGGTGGGTGACGGTGTTTAACGACATGTGATACACGGGTGGTTTCCGATAATTGACCCTTCGGAGAATGGTTGTCAATTTGTTTTCAGGTTTGATCGGTGAGAAAGTTGGGGTCTAAATTAATGATATGGTAGTCAAGAGCATGCAATAGATAATTAATCTTGCAGATCTTCAACAAGTGTTTGATATTGTGAAGAGATACAGTTTGTGCGCGTTCGGTGAAGTTTCTGGGGCATCTTGTGACAAGGAGGGGTACTGAGGCAAGTCCAAACCAGATTGAGCTATTCAGGCAATACAAAGTCCGACTAGTGTCAAGTGTAATAACCCTCATTTTATCATAAGGATATTAATGTAATTTCTATTTTTGTATTGATAATAATAAAAGTTATGAAATTTATGTTATTTCTTTTAGAGGAGTAATTTAAATTTTATTAACTTAAATACAAAAGTTAGGTTATTATAATTTTTGTACAAATTACCAAATGGGTTACAATAGTATAGTATGGAAACCAATAAATAAGTAAAACAATGAATGTAGTTTTGAAGTAATAAATATTATAATAAAAGTTATATAATTTATTATGTTTATTCCATGTAGGGATAAATAATACTTACCTTAAGTATGTAATCTCGTTAAGCTATGAATGGTTTAACATTATGTGAACCTTATGTTAATTATAATTTAAATAAACTCATCAATTTAACTTTAAGTATTTAAATTAAGATTAACAAAATATAACTTAGGATTTAAATATGGTTAAGTTAATAAAAAAAAGGTAATTTAAGCTTAAAACTAGCATACTTTAATTTTCGATGAGTTAAGTAAATGACCATTTGACAAACCTTTTTTTAAACTAATGGACCCTTAGCAAAAATGGACCCCTCTCCCTAAACCCTACTCCCTACCCCCTAAACCCTACCCCTTAAACACTAAACCCTAAATCCCAAAAAACAATATTTTAGAGAGAGAAAAAACAAAGAAGATGAAGGAAAAAAATAAATAAAATAAGCTAGTAGGGGGTAGGAAAAATACATAAAAACTAGTAGGGGTGTCTTTTATTAATTGAAAACTCTTAAAGGGTCAATGGGCCCAAAATCCTCCTTTAATTTTTCCTTCAACTTAAATTTGGGTTAAAATGTATAAATAAATTTAGGAAAAATTATAAATAAGTTTGGGTAAATTTTGTAATTTTTAAAAATTAAATTAAGGGTATTTTTTCCACAACTTAAAAAGTTGGACAAAAATGTGTAATTAAGCCAAAAGAGGGGCTGGCCGTAAACAATATCTTCTTCAACTTCCAACCACAAGAAACTCAGCCCTTGAAGCTCCCCTTCAATGGAGAAATTGCACTCAAACTCGGCCCGATTCCTTGAATTAATCAATGGGATTTGTATATATGGATATCCCGTATATAATCCCCCCCAAAATCGGGATTTATAACACCCCCAATGGAAAGAATTTCATTGTTTAAGTTGAACAAATCAATTATAAGAATTTTTGATAGAATTTAAAAATTCGACCTTATCTCGAATCCTTTGAAGCCAAAATTTTCGAGATATTGAAGATATCATTATGGGCTTCAAAACCCCTATACATACCGCTTCAAACATTGACAAATTTCCATCCAATTTCATCCAACTCTCCACGTTAGGGTTCTTAGATTTTCAAAAAAAATTCGGTTGTTCCAGGGCAAAATTCTCCCTCGTTGGAGCATCTCTATCTACAATTCAAATTTCCAAATCTTCGTCTTGAAGTCACAAATCCAACGAGACCAACCACGAGCCAATTGGTGGTCAATTGAACCTGAATCGAGCCTTAAGGACCGGTTGTTCATCCGCGGTTTTTGGGTAAAACCCAAATTCGATTTTTGTATCCTTTTTAAGTTAATCTTGAATAAATTGGCTAATTAATATTACTTAGTGGTAATGTGGGTTATTATAATTTTATTGATATTAAAATTTAATTATACTTCATTTTTATGATATTATCTTAAATTGTAAAGTGTTAATTGTTAACATTACAAATAGATAATATACTTGGTTAAATAAATAATTGGTGTTATAAATCAATTAAATAATTAATTAATTTTATTATGATTATTTAGAATATACGAATAAAGGATTTTTAGTATCGTATAAAAATTCGTATATTGTGTAGCCTTGATAATTGATTTTAGATTTAAATAAATTCAATTAGAAATCGAGACAAGTATCGTTCAATCTCCGATACTGAATATATTATCTAATTATAATGTATTTTTGTGTGAATTGGGTATGTCTCGGAATCGTCTTCAAATCAAGTATCCAGTTTGTTGGTCCAGAACGACTTTCTTCCGAACGACATTACGTCGTTCAACCAATATCTTAATCCGAGGAAAGTGGCGGTTTGCTCTTGCAATTTATTCCATATTTTTATTAATTGACAATTAATTAAGTTGGGATAAAAATTCTTATTTTGTGTTTAGGAACTTATGTGTTATAAACTTATAATGATGTGGAAAATGAATTATATACTAGGTTATATATATTGCTAGTAACGACCCTTATATATATGTTATTATTATAGGGTGCTAGTTGAACTTTGGTGTGGACTTGTTTGCTTAGTTAACCCGAGTATTCGTAGGAACGATATTCACCTCGCGAGGTTTAGATGTTTCTTTATAACTTGGTATTAGGATGATTATTGCCCTAATACTTTTTGGTAATGACCTACCCTTATTCGAATATAAGTGGTGGTACACTTAGCTAGTACCGTTATTCGGGATTCATTCCATGATGTATCTCGTATCGAGATTGGTGTGAATTAAAAGCTTTAATGTAAATGCACGTTTTGGAATAAAATAAGATAAGTGCTTTTATGCACAAAATTAATATACTTCGGGCGAGAAGTATAATGTTGAAACCGCTCGAGCTCCTATATAAAGTAAGTCCCCTTTCCAATATGGATTCGTATTATGCGGTGAAGTTGGTCGAGGACCCAAATAGTCAAATGAGTCATTTTTAAAATTTTATGTGATAATTATAATTGTTCCCACACAAATACATATAATTCCCATAAGACTCAATTTCTTTGGAGTCTTCTCTTGAATCATGCCTCTTTCTCTTGTTTCAGTAAAAGTATAGTAGTCATATACCATTTATCGAGTTTTATTCGAGGAACAAGGGTAGTGACTATATACGACTACACAGAATCTCACATAAATGTCCTTGCATAGTCTTTCATTAGACTAACCAACCTTTATTTTTCCTTGCATGGTTGGCTGGTGTCATCCGTCCCTATACGGCACATTAGTTGTTGGTCTCACACTATCTTGAAGTAACTAATCGAAGACGAAGGCTTGGAGTTGAAGTTTAGTTTTGAAGAATTTTCAAGGTTGTTTGAATATAAGATTTATTTTCCTAATTAATGTAATAGGTGAAATTGTTATATCATAGTCATGTAATTAGGATTTATTTAAAGTCTTCCGTTGTAATGTCAATACTAATTCTAAAACTTATCTCCTCAATTTACGAGGGGAATATTATTGAAGATTTGATATTTTTTCAAAAGTCTTCCACTGGTTATTTACTGTTTCTTATTTGTTCAGATTAAAGCCTAGGGTGGCTTTGGACTTTTAAGTCTGAGGTCACTGGCGTGTGGCACTACCGACATAAGTCAGGGGTGTTACATCAAGGAAGATAAAAAATTGACAGGAATGGCGTACCCTTAATCGCTTTATAAGCAAGTCTTCTGATAAGTGTGGAAACATTTTCAGGCTGTTGAAGGGGGATCGTATCTTTCAGTGGGATGAAAAGAGTGAACAATCACTGTCGGAATTGAAAAAATACATTCAGCAAGCACCTATCCTTACGGTTCTTGAGCCAAGAGACGAACTATCATTGTACCTATCAGTTTTGGAGTGGGCTGTTAGTGCAATGTTGATTCGGGACGTTGACAGGAACCAAAAGTCGGCGTACTACGTAAGCAAGGCTCTCCTCGATGCAGAGACTCGGCATGCACCAATGAGAGATTGTTGTTAGCGTTGGTGGTGGCCTCCATGAAGTTGAATCACTATTTCCAAGCACATGTTATTATGGTTGTGACAGTATTCCCGTTAAAAGCACTTCTAGCAAGTTCTGATTTGCTTGGAAGAGCGAGAAAGTGGGTGGTGGAAGTCGGTTAGTATAAGCTTCGTTACGTCCCAAGAACCGTGGTTAAAGGTCAAGTCCTTGCAGATTTCGTGGCTGGATTTGTCAGGGAGCAACTCGAGCAGAGCAACCCCGTGTGGACCCTCCAGATTAATCTACAAGAAACATGGTAGTTTCAAGTCGACTGGGTAACAAACAAGAAGGTCTCAGGAGCGGGGTTAGTATTAATGTCCCCTACCCGGGAAACTATCCATATTGCAATGAAATTGGGCTTCCCGACGACTAACAACGAGGCTGAGTATAAAGCTTTGATTTTGGCGTTGATCGCAACCCGAAACAAGGGAGCACTGGAGTTAGTATTCTACTCGGACTCGCAATTGATAGTCAATCAGGTCAGATGAGAGTATGGGGCAAATTCCGCTCGTATCTTGGCCTATTTGGAAAGGGTACGAAGCCTACATGTAGGGTTTCAAGAGTTCAGAATGCATCAGATTCCTAGGGAGCAGAACGAGGTGGCACACACACTTGTGACATTAGCTTCGTCAAGCTCTAGGGCAGAAAGTTTGCAGGTCAGCATTAGAATACTTGAAACGCCGAGTATTGAAGGAGAAGACACCGCGTGGGTCGATGTCGAGCCTAGCTGGATGGATCCTATTTTTGATTACTTGAGGCATGACAAGTTGCCCGAGGACATGAAGGACGCGAGGTAGCTGAGGCTTAAAGCTGCACATTTCTGGGTTTCGACGAGTGGGATGCTTTATAGAAAATCATTCTCGGGTCCTAAGGTGTTCTTGCCTCCAATGAAGGTCACAACGTCAAAGGTGGCACTTTTGGATCTAGTCTTGGGCGAGAAGTCACAAGTATCACTTGTCAAAGCTATCGTGGAAACCTTGGGGAAACCCTTGATGAATTGCACGAAAGCTTGACGATGGATGCGCGTACGTGAACAATAACTTTTGAGGTTATCGGACATGGTAGTGACTGGATGCGAACTCGGTGGTGAGTGTCTGGGTGGTATCGGCGGCGGTGACGATGACGATGACGAGTGTCAAGACAATGTTGACGACGGCGATGGCGAAGGCGATAGCGATGGTGAGCAATCGACTTGGTTCGAGTGTGGGTTCAATGGCGACAACGATAGCGATGGCGGTGGTGGATGTCACAAGCGATTGGCTAGCGACGACGACAATGATGGTATGGGTGCGATAGTGGGTGCGATTACGGAAGCGATTTGATGGATGGCGATGGAAGCGATGGTGTGATGGTTGATGATAGATGACTTGAAGATCAAGTCTTTGGCCATAGCGTCAGCGGCGGAGTGAAGGGAGATGCGAAGGAAGACTTTGCTTGAAGGATTCCAAGCATTTGCCGTAGTGTCGGTGGCGGAGTGAAGGGGATGCGAAGATAGAGATAGGTTGACGTCCGATCAAAGGAAGGAGGATTTCACTCGACTTAAGCTTTGATTAATTTGAACGCTAGCCCATGCAACATGCAATAGGCACACACCCTAAAATAGAAAGACTATAAATGGAAACTTTCTAAAACAAGTAAATACTAACAATAGAAATGTCTCAAATAACAATGTCAAAAACGAGGTAAATAAACCTCTAAACGCATACGATAGGCGTCGGTGTTAGCGGCGGTGCATGGGACGCAGACACTGGGAGCGGCGGCGATGTCACATGTATCTGGGCTCGACAGTGGGCGCGTCCGATGCCGATGACGATGGGCTCGTCTCTGCGATGCCGATGGTGGCGAGGACTTGGAGTCTGGGTTCGGTCTCGGGTGCGCCTTGGCCAGCGATGACGCGAGCGACTAGCGATTGCACGACGTCGGCGATGGCCTTGGCCCTTGACCTTGTCACTGGGCCCTCTGAGCGTAGGCTCATGGCATGCTCCTCCTATGTGGTCGTCATGGAAGGCAGGGTCGCATCACCCTCCCCCACTTGGCTGTGCAGCGTCCCCGCTTCACCATCATCAAACTCAGGCTCCACGTAAGGTGTCAAGTCCGAGACGTTGAAGGATGCATGGACTCCATAGTCGTCTGGGAGCTCGAGTTGATAGGCATTGTCCCCTATGACTTTGATCACGCGGAAATGGCCATCTCTACGTGGGGCTAGCTTGTGTTTGCGCCACGAGGGGAACCTTTCTTTTCGCAAATGCACCCAGACAAGGTGCCCGAGTGCGAAGACGATGCAGTGGCGGCCAGATTTGTGTTGCGAGGCGTATTGCGAGGCCCTTCTTTCCAGTTGCTCGCGTGTTCGCCGATGGAGCTCTTGCACTTGCTCGGCGCGATTGGAGGCAGTGATGTGCACTGGGTCTCATAGTGGGCGCGGCGACAGATCCAAAGGCGTCAAGGGATTCCTGCCATAGACGACCTCAAAGGGTGTTTGCTTGGTCGCCGTGTGCCTGCAAAGATTATAAGAAAACTCCATAAAAGATAGTAAGTCCTCCCAATGCCTAGGGTTAGCCTTTAGCATGGTGCGAAGGAGGGCTCCTAGGGTTCTATTCGTAACCTCAGTTTGGCCATCGGTCTGGGGGTGGTAGCTAGTGGAGAAGAGAAGTTTAGTGCCTAGCTTACCCCAAAGTGTTCTCCAAAAATGACCAACAAACTTGGAATCCCTATCACTAACAATGGTACGTGGGACTCCATGAAGATGCACCACATGCTCAAAGAATAAATCGGCTATCGCACTAGCACTATGGGTTGTATTACAAGCTATAAAATGTGCCATCTTAGAAAACCTATCCACAATCACAAAGATAGAGTCTTTACCTAGACGAGAGAGGGGCAAATCCGTGATGAAATCCATGGAAAGGTCTTCCCAAGGGGCGGCGGGTATGGGCAGTGGGGTGTAGAGGTCGTGTGGACTAGACCTAGCTTTGGCTCTTTGACACATCACACAACTCCTACAGTAGCGGGCGTCGGCTACCACATTCTCTTTGCCCTTCTTGTGGACCACGACATAAGGAAAAGTCTCAAGGAACTCCACCCAACGAGCATGGAGTCGGTTGAGGTGGGCTTGGCTCTTCAAATAGCTCAAGGCGGCGTGGTCGCTGTGGATGACAAATTCTCGTGGCCAAAGATAGTGTTGCCAAGTCTTGAGCACACGAACTAGGGCATACAACTCCTTGTCATAGGTGGGGTAGTTGAGGGTGGCCCCGGTGAGCTTCTCACTGAAAAAGGCTATGGGCCTCCTCTCTTGGTGTAGCACACCTCCAATACCGACGTCAGAGGCGTCACACTCCACCTCAAAATGTTTGGCGAAGTCAGGGAGCTGGAGTAGAGGCGCGTGGCACAAGGCGTCCTTTAAAGCCGAGAAGGCTTTCTCATGGGCCTCGAGCCAAGTCACAGTGTCTCCCTTCTTCGTGAGCTCGTGCAAAGGCACGGCGATTGTACTAAAATCCCTCACAAAGCGCCTATAGAAACCGGCGAGGCCAAGGAAGCTCCTCACCATGGTGGGCGTCGTCGGCGTCGGCCAATCGCGAATGGCCTTGACTTTGTCCTCGTCGACGCGCAAGCCATCTTTACTTACAACGTAGCCTAGGAAGTTTGTAGTGTCGGAGCAGAAGTGACACTTGCCAAGGTTGGCGAATAAGCGCTCACGTCGAAGGCAATCCAGAACAAGACGTAGGTGCTCGATGTGATCCTCAAGGCTGCGTGAGTAGACAAGGATGTCATCGAAATAAACGACAACAAACTTGCCCAGAAATGCTCTCAAGACGTGGTTCATCAAGCGTATGAAGGTGCTTGGGGCGTTGGTGAGCCCAAAAGGCATGACAAACCACTCGTAGAGCCCATACTTGGTTTTGAAGGGGGTCTTCCACTCATCACCCTCTTTCATCCGTATTTGGTGATAACCACTCTTCAAATCAATCTTGGAGAAGAGAGTCGCACCGTGGAGCTAATCAAGCATGTCGTCTAGACACGGTATTGGGTGTCGATACTTCACGATGATCTGGTTTATTGCATGACAATCAACACACATTCTCCACGTGCCATCTTTCTTGGGCACAAGGATCACATGCACAATGCAAGGGCTCAATGATTCCCTCACGTAGCCACGATCCAACAACTCTTGCACCTAGCATTGCAGCTCCTGGGTTTCTTCGGGGCCGGTGCGGTAAGCAGTGCGATTGGGCAAGGAGGCACCAGGCACCAAGTCGATTTGATGCTCAATGCCCCTTAATGGTGGTAAGCCCTGGGGTAGCTCTTCAGGAAAGACGTCATCGAAGGCGGCGAGCAAAGCGGCAATGACAGGCGACATTGGCTCGGCCCTAGGCGGCTCAGTGATGCAAGGAGTGGGCACCAAAAGAAAACATGGAGCCTTGCCCGTCAAAGCAGCAGTGAGCTCACTAGGCCACGCTAGAAGCATCATGTGCTCACAACGGCCTTGCAACGGAGGCGTCTGAGGCGATCGAACGACCAACTGTGTCGATGGTGAGGCACTTGTTGATTTTTGTGAGGCACTGGGTGTGTGGACACTTGTGCTCGAGCTAGAATGCGGAGTGCCTGGCCAGTTCTCTGGGGGCCTCGTCTTGGTCTTCCTAGCGGATGTGGTAGCGGCACCATCACGATCCAGGAAGGCACTGGGTGGCCCACCTGTGGCATTCGACTTCTTAGGACCAGTGCCAGTTGTAGATGAAAAATTACCAGGATCCGAAGAGTTTTGCTTCTGGTGCACCGCTAGCGTCTCTTCCTGCCTTATAGCGGCAGCCTCGATGGCCTTCTGGCGGTCACGTTCAACCTGGTCCTGCAAGATCTCATGGGGAGACATTGGATGCAAAGTGACGCACTTCCCGTGGTAAGTGAACACATAAGTGTTCAAATAGCCATCATGGAGCACACGCGTGTCGAATTGCCATGGGCGCCCAAGCAAAATATGGGTGGCGTCCATTACAATGACATCACATAAAATAGAATCACAGTATTGACCAATAGAAAATGAGATAAGGCACTAGAAAGATATTGTGTTACCTGGACTAGAAGAAATCCATTGGAGGGCATACGATTGTGGATGAGGCGTCGTTGGCAAGGCAAAATGCTTCACCACCTTCTCATTCACAATGTTGCAACAACTTCCTCCATCAATGATGACACTCAAGGAAGCGGTTTGGACGAGTGCCCTTGTGTGAAACAAGTTCTCTCGTTGGTCTACTAAGCTCGCTTCCTTGACCGTGAGGATTCGCCGTGTCACCAAGCTCAGTGGTGTGCCCGCATGCAGTGAAGCAGGCTCACAATCGTAGGCATCCTCGGTGTCCTCGATGCCTTCCTCAATGGGCTCGAGAGCGGGCTCATCCTCCTCGTAAGACTCATAACCGGCGGCGACAGAGGAGAAGAGCACTTTCTTGGCGTTTGGACAATCTTTCTTGTAATGTCCCCTGCCTCCACATTTGTAGCACTCGAGGTCACGCGCGCGGTCTGTGCCCGCTGACGATTGTCTGGGCGCATTGGCGCGGCTCGCTGCGGTTGGCGTCGTTGGCTTCGGCTTGGCGCCTTGGCTAGACGTGGCTATCACTGGGGCAGTGGAACGCACGTTAGTAGAAAGAGATGGACTAGCATTAGAAGCATACCTTATTTGGCCAGATTGCCAAGTGTAATTCTTGCGGCGATTGAGTTGGTTGTGGATTTGCATCACCGTGTGTGTCAAAGTGTTGAGATCCTTGATGGGAAAGATCTCAAGTTGGTCTCGGATGGGAGTATTCAATCCACTCAAGAATTTGGTCCTCAATGTCGAAGGGGCAACACTAATGTTGGCCTTATAGTACATGTCCTCTAAGGTGGAGAAGAACTCGAGGGGAGTTTTGGAGCCTTGGCGTTCCATAGCTATCTCCATACGCATTTGATTCCTATAATCTGGAGGCACGTACTTCTTTGTCATCATGTACACCAATTGATGCCATTTAGTGACGAGAGGGAGGCGGCGTCGGACGCAGTCGTCAACAAAACGATGCCACCACACACGGGCGGCGCCTCAGAAGTGCAAAGTCGCGGCGTCGACATGGTCCTCAGGCGGCACTCGGCAATATCTCAATGTGTACTCGGTGGCCTGCACCCATTCAAGAAAAATAGAAGGGTTGTATTCACCAAAGAAATGTTGGATCTTTACCTTGACTTCGTGTCGCTGGTAACGAGGAACGGGCGCGGCAATGGGCGCATTGTTGGGCGCGGCTGCAAAGAGGGGATTTTGGTAGACGTGTAAGCCAGGGGGTGGGGCGCATCCAGCTTGTCGCCTGTCGCGGCCTTGGTGGGCATCGCCGTGGGCTAACTCGTCCCTGGGCGCGTAAGCGTCGTCGCTTCGGCGTTGTCGCGACTAGGCATCGTAGTCGACTCGACGACGGTAGTCATGTGGCAACTCATCTCGGCGCTCGCCGCGAGTGTCACGATCATGGGCGCCTTGGGCATCTATGCGCGGCGGTGGAATCCAATCCGATGGGCGATCCTGCAACTCAATAGGATCTCCAAGAGGTGGATGAAAAAAATTAGGATTCACCATACCTGAGTCTTAGATCTCATCATCGTCAAATTCGTCGAAGTCATCTTGGATGGTGGGCGTCGATGAGCCATAGCCATCGGAGCCATAGTGGGGCGTCCTTGCACTTTGATGGCGCAGATGGTCTCGAACGTCATAGTCTCTGGGCTGGGTAGCGGGTGTCCTCCTAGGCGTATCGTCGCTGTGAACGACTGGGTCATCCACTGGGTCTTCTCGGCGTCACAGCGGCCAGCTCGGCTTTGCGGGCTCGGCCTTGGCTTGGCGCTGAGCCTGGGGCACGGCGCTGGGTGCGTCTAGATGCATACCTAGCATCAAAATCATAAGGTTTAGAAAACTCACCTTGGGAGTCGTCGGCACGGTCGGAGCCGGTGTTGTAGCCAGCGGGTGTGACTTTGGGCACGTATCGATCCGTGTGAGACACGTAGCCTTGGCGACTCTCAATGACACTTTGGAGGTCGAAGGCATCAATCCCTTCCCTTTGTCCACTCGTGCATTGCTAGGGCCGGCGCGTCCATGGGGATTACGGGTGTCGGTGTGGGCACAAGTGGTGCCGCTCTTTGCATGGCTTCCAAGTGAGCCACTTGTTGTCGAAGGGCTTGGATCTCTCTTTTCTCCTCAGACAACTCCAAAATAGGATCTTGTGGTGGTGGGTCGTGTGGGGGACCCAAAGGCTGTGGTTGTGGGTTGGTGTTGTCGGCGCCAGTGTTGTCTCCACTAGATGTGATAGCCATCATGCTTCCTATAACAATATGACCAGACATAGGAGTAAAAACGAACCAAAGGCACAAAGAACAACAACCAAGAAATCACTAGTCAAGTCAACAATGTTCATGTAAGGGAGGGCTTGTTTGGCTTGCCGTGAGGGCGGCTAAGGCTAGTCATAAGTGTTGGAGTGAGAAGCAAGTTGTCAATCAAACAAACAAGAACAATTGAACCCCTAGACCAAACATAAACAAAGAACCAAACTAGCAAGAAATTACCTTCTAGGAGGTGAACCTAGACGGCGGAGAGATTGAGAAGATGAGCCTAGACCGTTGCGAGTGGGTTAGGGTTGCCTTATTTTGGCTTTCCCTAACTAGTTACCTTGTTTAACTTTTTTTGTTTGATAACCGATTGGCTATATCTTTTTTTTTTAAATATCCAAATATCTTATCTTTTTGACTTTCGGATATTGGATAAGGAAATAAAATAAAATAATGGCCTAAGTAACAAGAAAAGATCAAAGAGATCTTAGAGATAGGAGAGAGGAGAAGAAGATATGATTGCTTCTTATATGGAAATTTCAGCTAACCAACTAAAAAGCAAATCAAGCAAGATATGGAAACTCTATCAAACGCATGAAATAAGGAAACAACTACTCTAGCATCCAAGATATCCGAATTACCAAACACACCAAAACTTATGGGGCAAGAAAAAAAATTCGGCCAAGGTGTTACCTTGTGAAAACCGAAGGACATGCAAATATGGAAACTTTTTGGTTTTTCGATTATGATGAAGCAAAAACAAAGGATGATGGTCAAGAAAAATTTGTGAACAAGATGTAAACTTGATTTCGTGACTTACAAGACTGTTGGGCTCTGATGCCAGTTGATGTGTTCTTGCCTCCGATGAAGGTCACAACGTCAAAGGTGGCACTTTTGGATCTAGTCTTGGGCGAGAAGTCACAAGTATCACTTGTCAAAGCTGCCGTGGAAACCTTGGGGAAACCCTTGATGAATTGCACGAAAGCTTGTCGATGGATGCGCATACGTGAACAATAACTTTTGAGGTTATCGGACACGGTGGTGACTGGATGCGAACCCGGTGGTGAGTGTCTGGGTGGTATCGGCGGCGACGACGATGACGAGTGTCAAGACAACATTGACGATGACGATGGCGAAGGTGAAGGCAATAGCGATGGTGAGCAATCGACTGGGTTCAAGTATGGGTTCGATGGAGACAACGATAGCGATGGCGGTGGTGGATGTCACACGCGATTGGCTAGCGACGGCGACATTGATGGTGTGGGTGCGATTACGGAAGAGATTTGATGGATGACGATGGAAGCGATGGTGTGATGGTTGATGATAGATGACTTGAAGATCAAGTCTTTGGCCGTAGCATCGGCGGCGGAGTGAAGAGAGATACGAAGGAGGACTTTGCTTGAAGGATTCCAAGCGTTTGCCGTAGCGTCGGCGGCAGAGTGAAAGGGGATGCAAAGATAGAGATAGGTTGACGTCCGATCAAAGGAAGGAGGATTTCACCCGACTTAAGCTTTGATTATTTTGAACGTAAAGAAATAACATAGACAAGTTTGACTTAAATACTAGAGGTGAAACTCGGATGGGCCGAGTCGAGCCTAGTGGGCTAGCCCATGCAACATGCAATAGGCACACACCCTAAAATAGAAACACTATAAATGGAAACTTTCTAAAACAAGTAAATATTAACAATAGAAATGTCTCAAATAACAATGTCAAAAACGAGGCAAATAAACCTCTAAATGCATACGATAGGCTCCGGTGTTGGCGGCGGGGCATGGGACGCAAGCACTGGGAGCGGCGGCGATGTCACGTGTATCTGAGCTCGACAGTGGGCGCGTCTGGTGCTGATGACGATGGGCTCATCTCTGCGATGCCGAAGGTGGCGAGGACTTGGAGTCTGGGTTCGGTCTCGGGTGCACCTTAGCCAGCGATGACGCGAGCGACTAGCGATTGCACGACGTCAACGATGGCCTTGGCCCTTGACCTTGTCACTGGGCCCTCTGAGCATTGGCTCATGGCATGCTCCTCCTCTATGGCTGTCATGGAAGGCAGGGTCGCATCAGGTCCCTACATGCGTTGCGTACCGCCCTTTGGGTGGAAGATTTTGTATTCGAGATACGTGAAGGGTTATGTGGAATACACTTTACGGGAAATAGTTTGGTCATGAGGGCCATGGCGCAAGGTTACTGGTGGCCCTATATGCAAAAGGACGCGGAGGGATATGTCAGAAAATGTGAAAAATGCCAGAAATTTGCTAAGATGATACATCAGCCAACAGACGACCGACACGCTCTCACTAGTCCGTGGTCATTTGCATAATGGGGTCTCGATTTGGTGGGACCTTTTCCAAAAGCCCCAGGGAACAAGCGCTACTTGGTCACTGGACCGACTACTTTACAAAATGGGTCGAGGCCAAACCACTAATAGGAATCCGAGACACCGACCTTAAGAAGTTTTTTTGGGAATCAATAATTACAAGATTTGTCACCCCTCACGCTTTGATTTCTGATAACGAAACACAATTTAATAGCGTTGCGTTTATGTCCTTTTGTGCAGGTTATGGAATTAAGAATTTCTACTCATCTCTGGCTCACCCACAAGCTAATGGACAGATAGAGGCAATGAATAAGGTCATTCTCGATGGCATTAAGAAGAGGTTGGACAACGCAAAGGGACGATGGGCTGAAGAGCTCCCCACCGTCCTCTGGGCACACAAGACAACTCCACGCAAGTCAATTGGCGAAACCCCATTCGCCCTCGCTTATTGAACCGAAGTGGTGATCCCTTTGGAGATGGGGCTCCCAATAGTCAGAACCGAAAATTTTGTTTTGCATAAGGTGCTCATCAATACTAAAGATCTGACGAGAAGCGTCTTCTATACACTTAGCAACATATCAACAAGAGTTGATTCGAGATCAAGGGAAATATGTTAACCCATGGGGTTTCGAGGCCGGAAATTTTGTGTTGCGTAAGGTGCTCATCAATACTAAAGATCTGACAGATGGAAAACTATGTCCGAATTGGGAGGGTACTTATCGAGTGAAGTCTATCTCAGGAAGCGGATCCTACAAACTGGAGGACATGTCCGGGAAAGAGGTCCCACACACATGGAACGCCTCCAATCTCAGTAATTTTTACATTTAGTAGCATAAACATTAGTATGGGGGTACTCTTTTCCCTCTTCGTACGATTTTCTCCCACGAGGTTTTCCTGCGAAGAGGTTTTAGAGCCCCCCTGGATTTCTACTTTCATAATTTTCTTATCCATGCTAACACTTGGTAATGCCATTTATTTCCCTATTCTAATCAAATTATGACTTGCATCAATTCGCCTTCGGGCCAACTGGACACAAGCTGTCAAAACATTGCATCGTTTATGCACTATGGACACACGCAGTCAAAACCATTGCATCGGTTATGCACTATGGACGCAAGCTGTCAAAACTATTGCATCGGTTATGCACTATGGACACAAGCTATCAAAACCATTGTATCGGTTATGCACTATGGACGCAAGCTGTCAAAACCATTGCATCGGTTATGCACTATGGCCACAAGCTGTCAAAACCATTGTATCAGTTATGCACTATGGACACAAGCTCTCACGACACGGCCATATGGCAAATCTCGGTAAAAATTCGCCTTCATCTATTTTCATTAATTACCAAGTCGTAGCTAGCGCACAGGCCGTGCGGTCGACCGCATAGCCGTGCATTCTCCTCTGGAAAAAAATCAATTACAGGTCCTAGCCAAGCACATGCCGTGCGGTCGACCGCACAGCCGTGCGTTCCCCTTTGGTAAAAAATAAAAATCCAAGTCGTAGCCAACGCACGGACGACTGCACATGCGAAAATTCTCGAAAAAATCACATAATGCATGGCTGTGCGGTCAACCGCACGACCATGCGTTTTCTCTTTTCTCATTTTGTGCCATTCGTTCAAGGCTAACGCACGGTTGTGCAAAATTAGTACTGCCGTGCACTCACTTGTCTGGTTTATTTCAACCCCAATGATGATTTGACAGACTCTTGGGCCTTCCTTAAGGGCCCAAATGGGCGGTAGACGTAATTTATCCAGACTTCCGACCCTCGATTAACCTCAAAAGCCCAATGGGCATTTGTGGAGGTAAAATATCATCTTAAATATTTACTTATCTTTTCTTTATTATTCCTACTTAAATTCTCAACCACCATATTTAATGATCTTTTGGATTATTATGGAGGCCCAAGAAGGTAATTTAATTTGTTTACCATAAGGAGAAAGATATTAATTATCTCTACCACCCTAATCTTTTTTCTCTCTCATTCAATTCAACTCTATGCATTCTTCTCCCTGCCTCCTTACTGACTTAGGCATTAAAGAGTCTTTGAGGGCACCCATCCTCAATTTTCAGGTTTACATCGGATTCAACTCATAGGAGGGCTCTTCAAAGATCATTCGTCGCTTTATCTGGATTAATTGCGATGACATAAATTTGCTACCACACATACCATTAATGATAATGCATCCTAAATATTTCTCTAAAGAGGTAGTGTTAGCAATACTTAATGATTGATGTATTATATCTTTAAGGTTACTGGATATACTATTTGTTACTTAGGCTAACATATGATAGTTAACTTTATCACGTAAATATGTGCAATATTCATTGATTATCTCCTTTACTTTAATACAATAAATTTGGTTAGCTTTAGTGAATATAAAGATATCGTCGACAAAAGCAAGGAAAGGAACACTAATCCTCCTCTTGCCAATTTAAACCCAATTTGGTTTTTAGTAGTGTTACAATTTCTTTATAAGTTTCTAGCTAAAATTTCCGCACACAGAATAAAAAATAGGGTGTTGGGTCACCTTGGCGCATCCTGATAACACTGAATTTATACATATTTTAAGAGTATAGTTGTATATTAGATTAGATCATTTTCATACATATTATTATATATTTATAATTAATTTTATATTATTTTACATTCAGAGTCTACACTCGTATTTTTATTATTTCAAAGGTCCAATTTAAAAGTGATATGAGACCATTTCCAAAAGTACCAAACAAGTGGATGTCTAATGAAATAAGACTGCGCTTAAAATACTCCATCAAAATACAAGTCCAAGTGTAGATGGGCCACATGAATACTCAAAAGCAAATGCGGGCCTGGATTTACAATGGAAGCAGCCCACTGCCCACGTGGTCAATTAAGGAACGCGGCAGTTTGTTGGGGGAAGATTGAGTTTTTTGTCATATTAGATTAGGAAATTTTACGTGAGGGAGGAGTTTTTAGTTTGACTTTTGACTTTTTTTTTAATTACGTAACTTTAGTTTGGTTTTGAGTTTGTTTTAACGATAGTCTTGACTCATCCCAAAATTACTTTACGTATTTCAAATTTCAAACACTTATTTCGATTTATCCATTAGAATAAAAAAAAATTAGATTAAATTTAGGCCCATACTTTTTAATGTATAGGCGAAATTACCTTTCAGCGCATAGGGTACTCACGTAACGTGGGGAGAGGCTCCTCACGTTACGTGAAAAGAGGCATCACACGTAACGTGGGGAACGACTCCACACGTTACGTGAGGGGAGGCTCCACACGTTACGTGTGGAGCCTCCCCGGCTTTAAAAGCCAAGTTTCTTCTTCTTCCTCCTTCTCTACCCTAAACCGCCGCTTCCCTAAAAAAAAATTCACTCTTCCCACGTTACGCATCTATCTAATCTTCTCGTTACGCAATAACAAAATTCGCATGTTACGTAGATCCATATCCTTGAAAGGTTAGTAACATCTCATATCTTGTTAATTCTTTTTTTAAATTTGAAGTTTTTTATGGTTATGGTAGATCTCATATCTTGGTGTGAATTTTTTAGTTAGATTTGTATGATTTAGTGGTATTTTAGTTAGATTTGTATGAATTAGTGGTATTTTAGTTAGATTTGTTAAATTAGTGTAATTTTTTATGATTTTTTGGAAAATTTTGAGCAATATAATGTGGCCGGATTCTGCACAATTCGCCGGAAAGTCGCCGGAATGTCGCCGGAGGTATGGAAATTGAAAAACCGCCCACACGTTCCGGCGATTTTCCAGCGAAATTTGCAGATTCCGGCCACATTATATTCCGGCGTCTTCTTTGGCATCATTACGTGTGGCGAGACTGTTTTTGTTCTTGCATTTGATGGTTAATTTTGAAGTAGTTATTTTGTATGAAATTGTAGAAATTTGATAGATTTGTATGAAAGAGTGTTTAGGATTTTTGTTGGATTTGTATGAAAATAGCCAAATACAAGTAGTAGTTTTGTTGGATTTGTTTAAGAATTGTATCGGAATTGGATTATGTTTTTTAGGTATACGCAGAATTGTATTTTTTGAGATAAAATGATTTATTGTTGTAGATGGAGCCTGGTGAGAGAACGAGGCGTAGAACCACACGAAACCTCGTCCGGGACGCTTCATTTCGGACTGAGGATGAGGTAACCCGTAGGATTGCAGGCGGTACTCAAGATGCTGGAGGATACGGGCAGGCGGACATTTTTGACCCCCTTGTGTTCCCGTTTGTGCCATCGTTATCGTTTCTTGTGGCGGGTGGCCCTGCGGACTCGGACCCGCAGTTGTACCCACTGTACAACATGAGCCCGCTCCATGGTTATTCTGATACGATCGATCAGAATAACTATTATGGCCCTCAATTTAGTCCGCCGCCCCAGCAGAGCTATTACCGTCATGAAAGCCCGACGTCCCATCAGAGCCCACACCTCCATCAGAGCCCGGCATCCCATCAGAGCCCTCATCTCCATCAGAGTCCGATGTCCTATCACAACCCTCACCTCCATCAGAGCCCTCACATCCATCATCATAACCCCGTATATTATCAAGGCGGCGTAGATGATCAGATGGGGTACAACCCATGGGAGAACTCGGGGCTCAACCCGAACGCACCTGATCCTATGGTAAGTAGACTTAATATATGAAAATATGAGCGTATGATAAAAATGTAATTACTTATCATTTGTTTAAAAAAATGTAAGACGAGGATAGTCAGGCTTGGGCTCCAAGAGGTCAACCTGATTATGCGGACGAGGAGCCACATGAAGCCACCTCTTCGCAGGCAAGACCTCCCCGAACGAAGAAAAAGGGGAGATATGACCCTGAATTACAGGTTATAGTATATGGAGGTCCGGAGATTCCCGAACATCTGAAGGGTTTTGCCAATCACGTGGCGTACACCCTTTATCAGCGCATTGTAAGTTGCATGGAAAACCTTATTCTTGTAATTTCACATTTTAATATAAATATGTCAAATCGATTGCTTACACTAGTTTAAAAATGCAAATATTTATAGCCTGTGCCACCGTTGAGATTTCAGCAACGAGGCAAACAGACACGCGTATGGCGTTTGCAGTTGCAAACGCCATGGGGTCAACTGGCATCTGGATCAGGCCTGTGTCATATTCCGGATGTGATACATGAGCATGTGCACGAGACGCTGATTGGTGCGTTCGTTGAGTGCTGGCAACCTGAGACCAGCTCGTTCCATATGCCATGGGGAGAGATGACCATAACTCTCCATGACGTAATGTTGATACTTGGGCTAAGCATCAACGGAAAAGACTTGGCACCTCCACGGGGTTGGCAAGAGCAGTTGGGTGTGACTGATTTGAAGAAGGCTATAGTGGCGGAGGCACAAGGATTCTTTGAGTTGCCTGCTAAGGAGGTGACATATGGTAGCGTAACTACTGATTCGTTCAGGAAGCATTGCTTAGAGTTGAATGACGAGCAGTGTGCGTCTGGGTACTTCCTGTACTTGTTGGGCTCTTGTCTCTTCCCGGACAAGTCCCAACACAAATTGCCACTGTACTATACAGGATTTGTCGATGATCACTCGTGCACCATGGATTATGCATGGGGTGCTGGCGTTCTTGCCCACGTGTACCGCAGCTTGGGCGAGTGCACAAGAAAAGATGCGAGATTGATGTCCACGTGCTACACTCTGATTCAGGTATTTTTTTTAATTATAAAAACTATTGTTTATACAAAATTTTATTGTTGTAAATGTAATTATTCAATAACATGGATTGCTGACGAAAATTGTCTTTCAGGCATGGATATACCAATATTTCACCATGTTCAGACATGCAGAGAGTAGAGACTGGGACTCTGATCGTGCGGTCCCATACGCTCGTAGATGGGACCTTTCAGTGAAACCCAACCCAATGAGAAACTATAGATTGGAGCTCGATATGATGACTGTGGACATGGTAAGTGCATATATTTATGTTTAGGTTGATTGGATGTCGTTCGGTACGATTGATATGTATGTTTAGGTTGACTTTGATTTTTAATTATTTTGCATCCTATTATGTTTAGGTTGATTGGGAGCCGTACAGTACGATTGCCTTTAACGATGCGAGCTTCACTCCATCGCGCTTCCATGGAGTTATCTCGTGTCTTTGGATAACCGAGCCGTACATACCAGACCGTGTGGCGAGACAGTTTGCCCGTGTACAACAGATTCCAAGAGCGCCTATAGTGCCTAAAAGGGCTTGGAGAGGAGCAAAGATCAGCAGCTACACAGTGGAGTACGATAGAGCTCGATTTGCATGTGATGCGCATAATGTACATTCCATGACCCTAGATGCGATGGGCCCTCCTATCCAGCAAGGCCATGACTGTAGCGCTGATTACATGGGATGGCACCGCCCACGACACATCCATTTGTCAACCCGCCTACCATTGAAGATGCGACACAGGTATGAAATTTACTAATTTGTAGGTTGTTTAATGTCTGGTTAACTCTATCTATATTTATTACACATATCAACGTTTTTGTGTTGTGTGCAGATCTTCGAAAATTGCTACAATGATCTTGAGCCACATCGCAACCATGAATATGAAGATGTAGCAGAGGCGATACGCCGGTCAATGGAGCGAATGTATCCCTTCCTTCCCAATTACTGAGGAAGATGTGAAGACTGTTTCATGATTAAACTTCTTTCATTTTATGGATTTCATTGAACTTTGGATTATGGCAACAATGAATGTTATGACTTCTATTTTATTGTTTGTTATGACTTCTTTGGATTATGACAACAGTGAATGTTATAACTTTGGATTAAGATGTCTTCATTTTGTATTGTGTATGAGACCGTATTTTAATTCACGTGAAGCTAACGAACTAGATGACGTAATTATGTGTTAACCGCCATCACGATAAACATTAGATCATACAGATAGGTTCAATTTTTCTTAATTTCCACAAGTTTCAATTTTACAGAAGGCAAAGAAAACGACACAAATCACATTCTGGTAAAGCGCACGGTTTGTGACAAACTGTGCGCTTAATCGTGCCATTTTACAGAAGGAGCAAAAATTAGCCAGAAATAAGCTGAATTCATCACGTAACGTGTGGAACTGCACCACACGTAACGTGTGGTCTGTCTCCACACGTTACGTGTGGTTTCAAGTTATTTCTGGCGGCTTTGGTGCCTTCTGTAAAATGGCACGGGTAAGCACACGTTTTGTCACAAACCGTGCGCTTTACCAGAATGTGATCTCTGGCGGTTTCTGTGCCTTCTGTAAAATTGAAACTTGTGGAAATTAAGAAAAATTGAACCTATTTATATGATATATTGAGAGATGAGGAAAACATGTGTCTTGGTATTTCACCAACAGCTCATAAATACAACGAACATGTGTCGATCTACATCAAAGTCATTGCATTATACATATCAGTCATTACATAAAATAGTTTCAACTTTCTTCTTTCCTCTTTGCTTCTTTGGGACGGCTGCTTGGTACTCGATCAATCGATCAAGGATTGGATCTATGAAATCACCCGCAGACGGGTCATGATTTCTCTCCCACGGACCGTAAAGGTACGGCAAGGGCGAGGTTTCAGCAAGGCCAATCTACATCAAAGTCAATGCATCATACATATGTTTTAACATAAGATAGTTTCAACTTATTTGATTGTATTAACGTATCGCAATGAAATGTTGCTCTTTCTCGACATGGCAAATGCATATCGTCTTCAGCTTCTCTCCAACCGCTTGGTTTGGTGATAAGCACTACTTTGTAGGGCTTAAGTAAGAGTCATTAGAGGGTTTATTGGTGCCATTCGGGTAGATTTAGACACATTCATGTGCATGGCGTTTGGGGGCGAAGTTTGGTGTATTTGGAGGTGTTTGAGCTATTTTGGATATCATAGGAGACACTGAGGAAGAAGTCACCATTAGAAGACGCAAAGGAAGTGAAGAGAAGAGTAGAAGAACAGTGTGCTGAATTAAATTGGTTCGTTCTCTCTACTCAGATGTCCAAATGGAGTGATTCCAATTCGAGGAGTTAGATCTTGAAGTCTACTGCAAGTCCTCAAAAGATGAGCGCAATCCGAGTTAGGAATCAAAAGTTATGGCATTTTTACTGAAGTGTCGCAGAAGCTGAAGTACTGGAGTCCCACCGCACCCAGCGGTGGGCATTGCCGCACCCGCGGCGAGCACAACAGAAGCTTCACCGCACCCAGCGGTGGAACCCACCGCACCCGCGGTGGAGATGCGCTGAACACTTTTCTCGGCTTATTTCCGAGATCTTTTATCTGTTTTTTTTATTTTATTTCTGAAACTTTATTTCCAAGTTTGTTATTTCCTTTTATTTATTTCTGGATTATTTGCCCTAGTATTTAAAGTTATTTCTAAGACTTTATTTAGGTTACCTTTTGTTTTGCCACCAAGAACCCTAGTTGCCACCTTTCATCGTTTTTCTCTCACAAACCCTATGGAGAACTAAACCTCCATTGTTGCACTTGACAGTTTGAAGCCAACAATTGATTGGTTGTGAGTTTTCTACTCTTGTTCGTTTTCCTATCTAGTTGGATTGATTCTCTTGTGCTTGATTGATTATTGGTTTATGTTGATTTATCTAGAGTAGCTACCTAGGTTTATTGATATCTTCCTAATTGCTAGGACTTGTGATTCCGGGTTCGGGTTGCATATCTAGTAGCAAGCACGATTGTTGCGTATAGGGGATCCGAGCGCTTCATCGTGAGAGAGAGTTAATTTCATGCTTATAGTAACGGGTTGTTTCTATTGCATGTATCTTGTTGAATCCTTGGTTGATTGCTATTGCTTTATTGAGTCTTGAAGGTTTTCAGATTTGATTTGGTAATAAGTACTATTAGGGCTGGTAGAACTAATAGTTATCTATGATCGGGATAAGAACAACTATAGGAATATTAAGAACTTGAGATTGATAGAATTCCGTGATCGACCTTTCTATTGTTGTGTGGATCTTTGTCAGGTGTGGCGCTTTTCCCCATAATATTTATAACCTTTACTTGCGAATCTGTTTTCTTGCTTTGTTTACTTTGGTTACGAAAAACACTACAAACCCCCCCTAGTTCCTAGTTGGTGATTGCGAATTACAGAGATAGATAACCTGACTCCCTGTGGGATCGACCCTGACTTACTTGCTATACTCTTTAGTAGGTATTTTAGGATTTATTTGATAGGCATACGACTTTAGCCCTGTCAAATTTGGCGCCGTTGCCGGAGAGTCAAATTTTCTGTTTTTGTGGTTTGTTTGTTACCAACCTTGGTGTGGACCTATCTTATGGTCCACACTCGTGCTACTAATTCACCTCTTCTTGATTTTGATCCAGAGATTGAGAGAACTTTATTCCAGGATCGCAGAGTGAACCGTACTTTGGTTTTTGACAACCCTGCATTTGAGATGGGTGACGCGGATAGAACGTTGAGACAGTTGACTGCGCCCGACCTGCAACAACAACCTTTGGCTGTGACTATTCCTGCTATAGGAGCGGGCGTAAACTTTGAGTTGAAGCCGGGGCTGATTCATTTGCTCCCCACTTTCCATGGACTGGCTGGCGAGGACCCAATCAAACACATGGGTAAATTCCACACAGTCTGCATGAGCATGAAACCGGCGAATGTTACTGAGGAGCAAATCAAGATGAGAGCTTTTGGGTTTACTTTGAAGGACACTGCTGATGACTGGTATTACCATCTGCCTACAGGAAGCATTGATTTGTGGAACAAGCTGCATAAGGCGTTTCTCGAAAAGTATTTCCCTGTAAAGAAGGCAAACAGTTTGAAAAAGGCCATTAGCAACATTGAGCAGGAGGCTGACGAGAGCCTATATGAGTACTATGAGCGGTTCAAGAGACTTTGCTCAAGCTGTCCGTTCCATGGGTATTCCAATCAGGATCTGGTGCTTCATCTTTACAATGGCTTGTTGGACAATGAAAGGAGGATTGTCGACGCTGCATGTGGTGGAAATATTCTCAACACAACACCGGCAGCAGCTATGGAGAAGATTTAGGAGATGACAGAGGGCATAAGAAACTTTGGTAGAGCTTCTACCAAGAGAGGAGTCAATGTTGCTGACTCTGGTCGCTCTGCGTATGCCAGTGATATTGCTGAGTTGAAGGACATGGTGAGGAGACTTACGCTGCAAGGAACTCCTCAACAACTGAAAGCGTGTGGGGTCTGTGCCGATCAATTCCACCCCACTGACGCATGTCCTCAACTACAAGATGATTCACCTGTTGAGGTAAACACTGTAGGAGGTTATGGGAATCCAAGACCTCGGCATGATCCCTACTCCAACACTTATAATCCGGGATGGAGAGACCACCCAAATTTCAGATGGAGGGATCAACTGGATCAACAACAACAACAGCCAAGACCTCAATTTCTACAAAGGTCGCAAGATCCACAACCTGATGCGTCTCCTTCAACTGCAGATATGCTCCAAGCCTTGACGAAACATTTCACTACTCATGTTCAAGCTACAACGTCAATCATAAAGAATTTGGAGACGCAGGTGAGCCAAATGGCTGAAGCCATCACGCGGATCGATGCAAAGATGTCGGGAAATCTACCATCTCAAACGGTAGTTAACCCACGGGCAAAAGTTAGCGCGGTAACTCTTAGAAGTGGAAAGCAATTGCATGTCGCTCCTAATGCTGAAGAGGACGACTCAGGAAAAGAGGGTGTTCTGGAGAATGACCGCACCCAGCGGCAAGGTGACCGCACCCGCGGCGAGCATGATTTGGAAAAACAGAACGTTCTGTCAAGTTCACCGCACCCAGCGGTGGCAACCACCACACCCGCGGCAAGCGGTACTGTTTCTCGAGAAAAATCTAGGGATCCACCGCACCCGGCGGTGACGTCTCACCGCACCCGCGGCGAGACTTATGGAGCTATTGATGAACCTTATGTGGACACCTACGTCCGTCCATACTTTCCCCCTCTCGGTTCCGAGAAGCCACCTGCCCCTTTTCCAGAGGCGCTCAAGGAGAGAAGGGTCATCGACGACAAGGACCTTTTCGAAACATTCAGCAAGTGCGAGGTCAACATTCCTTTGCTTAAACTTGTTAAAAGCATTCCCAAGTATGCTCGGTTCTTGAAGGAGCTTTGCACGATCAAGAGGAACCAGAAGCAGAAGAAAAAGAAGCAGGTCCGGGTGAGCGAGCAAGTATCTGCTGTATTTCAAAAGCGTATGCCCAAGAAGTGCAGTGATCCAGGTATGTTCTCTATCCCTTGCATCATTGGTGAGACAAAGATTGATAAGGCTATGCTAGATCTTGGTGCAGCTATTAATGTCTTACCATTGTCGTTCTATGAGTCTCTTGGTCTGCCACCACTACAGGACACTAGGCTAGTTATTCAATTAGCTGATGGAACCAATGTCTACCCGAAAGGGGTTGTTGAGGATGTCCTTGTTATGGTAGATACGCTGATTTTTCCCACTGATTTTTATGTTCTTGATATGGATGGTGGTACAGGTGCACATATGCTGTTAGGTAGACCTTTCATGAAAACTGCAAATACCACAATTGATGTTAGAAGTGGGAAATTAACTATGGAATTTGATGGGGATGGAGTTGAATATAACATATATGATATGAAACCCGTCATTAACACCTCTTTGAACTTTGTTGATGTAATGAGTCCTAACCCTTTGGATGAATTGCAACCTATACTAGAGGATCCCATAGTTGACTTGCCTGTCGATATTACTGTATCTTCTAATCTGCAGGAAGGCACGGCTTTATTGGATGAGAAGGGTGAGTCTCCTACTTCTCTTTTGGGCAGTGGCCCCACCTTACTAACTCCACAGGGCAAGAAGATGTTCCCTTTTATTGTGCAGGCCCATGAAGTTAAGGCTACGCACCCCCCTGATCGATCTAAGTATAGGGGAGCGGCAACTAAGAAGGTCAAGATGGAAGAACCGTTGAAGAAGAAGAATGGTCTAAGGTTCAAACCTTTCCATGATTGGTTCAGGATGGAGGTGCTAAATGAGAGGGTACCTAAGGAACCCGATGCTGTGGATTAAGGTTGTTCGCGTAGTATGTCGAGCCAACGACATTAACTAAAGGCGCTGCTTGGGAGGCAACCCAAGTTAGGTAAGTTAATTTTTCGTATTGTTTTAGTTCCATTTAATTGTCTTTTAGTTTTCATGCAGGAGCAAGAGGAGGTTTCTGGAGAGCTCACCGCACCCGCGGTGGGCACCCTTTACTTTCTGTTGTTCGAAAAAAAATAAAAATAAAAATAAAAAATTTAAGGGCCCCGAAAAAACCTTAAACGGGGAGTAAAAAAAAAAAGTTCTACCGGAGGCGAGATGTTCAGTATTACCATGGTGAAGGGTGCACATGTTGCCAACGGAGGAAATTTCCGATACACCATTTATTGGCAAGGATGGCGACCCCACAGTCGACAGCTGCGAAGGACTACCACTCAGGGCCCACACCACGATCATATCTGGGCCCATTTTTAGTGGCATTTGAAGGCCGTGCAACCCTGTTATCATTGTTCACCACTATTCACCAAAGTGGTTCCCTTTGGTTGCACGGTAGGAAGAAGACACTGGAGTTGATGAGAACACCCAACACCGGACCTGCGCATATGGAGTACACGCCAGCGACACCTACAGTGTCCAAGCAGCTTGGCGACGATTGTGAGTTATTTTTTGCTTTTCCCTGTGCTTTATTCTTTTGTATTTCATTACATTGAGGGAAATGCAATGTTTAAGCATGGGGGAGAGTTCTATACTTGCTACGTCGTTGAGGAGAAAAATGAATATAAAGAGAAAAAGCCAAAAAATTTGAAAAAAAGGCTAAAATAGAAATCCTGGGATAGGTCGAAAACCCGAAAGGGCGGCCTAGGTAAAAAGCAGGTGGCTTGGACCAACATTAGGCTGGGGTAATAATTGGTCAAGAGTGACGTGAGCATAATGTGAGCACATCTTTGAAAAAATATGAGTGGCTTGGTGAAAACCCGAAAGGGCGCCTTGGCAAAATAAGCGAAAAAGAAGAAGAGTGATTTTAAGACTTCTCATTATTCTTGGCGATGCGTCATAAGAAGAGGAGTCAAAGAAGGATTGTCGGGTAGGTCACTCTGGAAGACATAAGGAGTCATAGATGGAGGCTAGGATTAGAGGTTACTCACACTATTGGATGTCCGGGTTATGCTTGGGGGAAGTACTCTGCTTGCCCCTTAAGCTTGTTGAGTTATGGATGTGTTGTAGATGAGATTGGTGCCAGGAGCCTTGGCATGGGTTTGGTGACTCTTAGTTGGAGGATATGCTTCCTGAGACCTTGGGTGCTGCATTGGAGGAGTGGACTTTCTTTTAGTTTACTCGAGGACGAGCAAAGGTCTAAGCATGGGGGAGTTTGATAAGCACTACTTTGTAGGGCTTAAGTAAGAGTCATTAGAGGGTTTATTGGTGCCATTTGGGTAGATTTAGACACATTCATATGCATGACGTTTGGGGGCGAAGTTTGGTGTATTTGGAGGTGTTTGAGCTATTTTGGATATCATAGGAGACACTGAGGAAGAAGTCACCATTAGAAGACGCAAAGGAAGTGAAGAGAAGAGTAGAAGAACAATGTGCTGAATTCAATTGGTTCGTTCTCTCTACTCAGATGTCCAAATGGAGTGATTCCAATTCGAGGAGTTATATCTTGAAGTCTACTGCAAGTCCTCAAAAGATAGCGCAATCCGAGTTGGGAATCAAAGGTTATGGCGTTTTTACTGAAGTGTCGCAGAAGCTGAAGTACTGGAGTCCCACCGCACCCAGCGGTAGGCATTGCCGCACCCGCGGCGAGCACAACAGAAGCTTCACCGCACCCAGCGATGGAACCCACCGCACCCGCGGTGGAGACGCGCTGAACACTTTTCTCGGCTTATTTCCGAGATCTTTTATCTGTTTTTTTTAATTTTATTTCTGAAACTTTATTTCCAAGTTTGTTATTTCCTTTTATTTATTTCTGGATTATTTGCCCTAGTATTTAAGGTTATTTCTAAGACTTTATTTAGGTTACCTTTTGTTTTGCCACCAAGAACCCTAGTTGCCACCTTTCATCGTTTTTCTCTCACAAACCCTATGGAGAACTAAACCTCCATTGTTGCACTTGACAGTTTGAAGCCAACAATTGATTGGTTGTGAGTTTTCTACTCTTGTTCATTTTCCTATCTAGTTGGATTGATTCTCTTGTGCTTAATTGATTATTGGTTTATGTTGATTTATCTAGAGTAGCTACCTAGGTTTATTGATATCTTCCTAATTGCTAGGACTTGTGATTTCGGGTTCGGGTTGCATATCTAGTAGCAAGCACGATTGTTGCGTATAGGGGATCCGAGCGCTTCATCGTGAGAGAGAGTTAATTGCATGCTTATAGTAACGGGTTGTTTCTATTGCATGTATCTTGTTGAATCCTTGATTGATTGCTATTGCTTTATTGAGTCTTGAAGGTTTTCGGATTTGATTTGGTAATAAGTACTATTAGGGCTGGTAGAACTAATAGTTATCTATGATCGGGATAAGAACAACTATAGGAATATTAAGAACTTGAGATTGATAGAATTCCGTGATCGACCTTTCTATTATTGTGTGGATCTTTGTCAGGTGTGGCGCTTTTCCCCATAATATTTATAACCTTTACTTGCGAATCTGTTTTCTTGCTTTGTTTACTTTGGTTACGAAAAACACTACAAACCCCCCCTAGTTCCTAGTTGGTGATTGCGAATTACAGAGATAGATAACCTGACTCCCTGTGGGATCGACCCTGACTTGCTTGCTATACTCTTTAGTAGGTAATTTAGGATTTATTTGATAGGCATACGACTTTAGCCCTGTCATTTGGCTTCGCCCTCATAGGCATGTATGTCGTTCCCACACCAGCACCGACGGAGACGAAAACACAGTTGAATGCAGTTGCCACCAAACATCCCATATCCGGGAGGTCCAACCACGTCTCCCATGGGGCAGGCCTGTTGGGCGAAGGAAACCATGCAAGCTTCACCTCCATTGCCTCAAGTGTCATTGTAGACATCCAAATTGGCGTGAATAGCTCATACTCTTGTTTCAACGTAGTGATCATGGTACGTCGAACAAATTCCCACAGCTCCTGCCCTAAACCCAGACCATGCGCAATTGATCTATATCCGTAGTTTCCATCACCCACTATTTCCCACCATCCTTCCATGTGTGGTTTCATACACTTGGGAAACTGGGTAATATATCGCTTAGGGTTCTTGATCCACGTCGTGTGACCCGAAGGCATAGGCTCCCATGAATTCCATGACATGATTGAAGCTTCCTTTGGTGGTCTTGCTTTTTGCTTTTTCGGAGGTGTTCCCTCCATCTGTTGGTCAGTGTACTCCCATGCTGACGGTTGTCTTTTGGTGGGAATGTTTAAAGCTCCTTGAGGCCGACCCTTATGCCTAACTTTAGCTGGCGCTTGCAGAGTAGTCTGCTCTGGATGTGCTATACTTGTTAGTGCAGAGACAACTCTGTGTTGATCATGCACTGACAATGTGAGGAATACGCTTGCAACAAATTCTTCAAGCAATGACCTATTCACTCTACGTTATGTGGCTTCTTCTTCTTCTTCTTCTTCTGTCCGCACTTCTGACAAGGTCAATTGCCTCCATAACGGATGCAATGAGATAGGTTCAATTGGTTCCTGGTTCATCACATTCCGCGCCATGTAATGCACACAAGGCAAGCCATCTCTAACCCTCATATGGCATCTGCATATAGTGTTCCACAATGGAGCTTTGCCTTTCTTGTATTCCTCAATCAACCGAGCTAGTGCAATCGCAGAGACCTTGTAGTGCAGCTTGCAGAAAAGATGTGCGTTTGTTATTAGCGTAAATCGCTTTTCTATGCTCTCATTCAAGGCCCCCCTTATCTCACTATATGAGTGCGCAACCGTGCATCATATTGATCGAATACAGTGCAAAGGTTTCCATCATTGCTAGTGAAGAAGCTCTTAAGACTGGAATAAGCCCCTTCAACCCTGTATTATAATCAAGAATCCGAAGTCAGTATGTTGTTGTAAAAGTCTAAGTTTAAATAACCAGTTAAATATAAAACCATAATGCACAAACCTGTTAGTTGTGGTAGTTCCAAGAGTGAACACTGTATCTGTCCATACTGAGACGATTCTTTCCCTGTATGGGTCAAGCTAGTTTTTTTGTACGTATTGGAGACATTTTGGATATTTCCTCCAATCGAGTTGAATCTTCTTCAGTGTTGCTTCATACCCTTCTATGGTTGTTTCCTTGAATAGTTTCATGTAATCGTTGGAAAACGTTGTGCCCTAAACTTGTCCATGGCCTTCTTCCCGAAGTCTTCAATATTCTTTCTCACATGGCGCTTACATAGAAGGAATTTTGCTTCTGGAAACTGCTTCTCTAAGGCGTTCATCAACGCCTTCTCCCAATCTTGTAACTCTCTTCGTCCTCATGCTCTAGAAACGCCCCGACAATATTGTAGTTTTTCCAAACAGATGTGATACCGACAATTTCAAGGAATGGCAAATCGTATCTGCACACATAATGATATGTTATGGCATGCTAATGATTACATTAACAAGTGAAGAATATAATAGATATGTGTGTTACTAACCTGTTAGTTGCGTATGTAGAGTCTAGCACACAATGTACGGGAATGCCTTCAGCAGCGACAACTGGTCCGGGCTTGCGAAGAAGATATCTGTGATATTATTGGTCTCCTTATTGAATCTATGCTCCATGAAGTATCCCTTCTCATTGCACTCATAGAAGAACTGTTGCACCACTGTTCTTCCTTCCATGCCATTTTTTCGTATCTCATGCATGATGTTGTACACTTGCTTCATCTTGGTCAAGTTTCCTGGGGACGACCTGATTGTAGTAAAAATCTTTTGAGGCTTGCAATGATTGACTATCATCACCCTAATAACCTCCTTCTCTTCAGCGTTTGGTCGCCCAGCTAATGCATGACCATACAAATTCTATTTTATCACATGATTGTGAGTTCCATGTTGTACACTGATCTTCCATGATCCCTTCGGCCCTTCTTTCAGCCTCAACATGAATGGACACCCACACTTCTTCGACTTTGTAATGTCCCTCACTTGGTCAGCTTGTTTACGGATGTTTTGTCTATGCCTATCGCACGATAACCAAGTCCCCCCAAGGGCTCTATACGCAGAAGGTATATTCCTCCCCTTTATGATTCAGAACTTGTAACACATAGCAGTCTCCCGTGCCCACATAAATGCTTCTTCTCTGGACTCCCAGATTTGGTCAGTTGTGAAGAACTCTGAATAATCAGCAGAAACGAAAACATCCTCTTCTGGTGGTACACTAAACTGAGGCTGTGTGTGTAGGGATGGAAAGCAAAATTGTGGGTTAGAAGAAGCCGAATTCTTAGTCTCTCCATGAGATAAAGATGCTTCTGGAGGCGGACAACTATAGTCAAACGATCCATGTGAGAAGGATGGTATATCATTTGGTGTTTTACACTCAGATGGTGTGTTCCATTCTGGCAACGGTTGATGAGGTGTTTCCTAACCAGAAAATGATTTTTTTGGGGTGCTCTAGTCATCGAGGGAAATATTGTTTAACCCCTCGTACAAATAATAGTTCGCCTGCATACACATGGAATCGTCTCATCAAGTAGTGAACTAATTATCAACTGTGAAACCATAAACCCCTTTAAGGAAGCATTCTTAGACAAGAATTTAAAGACACATAATAAATGTGTAATAACCCACCAGAAACCACATTCTGGTATAGGGCACGGTTTGTGACAAACCGTGCCCTAAACCGTGCCCTTTTACAGAAGGCACATAATCGGGTTGTGATTTCCCACGTAACGTGTGGAGCATGTCCATACGTAACGTGTGAACCACCATCTGGCACACATTCCACACGTTACGTGTAGACATGCTTCACACGTTATGTGTGGACATGGATAGGACATAACGTGTGAAATTGTATTTTAATGCAACGTGAATCTCGCTTTCTTACACATGTATCCCTCAAAATCTAGCATGTAGAACTTGGTTTCTAATACCTAAACAACAAATAACAAGTTCAAATCTTTAAAAATCTAGCATGTGAAACTTGGTTAAATCCTAAACAACAAATATCATGTCTAGTTTTCTAAACCCTAAAGAACTAAAGCTCAAAACTTTGAACATGTCCAAAACAAAAAATGAGAACTTTAACTTTAAATAAAGAAAATTACCTCATTCGGAAGTGGATCCTCTTCGACATTGTTATTCCAATAATCATTGTTGTTCATATTGTCCATTTTTTTTACAAAAAATGAGAGTGTAAAACATAAATTTTTTAGTGTTTGAAATGAAGTGTTTAGGCTCGAAATTGGGGCTTAGCCGGGGAAGATGAAAAGGGGACCATTAATTCAGTTAGGTGGGGACAAGAAGGTTAATTCAATGTATTTTACAACAGAAGAAACCACACGTTACGTGGGAGCATCTTCCACACGTTATGTTTGGGAATATACCACACGTAACGTGTGGAGTTTATTCACACTTAACGTTGGGTAACCCTTAAGGGTTTAGGTTTAGGGTTTACATTTAGGGTTTAATAATTAGGGTTTTAGGTTTTATGGTTTAGTGTTATGGTTTAGGGTTTAGGGTTTATAATTTAGGGTTTAGGGTTTTGAGGTTTAGGATAAAAGATGTAATACCCCCAAAACTTAACCCTTTTGGAAAGGTATTACCGCCAGTGACCCCAGTGTTCCTTACCGAGATCACCCAAGGCTTTACCAAATAAATACAATTTATGAAATGCAATTGATACACAAAGATCAAGCATTAAATTCCAAAACATAACATTGTTGAGAAAACAAGAGTTACGGGATTACAACCCAATCCCGAATAGGTCAAAACACAGAGTTCAAACAAAGTACAGCGGAAGACAAATAAAAGATTTTACAAACGGGGTTGTGATCGTGATGATCACCTGTCCAAGGATCTCAACCTGATTAAAAGCAATTGTTAAAACATCCAAAAATAACCATCGTCTTCATAGTCAATCTAGTCTCCTCAAATCTTCACTCTATCTGATGTGCCGAATCGAACGGATGACACCAGCCCACATGCGGAGAACAAAGTTCGTGGGTTAGTCTACTTGAATAGACTAGCAAAGGTAAAAAGCAGAATGGTTCGAGTGATCGTAACCGTTTACTATCATTGTCCCTCGAATAATAACCGAAGGGACGATACATAACCCGGCACTTTCACAGAATAACAACAAGAGGTATGCATGAGAGAAGATTCTGGAAGACTTCATCTTCACAGAAATCGACTCGAAAAGAGACTCCAAGAGATTGAGTCTTTAAGGAAAAATGACAAATCTGGAATGATTACAGGATCATACAACAATGATTTAAAAGTTGACTGAGATGCTTCGGTTCACGACCAACCTCATCGCCTACAGCGAATCCAGATTGGAAAGAGAACGTACTACATTCAAGTCAAGACAAGTTTTCCTAGCTGCACTGAACTTAGCTGCACTACTCGCCCAAGGTATATTAATCATGTGCACTCGGGCACTTATCTTATTTAATTCCAAAACGAGCATTACGTTATAAGCTTTTACATCTCCACACAAGAGATATCGGATCTCCTCACAAGAGATATCGGATCTCCTCACAAGAGATATCAGATCTCCTCACAAGAGATATCGAAGGGATGAACCCTGGAAGATTTGGCACTAGCGAAGTGCGCCTACCCTGTGAAAGGGTATGGTCATGACCAAAGAGAAAGTACTGGGGATGAACCACCAAGTACCAGTTATAAAGAAACAGCTAAACCCCCTCAAGGTACATAGCGTTCCTAGCCACTAGTGCTAACTAAATAGTACAGCACAACAACCGTTACTGGATAAATCCACATAAAGGCCCGAAAGGCGATCACAGATAATAGAGTTGTTCTAACAGATATACAACCTATTATATGATTTTCAAAACAGTTTAACAAAACCGTTTCCAGACAAACAGAATATTCATTCCAAATTAATTACTCAGATAAACTACTGATAATTAATGTAAATATGGAACGAATGAGCAAGAGCGAACCGCCACTTGCCTTAATCCGCAGAGTTTGAACGAAGTCTAACGACGGGATTCCGGGCTCGACATAGAGACGAATCTGCCAACTCCGGTACCTTCGGATCGACCCATACAGAAACCCTAAGTTAGATTCGACAAACAACAATACCGAACTACGAAAGAACGAAAGGAATCGAAGGAAACGAAACCCGAAGGAAGGCTACGGAAGCCAACACCAACAACCCGGCCAACAACAACTCGCCGGCGGGCGCCACAACAATCACGGCGGGCGCCGCTCAACCACGGCGGGCGCCGCTCAACCACGGCGGCTGGCCTCCTTCATCACAGCGGTCACCGTTCACCATGGCGGGCGCCGTCTCATGCAGGTGGTCGCCGTGTTCCTCACGGCGGGTGCCGTCTCATGCCGGCGGTCGCCGCCTTCGAGCCGGCGGTCTCCGTGATCCTCACGGCGGTCGCCGTCGCGAACGAAAACAGAAATACGAGAGGAGAAAACTCACCCTCGACGATCGATTTGGCTCGTCTTTCGCCTTGCTTGGTTTCTAGGCTTCTAAGGGCCTCCCAAGCTTCCCCTTGGCCACCGAGAATGACACTAAACGAGCTCCGACGATCCACTTAGAGCCTTCTCGAGAGAGAGCGTTTTCTTTGAGAGCGTTTTTTAGAGTCGAGAATCTGAGAGCGCTTCCGCGTCTTTCGCACCCTCTTCCACCCTCACCCAACACCTCTATTTATAGAAGAAATTAGGGTCCTTGCCTCTTGGACAATATCCAAACCCTTTTGCCCCTTGGACAATGACTCTTGGACAAAAACCTTTGGATAAAGAATCTTGTACTATTGCCCATTAGATAACAACTCTTGGGCAATAACTTGTACCAATCTTAATTCGCGTTAATGAAAGTCGTACACGAACGAGTATAAACTCCCAACACACCTCGACTGTATAATTCTTCACTGAGAAAAATATTACAAAAACAGAGCACATTACAGAATGTCTTAAGCTCTCAGAATTAAATCCGACGTACCAAACGGACGTTCGGGAAAAATCCATAATTCCCAAAATAGCCTTACAAAATTACGGGGTATCACATCACCTCCCCCTTAAAAGAAGTTTCAACCCCGAAACTTGGCCGAAAAACAACTCGGGAAAGTGTCTGAGCATCTCTGGCTTGGTTTCCCAAGTAACTTCCTCAGTCCCAGACCTGGACCACATAACTCGTACCAACAGTACGATCTCGTTGCACAGTCGCTTCACACGGTGTTCGAGAATGCACACTGGCATCTCCTCTCAAGTACCATTTGCCTGAATCTCGACGTCCTTATAGCTCAGCCTATGAGACTCATCTTGGCACGAATATCCTTAGCAATGATACGTGGAACACATTATACACTGGGTATGCCGATGGCGACAATGCCAAACGGTACGTTAGAGATCTTACTCTATCCAGAATTTTGAATGGTCCCATGTAGCGAGGGTTAAGCTTCCCACGCTTACCAAACCTAAAAACATCCTTGGGTGGCGATACTGTGACAAGTACCTTGACACCAAACTTGAACTCAACACTTTAACACTTCTGATCTGCGTAAAACTTTTGTCGACTCTGAGCGGTCAACAACCTCTGTCTACTCAGAGCAATGTTCGAAGTTGTCCTTTCGACCAACTCTGGTCCAAGTAGAATCCTGTCGGCATACTCAACCCAACAAATCTGAGATCTACATCTGTGCCCATACAAAGCTTCAAACGGAGCCATCTTGATTGTAGCATGCCAACTATTATCGTACGTGAGCTCAATCAGACTTAGGCTGTCTTCCCAGCTAGTCGGATGATCGAGTACGTATACTTCTTAGCATATCCTCCAGGGTCTAGATGGTCTTTCAGACTAACCATCTGTCTGAGGATGAAACGCTGCTGAATCTCAATTCAGTTCCCATGGCCTTGTGAAGTTCTTGCTATAAACTTGACATAAATCGGCCATCTCGATCCGATACAATGGTCTTAGGAATGCCATGTAACGGACAATCTCCTGGTGGAAACTTCTGCTGACCTCTGAGTTACCCAAGTAACCTCAGTTTCCAATGCAAACACTATTGCTGCTAGTTCTAGGTCATGTGTTGGTTAGTTTGCTTCATAGGTTTTCAATTGTCTAGATGCGTATGCAATATCCTTGCCTTTCTGCATCAAAGACACATCCCAACCCATTTCTCAAAGCATTAACTATAGACCATATAGCCATCATTCTTTCTGACAACGCCAAAACTGGTGTAAAAGTCAGACACTGTTTCAACTTCTTGAAAACTGGTCTTGCACTTGTCATCCCAGACAACTTCTGGTTGACCTTGTGGACAAACTGGTCATAGGTGGAGTGATCTTAGAAAAATCCTTCCATGAACCGTCTATACTGCTCAGCAAGCTCTGGGAAACTGCGCACCTCGCTCACACCCTGAGGCCGCTTCCAAACAACTACTGATTCACTCTTCTGGGGAATAACCATAACCTCATTCTTATTGATCACATGGCCTAAGAAAGCCACTTCTAGATCCAACAATCGCACTTAGCCCACTTTGCGTACAACCGACTTGGTCTAAGGACCGATAAAGCAATCCACAGACGTTCCCTGTGAGCTTCCTTGCTCGGGAAAAATCAAAATGCCATTGATGAAGACCACTATGAACTTATTCAAGTACTGGTCTAAAACATCGATGCACTAGGTTCATGAAAACTCCTAGAGCATTCGTAAGCTCAGATGGCATGACTACAAACTCGTAGTAACCATCTCTTGTCCGAAACGCAATCCTCGGAATATCATCCTCACGAATCCTGAGCTGATGATACCCAGATCTCATGTCGATCTTGGAGAAAACTTTTGCTCCATGTAGTTGATCCAACAGATCATCACTCCCTGGCAACAGATACTTGCTCTTGATCGTGACTTTATTCAACTCTCGAAAGTCAAAACAAAGTCGAAACGGTCCATCTTTTATTTTGACAAATAAACTAGGGCACTCCTACTTAAGGTGATGCACTCAGCTTTATATAACTTTTGTCAAGAAGATCCTTGAGTTGCTTCTTCAACTCTTGCATCTCAACAGGAGCCATCCGGTACGGTGCCTCAGAGATCGGCGTGGTACACGGCTCGAGATCAATTGCAAACTCCACAACACGATTCGGGGTATCCAAGAATATCTTCTGGAAAGACACCCGTAAATCCTCTAACCACATGATTATCAAAAACTGAAGTCGATCACTGCCTTATGACGCTTCCGTCAATCCATACCGAGAATAATTATCGTATGGGACCATGGTTATTTAGGTCAAATCGCTTTGAATTTCTTACCCTTGATGGTAATTGACAATTCGACAGACGATTGGTTCCCACTAAATGGTCACCATCTTGGACCAGCCCACTACATGGTTCACAGACGACTCACTAGTGGCTCCGAGTCCAGGCCCATCCATTACCAGCGTCCTCTGTTGTTATGAGCCGTTGTCCATACATCTCAACCCATCCTTGGTAGCTCCACCTAATTAATAGGCAGCCATCTCCTCAGAGGTTGTTGGTGAGTCTCGAACACGAGACCTTACCCCATCAACAAGCAACGAAACATAACTTGGTATAAACCAAAGGTTCATGTATAAGAAGAGTTATAACGAAAGGTTCGCAACCTCATTGCACACGCAACTTAACTACAACCATCCAAAATGAAAGTCTGGGTAGCACCCACATCAACAACACATTAACAAAAGTGTAATGCAGATACAAAGTACTCTAAGCATTAGGAGCATAAGGTCCATCCACCTCACGTATCACGTATAGGCGTTGACCTTGGCTTCCTGAAGCCATCGGGGCTTTCCCTTTGTTCTGTGCAGTCGTATGCATTGAAGGGCTAGGAGCTTCCACCAGACTGAACTTGGGTCGGTTGTTCTGATTAACAGACCCTTGCCGTGACTCAGCTCCTTTCACATTCCTCCGCTGACAGAACGTCTGCATATGACCCTCCTTTCCGCAGTCAAAGCATGTCTTTTTGTCCTTCAGACATTCATTGCTCTTGTGCTCGTGCGTACCGCAGTTGTAGCACTGGATCAGGCTATTGCCCTGACCCGAACGTTGCGTAGACCCATCCTGAGTCATATTCGTTTTTGCTCGGCCAGATCTGGCAAAATCAGATGGTGGCGCGGGGCGTTTGAACCCACTTGCCTGAGGCTGGTACTGCACTTGCCTCTGGCTGTTACGCTTCTTGGTCGACTCCTCCAGAGTCACCTCCAGCTTGTAGGTTGTATCCACATACTGCTCCAGAGTAGAGCATGTGTGGTGCACCATCATCGGCTTGATGTCTGGACTCATCCATTCGTGGAAATACCAGATCTTCTGTGCCTCACTGGATATCTCAGGTCCAGCGTACTGCATTAGATGATTGAATTTGGTTGCAAGCTCGGTCACCTTCAATCCATCCGTTTGCGGATACAGAAACTCCTTGTGTTTCTCCTCCCTCATAGCACGAGAGAAGAAACGATCAGTCATCTTGGTCTGAAACATAGACCAGGTCAATACCGGGCTATCAGCTAAGCCGGTACTCTCCCACCATTCACTGGCTTCTTCCTTTAACTGAAGAGAGGCTATATGCACTCTCTCCGCTTCAGTGCACTCAACATTACGGAAAAGCCGCTCCATGTGGGAAAACCAATGAGTCACCTTGACTGGCTCTCCTTTCCCATCGAAGCTGTCAGGCCTCATGGAGTTAACAGCCTTCAGGGCTCGGCCATACTCCCCTCTATTCCTGATCACCCCTCCTTGCAGCACATGGTTCTCTTGTTCCTCAAACCTCGGAACTTCTCGAGATACTGGCACTCCTTGTGCCTGATGCACATTCGGGCGTAACGCGTTGGCAATCGCTTGCATGACGATTCCCCGAATTTCTGCAACAGCTGCTTTATCAAATATCCTTGGAGCGTTGTCCCTAGCTGGGTCGTTGCCTCCCGGATTATTATGGAAGACAGACTCACGCTCTTCTGATGGGTCTGCAACATTCCTCGGATTTAGTCTGGGGTCATTGCTTGGCCCAGCACCAGTACGGATAGTGTTCCTCGTGTTCACCATCTGTTTACCGATCAAATTCCAAGGATTTTATCACTTTAGTATCATTTTGATATAATTATTGTAATAAAATCAACTTAGAATAGATCAACTTGGTAATTTCTATTGATGGACTCGAACCGAGTTACTAGGTTCTACAACCTCAACTCACAACGAGCGAACTGGGAATCAAGCCTAGCTAGAGATGGTGAAACCACCTCGGCTTCTCCCGGGTTCCTCTGAAGAGAACAGAATGCACCCATATCAAATGGGGCAATGGGAAAGGAATTAGTCTTTTTAGACATAGAAGCAAGCTTACTATATCAGACTGTACAGAAGACATGACTATGAACGGTGTTTTGAAATTCTTTTCACTTTGAAAATTCAGAGCCCTTTTGAAGCATTTTCAAAAACGGATAAATGATTTATAAAATCCCAAACCCGTTTTAAAACCTTTGGCTCTGATACCACAACTGTAACACCCCCAAAACTTAACCCTTTTGGAAATGTATTACCGCCAGTGACCCCAGTGTTCCTTACCGAGATCACCCAAGGCTTTACCAAATAAATACAATTTATGAAATGCAATTGATACACAAAGATCAAGCATTAAATTCCAAAACATAACATTGTTGAGGAAACAAGAGTTACGGGATTATAACCCAATCCCGAATAGGTCAAAACACAGAGTTCAAACAAAGTACAGCGGAAGACAAATAAAAGATTTTACAAACGGGGTTGTGATCGTGATGATCACCTGCCCAAGGATCTCAACCTGATTAAAAGCAATTATTAAAACATCCAAAAACAACCGTCGTCTTCATAGTCAATCTAGTCTCCTTAAATCTTCACTCTATCTGATGTGCCGAATCGAACGGATGACACCAGCCCACATGCGGAGAACAAAGTTCGTGGGTTAGTCTACTTGAATAGACTAGCAAGGGTAAAAAGCAGAATAGTTCGAGTGATCGTAACCGTTTACTATCATTGTCCCTCGAATAATAACCGAAGGGACGATACATAACCCGGCACTTTCACGGAATAACAACAAGAGGTATGCATGAGAGAAGATTCTGGAAGACTTCATCTTCACAGAAATCGACTCGAAAAGAGACTCCAAGAGATTGAGTCTTTAAGGAAAAATGACAAATCTGGAATGATTACAGGATCATACAACAATGATTTAAAAGTTGACTGAGATGATTCGGTTCACGACCAACCTCATCGCCTACAGCGAATCCAGATTGGAAAGAGAACGTACTACATTCAAGTCAAGACGAGTTTTCCTAGCTGCACTGAACTTAGCTGCACTACTCGCACAAGGTATATTAATCATGTGCACTCGGGCACTTATCTTATTTAATTCCAAAACGAGCATTACGTTATAAGCTTTTACATCTCCACACAAGAGATATCGGATCTCCTCACAAGAGATATCGGATCTCCTCACAAGAGATATCAGATCTCCTCACAAGAGATATCGAAGGGATGAACCCTGGAAGATTTGGCACTAGCGAAGTGCGCCTACCCTGTGAAAGGGTATGGTAATGACCAAAGAGAAAGTACTGGGGATGAACCACCAAGTACCAGTTATAAAGAAACAGCTAAACCCCCTCAAGGTACATAGCGTTCCTAGCCACTAGTGCTAACTAAACAGTACAGCACAACAACCGTTACTGGATAAATCCACATAAAGGCCCGAAAGACGATCACAGATAATAGCGTTGTTCTAACAGATATACAACCTATTATATGATTTTCAAAACAGTTTAACAAAACCGTTTCCAGACAAACAGAATATTCATTCCAAATTAATTACTCAGATAAACTACTGATAATTAATGTAAATATGGAACGAATGAGCAAGAGCGAACCGCCACTTGCCTTAATCCGCAGAGTTTGAACGAAGTCTAACGATGGGATTCCGGGCTCGACACAGAGACGAATCTGCCAACTCCGGTACCTTCGGATCGACCCATACAGAAACCCTAAGTTAGATTCGACAAACAACAATACCGAACTACGAAAGAACGAAAGTAATCGAAGGAAACGAAACCCGAACGAAGGCTACGGAAGCCAACACCAACAACCCGGCCAACAACAACTCGCCGGTGGGCGCCACAACAATCACGGCGGGCGCCGCCCAATTCACGGCGGGCGCCGTCTCAACCACGGCGGCTAGCCTCCTTCATCACGGCGGTCGCCGTTCACCATGGCGGGCGCCGTCTCATGCCGGCGGTCGCCGTGTTCCTCACGGCGGGCGCCGTCTCATGCCGTCGGTCGCCGCCTTCGAGCCGGCGGTCTCCGTGATCCTCGCGGCGGTCCCCGTCGCGAACGAAAACAGAAATACGAGAGGAGAAAACTCACCCTCGACGATCGATTTGGCTCGTCTTTCGCCTTGCTTGGTTTCTAGGCTTCTAAGGGCCTCCCAATCTTCCCCTTGGCCATCGAGAACGACACTAAACGAGATCCGACGATCCACTTAGAGCCTTCTCGAGAGAGAGCGTTTTCTTTGAGAGCGTTTTTGAGAGTCGAGAATCTGAGAGCGCTTCCGCGTCTTTCGCACCCTCTTCCACCCTCACCCAACACCTCTATTTATAGAAGAAATTAGGGTCCTTGCCTCTTGGACAATATCCAAACCCTTTTGCCCCTTGGACAATGGCTCTTGGACAAAAACCTTTGGATAAAGAATCTTGTACTATTGCCCATTAGATAACAACTCTTGGGCAATAACTTGTACCAATCTTAATCCGCGTTAACGAAAGTCGTACACGAATGAGTATAAACTCCCAACACACCTCGACTGTATAATTCTTCACTGAGAAAAATATTACAAAAATATAGCACATTACAGAATGTCTTAAGCTCTCAGAATTAAATCCGACGTACCAAACGGACGTTCGGGAAAAATCCATAATTCCCAAAATAGCCTTACAAAATTACGGGGTATCACAAAAGACTCGTGACTACAGCTGTATACAGCTATATAGAACAACTGGTTATTAGCTGTCAAAGATTTGGCAATCAGATTTCTCCTTTTTGAGGCTGGTTATTAGCTGTCAAACATATTGCCATTTCACTATATAAGAAGCATTAGGGTTGTTTGTTCACTACAACAATTCCAACACAAGCGGCGCCTAAAGATACACTTTTGGATGAGCTTCTTCTTCCAGTTTCTATCAATTTAGTAACCCTAATTTTTTATATTAATGGATTCATGATATTTGTAGGAAACCAAACACTATAACAAATAATGGCATCTCCATCCAAATCATCAACAAACGCAAATAGGCTATGCTACTGTAATTTGAAAGTTGTTGTCCGAACTTGGGATTTGCAGTGAAACTACGGAAGGGGGTATTGGGGATGCCCAAAAGTGGGGTGTCGTTTCAGGGAGTGGATTGATCTAATGTACGAGGACATGGCACACGTGGTTATTTGACAACAATGGCAGGAAAAACAAGATCTTGTTAAGGAAAAATAAGATCTTGTTAAGGAAAAACAAGATCTTGTTAAAGATCTTGATAACATTCGTAGGTATAACTTCAATATACTAAATGATATACATCGTAGGTGATTAATGTCGTATATTTTGTGTAATGTTGTTTATGTACTATCAACCTTTGTAGGGAGCAAGCAAATTTAGCAAAGCAGAGATATCATATGAAGCGAACGTTTACCAGAGACTACCCTAATTTCTTCAAACGCTAAAGCAATGTCATATATTTTCTCTAATTTTTTCTAAGTTTATGATCAATTTATATTCTTTTCTGTATTGTGTGCTAAATGAGGTTGTAGTTAACCAGCATAATGAACAATTTGTTTTGTCCTCTAGGTTGATGATCATTTTGTATTGTTCTTATAAAGATTAGAGAAAAGTTGGGCTACACAATGGGGGTAACCCTTCCCTAATATGCCTATTTAGAAACAATAGTATGGTTCATACACAACATTGAAACACAAATAAATACTATAAATAAACAATAGTATGGTTCATACACAACATTATATAATGTTACTTAAGCAAAAAACCACACGTTACGTGGGGATGAGATTCACACGTTACGTATGGAGGATAACCACACATTACGTGTGGATCACAGTCACACGTAACGTGTGGATCTATTTTCTCCTCACGTAACGTGGGGAGCCTCTCCTCACGTTACGTGAGTACCCTATGCACTGAAAGGCAATTTTGCCTATGCGTTGAAAAGTAATCGTGTAAATTTACAAACAATACATTTATATACTTTTCTTTGTAAATCTCATCCTTGTTTATGCTTTCTAGGTTCTTGCTCTAGAATGCTTTGCTTTGTACCCATATTCGAAATTCAAAATATAGAAAAATACTCTTTGTTTAACATCAAAATCGAATACCTAAAAAATACCCAAAAATTAATAAATAAATCATAACAAAGTGCAACCCTAAATTCCAAAACGATTTTTAAAAAATTCAGCATCCACCATCAGTAAGAGTAAAAAGGAGAGAGAAAACTCGTGCTCGAAGGCTTTGATTTGTCGGACATTTCCCAGGGGACTAGATCACGAGTGAGCTAGCTATTTGCCATGTTATTGTTATAGCAAATGAAAATCCAATTTGAAAAGAGAAGGGTATTTTTGGAATTAAGAGGTGCACACAGTAATTTTGGGAGTGCGCCTAGTACGACCCTTGTTTTAGCAAGAGGCGGCCGCACAGTGGGACAAAATTCTAGGAGGTGATTTTTAGGGTTTCGAACAATTAAAGATTTGGGTATTATTGTTCTAGCTTTTATCAACTTGGATTATTTTTACATTGAGACTAAATTTTTTTATTTCCCGTATTTATTGAATAATTTATATATGTTGTTGGTTAGTTTAAATCTTTTGAGTATATCTTCAATTATGCTTGGCTAAATTCCGAGTTCTAAGGTTGTGGTGATCCTGACGATATGTATGTAATTAGAATTATTTCTTTGCCTGAGTTAAAATAATATTTGATTCGTTCCTATATGCTTTATGCCCATATTAGCATATGCGAAATGGATCCTATTAGGGTTTGAGACTGAAATGTGATAACTTTAATAGGTAGTCAGGTAGGGTTTGAGACTGAGAGGTGATTACTTCTACTAGAATCCTAGAAATTGAACCTGAGTGTTATTTGTGCGACAACAACTTAATTACTCTTGATGATTAATAGGTTATCATAGATGTTCTAGGTTTGAGTTGGGTTAGAGGAGCGCGACAGCGAATGTTGTTTCAGTTTATCCCTAGACTTTAAGTGCGTTAAAGGGTTTGGATGAGATTAGCTCTGCGCGACAACGATTGTTAGTTTAGTCTAGACACGTTTACTATCGTCTGAAAGGAGTTAGTAGATTACCCTAGATAGCTTACCTTCAAATAATTTGGACTAGATTCAAGTAAAGTGTGATTTTATTTACTGTTGCATCGTTGCGGTGATCCTAAACCTTGAACACATTTATCCCATTGATTTTATCTTGTTTTATTTATTTCTATTATTGAACTTAATTATAGTTTTCCCAAATTCATTATTTTCTCGGCCTAGTTCACTGATAGTGTTTCAATTAATATTACATTGGTTTCTGTGGGATCGACACTTGACTACTACAACTGATCACGTACACTTACAGGTACGTTTTAGCCACATCACATCCCTCTTTCTAGCATGAACAAATCAGTTGGTCCATTATGAACCACAACCGAGAAGGATACTGTTTTAATGCATTCATCGATCCAATTAATGAATTTTCGACAAAGATCCAATTAATGAATTTTCGACAATATCAAAATTTCTCTAGTGTAAGAATGATACAGTTTTAGTCAAATCGATCATACGCTTTTCCATTTCAAGTTTAATTGCAATCCATCATTCTTTACTTTTTTTGCTCCGAAATGAGTGAAAAATTTCTTGTGTAATCAATATGTTATCTTGAATTGCTCTGTCTGCAATGAAAGCACCTTGAAGGGGGTGACTATTTTTGGCATAATTGTTTTGAGGTGGTTTGTTAGTATCTTGGATATTGTTTTATAGATAGTTGAACACAAGCTAATAGGTCTATAATCATTAGTTGATTTTGCGTTTTTCACATTTGGGTATCAGTGTTATAAAGGTGTGGTTAATTTGTTTTAGTAATCTACCAAAGATGAAAATGATTTTAATAGCTATAATTACAGAAGGTACAATAATATGCCAATATTTTTGATAGAAACATGCTCACATACCATCCGGACCCAGAGACTTGTCGTTCCCAATGCCAAAAACAACTTTTTTGATTTCCTCATTTGTCGGCGATTGGTAAGGAGAGAGTTGTCTTCATCTGATATGTCTTTTTCTATTGTTCCAAGATATCTATTCCAATTGAATAAATTGATATCTTTGTTTCTATATCTCTTTTGATAATATGTTTTTATTTATTTCCTTATGTTTTCTTCCCCTGTTAGAGGTGTTTCATTACTCTTTCTGATTTCTTTAACTATTTTCCTTCTTCTTTTCTTATTGGCAATCATGTGGAAGTAATAAGAATTTATATTGGTTGATTTAATATGGTGGAGTTTTGTTCTTTGCCCCTAATAGGTTTTGTGAAATTCAAGCAAATTTTTTTTTCTTAATAAGGTTGTTTTGTTTTTCGATAATTTTCGGGATTGGATCTACCAAAATTAGGTTCTGGATATTCGTATGTGATTCATCTATTTCCTTGATTTGTTTAAATATATTCCAAGAGGTACTTTTTAGCACCTACTTTAATGCATGCATTTTCGTTACCAATTTTGTACGTACTAGTGTAGTACCCGTGCCTTGCACGGGATTTGTTTATTCTTTCTTACATTTGTAAATAATGTATATTAAAATTATATATTTCATTCATATAGAAATATTTAGTTAATGACTGTTATAGAAGTAGATAAATTATTATATAAAAAATGACTAATTGAATACAAATATTGAAGATATTAAAAAATTATATTATATAAAAAGAGTCGAAACTCTCCATAATTTTATTAATAGTAAAATTTGGCTAAGTAGTTTTTCATATGAGGATAGACAAAATAAATAAATAAATAAATAAACAAACTAATCATTTATTTTAAGTTTATAATAATATATAAACACTTTTAAATAATACAACTTTATACATACTAAATATTTATTTTAATATTAAAAATAATATTTATAAATAATAAATGGACATATGGGCCAAAATAATATTGGAATAGGCTGAAAATAATAACACATACATCGAATTGGGTTAATAATAGGCTTTATATTTTTAAATCAAACTCAGTTACATGTCCGACTTCAATTAGCCCATTTAAATAATAAATGGACTTACAACCCAATTAGTTTCAGCCGATCATTGCAGATCAAGCCTAGTTCTTTATCCCATTTCCATTTATTTTGTATTTTAAAAAAAAAAAGACAAAAGCCACCGATCGGACAAATCCTAACCATTTCTCTTCTGCCTCCTTTCCGTTTCGGTGTCCCTCTCTCTCTTTTATGTTCAATAGGGAAGAACATTCTTTCCTTTTTGCTTCTTGGAAATTCCATCTCCATTTCTCATTACAAATTAAAACTTTTGGGATTTTCTTCATATTTCCTTTTTTGGAAATTTCGTCCACAATCTGCTTCTCTTTCTTTTTTGTAAATCTTCCAGATCCAAGTTTTTTTTCTCCAACAACACTCTGATCTAAAGATTACAGATCCGAGTTTTTTGTGACCCAATGATGGATATCTACCCTAAACAAACTTTAGAAGGAGATCTAGAGCTCACATATCCGAAAAAAAGAGCTTAATCTCCTTTGCATGTTCAAATCCACCGACTATCTCTGTCAGATCCAAAGAAAAACATCTCTTCTACTATTTTTTCTGTAACATGCAAAGGAAAAAACGACTTGATGAGTAGATCTGGAGTTGCTACTGGAAGGTTCCCAAAACCCTAATTTTCTCGGAGAAAGAAGATATGGATCGCAAGTTCCGAAGCCCATCTGGAGTTTTCCTCTAAACTCAAAGTCCGAAGTTGTCTGAACCAAGCATGGTTTATTTTCATGAGTCTCTCTCTCTCAATCTGTCTCTGTGTTTATATATTTATCTATAACTCTAGTCATCCCTTCTGTTTGAAATCATCGAATGAATTTGCTCAATAAAACGTGAACAAACAATAATCAGGGGGAGTTTGGATATAACTGGGTGCTAATTCTTAAGTAAACATTGATATTTCGGTTTTTGATATGAATCGCTTATATTCTGTGATTTAATTGTTCAACAATATCATACATTTAGCTACATAAATTTGAGAAGTATAGTATGATTGCTTGGCTATAATGAAAAATTTATTCGTACAAAAAATTGATTGAAAGAAGACAAATAAAAAAATTTCATAGTAAAAAAACTTAACATTTCAGATTACTAAAAATATGAATACAAAAAATAGATATTATCTGTAACGTGCTTTTCTAGATAAACTTACTATATATCCCATATTCTTTGCAATTGTTTACTCTCTCTGATTGCATGTGAGCACACGAGCTATCCTTGATAAAAAAAAAATTACATTGGGAATGTCATGTTCAATATGATCATAGTATGCAATGTAGTCCTTTTGTCAATTTAGATTATTTCTTTTTTCTTCTTAACTTATAATATAATTAACGACTTTCAAACTGTTCCTTATAGATCTGGAAATATACCCTACACTTTTAAATGGTTCTGAATTGGAAATCAAATTGCCAGAATGTGAAGTTCACTTTGAATCATATTCTGCAAGGTAGTGCTTGTACCATATAAATTTAGCCTATCTTTATCATAATTAACTGGTAGTGTGATTACTGATTTTAAATAATTTCCAATTACAGGTTTCAACATATGAAATCCAAGATACATCTCTTATTCTGATTCAAGATATACTTCCAGGTCATGGTTATTTATCTTTAAAATTAACATCATACTATGTTAATTTAATTTTTAAATCTATTATGTACTGATCAGCGCTACTTTGTAGGGTTTAACTAGGAGTTGTTACCGGTGTTTTGGGTACCATTTGGAGATGTTTAGAGCGTATTGTAGAGATCGGAGTTAAGGAGTAGATGTGCAGATATGGTGGTTTGGAGAAGCTTAAATGAAGATATATTGAAGAGAGAAGGAAGCCACCCAATAAGACGAAGAAGTAGAACCAAGTGAAGGTGCTACAGGAGCCAAATCACGGTCGCGGAGGCCATGGCCGCGATCGCGGCGAAGAGACTAGGCGAGAGCAAGAAAACGAAGGACCGCGATCGCGGGAACAAAACCGCGATCGCGGGTTTACGAAGGCCGCGGTCGCGGAAGAACAGTCTCGGTCGCGGAAAAGTCGAGGGCAAAAGTGAATTTGCTGCGGTCGCGGAAAATCCTCCGCGGTCGCGGAAAACTGCATCAGCGCGGGCCGAGTTCTTTCGTTCGAAGATTTTCCGAAGTTTACTTTATTTTATTATTTTCTTTTTCTTTTATTTCTTTTATTCCGGTAGGATTATTTTAGTTTCCTTTTAGATTATGTTTGTGATCTTTTGTTTTAGGTTTAGTTTATTTAAACCTAGTTCCATAGCCTCCAAGCATCATCATCGTTTATCATTCAGTTTTTGTCATCGTTCATTAGTCAGTATTGTTTTCCCTTTTAGTTTTTGTTTCAAGACTATGAAGAACTAAACACCCTTTGCTTAGTCCGACAATTGAAGCCTTCATTTGATTCATGATTGTGAGGTTATAACTCTATTTCCTATTCCTTTGGATTATATCTTTTCTCTTGAGCTTATTCCTATTGATTCTTATTGATTTGACTAGATTGATCACCTAGTTGATATTAGTAATTGTCTATTGCTAGGGTTTGGAAATTTTGGGTTGAGATTCCTTATCTTTTGTAGCATCCATGATATTCTAGGACTGGTAGGACTAGTTTATTATGAAAGATAATTGATTATGTGTTAAATGCTGTGAAAAATCGGTGTTGCATGTATCCTGGTTAATTCATATGCGTCTTGCTTCTATTGTTCTAAATATTGATAGTTTCTCGTGCGTTCGATAGTTAGGGTTACCTGGACTAGTAGGACTGGTAACTATTTCAGAATAGGGACAAGAATAATCAAAGGAAGGAATAGAGATAATCTAGGACCAATCAATCAAATGAATGGTGGATATTTGTTTGGCTAAGTGTTTTTCCCAATTTGATTACAAACTTTTGCTTTTGTTTCCTTTGTTTACTTGTTTACAAACAACCAACCAAAACCCCCCTTTGTTACTTTTGCATGCAAATTTACATAAAGAAAGACAACTCCTCCCTGTGGGATTCGACCCTTGCTTGCCTATTCTACTAGTTTAGGTTTTTAAGGATTACTTTGATAAGGCGATACGACAACGCCTCCGTCAAATTGGCTCCGTTGTCGGGGGAGGCAAGTTTTGTTTTTCTTTGTGTGTGTTTGTGTGCCAATTTTGGTGTGCACCTATCTTATGGTTGATAGGTGCCATTTCAGGCACCTTAACTAGTGATTATTGACATGATTTAGATGGAGTTTCGGTATAGATTTAGGCTAAGTCTGTAATTCAGAAGAAGAGTTAAGAAGTGAAGATATCATAGGATTTACAGCTTAATGAAGGATGGAGAAGCTGGAGGAGAAGATCTGCTCAGGATTCATGGAGGAAGGTGCCATCACTTGGTAGTACAGGAGAGCAGAAGATGAAGAACTGAAGAAGCGGTCTTTGCCGCCCCGCGCCACAAGCCACGGCGACCCGACGGTGGATCTCAGAGAAGGCGACAAAGCGAAGCCACCGCCCCGCGGTGGAGGTCGATGCCTCGCGGCCAGCGTTTATTTGTTTTCGATTTTAGCACTTTCGGATATTCTACTTTCTATTATTTTATTTCCTTATTTTTATTTGCTAGGTTTAGCTTATCTTTTCTGAACCTATTTAAAAGTTTTTCTAGTTTTAGAGAAGAGGACGGACGTTCTCTCTCTTTATTCATTCCAGGTCTAGGGTTTGAACGAATGAAGAACTAAACACCTTTGTTTCGCTAGACAATTGAAGCATTGCAATGAATTGGTTGTGAGATTTCTATTCTTTGTTCTATATCTTATAAAGTTGGTTTAATTCTCTTGAGCATAGTGTCTATTGGTTTGTATTGATTTATCTAGAGTTGCTAACTAGGTTTATCGATATCTATCATCGTGCTAGGGTTTGCATATAGTGGAATACGAGTGCTTACCTAGTGGCAAACACAATTGTTGCTATAGTGGAATACGAGTGCGCAATTGTGAGAGAGAATTATTTGCATGTTAAGTAGTAAGGTTTTCTTCTATTTGCATGTATCCTATATCCTTGTGTGCATCTCTATTGCTTTGTTAGTGGTAAGGTTTTCTTCCATTGATATCGTGATAAGTCTATCAACAACTGTGAGAATTGGTAGTACTTAAGATCAGGATGGGAATAACTATAAGATTGTGAAAAGAACTTGGAACAATAGTTATCAGTGATCAACCTGTTTCATCTGCAGTGTGGATATTTGTCTAGTGGAATACTTTCCCTCATCATATTTCTTCTTCTTTTAAAGCTTGCATCTCTGTTACTCTGCGAATACTCTAAAATCCCCCCTGCTACTTGTTAGTCACACGTTAATTGCATACAGATAACCGACTCCCTGTGGGATCGACCCTGACTTGCTTTCTATACTCTTTAGTAGGTGAATTAGGATTTCTTTGACAGGAAAACGACACCGATTTCCGGCCTTGTCAAATTTGGCGCCGTTGCCGGGGAGTCAAATACTCTGTTTGTGATTATTTGTGATTGACTGCGGTGTGGATCTATCTTACGGTCCACACCTTTGCTACTGATTCGTTACTTGTTGAAGTTGATACAGAGACAGGTATGAATGGCTCAGACACTCCGACAGTTGACTGCACCAGATCTAATACAGCAGCCATTGGCTGTAATCATTCCACCCCTTGCGGATGGTGTGACATTTGAGCTCAGAACAGGAGTGATATGGTTTCTCCCGAGATACCATGGACGAAGTGGTGAGGACCCCATCCTACACTTGGGTAAATTCCACAACGTCATTATGAGCATTAAACCAGCCAACGTCACTGAAGATCAGATTAAAATGAGAGCCTTCAGGTTCACTCTTAAGGACGATGCTGAGGACTGGTATTATCATCTGCCTGGCGGAAGCATAGATTCATGGGCTAAGCTACATAAGGCCTTCCTCGCACAATATTTCCCACCCAAGATGGCGAATGCCTTGAAAAGGGCGATTGCCAGTATTGAACAAGGAGAAGAGGAGACCCTTTATGACTATTGTGAGCGGTTCACACGACTTTGCTCTAGTTGCCCGTTCCATGGTTTTGACAAGAAAGCTCTAGTATTCTATGTTTACAATGGGCTGTTGGATGATGAAAGAAGAATCATAGATGCTACTTGTGGTGGTAGTATCTTGAATATGACCCCTGATGCAGCCATGATTAAACTCCATGATATGGCTGAGAGCACAAGAGATTTTGATGAAGCCCCAACGACCAGAGGAGTTAATAATGTTGTCAACTCTAATGATGTACATCTAATGCAAGAAATTGCTTCATTGAAAGAGGTTATTATGAAGATGAGTACAAAAGAAGCACCCCAACAGCACAATGCTTGTGGAATTTGCGTTGACCCATTTCACAACACCAACGCTTGTCCCCAACTTCAGGATGCCACTACTGTTGAAGTATACGCTGCTAGAGGTTACGGGCCTATTAGACCTCGACCTGATCAACAAAAGCTACAACCACCACCATAACTTCACTTTGATGAGCCACCAGATGCTCCCCAAGCTAGTAGCTCCCCTTCAGCTGAAGACTTGATCAAGGCCTTAACAATGCACTTCACAACTCATGTACAAACAACTGCGGTCAGCATCAAGAGCATGAAAGAGACAATGGTTCATTTATCAGATGTGGTCACTAGGTTGGACAAAAGGGCCGCAGAAGAAAGTGTAAATGCAGTGACCCTCCGAAGTGGCAAGGAATTGCAAGTCGCTCCTACTGCTGAAAAGGATGACAGGGCATAAATTGACGATGGGCAAGTGCCACCGCCCCGCGGCGACACCCACCGTGACCTGGCGACATCTCCCAGTTGTCCTGAGTCAATACCACCGCCCCGCGGCCAAGAGCACCGCCCCGCGGTGAATCCACCGCCCCGCAGTACGAGCCCAAATCTTGATCATGATGAAGAAGAGGACTCCTATGTTCGTCCAAATTTTCCTCCTCTTGGTTCTGAAAAGCCCCCTGCCACCTTTCCGGAGGCACTAAAGGAAAGGAGAGTAATCGACGACAAGGATCTTTTCGACACCTTCAGTAAGTGTGAGGTTAACACCCCCCTCCTCAAGCTTGTAAAGAGTGTACCTAGGTACGCTAAGTGTTTAAAGGAGCTATGCACCATCAAGAGAAATCAGAAGCTGAAGGGCAAGGAAAAAGTTAAGGTCAGCGAACGCGTATCCGCTGTATTCCAGAGGCGTATGCCAAAGAAATGCGGCAATCCAGATATGTGGAGCATTCCTTGTATTATTGGTGACACTAAATTTGAAAGAGCTATGCTTGATCTTGGTGCCTCCATTAATGTTTTGCCCTATTCCCTCTATGAATCTCTTGGACTTGGACCTCTACAGGAAACATGAATTGTAATTCAATTAGCTGATAGGTCTAGTGTCTACCCTAGAGGAGTAGTAGAGGATGTTCTTGTTATGGTTGATAAATTGCTTTTCCCTACAGATTTTTTTGTTCTAGATATGGAAACGGATACAAAGGCAACTCCTATTCTGTTAGGTAGACCATTTTTGAAAACTGCTAAGACTAAACTTGATTTGCAAAGTAGGACACTTTCTATGGAATTTGATGGGGAGAAGGTGGAATATAACATATATAAAGCTATGAAACACCCCAATGAAGACCACTCCTTATGCTCCATTGATGTGATTGACTCTATTGCACATGATGTATTTGATATATCTGGTCCTGATGAGTTGATGTCCATTGTTGAGAATAATTTGGATTTGTCCCATGAGGAATACTCTTTACCATCTAACATGCAGGAAATCATAGCTCAGATGGATGCGTATGGTAAGTTTCCTATAGATCCTTTGGGCGTTGGCCCCAATTTACTAAATCCAAGCGAGAAGCTTGTTCCCTCTGTTGTACAGGCCCCCGAGATTGAATTGAAGTTGTTGCCAGATCACCTCAAGTACGCCTTTCTTGGAGCCAACGACACTCTGCCAGTCATTGTGTCTAGTAAGCTTTCTGAAGACCAAGAAATAAAGTTGTTAGGCGTGCTCAGGGAGTACAAGACTGCAATTGGATGGAACCTTGCAGACATAAAAGGGATAAGTCCCTCGACTTGTATGCATAGAATTTTACTTGAAGATGGAGCCAAGCCATCCAGGCAGCCACAGAGAAGACTCAATCCTCCAATGATGGAAGTAGTCAAGAAGGAGGTGCTGAAACTCCTCAAAGCTGATATGATCTTCCCTATTTCGATAGCCAATGGGTAAGTCCGACCCAGGTTGTCCCTAAGAAATGAGGCATCACTATAGTGGAAAATCAACATGGGGATTTGGTTCCTACAAGGACCACTACAGGATGGAGGGTGTGCATTGACTACCGTAAGCTGAATGCGGTAACTCGAAAAGACCATTTTCCCCTATCTTTTATTGATCAAATGCTAGAACGCCTTGTTGGACGACCCTATTATTGTTTTCTAGATGGGTATTCAGGATACTTTTAGGTGGCTATAGCACCAGAGGACCAAGAGAAAACCACATTTACATGCCCCTTTGACACTTTTGCATACCGCAGAATGCCATTCGATTTGTGTAACGCACCCGGTACATTTCAACGATGTATGGTTAGTATCTTCTCTGCATATGTTGAGAAATTTATTGAGGTATTCATGGACGACTTCACAGTTCATGGGACTAGCTTTGATTCATGTTTGAACCATTTGGCACTTGTACTTAAAAGATGTGTTGAAACCAATTTGGTTTTGAATTTTGAAAAGTGTCATTTTATGGTAGAACAAGGTATAGTGCTCGGTCATATTGTCTCTGCTAGGGGTATTGAGGTCGATAAGGCGAAGATTGATGTGATTCAGTCTTTGCCTTATCCTACTAATGTGCGTGAAGTGCGTTCCTTTTTAGGTCATGCAGGTTTTTACCGGAGATTTATCAAGGACTTTTCTAAGATCTCTTCACCCCTATGCGAGCTATTGAAGAAAGAGGTGACCTATGAGTTCAACGATGAGTGCAAGAAGGCGTTTGATTGCTTAAGAGAATGCCTGACAAGTGCACCTATCATTCAGGCACCTGACTGGTCTCGCCCGTTTGAGATCATGTGTGACGCCAGCGACTATGCGGTTGGAGCGGTTCTAGGCCAGAAAGTGGGACGTGCCTCCCATGTGATTCATTATGCCTCCATGACTCTGAATGGAGCTCAGAGGAACTACTCCACCACTGAGAAGGAAATGCTGGCAGTTGTCTTTGCCCTGGAAAAATTCAGGCAATATCTTTTGGGAGTGAAGGTGATCATCTACACAGATCATGCTGCCCTTCGTTACCTAATGACGAAGAAGGAAGCAAAGCCAAGATTAATCTGATGGGTTCTCCTGCTCACTGAATTTGATGTTGAGATACGAGATAAAAAGGGAGCAGAGAACCTAGTAGCTGATCACCTGAGTAGGCTCGTACATGAGGAAGATAAGCCCGGAGCACAGAGCCCCATTCACGGAACTTTTCCAGATGACACACTCTTTATGATCACAGGAAATTCGGGTAATGCCCACCGCCCCGCGGTCTGCACCACCGCGACCCGGCGATCTGTAGCCAGTGTGGAACTGGAGGCTCCACCGCCCCGTTGTGACACCCACCGCGACCCGACGGCATTTTCGCTTGAGAACCAGAAAAGCTCACCGCGGCCCGCATCGACAGCACCGCCCCGCGGCAACATCTCCGGACTCACACTTTGCTCTGTAAGTACCTCTGAACCCCCTCATCACATAGCCGAGACCGTCTTCAGAATCCGCTCTTTCAGACCATGGTACGCAGATATCGTGAACTATTTGGTTCGAGAGGAACTACCTCCGGATTACACTAGAGCTCAAAAGGCGAAGGTACGAAGAGAGGCCCGTCACTATGTTTGGGATGATCCTTACCTATGGAAACATTGTGTTGATCAGGTAGTGCGCCGATGTCTTCCAGACAATGAGGTACAATCTGTCCTTAACTTTTGTCATTCTCAAGCATGTGGGGGTCATTTTGGAGCAAATAAGACCGCTAGGAAAGTATTGGATGCAGGATTTTACTGGCCACACATCTTTCGGGATGCTTACGCTTTCTGTAAATCCTATGACCGATGCCAAAGGGTTGGAAATATCTCCAGGAGGAATGAGATGCCGCAATCATCATTAATTTTTTGCGAGGTCTTTGATGTTTGGGGCATTGACTTTATGGGACCCTTCCCTAACTCTCAAGGGAATCTCTATATATTGCTTGCGGTGGACTACGTTTCCAAGTGGGTGGAAGCAAAGGACACCATGACTGATGATTCTAGAGTTGTGGCAGGTTTTCTTAAGGAGAACATTTTCTCAAGATTTGGGATACCCAAAGCTTTAATTAGTGATCGGGGAACCCATTTCTACAACAAGACAGTGACTGCCCTGCTGAAGAAATATCATGTCACCCAAAGAGTCTCCACGGCCTATCATCCTCAAACTAATGGGCAGGCCGAAAATTCCAATAGAGTGATTAAATCTATCCTGGAGAAAACGGTTGCAGCTAATCGGAAGGATTGGAGTTCTAAACTTAATGATGCACTGTGGGCATACCGCACAGCTTTCAAAACTCCAATAGGAATGTATCCTTTCCGGTTAGTATTCGGAAAAGCATGCCACCTCCCTGTAGAGCTCGAACATAAAGCGTGGTGGACAATAAAGAAATGCAACTGGATGAAGTGGGAGATTTTCGGAAGCTGCAGCTGCAAGAACTAGAGGAATTGCGCCTTGAGTCTTATGAGAACTCTGTTAGCTATAAGGCGAAGACCAAGCAGTGGCATGACAAGCACATATTGAGAAGAGATTTCAAGCCAAGGGATAAGGTCCTCCTATTTCAATCTCGGCTTAAGCTTTTTGCTGGGAAGCTGAAATCCAAGTGGACAGGTCCTTATGAAATTGTTGAATTACACCCCCATGGCGCCATTGGATTGATTAACCCCAAGACAAACAACATTTTCAAAGTGAATGGCCAAAGATTGAAGCCTTACCATGAAGGCTTCAACCCGAACCGAGTTGATGAAGTGAGTTTTGAAGTCCCTGAAGCTGAAAACTGATAGGCCACATCCTACGTCGAGCCAACGACGTTAACCAAGGCGCTGATCGGGAGGCAACCCGAGGTATTTTTCTTTTTTCTCTTCTTTTGATTTTCTTTCCTTAGACTTTTTCGTAGTTCTTTTGCTTTGTTTCATCCGCCTGCTAATAACGTGTCAGGTACGAAAGTAAATGGAGGCGAGTTTAACTCTCCAGGAAACCCACGACCTCCCCGCGGCACACTACACCGCCCCGCGGTGAACCTCACCGCCCCGTGGTGAGGCCTGGGAATTTTCACTCAACTCTGAAAAAAAAAAACGGTTTTGTTTTCAAAAACATTTTCCAAGTTGGATACGAAGGATTTGACGGTGTTCTTTGGATCGTCCCGCGGTCCGGTACCTGGTATTTACCCCCATTACCCTTTAAACACTCCCGCCAAGCCCTAACCTCCTCACCCTTTTCTTTCTCCCCCTCTCTTTCTGCCGCACCCTTCTTTCGCCTCTCACGTCCTTAACCCAAAACCTCAAATCCCCACCTCTCCCTTGTTCTAAGCTTTGCTTGTGGAAGATCCTTGAACCCAATTTCAGATTCCCATACCCAAGCCGCCACATTCCACTTGTCCGACCACCCCGTGGTGTTTATTAGTTGTAGGGATGTGTTGTGAAGTTTTGGAGGTGTGATTGGAGGAAGTTGGGCTTTGTCTAGGGTCGTCGGAGGTCGAGATAGGGTTGATCATACAGTCGCCGCCTCGCGTTGGAGTTTCACCGCCTCGCGCGAGTCAAAAATTTTTATTTGGAGAAGAAGGTTGAACAGTCACCGCCCCGCGGCAGTCCTCACTGCGACCCGGCGGCAGCCTTCAGTGAATTTTGATTTGCTCACCGTTGAAGGCGGTGAGCAAATCGGCAAGACCAGTTACTCCACTGAAGGTTGTCGCCACCCCGCGGTGGAGCATACCGCCCCTGGGTGAACCCCCGTCTTTGGTTTGTAAGTCCTCTTTGCCTAGCTCCTTGATTCCGAGTGTTCCAATACTTTCATTATGCCGAGAGCTAGGAAGGTTGGCATGACTGTGGAGGAGAACAAAGCTTATGATGTGGTTGCAGAGAGGACTGTGCTCCCACCTCGATTCTTTGATAAGGGTACCTTGGCCGAATTGGGTATGTTAGAAATGGTCCAGCTGTGTTTGGATAAGTTGGGATTGGGGGGCTTCCTGGACAAATGTGCCCATGCGTTCCCCGAACATTGTTACCAATTTATCGCCATCATGTCAAGATACCATGAGAGACGCACTATTAATGGTGAAGAGCGCAAGGTGCTTACGGGTATAAGATTCAAGTATGAGGGACGGGCTTACGAGATGCCAGTTGAGGAAGTCAGGGATATTTTGGGAGTGTCTAGACCACCTACTGTTGGGTGGAAGAAGGGACCCGATGAAAAGGATACTAAAGAATTCTGGATTACCGCTACGGGAATGTCTGCTTATCAGAAAGGGAAGGAAACCAGTAACAAGCTCGTGCACCCCTGTCTACGCTTAATTCATTTTGTGCTGGTGCGGTCATTTTATGGGAGTGCGGAGGATAGGAAGATTTCTCTGAAGCGTCTTGGTTTGTTCTCTCCAATGCTCGACCCTTTGGATGAGGAGACTCCTTGTTGGATTTTGGTATGGGCGCACGAACTCCAGAGGATTCACGAGGGTGAAGTGCAAGATATTGTTCAGGGTGGTCTGATCACTTTGGTTGCGGCCGCCAGAGTGCAGACTGACACTATTCCTCAGCCGATCATGCCTGTTCGCTACGACATGCCATGTCTGCGACGGTGTGGTATGTTGAACAACTCACCAGAGCAATTCCTTTGGTTTTCTTATGGAGGTCACGTGCTGCGGCTTCCTCGCCCCTTTACCTACCTGCGGGATTTCACGCAGTGGTTCATTGCATCTGACGCTGAGGTCGTTCCTTCCGATTCTGAGGATAGTCCCCGGGCCGCTGCTCCTATAGATACTGATCTCCCTGTGTATGTTGTCGCCTCCTCCTCTGCATCGACTTCTGAGATTCCTTGGGATGAGGTGTTTGCTCGTTTTGATTCTTTCACACCGAACGAGCAAACACGCTGCAAATGAGGGGATGCTGACTCGCCTACAGACTTTGCAGACAGATATTGAGAGTGATATTACGAGCCGGTTGAGTTCAGCTGAGGCGTACATACATGAGCATTATTTTGGGCGGTACCCACCTCCGCCGGGCTATCCACCATATCCACCTTTCCAGTGAGTTTATTTTCTTTCTCCCCTATTTCGTTCTGTCTTCGTCTCTACATTGAGGACAATGTGTGTTTCAAGTGTGGGGAAGGGATTTAGACTTGCTACTTATCATAGTTATTGTACATAGTTTGTTTATGCAATTCGTACTTGCATTTCAGATTCGAGCATTTGTTTTCTAAAAAAAAAAGCCAAAAATATTTGAAAAAGGCAATCAAAACTCTGGGATGAGCTGAAAACCCGAAAGGGCGGTTCAAGTAATAAGCAGGTAGTCCGACTGGTATAGACCGGTGCAAAAGTGAACTGGAGTGATGTGAGTACATGTGAGATGTCTAGCAAAATGAAATGAGTGGCTAGGTGAAAACCCGAGAGGGCGCCTAGGCAAGATGAGCGTAAAGAAAAAAGAGTGATTTTAGGATCATTCTGGAGGCTGGCGTCATAAGCAGAGGTGATATAAGGAGTTCGGGTAGGTCACTCTGGAGCGATAAGAAGCTAGACAAGAGTTAGGAATAGATTTTTCTCGCATCACTTGTTTTGGTTGTCTGGAGCTGCTTGTTGAGTTGTTGTAGTCACTGGTATCATGTTTTCTCGCACTTCCTGAGGCCTTAATGTTTAATGATTGGAGTATGATTAGTTTTGATTTACTCAGGACGAGTAAAGGTCTAAGTGTGGGGGAATTTGATAGGTGCCATTTCAGGCACCTTAACTAGTGATTATTGACATGATTTAGATGGAGTTTCGGTATAGATTTAGGCTAAGTCTGTAATCCAAAAGAAGAGTTAAGAAGTGAAGATATCATAGGATTTACAGTTTAATGAAGGATGGAGAAGATGGAGGAGAAGATCTGCTCAGGATTCATGGAGGAAGGTGTCATCACTTGGTAGTACAGGAGAGAAGAAGATGAAAAACTGAAGAAGCGGTCTTTGCCGCCCCGTGCCACAAGCCACCGCGACCCGGTGGTGGATCTCAGAGAAGGCGACACAGCGAAGCCACCGCCCCGCGGTGGAGGTCGACGCCTCGCGGCCAGCGTTTATTTGTTTCCGATTTTAGCACTTTCGGATATTCTACTTTCTATTATTTTATTTCCTTATTTTTATTTGCTAGGTTTAGCTTATCTTTTCTGAACCTATTTAAGAGTTTTTCTAGTTTTAGAGAAGAGGACGGACGTTCTCTCTCTTTATTCATTCCAGGTCTAGGGTTTGAACGAATGGAGAACTAAACACCTTTGTTTCGCTAGACAATTGAAGCATTGCAATGAATTGGTTGTGAGATTTCTATTCCTTGTTCTATATCTTATAAAGTTGGTTTAATTCTCTTGAGCATAGTGTCTATTGGTTTGTATTGATTTATCTAGAGTTGCTAACTAGGTTTATCGATATCTATCATAGTGCTAGGGTTTGCATATAGTGGAATACGAGTGCTTACCTAGTGGCAAACACAATTGTTGCATATAGTGGAATACGAGTGCGCAATTGTGAGAGAGAATTATTTGCATGTTAAGTGGTAAGGTTTTCTTCTATTTGCATGTATCATATATCCTTGTGTGCATCGCTATTGCTTTGTTAGTGGTAAGGTTTTCTTCCATTGATATCGTGATAAGTCTATCAACAACTGTGAGAATTGATAGTACTTAAGATCAGGATGGGAACAACTATAAGATTGTGAAAAGAACTTGGAACAATAGTTATCAGTGATCAACCTGTTTCATCTGTAGTGTGGACATTTGTCTAGTGGAATACTTTCCCTCATCATATTTTTTCTTCTTTTAAAGCTTGCATCTCTGTTACTCTGCGAATACTCTAAAATCCCCCCTGCTACTTGTTAGTCACACGTTAATTGCATACAGATAACCGACTCCCTGTGGGATCGACCCTGACTTGCTTGCTATACTCTTTAGTAGGTGAATTAGGATTTCTTTGACAGGAAAACGACACCGGTTTCCAGCCTTGTCAATGGTCCACACCCGAGCTACTAATCTTCCACTTTTGAGTCCTAGTATAGAAAACCAACAAACAAGAGATGGCCGCAGTGTTTCACAAACCTTCCTCCCTGCATGTCGAGCTGAAGGAACTAAAGGAGATGATGCAGATGTATACGACAAAGAGTGGACAACAGTAGGAGCCGTGATATGACCCATACTCCTGCGCATACACTCCAGGGTGGAGAGATCACCCTAATTCGAGTTATGGGAACCAGCAATACCCTCTTTATGATCATGACTACCAGGAGTTCTATCCGTGGCCACAGTCGTGCTACCAGGAGTTCTATCAGCAGGGCACTCCACAACAGTACAGTCCAGCCTACGAGCATAGACCACCGGTGTCCATTCCAAGTTCCTCTATGTCTATTGAGGATATGATTCGATCTCTTACGCAAAGCATGATCCAACATGAACAAGAGATGAAGTCCAGTATCCAGAACATGGAGAATCAGATTGGGCAAATGACTCAAGCAATGAGCAGAATGGAGGACAGGGCGTCGACAAAACTACTATCTCACCCAGTAGTGCACCAGAGAGAGAATGTATTTTCGATGACCCTACGAAGTACTGAGCAGCTGCATATCGCCCCCTTAGCTGAAAGGGAAGAACACATTAGTGAGATGGGTGCAGACTACAGTGAGATGTTTGTAGAAGAGAAATCGCAACCGCAGGAGGTGTGCAACGACCGCGGTGTACTCACTGAGGAGCTGGGCATTCTAGACAAAGACCGTGATCGCGACGATGAAACTTGCGACCACGGTGTGCTCTCTGAAGAACATTATTTTTGGGAACATGAAGAATTCCACGACCACGGAGAAGAAAGCCGCAACCGTGGAATCGTCCCTGAAGACGAAATAAAAATCGGCGAATTTCCGCGACCGCGGCCAGATTTCCGCGATCGCGGAAAATTTACTGGAGAGGATAAAAATTTTGAAGAAAAACCGCGACCGCGGTTTCGATATCGACAAATCCAGCTACTTCGACGCTGAACCACGACCGCGGGTCACAAACCACGATCGCGGTTTAGTTGACAATGGCCAACGCACTTATGTTCGTCCGGATCTCCCTCCGCTCGTTTCGCTGCAACCTGTCACACCTTTCCCTGAGGCATTACAAGATACTCGAAGGCTGAAGAACAATAAAGAGATCAATGAAACCTTCAGTAACTGCGAGGAAAACGTTCCTTTGGTCAAGAAGAGGCTGAAGGAGAAGCACAAGAAGGAGACCGTGATTCAAATGGCGAATTTCACATGCTGGATACGGGGCAGGACAAGCATGCACCCCTGAAATGTTGGGTAGGCCGTTTCTGAAGATGGCAAGTGCAATCATTGATTTAAACAGTGGTCCACCCACCATGAAGTGCAAGAGAATGGGGGTAAAGCTCAACACAGAGAATACAAAGAGGCATCCCCCCGATCTTAACCCCAGGAGTTCAGTTGCTGTGAGCAATCCGAGTTGAGTGGAAGCGTACTAGGTCGAGCCACGACAATAACTAAGGCGCTGTCCGGGAGGCAACCCGAGGTATGTATTTCTTTTCATGTCTTGTCATTCCTTGTCTTTAGTTGTTTTTGTGTTATTCTTGTTTTTGCTTTAGACTAACCTGCAGGAAGGAGCCCATAGCCAAATAGAAGACGGTGGTAACCACACACCAAAGTCTTTTCCGCGGGCGCGGAATTTTTTTTCGCGGTCGTGGAAATACCACTGTAAGTCTCCTGACCTGAAAAAAAAAAAAAAGAGTTCTACCAAAGCTTATTGTCCGATTTTACATTGACAGATGGTGCGCATCATGCTGCCAAGGAGGAGACATTTGCCCCACATTTTTATTTGGCAACGATGATGGCCCAACATTCGACAGCTGAGGAGGAGGAACACCAGGGCCCACACCACGATTACATCTGGTCCCCATTTTTGTGTTCATTGAAGGCCGTGCATCCCCGATTCTTTGATATACCACTACACCTTACAGTGGATCTATTTGGGTGCACGGTGGAGATTGTTTGAAGACCGCCGCGACACCAACGACATGTGCATATATTGATTTACTGCCAGCAATAACTTTTCAAGTCCAAGCCAACTCGGCGACGTTTGTGAGTTATTTTTTGCCTTTCCTTGTGCTTCATTCTTTTTTGTCTTTCATTACATTGAGTACAATGTAATGTTTAAGCATGGGGGAGTGTTCTATACTTGCTAGTCGTTGAGGAGAAAAAGAAAAAATAATGAAAAAGAAAAAGTCAAATAAAATTGAAAAAAGACAAAAATAAAAATAAATCCTGGAATAAGTCGAAAACCCGAAAGGGCGGCTTAGGTAATAAGCAGGTGGCTTGGACCAGCATTAGGTTGGGGTAATAATTGGTCAAGAGTGATGTGAGTTTTATGTGAGCCCATCTATTGAAAAATGAAATGAGTGGCTTGGTGAAAACCCGAAAGGGCGTCTTGGCAAAATGAGTGAAAAGAAGAAGAGTGATTATTAGGATTCCTCAATTTTCCTGGCGTGGTGACATAAGAAGAAGTGATAAAAGGAGGATTCGGGTAGGTCACTCTGGGAGGCATAAGAAGATAGATGGAGGCTATAATTAGATGTTTATTCACTCTATGGTGTTCGGGATAAGCTTGGGGGAAGTACTCTGCTTTCCTTTAAGTTTGGTTGTAGGTTGTGATTGTGTTTATTGTGTTGGTGCCTTGGAGATTCATGTTTAGGTGCAATTCTTAGTGGAGATGGTTTTTCTATGCTTCCTGAGACCTTGGGGATTTGACTGGAGGAGTAGGTTTATATTAGCTTACTCGAGGACGAGCAAGGTTTAAGCATGGGGGAATTTGATCAGTGCTACTTTGTAGGGTTTAACTAGGAGTTGTTACCGGTGTTTTGGGTACCATTTGGAGATGTTTAGAGCGTATTGTAGAGATGGGAGTTGAGGAGTAGATGTGCAGATATGGTGGTTTGGAGAAGCTTAAATGAAGATATATTGAAGAGAGAAGGAAGACATCCAAGAAGACGAAGAAGTAGAACCAAGTGAAGGTGCTACAGGAGCCAAACCGCGGTCGCGGCGAAGAGAGTAGACGAGAGCAAGAAAACGAAGGACCGCGGTCTCGGGAACAAAACCGCAATCGCGGGTTTACGAAGGCCGCGGTCGCGGAAGAACAGTCTCGGTCACGGAAAAGTAGAGGGCAAAAGTGAATTTGCCGCGGTCGCGGAAAATCCTCTGCGGTTGCGGAAAACTGCATCAGCGCGGGCCGAGTTTCTTTCGTCCGAAGATTTTCCGAAGTTTACTTTATTTTATTATTTTCTTTTTCTTTTATTTCTTTTATTCCGGTAGGATTATTTTAGTTTCCTTTTACATTATGTTTGTGATCTTTGGTTTTAGGTTTAGTTTATTTAAACTTAGTTCCATAGCCTCCAAGCATCATCATAGTTTTTGAAAGACATAAATGTATGTCTAGAAGTTAGTAGTTTAGCTTTAAACTCTGATTAATTTTTGCATAGAGTAGTTAGTAGATTAGCTTTATTCATAGTTTCAGTAACCTGGAACTAAATCCGTAGAATTGAAGTATAAACAATAGGATTTTATTAAATCAGTTAGAGAGTTAACCTAAATCATACAACTGAAGACTAATGATTTAGTTGTAATAAAACACAATCAAACATTACAAATCGAACCAGATAAACATAAACAATACCTTTTAGTTTCAATGCCTCCTAGGATTGAACCTCTTCTTAGTTTTTTCTCTGCTATCATAACCATCAACTTAATCAAAAAAAATCAAAAAGTACAATCAAAGAGATGCATTGTTATTACAATATTTGTGCCTTATCCAGTGTAGTAAGTATTAGAATGTCAAACATTATTTCATGCTAAAGAATCTTTTGTAACCGTAGTTTTGTCAAACATTAGAATCTTTCAGTTTATTCTAATATTTGTGCCTTATCCAGTGTAGTAAATAAATTCGGTTTAGTAGCTTTAATAAATTGTTATTACATGCTAAAGAATAACTAAATTGACCAGAAGAATAATTATATGAACTTATTATTACATGCTAAAGAGTAACTAAAGAGTAGCTAAAGTGACCAAAAGACGTCAGTCACTCTGAAAGGCACAACACTTAACTATCTAGCAATTATCAAAATAAATCAATAAGTAATGAGATTATGCTAGAAATGGGGACATCATTTAACAGATCCTCGGTCATTTAAAAATATGTGTTCATAAACTCATCTATGTGCATTTCAGACATAGGAAATAAAATTAGTTTGTAATCAGTTTTCTAATAACTACTTAATATTAACAAACACCTAAATCGTATAGAAGTGTATACATAATATTATAATCAATATTCAGTTTGGCTATTTTCATCAATCAGTGCATAATAATCAGTATATTCTCTGCAAACAAATTAGTTTAGTTCTTTGCACATACTTGCTAAATGCTGAACAACCGATTGTGTAACCGTAATTTTGATATGGTTCAACTGTTTTGTACTGATATTGTGGGAGGAGTTGTAGTTTTATAACCCCTAAATACATTGAATTTATGCTGCAAGATCGTGCTGAAAGGATCAAAATATTTGGTTCTACACTTATGGAAAACATGGATATGTAGTATATTGCTGACTTTAGGGTATCCTTTATTACATTTTTGAAATCTGCAGTATATTTGGAATTACATTTATTAATGTTGACTTTAGGGTTTTGATTTTATTGTGCAGATATTGCAGTTGGATTTTTTGTAATCAAATCTGCACGGTTGTTTTTGGAAATTGCAGATTTGTTATACTTTTGAGGCATTTAATAAAGTGTATTGTTATTTTTTGGGCAATCCAGTTTATTTGGTTAGGAAAGTGTAGCAGGTTTAATTTTTGGGACAGGTTCATTTGTGGTTCAATTAGCAGGCTTTTTTTGGTTCAATCCAGCAGATTTAAATTTGCCAGAATTTTCTTGGTTTAGAAATGTGTGACAGGCAAAGTTTTTGCAGCAAGTTCATTCCAGCAGATTAAATTTTGCAGCATTTGTTTTGGTTACAAAAGTGTATTTGTCACCAAGTTTAGTTTGTGTGCTATTTGTCATAACACAGCAGGTTGAATTTTTTATGCTAAATCTGCATATATTAGGTACATTGCATCTGTTTCACGGTTTTGTAACCAACCGTACATATGCAAATCTCCATATATTAGGTACATTGCACATTTGTGTTGGTTTTGTATGAGATCTGCATGTTTAGTATTTTTGCACAAAATCATACAATTGGTCAGTATTTTTATTTCATATCAAATCTGCATATATTAGCTTACCGAAAATAAAGTGGGATTATATTAATTAAGGAAATAAAGTAATATAAATTTATTCCGACTGATCTTTAATTTAAGGTAACTGTAGGATACTACAATTTGTGATTTTTAATTTAAATCTTAAAAAAACACAGGCTGCCACGTGTCAAAATTTATACTGTGATGCCACGTGGTGAATTTTTTTTTGGGTTATTATAGGAGCGCCACGTGGCTTAGCATGTATTTGCATTTAGTAGTTATATAGTATATTGGATCTTTCCCTTCCTTATGGGTTCTCCTTGCTTGCTTCACTATATTTTCAAAATCTTTTATTTTTAACCACATTCTTTCAAATTTAAAAGGTTGGATCCTTCTTTTTTGATTGTTATCCAGTTCAACCGAAATAGGGCAATGATCTAAAGATGTAAATGCATGGTTTTTAGTATTTATACTAAGGTACCATTGGATTATTTGATCATGTACTAGTGTTCTATCTAATTTTGCATAGATATTATTTTGTTCCATACTGTTCTTGCTCCATGTAAAGTTATTTCCTTGTGTTGGTATGTCTTGGAAATGTACTTCTTCTTTAATATTAATGATCATTTAGAATCTTGATACATTAGAAAACCCACTTCCAAGGTTTTCATTTTTATTTTGAATTTCGTTTAGATCTCTCATTAACACACATGACATATTTGTTTGACTAAAAAATTGAGACAGAAAGGCCCAGAATGCTTCCTCCATCGGGCAAGGAGGTGCATAAATAAAAATTATAGCCATGGTGTGCTCATTACCTAGATTTATAGTAAAAGGCTATGAACCTATCCGTTTGGTGCAACAATTCTAGCATTTCATTATATAGCTGATATGATTTCCACATAATACAAATGCCCCGCTGATGCGCCCCTGCCTTCCATGACAGTCGCGGAGGAAGAGACTTCCATGAGCCTGCAGTCGCTGGGGCCCGTGACAAGGTCGCGTGCCAAGGCCATCGCCAACGCCACGCAATCGCTCGTCGTGTGCCTCGTCGCCAGCTACGGCGTGCCTGAAGCCGCGCATCCACTTCGCCTCCTCGCCACCATCAGCGGTCCAGAAGATATCCAGCCGGGCACACTGCCACTTAAGCCAGGCGTGACACTCTAGGAGCCTCCACAGGCCTAGCCCAGGCTCATGCCCAACCACTACCGCTGCGCGCCGCGTCATCGCCCCCGTTGCCGCGCCCACACCGCCTCGCCAGCGACTTCCTTGGTGCCTATCCAACACTTAGCCATATTTTTATGTTTTGAGGTTTACTTCATATTTTAGACTTTCTATTTTTGGCATTGCTATTTTTGGGACTTTCTATTTTTAGAAAGTTCCCATATTTGGCACCTTCTATTTTTAGGACTTCCTACGTTTAGCACTTTTTATTTTTAGAACTTACTATGTTTGGAAACTTTCTATTTTTGGGCGCGTGCTCCACTTGTGTCGAGTGGGCTAGCCCATTAGGCGGGTCTCAGCCCATCCGAGCCCCGCAATCTCTTTATAAGGCCAACTCAGCCTCTTGTATTAGGGGGACGTCAAAATTAATCTAAGTTAAGTTGAGAGATAATTCGTCCTTTCTTGGATCCGACGTCAACCCTATCTCTTTCTTCTCCCCTTTTTTTCCGCCGTAGACGCTACTGCACCGCCTCCGTAGCTCGTCGCTTCGAGCTAACCTTACCGCATGACACTTCACGTCATCGACAGCCTAGTCCTGAGGCCATCGACCGTTTCGCGCCGAGCCTCTCGCCTCGCCGCTGCGTCCGTTTGCTCCCACTTCCGCGTGATAACCTCTAAGTCATGTAGATGGTATCTTCATCGTCAACACTCGTGGTTTTCGTGCAAGACAACAAGGCTTATAGCCAAGGATTCCATGACAACCCTCGAGACGCTGCGACTCAGTACAAGACCTAGATCCGCCGCTGCCGACAACGATTGACCGCATCCGAACACAAGGACGCATCAACTGGCATCAGAGCTCAGTGGTCTTGTAAGTCACTTCTCTTAAGTTGCAAATTGTTCACGTCTTTTTCACCACCACCACCACCACCTTCTTCCGCCGCCATCATCAATTTTTTTTCTTGTCCATTCGAGTTGTGTGTTCGTATGTTTACGTGACCTAATCGGTGTCTACAAGCCAAGAGCTTGGCCGAAATTGCTTTCTTCCCTTGCAAGCTTGCGTGTGATTTGTTGAGTATCTAGAAGATCTTGCGTGATTTTTGTGATTTCTTTCCTAATATTTTGCGTGGCATATCTCTAAATATCTTGCGTGATTTATTTCTATATTAGTTAACTACCAAATTTGCATAATCTTCTCTCTCCTATCACAACAAGATTATATTGTGATTTCTTTTCTTCTAATCAACTAAGGCCGAGATCTTTTTGTTTTTTTTGTTTCAAGATTGCGTCCTACACAATATCTTTTGGGATTTGCTATTTAAAAAAAAAGTCGATTCGGAAATTCAAAAAAAAAAGGGATCCGAACTTGTGAAGGAAAAGCCAAAATAAGGCAAGCCTTCACACCTACCACCGCCGGCCTTCGTCCATCTCCTCCACCTCTCTGCCGTCTAGGTTAACTCTTAGAGAGGTAAGTCTTGTTAGTTGTTTTGTGATTGCATTCGTTTGTGTTAGGAAGTCAATTGCTTGGTTTTGTTGGGTCTTCGTATACTCACTTGTCATTGCTTGTTGCTTGCTTAGCCAACGCCGCCCTCACGGCTTGCCAAATTGCCTTCCTTTCATGAACATTTGTTACTTGAGTGTCGTGCTTGCTTGCTACTAGTTCATTGTGCCTTTGTTCGTCTTTACTTCGAATGTCTGGTCACATTGTTATAGGTAGCATGACGGCTCCGACGACCACTAGTGGCGACCTCCAAGACGCCGGCCACAACCCCCCACAGATTGTCCCACGACTTGAGGACCCACCAGTACAAGAGCTCTCGATAGAGCAAAGGGAAATAATGGAACTTCGACGCCAGGTAGCCCACTTTCAAAGCCTACAGCGCGCCGCGCCTGTGCTTCCCACGCCGACTCCTTTGGTTAAGATGGATGCAACGGGCATGCTTCGCCTCACCGTGGCTGGCCCAAGCAACCCCCGTATGGACAACGACAAGGATTTGATGCCGTCAACGTTGAACCCACAGCCCCGCCTCCAACACATTCAGTCCGTCATCGAGAGCCAACAAGGGCACGTATCGCCTCGCGAACGCTACGCGCCGCGAGCCACGCCTGCCGGCTACGAAAGTGGCTCCGACCGCGACCATGTCTCCCCAGGTGAGTATTCGGACCATTATGATTTTAATGACAGGTACGCAGCCAAAGATGACCGTCGCCGTGTCCCTACCTCTACGCCGCTGATACGCTCTACTTTATAGTGCGTAACTAGGAGCTGTTACTAGGATTTAGGTACCATTTGTGTGGGTTTAGTAGACAATTTAGGATAATGGAGTTGTAGAGAAGAAGTGGCTAAATGGAGGATTTTGGTGAAGTAATGAAGCATTAGGAGTAGGAAGCCACCGAGCGAAGGCCGCGAGCGCGAAAGAGCAACAGAGCCAGAACTGCGGTCGCGGTGAACCAAACCACGGTCGCGATTTACCAGGAAGATCCGCGGGCGCATAAATATTTCTGCGGTAGCGGATTGGCGACGAAGCAACTGCAAGGTTACAGAGAACAAACCGCGGTCGCGGATCCATGCGCGGCGCGTTTTGAGATTTTCGTCCGAGATCTTTTTTTTATTTCCTTTTATTCCCTTTATTATATTTTTAGAGAGATTATTGTTAACTTTAGAAATTAGGTTTTGCTAAGTCTTTATATTCTGCCTTCAAAACATCAGATTGGGGAGTTTGTTTTTTTCTCCTTCTTCCTCTTTTCCCTTTTCTTTGTTTTTACCTTTGTTTTGTTTTTGGCTAGACAATTGAAGCCTTGGTTTGAATTTGATTGTGAGATTATTCCTTTACTCTATCCTTGAATGTTATTGATTCTCTTGTTCTTCATCCCATTGAGTTTTATTGATTTCTCTAGCCTGATCAACTAGTAGTTATTGGTATTATTCATACTGCAGGATTACGGTTTTGAATTCTATTGGTTTATCTAGTTCACCATTCTTTTGTGATTGGTATTATTAGTATTGGTTTCCCTAGCCTGATGATAGGCGTTGTTGAGGCGCCTAAACAAAATAATCCTAAACAAACCTAAACAAGTAGCAAAGGCAAGCAAGGGTCGAATCCCACAGGTAAGAAGTAATCTTTCTAAGTGCACAATTGTATGTCAAAGGTAACAAGGGGGGTTTTGGTTGGTTTGATTCAAAGTAAATAACAAAGTAAAGTAAAACAAAGCAAAGATGTAATCAATTTGGGAAAAGTACTTAGCCAGACAAATATCCACCATTCATGAGATTGGTTGATCCTAGATTCTCTCTAATTCCTTCCTATGAATGTTCCTATTCCTTTTCATATGTTATAAACAGGACAAACAGACCCTGAGAATACTAACTATTAAATAACTATGAAAACCTCACACGTCAATTCAATAGCAGCAATGAGCACAAGAATTTCGATAGATACATGCAAGAGTAGCAAACGGTCATACTATTGCATGAAATTAATTCTCCCTACAATAAACTAGTTCCAAACAGTTTTTAGAGTATTGCAGTTGCTACACATGAATTAGGTAACTCAAACAGTAATTACCAAACCCTAGCAATAGACAATTACTAATAACAACTAGTTGCGTCCAACAAGCGAAATCAATAATAATCAATGGGATGAAGCACAAGAAAATCAATACATTCAAAGGAAAAGAAATAGAAATAGAATCTCACAACCGTATATCAAATGAAGGCTTCAATCATCGGACTAAGCAAAAGTGCTTAGTTCTTCATAGTTCAAAGGAAAAATAATAAACTTCAAAGGGAAAACTGATGAATGCTAAAACATGATAATGAATGTAGATGATGAATGGAGGTTGTGGAATTTAGGTTAAATAGACTTAACCTAAAGCCCAAGATCACAAACCTCATCTAAAAGGAAATAAAACTAAAGTATCGAAAATAATAAAAAAATTAAGAAAAGTCGGAAAAAGGAAAAAATAACAAAGTTCGGAAAAGCTCTTCGGGCCGCCTCCCGTGTGCTTCCGCGGTCGCGGCACCAATTCCGCGGTCGCGGAAAATAGGTTCGAGCTCTCGACTTTTGCCCAGGTCTGAATATTGCGCGGGCGCGGCCAGATTTCCGCGGTCGCAGCAGTGACACATTTCGCTCCGTTGTTCGCCTCTCGCCGCGGCCGCCTCTTGTCTTTGCCCTTGGTTGCGGTTGGTCGTGGCAGCCTCTTCTTGGCTCCGTTTGTGTGGATCTTCTTCTGTTTTTCTTCCTCTCCTCAGGTGGTTTTCTCCTCGTCTTCTGGATGTCTTCAATTATCTCATCCAAACCACCATATCCACACTTCATCTCTCCAACTATATACTCCACAGTTGTTCTCTAAATCCCTATAAATAGCACCCTAAACACCGGTAATAACTCCTAGATAAGCACTACAAAGTAGAGCTGATCAAACTCCCCCATGCTTAAACCTTGCTCGTCCTCGAGTAAGCTAAAATAAACCTACTCCTCCAATCAAATCCCCAAGGTCTCATAAAGCATAGAAAAATCATCTCCTCTAAGAATTGCACCTAACCATGAAACTCCAAGGCACCAATACAATAAGCTCAACACAACACAACCCATATCATAACACCAACCAAGCTAAAAGGAAAGCAGAGTACTTCCCCCAAGCTTATCTCGAACACCATAGAGTGAATAATAATCTAATCATAGCCTCCATCTATCTTCTTATGCCTCCCAGAGTGACCTACCCGAATCCTCCTTATATCACCTCTTCTTATGTCACCACGTCAGGTAAAATGAGGATTCCTAAAAATCACTCTTCTTCTTTTCACTCATTTTGCCAAGGCGCCCTTTCGGATTTTCACCAAGCCACTCATTTCATTTTTCAATAGATGGGCTCGCAATATACTCACATCACTCTTGACCTCATATTACCCCAGCCTAATGCTGGTCCAAGCCACCTGCTTATTGCATAAGCCGCCCTTTCGGGTTTTCGACTTATCCCATGATTTTTTTTCTTTTGCCTTTTTTCAATTTTTGGCTTTTTCTTTTTCTTTATCTCCTCAGCGACTAGCAAGTCTAGGCAAGTATAGAACACTCCCCCATGCTTAAACATTGCATTGTCCTCAATGTAATGAAAGACAAAAAGAATGAAGCATAGGGAGAAGCGAAAAGGTACTCACAATCGTCGCCGAGTTGGCTTGGACACGTACGTTGTTGCTGGCGGTAAACCATATAAGCTCAGGTCTCTGGTGTTGCAGCGTCTTCAAATTCAACTCCTATCGTGCAACCAAAAGGGGACCACTGTGGTGAGTAGTGGTATAGCAAGTATGTCGGGGTTGCACGACCTTCTACGAACACAAAAAATAGGCCCAGATGTAATCGTGGTGTGGGCCCTGGTGTTCCTCCTCCTCAGCTGTCGACTGTAGGGCCATCATCGTTGTCAAATACAAATGTGGGGCTAAGGTCTCCTCCTTGGCAACATGATGCGCACCTTCTCTCCATGGGTAACTCGGACAGCTGGTCTTCAATAAAACTATTTTTTTTTTTTGATTTTTTTTTTTTACGAGAAGGGTATAGGGAGACTTACATTGGTGGTTAACACCGTCTTCAAATTGGTGCGGGCCTCCTCCCTGCAGGTTAGTCTAAACGCAAAAACAAAAACAAGACAAAACAAAATAACACACTAATAACTAAAACGAACAAGGAAAGGAAAAGCTGAAAAGAAATACATACCTCGGGTTGCCTCCCGAGTAGTGCCTTATTTAACATCGTGACTCGACATACTGCTACCCATATCTACTCGGGTTGCTCACAGCAACTGAACTCCTGGGGTCTAGATCAGGGGGTGCCTCTTTGTATGCTCTATGTTGAGCTTTACCCCCAATCCCCTACACTTCATGGTGGATGGACCGATGTTTTCACCCATGATTGCACTAGCCATCTTTAGAAACGGCCTACCCAACATCTCAGGGGTTGCATGCTTATCCTGCCCCGTATCCAGCGTAGGGAAATTTGCATGTTGAATCCCAGCTTCCTTCTTGTGCTTCCCCTTCTGTTTCTTCTTGATCTTGCGCAACACCTTTAAAAATTCCTTGTAGCGAGGGATGTTATTTGCCAGTTTGAGCAAAGGAATATTTACCTCGCAAATGCTAAACGTCTCAAACAATTCTTTGTTATTGGCTGGCCTCTTCGTGTCCGCCAGAGCTTCAGGGAAAGGTGCGGGAGGCTTTTCTGATCCGAGCGGAGGGAAATAGGGGCGCACATAGTCGTCATAGGGAGCATCGGAGCGAAGAGGCACTTCCGGAGCATTTCCGCGGGCGCGGATTGTGGTCCGCGGTCGCGGAATTTGTTCGATCTCATCGCTGTCTTCGGCTCTTTTTCCGCGGTCGCGGATTTCATACCGCGGTCGCGGAATTCTCTCGACCTGCTCCTTTTTTTTCTTCGTGCATTTTCCACAGTCGCGGATGTCCTGTCGCGATCGCGGATTTGCGTCGATTCCGACCTTCTCGCCAGTAGTCTCGCCGCGGTCGCGGCCCTTTTCCTCGTGGTCGTTGAATTCCTCCAGTCCCAAAAAATACTCTTCTTCAGATAGTACCTCGCGGTCCCAACTATCGTCTGGAAGGCCCAACTCCCTGAGTGAACCGCGGTCGAGGGACACCTCCCACGATCTCGGGTTCTCTTCTTCCAATATCTCATTGTATTCAGCTCCTATCTCTCTAACTTGCTCTTCCCTTTCAGCTAAGGGGGCGACAAGCAGCTCCTCAGTACTTCGTATGTCCATCGAGAAGGCATTCTCCTCCTGGTGCACTGCTGGGTGAGAAAGTGGTTTCGCCGATGTCATGGCCTCCAATCTGCTCATTGTTTAAACCATGTGGTCCATCGAATTCTGCAAGTTGTAGAGCATCCCCTCAGTATACATGGAGGGACTTGGATTGGACATTGGCTGGCTATGCTCGTAGGCTAGACTGTACTGCTGTGGAGTACCCTACTGATAGAACGAATGTGGCCTCGGGTATAACTCCTGGTAGTCAAGACCATATGGAGGGTATTACTGGTACCCATAACTCGAATTTGGGTGATCTTTCCACCCTGGGGTGTATGCGTAGGAGTATGGGTCATATTGCGGCTCTCCCCAGAACACCATTTCTGTATCAAATTCAAAAAAATAAAAGAAAAGAAAAAGAAATCAGTAGAACGGGTGTGGACCGTAAGATAGGTCCATACAAAAATTTGCACACAAACACACACAAAGAAAAAACAAAACTTGCCTCCCCGGCAACGGCGCCAATTTGATAAGCGTTGTCGAGGCGCCTAAACAAAATAATCCTAAACAAACCTAAACAAGTAGTAAAGGCAAGCAAGGGTCGAATCCCACAGGTAAGAAGTAATCTTTCTAAGTGCACAATTGTATGTCAAAGGTAACAAGGGGGGTTTTGGTTGGTTTGATTCAAAGTAAATAACAAAGTAAAGTAAAACAAAGCAAAGATGTAATCAATTTGGGAAAAGTACTTAGCCAGACAAATATCCACCATTCATGAGATTGGTTGATCCTAGATTCTCTCTAATTCCTTCCTATGAATGTTCCTATTCCTTTTCATAAGTTATAAACAGGACAAACAAACCCTGAGAATACTAAATATTAAATAACTATGAAAACCTCACGCGTCAATTCAATAGCAGCAATGAGCACAGGAATTTCGATAGATACATGCAAGAGTAGCAAACAGTCATATTATTGCATGCAATTAATTCTCCCTACAATAAAATAGTCCCAAATAGTTTTTAGAGTATTGTTGTTGCTACACATGAATTAGGTAACTCAAACAGTAATTACCAAACCCTAGCAATAGACAATTACTAATAACAACTAGTTGCGTCCAACAAGCGAAATCAATAATAATCAATGGGATGAAGCACAAGAAAATCAATACATTCAAAGGAAAAGAAATAGAAATAGAATCTCACCACCGTATATCAAATGAAGGCTTCAATCGTTGGACTAAGCAAAAGTGCTTAGTTCTTCATAGTTCAAAGGAAAAATAATAAACTTCAAAGGGAAAACTGATGAATGCTAAAACGTGATAATAAATGTAGATGATGAATGGAGGCTGTGGAATTTAGGTTAAATAGACTTAACCTAAAGCCCAAGATCACAAACCTCATCTAAAAGGAAATAAAACTAAAGTTATTGAGGAGTTCATTTTTTTTCTCGTTCTTCCTCTTTTCCCTTTTCTTTGTTTTTACCTTTGTTTTGTTTTTGGCTAGACAATTGAAGCCTTGGTTTGAATTTGATTGTGAGATTATTCCTTTGCTCTATCCTTGAATTTTATTGATTCTCTTGTTCTTCATCCCATTGAGTTTTATTGATTTCTCTAGCTTGATCAACTAGTAGTTATTGGTATTATTCATACTGTAGGATTAGAGTTTTGAATTCTATTGGTTTATCTAGTTCACCGTTTCGTTGTGATTAGTATTATTAGTATTGGTTTCCCTAGCCTGACAAACTAGTTGAGATTGGTATTTTCTATAGTGTTGGTTCCCCTAGTCTGGTCAACTTGTTGAGATTAATATTGTTCATCCCTAATTCAAAGTAGCAACCACGATTGACAAGAACTAGTTGTGAATGTTTATTGTGAAGAGAATTGATTGCATGTCGAGTACTGACTAGTTGTTAAGTATTGCATGAGCCTATCTATTCCTGAGCTTACTACTGCTATTAAATTGAATCTTGATAGTTGTTAAGCATTATTACCAATGACTCTGGCCTGTAATATTCTTGAAGAAAAACTGACCAATCAGCCTCTGTAATGTGGTGGTAGATTTCCCAATCTCATCAATATCATCTAACCGCCTTATATTCTTACAATCACGGCATGGACAATAGATTTTTTTGGCTTTCGTACTCCGTTGGTGTGCTAAAGCACATCTAATGAACTCCTCAACCCCACTCAAGTATTGTGTCGTAGTATGATCACCGTACATCCAAGGACGACTCATTTCTAGTAATAAATGCAAAACAAGGAAGATTTAATATCATTTCTAATAACTATCCCGCCAAGGGCCTAAATTATGAATTCTATCCCGCCAAGGGCCTAAATAGATAATAATACGCAACTAAGCAAGAAAAAATACAAACTCAACTATCCCGCCAAGGGCCTAAATTATGAATTCTATCCCGCCAAGGGCCTAAGGAATTAGGGTAGAAGTATTACCTTGACCCAATTTCCCCAATTAAATAAACTGTAAAAATGTGATCCTCTAGTATATTACATCCTCATTGCCTTCAATGCACGAGCTTTAAACACAAAAAATACACAAATTCGTACAAGCTTTAAACACAAAATACACAAATTCGAAATCAGTATTAGGCCCGCCTATTAGAGAAACGCATATTCATAGGGGAATTTCATCAAACACCTTCAATGCACGAGCTTTACACACAAAAATACACAAATTCATACAAGCTTTACACACAAAATACACAAATTCGAAATCAGTACATTAGGATTTGCTCGTATTTTACTTCTCCAATTCGGTATGAACCTAAATAAAATTGTAAATGTGTTTGATGAAATTAAAGTAAAATAGGGTGTTAGATGTGCTTATCGGCCAGCGGCATCGGGTGAGGAAGTCGGAACTCTAGTGAAACCGAGTGCTCGGCGAAAGGAGAGGAAGTCGGAGCTCGGCGAAGACGACGATACGAAGATATGAACGAAGGCGCGCGCGGAGCTGAATGTTTTTAATTTAATTAGGGTAGACTTATAGAGGCGGGCCTAATATGCCCGCCTCTATAAGCTGAATGTAATGAGGCAATTGAGGCGGGCCTCTTTATGCCCGCCTCTATTGCATACATTTGTTGAGGCGGGCTATAATATGCCCGCCTCAACAAAAGTTAATAGAGGCGGGCTTTTTCGCCCGCCTCAATTATGTACCATTAGAGGCGGGCCTACATTTGGCCCGCCTCTAATACTTTAGCGGGAATATTTTTTCGAAAACTTTTTGAGGCGTATAATTATTTGCCCGCCTCAATAGATTTTTTTGAGGCGTATAAAATAATTATCCGCCTCAAAAACCTGAAAAACTGATTGCGTAGGTCGTTGTTGAGGCGTTTTGAAATATGTACGCCTCTAAAAGGGAGCCTCAAAAAGTATTTTTTCCACTAGTGACGACATCCGAGACACAAACCACCTCGACATCGCTAGTGGGTATCTTTCTTTCCCCCCGAGTTTAATTTTTGTCTTTCATTACATTGAGTACAATGCAATATTTAAGCACGGGGGAGGGATTTGTACTTGCTGTCTTGTTATTAAAAAAAAAATCCTGGGCTAAGTCGAAAACCTGAAAAGGCGGCTTACGCAATAAGCAGGTGGCCCGGACCAGCATTAGGCTGGGGTAATAAGAGGCTGAAAAGCGATGTGAGGACTGGTGAGCTCATCTTTGAAAAATGAAATGAGTGGCTAGGTAAAAACCCGAAAGGGCTCCTAGGCAAAATGAGTGAAAAGAATAGGAGTGATTATTAGGATTCATTCATTCTGGTGTGGCGACATAAGTGGTGGAGTCATAAGGAGGATTTATGTAGGTCACTTTGGGAGTCATAAGAAGATAGACTGGAGCTAGGAATAGATGGTCACTTTCACTCTTTGGTGTTCGGGTTAAGCTTGGGGGAAGTACTCTGCTTTCCTTGAAGCTTGTGTGTTGTGTTGATTGTGTTGGTGCCTTGGAGATTCATGATTAGGTGCAGTTCTTAGTGGAGATTGTTTTGTGTGCTTCCTGAGACCTTGGGTATTTCATTGGAGGAGTAGGTTTCTATTATCTTACTCGAGGACGAGCAAGGTCTAAGCATGGAAGAATTTGATATGCTCTACTTTGTAGTGCGTAACTAGGAGCTGTTACTAGGATTTAGGTACCATTTGTGTGGGTTTAGTAGACAATTTAGGATAATGGAGTTGTAGAGAAGAAGTGGATAAATGGAGGATTTTGGTGAAGTAATGAAGAATTAGGAGAAGGTCGCGAACGTAGAAGAGAAACAGAGCCAGAACTGCGGTCGGGGTGAACAAAACCGTGGTCGCGGTTTACCAGGAAGATCCGCGGGCGCAGAAATATTTCCGCGGTAGCGGATTGGCGACGAAGCAGCTGCGAGGTTACATAGAGCAAATCGCGGTCGCGGATCCATGCACGGCGCGTTTTGAGATTTTTATCCGAGATCTTTTATTTATTTTATTTCCTTTTATTCCCTTTATTATATTTTTATGAGATTATTGTTATCTTTAGAAATTAGGTTTTGCTATGTCTTTATATTCTCCCTTTAAAACATCAGATTGGGGAGTTCGTTTTTTTCTCCTTCTTCCTCTTTTCCCTTTTCTTTGTTTTTACCTTTGTTTTGTTTTTGGCTAGACAATTGAAGCCTTGGTTTGAATTTGATTGTGAGATTATTCCTTTACTCTATCCTTGAATGTTATTGATTCTCTTGTTCTTCATCCCATTGAGTTTTATTGATTTCTAGCCTGATCAACTAGTAGTTATTGGTATTATTCATACTGCAGGATTAGGGTTTTGAACTCTATTGGTTTATCTAGTTCACCGTTTTGTTGTGATTAGTATTATTAGTATTGGTTTCCCTAGCCTGACAAACTAGTTGAGATTGGTATTATCTATAGTGTTGGTTCCCCTAGTCTGGTCAACTTGTTGAGATTAATATTATTCATCCCTAATTCAGAGTAGCAACCACGATTTACAAGAACTAGTTGTGAATGTTTATTGTGAAGAGAATTGATTGTATGTCGAGTACTGACTAGTTGTTAAGTATTGCATGAGCCTATCTATTCCTGAGCTTACTGTTGTTGTTAAATTGAATATTGATAGTTTCTTGATCGTTTAATAGTTAGGATTATCATGACTAGTTGGACTGATAATTAATTTAGAAGGACATTCATGAGAATTGAGAACTAGGGATAATCAATGATCGATCAACCAAACTGAAGGTGGATATTTGTCTAGCCAAGCTATTTATGTTTCATTTATCATTTTCTTAGTTAGATTCATATAAACTCCCCCCTTTGTCTTTGTTATCAATTGGTGAACGATTTGGCAAACCGGATTTATAGCTTGATTCTCTGTGGGATTCGACCCTTACTTACCAAAGCTATGTTAGTTAGGTTTTTGAGGTTTATTTGATAGGTGTCTACGACAAACGCCTCATCAGCCGCGTGATAGCCGGTAACGCCGGGATGCTTATGGCTCTAGCTTGCTTTGTCGGCCCAGTCGACGACCCCAGCGTGATGAGCCTCGTCCGTGTCAACCCGCGCCTACCCCGGTGCCCTTCGACATCAACAACCATTTGGGCCACCAAAGCGCTCGAACGCCCCGGTATGGCTCGAATGGATACGGCTCAGCAACGCCGTCTATCCATGATGACTTCGAGGAGTTTGATGACGAGGAGATTGAGGACTCGGGCATGATCAACCCCGGCTCTTATCACCCCCTCTTGGGCGATCCAATAGAACACCAAGATAGGCATGCCGACTGGATATCTCCAGTGCGACCCTTGCAAGGCCCGCCGCCGGCTCCACCAGCCGCTGGATGTGATTTTTGCGACCCTTGCCGAGAGACGATGCCGCGTGACTACCACCGCACTGCCGCCGACGTCGAGCCCAGACAACCCTTTCGCCCCGCCGATGTAGTGGCCCACGCCGCCTATGCCGAGGCTTGGGCTAAAGACGACCGCGCACGCCGCCAGCTTGGCTATGCACATTCGCATGCGGCCTGTGCCGATGCTTTCGGTGGCTTGGACATTCCGCCGCCGTATCCGCTTGCGCGTGCGCCAGTTGCCGCCGTCGTCAGGGCCAATCATCATGAAGTTAAGGTAAAAATTGAACATTTTGTTGGCGAATACGACCCTGCTATTTTTCTTGAGTGGATGCAAGCAACAGGTTATACATTGCAATATTGCAACATCCCCGAAGAGGAACGAGTCAATGCAGCCACGCTCCATTTCCGTGGCGCCGCTAGGGTTTGGTGGCACCGATTCGTTGATCACCGAATTCGACGCAACCTCGTCCCAATCACACAGTGGCATCAACTCGTTTATGTGATGACACAGAAGTATGTACCCAAGGACTATAGGAACCAAATGTGACTAGAGATAGCCATGGCTCGCCAAGTTTCGCTCACGCCGCTAGAGCTAATGTCAGTGTCGCTCCATCCACCCTGAGGATGAAAAATTTGAATGGTTTGAACCCCTCCATTCGGGACCAGCTGGAGATTTTGCCAGATATGGACCTCAATACCTTGACGCACACCGCTATGCAAATCCACAATCAATTGGTTTATCGCCGACAGTCCACTTGACAATCTTCGGGCCAATACAGGTATGACTCTCGTCCCTCTCAATCTTTTTATTCTACTGATGTGCGTTCTGCCCCTGCAGCCAGCGCCGTGTCTAGCCAGAGCCGAAACACCAAGGCCGCGCCGCTAGGCGCCACACAAGGCTGTGTCACCGCACCTAAGGCCCCGTTGCTAGGGAATGAGCGCACCCGTGATTTGGAGTGTTTCAAATGTGGAGGACGAGGACACTATAAGCGGGACTGCCCCAACACCAAGAAGCTCCTCTTCTCCCAAAACACAGGATATGAGTCGTATGAGAAAGATGAGCCTCGGTTGGAGGCAATTGAGGAGGGATTTGAGGAGGCCGCTGAGGACGCTTACGCGTGCGAGCCCACTACCCTAGATGTCGGCACACCGCTGAGCCTTGTCACTCGCCGCGTCCTCACCGTCAAGGAGGCCGCTTTGATGGACCAACGTGAAAACCTTTTCCATACTCGTTGCCTGGTCAAGACCGCTTCCTAGAGCGTGATTATTGATGGGGGAAGTTAATGCAACATCGTTCACAAGAAGGCGGTGACGCACTTCAACTTGCTGACGATGCCGCACCCCTATCCGTATGGCCTTTAATGGACTTCTTCGAGTTCGGGTAACATTGTATCTCGGCAATGCTTAATTTCCTTTTCCATAAGCCAGTATTCCGATTTCATGCTTTGTGATGTCATTGCAATGGACGCCACACATCTTTTGCTTGGGCGCCCATGGCAATTCGACAGGCGTGTTCTTCACGATGGGTATTTAAACACTTATGTGTTTACTTACCACGGGAAGCGCATCACTCTCTTACCGATGTCGCCCTATGAGATATTGCAGGACCAGGTGGAGCGAGACCGCCAAAAGGCTATTGAGGCTGTCGCGAATACAACCACGGCCATGCCACGGCAAAACGGCCCCATTTCCGGCGTATTCGGGTCCAGGTCAGGCACTGGGTCTAAAAAGTCCAATGCCACTATGGGCCACCCCCACACCGTCCTGCCAACCGACAGCGCCGCGAACCACGCCGCGCGCAAGGCCAAACAACGGCCCACTAAGGCTTGGCCAGGCGCGACTGCATCAGGCTCGAGCACTGGGTTCCCCAACACCAGTGCCTCACATCCCGCGCCCAGTGCCTCTCTGTCACCACAGTTCCCTCGCCATCGCCGCCACTCACTCCGTTGCAAGGCCGCTGCGAGCACCGATTGCTTTTGGCCAGGCCCAGTGCCATGACAGCCCTTATGAAGGGTCAGATGCCGTGTTTCCTGCTTGTGCCTACTCCCAGCCTGCCAAGCACCACCGAGAGTGATGCTTTGCCGTCGCCGATAGCCGCGTTGCTTCTTGAGTTCGGCGATGTTTTGCCCAATGAGCTTCCACATGGCTTACCTCCTATTTGTGGCATTGAGCACCAAATCGACTTGGTGCCCGGTGCTTCGCTCCCAAATCGCGCCGCTTACCGCGCTGGCCCTGAGGAGACTCTTGAGCTGAAGAGACAGGTCTAGGAGTTGCTGGATCGACGCTACGTGAGGGAATCTCTAAGCCCTTGCACTGTACCTGTGATTCTGGTTCCCAAGAAGGATGGCTTGTGGCGTATGTGTGTTGATTGTCGTGCCATCAACCAGATCACCGTGAAGTACCGCCATCCCATTCCCCGCCTTGATGATATGCTGTATGAGTTGCATGGAGCCACTTTGTTCTCCATGATTGATTTGAAGAGTGGTTACCACCAGATCCGTATGAAGGAGGGTGATGAGTGGAAGACGGCGTTCAAGACCAAGTATGGTCTCTATGAGTCGCTTGTTATGCCATTTGGGCTTACCAACGCCTCCAGCACTTCCATGCGTCTTATGAACCACGTGTTGCGCGAGTTTCTTGGGAAGTTCGTTGTGGTTTACTTTGATGATTTATTGGTCTACTCACGCAGCTTGGAGGACCATGTGCAGCATCTTCGTCTTATGATGGAGACTCTTCGCAAGGAGAACCTCTATGCCAATTTGGGGAAGTGTCATTTCTGCAGTGACACTACTAATTTTTTGGGCTACATTGTGTCCAAGGATGGGCTGCGTGTGGATGAGGAGAAGGTGAAGGCCATTCGTGAGTGGCCCACGCCTACCAACCCTACCATGGTGCGATATTTTCTTGGGTTGGCTGGTTTTTACAGGAGATTTGTGCGTGATTTTAGCTCCATTACCGCGCCCCTTCACGAGCTCACAAAGAAAGGGGCCACGGTGGTGTGGCTCGACAAGCATGAGAAGGCTTTCACGGCTTTGAAGGAAGCCGTGAAAGCCTTCTCATCCGTGTTCTCAAGACGTGGCAGCACTATCTATGGCCACACGAATTTGTGATTCATTCGGACCACGCCGCCTTGAGCTATTTGAGGAGCCAGGCCAATCTCAACCGACGCCACGCCCGTTGGGTCGAGTTCTTGGAGACATTTCCTATTGTCTGGTGTTACATCATCAACTCGATGGAGAAGCACATCTCTAACACCATTCATGTATGTCGAATCGGCGAAACACCTATGAGACAAGCTTACTGTGCAATTCAGTAAAACCAATGGCACTTTTCTAGCAACTCAAGAAGCCATCGTGTTCCCTTGAACAAGGTATTTCCAGTGCTGAAGAGTATTATTGCAAGATCAAAGAACTCTGGGATGAGATCCAGAATTTAGACAGATTTCTAGAGTGCAAGTATGGTGGATTGCAAGTTGTATGCAAGTGAAATCTTATACAAAAAATAATCGATCAAGATTCCAGGAACAAGTTGTTACAATTTTTTATGTGCTTGAATGCTGAGTATGATGGTATTAGAATAAATATTTTATCTCAAGAATATATGCTTACGGTGAATTGAGCATTTTTCTTGGTTCAACAAGATAAAAGGGAAAGGATTGTCAAACAATCCTTCCATGTTGATGCTGATAGCATTGCCTTGTTTGTTAATCAAAGAAATGAGTAGAGACGTGATCAATGGTACACTCATGATAATGATCAGAGGATGAACAAATCAGAGATGAAGTGCGATTACTGTCACAAGAGAGGGCATATTTGTAATACTTGTTACCAAATCCATGGCTATTTAGAATAAGGAAAAAACTCCAACTAGAAAAGGGAAATCGAATGCAAATGTTGAGATTAACACAATTCAAGGTAATCCTCTTGATTCATTAAAAAAGTCATCTGACTAAGCTCTTGCCAATCCAGTCTGCAATGAATTCATAAAGATTCTTAAAGGACATGTTTCAAGTACTTCTAGCTCATCACACTTTGTAGGTAAATTGGATCATTCATATGCTATGTTAGTTTCTTCTCCGGTTTATGTTTCTTAGGTCATAGATATATGTGCTACGGATCATATGGTCTATGATGCTAGCTTATTGCTTAGTAAAAGGACCCCTAAGAAGCCAATTAAGGTTGCTTTGCTTGATGACAATATTTTGGTTGTTGCTATTGTGGTATTCTTTTTGTTAATGAGTATTTGAACATTGAAAATGTTTTGTTGATATGTAGGTTCAAGAAGAATTTATTGTAACTGGCAAAACTGCTAGATGAAAATGGTTTGAAGGCTGTTATAGTACCTAATAGATGTGCTTTTCAGGACCCTACCACTAAAAGCATCATTGCTATTAAAGAGAGAATTGGAGGGCTATATGTACTACAGTCTTCCAATTTGGGTCAAGGATGCAAAAACTCATGTTAATAGTAGTTTGTCTAGTGTTTGTATTAAGTCAACTATAAGTTACTGTAGTCTTGTTCATGCTCGCTTAGGCCAATGTTCTCATTGTAAAATGAAACAATTAGCTTGGTCTAAGGCTTTTGTGAGAGTTATATACTAGCTAAACGTAAAAAATCATTCGATAGTAGTAAATTGGCACAATCTCCTTTTGATCTTGTTCACTTTAACATATGGGGGTCATATAAAACACCATCCATGACTGAATCATCTTACTTCCTTACAATTTTAGATGATAATACAAGATTTATATGGAATTACTTGCTCAAATACAATCATTAAGTCAGTCTTGTTATTCCATCCTTTTTGGCATATATCAAAACAATGTTTGGGAAAACTGTCAAGGTGATTAGAAGTGACAATGGGGATGAATTCATGAAGCATAAGTGTCAAGATTTGTTTCCTTCATTGGGCATCATTCATCAAATCAATGTGTCTGGCATTCCTTAGCAAAATGGTCGGGTAGAGAGAAAATATAGGAACATAATTGAGACTGATATGGACATGAAAATCCATGTCAATCAACCCATCAAAATCTAGGGAGAGTGTGTATTGGCAGCTATTTAAGTGATAAATATGCTACCTAGCTCAGTTTTAAAGTGGAAGATTCCCTTTCAACTCATGTTTATCAAGCATGCAAATTATGAGAAATTAAAGGTATTGGGGTGCTTGTGCCATGGTAAACCTTGTCAACCTAAAGACAGACAAGTTTGGGACTCAATCTAAGCAGTGTATATTCATTGGGTATCCAGCTACTCAAAAGGGGTATTAACTCTATGACTTAGATAGTCATAAAACGTTTATTTCAAGAAAATTTTTTTACAAAGGAATGCTTTCCTTACATGGATTAAACTTTTACTCTTCCCTCTAATTCATCTTCTGATCTGTCTTTAGTCAATCCATCATTAGAGAATGATTACAATTTGCTTGAGGCTCATGCATCAGTGAATCGTACTTCTTCACTTGATCCTTCAATAGTTGAACTCGAGTGTCCCAACACGGACTCTAATATTAATATCCGCCTCATATCATATGGATTTTGAGTCAGTTTCAAGAACTAGTCCTATTGAACATGCACATAGCCATTAGGGTCCCAAAAGGTCTACTTGAGTAAAGTTTTGTTCTGTCAAACTTAGGAGTTATATTCATCCGGCTATGTCGTGCTTTGGTAATTCCCTTTTCTACTTCTTTTGTTGTCATAAGACTATTAGATCTCTCATATTATTCTGAAGAGCGTGTGTCATCTTTTGACAATTTGTGTATAGTATTGGAGCCTTCTACTTACAAACAGGCCAAAGGGATTGATTCTTGGGAAGCTCCTATGTCAAATGAGTTAGCTGCTTTTGAAGCTAATGAAACATGGTGTTTGACTGACTTACAACCAGGCAAACAAGCAGTGGGCTCTAAGTGGGTATTTATGGTCAAGTATAGGCCTTGTGGTACTATTGAACGACACAATGTTCAGTTTGTAGCTAAAGGATGCACTCAAATAGAAGGCAAGGACTATAAGTTTATCTTCTCTCCAGTTGCTAAGTTAGTCATTGTTCATGTAAAACAATGACCACTATAAAGCAATGGCATGTTCAACAATTTGATGTGAACAATACTTTCTTGCATGGTTCACTTGATGAGGAAGTGTATGTGGTCCCTCCACAAGGTTATTCAAAGGCATAACCAGGTCAATTATGTAAATGGCAATGCTCTCTATATGCTCTAAAGCAGGCATCGCACCAATGGAATATGGAGCTCACCAATTTTCTACTTCAACTTGGGTATGTTCGATCTATGCATAAGTTCTCATTGTTTGACAGACAAGTCAATGGCTTAATTTCCATATCTATGGTGTATGTTGACGATTTAGTGCTTACTGGAGATGACACGTGGGTCATGCACATTTAGACATAATTGGATAAAAGGTTCACCATCAAGGATTTGGGTCCAATAAGATTCTTTCTTGGCATTGAATTTGCCAGGGCAAAAAATGGAATAGTTTTGAACCAACGAAAGTATGTACTTGATATCCTCAAGGACAAGCAGGTGCTTAATTACAAGCCAACTTCATTCCCATTACCCATATGCTTGAATTTATCAACAGATGAAAGAACAATTCTCCCTAATTTCTGAAAGATATAAGAGGTTAGTACGCAGATTATTGTATCTCAATGTTACGCGCCATGATGTCTCATATGTTGTACAACACTTAAATCAGTTTTTTCGAAGTCCACGAGATCCTCATTTACACGTTGCACTTTCATGTCGTTAGATACATAAAGGCTACTCTCAACTGTAGTTTGCTTTACTTTGCTAAATCTGATTTGTTGCTCACTAGTTATAGTGACGCATATTGGGTGTTTTGCAAATTTTGTGCCCGATCTTTGAGTGGTTATTGTGCTGCATTAATTTTGTTTCATAGAAAACTAAGAAACAGAAGACTATTTCAAAATCTTCCGCATAATCTGTATACAAGAGCATGTTTGCGTGTGCTAGTGAAGAAGTGTGGCTCAGTGCTCTACTCAATGACTTATTTGTCTCAATTCAATTGCACCATGTATTGTGACAATAATGACGCTTAGCACATAACCACCAATCCGGTGTTTCATGAACACACCAAACATCTCACTATAGACTTGTCACTATGTTCAAGAAAGAGTGGATGAAGGATTCATCAACACCACTTATGTCAAGTCACAAAATCAATTAGCAAACAACCTCATGAAACCACTTGGGGATGTACAATACAAGTGCCTCTCTTTCAATCTTGGTTTGGTTAATTTTCCACCAAATTCAACTTGAGAAGGGTATAGGATAACTTAACTATAAGTGTACCGGTTATCACAAACCGGGCTCATATTTGTTTGTTAGCAACTGGATAAACACAAGAACATCTTCCCTCTGTAATTAATTATGTTATGGACGTTGTACCAGGTTAACTCTCTTGATTGCTTCCAACGGATGTGCAATGCTACATATATCAAGAAGGCTGGATGCAGAAATAGGTGGAAGGTTGGATGCAGAAATAGGTGGAAGAGGCAAGGAAATCTTACCTGGTGAAAAGAGGCGGTTGACACCAGCGAACAGAGGTCGACAAAGAGGCCGGCGAAGAGGAGCAGTCTGGCGAGAAGAAGTGCTCAAATCGATCTCAGAACGGGCAAATCGTTGGGGCTAATGTTGATCGATGGATTAGGGCACTGTATGTGCTCGAAGAGGAATGACGACATAAGAGAGGTTGAGTATAGAATGAAACATTCCAGGGCAAATAATCTTGTCAATCGAAATTAATATCAAATAATCCAAATATCGCGATAGATATGTAAGTTATTATAACACGGGCGTGTGTGATACGAGTTATTTAAGTGTATCATCTATTTATATAACCCGGATTAGTAGAGGTCCGGGATATATTTGACATCACTTTTTTTAAAATAAGTATATATCTCGCCAACTGAATGCCCGGGTTATTTGCTACGAGATATTAGGTCATTTTTGTAGTAGTGAAGAGAGATAGCTAAGCAGTGTCTAAAGATTCCCCGGGGAAAAATAGAGATGTCTCCTACGTTACCCATAATATGTATATGTGGCATTTATTTCTTTCGAACATAAGTGCAACACATGCGAAACCTGATATAGGAGTAAAATCATTTTCACTATTTTCAAATCAATAGACCAGGACGGGTCAAGACTTTTTTGTAATTAATTTTTTCAATATGGAGAGATGGCCGAGTGGACGAAAGCGTCGGATTGCTAATCCATTGTACGAGTCATTCGTACCGAGGGTTCAAATCCCTCTCTTTCCGTTTCTGATACCTCGCATTAATATTATTGATCAGTAAAATTCATATTCGTAAAATAAAAATAGTAAATTAATTTAAAAAAATTGACAAAGTTATATCTATTTATATGGAATTCTAAAGTTATGACAAAAAATTCATTCATGTCAGTTATTTTACAATAAGAAAAGGAAGTAAGTTAGACAAAAATAGAATCAGCTTTGACAATGACTTAGAAAAAAAAATGTTGATAACTTTAGACCAATCAATCTAATATTGATTAATACGTAATCGATCGAAGACTACTTGAACTTGAAAACGACTTTTCTCCTCAGAAACGAAATGCTCATGGAAATTCTTGCTCCCGTTGAACCAAAAAGCACAAGCCAGAAAACACAATATGTGCCCTGGCCACCCCTTCATAACTCCAAATACCGGGATCCGTTACCGTCTCCCCTGTAATACTCCAACCGCCCCAAGAATTGATTATTCCTAGACGAGTCATGAAGGGTATAACGAACATACCCTATCTCCACATTGGATCAAGAACGGGATCAGAGAGATCAAAAACTGCTAATTCATATAGAGCCATCGAATTTTGGATTTGAAAAAAAACAACTATGTTGACAATTACATATTTTTTGTACGTAACCTACTCCTAGAGTAATAGCATGAGAATGACTAGATACAACTCTAAGGAAATAAGCAACATAAACGTGAGTACGCCTTGAAGCTAGTATGCATAGCAAATTTAATAGGGAAGAAGGCTCCCTTATCACTTGTAGGCTGCTTGACCAATCTGTGAGGCTTGTGAACTTGGCTTTGGATCATACTTAGAAATTCATTATTCCCAAAGTCTAGATAATAGGCAAGAATGCATGCACATGCTAGCGCATTTTTCGCTTTATGCCTCTGTATATGCTTAATCATGCTACTAGCAACATAGCAAGAATATATGAAGATATCACTATGAACTAGATGCAACCTATATGACATGTCCTTCGAAAAGAAACTATGATGCAAGTAAGAAGGTCTAAATCTAGATGAAAATGAAACATGCCACAAGTATGAAAGTCTACCACTATATGTATATACAATAGTTATCATGCACGGAAACTCAAAACATGAGGGAGTGAAGGATTCTTCCCTGAAATGTTGACTCATTAGGTGCCCCTTGAGTATTGAGCTCCTCATCAACATAAAACTTTCTTGAACCTTGACAAGGCGTGGCGCCACGTCTTCTTTTCCCAAAAACTTTAAGGAAAGGCATCTAGGAAGTGTAGGCATCATGTCTAACCAAGGGGTGGCCATAAGATTGAGGAAGCTTGGTCCAATAGTGGACTCTTCAATAGGATTTGACATATGCCACCTTCAAAAGGCGACATAGTGTGGAGAGCTCTCAAGTCCCTCTACCCTTCCATTTTCTTTGACAGTGATCAACGTGGTTGGATGTTGGGGCTCATGAGAATACAAAACAACCTCCTTAGGATGCAAATCATCCTCCTTGATCAACGTTTGTCGGGTAGCTGAAGGGGTATGATCCTATAGCTGAAGGGGTATGATCCTATAAGGAGTGAAGTGTTATCCATCTCGGCCTCATGGACTTATGACTCATCGTCTCGAGCCACCTCCATTTCCCTCGGCTAGTCCTCTTGGGTCACGGAAGCTAGTGAGTTGTAGTTAACGACCTCCATGTCATCACAAGATGCAACCATGATGACTTCCCTCTCTAAGGACGGTTTCACGTAATCTTCCTCCGAGTAGCCATTGTAGATTGGTGGATCGTCCCAAGTATTTTCATTCTCCTTTTTCTCCTCTTGAGCAGCCTTAGGGGGTGGGTTGCGGTACGGACATTCCTTAATCCAAATTTCTTTGTCCACACCTAGCTTTCTCTCTATGGTAGCACTGGCGCATTGATGCGTCCTTGCCTCCTGTGACAAGTCGAATTGTCAAAGGTCATGACTTTGGATCTAGTCTTGGTTGAGAAGTCACTCGGTGATGTGATTCTGCTATGGAACGCGGTGATGGTGATGATCGCGAACGGAAGATCGCGATGATGGTGGCGATGAAAGCGAGTTGATAGGAAGGTGGATAGCGGTGGCGGAAGTGATTTGGTGAAGGATAGAAGACTTGAAGAGACAAGTCTTTGGGTGTCATAGCGTCGACTGTGGATGAAGGAGATGCGAAGATAGACTTTGCTTGAGAAGATCAAGCGTTTGCCGTAGCGTCGACGGCAGAGGGAATGGGGATGAGAGGGATATGGGTGACGTCCGATCAAGGGAAGGAGGATAAACACTCGACTTAAAACCTTGAACTTTAACTTGAACGTAAGAAATAACATTAACAAAGTCGGGTATAAATAGGGGAAGGTGAGACGTCGGATGGGCCGAGTCGAACCTCGTGGGCTAGCCCATGCATGCATGCAAAAGGCATAAACCCTAAAAGATAGAATGACTGAAAGGAAACTATCTAAAATGCTATAAATAAGGAAACTATCTAAAACGCTATAAATAAGGAAACTATCTAAAACATTCTCGAAATACCAAATATAGATAATGTTTTAAAAAGAACATGTGAAGATTCTAACGCGTTAAAGGCTGTGAAGAAATCATCGCGTGAGACAACGAAGTGTCAAAGTCTTCAGAAGGACGCGTTGTTTCACTCTCGATGGTGGCGAGGATGACGAGTCTTGGATTGTCGTCTGGGCTTCCTTGGCTGGCGACGGCGCGTGCGATAAGTGATGCGATGGCGGCGGCAATGGCCTTGGACCGAGACCTTATCACCGGGCCCTCTGAGCATAGGATCATGGCTTCTTCCTCGTCTTGGGCCGTCATGGGAGGCAAGGTCACATCACCCTTCCCCACTTGTCTGTGAAGCGTCCCCGCTTCACCATCATCAAACTTTGGCTCAACATATGGAGTCAAGTCTGCCACGTTGAAGGACGCGTGGACTCCAAAATCTGGTGGGAGCTCGAGTTGATAAGCATTGTCCCCTATGGCCTTGATCACACGGAAGGGACTATCTCTACGTGGTGCCAACTTGTGCTTACGACGCGATGGGAATCTCTATTTTCGCATGTGCACCCAGACGAGATCCTCGGGTGCAAAAATGATGCGTCGTCGTCCAGTGTTCTTCTGTGAGTCATACTGTGCGGCTCTTCTCTCCAATTGGGCTTTAGTTCTGCGATGTAGCTCTTGGACTTGCTCTGCGTGATTGGAGGCGGAGACATGCACTGGGTCGCGGAGAGGACGCGGCGACAAATCCAGTGGTGTCAAGGGGTTCATGCCATACACCACTTCGAACGGTGTCAACTTGGTCGCCGTGTGCCTGCATCTATTGTAACAAAATTCGACAATTGATAGTAAGTCCTCCCAACGCTTAGGGTTGGCTTTGAGCATCGTGCGAAGGAGGGCTCCTAGAGTTCTATTTGTGACCTCCGTTTGGCCATCGGTTTGGGGGTGGTAGCTAGTCGAGAATAGGAGTTTGGTCCCTAGCTTTCCCCAAAGAGTTCTCCAAAAATGACCAACGAACTTAGAATCCCTATCACTAACTATGGTACGCGGGACTCCATGAAGACGCACCACATGCTCAAAGAATAGATCAACAATCTCACTAGCACTATGGGTGGTCTTACAAGCTATAAAATGTGCCATCTTAGAAAATCTATCTACGACCACAAAAATAGAGTCTTTACCTCATCTAGAGAGGGGAAAACCCGTGATGAAATCCATAGACAAATCTTCCCAGGGGGCACTAGGAATGGGTAAAGGAGTGTAGAGGCCGTGAGGACTAGACTTGGCTTTGGCTCTCTGGATCTCTGGCACATAACACAACTTCTACAAAACGTAGTCACTTGGTGGGTCATGTTAGGCCAAAAGAAATGTTCTCTAAGCGCGTCTAAAGTTTTCCTAATCCCAAAATGACCACGACTTGCATGTGCTTCCTCAATCAATAGGAGCCTAATGGAGGATCTAGGAATGCAAAGACGACTAGCCTTGTATAAATAACCCTCAGAAAGGAAAAAGGTCTCAAACTCACGCGATCTCAGGCAATGCTCAAGAATAGGGGCAAAGAAAGGGTCACTAGCGTATAATTCCTTAATCAAAGCAAAACCCAGAATTTTAGTTTGCACTTGAGTCAAGAGGACATACCTGCGAGAGAGCGCGTCGGCGACAATGTTGTCCTTTCCCTTTTTGTGGACCACGGCATAAGGAAAAGTCTCCAGAAACTCCACCCAGCGTCGTTGTGGATGACAAACTCTCGCGGCCAAAGGTACAATTGCCAATTCTTCAGCACGCAGACTAATGCATAAAGCTCTTTGTCGTAGGTGGGGTAATTGAGCGTGGCCCCTGTGAGCTTCTCACTAAAGTAAGCAATTGGCCTCTTCTCTTGGTGTAGCACACCACAAATTCCTATGTCGGAGGCATCACACTCCACTTTCAAGTGTTTGGTCAAATCTGAGAGTTGGAGCAAAGGAGCTTGGCATAATGCGGTCTTCAAGGCCGAGAAGGCACGTTCATGATACTCATCCCACAAAACTGTGCTTTCTTTCTTGGTGAGCTCATGGAGTAGAGCTGCAATATAGGAAAAGTCGCGTACAAAACGCCTATAAAATCCCACGAGGCCTAGAAAGCTTCGCACTTGTGTCGGTGTCGTAGGCGTTGGCCAGTCTGTGATGGCCGCGATCTTCTCGTTGTCAACGCGCAAACCATCACTACTCATAATGTAGCCCAGAAAGTTGGTGGACTCGGAGCAAAAGGAGCACTTTGCCAGATTGGCAAACAGGCTCTCGTGTCGAAGGCACTCGAGCACTTGGCGAAGGTGATCGACATGGTCTTTTAGGCTTCGTGAATACACAAGGATGTCATCGAAATAAACGACAACAAACTTGCCAAGGAAAGATCTCAACACGTGGTTCATCACGCGCATGAAGGTGCTGGGCGCGTTCGTGAGCCCAAAGGGCATGACAAGCCACTCGTAGAGCCTATACTTTGTTTTGAACGCGGTCTTCCACTCATCACCTTCTTTCATTCTGATTTGGTGATAACCACTCTTCAAATGAATCTTATAGGGGAAAGAGATTCCCTTACGTACCCGCGATCCAACAATTCTTGGACTTGGCGCTGTAGCTCTTTGGTCTCCTCTAGACCAGCTCTATACGCAGTGCGGTTTGGCAAAGAAGCACCTGGCATAAGGTCAATTTGGTGCTCAATGCCTCTCAGAGGAGGTAGTCCTTGTGGCAACTCGTCTGGGAATACGTCGGTGAACGCGGCTAGCAACTTCGCGATCTCTGGTGGCAAAGGCGCGTGCGTCGACGATGCCGGAATGCAGGGAGTTGGCACAAGCAGAAAACATGGAGTCTTCCCAATAAAACAAGCAGTGAGGTCATTGGGCCTGGCCAAAAGAACGCGTTTCTCACAGGTGCCCTGCAAAGGACGCGCTGGTGGCAACGTATCGGCGAGCTATGGGGCATGCGGTGTCCCAGTTGTGGCATGGTGTGTCTTCTTGCCATGGCCTGGAGAAGACGAATTGTTTCCAGATTTGGAGGATTTTTGCCTCTGTAGTGCCTCTGGACACTCGTGTGACCTAGTCGACGTGGCCTCTATGGCCTTATGGCGATCGCGTTCTACCTGGTCCTGCAAGATCTCATGGGGAGACATTGGATGCAAAGTGATGCGCTTCCCGTAGTAATTGAACACATCAGTGTTCAAATAGCCATCATGGAGCACGTGTCTGTCAAATTGCCATGGGCGCCCAAGCAAAATATGGGTGGCATCCATTGCAATGACATCACAAAGAATAGAATCACAGTATTGCCCTATGGAAAAAGAAATTAAACATTGGCGAGATACTGTGTTACCTGGACTTGAAGAAATCCATTGGAGGGCATAAGGTTGTGGATGAGGCGTCGTAGGCAAGTTGAAGTGCTTGACGACCTTCTCATTCACAATATTGGCACAAGATCATCCATCAATGATTACACTCAAGGAAGCTGTTTGGACTAGAGACCTTGTGTGAAACAAGTTCTCTCGTTGATCGTGTAAGTTGGCTTCCTTGACGGTGAGGAGACGACGCGTCACCAAGGTCAATGGTGTGCCCGCGTGCAAAGAAGCGGGTTCGCAGTCATACGCTTGTTCGTCCACTTCTTCGTTGCCTTCAGTGATCGCGTCAAGTGTGGCCTCCTGGTCTTCACAAGATTCGTAGCCGGCGGCGGCTGTGGAGAACAACACCTTGCGAGAATTGGGGCAATCCTTCTTGTAGTGGCCTCTTCCACCACATTTGTAACACTCAATATCACGCGCGCGATCGTTGCCCACTGGAGCCTGTTTTGGCGCGTTCTGGCGCGGCGCGTTGGTCGGATGCAGTGGCTTGGCCTTGGGGGCTTCGCTTGACGCGGATGTGGTAGAGGCACTAGGGCGAACATTAGAATGTGGTAGAGGCACTATCGCGTTGTTCGCGATCTTCAACCTATGTGGTCTAACTTTGGAAACTTTTTTTCTTTAATAGCTTTTCGATAGCTTTTTTTTTTAATATCCGAGATCTTATCTTTTGATATTTTCGGACTTGCAAAAGGAAACAAAATAAAAAGGTCTAAGTAACAAGAATATCACAAGTGTGATGTTAGATATAGGAGAGAGAAGATAAGATTTGATGATATCTTATTAGGAAATTGGTTAGCAACCTAAAAAGTAATATCTAGCAAACAAGGAAATTCTATCCATGCATGAAATAAGGAAACAAAATATCCTAGCATGCAAGAGAACAAAATTACCTAACACACCAAAACTTGGGGACAAGAAAAAATTTCGGTCAAGGTATTACCTTGTAGAAACCGAAGGTGAGCAAAGAATTGATTTTTTATGGTTTTTCTCTGTCTTTTCAGGCGAGTTTATACGAAACAAAAGATGGGGGAAAGAAAAAATTTCGTGAACATGAGTGAAACTTGAGTTCGTGACTTACAAGACTGCTGGGCTCTGAAACTAGTTGATGCGTCCTTGCCTCCTGTGACAAGTCGAATTGTAAAAGGTGATGCCTTTGGATCTAGTCTTGGTTGAGAAGTCACTCGGTGATGTGATTCTGTTGTGGAACGCGGTGATGGTGATGATCGCAAACGGAAGATCGCGATGATGGTGGCGATGGAAGCGAGTTGATGGGAAGGTGGATAGCGGTGGCGGAAGTGATTTGGTGAATGATAGAAGACTTGAAGAGACAAGTCTTTGGGTGTCGTAGCATCGACTAGGGATGAAGGAGATGTGAAGATAGACTTTGCTTGAGAAGATCAAGCGTTTGCCGTAGCGTCGGCGGCGGAGGGAATGGGGATGAGAGGGATATGGGTGACGTCCGTTCAAGGGAAGGAGGATAAACACTCGACTTAAAACCTTGAACTTCAACTTGAACGTAAGAAATAACGTTAACAAAGTCGGGTATAAATAGGGGGAGGTGAGACGTCGGATGGGCCGAGTCGAACCTCGTGGGCTAGCCCATGCAAGCATGCAAAAGGCACAAACCCTAAAAGATAAAATGACTGAAAGGAAACTATCTAAAATGCTATAAATAAGGAAACTATCTAAAATGCTATAAATAAGGAAACTATCTAAAACATTCTCGACATACCAAATATAGATAATGTTTTAAAAAGAATGTGTGAAGATTCTAACGCGTTGAAGGCTGTGAAGAAATCATCGCGTGAGAAGACGAAGTGTCAAAGTCTTCAGAAGAATGAGTTGTTTCACTCTCGATGGTGGCGAGGACGACGAGTCTTGGATTGTCGTCTGGGCTTCCTTGGCTGGCGACGGCGCATGCGATAAGTGACGCGACGGCGGCGGCGATGGCCTTGGACCGTGACCTTGTCATTAGGCCCTCTGAGCGTAGGCTCATGGCTTCTTCCTCGTCTTGGGCCGTCATGGGAGGCAGGGTCACATCACGTATTCCCTTAGCTCCTTGTAGTGTTGTGTAAGCAATCATGTGAGGTCCTCCAAGGTGATTGGCGTCTTGCCCGAAGGACGTGCCATAGTAACAACTAATTGCAGATAATCTAAGCTAAAACTACTCAAAGAAAACAACTTGTGATGTTAGTTAAACAAAACAACAAGAAAACATAATTTTCAAGGATCAAGAACTTCTTTCTTGAACCGCACGCTTCCCCTCTCCTTGTGGTCAGCCTTGGCCCTAGTGTTCCTCGTCCAAGAACCTTAGCTTGCGTCCTAGGGTGGTGTAGTCACGTGGTGATCTTTGCAAGCACACGGTAAGGACCAAGCTTGTTCTTGAGATCAAGCACAAGATAGTGTTGTTGGGGTTTTAAGGGATGGTTGGCTTCTCTCTAAGGTGAAGTCGTGAACACCAAGAAAAAGATCAAATCTTGCCAAATATGTTTAGATAAGATTAAGTTCAAGATAGACTTACACTAATGTAGTTATCTAGATTCTTGCTACAAGATGGACTTTCTTGATCTTCTTGGAAGGCTTTCTCAAGCCCTAGCAAGGGTCCCGTTGGGTTTTCTCAAGCTTCTCGCAAGGGTCCCTTGGGTTGTCTCAAGCTAGGGAAAGGGTCATATTCTTCTTTCATTTGTACACGGCTAGGGCCTTGCCAACTAAGCCATTCAGCGTTGGGTTGTGTTTCTTTTTTTTTTTGCGAAGTGGCTAAGATACAATCTTGGAAGATCAAGATATAATTTTTCATCCAACCAGTAACAAGAAAATATTAACTACCAAAAGATATAATTAAATCCAAACATAATCTTATCTAATCAAATCTACAAAATAGAATATTGATCTTAAAGTGCTAACAACAAGAAAGATAAGATAAGGTTGTTATAAAAGATAAGATTTACCAAGATTTGATTGTTTCTTGGGGGCCAAGGCGTGGCAAGGGAATTCCTCCTCTCTCCCATCTCGGCCTTCTTACTTTTCTTTTGCAGCCCACTCCACCCCTTTATCTCATGCCCAAGTATGTTGGTGGCGGTTCAGTTTGGTGGCTTGGCGCGCAAGGCACGGCTGCACATTCTAAGGTGAGTTGGTTGGAGGATGTGGTCCGCATGGCTTGGGACCTCCCATCTTTGTAGGGCTTCGGCTGATGTTTTGTAGGGTCACAAAGAGGATTTTTGTAGACCCCTTTCCAAAGGAAAATTCAGCCCCTTTCTAGCAAGGTATGGTAGGATCAACACAATCTCTAGAGTTTGAAATCAAGACAAGCAATGTTTTTAGACTTACCTCGAGCAAGCTCTGATACCAAATGATGCATTTCTCCTAAGGATTCGTGCTCTGGTTCAAGGAAAGTCACCTTAAAATCCACGTTCTTGATGTTCTTGATTTCGGTGGCAAGATAGTAACAAGAATGGTTCTTTTTTGTGAGATTTTGGGTTTTAAAATCCAAGAAAGAAAAATGGATAAGCAACTCTCCTCTTTTGGAAATGACTCACCAAGGGATTCGAGAAGATGAAGATTCAAGCTAAGAATATTACGCACCAGAGCCTAATCAACATGTTTTGGATATTACTCACCAAGACACACAAGCGAAAGAAAGCTGGGATATTACTCACCCAGATTCAAACACTCAATGAACAAAGAAGCTCAAATTTAATTGAAGAACTTAATATTCTGTATTCAAATTAATCAAATCTTGCCAAAAATGAAATGTTAAAACCCTACTTATAGTCTCAAATGTCACAAAAGTTATCTTGCAAGAAAAACAATAAAAAATCTTGATTTTGTGATAAGCGGATCTTCCAACTCGTAACTCCATTTAAACTAATTTTTGGACACATTCAACATACGCAAACTAAAAAATTCATATACAAAATTCAGTCAAATCAACCAAACCAATTGAGAGAACGGCCATCAACAAGATTTTCTCTTAAAGATAGAATTTCCTTAAAACATAGATCGTGGAATGTGATATCTTTCACCTCCGAAGTCCGCTTGACCTGAAATTTAGATAGCTTTCCATTAATCCCATGAACAAGAACATAACCAAATATCAGCCCAATCCACCAAGCCAATTGGTATCTCCGCTCTGCCCTAGTTTGGGTCCCGTCGCCGAGCCGCATGGATGCTCCTCTAGCCACCTCACCAAGCTCTTCTCCTCCTATTGGTACCTTATTTGGTAAATCCTTCAAATGACTCCTTATGAGGATTGGAACTTATGAGGACTAATTTGAATGATTTTTGCGTGGTGGGGTTGAGAAACCCTAGCTTGAAGCACGTCGACGGCTACGTAGTCACTCTTCTAGGCTTGGCTCGTTTCTTGGCTTTGTCTTGTAGCTTGATGGGAATCCATATCACATCATGTTATATAATGGGATTAAAGAGAGACATGCAAGTAATGTTGTTTTTGTTTTAAAGGATAGTGCGGGAAGATATCTTTACACACAAGATGAGATTGAGGCTATATTCCTACAATTTATATAACCTAGATAATTGAATACTTTTAATATAATCCATCATGTATAATTCATAACACCACATTTTTAAATACACATATTTATGATAAGATTGTCATTATAATAACCAAATAATGTAGGAATAAGATTTTATGGTCTTGACCTTTTTCTTGATTGTAAATATGAAGCCGATCAATTTTCAATCTATTATAATTATAATGCAATGATCTTCACTTGATTTAAATTGTTTTGGCCTGGTTTGATAAAAAAGAGAAAAATAAATAAATCCAAACTTAGTAATTATATTATTTTATATCATATAAAAATTTAAATAAAAAATCACAACCATTTGTTTTTGGATTAGCTTTCAATTTAGAATAATATCATTCTCAAATTGTAAACAAATCTGTTTAGAAGGAAATAAAAAATATATTTTTTTAAAAAAAATATGATTGGCATGTTAAAAGGTACGCGGTGGTGAAGACACGTAACATGTAGTAAATGTGATGTGACTATGTCCCATCATGAAGGCCTTGACACCCAAGTCGCCGCAGCGGCCGCCACTCCTATGCCATCCTCGGCGCCATGCAAGCCACCCAAGCCCACCACATTATCCCAACGACTTCCCTCGGACACCACGGCTCCCAAAAACTCCCTCGGCCATGATGAGTTGATCCAGCCCAAGTGCGCCGTAGAAGATTTGCCGAGGCTTAAAGATGGCCGCACTTCATTGCCCGTGCCCGACACTTCCATGGCACCATCAGCCACTCCACATGTTGACCCACACACCCAAGCCCCACAACACTCCTCAAGCCATAGGAAGGGTCCTCAATCAGGTGTGTCCGGTGAAAGTCCAAATGAGCCTCACCAACGCCGCTCACCTTACCCCACACGCGGTGCCACTAGGGTTCCACCCTTGGACATTGACGATGAGCTACCACCCGAGGCTATCGCGCGTGCGCGAGCCAAAGAACTTCATGCCAAGCTCAAGAGGGGACTCCTAAGCCTTGAAGCGTCGAGCCATGATCATGTTGACTCGATGACTTTGCTCATGACGCACCAGGCTGCATAGAAGACAAACCGCCAACGCGTCTCATGCTTCTTCAAGACATTCATAGATGCGTCTTCTATTTTTAATTCTAGCTTATTATATGCATCTTAATTACTTTTAAGACTTCTTTAAATTATAAGAAAGTTTGGTAGGGGAAGAGTTATAGTGTGGTCATATGAAAGGTTGGTTGTGTAACTCATTTTGAGGCCTTTATAAGGTCGTGTCTTCTTCCATGTAATACTCATTTTTCAACTTAATAAAACATCTCAAGAAATGCTTTGTTTTCCCTTGAAAACTCCAGCAAGAAACTGTTCGTGTGTGGAATCGAACAACCTCTTTGATCTTCCACTTCGGGTGTGTTATATCCCCTAGTCTTAGATCAACTTGTTCTTCCTTTTGTGGTGTGTTGCATTACTCAAGAAAGTTTACTTATCCCCTATATCACTCCAGCAAACCGATCTCCCTTCATCCTTTCCATCTTCCCCTCGTTTCCCCTCGAAATCTTCTCAAAAAGACCCAACTGCAGCAAGTCCTTGGAACCCTTTTGTTTGGTTGCATTCCTTGGCGTTTTCCTTGCACCGAGGCCAAAGAGATCGTCGATCCTATCATGTGGTATCAGAGTCATGCAAGGTAAACACTCGAAACTTGATTTTAAACGTTGATCTTAGTTCAAGTTGCAAGCCTTCATGCTCTTTCGTGTCTTGTTGCATCAAGTTGTTGTTAAACTTGGCTGAATTTGCAGTTGTGTTGGACATGTTTTGGTTGCTGGGAACACTCCTAATTTTTTATCCTCCTAAAGGTTGAAGACAACCCCTGAATTGCCCAAAACCGCCAGCCTTTTAATTGTTGTCACGTGCCAAACGTCTTGGCTTTACCCCCCTTTTTAATCAGCCTTAGTTACTAGCTTGTCTTTTATTTTATTTTCTCGCTGCAATTAATTTGTTTGGCTTGTGGAATTTCTTATGACTAAAACTGAACCAATCAAGCAGCAAGGATACGGGAAAGGCCTTGCTTCTCACGTTTTTACTTTTCTTGCTTTTGTTATATGTAATCGATTGCAGTTATAAAAAAAAGACGATTGATCTTGTTGTGTTTCCAAGTTATAGACTAAAGTTTCTAGCTAAGATAAACTCGAGAAAAAAAGCCAAGAGCCAGAAAGAGTCGAGTAAACAAATTGTAATCTAAACAAGCTCGAGAAAGAGTGGCGGCCAGAAAGAAACGAGCCAAGTGAGCTTGAGAAGTTAAGTGCTTAGTAGCTTCCTTAACACTTGTGTTGGTTCGTGTTTAGCCAAGAGTTTTCATGAGTTCATTCAAGTTAGTGTGGCTTGTTTTTGCTTGATTGAGTCTACCCTAAGCTACCCTAAAACTTGAGAGCTTCCAACCTGAATTTTGTGAAACTATATAATCAAAGTTTGGCACTTGTTGGTTCGAAGTTCCACTGGTTGATTGCTTTCTCATTATTTCTTGTGTGCTTGGTATTTTGCTTCGGTTGCTAACCTGCAAGGGGAGTACCATGGAATCCTCTGATAAGCAAAAAAGAATTTCCATCAACGATCCCACACCCACCCTACCAGTTACTATAGAGACTCTCCTAAAAGCCTTCTAAACAAGCAAGGAAGAGCAACAAGAGCATGTGCGGCAACAAATCCAAGAAGTGAGGGCGGAGACCGCGGCATTCATGAAAAGTATGGAGGACAAGATAGAGCACTCCCTCAGTTGGATGAGACCAGGTGGGTAGCGTGAAGAAGGCTACTCTATCCATTCACCACGCCATGATTGAGATAATCTCGGGGCTATGCCGAATGCCTTCTCCAGGATGGCGCTCAATGAGGAAGCTGCCACGTCCCAAGCTCTTCATGCTGCCACCACTCGCCAAGAGCAAGGTTTGGGTGAGGATCACCATTCTAATGTCAATTCATACCCTCCTATTCGCACTAACTATGCAGGTATTGGCTCAAGAAATACCCCACCCCGGCCCTTCTTTTGGCCATCTCCCTTGCCAAGGAGGAATGTGCCAAGGAATCCACCGCCTAAAGACCACCCTAGGGAGAGATTAGGCCAGTTCCAAAGGGGCCAACGTCAGGACCCGCGAGGATACTTTGAGGATGACTATGAGAGACCCCAAGGGATGGAGCAATACCATGGTGTGAAGGTTCAAGTTCCTACATATGTCGGCTCGTCGGATGTTGTTACATACTTGGATTGGGAGTCCAAGGCCGAGTCAGTTTTTGATTTCTATAACTATGGAGATGTTTAACGTGTTTCCCTTGCTACCATCAACTTCACGGACTTTGCATATCAATGGTGGCAAGAAGAGAAGGGGGAGCGTGTGTATGGAGGATATCCAACCATTGAGAATTGGGGAGAGCTCAAGGCTGTCTTGAGAGCTCGTTTTGTACCAAATGACAACTTGGCTCGCATCCATGTCAAGCTTGATCGCATCAAGCAAGGTCCAAGAAGCCCGGATGAGTTTTATAAGGAACTTAGAACTCTTTTGTTTAGATCCGACATCAAATTTCCTGAGGAGTATGTAATTTCTAAATTTGTTGGTGACTTGAATTCTGATTTGGATAACATTATGGAGAACCAACGATTTGTTAGGGGCACACCAATTGAGGAAGTCCTCCATTATGTCAACCATGTGTATGGCAATTTGCAGAAGAAGACGACTAGCTCAAGCTCATGTCCATGGCCCACGTCAAACTCCAGCTTCACTAATGCTCAACCTAGGCGACAAGAGCCAAGAGTGGAGCCTTACAAGAGCCAGCCAAGGAAGGAAGTGCCACCACCACTACCTATGAAGGAAGGAGAATCTCGTACTAGGGATTTGACGTGCTTCAAGTGTCTAGGCCGTGGACACTTTGCCAAGGACTGCCCAACCAAGAGGCAAGTGTTGCTCAACACTCATGGAGAATATGAATCCAATGATGAGCCGTTGGAGGAGGTCGTGAAGGAAGAAGGACAAGAAGTGGAAGAGCTCCATGTAGAGGCTGATGTGGGAGATTGCTTTGTTGTCAAATGCACCTTGGTTGCCAATGAAGCCCCAAGCATCCCTAATCAACGTGTGACCATCTTCCACATGAGGTGCTTCATCCAAGGTAAAGTTTGTAGTATGATTATAGATGGTGGCTCATGTTGCAACATAATTGATCAAGAGGTAGTCACCCGCTTTAATCTTTCAGCTACACCTCATCTTCAACCCTATACATTGTGTTGGCTTAACTCTTCTACTCCTCTCAAAGTCAAAGAACAGGCCAAGGTTAAATTTACAATTAGAGGCTATGAGGATGAAGTCATATGTGACGTAGTGTCCATGACTACTTGCCACATCTTACTTGGTAGGCCATGGTAATTTGATAGGGTGTCATACACCATGGGGTTACAAACGAATACTCCTTCCATTTGAGGGGTAAGCAGATCACCCTCCATCCCTTAGCACCTTATGAGATCATGGTTGATCACGTAGAAAGGGAACAAAGGAGGCTTGCCAAGGAGAAGGAAGTCATGGCCAAGGGCAAGAAACTAGCCATAGGAAGCAAAGGAGGCGCATCCAACCACATGCTTCTAGCCAAGCCAAAAGAAGTGGTTCACGCAATCCAGGGAAGTAAAGTTTGCTTTCTCCTTATATTCAAAGATACATTGTTTACTTCTCAAGAGCTAAATGATATTCCTCCTCCTATTGCTCGTATTTTGCAGGGCTTTGAAGATTTATTCCAAGAAGAAATTCCTCGTGGACTGCCACCGATTAGAGGGATAGAACATCAAATTGACTTCATACCCGGGGCAACACTTCCAAATCGAGCTGCCTATAGAGCCAATCCAGAAGAGACAAAGGAGCTCCAAAAACAAGTGCAAGAGTTGCTTGACAAAGGCTATGTGAGGGAAAGTCTTAGTCCATACGCCGTTCCTGTCATCTTGGTCCCAAAGAAAGATGGGACTTGGATGATGTGTGTTGATTGTCGGGCCATCAACAACATTACCATCAAGTATCGACATCCAATTCCTAGGCTTGAGGATAAGCTTGATGAGCTTCATGGGGCAAGCATTTTCTCCAAGATAGATCTAAAAAGTGGCTACCACTAAATAAGGATGAAGGAGGGCGACGAGTGGAAAACCGCCTTCAAAACCAAGTACGGCTTGTATGAATGGATGGTCATGCCATTTGGGCTCACCAATGCCCCAAGACATTCATGAGGTTAATGAATCATGTTCTACGGCCTTTTCTTGGTAAATTTGTGGTAGTTTGCTTTGATGACATCTTTGTAATACCCCTCATTTTAGTAAAGAGTATTTTGGTAATTTTCCAAACTCTCGTACTATAGTCGGATTATTTTCAGAGGAGTTTGGATTTTCTGTAAAATCCTTGATCTCCGTAATAATTCCTTGAGTGGTATAAAATACATTCGATGTATTTTCGGGACTTAGAATATTTGTTTGGGTACAAACATATAGTTTCCGGGGTTAAAACCACGCCCATACATATTCCCGGACAAAAGTGGGCAAAAGAGGCCGAAATTGGCCTTGACCGCACCCGCGGTCAGGCACCGCACCCCGCGGTGGCGGTCGTGTGCTGGACGAGGCTTGCCGGCATGGGTGACGCGTGTCCTTCGTCGTGGCGGTCGTCTGCTCCTTGGTCGGGGTGACTCTCCTACTTGCTTGAGCTCCTTGCTTGGGCCTATAAAAGGGAGGATCTGGAGAGGAGATTAATGCACAGCTGAAGCAAGCTCTCTCCCTCTCAAATCTCTCATCTCCATTTTCGCCGGAATTTCTTCAAGCTCGTCGGAGTTGTCACCGGAGCTTCCTTTGTTGATATAAGTACTCTCAAAGTGGTGTTTAGAAGTGCAAAGGATTTGGAGATCGAATCCCATCCAAATCGAAGCCAAACGCGTCGATCTAGGTGAGTTCCCGTCGTCGTCGTCTCGCCACTGTAACGCCACCGCACCCACGGTCAAGGCCGGCGCACCCGCGGTGGGCTGGGCTCGTGGTGTAGCTTTGGGCCTTGTGGTCTCGAGCGAGGCTTTGTTCCTTCGATTCCTTTCGTCTCTTCTTAGATTCGTATATTTGGTTATCGAATCTAACTTAGGGTCTCGTTATGAGTCGTTCCGTAGGGATTTGTTAGCCAAGATTTGTCCCTACTTCAGACCCAGAACTCTTCATCTCTAAGCTTTGTTCAAGCTTTCGTCTGATCTAAGGCAAGTGGCGGTTCGCTCTTGCTTATCATTCCATATTTATATTGATTATCAATTGTTTAATTGTTAATTAATTTGGGATGAATATTGTTTTCGTCTGAGAACAGTTTTGATAATTGTATGTGATTTAAAAAGAGATATTATAATAGGTTGTATATATTGCTAGAAACAACGCTATTATATATATATATATATGATTGAAATATAGATATTATAATAGGTTGTATATATTGCTAGAAACAACGCTATTATATCTGTTATTGGCCTCGATGGCTTTGATGTGAATTATTGCTCTTATGTTTTAACTGTTTAGTTAGAACGAGTATTCGTAGGAACACTATGTACCTTGCGAGGTTTAGTGGTTTCTTGATAATGGTGCTAGGAGGATTTTCCCCAGTATCTTCGGTCATGACCTTACCCTTACTCAGGGTATGTGCACACAGTTGGTGCCGCCATTTGGGATGTATTCCCTTTGATATCTCTTGTGAGGAGATCCGATATCTCTTGTAAAGAGATCTTAAAAGCTTATAACGTAAAATGTACGTTTTGGAATTAAATAAGATAAGTGCTTTAGTGTACATAATTAATATATCTTCAGACGAGTAGTGCAGCTAGGAAGTAGTGCAGCTAGGAAACTCGTCTAGACTTTGGTCAGAGTAAAGTTCTCTTTCCAATCTGAATTCGCATTGTGCGGTGAGGTTGGTCGTGAACCGAAACACCAAGTCAGTTTTAAAACGCTTGTGTGAAATTGATGTTCCCAAGCACTTGTCATACTTTCCGATAAGACTCAATCTTTTGGAGTCTTCTCTTCATATGTTTCCGTAAGACTCATTCTTTCAGAGTCCTTTCTCTTGATCATGACTTTTCGTATATTTCAGTAGGAGTATGATGGTTGACTATCGTCATCGACTTTTATTCGAGAAGCGATGAGTCTAACCTAATACAACTACTTAGAACCTTTCTGTTTTACCCTTGCATAGTCTTTCATTAGACTAACCAACCGGTTATATTCCCTTGCATGGTTGGCTGGTGTCATCCGTCTCATACGGCATATCAGATAAACTGCAGTTCCAATGAAGGCTAGAAACGACAATGATGGCAGTTGGAATTTTTAAGAGTTTTACCAGGTTGAGATTCCTTGGCGAGTGATCGTTTAGATCAAGACCCTTGTGTCCTTTATGTATTAAGACTTCTACTGTAATATATTTGATTATGTATTTTGAATCATGGATGTAATTTCGAAACATTTGCTTTAATCAAAAGTTATGATATTTTGTATTATAGCTGTTGTTTTATGATTTATATAAACGGGTTAAGCCTGGGGTGGCTTTGGATGTGAAATCCGAGGTCACTGGCGGTAATACCTTTCAAGGATATATATTTGGGGGTGTTACAGATTTGGTATCAGAGCCGATTTTTTTTTTAAAACGGGTGGGTTTTAAAACATTTTCTTAGAACGAAAATTTTTATAAACCGTTTACTCGTTTGAAACTGAGAAATGTTTTCGAAGGCTCTGAATTTCCAAGTGAAATTTTTATTCTTCCAATCTAGTCGTGCCTTTTCTTTAGTCTGATATGAAAGCGAGCTTCTATATTTAGAAAGACTAACTCTCTTCTCGTCGCCCGTAGATATGGGTGCATTCTGTTCTCTTCAAAGGAACTCGGAAGAAGTCGAGGTGGCTCCACCATCTCTAGTGAGGCTTGAGTTCCCGGTTCCCCTGCGATGTTTTAAGGTCGGGGAACCCAGTAGTCCACCTGAGGAGGTGAAGACCGTACTCCCTGAGTCGGTAGTATTAGTGTCCAATAATATCGAGGTTCTTGTGGCAGAGCCCGAAGAGGAGCCAAGGGAGGACACTGAGGATGAAGAGGAGTTGTCAAGGTACGCAAGAGGGTACTACGACGATGACTTCATGATCGAGTCATATCCCGAGGAAGATCCGAAGGAGGATCCGGAGGAGGAGGAGGACCTCGAGGGTCAGGGCTACGAGTCCAATGGCCTAGAACACTTGCTGGTAGACTATGAGGACCCAGGGGTGCAGTTCGTTCCCCCTAGTCCGGAGTTGCCACCTGAGCGGGAGAATTTACCATTATCTCCTGCCACTTGGGAGGCGATTAGTGCTGAAGCGCATCGCCAGGTGGATGAGACGATTGAACGTACTCGTTTGAGGGAAAGGCCATGGGAGTCGATGGGTACACCAGTTGTAGTCCCGACCTCAACAGACCAGGCCAAGACCCCAATTGCAGGAGGGACGACTAGAGGAGTGGTCGTTCGCCCTAAATGACATGGAGGAGAGGACCTTCGAGACTGAGGTCGGTCTCACCCGAATGATCGGGGATGTCCGCGAACTCCAGGAGTACATCCGCCAAGCAAGATTGCTACTCGATCCTTTGTACGAGGTGATTAGGGCAGACTTCCAACCAGGATTTCTGGAGGAGTTTTGCCAATCACCGGGATCTGATGAGATTGGTCAGTGTGTTTCCGTGCCTAGAGTAAGGCCGAGGACACCAGGACCAAGGGATGAGCCGTATGCTCCAGGACCGAGCAGGGTGAGAAGTTTATCGCCAGACTCCAATGGTAAACCCCGTTCGAAGAAACCGTGTATGAGGAGTTGAGATTACAGGAAATGTTTCAGGGCACCATGATTAGGGCCAATGCTAAATTAGCAGTTTCCTTCCTAGTATTTCAGTGTTCGTTTTGATGGAACAGTAATCTCCGAGCAATTTTGTCTTGTCCCTCGGGAGATCCCTTTTGTAGAACCTAGTAACTCAGTTCGAGTTTACCAATAAAAATTACCAAGTTTGATCAATTCTAAGTTGATTTTATTACATTGAGTATATTGGAATAATATTAATATAATAAAATACTTGGAATTTGATCGGTAAACAGATGGTGAACACAAGAACACTATTCATGCTGGTGTTGGGCCAAGCAATGACCCTAGACCAAATGTTAGAAATGTCGCAAACCCTGTGGAGGAACACGAGTCGGTTTCTCACAACAATCCTAGAGGCAGTGACCAAGCTCAGGTCAACGCTCCAGTGGTATTTGACGCCACAGTGATAAGGCGTTGTCGTGACACCTTAAACAAAATAATCCTAACAAACCTAAACAAGTAGTAGAGGCAAGCAAGGGTCGATCCCACAGGGAAGATCTGATGCAGTATGCAAGTGTGAATGACAAGTAACACGAACGGGGGGTTTAGTTATCAAGAGAACACAAAGCAAGCAAAGAAAACAAGTTTGGTTTAGTTGAGGAAATATAATGAGGGAAAGTAGTCCTACTAGAGCGAGATCCACAATACAGAGATATAATTTGATCACAGAAATCTATTTAATCCAAGTTCTTTCATTATCCTTATAGTTGTTCCCACCCTGATCTTAAGTACTATTGATTCTCACAGTTGTCAATAGACTTATTACTATGCCAATGATAAAATACCACTGATTCTCACAGTTGTCAGTATACTTTACCATCAACACAGCAATAGCAATGCACACAAGGATATAGGATACATGCAAATAGAAGGACGTACTAATACTCGCATGCAACTGATTCTCACTCACGATTGTACGCTCGGAACCCCTATACGCACAATCGTGTTTGCCACTAGATATGCACTCGGAACCCCTATATGCAATCCTAGCAATTGATAAAAAGCATTCAACCTAGTTGATCAGGCTAAGAAGAACAACAAGAAATCAATAATCAATATAACCAAGAGAATCAAACCAACACTTATAAGGATAAGAACAAGGAATAGAAATCTCACAAACACATCAAATGTACTGCTTCACACGTCTAGTAGAACAAGGGAAAGTTAGTTCTCCATCAAAGGGGATGAAAAACTCTAATGTGAAATAACGTCTGAAAAATCGTGTGTAGGTAAAAAGTCTCTAAGTGTCTCTCTATGCCTCTTAACCTAGAAAGAGGGCTTAAATAGTCTTAGGAAACTAGGTTAAACTAATGCAAACAATAAAGGAAACAGAATAATAATAAAATAAAATCTAAACGAAATAAAAGGAAAGTAACAGTCTTCTGGCGCGAGGCATTAAACACGGCCACCGCAGGGCGGTGAGATCCACCGCGGGGCTTCAGGCTCTCCACCGCTGGGTGGTGGCTTCTTCTGGCGCGAGGCTTCAACCTTCTCTGGGAGTCACCGCCGGGCCGCGGTGAATCTGGCGCGGGGCGGTGAGCTTACTCCTTCAGCTTCTTCAGCTCCTCTTCTTCTCTTCTACTGCTCTTCAATCCTACCAAGTGTTTGGTAGTCTTCTCCAAGTATGCTCCAGCAGCTCCATCTCCATCTCCATCTAAGCTGTAAATCCTGGGATATCTTCACTTCTCTCCACAACTTCCAAATCACAGACTTAGCCTAAAAACTCATCCAAAACTCCTCCAAATCATGCTAATAGTTGCTAGTAAAGGTGTATGAAATAACACCTATCACGCAGCAATAGAAGCTATTCGGGGAATTATAATGCAGGCATTCACCGATATCATGCGACCAATTGCGCCTCAGGCACAAGGCGTGCCAGTTCCTCCAGCGGTTCCTAGATTCGAGGAGCCAGATATCCATGTACCCCGAGAAGATATGGTCAGGAATAGAGGCAACTATGGCCGAGCACTGAAGGCCATAAGCTCTATGAGGCCTGATAGCTATGATGGGAAAGGAGAGCCAGTCAGGATGGCACATTGGTTCTCGCACATGGTGCGATTGTTCCGTAATGTTGAGTGCACTGAAGCTGAGAAGGTGCACATTGCTTCCCTTCAATTGAAGGAAGTGGCTAGTGAGTGGTGGGAAGGTACTGGTCTAGCTGATCACCCTGGTTTGAACTGGGGGATGTTCAAAGCCAAAATGACTGATCGTTTCTTCTCTCGAGCTATGAGGGAAGAAAAACATAAGGAGTTCCTCTATCCGAAGACGGATGGATTGAAAGTGACTGAGCTTGCGGCCAAGTTCAATCATCTGCTACAGTATGTTGGGCCGGAGGTGTCCAGCGATGAGCAAAAGATCTGGCATTTCCATGAATGGATGAACCCAGATATTAAGCCACTGATGGTACGTCACGGATGCTCTACTTTGGAGCAGTACGTGGACGCTGCCTACAAGTTGGAAGTGACTCTGGAGGAGTCAACAAAGAAGCGTAATCGCCAGAGGTCAATGCAGAACCAGTCTCAGGCGAGTGGATTTAAGCGTCCCGCGCCACCGTCTAACTTTGCCAAATCTGGCCGAACGAAAACGAATATGACTCATGGAGGGTCTACACAGTTTTCGGGTTAGGGCAAGAATCTGATCCAGTGCTACAACTGTGGCACATACGGGCACAAGAGCAATGAGTGTCCGAAGGAGAAGAAGACATGTTTTGGTTGTGAAAAGGTGGGGAATATGCAGACATTTTGTCCGCAGAGGAGGCAGAAAGGAGCTGAATCACAACAAGGGTCTGTTAATCAGAACAATCGACCCAGGTTTAGACCAGTGGAAGCCCCTAGTCCTTCAATGCAGACGACTGCGCAAAACAAGGGAAAAGCCCCAACTGCTTCTGGAAGTCAAGGTCAATGCCTTTATGAGATGTGTAAGGCGGATGGACCCAATGCTCCAATTGCTTAAGGTACTTTATACCTTCATTCTACTTCAGTATGTATATTGTTTGATTCGGGTGCTACCCATTCTTTTATTTCGGAGAATTGTGTTAGTAAGTTAGACTTAGTATGCAACGAGGTTGTGAACCTTTCGTTACGAATCTTCCTAATGGTGAACATTTAGTGGGCACCAAGCATCTGTCAGAATTTCCGATTACCATCCAGGGTAAGAAGTTCGAATAAGATTTGATATGTATAGCCATGGCTCCATACGACATTATTTTCGGTATGGATTGGCTGACGCGTCATGGGGCGGTAATCGATTTTAGTTCAAGGACTGTGACGGTGTCATGTAGGGGCCAGTATGTATGCAAGTTCAAGGGTCGGAATGACGCTGATAACGGCAGGCTTATCAATGTGATGGCTGCGTTTAAGCTACTTCGACAAGGATGCGTCAGGTACCTGTGCTATCTAGACAAGCCCAATATAGATGAGCCATTAGTTCTTGATATTCCTGTTATTTGTGAGTTCCCGAATGTCTTTCCGGAGGAGATTCTTGGTTTACCCCCGTATCGTGACGTGGAGTTTACAATTGATCTTGAGCCTGGTACCGCGCCAATTTTTAAAGCACCATACCGGATGGCTCCTGTTGAAATACAAGAGTTGAAGAAGCAACTCGAAGATCTTCTTGAGAAGGGTTATATAAGGCCGAGTGCATCGCCTTGGGGTGCTTCGGTCTTGTTCGTCAAGAAGAAGGATGGATCGTTCCGACTTTGTATCGACTATCGTGAGTTGAATAAGGTCACGATCAAGAATAAGTATCCATTGTCGAGGATTGATGATCTGTTGGATCAACTGCTGGGAGCAAAGGTCTTTTCCAAAATCGATCTGAGGTCTGGTTACCATCAGCTCAGGATTCGTGACGAGGATATTTCGAGGACTGCGTTCCGGACGAGATATGGTCACTACAAGTTCGTAGTCATGCCATTTGGACTTACCAATGCTCCAGTAGTCTTCATGGATCTGATGCATCGATGTTTTCACCAATACTTGGATAAGTTCGTAGTGGTCTTCATCGACGATATTTTAATTTATTCCCCGAGTGAGAAAGCTCACGAGGAACATCTTCGGATCACTTTGTCAGTCCTTAGACAAAATCAGCTGTATGCAAAATTGTCTAAGTGTGACTTCTGGATCAAAGAAGTGGCTTTTTTAGGCCATGTGATCAATGAAAATGGGGTTATGGTAGATCCCCTGAAGATTAAAGCGGTAGCAAATTGGAAGCGGCCTCAAAATGTGAAGGAGGTGCACAGTTTTCTTAGACTTGCTGGATATTATAGATGGTTCATGGAGAGATTTTCTAAAATCGCTCTACATATAACCGCTCCGCAAAGTCCATAAGAAGTTTGTCTAGGATGACAAGTGCGAGGCCAGTTTTCAAAAATTGAAACAGTGTCTGACCTCTACACCAGTGTTAGCACTATCGGAAGGAATGATGGTTATGTGGTCTATAGTGATGCTTCGAAGAGTGGGTTAGGATGCGTCTTGATGCAGAGAGGCAAGGTTATTGCATACGCATCTAGACAATTGAAGACCTATGAAGAAAACTATCCGACGCATGATCTGGAACTAGCAGCAGTAGTGTTTGCATTGAAGATTTGGAGACACTATCTCTATAGTGTGAGATGCCAAGTCTTCACTGACCATAAAAGTCTCAAGTACGTGCTCACTCAGAAGGAGCTAAATATGAGACAACGTCGCTGGCTAGAGTTACTCAAAGTCAAACGGATGCTATAAGGGTAATCATTGACAGGCTCACGAAGAGTACTCACTTCGTGGCTATCAAGTCAACTTGGGGAAACCAGAAGCTATCGGAAGTGTTCCTACACGAGATTATCCGTTTGCATGGTACTCCAAAGACCATTGTATCGGATAGTGATTGCAGAGTTATGTCGAGATTCTGAAAGAACTCCACAAGGCCATGGGAACCGAGTTGAGATTCAGTACTGCGTTTCATCCTCAGACGGATGAACAGTCTGAGAAGACCATCCAGACCTTGGAAGATATGCTAAGAGCTTGTACACTCGATCGTCCGACTAGCTGGGAGAACAGCCTGAGTCTGATTGAGTTCACATACAACAACAGTTGGCATGCTACTATTAAGATGGCTCCATTCGAGGTTGTGTACGGCCGAAGGTGCAGATCTCCGATTTGTTGGGATGAAAATGCCGACAAGGTTCTGCTCGGACCGGAGTTAGTCGAAAGGACTGCCTCAGACTTTGCTTTGATAAGACAAAGGATGTTGACAGCTCAGAGTCGACAGAAGTCTTACGCAGATCTGAAGCGTAGGAATGTCGAGTTTGAGGTTGGTGACAAGGTGTTTGTCAGAGTGTCGCCATCCAAGGGTGTGTTTAGGTTTGGTAAGCGTGGTAAGCTTAACCCTCGCTACGTGGGACCGTTTGAGATCCTTGATAGAGTGGGGTCTCTAGCGTATCGTTTGGCATTGCCGCCATCGGCACATCCAGTGCATAACGTGTTCCACGTATCTTTGTTGAGGAAGTACATACCAGATGAGTTTCATGTGCTGAGTTATGACGACATCGAGATTCAGACAAATGGTACCTACGAGGAGATACCGGTGTGTATTCTCGAACGCCGTGAGAAGCAGTTACGGAACAAGGTGGTACCATTGGTACGGATTTTGTGGTCCAAGTCAGGAACTGAAGAAGTTACTTGGGAAACCTGGGAAACGGAGGCGGATATGCTTAGACGTTTTCCCGAGCTATTTTCGGCCTAGTTTCGGGGTCGAAACCTTTTTAAGGGGGTAGTGTTGTAACGCCTCGCTTTTCTTTGGTTTATTCGGCCAAGTTTCGGGGTCGAAACTTTTTGTAAGGGGGAGATGATGCAATACCCCTCATTTTAGTAAAGAGTATTTTGGTAATTTTCCAAACTCTCGTACTGTAGTCGGATTATTTTCAGAGGAGTTCGGATTTTCTATAAAATCCTTGATCTCCGTAATAATTCCTTGAGTGGTATAAAATACATTCGATGTATTTTCGGGACTTAGAATATTTGTTTGGGTACAAACATATAATTTCCGGGGTTAAAACCACGCCCATACATGTTCCCGGACAAAAGTGGGCAAAAGAGGCCGAAATTGGCCTTGACCGCACCCGCGGTCAGGCACCGCACCCCGCGGTGGTGGTCGTGTGCTGGACGAGGCTTGCCGGCATGGGTGCCGTGTGTCCTTCGTCGTGGCGGTCGCCTGCTCCTTGGTCGGGGTGACTCTCATACTTGCTTGAGCTCCTTGCTTGAGCCTATAAAAGGGAGGATCTGGAGAGGAGATTAATGCACAGCTAAAGCAAGCTCTCTCCCTCTCAAATATCTCATCTCCATTTTCGCCGGAATTTCTTCAAGCTCGCCAGAGTTGTCATCGGAGCTTCCTTTGGTGATATAAGTACTCTCAAAGTGGTGTTTAGAAATGCAAAGGATTTGGAGATCGAAGCCCATCCAAATCGAAGCCAAACGCATCGATCTAGGTGAGTTCTCGTCGTCGTCTCGCCACTGTCAAGCCACCACACCCGTGGTCAAGGCCGGCGCACCCACGGTGGGCTGGGCTCGTGGTGTGGCTTTGGGCCTTGTGGTCTCGAGCGAGGCTTTGTTCCTTCGATTCCTTTCGTCTCTTCTTAGATTCGTATATTTGGTTATCGAATCTAACTTAGGGTCTCGTTATGGGTCGTTTCGTAGGGATTTGTTACCCAAGATTTGTCCCTACATCGGACCCAGAAACTCGTCATCTCTAAGCTTTGTTCAAGCTTTCGTCTGATCTAAGGCAAGTGGCGGTTCGCTCTTACTTATCATTCCATATTTATATTGATTATCAATTGTTTAATTGTTAATTAATTTGGGATGAATATTGTTTTCGCCTGAGAACAGTTTTGATAATTGTATGTGATTTAAAAAGAGATATTATAATAGGTTGTATATATTGCTAGAAACAACGCTATTATATATATATATATATATGATTGAAATACAGATATTATAATAGATTGTATATATTGCTAGAAACAACGCTATTATATCTGTTATTGGCCTCGATGGCTTTGATGTGAATTATTGCTCTTATGTTTTAACTGTTTAGTTAGAACGAGTATTTATAGGAACACTATGTACCTTGCGAGGTTTAGTGGTTTCTTGATAATGGTGCTAGGAGGATTTTCCCTAGTATCTTCGGTCATGACCTTAGCCTTACTCAGGGTATGTGCACACAGCTGGTGCCGCCATTTGGGATGTATTCTCTGGGATGTATTCCCTTTGATATCTCTTGTGAGGAGATCTGATATCTCTTGTGAAGAGATCTTAAAAGCTTATAACGTAAAATGTACGTTTTGGAATTAAATAAGATAAGTGCTTTAGTGCACATAATTAATATATCTTTAGACGAGTAGTGCAGCTAGGAAGTAGTGTAGCTAGGAAACTCGTCTAGACTTTGGTCAGAGTAAAGTTCTCTTTCCAATCTGAATTCACATTGTGCGGTGAGGTTGGTCGTGAACCGAAACACCAAGTCAGTTTTAAAATGCTTGTGTGAAATTGATGTTCCCAAGCACTTGTCATACTTTCCGATAAGACTCAACCTTTTGGAGTCTTCTCTTCATATGTTTCCGTAAGACTCATTCTTTCAGAGTCCTTTCTCTTGATCATGCCTTTTCGTATATTTCAGTAGGAGTATGATGGTTGACTATCGTCATCGACTTTTATTCGAGAAGCGATAAGTCTAACCTAATACGACTACTTAGAACCTTTCTGTTTTACCCTTACATAGTATTTCATTAGACTAACCAACCGGTTATATTCCCTTGCATGGTTGGCTGGTGTCATCCATCTCATACGGCACATCAGATAAACTGTAGTTCCAATGAAGGCTAGAAACGACAATGATGGCAGTTGGAATTTTTAAGAGTTTTACCAGGTTGAGATTCCTTGGCGAGTGATCGTTTAGATCAAGACCCTTGTGTCCTTTATGTATTAAGACTTTTGCTGTAATATATTTGATTACGTATTTTGAATCATGGATGTAATTCCGAAACATTTGCTTTAATCAAAAGTTATGATATTTTGTATTATAGCTGTTGTTTTATGATTTATATAAACGGGTTAAGCCTGGGGTGGCTTCGGATGTGAAATCTGATATCACTGGCGGTAATACCTTTCAAGGATATATATTTGGGGGTGTTACAATCTTAGTGTATAGTCATAACTTGCATGAGCATGTCAATCATCTTAGACAAGTGTTATAAGTGCTTAGGAGGGAAAAGTTGTATGCTAATTTCAAAAAGTATCATTTTTGCTCCGATCACATGGTGTTTCTAGGCTTTGTTGTGTGTAGGGAAGGCTTGAAAGTTGATGAGGAAAAGGTGAAAGCAATCCAGGAGTGGCCAACTCCCACCACCATGACTCAAGTGCGCGGTTTTCTTGGATTGGCTGGATTTTACCGAAGGTTTGTGAGGGATTTTAGCACATTGGCAACACCTCTCACCGAACTCATTAAGAAGAGTGTGGTCTTCAAATGGGAGGTTGCGCAAGAAGAAGCTTTTAAGGCTCTTAAGGAGAAGCTCACGCATGCACCACTCCTAGCCTTGCCAAACTTTGACAAGACCTTTGAGATCGAGTGTGACACATCCGGCATTGGTCTTGGAGGTGTGTTTATGCAAGAAGGCAAGCCAATTGCTTATTTTAGTGAAAAGCTAGGAGGAGCTGAGCTGAATTATCCTACATATGACAAAGAGTTATTGGCCCTAGTCCGAGTGTTCAAGGTATGGCAACACTACTTATTGCCAAGGGAATTTGTCATCCATTCGGACCATGAAGCATTGAAGTTCTTGAAGGGGCAAAGCAAACTGAATAAGAGGCATGCCAAATGGGTTGAATTCATCGAAGCTTTTCCCTATTTCATCAAGCATAAGAAGGGGAAATACAATGTGGTTGTCGATGCACTTTCAAGGCGGTATTCTCTCCTCTCCCTTTTGGATGCTAAATTGCTTGGATTCTCCTTTATGAAAGAACTTTATGCTAGTGATGCAGACTTTTGTGATATCTTTCATGCATTCATGTCAACAGGGAGTAAGGACCAATTCTATTTGCATGAGGGGTTTCTATTCATAGGGTATAAGTTATGTGTTCCTAAGGGATTGTCTAGGAGATTGTTGGTTCAAGAAGCCCACGGTGGGGGACTCATGGGACACTTTGGGGTGCTTAAAACCTTGCATACCCTTAAGGAGCATTTTTATTGGCCACGCATGCTTAGGTCAGTTGAGAAAATTTTGTGCATCATGTACCACTTGCTTGCGTGCTAAGTCTAAAGTCCAGTCTCATGGCCTATACACTCCCTTACCCATTCCCCAAGCCCCTTGGGAGGACATCTCTATGGACTTTGTCTTAGGGTTACCACGGTCTAAGAGAGGGAGGGATTCCATCTTTGTTGTGGTAGATAGATTCTCAAAAATGGCTCACTTCATTGTTTGCCACAAAATTGATGATGCTTCACATGTTGCTAATCTCTTCTTTGATCAAGTTGTGAGGTTATATGGTGTTCCTAGATCCATAGTCTCAGACCGAGATGTGAAGTTCTTGAGCTACTTTTAGAAGACTCTATGGGCCAAGCTTAGGACAAAACTTCTGTTCTCCACCACTTGTCATCCTCAAACGGATGGACAAACTGAGGTAGTAAACCGAACTCTTGGTGGATTGCTTAAATCTTTGTTGCAAACTAACTTGGGCAGGTGGGAAGAATGCCTCTCCTTCATAGAGTTTGCATACAATAGGTCGGTTCACTCAGCCACCAAACGCACGCCCTTTGAGGTGGTGTATGGTCGTAATCCTACCATTCCATTGGACCTCATGCCATATTCTACCAAGGACCGCGAGAGCAAAGAAGGAGTTGACCATGCTGTGAGGATTCAAAAGTTGCACGAGGACACAAGGCTGCAATTAGAGAAAAGGACCTTGCAATACATGAAGCAAGCCAACAAGGGTCGCAAGGAGGTGATCTTTGAGGCGGGAGACCTTGTATGGGTGCATTTGAGGAAGGAGCGGTTCCCCACCCTTCGCAATTCAAAGCTTAAACCTAGAGGAGATGGTCCATTTCAAGTGCCCGAGAAGATCAATGGCAATGCCTACAAAGCTGTGTAACTCATTTTGAGGCCTTTATAAGGCCGTGTCTTCTTCCATGTAAAACTCATCTTCCAGCTTAATAAAACATCTCAAGAAAGGCTTTGTGTTCCCTTGAAAACTCCAGCAAGAAATTGTTCGTGTGTGGCATCGAACAACCTCCTTGATCTTCCACTTCGGGTGTGTTATATCCCCTAGTCTTAGATCAACTTGTTCTTCCTTTTGTGGTGTGTTGTATCCACTCAAGAAAGTTCACTTATCCCCTATATCACTCCAGCAAATCGATCTCCCTTCATCCCCTCGTTTCCCCTCGAAATCCCCTCAAAAAGACCCAACCGCAGCAAGTCCTTGGAACCCTCTTGTTTGGCTGCATTCCTTGGCGTTTTCCTTGCACCGAGGCCAAAGAGATCATCGATCCTATCAGAATGTGCGTATTTTCGGAGGAGCATATAGTCTTAGAAGGTTCAGATTAAGTAATTATATGGTGGGTTGAACTTAGCTAGAAAATTTTGGACATATTTTGTTGTTGTCATTTATTATTTGGCATTTGCGGTTAGTTTATATGACATAATTGATATCAAGCCGGAAAAATTCAAATGGAACTCATAAATAATAAATTGGTAGTTAAACGATTGTCTATATACTTTAATTGATCAACTTTTTTTGTTACAATTTCTATTAAAGTTGTAAAGTAAATGTTAGAGGTTTGACTAGACTGATGACATGGCCAAAGAAAATATGTCATGTTATGAACCTATACAATCTATTTTTTTTCAATATCATAAGTCTGATCAAATTTCTAAAGTCAACGTCATTACTTTTACTAAAATTGTCACTTGAAAATTGAAATATTTCATTTTTCAGTATATATATAAGATAGATGTCTATAATTTGACACTAATTTACAATATATGAAGTTCATATAATTTTTTGTTAATAGTTTGTATTACTTAAAGATATTTTCTTATATCAATGGTTTGAAACAAGTAATTAACTCATACTTAAAAATAAAATAAAATTATTGAAAAAAAGCTTCGGGTACATCAACTAGTTATGAACTAATTCAAATCGATCATTTGGACTAATTTTACACTAAAAACTTCATCTTTTTTAGTTTTGTTAATTTGGATGTATATATTCATTAAAACAACGGTTTTTTCGCCTGATAACCCTGAGATATTGTTTAATTCGCATGGTACCCCAAAGTTTGTCATATTTCACATGGTAACCCCAAGGTTTAATTTGTTTTCACGAAATGTCCAAACGTTAACTTTTAACGAATGTCGTTAATTATCTTTAGAAAGAAAAGAAAATTCCTATTTCTAAAACAAAACACGGGAAAAAAATTGAGCTGGCGATGTTCATCAACAGGGTCTTTCATTGATCCCTTCTCCTTCATCAACGAGATCGTTGCCTTCTCCTTCATTGGGCGAGTCGCCCTTTGTGCGACGGCACCAACGACCTCTCCTCATATGAACAGACTCGTTCGAGTATCCAATGTACAAGCAGCGCCAACGGCTCCTCCTTGTCCTTCATCGCCTTCCTCTGAACATGCTCGTTCGAGCCTTTAGTATGAAGTCGGCGAAGTCGGCAAGCCTTGAATCTTGAAGACAAGTATGTAGATACAATCAATTTAATGGAGTTAGAGGATTTTAGAGATTTAGGGATTTTATGGTTTTACGGATTTGGTTGATTTTGGGGTTTTGGTAATTTAGGGATTTCAAGCTGCTAGTTCGTCTTTATACTTGCAAACTAATCATAAACCAATTTTTGGAAGGCTGTGAATTTCTGCTTAGTTTATACAGAAATGACTGACTTCAAGTGGAAGTCTATATGATACTTGTTAGTTTTGGAAGGCTATCGATTTTGAAATGAGTGACTTCAAGTGGAAGGCTATGTGATACTGAAATGAATGATTTCAAGCTGCCATGTGATACTTGTTAGTTTTGGAAGGCTATGGATTTTGGGGTACATTTTACACTGATAGACTGATAGTTAAGTACTTTTTTACTTTTAGATATGGTTAATTAAATACATACATGAAAAGCTTGGTGTAGCTATATGATTTTAGATGCTATAGAAGATGAGACAGATGCTCATTTTTTGCCCTTCCTATTTTCTAATGAACTAATGTTAGCAAAGTATACCTCAGAAGGATCAGATAGCATGTTGGTTCCTAGAAGTTATATGACAAGAAGTGAACCAAAATCATTCTCAAGTATGGTAAAGATTACATGGATAGATAACATTATAAAGATCGAACCAAAATCATTCCAAGTGCTTATTTATACAAATGAGTGGTTAATCGTCATTGGAAGGCTATGAATATTTGCTTATTTATATCATTATAATTTTTGTAAGGCTATGAATATGTGTTTAGTTATATCATTGCAATTTTCGGAAGGCTATGAATTTGCATGTGCTTGGTTATATCATTGCAATTTTTGTAAGGCTGTGTATTTGTGCTAAGTTTTGTGCTTAGTTGTTTTCTTGGTTCTTCTGGAAAGCTAAATGTGGTTTAGTTATACACTTATATTGCAAAAACAAAACAGTGTGATATTGTGAAGCAATTGTGGCTTGATAACATTTATTCAATGACTATAATAATGGGTCTAGTGCTTGATGAAGTCCATTATTTTGTTGTGATAATATTCAGTTCATGATATAACCTTACATATATACCTAGCCTATTAGCTCAATTGGTAGAGCGTTGTGTTTACACACACAAAGATATGGGTTCAAATCCCACATAGGCTATATAGATAATTTGTTGCTCTTGTTTGTACAAGTTTGGTAGTGTGGGGAAAAAGCTTTACAATGTCATATGCATAGCAGAAAAATATAATGAAGAAACACATCAACACAAGGGGAAAGTAGAAAATTAGCTTATGAGGGAGTCGAACCCACACCCACATGCTTAAGCACGTCGCTCTATCATTTGAGCTAATAAGCTTAACAAAAAAGCTATAAAATCAGTTTTGCTCCATGATTGATACTTTTCAAATGATAAAAATACAAAAACCTCAAATATTAAGTGAAAAATCCAAATACTTATACTTTCATGTTTTACTTACTAGATTGAGGTTGTGACAGTGATTAAATAATCATTCATGGGTTGTGACTTATAACACCATACCAAAGAACAATCCTATTGTAGCCACCACATTGAGAATCAAGGAGATGGATGTTTTAGATATCAGCCAGCATACAAGCTTCATAGAAATGTATGAGTAAATACCTTACATGATTAGAATAAGACATGATTAAACTGTTATGTTCATCAGCAAATGCATCCATTAAAACAAGGTGCCTACAAGTTTAAGGAATAAGGAAATAAAAAAACATATGGAAGGGGAAGGATAATGATAAGTACCCTAAGTTTTGTATATAATTAAGTCATGAAACATTGATGAAAAACAAATGATTAGTACCCTAAGTTTTGTTAAACAAACAGTCCTTTGTTCTCATAAATTGGGTGTTGACTGCTTTGTGGATCTCAAAAAGAGTATTTTGGATCCACATTATCTAGCTCTAGTCTACAGAGTTCACACTTCACACCCTTGCTCTCTTGCAAGAACAATAGCTCAATCCAAGGCACCATACTAATTACACAAATAAACTTGCAAAGAACATCAATATAGCCACTATTACAACTAGAGATGGAGCAATTTCTACATTGAACAACATGAAGCATTGAAAGACTATACTTACATGCATAAACCAAGCGCAAATAAGGATCTTCACATTGATCAACCAAATCCAACAGATGGCAATACTCCATCAGTTGTTACAACAACCAACTGAACTATCAATGCTCACTATTACAACCTATACACACAACTATAAATACATAAATATGGTCAACCTATACACATAACTGCAGATTTCGTTCACAATTAGGAAATTCAAGCCCAAATTTCAATTTCAATTTAATTATAACCCTTAATCAAAATTATAACCCTAAATCAGCTCATTTTCATTCACAATTATAACCCTAAATCAACTTGTTTTCAAGAAATTCATCCCCAAATTCAATTTCAATTCAAACCCTAAAATCAATCCCAAATTCGAATTCAAAAATCTACAAAACATACCTGAATGCAGCGGCACCGGACACCAGCACTATCGTCGTCGCCACCAATATCGTTGTCGTCGCCTCATCGACGCTTGTTCAATGGAAGGAGAAGCTTGTTCAAAGGAAAAGGCATCCCGCGATGCTCGCACAAAGGGAAGCGGTGAAGAAGGACTACAATGTAGTCGACGATCGTGCGAGGAAGGAGAAGTGACTTTGGCTCGCTGAGAGGGAGAGGGTGAATGGAGGAAGGAGAAGCCAGCGTCGTGTTTTGTTTTCAAGTAGAGAAGGATTTTCTTTTTCCTTTTTTAAAAAAGTAAAGTTAACACCATCCGTTAAAGTTGACGTTTTGGACAGTTCGCGAAAAAATTTTAAATCTCGGGGTTACCATGTGAAATATGACAAACTTTGGGGTACCGCGTGAATTAAGCAATACCCCAGGGTTACCAGGCGAAAAAACCGTTAAAACAAATTCACACATTTCGTCACCGTACCGTACAAATCATCTGCGACTTGCGGGTGGCCATGAGTTTGGTATTAAGTAGATGACTAGTGAGTCGGGTGTAGCAATTGGTGAGATGGGTCGGTGATTAAATGACCCCGCCATTCATAACCACACCCATTTTTTCGTCCCCATTTAAAGGATGTTGTTATTCATGCATTATGCATACTTCCTCCTCCTTTTCCCAGACGTGGCTTGAATTGTTGCTGTTGGTTTTGGTTAGAAGTCTTTCGGTTGTGACATCCAAGGAAATATCAAACCTAGAGCAATCAAGTAAGTCTTTTTACTTTGACTCTGTTCGGTATATATTCAGCTGAAATAAGAATTATAGCTGAATATGTAGCTAGAGCGGGAACTGAAACCGAATGATTAGATGAAGATGAAGTCTTGTTAATCTTCAACAATCTTGAGGGTCACAATAAAAAAATTGGCAAAATTAAGCTACATTAATCTACTATAAACTCCTGAGGTTAGATTGATATTTTTTACCGAATACTCATCAAGTAAATAAAAAAAAAAGTCAAGCTCCATTAATTTCAAAAAATCTTCGCTGAACGGAGCATGTTTAAACATTTTCCGCAAAATTTTGTTCATGCATGAGGATGTGATTGCCATGCAGTCAAGTATGATCATGTTGAGGTTCAAGGGTGTTCCGATGGTTCATTTCCAAGAGGTGCTAGTGATTCCAGAGTAGCAGTTGTTGGTTCAACCAGTTCAAAAGCTACTCCTTGGTTCTTCCTACAGCTCAGACTGCGCTTGCAATATGGAACACTAGCATCCTTGATTACTCATAGCTATATATAGACTTGTCAAACGGGTCAAACGAGTCGGGTTCGGGTTTAAGCACATCGGGTCGGGTCGGGTTCGGGTCGGGTCGGTTGCGGGTCAAAATTTGCGGGTCGATTATGGGCCGGGTCGTTGCGGGTCAGGTACGTGTTCGGGTCGACCCAACGGGTCGAGAACGCCATGTCAAAATTTTATAAAATGATTATTAAAATATACTTTAATTAAAACAAAAAATCAAAAAAAAAAAATTATATAATATATTAATAACAAAATATATTATAATGTTTAATATATAAAATAAAAACACATTTGTAATGACCCAACGGGTTAATAACACAACCCAGAAATTTTTGGGTCGAACGGGTCGGGTCACTTTTGACCCAATATTTTTCGAGTCGGGTCTCGATCCAGAAAACGCGGGTCGGATCGTGTTTGCGGGTTGGGTAAAATTTTGACAACTCTAGCTATATATCAATAATCCTATGATCGCCAAGCAATTGGCATCCCAGTGGTAGTGGGGCATTGAGGGTTAATAAGAGGTCGTGGGTTCGAGTCCAGGCCTCTGTCCCGGGTGGGTTTTCCCATCACCTGGAATTGGGGCCAGGGCCCTGCTATGCCGCTTCACTGGGGCAGCACTGGTCGACGCAAGTCGTCTTACCTGGCTCGGGGCCTTTGCCGGGTAGGTCTCGGGTCCGTGGGAGGACTAGGGGGAGGGCCCCGCGGGTGGCGCCTCTGAACCTCCCATGTCATTCAAAAAAAAAAAAAAAAAAAATCCTATGATCAAATGGAACAAGTTGGGCAAGTTCCATGTAAAATAAGCCCTCAAGTTCTAAATTTTGAAATTTGATTAGCTCTTTGTAGGGCTGTTCAAAATGGAATCGGATCAGACTGGTGAAATTACGATCCGGTCTCCGGTCTAGGTTTTCCCCTTAATTCGGGTCCGGTCCGGTCCAAACCCGGAAAAAAACCGGTCCGGATCGGTGGACCGGATTTTTAAAAAAATATATATTTTTCTTAATTTATATGTTTTTTTGGATATTTATATATTTTTTTTTATAGATATTTTTCTTAATTTAATAAATTAGAAATATAAATGTTTTATAGATTTTTAAATAAGAATTTAATTTTTATTTATTTTTTAATAAGGACCGGTCCTAAACCGGACCGGACCGGTCTCCGGTCCAGACTTTTGAAAAAATTCGAAAAATCCGGTCCATCAGACCGGATGAACACCCCTAGCTCTCTGTGTACAATTTCAGTATGTAATTTACTAATTTTAACTTAAAAGACCAGGCAAAAAAAAACCAGTAAACGAATCATATTGATGTTTGAGTTTTGATTTTCAGAGTGCTCTGTTTGCGTGCAACATCATGTTAAGTACTAAAGTTTTGCTTGAACTTCAAGTTAAAAAGAAACGGCCTAAGCTCTACTCCAATTTCAATCACAGCAGTGCATGAAGTCAAGCGACATTATATATAGAGAATGGAGAGGAGAGAAGCAAAAACAAAGTAAAATTGGACAAGGAGTTATAATTGCAAATCATCTCAACAAGTTAAAGACCTGCAATAACTATAATGTATCTCAAAATTGTGCATGATCAACAACACACGAAATATAAAATCTCTCCTTCAAAATGGAAGCTAGCAGCACAGGGAAGACCAAAAACCAAGGCCAACCTAACGGTAACGGCGAAGTGAAAGGGTGTTGTTCCTCTTCCAGGTGGCACGACGTGAAGGGCGTGCTTTGTGGTGAGTGTGGCCCTTGCCACGAAGACCCCTGTACTTCTTTCCAGCAGAAGTGAGACCCCGAAGCTCTCTGTGCTTGTGGACAGGATTGCAGATCCAGTTGATCCTCGGGTCATTTCTGACCGCGTTGTGTGCAGGATCAACCAGGATCACTTCAAAGTACTTGTAGGTAGAGTCCTGTATAGCCGGAAAACAAATCATTCAGCTACTACAACATCTACCTCATTGCTTAGTAGAGATTTTTCATCATAACAGATAACTGCAATTCAGCACTCGATTCATATGCCTTTCAACGAAAGGCAAAAGACAGAAAACTTGGTCCTGTTAGGATAATTTACCTCGTTGATCCAATAGGAGTTAAGAACTCTAAGACCTCCCAGTTTCCTACCAGCACGCTCCTCAGCAACAGACCTCTTGCTACGCTGGAACTTCAATTGGGTAACACCCTGGTTTGTGGGCTTTCCGTAGACAATACCCTTGGGTACAGGTCTCTTACGGCCTCCACGTTTAACACGAACACGGTAAATCACAAACCCCTATTTACAGTTCAAAAGAGATTAAGCACTCAATACACTTTAATCATTAAACTCACACATCGTATTGATAACAAAATGATTCAATCTGTTTCAAAAGAGATTAAGCACTCGGTAATTTTAATATCCGGTATTTGATAACATTACATAATTCAGGAATCAAGCATACCTCGCAAAAGACTCCTCCTAACTCCATATAACACGTCTTTAATGAAAACTAATCAAAGAGTCGTGCTAAATAAATATTCTCTCTTGTCTACTCCTATTTTGAGGAAGAGTATATGGTTAGGCCATTAACTCAATTTCCATCATGTATTTATGAGAAGCCATAATCTCAAAATCCAAATACTGACAAACACACTAACAAAATCAAACACTTCCGTATAAACAGCTTGGACAAATGTATAGCTTAGAGGCTATACAAAAACTCAAAAAATCAGCTGATAATTCTCTTAACATAGCTAAACCATTACAAAGAAAAAAAACAGGAGTATCAACAGAATCATTACAGAGAAGAAAGTTAATAGGTAAGACACAGTTTTTCAATACTAATGAAGAAAGTAATAAATATCATCAGCAAAAAACCGAAATCCATAAACGAATTCTATAGAAAAATACAGACTTCAAACAGCGAGATTAAGAGAGAAACCTGCTTGGCCTTGTAGCCGAGACGACGAGCCTTGTCAGGGCGAGTCGGGTGAGTGACTCGTACGATGGAGGGAAGCTGACGGTACTCCCAGCATCTCACACGAAGCAAAAACCTCATCACGTCCGATTGCTTCTTCCTCCATAGCTCGGACACATACTTGTACGCACCTGCATCGATCCATCCACATTCAAATTAGGGTTAAAATCACTGAAAAGAAGTTGAAAACAGCTCGACATTATCTACAGAAATGATCGTAATCGCGAAGATCGGCCGAAAACTCGGAACATACCCATGGCGCTTCACCTCAGACGTCCGAAGAATTGCTCTAGGGTTTGTTTGTGGAATCTGAAAACACTAGGGTAAAATGCCTCAAGTGATTTTATAAATGGGGTCGGATGTTGCCTGGGCCAACTGATATGTTGTTGGGCCTGATATATAGCCCATTAACATTAAAACAAAGTGAGCCCATAAAAAAAAGCGCGAAAATGGAAGATTCAATCTATGATTTTTCGCAAGGGGATTTTCGCATAGTAACCAACGATGAAATTAAAAATGCTAAACTTTATCAAAAACTAGGAGACGTAGCCCGTGCTTCGCACGGGTCAATGGCAAATGTTCATTTATGTATATATGAAGTTGTAAGCGTATATATCAAGTAGTAACACATTTGATTATGTGTGTGTTTTTTGTATTTGTTATGAATCTTTGAAATTCATTATAACTGTTTTGAGCTATGGGGAGATTTATATAAATTTATTATGTACTTTTTATACATATATTAATGTGTGATCGTAAGTGCAACGTTAGAGTAGATTAGTTTGTGTATGATTTCCTGACACTTTGCAAGCTTTTCTGAGGCTGTATCTATTTCCAAGTCCTATAAACATTTTTTCAATATCAACACCTACATTTTCTGGAAACAACATAGAACAATGATATGCATCTACATTAACATGTGTCAAGGTGGACCCACTGAAGGACTTGTCATGGCTTACAGTTTGGAGTTGCTTTTCATCTTGATCAATATTTGATGCTGCTTCTACATCCTTTGTTGTCAAACTGGATCAATGCCATGTGGGAGACCCAATATTTCAGAAATGCTAAAAGCAAAGCAATTTCTGGCATTAGGAAATCAAGAAAGTGTACCTGTCAAGCTGGATTTGCAATTCAAAGCATGTGGCCTCCATTTCTTCATAGTGTTTGATTTTCTTCTCCAGTTCTCCTTCTAGAGATGAAAGAGTTTTCCGGGCGTCTTCAAGTTTAGCTCTGGCTGCAGAAAGCTGAGTGATAAGATCTTCATTTTCTTATCTCTGATTTTCGTGTTGGGCCGTCAGAGGCTTTCGCTCATCAACCATGGCTGTAAGTTTCTCTTCTACTTCCTTCTTGGTAGATTCCAGTTCTCCCATCTCGTGTTTCAGTTTCCGTATCTCTTCTTTCAGTTCACTTTGAATCTGCAACAATGGTAATGCACCTTGATAGCCATTAGTAGGCGGTAAGGACAACCGAGTTGGCTCTAATTCGGATTCAGTTCTCGCCTCCTTCATGCTGGAGACGTCCTGAAGTGAGAAGCAATGGTTGATTACCCACTCAAGTGTAGAAGCCACTTCTTGTGCAAACCTCACAAACAACGTACCCAGCTGGAGCTTCTTAATTCTTGAGCATAGGGGAATCACAAACATACTCTTGAGGTGCCAGGTTAATCACAAGCATACTTTTGTCACAGTAAAAAAATATGAAACCAAAACAAAAATTTCCAATAAAGCAAGCATAGTATAGGATTTGGATTATTGTTTTTGGAATCACGGACAGTAAAAACTATTTTTACTCAAGAACTCAACTTATAATAGAATAAATAATTTAGGAGAAACGAAAAATACATGTTCTAAAGTAGTAAAATCATCATTTGGCTTTTTGCTGTAGGTCTGCATATTTCTCCTGGTTCATAAAATACAAGGTTGTTCTCTTATGAGTACTCAAAATAAGAGATTGTTCTTTTTTCAAATATTCCCAATCAAAAATTGAGGGGAAATGAAGGTTGAGGTTTTACCTCACACTGCATCAAATATCTTGTAACAAATCTTCTATATGCTTCCACTGCACGATGTGGGACTATATAGAAAAGATTTTTCTGCAAGTAGAACACTGATAAAACAAACCGGATTATCTAAACATTACTGCCCAACAAATTTACCATTTCATTTCACACAGGACAAAGTAGAAAAGCATGAACCCACCAGCACAAAAATGACATGCATAATGATATACGTAAGACAAAGAATAAGCCTAATGTTTTAAGCATTTAAAATCACTTCCTTCCCCAAACTCAGTACTCAGGTGCAAACAATTGTATTTTGTAATGACAAAAGCTAAGCATTTCATGCTATAAGTACACACAAGATACCATCCAGACAGGCTCCAAAACACCCACTAATTATCCAAAGGGAAAGCTAGGCATGTCATACGAAAAGTGCACACAAGATACCATTCAGATGGGCCCCAAAAATCCACTCATCACACCAACACCCTTCAGTACAAACATATCCTCATAAAAATTCAGAGGGAAAAAAGAGAGAGATGAGAAGGCTCAATCACTATAGATTTAGAAGTCAGAGAACAAACAACTTAAAGAGTCAATACATACTTCTATGTGCTGATTTTGATATCTCGGTTCAGGCACAGCAATAGTGGATACTCGCTCTGGAGTTGCTGAAGATGCATCTTTGACTACTGGCAGAATGCCATTATGCTGCAAAAATCTGACAGCATACCCCTGAACATCAAGTTCAATATTCTTTCCCCCATAATCCTGATCATTCATTAGAACCTTGTGAGTGACTGAAGCAAGATTAAAATACTGTAAAATGACAATATACCTTCCCAGCCCTCAGAACTACCACTAACTCCTCGCATCCATCTTCGAGGAAAAAAGAAGCAATTCAAATGACTTTCTCAACAAAAAAGAAAAACTAAATATCAGATAAATGACACAAATTCAACCATATGTTGTACAAATATAATATTCAGTCTTTGGTACCATTGCAAGAAAAGCATGTTTGAAAAAGTTCAAGTTCTAAGCAATACTGAGAATAGAGGGAAAAATACCTCAAAATGACATCCATTTCCATTTCTATCACAGTAGTTATTTCCAGAGGTGGTTGTATCATGTTCACAAGTTTCAAAGCCAGAATTGTTATCATCTTCCCTTACAAGCAATGCAGCTGAATTCCAGAAGTCTGCCACAACCTTCGCCAAAGTTTGAGCAACAACTTTGTCTCTCCCATATCTATTTCGTTCCTCCAACCTTAATCGCGAAGCATATGCAGCCCGGTAGCATAATTGAGTTGATGCTGTTCTCTTCCATACCCGTTCCTAAACAAAAAATGGTTGCTCATAAGTCAAATAACTAAAATATCAGTCTTACAATAGGAAATTTAGAAAGTTGTATCATATTATATAAATTTTGTAACTAAGTGAGCAGAGCAATCAAAGGACACAAACATAGACAAGGACAAATTCTCAAACCTGGGCGAAGTCATTAGCCATCCACGCCATTTCCTATAGGACAAAATCCCAATGAGACTTACGGCGGTACTCCTTGGGCTCTGAACCAAGGCCTAACTCTTTCAATATTAATTACAATACATGCTAGACGATAAGGTAATCACCTGGGGAGCAGAACCACCAAATTCATCAGTCGAAGGCAGTTGAACCGAGAACGGTGTAGCTTGGAAACTATAAGGAAACGCTGGTGCCGAAGAGTCAAATTGAAGCATGTTGTGTGGTAACTTCAACATCTGTCAATAAGAAACATTGCAAACTTTCATAATCAAATTAGAACACCATAGTAATAAAGGGTAAATTTGCGGTGTTTTTTTGTGACCTAATTTGAGATTGATTTGGGAGATTTTACCCAGCGTCGGTGATGACATCTTTCGTGATAGTGATATTATTGATGGCGTCGAAGCAGAACTCCTCCAGTGTGCAATCGAGTTGTTTCTCGACCGGCAATGGCCTCCGTCTCGCCGCCGACGACTGCGAGAACACGATCGGCGTCGTGCTACGCTTGCTCGTTGTCCTGTCAAACTCCTTAATCGGCGTCGTGCTCCGCTTGCTCATCGTCCTCCCAAACTCCTTAATCGGCGTCGTAGCCTCGCTTCGTCCGCTGCGGCCCTGGCTCATCATCGTTGACTACGTCGGCGTTGTCGGCCTTTTCGTCGCCGACTTCGATCGCCGGCTCGTGCTCCTCTGCATCGTCGGCGTGTGGCTCCGCCGGCTTCCGATCCTCGATAGAAAAGAAGTAGATCGCGCGAAAAAGCCTTCGTGTTCATCTTTGCTCTGCCTTCTCTCGTGATTGTAATTGCTCTGGTGGAAGAATGATCTCGAGGTGCTCGGCGATTCATCGTCCTCCTGAATATCATCACATCAAAATAACTCCAATTCATCCTCCAATTTGATACACGAAGAACACAAATTTGACAGAATGAAGCAAAAATAAACCCTACCTTGATCTGAACAGCCTGATAAGAACAATAATAATCATAATTGTAGGCGTTTACATCATCTACATAATGGTGTACATGAAGGATCTGCCCTCTTCAACGATCTCATAACTGCATGCTTTTGTCTATAAAGCCCTTTAGGTCCAATGTTGTTGGTCCGAGCTTTATCTGGGTTGACCCGGTCCATTCAATTACTTGTAGATGAAGGGTTAATGGGCCGTTTCAACATTTGAGCCTTGTAAGAATACCACATAAGGCCTCTTTCAGCAAATAGGTAATGTTGGGATTAAAAGTTAGCATTCATTGCACCATGAAGTTAACTTTTAAATATATATTGATACTCAAATATAGTAGGCCTTTCGATAATTAAAGCAGTGAAAACCTTCATCCTCCCCAGAAAACTACCGAAACAGGTTAACCACATATTTATTATCCCTATACCAAAATGTGACAACCCAGACTCGACTAATCATTATTGACCGATTAGTCTCTGCTCAAAAATATATTAAATCATCTAAGATCATAATTGAAAGACACAAGAAAATAATGGAAAGATTAACCCACACGCTTCAAGGTGGTTTTGGTGCAAATAGAGCAATCCAATACAACATCCTACTTGACATGACATATCTCACTCTTTTAAATCTAGAAAAGGTGTAGAAGGTCATATTGTGATTAAATTGGATATAGAAAAAGCCTACGATTGGATTGAATGAAAATTCATACTTGACATTCTTCAAAATCTTGGTTTTAGCCCAACACTTATAAACTAGTTTGAAGAATGCATCTCAGCTGTGTCATTCTCTTTTCTGGTAAATTATGGACCAACAAAAATATTCAAACCTGAAAGAGGATTACACCAAGGCGATCCACTCTCCTTATTTCTTTTTATACTGGGAGCCAAAATCCTTGCAAGGAGACTACAACAAACATCATACCGACAGATGGCATTATGATAATTTCAAGATCAAATAACGACAATTGCAAGGAAATAAAATAAACTACTAATGAATATTGCCAAATATCTGGACAAAAGATCAACTTTCACAAACCAGCTTTTCATGTCACAAAGAAAATACTCAACGTACAAAAATAGCAGATCCAAGGAATTCTTACAATAACAAACATTATCTCTCTTGAAAAATACCTTGGTTGCCCAATTATCAATGGCAGAGTGAATTTCAGCCCCTTTGAGGATGTCATAATAAAATCAAAGACACAACTATCTAAATGGAAAACCAACTCTCTATCACAAGCTGGTAGAACGACACTACTCAAATCAAACCTAGCTGCAAGGCCAAATTTCCTAATGCAAAGTTTTATGCTACCAACCAGCACACGTAATGAACTAGACAAGATTAATAGATCTAGAACAAAGACTCAGCATGCAAACCTCTTATAGGTTGGAATAAAATCTACCAACCAACCAACCTCGGCGGATTAGGCCTAAGGAAATCCAAGGACATGAATTGTGTCTTGCAATATAAACTAATTTGGAAAATCATTGCGGAACCAAACTATTGGGTTAAAATAGTCTCTGAAAAAATACATGAAGGAATAACAATTTTTAAATTATGACAATAAGGGTAATTGCTCTTGGCAATGGTCGAAGATGATGGAAACCAGACAAGACTTTCAAAGGGGATTAATCTGGCAAGTTGAAGATGGAAAAACAATCAAGTTTTGGACAGATAAATGAGTCCTCAAAGAACCATTATGCAATATTGTGATTATAGCATTTGGAATCAACCCAAATGCTCGGTTAGAAGAGTTTTTGGATATTGACCAGAAATAGAACAAATCAAAACTTGATTAGATACTCCAATTTGATCTTGTATCTCTAATCATAAACATTCCTATTCTTGTTAATCACATCCCTTACATGTATTCAAAACCTAGTAAAAATGGATAGCTCTCTACAAAATCTGCAATATAACTCATTACGAAAAATAAATGATATGGTGCATATGACTTCTCTTGGATTTGGGAAATATATACTTATCCAAAAGTTATAAAAAAATTCTATGGAAAATAATGAAAAACGGACTCTAGACCAAAACAATATTGCATGAGAAAGGAATTGTGGTTCCTCTAGGATGAATTTTGTGTACCCACCAAACTGAAGACATAGACCATATATTAGTACACTGGACCCACACAATATAGACATTTATTATAATAGATGTTGAAACAGGACGACAGATTAGTAGAATCAATTCAAACAAATAGAGAAATTGTAGATATTATGGAAGATATCATAAATGGACTAACGTAAAACCAATTCTCATAACTGGCAATTACATGGTGGAGCATATGGTACCAGAGGAATATGAAAACCTTTTCTAATGACAACCTGGAACCAGAGACGATAACAGATTTGATTAAATACATGAAAAACAAAATTTGGAACAAATCAAAGAATTAGAACTTGAATTGCTCAAACACCAACAATAATACAACTAGAAGGAAAACATATAAGAAAAAACGCAAAAACTTACGGTGGAAGAAACCAACAGATAAGGTTATTAAGATTAATCTTGATGGATCCACAAAATCAAATGGAGATTCTTCATTTGGATTCATATTCATAAATGACAAAGGGAACCAATAATAATCGATGTCGATCAATGTGGGAAATCACAACGCTCAAAACCGAGGCCATTGCTTTATGTAATGCTCTTATAAAGGCAAAATAAATTAAACTTGAACATATTGTAATCGAGAGTGACAACCTAAATAGTGAATGTACTAAAAGGAATCTGGCACTATCTTTGAGAGATAGAGATTATCATCTCTGATATCCTTTGTATGTTACAATCTTTTGCTACAGCGTAGATTATTCATATCTTTCATGAAATTAACTATGTGGCCAACCTTATTGCAAACCTTAGACACACACTTCATTGGAAGATATTCAAACTAACCCGTAACTTTTAGTTCTCATTCGAAAGGATGGTATAGGCTGGTTTTCAAATAGATCTTAATACCAATTTATTTCTTACCTTATAAAAAAGGGTATGTGCATAGAAAACCCATCCAAATCAATATGGAAACCCTAAATCACTTCCAATGAATGAAACAAGGAGTTGAAGGCCTCGTTTCACTTGCTTAAGCTCCGGATCGTGGCACAAGTAGGTGTTGGGCTTCTTTTCCGGGCACCGGCTGGTTTTGATGTTGTTCTTGAAGGCGCAACAGGCGGAAGTCTTGTAAATATGTGTTTGAGTGTTTGAAGAACAAGCAAGACCAAGGGAGCCTCAAAGTGAGGTTCCTTGGCTTCGGTTTAAACTAGTGCAACAATGAGGATGTTTTCTTGAGAGCAAACTTGATTTTCTTGATTGAAGGAGAGTGAAAGGAAGATACAAAGCTAGGGTTGATAGATTCGACCAAGTTGTGGGGAGGTAACCCTACACCCAAGACACAAAAATCTTCAACTAGTTCTAAAGAGAGCAAATAAAGGCATTTAAATACTAGGGTTGCTAGTGGGCCGAGCTCCATGTGCAAATGGATCTACACGCCCAAAATAGAAGGTCCAAAACATAAGTAAATGACTAAAAAAAGGGAAAGTGGATAAGAGCCTTGGAAAGGCTCGGATAGTTGCGGCTGCTAGGCCGGCCATGGGGCGTGCGCACCTATGAGTGTCATGGGGCCGAGGTGCGCCCGGTGCCATCTTGGTCTTCATGTGTTGACATGGTCACCAAAGTGACTAGGCGCGGTGGCGGTGGCTTGGAGAGGCTAATGCTTGCGATGGTTCGAGTAATGAATGATTGAGAGGCTTGAGCAATGGCTCTTGCTTGAGCCCTTGTCACCAGGCCATCACTTTTCAAGGTCAACAAGTCCTCCTCGTTGATGGCGGTCAAGGTAGGTTGGCGTCCATCACCCAAGCTCGCCGTCGCCCTTTCATCTCGCCCCTTACCTCTCTTGCAGATCACCAAGTGTTTGCCTTGAATCCTGCACCTACTAACTATTAAATACTATGAACTGTCTCTGCTTTGTATGATCTTGCTTATTTTCTCTAAAAAAATGGAGAATTTTTACTCTATCTCACAACAAAACAACCGAACAAAAAAATCTGGTCTTGCAAAGGGCTATTCGCAAAGATATAACCATTCAATCCAAATCTTGCTTCCTAAATCTGCTTGAATCATGTATCCTGGCCCAACCCACAAAGAAATCGAGTTTGGTCCTTCAATGAGTGTCTATCCTATACCGGATCAGTTAGTCTCTGAAAAAATATAATCCTTACTCATGAACATGGGCTGATTTCGGTTTGGGGTTTCCTTCCTTCTTGGATCTAGAGACGAGGATGGCGGTGGTCGAGGGTTCTTTTTGCCTCTTTAAATCCTTTGAACCCTAAGCTAAGAACATATGTTGGGGAAAAGCGGCATTGGCATTATCTGGTGGCCTGGTGGGGCAAGATTGACGGCTTGCTCGAGGTCCCGTGCTCTCTCCCATTTCTAGTTGATGGCCGACGTTTCCACATAAATTTTGGAATTGTGTTTCTTCCAAGGTTACAAATTTCTAAACCGTTAACCTTTGATTCTTACCTTGATCTGACACATGTGTATGGATTTGGTCTTTTGGGCTACTGCTACACTTATATGAACTCTTACTATGCCTTGTGCAACCTCTCTTCTAATCATCTAGTGAGTAACTTGCTGCTTATCTGGATGACAGTGCCTCAATCTTTTTTTTTTCTTTTTTTTGATGAGGAAAAAATTTGAAGTACCCGACATAACAACGTCCGGTAGATCGAGAGGCCGATAAATCGACGCCGGTCAAAACCAGACAATGAGAATAACAAATCAAGCAAGAAAATTACAACAAAGCAAAAATAGAGCTAAAACGACCAAGAGCGAGTGGTGAGCAAAGCATGATCAGACGAAAGTGTCACCGGAAGAAGAGTCAGACATGACTAATCCTGCGGAAGTGCTGAACGGACTACCATGACGTTGTCCTCTTTTCTATAAGGGATCTTCAAGAGCCTCAACCATGACGTTGCCCTCGTACAAGAGGGATCTTCATTGAGCCACAGACACGACCACGACCGGACACTCAGACAACACCCAAGACCAGCTCCACTATTGCAATGAAGAATTTGACACCCAAACTTGAAACAAACGAGTTTAGATTTTTTATTTCTCTTGTTTAAATTTGATATAAATTGTAAATTTTGGTAAGAAGTGGTGGTGGGCTAATAAGCCCAATAGAATAAATTGAAATCTAGGCTTTCACCATAAATTGATCCTTGCGAGGCCGCCAGGGCGCCAGGCAATCAAATTTGTAAAATGATAATGATTTTGATTTTTTTATCAAACTCAAAAGCAAACCAAGCGTACTCAGTAAGCTACTTTCATTTTTTGTTTTTGTATTCTTCTTTTTTGTTTTTTTTCGTTTGTATTTGTGTCAATACTTTCTGTTCAACTTCTTTTTGACAAGGTTGATTTGATCATTCACACCAGAGGTCAAAAGTTCAGGGGTTAAATCAGGGAGCTTGGTTGTTGGGGCATGGATAGATCCAAAACTTCAGGGGTTCAGCGTGAGTTAAGCCGGCAAGAAAGACTCAAACGAGGTGGTGATTTACTGATTTTGGGTAGAAAAATTTTCAGATCTAGAATGGTCGGACTGAAACGAAGGTTCTCCGTGGCAACGACTTATGGCGGTTGATAAATTAAAGGGTTGGGTACCGCCGGAGAGGAGGTGGACTGCCCAGGAGTTTCAAACGGCAGAGGGGATACCGCACCCAGATTTAACGGGTTGAATGGAAGCTCAACCATGGTGGTGGTTTGCCTAGAGGTTAAATTGGAGGTCTTCATATTGTGAAGGATATGTTTATTTGTTCTTTCCTTGAAAGGACAATGGGCGGGTTACCCTTTTCCAAATCAGGTTTCTATAAAAGTGTGATCTGGTGTTGGTGGATGGTCGCTCGGTTGGAGCCGAGCAAGGAGAAACGAGTGACCGACTCTTGAGATAAATTATTTGAGGATTATCTCATGATCGAGTTTGTTGTTTGAAGGGTTAAGTGCTTTTTGTTTTTCCCTTGTTTCTCTTTGAAAAATCAGAAGAGTGTGAGCAGATGGATCTTACTTTTTTTTGTTTTTCCTTAGTGTTGTATTGACGAGAGAAACCTCGTATAGTGTATTTCCTGATATTGCTCTTGTTGTTGATCGTTGGGTTTAGAGAGGCTTTACCTTTTAGTTAGTTGGGAGTTTTTCCCTTTGATTGTTGTTGTTGAAGGAGGTTGGCTGCTTTGATGGTTTGAGGATTATTTTTGTTGGTTTTTGAGATTTTCTAGAGAGAAGGGAGAGCCCCTCTCTCTAGAGCCCGAAAGTTCTTACTACGTTAGTGAGCTGGTTATGGTTTTTGCCTCAATCTTTTGTTGATTACTTTGTGACATGTCTCTTCTTCAAATATTATCTTTTTTTACTAATCATGATATTTACTCTTACTATGATTGCGAGAAAGGTTTTAACTGTGTGGTTCTTCGTCCTTCTTCCTCTTTTATTTTTTTTTACCTATGTAACCATACTAAAATCATCATATATATATATATATATATTAAAACAAAGGAATTTAGAGTCATTATATTCATTCTGGCTCCATAAATACTATGTATCAATTTATAGTTAATCCTTAAAAATAAATTATAAATATTTTAACTTTTAAATGCTTATCAAATATAATTTTGCTTTGATATCGGATTTATAGTTTATAATTTTTTGTTTTGTAGTTTGTTAAGAGATTTTTAGAAGTTTTTTTCTATTTTTTTGTTGTCAAGCCGTAGAAATCTAAGAAATTGATATTATAGGTATAATTTTATGGTTGTTTTAAATTATTTTTACATTATAATTTGAAAATTCAAAATTAAACTAGATACTTTAAGATTTGATTTAACTAATTTGGAAATCTTAACAAATTTTATTATGGACCCCAACTAAACTAACATATGAATCTTAATATATAGACCTTATACACACATGTTATATATAATAAAAATTATATTTAAACTAATACTATGAGCAATGTATTTTATTTAAACATTTATATATATACATTAAAGTTATTGAATTCCGAGCCATCAGAATGCTTTTGGTCCCACAAATCTTATGTGTCATTTTGTGATTAATCCTTAAAATAAATTATAAATATTTTAACTTTTAAATGCTTATCAAATGTAAATTTGCTTTGATATGGGATTTGTAGTTTATAACTTTTTGTTTTGTAGTTTGTTAGGAGATTTTTAGAAGTTTTTTTTCTATTTTTTGTGTTGCCAAGCCGTAGAATTCTAGGAAATTGATATTATAGGAACAATTTTGTGATTATTTTAATTTATTTTTACGCTATAATTTTAAAATTCAAAATTAAACTAGATACTTTAAGATTTGATTTAACTAATTTGGAAATCTTAACAAATTTTATTATGGACACCAACTAAACTAACATATGAATCTTAATATATAGACCTTATACACACATGTCATATATAATAAAAATACATTTACACTAATACTATGAGCAATTTAAATCGTATTTTATTTAAACATTTATATATATATATATTAAAGCTATTGAATTTCGAGCCATCAGAATATTTTTGGCTCCACAAAGCCTATGTGTCATTTTGTGATTAATCCCTAAACATAAATTATAAATATTTTAGATTTTATTTGCTTATCAAATATAATTTTGCTTTGATATCGGATTTATAGTTTATAACTTTTTGATTTGTAGTTTGTTAGGAGATTTTTAGAAGTTTTTTTTCTATTTTTTTTTTGTTGCCAAGCCGTAGGAATCTAGGAGATTGATATTATAGGTACAATTTTATGGTTATTTTAAATTATTTTTACATTATAATTTTGAAATTCAAAATTAAACTAGATACTTTAAGATTTGATTTAACTAATTTGTAAATCTTAACAAATTTTATTATGGACCCCAACTAAACTAACATATGAATCTTAGTATATAGACTCTATAGACACATATTATATAATAAATATACATCTAAACTAATACTATGAGCAATTTAAATTGTATTTTATTTAAACATTTATATATATATATTAAAGTTAATGAATTTCGAGCCACCATAATACCTCTGGCCCTACAAATTCTATGTGTCATTTTGTGATTAATTCATAAAAATAAATTATAAATAATTTAGCTTTTAAATCTTATCAAATATAATTTCGCTTTCATATCGGATTTATAGTTTATAACTTTTTGTTTTGTAGTTTGTTAGGAGATTTATAGAAGTTTCTTTTTCTATTTTTTTGTTGCCAAGCCGTAGGATACTAGGAAATTGATATCATAGGTACAATTTTGTGGTTATTTTAAATTATTTTTATATTATAATTTTAAAAGTCAAAATTAAACTAGATACTTTAAGATTTGATTTAACTAATTTGGAAATCTTAACAAATTTTAGTATGGACACCAACTAAAACATACGATTCTTAATATATAGACTTTATAGACACATATTATATATAATAAAAATACATCTAAACTAATACTATGAGCAATTTAAATCATATTTTATTTAAACATCAACAACAACCCAATTGGGGAGTTTTACATAATTGTGGGGTGAAAGCTTAGCAGTTTTGTGTTTGATCAACTTAAGCTTATTAAATATTGCGATCAACATATGTATTAGAATAAAATAGTCTGCATTTTTTGTAGATCAGCAAAAGTTTTGTCCAGTTTTTTATTAACGAAACTAATATGTAATTATTAATATATATATATATATTTAAAGCAAATGAATTTAGAGCCACCATATTGATTTTGGGTCCACCAATCCTATGTGTCCTTTTGTGATTAATTCTTAAAATTGAAGTTTAAATATTTTAACTTTTTAAAATACTTAACAAATATAATTTGGTTATATGGTTTATTACCGGATTTTTTATTTGCTTTGTTTTTATATTTTATTTAACTATAAACCAGAAAATCTTATCAAATTTAAAATAATAATGTTTATTGTTAAGAGGAAGAAAAATCTTTCTAACTAACTAAAAACTTGTGATTTTGCAATTAGTTTTTCATTTCCAATTTTTTTGGTTTTCAAATTGACTAACTCAATTTTTTCACGTAGATGTTAAAGTTTTAGAATTTTAATTATAATGCATTCACATTTTGATATGTAATCCCAAGCGAATCTGATAAGCATAAAAATATCCTTTCATAGATTTCAGGTTTAAAGATTTAAAAACAAATTATTTATCAACTTGAAATTATTAATGATAAATAAGAAAAATTGCATATAGAATATGATATGTTATTTGAAAAATAATTGAAGTGGGTTTTATATCAATAAATAAATTTTACAAAATTAATTTTAAATGCTAAGTAATTAATTAATAATTTTTCCTTTTCTTTTTAAACTATACGTTTAAAAAATATAAGAATATTGTCATTTGGTTAGAATATACGATCATATATAAAAATCAAACATCCATAAATTCCTAATTTAAAGTAATACAATTATATTTGCAAGTTTAATTTTAATTAGGTCTCACATTTTTTTTGGTAACAAGTCTCACATATTTAATCTATCTTTCTATATTATATATATTAAAGCTCACACATTTAGAGCCTCCATAATGATTATGAGCCTAACATTGATGTAACCCAGCCCCTCCATGTCAGCTACAGAGGAGGAAGACACCATGAGACTTCCGCCTACATGTCCTATCACCCGCGCCAGAGCGAAGAGTGTCCAAGCAGCGACACAATCCTTGGTGACTAGACTTGTAGCCAGCCACGGCCAGATCACTACATCGTCCGAGCTTCTGTGTCTCGTCATCTTAGCCGTGACTGACTCCTCTACAGCTATATCCATTCCGAGCTAGATTTAGGAGACTTTCTATTTCTAGTTCTTACTATTTCGAGACATTACTTCTTTAGTACTTTCTGTTTACAATATTTCTATTTTTAGTAGCTGCTAGTTCTGAGTGGTTTCCATTTATGTTAAACGTGTAACATCCCAGGCCAAGCTACCCCGGCCACCAAGCCGCCCAGCCACCCAATGGTGCCGGCGCCGGTACTGGTGCCGCCTGGTTGTCCAAGGGCATGCAGCCCACACACCCAACCCTTCTCCCATTTAAATGGGTAGGTTGTTGCCCACGAGGATCGAACCCGGGACCTTTAGATACAAGGGCAATGCCTTACCACTTGTATCACAAGAGGAGGAAGACACCAATTGTGCTCCGTTGGGTGGTTGGGCGGCTTGGTGGCTGGGGTAGCTTGGCCTGGGATGTTACAAAAAAAGTACACTTTTATGTGAGTGCTCAAGCCACGGGCCTAGCCCAACATGAGACACTCCATGAGCCACAGCCCATGTACCCCAACCCATCCTTGGGGGCTACTCCAAATTAAATGGAAGCCATTAGCCAAGAGGTTGTTGGTGAGAGTCGAACACGCGACCTCTCCACCCTTTATCCACTCCCCACAAGGAGTGAATACCAATTGTGCTGCAACTGTAACACCCCCAAATCTTAACCCATTTGGAAATGTATTACCGCCAGTGACCCCAGTGTTCCTTACCGAGATCACCCAAGGCTTTACCGGTTTAATTACAATTCATGGAATACAATTGATACATAATGATCAAAGTATCCAAATCAAAACATCAATCAAATGAAACATGAGTTACGGGATTACATCCCAATCCCGAATAGGACAAATACAGAGTTTAAACAAAGTACAACGAAAGTTTTAAACAAAGATATTACAAAAAAGGGTTGTGATCGTAATGATCACCTGCCCAAGGATCTCAACCTGATTAAAAGAAATTTATTAAAACATCCAAAACAACCGTCGTCTTCATAGTCAATCTAGTCTCCTCAAATCTTCGCTCTATCTGATGTGCCGAATCGAACGGATGACACCAGCCCACATGCAGAGAACAATGTTCGTGGGTTAGTCTACTTGAATAGACTAGCAAGGGTAAAAAGCAGAGTGGTTCGAGTGATCGTAACCGTTTACTATCATTGTCCCTCGAATAATAACCGAAGGGACGATACATAACCCGTCACTTTCACGGAATAACAACAAGAGGTATGCACAAGAGAAGATTCTGGAAGACTTAATCTTCACAGAAATCGACCCGAAAGAAGACTCCAAAGGAAATGAGTCTTTAAGGAAATATGACAAATCTGGAATGTTTACAGAATCAAACAACAGCGATTAAAAGCTGACTGAGATGCTTCGGCTCACAACCAACCTCACCGCTTACAGCGAATCTAGATTGGAAAGAGAACGTACTACATTCAAGTCTGGATCTTACAGAACCACATAACGATGATTTAAAAACTGACTAAGATGTTTCGGTTCACGACCAACCTCATCGCTTACAGCGAATCCAGATTGGAAAGAGAACGTACTTTGATCAAAAGTCAAGACGAGCTTTCCTAGCTGCACTATTTACTTAGCTGTACTACTCGCCAAAGGTATATTAATTAAGTGCTCTCGGGCACCTTATCTTATTTAATTCCAAAACGATTAACACATTAAAAGCTTTTAATATATGTCCCTGTTACGCAGGACCCATATCTAAGGAATGAACCTCACCGAGTCCAAACCTCTGAATCTATATCGAAAGAATGAACCTCACAGAGTCCAAACTTCTACTATCGCAGGGTCTTGCTCGCCCTTTAAAAGAATGAACCTCACTGAGTTCAAACTTCAACAATCGTTGGGTCTTCATCGCCCTTACAGTTATAAAGGAATGCGCATGGAACTCTCAGGATCCAGGCGTTCCTACAAATACTCAGTTACAACACAACCACAGTACAAGATAAATCCACATAAATGCCCGGAAGGCGATCACAGATAATAGCGTCGTTCTAGCAGATATACAACCTATTATATGATTTTCCAAAACCGTTTATAAAACCAATTCCAGACAAACACAGTAATCATTCCAAATTAATTACTCAGATAAACAACTGATAATTAATGTAAATATGGAACGATGAGCAAGAGCGAACCGCCACTTGCCTGAGTCCGCAGAGATTGAACGAAGTCTAACGATGGGATTCCGGGCTCGACACAGAGACGAATCTGACAACTCCAGTACCTTCGGATCGACCCATACAGAAACCCTAAGTTATATTCGACAAACAACAATACCGATCTACGAAAGAACGAAAGGAATCGAAGGAAACGAAACCCGAACAAAAGCTACGGAAGCCAACACATCAACCCGGCCAATAACAACTCCACGGCGGGCGCCACAACAATCACGGCGGGCGCCGCCTTAAATACGGTGGGCGCCGCCTCGAGCACGGCGGGCGCCGCTCCTTGGCCACACATCACGGCGGCTGGGCAACCTCACCACGGCGGGCGCCGTTCTCCACGGCGGGCGCCGTATCCCTGGCGGCGGTCGCCATCTCCCTGGCGGCGGTCGCCGTCGCTGAACAGAAACTGAAAATACGATGGGAAATCTTACCTGCGATGCTCAATTTGGCTCGTCTTTCGCCTTGCTTTGCTTCTAGGCGTCCGAGGGTCTCCAAGGCTTCACTTGGCCACCGGAAACGACACCAAACGAGCCTCCAACGATCCACGAGCCTTCTCGGAGAGAGCGTTTTCTTTGAGAGCATTTTTTAGAGTCGAGAATTTGAGAGCGCTTCCGCGTCTTTCGCACCCTCTTCCACCCTCACCCAACACCTCTATTTATAGTAGAAACTAGGGTTCCTTGCCTCTTGGACAATATCCAAACCCTTTTGCCCCTTGGACAATGACTCTTGGACAAAAACCTTTGGATAAAGAATCTTGTACTATTGCCCATTAGATAACAACTCTTGGGCAATAAACTTGTACCAATCTTAATCCGCGTTAACAAAAGTCGTACACGAACGAGTACGAACTTCCAAAACATCTCGACTGTATAATTCTTCACTGAGAAAAATATTACAGATACAGAGCATGTAACACCCCCAAATTTAACCCCATTTGGAAGCGTTACTGCCGATGACCCCGTGCGTAAACCCCGAAGTCACCCCAGGCTTTTCCGACGTCATAACTGACTTAAAACACAGTTACGATACTAAAATTGTAACTTTTATTAAACCACATGGTCGCGGAATTACACGATTCCTAAAACGACCCAATTTCATCAGAAATACAAAAATAGCACAGCGGAAATCGTTTAAAACACAAAGCGACAAGACAAGTTGTCGAAAACAAAACACCGTTCATCTTCATAGTCGTTCTAGCCTTCTCTGAACAGCAACATATCTGCATGTGCCGAAACGGACGGACGACACCCCCATGACGTTACAGATAAATAAAATGCAAGCGTTAGTCTAATAAATAGACTAAGCAAGGACAGAAAACATACTCCAGTAATTCACACAAATGCTAAACAAGCAGTTCCACATATCACAAATCATATCAAAGCAGTTCCACATATCACAAATCACATCACAATCTCAAGTCACATGATTACAGTATATCTTTTATATTAGCGTTGATTCTAGCAGAAATACAACCTAATATAATATCAGATTTCAATTATCTCAAATTAATTAAAAACCACTTGCCAACGTTCATTAATTAGGTGCGACAAGCACTTATCTGTATTAAATGACCACACACACACATATCACGTTATAAACTTTTAACTGGACCTCACAGGATCCAATTCTCTAACTATCGCATTGGGTCTTAATTGCCCTTATAAAGAATGAACCTCACAGAGTCCAAACTTTCACTATCGCATTGGGTCTTGATTGCCCTTATAAAGAATGAACCTCACAGAGTCCAAACTTTCACTATCGCATTGGGTCTTGATTGCCCTTATAAAGAATGAACCTCACAGAGTCCAAACTTTCACTATCGCATTGGGTCTTAATTGCCCTTATAAAGAATGAACCCCGCAGAGTCCAAACTTTCACTATCGCGTTGGGTCTTGATTGCCCTTATAAAGAATGAACCTCACAGAGTCCAAACTTTCTACTATCGCATTGGGTTTTTAATTACCCTTAACAGTTATAAAGAAACGCCCATGGAACACACCGGATCCAAGCGCTCCTACGAATACTCGTGCTAACTAACAGTTAAACACGCAAACACATCACACAGAGAACCATCACGGCTCAACCTGAACAACTATCATCCTAGATTTAATAATCTAAGCCACACACAATAAATCATATCAAGGACCCTTACGGCCTTCACCTGCACAAATCTAGAATAGACTAGCGTCGGTTCTAGCAAAATATACAACCTAGTATAATATCTTCTTTTAAACACATAACGTTATCAAAACAATTCCCAACATAATTAACAACAAAACAATTGATAATTAATGAAACATGATTAAGCAAGAGCGAACCGCCACTTGCCTTAAATCCGACAAGCTCGAACCAAGCAGAGCAACGTCTAGTTCCTGGGTCTGAAACTGGAGCAAATCTTGGATAATAAATCCCTAAGAAATGGCCCATAACAAGACCCTAAGTTAGATTCAATATACTTATATATGAGTCTAAAAGAATACAAGAAGAAATCAAAGGAAACGAGCAAAGCCCAAAGCCAAACCACAAAACACACAACTCGGACACAATACCGCGATCGCGGCAGGTCACGGTCGGTCGCGGTTTTGTGCTGTGACAGTGGCTAGCTCGCGAGACAAAAATGGAGAATTTCTTACCCAAACCGATTTGTTTGCCTTCGATTTGTCTATGGTTCGATCTCCCAACACCACAAAGCTTCACACAACACTCAAGAGCACCTTCTCAACTCAAGAGACACTCGAAATCTCCCACACACGAAGCTCACAAGCTCGGTTTTAATGGAGAAAACAAAGGAAAACAGAGGAGAAGAAGAAGGAAGAAGAAGAGCTTCTTAGCTCCGGGTTTCACCTCCTTTTATAGCCCAAATCCGACCACCTCCAAGGGGACAAAGGCGAAGGGCCACTTGGCCTGCCCAAAAATATCCCAACTGAGCCAAAACAGAGGACAAAGCTACAGTAACCGCCACGCGAGGAAGACGACACTGCTCAGCAAAAGGCATTACCGCGATCGCGGCCGATCGCGTCAGGTCGCGGTTCATCGCGGTCAATCGCGGTTGATCGCGGTTTCTGGCCGACTTCATTTATTCTTATCCGAACTTAGTTTGGATTAAATTTCTTAACTCCGGGTTAAATATATTCGTACTTTAACGATACATTAACCCCGAAAACACCTCAACTGTATTATATAATGCTCGGAAAATTCTATAGAGCTTAGACCCCCTCTTCAGAAGGTCCGAGACTCACTGAATTAAATCCGTCTAGCAAAACGGGCATAAGAAAAATTTAAAAATAATTCAAAATACCCTTAAAAATTACGGGGTGTTACATTACTACCCCCTTATTTTAAGTTTCGACCCCGAAACCTGCATTATCAAGGCCGACAACAAGTAGGGAAAGTATCTAAGTACACCCGTCTCAGTCTCCCAAGTAACCTCTTCGGTTTCTAACTTGGAGCACAAAACTTGTACCAAAGGTACACCCTTGCTACACAACTGTTTGGCTTCAACCAAATATTTATATTAGCAAGAATATTTACAACAAAAGGTTTACAACCTTGCTGCATACTTAAACTTACTAACACAATTATCCATAACAAAAGATTGGGTAACACCCAAATCTACAACCTACAACAAAAGTAGAAAGCTTTAAGCAAATGGAAAATCAGATCCATCCGCCTCACGCATCACGTAAAGGCGTTGACCTTGACTTCCAGAAGCTACTGGGGCCTTCCCTTTATTATGTGCAGTGGTCTGCATCGAAGGACTCGGAGCCTCAACCGGTTTATACTCAAGCCGGTTGTTCTGATTAGCAGACCTTTGCTGCGACTCCGTTCCTTTCTGCTCTCCTTGACGACAGAACTTTTGCATGTGACCTTCCTTTCCACAGCCAAAGCATACACTCTTCTTACTCTGACAATCAAAATTCTTGTGCCCGAAAGCACCACAATTGAAACACTGATATGGTCTGTTGCTCCAACCTGAGCCCCTGGCAGAGCCAAAATGAGTTGTCTCGGTCTTAGCACGACCAGACTTCTCAAACTTAGTAGGCGATGCCGGTCGTTTGAACGAACCAGCTTGGCAATCCTGCTGCCCACCTTTTTCCTTAACCTGCTTCTTCCGCTTACGGGCAGACTCCTCCAGAGTTGCCTCCAACTTGTAGGCCGCATCCACGTACTGCTCCAGAGTAGAGCATGAGTGGTGCACCATCCATGGCTTAATATCTGGGCTCATCCATTCATGAAAGTATCAGATCTTCTGAGCCTCACTGATTATCTGCGGTTCTGCATACTGCAGCAAATGATTGAACTTAGTGGCGAGCTCTGTCACCTTTAATCCTTCTGTCTTTGGATATAAAAACTCTTTATGCTTCTCCTCCCTCATAGCTCGAGAGAAGAAACGGTCCGTCATCTTGGTCTTAAACATTGACCAGGTCAATACCGGGCTATCAGCTAAGCCGGTACTCTCCCACCATTCACTGGCTTCTTCCTTCAGCTGAAGAGAGGCTATTTGCACTTTCTCTGCCTCGGTGCAATCCACGTTGCGGAACAACCGCTCCATATGGGAAAACCAATGAGCAGCTCTAACTGGCTCTCCTTTTCCATCATAATGGTCAGGTCTCAAAGAGTTAATGGTCTTCAACACTCGACCATAATCACCTCTCTTCCTGACCGCCTCATCTTGGTGTACATAAACAGCTGGCTCCTCAAATCTAGGAACCATTGGGGGAATTGGCACAGCTTGTGCATGTGGTGCGGCAGGTTGCCTAGCCTCGGCGAGTACTTGCATCATTATCTCCCGAATAGCTGCAACAGCTGCTGCATCAAAAACCATTGGAGCGTTGGCCGAAGCTTGGCCATTGCCTCCAGGGTTATTCTGTGACATTGACTCGTGTTCTCCTACACGGTTCAGGTCGTCCCTTATGATTGGCCTTGGATTGCTTGGCCCAGCACCATCGCGTATAGTATTCCTTGTATTCACCATCTGTTTACCAATCAAATCCCAAGCATTAATATCTTTTCCATAATACTTATCATGATAAAGTCACTTGGAATAGATCAACTTGGTAACGTTCCTAGGTGAATACCAAACTGGAATACTTAGGTTCTACAACCTCAAATCCTGACAAGAGAACTGAAAACTCAAGTCTAACTGGAGATGGCAAAACCACCTCGACTCCTTCCGAGTCCTTCAAAAGAGAACAGAACGCACCCTCAACTACGGGTGACAAACAGAGAGTCTTAGTCTTTCTAGACACAGAAGCAACTTCCATGTCAGACTGTAGAAGGCACGACTATGAACGGCTTTTTATTTGAAAAATTCAGAGCTCTTGGAAAACATTTTAGCTCTGATACCATTTCTGTAACACCCCCAAATTTAACCCCATTTGGAAGCGTTACTGCCGATGACCCCGGGCGTAAACCCCGAAGTCACCCCAGGCTTTTCCGACGTCATAACTGACTTAAAACACAGTTACGATACTAAAATCGTAACTTTTATTAAACCACATGGTCGCGGAATTACACGATTCCTAAAACGACCCAATTTCATCAGAAATACAAAAATAGCACAGCGGAAATCGTTTAAAACACAAAGCGACAAGACAAGTTGTCGAAAACAAAACACCATTCATCTTCATAGTCGTTCTAGCCTTCTCTGAACAGCAACATATCTGCATGTGCCGAAACGGACGGACGACACCCCCATGACGTTACAGATAAATAAAATGCAAGCGTTAGTCTAATAAATAGACTAAGCAAGGACGGAAAACATACTCCAGTAATTCACACAAATGCTAAACAAGCAGTTCCACATATCACAAATCATATCAAAGCAGTTCCACATATCACAAATCACATCACAGTCTCAAGTCACATGATTACAGTATATCTTTTATATTAGCGTTGATTCTAGCAGAAATACAACCTAATATAATATCAGATTTCAATTATCTCAAATTAATTAAAAACCACTTGCCAACGTTCATTAATTAGGTGCGACAAGCACTTATCTGTATTAAATGACCACACACACACATATCATGTTATAAACTTTTAACTGGACCTCACAGGATCCAATTCTCTAACTATCGCATTGGGTCTTAATTGCCCTTATAAAGAATGAACCTCACAGAGTCCAAACTTTCACTATCGCATTGGGTCTTGATTTCCCTTATAAAGAATGAACCTCACAGAGTCCAAACTTTCACTATCGCATTGGGTCTTGATTGCCCTTATAAAGAATGAACCTCACAGAGTCCAAACTTTCACTATCGCATTGGGTCTTAATTGCCCTTATAAAGAATGAACCTCGCAGAGTCCAAACTTTCACTATCGCATTGGGTCTTGATTGCCCTTATAAAGAATGAACCTCACAGAGTCCAAACTTTCTACTATCGCATTGGGTTTTTAATTACCCTTAACAGTTATAAAGAAGCGCCCATGGAACACACCGGATCCAGGCGCTCCTACGAATACTCGTGCTAACTAACAGTTAAACACGCAAACACATCACACAGAGAACCATCACGGCTCAACCTGAACAACTATCATCCTAGATTTAATAATCTAAGCCATACACAATAAATCATATCAAGGACCCTTACGGCCTTCACCTGCACAAATCTAGAATAGACTAGCGTCGGTTCTAGCAAAATATACAACCTAGTATAATATCTTCTTTTAAACACATAACGTTATCAAAACAATTCCCAACATAATTAACAACAAAACAATTGATAATTAATGAAACATGATTAAGCAAGAGCGAACCGCCACTTGCCTTAAATCCGACAAGCTCGAACCAAGCAGAGCAACGTCTAGTTCTTGGTTCTGAAACTGGAGCAAATCTTGGATAATAAATCCCTAAGAAATGGCCCATAACAAGACCCTAAGTTAGATTCAATATACTTATATATGAGTCTAAAAGAATACAAGAAGAAATCAAAGGAAACGAGCAAAGCCCAAAGCCAAACCACAAAACACACAACTCGGACACAATACCGCGATCACGGCAGGTCGTGGTCGGTCGCGGTTTTGTGCTGTGACAGTGGCTAGCTCGCGAGACAAAAATGGAGAATTTCTTACCCAAACCGATTTGTTTGCCTTCGATTTGTCTATGGTTCGATCTCCCAACACCACAAAGCTTCACACAACACTCAAGAGCACCTTCTCAACTCAAGAGACACTCGAAATCTCCCACACACGAAGCTCACAAGCTCGGTTTTAATGGAGAAAACAGAGGAAAACAGAGGAGAAGAAGAAGGAAGAAGAAGAGCTTCTTAGCTCCGGGTTTCACCTCCTTTTATAGCCCAAATCCGACCACCTCCAAGGGGACAAAGGCGAAGGGCCACTTGGCCTGCCCAAAAATATCCCAACTGAGCCAAAACAGAGGGCAAAGCTACAGTAACCGCCACGCGAGGAAGACGACACTGCTCAGCAAAAGGCATTACCGCGATCGCGGCCGATCGCGTCAGGTCGCGGTTCATCGCGGTCAATCGCGGTTGATCGCGGTTTCTGGCCGACTTCATTTATTCTTATCCGAACTTAGTTTGGATTAAATTTCTTAACTCCGGGTTAAATATATTCGTACTTTAACGATACATTAACCCCGAAAACACCTCAACTGTATTATATAATGCTCGGAAAATTCTATAGAGCTTAGACCCCCTCTTCAGAAGGTCCGAGACTCACTGAATTAAATCCGTCTAGCAAAACGGGCATAAGAAAAATTTAAAAATAATTCAAAATACCCTTAAAAATTACGGGGTGTTACAGAGCACATTACAGAATGTCTCAAACCTTCAGAATTAAATCCGACGTACCAAACGGACGTTCGGGAAAAATCCATAATTCCCAAAATAGCCTTACAAAATTACGGGGTATCACATCACCTCCCCCTTAAAAGAAGTTTCTCGAAACTTAGGTCGCCAATACTTGGAAAGACGTCTGAGCATCTTTGCTTCGGTTTCCCAAGTAACTTCCTCTTTCCCAAACTTGGACCACAGAATCCGTACCAACAGTAAGATCTTGTTGCACAGTCGCTTCACACGGCGTTCGAGAATGCGCTCTGGCATCTCCTCTCAAGTACCATTTGCCTGAATCTCGACGTCCTTATAGCTCAGCCTACGAGACTCATCTTAGCACGGATATCCTTAGCAATGATACGTGGAACACATTATACACTGGGTATGCCGATGGCGACAATGCCAAACGGTACGTTAGAGATCTTACTCTATCCAGAATCTTGAATGGTCCCATATAGCGAGGGTTAAGCTTCCCACGCTTACCAAACCTGAAAACATCCTTGGATGGCGATACTCTGACAAGTACTTTGCCACCAACCTCGAACTTGACACTTCTACGCTTCTGATCTGCGTAAGACTTTTGTCGACCCTGAGCGATCAACATCTCTGTCTAATCAAGCAATGTTCGAAGCTGTCCTTTCGACCAACTCTGGTCCAAGTAGAATCTTGTCAGCGTACTCAACCCAACAAATCGGAGATCTGCATCTGAGACTAAACAAAGCTTCGAACTGAGCCATCTTGACCGTAGCATGCCAGCTATTATCGTACGTGAGCTCAATCAGACTTAGGCTGTCTTCCCAGCTAGTCGGATGATCGAGTACGTATGCTTCTTAGCATATCCTCCAGGGTCTAGATGGTCTTTTCAGACTGACCATCTGTCTGAGGATGAAACGCTGCTGAACCTCAATTCAGTTCCCATGGCCTTGTGAAGTTCTTGCCATAAACTTGACATGAATCGGCCATCTCGATCCGATACAATGGTCTTAGGAATGCCATGTAAACGAACAATCTTCTGGAGAAAAACTTCTGCTGACCTCTGGGTCACCCAAGTAACCTCAGTTTCCAATGCAAACACTATTGCTGCTAGTTCTAGGTCATGTGTTGGTTAGTTTGCTTCATAGGTTTTCAATTGTCTAGATGCGTATGCAATAACCTTGCCCCTCTGCATCAAAGACACATCCCAACCCATTTCTCGAAGCATTAACTATAGACCATATAGCCATCATTCTTTCCGACAATGCCAAAACTGGTGCATAAGTCAGACACTGTTTCAACTTCTTGAAAACTGGTCTTGCACTTGTCATCCCAGACAACTTCTTGTTGACCTTGCGGAACACACTAGTCATAGGTGGAGTGATCTTAGAAAAATCCTTCCATGAACCGTCTATAATGCTCAGCAAACTCTGGGAAACTGCGCACCTCGCTCACACCCTGAGGCCGCTTCCAAACAACTACTGATTTACTCTTCTGGGGAATAACCATAACCTCATTCTTATTGATCACATGGCCTAAGAAAGCCACTTCTAGATCCAACAATCGCACTTAGCCCACCTTGCGTACAACCGACTTGGTCTAAGGACCGATAAAGCAATCCGCAGATGTTCCCTGTGAGCTTCCTTGCTCGGGAAAATATCAAAATGCCATTGATGAAGACCACTATGAACTTATTCAAGTACTGGTCTAAAACATCGATGCACTAGGTTCATGAAAATTGCTGGAGCATTCGAAGCCCAGATGGCATGACTACAAACTCATAGTGACCATCTCTCGTCCGAACACAATCCTCGGAATATCATCCTCACGAATCCTGAGCTGATAAAAACCAGACCTCCAGTCGATCTTGGAGAAAACTTTTGCTCCCTGTAGTTGATCCAACAGATCATCACTCCTTGGCAACAGATACTTGCTCTTGATCGTGACTTTATTCAACTCTCGAAAGTCAAAACAAAGTCGAAACGGTCCATCTTTCTTTTTGACAAATAAAACTAGGGCACTCCTACTCAAGGTGATGCACTCAGCTTTGTATAACTTTTGTCAAGAAGATCCTTGAGTTGCTTCTTCAACTCTTGCATCTCAACAGGAGCCATCCGGTACGGTGCCTCAGAGATCGGCATGGTACTCGGCTCGAGATCAATTGCAAACTCCACAACACGATTCGGGGTATCTAGGAATATCTTCTGGAAAGACACTCGTAAATCCTCTAACCACAGGAATATCAAAACTAAAGTCGATCACTGCCTTATGACGCTTCCGACAATCCATACCGAGAATAATTATCGTATGGGACCATGGTTATTTAGGTCAAATCGCTTTGAATTTCTTACCCTTGATGGTAATCGACAATCCGACAGACGATTGGTTCCCACTAAATGGTCACCATCTTGGACCAGCCCACTACATGGTTCACAGACGACTCACTAGTGGCTCCGAGCCCAGGCCCAGCCATTACCAGCGTCCACTGTTGCCATGAGCCGCTGTCCATACATCTCAACCCATCCTTGGTAGCTCCACCTAATTAATAGGCAGCCATCTCCTAAGAGGTTGTTGGTGAGTCTCGAACACGAGACCTTACCCCATACCAAGCAACGAAACATTAACTTGGTATAAACCAAAGGTTCATATATAAGAAGAGTTACAACAAAAGGTTCACAACCTCGTTGCACACACAACTTAACTTACAACCATCCAAAATGAAAGTCTGGGTAGTACCCACATCAACAACACATTAACAAAAGTAGAACGCAGATACAAAGTACTCTAAGCATTTGGAGCATAGGGTCCATTCGCCTCACGCATCACATAAAGACGTTGACTCTGATTTCCAGAAGCCATTGGGGCTTTCCCTTTATTCTGCGTAGTTGTCTGCATCGAAGGATTGGAAGTCTCTGCTGGTTTAAACCTAGGTCTGTTGTTTGGATTAACAGACCCCTGATGAGACTCCGCTCCTTTCTGCATTTCCTGCCGACAGAACCTCTGCATATGTCCTTCCTTCCCACAACCAAAACATGCCTTCTTCTCATTCCGACATACAAAACTTTTGTGCCCAGATGCACCATAATTGTGACACTGAATCACTCTGCTGCTCCAACCTGAGCCCCTGGCAGAGTCAGACTGAGTTGTCTCGGTCTTAGTACGACCAGACTTCTCAAACTTGGTAGGCGATGTCGGTCGTTTGAATGAACCAACCTGGCGATCTTGTTGCCCACCCTTTCCCTTAACTTGATTCTCCCGCTTATGAGCGGACTCCTCCAGTGTTACTTCCAACTTGTAGGCCGCATCCACGTACTATTCCAGAGTAGAGCATGTATGGTGCACCATCCATGACTTAATATTCGGGCTCATCCATTCATGGAAGTACCAGATCTTTTGTGCCTCAATGGATATCTGCGGTTCAGCATACTGCAGCAAATGATTGAACTTGGTGGCGAGCTCTGTCACCTTCAACCCTTCCGTCTTAGGATACAAGAACTCCTTGTGCTTCTCCTTCCTCATAGCTCGAGAGAAGAAACGATCCGTCATCTTGGTCTTAAACATTGACCAGGTCAACACCGGGCTATCAGCTAAGCCGATACTCTCCCACCATTCACTGGCTTCCTCCTTCAACTGTAGAGAAGCTATGTGCACTCTCTCCGCTTCAGTGCACTCAACATTGCGGAACAACCTTTCCATATGTGAGAACCAATGAGCCACTCTGAATGGCTCTCCTTTTCCATCATAGCTGTTAGGTCTCATAGAGTTAATGGCCTTCAGAGCTCGGCCATACTCCCCTCTATTCCTGATCACGCCTCCCTGTAGTACCTGGTTCTCTTGTTCCTCAAACCTCGGAACTTCTGGAGGTACTGGCACTCCTTGTGCCTGAGGTGCGATTGGCCTCATTATCTCGGTGATTGCTTGCAGAACAATCCCCCGAATTGCTGCGACTGTCGCTGTATCGAGCACTACTGGAGCGTCGGCCTGAGCTTGGCTATTGCCTCCTGGATTATTGTTGAAGACAGACTCACGCTCTCCTGACGGGTCTGCAACATTCCTCGGGTTTGGTCTGGGGTCATTACTCGGCCCAGCACCAGCACGGATAACGTTCCTCGTGTTCACCATCTGTTTACCGATCAAATTCCAAGGATTTTATCACATTAATATCATTCTGATATATTTATCGTAATAAAATCAACTTAGAATAGATCAACTTGGTAATTTCTATAGATGGACTCAAACCGAGTTACTAGGTTCTACAACCTCAACTCACAACGAGCGAACTGGGAATCAAGCCTAATTGGAGATGGCGAAACCACCTCGGCTTCTCCCGGGTTCCTCGGAAGAGAACAGAATGCACCCATATCTAACGGGGCAACGAGGAAGGAATTAGTCTTTCTAGACATAGAAGCAAGCTTACTATATCAGACTGTACAGAAGACATGACTATGAACGGTGTTTTGAAATTCTTTTCACTTTGAAAAATTCAGAGCCCTTTTAAAGCATTTTCAAAAACGGATAAATGATTTATAAAATCCCAAACCCGTTTTAAAACATTTGGCTCTGATACCACAACTGTAACACCCCCAAATCTTAACCCATTTGGAAATGTATTACCGCCAGTGACCCTAGTGTTCCTTACCGAGATCACCCAAGGCTTTACTGGTTTAATTACAATTCATGGAATACAATTGATACATAATGATCAAAGTATCCAAATCAAAACATCAATCAAATGAAACATGAGTTACGGGATTACATCCCAATCCCGAATAAGACAAATACAGAGTTTAAACAAAGTACAACGGAAGTCTTAAACAAAGATATTACAAAAAGGATTGTGATCGTAATGATCACCTGCCCAAGGATCTCAACCTGATTAAAAGAAATTTATTAAAACATCCAAAACAACCGTCGTCTTCATAGTCAATCTAGTCTCCTCAAATCTTCGCTCTATTTGATGTGCCGAATCGAACGGATGACACCAGCCCACATGCAGAGAACAATGTTCGTGGGTTAGTCTACTTGAATAGACTAGCAAGGGTAAAAAGCAGAGTGGTTCGAGTGATCGTAACCGTTTACTATCATTGTCCCTCGAATAATAACCGAAGGGACGATACATAACCCGACACTTTCACGGAATAACAACAAGAGGTATGCACAAGAGAAGATTCTGGAAGACTTAATCTTCACAGAAATCGACCCGAAAGAAGACTCCAAAGGAAATGAGTCTTTAAGGAAATATGACAAATCTGGAATGTTTACAGAATCAAACAACAGCGATTAAAAGCTGACTGAGATGCTTCGGCTCACAACCAACCTCACCGCTTACAGCGAATCTAGATTGGAAAGAGAACGTACTACATTCAAGTCTGGATCTTACAGAACCACATAACGATGATTTAAAAACTGACTAAGATGTTTCGGTTCACGACCAACCTCATCGCTTACAGCGAATCCAGATTGGAAAGAGAACGTACTTTGATCAAAAGTCAAGACGAGCTTTCCTAGCTACACTATTTACTTAGCTGTACTACTCGCCAAAGGTATATTAATTAAGTGCTCTCGGGCACCTTATCTTATTTAATTCCAAAACGATTAACACATTAAAAGCTTTTAATATATGTCCTTGTTACGCAGGACCCATATCTAAGGAATGAACCTCACCGAGTCCAAACCTCTGAATCTATATCGAAAGAATGAACCTCACAGAGTCCAAACTTCTACTATCGCAGGGTCTTGCTCGCCCTTTAAAAGAATGAACCTCACTGAGTTCAAACTTCAACAATCGTTGGGTCTTCATCGCCCTTACAGTTATAAAGGAATGCGCATGGAACTCTCAGGATCCATGCGTTCCTACAAATACTCAGTTACAACACAACTACAGTACAAGATAAATCCACATAAATGCCCGGAAGGCGATCCCCAGCCCTAGTCACGGCCGCCCCCCCTCACAGCCAGTCGTCGCTGCGTCTCCCTCCAGTCCGCCGCGCCTCCACCAGTCCACAGTGCTACCGACTTCCTACATCCCGATGCCCCCTCGATTTCACTTCCGAATAATTGTTTCTCCCTACTACGCATTCATCGGATCCTCGACAACCATTTGTAGTCTTTCCGCAGCCGCCAACTACAGAGACCGCTCGTTCGGAACGAGCTCGAGATGTGGAATGTTACAAGTGTGGTGGACGAGGACATTACAAGAAGGATTGTCCCAATGCCAAGAAGGTCCTCTTCTCCACCCAGTCTGCAGGTTATGAGAGTTACGACGACGCCGATGAGGACGACGTCGAGACAAACCCTGCAGTTGTCTATACAGCCGATGTTGATGGTTGTGTGGTCGGTACTTCCGATCACCATGATGACCAGGCATACCACTTTGCCTTGGTTACTAGACGTGTGCTGAGCGTAAAGGAGGGCGACCTGACTGAGCAGAGGGAGAACTTGTTTCATGCTAGATGCAGACTTCAGGATGCGTCACTGAGTGTGATCATTGATGGGGGTTCTTGCTGTAACATTATCAATGCGAAGGTTGTGCGCCATTTCAACCTTCCGACTATACCACACCCCACTCCTTACGGCCTTCAATGGATTTCTGATGGTTCAGGTAACAAAGTTTCACAACAGTGTCTTATTTCTTTTTCTATTGGTCCATACAACGACACTGTGCTTTGCGATGTTACCGCCATGGACGCCACCCATTTGCTTTTGGGACGTCCCTGGTTGTATGATCGTCGTGTGCTTCACGATGGGTATTTGAATAGTTACATGTTCAATTACCACGGGAGGCGCGTGACTCTCTTACCGATGAGCCCGCAGGAAATTTTACAGGATCAGGCGGAGCGCCAGAAGGCAATAGAGGCCGCAGGAAAGAAGCCTGCTCCTGCACCCAAACAGACGGCCAGCTCTGCGTCTACACCTTTGACGCTTCCTGCGAGATCTACTGAGCAGACAGGTAAGCGTTCTCCACCTGGTATTACTTTTACATTACCATCTACAGGTACGGGTGGATCGTCTGCTATAAGGGCTACTGAGCCACCTATTTCTGTCCTGCGTGGAACCTGTGAAAACAGGGTTCTACTGGCTCGTCACAGCGACATCACTTCGGCACTTCAAGGCAAGTCCCCTTGTTTCCTTGTTATTCCTAGCCTTTGTGCCACTACTACTATAGAGCATGCACTCCCGCCTGCTATTTTGTCTGTTTTGCAGGACTTCGAGGATATTATGCCTGACGAGTTGCCGCCAGGTCTGCCACGAGTGCGTGGTATTGAGCACCAAATTGACTTCATTCCCGGCGCTTCTCTGCCGAACCGTGCTGCCTATAGAGCTTCTCCTGAGGAAACTAAGGAGTTATAGCGACAGGTCCAAGATCTTTTGGACAAGGGTGTTGTGCGGGAAAGCTTGAGTCCCTGCGCCGTTCCTGTGATTCTGGTGCCGAAGAAGGATGGGACTTGGAGGATGTATGGACTGCCGCGCCATCAACCAGATCACCATCAAGTACAGACATCCCATTCCGCGCCTCGATGATATGATGGACGAGCTGCATGGTGCCACTTTGTTCTCCAAGATTGACCTTCGGAGTGGCTATCATCAGATTCGTATGAAGGAGGGCGATGAATGGAAGACAGCTTTCAAGACCAAGTATGGTCTATACGAGTGGCTAGTCATGCCATTTGGTTTGACTAATGCTCCATCGACGTTCATGAGACTCATGAACCATGTCTTACGGTCTTTTTTGGGGAAGGTTGTCATCGTTTACTTTGATGATATACTTGTGTTCTCTCGCAGTTTAAGTGACCATATTGATCATCTTCGATAGGTCTTAGAGTGCTTGAGATGTGAGAGCTTGTACGTCAACCGAGGTAAATGCGTATTTTGTTCTGAATATGCCAACTTCCTTGGTTTTATTGTTGGCAGGGATGGGCTACGAGTGGATGAGGAGAAGATCCACGCCATCAAGGAGTGGCCTACACCGATGACACCCACTCAGGTTCGCTCGTTCTTAGGGCTGGCCGGCTTTTACAGGAGGTTCGTACGCTACTTCAGCACCATAGCTGCCCCTTTGCACGAGTTGACCAAGAAGGCGGCATCGATCACATGGCTTCCACGGCATGATGCTGCTTTTGTCGCACTGAAGGATGCCCTGTGTCGTGCCCCTTTGCTGCAGTTGCCTGACTTCACTCGTCGCTTCGAGGTGGAATACGACGCTTTGATTTCGGCATCGGGGGTGTCTTGCTGCAGGAACGGCGACCGATTGCCTACTTCTTAGAGAAGATTTCGGGCGCTCAGCTGAACTACCCGACATATGACAAGGAGTTGTACGCGCTGATCCGGGTTCTGAAGACTTGACAGCATTACCTCTGGTCGAGTGAGTTTGTGATACACTCAGACCATGCTGCTCTGGCCTATCTGAAGAGCCAGACGACCCTCAACCGCATGCATGCTAGGTGGGTCGAGTTTATGGAGACATTTCCGTACCTGATCATGCACAAGAAAGGTAAGGAGAATGTGGTAGCCGATGCCCTTTCTCGCAGGTACGTGCTCTTAACTCATCTCCAGTCTCGTTTACTTGGTTTTGCATTGCTCAAGGATTTGTACGCTGATGATGTTTTCTTTAAAGACATCTTTGAGCAATGTAAGATCAGCAGAGAGCATGTCACGTATTTCCTGGATGACGGGTATCTGTACAAGGCCGGTAAACTTTGTATTCCTACGTCTTCTATTAGGCACTTGTTGCTCCAGGAAGCACATGACAGCCGTGGTCATTTTGGGGTGTCTAAGACCCTTGCCGCACTTCGGGAGCACTTTTTCTGGACAAATATGGCCCAAAGTGTTACCCGGTATTGCAAGAGTTGCGTGACATGCCAAAAGGCTAAGGCACGCTCGAGTCGACATGGTCTCTACACGCCCCTCTCGATTCCTGTAGCCCCGTGGGAAGATCTTTCGATGGATTTTATCACAGGGTTGCCTATGTCTCGGCGTGATAGAGATTGCATATTTGTAGTGGTCGACAGGTTCTCAAAGATGGCACATTTTATTCCCTGTAAGAACACCAACAATGCTACCGACATCGCTGGGTTGTTTTTTGAGCATGTTTTGCGCTTGCATGGTGTCCCTAAAACTATTGTTAGTGATAGGGATACCAAGTTTGTGGGCCATTTTTGGAGAACCTTGTGGGGAAAGCTAGGCACCAAGCTTCTTTTTTCTACTAGCTATCACCCACAGACGGAGGTGACCAACCGTACCTTAGGAGCCCTCCTTCGGACGATTCTCAAGACTAACCCACACAGGTGGGAGGACTTACTTGCTACAGTTGAGTTTTCCTATAACAGGTCCAGGCACTCTGTGATGAAGCTGACTCCTTTCGAGGTCGTATATGGAAGGAACCCGCTGACGCCGTTGGACATGACGCCATACCCGTTGTAGGACCAGAAGCACATTGCTACTGGCAAGTTGGTTGAGCACATTCAGGAGCTGCACAGGAGGACACGCACACAGCTGGAGTGGCGTGCGCTACAGTACTCAGCCCAGAAGAACAAGGGCAGGCGACGCTTGATCTTCGCCCCGGGCGACTTGGTTTGGCTTCACTTGCGAAAGGAGCGATTCCCTTCCGTCCGCAAGTGTAAGCTCGACCAACGGGGTGATGGTCCCTTCAGAGTCGTCAAGGCCATTGGCAACAACGCCTACCAACTCGAGCTCCCGGACAAGTATGGGGTGCATCCGACGTTCAACGTCGCTGACTTAGTACCATATGTTGAGCCTGAGTATGATGAGGGTGAAGCAGAGACGCTTCACACTCAAGTGGGAGAGGGTGATGTAACCCAGCCCTTCATGTCAGCTACAGAGGAGGAAGACGCCATGAGACTTTCGCCTACAGGTCCTATCACCCGCGCCAGAGCGAAGAGTGTCCAAGCAGCGACACAATCCTTGGTGACCAGACTTGTAGCCAGCCACGGCCAGATCACTACATCGTCCGAGCTTCTGTGTCTCGTCAGCTTAGCAGTGACTGACTCCTCTACAGCTACATCCATTCCGAGCTAGATTTAGGAGACTTTCTATTTCTAGTTCTTACTATTTCGAGACATTACTTCTTTAGTACTTTCTGTTTACAATATTTCTATTTTTAGTAGCTGCTAGTTCTGGGTGATTTCCATTTATGTTAAATGGGCCGCCAGATTTAGTAACTAGAGAGTCTGGCCCATTAGGTCAACTCTCTAGTATAAATAGGAACTCTTGTCTTCTTTTCCAATTACGTCGAAATAGAGCTTTTGTTTACAGTCGAGTAATCTTCTGAAACCCGGGCCCTGACGTCAACAATTAACGCGTTTCTAGTTGAATTATCCTGACGCGTTAATTAGGTTACCCATCATCTATCCGCACCCAAACACAACCCTAATCATATACATCTTCACGGTTGCCCCATCTCCTCCACTAGTGCAGCCGCCGAACACCCCCCATCCCTAGTCACGGCCGCCGCCCCTCACAGCCAGTCGCTGTTGCGTCTCCCTCCAGTCCGCCGCGCCTCCACCAGTCCACAGTGCTACCGACTTCCTACAGCCCGCTGCCCCCTCGATTTCACTTCCGAAGAGTTGTTTCGCCCTACTACGCATTCATCGGATCCTCGACAACCACTTGTAGTCTTTCCGTCAGGCAAGGTTACATCAAACATGTTTATGTGTCAATTTATGAATAATTCTCTTTTAAAAATTTTAAGTGTAATTTATTTTAACCCATAAATTTTTGTGAGATTTTATTTAAAATCTTATCTAACAAACTTAGAGATTTTAGCATTAATGTTAATATTTTAATAACTTTTTTGTTTGATAAATGTAGCTTTTGACTAAATATGTAAATTTAAAATAAGGATCAGATTCAAATATATGATGTCGTATAAAATTACACATTTTAATCATATTATTCATTATAAAAAATAGAGCTCAAAAGCTGATACATTAGTACCATCTTTGTCATTGAATTACGTGCATAAATCTACCACTAACATAATCATTGATAAACTCATAATGTTATGCATTAGATAAGTTAAAACAATAAATAAGTTAATTGTAACTAATTAAATTTATATAAGCCGAAATAGTACTAGCATTTAGACAAACTGAAAGAAGAAAAATATATCAGTCAATTCTCAATTATTAGCTTTCTTTCTTTCTTTTTTTTCAAATTATTGTAAATTTTATTTTTTCACTAACAAACTTTAATTAGATATGATTTTGAAGAGTTTGTTATATATAAATCACTTAGAAAAATTGTTCAAATCATTCTAATCTTTCAACAAAAAATAAACCATTTAAATGAAAATCATCTGTGTCATTTAGAAAAATTGTTGTAACTAACTTTCAATTTTAGTCTTAATTCAAATTTAATATCTGTATTTTTTTGTTTTTTTATGTGGTAAAATAGATCTTCACCCTATAAAATATTAAATGTGTGCTTTTTATTGGTAATGGAAGAAGTCAACGCGTTTGTTCATCAAATCCTTTATAAATATCAAATCTTTTTTTTAAATATTTACGTTTACATATCACACCTATTTAAGAAAGCAGTTTCATCTACTTTTCAAAACTCCATTTTCTAGTCTAATAGAACTATAATATCACGAGTATTAATTGACCAAAAGGTAAATAATTTACCACTATTTATTTCATAATTTATAAATTCATGTATATATTTTGTTAACACTCAGCATTGTCTTCTATAGTTTATTGTAATGCACATAAGTTTATTGTTTCCATTGATTTGGTATCTTTATTTGTCATTAATTTAGATCATATTTTAAATTTTGTATTTTTCACTATACACGTGCATGGCATGGGTAATACACTAGTTTTTACTTAAACATGTCCTTGTTTATTTCAATTTTGTACAGACTCCTCGCTCTTATTATATCATGTTGAATTTTGACTTCTATCTTATGAGCATTACATATTTTCCACACAATTTTTTGATTGATATTTGGAGTGAAAATCTCTACCATGACATTCAAATTGATCTGATCTTCAAAGTATGGTCTTATATTGACTGGCTTAATGTGTGTGTCCTATTAGACATTGCATGGACTCTTTATTATTACTAGAATTATACGGACCTGAATGCGACTCTTTGCTTAAGAAATGAGGCAAATGACCATAATCTCTTTTGGGCCCATACTATTCGGCGCATATCCAAAATTGTCTTTCAGCGCATAGGGTAGAGACGTAACGCTCCATGAAGCTCCTCACGTAACGCTGAATGAAGCTCCTCACGTAACGCTCCATGAAGCTTCAGGCGTAACGCGGCGGACCAACCCTGGATTTAAAAACAGAACTCTCTCCCTTCTCCTCCATTCCGTCGCTGCTCACTCAAAAAACAGAAATCGAACCCTAAACCTCTCTCGTTACGCGCCATTGGTATCGGTTCGTTAAGAATCAACAAATCTCTCCCGTTACGCAATCATCCAAGGTTAGTTACACTACATTCCATCTCTTGAAATATTAGTTGTTTTTTGTTAATTTAGAAGTGGTTAAGTGTTTATGTTTAATGTTTGTGAATTAGTGTGAATTTTAAAGGTATCTTTGTATGAGGTAGTGTTATTTTAGGTATTTTTAGGTAGATTTATTAAATAAATTTGAATTTTTTAAGAAATGTTGAAAGATAAGGCATCGCCGGAATCTGGAATTGTCGCCGGAATTGTCGCCGGAATAGCCGGTGAAATATCGCCGATCGCAATCCGGTGAATTGCCATTGCACAGTACGTAACGAGGGGAAGCCTTCCAACCGTTACGAGCTGTCGGCTTCTGCGCGTAACGTGTGGTCAGAGAACAAGCGTTACGTGCTGTTGGCCTCCCGGCGATGACTTTCCAGCGACTACTCTTTTCACAAAAATAAAAATTTGCATATGTATGTTTAGGGTATTTTAGACATTTGTATGAAATTTGAAAATTTGATGGATTTGTATGAAAGGGTTTAGGGTTTGTTGGATATGTTTAAAAACTTTATCGGATTGTTTATTGTGGTAGATGGAGCATGGTGAGAGAACGAGGCATAGAGCCAGACGAGACCTCGTTCGGGCTGCTTCGTATCGGACTGAGCGTGAGCTATCCCGTAGGTTTGCGGGTGTTGCCCAAGATGCGGGAGGGCACGGGCAGGCGGGCTATGCTGACCCCCCTGTGTTCCCGTTTGGGCCATCTTATGTGGCGGGAGGCCTTGCAGATTCGGACTCGCAGTTGTACCCACAGATTAGAACTATAATATCACGAGTATTAATTGACCAAAAGGTAAATAATTTACCACTATTTATTTCATAATTTATAAATTCATGTATATATTTTGTTAACACTCATCATTGTCTTCTATAGTTTATTGTAATGCACATAAGTTTATTGTTTCCATTGATTTGGTATCTTTATTTGTCATTAATTTAGATCATATTTTAAATTTTGTATTTTTCACTATACACGTGCATGGCATGGGTAATACACTAGTTTTTACTTAAACATGTCCTTGTTTATTTCAATTTTGTACAGACTCCTCGCTCTTATTATATCATGTTGAATTTTGACTTCTATCTTATGAGCATTACATATTTTCCACACAATTTTTTGATTGATATTTGGAGTGAAAATCTCTACCATGACATTCAAATTGATCTGATCTTCAAAGTATGGTCTTATATTGACTGGCTTAATGTGTGTGTCCTATTAGACATTGCATGGACTCTTTATTATTACTAGAATTATACGGACCTGAATGCGACTCTTTGCTTAAGAAATGAGGCAAATGACCATAATCACTTTTGGGCCCATACTATTCGGCGCATACACAAAATTGCCTTTCAGCGCATAGGGTAGAGACGTAACGCTCCATGAAGCTCCTCACGTAACGCTGAATGAAGCTCCTCACGTAACGCTCCATGAAGCTTCAGGCATAACGCGGCGGACCAACCCTGGATTTAAAAACAGAAATCTCTCTCTTCTCCTCCATTCCGTCGCTGCTCACTCAAAAAACAGAAATCGAACCCTAAACCTCTCTCGTTACGCGCCATTGGTATCGATTCGTTAAGAATCAACAAATCTCTCCCGTTACGCAATCATCCAAGGTTAGTTACACTACATTCCATCTCTTGAAATATTAGTTGTTTTTTGTTAATTTAGAAGTAGTTAAGTGTTTATGTTTAATGTTTGTGAATTAGTGTGAATTTTAAAGGTATCTTTGTATGAGGTAGTGTTATTTTAGGTATTTTTAGGTAGATTTATTAAATAAATTTGAATTTTTTAAGAAATGTTGAAAGATAAGGCATCGCCGGAATCTGGAATTGTCGCCGAAATTGTCGCCGGAATAGCCGGTGAAATATCGCCGATCGTAATCCGGTGAATTGCCATTGCACAGTACGTAACGAGGGGAAGCCTTCCAACCATTACGAGTTGTCGGCTTATGCGCGTAACGTGTGGTCAGAGAACAAGCGTTACGTGCTGTTGGCCTCCCGGCGATGACTTTCCAGCGACTACTCTTTTCACAAAAATAAAAATTTGCATATGTATGTTTAGGGTATTTTAGACATTTGTATGAAATTTGAAATTTTGATGGATTTGTATGAAAGGGTTTAGGGTTTGTTGGATATGTTTAAAAACTTTATCGGATTGTTTATTATGGTAGATGGAGCCTGGTGAGAGAACGAGGCGTAGAGCCAGATGAGACCTCGTTCGGGCTGCTTCGTATCGGACTGAGCGTGAGCTATCACGTAGGTTTGCGGGTGTTGCCCAAGATGCGGGAGGGCACGGGCAGGCGGGCTATGCTGACCCCCCTGTGTTCCCGTTTGGGCCATCTTATGTGGCGGGAGGCCTTGCAGATTCGGACCCGCAGTTGTACCCACAATACAACGTGAGTCCACTCCATTGTTATTCTGATACGATCGATCAGAATAACTATTATGGTCCTTCATTGAGTCCGCCACCACCCCAGCAGAGTCAGCACCAGAGCCCAATCGCCCATCAGAGCCCTCACGGGTCCACGTCGCATCACATCCCCTTATATTATCAAGGCGACGCAAATGACGACATGGATTACAATCCGTGGGAGAGCTTGGGGGTCAACCCGAATGCACCGCTGAATATGGTAAGTAGCCCTAATATATGTAAATATGATTGTATGATAAAAATGTAATTGCTTATCATTTGTTTAAAAACATGTAGGAGGAAGACAATCAGGCATGGGCTCCAAGAGCTCAACCTGATGATGATGATGCGGACGAGGAGCAACAAGAAGGCACCTCTTCGCAGGCAAGACCACCCCGAAGCAAAAAAAAGGGGAGATATGAGCCGGAATTACAGATCAGAGTCTATGGAGGTCCGGAGAATCCCGAGCTGTTGAAGGATTTTGCCAATCACCTGGCGTACACCATTTATTAGCGCATTGTAAGTTGCATGAAAAACCTTATTCTTTTCATTTTACGTTTTTATATAAATATGTCAAAGCGACTGCTTACACTAGTTTAAAAATGCAAATGTCTGTAGCCTGTCCCACCGTTGAAGTTTCAGCAACGAGGCAAGCAGACACGCGCATGGCGCCTGGAGTCGTCAACGCCATGGGGTAATCTGGCACAGAGTTCAGGCTTGTGTCATATTCCGCATGTGATACATGAGCATGTGCACGAGACGCTGCTTCTTGCGTTTGTTGAGCGGTGGCAACCTGAGACCAGCTCGTTCCATATGCCATGGGGAGAGATGACCATAACTCTCCATGACGTATTGTTGATCCTTGGGCTCAACATCCATAGAAGAGACTTAGCACCTCCACGGGGTTCTCTGACGGTGACTGATTTGAAGAAGGCGGTGGTGGCTCAGGCAACGGGATTCTTTGGGTTGGCTGCTCAGGATGTGTCATCTGCTACTGTAGTTGCTGAATTCTTCCAAAGGCATTGTAGGGGTCTGAATGACGAGAAGCGTGCTTCTAGGTACTTACTACACTTGTTGGGCTCTTGCCTATTTCCGGACAAGACCCAGCACAGATTGCCGCTCTACTATCAGCTATTTTTGGAGGATCACTCGTGCAGTAGTGAATATGCATGGGGTGCTGCCGTTCTTGCTCACGTGTACCGCAGCTTGGGCGAGTGCACAAGAAAGGAAGCGAGAGTGATGTCCACGTGCTATACTCTGATTCAGGTATTTTTCTAAATTAAAAAACCCTCCAGTTTCACCTTATTGTTGTATCTGTATTTATTCAATAACAATGATTGCTTGCGTAAATTCTATTTCAGGCGTGGATATATCAGTATTTCCCCATGTTCAGACCTGCATTGAGTAGACATTGGAACTCTAATGAAGCGGTCGTCTACGCTACTCGATGGGACCTGACCGAGAAACCCTACCTGATGAGAAACTACAGAGTGGAGCTCGATACGATGACTGCGGACATGGTATGTACATATATTTATGTTTATGTTGCTTGGATGTCGTTCGTATTAACAGATAAGTTTTTTTAGGTTGATTGGAGTCCGTACGGTACGATTGACTTCAGCGATCCGAGATTCGCTCCTACTCGCTTCCATGGAGTTATCTCGTGTCTGTGGATAACCGAGCCGTACATGCCAGACCGTGTGGCGAGACAGTTTCGCCGTATACAACAGATTCCACGAGCTCCTATAGAGCCTCTACGGGCTTGGAGAGCAGTAAAGATTACCAGCTACAAGGTTGAGTACGACGCTGCTCGATTTGCATGGGATGCACAGAATGTACATTCCATGACCCTGGATGCGATGGGCCCTCCAATCCAGCAAGGCCATGACTGCAGTGATGATTACATGGAATGGTACATCCCACGTACACATCCATTCGTCAACCCCCCTACCATTGAGGACGTGATACGGGTATGAATTTGACTGTTTTGGCTGCACACATAATCATATATATAATATGATGGCACCCTAACCTTGACATGAACAAATGAAGAGTATAATAGATATGTATGTTACTAACCAGTTAGTTGCATATGTAGAGTCCAGCAACACAATGTACGGAAATGCTTTCAGCAACGACAACTGATCCTGGCTTGCGAAGAAGATATATGTTATCTTGTTGGTCTCCTTGTTGAATCTGTACTCCATGAAGTATCCCTTCTTATTTCACTCATAGAAGAACTGTTACACAACTGTTCTCCATTCCATGCCCTTCTTTCGTATCTCGTGCATGATATTGTAGACTTGCTTCATCTTGGTCAAATTTCCAAGAGACGAATGGATTGTAGTATGAATCTTTTGCGGCTTGCAATGGTTGACCGTCATCACCTTAATAATTTCCTTCTCTTCAGCGGTTGGTCGCCCAGCTAATGCACTACCATACAATGAATCTGCTATGACATGATTGTGAGTTCCATGGTGTACAATGATCCTCCACAATCCCTTCGGCCCTTCTTTCAGCCTCAACATGAAGGGACACCCACACTTCTTTGACCTTGTGATGTCTCTCACTTGGTCAGCTCCTTTAGGCACGTTTTGTCCATGCCTATCACACGGTAACCAAGTCCCCCCAAGGGCTTTTGGGTGGAGGGTTTATTCCTCCACTTTTTGATGCAGAAGTGTTTACACATAGCCATATCCCGCGCCCACAAAAAAGCTTCTTCTCTAGACTCCCAGATTTTATCAGTTGTAAAGAAGCTTGAATAATCGGCAGAGACGTAAACATCCTCCTCCGGTGGTACACTAAACTGAGGTTGTGTGTGTAGGGATGGAAAGCAAAACTGTGGGGTAGCATAAGATGGTATATCAATATATGGTTGAGGCATGTTCCAAACCTGCACCTTTTGCGGCGTTTCCCAAACCGGAAATGTCTTCTCTGGAGTGCTCCAGTCATTGAGGGAGATATTATTTAACCCCTCGTACAAACCATAGTTCGTCTGCATACACATTAAATCATCTCATCAAATAGTGCACAAACCCTAAACCTAAATCTATATTTTTCTGTAAAATGGAACGGTTTGTGATAAACCGTGCCATTTTACAGATTAAACCCACAACCAGTATTAGCTCCATACGTTACGAATGGCGCTAATGCACACATTACGTGTCAAAGCGTTCCACGCGTTACGTGAAAACCATATTTCCACGTAACGTGTGGAACTGTTCTTCAATGTAACAGCGATTTCGCTGCCCTAAGCCCTAAACAACAACGTTTGCACAATCTTTGTTTCTATCTCCTAAACAAAATCAGATCTTTAACTTTAAACAACAAATAAGAGCCTACACTAAACCCTACAAATTAAATATTAAAAGCTCCTAAATCCTAAATCATCAAACTCAAAACTTAAAACAACAAGTTCATAACAAGAAAAAAGAGCACTTTATGGTTAAAGAATAGAAATTACTTCATTCCAAAGTGGGATATCTTCTCCATTGTTGCACCAATACTCATTGTTGTTGGTATTGTCCATTTCTTTTTCAAAAATTTAGAGTGTAAAACAATTTTTTGTAAGTGTTTGAAATGGGTTTAAGCTCAAAGTTGATCGTTATATTGAAGAAGAAGTTGGGACCATTAATACCGTTAGGTGGGGACAAGACAGTTAATTCAATGCGTTTCGCCACAGACAGGTCCACACGTAATGCGGCATGCCTCTCTCCACGTTACGTCTGTGTTACATGGAGACGTAACGTGGAACACTGTTCCTCACATAACGTCTGGTTCGAGGGTTTGTAGGGTAGGGTTAGGGTTTAGGGTTTAGGTTAGAAGGGGGTTTCAGTTTAGGGTTTAGGGTTTAGGGTTTTGTGGATTTGTTAGGTTGACTTTAGAGTTTAGGGTTTAGGGTTAGGGTTAGGGTTTAGGGTTGTTCAAAATTGTCATTCAATGCTAGTTGTTGAGGGTTGTTCAAAAGTTTTTAATGATAGTGGTTAATGTCATTAATGCTAGTGGTTGAGGTCATTATATACTATAGTTGTATACAACTGTATATTAGCTGTCAAACACATTCATTTTCACTATATAAGAGGCATTAGGGTTGTTTGTTCACTACAACAAGTCCAACACAAGCGGGTTTTGAAGATTCATTTGTGGGTAAGCTTCTTCTTCCAGTTTCTTTCGATTTAAGAGGCATTAGGGTTGTTTGTTCACTACAATAAGTCAAACACAAGCGGGGCTTGAAGATTCATTTGTGGGTAAACTTCTTCTTCCAGTTTCTTTCGATTTAGTAACCCTAATTGGCCTTTTCATATTAATGGATTTGTAGGAAATCAAGCACTACAACAAATAATGTCATTTTCATCCGAATCATCAACAAACCCAAATAGGCACCATCAGCAAATAAGTGCTCCACAATGCGAGTGTAATTTGAAAACAATTGTCCGTACTTGGGATTTGCAGTGGAACTACGGAAGGAGGTATTAGGGATGCCCAAGACTGGGGTATTTATACAGGAAGTATATTGATTCTACGTACGAGGACAGGACACACGCGGTTATTCGACAACAATGGCGGAAAAAACAAGATCTTGTTAAAGAAAATCAAGATCTTGTTAAGCAAAATCAAGAACTTTTACAAGATACGGATAAGATGCGTAGGTATAACCTCAATCTATATAATGATGTACATTGTATACTGCCTTGATGTCGTATCTTTTGTGTAATGTTGTTTACGTACTATCAACCTTTGTAGGGAGCAACAAATTTTATCAAAGCAGAGACATGATAGGAAGCGAACTTTTACCAGAGACTATCCTAATTTCTTCAAACGCAACTAGACGATGTCATTTATTTTGTGTTAGAGTTTCTAAGTTTATGAAGAACTTGTATTATTTCCTATATTGTGAGCTAAATGTGGTTGTAGTCATCCAGCGTAATGAACAATTCTATTTCGTCTTCTATGTTGATTCTTTTGGGGTATTTCTTTTATTAATTCTAGATAATCAAATAAATACTAAAAATACACAATAATATAATACAACATTCATACACAACATATATGTAAAATAATCAATAATTCAACATTGAACAACAAATAAATACTACAAATATACAATAATCATTATTTTAACATTGAACCACAAATAAATACACATATACACATACCACAACATTATAATACATTAAAATACCATACGTTACGTGTGATATATACCCACACGTAACGTGTGTTAGAGCTCAGCCCGTAACGTATGAGACGCTGAAATGGTCTGCTTTCAGACGTTACGTGGTGAGACACTCCACGCGTAACGTCTGGACCTTATGCGCTGAAAGGCAAAAATCTCTATGCGTCGAAAAGTAATCGTATCTCTTTTGTGATATTACGTGGATTTTTTACTGTTGGAATATATGTAACTCTTGGGTTGAACTCCGTTGCTATTATAATGAAGTGAGGGAGGCCTCTCTCTCTCTAAACCTAAAACACTCTCTCCTCTCTCTAAAAAACCAAACCCAAAAGCAACCCCTAATAACAACATCCAGCAACAACAACAATAGCAAGGGATAACCTCTTACTCTACTACCAAGGGACAACCTCCCACACTACCAACATGGGATAACCTCCCACCAACAAACAAATGAGTCTCCTGAGTTCTCCATGGAGATCATTAATGGAGGACCAAAGTAAAAAACCATTAGCAATCTCCAAAGTTATGGCAAACTAGCAAAAGATCACCATCAAATCTAAATAATTCCATAAAAAGAAGCACCAGTCCAAAAGGGATACAACAAAAACAATTATAAGAACAACTTCTCAAACAATAATTCCCAAAATTTCTCCTCTACAAAACCCTAATTTGTGAAATCTACCATGACAATTTCTTTTCTCCCACCCACCCAAACAAAAAGAATTAGCTTTTTCGAGCACTTCACCTTCCTCATAATCCTGTAGGTTCCACTTCCAAAGTGAAATTGAAAACACACCCCAATTTTTTGTTCCTCTACACAAACTTCACAAACCGAGCTCTGCCTTTCGGGCTAAAGTACCTCTGCGAACTCCACCGCAAGCCAGATCTTCGCAGGTTGACTCGCCTACTCCAAGTGCTCCGAACGAGCCACCACCCACCGCCATCGGACAACCCACGTTGCGCCACCCTTCCTCAATCATCTTGCGGAAAGCATCCACCGTCTCCAAACACCTCTTAGACACCAGACCCTAATTGCTCGATACTTTCGTCCTGCTGGTTAGTCCTAGCCTCCACGGCTCTCAGGCAAACACACAGAGGGAAACAACTCAACTCTTAATCCAACAACATTCATGCACCAACAAACGCGAAACACGTCGTCGAAGCAACCCCTAGTCATCGGACCACCCCTGGTCGTTGGACTACCGTTGTTTGAACCACCCCTATCAAACTCTCCTCTTCATACCCCTCTAGTTGTCAGATCTGATTTTTTTATCTGCTCTAACCCTCGTTTTTGTTTCACTTTAAAAGGCTGCCAATTTCTCACATTTCCCTTTATTACAAATCCCATCAACCTTATTCATATTACCACTTTCTACATAACAAAGGTGTCGGCTAATTGCACACCACTGCGTGCTGTTGATTTCAACCATGATAGTCTATAATTTTTTTTTAAAAAAAATTAAAAAAAAAATGATGATAGTTACCATTCTCTTATTTAAAAAAATTAACGTTTTTAATTTGACAAAATTAATTTTGAAAAATGAAAAAAAAGAGCAACTGTGCCAACCACCGTTGCATCATTAAAAAATAAAGAAAAGAGCAATTGCTACGGTGTCAAGCACCGTTGCAATTCACTAGGCTGCAAATATCATACGTTACCTCCCACTAAAATCTAATTGCAAGCTGTAATATCATACCTTACTATATGTTGTTATTTATTCGAACTAATTAACTATGCTATCATATGATTGTTGTGAATAATAATATTCAATTAGTTCAATATAAAGTGATTTAGACGTATGTAAAATAAAGAAATATTTAGTGTAACTAGAATTTTGCATGTGGCTTTAATTCGTAGGTTTACAAGTCAAATTCAGACCTTTTCTTTTTTATACTCTATTCCTTCACTTATACAGAGTAGTTGTCTTTCTAATAGTTTATACCCACATCTTTAGAATTAATGGATGGAGAAGAAGAAAATAAAGATAATAAAATTTCAATAAACTTTCGTGATTCACATATAATAAATGGTTTAAAAAATCTATAATGACAAATATAAGTGTACAAGTGTAAAAAGCACGTAAAAATAAATGGAGGGAGTATATGACATGTAGAAATTATATATTTCGTATTAAAATATTTGTCTTGATATTACAAAGGAAAAGAATTGTACGTTAATAACAATATGCAAACACTTTTCACTTTTTATAAAATAAATTTAATTCTTTTTTTTTCAATTATATGACAAAATAATCCTTTTTTTATTTTATAAGCTAAAATTTTATTTTATTATAAGGAAAACAATTAATTTATTTATTAATTGAAAAACATGTTGCAACATAAAAAAATAATTAGAAATTTTAAACATAGGTTACACATTTATTTTCGTTGGGCGCCACTAGGAAGTAAACCGATTTATAAAAAAAAATAAAAAATTAAAAAAGAAAAAAAAACAGGTTACTTGTTGGGCGCCACTAGGTAGTGCTCAAAAAGTAATTTTTTTTTTTTAAAAATGGGGCAGTCTTTGTACTCTACAAGGTGGCGTCCAAAAATAAAATTGTTTTAAAACAATTTACCAAAATATTCTGCCAATATCTAGATATTGTAAGTTATTTCTCCAACTTAAACTTGGAAAACTTAAACTTTGTATTGTAATGATAAAGACCCTAAACCCTAAAAAACATCATAGTATAACCATAGTATATAACTATATGATATAACAATAATATATAACTATACGATATAACAATAGTATATAACTATACGATATAACTATATGATATAACAATAGTATATAACTATACGTTAGAACCATATTATATAATTATAGTATATAACTATACGATATAACCATAGTATGTAACTATATGATATAACCATAATATATAGCTATAGTATATATCTATACAATATAACCATAGTATATAGCTATAGTATATAACAATACGATATAACTCTAATATATGACTATAGTATATAATTATACGATATAACCATAGTATATAACCATAATGTATAATTATAGTATATAAATATACGATATAACCATAGTATATAGCTATAGTATATATCTAAACAATATAACAATAGTATATAGCAATAGTATATAATTATACGATAGAATCATAATATATAATTATAGTATATAACTATACGATATAACCATAGTATATAGCTATAGTATATATCTAAACAATATAACAATAGTATATAGCAATAGTATATAATTATACGATAGAACCATAATATATAATTATAGTATATAATTATACGATATAACCATAGTATATAGCTATAGTATATAACTAAACAATATAATAATAGTATATAACTATACGATATAACAATAGTATGTAACTATACAATATAATCATAGTATATAACTATACGATATAACAATAGTATATAATTATACGATATAACCGTAGTATATAGCTATACGATATAAAAATAGTATATAACTATACGTTAGAACCATAAAATATAATTATAGTATATAACTATACGATATAACCATAATATATAATTATAGTATATAACTATATGATATTAACCATAGTATATAGCTATAGTATATAACTAAATAATATAACAATAGTATATAACTATATGATAGAACCATAATATATAATTATAGTATATAACTATAAGATAGAACCATAGTATATAACTATACGTTAGAACAATAATATATAATTATAGTATATAACTATATGATATAACCATGGTATATAACTATAGTATATAACTATAGTATATAACTATAGTATATAACAATATGATATAACCATAAGATATAACAATAGTATATAACTATACGATATAACCATAGTATATAACTATACAATATAATCATAGTATATAACTATACGATATAACAAAACTATATAACTATACGATATAACTATAGTATATAATTATACGATATAACCATAATATATAGTTATATGATATACAATAGTATATAACTATACGTTAGAACCATAAAATATAATTATAGTATATAACTATACGATATAACCATAATTTATAGCTATAGTTAATAACTAAACAATATAACAATAGTATATGACTATATGATATAACAATAGTATATAACTATACGATATAACCATAGTATATAACTATACGATATAATAATAGTACATAACTATATGATATAAAAGTAATATATAACTATACGTTAGAACAATAATATATAATTATAGTATAAAACTATACGATATAACCATGGTACATAACTATAGTATATAACAATATGATATAACCATAAGATATAACAATAGTATATAACTATACGATATAACCATAGTATATAACTATACGATATAACAGTAGTATATATCTACACGATATAACAATAGTATATAACTATACGATAGAACCATAATATATAATTATAGTTTATAACTATACGATATAACCATAGTATATAGCTATAGTATATAACTAAATAATATAACAATAGTATATAACTATACGATAGAACCATAATATATAATTATAGTATATAGCTATGGTATATAAATGAACGATATATCAATAGTATATAACTATATGATATAACAATAGTATATAACTATACGATAAATTTATTTATTTCAATATAACCATTTGAGTCTTAGGGGAAAACACATAAATTTATTTATTTTAATATTATAAGTTTATATTAGATAATTTATTCCCTTATTTTAACTTAAAAAAATATAAAAATTACCCAATTTTTTTCAATATTATAAGTTTATAATATTATTTTAACCCTAAAATTAATTTATAGAAAATTTTATCTTAGGTTAAAATTAACTTAAGCTATTTTCCTTATGAGTTTATATTAGATAATTTATTCCCTAGTTTTTTATGTCAATAAATAATTGTGTGATATATGTGAGTGTGTATATAATTTAATAACTCTAAGCAATGACTCAATCTACCAGAATTTATTCCATTAAGATACATTAGAATTTAGATTTGATGTGATATTATGTATTTGGTAAGCAACGGCTTTACAAGCCGTTGCTTTTTTTTTCTTTCTTAAAAAATATTTTCAACGGCTTGGAAAGTCGTTGAATTTTAAAAAAATAAAATAAAAATGCAACGGCTATAAAAGCCGTTTTAATGTATAAAAATAATAATAATTAAGCAACGGTGCTTCTCACCGTTGAAATTTACATTTGGCACGTTTTTCCACCCGATGGAAGTAGTAATCCCCATAACAAATTGTTAGTGATGGATTCCAACCCCCCTTGTCCTCCATCAACGGCACCAGCGAGCCATGGGCACCTCGCCTGCACATTGAGGGATACCAACCTCCACCTTGGCCGAAGCACTCATCAAGGCCATCACTTGGCCACAACCAAGCCCCATGACATTCGTCGTGCCCTTGCTGCCAAGACAACCATAGGCGCGCGCGGCCCATGCCCGACCTAGTGGCCGCATCTATCCAAGCCTCTCAAGGCTTTTATCCACTTTCCCTTTTAGTCATTTACCTTCATGTTTTAGTCTTGCCTTAGTGGGTGTGAATGACCATTTACATATGGGCTTCAACCCAAGGCCCATTAGTGACTTCTCTTTGTTGGCTGAAATGACATGGTATTTAAACTCTCTTGTTAGCTCATTTGTAACTAGTTGAAGAATTAAGAAGTTGAATATTTCTCTTAGGTTGAGGAATACCTCCCTAAGGCCTCCACTTCTCTATCAACTCAAAGCATTCAACAATCTCTCTTTCTTTCTCTCAATCTCTCATGAATCTCTCAAGCATTCAAGTTCATTGAGTTCGATCCAAAGACAAGCCAACCAAGGAACCTCCCCTAGAGGTTCCCTTGGCCCATTGCACCTCTCAGCCAACCAAGCATCCCCTCGGCCGGTCACTTGCTTCCCCTCGGTTGGCCTTTGCTTCCTCTCGGTTTCCCAAGGCTCCTTCGTGCTTCCGCCTTTAATCCACCCTCAAGGAGCCCCAAGAAGCCAGCTGGTGCCAAGGAGAAGTCCAAGCCCTCTCTTGTGACACGATTCGAAGCTCAAGCTTGTGAGGCAAGGGCATTCAATCCCTTGTTTCACATCAGTTAGTCTTTGGGTTATGCCAGACAACTTTCACTCTTTTTATTTTTTTAATTCAATTTCACATTAAAATTGTTGATGACGAATCCCTTAATTCCGATGCCATCCAAACTCATGATTAGAGTCTTACCGACACTACAATCTTAAATGTTACAAATTATAATGGGTAACTCCCAGTTAACTTTCAATCTCGGATACTATCCCATTTAATAACTTTTACAACTCTCAATTAAACCACAAAATTACTCCAATTCATAAACCAACACCTTTCCATGATGTTATGAGAATCATTCTTTTCGTGTGGAGCTGATCTTGGGCTTTAGGATCGAGTTTGTGTTCCATATGAGGTTGTGTTTGTGTGATTCCTAATGGATCTTTGAGACATGGCAATTCTTAGGAGTTTCGTTGTACATACCCAGGACAGAGTTCTCTTGCTACCCTTCTCCCCGGCTACGCGACGCTACATTAGTTTCCACTCCTCACGTTTGTGTCTTACTCACCCCTCCCTGGATCATCTAAGCTTTCCGTTTCGATTTATTTGTTTCTTTTTTATCATATGCTCTTGTATTGTTTTTCATGCGGTGTGCCCGACTACCGAGTTTCTCGGTCTCTCGATTTACCAGGTATGTCTGGTATTTTGAATGCTTTCCTTTTAAAATAAATAAATAATGAAAGCATAGATGTGCACTACGAATATGGAAAGCTTATCATGAATTATGATGAGCAGAGAAAGGCTTGGAACCAGTGGCAGAGGTTTTTAAAAAAGTTTGAAATTTTTAAATTTTAAAATTTCAAAATAATTTATGTAGTTTTATATTATAAAAATAATTTTTATACACGATTTGTTATGCATAATTTTCACAAATACTAAAAAAACACAAATTTGCACACAAATTTTTCAAAAAAATGTAATATTTCTATATATTTATCCTTATTTGTGTTAAAATTTTCAAAATTTAGGATTTATGGATTTGCAAATTCTGAAAATCAATTTTTATACAGATATGTTAAAATTACGCAACGAAAGTAGTCTGTAATGATGAAATTTGTTTAAATTGTGTAAATTTTGGTCATTTTTTAGTAAAGTTTCATTTGCTATTCGAATATAGAGTTTGTTGTTTGAAATTGGGGTTATTTGTGTAAGATAGATGGTAAACTTAAAACTTTAGGGTTTAGGGGTTTGTGTATAGTAGACGGTAATATCTTGCTCTTCAGGATTTTAGTCCCCATTGGACTATCTTTGCTTTACTATGAATTTGTGTCTTTTAATTTCTTTGAGGCTGCCTTATTTACTCACCATACCATCATAATTAACTGGTATGCATGGAATAACTACATTCATAATCAATTGAATTTGAATCGGTTGAAATGTTTGTGTAAAGATCATTATCCTTGCTACATTAGAGTGAACAAACTAACGCAATCGCCCCTTTATGAAAAGAGACAATTGTTTGAAAGTGATACTAAGAACTCTTCGTACTTTCTGTGGTTTACTTGGTTAATGTACACTTTCCTTTCTTTGATTTGGACTTGTGATCTGCTACTCTTGGAAAATCAGAAACTAGTTCCTCTTCAAAAGCCTGATCCTTGTTGGATATTGGTTCCTTTTACAATTGGGGTGGTATACTCTATTGCATCTAGTTATAAGACTAGGGCTTTGCATCGTTTTGACCAGGATTACTATTGTTGGTTATGGTATTTTGAAAATTTTCCACAAGTTGACACAACCCAGAATAAGGAAGTGAATTTGATATCTATCACCCCTTCCCATAAGAACCGGGATTTTGACAACATGTTCGTGAATTGGTTAAAACTGAGTGGAAACTGTGGAACCATTATTGAGAAAATAATCCCGTGGACTACCAGATTCAATCTAAAATATCTGCATCACGTGATATTAGGTATGAATGTCAGGTTCTCGGATATAACCCCCAATTGTTTCCTTTACCTTCACATCTTGACTATGACTAATTCTGACTTTTTTGCTTTTGCTCTTTGGGTTTTTGTTTCTTTCTTCTTTGATCTTGGAATTTTGTGGAAGGATGGAGATGAACTCTGCACGGGGATAACTACAATCACAATGAGCACTCGAACACCAAGGATTGTACGAAGAGACACTATTCAAATTCACAAGTGCCTAGAAGAAATAGTTAGTCACCATCCTCGTTGAGTAATTAACTACCTACACTACGTATTTTGCACCTTACCCTCATAATATCATGACATGACTCCTATTAAACATCTTTATGATATTGATTATGATTTCCTCCTTTACCATACTCGTCATCAAATTACTATGACTACCAAATATCTTGGTTCCAACTATTCCATTGATATGCTTAACTCTCTTTATGATCTTGCTTATGAAACTTTATTCCAACTATTCCATTGATATGCTTAACTCTCTTTATGATCTTGCTTATGAAACTTTATTCCATACTGATTTTAGTCGCTATTACTCTACTTCTGATTTTGATATCAACAATTTATTCTTGTATGTTCACGACTGAGACAATATATATAGTGTTTTTCTTCATGATTTCAACATGCATATGACTATGTATTGTTTTGGTTCCTTGTTATTTTCCCTTTCTCCACCTTCCTCTTTCCGTTCTAAAATAAACTACTATGTATTGTGTGGCTAAACTAGCCCTATGCCAACACGAACAAACCTTGTATGGATTGACTCCAATTATGATTGTAATTTTCACTTTTGGTGTACCATGGTGAATGACAATTGCACATCACTTGTATTGGACAACACACAAAAGGAACAAGCTTTTTGTTGCAACATTTGCATTATTGTTGTATTTCGTTGTTTATTCGTTTGGGTTGCAAGAAGTCTAAGATACTTATTATCCATACCGGATAATGTAAGAAACCAAACTGTATACATGACCCTTTTAATTATACCGAAGCCTACATGTATATGAGTGTGGTTCCGGTGCGGAGCACTCTTCCCGTGCGGACGTACGGACATGCACTATAGGGCCTTATTTGTGCACTTTTGGGCCTTATTTGTGCACTTTTGCAAAAAAATTAAAAAATGCTTGGAAAAAAATTTGAAAAAGAAAATTTTTTTTTATTTTTTTTGGAAAAAGTGCACAAATAAGACGTTAAAGTGCACAAATAAGACCCAAAAGTGCATGCTCCGCACGTCCGCACGGGAAGAGTGCTCCGCATATGATCCAAACTCACATGTATATTCTCAAATAATACCACATTTCTATTGCAAGCTATATTGAGCCCAAAAATAAAGAGGGTACAAAGACAAATGAACATGGACAATTTATACAAGGAACCCCTGACATTTGTTGACCATATAATAACAAACGATCGAACTATGACTAGACTAACTATCTCCCCAAATTGTTTTTTATGATGATATCTACATGGAATTGGGAGGAAGAACTTATGGATTAACATTGAATCTTTCTGTAAAATTGAAAGAATACTACTATCAGCTTTATTTGAAACATGAACAGACAAACAACCCAACGAAAGAATTTGGGAAAAGGCGGGTTTTGACCATTTCTTTTTTACACTTGCAACAGGTTTTTTCGGTGGCTTGTGTGTCATGTGGAAAACTTATCAATTGACAAACAAACTACTTGATATTGACACCATAACCCCAAGATTCATTAGCTTGAGATACACTAACGTACCTACAAACAACAAACTAATTATAATCCTTGTTTATGTCCCACCAAATGAATCAATAAAAAACCTATTTTGGGATGAAATTATATCGTTTATCAAAAACTACCCCCTTTCGTATTTTTATGGGGGACCTGGATGAATTCCAAGATCCGTCGGAAGAAATTGGCGGTAATCAATCACATATAAACATATACAACAGACTAATCTATTTGAAAAATGAGGGTGACCTTTTGGACATCATTACCTAGGGAAATGATTATACCTGGAGGAAAAATAGAACAGAGTTTGGCAAAATATATGAAAAATTGGATAGAACTTTGGTTAAGCACCATATTTTACAATGATTTCCGTTACTGATACCAAAAAATTATGCGTTCACAACCTCAAATCATTGTCCGATCTCTATTGAATTAAAAACAACTATACCCTATGAAAACCACTACTACAAAAAACACCTAATATCCCATAGCAAATAACCCAAGCGTTGGAGGCATCAATATTGAATGACTCGGGTGTCTTCATCTTCAAATTTGAAGAGGAAAAAGATCTTCTCTGGGTCCTTGAAAATGGACCATGGCTCGTTGGAGGCATCAAACCTCTTGCTCTCACTAGATGGAGTGAAGGCATCAAACTGGACCCATCCTGCTTTGCTACCACTCAGGTGTGGGCCAATTTGCCGAATCTAGATGTTAGGTTATAGAATGAAGACTTCTTTGGGAAGATGGGGAGTGCACTGGGGAAACCAGTTTATATTGACAAGGTGACAACAAATCAGGAGAGGCTCTCATTTGCTAGAATACTAGTTGAAGTTACATCTAAGCTTCCTCTTCGCAAAGAGATCATCTTCATGGGGAAGAAGGCGAATGCATCAAGCAATCGGTTACCTACGAGTGGATACCTCCTAGATGCTCCAAGTGTTGTGTTTTTGGACACATCAATGGAGAATGTGATCAAATGAAGAGAGTGCAGACACCAGCTCCAAGGAAGCACAAAACTTACAACCACCAACCTTAGTATATGCAGCAATAGTGGTTTAGAAAGCAATCTTCTACTCAGCTTAAGCCTAATCCATGCAATTCTGTGGAACCTGGTGTCATAGAGAATGGTAAATGTCCAAGGCCAACAACAATCTCCTCTACACAAACTGCAAAAGCTGCAATACCTGCTAAATTTGTAGAGTGGCAAATTCCTACTAAAACTGCTAAGAACATCCCTAACAGAGGCAAGGAGATACAAACTGAAGTTGGCAAGACTAGAGCCTCAAAAATTAGAATGATGACACTCAATGACATACATGAAAATTTGGAAGAGAATGGCATAGAGATGGACACTGATGCTATATTTTCTAATGACTAAAATCATCCTTGCAAGTTGGAACATTAGGGGACTTAACAACCCCTCTAGTCACACTTTTGTAGAGAAATTTGTTAGACAATACAACGTAGATTTCCTTGCCATTTTGGAGACCAGAGTTAGAAGCCAGAACACAGAGAAGATTTCCAAACTGGTGCTCAAGGGCTGGAATCGAGTCACTAATTGTACAGGTATTAATGGTCGCATCTGGATTTTTTGGAAAGATTGCATTACTGTTGAGCCTATTCTAGAGACTAATCAGATCTTAACATGTAAATTATCCTGCCCTACTCTCCCTAAACATGTTTTTGTTTCCTTTATCTATGGTTCTAATTGTTCTATTGAAAGACAAGAACTTTGACATATCTTGGATAACACTGTTGCATTCTATACAGGATCACCATGGGTTGCACTTGGTGACTTCAATACCACTGTAGACAGCAGAGAGAAAAGTGCAGAGGCTAGCTCCTCCTCCACCTTTAATCATGCTCTAAAGAATTGCCTAATCAATGTTGGATTGCTTGACATCCCTGCCTCTGGAGCTTACTTCACTTGGAGTAATAAGCATAGAGATGGCACCCTCATACAAAGCAAACTTGATAGAGTTGTGGCCAATCAGGCTTGGAGCATAGAGTTCCCCAATGCTACTGCTTACTTTGCCAATAGAGCCTGCTCAGATCACTCGCCAGCTGTTCTCATGATTCCCTGCCTATAGACTCACAGAAGAAGAAGTTTCAAATATTGCAATGCCTAGTCTGCTTCCTATGTATAAACTCACCTCCTAAAACTCAAATCAGTCAAGCAGGCCTTTCGCATCTTTCATAGTAAATCCATTGATGAGGAACATGAGAACATCAAAACTCTACAGAGAAAACTTGAACTCATCCAGACTGACTTGTTGCTTAGACCTGTTGATACTCTTCTTCTAGATGAAGAGGAAGACACACTCAGAACCCTCAAGCAGGCTATCTTCAGAAGGAATAGCAATTTGCAACAACAAGTTAAGTTACATTGGTTGAGATATCAGGATCAATGTAGTAGCTATTTTTTCAACTCCATCAAAGTCAGGAAAGCAAAGAGGAAAATTCCTAGCATCCTCAATGAAGAAGGCAAGCTTCTTACAGAGCCATCAGACATCAGGAATCATATTGTTCATCACTTCCAATAGTGGTTTGGCAATGAGAGTCATTGCCTGCCACCTGACTCTAGAGTCATTCAGGAGGGCCCAACGGTAGATGCTATAGATCAGCTGAACATGGTTAGGCCCATTCAAAGAGATTAAGTCAAGAGAGCTTTGCTTGATATTGGCAATAACAAAGCTCCAAGACCTGATGGCTATGGAGCTCAATTCTTTAAAGATGCTTGGAGCACTGTTGGGCAGGAATTCACTGATGCAGTTATTGATTTTTTTGACAATGGCAGACTGTTGAAACAAGTTGGCTGCTCTACAATTGCACTCATTTCCAAAGATGACCAACCAAGTTCTATCCATGACTACATGCCCATTGCATGTTGCATAGTAATCTATAAAGTCATCACCAAGCTCATTGTTTCTAGACTCCAGACAATCCTTCCCAAACTCATTAACAAAACACAAGGAGCCTTCATCAGAGGGAGGACTATCAAGCATAATATTGCCATCTGTTAAGAGCTCACTAAGGGATACATCAGAAAACACACTATCCCCAGAAGTGCAATCAAAATTGACCTCAAGAAGGCATATGATATTGTTAACTGGCATTTTCTCATGCACATTCTGCATGAATTTGGACTTCATCCGAGAATGATCAATTAGATCAAGGAGTGTATCATGAGTAACTCTTTCACCATCAGCATTGAAGGGGAATTGGTGGGTTTCATCAAGAGTAAAAGGGGTCTTCGTCAGGGTGATCCACTGGCACCTTACCTCTTTGTCTTCATCATGGAATATTTCACAAGTCTGCTCAAGATTAAGAGCAGAGATAGAACTTTCAAATTCCATCCTCAATGCAACAGAACCGACATTACCCATATGTGCTTTGCAGATGATCTTTCCCTCTTCTCTCATGGTAACTATAACACTCTACTACTGTTAAAGCATGCCCTTGATGAATTCTACAGCAGCTCTGGTTTGAGTATCAATAACAACAAGTCAATAGCTTTCTTTGCAGGCATGGCTAATACCCTGGTAACCTATGTCACTGAACTGCTGAACATGGATAAGGGTGAACTACCTGTTACTTATCTAGGAGTGCCACTATGTAGCCGAAAAGCATTGATTGAAGATTTCAAGCCTCTGGTTGCCAAAATCAACACTAAAGTCAATTGTTGGGCTTCAAGGAACCTCTCCTATGCTGGGAGATTACAACTCATTAAAGTTGTGCTCTATGGGGTTCTCAATTACTGGTATAAGGTCTTCATCATTCCTAAGAAGATCATCAAAATCATCATTGCCACCATGAGGAATTTTTTGTGGAGTGGATGCAGTGAAGGGAGAAAATCGCCCATTGCTTGGAGCAAAGTGTGTAGACCAAGAGAGAAGGGAGGATTGGGTCTCAAGGAAATACTCTCATGGAATAAAACATCAATCAGTGAACTAATACATGATCTTCTGACTGATTCTGACACCATTTGGCATACTTAGGGAAGAATTAAGCTGAACAAAAGGGCAACTTTTGGGACATCAGAAAGAAAGGCACTGATAGTGCTCTTTGGACCACTCTGCTCAACACAAGGGATGATATCAAGCAGAAACTTAACTCTGGTCAAGCACCAATCCTTATGTCTAAAGGAGGGAAATATGACTGGAAATCTATTTATGATGAACAGAGACACATAGGCAGTCAAACAGATTGGAATCCTTGGCTTTGGGGCAAACTCATCACTCCAAGAACATCCCTCGTGTGTTGGATGGCAATGCAGGGTGGTGTCTACACAAAGGCCAAGCTTAAGAGCATGGGCATCATTCAGGATGATATGTGCTCTCTTTGCGAACAGGAACATGAAACCGTTGATCATCTTTGGTTCCAATTCCCTTATACTACTGAGGTGATGCACACAGTTTTGACTTGGGGAAAAATGGGAGAAGGCATAAAGAACTTCAAGATTGGATTAATTGCATGAGGAAAATGAAGGGAAAAAATACTTTGAGATTTGCTTTCTGGATGTGCAGCATCATGACCATCATGTACTACACATGGAGATGCAGAAATCTCATTGTATTTTAGGATAAACACACTACCACCCATGAATGTTCCTTGATGATCATCAAACATGTAAAAAATTGTACTAGTTCTAGATGGAACAAAACCAATAGGGAGACAAGAACTTGATTAGAGAGAGTTGGGATTAGGTTGGATCCTTATAACACCTAGGGTTGCCTAGGATTTTGTAAGTTTTCTTTGCTTACCATGAATGAAATTATTGCCTTTCATTCAAAAAAAATAACCCAAGCGTTCAATTGTCGAAATATAAAAGTGGTGGAAAAAAGTAGTAACGATATATAACCCGGACGTTTGTCAATCCGGGTTATATAAAGGATTAGACACTAAAATAACCTATAACTATACACACTCGGGTTATATGCACGTTTATATATCCCGTGAAATTGAAATCCGGGTTATTTATGTGTTTATTTATTTTTAATATCAAAAGCTTGGGTTATTGTCTTCCCCCTTGAGCCAAAATATCAGCGCCTTCCTTCTCCTGCCCTATCCCCAAATTGAACACCATCGTCTCTTCCCTAGCCCCAAATCACTTTCCTTCCCTAACCCCAAATCGATATGCACTAAGCCCTAGCACTATCAGCCTCTTTGCCTCCATTGACACTTAAGAGGCCCTGAATTACAACTCCATCGAGTCTTCGGTTGCCCTTTTCGTGTCATTCCTCGTCAACCTCTTAGTGACAGCCGTGTTCGCAAAGGCCATCTACGGCACAATGGAAGCGGACACCATAGGCCTTTCGAACGCGGGATACTATCTGCAGGACAAGTACGGGGATGACCTCTTTCCGATCCTTTACATCTGGCCAGTTGGGCTCTTGGTTGCTGGACAGAGCAACACAATCACTGGGACTTATGTAGGGCAGTTCATCATGAATGGCTTTCTCAACACGAGGCTTAAGAAGTTGTTGAGAGCGTTCATCACTCGAACCTGCGCAATCATTCCTACGGTTGTCCTCGCCCTCGTCTTTGACACCTCAGACGACACCCTGGATATTCTCAATGAATGGTGTAATGTGCTGCAGTCTGTTTAGATCCCTTTTGATATCATCCCTCTCCATGGGTGTTTTTAAAATTGGTGTTCTTCTTAAGGTATATATTACAACTGCCTTGAACACATGTGCATATACAACATATTCCTTGATAATACTATAAATTATTAAGATATTGTTTAGATATTCTTAACAACACATTAATGTTATAGATATTAAACTACTTCTGTATCTACTGAGAATCTTTTCATACTAGTTGTACTCTATCTATAAATACTCTCCAAGCAATCTTCTTCTTGACTGTTGGTGATCGTGGGATTATACGTGCGTTTCTCCAACAATGCAATTTGTTTGTTTGAGCAGAAGACTTCAGATGTAGCTTCTAGCTCTAACAATGATGAGTTGAAGAGAGGTTTCAGTACTGCCACCATGCTGCCTTCAGATCAAGGGTTGCTCTGTGTCACTGTAGATCAACAATTTCTTTTCTATTTTCTCATGAAAGAATGTGATGATTTGGACTTGAACCTTAACAAGCGACTTGTTGGAAATAATGAAGAGATCATATATATAAATTCTTGGGGGAGGATGAAAAGTTTTTGGATGTTGCAATAAATCTTGAACAAGTAAGTTGCCTTGTATGTTTAACTTGCGTGAGGCCATGAAAAGAAGAGGCTGATGGGCACTGATGTAGTTATATAAGCATATGTTTTGTCAGGTCTCTAGGATTTGTTTTTCTTTATGTTCAAGTGAAGTCATGGTGGCTCAACTAGCTATATAAAACTTTTTTGTGTGTGCTTGATGATTAATTCTTCAATGTTTATAACTACATCCCAATGTTTATTTAATTGATGATTAAGTCATTTGTTATTTTTTATGCCTAATGGTTTAAGCGTCAAATCTTTTCTTATGAATTCACTTCATGAGGATGAGCTACTGAAAAATTATGACATTATTTAATCCTTGTGTTCCGCTTAGATAATAGTTGGTAATATTATTTGCAATGTCATGTTCTTATGTACTGGCTGGGCACATTGAGATTGTTATATGTCTTGACACATGCATATCAAATTCTGGAAGTGCTCTTATCATGATAGGAAGCAAGGATAATAATGTAAGGTTTAATTATTCCGCATTTTATTTAATTTGGCCATTTTTAGTATCTTTTGACAATTTTTCTTATTGTAAGGTCTTTCTTATAATTTAACAATATTTTAAAGGTTGGTTGCATTATACATTGCCTTTTAATTTTCATAGTACTGCCTCCCATGAAAGATAAACATCTTTCATAGTGAACTTGATAACTGGTGCACATATTGGAACATCCTAGTATGAAGTTATTGGTTTTCTTGAAATAACATTAAGATTGAATACTTTTGTATGGGAAAACTATTTACTATTTCTCAGACTGCTGAAATAGCATTAAGATTGAATAATATGACTATTTATAGCCCCTGATCAAGTTGCTCAGTTTTTAGTTATCCCTGAGATGAAAGATAATAGAAAATGTATTTCGGAGTGCAAAATGTAAAAAGCCATGGCTTTCTCAAAGGAGTTGGACACCTATGATTTATGGAGAGCATGAGAAAGCAGAGTTATGAAAATTGTTATATTGTTCTCATATAATGAGGTATTTTTGGCTATCAAGGATACAAGGATTGACATGTCATTAACCACATCCTTGATTTTTATTTGTTATTCTTTCTTTTTCTTCTGATGCAGTCATTACTTGCTTCAACAAAAACCTTTTTAATAGAACATGCAACAATTATCCTCATTGCACTTGCAGAATCTTTTTTTCTTGTATCCTTGATAAAAATCTAATCTTTGTCCTCTTCATCATCTAGAATCTCTAGAAGACAGTAGTATGCTAGAGATACTGCTTCTTGCTTCTTGCTCTCCATATGGTACATTGAATTAGAGATGGAAAGAGCTATAGTACAAACCTAGCATTTACTCCTCCGGAGTACTTGAGAACTGATAATCATTCTTTTCATAAGATTTCCATTTTAGTTGATATCATTCTCCAATTACCCGGTCTTGCTTCTGCTACTTATATTATGAACTAGAAACTTGTTGTTGTTATATTATACCACATAAAAGTTATGATGTATTTTCTTTCTGATTTGTCTTCTTGATGCTTATTCTAGGAAGGGTAACACCGGAGAGTGTAATATACAACTTCGACACTCTTTTACTTGACCTTCTTAGTGGAAAGCATATTTCTCCTAGTCATGTGAGTTCTCTCTGTTATACTCTATTACTGTTGGCTCAACATTTCTATTTTATGCATGTTTTGTTTGTCATAACAACTTTACATAAGACTGTAGAAATTGATAGCCAAATTCTTCTATTATATAAGTGCTTTATGATATTTGTTTTAATTTTGCACTTTGTCGTTTTCATTCTATCTGGTGCTTTCTTATATGGATGGTTGCACGGTTTCTTAGACAACTATAATACTCTTCTTCAATAATGTGAAGAATATATATTGCAATCATACACTAGATCTTCAAGTGTTGTGCTATATATGTTTGTTCAACCATGTTTATATATCAGGCCCTTGATCTCATCCGGGACATGAATATCCAGACCTTGATGGATTCATGCTTGGAGGGACATGAAGGAACTGAATTAGTACGCTTAGCTTAAAGATGCTTGCAATACGAACCCCGAGAACGTCCTTCTTCCAAGTCATTGGTTGCTTCCTTGATTCCTCCGCAGAAGGAAATCGAGGTCGGCATTTATTTCTCCTTAATGTAAGCGAGAGCGAATACTGGAAGTCAATGCAGGGAATGGAGCTCTACTGGACCAATTGGATGATGCACGAGTATCGACTTTCCGAAGCTTCATCCACCTCCGCCAACGCATCTAGTAGAAGATCGCAACCTAAGTTGGTACGTAATTAAGCGTGCGTGCACCATCTCATTTGACTCAACATAGTGTCTTCTTTCTTAGAATTATATACTATTATAATGTGATTGAATGCAAAGCATAACTATGTATGTGTTTCACTCTGCTTAATTATATTACGTGTGTACGTAGGGTCATTTGTAAAGTGTACGAGCAGACAGATGGCGATGCAGGTGAAAACTACGGGATTGAGCTTTCATGTCTTGATGAGGTCTTCTTGTGACTACGATGAAATAAGCTTGCCCAGTTAGATGTACATCCATCAAACTCCACTACCTACCTAGTTAAGCTTGATTCTTGCAGATATCGATCATGATTTGTATGGACAATTTCTATGTTTTATGTCTTTATATTTTTTTGGTTGAATGAGTGTACGTGAAACATATATCATGTGTATAGCTAGCAACCATATTGTTTAGTGATTTCATAGTTTTATACATTTCCAAGTGTTTGTAGGATTTCAAAATCAAACTCATACGATGATCGATTATGCATTGTAATGTTTTGTTTTTTTCCATAAGTATGTAATATAATACTAGGGGAACATGAGTACTTGGGAAGAAAATGAAAATTGAGTTGTTCCAATAAGTACTAGTACGGAGTATAATATTATTAGCCTTTGGTACGTCATATTTCATGGATACTAACCGGTTTATTTAACAATATAGAAATAACCCGGACCTATAAATATGGGTTATATTTGAAGTCAAATAATCCGGACCTTAAAATCCGGTGTATTTTAGTTAGATCAAATAACCCGGATATATACCTAAACGGTATATTTGACAATTCAAATAACCCGGATATATTAGGTTTTTTATATAATCCGGATGTGCTAATATCCAGGTTATTTGGGTATTTATATAACCTGGATGTGCTAATATCTGAGTTATTTGATGTCCAAATAACCCGGACCTTTAAAGAATGTGAGAAAATTTTGGGAGGCAAATAACCCGGGCGTGCCGATTTTAGGTTTGGGTTCTTTGACCTCGAGCAAATGTTGCATAGCTCTTTAACCGGAACCAGATCCGGGTTATAAAGCCTTAAACGTCCGGGTTATTTGCCCTGTTCTGTAGTAGTGTTAACCGTTCAAAATTGAAAAGGCTTGGATGACATGGAAATATTTTTGTAATGTGGTTAAACAAGCATGAGGAACCAGATGGATCAGGAATGTACACCCTTGTAAAGATAAACAACTCTTAAAACGACACACAAAAGAGTGGAACAAGAACACGTTTGGAAATGTGTTCACACAACTACATAAGGTTGAGGAGGAACTTACCACAATCTAGAAAATTATATGCAACAATGCAAATAGATGCCTTGCAGAAAAAACAAATAAGAATCATAGCTAAAAAAGAACAATTATTAAACTTTCAAAATTATTTTGAAATCAATGAGCTAAAACAAAACATATCAAACTCAATGATACAAACTCAATCTATTTACATAAGATAGCTATGGGAAATAGGAATAGGAAAATAATTAATGAAATTTGAACACAAGAAGGAACCTCTGTAATTGGCAAACAAAAAGGCAAAAATGAAATTCGAAATAATTTATCAAAAGATTGAAAAGTGTCCCAACGAATTTAAAACAATATATTGACCTAATACAAATATAGGTGTCACAAGAGGATAACTTGGAACTAACAAAGCAAGTCACTAAAGAAGAAATTAAAAAAAAGCGGCTTTTTAATTGTGCATGATAAATCACTTGGGCCGGATGGAATGACACCAAAATTCTATCAAAAATATTGGGGCATTATAGGCCATTCAGTAACTCAAGCCGTTAAAAGCTTATTCCTTTTTGAAAAATTTAAGACAAATCAACCATACATTCATTACTCTTATATCAAAATGCGACAACCCAAACTCAACAAACCATTACCGACCAATTAACCTATGTTCAACAATTTACAAGATTATATAAAAAACTCTAATAGAAAGAATTACAAAAACAATGCAAAATCTGATCCACCCGCTCCAGGGTGCATTTGTTGCAAACCACGCAATTCAAGACAACATCCTAATAGCTCGATAATTTTTTCACTCATTTAATTCAAGGAAAGGTATTGAAGGATGTATTGCGATAAAATTGAATATGGAAAAAGCTTATGACTAGATTGAATGGAGATTCATTCTAGAAATTTGATAACACCTATTTTATACATGTTTTAGGGTCTAGTTACATCTTAGATTAGATCATTTTCATGCATAATATATTTATTTTATATTTAGTTTAGTTATATTTTTCATTCGGAATCTACACTTATGCTTTTATTGTTTTAAACATTTTAGGTTTAATTTAGAGAATGTTATGAGACTATTTTCGAGGGCACCAAACAAGTGGAGTTCAAGATCGATACAAGGACCATGTTACAAGCCCAACACATTTCTACTCAAAACTTAGAGTGGGGTCGTCTGTGAATGTGAAGAGGTGTTGGTGGCGGTGGATCACAATCAGGGAAGCGAGAGAATTGGGAAAGAATTAGTGAATTCACGTTGTGTGGGCCAATACATATGACATACATATAAGATTTTTTCTAGTGTGTGGCAACGTGAACACAATAATTTATCCATGTTTAACAATAATATTTTTTCGTCATTAGTTTAATTTTTCTTAAAAGAATTTACCATTTCTACTTTAGGGAATAGTTTAAAAATAATTTCTAAACTTAACTTTTTAGCATGTGTCCACGGACACACACTAAAAAAACCGTATATATAAATGTCCGACCCAGTGTTGGGGGGTGGGGGGGGGGGGGGGATTGAATTTAGATTAGATTTGTTAACTTAGTTTAGCTTGGTTAGAATTAGTTAATTTTTAGTTGTAGGTTTTATTTTGAGTTGAGTTTTAGACATCCGCACAAAAAAAGTGAGCTTTTCATGAGAATTTTCAAACCTTTAAAGATTTGCGTTGTTTATAGTCCCGTCAATTTGGATTATATCGATATTGAGACTAAATTTTTTTATCTCCTGTTTTTATTGAATAATTGATGGCTAGTTTAAATCTATTAAATATTTCTTCAATCATGCTTGGATAAATTCCTAATTTTAAGATTGGGGTGATCCTAATAATGTATATGTAAATACAATTATTTCTTTACCTATATTGAAATAGTATTTGATTCATTCCTAGTGTGCTTTATGCTCATAGTAGCATATGCGAATTAGATTCCTATTAGGGTTTGAGACCGACAAGAGATAATAATAATAGGATACCCAAATAAGATATGAGACCAACATGAGATTTTTCTTATCGGATCTCTAGGAGTTTAACCTGAGTGTTATTTATGCGACAACAACTTAATTACTCTTAAGGATTAATAAGCTATCATAGATGTTCTAGGTTTGAGCTGGTTTTATCGGAACACGACAACGAATGTTATTTCAGTTTACCCATAGACTCGAAGTGCCTTAAGGGTTTAAATGTGATTAGCTCTACGTAACAACGGTTATTAGTTAGATTTAGGCACATTTACTATGATCTGACATGAGTTAGTAGATTACCTTAGATGACTTACCTTCAAATAATTCATACTAGATTCAGGTAAAGTGTGATTTGTTTACTGAAACATTGTTCCAGTGTTCCTTAACCTTAGACACATTTATTCCACTAATTTTATCCTTTTTTATAAGTTAGCTTGGTTATAGAATTATCCAATTTCTTATTCTCACGGCCTAGTTCATTGGTAGAATTTTAATTGATATTACATTGATCTTTGCGGGATCGACACTTGACTACTTCAATTGATCCCATACACTTGTGAGTTATGGGTATGTTTTGGTCCTTGCTTGTGCAATCTATTGGCTTAAACCTTGTTGCTACTTATATTTGAATAATATTAAATAAGTGAATGGATTGAACCTTATTTATGATATTGCTTCTTTATTTGACCGAACTATGTCCTGTGCAATCTATTGGCTTTGTGCTTAATTTATCACATGTTGTTGGTTTCTTTGCAAGTTGATATTGCATATATTGTTTGTTGATAGTTTTATAGGCTCTAATATGTGGGTGACATGGTGCTTGCTGGAATTTTGTTGTTTTGTACTAATTTGGGTAGCTTTGGTTAAATTGGTTTCCATCCTGCAGCTAGTTTTTACTTTATCGTGCTCAAATTATTTTCCTTTTTGTGGTGAACATGAGTTTAATGTATATTTGAGCATGTTAATATGATTTTATGCTTGCTATCTGGTAGAATGTTTATCTAGTTGGTGGGGGTTGTTTTGTTTATTATGTGTAGAGTGTTATTTAAGAAGATATGTTCTCGTATTTTTTTATCTTTACTTCCTTATGGTTTCCAAGAGGTGAAGCGCTTGTACTAATGTTATCCGACCTTGATTGGATGTGAGAATATCTAAATGTCTATCCTTTTTGGTGAGTTTCTTTTTCTCTTTCTTTATCTCTACATTGGGGACAATGTTGAAATTAAGCTTGAGGGGAAGATAACTCTAAGTGTAGCTCCATTTGCATTATATTGATTCTTTTTTGTGTGGGTTATTTTATTTGTTTTTAGGCGTTTTTTCTTTTTCATTTTTCATAACATATCATACATCATGTGTTGAATTTTAGGTATTTGATATGATTCTCATGCTTTGTCTTGTTTATTTTGTCCTGGAATATTCCATTTGTTTGATATGGTTGTTAATATTTCAATGGATTTTAAGCACATTGATTAGGATTTCATATTTGGTAATGTTTGAGTTAAAGTATATAATTAATCATTTATTGAGACTATTTAGGGCAAAAATTCTAGACACAAACCCTTGTGAGTTTATTTGGCCTTAGGACTATACATAATTGAGTCTTTTTTTTTCTTTTCATGTGCGTGATTCTCACTTTTATTGAGAGCATGTTTTGAGGCCACATTTATGACTCTTGTGCATGATATAAATATGATTAAGACATTATTTTTATTAGCCTATGTTTCCTTTTATCACCCTTGCATGTTATTCATCCGTTTGAAGCCAATTTGAGCCTTATTAGCATTTTCTTTGGAAGCACCACAAAAATAACTTGAGCTTAATTATTAGCCTTTTATCCACCCGAAAATTGGGATAATTGATTTGTTTGTTTTATGGTTGTAAGCCAAGATTAGGGGAGTTTACACATATGGTTTGTTGTTGTTCAAATTGTTTAGGCTTTGAAAAAATAAAAAAAAGCGGAAAAAAAGAAATGAAGAAGAAGAACGCCATTTAGTTGATAATGAATGAAATGTGAAATCTTTTAAGTTTGGTGTTGTCTTGGTTAGTTCATCTTTCTCAGATTTAGCACTACATGACCAAATTGTATCACTGCTTTTCTTTTTACCTTGTCGCATTGCAACCCGATAAAAGTCCTCTTAATTTATATCATGTTCATGGTCCCTAGTGGTGGAGATTTAGGACGCCCAATCAAGCTTATGGTAATTAAGTTTTCAAAATCGAGACTTGAGAGAAAAATTTAACCCTAACGCATGAGTGAGAGTGATTTATATATTTTTTTATCCTAAGGGAGGTCTAGTGTGGATGAACTATTTAGTCTGTTTGATAATTATTTGCATTCTTTGATGATTACATTGGTAACTATCAAAGTTTTTATGGACTTGTTTAAGTATTGATTTGATCGAGACAACCTTAGTATTTCTTGTGGAATTTTGATCTTTGTTCTTGCTTGAGGACAAACAAAGTTTAAGCTTGGGGAAATTTGATAACACATATTTTATACATGTTTTAGGGGTCTAGTTGCATCTTAGAATATATCATTTTCATGCATATTTTATTTGTTTTACGATTAGTTTTGTTATATTTTACATTCAGAATCTACACTTGTGCTTTTATTGTTTCAAGCATTTTAGGTTTAATTTATAGGATATTAGTAACATGTGCACCCGTGCTATGCACGGGTCTGTGACATGATTAATTTAATATATTTTATTATTATTTATAATTTATAATTTAATATTTATATATATTAGTGTACTCTATAAAATTTGTACAGCTAAATCTACCTGAATTTACTATTTGTTTCTAAATAACAAAACAATGTATATGAGTTATTCCATATTACATTACTAATTATGATGTTATTAATATATGAAACAAAATAAATTTGTCAACTTTATAACAACAGTTGTATAATTCTATCTCATATCAAATTATTATACAGATTTAGCCTAAACATTCAATATTGAGGTGTTATTTTAAGTGTTATTTACAGAATTACTTTCATTTAAATAATTAGTGGACTTTTATCATGCTTTTAAGATGTTTTATACAAATTTTAAATTTTTATTTTTGTTTATGATTAGATTGGTTTATCTTTTTGATATATTAGTTCAATTTTATAAAATTATGTGTTGTCAATATATCATCACAAAAATTGTATATTTCATCTCATATTTAATCACGTTCTATTTATAAGTTAGTATAAATATCAATATTTTGTTTAGTTTCAAGTATTATATAAGAGTTATTTTTAAGAATCAATATATGTACCTTTATTATATTATTAGGAATTATTTATATATTCTCAATTGACAGGTATGTATTATACATTTAAAATTTTGTGAAACAATTTTAAAAAATTTGTGAAATAGTTGATTATGAAGGAGTTTTAATATTTTTTGAGATATTGTCACAAAACAATAAATATGTGCATATTATGATATTTGACATGTAAAAAAAATATTATTGTTTATTTACAATGAAAGTAGAAAATTATAACATCTTAATTTAGATTAAAATTGATTATTTATTATGTTTATATTTGTATATTCTTATTCATGAATTATAATTTTTTAGAGCTTATTTTAAAAATAATAATTTTACATTAGCAAATAAAATCCTAAAAAGTAAATTATGAATAAAATTGTATTAACTAAATTTTATAAAATATTTTGGATTTTTTAATTTTTTTAATTTATTTGTCTTTAGGTCATTTTATAGAAGATAATATATTTGAATATAAAAAAATTTAATTTTTTGAATTTACATTTTTTTAGTTTATGCATCTTTAATTTATGGGACTTATAAAATTTGATTGATATAAAATAAATTTATTGCTTCTAAAATGCTTACAATAGAAAAAATATGCTTGATAATGAATGAGTACATTTATTGCATAGAAAAAGCTAACTTTTTATGTATTATTATATTTATATGTGTGTAGATCATTTTATAAAATATAATATATTTGAATATAAAAAATTACAATTTTTTGAATTTATATTTTTTTAGTCTTATCATCTTAAATTTATGGGACTAAAAAAATTTGGTTGATATTAAATAGATTTATTGTTTCTAAAATGGTTACTATAGAAAAAAAATTGCTTGATGATGAATGAGTACATTTATTGCATAGAAAAATCTAACTTTTTATGTATTATTATATTTATTTGTCTTTAGATCATTTTATAAAAGATAATACATTTGAATATAAAAAATTACAATTTTTTGAATTTATATTTGTTTAGTCTCATCATTTTTAATTTACGAGACATATAAAAGTTGGTTGATATTGAATAAATTTATTGTTTGTAAAACATTTACTATAGAAAAAAAATTATGCTTCATAATAAATAAGTACATTTATTACATTTAAAATTTTCAAATGAGTATTATAGATTACGATATCCTGCTCAGGTTAAGTAACCCCTTTACATAATTGAAATCAAACCAATACACCCAAACAAGTTGAATTTGTCCACGTGACCCCCTAAATAACTAACTAACGCGCGCTGACAGAAGGCCCAAAGGAAACCTAGAGTAAACGCGCGCCGCCGAGCTCAATACATCTTCAATGGCGTCTGGTTTCGCAAGAAGAAACTCAATCAACTAAAAAAGACGACAATAAACAACGTTGAAGACGACAATAAGCAATCGATCGAAATCAAAACAAAATTCATCGAGAACTGTCACCGTAGAATACAATCGATCAAAGGTATCTATCTAACACTGTGAGATAACTATTTTAATGCTTATCTGCTGTAAATACGTATGCGACTATCGAATTCAAAGCAAATGACAATAGGTTCGAGTCATTTCAAATAGAAATTAAAGCATAAAACAATAAGTTTCTATGTTTCAACATTGATGACAACTCGTATTTTGCGCTGTTCAATATAGACGGCGGCAAAAATGCTTAACATAGACTTGATGACAGTAGAAATATTAAACAAATCGATCATGATAACAATACATATGTTGACAATAAAGTATTCCATAATATTTGATGACAAATAAGTTAGAATTTGATAAATTATGTGTTTGTGATGACAGTTCATCTACCTTGGAATAATTTGATGACATTAAATAACATTTAAGATTTCTGTGATGATAGTTCATCTCACTGTCACAAATACTGCATTGGTTGATAGTAGTTGTAAACTGTCATCAATCAATGAATTGATGGTGACAGTGAGAAACTGTCACAAACACTACATTGGTTGATGGCAGTCGTAAACTGTCATTAATCAATACATCTATGGTGAGAGTTTCTCACTGTCACAAAGACTGCATTGGTTGATGGCAGTTTACAACTGTTATCAACCAATGAATTGATGGTGACAATGAGAAACTGTCACAAACACTGCATTGGTTGATGACAGTTGTATTTGTGACAGTTTATGGTGATAGTGATAAACTGTCACAAACACTACAACTGTCATCAACCAATAAATTGTGACAGTTATTCACTATCACAAACACTGTATTGGTTGATGACAGTTCCAAACTTCCATCAACCAATGCATCTATGCATCACATTAGCCATTAAGTTGACAGTATGATGAATAAATTCTTATTTGGTACTTCAATTGAAAACAGTAATTACTTAATTACAATTTAATAAGTTCGTGATAGTTATTAAGTTGTGATGACAACTTTTTGAACATAAGAATTAGTTAATGAGAGTTGCTAAATACTAAAACCATTGTGATGACAGTATTATATGAACAATATGTAAATGATGACAACTTTTTGGTGTTGTACAGATGGAACTCAAAATTCTTACTGTATGGTATGGAGGGGAGTGGAAGATCAAAGATGGATTTTATTCATATGTTGGAAACATGATCTCAAAGGCAATCTTATTTGATGACAGTATGCAGCTGCAAGCTGTCAAGCAACTGATTATTGAGAGATTTCAGATCGATTCAACACCAGTTGAAATTACATTCACACATTTGAATCCATTCGAGAAACTCAGAAATCCATACATGGTTGACACAGAGGATGATTTCAGGTCTTTCCTAGATATTAATGAGGCACCTCAAGTTTCATGGACTTTACCATTGTACGTGTCATCAACTAAGACAATGAGTAGGAGTCAACACACTCGTGATAGTGCACGCAACAGTCTACTCCATCTGTAATCTGATTATAAATTTCAAGGAAACAGTGACAGTGTTGAAAATGGTGACAGAAGCAACCTAGAAATTGTGCATAGATCAGAGGAAGATGAAATAAGTCATATTGAAGTAGCTACTGATTTTCTTCACGTATGGCAGATTTTTGGGTCAAAACAAGAGCTAAAGGATGCGGTGAAGAACATGGCAATGCGTGTCAACTTTGAATTCAGAGTAAGGAAATCCACACCTCATCTATATACAGTCCTATGTGTAGATGTTGAGTGCAAGTGGAGAATACGAGCTACTGTATTGAAGGGAACTGAATTCTTTGAGATAAGAAGATTCAGAGAAGAACATACTTGCTCCTTTGACGTCAGATGTGCAAACCAATGTAAACCTACATACAAGATGGTGGGAGAGAAGATAAAGACAAGGTAACATTAAAAACTTTGAAGCATATTATATCATGCATATTTTATAAAATAAATTCTAAATATACATCTCATGTCTTGAACATAGGTATGAAGGTGTCAAAAAGGGACCAAACCCTAAAATGATTCGCAATGATATGAGATGTGAGTTCTATCAGGATGTAAGCTACTGGAAAGCTTGGAAAGCACAAGAATGGGCACAAAACTTGATAAGAGAAACACCAGAACAAAATTATGGAATGCTTCCCGTATACTATCACATGATAAAACATGTCAACAATGGGACATACACATGCCTTGAGATTGAAAGTAATAATCATTTTAAGTATGTGTTTATTTCAATGGGAGCATCGATTAGAGGGTTTCAAGTAATGCGGAAGGTACAAATCAAAAATTCAATGATGACAGTGAGAAACTGTCACAACAACTGCATTGGTTGATGGCAGTTGAAAACTGCCATCAAACAATAAATTATGGCAGTTTCTCACTATAAACAAATCATTGGTGATATCAGTAGATAATTGTCATCAACTAGTGCAATTATGGTGATAGTGAAAGACTGTCACCATACTTGCATTGTTTGATGACAATGTAAACTTGAATCAACCAATTCATTGGTGATGTCATTAGATAACTGTCATCAACAAATGCATCTATGGTGACAATATTAAACTGTCACAATACTTGCATTGGTGATGGCATTGTATTGGTGATGTCAATGTCACTACATAACTGTCATCAACAAATATATTGGTGATGACAGTTGTATGAACAAATAAATTGTGACAGTATATAACTGTCACAAACAATGCATTACTGATGATAGTAGTTAACTGTCATAAATGAGTGCAATTATAGTGACAGTGAGATACTGTCACCATAATTGCATTAGTTGATGACAGTTATAAACTGGCATCAACCAATTCATTGGTGATGTCAATAGATAACTGTCATCAACCAATTGATTGGTTGATGACAAATGTAAACTGGCATCAACCAATTGATTGGTTGATGACATATGTAAACTGGCATCAACCAATTCATTGGTGATGTCAGTAGATAACTGTCATTAACCAAATACATTGATTGATGATAATGTATTGGTTATTGCAGTAAATAATTATCATCAAACAAAATATTGTGACATTTGTTCACTTTCATCATATATACATTGCTTGATGGCAGTTTGCTGTCACAAATAATTCATTAGATGACAACATACACATAAATAAACTGAATTTCCATTACACTTAATTTTGAAGGTCATCATGGTAGATGGAACACACCTACATGGAAAGTATGGGGGGCATCTCTTGATTGCAACTGCACAAGACGGGAACCAATAGATTTACCCTATTGCTTATGCTGTGGTGGACTCTGAGAATGACAACTCTTGGACATGGTTTTTCCAGCAATTATACAATGTCATCCCTTCTTCAATAGAGTTAGTATTTGTCTCTGATAGACACTTGAGCATCGACAAAGCTGTGGAGTTTGTGTACACTATTGCAAAACATGTGATATGCACACGACACCTAAAGCAGAATTTGAAAGCAATGTTCAAGGAGCGTGGGGTACACAGGTTGTTTACAAAGGCTACTGACAGTTACACCATGAGGGAATTTGAGGAGAATTTTTAGAAAATTTGCGATATCAATGCAGAGATGGGAAGGTACCTACGCGAAGCAAATTTTGAGAAATGGTCTAGAGCACATTGCAAGGGAGACAGATACAATATTATGACTACGAATAATTCAGAAACATTAAACGTAGTACTTAAAGAGGCTCGATCATACCAGATGATTGCCCTTCTCGAGTACATGAGGGATTTGCTATCTAAATGGTTTAATGAGCGGAGGGAAAAACAGAAAAAGGTGTGAACAGATTACCACCAAATGTGGCAAAAATACTAGAGGAGAGATATACGCTGTCAAAGAGATATGAGGTAAAAATGCTAAACTCAATTCAATTTCAGGTACTTGGTGGCAACTTCTACGGTGTCGTTGATTTGCAGACAAAAAATGTAGCTGCAAAGTGTTTGATGTGGATCAAATGCCATGTGCACATGCAATCGCTGCAATTCAAAGGAAAAAGTGGAACATAACTGATTTTGTTAACAAGTACTATCAATATCAGTCTTGGTATACATCATACAAAGAAACCATATATCCGGTGCCTAGAGAATCAGACTACATTATCCCTGAGGATGTACTTGACATAGAATGTTGTCTACTATTTGTGAGGAGGAAGACTGGAAGGCCAAGAAAAAGGAGGTTGCCTTCCATAGGTAAATTCACAAATACTGCCCGTAAGAAATCATTTAGGAAGCCAATCAAGTGCAACAATTGTGGACAAACTGGACACAACAAGACTTCATGCAAACACAACTCAGCAAGCACAAGCTGTGATGTATTGCAAGTGGAATAGCTTTCAACTTAGTAGAGTGAAACAATACATGATACTTATTAAAGTATTTCCATATGCTTTTTACAGACAAAAAAGTATTGTTTACTTTTGATGTTTCATCTAACTTTACAATGGACAAATGCTTGGATCACTTTTGATATGGTTTCATATATATTAATTCTCATCATCCAGACTATAATAACACCGTCGACAGAAATAAAATTCATATTTTGTCATCAATAATTTAAACTCTTGTTGACAGTTATAATGGAATCATGAACAATGTAATCATGACAGATCTAATAAATAGAACAAATGAAAGTAACGATGACAATGATCAAACAGTCATACACAGTTTATAGTAGCTTGTCAACATTAATAACACTATCAACAACACAAAAAGATTGTATCATCAAATAAAATATTGGTGACATTTAACAATTAGAAAATGACCACACTAACAAAAAGAAAATGAATGTTGTTGACATTTATCAAAATGATCACAATAAGAAGTCATCCAGATGTTAAACTGTCCCTAAAATATAAAACTGTCATCACACTTCCCAAACACTGTCATCACATTACACTAAGGATAAACTGTCATCACAAGAAAAGAACAAAACTGAAAGTTGATGACAGAAATCAAACTGCCATCAAGCAAACTGTCATCCATAAGACAAATATTTTGATGACATTTTTGAATGTTTCATGTACCAGTGTTATTAAAGTGATATACTGTCATCAAATTGTACAAAGTGTCATCAGCATTATAAAAACACAGTTACATTGTTGCAATAAAAACTTAAAAGATTATATTCACATGAAAAACAGCTAAACTGTCATCAACATAATATCATTACAAATTAATTGAACAAACTGTCATCAAAATGTAAAAACATGGTCACACAAAAAGGTAATCGACTAAATGTTTTACATAACATATAATCCCAAAGACACAATCACAGTTACAAACTATTCCTTCTTTTTTGTAGAAGGCAATGGCTTGAAAATCCAAGTATGCTTGAACAAGTCAATGCTCATTTTTTTCTCTATGTGCCTTGATACGCTGATCATCCAAATCATCCAGATTACCACCAAATGAAAAAGCTTCAATATATTTGATGGTATAAACTCCACAATTGCCTCTGTCAAAATAAACAAGAAAAAATATAAGGACAAATTGCCTCTGTCAATTGCATCCACAATTCATATCATTACAAACCATAAACAAAAAATCAGAAAACATGTAATACAAAATGAAAAGATAACATAAAAACTTTACCCTGGAGTATCTTTGGGAAGAGTTCCATCTCTACTCATGGTAAAATCCTCATCAAGTGACCCAAGGTGTGAAAATTGGTTTGATTTCTTCATCAAAATAGGGAGCATGGCACATAAAGGTTGTAATAATTCTGCAACCTTGGCATCACTGACTAGATTGATGTTTGAGTCCAGCACCCTCACATGATGTTTAGCCAAATCAATCTCTAAACCAACCCAATGCTTCTCAATAAAGTTAAATGGGCTGTAAACCTTGGTAACACCATCAAACCATGACTTTCCGTATTCTTTAGGATACATACCAGCAAAATACTCAAGGTAGGAGTCTAAATATTCATCACCACCATCTTTAAAGCGTTGTAGCATGGCATTATTGAATTTACTAAACCAAATCCAATCCATAATGGCTATTCCCTTGAAAGCTTCAGGTTCTTGGGCAACATGTTTCCTCATATGATATAAAGCTTCTGCTATATGCTGATTTACATAATAAAAAAATGCAATCAGTTTCAGATATTAAAAATATGTTTTAGAAAAGCAAAAAATAAATACTTAAGACATCATCCAGCCAATTATTCTTGTACACAAGTTTTTTGAAGAAGTCCTTGTCCAGAGGAATATCATAGCCGGGGATGGTAGCCTTGGTATCACTAAAACAATAAAAAACTATCAGCAACATCTAAATATAAAGTAAAAAAAGAAGAAACATGATAAACCTGTCATCATTCAAATATATACAATTGAAATTGTACAAAAACAAAGAAGTAGCGAGTTCAAATCATCACCAACTGTCACCACTACCATAAAAACAAAAAAAAAGCCGAAAGAAACCAGAAAGTGATGAATGCAAATTAAAAAATTCATCAAGATGTTAAACTGTCAACAAAAGATCAAACTGTCATCACACTTGCATACCACTATCATCACGTAACACTAAAAGACAAAAAAGCAAAGGAATCTAGAAAATTATGAATGTAAATTAAAAAGTCAGCAAGATGTTAAACTGTCAACAAAATATCGAACTGTCATCACACTTGCAAAACATTGTCATCACATTAGAATAAGAGATAAAAAAACCAAAGGAAGCTAGAAAGTTATAAATGTAAAATAAGTAGTCATCGAGATGTTAAACTGTCAACAAATATAAAACTATCATCACATTACACTAAGGACAAAAAAGCAAAACAAGGAAAAAAGTTATGAATGTAAATTAAAAATGTCATCGAGATGTCAAACTATCAACATAAGATAAAACAGTCATCACACTTGCAAAATACTGTCATTAGTTTACAATAAGAGACAAAAAAAATCCCAGATAATAAAGAAAGTTATGAAAGTTCAAATTGTCACCAACTATTAACATGATACTAAAACAAAACTACAAATAAAGCAAATAATTTAACACTATTAGCAAATAAAAAACTGTCAACAAAAAGTTCAATGGCAAGGAAAAATACAATATCAACAAACCTGCTACGAAACCAATCATAGAACTCTCTACGGTCATCATGCTCATAGAAGGAATAAGCAGGTCTTGGAGGCAACGCTTGTTTCTTCTTCCCAACGGTAAATGGTGAGGTCAAATGAGCACTGATTGTTGTCGCCCTTGTGGACTTCCTTATCTTTTCATTGTCATCATATGCTTTTTCATTTTCGCTCAATCCTCCCATAACTATTTCTCCTTGGGAGTCAAAAGTGTCAGCATTCAGAACAATAGGAACAACTGCTTCCTCTCCTAATTTCACTTGAACAATACTGTCATCAACTCAAGTATATTTAACTTCAGGATTCAAACTGCCCTCAATTACTCCTTCTGTAGCTTCCTTCACATTGGCATTACCACCATCTGCCTCATTTGCCTCCACACTTACTTCTTCCGCAGCTTCAGTCATATCGGCATTCGCATTACTACCATCTGCTTCATTTGCTTCCACACTTACTTCTTCTGCAGCTTCAGTCATATCGGCATTAGCACCATGTCCCTCATATACCTCCTCTTTTGAATCATAATTCAAAATAACATCTTCCACCTCAAATGCTTCTTGTGCAGCTTTGCCATCAAGTACATCAGTTTCAGCTGCCTCAGGGGTTTCATCCTTATGAGACTTATCATCTATATTGTCAACAACTTCCTTCTCGATGACAGACATCAACACACAAGCCTTCTCCAAAACTTTCAAATTGGAAATAAGTGGTTCATCAACATCATTCATCTCATTTCCAATGTCTGTTTGAGAATCACTGATGCCACCACAATGTAAACCTTCCTCAAACTCCTTATCTTTATTGTCATCATTCAATGGATATGAATGCCTAGCTTTGATCACACTCTCGATGTCATACAGCCTCTTGGACAAACCACACATTTGCAGATAACTATGATCAACCTTACACTCAAGCTCTTTAATAACACCAAAGATAGCAACTAATTATTCCTTTATCTCCTTTGCCCACTGTGGCTTGTCGTTTGCTCCCTTGGATAAATCTGGCATATTATTCACATCCTCATTCCCAACTTCAGACTCACCTCCAGCCTCGTTGCCTGTTGTAGGCATATCTATATCAACGCTGACAGTTTTTTCACTGTCAGAATCAACCACATCACCATCCTTCTCAAGAACAACCTCCGCCTGTTTTTCAGCCTTAAATGACTTATGCAAATCCTCAATTACTTTATCAACCATCGACGAAACATCATCATTTTTATTGTATACAACCAACGCCTTATCATTGTCGGTGACATCCTTCACAACCTTTGAATCTTCTTTGTCTTTTGGTACATCCTTCACAACCTTTGAAGCTTTTTTGTCTTTTGGTACATGCTTCACAACGACCTTAGCAATTGGCCGCCTTTGGTACACCTTTTTATCCTTCTCCTGCACAACCTTCTTGACCTCACCCTTGCGAGCCCTTGTTCTTAGAGCACACTTAATCTCAGCAACACCATCTTTCTTCCACTTTGAGTCAACTTGTTGCTCTTTTTTTCTTGGAGCCACAACAATATCAAGATCAACATCATCTTCTTTCCCCTGCTGCTCCTTTGCAAGAGAAATCATGTGTTCAGACAACTCATCGTAAAAAGCATCTTCACTTTCATCTTTGAAACACAAGCTGCAAAACCTTTCATGCTCTTCATATAGAGAATATTTACAAATCTGCAAACGCATCAAATAAAATGAAAACAATAAGAATACAAATATCATCATTTTTATCTTTGAGACACGTGACAACTGTCACCAGCAACTGTCATCGACCAAAGATTGATGACAATTACATAAAGATAAGAAAACTATAATAAAAAATAGCTAAAAAACATTTTGATGACAATTTATAACTTCTTGATAATTAGAAAAACTTTGATGGCATTTACATGAAAGTAAGAAACTGTCACCAATTCATGACAAGCAATAACTTCTTGATACTTACCAGTATTATTGGTGACAACCAATAACTTCTACATACTTACCAGTTCTCATCAATAATAACTAATGACAACCCAAAACTTCTTCATACTTACAAGTTGTCATCAATAATAATTGATGACAACCCATAATATATTGATACTTATCAGTTGTCATCAATAATAATTGATGACAATCAGAAACTAACATAAAAATACATTGGTGACAGTTTAAAATTGTCATTGAATGACTTAATGACAGTTACAAACTGTCATCAATAAAAACATGATGGTAATTAGATGATAGTTATAAACTGTCACACATAACAACTTAATCAATATTTGTTGACACTTAGAAACGGTGAACAATCATATCCTAATTGAGAAACAGAAAAAAAATCACACCAATTCATTTTCTTTGACGAAGTTACTAATGGAACTATACCACACATTCTTCGGATTTGAACTGTACCACCGTGTACAGTACGAAATGTTTTTAACGCCAGAACTCGCACAACCCACAATATGGCGAAATTATGGGAATAACTCTAAAATTCATACCTGTCATCAAGAAAATATACACAATTAATAGAACATTAAATATAAACAAGACAGAAACCACATAAAAATAACATAAAACTGTACCTGGAAAGTAATAGGAAACCCATATAAATTGTAACCAATCCTTTCATCAAACTTTGCTAAGCTTTTTTGTTCACAAACTGTCCTACTCACCTTCCTAAGGTACTCTAGGGTCAACGAATACAATACCCTATCCCAAGGGTATCTAGAAAACTGCTCCAAATCAGTTGAGAGTTTGAAGTACTCATCTGTAACAGTAGTATGACGTTGAGGCAACAAAACAGTCTCAACAACAAGCAAATGTGCAAGATTCATCTTCTTCTCACGATCAGGCTCAATAGCAAACCGAGCAATCAGATCATTTATTGTACATAGATCTGACCCAAGGTACTCCTCCATCTCAACATCAGGAAGCTCATAGTCTGAAAGTTTACCACAACTCAACCCAGTGACTGCAGCAAATTCAGCGATGGAGAAGCGACATATGTTACCGCCAACGTTAAACCACATTTCATGTGTCTTTTCAGTCTCTAACTCATGGAGAAGGAAATAATGGACCAACTGAGCACAAAACTTCATACTATCTACCAATAAAAAAATAGGGCCAAGAGGGCCATCATAGAGAACCATAAAATCTTTAGAGGGCAAAATTTCCTCCATTTTTGTAATCACTTCCATACGTGTAAAATATTTGCATTTGCATGCAGAATGAAGCTCTTTTTGAACAATAAAATTACATGTGCTTGCATCCATGGCCTGTCAACAGATAAAAAGAAAATAAAAGTTGTCATCACACAAATTAGTGTGTAATCACACTTGAATAACACTGTCACCACACTACTGCTACTGTCATCACACATATTAATGAGTAGTCAAACCTCATAAACATTGTCATCACATTAACAAGCAAACAAGAACATAAACTACTACTACTACTACTACTACTACTACTACTACTACTACTACTACTACTACTACTACTACTACTACTACTACTACTACTACTACTACTACTACTACTACTACTACTACTACTACTACTACTACTACTACTACTACTACTACTACTACTACTACTACTGTCATCACACATTAATGAGTACTCAATTGGTGATGACAGTGTATTGTTGATGACAGTAGAAAACTGTCATCAACAAAAATATGGTGACAATTGTATCAAAACAATGCAAATCACACATACTAATGTGTAAACACTTAAAAAACACTGTCACCATTTTACCGCTACTGTCATCACACAAACTAGTGTTGTAAACACAATTAAAACACTGTCACCACACTACTGCTACTGTCATCACACAAACTACTGTATAACCACATTAGAAAAACACTGTCACCACAACTACAACTGTCATCACACATATTAAAGACTAGTCAAACAACAAAAATATTGTCATCAAATTATCAAAATCAAAAACATTGTCAGCACACATGAATAAAAACATGTAAAACACTGTCATCACACGAATAGTATTATAATGACACATGCAGGTAACAATCTCAACACAATATTACTACTGTCACCGATAAATCTCATAAAAACATAATTTGTTGACAGTTGAATACTGTCACATATAATCAACTAAGAAGCGTTGATGACAATCAGGAAAATCGAGCGGGAAAACAAAAAAACAATTAGGAAAATCACAACATTTACAACAACATACACAAACAACTAAAAACGAAACGAGTAAACAAAGAAGCATTGGTGACAAACCCTAGACAATACCAAAAAACCAGGAAAAAGACGCAGAGGAGCACTTACGATAACAATACAACGATGATGGAGGATAAACGACACCGGAAGCACGAGCAAAACTGACGACGGAGAGAGATAGACGACGATGACGGACGATCGAGCATTTTTTGCAAAGAGAGGTCGAGCGAGAGGGAGAAGAGAACGTACGGTTTTTACGGGGGAGAGACTTGTTTGAAAGTGATGAGAGAGAAAATCTGAATGAGGGAGTTTATAAGGGGGGTTATATTGTAAAATAATTACTTAAGGGGGTAGTTATCAACTATCATCTAAACAATGGGCCTCATTGTTTCATTACGATACTATTTTCGAGGACATAAATCAAGTGGACTTGGAGATTGGTACAAGGCCCATGTTACAAGCCCATCAAATTTCTACTAAAAACATAGAGTGGGGCCGTCCGTGAATGTGAAGAGGCGTTGGTGGCGGTGGATCTCAATCGGTGAAGCGAGAGCAATTGGGAAATAATAAGTGAATTTATGTTATGTGGGCCGACCCACTAAACAATACACACATGTCTATACATGTCCGTCCAAGTCTCAAGGGGAGATCGAATTTAGATTAGAGTAACATGTGTCCATATATTTTAAGAATGATTCTAAATTTGTTTATAATATGCAAAATATAAAAGAGAATTATATAGGAAAATGAACATGATGTATCAGAAAGATAAATTTTCTTGATTGGAATAATTTATTAGGTGTATTTTATGATGAAAATTGAAGGTAGATGTGTGAATTTATATTAATAGAAGAAAATATAAATTAGGAATTTTATAAAATTATTAAAAATAAAACTGCACTAAAATAAAATTGCATATTATATTCTTTATAATGGAGTTTACGGATAATCTATTCACCCTTATTAAATCATGAACACTAAGTAAGTATGATAATAATGTTTTTGGTAAGTGCAGAATTATCATGTACAATGGGAAATATTTTGGGGTGGTAATTTAGGAAATTTGTATAAATAAAAGATAAAATAAATTGTAAATAGAATAAGGGTGAATAGGTAAATATACATAATTATTTGATGATGTGACATACTTAGATGAACGACACGTATGAGAGATAATTACGGCTTTAATAGTAGTATATACATTAGTTAACTTAGTTATTTTAATTAGAATTAGTTAAGTTTTAGTTTTAGGTTTTATTTTGAGTTGGTTTTAGACAGCCGCACATAATGGAGAGCAACATTTCATGAGAATTTTCGGCCTTTAGCACTTTGAAGATTTGTGCCGTTTATGTTCTTCTCCCGTCAATTTGGATTATTTCGATATTGAGACTACATTTTCTTATCTCATTTTTTATTGAATAATTCATAATGTTGATGGCCATTTTAAATCTATTGATTTTTTTTTCAATCATGCTTGGCCAAATTCTTCATTCTAAGGTTGAGGTGTTCCCAATAATGTATATGTAAATAGAATTATTTCTTTGTCTGAATTAAAATAGCATTTGATTCATTCCTAGTGTGCTTTATGCCCATAGTAGCCTATGCGAATTAGATTCCTACTAGGGTTTGAGACCGACATGAGATAACAATAAGTGATACCCAGATAAGGTATGAGACCGACTTGAGATTATTCTTATCAGATCCATAGGAGTTGAACCTGAATGTTATTTATGCGACAACAACTTTATTACTCTTGAGGATTAATAAGCTATCATAGATGTTATAGGTTTGGATTGGTTTTATCGGAATGTGACAATGAATGTTATTTCAGTTTACTCATAGAAGTGCCTAAAGGATTTGAATGTGATTAACTCTACGCGACAACAATTGTTAATTAGATGAAGTCACATTTACTATCATCTGATAGGAGTTAGTAAACTACCTTAGATGACTACCTTCAAATAATTTGGACTACATTCAGGTAAAATATGATTTTGTTTACTGAAACATTGTTCTGGTGATCCTTAACCTTAGACACATTTATCCTATTGATTTTATCCTTTTTATTAGTTAGCTGAGTTATAGAATTATTCAATTCCTTATTTTCACGGCCTATTTTATTGGTAGAGTTTCAATTGATCATTGGTCTTGTGGGATCAACACTTGACTACTTCAACTGATCCCTTATACTTGTGGGTAGGTTTTAGTCCTATCAAAACTATGGAAAAAATTGGCTTTTCCATGACCTTTATAAAATGGATAAAAGAATGCATATCGACAACGTCATTTTCTGTCTTGATAAACAATGGACCAATGCAAATTTTAAAACCAAAAAAAGGATTGCCTCAAGGCGACCCTTTATCCCCGTACTTATTTATCCTAGGAGCAAAAATCCTTGCTAGGAGACTCCAATACATGTTATAACAACAAAAGAAACCATTAGGATTCCAAATTACTCGAAATGGAACAAGAATCCTTATTCTGGTCTTTGCAGTCAATGTCATCAGCCAAGTTGTAAACCAATGGGGGTTCAACCAAGATTCCCAGTTGCCTATGATGAGATCCAAAGACCAATTGAGGCAAAGCAAGTCAAGCAGCTCATGCCAAAGGTCCAACCGAGTCTATTCAACGAGCCTTTACAAGTTGCAAAGTCTCAACCAAGGAGAGAGGCTCCACAAAAAGCTCAGGCCATGTATGAAGAAGCCCCAAGGTTGGAAGCTCCAAAGAAGGTCATACAACTCCTTCCCACGGCTGAGCCATCCCTTTGTGTTAAAGAGCTCAAGGAAGAACCGTGTCAGCCTCCCATAATCATTGAAGAGGAGCTAAGGCTAAAAGAAAAAGAGGAGCTAAGGCCAAAAGAAAAAAAGGAGGACACCTTGGAACCATCTCCAACTCCTCCAAGCAACAAGTTTCGACATACCATCAAGCGAAGCTCTTTAACTCCATTGGCTACTCCATGGACGGACCGGGCACACATGGTTCCTTCAAGTTTGACTTTCCTACTACAAGGAGAAGTTGACACCAAGGATGTGAAGCCTTTCGAAAAATCTATTTGCGGCCAAGAAGAGAAGGAAAATCCATTGAAGACTTATTCTAGGGGAGTAACTCTTGGCCCTACTCTCTCAATTCTTTTTCCCTTGCATCAAACTGAATATTTTTCAAGGGCTAGAGAATTTCCAGCTCATGAATCTGATTTTGTTGGTAGAACTAGATTTTCATGCATACATCATAGTTCTCTTGCTCAATTCAAGACTTGTTGGATGCCACTAGTTCATGATAAGCATATATACAAGTCATTGCATTTGTGGCATTTAGTTTCTACATGTAGAGCTAGGCATTGCATTTGTTGATAAGAATGTCACGTGCATCTCATGCTCTATTCTTAAGCATATCATTAGGATGAAACTGGGAAACACTTGTGCATGTAAATTCATCCATGGACACTCAATGGATCTAATCATGTTTGCTTACACGTTCCCTGCTTTCCCTAGAGACTTATTGGTTCCTCACTTCCTTGTTTTGCTTAGTGCAGTTTTGTGTAATCTAAAGCCTTTTCTTGAAGTGCACTTGGATTCGATGTCGAATCCTTTCAAGGGAGGGAGGATGATGTGACCCTGCGTAAGGTCAATCAAGAAGACTTGCCCATGGCTTCACCAAGCTATCCCAAGGCGCTCGAGCCCCGCCTCACTCATTCACAAGCGCACACCACCCCTAAGGTTTCTACAACAAAGCAAGGCTATGAACCACCTCCTGGCATGATCACAAGGGCCCAAGCTATTAGACTCAAGACTAAGCTTATGGAGGGTATTTTTAGCTTAATAATGCCGAGCCAATTTGTACTTGACTTGGTGGTTCTTCTCCAAGTAAAGCCGGCGTCAGCGCCTCTACCACAGATTTGACATGTTGGTGTAAAACGAGGCCCATATCAAATCCACTCGGGCCTTTTGCTTAAAATTCAAAGGGGAAACGTGGGACCTCTTACTCTAAAAGATCAATGAAGGGTTTATTCAGATTTGAAGTCATTTAAATAATGTAATCAGTTGGCTAAGTGAAGGGTTTTTCCTTGTCTTGAATAGGCTAGCTCAAGAGTTGAAACTCTTGCAGTTTTGTTCCTATTTAAGCTGGCCTTGTTAGCCTTTGTTACTCACTTCAAATCATCATCAAAACCTCAAGAAAATATTTGTTTTCAGCATCAAAAACTCTCTGAATTTTAGAGATTGTTCGTGAGTAATATCGAACAAAAACCGATCTTCAACTTTGGGTGCGTAATATACCTTAGGGGTTCATCAAATTGCTCTTCTTTTTGTGGTGCGTAATATCTACCCAAAGGATTTAACTTATCCCTTCATTTCCATCTCCAAATCCATCACCATCCATCTCCCCTTCACGTTCTTTATCCAAACACTCCTCTTGCTGAACTCCCTCGTGGAACTATATGCGACCCTTCAGTAGAATCGTCATAACGTTTGATTCATAGATCCGTTCACGCTAAAATTTGGAGGACATAAACTAGACTCCTTTATCTAACTCTTGGCTTTAGAATCATCCAATTTGGAGTTCGGAAAAAAGCGAACGACCTCGTAGAAGACAGGACCGAATTCTGGAAACTTACTGTCGAGTTCTTGGAGATCCTAGGAGCAAGGCACGAGTTTCACATCATTCCTACGCGATTACCTTGCACTGAGGCTTTATGGAGACGCGATATTATCATGTGGTATCAGAGCTTGCAAGGTAAACGCTTAAACTTTGGATTAGAAATCGAACTAAGTTCGAGTTGGAAGCTTTTGAAATTTTCGTGCCCTTTTTGCTGAAGTTTCTTGTACTCTCTGCTGAACTTTTTTTAATCTGAAAACGTGGGTTTGCAAGGTTTAAGACAACCTTTGAGGTTCTTTAAAACAACCCTTGATTACTACTTGAAGTTATTGAAGTGTTTAAACCAACTTCATTCAATTCAACTAGTCTCTTGAGATTTCCTACATTTAACTCAACAGCCTTTTAATTCATTTGTTTCTTTTCTCTTTGCTGCAATAAACTTGTATGAGATTGTGATATTTGCATGAACGAACTGACTTAAGCATGGATTAAAAGATACGGGAAAGGACTTGAGATAACTCATGACAACTTAGAGTCAATCGAAATTGATATTCCAGAAATTGTAGACTTCGTGCACATCTCAATCAAGAGACTTTGTTATATCTTTGTTGTAATCTCAAAGTGTAAATTAAAGGCTAGTAGCCAAGAAAACTCGAGAAAGAAAGGCTAGTAGCCAGAAAGATTCGAGTACATATTGGAAAATAAAATAAGCTCAAGAAAGAGTGGCAAAGCCAGAAAAAAAAGCGAGCCAAGTTGAACTTGAGGCTTTTGTGCTAGTACCTTCTGTTTGTGTCTTGTAAGGGTCAGTTTTGCCTTGTGAGTACATAAGCTCATTCAAGGTTGTTGTGGCTTTCTTTGGTTTGCAAAAAATACCCTAAAACTGCCTTTTTTCAAGAGCTTGCAATCTGAACTTGGAGAGAAATTTGGTCCAAACTTATAACACTGGTTAGCTCAAGGTTCCATTGATTTGGTTGCTATTCTTTTGCCTTGTTGTTTGATATATTTTTCCTTGGATTGCTAACCATGCGTAGATGAGGGAAGAGCAAGCCTCTTTCATGGATGAACGGATTGATCACCATCTTAGAGACACACTCACTCTCCAGTCCTTTCATGGCACTCCTGACTTTGTTGAATACTTAATTTGGGTGGAAAACTAAATGTTTGTTAAACCATCATAGCTGTATGGATGAGCAACGAGTGGCCATTGCCACTAGCTATTTTGAAGGCTGTGCTTACTCTTGGTGGGCTGAGTATGAAGCAGATTGTGCTCACTTTGGGTATCCACCTATCACCAGTTGGGAGGACCTCAAAATAGTCCTTCGAAGCTCTTTTGTTCCCCAAGACTTTGGTAACCATGTTCAAGCCAGATTGGAGGGCATTAAGCAAGGCAATCGATCCCCTCTTGAGTTTTACAAAGAGCTCACTCAACTTGAGTTCATCTCCGGCTTTCACCACTCTAAGAGGTACATTCTTTCTAAGTTCATCAATGGTTTGAACACTGACCTTCTTTACTTTGGTAAGAAGCATCGTTTAGGGAGTGGACGGTCCATAGAAGAGGTCCTTCAACTTGTTACTCAAGTGTATGAACATAAGCGTCAGAGGAGGTCTTCTACTATGAGTTGGCCTAGGAGCTCAAACAACACTTCTACTTTGTTAAGGCAACCTCCTAGAAGCCAAGAGTCAAGTTGTGAACCAATGAGGGTTCATCCAAGATTCCCAACTGCCTATGATGAGATTCCAAGACCGGTTGAGGCAAAGCAAGTCGAGAGCTCATGCCAATGGTCCAGTCGAGTCTATTCAACGAGCCTTTACAAGTTGCAAAGTCTCAACCAAGGAGAGAGGCTGCACCAAAAGCTCATGCCATGTATGAAGAAGCCCTAAGGTTGGAAGCTCCAGAGAAAGTCATACAACTCCTTCCCATGGTTGAGCCATCCCTTTGTGTTAAAGAGCTCAAGGAAGAACCGTGTCAGCCTCCTATAATCATTGAAGAGGAGCTAAGGCCAAAAGAAAAAGAGGAGCTAAAGCCAATAGAAAAAGAGGAGGAAACATTGGAACCATCTCCAACTCCTCCAAGAAGCAAGTTTCGGCCTACCATCAAGCGAAGCTCTTTAACTTCATTGGCTACTCCATGGACGGACCGGGCACACATGGTTCCTTCAAGTTTGCCTTTTCTACTACAAGGAGAAGTTGACACCAAGGATGTGAAGCCTTTCAAAAAATTTGTTTGCGGCCAAGAAGAGAAGGAAGTTCCATTGAAGACTTATTCTAGGGGAGTAACTCTTGGCCCTACTCTCTCAATTCTTTTTCCCTTGCATCAAACTGAATATTTTTCAAGGGCTATAGAATTTCAAGCTCATGAATCTGATTTTGTTGGTAGAACTAGATTTTCATGCATACATCATAGTTCTCTTGCATAATTCATGACTTGTTGGATGCCACTAGTTCATGATAATCATGTATACAAGTCATTGCATTTGTGGCATTCAGTTTCTGCATGTAGAGCTAGGTATTGATGTGTGAATCATTGTTCTCATTCGCAATCCTTGTTGCATGAGAAAAAAATTATTCTATGCATTGCATTTGTTGATAAGAATGTCATGTGCATCTCATGCTCTATTCTTAAGCATATCTTTAGACTGAAACTGAGCAACACTTGTGCATGGAAATTCATCCATGGACACTTAATGGATCTATTCATGTTTGCTTACACATGTCTTGCTTTCCCTAAAGACTTTTTGGTTCCTCACTTCCTTGTTTTGCTTGGTGCAGTTTTGTGCAATCTAAAGCATTCTCTTGAAGTGCACTTGGATTCGAGGTCGAATCCCTTTCAAGGGAGGGAGGATGATGTGACCTGCCTAATGTCAATCAAAAAGACTTGCCCATGGCTTCACCAAGCTCTCCCAAGGCGCCCGATTCCCGCCTCACTCATTCACAACCGCATGCCACCCCTAGGGTTTCTACAACAAAGCAAGGCTATGAACCACCTCCTTGCATGATCACAAGGGCCCAAGCTATTAGACTCAAGACTAAGCCTATGGAGTGTCTTTTGAGCTAAATAATGCCGAGCCAATTTGTACTTGAATCGGTGGTTCTTCTCCAAGTAAAAGCCGGCGTCGGCGCCTCTACCGCATATTTGACATGTTGGCGTAAAACGTGGCCCATATCAAATCCACTCGGGCCTTTTGCTTCAAATTCAAAGGGGACACGTGGGACCTCTTCCTCTACAAGATAAATGAAGAGTTTATTCAGATTTGAAGTCATTTAAATGATGTAATTAGTTGGCTAAGTGAAGGGTTTTTCCTTGTCTTCAATAGGCTAGCTCAAGAGTTGAAACTCTTGCAATTTTGTTCCTATTTATGCTTCCCTTGTTGTTCTTTGTTACTCACTTCAAATCATAATCAAAACCTCAATATAATCTTTGTTTTCAGCATTAAAAACTCTCTAAATTTGAGAGCTTGTTCGTGAGTAATATCGAACAAAAACAGATCTTCAACTTTGGGTGCGTAATATCCCTTAGGCGTTGATCAAATTGCTCTTCTTTGTGTGGTGAGTAATATCCGCCCAAAGGAGTTCAGTAATCACTTCATTTCCATCTCCAAATCCATCACCATCCATCTCCCCTTCACATTCTTTATCCAAATACTCCTCTTGCTGAACTCCCTCGCGGAACACTCTGCGACTCTTCAGTAGAATCGTCATCACTTTCGATTCACAGATCCGTTCATGCTCAAATTTGAAGGAAATAAACTAGACTCCTGGATCTAACTCTTGGATTTGGAATCATCCGATTTGGAGTTCGGAGAAAAGAGAACGACCTCGTAGACGACCAGACCAAATTCTAGAAACTTATTGTCGAGTGCTTGGAGATCCTAGGAGCAAGGCATGAGTTTCACATCATTCCTAGGCGATTACCTTGCACCGTTGCTTTAGGGGGACGCAATCCTATCATTATTCCTTTAAGCCCTTGATAGGGTGGGATAAAATATGCCAACCATCCCACTTGCGAGGTCTGGGACTAAGAAAAAAAAAAATGAATTGTGCACTTCAGTACAAATTAATCTGGAAAATTATTACAGAACCGAATAACCTTTGGATAAAGGTAATATACGATAAATACCTTAAGGATCAATATATTCTAAATTACGATAAAAAAATTAGCTCATGGAAATGGTCGAAAATGATGGACCTAAGACAAAATTTCCAAAAAGAATTAATATGGCAAGTAAGAGACAAGAAAATATTTAAATTCTAGACTGATAAATGGATATTCAAAGAACCTATATGATACATTGTGGTGATTAAAGCAGGACAAAATCCCGATACTCTTGTCTCAGAGTTTTTGGATGAAAATAAAATATGTGATAAAAGAAAATTCAACCAAATATTACCACCCGATTTGGTGGAGATGTTTATCATCATTCCTATACATATTAATCAAATTATATATCGAATGTATTAGAAAACCAACAAGAATGGTTGATTCTTAACTTAATATGTGATGTAGCTCATCATCACAAACAAAGGTTACCCTGCATATGACTCTTCTTGGGTTTGAAAATTCGACACATTTCCTAAAGTCAAGAGCTTCCTTTGGAAAATATTGAAAAAAGAACTACCATTGAATTTAAAACAAAACTACCATTGAACTGAAAAATGAACTACCAACTAAGACTAGACTGCATGAAAAAGGGGTTGTGAACCCACCAGGAAGCATCTCTTGCAATTCCCAAACTGAGGACATATTTCACATCCTTCTTGAATGCAATCATACATTAATGACAATCAGTAATAAACAGAGAAACAAGTGACTTCATTCGCGAAATTGACCCCATAAATAGAAGAATGGAAGATATCATGGAAGAAATTCAATGAAACTTAACACATACCCAATTCGTTGATCTTGGAGTGACATGGTAATCGAATAATGTTATTAAAATAAACTTGGATGTATCTACTAAATCACATGGCGATTCTTCCATTCGAATAATCTTCAGGAATGATAAAGCAGAATCGAGACCAATTGATGTCGAACGATATGGAAAATCAACGGCTATCAAAATAGAGGCTTTGACATTTTGCAATGCCCATTTAAAAGCAAAAGAGATGAAACTTGAAAAAATTGAAATAGAAAGTGACAACCTGACAATTGCCAATGTTACAATTTTTTGAGACAAACCAACTTAATCACACTTTCATGAAATAAACGTTGTGACTGACCTGATTGCAACTCTTAGCCACTTTAATTCACTAAAAGATATCATAATAAAATCAGAACTTAATGTTCTCATCCGAAAGGATGCTATAGGTTGGTTTTCAAGTAGATCTTGATGCTAGCCTAATCCTTACCTAATCAAAAAAAGAAGAATGTATGTGCATAGGTTGGTTATCCAGTGTATGATCTTTGTAAATTTAACCATGATGGTAAAACGCTAGAGGGTCTTTGTTCTGGTTTAAGGAAAAGTCACCTCCAAAGCCACATGTGGATCAAGTCTTGAGGGCACCGTCGATCAAGGGATAAATGTGGTTCTTTTTTTGGACTTTTGTGGGTTTTGATTTGCAAGAGAAGAAAGAGAAACACAACATGGACCAACTAGATGTAATACACCAATGGATTCAAGAAGAGGGATGTTGAATTGATAATGATATAACGCACCTATGCCAAGCAACCATCTTGGATATAATGCACCAAAACATAAGTAAATTGTCTAGGATATGACACACCAAAACAAAGTAATCCGAACTAAACTCAAAGATCAACAATGGAAGCTCAAAGTTTGAAATATTCAATATCAAGTATGCCTAAGAATGAAAACCGAAAAGCATATAAATAGAAACGAAATGTCACAAAAATCCTAATTTGCAAGCAAATTGAAAAGCAACATTCTCTTTTCTTTGGGCTCTAATTCGCTTGAAAATTGGACAGAATCTAGATAAGCCCATGAGCGAAGTCATATTCAAAATTGGGCCAAAATGCAAGAGCGCCTTTGGACAATTCTGGTACCGGCGCCGACTATACTACAGTTCTCCCTCTTGCAACTTCTCCAACCACCTCTCCTCCAAATGGCTTGCAACTTGGCATGGGCTCCTCACTTGGCATATCTTGAAGGTGGACACCATCCTTGCTCAGTTTAAAAGTCGTTATTGCGAAGGGTTTAAAAAATTCTAATTTTGTTGGCGCCGAGACACATCCTTGGATCATCATCATGGGATTGGTCTCTACTTGACTCGGCGCTACCTAGTTCCAACGACACCCTTGTAGGTTTAGGAGAAATTGTCGAGCTCGTCCTTAAGTAATGGCTCCTAATGGCGCGACTTGCACAATGTCTCTTGCTTGAGCGCGCGTGGCGCATGCGGCTGAGCGAGTGACCAAGACCGACAGTGGTACCATAGGCGTTATAACATCACTTGGATTTCCTTGATCTTGTTGCACATGATGTGGCACAGGCATGATCACATCATCCTCTCTCTTGAAAAGGATTCGACCCCGAATCTTCTTCAATGTCCATGGCTTCTTTATCTACAATAAAAGGAGATAAGTCAACAACATTAAAGACATCATGAACCCCATACTCTCCTAGAAAGTCAATCTGATAAGCATTGTTGTTGATCCTTCTTATGACTTGAAAAGGTCCGTCCCCTATCGGTTTTAGCTTTGAATCACATAGGGTTGGAAAGCGTTCTTTCTATAGGTGAGTCCATACCAAATATCATGCTTCAAAAATCATCTCTTGCCTTCCTTTGTTGGCTTGCTTCACATATTGCTCATATGTGACTCCAATCTCTTCTTAGTAGCTTCATGCAGCCCTTTGATGTAGTTAGCATGGTCAACTCTTTCTTGACTTTCACGGTCCTTGATAGCATAAGGTACCATGTCTACAGGAGTAATAGGATTACGCCTATAAACTATCTTAAATGTGGACTTCTTAGTAGTAGAATGCACTGTCCTATTGTTAGCAAACTCAATGAAGGCAAAACATTCTTCCCACCTACACAAGTTAGTACTCAACAAAGAATGTAATAAAGCACTAAGAGTCCTATTAACAACTTTAGTTTGACCATTTGTTTGTGGGGGACAAGAGGTAGAGAAAATAAGCTTAGTACATATCCTTAACCAAATAGTCTTCCCAAAATAACTAAAGAACTTAGCATCTCTATCAGAAACAATGGTCTTAGGCACTCCATGCAACCTTACAATCTCTTCAAAGACCAAATCAACTATGTATGATGCATTATCAGTTTTGGTACAAGCAATAAAATGGGCCATTTTTGGAAAATTAATCAACCACCACAAATACAGAGTCCTTTCCTCTCTTAGACCTAGGTAACTCAATCACAAAATCCATAGTAATGTCTTCACAAGGAGCACTGGGTATAGGAAGGGGAGTATATAATCCACGAGGGTTTAGCCTAGACTTATATAGCACATATGCATGTCACACATGAAGCACAAAACCGAACTACTTCACTATGCATATATGGCCAATAAAAGTGTTCTCTAAGGGTATTTAAGGTCTTAGTTACCCCAAAGTGACCCATTAACCCTCCTTTATGTGCTTCTTGCACAAATAGCCTAGGCATAGAACTTTGAGGCACACAAAGTTTAGATCCCCTAAAAAGATATCCATCATGATTATAAAATTGATCTAAGCTACCCTTGGTTTGGCATGCTTGAAATGTATTTCCAAAATCAGAATCTTGAGCATATAATTCAAGTCATAATAAGAAACCAAGCATCTTTGCATCTAGAGAGGTTATGAGTGCATACCTTCGGGACAAGGCATCAACCACGATGTTGTCCTTTCCCTTCTTATGCTTAATAACACAAGGGAAAGCTTCCATGAAATCTAACCATTTGGCATGCCTCTTGTTCAACTTGCTTTGTCCCTTGAGAAACTTGAGTGCTTCATGATCCGAATGAATAATAAACTCTTTTGTCAAGATTGTAGTATTGCCATGTTTGCGGTACCCTATTAAACTGGTAAATATATATAAGTTCAATATGGTACTCTAACCACGGAGTATAACTCCTTGTCATAAGTGGGATAGTTCAATTCAGCTCCACTTAACTTTTCACTAAAATAAGCTTTTGGGTGTCCTTCTTGCATCAACACTCCACCAAGACCAATTCTGGAAGCATCACATTCAATCTCGAATGTCTTGGTAAAGTCGGGAAGCACCAGCAAGGGGGCATGGGTTAGCTTGTCCTTAAGCACTTGAAATGTCTTCTCTTGTTCATCACCCCAATGGAAAACCACGTTCTTCTTTGTGAGATTAGTTAGGGGCATGGCAATAGTGCTAAAGTCCCTCACAAACCGGCTAACACAAGAAAACTCCGCACTTGAGTCAATCTTTAAAAGCTTTAACATTTTCTTCATCTACTCTCAATCCTGCCTTACACACCACAAAGCCAAGAAACACAACACGGTTTGCATAGAGCTTCTCTTTCCTAAGGACCTCTAGTTCTTGTCTAAGATGATCAACATGCTCATATAATGAACGACTATAGATTAGGATATCATAAAAAACAACAACTACAAACCTTCCTAAAAAAAACTCTAAGGACATGATTAATTAAACGCGTAATAGTGCCAGGATCATTAGTGGGACCAAAGGGCATTACCAATAACTCAAATTAGCCATACTTGGTCTTGAAGGCAGTCTTCCACTCGTCGCCTTCTTTCACCGTGATTTGGTGGTAGCCACTCTTTAAGTCTATCTTGGAGAAGATGTTGGATCCATAGAGTTCATCAAGCATATCATCCAACCTCAAAATTGGGCGCCTATACTTGATGGTGATGCTATTGATGGCTCTACAATCTTCACACATGCGCCAACTTCCATCCTTTTTTGGTACTAGGATCACTAGAACGACACATGGGCTCAAGCTATCTCTAACATAGCTCTTCTCCATCAACTCTTGAACTTGTCTTTGAAGTTCTTTGGTTTCCTCAGGATTGGTTCTATAAGCTGCTCGGTTTGGCAAAGTTGACACCGGGACAAAGTCAATTTGATGCTTTATACCCCTAATTGGTGAAAGACCATTAGGGATCTCTTTTCGAAACAAGTCTTGGAAATACTGTAACAAGCAAGCAATAGAAGGTGGTAGGTCACTCAATTCTTTAGAAGTAAACAAATTAGACATTAGATTCAAAAGGAAACAAACTCTACTTCCTTGAATTACATGGTCTACCTCCTTAGCCTTGGACAAAAGCAAATTGTTGCTAGCACCCAAGCTAGAGGGTATGGCCATCTTCTTATTGCCGCCCTTTTCTTGTCCCATTAAACTCCTCCTTTGTTTTTTTAGCAACATGGTCGACCATAATCTCATATGGAACCATAGGGTGTAGGGTTATTCTTTTTCCTTCCATGTGAAAGGAATACTCATAGTGACACCTTGATGGATCACTCCTCAATCATATTGCCATGGCCGTCCAAGTAAGAGAAGAAGTCATGGGAAGAACATCACATAGCACTTCATCTTTGTATCCACCAATTGAAAATTTTATCTTGGCTCGCTCTTTAACTTTGAGATGAGTGATGGAGTTCAACCAATTTAGGGTGTATGGTTGATAATTAGGAGTTTTCTTGATGAGGAACCTTTCTACAACTTCATGGTCAATGATGTTTCAACAAGAACCACCATCAATGAAAACACTACACACCTTCCCGTGGATTAGAATCTTTTATGAAAAACCGTCTCTCTTCGTGACGATATAGGTGGGCTGTCATTTGCTACAAGGGATCTCTTGACCACCAAGCTCTCCCTGTTGGCCGTATGATCCTCTAATATCTCTTCCTCCGGGTATACATCATATATTGGCAGTTGGTCCCATTGGTCGACCATGTCCTTGGTCACAACCTCAGTGAAAGAGTAACTAATGGTGTCTTGGGGTTGGCTAAGGGCCAGCGCATCCTTTTTCTCAGCGCCTTTTGGCTGTCCTAACCTTTACTCCAGTTTGGTGCCAATGGTCGCAAGGAGATCACGATGGGATTGCTAAAAAAGGGCCCGAAGAACACTCAAGGTGACCGACTTTCCTTCTTCACGTGAGCTCTCCATGGGCTCCTCACTTATACCTCTTTGATACATGACTCAAACCAAGATAGCACAAAAGGGAAAAAAATCTAATCTAGTACTAACAAAGCAAGCAAACTTGTTAGGTTAGATGAAGTAAAATAAAGTGCAAAATTTTAAGGAAGTACCTTTCGTGGTACGCACTATTCTTTCCTTCCTAGGCTGTCCATGTAATTAGGATATCTTCCTAAGAACCTTAACTTGATTCTAAGGTTAGTGCAATCACAAGAATATCTCAAAATGCACAAGTAAAGACCAAGCAAGATATTAAGATCAAACACAAGCAAGTGTTCGAAACTAGGGGGTATGGATGGCTAGCTTAAATATAGAAAGGGCATGCACCAAAGTCAAGATCTTAATGAGCAAGTTATGTCCAACTAAAAGATAGTTAAGATAAGACTTAAATCAAATAGGATAATTTGAACACTTACCAAAAATAGAACTTTCTTGACTTTCTTGATTTTCTTGGACTTGTGGGATCCGAATCTTTCTAAGCTCAACTTCTCTTTCTACTTTCGTTGAGTCCGAATTTTCTAAGTCCCACTTTATTTTCTTTTTTGTAATGAGTCCAAATTTTTTCTTTCTTTAAGGAATTTTGGCCAAGATATTATTTTAATTGAAAAGATGTCACTTAGCTCTAAAAGATAGTAAGATATCACCAACTACTTAAAAGATAAAAGAAAATCTTTAACTAAATAATATCTATTCACAAAAAAGCAAAATAACATCTATCTTAAGGTGCAAGCAAAACAAGATACGAAAATATGGTAAAGGATAGTATTTGGCAAAAGGAAAGGTGGGGCGTGGGGTTGTGTGGCGCTCAAGGCACACCACAAGCGCAAGTAAACCCAGTTAGGGCTTGCGACGCAAGGCTCTCACACAACTCTCTTTCTATTTTTTTAAGGTTTTATCTCCAAGACTTTACAACCCTCAACACGCAAGAAAAGTCAGCTAAAAACGCACAAAAGTAGGGTAAAAATGGCAAGGCTTCTTCCAACAAAAAAACTAAATGTTTTAAATCAAGACAAGCAATGGTTGTGGGAATTTGCCTTGACAAATCTCTGATACCAAATGATGGAAAAATGCCGGAGGATCTTCGTTCTGGTTCAAGGAAAAGTCACCTCCAAACCTTTCACAATTTTTATCGAAACATCTTCATTCTGCATTTACTATTTTTACCACGCCGACCAAACCTTTCACAATCTGAATTTTGGATATGTGGGCCTATAAGACATCTTGAGAACGCCCACCACAAATGGGCCCAAACGCCCGAGGCATTTGGGAGAACGCCCATTCCCTACTTCAGGTGTCGCTGGACGTCGACGCTGTCGGAGAGGTGCTTGAAACGATGGGCGTGCCATAACATTGATCAGATCTCCCAGTTACTTTGGGCATCTTGGGTCCTTATAAGATGGTTCTTGAAGTTTGGGACCATTTGGAAGAGATTCGCCCGAAGACTTGGACATGAGAACTTGCGGCGACGACACCTTGTATTGGCTAAGCATTGTCACCACTCCTTTGGGCACTTGAGCTGGGCCTTCTTGAGCAAGGAGACTCCTTTGAATATCTTGAAGTAGTTTCCTAGCTTGGGACCGAGTGATGGCACCAAGTGGAGGATTCAAGGCCACTCCTTGTGTGTTGCGCGCTAGTGCTCGGGCACTCGCCCTTATGAAAGGTTTGGTCGGCGCGGGCCACACTTTGTTGGGAGCACTTGACGCAGGTTGCTCCTTCTCACTTGGAGGAAGATGAGGGTCCAAGGCCGCCTGGTTTGAAGGAGTGCCGCCATGAGACTTTTCATGCCCTAGCGGAGCCGACGACGCCGCCGACACTTGATGTGAGGGCCAATTCACATCAGGCATGAGCCAATCGGGATATAGCCTTGCTTCAGCGCCTTGACAATGCCGGCATCGGGGACTCCTTGACATCCAATGCCACCTCCGAGCAAACTGTCAAACTCTCTGCCACTCATGGGGTCCAATGGCTTGTAGGGATGTTAAAAGGACATGGTAGAAGTTGGGCCTCATTTGGAGCTTCGTGGGATGGTGAATGCCGCTGCTTCTTTTCTTCGCCAATGCCCGACGTTGGGAAGCCTTCCTGGATGAGTGCCATTACTGAGCCATTTGGCACTTGGCTCGACGCTTCAAAGCTCATAAGGCCCCTTTGGATGCCTTCTTGGAGTTGCCTGGCTTGGGCCCTCGTGATGACACCTTTGGCTTGTGAAGTGCCGAGGTGGCCTTGATTAACCCTAGGCAATGCTCGGACGCCCGAACGTGTGAGCGGCGCTGTGGGAGATGGATAGCTTGGCGTCGGCGCTCTTGCGCTCTTTTGGGCATGTACCTCCACTTGATCATCCTCCTCCAAGGTGGTACCCTTTGGTGACAATTGGTCGTGGTTGCCACTCTACCCTAGCTTTGGCATCGGTGATAGGTGGGGATAGTCGTCGTATCCCCAATCAAAAGTAAATCCTAAAATCCTCACTAAACAAAGTATAGTAAGCAAGTCAGGGTCGATCCCACAGAGAAGGAATGAATTCAATGGTGGTAGTATGCAATGTCACAAAGGGGAGTTGTATGGTTGGTTGGTCACAAATGAAACAAACAAAGCAAAGTAGAATGGATGAACTATCAAGAGAGAAAAAACACTTAGCCAAGTAATGTCCATATAAGTCATTCAAAGGTTGTTCATAGATTAAGTCCTATCTTCCTATTCGGTTATTCCTGTCCCGATCTTATGTAAATTCAGAGGGAAACCTTCCACAAAGAACCCTTACCAATGAATAACCCTAGTACCACTAAAGGTTCAACCCAAAGGCAGCAATGCATATAAGAATTAACCAGGATACACAGAACGCTCGTTCAGATGCATTTACCATGTAATCAATTCCCACATAGATATAATCCACAGATGCAGATAACAATCAATGCTTGTTACTTATACTAGAGCGTTAGCCCAACAGTTCCCTAGTATTAGCAATAAGAATGAAAGCAATAAACCTAGGTGATCAGTCTAGATAAACCAACAAACATTCAAATATGAATTTGCTCAGAGAAAAGATATAACTCAATAGGATACATAGATAGGAACAAAACCTCACAACCAGATGAACGAACTCATGCTTCCATTACCGGACTAAGCCAAAGAGGCTTAGCTCCTCATAGTCATGGTAGAAACTTCAAAGGAATAAACAACGATGAATTGAAATTGCAACTAAAGTCTGGATTTTCTAACCCTAATGCATAAGGAGAGTATTTATAGGGCCCTAACAAATGACCTAGCCCATTAAGAAAAATAACTGAAATAGAAATAAGAAAAGGGAAAAGAAAACTAAAAAGATAATTCGGAAATAAGTCCGAGCCTCTGCCGTGTCAGACCCGCGATCGAGGGTGGTGGACCTTGATCGCGGCCCATGTGGCTCCGCGCCCTTCAATCTCTCCGCGCCCGCAGAAAACTCTCGACATGCTCCGAGTCCCGCGATCGCGGCACCCATGCCCGCGATCGCGGTTAATGCTCGGAATTCTTGTCCTTTGCCTTGCACCAACCCGTCTCCTCTTCACTCCTTGGCGTCTTCTCTTGATGGCTTCCTTCCTCAGTGTCTTCATGATCTCCAAAGTAGCTCAAACACCTCCAAAAACACCAACTTCGCCTCCAAACGCCATACACAAGAATGTGTCTAAATCTACCCGAATGGCACCAATAAAACCTCTAATAACTCTTAGTTAAGCCCTACAAAGTAGTGCTTATCAATCGGCGGCATCGACATGGCATTCTCTGCGACTTTGTCTTTGGCCTTCACCTCTGACGTGTCCTTGGCGCTTGCTGGAGTGGTGGCTTCTTGAGGTGCAATAGATTGATTCTTCTTGAGGTGCAACACATTGATTCACATCACTTGGCTCTCTTTGATCTTGTTTCACATGATGTGGAACATGCGTGATCACATCAAACTTCAACTATGTTCATGATTTTTGTATCATCGGCCATTTGGTGTGATCGAGATTCGCTCAAGACCTATGGGGTTCAACAAGCTCAACGTATGCTTGGAGGTGCAGCGTGCCCACGCGTATATGAAGACTCAAACCCGGGGATAGAATTGGCACACTTTGCGGATTAGGATGACAGTCCCACGTAATAGTATAAAACAATTACAAAATGAAGTACACAGACCATGCAATTTCTGGCGCAAGAATACACGTCATTCTTGTATACGCACGATTTACGTTGTGATCCGGATGGTTTAGTGCATGGATCGTGCATTGCTCTCTGTAAATGTTATAGTCCATGCACGAAGGGCTGGGAGTCCGTGCGGTTTGTGCACAAACCATGCGTTGCCACAATTGGTTGTTTTGGCGCAGCTTTAACCATTATTAACCTCTCTAACCGACTTGTAATCGACATGGCCTACCCATACCCTATAAATGGGCATGTTGGGGGCAAGTTTTGGTCTTCTAATATACCTATCTCTTTTGTTATTTGCATTCAACATGAACCGAAATTCTCCAAATGTATCTCTTGTATTGTTGCCTCCTAATGAGGAATTTGTGTAACCCTAAAGCATTAAGATAGAGTCGAATTACTACATTGGAAAAGTGTCTCACACGATTCAAACCGATATCCAAGACTTGCTTGCTAATTGATCGTTTGTACATTCAGAATTCCAACAAACTATACATAAACCAATATCCAGAGTTTCTCCTTCTTCACGGGTCCAAAATCTCACCAACTCTCTAATTATATATGTTGATTACTCTTCCTGGTTTGGTCGAAGGCCTCTCCTCCCCCCTCTCTCTCTCTCTCTCTCTCTCTCTCTCTCTCTCTCTCTCTCTCTCTCTCTCTCTCTCTCTCTCTCTCTCTCTCTCTCTCTCTATCTCTCTCTCACACACACACACACACACACACACACACACACACACACACAAACACACACACACACACACACAGACACACACATACACACACACACACACAGACACACAGACACAGACACAGACACAGACACAGACACAGACACAGACACAGACACAGACACACACACAGACACACACACACACACACACACACACACACACACACACACACACACACACACACACACACACACACACACACACACACACATACACACTCTTAGAAAAGCTAGGGTTTGTAGTGATAGTCTATTTGGGCATGTGTACTGCATCCTTGCGGTGCCTAGTAGAAGGTGACTCGCTGACAGGTGACTGATTTTTTGGATTAACAAGTCAATCCTCTTTCCGCTGTTGGTGTGTGAACCTTCCTTTTGGTGGGTTGGAGTGAATTTGCTTAATGTGTTGGGCTCCTGGTGTCAGAATCGCCCATCACCCTTCACTAAGGGTTCCTTCCCTTTAAACATGTGTTTCTTTCCAACTCTCAAGTTTAGTAAATCACCCTTTTATTGAACTACTTCATTTGTCCATAAATATTGGTGATATTTACTAAGTATTTGCATGATCAAAACTTTACTTATCCATTTCTTTATAAATACTGGTGGTGTTTATTGAGTATTGGACTACTTCATTTATTTTTTCCTCCTTCATCTGCTATAAATAAAGGTAAGAAACCTTACTTTGTTGTTCTTTGCTCTAAAAATCCCAAAGTGGAAGCTTTACAAGCTAATACATCCACCACTCCATTTGTTGTTATAAACAAATATCACAATTCATCTTCTATAGAAGATATATCAGCTAATAACAACACTCTAGGCTCAACCCCTAAAGCTCATAATCCCTCAACCCAAAAGAACAAAGGAAAGGGCAAGCTTAACCTTGATATTCGATCCTACCTAGCTCTTCTAGCTAAAGTTAGAGAAAATGTTATAAAAGAAAAACAATTTGCCTTAATGTGCTATATCATAGGCAACCCTATTGAATTTCCTAAGATTTTTACTAAACTATTTGAATGGAGGTTTATCAAGGGAGAGATTGGTTTTTATGATAAGAAAATTGGGTGGTTTGAAATCAACTTCTCCAACCCACTGGATCTTAAAAAAATTGGGAGGGTCGCCCTTACCATTTATTTGGTCAACTGCTACTCTTAAAGCCTTGGTACAATGGCTTTGATCCCCAATTTGAATCAATCTCTCAGCTTGATATGTGATCAGATTGCCTCTCTTACATGTGAAGTGTGTAATGTTGAAGCCATAAATGCCATTTTTAAGAGAATCACATTGGATCCCTCCTTAAGCTTGATCCCTTTGCTTCTAAGAGAAAGTGGACAAAATTTGCGAGAATCTGTGCTCACATTGACTTCTCAAAATCTCGTAAAATCTATCTTCTTATCTCTGATGTCAAATGGGTTATGGAAAGATTTATCATTTTGATTTGAGGATTGTCTTGAAGGTTGTGGGAATTGTGGCGACCCTCACCGCATTTTTAATACATGTCCCTTGAGAAAATTTACCCCCCTAAAGCTACAAACTTCCGTCAAAAGAGCACCTAAAACAAACAAACTAGAAAACAACTTTGAGAGTTCTTGTGAGGGTGGGGAGTGAGCTAATGTCTCCTCTAAAATAGAGAAAAGCTCTAAAAATTCCAACTCTATCAATCATGGTCATAAGCCATACCTCTTTGTCAATGGAGGTGTGTCTATTGTCTATGAATTAGAATATTCTTTGGAGGATCTTAAGGTACCCTTCCCAGTTGCCTCTTCTCTCTCAACTATTGCTAACTCTCCACTTGAAACCCATGCTTTTATTGAACATGTGATCATAAAAAACAATCACTCTCTAGTCCCAGTGCTTACCCCTCATGCTCCACCTCTTCCCACTGTGATACCTCCTGTCCCAATTGGAAGTAACAACCCTACTCCTTCCTCTGTCACTCCTTCTGCTGAGATCATTCTTGATCATGCTCCTAGCATTGTTGTCAATCTTAACCACATCTTCGGACCCAATGCTGACCTTTCTACTCAAACTATCCTTTTTCCGGCCCATATGATGATCCTCTTGAAGAGGAATTGGATACACCCTAATGTGATCCGAGAACCCGCACTGCCAAACAAGAACAAGATTCCAAAACTTGATGATTGTTTCAGAAGCTCAAAATCTATAGGGTTTTTTCTTTCCACTTTCAAGAGATAAGTGCTTTGTCTTTGATGAAATCAAATCCATGCACACCGAGAGTCTTCATCAAATGAATCAAGTGGCTGCCATGAAGAGAGCTTGTCTCTTCTTCTCCTCCCATCATCAAAGCTTGGTCACTTAAATTTTTTTCCTTCTTCCTATCTAGGCTTGTGTTTTTCTCATTGTAAGATGAGATTAGATTACGTATTTTTGCAAAAGTTTGAGTGATTCAAACAGATTAGGAATGATACCTTTTCTTCAGTTGGTGAGCATATCCAACCAAGTTCTTGTTGATTCAAGAACCTTGAGTCGTTTTCTTTTGGGTGGGTTTATTTGAACTGATTTTGAATCTCTTTCAATCCCTTTTGGTGAGTTTATCCAAGAGTGACGGATTGTCTATCCGTTCTTGTGAGTTTATCAAGACCAACCAAGTCACTTTATGTGGTGTTTTCATCCTTAGGCATTGATTTGTCTTTCGAGCTCTTTTGGTGCGTTTATCCAATTATGCATCAATTGTCTATCTTGTTTGAGTTCATCAATAAAATCAGATTGTGTTCACTTTGTCATCTTTTCAATTCGGCCCAAACAATACAAAGTTGGGAATTTGGGGAGACTACATATAAAAAGGACTTCTTCGACACCGACACGATAAAACAACGATATGATTATCATCATTTGGTATCAGAGTCACCGTCGAAGCAAGTTCCTCAAGGTTATAGAGCCATATAAATTCGAGGATGAATATTTTCCAAGGAGGAGAGGATGATGTCATTCGAGAACTCACACCACCAAACAAGAACAAGATTCCCAAACTTGATGATTGTTTCAACAACTCAAAATCTATTGCGTTTTTCCTTTGCACTTTCAAGAGTTAGGTGCTTTGTCTTCCAAGAAATCAGAGTCATACACACCAAGATTCTTCATCAAACGAATCAAGTGGCTTCCATGAAGAGAGCTTGGCTCTTCTTCTACTCCCATCATCAAAGCTTGGTCACTTGAAGAATTTGCCTTCTTTCTATTTAAGCTTGTGTTTTTATCATTGTAAGATGAGATTAGATTAAGTATTTTTGGAAAACTTTGAGTGATTTAAACAGATTAGGATGATTCCTTTTTCTTCACATCGTGAGCATATCCAACAAAGTTCTTATGGACTCAAGAACCTTGAGTCATTTTCTTTTGGATGGGTTCATCTCAACTAATTTTGATTATCTTTCAATCCCTTTTGGTGAGTTTATCCAAGAGTGATTGATTGTCTATCCATTCTTGTGAGTTTATCAAGAACAACCAAGTCACTTTGTCTGGTTTTTTCATCCTTAGGCGTTCATTTGTCTTTCGAGTTCTTTTGATGCGTTTATCCAATTAAGCAACGATTGCATATGTTGTTATAGTTCTTCAAGAAAATCAGATTGTGTTCACTTTGTCATCTTATCAATTCAACCATAACAATACAAAGTTGGGAATTTGGGGAGACTACGTATAAAAAAGGACTTCTTCGACACCGACGCAATAAAACAACGATTCGATTGTCATCATTTGGTATCAGAGTCATCATTGAAGCAAGTTCATCAAGGTAATTGAGCTATGCATAGGGATGGCAATTTCACCTAACCTGATGAACACCCGACAAGACCGACCCGGAAAAATGGGCGAAGACCCAAAAACAATCGGGTCAAAATCGAGTTTCGGGTGATGGACCGGGTCAGATTCGGGTGACCGTCTTCATCCACCTGACCCGACCTGATCACCCGATATGACCACCCAACCCGGCCACCTGAATCGATCACCCAAAAATACTTGACATATATATAGTATAAATTTTTATTCTAATTAAAAATACCCAACATAAATAAAAAGAAACCCTAAATGTAACCCAAACCCTCTCTTCCTTCTCCCATCTCCATCAGTCGTTCTCCATCTCTTTCATACACTGCTCAGCTTTTTCAGATCTTTCATGGCTGCTAAGTGCTCCTGATGCGCAGTTGCCTCTTAACGGTCGCCTCCTCCCTAAGCGTCGCTCATCTCGCTCGTCCCTCCCCGTGGCGTCTCGTTTTCTTGCTCGCCCCTCTCTGAGTCCATGCAGTGTCTCCTCTTCGCCCTATCCTACACGCAGGACCGTGAGTTCACCACCTCCTTAACACCGCAGTCCCCACTTCTTCACTTCTACAACACTGTGAGTTCTCCACCTCCATCTTGCATTTGACTTGTGATTTATTTTATCTTTCGTAGCATGTTTTTTGGCATATAGTCTTCCCATCTTATCTTGGATTTCTGTTTTTTGACATATTAGTACTCCAGTATTTGGTTCTAGTGAAACAAGGAGTTATAGTAAAATAAGTGGACAATTAGGAACTACTGGATTAGGGATAGATGGATGGTTGTGATTTAAGCATTATAATCCCATTATCACGCTGCCACACTAGATCATTTCTAGTGAGTAAATTTAGGGATTTATTTTTTACCCTGATTTACCAATCTCCCCATCTCATTCTTTCACTCTTATTGTCGCAATCCTCTCTGCCTACCGAAACCGCCATTGAGGTCTTCAGTGAGCTTTGCTTCTCTCGCTCGCTTCTCCTCCTCGTGGTATCGTCGGCGTCGTACTCTCTCTCTCTCTCTCTCTCTCTCTCTCTCTCTCTCTCTCTCTCTCTCTCTCTCTCTCTCTCTCTCTCTCCCTCTCTCTCTCTCTCTCTCCCTCCCTCCCTCCTTCGGAAATTTCCATTTACGAGTTCGTTGGAGCTTCGATTATCCCACCGTCTCCTTGCTTTATCATCGTCGATGACGTCTATTCTTCGATTCTCATCGTCGATCGCTTCTCCATAGGTTTGGATCGATAATTTTTTGAACCATAAATCCTTTTGGTTTCTTACTCGAATTTTTTGTTTGTTTCATCATTTGCTCCTTCGATTGCTTCACTATGTAGATCCATGGTGCTTATTTCATCATATATCGTCATTGGTTGCTTGTTAATTTGCATCCTTTCTCAATATTTTCACTTTTTCAATGTTAGGGTTTATACATAGTTAGGGGACTGATGGGAAAAGACAAAATGTCCCCGAAGAGGAGGCTTGGCAAGTGTAGAAAACTTGTTAAATATAACCATTTGTTGTGTGTTCTTGTGTGAACCTTATGTTCTTGTGTGAACCATATGTAATTGATATTCAGATTTTATGATGTGATATTCAAGCTTGAAGAGTTATTGTTATTCTCTTTGGTTCATTTTTGTAGTTTTGATGTTCTTGTGTGAACCTTATGTAATTGATATTCAGATTTTATGATGTAATATTCAAGCTTGAAGAGTTTTTGTTATTCTCTTTGGTTCATTTTTGTAGTTTTTATGTTCTTGTGTGAACCTTATGTAATTGATATTAAGATTTTATGATGTGATATTCAAGCTTGAGGAGTTGTTGATATTCAAGCATGAATATCACATCCGAATATTTGCATGCCAATAACCAAGAATGTTATTGGTTTATTTGTTTAGGATTTAAGGTTTATTGGTTTAAGGCATAGGGTTTACAAATGAGGGTTTAGGATTTAGGTTTTAGGTTTTAGAGTTTATTGGTTTAAGGTTTAGGGTTTACCGATTTAGGGTTTGTTGGTTTAGGATTTAGGGTTTATTAGGGTTTAGGGTTTAAGTGTTTATGGTTTTTATATTTGGGATCATGCTGATATTTTTAAGTTTTTACCATTGCATTTTTAGTATTCAAATTATAGAGCCATTGGTATTCATGCATTCTATGTTGTTATTTATAGTTGTAATTATGATATTGGATATGTAGTATAGAGGATTGAAGTATTTGCTTACATATATACTTGCAGCAATTTAATAGGGCATTGGGGCAGGATTTGAGAGAGTCGGCGCATGTCATAGTGAGGATAGCCGAGAAGTCCAACAAAGTTCCAGAAGAATGCAAGGATGACGATGTGTCGAAGGCACTTACTAACTTTTGTTATGGATTTCTTTGTTATTGGGATTACATTTGGTAGTTAATCGAACAATATGTTGGTTGCCCATTGCTTATCTAGTTTGTTCAATTTATTCAGTACGAATGAAATAATGAATATCCTCGAACGAAACTTGAATATCACTACAGACAATGTGAATACCAAACTTGGTATTGAGAATTCGTTTTCCCTTTCCTAAAAGTATAAATACCAAATTGCACACGGACTAAATTAATATCACTTTTAAAATGATTAATAGTGTAACACAAATCCCTTCATAAAAATACAAATTATCTAATGCATAGCATGAATATGCGTTCGAAGAACATTAAAATGTATAAGTGGAATAAGAATATCAAAAAAAATCATTTATATCCAAAACAACCTAAATCTTTATAATGTAAACGCATGAATATCGACTTGGGAAACTTGAATATCTATGACCAGAGTACGAATAACGAATATTACAAGACTTCTTTGCAATTCCGACTGTCATATTTGGCATACTTGTTGCACCTCTTGCATTTCCCCATGCCCTTCTGCATTTCCTTTTAAGCCTTCTCCTTTCCATCCTTATACCTTTTACCGGAGCCTTTATTCTTCGCATGACCGGGGGGTCGGATTGAAACATCATCGGGTGTATCGATGCCAACAAAACTCTCAACCATTGCTGATCTAACATGTGCAACAAATATTAAATATCAATACATAATACATGAATATCATTTCAAATTCAATAATATGCACGTGAATAGTCAAAAAGTAGTATTATAAGATAGGATATTCATATTTCCATGGAAGATATTCATTTCAATAATAATATGAGGGTTGAATGCCAGTTGACAATACATGAATATCGTTCACAACATATTGAATATCATGATTAAATTCATCAATATGCACGTGAATAGTCGTTAAGTAGTATTATAGGATAGGATATTCATATTTCCATGGGATATTCATTTCAATAATAATATGAGGGTTGAATGCAGTTCATAAGACATGAATATCGTTCACTATATATTAAATATCGTTAAAAAGCACAAATATTCAAAATGGTATCATCGATATGCATGACACAATACACATACAACAACGCCTATCTATGTACTATAATGAATATCTAGTAAAAGGATATAAATATCATTGGACAATTGCACTTCATCAACATTGGAAGAAGTAATTTGAATATGAATATCTACACACAAATAATGAATGGTGAAGAGAGTATGAATATCACGTAATTACTCGATGTACGATGAAACTCACAGGAAACCATATGAATATCTATACATAAATCATGAATATCCTTAAACCGATTATGAACATCAAGTACTCGAGATACAACGAATGCAACATGAAACCATTTCATATCCACACACAAATCATGAATATCAATGAAGCGAGTATGAATATCGCATTGATAGTCTATATTCGACAAATCCCATAGGAAACCATGTGCATATCATCTTCATTCTTACTCATCTAAAAGTTATTGTCGAAACAAACTCGGAAAATCAAAATTCAGTAAATAATCAAACCAATCTCATCAACAAAACCTACAATCCCCACGGAATTGAAAATTAATCAACGAGGGATCATCTCACCATGGTTCATCTCGACTTAAAATCAGGTTGTTTGAATGCTGACGATGAGGAATAAGATGAACAGTGCTTATTCTTCGATTCGATGCAACACAATTTGGAGATCTTTCAATGGAGGTTTGCTAGAGAAGACGATGGCTGTTCTCGCACCAGATTTTGAAAATTAAAAGATCTAGCACCAAATTTTGGAGAAGAAGACGATGGAGTGAAGTTGTTGTTGATCAGTCGGATTGTTCTCCAAAATCGAGCGCTTTAAACTGTAGCAGATTTGCGTGGATGGAGCTATGCGTGGGAGAAGACGTGGTGAATAACTCTCCCATCGAGCGCTTCAAACTGTAGCAAATTTCTCTCCAAATCTTCTCCTAACTGCCTATTTTGTAGGATTTTAATTTTGGAAATTCATAAATTCAGCCGGGATATTCAGATTCCATGTGATCCGCCCCATGTACCCTCTCTGTACTCTTCAAATCCAGCCATCCAACATCCTCAATCCGATGCTCCATGATTGTCCGCTCGTTTTACAATAATTTATGTTTTACCGGAACCTCCTACTATTACACCATAGGTTGTGTTGTATATTTTGGTTTCATCATATCTATGCTAACACATTAACCTTTTCTTTTTGCAACTTCATAAATTTTGTGTTGTAAAACTATATCGCCCCCTCCCTAAGTTGCATATATAGATGTTAACACAATTTTCATTTTCTTATTTTCTTATTCTAGTAATTGTTTCATGGTCTTATTTGCATATTAATCATTTTGTTGTATTATATGCATTGTTCAATGCTGGATTTTGACTTAGCATGAAAACGAATTTGGCATAACCATAAATACGGCGAACTTTTTTTTTCGACCAACAACTTTTTATTTTTTATTTTTGGTCTCTGATCGTTTTGGAATAGACAATTATTAACGTTCACATATAAGTACTACATGTTCATTTTTCTATACTGTAAGGTTCACATATAACATATTCATGTTCAAACACATGTCTTTGCATATTTAGTGCTTATTTGTGAACTTTAGTGCACAAATAAGTGAACGTTAAGAGCTTATTTGTGAACCTTCTATATAGGTTATTCTAGAATGATCAGGGGACGTCAAGAGCTTCTTTTTTTCGTCTCTGATCATTCTGGAATAGACAATTATTGACGTTCACATATAAGTATTAAATGTTCATTATTCTATGCCGTCAAGTTCACATATAACATGTTCATGTTCAAACACATTTTTTGCACATTTAGAGCTTATTTGTGAACTTCAGTGCATAAATAAATGAACGGTAAGATCTTATTGGTGAACCTTCTATATAGGTTATTCCAGAATGATCAGGGGACAAAAACAAAAAAAATCAAAATTGTTGACCCAAATACAAAATTCGACGGTCGAGATCGCTTTGCATTTCGCACAGTAAGAGGCTGTTGTACGGGAACCCAAATCTTATAAAAAATTATAATGATAAAGTTCACCCGAAAATCACTCGATCACTCGTGGGTGATTGGGTGGACCATGTTTGGGTGATATCTCTCCTCGGGTGAGGGTCAGGTGACCGAATTCAAAAATCGGGTCGGGTGATGGATGTAGTCCACCCATCCATCACCCGACCCATTGTCATCCATAGCCATGCATATTCGAGGACAAATATTTTCCAAAGAAGGAGAGGATGATATGATCAGAGAACCCGCACCACCAAACAAGAAAGAGATTCCCAAACATGATGATGGTTTCAAAAGCTCAATATCTACCGGGTTTTTCCTTTGCACTTTCAAGAGTTAAGTGCTTTGTCTTCCAAGCAATCAATGTCATACACACGTACGTAGAGTCTTCATCAAATGAATCAAGTGGCTACCATGAAGAGAGCTTGGCTCTTCTTCTCCTCCCATCATCAAAGTTTGGTCACTTGAATAATTTTCTTTCTTCCTACTTAAGGTTGTGTTTTTTATCAGTGTAATATGCAATTAGATTTAAGTATTTTTGGAAAAGTTTGAGTGATTCAAACAGATTAGGAGTGATTGTTTTTCTTCGGTTGGTGGGTTTATCTCAATTGATTTTGATTCTCTTTCAACCCCTTTTGGCGAGTTTAACCAAGAGTGATTGATTCTCTATCCATTCTTGTGAGTTTATCAAGAACAACAATGACACTTTATGTGGTCTTTTAATCCTTAGGCGTTTATTTGTCTTTTGAGTTCTTTTGGTGCGTTTATCCAATTGAGGGTCAATTGCCTATCTTGTTTGAGTTCTTCAATAAAATCATATTATGTTCACTTTGTCATCTTTTCAATTTGACCAAAACAATACAAAGTTGAGAAATTTTGGAGACTACATATAAAAAGGACTTCTTCGACACCGACGTGATATAACAACGATCTGATTGTCATCACACATCCTCTTGTTGAGGAACCTAAGTTGGTAGGTGTGGGTGCCACTGTTGTGGATAGTCATGCTGAAGATTTTAATATGGAAGAAGATGACCTCCTGGATGAAGGGGATAAGGATTTCTCACTTGTGGAAACGAATGAGGGTGAACCCTTTACTAATGTAGAGATTGATGCTCTACGGAAGTCTGACTCAAATGATGATTTGGGAAAGGATGACCAGTCTGATGGCTCATACCACTCCATTAACTCAGTGAACACAAAGAACTCCAGCTCCTCTATGACCAATAAACTTGGTATTATGATTGTCCACACCTCAACTATGTCAACTTCAGGATCTAGCAAAAGGAAGCTCCAATGGGGGATGATGACATTGTCTCCTCAAATCGGATGGGGAACATGAAACCGAAGATCTAGAAATGATTGTTTTTAATGATTAAGCCAAGAAATCTTGCCATTTTGGATACCGACATTTGCCATAAGCTTTGCTTCTAGTGTGAAGTTCTTACTCTTTTATGCTACAATCACATGATGTATCAACCTATAAGGATTTCTTGGCTTAATCTTCTACTTTTCCTTTCCAGTTTATCTTTCAATTATTTGTCTTGTAAGGTTTCAACAAGCACTATTTTGGTAAGACTTGCTATTGTTGCTTTATCAATGAATATCAGCTATGTTTGGATCTACTCTTGGTATTTTAGTATCAATTGCAAAGTCCATGATCTTAATTGGACATGTCACTGCTACCAAATTACTTTAACAAATCACTTAAGCGTTTGTATTTCTATACAAATTAGCTTAATACTCCATGGGTTCTCTATGTGGTGGTGCACCTCCAATTCAATTTTTTTTCTTGATTTGGAATGTGGCATCACCTAGAGTTACTATCCTTCTTACTGATGTGTTAATTCTCTCACCTATGATGAATAACCTTGATATAAACCACCTTAACTGGATTACCTTTTGGGACTTAAACCTTAGTATTCACATACTCTTTTAGCTCTACACTACCCAATTATAAATTATCTTGTTCGTGCACTTCCATTTTAATTCCGGAACTTGTAATTTGGCTTGTATCTTCTTCTAGAGATACTAATGTACACTATGAGATTCTAAATTTCTCAACTATGACAAACCTCCATGGTCAAGCGATCGAAGAAGTAATTCCAGGGAGAAAATCCAGCAGATGACAAGATTCTGGGAACCATTACTTAATGGAGCGTTAATCATGGGATTTTGGAGAAAAGGACCGTTACATGGATCCTTTTAAATAATCTGACGCATAACTTCACATGACACGGACATTCGAGCTATAAAAAACACAAGCGATTAAGCCTTGAAAAATTGGTTCTTACTACTGGAATTGTACACGATCAGTATCTCCTAGCTCATCGGTGGAGATAAGGTATAACTTGTTTTTATTATTCGATCTAATTATTATCATTATTTTCTTGTCATCGATATTTCTTATCGGATCTCCTTGCTTCGACTAGTTGTTCCTCAATTTAGAAAATTAAGATCTAATGATCTTTTTTGCCCAAAACAATTTGGCGCCCACTGTGGGGCAACTAGCTTGTTAGTAAATTGATTCTCTCTACCCTATTATGATGGTCGAGATTACTAACCCTCACCCTGTCTTTGAAACTCAAACAAAAAATCAGATCCAAATCAATGATGCGGATTAAGATAGCTGCCAAAATCCTACCAACAATACTACAACCGGCCAAACTAGCCAATTTCAACAGCTTATGAGCATGATGGAACCCTTAGGAATGAGCTCAACTAGAAATGAATCCGCACTGAGGCCCTTAGCCACCAAAGAACCCAGTCTAACACGGAGGTTTCATGACTAATCCGTGAGAATGATATTTTGAAATCGTAGGTACAATCGGTCATATTTGTTTAAGGAAAAACCAAGCACCCTCTGAACACCAAAGGTATCCAGGTGCGACTCAACTTGGACAATGACACGATGACCCCACCAGTTCCACTGACCCAAGGCAATAATGTTTCTGCAAATGACGGTATCTTCCGAACTCCACAAGTTAATTCTTTTGCCACTAACGCCACAATCCTATCACAGGTCAATGCCAATGAATCGACCTCGGTTCGAGTAACACCAATGCAGGTCGATCAGGCAAAGATCACTCCTCTCAGCATGGAAGCGCTCGTTGAGCGAAAGATTCAAGAACAACTCAGGACTTTGGACAACAGGATCGCCCGAATCCCTGACGTCCCGCAACCAATTGAGAAGGAAGTCATCGATGGCTACGAGGATTCATTGTTCGTTGATGCAATTGCGTGAATCAAAATCCCTAAGAAGTTCCATGTTCCCAATATGCCAAATTACGATGGGACTGGGGACCCAGACGATCATATATCTATTTATAAGAAAACGCTCATGACTAGTTCAATTTTGAGAGGGAATCGTGGGGCTGTCATGTGCAAAAGTTTTGTCATGGCACTCACGGGACCCGCACTAGCTTGGTTTATGCAATTGCCTCAGGGATAGGTTGCATCCTTCGCAGAATTGGTTAACTCCTTTAAAATCCAGTTTGCTAGCAGTAAACGACTTGAGAAGCAATCCAACGATCTCTACAGGATCGTGCAAAGGTATGGAGAACCCCTACGTGACTATCTTAACAGGTACAATAGAGAAAAGGTCATGATCCCAAATAGCGACGTTGCAATGTCAATCGAGGCCTTCCGACGAGGATTAATCAAAGGAAGCGAACTCTATAGGGAACTCACAAAGTACCCTTGTAGATAATTCAAAGACGTCCAAGCCAAGACAATGGCTTAATTACGCCTTGAGGAAGATGAAGAACCAGGAAAGTTCGACAAAAGCCCATATCGTGTCGATAGGAGAATCGGTTCCAATAACCGACGAGTCAAGAGACATCAACCATACCCGAAGAACCGAAATGATAACCCTCAACTAAACAATTCCCATGACAAGAACCAAGACTGGAAAAACCATCCATCGTTACCCCCAAAATTTCACTCCAACAACTTTAACATATTTATTTCGGAACTCGTTAAGAGTTTTGACATATACGGAAAAGAAGTCTGATGGCCTCGAAAGAGTGACAAACCAGACTCGAAAAAAGATATGTCCAAATGGTATGAATTCCACGGTGATCATGGCCACGGAACGGACGAGTGTATAGCATTGTGGAAAGAAGTTGCATGCTTGCTAGCACAAGGACTCATGCATGACGTGATATCAGACAAGACAAAGTCAACGCTTGAATGGAGGGATCGGGTAACCATGGACAAACCCCATTCTCATGTACTTGCAAAAATTGTTAACACTATTGCAGGAGGATCGGGCATATGTGGAAACACATATTCCGCTGCCAAGCGCCACGCTAAATGGAGAAAAAGAGACTGACCCATGATATCGACAAAGCGAAAAGCTGACAATAGGCACATCTCAACCATCACCATTGACGACTTAGAAGCCGATGAACTTGGTCCTCATCACAACGGTTTGGTCATCTCCTTATCTATTGGAAACTGTTTAACTCGCAGAGTACTAATCAATATTGGCAGCTCCACGAACTTGTTAACACTAGATGCCTTAGTAAACATGGGGCTCAGCAAGGACGACCTCCTCAAGAAGTTGACTCCACTGTTTAGGTTCAGTGGAGAAGTCAAGCACACCTTGGGTGAAATAGTGTTAACAACATATGCTAGAGGTATCAACCTACAAGTAAAATTTCTAGTACTCAATTTTCCATCCTTTAATAATGCCATCCTAGTCAGATTGTGGATACATGCCATGAAAGTTGTACCATCCAATTATCATCAATCGAGTAAGTTCCCGACAAAGTGGGGGGTACAGGAGATCAAAGGCGATCAACGATCTGCCAAGGAATGTTACGTCACATCGATGAAAGCATCAGTGGGGATGGAACATGCATAGCAATTACAGAAAAACGAATGGTCTACGCGATACATTGAACCTGAAGCAGAATCTTTAGTTGAAATGCGTTAGACCCCTCCAAACCAACGCAGGTGGCAAAGATCGGATCGGATATGAGTAATAAAAACATATCACGTTTGGTTGAATTCTTACGATAAAATATCAACTGCTTTGCGTGGTTACACAAAGATATGGTCGGAATAAGCCCAAACATGATCATCCACAAGCTAAACATCGATCAGTCATTCACACCCGTGAAACAGAAAAGATGCAAGTTTGCTCCTGAGCGGAACAAGATTATCGACGACGAAGTCAAGAATCTCCTTAAAACAGGTAAAGTCAAAGAAGTTAAATACCTAGAATGGCTTGCTAACGTTGTTGTGGTATAGAAAAAGAACGGCAAATGGAGAGTATGTATCAATTTCACATATCTAAATAAAGTGTGCCCAAAAGACTCCTTTCCTTTACCCCCACATAGATGCAATGGTGGATGCAACGGCGGGACACGAAATGCTCACATTTATGGATGCCTTCAGCGGATACAACCAGATCTTAATGGATCCCGATGATCAAGAAAAAACTGCATTCATCACAAGCCAAGGTACGTACTGTTACCAAGTCATGTCTTTCAGACTAAAAAATGCAGGGGCGATCTACTAGAGACTGGTAAACAAAATGTTCAAATACTAGATTGGAGACACCATGGAGGTGTATATCGACGACATGCTAGTCATGTCGAAGATCGGCTCGGATCATATCAAACACCTAGAAGATGTCTTTGTTGTGCTTAGAGAATACAACATGAAGCTCAACCCGACAAAATGCTCCTTCGGAGTATCGTCAGGGAAATTCTAAGGATACATGGTAACACAAAGAGGAATAGAAGCTAGTCCCGACCAAGTCAAAGCAATTATGGATCTGAAATCGCCTCGATGACTAAAGACATGCAACGACTAACTGGTCGGGTAGCGGCTCTCAACAAGTTTATTTCCAAATCGTCTGGCAAATGCAAACTATTTTACGACGTCCTAAAAAAGAACAGAAGCTTCGAATGGATGAGAGAGCATGAAAAAACATTCCAAGACTTGAAGGTTTATCTAGGCAATCCTTTATTGTTGTCTAAGCCAAAAGACGAGGAGTCATTGTCATTATACTTAGCAGTATCTGACGCGACGGTAAGCGTCGTCCTAATCAGAGAAGAAGAAGGTAACCAGCTGCTAGTTTATTACGTGAGTAAATCTTTGTTACTGTAATATTCCACCTAAATTAGAAAGGTAATATGGTAATTTTATTTTGATAATAACAAAAGAAATGAAATTTACTTATTTCTTTTAGAGGAGTAATTTAAATTTTCACTAACTGAAGTTCAAAAGTTAGGGTAGTTAAATTTTGTACAAATTATCAAATGGGTTATAATAGTATAGTGTAGAAATAAATAAATAAGCATAACCATGACTGTAATTTTGGAATTTTAAATATTATAATAAAGGTTATATGATTTATTATATTTATTCCATGAAGTGATAAAATAATAAATTCCCTAAGTATGTTATCTCTTTAAGTTATGAAAGGTCTAAATTATGATTAACCTTATGTTAATTACAATTTATATAAACTTTCAATTTAACTTTAATTATTTAAGTTAAGATTAACAATATGTTAATGAAGAGTTAAAAATGGTTAAGTTTATAAGAAAAGGGTGATTTAAGCTTAAAACTAGCCTAATTTAATTTTTCATTCAACTTAAATTTGGGTTAAAATGTATAAATAAACTTAGGATAAGTTATAAATAAGTTTGGATAAATTTTGTAATTTTTGAAAAGTAAAATAAGGGCATTGTTTACACAACTTAAAAAGTTGGGCAAAAATGCATAATTAAACATAATTTCTAGGGGGCGTGTGTAATTAGAGCTTTCTTTAACCTCCAGCCAAGCCAAAAAAAATGCAGCACCTTTGGAGGACTTCCATGGCAGATTTTGAGTCTCGATTTTGGCCGGTTCCCCCAAATTAGCCCATAGGCCTTGAAGCTTTACTAATCCCAAACCCAACCCTCCTAAAATCTAGATTTTTAACCACCCCATTTGATCGAATTTCATCATTTAAATTCGAACAACCACCGAAATGGAAACTTGCCTTCCATGGAAGATTTGGTCCGCGTTTCGGGCTCGTTTTTGGCAATTAAGACATGGGCTTTTAAGAAAAGATCAAGACTAACATATACCCCTTAGAATCGGGAAGATTCATCCCAAAACGAGATCGAAAATCCCCCGATAAGGCAAGAATATACTTGGACATGTCGTGTTCGTGCTTTTGCCAAATTCGATCCGATTCGGGATCGTTTTGGCCCAAACTTGACACCATTGTGTAGAGTTTTTCGAGTCCTATCAAATCCCTATAAATACTCCCTCACCCATGGAGTAATTTCATCCTCAAAGTCTCGAACCCTAGAAATTAGTCACGGCTGTTCATCGTGAGATTCCGACCACCATGAGGCTCCATTGTTGCAATGGCGCCACCCCTAGATCCACCAACGCGTCCTCTTCAAAAGACCCCTAACCGCAGTCCCGGTGGTGCTCAGACGAGGCGCAATTTCTTTCTTTTCCGACCGGTAGCCATCCGAGACCTCCGGTAGCGTTTTTCAACTCGGTTTTGGGTTATGTTTTTATTTTGATTAATTAAAATAATATGAATTAGTTAAAAATTATGTAGGCTAATTTAATTTTATTTGTATTAAAATAAACTTAAATATATACTTTTGGGTATTATCTTATATTATGAATTGTTAAATTATAACACTTCATCTAGATAATACGTTGGGATAGAAATTATTAGAGTTATAAATAAATTGTTGGATTAATTTATTTATGTTATGTTTATTTAGAATATACGACTAAATAATATTTAGTATCGTATGAATAATCGTTTTATTGAAAAGCCTTGAAAATTGATTTATTTAGAGTTAAATAAATTCAATTAAAAACTGAGACTTGTATCCTTCAAATTTTGATACTGAATAAATTATGTAATCATAATTTATTTATTTTGTGTGATTTGGGTACGTCTTGGAATCACTTTTGGAACGGAAATAAAGCAGGAATTCAATTTGTTATTCGGCAGTAACCTTTCCCGTTATCTCGTTCAACCTCTTTGTAACTCAAGGCAAGTGGCGGTTCGCTCTTGTATATATTCCAAACTTTTCTTAATTGACAATCAATTAATTGTTTTAATTAAGTTGGGAAAAATAATCTTAATATGTGTTTGGGATCTTGTGTGATAAATTATTGTGGAAAATGAATCCTATATATTAAGTTGTATATTTTGCTAGTAATGACCCTTGTATATATATTTATTATCATAGGGTGCTAGATGAACTTTGGTGTGGATTTAGTGTGGACTTGTATGCTTAGTTAGTACGAGTATTCGTAGGAACGCTATTTACCTTACGAGGTTTAGCTGTTTCTTTATAACTTGGTATTAGAAGGATTATTGCCCTAATACTTTTTAGTCATGACCTACCCTTATTCGATTAAAAGTGGTGGTGCCCTTAGCTAGTGTCGTTATTCGGGATTTGTCCCATGATATATCTCGTTTCGAGATTGGTGTGGATTAAAAGCTTTAACGTAAATGCATGTATTTGAATTTAAAAAGATAAGTGATTTATGCACATAACTAATATACGTCGGGCGAGAAGTACAACGTGGAACCCGTCGGGACTCTTGTCTAAAGTAAGTCCCCTTTCCAATCTGGATTCGCATTATGCGGTGAGGTTCGTCGAGGACCCAAATAGTCCATTAGTCATTTTCAAAACTTTGATGTGATAACTATAAACATTCCCAAACAAACTCATTTACTTCCCATAAGACTCAATTCGTTGGAGGCTTCTCTTGAAGCATGTCTTTTCTTTTCTTCAGTAGAAGTATAGTAGTCATATACCGTTTACCGAGTATTATTCGAGAAACAAAGGTAGTGACTATATATAACTACAAGAACCATTCCTATTTGACACTTGCGTAGTCTTTCATTAGACTAACCAACCTTTCTATTCCTTGCATGGTTGGCTGGTGTCATCTGGCCTATACATCGCATCAGTCGTTGGTTTTAGACAACATTGAAGTAACAAATCGGAGATGAAGGCTTGCAATTGAAGGTGGTGTTCTAAAGTTAGATTATTTAGAAGTTGTTTAGTATCGATTTAATCTTCTTAAATAAATGCAAGACTTAGTTAAATTAGTCATGTATGTAGGGTTTATTTAAAAAGTCTTCCGCTATATTGCAATTTAAAGTTGTAAAACTTATCTCCTCAATTTACGAGGAAATATTTTAATAAAGGTTAAGTATTAAAAAGTCTTCCGTTGTTTACTCTTTATTATGATTGTATTTAAGTATAATTGTTCCGATTAAAGCCTAGGATGGCTTTGGACTTTAAAGTCTGAGGTCCCTGGTGATAACACCTATTTTATACATGTTTTAGGACTCTAGTTGCATATTAGATTATATCATTTTCATCCATATTTTAGATTTTAATAATTAATTTTGCATTCGGACTCTACACTCGTGTTTTTATTGTTTCAGGTATTTTAGGTCCAATTTAAAGGTGATGTGCACTATTTTAAAGGGCAACAAGCAAATGAGATTAGAGTTAGACCAAGGCCTAAACACAAACTCAACATGAAGTTGGGCCAAGGCCTAAAATGAAGCACGAGCCACATGAGCATGATCGAAGAAAGCATGTGAAAAGGGGTGACTTGGAGTCCACGGCCCTTTAGTTAATAAAGGGGAGATTAGGTTTAGGATATTTTGGGTGTTTGATTTTTACGTAGGTTTTGCAGTTTAGTTGAGTTCGCTTTAAGCTTTTGAGGGCAGTACGCAGACAAGAATTCAAGAAGGAGTTTTATGGCAATTCCAAATTACATAAACAACTATCAAATTGAAAAGCTAACTCAATGTCCCAAGCAGGTCGCTGTGTCCTAATTCAATCCAATTTACAATCACAAACGAATTACCTTATGCAAAATTTTTTACTTCCGAAAGGCGTTTGCCAAGAGATTGATAGAGTTAACAGAGACTTCTTTTGTAATAATTCAAGTCCGAATTTTCATTCACTTATTAAATGGGAGACTATTTGTCAGCCAAAAGCGTATGGTGGTCTAGATCTTGAACTCTCACAGAACATCAATAGTGCTATGTAAATGAAACTTCTCTGAAAATTGATATCTGACCCTCACTCCTTCTGGGTCCGATTAATATCAGAAAAATACTTACGAAATTCCAATATTTTCTTGTACAAAAAAAAGCCATCGGACTCATGGCAATTCTCCAAACTTCTCCAACTACGAGAACAATTCAAGAAAGGATTATTCTGGCAAATTGGTGATGGTACTCATATCAAGTTCTCCGAAGACCACTGGATCCCTGACTGTATTCTTTCGCAGTTCGCCGGAAGTAATGACATAAACTGCACAGTTTCACAATACATTACCACCGATAAAAAGTGGGATCTTGGTGCACTTCAACGTGTTCTTCCTTATCATTTAATCCCAAACATTTTGAATATCTTTATACTTACAACTTCCATACCAGATCAACTAATTTGGTACCTATCAACGGACGATAACTTTTCTGTCAAAAGTGCTCGATCGTCAGTTACTTATCCTGCATCCTCTCCAGGCTTCCCGACTTGGTTTTGGAAATTGAAGATTCATCCGAAAATTAAAATTTTTCTATGGAAATGCTTCAGCGACTCCTTATCAACTACAGAACGGCTAAACAAGTTCTTCAATAGGGCCCTTCTAGCTGTACCCTCTGTAATTCTCCCATCGAGGACTCCAACCACTTGTTTTTTAAATGCCCATTGACGGTGGCTAAAAGTGCGCAGTGCAAGTATCGTTGCTTAGCCTAGTCAAAGTAAAATATCCTAACAGACCCACTAAACAGAAGTATAGCAGACAAGTAATGGTCGAACCCACAGGGAAGATCGATGAAGTATGCAAGTGTGAATGACAAGTAACACGAACGAGGGGTTTAGTTATCAAGAGAAAACAAAGCAAGCAAAGCAAACAAGTTTGGTTTAGTTGAGGAAATATAATGAGGGAAAGTAGTCCTACTAGAGCGAGATCCACAGTATAGAGATATAATTTGATCACAGAAATCTATTTAATCCAAGTTCTTTCACTATCCTTATAGTTGTTCCCACCCTGATCTTAAGTACTATTGATTCTCACAGTTGTCAATAGACTTATTACTATGCCAATGATAAAATACCATTGATTCTCACAGTTGTCAGTATACTTTACCACCAACACAGCAATAGCAATGCACTCAAGGATATAGGATACATGCAAATAGAAGGACGTACTAATACTCGCATGCAACTGATTCTCACTCACGATTGTACGCTCGGAACCCCTATACGCACAATCGTGTTTGCCACTAGATATGCACTCGGAACCCCTATATGCAATCCTAGCAATTGATAAAAAGCATTCAACCTAGTTGATCAGGCTAAGAAGAACAACAAGAAATCAATAATCAATATAACCAAGAGAATCAAACCAACACTTATAAGGATAAGAACAAGGGATAGAAATCTCACAAACACATCAATTGTACTGCTTCACACGTCTAGTAGAACAAGGGAAAGTTAGTTCTCCATCAAATGGGATGAAAAACTCTAATATGAAATAACGTCTGAAAAGTCGTGTGTAGGTAAAAAGTCTCTATGTGTCTCTCTATGCCTCTTAACCTAGAAAGAGGGCTTAAATAGTCTTAGGAAACTAGGTGAAACTAATGCAAACAGTAAAGGAAACAGAATAATAATAAAATAAAATCTAAACGAAATAAAAGGAAAGTAACAGTCTTCTGACGCGAGGCATTAAACACGGCCACCGCGGGGCGGTGAGATCCACCACGGGGCTTCAGGCTCTCCACCGCTGGGCGGTGGCTTCCTCTGGCGCGGGGCTTCAACCTTCTCTGGGAGTCACCGCCGGGCCGCAGTGAATCTGGCGTGGGGCGGTGAGCTCACTCCTTCAGCTTCTTCAGCTCCTCTTCTTCTCTTCTACTGCTCTTCAATCCTACCAAGTGTTTGGTAGTCTTCTCCAAGTATGCTCCAGCAGCTCCATCTCCATCTAAGCTGTAAATCCTGGGATATCTTCACTTCTCTCCACAACTTCCAGATTACAGACTTAGCCTAAAAACTCATCCAAAACTCCTCCAAATCATGCTAATAGTTTCTAGTAAAGGTGTATGAAATAACACCTATCAAACTCCCCCATACTTGGACCTTTACTCGTCCCGAGTAAGCTAAAGAAAAACTCACTCTCTCAATCAACACCAAGGCCTCAGGAAGTACAAGAAAATATGACACTAGCAACTACAACATATCAACAATAAGCTCCAGACAACCAAAATAAGTGATGCAAAGATAATCTAATCCTAACTCCAATCTAGCTCCTTATCGCTCCAGAGTGGCCTACCCGAACTCCTTATACCATCTCTTCTTATGACACCTTACCAAGGAATATCGAGAAATCCTAGAATCACTCTTCTTCTTTTACGCTCATCTTGCCAAGGCGCCCTTCCGGGTTTTCACCAAGCCACTCATTTCATTTTGATAGATATCTCACATATACTCGCATCACTCCAGTCCACTTTTGCCCTGGTCTATACCAGCCGGACTACCTGCTTTTTACCTGAACCGCCCTTTCGGGTTTTCAGCTCATCCCAGGATTTTGATTGCCTTTTTACTTCTTTTTTGGCTTTTTCGATTTTATTTTTTTTTATAAAGAAATCCGAATACAAAATTACAAAACAGAAATGCAGAAAACAAAATGCAGAATCAAAGATATGTACACTATCTAGATAGATAGCAAGTCTATATCCCTCCCCCATACTTAAACCGCACATTGTCCTCAATGTAGAAGTGAACATCAAATGAAATAGGGGAAGAAGAAAATAAACTCACTGCGGGTCCGATGGTGGTAGTGGTGGGAACCTCCCGAAGTAGTCCCTCATATGATCGTCCATGGTGTCCAGACGCTCATCTATATCAGCACGGAACTGGGTCTGCCAAGTCTGCAGACAGGTCTCTACTTGGGTGTTCCACTGATCCTGCCGCACTGAGAACGCATCCCATCTAGAATACAACTCCTGCCAGGGTGCGACAGGACCGTATGAAGATGAAGGTGCATCAAACTGGGTAGACATGGGGTCATCTCCACCCACAGAATCAGCAGCAACAACATCAAAACCACCACTAGGGCCCTCCCTAAACGGATCTGAAGGAGCAGCAGCAGGAGCATCATCAGTCGTCATTCTGCTATCACTGGGAATCCACCAACCCGCATAAGAAGGGGAGTAGGCAAAATCCCGGGGAACAATCAAAATGTGGCCATCATAGGATGACCAGACCAAGTCACCATCCTTTCCCAATGGCTTCAGCATCGAGCACACCTTCATGTGTGCCATATCAAACACCGCGTAGGCAATAGGCCGAGGAATCTGATCGCAAGCTATCACTCCAGCACAAAGGAGGGTAATCAGACCACCCCCACAAATATCACGTGGCTCACCATCACGAATCCTCTTCAAGGAACCCAAGAAAAGGGTAGCCCAACACGGCGTGTACCAACAACCTCCAAGATGCTCATAAACCACCGGAAATCCTTCAGAGGGACCTTTCCATCATCAGCGTGGCCAAAGAAGTCTCTCATCATCACCTTGTGGATCAACCGCAGACACGGGTTCACCAGCTTCGAATTCACCTCCTGGCCCTTCCTGAACGTTCGGCCCGTAGCAGCCCTCCAGAACTCCATCATCTCTGACTCTAGAATGCCACCAGACGACCCATCAGTTGGTAGCTTTGTAATGCCCAGGGCATCACGCACCACCTTAGGAGATAAAGAGTAGTCACGCCCATTGTAGGTGAACGTGACCCTCAGCAGATGCTTGTCGTCCGAGCCATTAGAGTACCTCTTGAAAGAGGCGATGAACTGGTAGCAAAGCTCTGGATATGCAGGGGCAGCCTTGTTCAGAAACTCCCCTAACCCACACTGTGCCAAGCACATGGACACACACGCCAGCATTCCCATCTCGGCCAAGGTCGGCCTATCAAAGAACTTAGAAGCCAACACCTTCCTCTCCTTCACAATGTTATAAACCTCACTCTCATCCCTCGCAGCCACTTTCTTCTTGCCTTTAGGTGCCATAAGTAAAGAAGTGAATTGCTCAAAACAAAGGGCAGCCAAGGGGACTTACAAACGAGCACAAATGATGACTCCTGGATGCCTCGACGCGGGGCGGTGGATGAATCGTCGGGTCGTGGTGAGGACAACTGGGTGGTCTGGCCGGGTCGCGGCGAGGTCGACGCGGGGCGGTGGCAGCAGCGACGCGAAGCGGGTACAACGCGGGGCGGAGCGACAGCGAGGCGGGACTTACAACGACGCGGTGGGGATGTGTTTGGCTTGTTTGTGAGGCTAGACTCCAAATTGGGGGATTTGGGCTAGATTTGGCTCAAGGTCGAGAGGGGTTGTGGGAGAGTGGGGGATAATGTCTTGGGAGCTTGAGGGAGGCGTGAGAATGGAGGGTGTGAGATAGTGGGGGCTAGGTTAGGGGAAAGGTGAAAGGGAAGGAGGGGATGATGGGCCGGTCATGTACCATGGCCCAAAAGAGAGAAATCTTGGCCCAAAAAGTGGCCCAATCTGTCAAAACCTTAGTTACCACTCAAGAAATAAAAATTTTGCTCACCCATTTAAGATTTTTTCGGGGCTCTTTATTCTTGTTTTTTTTTTCTATAGACTCGAGAAATCATACCTGACCTCCACCACGGGGCGGTGGGCTCCACCGCGGGGCAGTGAGGAACGCCGCGAGGCGGTGGGAATGGCTGGGCACAACGTCTCTTCTCAAGTTTACTTTCATACCTGAAATGTGAGTAACAGGCAAACGAAACAAAGCAAAATAAACTATGAAAATAATCTAAGGAAAAAAAAATCAAAGAAAGACTAACACGGGTTGCCTCCCGGACAGCGCCTTGGTTATCGTCGTTGGCTCGACGTACTGCAAATCAACTACCATCTGGAGTAGGATCCCCTCGGAATCCTCCTACTCGTCTCTTCATGTTGAGATCTCTCATGGAAAGGTTTAAACCTTAGACCATGCTCCCTCTTTGCCATTGACTCCATGCTTACTTCCTTTGGAATATCTCCCCCATACTTAGAGCGATGTGGGGCCGATATGGCTCAATCTGAATATGCTGCACATCACTGGATAAAGGCTTACAGCCTTGTATGGTTAGTGCAGGGGGGCGAGTGCCCAAAATGGAGGGAATGGAATCTCCTACGTCATCCAACAAGACATCACCAACATGTAACTCATGCGACTCAATAGGTTCATCAATAGAGGAACAATCAACTATGGTCTCTACTGCATCAAGTTTAACATTTTCAGGCACATGATTATCAATATCACTAATGCAGCAAGGGGTAGGTGATTCAATGGAGTTGGCTTTATGAATATTATGCTAAAAAATTATTCCATCAAATTCCATAGTCAAAGTTCCACTGTCTACATCAATCTTTGTCATGGATGTTTTCATAAAAGGTCGCCCTAGCATAACTGGAGCGACTTGCTCATCATAGTTCATATCCATAACAAAGAAGTCAGCAGGAAAAATCAAAGAGCCTATCTTCACAAGAACATTTTCCACAACACCCTTAGGGGGGACACAAGAACCATCGGCAAGTTGTATAACAATGTTAGAATCTTGCAAGGGTCATATTCCTAAATCCTCAATCAAAGAATAGGGTAACACATTAATTGAGGCACCCAAGTCTAACAAGGCTTTCTCAAATCGATGCTCACCTATAGTGATAGGAATAGTAAATGTACCTGGATCCTTGCACTTCTCAGGCATGCGTCTCTGAACTACTGCTGACACATGTTCACTCACTGGAATCTTCTTTTGAGCCTTCTACTTCTGAGTCCTCTTCACGGTGCACAGCTCCTTCAAGAACTTGGCATATCGAGGGATAGCCTTGATAAGCTTGATCAGGGGAATGTTCACCTCACAGTCCCGAAATGTCTCGAACAGGTCACTGTCGTCAGCTACTCTCTTGGCCTTCAGCGCCTCAGGAAAAGGTGCTGGGGGCTTCTCAGAACCCAGAGGGGGAAACACGAGGCGAACATAATTATCAACATAGGTTTCTTCAGCGGAGATAGATTTTTGAGGGCCAGATCGCGGCAGAACCACCACGGGGTGTTGGTCATCGCCGCGGGGCGGTGGGGTCGCGGTGAGATTACTGGTACCAGCCGCCGGGTCACGGTGAAAGTTACCGCGGGGCGGTACCAACAGGTCTTCTTTACTGGCTCCTCCTTCAATTTCTGGCCGGGCCGCGGTAGCATCCACCGCGAGGCGTTCGGTGATTTTCTCCTTCACAATCTCGTTCTCCTCTTCAGCAATAGGAGCAACGACCAACTTCTTACCACTTCTGAGCGTGATAGCACTCACGTTCTCTCTGGGGTTCACAGTAGTCTGAGAGGGCAGAGACTTGGAAGTCCTTTGGTCGATCTTAGTCACAGCATCAGCTAACTGACCAATTTGTCTCTCCATGTTCTTCAAACTTGACTCAGTAGCTTGCACGTGCGTGGCGAAATGCTGAGTCAAAGTTTTTAGCATCTCTTCGGTAGAAGCACTAGAGCTTTGGCCTTGAGACCTCTGTTGGTATGGGGCTCTCTGCTGGTACTGTTGTTGTGCCGGCTGGTATTATTGTTGCTGCACTGGCTGTTGACCACCTTGAGGGTCACTCCATCTAAAACCTGGGTGGTCTCGCCCTCTCGGGTTATAATTGGGATGTCCACCAAACTGTGGTCTAGGGGGTCTATAACCTCCTATAGCATTAACTTCAGCAACACCATCCTCCTGCAACTGAGGACAAGCGTCGGTGGGGTGGTATTGATCAGCGCAAAGTCCACATGCCTTGACTTGTTGAAGGGCATTCTGATTCGCCATCCTCTTCACTATCTCTGTCAGCTCGGCTCACTCGGTCAACACTGGGCTTGGTCTGGCAGGGGTCACAGCATTGACCGCCTTCCTCTGGTATGTCTTCCTGAAACTCCTGGTGCTCTCACTCATCTCTTGGAATCTCTCCATGGCTGCGTCTGGTGTCAGATTCAGGATGCTTCCACCGCAAGCAGCGTCAACCATCCGTCTCTCCTGGTCCAGCAGACCATTGTGTAAATAGAGAACAAGATCCTGCTTGGTGTACCCATGGAATGGGCAGCTAGAGCAAAGCCTCTTGTACCTCTCAAGATAATCATACAACGTCTCATCACCAGCCTGCTCAATATTGGCAATTGCCTTTTTCAAGGCATTCGCCTTCTTCGTTGGAAAGTACTTGTCCAGGAACGCCTTGTGTAGTTTGTTCCAGGTATCTATGGTTCCTGGCGGCAGATGTTAATACCAATCACTCGCAGAGTCTAGCAGGGAGAAACCAAAAGCTCTCATCTTGATCTGGTCTTTCGTCACGTTCCTGGGCTTCATAGTCATGCAGACATTGTGAAACTTTCCCAGGTGAGAGATCGGGTCCTCTCCACTCAAACCGTGGAACTTAGGAAGATAAGCAACAACTCCCGACTTCAACTCGAAGTTCACCCCTTCTCCAAGTGCAGGGATGACGACAGCCAGGGGCTATGCTCCAATATTCGGCTCAGTCAATTCTCTCAGAGTCTCAGCCATTGCGACAGTAGGGATGTCAACTGGCTCAGTCGGCTCAACGACCTCAACCTCGACTTCTTCTTCTCCTTGATCGCATAGGTTCGCACGGAACGATCTGTCGACTTCTGGATCAAAAGCTACGAGAGGAGAGTCAGTAGAACGAGTGTCGACCATAAGATAGGTCTCCACCAAAAATCAATCACAAAAACACACAACAAACAAAAATCTTCCCCGACAACGGCGCCAAATTTGACGGTGGCTAAAAGTGCACAGTGCAAGTATCGTTGCTTAGCCTAGTCAAAGTAAAATATCCTAACAGACCCACTAAACAGAAGTATAGCAGACAAGTAAGGGTCGAACCCACAGGGAAGATAGATGAAGTATGCAAGTGTGAATGACAAGTAACACGAACGGGGGGTTTAGTTATCAAGAGAAAACAAAGCAAGCAAAGCAAACAAGTTTGATTTAGTTGAGAAAATATAATGAGGGAAAGTAGTCCTACTAGAGCGAGATCCACAGTATAGAGATATAATATGATCACAGAAATCTATTTAATCCAAGTTCTTTCACTATCCTTATAGTTGTTCCCACCCTGATCTTAAGTACTATTGATTCTCACAATTGTCAATAGACTTATTACTATGCCAATGATAAAATACCACTGATTCTCACAGTTGTCAGTATACTTTACCACCAACACAGCAATAGCAATGCACTCAAGGATATAGGATACATGCAAATAGAAGGACGTACTAATACTCGCATGCAACTGATTCTCACTCACGATTGTACGCTCGGAACCCCTATACGCACAATCGTGTTTGCCACTAGATATGCACTCGGAACCCCTATATGCAATCCTAGCAATTGATAAAAAGCATTCAACCTAGTTGATCAGGCTAAGAAGAACAACAAGAAATCAATAATCAATATAACCAAGAGAATCAAACCAACACTTATAAGGATAAGAACAAGGGATATAAATCTCACAAACACATCAACTGTACTGCTTCACACGTCTAGTAGAACAAGGGAAAGTTAGTTCTCCATCAAAGGGGATGAAAAACTCTAATATGAAATAACGTCTGAAAAGTCGTGTGTAGGTAAAAAGTCTCTATGTGTCTCTCTATGCCTCTTAACCTAGAAATAGGGCTTAAATAGTCTTAGGAAACTAGGTTAAACTAATGCAAACAATAAAGGAAACAGAATAATAATAAAATAAAATCTAAACGAAATAAAAGGAAAGTAACAGTCTTCTGGCGCGAGGCATTAAACACGGCCACCACGGGGCGGTGAGATCCACCGCGGGGCTTCAGGCTCTCCACCGTTGGGCGGTGGCTTCCTCTGGCGCGGGGCTTCAACCTTCTCTGGAATTCACCGCCGGGCCGCGGTGAATCTGGCGCGGGGCGGTGAGCTCACTCCTTCAGCTTCTTCAGCTCATCTTCTTCTCTTGTACTGCTCTTCAATCCTACCAAGTGTTTGGTAGTCTTCTCCAAGTATGCTCCAGCAGCTCCATCTCCATCTAAGCTGTAAATCCTAGGATATCTTCACTTCTCTCCACAACTTCCAGATTGTAGACTTAGCCTAAAAACTCATCCAAAACTCCTCCAAATCATGCTAATAGTTGCTAGTAAAGGTGTATGAAATAACACCTATCACCCATTTAGTTTACGATCTCTACAATTTCTTCAAGAACTGTTGGGGATCACTTTTAGCATCGACTTTGACAACGATTTCTACACCAATTTGGAATGCTTTCATTCGAGAAACAAAAATATCATTCCGGTTCTTTTTCTTTGGTGGACAATTTGGAAAGACCGTAATGCTTCAATCTTTAGAAATATCCCGATCAATATTCATACAATAGTCAACAGTGCTTTCATTTCTTACAAGGACTGAAAGCGGTCTTTCTTGGAAGAAGCATCCTTTTCTTGTAAAGATAAGGGACCAAGGCAATTTTCAAGATGGAGAAAACCCCCTTCAAATTGTATTAAATTAAATTTTGATGCTTCAGTCAAACGAAATGGTTCAACACATATTGGATATGTATTCCGTAACCATTCTGGTGAGGTGGTCTTCTTACACCACAGGAGATCCTCTGCTCCTCACCTATTAAGGTGGAGGCTTTGTCCGCTCTTGAAAGCCTTCGTAGGGCTATTTCGCATCGTTTTTTGCGAATAGTTCTTGAAGGAGGTAATCTTTCTGTCATTAATTCCATCCATGGAATTTGTAAAATTCCATGGGAAATCTGTCCCATAATTATGGAAATTAGATCTCTATTAAATGGTTTGGATTATTTTCAGGTTCATTATTGCTACCGAGAGTCAAACAAAGCAGCTGACTTTCTAACTTCTTCTACCATCCCTTCTACTATTCTCCACAGTGCAATCTCTGAGTTCCTTTCGAAGAATCAAGACCATACTCAACAGCTTCGTTCTCGAAGAAACTACCTAGATTTGAGATTCAGTGTCCCGTTAGCTTGTAAATCCTTTGTAAAAATCATATGTTGCGATGATTTAGGTATGCCTTCTAGTTTGTAAGGATACCTTCTGTTTTCATGTATAAAAAAAAGGAGTTTTATGCTTTAGCATTTTTTGAGATTTGGTATGATAACTTGGATTATCTCCCGCTTTTATTGAATAATTCATATATATTGATCGCTAGTTTAAATCAATTGAATATTTCTTCAATCATGATTGGCTAAATTCCTTGTTATAAGGTTGGGGTGATCCCGACAATGCATATGTAAATAGAATTATTTCTTTGCTTGAATTGAAATAGTATTTGATTCATTCCAGATGCTTTATGTCCATAATATCTTTTGCGATTTGGATCCTATTAGAGTTTGAGACTTAGAGGTGATCGCGTTAATAGGTACTCAAATAGGGTTTGAGACCGAGAGGTAATAACTTATATTGGATCCCTAGGAATTGAACCTGAGTGTTATTTATGCGACAACGGCTTAATTAATCTTGAGGATTAATAAGCTTTCATAGATGTTCTAGGTTTGAGTTGGATTAGCGGAGCGTAACAACGAATCTTATTTCAGTTTATTCCTAGACTCTATTGCGTTGAAGGGTTTGGATGAGATTAGCTCTGCGCGACAACGATTGTTAGTTTAGTTCAGACACATTTACTATCATTCGAGAGGAGTTAGTAGATTACCTTAGATGGCTTACCTTTAAATAATTGGACTAGATTCAGGTGAATTGTGATTTTATTTACTAAGCATTGTTGTGGTGATCCTTAACCTTAGAAACATTTATCCCATAGATTTCTATCAGTTTTCTATTATTATTAGTTAGCTTAGTTCTAGTTCTCCCAAATTTCATATCTTTCCGGCCTAGTTCACTGGTAGCATTTCAATTGATACTACATTGGTCTATGTGGGATTGTCACTTGACTACTACAACTGATCTCGTACACTTGCTGGTAGGTCTTAGCCACATCATGTTTTTTGCACCGTTTCCGGAGACCAATGTGTTAATATCTGTTGTCACCTCTATTGGTGAGTCTAGGTAATAATTTTTGCTTTGATTTCTTTCTTTCTTTTCAGGCTATTCAAAAAGAGTCAAACAAATGGATTCAAGTATGTATGATGTAAATTCTTACCCCTTTCTTTCTTCTAGGCTTAATACAAGTACTTAGAGGTATGATTTTGAAAATTCTAATTTGGGTTACTCTGACCCAAATACTTCTAACCTCTTCTGTGAGTCTTGTGGAGCTACAAATCATGATTATACAGGTTGTCACGTAGCTTTGGGAAATGCAAATGTGCCAAATTCAAATTCCTGCAATCCTAGTTGGATGATGCCACCACACTTTCTGCTCCAACTCGAACCTAATAAGCCCATTCAAGATTACATGCTTGAGAAGTTCATCTCAAAGCGTGAAAGGGAAGTTGAGAAGTTTGTCAAAGCTTTTACACAAATTTTTACTTTGATTGAGCGTCTAACAACCCAAATGGGAACTCTTATAGGTGTGGTTGACTATTTGCATACTCAAGTAGGTACATTAACCATATGAAATCAAAGGTTGGAGGATCAAATTACTGAGTTGGTTAATCCTGAGTTGCCTACAGAGCCACCTAAAGTGCAGCGTATTGAACATTGCACCGTTCTTTTACAAGGGGCTAAAAAAGAGTGGGATGACCCACAATTGGATAAAAGAAAGCATGCCCATTTGACAAAGGAGGACCCTATGATTGATGAATTTGAGCTTTCAAAGAACACTACCCCGACCACTAGCACCAATACCTACTGCAAGGTGTTGGAAACGATTCCTGATATATTGTCTGATGTAGTTATGTTATCACAGGCTGCATTGGAAATCCAAGATCCAAGGGTGGAAGCTAATCCAGAAATAAAGGGTCGGCGTAGACGAATAAAGAGAAAACAAGGCTCTGCTGCTCGGGATCCAATTGAGTTTAAGGGAGGGGATCATGTGATTCTATATCATCATAAGTCGAGCATGTTTCCAGGAAGCAAGAGCACAAGATGGTCTAGTCCATACTTCCTGAATCGAGTTCTTCAAAATGATTCTAATGATCTATGGCATAAGAACTCGGGATATTTCAGAGTGGGAAGATTCGACTGAAATCTTACAAAGGGCCTGATCCGATTGAGTTGGGTACCACCGACCCACCTGATCCGAATACTTTATATTGGTGGAAGGTCATGCTGATGACCTAAAACAAGCACTTCTTGGGAGGCAACCCAAGGTATGTATTTCTTCCTTTCTGTCAAAAACTATCTGAAAAACACTATTTAAGAGCCGTGCACGGACCGTGCTCAGGCCGCACGAACCGTGCACATTAGCTAGAAGCTCTCGAACAAGATGCACGGACCGTGCACCTACAAAAAACTAATCTTTCTTTCTTTTTCTTTTCCTTATTTACTCTGTCTCTCCGCCGTCAACATGTACCCCCGATACCCATCTCACTCTCTCCTCTCACCAACTCTCCACCACCTTCATCATCCCTCACTCTGTACCACCTCACCACCATGACCAAGCTCACCGCGTGACCCACTCTGCCGAGCCAACATCTGCCTAACCATCATGACCAACCGAAATTCGCACAACCCCCCACCACGAGACACACCACCTCGTGATCCGACGCCACTAGCCACCATCACTCCACTCGCCTTCACCCTCGTCCTTCTCTCACCATTCCACCATGGTCAAAGTCCTGCTGAACCCACCTGATGCGCGCATCAACCGCCCCTGCTGGTGTTCTCTCTTGTACCGCACCTTGCCCCGACCACCACCACTATTGTCGGGCCTCCTTGTTGCACTGTGATGCGTTCCGAGTTCCCAAAACGCGAGTCAGAGTGGATCTAGGTAGGAGGTTGGCGCAGATCTTCTTGCTCGATGAAGACTGCGAGTGTCGCGGGCTGTATGGAGGCTCACGGTGGTGACCACGTTCGCGGGGCAGGTCGCGGGACAGGTCACGGGGTGGTTCGAATGGGTGGGGATCTCGGCTGTGGCCGAGAGCCAAGTTTGGTGAAGGAGGATCGTAGACAATGCGTGATGGTTCGGTGGGCTTGCGTGAGGGTTCGGTGGCCGACGTTGGCGGCTCAATGGGGGCTCGATTGAAAGAGCTAGGCCTAGGGGAGAGAGCTTGGCTCAATGGCAGCACTATGCTTTAACTCTCAATTCAACGTACTTTATTAATTAGGTAAATAATGGCTTATATAGGAGCCAAAACAAGGTTCTTGCCCGATGGGCCTGAAAACATAAGTGGATCGGCTCTCTTGGCACAAGAGAGGCCCGACATCCCGAAATAGAAACTTGCCAAATACGGCAACATCCAAATATAGTAACTACTAAAAACAGTAACTTTCCAAACTTAGAAACATTCTAAGAATAGAAACTGCTAAGACGGGAAACTGCTAAATACGAAAAATACTAAAAATAGAAAGTGTCTCAGAATGTCTCGAAACTGGCATGTGAACCTCACAATACCAAAACAACTCAAATGGAACGAGAAGTGCTGAGTAAATATCCAAGCTCCTCGGTGTTGGACGCTGTCAATGTCGTGACCGGGGTCGCATCACTCTCCCCCCCTTTGCTGCGAAATGTCCCCGTGTCGCTAATGTCGTCGTCCGGGGGCACGTTCGGCCGCAAGTTTTCGGGCTCGAAAATGAAGCGACGCCGGTGCATGTGTGTCTGCTGTACGTTCGTCCTCGTGTGCGTTTCTAGCGGCGCAGTGCTCCTCTCAGGTCCAACACGGCCTGCCTTGTGCCGTAGCCACGGCGAATCTGGGGGCAGGGTCAGTGCTTGCGCAACGCTGGGGGTCGGAGGGAGCTCATCAGGAGGCACATCATCAAATACTTGCAAGAGAGATGGCACAATAGGGGGTAACTCATAGGGATCCTCTAATAAAGAAAGACACGCAGAAGGAGAAACATGAGAACATCCCTGAAAAGATAGAGTAAACGCCCGTGAGTGAGTCAGCAAAGCTCGGTGCTCGACTCGACCCTGAAGTGTTGGCACTAGGGTGCTGGCATCAGGATCCAAGGGTTGTGGGTACGATTGGGGCGGTGTCACTGGTGTCGGTGCGGAATGCTAGATGGCCGCGGTTACGGTAATTTTGCCCGCGGGCGCGGTTGTGTGGGCTGCGGTCGCGGCTGCGGCTACCGCGGTCGCGGTATGGACATAACTGATATGTCGCATCTCGGCGGCCTTCGCGCGATTCCTCTCCACATGGTCATGTAAGATCTCCTGAGGCGTCATAGGGAGAAGAGTGACTCGCCTACCGCCATGCATAAAGATATAATTGTTGAGGAATCCGTCATGGACTGTCTTCCTGTCATACTGCCAAGGTCTACCAAGTACAAGATGAGTAGTATCCATAGACACAATATCACATAAAACAATATCATGGTATTGGCCAATTTGAAATGGCATGCATCATTGCATGTGTACCGCATCACCCTTACCTTCAGAAAGCCACTGAAGACCATAGGGCTGAGGGTGTGGCTGCGTCGGTAACTGAAGGTGTCGGACCACCTTCTCACTCACAATGTTGCAGCACGAACCACCATCTATTATCACGCTAAGGGAGGCATGCTGGACCAGACATCTGGTACGGAAGAGGGTCTCTCTCTGGTCCATTAGGGGCACCTCCATCATAGTAAGGGTACACTGTGTGAAGAGGCTCAGGGGGGTACCCGCAGATAAATCATGAGGTCCACAGGTGTACCCAGCGTCATGAGGAGCGTAGTCCTGCTGCTCGGGAGCTATCTCCTCGTCTGGCTCATCATCAAAGGACTCATATCCTGCGGCCTGCGTGAATAGAATCTTCTTCGGGTTGGGGCAGTCGCGCTGGATGTGTCCACGACCGCCGCAACGAAAGCAGGCCTGGTCACGGGTCCGATCAGTGCTTCGTGAGGGCTCCCAAATCGAGGCAGGCGGCGTAGTAGGGCGTGATGCCTCATGGCCACGGGCCGGGGGTTAAGTCTGTCTGGTCTGTACTGGAGAGGACACATTAGTAGAAACGGAAGGAGTAGGGTTAGTGTCATACCTGTGAGATGAATTATGGGGCCAGGGGGCCTATCTCCGGCGTAGATGCTGTTGGTGGATCATCATCGCCGTATGAGTCAGCTGGTTCAGGTCTCGTATAGGTAGTATCTCCAGCTGGTCACGGATATTGGGATTCAACCCACTCAGAAACCTGGTCCGCATAGTAGCAGGGGCGATGCTCATGCCCGCCTTGTAATACAAATCCTCGAGTGTGGTGAAGAACTCGAGTGGCGTCTGGATGCCCTAGCGAGCGAGTGCAATGTCCATCCGCATGCGGTTCTGGAAGTCATCCGTGACATATTTGCGGCGCATGATGAACTTCAGCTGGTGCCACTGGTCAATAGGCTCAAGGCCTCTCCGTTCCCTGTCAGTACAGAAACGATGCCACCAACATTGGGCCGTACCACGAAACTGCAGAGTTGCTACATTGACCTTCTCGTACTCCTCATACTGATAGTGTCACAGGGCGTGTTCTGTAGCCTGCAACCAATCTAAAAACACAGCATGATCATAATCACCATGAAAATGCTCTATAGTTACCTTGATCTCGCGACGACTAGCATAGGGGTTGGGCCCGTGTCGGCGGTCAGGGAAACGTCGAGCTGCATGATTCGGCTCAGGGTAAGGTTCGTCCAGCTCATCATCATAATCATCAAAGTCATCCTGGACGTGGCGAGGGCGACGCTGGCGACGGTGGGCATGATCTTCGGCGTAGGGCTACTGGCGATCTACGAGGTGATGCACGGGTCATCGCGGTGGCATCGAGATCCTTGGCGGGATGCAATCCGGTGGATGAAAGTTCCTCGGATTCGGGACACTTGCAACCTCAAAACCCTCCTCATCATATTCAATAAAGTCAATGGTATTCACATACCTGGGTCGTGGGGCAGAACGCAGAACAGTGTCGGGATCGTGACTGGTCGTGGGGCGCGACGGCGCCGTCTGTGGTGCCCTGCCGCTGGCGTGGCTGCGAGCTGCGTCTCGGCGGCGCTCAATGGCATCCTGGCATGCCTCGTCCCACTGCATGGACTCGTAATGCCGACGTCGGTCAGTGGCGTCGACGTAAGGGTAGAGCCCCAATTCTGTGGCGGGGGACTCGTGCTCGGCGGATTCATAGGCGAAGTCGTCCGCTATCGAGCGCTGGGGTTGGTATCTGTTGAAGCCATGGTCCTCATGCTAGGACTCGATGATGGAGTCCAGGCGGTGAAGACCCAGGTGGAGCTGCGAGGTGAAGGGCATCGGACCCTTTCCTTTTTCCAGGAGCCGCGTGGTGTCGGTAGTGGTCGTGGGTGCCAACAGGAGATCAACAACAGCTGTGTCGGCTGGAACAGATGGAGCCGCGGTCACGGCTGTTTTGGCCGCGGTCGCAGGAGTTGTGGCCGCGGTCACGGCTGTATTGGCCGCGGTCGCGGCTGCGGTAGTGATGGCCGCGGCTTGGGAGGCAATAATCCTTTGGGCCTCCTCGAGTTGGGCACGTACTCCCGCCATCTCCCGGGCATGAGCTTCGTCCGCGGTCTGGCGAGCTGCGAGAACTTCGTCCGATTCTGTCCCTAAAGACACCATGGATAACACGGAAAAAGAGCAGAAACAAACACAAATGGGAACAAAAACAAAGGACAAAATAGATCAAATCAAACCCACAATGTCTCACGTAGGTCACTAATCTGGGTAAATCCGTGAGGGCGGAGTGGTTAGGCTGACTCAGCGTGGACTAAACCAACACAAAAACCACACTAACCTCACAATTTAGATGCCAAAAATTAGTGACTACGTAAGAAGTAATCTAGCATGCAATCCCTAGAATCCACAGAGAAAGAATACGGGGAGGTGGGCTTAATGGACCTGTGTCAATAGTGAATCGGCTTCGCTGAGATCGCCTGAGGCTTTTGTTTTTCTAATTCGATGGCTTATTTTTTTGTTTTGTAAACCGAATGCCTTTTTTAAAAAAATGACACAAGCTTTGATTGAAGACAAAGAGCAATAGTGCACGGCCAACAATTTTTGTGCTGAGGCCGTGAGCATGCAAGTTTGTAGAGACTAGAAAGAAGCAATGATTGTATGAAAACTAGGAGAGAACAACCTAGAAAAATTCCAACAATAATCACGAACTCTAGCAAATAAATATGTGAACTTAGAATGATTCAATGCAAGCAAAGTCCACGATTAGGGTTAGGGTTTCTCATGGCTGTCACTCTTTTTTTTTTTCTTAGGGGTCTCTCGGTCTTGAACAAGGGCTTAGGAGAGCCACAAATTCAACCTCGGGTAGGGGACTGTTAGCGGCAACCAACAACAACACAAACTGAAACCAAAAGGAGCAACAATAATGGCGGCAAGCCACACAAACGAAAGTTGGAAGCAAGAAAAAGACTGAATTTGTAACGTGAGAACAAAGCGAGTAAGAAAGGACCAACCTTGTACCCCTGAATCTGATACCAGTTAATGCATTTTGGGCTCCTAAAACACGAGTCAGAGCGGATCTAGGTAGGAGGTTGACGCGGATCTTTTTGCTCGATGAAGACTGCGAGTGTCGCGGGCTGTATGGAGGCTCACGGTGGTGACCGCGATCGCGGGGCAGGTCGCGGGACAAGTCACGGGTCGTGGGGTGGTTCGAATGGGTGGGGATCTCGGCTGTGGCCGAGAGCCAAGTTTGGTGAAGGGGGATCGTAGACAATGCGTAATGTTTCGGTGGGCTTGCGTGAGGGTTTGGTGGCCGGCTTTGGCGGCTCTATGGGGGCTCGGTTGAAGGAGCTAGGCCTAGGGACGGGAGCTTGGCTCAACGGCAGCACTAGGCTTTAACTCTCAATCCAACATACTTTATTAATTAGGTAAATAATGACTTATATAGGAGCCAAAACAAGGTTCTTGCCCGATGGGCCTGAAAACATAAGTGGATCGGCTCTCTTGGCACAAGAGAGGCCCGACATCCCGAAATAGAAACTTGCCAAATACGGCAACATCCAAATATAGTAACTAATAAAAACAGTAACTTTCTAAACTTAGAAACATTCTAAGAATAGAAACTGCTAAGAAGGGAAACTGCTAAATACGAAAAATACTAAAAATAGAAAGTGTCACAGAATGTCTCAAAACTGGCATGTGAACCTCACAATACAAAAACAACTCAAATGGCACGAGAAGTGTCGAGTAAATATCCAAGCGCCTCGGTGTTGGACGATGTCAATGTCGTGACCGGGGTCGCATCACACTACCATTGTTGTTGTCTGCCACCAACCGGCACCTAATCCGGCGCCGACCTCACCTGCTGGCTAACTTTGAATCTTCAAGTAAGTGGAGGTGCATTCCATCCCTTCCTCCTGATGATTGTTGGTTCTTGAATTTACCTGCTGAAGTCTCATGATTTATTTTCCTTGTTGATGTTATGCTTATAATTGATTATGTTAGTGGGATTTGATGCTAGTGTTTGGTCTAATTTGCCTAATTTTGTGACTGATCTTGTGGCTTCCATTTTAAAATTGTAATGGTGGTGGTATTAGTTGTGGCTTGTTTGACATATCTTTGATAGTACTGAGTGACCTCTGCAAGCACTTGGCGCTATGTTTGGATAACTATGTTGATGATTTACTTTGAATTAAGATATTTTTGCGGCAAACCACCCGTTATAATCGAAATTATATGAAACCACCCTTATCTCGTTATCCGTTAGTAAATCTTAACAATGGCCTTTTGCCGTGCATTTTCCCCCAAAATTATCGGTTTAGTCCAACATTTTTAGCATATTCCAAACTCAATCGAACCCGACTAAAATTAAACCAAACCCGAGTAAAATAAATAAAAACCGGCTAAAAACCCAAAGCCAATTAAAAATCCTTAATTTCCCATTTCTCTCTGGGCGATTAGGGTTCTTAGTCGATTTGGGGTGAAATGGCCTTCTGGCTGTGCCATGTGCTCAGAGAACAGGATGCCGAAGCCATCCTACGAGCCGTCCCCGCTACGTAACCAAACAGGTTGGCGCTCTCGACCGCAGATCCGACGGCAGTATTGGAAGTGTGTGTTCCGTCTCCGTCGTCATCGCATAGAGACCAGGACTCCGACGTCTAATCGAGGAGGCCCAACGCTGTCTTGTATCTGCGGGAGAAGAACCAGGCGTCGTCGAGCTTCCAGTTGCAGGGGAGGCGGTGAAGTTGGTGCTAGACTCACACCTGCCCTTCCACGTGCTGGGGACGAGGCCCATTTCGTCGTTGTCGAAGCTCTTGCTTTCCGTCCAAACGTCGATGACGACGTCTTTGGCAGTGTTGGATTCCCGGAAGGCCTCGGAGGGTGACGATCTAGGCCAAGGAACTCAGGGGTACGGGTTGTGTGGAGCTTGTAACGCGACTTAGGTAACACATAGAGGATACCGGTCGACTCGCGAGTGACTCGGCCTGGCTCGGGTTTGGGCTTTTAGTCGGGTTCAGTTTTATTTTAGTCGGGTTCGATTGGGTTCCCCGATTAAAAATCCTTAATTTCTCATTTCTCTCTGGGCGATTAGGGTTCTTAGTCGATTTGGGGTGAAATGGCCTTCTGGCTGTGCCATGTGCTCAGAGAACAGGATGCCGAAGCCATCCTACGAGCCGTCCCCGCTACGTAACCAAACAGGTTGGCGCTCTCGACCGCAGATCCGACGGCAGTATTGGAAGAGTGTGTTCCGTCTCCGTCGTCATCGCATAGAGACCAGGACTCCGACGTCTCATCGACGAGGCCCAGCGATGTCTTGTATCTGCGGGAGAAGAACCAGGCGTCGTCGAGCTTCCAGTTGCAGGGGAGGCGGTGAAGTTGGTGCTAGACTCACACCTGCCCTTCCACGTGATGGGGACGAGGCCCATTCCGTCGTTGTCGAAGCTCTTGCTTTCCGTCCAAACGTCGATGACGACGTCTTTGGCGGTGTTGGATTCCCGGAAGGCCTCGGAGGGTGACGATCTAGGCCAAGGAACTCAGGGGTACGGGTTGTGTGGAGCTTGTAACGCGACTTAGGTAACACATAGAGGATACCGGTCGACTCGCGAGTGACTCGGCCTGGCTCGGGTTTGGGCTTTTAGTCGGGTTCAGTTTTATTTTAGTCGGGTTCGATCGGGTTTGGAACATGTTAAAAAAGTTGGATTAAACCGGTAAATTTGGAAAAAAAACAAGGGTCATTTCACCTATTTTGACGGAGAATTGAACGACAGATAGTCGTGCATGGGTGGCGATTTGCTAACGGAATACGAGAGTAAGGGTGGTTTCAAATAATTTCGATTATAACGGGTGGTTTGTTGTAGAAACACATATATAGCAGGTGGTTTGCCGCAAATTTCTCTTGAATTAAAGTTGGCTACCTTAGTGTGCATTGGATATTTTGTGCTAATATTGTGCTTGGACTGATTTATCTTGTGTGATGAATGTGTATTTAAATGTGTCTAAGCACATTATTACGTTTTATGTCTACTTATTACTAGAATTCTATTGTCATGTGGTGGAGGTTTGCTTTGTTACATCTATGTATAGGACCACTTGCTAGGGGATGTTGCAGAATTTGTCCACACTACACTTGATCTCCTACCTCGTTTTTGAGCGATTTTTTGCCTAAATGCCTTGAGCGAATTTTTGCCTAAATGCCTTTCTCTTTTGTGAGTTCCCTTTTCTCTTTCTTATTTCTCTACATTGGGGACAATGTAGAAATTAAGCTTGGGAGAGAGATAACTCAATGTGTAGAAAATTTTGTGTTATTTTTTTTTCATTTTTTTAAATTGTTTTTCAAAACATATCATGCATCAGGCATTGTATTTTAGGTGTTTGATATGATTCCCATGTATCCTTTGCTTATTTGTCCCTTAATAATTCCCTTAAAATATATTTGTTGTTGATATTCTAATTGATTTTAAGCATGTTGATGAGAATTTTCATATTGTATAATGTCTGAGTTGAAGTATGTATATAGTCATTTAGTGAGACTAGTTAGGACTGAAATTCTAGACAAATAACCTATGAGATTTTGAGCCATAGGACTATACATAATCGAGTCCTCTTATTTCTTTTCATGTGTGTGATTCTCTCTTTGATTGCTTATTCTCTAGAACTTGCATTTAGAACTCCACAAAAACATCCCAAGCCTAATGATTAGCCTTTTACCCATCCAAGAATTAGGATGATTTATTTGTTTGTTTTTATGGTTGCAAGCGAAGCTTGAGGAGTTTACATGTATGGTGTGTTGTTGCTGAAGTTATTTAGGCTTAAGAAGAGAAAAAAACAGTAGTTGAAAAAAATTGAATGAAAAAAAAAGAGAATAAAGGTTGTTTAGTTGAGTGAATGGTATGTGAAATCCTCAAGTTTGGTGTAGTCTTGGTTAGTTCCTCTTTCTCGATTTAGCACCACATGGTCAAATTGTATCCATGCCTTTCTTTTTACCTGAATCCATTACAACCCAATAAAAATCCTCCTGATTTATGTCATATACAAGGTCCCTAGTGGTGGAGATTTATGACGCTGATTAAAGCTTATGGTAGATAAGTTTTCAAAGTTGAGATTTGAGCCAAACACTTACCCTAAACACATGAGTGAGAGTGATTCTTATTTTTTTATCCTAAGTGAGGTCTAGTGTATGAACTATTTAGTCTCTTTGATGATTGTCAACATGCTTTGATAATTAAATTGTTAAATATTTAAGTTTTCATGGACTTGCTTGGATATTAATTAGGTAGAGACAACCTTCGTATTTCTTGTGAAATTTTGAACTATGTTCTTGCTTGGGGACAATCAAGGTTTAAGCTTGGAGAAATTTGATAACACATATTTTATACATTTTTTAGGAGTCTAGTTGAATATTAGATTAGATCATTTTCATGCATATTTTATATTTTTATAATTAATTATGCATTATTTTGCATTTGGAATCTATACTCGTGTTTTTATTATTTCAGATATTTTAGGTCCAATTTAAAGGTAATGTACAACTATTTTATAGAGCAATAAGCAAATTAGATTAGAGTTGGACTAAGGCTCAAAAACAAACTCAACATGAAGTTGGGCCAAGGCCCAAAATGAAGCACGAGCCACATGGGCATGATCGAAGAAAGCATGTGAAAAGGGGTGACTTGGAGTCCACGGCCCTTTAGTTAATAAAGGGGAGATTAGGTTTAGGATATTTTGGGAGTTTGACTCTTACGTAGTTTTTTGCACTTAGTTTAGTTTGCTTTATGCTTTTGAGGGCAGTATGCAGACAAGAATTCAAGAAGGAGATTTATGCTATAGCATTTTTGGTGATTTGTTATTATTTGTTCTAATTTTTGTTCACTTGGATTATTTCGACATTGAGACTAAGTTTTTTTATCTCCCGCTTTTATTGAATAATTTTTATATATTGATGGATAGTTTAAATTTATTGAATGCTTCTTCAATCATGCTTGGCTAAATTTTTAGTTCTAAGGTTGGGATGTTCCCGACAATGCGTATGTAAATAGAATTATTTTTTTGTCAAAATTGAAATAGTATTTGATTCATTTCTAGATGCTTTATGCTCATAGTAGCTTTTCCGAATTGGATCATATTAGAGTTTAAGACTGAGAGGTGATAACGTTAATAGGTAGTCAAATAGGGTTTGAGACCGAGAGGTAATAACTTCTATAGGATCCGTAAGAACTGAACCTGAGTGTTATTTATGCGATATTGACTTAATTACTCTTGAGGATTAATAAGCCATCATAGATGTTCTAGGTTTGAGTTGGATTAGCGGAGTGCGATAACAAATGTTATTTCAGTTTATTCATAGACTCTAAGTGCGTTAAAGGATTTGGATGAGATTAGCTCTGTGCGACATCGAGTGTTAGTTTAGTTCAAACACGTTTACTATCATTCGAGAGGAGTAGTTTACCTTAGACGGCTTACCTTCAAATAATTGGACTAAATTCAGGTGAATTGTGATTTTATTTACTATAGCATTGTTGCGATGATCATTTACCTTAGACACATTTATCCCATAGATTTCTCTATGTTTTCTATTATTATTAGTTTAGTTCTAGTTCTCCCAAATTTCATATCTTTCAGGCCTCTTCAGTAGTAGCATTTCAATGGATATTACATTAGTCTCTATGGGATCGATACTTGACTACTACAACTGATCTTGTACACTTGCGGGTAGGTTTTAGACATATCAACTGGCGTGTGACACTATATACATAAGTTGGGGGTGTTTTAGTTACTTGCTGAGACACGCTACTCGTCGCTTGAGAAACTTGTGCTCGCTTTAGGTATGGGTTCAAATAAGTTACGACCATATTTTGAATCCCACACTATTATTGTACGCACTAACTATCCTATGAAGATAGTCATAAGGAAGCCAGAATTTACAGGTCAGATGGCAAAATTATCGATACATTTAAGTGGATACGATATCCAATACGAACCAAGAACTTCCATAAAGTCTCAAGCTTTGTGCCGATTTTGTGGCCGACTTTAGTCTGACGCTAGAACAGGAAGCCGCCTAAGAGGCATTACAGTTGTCAAGTGCCCTAGATGAATTAACTTGGGAATTGTACACAGACGGAGCATCGAATGCAAGAGGAGTAGGACTCGGCATTGAATGCAAGAGGAATAGCCTAAGAAGTTCGTTGCGAATGGGAAGCTATTAATAACGAAGAAGAATACGAAGCCCTCATTTTTGGGCTCACGCTATCACAAGATTTGTCAATACAAAACATCGGAGTGATATGCGACTCACTCCTAACCGTTAGCCAAGTATAAGGACTATACGCAGCCAAAGACAGCATGATGATGGCTTATCTATAGATCATGAAAGACGCTCTAGAAAATTTGGGATCGGCCATCAACCCAAACGTCTTCGCTACAATCTCGTTGGCTTATATCACGATCCAAGCAGTCGCTAAACTCCAAAAACATCCTGTAAATGCCAACCCACCTACAAGAACGGAAAACCTATCCCTGGAAGAGGTAGTGTCGGCAAAAGTGGGAAACAACATGGAAGAAGGCATCCCCCCAATTGACAAAACGGAAGCCAAACGACTTATGATATGGCGTGCCTTCAGAAATCGTATGCGACAATGGCTCCCAATTCATTATTCATAGAACAAGATCGAGTTCTCACATAATCTCAACACCGTCAATGAACTTTGGAAACAGACAAGGATAAGGATGGTGAGATACAAACAACAAGCCGCAAGAAGTTACAACAAACACGTCAGGATCAAAGTATTCAAAATTAGAGATTGGGTACTAAAAAAGATGTTCGCAAATACCAAGGACCCGGCCGACGGCAAGCTAACCCCACAATGGGAAGGACCTTATCCGATCAAGGAAATAGCCGGACATGGAGCATACCAATTGGAAACGCGTGATGGGCTACCAATCTCAAGAAGTTGGAACGCTACACACCTAAAATTGTATCATTTCTAAAACCTTATCTTTCTTAGAATTTGCATTGTTATTCAATTTACTTTCACGAAACTCATACTGACTTAAGAATCGGAAGGCCGTTGGGATAGTCCCCCCAATGGTCAAATCATCACGATCTCGTGCGTTTCTTGTAAATAAAAGACATGATAAACTTGGTACCAAGACGCTACAACTGATCCGATACACATTACATAAAAGCGCTAACTTTACATGATCGATCAATAAAAGGAGAGTCGAAACACAACCAATTCATCATCATAAAAGATCGAACCTTCAAGGTACGGATCTACTACTCTTAGAAGCAAAATCATCTCCAAGACACATTACAAGTTGTACAACTAACAAACACACGAACATATCTATAGGTTTGAGAGACCAAATGCCAAGAAATCGACACGCAATGCTCCACATCAGTTGGGGCTACCTGCAACCAAAAACAAGAGAAGCAATACAAGGTATGCAAATGCATAATTCAAACAACATACAATATGTGACCCACGATGATAGACGGGTCGCCAAAACATTATCCATCCGCCCCTATGATGGATCAACCAAATATTTAAACATGTCTACACGACAAGAAAATGTCAAAACCGTCGACACGACGGCCAAACCTACTAGAATAACGTCGAAATAATTTCATACCACTAAAACACAAGAAACTAAGATTCTCATGAATTATCTACAGTGTCAAGAGGGGAGGGTTAGGGAGAACACTTGGGGCAACATCAGGCAACGTCTCGCCATCGGCAATAACATCCCCATCCTCCTCATCATGGATATCTTTAAACAGACCAGCCAACTGCAGTAGCTCTTCCCCAAGCTCACCAGCCTCCGGGGGGAACAACACGGCCAGTTTCTTCCTCTCCTCCTCCGAGTCCCATGAAGAATGTTGACCACGACTGAATTCTTCCATCGCCTCGATACGGGCCTGCAGCGAAAAATATGTACCCAGATCTCCTACACACTGCGCATGACGATATTGAGATTCCTTCAACGATTTAATCTCCCCCTCTAACTCGGTGATCCGTCCTTCAACAACTTCCCACTTAGCAGCCTTCTTCTCAGCTTTAGACAACTACTCCTCCATCAATTTCAGCCGATCAGTAATGCTGACAACCTGCACCATCAGTCGCTTCACCTTCTTCGAATGATCAGCTCACACAAACTGATGAATGATTAGCTTTCATATGATCCACAACTAATAGAGCCAACATAGCATATTGAAGCGCCTACGATAGGAAAAGAAACATCACTCGACAAAAGAAAAAAAGAAGAAATACAAACGACTGAAAGTAAAAAGACATGACTAATACCTTCCAAGTAATGATCCCGCCATCATTCATAATCTCAGCCACGGACAATTTTTCCAGAGACTTTCTCAATGACGCATCCTGAGCAAAATCTAAATCAATAAGCAGTTTATGAGAACTCACTCCCACAGGCACCTCGAGCGTGACCGCCTTCCTCTTTATTCCGGAAGACTGGAAAACTAGAGAGCCCACAGATTCAATCTGTAACATCCCAGGCCAAGCTACCCCGGCCACCAAGCCGCCCAGCCACCCAACGGTGCCAGCGTCGGTACTGGTGCCGCCTGGTTGTCCAAGGGCATGCAGCCCATACACCTAACCCTTCCCCCATCACTGGGTAGGTTGTTGCCCCCGGGGATCGAACCCTTGACCTTTGGAGCTCAATTGGTGACATATCTCTCCAGGAAAGGGGAGATATGCCAAAGGTCACGGGTTCGATCCCCGGGGGCAACAACCTACCCAGTGATGGGGGAAGGGTTGGGTGTATGGGCTGCATGCCCTTGGACAACCAGGCGGCACCAGTACCGGCGCCGGCACTGTTGGGTGGCTGGGCGGCTTGGTGGCTGGGGTAGCTTGGCCTGGGATGTTATAAAAAAGTACACTTTGAATGAGAGGGGCTCCAACCTTATTGGGCCAACCATTTCTCTATTCATGGGCCGCAACCCATGTACACCAACCAAATCCCCATGGCTGGGAGGTTGTTTGTGAGTCTCGAACTCGAGACCTCACACTTTGACAAGAAGCCTTGCGCTCTCTTGCCACCAATTGTGCTTCTGTAACACCCCCAATTTACACCGGAGATATTACATGCCAGTGACCTCAGACTTTACCGCCCAAAGTCACCCTAGGCTTTTCCAGAACAATCATGCTTAAATATACAAACATATTAAATGAAAGATTAAACAGCGGACGACTTTAGTACATGAAACTCAACCCTTTTATTAAAGGATCTCTCTTCAAACGAGGAGATGATTTTACAACAGAGTGTTAATACAGTGGAAGACTTTAAATTACACAGCGGAAGACTTTTAATATTCTTAATAACTTAAAACACTTAACAACTTAAAACACTGATACTTAAATCTTCGTCTGCAAGCCTCTTATCCTTCAACAAGTTACTTTGAAATCGGGCACCAACCTCTGATGTGCCGAATCGAACGGATGACACCAGCCAACCATGCAGAGAACAATTACGGTTGGTTAGTCTAATGAAAGACTATGCACAGGTACAAAGCAGAATGGTCCGAGTGATCGTAACCGTTACTATCATTGTCCCTCGAATAATAACCAAAGGAACGATATATAACCCGACACTTTCACGGAATAATATAACAATTAGATATGCACTGAAGAGAAGACTCCAAAGGAATTGAGTCTTATAGGAAAGTATGACAACTATTTGGGAACGTTCACAGAATCACACACCAACGAGTTAAAAACTGACTAAGATGCTTCGGTTCACGACCAACCTCACCGCATACAGCGAGTCCAGATTGGAAAGAGAACGTACTATGATCAAAGTCGAGATGAGCTTTCCTAGCTGCACTATTACTTAGATGCACTACTCGCCAAAAGTTTATTAATCATGTACACTCGGGCACATATCTTATTTAAATATAAAACACACGTCACTGAAATATATTAATATTATTAAGCGCGGTAACAAAGCTTAAATCTCAGGGTGACAATTATGTCGACCCAAAGTAACACAACACAAACACACACACACGAGACTTAATATTATTCTGAGTAACCACGGAAGTTATTATTACACAGGGTGACCTTACGTTTACCCAGATTGCACTGCCACAGTGCTTACACTTTAATTTACAGGGTGACAGTTACGTCCACCCCAATTGCACTAGCTAGGTGCTTAATACACAGGGTGACAATTATGTTCACCCAATTGCGCTAGCAAGGCGCTTAAACACTTCAGATCCTTAAAGGTGGATACGAAGCATAGGTCATGACCCTTAAATTATTATTCGGAAATTATCCCGAGGAATATTATGTTATAAAGAAACGACAAATCCTTACTTGGATTAGCGTTCCTACGAACACTCGTGCTAACTAAACAGTCTAACACAGCCATTATTCACATCAAAGCCATCTTGGCAATCAATTTAACATAGAGATAATAGAAACGGCTAATCCTTACTTGGATTAGCTTTCCTATTAACCCACATGCTACTCTAGCATTAAGATTAACATTAAATTCACAACAATACCATCACAGTAATTATCACATATAATAGCGTTGTTCTAACAGATATACAACCTATCATAACATTACTTTAATCACGTTTATTTATGAAATTAGTTCCCAAACAAAACAACAGTTCACTCCAATTTAATTAACAATTAAACAATTGATAATTAATGAAACATGGAATGATTAAGCAAGAGCGAACCGCCACTTGCCTTAATCCACAGAGTTTGAACGAAGCCTAACGACGAGTTTTCGGGCTCGACACAGGGATAGATCTGGCACACAGATTCCTTCGAATCGACCCATAAAGAAACCCTAAGTTATATTCGACATAAACGAGTAGAATAACGAAAGAAATCGAAAGGAACGACGTCCGATCGAAGACCACCAAAGCCGAGGCCAAACTAGGCCATCAGCCTTCTGGCGGCAGTCGCCGGCGGCCTTACGGCGGGAGCCGTGTGTTCATGGCGGCGGTCGCCGCCTTCATCAGGGCGGGCGCCGCTATGAACATCGGAAAATTTAACGAGGCCAGAAAACTCACCGATGGCGAGCGATTTGGTCCTCTTTCTCCTTGCTTTGGATTCTAAGCTTCAATGTGCCTCCAAAGCTCCACTTGGCCACTGGAAGCAACACCAAAGGAGCTCCGGCGATCGCTTGTGAAATCTCCGGCGAGAGCTCAATTTCCGGCGAGACAAAGGTGAGAGATTTGAGGCTTTGATTTGTGCCTCAATCTGATCCCATTCCATCCCCATTTATATCCCAGCTCAAGGGGTTAAGAATTGGCAAGCCGAGCGACGTGGAGGGCCAAGATCGAAGCGCCATCCGATCGCCAGCAGCTGGCGAAGCTAGCTCTACACAGAGGCAGCGGTCGCCGACGATGGCCCTTGGTCGCCGCCGTTGACTTCCTGAAGCGGCGGTCATCATTTTTGGGGAGCGGTCACTGCTTTCCTAGGCCACCTGACGATGGTGTCAGATGGGCGGCGGTCGCCGCCAAACCCACAGCGGTCGCCGCCAAGTCAACTCTTATCCGTTTAGCTTTGGATAAACTTGGCCTTAGTCCGGGATAAAAATAATCGTACACGAACAAGTATTAAGTCCCAAAATACGTTGACTGTATATTATTTCACGGAGAAAAATATTACAGAGATTGAGAACATTACAGAATGTCTTTCTGTCTCCGAAATTAATCCGACGTACCAAGACGGGTGTTCGGGACAAATCCCAAAAATACCCAAAACTTCAGAATATCCTTACAGAAATACGGGGTATCACACAATCTTGATCAGAGCAGACGTTTAGAACCCACTTCTAAAAGTTTCTGGTCGATCATTTGTTTGCCGGATAGACGAGCACTAGATCTTCCCCACCGGGGAACTTCCAAGACCACATAACACAGTAAGAAGACCATGACAAAAGCGACATACCAGAAGCAAACCTGAGAAAAGGAGCAAGTGCCTTGCGACTTGGCGACAGAAGGAGTCCTCATCTTAATAGGATTCGTGGGAGTCTCGATGAGGCAGTTCATGTTCACAAACACCCTCTTCTGCTCAAGAGCTGCCAACAAAAGAGTTTTGACCTCACTGGAATCTGAGCCTTCCGCTATGTGATCTAAAGTCGGCACTGCCCGACAAAACAATGTGAGCAAAAAAGTTAATGAAGTGATAAAATGGATGGGTATTGCGGAAATACACATTACCATTCGTACGTTAGTCATCGAAAAGAAACGAGCAATCGATCTCATTCTCCATCGACCCACGATCCACGAAGAAGAAGCGAGAACCCCAACCATTATCGTGGACATCAACCTGAGCCATAATAGGGTCACGATCTGGACGCTTTCGCAACTGGAATCGGGAAGAACCTCGAGTGGCCAGATAGTCGGTATACTAAAGATCTTCTACGTCAAAGTCAATCTCTAGTCTGGCCGACAACAAATCCATCACCCTCTGCAAACGCCAGGCTTGGGGCATAACTTGGCAAGGTGCCACCTAGAAGGTGGTTAGAAAACTTCTGACCAACAAGGAGAAAGGATAAGTGTGACCAATTCTAAAAGGGTACTCACGTAGAAGCATATCCACCCCTTCTTCCTCGAGTCAGCTCTCTCACAAGGGCGAGGAAGCCGCGCCACTGTCAGCCCAGGAAACTCCCCGATATCAAGAATGACGTCCAACTCACTTTGGGTTAGGGTTCTCACCTTCGACTCACTAGGACCCATGAGTTTCAGGGGAACAAAATCGGAGCCCGTTTCCTCTGAACTACTAGATTCGACACTGGCTATCAACGCCTTAGGCATTGTCGACGAAAATAACAAGAGCAAATGACCAGGAAATTTGAAAAAGTTTGAAACTTTGGAAGAGGAAGTGGAAGAGTTACCAGAGAGAGGGAGGAAGTTATAGAAGAAGATGTGAAAAGTGACAGAGGTCAAATCCATTTAAGGGTATCGTCTAGGAAAAAGCGGTTGATATCCCCAAATCTTCTACCACCTCTAGATCACTACCATGTGTCCCCACGATCCTGTCGAATCTGTATCCGGCGCCAACCTCCATCAAGACGAAAGTGAAGAGTCTGATTGGGCCCAATCCCCCTCTTCACTTTGGGGCAATTGTTGGACCTAGAATTGTGTGGATCAAGGCCCACGAAGAAGTCATTGGGCTAACGGCCCAACTTTCAAAAAAGTAGCCCAAATCAGTTGATCAGAACAAAGCCTCCACGATACAATCAGATACTACCAACGGTCAAGCGATCAAAGAATTAATTCCAAGGAGAAGATCCAACAGATGACAAGATTCTGGGGAACCGTTATTTAATGGAGCGGTAATCATGGGATTATGGAGAAAAGGACTGTTACGTGGTTCCTTATAAATAATCTGATGCATAACTTCATGTGACACGAACATTCGAGCTATAAAAAACACAAGCGCTTAAGCCTTGAAAAAATAATTCTTACTACTGGAATTGTACACGGTTAGTATCTTCTAGCTCATCTGTGAAGATAAGTTGTAACTTGTTTCTATTATTTGATCTGATTATTATCATTATTTTCCTGTCATCGATTATTTCTTATCGGATCGCCTGGCTTCAACTAGTTGTTCCTCAATGTAGCAAATTGAGATCTAGTGATCTTTTTTGCCCAAAACACTCACAAATTGAAATCAATATCTTGAGTTCACTTGTCTTCAGTTCTGCTGTGTCGACTGGGATTTATATTTTGACTGTGATTACGCAATGATCCATACCTCTCACACTCTAATCATAAATTTGTTCTTCATTATCCCATTAACAATGAAAATCACTTCTAAAGGCAAAATCTCTTGGTGCTCATACATCTCACAATACCTATTCCTAAAAATGCATGTTACATATGCCATTTATCTTTGTACTCATATTCATGGCTTCACAAGCCTCTATTGTCTCCACATTTCTGCTTTCCAGTTAAAGGAATGTTTGCTACCTTATTAATCTAAACTTGCCATTACTATGAATCAATTTTCTCCTATATGTTCTAATTTTTACCTAAGGTGTTGTTACCTACTTATTTGAGATATCTCTTTGCAGATGTTGGGATTCTCTTTGGAGCACCAAAATGTTAGGCTATCATACTGGCTTCAATAAAGCTTTCAACACACTTATACTATCAATTGTTACTATCTTACTACTAGAAGTATAATTGTTTCTTCCTATTTTGCATTTGTACAATTTTTTTCCAATCTATTAGCTATCACTTGCTTGCTTTTGCTTTCATAAAATGTATTAGACCATCATGGACAAACTTAAGGTTTATGCTATTATATCCTCCTTTAAGTTAAATTTTTAGTGAAATTCCTTTTTAGGCTTAACCCTTATCATTTCATTACCTAACTTAACTCGAAAAAACAAAACAGAAATTGTGTTAGCTAGTCTCTCTATACTTGACTGGATCCTTGTTGGTGAACCAAAACCACAACACCAAACTGATCAAATAAAGCCAACAACAACTACGAGTGTTAACAACCGTAAGCATACTATCCCACTTTCTCAACTTGACTTTTTGGAGTTAAAAAATTGTTGGCACGCAAACTACACAATTTTTTTTAGTAGCAAACTGATTAGAACTACAAGCTCCTACAACTTTTAAAATATATGCGTGTGTTTTACCCTAAAACATATCTCTAAACAAAAATACTCAAATCCTCTAAGGAAACAACATAGGCCTCGAATCATTGCAAGAAAAAAATTTAATTGCAAACAAAATACATAAGTTTTTATTAAGATTTGTCTTTCGAACTGTCGAGGTATTAGTCATAAAAACTTATGAAATGATATTGAATCTTTGTGTAAAATCGAAAAAATCCAAATTATGGCCCTTGTTGAAACTAAAACTGACAAGGAACCAAAAAAATCTTATTGCAAAATCCAGGTTTTGATACCTTTCACTTCTCGCTTGTGAATGGCTTATGTAGTGGTATCTGTGTTATGTGGAATGCATATCAATTGCAAAAAAAAATTGTGAACTCTCCCACATCAATAAAATATTCATCGCTATCAAATATAAAATTATTGATAAGAACTATTATTTGATGCTTATCTTTACGTATACCCCACCAAAGGAAAATGAAAAAAAAATTGATTTTTGGAAACATATAACAAACTTTGTCTTACATACACACATGTCTTGCCTAATTATTGGTGATCTAAACGAAATAGAAAATAATTCTAAGGAAAAGGGTGGTTGTCACCTCCCACCATCTAGATTACAAAGATTACAACAATTCAAGAGTGATTGTGATTTATTAGACATCCCAACACAAGGGGTGAATTTACCTGGCGGAAAAATAGAACGGAAGTTGACAGCATATATGAGAAACTGGATTAGGTACTTCTCCATGACCAAATATTACAATGGTTTCCCGGCATTTCACGAAGAATTATGCATTTTCTTCGTCTGATCATTGCCCAATCTCTATGGAATTGAAAATCCAAATACCAAAGCACAACCATTTAGACTTGATAAAAATGTGGATGTTCATAAAGCATTTCGAAAACATTTTCAGACAAGTTTGGCGTATTAACACAAAAGGTTCTTATATGTACAAGTTAAAAAAAAAACACTAGCACTAAAAATTAGTGCTAAAAACTGGAATACAACCACATTTGGAAATTTATTTAAACAATTAAAGGAAGTAGAAGAAGAACTATCCAATATCCAAAAAAAATTATCCTAGATCCTAAACAATACCTAACCGCTAAACAAAATAGACTCATAAGCAAAAAGGATAGCCTGTTATCCTTTCATAAAAAAATACTAGAGCCAAAGAGGTAAAACTAAACATATTAAATCAATTGACACTAATACCAATTATTTCCATAGAATAGCGAATGGGGGAAGAAGCTAGAAAATTATTCGGGAAATAAGAACACAAGATGGTACGATCATTACTAGTCTTGAAATTATCCGAAATAAAATTAGGGTATGTTTGGATAGACGGGCATAATGCTTCAAAATGCATTATTTTGCATTAAATGTCAAGATTTGATGCAAAATATTGCATTAAAATGCATTGTACCGTCTATCCAAACGAACCCTTAGAATGGATTTTGAAAGAAGATTCAAAAAAGGAAGGATCAACTGTAATAACATTCAAGATTTCCTTGGAAACATCAATAAGTCTTTGATCACGATAATAATGATTTCTAAAAAGCGTCACTAAAGATGAAGTCACTAATGATGAAATTAAGAATGCAATGTTCAATATTGGTAGTAGGAAATCACCTAGACCTGATGGGATGTCAGCACTCTTTTATCAAAAATATTGGCATATTATCGGACCCACGATCATTAAAGTTGTTAAAAGCTTATACCATTCAGGCAAAATTCTTAAACATATCATTCATGTATTACTCTTATTCCAAAACATGACAACCCAAACTCTACCAATCACTATCGACCAATAAGTCTAGTCATATAAAAAATCCTTACTGAAAGAACATAACCTATTTTGAACAAACTAATCCATCCTCTATAAGGAGTCTTTGTGGCAGACCGAGCTATTCAAGATAATATTTTAGCGCATGAAATATTTCATTCCTTTCGTGCCAAAAAAGGAAAAGAGGGATGGATTGCCATTAAACATTCAATCTATACTTGACAAATTTGGCTTCTCACCATGTTTTACTGGTTGGATTAAAGAATGCATTGAAATAGTATTTTTTCTATTTTGGTCAACAACGGACCAACTAATCTCTTTTACCCCAAAAGAGGACTAAGGTAGGGTGACCCCCTCCCACCTTTTCTTTTCATTCTAGGTGCTGAAGTACTTATGAGGAAATTATAACATGAAGGTAATTATAACAACAATCAACTCGGTTTCAAAATCACCCGTATGGTTTCAAAATTCCCTTTCTAGCTTTTGCAAATGACATCCTTATTTTTACAAAGGCAAACCAATCAGCATGTTCCAAAGTTAAAACAATCATTGAAAACTATTGCTTTATTTATGGACAATCCGTAAACTATCATAAATCAGCATTACAGACAACAACGAATACGCCAAATAATCTTGAATTACTGATTCAATCAATTTTAAATATCCCAAGCACTACGTCTCTTGAAAAATACCTAGGATGCCCTATTATAAATGGCAGAGTCAACCATGAAACGTTCCAAGATAATATTTCCATAACTACTAATCAATTATCTAAATGGAAAATGTAGAGGTAAAAATATTTCAATGAATTTTATATAATTGTTAATATTATCTAAAGCGATAGGCCTAATTGAAAGAAGCTCATTAAACAGGTATTTAATATCATAAAAGAAACCTAACTTCTCTTTCAACTCTCAGACTCTGAATCGTAGCCTCCCCTCATTCACAAGATTGACTTGAGTGTTGGAGGTAAAACGGGGGACAAGCCCCTCCTTTGGCATTTTGTCTCTATTCGTAGGGCACCAGAATGGGAATTGGATGGATCGACATTCGTCGGAGTTGCGGATTTTTATCATCGTCATCATCAATTTATTGCAGTATATATTTATGCTACCATAATTGGCGTTGTTTGTGGGAAACGAAGATGGTGATGAGACTTCAATTTCGACTGACAAAAAAAATCGAGGAGCATCTTCCGATCCCTCTAAAATATCAAGATTGTTAATTTGTTAGTAGAGCAATGTAACAAAACGACGAGCGTCTTGATGCATTATTGACGGAGGGAGTCCTCGAATCTGTATGGGAATAGTCTTGCTTTAGTCGGTAGCCCATCATGACAGATTGTCCATAGAAAGTTTTTGATGTTGGGGTAGGTATCAAGCTTCCATACCCAGGAAAAGTCATTGTTTGAGGTATTTGTTTACTTTGTGATAAGTTCAAATTTTGATTTTGCAGAAAACCAACCGTTCTTAGGGTGTGCAATATAATCTGTCAGTTACGATATTTTTCGGGATAGGGATTTCCAAAATTATGTCAACTAGTTCCCTCTTAAGAACAAGGTTTGGTTTAGTTTTATTCCATTTTTTATCGGTATAAACTCACTTACTATCGTTGAAGGGGTAATAATTATGTTTGGTAAAGTATCTTCCGCAAGATTTAACCCGAAGTCCCATTTATCTGTCCAAAATTTAATGGCCTTTCCATCCCCAATACCATTGAAGGCCTGACTGAAATTATGGTCGTAGTTTGAGTAATTGTGCCCATTGCCAAGAATGGTTTTTCTGTTCTAATTTTGGAGTATATTTGTATTTTGTAGATATTTCTCGTTCATATTAATCTTAACCCAAATGTTATTTGGTTCAACAAAAAATTTCCATATTAACTTCATTTATAGAGCTTTATTCATGTCTTGAGTTTTCCTAATACCAATTCCACCATTTGGTTTATTTTTACAAATTTTATCCCATCCTATTAAAGGTTTTTACATGTGGTATTTTTTCCAAAGGAATTTTTTTATTAATCTTATCTAATTCTTTATGAATGGATGTCGGTAGCATGAAACATTGCATGGTATAATTTGGTTTAGGAACAATGTTTGATTTCATAAGCTTCGCTCTTCCTTCAAGAGAAATAGAACTCATTTTATGTGGTAGCATAAATCTGTACCACAATAAATTGATGATGACGACGATGAAAATCCACAACTCCTATGAACGTCGATCCATCTAATCCCAATTCCGGTGCCCTGCGAACAGAGACAAAAGGCCAAAGGTGGAGCTTATCCCCCGTTTCACCTCTGATGCTTAAGTCAGTCTTGTGAATGAGGGGAAGCTAGGGTTTCAGAGTCTGAGAGTTGAATGAGAAGCTAGGTTTCTTTTAGGATATTAAATACCTTCTTAATGGGCTTCTTTCAATTAGGCCCATCGTTTTAGATATTATTAACAATTATATAAAATTGATTGAAATATTTTTACCTCCACAAATGCCCCTCAGGTTCCTTAAGCACCAATCGTGGTTGAGGAAGCTGGCCGTTGTAATATTTCATCCGGAGCGAGCTTATATGTTGCCCATCATTACTTTACATAGTGACTTGCACTATTTGTGCTTTCTTGGTTCGTCAGTCTGGTATGCTCAACTCTTTATTGCTTACCCTAACAACTTGGGTCAGGTTGTACCTTGAATCTCTTCTAGGTTGACAGTCGATGTCTTTTTGATTTCATATCACTTGGGAACTATCATCTTGTGCTTTTTTGCCCTTAGGCTAATATAGAAGTCATCAACTTGTACTTTTCGTAGTGTGGCAACTTGTTCAGCCTTTGTATCTTAGTAGCTTGTGCTTCACATAGCGTTGTAACAAGCGTGAAAGCTAGTGCAATTTCTCATAGCATTGCAGCTAGCGTGAAAGCTAGTGCAATTTCTCATAGCATTGCAGCTAGCGTATAAGCTAGTGCAATTTCTCATAGCGTTGCAGCTAGCATGAAAGCCAGTGTAATTTCTCATAGCGTTGCAGCTAGCGTGAAAGCTAGTGCAATTTCTCATAGAGTTGTAGCTAGTGTGAAAGCTAGTGCAATTTTGGTTTCTAAGCAGCATGTGCTTTAGCATACATGGCAGGCTGTGCCGTTGTGGCCCATAGGCTAATAGAAATAAGACTAATGGCAGCTCGTGACCTTTTGGCCCGTAGGCTAATAGAATAAGATGGCAGCTCGTGCCCCTGCGGCCTGTAGGCTAATAGAATAAGATGACACCTTGTTCCCTTGCGGCCCATAGGCTAATGCCATAAGATGGAAGCTCGTTCCCCTGTGTCCTGTAGGCTAATAGAATAAGATGATAGCTCGTGCCCCTGTGGCTCGTAGGCTAATAGAATAAGATGACAACTCGTGGCTTTGCGGCTCGTAGGCTAATAGAATAAGATAACAGCTCGTGCCCCTGCGGCTCATAGGCTAACAGAATAAGATGGCAGCTCGTGCCTCTACGGCCCGTAGGCTAACAGAATAAGATGGCAGCTCGTGCCCTTGCGGCCCGCAGGCTTGTTGTTTCGTACAACATGTGATATGTTTCAGATAATATGATGATTTATCATGAATTTCAGAGAAAGAGTTGAAAACTTAGCTGTCGAGTTCTCTTTTGTTGGCCATTGTCGTTGTCAAATCATCCCATTAGAGCTTTAGTTTCCACAAACCTTAATTTATCGTTGCGGTTGTCAGTCTTTCATAAGTTGCGTTTGGATCTTACTTCCAAGGAATTGACAATTTTTATTGAGAAGATGTAATGTCTCACTTTAATTAGCGATTTGCTCCCAAATTTGTATCAACATGACATAAACACGTAATAATTATATAAATTATTTTAAATATACAATTTGCAAAAAATGTTTTTTTTTATACAGGCAAACAGAAGGTATCCTTACAAAGAAGAATGAATACCTAAATCATCACAACGGATGATTTTTACAAAAGATTTACAAGCTGCTAAAATATTGGAGCTCGAATGTAAACTCTGAACTCGGTATCGCTTCAACTGCTCACGGCCAAGAGTGGGCGAAAGATAATCCGCAATTGTGTTGCGTAGAAGAACAGGGGAAATGTGCATAGTAGCCATAAAATATGCGGCTTTGTTGGACTCTCTGTAGCAATGATGAACCTGGAAGGTTTCCAATGTGGGTAGAACCATTATGTGTAACTGATGCAGCAAAATTTAGTTTTATCCAATTACTTGGTGGCTTGCGCCAAATAGAAAATTGCCTAGAATGTTTACTTTTATGGGTGGAAGACTGTTGCGGAGAGATAGATGAGATCCATTCTTTGTAGGAAATATAAGTATTGTGAACCGTGTTTTGAAGTATAAGAGGAATTTTTCTAAAAATTATGGAATTACGATGTTTCCAAATGTTCCACCAAAGAAAAAGTACGGGAACAATATCTCGATTTTGAGCGTGAAAAAATTCCATATTAGACCAAAAATCATTTTTGGAATTAAAACTATAAGTCTGACCAATAAGAGTTTGGAGTAATTGTAAGCAATGTAAAGTGAAAGGACATCCAAAAAATAAATGGTTGGACAACTACTAACTTGCAGGGTGGTCGTTGACAACAATCTCTCTCATTAGCTAGTATTCTTAACTTACAAGTTACCCGCTCTATGGAAAAATATCTTGGCATACCCATCATTAGGGGAAGAGTTAAAAATAAGATGTTCTCTTACGCAATTTCAAAACTAAAAAAACAATTGGGAAAATGGAAAGCAAACACCTTATCTCAAGTCGGTAGAACAACGTTAATCCGTTCTACACTTCTGTCTAAAATGAATTACTTAATGCAGAGCTTCCTCCTTCCTAAAGGCATCTGTCTTGAGATTGATCAAATTAATAAGAATTTCTTTTGGAACCATTCAACATCGAACTATCACTCACTCATTAGTTGGGATAACATTTGTCAACCTAAATGTGTGGGGGGTCTTGATTTTGACCATGCATACAATATTAATATTGCTATGCAAATGAAACTGCTATGGAAATTGATTTCGGATCCATACTGTTTATGGGTGACGTGGCCGAAATATGCAATGCAAATATCGTTGAATGGCCTAGTCAAAGTAAAAGTCCTAACAACCTACTAAACAGATGTATAGTAAGCAAGTAAGGGTCGAATCCATAGGGAAGATCTGATGAAGTATGCAATTATGATTAACAAGTAACAAGGAAGGGGGGGGGGGGGGGGGTTTGGTTATCAAACAGAGCGAAGTAAACAGGTTTAGTTGACTTGAGAATATGATTGGGGAAGAAGTTCCACTAGAACGAGATCCACAATACAGAGATATAATTTGATCACCGAAATCTATTAAATCCAAGTTCTTTATCTATTCTTATAGTTGTTCTCACCCTGATCTTGATTAACTACCAATTCAGACAGTTGTTGATAGTACTTACTACAATATCAATGGAAGAAAACCTTACCACTAATAAAGCAATAGCAATGCACACAAGGATATATGATACATGCAAATAGAAGAAAACCTTACTACTTAACATGCAAATGATTCTCACTCACAATTGCGCACTCGTATTCCACTATATGCAACAATTATGTTTGCTACTAGATATGCACTTGTATTCCACTATATGCAAACGCTAGCAATGGATAAATAGTATTCAACCTAGTTTATCAGGCTATGAAGAATAACAATGAATCAATATTCAATATAACCAAGAGAATCAAACCAACACATATAAGAATAGGAACAAGGGATAGAAATCTCACAAACAATTCAACTGTATTGCTTCAAACGTCTAGTAGAACAAGGGGAAATTAGTGCTCCATTCAGATGTAAATGAAACCCTAATGAGAAAAACAACGATAATGATGAAAGTAAAAGTGTCAAAAAGTTCTCTTGCCTCTTAACCTAGAAAGAGGTCTTAAATAGGCTTAGGAAATAAGTTTAACCTAATTAAAATAGCAAGGGAAATAAAATACTAGAAATAAGAAAGTCTGAAAATGCATAAAAGGAAATAATGTCTTCTGCTGGCCGCGAGGCGTGACGTGCCTACCGCGGGGCGATGAGATCCACCGCGGGGCGTCAGTTCCTTCTCTGAGATCCACCGCCGGGTCGCAGTGGCTCTGGCGCGGGGCGGTGACACTCGCCCAATCCTCTATTCAACTCTTCTTCTCTTCTGCTCTTCATTACTACCAAGTGTTGGTAGTCTTCTCCAATTAATCTCCAGCAGATCCTCATCCATCTTCATCATCTCCATCTAAGCTGTAAATCCTTGGATATCTTCAATTCTCTCCACATCTTCTGGATTACAGACTTAGCCTCAAATCTTATCATAAACTCCTCCAAATAATGTTAATAGTTGCTAGTAAAGGTGCATGAAATGGCACCTATCAAATTCCCCCATACTTAGACCTTTACTCGTCCCGAGTAAGCTAATGATAAACCTACTCTCTCAATCAAACACCAAGGTCTCAGGAAGTACAAGAAAATATGACACCAGCAACTACAACATCTCAACAATCAGCTCCAGACAACCAAAACAAGTGATGCAAAGATTATTCTAATCCTAACTCCAATCTAACTCCTTATCGCTCCAGAGTGGCCTACCCGAGTTGATGTGAATCCCTCACATCTTGAACCAAGCATGGAAGCCAAGCCAATGCTAACTCAAGATCTGGCACCAAAACGCATCACTCGGTCTAAGGCCAAAGAACTACAACAACTTCTCGACGTGGGCCTCCTCTCCACACGACTTGGGGCCGAGCATGACAAAGGCCCTTTTGTCATCTTGAAGGCCGAAGGAAACCAGCCCAAACCAAGCACATGAAGAAGCAATTTCAGCCATGTGAAGCCGTGTGGAAATGGTGTGAAAGCCGTGTGGAAATTTGAAGAGTTATGCATTTGGTGCATTCACCTAGTTGTCTTAAACACTTGCTTTCATTTTGCATTTAATCTTAGTCTTTTCCAATGCATCTAGTACATGCATTCCAACCCTTGATATCCCTATTGGGACGTGGAGAGTTGGCTTTAATTGCCTTGCTTTTGCTTTCGGTTTTGGCTATATAAAGCCTTGTAATCCTTGATGTAAAACTCAACTTTTGATCAATCCAATTCACTCCTTTGAGAGCATTTGATCCAGAAGTTCACCCTTGGTTCATGAGTCATATTGAACCCTTATCTATCCCTCTTCAACCTTGGTGAGTCATATCCTTGGTTGAGCCCCACGGTTCTCTCTTAGTGGTGCGTCATATCCACCTAGGGCAGCCGATATCCTCCACCACCACCACGCCTCACTCCAGCCACCACCACCACTCAGTAACACCCCCATTGGGCCCTCCAAAGCCGCCATCTCCGCCGCAGAAAGAACCATCCTCAAGAAGGCTGCCTTCCTTCTTGCCGCTTGCTCCCTTTGGCGACACCTTCCGCTAGGGCAAGCCAATTCTCCCACCACCGTCACAACCTGCTCCGACCACCACCACCACTCTCTTCCACTCCCATTGTGCCAACATATTGCCCCAGAACCGTCGCAGAAGTCGCCGCCCTCAAGGAGAACGCCGGTCCACTTCTTCACCTTCTCCGGTTGTCGTTGCCTCCAAATTGTGGATCAAACCTTGCACCGCTCCCAATCCGATCAAGGGTCTATCAAGTGGTATCAGAGCCACGTAAGGTTTGGTCATCTAAACTGATTTTTCTTTAGTCCAAGATCGAGTTTTGAATGACAAGTTTCAATTGGCCCTAAAACTGGAATTTATTTGGTTGTTGTCCGATTGCTTTGCTTGCCTCTTTGAGTTCTGATTTTTTTTGTCTTGATTCAGCCGAAACTTGACCCTTCATTTCAACTTCTTTCTTGATTACTTCGTGCATTACTTGCTTGTTCATTTGTTGCATAAATCAAGTGAAGGCATTCGGGGTTAAGGGAAAAGAAAATTTTGGTTGTAAATTGAAAAGTCAAGTGCAAAATCAGAAAATTGTTGAAAATTGTGATTCAAATTTGTGTAGTTTTGGCTCAGAAAAACCCGGTCTAAAAAGGAGAGACCTTAGAAAAATTGAGCCGCTCTTGGAAGAACACTCGAGAAAAACCCGGTCTAAAAAGGAGAGGCCATAAGAAAAAAAGCGAGTTGACCAAGAGCAAATTCTTTCAAAAGATAGTGAAGTGTAATCGTGTTTGCATCTTAGTACCTTATCCGCACTTCACTTGTTGCAACTTATTGAACATTTGAGTATTGTACTTCTTTGAACCTTCCCTTGTCTTAGCTAGCTCGTAACCCTAAGTGAACTTGTTATTCTTGCTTGCCTTGTACTTGGAAAATTCAGTTTTGGACCCCTAACGTGTGCCGGATCCACTTGTGGGATTCCTAGTCGTTTTGTTTGTGTTGCCTTGGTTTGTAGCTCACGATCATGGTGGACGACAATCGGAGTTCCTCCCATTCGCCTTCGATGAACCAAGAAGGTGCCCATGCCAATGACTCCATCATGGAGGCCATGGCACAACTTGGTGCTCAACTAGCAAGTTCTCAACGAGAGGCCATAGCACAACTTAGTGCTCAAATAGCAAGTTCTCAACAAGACAACCAAGCCAACCTAAGAAGACTTGAAGCGCGAATGGATGCCACTGATAGCAAGATGGTGGACGTGACACGGTTGTGTGGGGCCTTCCAACCCTCTCTCTTGGAAGGTAACTCCTCTCACGCCATGCCTAGGGACATGACCTTCCCTAATCTTCAAGGCATCAACCCGTCGACCGCCCCGGCACTCACTCTCTCTAGTGCCCATCTAGGTATGAGTTCCACCTATACTCCTCCTATTGTTACACAATATACTACCATGCCGCCTGTGGTCCCTAACATTTTAGGGCAAGACGCAAGGCTTTTCAATGAGGAGGTGCAAGAGGTTCAAGGACACCTAGGGGCCAATGCAGGGTATGTGGCGCCCTTGACCCAGCCCATACGGATCATCAACGGCCAAAGGCAAGGATACGGCAATAGGTTTGCAAGGGAACAAGGCTGTGGGCGTGGGCACCAACAAGAGCCCTATTTTCAAGGTTTTCAACCCCAAGGTGCTCATGGCTATGAGCAAGATCGTGTGAGGCTCCCTAACACCAAGCTTGAAATAGAGAAGTTTGGGAGCACGACTGACCCTGAGGAGTGCCTAACTTGGCTAAGCAAGACGGAGCAAGTCTTTGACTTCCTCAACTACACCGAAGCCCAACGTGTGGCCGTGGCTAGCATCAAGTTTGAAGGGTTTGCGGATCAATGGTGGACTGAAGAGAAGGCGGAGAGAGCTCGAAATGATTACCCTCCTATTGAAACATGGAACGAGCTCAAGGATGCCATCAAGTTCAGATTTGTGTCTACCAACTTTTCAGCCAGGATCCATGAGAGGCTTGAACAACTCAAGCAAGGCACTCGTACTCCCGATGAGTATTACAAGGATTTGAGGACTCTTTTGTTTAGAACGGAAATCAAGTTTCCGGATGAGTATGTCATTTCTAAATTTGTTGAAAACTTGAATTCTGACCTCAAATCTATTGTGTCTATGCAACACTTTGCTAGGGGAACTACGGTGGAAGAAGTGCTTCACTACACAAACCATGTGTATAGGAACTTGCCTACCAAGAAGAGCCATCCTACAAGCTCACGGCCATGGAGCAATCAAGGCGCCAATACGCCCACTTCAAGGCCATGGAACAACTCAAGCTCCGGCGCACCAAGCTACCCTCCCCGACGCCAAGAGTCAAGGACGGATGCCACACCGATGCAGCCAAGACATGATCCATCTAGGGTTCCCCAAGGACAAAGAAGAGATGGCGAGCGCCACTCTAGTGATATCAAGTGCTTGGGCCGTGGGCACATGGCCAATGCATGCCCTTCTCGGCGCCAAGTGTTGCTCTCCACGGTGGGGGACTACTATTCGGATGAGGAGCAAGAGGAAGAGCCCACCAAGGAAGAGAATGAGGACGAGGAGCTCCATGTACAAGTTGAATTCCAAGGAGAGTGCTTTGTGGTGAAAAGAACTCTCATGACCAATGAAGATCCTACACCTCCAAATCAAAGGGAAACAATCTTCCATTCACGGTGCCTCATTCAAGGTAAAATCTGCAATTTGATTATTGATGGAGGCTCATGTTGCAATCTCATAGACCAAGAGGTGGTCAAAGGGTTTGCCCTCAACACTACTCCTCATAAGCAACCTTACACTCTTTGTTGGCTTAATTCTAACACACCTCTTAAGGTTTCTGAACAAGCTAAGATTAAGTTCTCCATAGGAGGGTATGAGGATGAGGTTATTTGTGATGTTCTTCCTATGACAGATTGCCACATACTTTTGGGACGACCTTGGCAATATGACTGTGGGGTCATTCACCAAGGGGTGTCTAATGAGTACTCTTTTCACCTCAATGGCAAGCGGATCACGTTGCATCCCTTAGCTCCACATGAGATCATGGCTGACCACATAGCCAATGAGCAAAGAAAGCAGATGCTCCTTACCAAGCCAAGAGAAGTTCGAAAGGCAATCCAGGGAAGTCAAGTTTGCCTTTTGATTATTTATAAAGATGTGCTTTTCTCAACTCAAGATCTAGATGCTTTGCCCTCATCTATTGCTTTGCTTTTGCAGGAGTTCGAAGACCTTTTCCAAGATGAGGTGCCGGCTGGACTCCCACCGATTAGAGGAATAGAGCATCAACTAGATTTTGTGCCTGGAGCTTCCATCCCCAACAAGGCAGCCTATAGAGCCAACCCCATGGAAACACAAGAACTACAAAAATAGGTTGTTGAGCTTCTAAACAAAGGCTATGTGCGTGAAAGTTTGAGTCCTTGCTCGGTTCCCGTCATCTTAGTTCCTAAGAAAGATGGATCTTGGAGAATGTGTGTGGATTGTAGGGCTATAAACGACATCACTATCAAGTATAGGCATCCTATACCTAGACTTGATGATATGTTGGATGAGCTCTATGGTGCTAGTATATTCTCCAAGATAGACTTGAAAAGTGGCTATCACCAAATAAGAATGAAAGAAGGTGATGAATGGAAAACTGCCTTCAAAACCAAATATGATTTATATGAATGGTTAATCATGCCATTTGGGCTAACAAATGCGCCTAGCACTTTGAGGCTAATGAACCATGTGCTTAGGGCTTTCTTAGGCAAGTTTGTGGTTGTATATTTTGATGATATCCTTGTTTATAGCCATAACTTGAAAGATCATGCTAAACACTTGAGATTGGTACTTGAGGTCCTTAGGAAAGAAAAGCTTTATGCAAACTTCAAGAAATGTCACTTTTGTTTGGATCATGTGGTTTTTCTTGGGTTTGTAGTGAGCAAGGAAGGACTCAAGGTGGACCAAGAGAAGATCAAGGCCATACAAGAGTGGCCGGTGCCCGTGAGCATGACCCAAGTAAGGAGCTTCTTGGGCCTCATCGGATTCTATCGCCGGTTTGTGAGAGAATTCAGCTCCCTTGCTTCGCCTCTCACTGATTTGACAAAGAAGAATGTCCATTTCCAATGGGGGCCCAAGCAAGAGGAGGCATTCAACACCCTTAAAGCCAAGCTCACACAAGCCCCTCTCCTAGCCTTGCCGGATTTCTCAAGCACCTTTGAGATTGAATGTGACGCTTCGGGAGTGGGACTGGGAGGCGTGCTCATGCAAGGAGGAAGGCCCATTGCCTACTTTAGTGAGAAGTTGAATGAGGCTGAGCTCAAGTATCCCACCTATGACAAAGAGCTTCTCGCTTTGATAAGATGCCTCGAGGTATGGCAACACTACCTCCTCCCTAAGGAATTTGTGATTCATTCTGACCATGAGGCTTTGAAATACCTCAAGGGCCAACATAAGTTGATGAAGCGCCACGCCAAATGGGTTGAATTCATTGAGTCTTTCCCTTATGTGATCAAACACAAGAAGGGAAAGGACAATGTTGTGGCGGACGCTTTGTCTCGAAGGTATGCCCTCATCACTTCTTTGGATGCTAGAATGTTGGGCTTTGCTTTCATTAAGGAACTATATGTCTTGGACGAGGCTTTCAAAGACATATTTGAGGCATGTAGTTCTTTGGGAAGCAAAGATCAATATTATTTGCACGAGGGATACCTTATGAGGAAAGATAGATTGTGCATACCTAGTGGTTCAACTAGGAAATTGCTTGTGCAAGAAGCACATGGAGGTGGCCTCATGGGTCACTTCGGCGTTGCTAAGACGTTGCATGCCTTGAGGGAACATTTCTTCTGGCTGCATATGCTTAGGGACGTCGAACGTTTGTGTGCTTCGTGTGCCACTTGTGTTCAAGCTAAGTCCAAGATGAACCCTCATGGTTTGTACATGCCTTTGCCCATTCCCCAACAACCTTGGGAAGACCTATCCATGGACTTTGTTTTGGGTCTTCCTAGGACCAAAAGGGGAAAGGATTCTATATTTGTAGTTGTGGATCGGTTGAGCAAAATGGCACACTTCATTGCGTGTCACAAAACCGATGATGCAACTAATGTGGTTAATCTCTTCTTTGACTTTGTGGTTCACTTGCATGGGATTCCAAAGTCCATAGTGTCGGATAGGGACGTCAAGTTCCTTAGTCACTTTTGGAAAACCTTGTGGGCCAAGTTGGGTACCAAGCTTCTCTACTCAACCACTTGCCACCCCCAAACTGATGGGCAAACGGAAGTGGTTAATAGGACGCTTGGCACCTTACTTCGTGTTGTGCTTAAGACTAACCTCCGCAGGTGGGAAGAATGCCTCCCTTTCATAGAGTTTGCCTACAACCGCTCCACACATTCCGCCACCAAGAAGTCTCCTTTTGAAGTGGCCTATGGTAAGAACCCTACTACTCCCTTAGATCTTGTTGCTCACCCCATTGTTGCTTCTCTTAGCAAAGAAGGCCAGGAACTAGCGGAGTATGTCAAAAGGATGCATGAAGAAACTCGGAGGCAGCTGGAGAAGCGCACGGCCCAATATGAGAAGCAAGCAAACAAAGGCCGCAAGGAGTTGATTTTCGAGCCCGGTGACTTGGTATGGGTGTACCTCCGCAAGGAAAGGTTTCCCCTACAACGAAACTCCAAGTTGAAGCCTAGGGCGGAAGGACCATTCCAAGTGCTCAAGCGGATTAACAACAATGCATACAAGATAGAATTGCCGTCCACCTATGGAGTGCATGACACCTTCAATGTGTCGGATTTGAAGCCCTACTTGGCGCAAGATGAGGAGGACACCCTAGCTGAAGATTCGTGGTCGAATCCTCTCCAAGAGGGGGAGGATGATGTGAATCCCTCACATCTTGAACCAAGCATGGAAGCCAAGCCAATGCTAACTCAAGATCCGGCACCAAAACGCATCACTCGGTCTAAGGCCAAAGAACTACAACAACTTCTCGACGTGGGCCTCCTCTCCACACGACTTGGGGCCGAGCATGACAAAGGCCCTTTTGTCATCTTGAAGGCCGAAGGAAACCAGCCCAAACCAAGCACATGAAGAAGCAATTTCAGCCATGTGAAGCCATGTGGAAATGGTGTGAAAGCCGTGTGGAAATTTGAAGAGTTATGCATTTGGTGCATTCACCTAGTTGTCTTAAACACTTGCTTTCATTTTGCATTTAATCTTAGTCTTTTCCAATGCATCTAGTACATGCATTCCAACCCTTGATATCCCTCTTGGGACGTGGAGAGTTGGCTTTAATTGCCTTGCTTTTGCTTTCGGTTTTGGCTATATAAAGCCTTGTAATCCTTGATGTAAAACTCAACTTTTGATCAATCCAATTCACTCCTTTGAGAGCATTTGATCCAGAAGTTCACCCTTGGTTCATGAGTCATATTGAACCCTTATCTATCCCTCTTCAACCTTGGTGAGTCATATCCTTGGTTGCGCCCCACGGTTCTCTCTTGGTGGTGCATCATATCCACCTAGGGCAGCCGATATCCTCCACCACCACCATGCCTCACTCCAGCCACCACCACCACTCAGTAACACCCCCATTGGGCCCTCCAAAGCCGCCATCTCCACCACAGAAAGAACCATCCTCAAGAAGGCCGCCTTCCTTCTTGCCGCTTGCTTCCTTTGGCGACACCTTCCGCTAGGGCAAGCCAATTCTCCCACCACCGTCACAACCTGCTCTGACCACCACCACCACTCTCTTCCACTCCCATTGTGCCAATATATTGCCCCAGAACCGTCGCAGAAGTCGCCGCCCTCAAGGAGAACGCCGGTCCACTTCTTCACCTTCTCCGGTTGTCGTTGCCTCCAAATTGTGGATCAAACCTTGCACCGCTCCCAATCCGATCAAGGGTCTATCACGAGTCCTCCTTATGAATCCTCTTCTTGTGACGCCAGCCTCCAGAATGATCCTAAAATCACTCCTTTTTCTTTACGCTCATTTTGCCCAGGCGCCCTCTCGGGTTTTCACCTAGCCACTCATTTCATTTTGCTAGATGTCTCACAAATACTCGCATCACTCCAGTCCAATTTTGCACCGGTCTATACTAGTCGGACTACCTGCTTCTTACCTGAACCGCCCTTTCAGGTTTTCAGCTCATCCTAGGATTTTAATTGCCTTTTTCACATCTTTTTGGCTTTTTTTTTGTTTTTTTTTGTTTTTGTTTTGAAAGGAATACTTGAATGAAAATTACAGAAAACAAAGCTATGTACACTAGCTAGATAGATAGCACAGTCTAAATCCCTCCCCCATACTTAAACTGAACATTGTCCTCAATGTAGAAAAGAGAACAGCAAATGAGATAGGGGAAAGAGAAATAAACTCACTGTGGGCCGGATGGTGGTGGTGGTGGGAACCTCCCAAAGTAGTCCCTCATATGAGCGTCCATAGCGTCCAGACGCTCATCTATATCAGCACGGAACTGGGTCTGCCAAGTCTGCAGACCGGTCTCTACTCGGGTGTTCCAGTGAGTCTGCTGCACCGAGAATGCATCAAATCTTGCGTACAACTCCTGCCAAGGTGTGGCAGGACCATAAGAAGACGAAGGTGCATCATACTGAGTAGGCAGAGGTGCATCCTCACCCACAGAATCAACAGCAGCAGCATCAACACCAGCACTAGGGCCCTCTCCAAACGGACCCGAAGGAGCAGCAGCAGGGGTAGCATCAGCCATAATTCTGCCATCACTGGGAATCCACCAATCCGCAAATGAAGGGGAATAAGTAAAAACCCGAGGAAGAATCAGAATATGACCATCATATGAAGACCAAACTAAATCACCATCCCTGCCCAATGGCTTCAGCATCGAGCACACTCTCATGTGTGCCATGTCATACACTGCATGAGCAACATGCCGAGGAATACGATCGGTGGCAATAATCTCAGCACAAAGAAGGGTGATCAAACCACCCCCACAGATATCACGTGGCTCACCATCTCGAATCCTCTTCAAGGAGCTCAGAAACAAACTAGCCCAACACGGGGTGTACGTGACAATAGACAAGATGCTCAAAAACCACTGGAAATCCTTCAAAGGGACCTTACCATCATCAGCATGGCCAAAGAAATCTCTCATCAACACCTTATGGATCAACCTTAAGCAAGGGTGCACCAACTTCGAATAAACTTCCTGACCCTTCTTGAACTTCCTGTGCGTGGCAGCCTCCCAAAACTCCATCATATCCGTCTCAATCAGACCACCAGACCACCCATCAGACGGTTCTTGTGTAATGCCCAGGGCACCATGAATCTCCTCAGCAGACAAAGCATACTCACGACCATTGTACGTGAACGTGATCTTCGTCAACCTCTTGTCGGTGGAACCATCAGAATACCTCTTAACATAGGCAATGAACTGGTAGCATAGCTCGGGGTAAGCATTAGCGGACTTGTTCAGGAAGGTCCCCAGGCCACACTCTGCTAAACAAAGGGATATACACTCCAACATACCAAACTCAATCAACGTCGGCTTGTCAAAGAATTTAGTAGCCAACACCTTCCTCTCCTTCACAACGTTATACACCTCATTCTCATCCCTCGTAGAGACTTGCTTCCTACCTCTAGGTGCCATAAGTAATGAATTGAGATGCTCAAAACAAAGGGCGACCAAAGAGGACTTACAAACGAGCGAAAAACACATAGCCTGGTAGTCTCGCCGTGGGGCGGTGAATGAGTCACCGGGTCGCGGTGAGATAATTGGGCCTTCTCGCCGGATTGCGGTGGGGGTCGCCGCGGAGCGGTGACTGGCGACGTGAGGCGGGGCGATGCGAGGCGTTGGGGTTGTGTTTGGCTCGGTTGTGAGGCTAGACTCCAAATTGGGCAAAGGAACTCAAGGTTTAAAGTTATTAGAGGCTAGAATCGGATCAAGAACGAGAGGGAAGTGTGGGAAAATGGGGGGTTTGGCTTGGAGAGCGGAGGCTAGGTTAGGGAAAGTGAAAGGGAAGAAGGGTTGATGGGCCGGTCATGTACAAGGCCCAAAGAGACACTTGGCCCAAAAGGGGGCCCAATCCGTCAAATCCTTTTGTAACAATTTTTTTTTTCAATTTTTTCTCCCCGTTTAAGGTTTTTTCGGGACCCTTTATTTTTATTTTATTTTTTCGGAGTTGAGAAGGGTATACCAGACAGTCGCCGCGGGGCGGTGGACGTCGCCGCGGGGCGGTGAACAAGCTAGGAAAACACGTCTCTTCTCCATTTACTTTCGTACCTGAAATGTTAGTGACAGGCGAATGAAACAAAGCAAACGAAACTACGAAATTAATCTAAGAGAAAAGAAAAATTAAGGAAAACTACCTCGGGTTGCCTCCCGGACAGCGCCTTAGTTAACGTCGTTGGCTCGACGTACTTCAAATCAATCACCACCTAGAATAGGATCCTTTCGGAATCCTCTTACTTAACTCTTCCTGCTGGAACTTCTCATGGAAAGGCTTGGACCATAGACCATGTTCCCTCTTAGCCAATGACTCCATGATTGCTGCCTTTGGAGCATCTCCCCCATACTTAGAGCGATGTGGGGGCCGATATGGCTCAACCTGATCACGCTGCACGACACTAGATGAAGGCTTACAACCTTGTATGGTTAGTACAGGGGGCAAGTGCCCAAATTAGAGGGAATATGATCTCCTATGTCATCAAATAAGACATCATACTCAAGCAAATCAAAAGGTTCAGCAACAGCAGAGTATACAACTATGGTCTCCACTACACTAGTCTTAACATTTTCCTGAATAGGATCATCAATATCACTAATGCAACAAAGGGAAGGCAATTCGATGGAGTTGACCTTATGAATATTATGCTAAAAAATTATTCCATCGAATTCCATAGTCAAAGTTCCACTATCCACATCAATCTTCGTCATGGATGTTTTCATAAAAGGTCGTCCTAACATAACAGGAGCAACCTGCCCATCATAATAGTCCATATCCATAACAAAGAAATCAGCAGGGAAAATTAACGGGCCAATTTTAACAAGAATATCTTCCACAACACCCTTAGAAGGCACACAAGAACCATCAGCAAGTTGAATCACAATATTGGTATCATGCAAAGGTCCTACTCCTAAATCCTCAATCAATGAATAAGGCAAAACATTAATAGAGGCACCCAAGTCTAGCAAGGCTTTCTCAAATCGATGCTCACCTATAGCAATAGGGATAGTGAACGTACCTGGATCCTTGCACTTCTCAGGCATATGCCTTTGAAATACTGCCGAGACATGTTCACCAACCGGAACCTTCTTCTGGACCTTCAGCTTTTGTGTCCTTTTAACGGTGCACAGCTCCTTCAAAAACTTGGCATATCGAGGAACAACCTTAATAAGCTTGAGAAGGGGGATGTTCACCTCACAGTTTCGGAACGTCTCGAAAAGATCACTGTCGTCGGCGACCCTTCTAGCCTTTAGCGCCTCGGGAAAAGGTGCTGGTGGCTTCTCAGAACCGAGAGGGGGAAAAACTGGACTAACATAATTATCAACACAGACCTCTTCAGCGGAGTTGGGATGTTGGACGTCGGGTCACGGTGGTCTCACCGCGGGGCGGTGGTCATCGCCGCGGGGCGTCAGATGTGAGGAGGGATTACTGGGACTCACCGCTGGGTCGCGGTGAGTGTCGCCACGGGGCGGTGACTGGCACTCTTCTTTACTGGTCTCAGACCCAATTCGCCGCCGGGTCGCGGTGGGGTCCACCGCGGGGCGGTCACCGAAATTCTCCGTCTCAATTTCGCACTCCTCTTCAGCAATAGGAGGAACGACCAGTTGCTTATCACTTCTGAGGGTGATGGCACTCACATTTTCCCTCGGATTCACTGTAGTCTGAGACGGCAAGGAATTTGATGTTCTCTGGTCAATCTTTGTCACAACATCAGCCAATTGGCCAATCTGCCTCTCCATATTCTTTATGCTTGATTCAGTAGTCTGTACATGAGTGGCGAAGTGCTGAGTCAAGGTTTTGAGCATCTCTTCAGTAGTAGCACCAGAGTTTTGGCCTTGGGGCCTCTGTTGGTATGGGACTCTTTGCTGGTATTGCTGTTGTATGGGCTGTTGACCACCTTGTGGGTCGCTCCATCTGAAACCTGGGTGGTCTCGCCCTCTCGGATTATAGTTGGGTTGTCCATCAAAACGTGGTCTAGGGGGTCCATAACCTCCTACAACATTCACTTCAACAGTACCTTCTTCCTGTAGCTGAGGAAAAGCATCAGAAGGGTGGAATTGATCATAGCAAATCCCACATGCTTTGACTTGTTGAGGAGTGTTTTGGTTCGCCATTCTCTTCACCATCTCCTTCAACTCAGCTAACTCATTCAGCACAGGGCTAGATCCTGCAGGAGTCACAACATTGACTACTTTTCTCTGGTACGTCCTACCAAAGCTCCTGGTACTCTCACTCATCTCCTGAAATCTTGCCATGGCTGCGTCCGGTGTCAGATTAAGAATGATCCCACCACATGCAGCGTCAACCATCCTTCTCTCTTGATCTAGCAGACCATTGTGTAAGTAGAGAACAAGATCCTGTTTGGCATATCCGTGGAACGGACAGCTAGAGCAAAGCCTCTTGTACCGCTCAAGATAGTCATATAGCGTCTCATCAGCACTCTGCTCAATGTTAGCAATTGCCTTTTTCAAAGCAGTCGCCTTCTTTGTTGGGAAGTACTTGTCAAGAAACGTCTTGTGCAGTTTAGTCCAGGAATCTATGGTCCTTGGCGACAAGTGATAATACCAGTCGCTAGCAGAGTCTAGCAAAGAAAAACCAAAGGCTCTCATCTTGATTTGATCCTCCGTCACATTCCTTGGCTTCATAGTCATGCAGACATTGTGGAATTTACCCGGATGAGATATTGGGTCCTCTCCACTCAAACCATGGAATTTCAGGAGATAAGCAACTACTCTAGATTTTAGCTCAAAGTTCACCCCTTCGTCAAGTGCAGGGATGACGACAGCCAAGGGGGGTTGTGCCCCAATATTCGGCTCAGTAAGCTCTCTCAGAGTTTCGGCCATTGTAGCAGGAGGGATGTCCACTGGCTCAACTGTTTCAACCTCTTCTTCTTCTTCTCCTTGATCGCGTAGGTTCGCACGGAACGATCTGTCGATTTCTGGATCAAAAGCAGCTAGAGGAGAGTCAGTACTACGGGTGTTGACCATAAGATAGGTCTCCACCAAAATCAATCACAAAAACACACAACAAAACAGAAAACTTCCTCGGCAACGGCGCCAAATTTGACGTGGCCGAAATATGCAATGCAAATATCGTTGAATGGCCTAGTCAAAGTAAAAGTCCTAACAACCTACTAAACAGATGTATAGTAAGCAAGTAAGGGTCAAACCCACAGAGAAGATACGATGAAGTATGCAATTATGATTAACAAGTAACAAGGAAGGGGGGGGGTTTGGTTATCAAACAGAGCGAAGTGAACAGGTTTAGTTGACTTGAGAATATGATTGGGGAAGAAGTTCCACTAGAACGAGATCCATAATACAGAGATACAATTTGATCACCGAAATCTATTAAATCCAAGTTCTTTATCTATTCTTATAGTTGTTCTCACCCTGATCTTGATTAACTACCAATTCAGACAGTTGTTGATAGTACTTACTACAATATCAATGGAAGAAAACCTTACCACTAATAAAGCAATAGCAATGCACACAAGGATATAGGATACATGCAAATAGAAGAAAACCTTACTACTTAACATGCAAATGATTCTCACTCACAATTGCGCACTCGTATTCCACTATATGCAACAATTATGTTTGCTACTAGATATGCACTCGTATTCCACTATATGCAAACCCTAGCAATGGATAAATAGTATTCAACCTAGTTTATCAGGCTATGAAGAATAACAATGAATCAATATTCAATATAACCAAGAGAATCAAACCAACACATATAAGAATAGGAACAAGGGATAGAAATCTCACAAACAATTCAACTGTATTGCTTCAAACGTTTAGTAGAACAAGGGGAAATTAGTGCTCCATTCAGATGTAAATGAAACCCGAATGAGAAAAACAACGATAATGATGAAAGTAAAAGTGTCAAAAAGTTCTCTTGCCTCTTAACCTAGAAAGAGGTCTTAAATAGGCTTAGGAAATAAGTTTAACCTAATTAAAATAGCAAGGGAAATAAAATACTAGAAATAAGAAAGTCTGAAAATGCATAAAAGGAAATAATGTCTTCTGCTGGCCGCGAGGCGTGACGTGCCTACCGCGGGGCGTCAGTTCCTTCTCTGAGATCCACCGCCGGGTCGCGGTGGCTCTGGCGCGGGGCGGTGACACTCGCCCAGTCCTCTCTTCAGCTCTTCTTCTCTTCTGCTCTTCTTTACTACCAAGTGTTGGTAGTCTTCTCCAATTAATCTCTAGCAGATCCTCATCCATCTTCATCATCTCCAACTAAGCTGTAAATCCCTGGATATCTTCAATTCTCCCCACATCTTCTGGATTACAGACTTAGCCTCAAATCTTATCATAAACTCCTCCAAATAATGCTAATAGTTCCTAGTAAAGGTGCATGAAATGACACATATCAATGGGTTCATATCATCTCTGAAAAGTATTTAAGAAACTCTACTATTTTTACTTATAAGAAGAAAGCTTCTGATTGTTGGCAATTCTCCAGACTTTTACAGATTCGACGAGATTTTCGAAAGGGACTTTTTTTGCAACTCGGTGATGGTTCTCAATCTAACTTCTCGGAAGACCACTAGATCCCGGACTGTATCCTTTCACAGTTTGCGGGAAACCATGACCATAATACAAAAGTTTGTCAGTTCATAACCCCTGACAAAAAGTGGGATTTGGGGGCTCTTCAACAAGTTCTACCATCACATGTAATACCCAAAGTATTAAACATTTACATTACGGCATGTTATCTCCCGGATAAACTTATTTGGTATTCTTCAACAGATGGTACCTTCTCGGTTCAAAGCGCTCGCTCGTTAACTCACCCTAATTACGGTTTACCGACTTTTCCAACTTGGTTTTGGAAATTACAAATTCCTCCTAAATCAAAGAATTTCCTTTGGAAATCTTTCTCGGACTCATTACCTACAACATCGCGTCTAAATAGACATTTCTCTAGAGTTCCCTCACCGTGTGTCCTCAGTGATTTTCATATAGAGGATTCCAACCATTTATTTTTTGGATGTCCTTTCACTTTACATTGCTTACAATTACTCCAAACTCTTATTGGTCAGACTTATAGTTTCGATTCCAAAAATGATTTCTGGTCTAATATGGAATTTTTCACGCTCAAAATCGAGATATTGTTCCCGTATGTTTTCTTTGGTAGAACATTTGGAAACATCGTAATTCACTAATTTTTAGAAAAGTTCCTCTTAAACTTCAAAACACGGTTCACAATACTTATATTTCCTATAAAGAATGGATCTCATCTATCTCTCTGCAACAGTCTTCCACCCATAAAAGTAAACATTCTAGGCAATTTTCTATTTGGCGCAAGCCGCCACGTAATTGGATAAAACTAAATTTTGCTGCATCAGTTACACATAATGGTTCTACCCACATTGGAAACCTTCCAGGTTCATCATTGCTACAGAGAGTCCAACAAGGCCACAGATTTTATGGCTACTACGCACATTTCCCTTGTTATTCTATGCAACACAATTGCGGATTATCTTTCTCCCACTCTTGGCCGTGAGCAGTTGAAGCGATACCGAGTTCAGAGTTTACATTCGAGCTCTAATATTTCAGCAGATTGTAAATATTTTGTAAAAATCATCTGGTGTGATGATTTAGGTATTCATTCTTCTTTGTAAGGATACCTTCTGTTTTCCTGTATAAAAAAAACTATTTTTTGCAAATTGTATATTTAAAATAATTTATATAATTATTACGTGTTTATGTCATGTTGATACAAATTCGGGAGCAAATCACTAATTAAAGTGAGACATTACATCTTCTCAACAAAAATTATCAATCCCTTGGAAGTAAGATCCAAACGCTACCTATGAAAGACTGACAACCGCAACGATAAATTAAGGTCTGTGGAAACTAAAGCTCTAATTGGATGATTTGACAACGACAATGGCCAACAAAAGAGAACTCGACAACTAAGGTTTCAACTCTTTCTCTGAAATTCATGATAAATCATCATATTATCTTAAACATATCACATGTTGTACGAAACAACAAGCCTGTAGGCCGCAAGGGCACGAGCTGTCATCTAATTCTGTTAGCCTATGGGCCGTAGAGACACGAGCTGTCATATTATTCTGTTAGCCTATGGGCCGCAGGGGCACGAGCTGTTATCCTATTTTATTAGCCTACGAGCCGCAAAGCCACGAGGTGTCATCTTATTCTATTAGCCTACGAGCCACAGGGGCACGAGCTGTCATCTTATTCTATTAGCCTACGGGACGCAGGGGAACGAGCTTCCATCTTATGGCATTAGCCTATGGGCCGCAGGGGAACGAGTTGTCATCTTATTCTATTAGCCTACGGGCCGCAGGGGCACGAGCTGCCATCTTATTCTATTAGCCTACGGGCCAAAAGGTCACGAGCTGCCATCGGTCTTATTTCTATTAGCCTACGGGACACAACGGCACAGCCTGCCATGTATGCTAAAGCACATGCTGCTTAGAAACCAAAATTGCACTAGCTTTCACACTAGTTGCAACGCTATGAGAAATTGCACTAGCTTTCACGCTAGCTGTAACGCTATGAGAAATTACACTAGCTTTCATGCTAGCTGCAATGCTATGAGAAATTACACTAGCTTTCACGCTAGCTTTCACGCTATGAGAAATTTCACTAGCTTTCACGCTAGCTGCAATGTTATGAGAAATTGCACTAGCTTTCACGCTTGTTACAACACTATGTGAAGCACAAGCTGCTAAGATACAAAGGCTGAACAAGTTGCCACACTACGAAAAGTACAAGTTGATGTCTTCTATATTAGCATGAGGGCAAAACAGCACAAGATGATAGTTCCCAAGGGATATGAAATCAAAAAGACACCGACTGTCAACCTAGAAGAGATTCAAGGTGCAACCTGACCCAAGTTGTTAGGGTAAGCAATAAGGAGCTAAGCATACCAGACAGACGAACCAAGAAAGCACAGATAGTGCAAGTCACTATGTAAAGTAATGATGGGCAACATATAAGCTCGCTCCAGATGAAATATTACAACGGTCAGCTTCCGCAACCACGATTGGTGCTTAAGGAACCTGAGGGGCATTTGTGGAGGTAAAAATATTTCAATCAATTTTATATAATTGTTAATAATATCTAAAACGATGGGCCTAATTGAAAGAAGCACATTAAGAAGGTATTTAATATCCTAAAAGAAACCTAGCTTCTCATTCAACTCTCAGACTCTGAAACCCTAGCTTTCCCTCATTCACAAGACTGACTTGAGCATCAGAGGTGAAACGGGGGACAAGCTCCACCTTTGGCCTTTTGTCTCTGTTCGCAGGGCACCGAAATTGGGATTGGATGGATCGACGTTCATAGGAGTTGTGGATTTTCATCGTCGTCATCATCAATTTATTGTGGTACAGATTTATGCTACCATAGAAAATGAGTTCTATTTCTCTTGAAGGAAGAGCGAAGCTTATGAAATCAAACCTTGTTCCTAAACCAAATTATACCATGCAATGTTTCATGCTACCGACATCCATTCATACAGAATTAGATAAGATCAATAAAAATTTCCTTTGGAAAAATACCACATCTAAAAACCTTTAATAGGATGGGATAAAATTTGCAAAAATAAACCAAATGGTGGAATTGGTATTAGGAAAACTCAAGACATGAATAAAGCTCTATAAATGAAGTTAATGTGGAAATTTTTTGTTGAACCAAATAACATTTGGGTTAAGATTATAAACGAGAAATATCTAAAAAATACGAATATACTCCAAAATTAGAACAGAAAAACCATTCTTGGCAATGGGCACAATTACTCAAACTACGACCAGAATTTCAAGCAGGCCTTCAATGGTATCGGGGATGGAAAGGCCATTAAATTTTGGACAGATAAATGAGACTTCGGGTTAAATCTTGCGGAAGATACTTTACCAAATATAATTATTACCCCTTCAACGATAGTAAGTGAGTTTATACCGACAAAAAATGGAATAAAACTAAACTAAAGCTTGTTCTTAAGAGGGAAATAGTTGACATAATTTTGGAAATCCCTATCCCGAAAAATATCGTAACTGACAGATTATATTGCACACCTAGTAAGAACGGTTGGTTTTCTGCAAAATCAAAATTTGAACTTATCACAAAGCAAACAAATACCTCAAACAATTACTTTTCCTGGGTATGGAAGCTTGATACCTACCCCCAAAATCAAAAACTTTCTATGGACAATCTGTCATGATGGACTACCGACTAAAGCAAGACTATTCCCATACAGATTCGACGACTCCCTCCGTCAATAATGCATAAAGACGCTCGTCGTTTTGTTACATTGTCAACGACCACCCTGCAAGTTAGTAGTTGTTAGTAGAGCAATCCCTCTGAAAGGTTATAATTATTAGCTAGGTTTGAATCCAATCTTGACAATTGTTAATTTGTTAGTAGAGCAAAGCCCTGCAAGTTAGTACTCCCTCCGTCCCATTAACTTCTTCCTATTTGAGAATGGGTATACTGTTCATAGTTGAAGAGAATCTTTAAGATTTCTTCCAATATATAAGAAAAAACATAGTCATGTGGGGTCTTTTTGATTCGTCTCAACGAATACTTTAATAATATCAAAAAATTATAATTTTTATTAATATATAATTAAAAATATTAACGGTATAAAACACCGCTCGACAAATGTGCCCCGTCCCATCAGGGAGGAACTATCTGGGACTATATGGGACGGAGGAAGTAGTTGTTTAACACTTACCATGGTGAAATAATTTTGTGTGATGCATTTAAATGCAACGAGAGAGTACGCCGTACACATCCGATGGCCAGCACTGCAGATCGATATATATAATTATGCATATATGAACCTGTACTTGTATTCCTTGTTTATTTGTTACAACCCATTGGAATTAAATTCCTTACATTTTCATGATGGAGTTAGAATTTTTTTTAATAAATTGATCAGCAGGGTGAAGCTCAGGTCGGTTCAAATTTGGAAAAGGAAATACATATGTTCAGATCAGTATGTGGTACTATATCCAAAAATAAAATTGTTATTACAATACAATATAAAATAATAAAAGTAATATAACTTTTTATTATAATAATATAATTTGAGGTGTTATGTCTTTAATTTTAGTCAAATGCCTATTTTTTATGTGTTAAAATCATTACATCACAAACTATAATTTTCAATCAAATTCTTAAAGTGGTTTAATCCTAATCCAATCTCAATTAATTTCACAATCTGAATCCATAATTCCTAAATTAGTGCAATGATTTTTTTTTTAGTTTCTTGCTTTGTCTAGACTGAATTATAAGACATAATTAGTATATTATTGAGCCGATTATATTGAATTGCAAAGCTAATTGAAAAGAAATATAAAAGATAAACAATTTACATGATTGAATAAGGTCAATTTGCATGATTAAGATTTAGAAATATATATGAAGGGAGAAATTTACTAGATTTCTTGGAGAAAATGTATTCATGAAAATTTACAATCACCCTAATCCAAGAATTTCTAAAGGAATTAATTAGTTGAAGCATTGCGGTTTTTATCTGATAATAAAGATTAGAACAAAACTAAACATCAAAGATGAAAAATATAGAAAAATAAGAATAAGAATTGGGAAAGTGAGGCTTAAATCCTCAAGCTCAAATTTCTTTCAAAAGCTATAACATTTACACACTAATCATTTACACTACATTCATTTGTTATTACTTTTAACAACTATATATTAAATATATATAAAGTATGCGGATTCGGTGAGAAAAAAAGCTTAGGTGAAAAATAAGAATGAATATGGGTCATTTGATACAAGAAAACTAAAGGTCCAGATTAAAAAAGCCAAAAAGCGCAATAATTTGGCATGACGAATTTTATTTGAAAAAACGCGTATTTTTGGGGAAATATACAAGAGGGTGCAAGCACATGCATTTTTTTTAATTCGCTAGCACATACAACACAAAAATCATGCACATAAAGACTTATTTTCATGTATATACAGACAAAATCTGTGCATTTTTTTTAACTTGTCCACGTAAAGCCAAATGAAACACAAACTTGTACACATTTCAAGAAGCACATTAGTTTTGCATGTATGTGCATGAGTTTCCACTAAACAAAGACAAGCAAATATTCATGCACATACAAGCACAAACTCGTGCACATTCTGTAAAGTGTATCAGTTTTTGCATGTATGTGCATGAGTTTCCACTAAACAAAGACAATCAAATATTCATGCACATACAAGTACAAACTCGTACACATTCTGTAAAGTGCATCAGTTTTTGCATGTATGTGCATGAGTTTTCACTTACACAAAGACACACAAGTCAAAATCTATGGACATACAGGCACAAACTTGTGCACATTCTATAAAGCGCGTCAGTTTTTGCATGTATGTGCATGAGTTTTCACTTACACAAAGCCACACATACAGTCAAAATCTATGCACATACAGGCACAAACTTGTGCACATTCTGTAAATCGCATCAGTTTTTGCTTGTATGTGCACGAGTTTCCACTTACACAAAGCCACATATACAATCAAAATCTATGCATATACAAGCACAAACTTGTGCACGTTCCAAGAAATGCATAAGTTTTTGCCTGTATGTGCATGAATTTTTACTTACATAAAGTCACGTACATTTTTATTTATAGAAAATATGTAAGTAGAAATCCATGCACATCTAGTACAAATTACATGTACATACAATTATAAAACAATGCACTTCAAAATGAATGCACATACAGTTCAAAACTCATGTACATTTTAACCCAGAAAAACGATGCACACAAGTAGAATTTAGATGCATATACAGGTCTAAATCCATGCACACAACCCAAAATCTATGCACATCCCATATTCTGTGCACGCGCGTCCTTTTGAAGTTTTTTTCAAAAATACGCGTTTTTAAAAAAAAAAACACGACCGTGCCTTTTTTTATTCTCATTTCTCACTCTAATAATCTTTCTTAATTGAACATTTCCCATAAAAATATTGTTTTCTTAAAATCCCCGCCCGGGGACGCCCTGCTAATACATACAATGGAAAATAGGAATCAATTATAACTTGTTACAACTTACAAGACTAATTTGAAAGGTATTACAGGTTGACAAGGCTGCCGGGATGGGATTAGTGCATTGCAAGAACCAATTAAGCACAACTCACAGTGTGATTACCATTTACAGTACATCACACTCACAGTATTGTTTAGTTTGTCCTTTGAAAAATGGGTTGGAAATGAAGTGAATTCAATAAGTTGTCTCCTGGGGCTGGGGTGTTGTAATTTATTGGTCATACATATAAATATAACCGGCATTGTACAAAACCTCAGTTGCCTGTTCTGTGCCTGCAGTACCCTGCACTTGTCCAATTGCAAGCAGAGCCCCGCAGAGTTGACGCCCCCTACACTTTAACTTATTTTACAAACTCATTATAATGAAATCTTATACTACCCGACCCGATGTATAACTTGTGGATCATCTATGACTACTAGTACTAACTCTTGTTTTTTCATCCCTCTTCAAAATTATGTCTATAACTTCAAGACGATTTGTTTGCTATCTGATATTAAGATATGATATATCGGATATCGATATTAGTACGAGTATCAAATATGAGTACGAGTATCAGAGAATGGGTATATAACCGTATGAGTATATATATGAGTGATATTTTTTATCATATACGTATTCTTTATCACATATCAAAGTAAGACTCTTTTTTTTGGTAGAAACAAAATAAGACTCTAATATCAATTGATATCAATATCCAATATATATCAAAGAACAAATATCAGTTACAAAACGGTTATGAGCATATGCCAAGCACATGTATAGGCATAACTAATATATATGCTCATACCTAATTCATTATATCAATATCAAACGAGCCCTAAAATATCTCATATAAATGTACAACTACCACTAATTTGTAGTTACATTAATATATCCTTCCAATTCCTGTTACCATTTAGTAAAATGTTGGCACACAATAAAGTGATATAGGGCGGGCGGATATTGGTACACTTGTGCCAATTTGAATATGCAGTTGTGCATATAAAAGAAAAAAAGGAAAAGAAGCTAATTTCCGCCTCTATAAAAAAGCACACAATACACGACACACCTCAGGCTCAGGGCTTGCAATTGCAAGGCAGTACTGTAACTGTTGGGTGTAAAAACCGTTATCCATCGCAAAAAACAAAACAAAATTCCTCTGAAAATGAAAATGCAGGAAACGGCGGAGTCCGATGGTGGAGTGAAGGTGGCAGCCCCGCCGGAGAAGCTTGACGGTGCCTACGAGAAGGTGAGGCGCCTGGCCAGCGGGAGCGCCGTGGTGCTCTTCGGGACCAGCGACTGCTGCATGTGCCACGTGGCCAAGCACCTCCTCTTCGGCCTAGGCGTGGCCCCCACCGTCATTGAGCTTGACCGCCTTGGGGAAGGCAATGCCGCTGACATCAGCGCCGTCCTCGGCCGCCTTTGCCCCGCCGTGTTTGTGGGTGGGAGGCTGGTGGGTGGGATCGAGTCGCTCATGGCCTGCCACATCAATGGATCTTTGGTCCCTCTCCTCAAGGAGGCCGGCGCCTTGTGGCTGTGATCATCAGTCATTCTCTATTTCATAGTTTCGTTATGCTAATTTGTTTGATGAACCAATATATATTACAAATTTAAGTGTATGTATAGGTAGTGTAATAGTAAGGTACCGGCATTTTAAGCTATATCTATAGAATGAAATTTCATGCTTTGTTCTTGTATTGAAGATTTGTCCATGATATTTATGATTTGGTTGAGTATGTGAAATTAATTAAGGTTCCCTAATCCACATTATGTAACGCATAAGGATTCATACAAATATGCTAATTATATGTAGTAATGTGCTAATACAATGTGTTCCAGTAGAGCCGAAACTTTTTCCTATAATACGGAGAAAGTTGATAGAAAATTTTGAGTTTACGGTTCATGATTCACTTACATTTATCGATTGAGCTATTGAGCTCATGGTTCCAAATCATGACACCCTTATTCAGCCACTTAGTTAACCGAACTGAGGGAATTTAACATTTGGCGATTTTTGTTGTGATTTACTCACAAAAGCCACACTTTGGTTGTTAAAATGAGGTGGGTTAGGTATTGAGGGCAGACGGGTATTCAGTATTAAGGCTGCAGCTGGGTTCACTGTCTGTCCATCCTTTGGCCTGCACTGCATATCAAAGATGTGCCAATCATATTCTTTTTCTTCTTCTTTTTACTGTAGTATATCATACGGAGTACTGTTTCTCCAAGTTTTCATGGGCGAGCAGGTAAAGATGAGCCAAAAAAGGACTTGCATATTTGCATGCAGCATCAAGTTGGCATACGTAACAAGGTTTCAGGCCAATCTGATCAGCCCCGGCCTTGACCGTTTTTAATGCTTTCCTAGTTCAGGCCGACACAGCATTCTGAATTCCTGATTCATCCCCACTTCAACATGCTACTCTGTCTTCTTTCAAATTAATTTTGTAAAACCTGGCGAGTTTGAAACTGTCAACGGACTACAAGCAGCCTACATGACTACTCTTCTCTAATCAAAGTCCTCGTAACCACACCATCCGGCTACTTCCTGCTTCTGATGCTGTTTCCGCTTCTTATGCTCGGTTGATTTGCGATCATGTTATTTCTATTGCTAGATGTCTTTAATCTGTTCGTTTTAGTCACATCCCCACATTTTGCAGGCAGAACAAAATGTCTGGTTAGTACAAGGATAGACCCTTCCATTTGGGCACATGCTAAAGACATCAGCAGATAAGTTTAAGAGTCCAGATTTTCTTTGAAAAAATATTAAAAGTATTTAACCAAATCAAAACTTTGCAAATGGAGAGGAGGTAGAGCACTGCACTGATAAGATGTTCACATTCTGATGTTTAGAATCTCATAACAGCAATCATGCACTTCCAAGAACGAAAGCAGAAACAATTAATGATTGAAATCACAGCTTCACTAGTATTAGCATCCCAATTAGCTTAGGTCACAGATCTACATCCATCAATTCAAGGGCATATATTCAATTGTTCATACACAAAATTAAGCACAAATAGTCAACTTTACTGTTAGCACCTAAATTAGCTGGCGAAACACCGGGAATCAGGTCCTGTCAAGCTTTCTTTGCACGCTTATTTGGTCGTTTTGTACTCTTTCTCACATCTTCAGGAGCATTGTTGTGTGAGTACATCTGCATGTTGATGAAACTCATCATATATAAGAAATTTGTAGGCACGTTGGAAACATTTGAATCAACAATCAACTGAATTATGTTAAGTAAATGGTCAAACTAATCTACTAATGATGCAACTAACAGAATTAGTGATTGAGACAAGCCATAACCTGGCACAAACACAACTTCATGTAAAGCATAAAAGAATTACCAGCTAAAAATACAGTATCATCAACCACAGGTCCACAACACAAGAGGAATATGCAAGATAGCCAAAAGGAAAACAAGGCTATCTGAAAATGCATTAAAAGTTCAAAGTGCAAGGCAGGACACGAGAAAAAATTCTTAAGGCTGCAATATGCACTGAACTTTCTTTCATCTGTCTCCACCAGATAATATTATAATAGTGTTCTGAACCACAATGCTCGAGAATTATGGTCAGGCTTCACTGAAAAAACTTGCTCATACAAGGTCACAATATTGTTATAAGCAGGGCAGCTAGGTTCCACGGAATCATAAACTTCTCCGTTGGACATTGAATTCAAACGAATTCAAGAAGCATGCAGTGAACAACAATGGAGATGCATAAATCGTATTAACCAAGGTAGAAGAATGAATCCCAGGGCCCTTTTATGTAAAATGGTTGATGTGTAACCAGAAGAAATCTCAACTTTGCTCTAGAAAACCCAGAAAAAAAAGAACACGATGAAACTGCAAGCTCCTTTCTACTAATGAGTAATGATTCTCAACTAGTAACTCAGAAAGATGGTTTGTAAAATACCTTAATCATAGCCAGTTAGCTGCTGGTGTAAAATCCAGAAATCAACTACACGTGCAGGAACACGCAAAAGCAACTTTCTAATGTGGTCTAAACTTTTAATCACGGGCAGTAGTGCTGGAATAAAACCCAGGAGTTGACTAAGTAGTGCAGAAGCATGCATAGGCACTATTAGACAGTACGTGGAATTAGCTAATATAAAGTCCAAGCATGGAAAATCTTCTTGAAACCACCACTAAATGTCATAATCTAATTAGTAGAGTATTAAGAAACTGAAACTGACTTTTACCTCTTCCCATTTAGTCTGAAGCTCAAGGAGTTCTTGGCAGTAAGCTAAGCACTCAGCATGGTAAACTGCAGCTAAGTCCTTGATCAAGGCCTTCCTTCGGATGATACCAATCACTGTAATTGCAAAGTGCAGCAAGTGTGAATTTCAACCGAATAAGTGAGCACTGAGCACAAGATAATGATGGTAGATTTGCAAAAATTCACAAACAGACTAAATAACCTCAAGTAAACATAGAAAGATGGGAAAATATATCTTGGGGTGAAGGCTTTTCAGTAGGAAAAACGAACAAAAGTGAAGGTAACAGAACACATAGACATGTCAATATGATCACTAGAACAAGCAAGAAACATGAGAGCAAAGCAAATCAAGGTTAGAAAAATACTCCCGCTTATTATGTTTACCCAAATATGTGATGCCAAGTTGCCAACAGAAAGGTCAAATCCAGAGAAAACTACACAAATAATATAAACTAAATAAGCAGTTAGTCCAATTAATTTCACCATTATAGAATTCAGCTAAAAGCCAGATGATTCTCTTCCTAATCCTCCCGCTTGTATTTGTTAAACAAACTAAAAAAGATTTAACTTTGAAAATCGTTTAAGTACAAAACCTGAACACATCAATAATTCACAATAATCACGGGAAAACAAATGGCATCAGACGAAATCTTGCAATGGTGCTACGGCGGAGCAACCATTCATAATCCTCAAACCCTAATTTTAAGAAAGGAAAAGAGAGCAAACAAATTAACCACAATTCGCGATGGCAAGTACGAGAGACAAAGAGAGAAAAAGAAGTACTTCGACTAGGATCGAATTTGGGAGGACGTTGTGGTGTTGATTGCTGTTTACGGGCGTCGATTTGTAAAGAAGCGGGCTCCTTTCCTCCTTCACCCGTCGGTTCCATTCCAGGCTTAGAAGCTCCAGCGCGCAAATTGTCTCTGGCTCTCTGCAAATAAAAGCAGAAAAATCCTAAAATGTGAATATTAATAAGAAAGGGTAATAAAATGTAAATATAAAGAATCAAAGGTCCTAAAAGTGTAAATACGAATCCCCTCCAAAATTCGGATGTTTAATTGCACCCCTACAACAGGTTTCAATTTGAGGAGCGAGAGACAAGGGTTTAACCAAAGCCCTAAAACACCGCCGCCGGAGTTTGCAGCGCCGCCGCCTGAAGCATCAACAATGAGTCTAGTTGGAGGTTCTTACGAGCGATTCATTTGGGGATTCCGCCTGAAACACCTCAAATCCTCCGATGGCGACGACGAGCATCGCCAGCGAAACCTAACCCTAACCCCACTCTTCTCATACCCAGCCCACCTCTCCCCGGTCAAATCTGTCGCCGTCTCCGGCCCCGTCGCCGCCTCCGCTGCCGCAGACGACTCCGTCAAGCTCTACGACCTCTCCACCTGCTCGGAGATCGGCTCCCTCATCCCCCACTCGTCTTCCTCCGTCACTTCCCTCGCGTTCTTCACCCCTCCTTCTCTCTCCTTCCCGCGAAATCTCCTCAGCGCCTCCGAAGACGGTTCCGTCTCCATCTATGACGCGGACCCCTTCGTGCTTCTCAAGTCCGTGCCCGTCCACAAGCGAGCCGTCAACGATATCGCCGTTCATCCTTCGGGGAGGCTTGCGTTGACTGTGTCTAGGGATTCGTGTCTCGGGATGGTGAATTTGGTGAGGGGGAGGAGGAGCTTCTGTTGTAGGCTGGATAAGGAGGCTTCGATCGTGAGGTTCTGTGTTGGCGGGCAGAGATTTCTCATGGCTGCCGAGGAGAAGGTGACGGTGCACGATTCTGAAGACGCCAGGTTGGTGGCCGAGTTTGAGAGTAAAAAACGAGTGCTTTGTGCGGCAGCTGGTGAGGTAGGTTTTATTGATTTATTGGAATCGAAGTTTTGAATTTGATGGTCTGATGCCAATCCAGTTATAGTATATTTGAATGATGATGGTCTCTTTTGATGCTTATAATACTTGTATTGACATTCATTTGCTGCTTTTTTACCAGCTTGTTCAGTTCTTGACATCGCATCATAAGAATTTAGCTGTCATCACTGTGCAACTAATGCAAACTAAGTTTCTCATACCTGGGCTTGATTTTAAGTAATTTGATAATTAAGTGAGTCAGTTTACTCGCCAGCCATTCATTTTAAAGCTTGACATGCTAGCTACTATAAAAGTTGGATTTTGGGTGAGTTTGTTCATCAACCTGAGAGTAAGTTGTGTGTTTGAATTATAAATTATATGCCCACCACCCCACCAATGAATATAAGAAGAATTGCATGCTCTCGTGAGAGGTGAATATTGGAGTTGAATCCTATTTCTTATTGCTGGCTCATAGTACATGTGTATGTGATGAGTTCATCTTTCAGCTGATAATGTAATGTATGATTGTGTCTCTTCCTATAAACGGGGGAGGTTTCAACTTACATGTTCATATTCCTTGTTCTGTTTTCTCTTTTGTTCACCCTTTACAAATTCCATATTCTCATTCACTTTAAGATACTGAATCTGTATTCAATCTGGTGCAGAATGGGATTGTTTTTACTGGTGGAGAGGACCGCAATATTACAGCATGGGATTCAAGAGATGGAAAGGTTGCATATTCCCTAGAGAATGCACATTCTTCTCGTGTGAAAGGTATCGTTGTGCTATCAATGGATGCTGGCGCTGAAAACCCATATTTGGTGGCATCTGCATCCTCAGATGGGTGTATACGTGTCTGGGACGTCCGTACTTCTGCCAAAGGGACTTCAGCACCTTTGACCGAAGTTAAGACAAATTCAAGGCTAACTTGCCTTGCAGGTTCAACGCTTAAATGTAAGAATGCTTATCTCTAAATGTATTTCACTATTTGAGTTATGTTTAATGCTTTTCAGCAAAAACCTGAAAACAACCTAGGGGCACATTTGGCTTAAACTTGCTTATCAGTTTATTTACAAGTTTTTATTATTGAAGGACAATAGGCAAACAATCTCTACAAGAAACATATCCTAAGTTGATACTATATTGCGTTTGTATAATGATGAATTGGTTCGTTCATTTGCTGTGATTCATTGTGGGATTGGCTAAAGAAGTAGAGATAGTGAAATAGTAATTAATTTTATACCTTTTTAGCTTTTTTTCCCTTTATATATGGGTCTTGCATTCAGTTTTCTAGTGTGTTACATATGTTCTTCCAGTAAAGAACTTCGGGTTTCTCTTTCTGTCCTTCCAGTAGTATATTAATTTCGTTGTTGTGCTGTTTGTTTCTTTTCCCTTTCAATTACAGCTATTAAAAAACCCCAGATGGATAAAGGTGTTTCGGATGAAAAGGAGCATGAAGAAGTCATTGAAGATTCATAACTTCAAATGAAATCCACAAATTGATATTATGAATTGACAAGATGTGCTACCAACTGGGAGCTCTGCAGAATAGGACTGTCTTGATGACAGGAATGCAAATAGATTTTGCATTCTTCGAGCTGAGTGAAGTGTTTTATCTTGCCATCGCGTAGTTTTTATTAAATTCAGTTTGTCCTGTGGCTTTGCATGCTCAGTAAACCAGGAAACGGTGTTGAAAGTTGAATCCTTTGGCTTCTCAAACATGTTCGTCACTTATAGTTACACAAACTTTTCAATCTAGTGTGTAAAACTCAAACTCCGGATTTGTTTATTGTTAATCAGAGTTCATTGTTTTTGTTTCCCACATTACAGCAGTTCAAATCTAAGATATTTCCTTCGAAGAAAACTGCTCAGAAATAGACCACAATTGCATTGCACTACAAGTCCCAAACAAGCATCAATGTCATTTCCAGCCTGTGCCAGTGTATTTTGGTCATAAACTCATAATTCAAACGAAGTGCCGGCAAGAAAAGACATTGTAGTGAACTAACATATAAAAACAACATTTTGAAGGTTGCCAATAACCCTACAATCAACACCAGTAACTCGACTCGTGTATCTGAATGAACAGCTAAAGAAAGCATATAGCATCCTTTCCAATTACTAATGAAATGAGGACGGGAAAAAGTAATCTCTCCTGAATTATTGACATTGTTGTTAAGAGCAATAACAAGGTTCTCAATGTTTCCTCGCAATAACAAGTTTCTTATTGTTTCCTCCCTCTTCCTTTTTTCGATGGGTGTAGCTCCACCTGCTCCTTTCCAGTAACTTCCGCAATATCCACTGCAGGAGAGAACCACAAGACAAATACTTGTTTATCATCCTTTTTATAGCACAAAGTCTAGCTAGATGGATCATAAGTAGTAACAAAAGGCAATATAGGAGGTTATACCGTTATAGACAAACTGAAGTTTTATGCATATAAACCACATACAAAATATACTAAAATGCAAGTCAATTTAACTAGCACTGCTCAGAAAAGCCACTGCATCCGCTTCTTGTTCCATGCAGTACCCTTCAATATTTCAGAACTTATGCTCCTCAAATCAGAAAAGTTGTATCAAATAACTCTTGTGTCCGATTAAGAACTTCTTGCTAAATATTGATAAAAGTCATGTGATTTAGAAGGGACAACGAATAGGGAAATTTAAAAATAAAAACCAGCATGCTTCAAATAAGGGAAATTCTTATTGGTGTCCCATGATTACTTTTTTTCCGGTTGATGTCCTTAAGGTTTTGTGTTTGTTTGTTTCGTAACTAATTTTTTCCACATTCGTACTCTTTGGGTTCGAATTGATCAAATTCAAACACACCATTGTGTTTTCCTCGTCCTCAAATTAATAGAATTCGACTCCTAAAACACTCAAATCTATACCCGAACCATCTCAGTTTGAATTACTAAGGCCGGAAATAGGTTGTTATTTCGGAATTTAAATCGAGATGGTTCATGCATTGGGGTGTTTGAGTCAAATCCTACTAAGTTGGAGGGTTATGAACACAATCGTGGAAGAGTACAAATATGGAAAAACTTGGGTTACAAAACAAACAAACACAAAACCTTAGAGGCACCAATCGGAAAAAAAATTAATATGCAACACTCTTGGTTTTAAAAGGCGCAAGGCGCAAAAAAAAAGCGCGCCTTTCGTAGGGGAGGCACACTTTTTCCCCGAAAAACTCGTAAATTACTTCTAAATGGTATATTATACTCAAAACAACATAATAATGTATTATAAATGCATAAAATGACAAATAGAAGCATAGTTCACAAGTAGTAACGAAAAAATAAATAAAGTTTTAAGTTCAGAAAGGGAAAAAACCAGTTCTGCATAAAACAAATTCAGATTCTGAAAAAAAATACAGCTTCCGTAAAAAAAAAGACTACAGAATCTGTATAAAACAGATTACAGAATCTGTATAAAACAGATTATAACAACTTAAGGAGGACAGAGATCGAGAGAGGGGATGGAAAAGAGAGAGGGGGGGATACCTTGAGTTGGAGTTTGATGAGGAAAGTAGAAATCCTAGCTGCTGTTAGTTCGTACAGATGGAGAGAGGAGACAGAGAGGAAGAGGATGAACCGATGAAGTGGTAAAAATCATGTAAAAAGAACCCTTTAATTATTTTATTTTAAAAAAAAAAGGCATCTAGCGCCTCCAAAACACAAGGCGCCCTAGGCGCTGCATCTGGGTAGTGTATTGTGGAGTAGATTTAAGTTGTGAGATATGTGTTTGAAATCCACAAGACAAAATAACATAGTCCAGGCAACTAAATATGGTGCGTGTGTTAGTAAGTTTGCGAGGTCTGTCCAGCAAACATTTACAGCCTCACTTCCATACACCCATCTTCCCCCTCTTTCACTACCTCCCCTCCTTTATGATCAGTCCACATTCATTTATCAACAGCTCTCTATTGACAATTGATTTATGTTCCCCTTTCGTTACTACCTCTATTTCTCCCCACTGTCATCATCGAAATATGAATCCCAGAACACCAGAGTTGGAGTTACTGTCCTGTCCATATTCGGACTCAAATCTGTAAAACCGGGAATTTCAGCGGCAGTTTTCTGGTTGTAAATTGGAGGAATCATGAATGCAGTAAACTGAAAGGGAATTTAAGAAGGTGATACGTCTGGTGAGATATGGAAATAATATTTCACACATGTTATGTAGCAAGTAAGACAACCACATTACAAGACACAATATGAGAGCTATCTTATTAAACATAAGCTTGTAGATACTAGATTCTGTGAGCTCAAGTATCAAGAAATGAAATAGCCAAATAGAAACTCCCAGCACTAGGAGATTAAAATATCAAGGAAAGTGTAACTTTTCACATAGTAAACCACATGACATATAATCTTCAAGAAGTTTGTTTAAGCCAAATCGTACAACTACAATGCAATTATATACTCTCTTATCTTTGTATCAGTAAATAGGAAAATACATGCACAATTCAGTCCCTAGTTCTAATGTTTGTTAGACAGAGCAAAAAATTGTAGGATTGATAAGAGAGATGTGTGCATACATCTACATCACCTACCGCCTAATTTTACTATAGCTTCAGAACTCACGACTAACATATATCACTTCATATAAGTTCAGTTAGAGCCACGTTTGAAGAATCTAGAATTGGAAAAAAGCTTAACACAACAGCACCTTTGTAACTTTTATACAGCTTTGAGCTTTTATTTTTTTGGTCATCGGGACAAGAAGCTACATGAAAATAACTGCTACAACTAAAATACCGCAAATTGAAGAGATAATGATAACCTAAGAGAAAAGTAACATCAAATCTGACCCTCCCATCAACCTGTTTCTTTAGTCAGTGGATGTTTAAGGCCTTGCATATCTTTTACCAAAGGAAAAATTCCATCTTGAGAATTAGCATGAAAAATGTGAACAAACAAAGATTCACATCTAAAATATTCATAAGCATTTCGCCGATCAACATAATCACTCATTAATTTCGATGGCAATGCAACACTAAGCAAACAAACAAGAGAAATTGGAAAATGTATCTCTTACTTGAGATCAGCAGAAAAAAACTACATAGTGCATGAATCATAAGCCAAAGAATGCTACAAAGCAATAATCACAAGGAATTCTTTTTTTTCAAAATAAAACTGTGGAATACGAAGGCTGTGAAACTGGATTTGAGAATTAGGGTCCAACAATACAAAAAGCGCGCGGGCTATATGACCTGGATTGACGATGGCGGAAAGAGCTTGATCGGAGGGCAACCGCGGCTGGATCGATTAGACGACGCAGTACCGCTGCTGTGCGATGAGGTTTTGGGCGTCAGGAATTGGATTGAAACTCAACAGACGGCGGATAGAAGGAGAAAAAGGGAGACGAAAAAGATTTTATCTCGGGCGCGTCGCGTAAATATAAGATTTCAGACAATCGCCATGGGGTTCTTCTACTCGTATCGTACCTATCTTACTTAGACAATCGCCATGGGGTTCTTCTACTAGTATCGTAAATATAAGATATCATACTCGTGATTCGGATCTACAATTCTAACGATTTTATCTTTCAAGAAAGACATAACAATTCCCCGTCTTATTTAGAATCTTATTAGAGGTAGGTAATGGTTTCGTGTTTATAGAGTTACAGCGTGTTTAGTAAATGATTAATGGATAGAAAGAAAAGAAAAAAAATATATAAAAAATGATGAGAAGAAGAAAAAAAAAAATAGAGATGTGAAGGAAAATATTTTAAAATTTTCTCTTATTTGGATAGAAAGGAATTTTAAGAGGAAAGAAAATGAAAATTAATTGACGTTATTTTATTTTTTTTAATTTTAAATAGGTCTATTTATAGTTTTCACCCAAATTCCACCAATTTAGTGTGATTTAATTTTTCTTCAATTTTCTTGTGATTTCCTCCTGTTTTTGTTAAAATCCTTCCAATTCCCCTCATAAAATTTAACCAAACAAGAGAACACAATTTCTTGCTTTCCCTCCCTTCAAATCCCATCTCAATCCCTCAATACAAACATAGCCTTAATGAAATATAAATCTTTTTGAGGTTAGCTATTAAAAGAGTGCGACAATGACTTAATTACACGAGAATCAACCACGAATCATCAATCCTAATTGGAAAAATTGGGCGTCGGATCGAAGATCCTTCTTGATGAAGTGTTGAAGGCCTACTTATAGCTAGCTTTTAAGCTAAGCAAACCCTTCAGGCTAAGGATGGGCAAAAGTAGACCGGACCGTAAATTTACGGTCTGGTCCGAGAATTTTACATTTTCGGTCTTACGGTCCGGTCCGGACCGTAAAAATTTAAAAAAAGGTTTAAAACATTTTTGGGGGTAATTTTTCCTGTCCGGTCCATAATTTTTACGGTACAGTCCGGACCTTAATTTTATGGTCCAGAAACAATTTAAATGCCAAAAAATATGAAATCCGGTCTTCCCAGTCTGGACCGTGGACCGGACCGGTCCACGGTCCATACTTTAAAATGTTTCCGGTCCGCCGGTCCGGATGCCCATCATTACTTCAGGCTAAGTTTCCTGTGATGCCAAATCACCTTGGTCTTATTTTTGATGTGGTCCGACCTCCCAAGATGCACTTTTCCTGCGAGCCTTCTCATTCTCTCTGCGAGACAGGGCCAAAGCTTGGTTCAAGGCCCTACCTCTTGGCTCAATAACGACTTTGGATAAGTTAACAAAGGCATTCCTCAACAAATACTTTCCACCAAAGAAAACTGCTGAGATGAGGAATCAGATTCTTGCATTCAAGATGAAGGATGAAGAGTCTCTGTATGAGGGGTGGAAAATATTCAAGGAATTGATGATGTTGTGCCCCTATCATGGGCAACAAAAATGGACTCTGCTACATGTCTTTTACAACGCTATTGACAATTCTACCAAGCTAATTGATGCGATTCTTGGTGGACCCCACATGCCATGGACTCACCTGGGTCCTGTGGGCTGTCAACCACCCAGCCGGTCCCTCAGTCGGAGCACGCTGGCTGGCGAGGCCTAGCCCAACCAAGAACGCCATGGGCTGCAGCCCATGCACCCCAACCTGCGAGGGCCTATAAGGCTTTAATCGCAGGATGTTGCCAGGGGGGGATCGAACCCCTGACCTTTGACATATTCCCAATTCCATGGGAGATATGCCAACCAACTACGGGGTTCGATCCCCCCTGGCAACATCCTGCGATTAAAGCCTTATAGGCCCTCGCAGGTTGGGGTGCATGGGCTGCAGCCCATGGCGTTCTTGGTTGGGCTAGGCCTCGCCAGCCGACGTGCTCCGACTGAGGGACTGGCTGGGTGGTTGACAGCCCACAGGACCCAGGTGAGTCCATGGCCTATGGGGTCCACCAAGAATTGCATCACTAATCATTGATGCTTCACCGGGTGTTAGAATCATGAGTATGGAAGTTGATGATGCTTGGGACTTGATTGAGAGTACTGCTCAACACTCTCACTATTACAGTGATCCCCGATCTACTTCAAGTTCCAAGAAACCTACAGGGATGTATGAGGTCAATTCTGAGACACACCAACAAGCTCAAATAGATGATATGGCATAAGAGATCAAGAGGTTGAATCTGTTAGTGCAAAAGTCTCAGGTGTAACCTGTAAGTTTTGTGGAGAGGGTGACCATACAATATCATCTTGTCAACTCTTCGCTTCCCAGAACGAGTCTCAGGGAGAGGTGAACTACATGAATAACTTCAACAGAGGCCCTAGGAATGATCTGTATTCCAATACCTATAATCTTGGGTGGAGGAATCATACAAACTTGTGTAACACCCCGGGCCAGAGGTGCTACAGTGCCATAGTCCCGATGGACTATAAGGCGGGTGAAATAAAAATTTGCGAAACATAACCCATATAAATTATAAATATCAAAAGCAACACAGCGGAAAAACCTGTACAACCTGTAAAACCTGTCCAGAGTTTGAAACCACAATCAAACTTAACATATCGAAAATACAACACTTTACAAACAAAAAAAAACCAATACAACAAGTTCGACCCATACAAGGTCCAAAACCAAAACGACACGTTCAATCAAGTCAAAGTCTCCAACCAAAAGTAGAGTTCTCGACTCCAAAACCGACGGTGATCAGGATCCTCCTTGCTGGCGCTAAATCTGCAAAGCCTGGTTGACTGGGGGACCCGATACCCCAGCCAACCACGACACGTAAACCGAGGTTGGTCAGTCTTTTGAAAGACTATGGCAAGATTAGCCAAGCCAAAATAGTTCAAACAACATACAATCATATAAGATATATATAACGTCACAAAATCCAGCCAAAACAACCAAGAGAGTACTCAACTCTCAAACGCAAATAACTCCAACATAACTCCAACATAATCCATTCTAACCCAATCAACGATAATCCAAACACCAGACCCATACTCAATCAAACAAACCAACTACCACACCGACACTCAACAACAATCACATATAACCATCAATAATACACAATCACACCTTAAACCAACTATCCAACCACACGTCAAAACACAAACATAACACGCTATCACATAACCGATCAATTATCCATTCTTATCCAATTCTGTATGATATTAACCTCTTTCAATCCAACCTCAAACTCATCAGTACTCAAGCATAAACGAATAGAAAGATCCAATCCAACTTCCTCTCCAATACTAATACCTCAAACAACAACTCTATGCACATACACATATCTTACTACTGACTTACAATCAAAGCTAACCGATAATACAGAACTCACTACTGTACTAACACAACAAATTCAATTAACCTTCACATCAACAAACACATAGGCATCAACGAAAATAATCATCACATAATACAATCATAACCAAAATAACGATCCAGGCCAGCCACCCTTCTGGTGTCGCCGGTTCGTCAACCTCGACTGCAACTCATACATTAAACTCAACTCGTATTGGCCCACACCCTCAAGATGGAAACCAATCTATACACTCAAACAACACAACCAACATTCATAATCCATCAACTACCAACAATAACCATACCAACATAAATCCACATCACCATAGCTAAAATAGATAATATTTAACAAGTCAACTAGCCAACAATCAATATCCAACATAAAACCAATAACCAAACACACCGTCAATATCATCACACAACTACTTAATCAAGTACACAACTAATAATCAACACACAACCCATAACCGAGCACCCAACCAATAATCAAGTACACAACCACTATTCAACACACAACCAATATACACACACAACCAATAATCAACACACAATCCATAACCGAGCACACAACCAATATTCAACGCATAATCACTTAATCAAGTACTCAAGCAACCATTACACATAATTAACACATCACAACACTTCCGTCTCCACCACCACATCACCGGGTGGGACCATTCACAACATCTCCGTCTCAACCACCACATCACCGGGTGAGACAATTCACAACATCTCCGTCTCCACCACCACATCACTCGATGAGACAATTCACAACATTTCCGTCTCAACCACCACATCACCGGGTGAGACAATTCACAACATCTCCATCTCAACCACCACATCACCGGGTGAGACAATTCACAACACCAAACCAACTATCCATCACCATACCAACCAATCAAATAACACGACGACAGTCAAAATCACATAACCACACCTCATCACACATTATCATTTATCCTCACACACACATCATCACACAATATCACACATATATATATATATTCACCCAAGTAACCTTAAAATCAATAATCCTATCAAACCACATCAGTCCATCTACAACACGGGACAATTACTAATGTACCCACACATTCACACACACACAATCCAACACACGCACACACACATTCAATCCAACACACACATACGATCCACACACACACACACACACACACACACATTCAATCCAACACACCCACACGATCCAACACACACACACGTGTCAACAGACACTATCAACAACAATCAATCACATTTAGTCACAATTGACTACCACGTCAACATTTAATCAAATACGATACAATACAAATCATATCACACGCACATACCCATATTCAACCAAGCAACGGTAAACTTAATTATGAAATAAACTGGGCATAACACAATTTATAAAAATATAAAGTTAGCAAGAATCCTCTTGCCTCAAGTCGAACCGCAACGACCCCAGAGGTCTCCAAACCACTCGAACGAACTTGCGAAATCAATCCAAGCAAAACCCTGGCGTTAATTAACTCATGCCAATCCACAACCAACAAACCCCCAATTTAAACCCTAAAATCAAACCCTTAATTAATTAGGCAAATCACACCCAATTTCAACCCCAAATTAATCCCATTGCTCACAATCAATTTGCTGCTCAAAATAAATCCGAACTCAGCCCAATTATGGCCACCAATTTCCAATTCAATTCAGTCCAAAATCAACAATTTAGACGTTGTTCATTACCCCCAAAATTCAGCAAATTCCCAGCCTTCAACTCACCTTGTCGACGACCACCGCAAGCCACTCCAGTAGCCACCGCCACCAACACCAGCGGAGCTGCGTCTCCAACCACTAGAGGACACCGCATCTCACGCCACGCAGCACGACGACACCAGAGGAGGGCATAGGAGGACGACTCGGCTGGGCAGCGAGCACAGCAGCTCCAGAACAGCAGCTCGCGGCTCCACGTCGGTGGCTCGCCTTCGTCGCCGGACTCACTGCAGCAACACCAGCGGACGAGCAGCCATGACCCAGCAGAATGACGCCAGCAACACCACAGATCCGACGACACCGCAGTTGGAGGAGTAACACCACGAACAGCAGCGCAGCTGGGCGAGGAGGACGAAGTGGCCCGGTCTGGTTCGCCGGAGAAGAAGGACGACCACGGAGGCAGGCGGGAGAGGGAGCACCGGCTCACGAGAAAGGAACCAAAGGGAGCTTCACGAGGGAGACGAAGACAAGTCGTTCCCTGTTTCCCTTTTTCTGATTTTTTTGTTCCCAATTTCTTATTATTAGAAATCCCAAAATTTTATTTACCATTTTGCCATTACCAACATCCTTATCTTATTTGGGGTATTTCAACTTCTCCTACAAGAATGACGATGCTCAACAAAGACCACCTCATGGGTTCCAACCGAGAGTCTCTCAACTGCAAAATCAAGCACCCGCTCAGTCTTCTGATAACTTCGCACTTGAGTCTGTGTTGAGGGAAATGGATAAAATTCAGGGAACCATGGCTTCTCAGTTGGAAGCCTTATCTAAGAAGGCTGACAACCTCAAGATCTTGCCTAAGAGGATGGACCAATTGGAGAGTCAGTTGTCCCAAATTGCTATAAATGTTCCTAGGCCTGCTGGTCAACTTCCTAGTCAACCTGAAGTCAACCCTAGGGAACATTGCAGGGCTGTCTTTCTGAGTGAAGAAAAACAGTTGGAGGAGAACACTCCAAGAGAAAAAGAAGCGACAAAGATCCTATGGAGAAGCCACAAGAAGAAGAACCCAAGTATGTTGCTTCCCCGCCATACAAGCCACCTCTGCATTTTCCTCAGAGAAGGATTCAGATACAGCTAGATCACCAATTTGTGAAGTTTAAGGAGATGATGAAGAAGTTGTATGTTGACATACCTTTCACAGATGTCCTCACTCAAATGGCTGCGTATGCTAAGTTCTTGAAAGAGATTCTGATCAGAAAGAGAAGGCTGGAGGACTATGAGACTGTGGCCCTGACAATGGATTGTGCTGAGAAGATGCCAAAGAAACTACAAGATCCGGATGAATTCTTTATCCCTGCATATTTTGGCAATCTGACTTATAATGTCTTTGTGATCTCGGGTCTAGTGTCAATGTTATGCCTTTTTCAATCTACAAAGAACTGAAATTGGGTGAGCCCGTTCCATCCAAGATGCGTCTCCTTATGGCTGATAGGTCTGTTACTCATCCTATGGGCATAATAGAAAATGTTCCTGTGAAAATGGGAAAGTTTTTCATACTAGGAGATTTTGTGATACTTGACATGAAGGTTAGTGATAAGACTCCCATCATCCTTGGGAGACCATTTTTAGCCACTGCTGAGGCTAATATTGATGTCAAGAATGGGAAACTTTCATTCACAATAGGGGAAGAGAAGATTGAGTATACATATTTCAAGGATTACTCCCTTGAGATATACAAAGTCACTCCACCAACTTCTATCACATGTACCTGCTGTAAGATTGAGGTTGATCCCTAGCAAGATGAGATCATATCTGACATTGCTCGTCTGCTGGATATGTCTTTGGGAGATCCGGACCTAGATGATGGTGAGAATGCTAAGGCAAAGAAAAGGAAGAAGGCCAAAACAAATGTTGAGTTCAAGAGTGGAAATATGGTATTGTTATCCCATGAAAAATCCAACATGTTTCCAGGTCCTAAGAGGACAAGATGGTTAGGACCATATAGGGTGACTCGAGTTCTGAAAGGTGGGACAATTAAGTTATGGCATAAGAACTCTGGAAAGTTCAAGGTACAGAGTCATCGATTGAAGCTTGTTGTCACACCTGATCCGATCAAGCAGGGCACAACGACCCTCCTGATCCGAGTACTTAAAGCTGATGGAAGGTCAAGCTAACGACCCTAAGCAAGAGCTACTTGGGAGGCAACCCAAGGTATGTTTTATTCTTTCTCTAAAAAAAATAAAATCCATCTTTGGAGTCACGCACGGTTTGCAACAAACCGTGCGGGAAACCGTGCCTCCGCGCAGAGGCACTCTCTAGAGTCTTGTACGGTTTGTCGCAAACCGTGCAGGCGGTACTTTTCCGATTTTTTTTAAAATAAAATAAAATAAAATCTCTTTCTTTTTCTTTTCTTTCTCTCTCCTTCATTTTCTTTTCTTCCCAGCCTACCCTAGCTGCCTCCATCCTTTCTCCCCTCTCCTCTCACGGTCTCTCCTCTCCAGCTCACGTCTCCTCTCTCACGACCACCCACTCCAACTCGCACCCACCGAACCCAGATCCGGCCACCCACTCGGACCACCCCGGCGACACACACCCGGCCACCACCAAGCCCACCCGAACCGGATCCGATCCCCCTCTCCTCCCACTTGATTCAAGGTAAAAACTCCCCCTTTTCCCTTGTTTTTGCTTGTTTGATCTAGATATATTTGCACTTGTTTTTGTTTGTTTCTCTTAGTTTTTTTGATTTCTTTGCTTGTTAGATTAGTTTAGTTGATTTTAGGTGATTCTATTTTGTTGATTTTATGGTTTGCTAGTTTGAGTGATTTAGGAGTTTTTCTATTTTGTTTGATTTTTGGGGTTTGTTAGATAGCTTGACTTGTGGGATTTATCTATTTGCATGTTGGGTAATTTGAATTTGCGCGGAAAAATTGATCGACTCCACTTGTTTACTATTTTGTCATTTTCCTGGATCCTTGACGTCATCAATTACCTAATTTGTTAGTTGTTATAGGCCATTGGCGGGCTAGGCATTGTTATTTACTGCTTTAATTAGTCCCTTGGCGGGATAAAAATACATGCATAGGCCCTTGGCGGGATAGATTACCTTGTGAGTTTTATTGTTTTGTGCTTTGTGTCTTGTCACCTTGCACTCACAGGTTTTCTTTCAGAGCTCGGATTGTTATCATGCCTCCCAATTCTGCCCGCTCTTCCCGCACCTCTCATGCCGCCCAACCTGCTCCTCCGGCAGAAGGGAAAGTTATTTTGGCGTCTGATGAACAGAGAACGAACTACAACACTCTGCAAGCACTGCCTTGGCAGTCAACTCGCTAGCTCGACACCGCTGATATGCACAAACTTGGCCTCCTCGGCGAGATCCGTCGTCTGGCTACCCGTATGGGGCTCGGTCGCTTTGTTGACAAGCACGAGGTTTCCTACAAAAACCTCACCCTGGAGCTAATCAGTTCTCTCACTGTCACCGAAGACCTGTTCTTTCACCATGGCAGTTTGGTATTCCGTTTAGGAAACGAATGGCGGGACCTTAGCTTTTGCAGAGCTCAACCGTATTTACGGGTTTCCCACCACTGGGGAGAAGTCTCACCTGGGTAGCGCAAAGGTGCAAGAATTCTGGTACCAAATCACTAGCGTGAGCCCTTTCAGCCACCACTCAAAGGCCACCCTCATAGTGCACCCTATCTTAAGGGTAATGCAAAAATTCTTTCGGGAACCATCTTTTCCCGTGAGGATAGCCAGGGAAACGTACGGTGCAGTGAGCTGATGATCTTAAAGCGCATGACAGAAGGTGTGCGGGTGAATTTGGGCATTCTACTTGCCCGACAGCTTGCAAAGATGACCACCAAGTCCAGTGGTGGTATCTGTATTGGTGGCATGATCACTCCAATTATCCGCCACTTCAATGTCTCTGTGGCTGGCCATGAAGTCACCCCCGACACTCTCCGGATCAACATACGATATCTACGTCGGGCCCACATGCTCATTCACGCCCGGAACAACCAGGTTAACTACTTGAAAATCAAGGTTGGCTACCCTGTTGTTCCTTTTCCTGATGCCCACCGTACTCCCATTAATGATGTGGACAACTGGGTTCGCAACTAGGAAGGGCCGATGCCCCACAATGATGATGGTGATAAATTTCCTACCCAGTGGGAGCATGGCGAGTCTTCTGGTGCCTCTGCTTCCACCGCCAGAAATGATGATGTTGCGGCCTTACAACGCCGAGTTGACGAATTAGCGGCCCAACAGGCTCAGGAGCGCGCCATGTTCCTCCAGATGTACCGCCAGGTGTACGGGCGTGACTACGACCCCAACAACCCTCCATTGCAATAGACTGACTTTGTGAGTTTCTTCCTCTTTTGTTACCTTTCTACATTGGGACAATGTAGGGTTTAGCATGGGGGGGGGGGGGGGAATTCACATGTAGACTTGCAAGTTCATTTAGTTGCATGTTTATCTTAGGTTTAGTTGCATTTGCTTGGTTTATTTTTGCAATTTTTTGTTTGTTTTTTATGAACTTGGTTTCATGCATTGCATTATGGATGTTTGATTTGACCCTTATTGCTTAATTTCCTGTGGTTGTATTTCTTGTAATGCATGATTTATGAATCCCATCAATACGTTTTGGTTGTTGATACTGCAATTGCATGTTGTGCATGATTATGAGGGTTTACACCCTAGACAATTGGCTTGAGCATGTGACCTTTGATTGGGATGTGTTAGGACCGACACTCTAGGCAAAAAACCGGTGAGGTTTTGGCGTTTTAGGACTATTTCTATGCAAGTCCTCTCTTTTTCTCTATGTTTGTGATTCTCTCTTTGATTGCTGACTCTAGAACTTGCATTAATACCTTTTTCAAGGCTACATCTATGATTTATGTACATGACATTAACATGATTGAGGCATTGTTTCATTTAAACCCTTTATCCTTGGCCACCCTATATATGTTTTCCTTTGCTTGAAGCCCCTTTGTGCCTTGATTGCCTTTTCTTTGGAAGCTCCACAAAAGCATACCCCCATGCTAAACCCTACATTGTCCTTGATTGTCGTCCTGGTAATCCTCTTCCCCGGATTTAGCACCACATGGCCTAAATTTATCCTTACCTAAATCCTATACACTGGCCCCAATACAACCCTGGAAAGTCCTCATGATTTTTGTTATGTACATGGTCTTTCGTAGTAGAGATTTAGGACACTGTTGCAAACCTATGGTAGTTTAGCATTCAAAGTGGAGAACTAAGCAAAACACGACCCTAGACACATGAGTGTAGTGACTTCATTTCTTTATCCTTGTGAGTTATAGAGTTGAAGAACTATCTACATTGATATCATTGGTTGCTAAGCATGCTATGATTGCGCTTGTCTCATTGTTTGGACCTTCATGGTCATTGCTCACTTGTCTCTTGGGTAGAAACAACCTTGACATATTTTGTGGATTTATAGACTGTGTACTTGCTTGAGGACAAGCAAGGGTTAAGGTTAGGGGAATTTGATGACATCCATTTTATACACATTTAGGACATGCATTTAGGCTATAGTTTAGGCATTTTCTCGTTTATTATCTTGCATTTTTAGCTAGTTGCATCATTTTCTTTAGTTTAGATGTCTACATGAGTTTCTGCGTGATTTTAGGTACATTGGTGGACTTTTGGATGCAAAATGAGGCGTGGACATCACAGACGAAGTGCACGGGCGAATTCGAAGGCGAACGAAGACAAAGAAGACCACTCTGCAGCCTGGCACGATTTGTGACAAATCGTGCCCACATGTCGTTGTCCGTGTGGAACTGAAGACACGAAGAAAAGGGAGCCTCTGTAAAGTGGCACAGTTTGTGACAAACCGTGCCACAAACCGTGCCTACTCATCCTGCTACACGCTGTAACCGTGCACGGTTTATGACAAACCGTGTCGTGCCCCCGCGGACCCGAATTGTTATTTTTCGACCCCTTTTATTTTAGGATGGTATAAATATTTTTTTTAGGTATTTTTGGAGGTCTCTCTCTTCTGCCTCCTTTTGCCTCCTTTCTAACTTTCTAGACCTAGTTGTTTGCTTGAATTGAAGATTTCAACTTTGGAGATTATTCTACTGGATTCAAGACCAAGTTTCTCTTTCTCTTTAATCTTGTTTATGATTTTCATCGTTACTATGAATTCTTTGATTGATCTTGCAATTATGTCTATCTAATTTCCATATTTCTAGGGTTGAGGTGATCTCAACTATGCGTATGTAGACTTGTTTGATATTTGCCTGAATGGAAATCTGATACTTTGTTGATTCATTCCTAGATGCTTTATGTCCATATTAGCTTATGCGAATTGGATCCTATTAGGGTTTGCAACCGAGAGGTAAAAACACTGATAGGTAGTCAGATAAGGTTTGAGACCGAGAGGTAATAACTACTATTGAAATCCTAGGAATTGAACCTGAGATTTTATTATTGCGAGATCATCTTAATTTCTCATGTGGATTAATAACTATCATAGAAACCCTAGGATTATGTTGAATTTAGCAAGTCACGAGAGTGGATGTTAATTCAATTTGACCTTAGATTCTAAGTGCCCAAAGGGTCTAGATCTTGATGAGCAAGTCGCGATAGTGGATGTTAATTGAATCTAGGCACATTTTCTATCATCCGAGAGGAATTAGTAATTATCTAAGATAGTTACCTTCAACAAAGACAGACTAAATTCAGACATTTATCTAGTTGAGTTTACTGAAGCATAGTTGTGGGGATCCCTTGCCTTGGAAACTTTCCCTCCATTGATTATAAATCATCACTTGCATTTGTTTCTTAGTTTTAGTTATTACTTCAACAAAATTTCCAATCTTTTGGCTTAGTCCTCGTTGGGAGCGACACTTGAAAAGGTACAACTGAACACATACGCTTGTGGGTAGGTGTTTGTCCTATTATTGCTCCCTTTACCCTTCCTCCCGAGGATCAATCTTGTGCGGGACATTCACAGTTGGGTTGTTGTGGGATTCGGACCCAGTGTCATCCTCTTGGTTGTTCGCACTCCTCAATTGAACTCAGGAGGCATTGCTCAGTCCAACACCTTGACGAGTTGTGTTCCTAGTGTTCACCATTTGATTGTATTCAAGTATTGTCAGATATAAATCACTTATATTGTCGTTGATATACTTTAAACGTATCAAAGAGGAATAGCCATTTAATAAAACTTGCTAATTTTATTATGAAGGAAAATCATAATGTCGCATCCAAACATCCTAAAACTCAATACAAAAATAAATGCTAGGAGACTACTGCTTTATTATTGTTTCAAAATTGAGAAAAATCCTAGAGCAAAACTACTAGAAATCTAATAGCTATTGCTTCGCGTTGGTATATTGAAACAAGTCTCTATAGGCTTTAGTCGACATGGGCTTCTTTGGAGATGGCTTTTCCTCCGCTTTTGCCGTTGGCTTTTTAGATCCCCTGGGCTTTAGGACACTAGCTATCTCCACTAGTATTGGTGGATATCAGAATTTGTCAAAAACCCTGGTTGAAACTCTATTGAAAACAATTTCCGCCCTGAATTGGGGTCAATTAACTTTTGTGCTTGCTTGAGGTACAATACCTTACGAGTGTTTTCCTGTAGAAGTCCCGTGAGTCTATCAATATCACGAGTTTGCTCCTTCAGGCCCTCCTGTAAAATCATCCACCCTCTATATGCTTTTCTAGCACTGGGGTGTTCACCCTAACTTGTTGAGGTATAGGGTCATCAGAGGCTATGTAGGCTTCCCATGGCCTAGCCCTCATTCTTGCTCATTCAGTAATCTTTTTGACCAAACGACAAGCTTCAAAAGGACTCTTCCACGCGAACACTTCCTGCACAACTGGAGGTGTCTTTAGGTCGTACTCCTTCCTTTCAGTACTAGAGAATCCCCTTGCCTCATATTTAGCTGGAGACAAAGGTGTGTATGATGATGTCACATAGTTGGGGAACTAGACTGGCTCAGGTTGTACTTGCTCCTCCTCGCTCGCATAGTAAGAAACAGCTAAACCTCGCAAGGTATACTGTCTGGATTGCACCTGGTCCTCCCCTTCACTTTGGTACTCAAGATCCTCAATCGGGTCCTGATTAGTGGTCTCAAGGTTCACCACTTATATAGCTTCCCTCGGTGGGGTAAATTGGATGACATAGTTTTTGCTCCCATCAGCATTGCTAGAATCAGTCTCGGACCTAAGTGTCGGAGCGATCGGAGACTCCTCTGCAACTCTATGATGAGATCTCGTAATGACCATTGTCTGAAGAGAGACAAGGAAAGGTCCTGCTTTGTTTCCATTCCCATAAGCGATTCCGAGACGTGCCCAATTCACACATAAATAAATTTCAATTAGATAATTTGTTCAATAACGGAAATTGAACGACTCTTGTCACGAATTTTAATTGAATTTATTTAAGTCTAATAAAATCAATTATCAAGGCTACATGATATACGATTATCTATACGATACTAAAAAGACTTTAGTCGTATATTCTAAATAATCATAGCATATTATATTAATCACTTAATTTATTTATCACCTTGGATAACCCAACATATTATCCAATTGTAATGTTAAGTAATAACATGTTACAACTTGAGATAATACCCTAAAATGTGTTTAATTTAATTTTAATACTCATCAAATTAAATTAACCAATGTATATCTAATTAAACCCAATTAGCATACCTAATTGTGATTAATTAACCAAAACTGAACCAAAATAAAATAAAAAACAGAACAAGTCTTTACCGAGTTCGTGAGAAACACCTCGTCGAAGATTGGTTCGATTCTCCTTCGTCTGACCGCCAAATGACTCGTGGTTGGTATCTCTGAAATTTAGACTTCAGGACGAAGATTTTTGTACTTGAATTGTAACTAGAGGCCCTATCGAAGGAGAATTTCCTAAAATTTCTATGGATTGCCGAAAACTATTGCTCGAAATTGGGTAAATTTCTCTCATGAGTAAGGGGGTATTTATAGGGGAATTGAAGCTCTTAGAGATAGCTTTCCAAGCCCGCAATTTTTGGTCCAAATCGATCTCAAACGAGATTAAATTTTGGATTTTAACCGAATTTTTAAGTTACCGGGCTTTTTATCTCTGGGGAAAAAATTCTATCAATCTAGGTGGTTAAAAATTCCTATTTTGGTGGGATATAATTTATGATAAGTATATCTTCAAAGCCCATTGCCTAATTGAAGGAAACAGGATGAAAAACCGAGCCAAAACTCCATTGAACGAGCTTGAAGCTCACGACTGGCCCAAGGGAGAAGAACACAGTCGCCCGCCTTTATTTTTGGCTTAATTGCATTTTTTTGCCCAGCTTTCCAAATTGTGGCAAAAATGCCCTTATTTCACTTTTCAAAATATACGAAATTTGCCCAAATATATATATAATCTTACCCAAAGTTTATATATACATTCTAAACCAAATTTATGAAGAGTGAAATTTAAATTTGAATTAATTCAAGCTTAAGATGTACATTCTTATAACTTAACCTTATTTAAATCTCAATTAACATTTTGTTAATCTTAATTTAAATATTTTGGATTAAAATTGATAAGTCCAACTAGATTATCATTAACATAATGTTTAGATAAGTTTAAGTGCCAATGACTTAAAATGTAACATACTTTTATGGAATAAAAATTATGCTTAGCTTATTCCCTTGGAATAATGTAACAAAAATTCATTCCCTTTATTAAAAGTAAAACTACATTCATGCCATCACCTAAAAATGAGGGTTATTACAGGGACCATGTCTAAAGGAGTAATAGGATTACGCCCATTGACAACTTCGAATGGTGACTTTCGAGTAGCTGAGTGTACTCTCCTATTGTAAGCGAACTCAATGAAGGCAAGACGTTTTTTCCACCTACGCAAGTTAGCACTTAACAAAGAACGTAATAAGGCACCAAGGGTCCTATTAACAACTTTAGTTTGACCATGTGTTTGTGGGTGGCACGAAGTAGAGAAAAGAAGCTTAGTACCCATCCTACCCCAAAGAGTCTTCCAAAAATAACTAAGAAACTTAGCATCTCTATTTGAAACAAAGGTGTTAGGTACTCCATGTAACCATACAATCTCTTCAAAGAATAAATCAGCTATGTGTGATGCGTTATCTGTTTTGTGACAAGCAATAAAATGGGCCATTTTGGAAAAACGGTCAACCATAAAAAAATATAGAGTCTCTCCCTCTCTTAGACTTAGGTAATCCAATCATAAAGTCCATAGATATATCCTCTCAAGGGGCGCTAGGTATAGGTAGAGGGGTATACAATCCATGAGGGTTATGTTTTGATTTAGCTCGTAGGCATGTCACACATGAGGCACAAAATCGAACCACTTTACCATGCATATGTGGCCAATGAAAATGTTCTTTTAGGGTTGCCAAAGTCTTAGTCACCCCAAAGTGTCCCATTAACCCTCATCCATGTGCTTCTGGCACAAATAGCCTACGTATAGAACTTTGAGGCACACAAAGTTTAGTCCCCTTAGAAAGATAACAATCATGAATGTAAAACTGGTCTGGGCTACCCTTAGTTTTGCATACTTGAAATATCTCTCCAAAATCGGGATCTTTATCATATAATTCACGCATTAGAGAAAAACCAAGCATATTTGCATCTACAGAGGTTATAAGTGCGTACCTTCGAGACAGGGCGTCGGCCATAATGTTGTCTTTTCCCTTCTAATGCTTAATAACATAAGGGAAAGCTTCAATAAACTCGACCCACTTAACATGTCTCTTGTTTAGCTTACTTTGTGATGTGAATCGACATTTACATCAAGAGCATGCAACGTCACCACCATCGGCACCGGCGTCACCTCTAGGGCATGGAGAAGGAAGCAATGATGTTCCTACAAATGAGGCGCCTATAGCACACAAGGCTAGCTCAGGTGTGGATGTGTGAACTACCTCAACGACACCCACTAAACCTCTCACTCGCGCGGGCGCCCGAGCATTGGCACGCATGGAACAAGCTAAGGCCGGCACTCACCAGGCCCCGGGCGTGCTCATGTGTTCCCAAGCCAAGAAGGTGCTCAAGGACCTTCAAATAGGCCTATATGCTCAAGGGGTGCCGATGCAAGTGGAGAAGTGCCTTGTGACTGCCCAAAGGCACGAAGAAGAACATGCGACGACGACGACAAGGGAAGGTGATCACAACTTCGTCGGCGCAACTCATCCACTTGGCTCCCAACTTCTTCCACAACCTACTGGGACCCAAAGAGAGCAAATGACCTCAAGTTGGCCGACCAAAGTTGAAGAGGGCCCGATGAAGACAACCAAAGACAAGCCATCGCCGACACCGACAATGCCATGACAGAACGCCTGGGCGTTCTCTCAGATGCCTCGTGCGTTTGGGCCCGTTTTTGGTGGGCTTCAAGTTCACGTGGCCCATCATCACATATAAAAAATGCAGCTCGTTTGGAGACCATTTGCTACCGGTTAACCGAAGACAATATGGGTTGTGTTTTGGAGCAACCTTTGAACTTTCTTTGATGTACTATAAGTAGTTGTATTGTTTCCATTGTTAGTCACGTTTTTAGCTTGAATATTTATTGAGTTTTCCAAAGAAAAACCTTGAGAAACCTGAGTTTATTAACATCAAGTTTGGTGTGTTTATCCAAGCCATGTGGATTGAATCTTGGTGCGTTTATCCTAGAATTCAAACCATGTTTCCATCTGATTTTCTTGGTGGGTTTATCCAAGAATTTCAGTTGCATATCCCTCTCAAACCCTTTGTCTATGATCCCTCAAATTCCCCTCAAAATCTCACGTCTAGATCTATCCCTTTTCCTTCTCCCGAACTCGCTAAACTCTTATGGAGTTCAATCGGTTCTTGGGTGGCGATTCTACCTTGAACCAGTCCGGATCCTTGCTTGGGGCATATCATTTGGTATCAGAGCCCTCTTCAAGGTTAGTCTCCAGATCCAAGTGAAATTGCTACAAGAATTGCATGCAATGAACACCATTTGCTTCTAGCCGTTTGTGTGTTCTTGTGTTCTTGTGTTTGAGAGAGATCTAAGTTTGAGATCTGAATATAGACAAAGGTTGAAGATGACTGTAATGGAGTTCATTGAAAAATGTAACTCCTCCTTATCCAGCCTTTAATTCCGCACCATTAATTCAACAAGTTAATTCCTGTCATTGAATGCTCTATCTTTAATTAGCCTTGACCAATTGCTGAATATTTTTAAAACTTCTTTTCCTGAGTTACTCACGTGTGGTTGCATGAAATATGTATTATAAAGTCTAATTCAATGAATTAGATACGGGAAACATACCTATTCCGAAGCAATTGTAGTTTTTGGAAACCGTATGACTAATTAAGAAATAAGTTGTTATTATTTGTGACGTTGGTTCAAAAGGCTAAAAGACAAGTTGTATTCCAGTTAAGTTAGCAAAAAATGTTAAGCCAAGTGTTGAACTTGAGAAAAAGGGGTTGAGCAAAGAAATACCTGGCCTAAGACAAAAGGGAAGGCCATAGAAAAATCAAACTCAACTAGAAAAAGTCGAGTACCTTCCTGAATTTTCTTGTTTCTTGTAAATGTTGTTAAAGACTGAAATTGTGAAGGTTAAGTGCTTAGTAGCTTTTATGCACTTGAGTTAGACTTGACTATCTGAACTAAGTGTTGAACACACGTGAGAAACGAAGCTTGTTGACCAAACACGTCTCCTAGCCAAACCCTACATGTGGTGTTCATTACAACTTTCTTTGTGGTTTATTGGCTTGGAGCTTATAACTACACTTGGAAGCTAGAAGGATGTCTTTGCCTTGTGATTGTGCACTAGTTACGGTTTGTCTCCAGCGGAAAAGACATCATTGAAGCTGCTGAAGTGGAACACGCCAAGGTAAGTGACCTAAACTTGTTCAATTCGGTTTTTGAGCTAAGTGCCTTGTTTGTGTTTTGGTTGCTATGTCTATACAGGGAGACAAAAGGAAGATCCTCAGGGATGCACCAGCCCCTAGACAACCTCATGACACCATGAATTACCCTTTCACCGAGGATGTGACCAAGGATGTAGTCGTCCGATGGGACTTGTCCCCAATGTTTGATGAAGAGCCACTTAGGTCACCCCATGGTGATGATTTACAAGAGAGCTTCCAAGATAATGGGCCAACCAATCAAATGGAACTTGCAAGTCAATGGGATGGACCTCCTATCTATGATGACGAGCCTCAAGAGAGGGAGGTTGAAAATTTCAAGCCATACGTTCTTAATCCGAAGTGGCTTATGCTAAAGCCTCTTGGTGCTCCTTATTACACACCTAGCTTCCTCAACCACATGGCTACACCTTGGTTGGATGCAATGCCTATGCTTCCAACATGTCTTTCATTCAGCTTTATGGGAAAGGAAGATAAATTGGTCATCAAGGAGGGAAAATGCATCTTCACGAATAAGGAGGACATAACACATGGAAAAGATGCAAAAAGTTCACAATTCAGGGAAGTGTCTTTCACTTGTTCATATTTTGTCTCTTCATATGTGGACCATTTTGTGCATGCATCTAGTGTTAAAGATTATTTTGCAAAACGATGCATTGACTTGTTTTGATAAAAGTTCTTGCATTCCTTATTGCAATCTTCCTCAAAGTATTTCAAGTAGCATGCATTCAGGTCACTTTGCTAATTGCATGAGTAAGGATGTTCGTCATTTCACTTGTGACATGATTAATCATTTGCATGAGCATAAGGAAAAATGTGGCTTTAGATGTGGATATTTTAGTATGCATCATGAGATTTTGTTTGAAGACAAGTCATACAAGATGCATATAGACCATAGCTTCATTTTCAAAATCAAGTATGCTTTTTATGTTCCTAGTAGCATGATTAAGCATATACATAGGCATAGAAAGAACAGTTTTTTTGCTTGTTCATGCATTTTGGCATACCATCTAGATCTTGGAAATATTGAGCTTCTAGATGAGTATTATGTTCATAAAAAGGAAATTGTGATTCACTTTTTGATTTTGATTGAAGGGAAATATGTCATGGACAAGGGGGATGATTCGAGGTCGAATCTTCCCCAAGGGGGGGAGGATGATGTGAATCGGCATTCACATCAAGAGCATGCGACTTCACCACCATCGACACCGGCGTCACCTCTAGGGCATGAAGAAGAAAGCGGCGACATTCCTACAAATGAGGCGACTATTGCACACAAGGCTAGCTTAGGTGTGGATGTGCCAACTAACTCAACGACACCCACTAAATCTCTCACTCGCGCGGGTGCCCGAGCATTGGCACGCATGGAACAAGATAAGGCTGGCACTCACCAGGCCCTGGGCATGCTCACGTGTTCCCAAGCCAAGAAGGTGCTCAAGGACCTTCAAATAGGCCTATATGCTCAAGGGGTGCCGATGCAAGTGGAGAAGTGCCTTGTGACTGCCTTAAGGCACGAAGAAGAACATGCGACGTCGGCAACAGGGAAGGTGATCACAACTTCGTCGGCGGAACTCATCCACTTGGCTCCCAACTTCTTCCACAACCTACTGGGACCCAAAGAGAGCAAAGGACCTCAAGTTGGCCGACCAAAGTTGAAGAGGGCCCGGCGAAGATAACCAAAGACAAGCCATCGCCGACGCCGACAATGCCATGACAGAACTCCAGGGCGTTCTCTCAGATGCCTCATGCGTTTGGGCCCATTTTTGGTGGGCTTCAAGTTCACGAGGCCCATCATCACATATAAAAAGTTTAGCCCGTTAGGAGACCATTTGCTACCAGTTAACGGAAGACAATCCGGGTTGTGTTTTGGAGCAACCTTTGAACTTTCTTTTCTTTACTATAAGTAGTTGTTTTGTTTCCATTGTTAGTCACGTTTTTATCTTGAATATTTCTTGAGTTTTCCAGAGAAAAACCTTGAGAAACCTGAGTTTATTAACGTCTAGTTTGATGTGTTTATCCAAGCCGTGTGGATTGAATCTTGGTGCGTTTATCCTAGAATTCAAACCACATTTCCATCTGATTTTCTTGGTGGGTATATCCAGGAATTTCAGTTGCATATCCCTCTCAAACCCTTTGTCTAAGATCCCTCAAATTCCCCTCAAAATCTCACGTCTAGATCTATCCATTTTCCTTCTCCCGAACTCGCTAAACTCTTGTGGAGTTCAATCGGTGCTTGGGTGGCGATTCTACCTTGAACCAGTCCGGATCCTTGCTTGGGGAGTATCATGGCCCTTGAGAAACTTGAGAGATTTATGGTCCGAATGAATGACAAATTCTTTTGGCAAGAGATAATGTTGCCATGTTTGCAATACCCTCACGAGTGCATATAACTCCTTGTAATAAGTGGGATACTTTAATTCGGCCCCACTCAACTTCTCACTAAAATAAGTTATGGGACGTCCTCCTTGCATTGTTACTCCTCCTAGGCCAATTCCGGAGGCATCACACTCAATTTCGAATGTCTTGGTAAAATCGGGAAGTACCAGCAAGGGTACGTGGGTGAGTGATGTGTCCTTGCCTCCTGTGACAAGTCGAATTGTCAAAGGTGATGCCTTTGGATCTAGTCTTGGTTGGGAAGTCACTCGGTGTGGTGATTCTGCTGTGGAACATGATGATGTAGTTGATCGCGAACAGAAGAACGCGATGAATGGTGGTGATGGAAGTGAGTTGATAGAAGATGGATAGCGGTGGCAGAAGCGATTGAATGGAGGGGTAAGCGACTTGAAGGGACAAGTCGTTGGGTGTCGTAGCATCGACTACGGAGGGGATAATCTCGATGAAGATTGAGTGGTTGCCGTAGCGTCGGCGGTGGAGTGAATGGGGATGAGAGGGATAAGGGTGACGTCCGATCAAGGGAAGGAGGAATTTAACACTCGACTTAAAACCTTGAACTTTAACTTGAACGTAAGGAAATAACAATAACAAAGGAGGCTTTAAATAGCCAATGTATCTCGGCCAAGACCTAATGGGCTTGGGCCGAAACGAGCCTAAGGGCCAGCCCATGCAAGCATGCAAAAAGGCACGCATCCTAAAAATAGAAACGCTATAAATAGAAACTATCTAAAACGCTATAAATACTAAATATATAAAGTGTCTAAAAAGAATGCGTTAAAAGTATTGAATGCGAGAATCTTCCGAAAGAACGCGTGAAATGATGAAGGTGGTTGAGTCGCTTGAAGGAAGACGGATTGAGGCACGCAATCTTTGGACTTGGATGAAGACGCTTGATGAACATCACGGTCTTCATACTTGGCTCTTCTGAGCTCACGGTCATCGCATTCTTCCTCGTCTTGAACCAAGGTGGTCTCCAAGGTCTTGGACGCGTGGGGCTCGCCTGAGCCCGGCTTGGGTCGATGTAGGGTCACATCACTCTCCTCCCCTTAGAATCGAAGCGTCCTCGCTTTGAACTGGGTGGGGCCAAGGAGAAGAAACACTCATCGGGCTGCAGAAAGACGGTGTCGGGCTTGTGTCTGACTCGCAGAACCTCTATGTTGATGAAGGAATTCTCGGGTTCAGGAGCGGGCGCGAGGGCTGGGGCGGGCGCGCCAAGGCAGACAATCGCAACCATGTGCACGACTGCAGGTTCGATGGAGCACGGACCTGCATTCATGGGCACGGGTGCAAGCATCGTCGGACTCGGAGGCACGGCAATGGGATCCGCAGTCTGGGTCGGACCTGTTGGCACGGCAACGGATGCAGCCGGGGTCGGACTCGCTGGCACTACAGTCGGGTCCTCATTCGGCGTGTATGCAGTCAGTGTCGTCGTGGCAGCGGGCGCCGGTGTGGGTTCGCTGAAGATCGGACCCACATGCGCGGCAGTGGGCTCCACGACTGGTTCGCAGGGAGTCGGTGAAGGCAGATCAGCAAGCACGTCAGTGGGTGTGGTAAGGGACGCGTCGGATGTCGACTCGATGGGCCGGGGTGACATGGCCAACTCGGCTAGAAGGTGGGCCCTCTCGCACCGTAGCTTCCGGATTTCGAGTTGTGCTGGTGTCAGTTCAGGGGCGAGGGCAACGGGTCTCCGGTCGACGTCGGAGGCAGCGGGTCATGCATCGATGTGGGTGTGATACTGGGTCCGGTTGCGGTCGCGGTCGTGCGTGCGAACCTGGGGTCGGAGCCGAGGGGAGGGAATCCAGCCAGGGTCGACGGTGTGGGCTCTGTAGTGGGTGCGTCGCGGCTGGGACGCGTGGGTGCGTATCCGGGGCGGTGGGATCCAATCCGAGTCCGCGTCGCAATAAAGGTTGTTGTAGTACTCGGACCATCCGTCAACATCGTTGCCTTCATAGTCCCATGGGTCATGGAGCCGGTAAGCCATGGACTGGGTTCGGCAGTGGATAGGTGCGGGTCATGGATCCGGATGGGGGGGTGGGTTCGGCCGAGGGGGGCTAGGGTTTGTTCGGATTTGGGGAAGGGAAGGATAAGGGAAGATAAAATCTTTTGGTTAAGGAAAGATATTATCTAGTCCTAAAGATAAGGAAAGGATAAGGTGGTTGGGAAAAATATAAGAAAAGCAATGGAGTGGCCGAACTAGGGTTTGCTAGGGGCGGCAGCTAGGGTTTGGGCAGCGGAAAATGGTTCGTATTTCGGTCTTTTGAGGGGTCAAACGATGTCCGTTTTGGGAGAATTTTATATATCCGGACTCGTATCGAGATTCTCTACAGGGATATGGAAGAAAATTTTAAGAAAACAGGAAAAAACATTTGGGCAAAATCTGGGCAGAAGTCGAGGGGAATTTCTTGTGGTGGTGGAAGGGGTGGTGGCGGGTAAACTTGAGTTTGTGACTTACAAGATTGATGGGCTCTGATGCCAGTTGATGTATCCTTGCCTCCTGTGACAAGTCAAATTGTCAAAGGTGATGCATTTGGATCTAGTCTTGGTTGGTAAGTCACTCGGTGTGGTGATTCTGCTGTGGAACGTGATGATGTAGTTGATCGCGAACAGAAGAACGCGATGAATGGTGGTGATGGAAGTGAGTTGATGGGAGATGGATAGCGGTGGCGGAAGCGATTGAATAGAGGGGTAAGCGACTTGAAGGGACAAGTCGTTGGGTGTCGTAGCGTCGACTGCGGAGGGGATAATCTCGATGAAGATCGAGTGGTTGCCGTAGCATCGGCGGCGGAGTGAATGGGGATGAGAGGGATAAGGGTGACGTCCGATCAAGGGAAGGAGGAATTTAACACTCGACTTAAAACCTTGAACTTTAACTTGAACGTAAGGAAATGACAATAACAAATGAGGCTTTAAATAGCCAATGTATCTCGGCCAAGACCTAATGGGCTTGGGCCAAAACGAGCCTAAGGACTAGCCCATGCAACCATGCAAAAAGGCACGCGCCCTAAAAATAGAAACGCTATAAATAGAAACTATCTAAAACGCTATAAATACTAAATATATAAAGTGTCTAAAAAGAACGCGTTAAAAGTATTGAATGCGAGAATCTTCCGAAAGAACGCGTGAAATGATAAAGGTGGTTGAATCGCTTGAAGGAAGACGCGTTGAGGCACGCGATCTTTGGACTTGGATGAAGACGCTTGATGAACATCGCGGTCTTCATACTTGGCTCTTCTGAGCTCACGGTCATCGCGTTCTTCCTCGTCTTGAACCAAGGTGGTCTCCAAGGTCTTGGACGCGTGGGGCTCGCCTAAGCCCGGCTTGGGTCGATGCAGGGTCGCATCAGTGAGCTTGTCCTTAAGCACTTGGAATGCCTATTCTTGTTCTTCACCCCAATGGAAGGTCACATTCTTCTTTGTGAGCTCGGTTAGGGGCCTAGAAATGGTGTTGAAATCTTTCACGAACCGGCGGTAGAAGCCGACTAACCCAAGAAAACTCCGTACTTGCGTCATTGTGGTGGGCATGTTCCACTCCTTGTTAGCTTTAACCTTTTCTTCATCTACTTTGAAACCTGCCTTGCACACCACAAATCCAAGAAACACAACATGGTCTGAGCAAAGATGACATTATTTAAAGTTAACATAGAGCTTCTCTTTCCTAAGGACCTCTAGTACTTGTCTAAGATGATCGACATGCTCTTGTAATGATCGGATATAGATTAGGATGTCATCAAAATAAACAACTACAACCTTTCTAGAAAAGCTCTAAGAACATGATTCATTAAGCGCATGAAAGTGCTAGGAGTATTAGTGAGTCCAAAGGGCATTACCAACCTCTCATTAAAGCCATACTTGGTTTTGAAGGCAGACTTCCACTCCTTACCTTCTTTCATTCGGATTTGATGGTTACCACTCTTAAAATCTATCTTGGAAAAGATGTTAGATACATGGATTCCGTCTAGCATATCATCCAACCTTTGGATTGGGTGTCTATATTTGATGGTGATATTGTTTATGGCTCTGACATCGACATACATGCGCCAACTTCTATCCTTCTTGGGGACTAGGATCATGGGCACGCCACAAGGACTCAAACTCTCTCTAACATAGCCTTTCTCCATCAACTATTGGAATTGTCTTGGAATCTCCTTGGTCTCCTTGGTCTCCTTGGGGTTGGTCCTATAAGCTGTCTGTTTGGTGAAGTCACTCCGAAAAGGAAGTCAATTTGATGCTCAATGCCCCTAATTGGTGGAAAACCATTAGGGAATTCTTCTTGGAACAAGTCATTGAACTCCTGCAATAAGTGAGCAATAGAATAGGGTAGGTCACTCAATTCATCAAATTAAACAAGTTACACATAGGGATTATAAGGAAACTCTACTTTCCTGAATGACGTGTTCCACCTCATTAGCCTTAGCTAGAAGCATATGGTTGCTAGCGCCCGAATTGTTACCTATGGACATCTTCTTGTTCTCGCCTCTTTCTTTTCCCTTTTGGCTCCTCTTTTGTTCCCTACCTCCTCTTTTCTTTCATTCCATGTGAAAGGAATACTCATTAGTAACCCCTTGATGGATTACTCCTCGAACATATTGCCATGGTCGTCCAAGTAGGAGATGGCAAGCGGTCATGGGCAATAGATCGCATAGTAGTTCATCCTTGTATCTGCCAATAGCAAATTGTATCTTGGCTTACTCTTGAACTTTGAGAGGGGCGGTAAAATTTATCCAATTGAGTGTGTAAGGTTGTTGATGAGGGGCAGTCTTGATGTGGAACCTTTCTACGACCTCTTTATCAATAATATTACAACAAGAACCATCGTCAATAATGACACTACACACCTTCTCGTGGATTAGACACCTTGTGTGAAAGATCTTCTCTCTTTCAGATGGTATAGATGGGCCGTCATTGGCTACTAGTGATCTCTTGACCACCAAGTTTTCCTTCCTAGCCGCGTGGCTCTCATTAGCTTCTTCCTCCGGGTACTCATCATAGATAAGTGGCTTGTCCCAAAGGTAGTTCTCACCTTTAGCCTCTTCTTGTGCGGCCTTGTAGGGTTGGCAGAAGCCCGACGCTTCCTTGGTCCTAGTATTATCCACCGAACCTAGCCCTCGCTTTATGGTGGTTTCTATGGCGGCCAAGAGCTATGAGCTTGCTCAAACAAGCTTGGGAGATCCTCCAAGGTGATTGGTTTTCCTTTGGATGTTAGTGCCATTTCACAAGCTAAATTAAAACAATCTATACTAAAACTAATCAAAGCAAGCAACTCGTCAAGTTAGTAAAACAAAATCAAATAAAAAATAGAATTTCTAAGCAAGAAAGAACCTTTCTTAGAGCTCACTCATTGTGTCTCTTGAGGGTTAGCCATGCTCCTAGGGTTCCTTTCCAAGAACCTTAACTTGATCCTAGGGTCAGTGCAATCAAGAGAATATCTTGCAAGCACAAGATAAAGGACCAAGCAAGTTCTTCAAATCAAACACAAGATAGTGTCGAACTAGGGTAAAAGGACGGCTGGTCTTGAGAGATAGGATTTGCAAGCACCAAGATAAAGACTTAATCAAGCAAGATATGTCTAGATAAAATAAAGTTTAAGATATACTTAGATCAATTAGATAATCTAGACTCTTGCTAAAAAGAAGGCATGTCTTGATTTTCTTGAAGGATTTCTCAAGCCACTAGCAAGGGTCCCTTTGGGCTTACCCTATGGTCATGGACTTTGGCCTTTCTTTGTACAAAATTGGATAAGATAGAATCTAGAAAGTCAAGATAATATTTTAATCCAAAAAGATAACAAGAAATCTTAACTACCTAATAGATATGAACAAATCTCAACAAAATCATATTTAAACACGAAAAGCAAGATAAAATCTATTTTTAGTGCAAGCAATAAAATATAAGATATGTTGGTTACAAGATAGAATTTGCCAACGATTTGGCATATCCTTGGACAACAAGGCAAGGGAAGGGCGCGACTATGGGTTGGGCTTGGCTTACCACCCACATCTTTGGGGTTCCTTCTCTCGGCCTTCTTTGGTCTTACTTGCAGCCCACTCCAAGACTATCTCACGCTAAGGGTACAACATGGGATGGGTTGGATTGGTCGAGTTTGTGGCTTGGCGCGCAAGACAAGGGTGCGCACGCTAGGGTTGGTTGGGTTTGTGGCTTGCTCCGCGAGGGCCGATTATGCTCCTCTCTTTAGGGTTCTTGGCTGACTTTCCTAAGGTAAATACTTAGGGTTTTTTTAGCACGCTCACTCAAGGAAAACGTCAGCCTCTCACGCACAAGTATCGGATTGGTTCGAACACAAGCTTAATGTTTGAAATAAAGACAAGCAGTGGTTTTAGACCTTACCTTGATCATGCTCTGATACCAAATGATGTGTTTTCGCCTAAGGATCTTCATTCTAGTTCAAGGAAAGTCGCCCACCAAGGCTTTGTGTTGATCAAGATTCGGTTGGCCGTCGAACTAGCCACAAGAATGGTTCTTTTTGTGGGATATTTGGTATTTTGGAATTGAAAAAAAGAAAAGGGATATGTAATTGGATCTATTAAATGTGATGCACCAATAGATTAAAAAAAGTTCATTGATCCACCATGGATATTACGCACCTAGGTTTCACAACGGTTGGATATGACTCACCAAAACCGAGTAAGTTGACTTGGATATGATTCACCAAGGCAAAACACTCAAAGACCGAAAGATTAGAGTTAATTCAAGAAAATCAATGTTCTGTATTTCAATTAATCAAAGCTTAACTTAAAATAAAAAATAACGCAACATAGAAATAACCAAATTATTTTCCGAAAACCTAATTCTCTAGATACTTGAAACGGGCCGTTTTTCCTTCACAAAGCTCCGTTGGGCCTGTAAATGGGACATTAGCTATATAAGCTCATGAGCTCACACGTAGCCAAAATTCCCTCCAAACGCATGAAGGAATATGAATCGCGCCTCTGGACAATCTATGGCATCGATGCTCACTAGGCCGAGGCCACACCTCCTTGGACTTCTCTCGGCACACCTTCTCCAAATGGTTCCAAATTTGGTATGAGTCCCTTAATGGGCATATAGTGAAGGTAGGTATCATTTTTACTCAGTTTAGGGGTCATTTGTGCGGAGGTTTGAAGAAGCCCCAACTCTGTCGGCGTCGTGAGGCGTCCTTGGATCATAATCACCGGTTTAGCCTTATCTTGACTTGGCACACCTTGGCTCCAAAGACAACCTTGGATGTCTAGAAGTAGTTATCGAGCTCATGCACGAGTAATGGCTCCTGGTGGTGTGGCTTGTTCTTGTATGGCCGCGCGCGTGTGGAACATGCGCGATCACATCATGAATGCCCCTTGGTCTTGAACAATAGATCAAATTGGATGTGGATAAAAACACCACAAACAAAAAGGCAAGAACTTCTATAAAATCATGAATATGGAACGCTTCTTATTGGAATCACTCCAAGACGGAAACAGTTGATAACTCATGTTTTTAATGCTTGATAATATTCCTAAACAATGGCATAAAAAACAGTTTAAATAGGCTACAAAATGTTAGAGCAAAGACCCTTGACATGGCCAACCATTCAACAACATGCAACCCTTTGGTAGTCTTTGAGTAATCCACAAGTAAACTTTTGGCATTCCGACCTTGGGTTAGCATTTCATGAATGGGAGTCCATGTGCCACGTCACCATGAAATTTGAGGCAAAACGCATGTGGGAATCTAGAAAATGCCCATGGTGAATGACGAGGTGCTCGGCGGCTGCGCAATCGGTTGAACCTTAAGCAACATCACCGCACCAACTTCCACTTTGTTGGGCGTACATTGCATCATTAGTCCTATTTGGAGGTATAAATAGAATTGGCAAACTCGGACTCGACTCATGCTCCCTGGAAGTTGGTCAACGTTGTTGAGGTTGGATGAAAGCGTAGCCGCGGTGCACATGGGGGTGAATGTAGGCATGTGTGTATCCTTTGTCATGGGGTTTGGCACGGGAAATGATGACCCTAATGGGCTTGTGGGGACCATAGGAACCTAGGGTAAAGATAGTTTAGTGATTGGACCAAGTTGGCTCGATGAGTTGTGAGGCTAGACTTGTGACTTGGCACTCGGGGTGTGTGTGTGTGTGTAGTAGTTGGCGACGGTGGACTTGGGGATTTGTGGGATTTACTTGGAGCTGGAAAATGCTCTTGTAGAGAGGGATCAAGATTGTCTTGATTAATTATAGATGCGATCACATCATCCTCCATCTCTTAAAAGGGATTTGACCCCGAATTTGCTTCATCGTTCGGATCACTATCACCTACAACAAAAGGAGCTAAGTCAGCCACATTGAATATATCGGGGACATCATACTCACTGGGCAAATCAATTTTGTGGGCTTTGTTGTTGATATGCTCAAGGATTTAGATCAAGCCATTGCCTCGAGGCCTAAGCTTGGAATCACACAAGGTAGGAAGCAATCCTTCCTTAGGTGAATCTACACTAGGTCACTTGGCTCAAAGATGATCTCATGTTAGACTTTTTTGGCTTGCTTGACGTACTGGTTCGTGCGCTTCTCTAATTTGAGTAAGGTGGTCTCATCAAGATGTTTGATGTAATCAGCTTGATCAACACCATCTTGGTTCTCTTTATCCTTCATGGAATAATGAACAATGTCCAAGGGAGTAATAGGGTTTCTCCCATAGACCACTTCAAAAAGGAGTCTTCTTGGTGGCAGAATGGACGGTCCTATTATAAGCAAACTCGATGAATGCGTGACATTCTTCCCACTTACACAGGTTAGTGCTCAATAAAAAATGAAGCAGGGCACCAAGAGTATATGGTTCACTAACTCGGTTTGTCCCTCCGTTTGTGGATGACAAGATGTGGAGAAAAGAAGTTTGGTACCTAGTTTAGACCAAAGAGTTCCAAAAATAGAAAAGGAACTTAGCATCCCGATCGGACACGATGGTTATAATCGCATAACTCCATTAAAGAACAAGATAGCCACATGTGAAGCATCATCAATTTTATTACAAGAAATGAAATGAGCCATTTTGGAAAACCGATCTACTTACACAAAATAGAATCTCTCCCGCACTTAGATATAGGAAATCCCATCACATAATTCATGGAGATATCTTCACATAGGGCACTAGGAATTTGGAAGGGCGTATACAAGCCATGTGGGTTTAACTTGGATTTGGCACATAAGCATATAACACACGAAACACAAAATTTCACAACATCTCTATGCATGTGTGGCCAATAAAAATTCTCCTTATGTGTACTCAATTTCTTGGACACACCAAAGTGACCCATCAAACTCCCACCATGAGCCTCATGCACAAACAATTTACACAAAGAACCACTGGGCATGCAAAGCGTGTCACCCCTAAAGAGATATCCATCATGAACATAAAATTGATCCATAATACCCTTAGAGATGCATGCATGATAAAGGTGACAAAAATCAGAATCTTGAGCATATAGATCACGCATGAAAGCAAAACCAATCAAGTTGGAATTAAGAGCGCTAAGGAGGGTATACCTTCTTAAGAGAGCATCAACCACTATGTTGATTTTCCTTTCTTGTGTTTGATGACACAGGGAAAGGCCTTAACAAGTTAAACCCACCTAGCATGGAGCTTCTTTAGCTTGCTTTAACCTATGAGGAACTTGATCGCCTCATGGTCGGAATGTATGACAAACTCCATAGGTAAGAGGTAGTATTGTCATGTCCGAAGCACTCTCTCAAGGGAAAGAAACTCCTTTTCATATGTGGGATAGTTGAGCTCAACACCACTCAACTTCTCACTAAAAAAGGCAATAAGACACCCTTTCTTGCATCAATACTCCTCCAAGTCCAATACTTGACGCATCACACTCGAACTCAAAGGTCTTGGCAAGGGTACGACCAGCAAGGGAGCGTTGTTGACTTTCTCCTTGAGAGCACAAAAGTCTTCCTCTTAAGATGTATGCCAAAGGAAGGGCATATTTTTCTTCGTGAGCTCGGTAAGAGGCAAAGCCATAGTGCTAAAGTCCTTCACAAACTAGTGGTAGTAGCCGACAAGTCCTAGAAAGCTTCTCATTTGTGTCATGGTTATGGGTATGGGCCACTCTCGGATGGATTTTACCTTCTCTTCATCCACCTTCAAACCTGACTTGCACACCACAAAACCAAGGAATACAACATGGTTTGAGAAAAAGTGGAACTTATTAACGTTAGCAAAAAGTTATTGCTCTCTAAGTACCTCTAGCACTAGCCTATGATGTCTAGCATGATCATGCAAATTTTGGCTATAATTCAAAATATCCTTAAAATAAACAACTACATATTTGCCAAGAAATGCTCACAAGACATGATTCATAAGGCGTATAAAGGTGCTAGGAGTGTTGGTCAATCTGAAGGGCATGACCAACCACTCATACAAACCATACTTGGAGAAGATATTTGAACAATGAAGCTCATCAAGCATGTCGTCTAGGCAAGAGACTGGGTGCCTATACATGATAGTGATGTTGTTGATGGCTCGACAATCCACACACATGAGCCAAGACCCGTCTTTCTTTAGCACAAGGATCACCGAGACCGCATGATAGGTGTCATTTCATGCACCTTTACTAGCAATTATTAGCATTATTTGGAGGAGTTTAGGATGAGATTTGTGGCTAAGTCTGTGATCCAAAAGTTGTGGAGAAAAGTGAAGATATCCAGATATCTACAGCTTAGATGGAGATGATGAAGATGGATGAGGTTCTGCTAGAGTTTATTGGAGAAGGATACCAACACTTGGTAGTAATGAAGAGCAGAAGAGAAGAAGAAGAGGAGCTGAAGAAGGAGTGGGCGATTTCACCGCCCCGCGCCAGATGCCACCGCAACCCGGCGGTGGGTCTCAGAGAAGAGCTGGCCGCGCCAGAAGATGCCACCGCCCCGCGGTGAGACACGTAGCGCCTCGCGGCCAGCACAGATTTATTTCCTTTTATGCATTTCGGATTTCCTTATTTTTTTTATTTTTTTTCCTTTGTTAATTCCATTAGGTTAACTTATTTTTCCTAAACCTATTTAAGACCCTTTTCTAGGATAAGAAGAGAGTACTCTCTCTGAAATCACGAGACACTACTTTTACATTACGCAATTTTACTTTTTATTAGGGTTTCATTCACCTCTGAATGGAGCACTAATTTCCTTTTGTTCTACTAGACGTTTGAAGCAATACAGTTGATGTGTTTGTGAGATTTCTATTCCTTGTTCCTATTCTTATAAGTGTTGGTTTGATTCTCTTGGTTATATTGAATATTGATTTATTGTTATTCCTCATAGCCTGATCAACTAGGTTGAATACTATTTATCAATTGCTAGGATTTGCATATAGTGGAATACGAGTGCATATCTAGTAGCATACACGATTGTTGCATATAGTGGAATACGGGTGTGCAATCGTGAGTGAGAATCATTTGCATGTTAAGTAGTAAGGTTTTATTCTATTTGCATGTATCCTATATCCTTGTGTGCATTGATATTGCTTTATTGGTGGTAAGGTTTTCTTCCATTGATATTGTGATAAGTCTATCAACAACTGTGAGAATTGGTAGTACTTAAGATCAGGGTGGGAACAACCATAAGAATAGTGAAAGAACTTGGATTGAATAGATTTCAGTGATCAAATTATATCTCTGTATTGTGGATCTCGTTCTAGTGGAAATCTTTTCCCCAATCATATTCTCAACTCAATCAAACTTGTTTGCTTTATTCTCCTTGATAACTAAAACCCCCCTTCCTTGTTACTTGTCAATCATACTTGCTTACTACACATCCATTTAGTAGGTATGTTAGGACATTTACTTTGCTAGGCCATTCAACGATATTTGCATTGCATATTTCGGCCACGTCACCGCACGAGGTCTCAAGCTCTCTCTCACATATCCCTTCTCTATCAAGTCTTGGACTTACTTTTGAAGCTCCTTGGTCTCGGCGAGATTGGTCCTATAGGGTGCACGATTTCGCAAGGATGCTCCTGGAATGAAGTCTATTTGATGCTTTATTCCTCTAATTAGTGGAAGTCCATTAGAGAACATCTTCAAATTCTTGCAGCAATAAAGACACAATAAGTGGTAGGTCACTCAACTCTTGAAAAGTATGCAAATTGTTCTTAAAAAGCAAAAGAAAACATGTTGTACTTCCCTGAATAGCTTGATCAACATCTTTAGCTTTGGCCAAGAGGTGGTGGGTGGAAGCCGCCGAGTGTGATCCAATTGACACCTTCTTCTTTCCATCCTTTTCATTCTCCCTCAAGCTCCTCGTGTGCTCATTAGCTAAATGGTCAGCCATGATTTCATATGGGGCCAAAGGGTGGAGAGTGATCCTCTTTCTGTATATATGGAAGGAGTATTCATTAGTCACTCCCTGATGAATCACATATCGATCATATTGGCAAGGTCTTCCTAAGAGGAGTTGGTAGGCTGTCATGGGGAGGACATCACAAAGCACTCCATCCTCATACCCTCCAATGGAAAGCTGAACCAAGGCTTGCTGTTTAACCATAAGAGAAGTGTCGACATTCAACCAACTCATGTTATAAGGTTAGCGATGAGGTGTGGTCTTGAAGTTGAACCGAGTCACCACTTCTTGATCAATGATTTTGAAGCAAGAAACACCATCTTTGATGATATTGGACATCTTTCCCTCGATATGGTACCTTGTGTGGAAGATGGTCTCTCATTGGGAGGGCAAAGAAGTAGACATTAGTAACAAGATTCCAATTAACTAGAAAGCATTCACCGATGGCGGATGTGACATGCACCTCTTCTTCATCATCCTCTTGCTCAACATCTTCATGGTGCTTATCCTCAGTGATGAGTGCCAAACACCCATCAACAAGGACAGTCAAGGCCCGGTGACTAGGGTCCAAGCCCGACCCATGGCACAAACCCTCAACGCCCTAGTCCACCGTGCCCTCTCAAGTCCAAGCGACGGAGATCCACCAACCCAAGGGACAAACCTACTCTTGTGCCTCATCTCGGAGTAGCCAAGATGCCGACGCCTCAATGCCACGACAATCAAGCATCCGATGCTTCGACTCCAAGGCATTCAAGCGCGCGTCCTTATGGCTTTTATCCACTTTTCCTTTTTTGTCAATTAATTCATGTTATTGCCTTTCCATTTTGGGTTTATTTATGCATTTCCTTTTATTGGTGGGCGTGTTGACCCATTTGCCAATGGCTCCTAGTCCACCCAACAACCCTAGACTATTTAAACTCCTTGTTGTCTCCTTTTGCAAACTAGTTGAAGAATAGAGAATTGGAATATTACCTTGGGTAGAGGAATCCTCCCCTAAGGTTTCCAATTATTTCTATCAACTCAACCTTTCAATCTCTTCTCTTCCTCAATCTCTCACGTTCTCATACTCAAATCACTCATCAAATCTAGATCCAAGTTCGTTTCGATCAAGGAACCTCCAAGGGAGGTTCCCTTGGTCTCTTTGCATGCGCCACCATCCAACCCTAGCTCCGGCCGGCCACATGCCCATCCACGGTCAGTCCTCCCCTCCTTCCGACGTCCTCTCTCTCTTGGCCGTTGTCTTGAGCCTCCAAGGGCCTTAGGAGATCGTCCAATCACAAGGAGAAGGGAGTCCTCACTTGGCTTAGTCACGATCGAGCAACTTGGGAAGAAAAGCCTCACCTTGGAGGTTTGATTCTCATCAATTGGTATCAAGAGACAAGGACTAAGCTAAGCCATCTTTCTTCTTATTATTTTCAGTTTTTGTCATGCTTAGCTTCTTTTTTTCTTTTTTTTGTTAATGGTAAGTATATTAACAAAAAAGGGAGATATACACCCAAGAGCAAGTCCAAAGGAACTCCTCATCACCTCTCACACCCAACACCCTATACCAAGAAACTCTATATCAACAACATCAACAAAAATTAGACCATAAGAAGACGACTAAGGTCTCTTACCCTCCTACTTTCCCCTTTACATTTGATCTTTAAATGCAATTTACAGCTAGAAACAATCTCTTCCACACACCTCTCAATACTCACCTTTCTATGATTGAAGATAATATCATTTCTATGTCTCCATATGGTATAAACCGCATCATTAATGGCGAGAACCACACCTTGTAGCCTGAGAGAATTAGGATTTCTACTCCTTGACAGCCATTGCATCCAGTCATCAAGGGACTGTCTCCAGACACTGATATGCTGCCAATCCATAACCTTTCTCAGTATAGCACTGGAAATCCTACATTGACACCATATATGATCACCAGATTCTGTTGCATTTCCACACAGCACACAGGAAGAATTGTTGATCAAGCCCCACCTTTGTAGCTTATCCTTAGTTGGCAGTCTCCCAAGCATAGCTAACCAGGAAATGAAGGACCATTTCCTTGGTTGAAAGCTTTTCCACAACATCTTCCATTTCCCTTCCACATCACCTGGATTTCTGAGCAAATCATAGACCATTTGGCAGTTCATTCTACCCCCTCTTTTCCTGATCTTAGAAATGTCAATATGATATTCAGTAATATCTTCAGAGCTCAAAGGATTAGAATCCTGCCTAACCAGAAACTGCTTCAGCTCGTTCTTTATTCTCAGCAACACTCTCCATATCCAAGAATCACTTTGTTTCTCCTCTCTTTGCCACAAATCACACCTTTTCAACAGCATCTCTTTCACCCAAGTGGTCCAACAGTTCTCCTTCCTATCCTGTATTTCAAAAACCAGTTTAAACAACAAGGTTTTGTTCCAGGCTAAAATTTCTTTAATTCCCACACCACCTTCTTCATAAGGTTTGCAAACCTTGCTCCATGCCACAAGGTTCCTCCTCCCTTCACTCTTCCCTGACCACAGAAAAGACCTGCAGACGGCTGTTATTCTATTCACCACTTCTTCAGGAAATAGCAAAGCTTGAGACCAGAAACTCAGCAATCCACCAATTACAGCCTTTATAATCTGTAATCTACCAGCATATGAGAGCTTCTTACACGTCCAACTCTGCACTCTTCCAACAATCTTGTTAATCATAGAAGCATAATCTCCAATCTGAACTTTCTTAGCATGCAGAGGGATTCCCAGATACTTAATAGGAAGAGTCCCTTGGCTAAAACAAAGGACTCTTAATAGTTCAAACTTCACAGCCTCTGAGACACCTCCAAAGAAAACATCACTCTTTTGGACATTGATATTAAGACCAGATTCATCACCAAACTCATCTAGCACTCTCTTAATCACACAAATAGAAGGGAGCTCAGCTTTGCAAAAGATCAATAAATCATCAGCAAAAGCAAGATCAACCATCTTCAGTTTCTTGCATTTTGGATGAAACTTAAATTCAGCAGATTTACTCTCCCTCCTTAGCTTCCTACTCAGCATTTCCATTACTATTACAAACAGAAATGGGGAAATAGGATCGCCCTGCCTTAACCCTCTAGCACCAAAAATAAATCCTTTAGGCTCTCCATTTACAAGAAACGAAAATTTAGGAGTCCTAACACAGGTCATAACCCAAGCAATCAGCTGTGTAGGAAAATTCAGGTAAATCAATGCATATTCAAGGAACTCCCAGCTCACACAGTCATAAGCTTTCATAACATCCACTTTGATCATGCATCTTGGAGAAATATCAGCCTGCAAATAAGAGTGAATAAGATCTTGAGCAATAACTGAATTGTGCACAAGGCTTCTCCCAGGAACAAAGGCCCCCTGACCCATTGATATCACCTCATTCAATTTGTCTCTGATTCTAGCAGCCAGAATCTTAGTTATCATTTTGAATATAACATTGCAGCAAGAAATCGGCCTAAAATCCTTCACAAGTAATGGCTTCTCAACTTTAGGAATAATAGACACAAAGGTAGTATTGAGCTGCCTTAGAAGTTTCCCTGAGATGAAGAAGTCTTTGACTGCACCACACACATCATCAGAAATGATTTCCCAAGCCTCCTTGAAGAATTTGCTACCAAATCCATCTGGACCCGGTGACTTAGAGTTGTGAATTTCGTGGAGAGCACTCTTAACTTCAGCACATGAAGGAATTCTACACTGATCCATAGCACAATCAGCCTGCAATACCCCACCCTCATAGTTACTGAAGTTTGGAATAGTAGTAACTACACTCTTCCCAAACAAGTTACCATAGAAATCAATGATTTCAGAAGCAATGTCTTCTTGACTCTCCAAAACATCACCATTAGCACTATGGAGCATGTGGATTGCATTCATGGATTTCCTGGCTTTGATACTTCTATAAAGCAAAGAAGAGGTCTCCTCACCAAGTTACACCCAGTCAACCTTGGATCTTTGCAACAACATTTCATCTCTTTGTTTTCTTCTTAGAATCATTTGCTCCTTTGCTTCTTTGACTGCATTCTGTTTACTCTCACAGAAGTAATCAGCCTGCATATCATGAAATTTTTCCTCAAACTCAGCTTCACTCTGAGCTAACAGTTCTTCCATATCACCATATTTCCTCTTACTCCATGCTTAGCTTCCTTTTGTTTGCATGAAGACTTGGTGTTTATGTTCATCTTTCTTTTGCTTCTTGTTTGCTTGAGTTTCTTCTTGTTCCATGGTGTTTGTGTGTTCAAAATTTTCACTTCCTAGCATGATTTATTTTCTTTTTGCATGATGAAATTGTGTTGAGATTAGTTGCTCTTTGTTTCCCCCACAAAAACGCACCAAAAACCCAAAGATAAACCCATTTTACGCCGCCCACCACCACCACCGGTCGCCGAACCACCACCCCTGCTGCCATAGAACCACCCACCACCTCCTCTACTACCGCCCCACCCCTACCCCCAGCCGGCCATATATGTTTGCTTGATCCATTTTGAATTTCCCCCCACTTGCATGTACCTTGTCCTTTGGAGGACCACACCCACCTTCTTTCCTTGTCCTCTTTTGTCTATTGTGGGTAAAGGACACTTTGTACCTTTTGGTTGATTTAGATAGTGGGACTATTGCAAGGAAGCCTCTTTAGTGGTTTCCAAATAGAGCACCACTTCCCAAAAACAAACAAAAATTATTGTGGCTTCACTTTCTTTTCCAAGACACAAAAGTGCTAATTTCGGCCTTGCCTCCTTTTACATTAGAAAAGCCAACAAAGTTCAAGAGGTCAAGAAAAAGGCTATCAAGACCCGAATTCAAAAAAAAAACAAGAAGAAAGAAAACGAAAAAGCAAAGGCAAGGTCAAGATTCTTTCTCCTATTTGTTCGGTTAGGCCAAAACCCTTGGTGGGCTCTCCCACCCTCACTTGGCAACTTGGGCCACTAAGCCTTCCCACCATCTTCCTCTAGTCCTTTTCCATGACTACTTCACTCTTTTAGGATCCATTGGGTGGCCGAATTGATACTCCCATTAGGCTTGTCATCCTAGGTGTCAACTTGGACTTTACTACTTAGCCTAAAGGATACAAGATTGGCATGGGTTGAATGTGCCTTGGTTCCATCCAATTCTCAAGATACATGCAATGCTCTACCTTGCCTCTCCTTGTTTGAGCCTTTGACTTTGTGTGTGATTATGTCTTAGGCATCATTTCATTACCTTCCCTCATAAGTTACTTTACGTGTTCCTTGTGGATTGGTTACTTGGTTTGCTTTGTGGCCTCTTGTAGGTGAGTCCACACATGGAGGATCCCTTGGATACCGGCAATAGGAGCCCTCGAAGCTCCATGCCCACCCTCTCCCCCATGTATTTTGCGGCTAGGCTAGCCGAGGAAAGCCAAGCCAAGGAGGCAGCCGCCGAGGCGTTGCGCGTGGACCATACCGAGATGGTTGCACTCCGCCGTGAGAAGGAGGCCACCGACGCGCGCATGGCCGCCCTCGAGCTTAGCTTGACCACCATTGCCGCCGGCCCTCATGCAACCGCGCCGACCGTGATGCCGCATCCCATGGCCCAGCCCGCGCCCATCTACATCGGCGCTTCATCCCATGGCCCGGCCGAGGCCCCCCATGATCACACGGTGCAAGCTCGAGGCAAGGGCCCTATGTACCCTTCACAACCTTCCGATGCCTGGGCCTTTGCCGAGCGTTTACCACCGCCACGGGAGCCGAGCTACTACGGCCACCAACCGGCGCACGCCGACTCATGAGGCCATCACGATGCTCGGCCGCTGCCGGGCCGGCATCTTCACCACTTCGCCGCCCCCTTTGATGGTGAGCCATATCCACGCGCCACCCCAGCCCCCGTCGGCGACGCCCTACCCAACCCCCGATAAGGGTTATGGCAATTTTGAGGGCTTTGATGATGGAGATGACGCGTTTAGGGCCATGAAGAAGATGACGTGTTTGATGAAGTCTTCCACGAGCCATTTGAGGATGACCCCTTGGCCGACTTGCTCCCCCGTCCTCATGGTCGAGGCCGTGCCCACCGTCGGCGCCCTTTGGATCGATGTGACCCATAATGGCTCCCTCCACCGCTGGCTGACTTCTAAGGCCGTGGGCAAGCAGCCCGTCACCTCTATGACCGCCGTGAACCGGCCAGGCCCATCCAACACTTTGGCCAACGCCGGGAGATCAAGGTCCGCATCGAGCCCTTTGCGGGGGAATATGACGCGGCCAAATTCCTTGATTGGAAGCAAGCCACGGAGTATGCCCTAAATCATTGCCAATATGAGGACTATGAGCGGGTTGAGATTGCCACGCTCCAATTCACAGGCCATGCCCGTGCTTGGTGGTTCCGCTTCACCACCGAGAGAGAGAGGCGTCGCTTACCGCCGGTCATGGCTTGGAACCAACTCATCTATGCCATGACTAAGCAGTATGTGCCGGAGGACTACCTTGAGCACATGCGCCTCCAAATTGCCTAAGCCTGCCAAGGCACCCGCACACCGCTTGAGCTCATCCACAAGGCCGGCGTGTCCACCACCCCCGTCTCTCTCCACACTATGTTCCTCCGCGGCCTCGATGTGGACATTCGTGAGCCATTGATCCTACTTCCCATTCGGGACATCAATACTCTCACCCACATGGCCATGGAGATCTACAATCAACAACAACGGAAGAAGAAGGCGGCTTGGGCCCATTCGCAGTCGCCTCGGGTCCCCACCACCCCTAGCTCCTCCTTTGGTTCTCTCTCGGCTACCGTTATTGCCCCGCAGCAGCGCACCGGGCCCGCTTTAGCCCCGCCCATCTCCACCAAGGCCACTGGCGCCACTCGGCTATGTGATCCACCCCGTGACCCGACTCCCGGCATGCGTGTCTCGGCTACCACGACCGAGCAGTCTAGCAACCGTGCTTGCTTCAAGTGTGGCGGCCGTGGCCACATCCAACGGGATTGCCCCAACGCCAAGCGGGTCTTGTTCACCGCCACAAGTGGGTATGAATCCTTTGATGATGAAAAGGATGCCCCGGAGGACGAGCATGAGGCCTCCGCGGAGGGCATTTATGAGAACTATGATTGTGCCCCCCTTGAGTATGGAGTCGCTGCCCCTTTGAGCTTGGTGACTCGCCGTGTGCTTTCGATCCACGAGGGTGACACAAAGGACCAACGGGAGAGTATCTTTCACACTCAATGCCTGATAGGTGCCATTTCATGCACCTTTACTAGCAACTATTAGCATTATTTAGAGGAGTTTATGATAAGATTTGAGGCTAAGTCTGTAATCCAGAAGATGTGGGGAGAATTGAAGATATCTAGGGATTTACAGCTTAGATGGAGATGATGAAGATGGATGAGGATCTGCTGGAGATTAATTGGAGAAGACTACCAACACTTGGTAGTAATGAAGAGCAGAAGAGAAGAAGAGTTGAAGAGAGGACTGGGCGAGTGTCACCGCCCCGTGCCAGTGCCACCGCGACCCGTCGGTGGATCTCAAAGAAGGAACTGACGCCCCGCGGTGGATCTCACCGCCCCGCGGTGGGCACGTCACGCCTCGCGGCCAGTAGAAGACTTTATTTCCTTTATTGCATTTCAGACTTTCTTATTTTTATTATTTTATTTCCTTTCTTATTTCCATTAGGTTAACTTATTTCCTAAGCCTATTTAAGACTTCTTTCTAGGTCTTGAGTGGGCAGTCACAAAGCCAGACTATTATCATCATTGTTTTCTTTCTCATTAGGGTTTCATTTACATCTGAATGGAACACTAATTTCCCTTTGTTCTACTAGACGTTTGAAGCAATACAGTTGATGTGTTTGTGAGATTTCTATTCCTTGTTCCTATTCTTATATGTGTTGGTTTGATTCTCTTGGTTATATTGAATATTGATTCATTGTTATTCTTCATAGCCTGATCAACTACGTTGAGTAATATTTATCAATTGCTAGGGTTTGCATATAGTGGAATACGAGTGCATATCTAGTAGCATACATAATTGTTGCAGATAGTGGAATACGAGTGCACAATTGTGAGTGAGAATCATTTTCATGTTAAGTAGTAAGGTTTTCTTCTATTTGCATGTATCATATATCCTTGTGTGCATTGCTATTGCTTTGTTAGTGGTAAGGTTTTCTTCCATTGATATTGTAGTAAGTACTATCAACAACTGTCTGAATTGGTAGTTAATCAAGATCAGGGTGGGAACAACTATAAGAATAGATAAAGAACTTGGATTTAATAGCTTTCGGTGATCAAATTATATCTCTGTATTATGGATCTCGTTCTAGTGGAACTTCCTTCCCCAATCATATTCTCAAGTCAACTTAATATGTTTACTTTGCTCTGTTTGATAACTAAAACCCCCCTTCCTTGTTACATGCTAATCATAATTGCATACTACATTAGATCTTCCCTATGGGTTCGACCCTTACTTGCTTGCTATACATCTGTTTAGTAGGTTGTTAGGACTTTTACTTTGACTAGGCCATTCAACGATATTTGCATTGCATATTTCGGCCACGTCAAATTTGGCACCGTTGCCGGGGAAGTTTTCTGTTTTGTTGTGTGTTTTTGTGATTGATTTTGGTGGAGACCTATCTTATGGTCGACACTCATAGTACTGACTCTCCTCTAGCTGCTTTTGATCTAGAAATCGACAGATCGTTCCATGCGAACCTACGCGATCAAGGAGAAGAAGAAGAAGAGGATGAAATAGTTGAAATAGTTGAGCCAGTTGACATCCGTCCTGCTGCAATGGCCGAAACTCTGAGAGAGCTTACTGAGCCGAATATTGGGGCACAACCCCCCTTGGCTGTCGCCATCCCTGCACTTGACGAAGGGGTGAACTTTGAGCTGAAATCTGGAGTTGTTGCTTATCTCTCGAAATTTCATGGTTTGAGTGGCGAGGACCCAATATCTCATCTGGGTAAATTCCACAATGTTTGCATGACTATGAAGCCAAGGAATGTGATGGAGGATCAAATCAAGATGAGAGCCTTTTGTTTTTCTTAGCTAGACTCTGCTAGCGACTGGTATTATCACTTGCCGCCAGGGACCATAGATTCCTGGACTAAACTGCATAAGGCGTTTCTTGACAAGTATTTCCCAACAAAGAAGGCGAATGCTTTGAAAAAGGCAATTGCTAACATTGAACAGGGTGTTGATAAGACGCTATATAACTATCTTGAGCGGTACAAGAGGCTTTGCTCTAGCTGTCCGTTCCACGGATACGCCAAACATGATCTTGTTCTCTACTTACACAATGGTCTGCTAGATCAAGAGAGAAGGATGGTTGATGCTGCATCCGGTGGGAGCATTCTTAATCTGACACCGGACGCAGCCATGGTAAGATTTCAGGAGATGAGTGAGAGTACCAGGAGCTTTGGTAGGATGTACCAGAGAAAAGTAGTCAATGCTGTGACTCCTGTAGGATCTAGCCCTGTGCTGAATGAGTTAGCTGAGTTGAAGGAGATGGTGAAGAGAATGGCGAACCAAAACACTCCTCAACAAGTCAAAGCATGTGGGATTTGCTATGATCAATTCCACCCTTCTAATGCTTATCCTCAGCTACAGGAAGAAGGTACTGCTGAAGTGAATGTTGTAGGAGGTTACGGACCCCCTAGACCGCGTTTTGATGGACAACCCAACTATAATCCGAGAGGGTGAGACCACCCAGGTTTCAGATGGAGCGACCCACAAGGTGGTCAACAGCCTGTACAACAGCAATACCAGCAGAGAGCCCCATACCAACAGAGGCCCCAAGGCCAAAACTCTGGTACTACTACTGAAGAGATGCTCAAAACCTTAACCCAGCACTTCGCCACTCATGTGCAGACTACTGAATCAAGCATAAAGAATATGGAGAGGCAGATTGGCCAATTGGCTGATGTTGTGACAAAGATTGACCAGAGAACATCAAATTCCTTGCCGTCTTAGACTACTGTGAATCTGAGGGAAAATGTGAGTGCCATCACCCTTAGAAGTGGTAAGCAATTGGTCGTCCCTCCTATTGCTGAAGAGGAGTGCGAAAATGAGACGGAGAATATCGGTGACCGCCCCGCGGTGGACCCCACCGTGACCCGACGGCGAATTGGGTCTGAGACCAGTAAAGAAGAGTGCCAGTCACCGCCCCGCGGCGACACTCACCGCGACCCGGCGGTGAATCCCAGTAATCTCTCCTCACATCTGACGCCCCGCGGCGATGACCACCGCCCCGCGGTGAAACCACCGCGACCCGGCATCCAACATCCCAACTCCGCTGAAGAGGTCTGTGTTGATAATTATGTTCGTCCGGTTTTTCCCCCTCTCAGTTCTGAGAAGCCACCGACACCTTTCCCGAGGCGCTAAAGGCTAGAAGGGTCGCCGACGACAGTGATCTTTTCGAGACATTCCAAAACTGTGAGCTGAACATCCCCCTTCTCAAGCTTATTAAGGTTGTTCCTCGATATGCTAAGTTTTTGAAGGAGTTGTGCACCGTTAAAAGGACACAAAAGCTGAAGGTCCAGAAGAAGGTTTCGGTTGGTGAACATGTCTCGACAGTATTTCAAATGCGTATGCCTGAGAAGTGCAAGGATCCAGGTACGTTCACTATCCCTATTGCTATAGGTGAGCATCGATTTGAGAAAGTCTTGCTAGACTTGGGTGCCTCTATTAATGTTTTGCCTTATTCATTGATTGAGGATTTAGGAGTAGGACCTTTGCATGATACCAATATTGTGATTCAACTTGCTGATGGTTCTTGTGTGCCTCCTAAGGGTGTTGTCGAAGATATTCTTGTTAAAAATTGGCCCCTTAATTTTCCCTGCTGATTTCTTTGTTATGGATATGGACTATGATGAGCAGGTTGCTCCTGTTATGTTAGGATGACCTTTTATGAAAACATCCATGACGAAGATTGATGTGGATAGTGGAACTTTGACTATGGAATTCGATGGAATAATTTTTTAGCATAATATTCATAAGGTCAACTCCATCGAATTGCCTTCCTTTTGCTGCATTAGTGATAATGATGATCCTATTCAGGAAAATGTTAAGACTAGTGTAGTGGAGACCATAGTTGTATACTCTGTTGTTGCTGAACCTTTTGATTTGCCTGAGTATGATGTCTTATTTGATGACATAGGAGATCCTATTCCCTCTAATTTGGGCACTTGCCCCCCCTGCACTAACCACACAAGGCTGTAAGCCATCATCTAGTGCCGTGCAGCATGATCAGGTTGAGCCATATCGGCCCCCACATCGCTCTAAGTATGGGGAAGATGCTCCAAAGGCAGCAATCATGGAGTCATTGGCTAAGAGGGAACATGGTCTAAGGTCCAAGCCTTTCCATGGGAAGTTCCAGCAGGAAGAGTTAAGTAAGAGGATTCCGAAAGGATCCTATTCTAGGTGGTGATTGATTTGAAGTACGTCGAGCCAATGACGTTAACTAAGGCGCTGTCCGGGAGGCAACCCGAGGTAGTTTTCCTTAATTTTTCTTTTCTCTTAGATTAATTTCGTAGTTTTGTTTGCTTTGTTTTGTTCGCCTGTCACTAACATTTCAAGTACGAAAGTAAATGGAGAAGAGACGTGTTTTCCCAGCTTGTTCATCGCCCCGCGGCGACGTCCACTGCCCCGCGGCGACTGTCTGGTATACCCTTCTCAACTCCGAAAAAAAGCCCCGAAAAAACCTTAAACAGGGAGAAAAACAAAAACAAAAAAACAAAAAAAACAAAAAAAAAATTGTTACAAAAGGATTTGACGGATTAGGCCCCCTTTTAGGCCAAGTGTCTCTTTGGGCCTTGTACAAGACCGGCCCATCAACCCTTCTTCCCTTTCACTTTCCCTAACCTAGGCCTCCACTCTTACAAACCCTCCATTCCCAACACCCCTCTCAAGCTCTCCAAGCCAAACCCCCCATTTTCCCACACTTCCCTCTCATTCTTGGTCCGATTCTAGCCTGTAATCACTTTAAACCTTGAGTTCCTTTGCCCAAATTGGAGTCTAACCTCACAACCGAGCCAAACACAACCCCAATGCCTCGCGTCGCCAGTCACCGCCCCACGGCGACCCCCACCGCGACCCGGCGAGAAGGCCCAGTTATCTCACCGCGACCCGGCAACTCGTTCACCGCCCCGCGGCGAGACTACCAGGCTGTGTGTTTTTCGCTCGTTTGTAAGTCCTCTTTGGTCGCCCTTTGTTTTGAGCATCTCAATTCATTACTTATGGCACCTCGAGGTAGGAAGCAAGTCTCTATGAGGGATGAGAATGAGGTGTATAACGTTGTGAAGGAGAGGAAGGTGTTGGCTACTAAATTCTTTGATAAGCCGACGTTGATTGAGTTTGGTATGTTGGAGTGTATATCCCTTTGTTTAGCAGAGTGTGGCCTGGGGACCTTCCTGAACAAGTCCGCTGACGCTTACCCCGAGCTATGCTACCAGTTCATTGCCTCTGTTAAGAGGTATTCTGATGGTTCCGCCGACAAGAGGTTGACGAAGATCACGTTCATGTACAATGGTCGTGAGTATGCTTTGTCTGCTGAGGAAATTCGTGGTGCCCTGGGCATTACACAGGAACCGTCTGATGGGTGGTCTGGTGGTCTAACTAGGACGGATATGATGGAGTTTTGGGAGGCTGCCACGCACAGGAAGTTCAAGAAGGGTTAGGAAGTGAATTCGAAGTTGGTACACCCTTGCTTAAGGTTGATCCATAAGGTGTTGATGAGAGATTTCTTTGGCCATGCTGATGATGGTAAGGTCCCTTTGAAGGATTTCCAGTGGTTTTTGAGCATCTTGTCTATTGTCACGTATACCCCGTGTTGGGCTAGTTTGTTTCTGAGCTCCTTGAAGAGGATTCGAGATGGTGAGCCACGTGATATCTGTGGGGGTGGTTTGATCACCCTTCTTTGTGCTGAGATTATTGCCACCGATCGTATTCCTCGGCCTGTTGCTCATGCGGTGTATGACATGGCGCACATGAGAGTGTGCTCGATGCTGAAGCCATTGGGCAGGGATGGTGATTTAGTTTGGTCTTCATATGATGGTCATATTTTGATTCTTCCTCGGGTTTTTACTTATTCCCCTTCATTTGCGGATTGGTGGATTCCCAATGATGGTAGAATTATGGCTGATGCTACCCCTGCTGCTGCTCCTTCGGGCCCGTTTGGAGAGGGCCATAGTGTTGGTGTTGACGCTGCTGTTGTTGATTCTGTGGGTGAGGATGCACCTCTTCCTACTCAGTATGATGCACCTTCATCTTCTTATGGTCCTGCCACACCTTGGCAGGAGTTGTACGCAAGATTTGATGTATTCTCGGTGCAGCAGACTCACTGGAACACCCGAGTAGAGACCGGTCTGCAGACTTGGCAGACCCAATTCCGTGCTGATGTAGATGAGCGTCTGGACGCTATGGACGCTCATATGATGGACTACTTTGGGAGGTTCCCACCACCACCATCCGGCCCACAGTGAGTTTATTTCTCTTTCCCCTATCTCATTTGTTGTTCTCTTTTCTACATTGAGGACAATGTTCGGTTTAAGTATGGGGGAGGGATTTAGACTGTGATATCTATCTAGCTAGTGTACATAGCTTTGTTTTCTGTAATTTTCATTCAAGTATTCCTAAAAAAAAAAAACGAAAAAGCCAAAAAGATGTGAAAAAGGCAATTAAAATCCTGGGATGAGCTAAAAATCCGAAAGGGCGGTTCAGGTAAGAAGCAGGTAGTCCGACTGGTATAGATCGGTGCAAAATTGGACTGGAGTGATGCGAGTATTTGTGAGACATCTAGCAAAATAAAATGAGTGGCTAGGTGAAAACCCGAGAGGGCGCCTGGGCAAAATGAGTGTAAATAAAAAAGAGTGATTTTAGGATCATTCTGGAGGCTGGCGTCATAAGAAGAGGAGTCATAAGGAGGACTCGGGTAGGCCACTCTGGAGCGATAAGGAGTTAGATTGGAGTTAGGATTAGAATAATATTTGCATCACTTGTTTTGGTTGTCTGGAGCTGATTGTTGAGATGTTGTAGTTGCTGGTGTCACATTTTCTTGTACTTCCTGAGACCTTGGTGTTTGATTGAGAGAGTAGGTTTATCATTAGCTTACTCGGGACGAGTAAAGGTCTAAGTATGGGGGAATTTGATAGGTGCCATTTCATGCACCTTTACTAGCAACTATTAGCATTATTTAGAGGAGTTTATGATAAGATTTGAGGCTAAGTCTGTAATCCAGAAGATGTGGGGAGAATTGAAGATATCCAGGGATTTACAGCTTAGATGGAGATGATGAAGATGGATGAGGATCTGCTGGAGATTAATTGGAGAAGACTACCAACACTTGGTAGTAATGAAGAGCAGAAGATAAGAAGAGCTGAAGAGAGGACTGGGCGAGTGTCACCGCCCCGCGCCAGTGCCACCGCGACCCGGCGGTGGATCTCAGAGAAGGAACTGATGCCCCGCGGTGGATCTCACCGCCCCGCGGTGGGCACGTCACGCCTCGCGGCCAGCAGAAGACTTTATTTCCTTTATTGCATTTCGGACTTTCTTAATTTTATTATTTTATTTCCTTTGTTATTTCCATTAGGTTAACTTATTTCCTAAGCCTATTTAAGACTTCTTTCTAGGTCTTGAGTGGGCAGTCACAAAGCCAGACATCAGACTATTATCATCGTTGTTTTCTTTCTTATTAGGGTTTCATTTACATCTGAATGGAGCACTAATTTCCCTTTGTTCTACTAGACGTTTGAAGCAATACAGTTGATGTGTTTATGAGATTTCTATTCCTTGTTCCTATTCTTATATGTGTTGGTTTGATTCTCTTGGTTATATTGAATATTGATTCATTGTTATTCTTCATAGCCTGATCAACTAGGTTGAGTAATATTTATCAATTGCTAGGGTTTGCATATAGTGGAATACGAGTGCATATCTAGTAGCATACATAATTGTTGCATATAGTGGAATACGAGTGTGCAATTGTGAGTGAGAATCATTTGCATGTTAAGTAGTAAGGTTTTCTTCTATTTACATGTATCTTATATCCTTGTGTGCATTGCTACTGCTTTGTTAGTGGTAAGGTTTTCTTCCATTGATATTGTAGTAAGTACTATCACCAACTGTCTGAATTGGTAGTTAATCAAGATCAGGGTGGGAACAACTATAAGAATAGATAAAGAACTTGGATTTAATAGATTTCGGTGATCAAATTATATCTTTGTATTGTGGATCTCGTTCTAGTGGAACTTCCTTCCCCAATCATATTCTCAAGTCAACTTAATCTATTTACTTTGCTCTGTTTGATAACTAAAACCCCCCTTCCTTGTTACTTGTTAATCATAATTGCATACTACATCAGATCTTCCCTGTGGGTTCGGCCCTTACTTGCTTGCTATACATCTGTTTAGTAGGTTGTTAGGACTTTTACTTTGACTAGGCCATTCAACGATATTTGCATTGCATATTTCGGCCACGTCAATGCCTCATGGGTACTTCCTCCCTTAGTGTGATCATAGATGGCGGGTCATGTGCCAACTTTGTCAATGCGCGCGTGGTCAAGCGTCTCCATCTTCCCACCACGGCTCATCCTCATCCTTGTAGCCCTCAAGGACTTAGAGATGGTAAAAGTGATGTGGTAGCTAGGCAATGCCACATTGCTTTCTCCATTGGCTCCTACTTTGATCAAATATTGTGTGATGTGATTTCTATGGATGCCAATCACATTTTACTAGGAAGGCCTTGGCAATTTGATAGGCGGGTGATCCATGATGGCTTCCTCAATACCTTTGTCTTTGTCCATGATAAGAAGCGGATCACTCTCTTGTCTATGTCTCCACGAGAGGTTCTTGAAGATCAAATCGAGAGAAATCGGCTCAAGGCCCTTGAAGCTCACGATCCCTTAGCGACCCACACCCAAGTCAAGGCGCCTGTAATATCCCTCATTTTATAAGGATAGTTTGGAATTTTTCCAACTCCCGTATTACAACTCGGATTAATTTCAGAGAAGTTCAGACATTCGGTAATATGTTTGATCTATGTAATATTTTTTCTGAGTAATATAAAATACAGTTAACATGTGTTCAAGGTTAAATAGTCGTTCGTGTACAAATATATTTAACCCGGGGTTAAGAAGATTAACCCAAAGTCAAACCGGACAAAAGGGTGAAAAATGGCCTTGACCGCACCCCGCAGTCAAGTGGCCGCACCCGCGGCAAAGGCCAACAGCTGAGGTGGTCTTCGTCTTCGCGATAAGGCTTGGCTGCAACTCGCCGGAGTTGTCAGGCCTAGGCATCCCAAGTGGCACCTAGCCTTGCCCCCTGGTCTCCTTTCTTGTCCCCTCTGAGGAGGCTCGTTTTTGGGCTATAAAAGGAGTTGAAATCAGAAGTCAAGCTTCATCTTCCTCCTCTCCTCTGTTTTCTCCATTGAAGCACCAAGCTTTGAGCTTTGCTGTGAAGCTGTTCGAATCCCTTTGAGTGTTGGAGAAGGTCCTCCTAAGTGGTTTTAGAAGGTCTAAGGTGTTGGGAGATCGAACCATAATCAGATCGAAAGCAAACGAAGTGATTGGGTGAGTTTTCTCCATTAAAACACTGTCGCGAGCTCGCCACTGTAACACCACCGCACCCCGCGGTAAGAGCTCCACCGCACCCCGCGGTAAGAGCTCCACCGCACCCGCGGCGAGCCTTGTCCGAGTGTGTGTTCTTGGGTGTGTGGTCTTGAGCGAGGCTTGACTCCCTCGATTCTTTTCGTATTCTTTTAGATTCATATACGTGGATATTGAATCTAACTTAGGATTTCATTTTTGGTCGATCCGAAGGAATCTGTGGTCTCAGATCTGTCCCTATTTCGGACCCAGGAACTCGTCGTCTCTAAGCTTTGCTTAAGCTTCTGCGGATCTAAGGCAAGTGGCGGTTCGCTCTTGCTCATCATTCCATATTTCAATTAATTATCAATCGTTTAGTTGTTAATTAATTTGGGATGATTTACTGTTTGTGTTGGGAACAGTTTTGTTAAATGATATGATTAAAAGGAGATATTATAATAGGTTGTATATCTGTTAGAACAACGCTATTATATATATGATTAAAACATGATATTATACTAGGTTGTATATCGGTTAGAACAACGCTAGTATAGATATATGTTTTGTTGTTGTCCATGATGGTTGTGATGTGGATTATTACTGTGTTGAACTATTTAGTTAGCACTAGTAGTTAGGAACGTTGGACTCGTTGAGGTCTAGTCGTTTCTTGATAATTATTGGTTGAGAGGGCATCAGAGACCCTGACACCAATTGGCGGATCATGATCGTGCTCTATCCGAGTATAGAGGTGGTGCACTTAGCTAGTGTCACAAACCTTGGGAAGGATTCCCTTCGATATATGTCCCTCATGACGAAACATATATCTAAAAGCTTATAACGTGATGTGTGTTTTGGAATTTAATGAGATAAGTGTCGTTGTCGCACATAATTAATATACCCTTGGGCGAGTAGTGCAGCTAGGCGATAGTACAGCTAGGAAATCTCGTCTTAACTTTTAAATCGCGCGTATGCGATAATACTGTGATTCTGTGATTAATTAATGTTTCCCAAAATTTGTCATGCTTCCGATAAGACTCAATTCGTTGGAGTCTTCTTTGGGTTGATTGCTGTGAGACTCGGTCTCCAGAATCTTCTCTTGATCATGCCTTTTCATATATTCTAGTAGGAGTATGGTGGTTGACTATCGTTATCGACTGTTATTCGAGAGACGATGAGTCTAACCTAATACGTCTACTTCGAACCACTCTACTTTGTACCCTTGCTTAGTCTTTCATTAGACTAACCAACCGTAATTGTTCTCTGCATGGTTGGCTGGTGTCATTCGTTCGATTCGGCACATCAGATAAGTTGCCATCCCGTGAAGGCTAGAACGACTATAGAAGCGAACGGTGTTTTGACAAGTTTATTCAGGTTAAGATCCTTGGCGGGTGATCATTGCGATCAAGACCCTTTTGTTGTTTATTTAAAGTCTTTCGTTGTGTTAAATATGTTTTGTGTAAAGACTTCTGCTGTATTTCTGATGTATTTGGAATTTTGTTGAAATTCTGAGACTTTGGTTTAAATGAAAGTTATGATATGTTGTATTATAACTGTGGTTTAATGATTTATATCAACTGGAAAATCCTTGGGTGACATCGGACAGTACGTCTGAGGTCACTGGCGGTAATACTTTCAAGAGGTTATTTGGGGGTGTTACAGACTTGGTATCAGAGCCGAATTTTTTTTTACGGGTGGGTTTTAAAACATTTTCTTGGAACAAATTTTTTTATAAAACCGTTTACTCGTTTGAAACTGAGAAATGTTTTGGAAGGCTCTGAATTTTCAAAGAAAATCTTAACTGTTCATAGTCGTGCCTTCTCTTTAGTCTGATATGGAAACGAACTTCCATATTTAGAAAGACTAATTCTCTGTTCGTCACCCGTAATTCTGAGTGCTTTCGTTTCTCTTCAGAAGGACTCGGAAGAAGCCGAGGTGGTTTCGCCATCTCCAGTAAGTCTTGAATTCCCAGTTCCCTCGTTATGATTTGAGGTTGTAGAACCTAGTAACTCAGTTTGAAGTTCATCTAATGAAATTTACCTAGTTTGATCTCTTCTAAGTTGATTTCATTACGTTAAGTACATTGGAAGATATTAATGTATGAAATCCTTGGAATTTGATCGGTAAAATAGATGGTGAACATGAGGAACACTATCTGTGCTGGTGTTGGGCCAAGTAATGACCCCAGGCCAAACGTGAGGAATGTTGCGAATCCTATGGAGGAACACGAGTCTGTTTCTCACAACAATCCAGGAGGCAATGGCCAAGCTTCGGCCAACGCTCCAGTCATATTTGATGCAACAGCAGTGGAAGCAATATGAGGAATCGTCATGCAAGCATTTACAGATATAATGCGATCGAACGCACCTCAGGCACAGGCTGTGCCAATTCCTCCAGTAGTTCCTAGGCTTGAGGAACAGGATGTCCATGTACATCGTGAAAATGGAGTCAGGAATAGAGGTGATTATGGCCAAGCCCTAAAGGCCATTAACTCTATGAGGCCTGACAGCTATGATGGAAAAGGAGAGCCAGTCAGAGTGGCTCATTGGTTCTCACATATGGAACGGTTGTTTCGTAATGTTGAGTGCACAGAAGCGGAGAAAGTGCACATTGCTTCCCTTCAATTGAAGGAAGATGCTAGCGAATGGTGGGAGAACACCGGTCTAGCTGATCATGTTGATTTGAACTGGGGAAAGTTCAAGGCTAAAATGACTGATCGTTTCTTCTCTCGAGCTATGAGGGAAGAAAAGCATAAGGAATTCCTCTATCCTAAGACGGATGGATTAAAAGTGACTGAGCTTGCGACTAAGTTCAATCATTTATTGCAGTATGCTAGGCCAGAGGTGTCCAGTGAGGAGCAGAAGATCTGGTACTTCCATGAATGGATGATCCCAGATATTAAGCCATGGATGGTGCGTCACGGATCTACCTTGGAGCAGTACGTGGATGTAGCCTATAAGTTGGAGGTGACTCTAGAGGAGTCGACCAAGAAGCGTAATAGCCAGAGGCAGGTGCAGAACTAGCCTCAGGCGAGTGGATTTAAACGTCCTGCGCTACCATCTGATTTTGCCAAATCTGGCCGAGTAAAGACGGATATGACTCAAGGAGGGTCAACACAGCAGTCGGGTCAGGGCAAGAGTCTGATCCAATGTCACAATTGTGGTGTAACTGGGCACAAAAGATTTGTGTGTCAGAAGGAAAGGAAGACGTGTTTTAGTTGTGGAAGGGAAAGACATTTGTAGAGGTTCTGTTGGCAGGGAAAGCAGGAAGGAGCGGAGTCACGGCAAGGGTCTGTTAATCAGAACAACCGACCCAGGTTTAAACTAGCAGAGACTCCTAGTCCTTCGATGCAGACAGCTGCACAGAACAAGGGGAAAGCCCCAGTGGCTTCTGGGAGTCAAGGTCAACGCCTTTACGAGATGCGTGAGGTGGATGGACCCGATGCTCCATATGCTTAATGTGCTTATTACCTTCTGTTAGTATGTTGTTGATTTCGGTGTTACCCAGTCTTTCGTTTTGGATAGTTGTTTAGTAAGTTAAGTTGTGTGTGCAACGAGGTTGTGAACCTTTTGTTGTAACTCTTCTTATATATGAACCTTTGGTTTATACCAAGTTAGTGTTTCATTGCTTGGTATGGGATGAGGTCTCGTGTTCGAGACTCACCAACAACCTCTTGGAGATGGCTGCCTATTAATTAAGTGGAGCCACCAAGGATGGGTTGATATGTATGGACAGTGGCTCATGGCAACAGTGGACGCTAGTAATGGTTGGGCATGGGCTCGGAGCCACTAGTGGGCCGTCTGTGAACCATGTAGTGGGCTGGTCCAAGATGGTGACCATTTAGTTGGAACCAAGCGCCTTTTGGAAATTATGATTACCATTTAGGGTAAGGAGTTCGAGGCGGATTTAATTTGATTAGCCATGGTTCCATACGATATTTTTCTCAGTATGGATTGGTTGACGCGTCATGGGGCGGTCATCGATTTGGTTCAAGAACTGTGACGGTGTCATCTGGGAGCCAGTGTGTATGCAGATTTAAGGGTCTGAATGACGATGATAACGGCAGGCTTATCAATGTGATGGCTGCGTTTAAGCTACTTTAACAAGGTTGTGTCGAGTACCTTTGCTACCTGGATCCACCCATGAAAGATGAACCATCAATTCTTGATATTCCTGTGATTAGTGAGTTTCCGGATGTCTTTCCGGAATAGATTCATGGATTACCCCCGAAGCGTGACGTGGAATTTTATATTGATTTTGAGCCTGGTACCGCGCCGATTTCGGAGGCACCGTACCAGATGGCTCCTGATTGAGATGCAAGAGTTGAAGAAGCAACTCGAGGATTTTCTTGACAAGGATTATATAAGGCCGAGTGCATCGCCTTGGGGTGCCCCAGTTTTGTTTGTCAAGAAGAAAGATGGATCGTTTCGACTGTGTATCAACTGGCGAGAGTTGAATAAAGTCAAGATCAAGAATAAATATTCGTTGTTAAGGATTAATGATCTGTTGGATCAATTGCAAGGAGCAATAGTCTTTTCCAAAATCGATCTGAGGTTTGGTTATCACCAACTCAGGACTCGTAAGGAAGATATTCCGAGAATTGCTTTCCGGACGAGATATGGTCACTACGAGTTCGTAGTCACCAATGCTCCAGTAGTTTCATGGACCTGGTGAATCGATGTTTTCGCCAATACTTGGATAAGTCTGTGGTGGTCTTCATCGATGGGATTTTGATCTATTCTTTGAGCGTGCAAGCTCATGTGGAACATCTTTGGATTATTTTGTCAGTCCTTAGACAAAATCGGTTGTACGCGAAGTTGTCTAAGTGTGACTTTTGGAGCAAGGAAATGGCTTTCTTAGGCCGTGTGATCAGTAAAGATAGGGTTATGATTGATCCCCAGAAGATCGAAGCGATAGCTATTTGGAAGCGGCCTCAGGTTGTGAATGAGGTGCGCAGTTTTCTAGGACTTGCTGGATGTTACTAAAGAGGATATGCTTAGACGCTTTCCCGAGTTGTTTTCGGCCTAGAATAATCAAGTTTCGAGGTCGAAACTTCTTTTAAGGGGGAGGTAATGTAATATCCCTCATTTTATAAGGATAGTTTGGAATTTTTCCAACTCCCGTATTACAAGTCGGATTAATTTCAGAGAAGTTCAGACATTCGGTAATATGTTTGATCTCTGTAATATTTTTTCCGAGTAATATAAAATACAGTTAACATGTGTTCAAGGTTAAATAGTCATGCATGTACGAATATATTTAACCCGGGGTTAAGAAGATTAACCCAAAGTCAAAACGGACAAAAGGGTGAAAAATGGCCTTGACCGCACCCCGCGGTCAAGTGGCCGCACCCGCGGCAAAAGCCAACAGCTGAGGCGGTCTTCGTCTTCGCGATAAGGCTTGGCTGCAACTCGCCGGAGTTGTCAGGCCTAGGCAGCCCAAGTGGCACCTAGCCTTGCCCCCTGGTCTCCTTGCTTGTCCCCTCTGAGGAGGCTCGTTTTTGGGCTATAAAAGGAGTTGAAATCAGAAGTCAAGCTTCATCTTCCTCCTCTCCTCTGTTTTCTCCATTGAAGCACCAAGCTTTGAGCTTTGTTGTGAAGGTGTTAGAATCCCTTTGAGTGTTGGAGAAGGTACTCCTAAGTGGTTTTAGAAGGTCTAAGGTGTTGGGAGATCGAACCATAATCAGATCGAAAGCAAACGAAGTGATTGGGTGAGTTTTCTCCATTAAAACACTGTCGCGAGCTCGCCACTGTAACACCACCGCACCCCGCGGTAAGAGCTCCACCGCACCCGCGGCGAGCCTTGTCCGAGTGTGTGTTCTTGGGTGTGTGGTCTTGGGCGAGGCTTTACTCCCTCGATTCTTTTCGTATTCTTTTAGATTCATATACGTGGATATTGAATCTAACTTAGGATTTCATTTTGGGTCGATCCAAAGGAATCTGTGGTCTCAGATCTGTCCCTGTTTCAGACCCAGGAACTCATCGTCTCTAAGCTTTGCTTAAGCTTCTGCGGATCTAAGACAAGTGGCGGTTCGCTCTTGCTCATCATTCCATATTTCAATTAATTATCAATTGTTTAGTTGTTAATTAATTTGGGATGATTTACTGTTTGCGTTGGGAACAGTTTTGTTAAATGATATGATTAAAAGGAGATATTATAATAGGTTGTATATCTGTTAGAACAACGCTATTATATATATGATTAAAACATGATATTATACTAGGTTGTATATCGGTTAGAACAACGCTAGTATAGATATATGTTTTGTTGTTGGCCATGATGGTTGTGATGTGGATTATTACTGTGTTGAACTGTTTAGTTAGCACTAGTAGTTAGGAACGTTGGACTCGTTGAGGTCCAGTCGTTTCTTGATAATTATTGGTTGAGAGGGCATCGGAGACCCTGACACCAACTGGCGGATCATAATCGTCCTCTATCCGAGTATAGAGGTGGTGCACTTAGCTAGTGTCACAAACCTTGGGAAGGATTCCCTTCGATATATGTCTCTCATGACGAAACATATATCTAAAAGCTTATAACGTGATGTGTGTTTTGGAATTTAATGAGATAAGTGCCGTTGTCGCACATAATTAATATACCCTTGGGTGAGTAGTGCAGCTAGGCGATAGTGCATCTAGGAAAACTCGTCTTAATTTTTAAATCGCTCGTATGCGATACTGTGATTTTGTGATTAATTAATGTTTCCCAAAATTTGTCATGCTTCCGATAAGACTCAATTCGTTGGAGTCTTCTTTGGGTTGATTTAGGGATGGCAACGGGGCGGGGATTCCCCATTCCCCACGGGGAATCCCCGCCACGGGGACGGGGACGGGGAGCTCCAACGGGGCCGGGGGCGGGGATGGGGCAAAAGTTTAATCCCCGTGCGGGGACGGAGAGCGGGGCGGGGATAGAGGTCCCCGTCCCGTTCCCTGCCCCGTCCCCGACCCCGACGGGGAAACCCGTGAGGATCCCCGCCGAATGCATTAATTTTGTAATTTCTCTACCCCTAAACCCTAAATTTTATACAATTTAGTCCCAAAATCTCGTATAATTTAGATGTTAAACCTTAAATCCCAAACCCTCTAAACCATATACCCTAATATATATGCATTAAATCAAAATTAAAGATTTTTGTGAGTGGTAAAACGGGGACGGGGATCCCCGACGGGGAACGGGGCCTCGACGGGGACGGGGACGGGGGGAGATTTTTATCCCCGTTCGGGGATGGGGACGGGGACGGGGGATGGGTCCGTAAACGGGGACGGGGATGGGGAGGGTACTCCCCGCCCCGAACCCGCCCCGTTGCCATCCCTAGGTTGATTGTTGTGAGACTCGATCTCTAGAATCTTCTCTTGATCATGCCTTTTCATATATTCTAGTAGGAGTATGGTGGTTGACTATCGTTATCGACTGTTATTCGAGAGACGATGAGTCTAACCTAATACGTCTACTTCGAACCACTCTGCTTTGTACCCTTGCTTAGTCTTTCATTAGACTAACCAACCGTAATTGTTCTCTGCATGGTTGGCTGGTGTCATCCGTTCGATTCGGCATATCATATAAGTTTCCATCCCGTGAAGGCTAGAACGACTATAGAAGCGAACGGTGTTTTGACAAGTTTATTCAGGTTAAGATCCTTGGCGGGTGATCATTGCGATCAAGACCCTTTTGTTGTTTATGTAAAGTCTTCCGCTGTGTTAAATATGTTTTGTGTAAAGACTTCCGCTGTATTTCTGATGTATTTGGAATTTTGTTGAAATTCCGAGACTTTGGTTTAAATAAAGTTATGATATGTTGTATTATAATTGTGGTTTAATGATTTATATCAACTGGAAAAGCCTTGGGTGACATCGGACAGTACGTTTGAGGTCAGTGGCGGTAATACTTTCAAGAGGTTATTTGGGGGTGTTACAGCGCCCTCCTTCGACCCCGCGCCGGCAGCCATCTCCCCTCGCGCGGCCCACTTTCCGACTTCTTCCGGCCAGCCGGCGGCGTGCGCACCCACGGCTGCCCCCAAGGGCGTGGCAAGCACCGCACTCTTTTGGCTCGTCCCCACGGCCTCCCGCCGACACCTCTTGATGGGATCCCTTATTCCACCTTGGGGCTTCCCTTTGACCACCCCATCATGAGAGGCGTGGCCTTGCTTCTCAATTGGCCGCCGACATCACTACGCCGGGGGCCGCGCCTTTGCCACGCTACCAAGGAGACCGCCCGCCCCTCAAGGAGCTCTCATAACTCGGCTTTCATACGGCTTTTGCCCAATTGCGGATGCATGCACGCGGAATGGCCCTTGTGGACCCTTACCCCAATGACGAGTGATGCACGACGGATCAAGACAAGATTGTCAACATCTTGTTTCCGAGGTATGGGTTTTCCTCTCCTCATCATGCTTACACTTTCATGCTTCATATTCCTTTGTCTTTGCATGCACCCGAGACACCCCATAGTCCTCTCTCCCCGGCGTGCGCCACGTTAGGTGACCTTATGGGCCATTCTTGGGATGACTTTCCCCTTCCCCGAACACGCGAGCTTTGTGACTTTAGAGCCCCATTTGGGACATTATTGCTTAAGGATGCCCTCGAGTGCCATTTTGAGTTTGGGAACACAAGCTATATCTCCACCTTTGAGGATTATACTTTGCACCACCACTTGTTCCCCCTTTGCCTAAGTGCCACCCTCCCGGCCCTTACCCGCCCTTTTTCCATCCATCCACCACTTGGGACGACCTAGCTACGGTTTTTCTCACCGGATTTCACATGTGTAAGAAGGGGAGGGATCCCATATATGTTTTAGGTGAGACAACCCCTAGGAGAGCTCGTGGAATGTCTTGTCTTCCACCGCCACCAACAACCGAGCGACCTCCCTTTCCTTTTGGCTTCGAGGGAATCCCTAACGCTATTGTGGTGGTTTGGGCACCTAATTTAGTGACTCGTTTTTGGAGATTTTGGTGGCTGCATTTTGGGGCGTGCTATATCCTTGACACTAGTTGCCTCCTTCCCCCCGATGATTTGCTTAGGGCCATCCTTAGGGCTCCCCTACACCGTTGGCTAACTTTTCCATTCCTTGTCGAGTTTATTTGTCATAGGACTTTTGCGGACTTGCCTCCTACGTGTGCATGGATTCCAGCCCGGGGTCGCTTTGCTCCTCGCCCATCCGGCCATGACGCCTCCCGAGTGATCAAGTGGCTCGTAGATGTTGCACCCGAATTAGGGATAATTCTCCCTCAAGAAGGGGAGAGTGATGAGTGCCAAACACCCATCAACAAGGACACTCAAGGCCCGGTGACTAGGGCCCAAGCCCGACCCATGGCACAAACCCTCAACGCCCTAGTCCACCGTGCCCTCTCATGCCCAAGCGACGGAGATCCACCAACCTAAGGGACAAACCTACTCTTCTGCCTCATCTCGGAGTAGCCAAGACGCCGACGCCTCAATGCCACGACAATCAAGCATCTGATGCTTCGACTCCAAGGCATTCAAGCGCGCGTCCCTATCCAAGCCTGTATGGCTTTTATCCCCCTTTTCCCTTTTGTCAATTAATTCATGTTATTGCCTTTTGTAGGATCGTGATTGTTAGATAATAACTTAAGGAACTCAGAATATGGATTCTAAGTTCCCTTCGCAGCGGAAATAAACAATCAAACAAATGACAAGTTCCTTATAGTGGAAACCTTTGATTGCCAACTAGCAATCCAGGATAAAAACCACTACCTTTCTTTCGAAAGGATTTCAAGGTCTACTTCTTGATTTCTTATCTCTTTTGGTTATAGCTTATCCTAGGAACAAACACACAGTTTCTTTGCCTTACATATAGGCAATCCTAGATAACTTAACACAATCAATAATTAATCCAAGAAACAGACCTTCGCACCTAGGAACTATCACTTACAGTCACAGGAACTTAGCACTCAGCTCTTCTCTTCCTTGACTGGTTCCTCTTGATCTCGGTTTGCTTTGATGATCTTATTTGAAGGTTCACACTTGATATTTGCTAATGAGTGTGATTCGTATTTCAGTGCTTGAAGATAACCTTTGAGTTAGTCTTCCTTTTATAGTGGATTCTTCGCAGCTTCTTCTTCTCTTGGTTCCACAGATTGAGCTTGCCCTAGGATAAGTGGTTCTCCTTTGTCCACGGTGTTCTTGGCATGTGCAAACAACCTAGGCAGCTCAGAATCCTTCTAGGTTAGTCAACCTTTTCAGCCAAGTCATTCTCCAGCTTCCTTTGTCCGAGGTTCAACACTTTGGGCGCTTGGGAACTGACTTCTGGACAGCGACAGGTTCCATGTCCTTTCGCTTTCACCTTTCTCTGTCCGAGGTTCGGCGTTCTAGGTGTCTTGGAGTCTTGCTCTTGGATGGTGGCAGGATTTTGGAAGCTTCTCTCAAGTCGCTTTCACCTCCTTTTGTCCGAGGTTTGGTGTTCCCAGATTTCTCGGGAATCGCAACCTCGCATGCTACGTTTCTAGGCACACCTGGGTTCCTCTGGGTTCCTTCCTTTGTCTTGTTCCTTTGGTTCTCTTGTCCTGTTTGGCTTTCTTGCCTTCGGTATATTCATGTGGTTCCTTAAAGCACGTCTTTGAGATAAAACATTAGTATCATAATATTTGTCATCTTCAAAAGTAGAGAAACTGAGGAAAGGAACTCTCAGGGGAACTGAGGTTCCAGAGTTCCGTTTCCTAACAATTTCCCCCTTTTTGATGATGACAAATATAAGGAACCTGGCAACATAATAAGGACATGAAATTCATGAGAACAGTTGAGCTAAGAGATTTACAACTTTATTAAATAATGATAGAACATTCAATAGTTGCAAATTCCCCCTAAGCAAATGAACTAAGTTATTCAAGTTCCCCCTCAGAAATAGAACGGGTTCAGATTTCCTATAAGTCCAGTAGTTCCAATAATTCAAGGTTCCTATCCATTCTTCCCCCTTTTGACATCATCGAAAAGATCAAGTTACTTATCAAGTATAGGATATCAATGTGAAATAAACAATTTGCGTTAAACCCATGACAGTGACCATAATAGAAACTTAAGGCAAAAACAAATGATGCATTAGAAACATTACCATAAGAGTTCATTAATCATTAAAATCAAGTACATTGCCCAGAGATGCATAGTGGAAAGAGAAACACAAGAGCACAACCAACTTGACATTAGACAAAATAAGGATAGAAGAGGGGAGTAGGACCCTAGGGAACTACTAGCACACTGTGATGTTATAGAACTGGGAACTAGGAGAGACGTTCCTATGGCAGCGTAGTGGCCTCCTCTTCAATTTCCTTCTTTTATGCAGTTCCTTCATCTTGGCCTGTTGTCATCTTATCGGCATGATTACCTCCAATTGAGCAAGGTTAAGATTAAGGTTTTTCTTGGCCATTTGAGGAGCTTTGTGTTTTGAGAGAGACAGGTGAACATGAGATTGAGAGAAGGCGTGAGAGAACAGAGTGCTCGGCTCAATCAAACAGGAAACCTTAAATAACCCTTGAGCAATTTTGGAGCCGTTGAGAATCAAGCCATTGGAGATATTTCTGGGAACTCTAAAGAGTTGAAACGGCTAATTTTCTTGAAGCTTTTGCGCCTTTGCAACGGTCACAAATTCAAATATTAGATGCTCAAAATGGCAACTGTTCAAGGCTGAGCAGACGTCTCTGATGCTGTGAGATTTGCCATAAATACTGTCTTGGGAGGAGCAATTCTCTTACTAGCCGTTTAAGGGGTAGTGTGATACCCCGTATTTTTGTAAGGTTATTTTGGGAATTATGGAATTTTCCCGAGTACCCGTTGTGTACGTCGGATTTAATTCAGGTAGCTTGAGACATTCTGTAATGTGCTCTATGTCTGTAATATTTTTCTCAGTGAAATAATATACAGACAAGGTGCCTTGAATTTTAGATTGTCGTTCGCGTACGATAATTTTTATCCTGGTTTATCGTCTGGTTCGTTCAAAGCTGAACGGGCGGGAAAAGGGAGAAACGGCGACCGCCGTTCAGAAACGGCGACCGCCGTATTTGGGGCCCGAGGAGTCAGCATGTCAGCTTCTAGCTGGTCGCGACAGACCTGGAAATGGCGACCGCCGCGGTTACGGCGACCGCCGCGTGCCCGCCGTGGGCAAAAACGGCTACCGCCGTGATTGTCCAGTGGGCATTGCCCGTTGGTCGCCGGCGGAAATCAAGGGCGCCGATTTTGCTTTCGGCCGCATCTCAGGGTTTGGTTGAACGCTTCAGACACTTTGGCTATAAAAGGAGGTGTTGGGGGTAAGGTTTTGAGCCATCCCAGCACCAAACCTCTGCCAAATTCGCCTCTCGCCGGAGTTTAGTTTTCGCCGGTTTTCTTGTGCTCGCCGGAGGTCTCGCCGGTGTTGCCTTGGTGTGTTTCCAGAGTGCCTTTGTGAAGCTTTTGGTTAGCCTTGGAGGTTAGAAGCCAAAGCAAGTCGAAGGAGGCCAAACCGTTCGTGTTTTGGGGTGAGTTTTCTCTCGTTTCAGTCCGCCGTGTTCTTCACGGCGACCGCCGTGTTCTTCACGGCGACCGCCGCCAAGAACGGCGACCGCCGCCAGTGCCCAGAACGCCTTCGTGGCTTTGGCTTGGTCGGTTGTCGTCGTGGCGTCGTTCCTTTCGTGTTCTTTCGCCGTGTTTAGATTCGTACTGTTTATGTCGGATCTAACTTAGGGTTCCTTTCATGGGTCGACTCGAAGGTCGTTGTGATGTCCGAGTTGTACCGCGTCGAGCCCGGAATCCAGTGACGTCTTTAGACTATTCTGCGGAGTAAGGCAAGTGGCGGTTCGCTCTTGCTCTTTCGTTCCATATTTACATTAATTATCAGTAGTTTATCTGAGTAATTAATCTGGAATGAATATTCTGTTTGTCTGGAAACGGTTTTGATAAACTGTTTTGAAAATCATATAATAGGTTGTATATCTGTTAGAACAACGCTATTATCTGTGATCGCCTTTCGGGCCTTTATGTGGATTTATCCTGTAAATGTTGTGGTGCTGTAACTGTTTAGTTAGCACTGTTAGATAGGAACGTTACTCGGACTCTGTCCAGTCGTTTCTTTATAATCTGGTAGAGGGGTGGCTCGTCCCCATCCAATACCATTCTAAGATCATGATCGGTCTCTTACACATGTGTGTAGAGACAGGACACTTAGCTGGTGTCACAAACCTTTCGGTATACGTCACTCTCGACGAAACGTATACTAAGATGTGTCGTCCCATTGGTGGGGTACACATGTAAAAGTCTATAACGTGATACGTGTTTTGAAACATAAATCAGATAAGTGCTACCTTGACGCACATAATTAATACCCCTTGGGCGAGTAGTGCAGCTAAGTTCAGTGCAGCTAGGAAAACTCGTCTTGACTTGAATGTAGTACGTTCTCTTTCCAATCTGGATTCGCTGTAGGCGATGAGGTTGGTCGTGAACCGAAGCATCTCAGTCAGTTTTAAATCATGGTTGAATGATTCTGTAACTTTCCAGATTTGTCATACTTCCTTAAAGACTCATTTCAGTTGGAGTCTTCTTTCGAGTCGTTTTCTGTGAAGATTCAGTCTTCCAGAATCTTCTCTTGTGCATACCTCTTGTTTATTCCAGTAGGAGTATGGTGGTTGACAAGCGTACTCGATTATTATTCGAGGGACGAAGAGTCTAACCTAATACAACTCTTCGAACCATTCTGCTTTATTCCCTTGCTAGTCTATTCATTTAGACTAACCAACCAATATTTTTCCCTTGCATGGTTGGCTGGTGTCATCCGTTTGATTCGGCACATCAGTTAAGAAGTAGCTCAGAAGATTGGAAAGACTATGAAGTCGGCGGTGGTTTTTGAATGTTTTAATTATTTCTTTAATCAGGTTATGATCCTTTGGACAATAACTCCGATTGTAACTTACTTTCTTAGTCTTCCGCTGTGTTTGGTTTAAACTATGTTTTGACCTATTCGGGATTGGGTTGTAATCCCATAACTCTTGTTTCCTCGACAATGTTATGTTTTGGAATTTAATGCTTGACCTTTGTGTATCAATTGCATTTCATAAATTGTATTTATTTGGTAAAGCCTTGGGTGATCTCGGTAAGGAACACTGGGGTCACTGGCGGTAATACATTTCCAAAAGGGTTAAGTTTTGGGGGTGTTACAGTTGTGGTATCAGAGCAAAAGTTTTTTTTTTAAAACGGGTTTGGGATTTTATAAATCATTTATCCGTTTTTGAAAGTGCTTTAAGAGGACTCTGAATTTTCATTCTGAAAAGAATTTAAAAACACCGTTCATAGTCATGTCTTCTTTATAGTCTGATATAGTAAGCTTGCTTCTATGTCTAGAAAGACTAATTCCTTCCTTATTGTTCGATAGGATGGGCGTCTGCTTTTCTATTGGTAGGAGGTCGGAGGACGCCAAGTCGGATCAGCCGAGGCTAGATTTTCCGTTACCTCAGCGATGTTTCGAGGTTGGAGGCCCGAGTAGCCCACCCAAAGACGTCAAGCACGTTCTCCCCGAGTCAGTTGTCCTTGTAGCCAGGAATGCTATGGTCCCTAGACCTGCACCTGTGCCGCCACCAAGGGTGGAAGGAGTACAGGAATGAGAGCAGGAGGACGAGTTGTCAAGGTACGAACAAGGGGTTTACCAAGACGACTTTCTATTGGGACCAATTCCCGAGGAGATCGAGTACGAAGACGAGGAAGAGGAGATGCTGGAGGTAGATCCTGTCGAGGACGAGGAGATGATCGAGGATGATTCCGAGGATGGGGATCCCAGCGAGGATGATCCCGAGGAAGAGGATCCCATCGAGGATGATCCCGATGAAGAGGATCCCATAGAGAATGATCCAGAAGAGGATCCAGAGTTGGACCTTGGAGGGCAGATTCAGGAGCCCGGTACAGGATTGTCACCAGTGCCAGAGTATACACCCATGTCAGAAGCTGATTGGGAGGCACTGTATACTGAGTACGGTATTGGGAGAAGTGACAGGGAATCTCAGCCTATCCCTACTCCAAGGAGATGGAGGTCGGAATCCGAGCTGCAGGAGATCCTCCACCAGAGCGAGGTTATCTCCACAGAACAGCAGCGTCAGAGGGATGAGCTGATCGCTAGTACCCAGAGGAGGGCTGGAATAGGAGGACCAGTCATGGACGACCCATACTTTTCTACGGCTGAGCCAGGACTATGTGCTTCAGGGTCAAGCAGGGTGCGAAACTCATCGCCAGAGCTCGATGGTGAACCTAGCCCGAAGAGACCATGCATGAGTAGCCAGTCGTATAGGAGACGTTTTGGAACGCCTTGAGGAGGAATGGCGTTGCCTATCGTAGTAGTTTCGTTTCTTAGTATTCCAAGTTGTACTTTGTGTAATATTTCAGTATTGCGGCAAGTACTTTGAGAAACACTTATATCTTCGAGCAATGTTGTCCTAACGCTCAAATGATAAACTTATGTGTAACTTGTGTAAGAATTCGAAGGTTCATCTATAAAATACCAAGTTGATCTATTCTGAGTAATTTATTTACGTTGGTATATTGCATAAGTATATTGCATAATATTAATGTATTGAATGCTTGGAATTTGATCGGTAAATAGATGGTGAACCCAAGAAGCACGAGGTATTCGACTCGAGCCGGTGCTGGGACCAGCCAAAACCCCAGACCAGCAGGAAGAGGTGTTCAGGATGAACACGAGTCTGAGTCTCGCGTCCAGCAGAGGCGTGAAGGTCAGGATCAGACCCAGGCGCCGATGTTGTTTGACGCTGCAGCTGTTGAGGCGATCCGTGGGATCGTGATGCAGGCTATTACAGATGTCTTGAGACCAAGTGCGCCTCAAGCACAAGAAGCGCCTATTCATGCCACGGTTCCTGATGTTGTGGAACCCAGAAACCCTGTGATTCAGGAGACTGCCGTTAGGGCAAGGGACAGCTATGGTCGCGCTCTTAAGACCATTACTTCCATGAGACCCGACTGCTATAACGGGAAAGGGGAGCCAGTGGCAGTGACTCATTGGTTCTCCCATATGGAGAGGCTGTTCAGGAACGTGGAGTGTACGGAGGCCGAGAAGGTCCATATCGCGTCTCTTTAGCTGAAGGAGGAGGCTAGCGAGTGGTGGGAGAGCACTGGTTTGGCTGAAAGCCCAGTGTTGACTTGGTCGATGTTCAAGACCAAGATGGTGGATCGCTTTTTCTCTCATGCTATGAGAGAGGAGAAGCATAAAGAGTTCTTGTACCCTCAGACTGATGGTCTGGGAGTGACCGAGTTGGCATCTAAGTTCAACCATCTTCTTCAGTACGCCACTGCCAAGATCACCAGCGAGGCTCAGAAGATCTGGTACTTCTACGAGTGGATGAACCCGGATATCAAGCCATTAATGGTGCACCACACATGCTCTACCTTGGAGCAGTATGTGGATTGTGCCTATAAGCTGGAAGTAACTCTCGAGGAGTCGACCAAGAGGCACAACCGACAGAGGTCGATGCAGAATCAGAACCAGGGAGGTGGTTTTAAGCGCCCTGCGCCACCGTCTAACTTCGCCAAATCCGGCAGAGCTAAGACGGAGATGACGCAAGGAGGATCGACTCAGCAGTCAGGGCATACCAGGAGTTCAGTTCAGTGTTATAACTGCGGTACTGCTGTGCACAAAAGCACTGAGTGTCGGAAGGAGAGGAGGCCATGCTTTGGGTGTGGACGCGATGGTCATCTGCAAAAGTTCTGCAAGCAGGGAAAGCAGAAGGGAGTAGAGTCGCAGCAAGGGTCAGTTCATCAGAGCAACCGACCTAGGTTTAAGCCTGCCGAGACTCCTAGCCCTTCAGTGCAGACGACTGCTCAGAACAGGGGAAAGGCCCCAGCTGCCTCTGGAAGTCAGGGCCAACGCTTGTATGAGATGCGAGAGGCAGATGGACCCAACGCTCCGATTGCTCAAGGTACTCTATACCTTCACTCTACTTCAGTGTGCATTCTGTTTGATTCTGGTGCTATGCATTCCTTTATTTCGGATAGCTGTGTTAGCAAGTTAGACTTAGTGTGCAATGATTCGTGCGACCCTTTCGTCGTTAATCTTCCTAATGGAGAACGTTTGGTGGGAACCAAGCATTTGTCCGACTTTCCGATTACCATTCAAGGTAAGGAATTCGAGGCAGATTTAATCTGCATAGCCATGGCTCCATACGACATTATTCTCGGTATGGATTGGCTGACGCGTCACAAGGCGGTGATCGACTTCAGTTCAAGAACGGTGACGGTGTCATCCGGGGGCCAATTCGTGTGCAAGTTCAAAGGTCGAAATGACGCTGATAACGGCAAGCTGATCAATGCGATGGCTGCGTTTAAGCTACTACGACAAGGATGTGTCGGGTACCTTTGCTACTTGGATTCGCCCGAGGGGGATGGACCTGAGGTTCTTGATATTCATGTAGTTAGGGAATTTTCGGATGTCTTCCCGGAAGAAATTCCTGGATTACCCTCGATTCGTGACGTAGAGTTTTCAATTGATCTCGAGCCTGGTACGGCGCCGATTTCCAAATCACCGTATTGGATGGCTCCGGCTGAGATGCAAGAATTGAAGAATCAACTTGAAGATCTTCTTGATAAAGGTTATGTCAAACCGAGTGCATCGCCGTGGGGTGCCCCGGTTTTGTTCGTCAAAAAGAAGGACGGATCATTCCGGCTTTGTATCGACTATCGAGAGTTGAACAAGGTGACGATCAAGAACAAGTATCCTTTGCCTAGGATTGATGACTTGTTGGACCAGTTACAAGGAGCAAAGGTGTTCTCCAAGATCGACTTAAGATCTGGATATCATCAACTCAGGATTCGTGAGTAGGACATTCCTAGAACTGCGTTTAGGACCAGATATGGTCATTACGAGTTCGTAGTGATGCCTTTTGGGCTTACAAATGCTCCAGCTGTCTTTATGGATTTGATGAACCGATGTTTTCACCAGTACTTGGATAAGTTCGTGGTGGTCTTCATAGACGACATCTTGATCTATTCTCCGAATGAAGAAGTCCACGAGGAACATCTACGGATTTCCTTGTCGATCCTTAGACAACATCAGCTTTATGCTAAATTGTCTAAATGTGAATTCTGGATGAAGGAAGTGGCTTTCTTAGGCCACGTGATCAATGAAAATGGGGTTATGGTTGATCCCCAAAAGATTGAAGCGGTGGCTAAGTGGACACAGCCCCAGAGCGTGAAGGAGGTGCGCAGTTTTCTTGGACTTGCCGGGTATTATAGAAGGTTTGTAGAAGGATTTTCAAAGATCGCTCTACCGATGACCAATCTACTCCACAAAGTCCACAAGAAGTTTGTCTGGAATGACAAGTGCGAGGTCAGTTTCCAGGAGTTGAAGCGACGGTTGACCTCAGCACCCGTGTTAGCCCTCCCAGAAGGGAATGACGATTATGTGGTCTATAGTGATGCTTCCAAGTGTGGTCTTGGTTGTGTTTTGATGCAAAAAGGCAAAGTCATTGCTTACGCATCTAGACAACTCAAGACTTACGAAGAAAACTATCCGACCCACGATCTTGAGTTAGCAGCGGTTGTCTTTGCACTGAAGATTTGGAGGCATTACCTCTACGGTATAAGATGCCAAGTCTTCACCGACCACAAAAGTCTCAAGTATATATTTACTCAGAAGGAGTTAAATATGAGACAACGCCGCTGGCTAGAGTTGCTCAAGGACTACGACATGGAGTTGTTGTATCATCCGGGCAAGGCTAATGTAGTAGCTGGTGCGCTAAGCCGGAAGACAACGCACGAGACTGTGGTTGCGTTGCTTACTGCTCAGACCAAGCTAAACCAAGAGTCATGCGACATTAAAGTCTTGTATGACCAGCGTAGAGGGTACCTGAGTATGATGGAAATTCAGGCTACACTGCTGGATCAAATCAAAGAAAAGCAAGTCGATGACATCATCTTGGTAAAGTTAAGCAGTGAAGTGATGGATGGGAAAGCTCCCAGTTTTGTGGTTCATGATGATGGATCACTTTGGTTTCAGGATCGGATCTGTGTGCCTGACACAGAAGGTCTTCGTCAGTTGGTGATGAGAGAAGCTCATTCATCTGCTTATTCTATGCATCCTGGCTCTAGCAAGATGTACAAGGATCTCAGGAAGAAGTTTTCGTGGCCAAACATGAAGTGGGACGTAGCAGACTTTGTGGCAAAGTGCTTAACTTGCCAAAAAGTCAAGATCGAACACCGCAGACCAGGTGGTGAGATGCTACCTCTCCCCGTGCCAGAATGGAAATGGGAGGACATTTCCATGGACTTCGTCACTGGGCTACCCAAGACTCAAAGTCAGAGAGATGCTATCTGGGTAATTGTGGATAGGCTTACGAAGAGTGCTCATTTCATAGCCATCAAGACCACATGGGAAACCCAGAAGCTAGCCGAAGTTTACCAGAAGGAGATTGTCCGCTTACATGGCATTCCTAAGACCATTATATCGGACCGAGATGGCCGTTTCATGTCAAGATTCTGGAAGGAACTTCATAAGGCTATGGGAACTGAGTTAAGGTTCAGTACAGCATTTCATCCTCAGACAGATGGCTAGTCTGAAAGGACCATCCAGACTCTGGAGGATATGCTTAGAGCTTGTGTGCTCGATCGTCCGACTAGCTGGGAGGACAGCTTAAGTCTGATTGAGTTCACGTACAACAATAGCTGGCATGCTACAATCAAGATGGCTCCGTTTGAAGCTTTGTATGGTCGCAGATGCAGATCTCCGATTTGTTGGGACGATAATGCCGACAAAATTCTGCTTGGACCGGAGTTGGTCGAAAGGACGGCTTCAGACATTGCTTTGATCAGACAAAGGATGTTGACCGCTCAGAGTCAACAAAAGTCCTACGCAGACCGGAAGCGCAGGACTGTCGAGTTCGAGGTCGGTGACAAGGTTTTTTTCAAGGTGTCCCCTTCCAAAGGAGTTTTCAGATTTGGTAAGCGTGGGAAGCTTAACCCTCGCTACGTGGGACCATTCGAGATTTTGGATAGAGTGGGATCCCTAGCATACCGTTTGGCGTTGCCACCATCGGCTCACCCGGTGCATAACGTGTTCCACGTGTCTTTACTCAGAAAGTATATGCCAGATGAGTCTCATGTGCTTAGTTATGAAGACATCGAGATTCAAACTAATGGTACTTACGAAGAGTTGCCCGTGCGCATTTTGGAGCGTCGGGAGAAGCATTTGCGCAACAAGATTGTGCCGTTGGTACGAGTGTTGTGGTCCAAGTCAGGGACCGAAGAAGTTACTTGGGAGACGTGGGAAACCGAGTCAGATATGCTCAGGCGTTTTCCTGAGTTATTCTCGACCTAAGTTTCGGGGTCAAAACTTCTTGTAAGGGGGAGGAGATGTGATACCCCGTATTTTTGTAAGGTTATTTTGGGAATTATGGAATTTTCCCGAGTACCCGTTGTGTACGTCGGATTTAATTCAGGTAGCTTGAGACATTCTGTAATGTGCTCTATGTCTGTAATATTTTTCTCAGTGAAATAATATACAGACAAGGTGCCTTGAATTTTAGATTGTCATTCGCGTACGATAATTTTTATCCCGGTTTATCGTCTGGTTCGTTCAAAGCTGAACGGGCGGGAAAAGGGAGAAACGGCGACCGCCGTTCAGAAACGGCGACCGCCGTATTTGGGGCCCGAGGAGTCAGCGTGTCAGCTTCTAGCTGGCCACGACAGACCTGGCAACGGCGACCGCCGCGGTTACGGTGACCGCCGCGTGCCCGCCGTGGGCAAAAACGGCGACCGCCGTGATTGTCCAGTGGGCATTGCCCGTTGGTCGCCGGCGGAAATCAAGGGCGCCGATTTTGCTTTCGGCCGCGTCTCAGGGTTTGGTTGAACGCTTCAGACACTTTGGCTATAAAAGGAGGTGTTGGGGGTAAGGTTTTGAGCCATCCCAGCACCAAATCTCTGCCAAATTCGCCTCTCGCCGGAGTTTAGTTTTCGCCGGTTTTCTTGTGCTCGCCGGAGGTCTCGCCGGTGTTGCCTTGGTGTGTTTCCAGAGTGCCTTTGTGAAGCTTTTGGTTAGCCTTGGAGGTTAGAAGCCAAAGCAAGTCAAAGGAGGCCAAACCGCTCGTGTTTTGGGGTGAGTTTTCTCTCGTTTCAGTCCGCCGTGTTCTTCACAGCGACCGTCGTGTTCTTCACGGCGACCGCCGTGTTCTTCACGGTGACCGCCGTGTTCTTCACGGCGACCGCCGTGTTCTTCACGGCGACCGCCGCCAGTGCCCAGAACGCCTTCGTGGCTTTGGCTTGGTCGGTTGTCGTCGTGGCATCGTTCCTTTCGTGTTCTTTCGCCGTGTTTAGATTCGTACTATTTATGTCGGATCTAACTTAGGGTTCCTTTCATGGGTCGACTCGAAGGTCGTTGTGCTGTCCGAGCTGTACCGCGTCGAGCCCGGAATCCAGTGACGTCTTTAGACTATTCTGTGGAGTAAGGCAAGTGGCAGTTCGCTCTTGCTCTTTCGTTCCATATTTACATTAATTATCAGTAGTTTATCTGAGTAATTAATCTAGAATGAATATTCTGTTTGTCTGGAAACGGTTTTGATAAACTGTTTTGAAAATCATATAATAGGTTGTATATCTGTTAGAACAACGCTATTATCTGTGATCGCCTTTCGGGCCTTTATGTGGATTTATCCTGTAAATGTTGTGGTGCTGTAATTGTTTAGTTAGCACTGTTAGATAGGAACGTTACTCGGACTCTGTCCAGTCGTTTCTTTATAATCTGGTAGAGGGGTGGCTCGTCCCCATCCAATAACATTCTAAGATCATGATCGGTCTCTTACACATGTGTGTAGAGACAGGACACTTAGCTGGTGTCACAAACCTTTCGGTATACGTCACTCTCGATGAAACGTATACTAAGATGTGTCGTCCCATTGGTGGGGTACACATGTAAAAGTCTATAACGTGATGCGTGTTTTGAAACATAAATCAGATAAGTGCTACCTTGACGCACATAATTAATACCCCTTGGGCGAGTAGTGCAGCTAAGTTCAGTGCAGCTAGGAAAACTCGTCTTGACTTGAATGTAGTACGTTCTCTTTCCAATCTGGATTCGTTGTAGACGATGAGGTTGGTCGTGAACCGAAGCATCTCAGTCAGTTTTAAATCATGGTTGAATGATTCTGTAACTTTCCAGATTTGTCATACTTCCTTAAAGACTCATTTCAGTTGGAGTCTTCTTTCGAGTCATTTTCTGTGAAGATTCAGTCTTCCAGAATCTTCTCTTGTGCATACCTCTTGTTTATTCCAGTAGGAGTATGGTGGTTGACAAGCGTACTCGATTATTATTCGAGGGACGAAGAGTCTAACCTAATACAACTGCTTCAAACCATTTTGCTTTATTCCCTTGCTAGTCTATTCATTTAGACTAACCAACCAATATTTTTCCCTTGCATGGTTGGCTGGTGTCATCCGTTTGATTCGGCACATCAGTTAAGAAGTAGCTCAGAAGATTGGAAAGACTATGAAGTCGGCGATGGTTTTTGAATGTTTTAATTATTTCTTTAATCAGGTTATGATCCTTTGGACAATAACTCCGATTGTAACTTACTTTCTTAGTCTTCCGCTGTGTTTGGTTTAAACTATGTTTTGACCTATTCGGGATTGGGTTGTAATCCCGTAACTCTTGTTTCCTCGACAATGTTATGTTTTGGAATTTAATGCTTGACCTTTGTGTATCAATTGCATTTCATAAATTGTATTTATTTGGTAAAGCCTTGGGTGATCTCGGTAAGGAACACTGGGGTCACTGGCGGTAATACATTTCCAAAAGGGTTAAGTTTTGGGGGTGTTACAGGTAGCCCATCCTAGTTCCTTTCTGGGGATATTTTCAGTGTGCTAGAGGGATATATGGAAACCTTTGATGTGGGGTTTTAAGACATAGGACCTGAAAGTACGTTCCCATAAAATAAATCGGGGAAGGCCATTTATCGCATCACACACTAATTCCCAGAGAGGGTTAAGAAGAGGATCATAGGGAATTAGATTGTGCAATGAGGCAAGGGAGGGTCATAGTACACAATCATCATTTCGGCTTGTATTGTTGGGTTAGAAAGATGATCAGATTGTGACTTTTGGGCCAACAAAGAAACTTGAACAAAGATTGAATTTTAATAAGAGATGAACAACCAAGGAGAAGAACTAGAAAAATTTGTCAAAGCCTTTTGAGAAACCATTATGAATATGAGGGTCTAACGCAAGAGAAATGACACAAAGATTCCAAGATAAAGACAAGTAAAGAGTTCTGAACTAGTCAATCAAGGGAACTGGAGAGAAACTTTAAACTAAAGGAACTGCTAGTTTATAGGAATCATTCTCAGTTCTAATCTAAGGTTCTCGAAGGGAACTTTATTCAAGGCTTTGGTGAATATATCTGCAATTTGATCTTCAGTTCTACAAAATTCCATAATGATGTTTCCTTTCTGAACATGATCTCTAATAAAATGATGTCTTATGTCTATATGCTTGGTCCTAGTGTGATGCACATGATTCTTAGAAATGTTTATAGCACTAGTGTTATCACAAAGAATAGTAAGAGGGCCATAAGACATACCAAAATCCGTGAGTTGTTGCTTTAGGCAGAGAAGTTGGGAACAGCAGGAGGCAGCCGCGATGTACTCGGATTCTGTGGTGGAGAGGGAGACTGAGACTTGTTTCTTTGATCCCCATGACACAAGGCAAGGGCCTAGGAACTGTGCCATTCCAGAAGTGTTCTTCCTATCCACCAAGTATCCAGCATAATCAGCATCAGTGAAGCCCATTAGCTCAAAGGGACACTCTTTGGGGTACCAAATGCAGAGAGAGTCAGTTTCCTTAAGATATCGAAGTATTCTCTTCACAGCAGCCAAGTGGGTTTCTCTTGGACAAGATTGGAACCTAGCACACAAGCCAACAACAAAAACAATGTATGGTCGACTAGCAGTTAGGTACATGAGTGAGCCTATCATACCTCTATAGAGCTTCTCCTCCACTAGAGGACTCGAATGGTCCTTATCCAAATGGGCAATGGTGGATATGGGAGTGGAGAGAGGCTTGCATGAATCCATTTTGAACTTCTTCAGTAGTTCCCTGACATACTTCGGTTGGTGAATTTGTATGCCATCTTTCTTTTGAGTGATTTGTAATCCGAGGAAGAAAGTGAGTTCCCCTATTAGGCTCATTTCAAATTCACTGCTCATCAAGTCTTTGAACTTGTCTACAAGGTACAGGTTAGTGGAACCAAAAATGATATCATCAACATAAATTTGACCCACTAAGATATTACCTTCTTCTTCTAGGATGAAGAGAGTCTTGTCAATAACTCCACGCCTATATCCATTTGAGAGTAGGAACTGAGCAAGTCGATCATACCAAGCTCTGGGAGCTTGCTTGAGGCCATATAGTGCCTTGTCTAGAAAGTAGACATGGTCTGGATGATCGTCGTCTTCAAAACCAGGTGGTTGCTTGACATAGACTTCTTCTTGAAGAATTCCATTGAGGAAGGCCGTCTTTACATCCATTTGGAACAACTTGAACCCTTTGTGTGATGCAAATGCAATCAACAATCTTATTGCCTCAATCCTTGCCACTGGAGCATAGGTTTCATCATAGTCGATGCCTTCTTGTTGATTGTATCCTTGAGAAATGAGTCGTGCTTTGTTCCTTATCACATCTCCTGTATCATCTAGCTTGTTTCTGAAAACCCATCTAGTTCCTATGATGTGTTTATCCTTGGGACGGGGAACTAGATACCATACTTTGTTCCTTTCAAACTGATAGAGCTCTTCTTGCATAGCTTGGATCCAGTCCGCATCCTTCAGTGCCTCACCTATGTTCTTTGGTTCCACAATAGATAGAAAGGCATTGAAGGCAAAGAAGGTTAGATGTTCGAACCTGACTGGAGGCTTGATGACTCTTCTTTCTCTGTTAGGAGCTAGAGCATTTGATGTGGAGACATTCTGAGTTGAGCATTCAGCTTCCTGGTTGGGATCACCTTCTCCATTGAAGATCATGTGGGAAGATGAATCATTGAAGTCTCCACAGATATTGTCGTCATGCTCCTGGTTCCCAGAGATGGATTGTTGTTCATTATCCATGGGAATTGGTGGAGGAGCCATTGGAGGGTTCCGAGCAGCAGGACAGGAACTAGGTGTAGTGACATCTTCATCTGGATCTTCTTGAAATGACTTGGGAAACGGGTCTTCAAAGGAATTGGTGGTGTTCTGCACAATCTTTCCAAGTGATTTTTCATTAAAAATAACATGAACACTTTCTTCTACCTTTTTAGTCCTTTTGTTGAAGACTTTGTATGCCTTGCTGCCCGAGGCGTATCCAATGAAGATTCCTTCGTCACTTCTTGGGTCAAACTTGCCAAGATTATCCTTCCCATTGTTGTGCACAAAGCACTTGCATCCGAATACCCTTAGATGTGAGATGTTGGGAACTCTTCCTCTTAGGAGTTCATAGGGTGTCTTCTCTGTGATTAGGCAAAGCATGGCTCGATTGATGATGTAGCAGGCTGTGTTGATCGCCTCAGCCCAAAATGATTGAGAGAGTCCACTTGAGATCAGCATAGTCCGGGCCATGTCTTCCAAAGTTCTGTTCTTCCTCTCCACTACTCCATTCTGTTGAGGAGTGTATGGTGCAGAGAAATTGTGATCAATTCCATGCTCACTGCAAAAGGTTAGAAATTCTCCATTTTCGAATTCGGTACCATGGTCAGACCGAATAGCATTGAGTGAACAATCAAGAGATTTTTCTAACAAGGGAACCAGATCTTTAAAGCGGTCAATAACTTCACTCTTAGATTTAATAAAGATGGTCCAAGTAAAGCGAGAGAAGTCATCGACAAGAACAAAGATATACATGTTCCCTCCTAGGCTCTGAACACTCATGGGTCCACACAGATCCATGTGGATGAGTTCAAGAGGCCTTGAGGTGCTTACCATGTTTTTGGACTTGAAGGAACTACGAGCTTGTTTCCCTTTTACACAGTCAGAGCACAGTTCTTTAGATGTGTCACTTAGTTTTGGCAGCCCTCTGACTAGCTCCTTTGAGTGTAGCTTTTGAATCAGCTTGGTGCTAGCATGACCGAGGCGTTGATGCCACAAATCAGCTTGGTCATTCACAGTTGAGAGACAAAGTTTCTCCTTGGGAAAAAAGGATGGATCAATGTAGGATCGTGATTGTTAGATAAAAACTTAAGGAACTCAGAATATCAATTCTCAGTTCCTTTCGCAGCGAAAATAAACAATCAAACAAATGACCAGTTCCTTATAGTGGAAACCTTTGATTGTCAACTAGCAATCCAGGATAAAAACCACTACCTTTCTTTCGAAAGGATTTCAAAGTCTACTTCTTGATTTCTTATCTCTTTTGGTTACAGCTTATCCTAGGAACGAACACACAGTTCATTTGCCTTACACACAGTTAGACAATCCTAGATAACTTAACACAATCAATAATCAATCCAAGAAACAGACTTTCGCACCTAGGAACTATCACTTACAGTCACAGGAACTTAGCACTCAGCTCTTCTTCCTTGACTGGTTCCTCTTGATCTCGGTTTGCTTTGATGATCTTGTTTGGAGGTTCACACTAGATATTTGCTAATGAGTGTGAGTCGTGTTTCAGTGCTTGAAGATAACCCTTGGGTTAGTCTTCCTTTTATAGAGGATTCTTCGCAGCTCGATCCTCTCTGGGTTCCCACAGATTGAGCTTGCCCTAGGATGAGTGGTTCTCCTTGATCCACGTTATTCTTGGCATGTGCAAACAACCTAGGCAGCTCAGAATCTCTCTTGGTTGGTCAACTACCTCAGACGAGCCTTGCTATGTCGTTGTCCAAATACTTTCGTCCGAGGTTGAACAAGCTGGCCGCTTGGGAACTGTCTTCTGGATAGCGACGTCTCTATGTCCTATCGCTTTCACCTTCTCTGTCCGAGGTTGAGCGTTTCTGGGTATGTTGTTGTTTTGCTCTGGGTATTGGCAGTCTTTTGGAAGCTTCGGACAAGTCGATTTTAACACCTTTTGTCTGAGGTTGTGTGTCCCCAGATTTCTCGGTTTCTGGGCACACCTGGGTTCCTCTGGTTTCCTTCATTTGTCTTGTTCCTTTGGTTCCCTTGTCCTGTTTGGCTTTCTTGCCTTCGGTATATTACTGTGGTTTCTTAAAACACATCTTTGAGATAAAACATTAATATCATAATATTTGTCATCGTCAAAAGTAGAGAAACTGAGGAAAGGAACTCTCAGGGGAACCTAAGTTCCAGAGTTCCGTTTCCTAACAATTTCCCCCTTTTTGATGATGACAAATACAAGGAACCTGACAACATAATAGGACTTTGAATTTCATGAGACCAGTTGAGATTAAGGGAGTTACAACATTACAAATTAATGATAGAACATTCAATGGTTGCAAATTCCCCCTAAGCAAATGAACGAGTTTATTTCAAATTCCATCTTAGAAGTAGAACTAGTTCAGGGTTCCTATTAGTTCAGTAGTCTCCAAAGTTCAAGGTTCCTATCCTTTTCTTCCCCCTTTTGACATCATCGAAAAGATTAAGTACTAGTTAAGAGCAGGATGTCCAAGTGAATATACAATTGCATCAAACCCATAGCAGAAACATAATGGAAACTTTAAGGCAAAAAACAGATTGATCATTGGAACGAAACCAAAAGATAATCATTAGAGCTTAAACTGGACATTGTTCAAAGACGGGTAAGACCAACCACAAAACAACATAAACAAGGACCAACAACAGGACAACAAATGACAAAGATAACAACAAAAGCAATCTTAGGAGGGACAACAAGTGGATAGACGAGGGGAGTAGGATCCTAAGGGAAACTACTAGCACGCTGTGGTGGTACAGCACTGGGAACCAGAACGAGCGTTCCTATGGCAAAGCAGCGGCCTCCTCGTCTTCAGCTTTGTCGTCAGTTCCTACGTTTTGGCCCATGGCCTGATGAGCACTGATTGCACCTTGCCAATCCTTCTGAAGGACTTCTACCAGATCCACAACAGCAGAACTTATGCGCCCCAACTCTTTTACTTGATCATGGAGGGCGACCGGTATGGCAGTCAAGCCTTCCATGATTGCCTTTTCAATACGATCCAGAGCAGCAAGGATCGCAGAGGAGTCTAAAGAGGGGTTGAGCTGTGGTCGGGAACTAGAAGGGTCCTGGGAACTCGCCTTTTCCTTAGGCGGAATTTCTTGAGCTTCAGAAGGGTTGGGCAGTTGTTCCTTAGTCTTCAACTTCCGAACTGTGGCCATGGTAAGACACTTGCTGTAGACTGTCTCAGACAGATAGTCTGGGTACTGGTGAAGGTTAGAGAGGATATTCTTGATGATATGGGGGAAGGGTAAAGCATGGGAGTCATGAGATGCACAAAACTGCATGTGAGCCAACACATTACGAGGGAGATCCAATTGAACACTAGAGAGTACTTTGTCCATATAAATGGCGTCTGTGATGAGAACATCGTTCCTATGCTCTTGTCTGAGAACTAGATTGCGGGTGATCCAGAAGTGTAACAGCCTGTTTGCGATGGAGAGATCCTTTGTCTCCAAAGATGAAGGGGAGGCGCCGTCATAGATTTTCTTGACCACTGCTCCCTTGGATTTGTAGCCCTTTCCCTTGGGCCATCCCTTTTTCTTAGGGAGAATGCCAAACCCAGACCTTGACTCAATCCCTAGAGCAGACGCAATTAGGTTGGCGGACAGGGGATAGATGGTTCCCTTCCATATGAGAATGGCTTCGTTACAGGGACAGTTCTCCTTTGCGGGCACAAACTCCATGGACTGGTAAAACAGGTGGACGACCTCATCAGAAGTAGAGAAGGGCTCAGTCAACATCTCGTCCCAGCCTTGAAACTGTAGCAGAGAATGGAGCTCGTCCAGGGCCTCTCCAAACATTTCCTCATCTTCTTCTGCCAGTTCTTGGGTCCAGAATTCCTTGCCGATTATGAGAGGCTTAAGGATCTTCCTCTTAGAGAAGAGAGAAGAGACGTGACCCAGGGAGGAAGAGGCAGAGAGGGTGGTGATTTTGGCTCTTTTTGTGGATTTGGTTTCTGTGTTTGAGAGAAGGAGAAGCAGAAGATCAGAGAAATGGCGAGTTGTGGGATTAGCTTGGATGAACAGGGCCACTCTTTAAAGGCGGTGAGGACTGAAGAGACCGTTGAAGCAAATCTAGCCGTTGAGAGGATTGGGGAGAATCTGGAGCATTGAAGGCTAATTGCAGCTTTTTGAAACGGATCAAAACAATTCAAAACTTGCCCATTCAGAGAAGATGGGAGCCTACTAACTGATAAGACCGGTCTGAGCTTCTGAGATTTGCCATAAATAACTTCTAGGAGGTGCCAATCTAGCCGTTGGAGAAGTGTTGCATTCTGGTTCCTTTCTGGCGATATATTCAACGTGCTAGAGGAATGTATGGGAACCTTTGATGTGGGTCAAACATTGGAACCAAAAGATACGTTCCCATACGCGAAATCAGGGTAGGCCATTTATCGCATTGCACATTAATTCTCAGAGAGGGTTTAGAGATGGATCATAGAGAATTGAATTGAGCAATGAGGCAAGGGTAGGTCTTAGTACACAATCATCATTTCGGCTTGTATTGTTGGGATAGAAATATGATCAGATTGTGACTTTTGGGCCATCAAAGAAATTTGAACAATGAGGAGTTGAAAGAATAATGAGGACCAAAAGGAAACGAACCAGAAAAATTTATCTAAGCCTTTGTAAGAAACCATTATGACAAGAAGGGTTTGTAGCAAAAGATATAACACAAGGATATCAAGACTCAACAAGTTAAATAACTTAAACTAGTCAATCAAGGGAACTGGAAGGAATTCTTTAAACTAAGGTAACTACTGAGTAATAGGAATCATTCCTAGTTCCAATCTAAGGTTCTCGAAAGGAACTCTATTCAATGCCTTGGTGAAAATATCTGCAACCTGATCTTCAGTTCTACAAAAATTCATAATGATGTTTCCCTTCTCAACATGATCTATAAGAAAATGATGTCTTATGTCAATATGTTTGGTCCTAGTATGATGCACAGGATTTTTAGAGATGTTTATGGAACTAGTATTATCACAAAGAATAGTGAGAGGGCCATAAGACATACCAAAGTCCGCGAGTTGTTGCTTTAGCCAGAGAAGTTGGGAACAGCAGTACTCGGATTCTGTGGTGGAGAGGGAGACTGAGACTTGTTTCTTTGATCCCCATGACACAAGGCAAGGGCCTAGGAACTGTGCCATTCCAGAAGTGCTCTTCCTATCCACCAAGTATCCAGCATAATCAGCATCAGTGAAGCCCATGAGCTCAAAGGGACATTCTTTGGGGTATCAAATGCAGAGATCGTCAGTTCCCTTGAGATATCGAAGTATTCTCTTCACAGCAGCCAAGTGGGTTTCTCTCGGACAAGATTGGAACCTAGCACACAAGACAACAGCAAAGACAATGTTTGGTCGACTAGCGGTTAGGTACATGAGTGAGCCTATCATACCTCTATAGATCTTATCCTCCACTAGAGGACTCGAGTGGTCCTTATCCAGATGGGCAATGGTGGATATGGGAGTGGAGAGAGGCTTGCATGAATCCATTTTGAACTTCTTCAGTAGTTCCCTGACATACTTCTGTTGGTGGATTTGAATACCATCTTCCTTTTGAGTGATTTGTAATCCGAGGAAGAATGTGAGTTCCCCAATTAAACTCATTTCAAATTCACTTCTCATCAAGTCTTTGAACTTGTCTACAAGGGACAGGTTAGTGGAACCAAAAATGATATCATCAACATAGATTTGAACCACTAAGATGTTACCTTCTTCTTCTAGGATAAAGAGAATCTTATCAATAACTCCACGCCTGTAGCCATTTGAGAGTAGGAACTGGGCAAGACGATCATACCAAGCTCTGGGAGCTTGTTTGAGGCCATAGAGTGCCTTGTCTAGAAAGTAGACATGATCTGGATGATCATCGTCTTCAAAACCTGGAGGTTGCTTCACATAGACTTCTTCTTGAAGAATTCCATTGAGGAAGGCCGTCTTTACATCCATTTGGAACAACTTGAACCCTTTGTGTGATGCGAAGGCAATCAACAATCTTATTGCCTCAATCCTTGCCACTGGAGCATAGGTTTCATCATAGTCGATTCCTTCTTGTTGATTGTATCCTTGAGCTACAAGTCTCGCTTTGTTCCTTATCACAGCTCCTGTATCATCCAGCTTGTTTCTGAAAACCCATCTGGTTCCTATGATGTGTTTATCCTTGGGATGAGGAACTAGATGTCATACTTTGTTCCTTTCAAACTGTTGAAGCTCTTCTTGCATAGCTTTGATCCAGTCCGCGTCCTTCAGTGCCTCACCTATGTTCTTTGGTTCCACAATAGACAGAAAGGCATTGAAGACAAAGAAGGTTAGATGTTCGTACCTGACTGGAGGCTTGACGACTCTTCTTTCTCTGTTGGGGGCTAGAGCATTTGATGTGGAGACATTCTGAGTTGAGCATTCAGTTTCCTGGTTGGGATCACCTTCTCCATTGAAGATCATGTGGGAAGATGAGTCATTGAGGTCTCCACAGATATCGTCGTCATGCTCATGATTCCCAGAAATGGATTGTTGTTCATTGTTCATGGGAACTGGTGGAGGAGCCATTGGAGGGTTCCGAGCAGCAGTGCAGGAACTGGGTGGAGTGACATCTTCATCTGGATTTTCTTGATATGACTTGGGAAACGGGTCTTCAAAGGAATTGGTGGTGTTCTGCACAATCTTTCCAAGTGATTTTTCATTAAAAATAACATAAACACTTTCTTCTACCTTTTCAGTCCTTTTGTTGAAGACTTTGTACGCCTTGCTACCCGAGGCGTATCCAATGAAGATTCCTTCATCACTTCTTGGGTCGAATTTGCCAAGATTGTCCTTCCCATTGTTGTGCACAAAGCACTTGCATCCGAACACTCTCAGATGTGAGATGTTGGTAACTCTTCCTCTTAGGAGCTCATAGGGTGTTTTTTCTGTGATTGGGTGAAGCATGGCTCGATTGATGATGTAGCAAGCTGTGTTGATCGCCTCAGCCCAAAAAGATTGAGGGAGTCCACTTGAGATCAGCATAGTCCGAGCCATGTCTTTCAAAGTTCTGTTCTTCCTTTCCACTACTCCATTTTGTTGAGGAGTGTGTGGTGCAGAGAAGTTGTGATCAATTCCATACTCACTGCAAAAGGTTAGAAATTCTCCATTTTCGAATTCGGTACCATGGTCAGACCGAATAGCATTGAGTGAACAATCAAGAGATTTTTCTAACAGGGGAACCAGATCTTTAAAGCGGTCAATAACTTCACTCTTAGATTTAATAAAGATGGTCCAAGTAAAGCGAGAGAAGTCATCGACAAGAACAAAGATATACTTGTTCCCTCCTAGGCTCTGAACTCTCATGGGTCCACACAGATCCATGTGGATGAGTTCAAGAGGCCTTGAGGTGCTTACCATGTTTTTGGACTTGAAGGAACTACGAGCATGTTTCTCTTTTACACAGTCAGAGCACAGTTCCTTAGATGTGCCACTTAGCTTTGGCAGCCCTCTGACTAGCTCCTTTGAGTGTAGCTTTTGAATCAGCTTGGTGCTAGCATGACCGAGGCGTTGATGCCACAAATCAGCTTGGTCATTCACAGTTGAGAGACAAAGTTTCTCCTTGGGAACAAAGGATTGATCAATTATGTAGACATTGTTGAATCTTTTCCCTTTTAGGATGATTTGTCCCGAGGAGTCAAGGACTGAACATTCGTTTGATCTGAATCTAACTTCATTGTCTCCTTGATCACACAGTTGTGACACACTTATTAGGTCAAAACCAAGATTATCAATAAGGTGAACTTTGTTTACCTGAATGTGATCGTTGAGTTTCACAGTTCCTATTCCACAGATTTTCCCTTTGCTTTTGTCCCCAAAGGATATGTTACCTCCTTGGAGAGGTTGAAGAGAGGTCATTTGATTTCTTCTTCCAGTCATATGGCATGAGCACCCACTGTCGATGTACCATAGTTGAGGTTGCCTCTCTTCTTTCTGCACATAAGGGAACTAAGATTTCTGAACCCAGCGAAGCTTGGCTTTACTAGGGGGATTAGCATTGCGAGTCTGTGAATAACCAGGGAACTGGTTCCTTTCATGGTAATGAGTACTTTTCTCCTTTTCAAAGTTCTTTTTCTTAGCACAATCAGTGTTGTAATGACCATTCTTACCACAGTAGGTACACAAACGATTGTAAACAACATGTCCATATTTTCCTTTTCCTGGCCTAAAAGGTTTTTCAGTTTTCCTTTTGTTAAAACCAACATTGTTTCTAACCTTGCTATGGGCCATGTCAATATATCTTTTGTGAGCAAAGGAATTGGTGAACCATTGGTTTTCAGGAACCATCTTTTCTTTTCCCTTTGGTTCCTTCTTCGGACTTTGAGAGCCTTCATTGAGACGTTTGGCAACCTCAGCCTTGTTCTCAAGTACCATGATCTTCTCTGATAGGAATTGATTCCTATCACGAGAAGTGGCAAGAGCAATACTGAGATTCTTATTCATCTCAACAAGTTCTCGCCTAGCCTTTTCTTCTTCAGCATCATTGTTCCCTTTATTATTGACATATCCTATTCCATGGCGTTGTTTCACAAAAACAGTTTGATTTATCATTTTTTCATTAATGGAATTAGTGAGAATGTCTAACCTATCAATTCTGGATTGAAGCATGTCATTTCCAGGTGGGTTAGCATGCAAGGGAACTTTGATAGAATCTATGCTAGTTTTATCACAAGATTTGCAAGTTTTAAGATGACTAGCATGCACATTCCTAATATCAATGAGTTTGGAGTGAGTTTCAGCTAGGTCTTTCTCAGTTTCATCAAGTTTCTTACTCCAAACAGAATTCTCAACAGTCAAGCAAGCAATTTCATCTTCACAATCATCTAGTTTCTGTTGAAGGGAATTGGTTTCCTTTCCGAGTTTCTTTATGATCTTAAGAAGTTGTTTCTTATCACAATCAACTAGGGATTTTAAGAGATCGTCAGAAGTTACCTCGAGGTCTTCTGAGTCGCTTGAGTCTCCTTTTGCCATGAGACATCTCCCTCCAGAGAAGCCACTCAGATCCAGATCCTCATCTGAGTCTTCTCCCCATGATGCTACGAGAACCTTCTTTCTTTGAGGTCTTTCCTCTTCCTTGGACTCTTCTTTGTTGGGACAGTTCTTAGCGTAGTGTCCCTTCTCCTTGCACTCGTAACAGGAGACTTCCTTGAGATCTCTTCTTGGTCCATTGTGGGAGGAGCTGCCCTTTTGGAACCTTCCCTTCACAAAGAATTTTTTAATGTTCTTTGTGAAGAGGGTCGTAAGTTCGTCCTCCTCTTCTTCTAAGTCTGAGTTCTCTTCCTCCATCTCGAGCCTAGAGAAGGCTTTGGAGATCTTGAGGGCAATTCATTTCTCCAGTTTCTTGTCGGCATTGGCCTTGGTGTGCTCTCCTTCTTCAACCTCCAGTTTCCCTATGACTTGGGTCAAGGGAAGGGATTGGATGCCTGGAGTGTTCTTCATGATTCCCTTGAGAAGGGTGAACTTGGAGTTGAGTCCATTGATGACCACTAGGGACTTGGAAACTTCATCCAGATCGACTCCCATCGCTATCAACTTTCCAATCAATCTGTTGAAGCGGGAGTAGTACTCTAAGATGGTCTCAGTTTCCATCATTTTGAAGGTGTGGTATTCTCCTTCCAAAGCAAACTTTCTGCTTTGCTTTAGTTCCTCACTTCCTTCATGCATCTCCTTGAGAGCTTTCCACATCTCCTTCGCTGTCTTGATGCCTATGACCTTGTCCATGTCTTCTCTGTCCAATCCATTGAGGATGAACTGTCTGGCCTTGGCATTCTTCTCCATGATGACATAGTGTTCTGGTTTCCAATCTTCTTTCTTCATGGTAAGATCGACATAGTCATCTCCATTTTCGACTATCCTCCAGCATTGGTAGTCGTTGGTCTTGATGTGGCTTTCCATGCACTTTTCCCACCATGTTTCTTCTCCTTTCTTTCGGAGATGTGGCTTGTTAGTGGAGATTCCGAGCTCAAACTTGCTTGGTTGAGACATGATCTGCAAACTTAACAAAGATCTAGAGCTTTTCCTGCTCTGATACCAATTGTAGGATCGTGATTGTTAGATAAAAACTTAAGGAAGTCAGAATATCAATTCTCAGTTCCTTTCACAGCGGAAATAAACAATCAAACAAATGACCAGTTCCTTATAGTGGAAACCTTTGATTGCCAACTAGCAATCCAGGATAAAAACCACTACCTTTCTTTCGAAAGGATTTCAAAGTCTACTTCTTGATTTCTTATCTCTTTTGGTTACAGCTTATCCTAGGAACGAACACACAGTTCTTTTGCCTTACACACAGTTAGACAATCCTAGATAACTTAACACAATCAATAATCAATCCAAGAAACAAACTTTCGCACCTAGGAACTATCACTTACAGTCACAGGAACTTAGCACTCAGCTCTTCTTCCTTGACTGATTCCTCTTGATCTCGGTTTGCTTTGATGATCTTGTTTGAAGGTTCACACTAGATATTTGCTAATGAGTGTGAGTCGTGTTTCAGTGCTTGAAGATAACCCTTGGGTTAGTCTTCCTTTTATAGAGGATTCTTCGTAGCTCGATCCTCTCTGGGTTCCCACAGATTGAGCTTGCCCTAGGATGAGTGGTTCTCCTTGATCCACGTTGTTCTTGGCATGTGCAAACAATCTAGGCAGCTCAGAATGTCTCTTGGTTGGTCAACTACCTCAAACGAGCCTTGCTATGTCGTTGTCCAAATACTTTCGTCCGAGGTTGAACAAGCTAGCCGCTTGGGAACTGTCTTCTGGACAGCGACGTCTCTATGTCCTGTCGCTTTCACCTTCTCTGTCCGAGGTTGAGCGTTTCTGGGTATGTTGTTGTTTTGCTCTGGGTATTGGCAGTCTTTTGGAAGCTTCGGACAAGTCGATTTTAACACCTTTTGTCCGAGGTTGTGTGTCCCTAGATTTCTCGGTTTCTGGGCACACCTGGGTTCCTCTGGTTTCCTTCATCTGTCTTGTTCCTTTGGTTCCCTTGTCCTGTTTGGCTTTCTTGCCTTCGGTATATTCCTGTGGTTCCTTAAAACACATCTTTGAGATAAAACATTAGTATCATAATATTTGTCATCGTCAAAAGTAGAGAAACTGAGGAAAGGAACTCTCAGGGAAACCTAAGTTCCAGAGTTCCGTTTCCTAACAATCAATTATGTAGACATTGTTGAATCTTTTCCCTTTTAGGATGATTTGTCCCGAGGAGTCAAGGACTGAACATTCGTTTGATCTGAATCTAACTTCATTGTCTCCTTGATCACACAGTTGTGACACACTTATTAGATCAAAACCAAGATTATCAACAAGGTGAACTTTGTTTACCTGAATGTGGTCGTTGAGTTTCACGGTTCCTATTCCACAGATTTTCCCTTTGCTTTTGTCTCCAAAGGATATGTTCCCTCCTTGGAGAGGTTGAAGAGAGGTCATTTGATTTCTTCTTCCAGTCATATGGCATGAGCAACCACTGTCGATGTATCATAGTTGAGGTTGCCTCTCATCTTTCTGCACATAAGGGAACTAAGATTTCTGAACCCATCGAAGCTTGGCTTTACTGGGGGGATTAGCATTGCGAGTCTGTGAATAACCAGGGAATTGGTTCCTTTCATGGTAATGAGTACTTTTCTCATTTTCAAAGTTCCTTTTCTTAGCACAATCAGTGTTGTAATGACCATTCTTACCACAATAGGTACACAAACGATTGTAAACAACATGTCCATATTTTCCTTTTCCTGGCCTAAAAGGTTTTTCAGTTTTCCTTTTGTTAAAATCAACATTGTTTCTAACCTTGCTATGGGCCATGTCAATATATCTTTTGTGAGCAAAGGAATTGGTGAACCATTGGTTTTCAGGAACCATCTTTTCTTTTCCCTTTGGTTCCTTCTTAGGACTTTGAGAGCCTTCATTGAGACGTTTGGCAACCTCAGCCTTGTTCTCAAGGACCATGATCTTCTCTGGTAGGAATTGATTCCTATCACGAGAAGTGGCAAGAGCAATACTGAGATTCTCATTCATCTCAACAAGTTCTCGCCTAGCCTTTTCTTATTCAGCATCATTGTTCCCTTTATTATTGACATATCCTATTCCATGGCGTTGTCTCACAAAAACAGTTTGATTTATCATTTTTTCATTAATGGAATCAGTGAGAATGTCTAACCTATCAATTATTGATTGAAGCATGTCATTTCCAGGTGGGTTAGCATGCAAGGGAACTTTGACAGAGTCTATGCTAGTTTCATCACAAGATTTGCAAATTTTAAGGTGACTAGCATGCACATTTCTAATATCAATGAGTTTGGAGTGAGTTTCAGCTAGGTCTTTCTCAGTTTCATCAAGTTTTTTACTCCAAACAGAATTCTCGACAGTCAAGCAAGCAATTTCATCTTCACAATCATCTAGTTTCTGTTGAAGGGAACTGGTTTCCTTTCCTAGTTTCTTTATGATCTTAAGAAGTTGTTTCTTATCACAATCAACTAGGGATTTTAAGAGATCGTCAGAGGTTACCTCAAGGTCTTCTGAGTCGCTTGAGTCTCCTTTTGCCATGAGACATCTCCCTCCAGAGAAGCCACTCAGATCCAGTTCCTCATCTGAGTCTTCTCCCCATGATGCTACGAGAGCCTTCTTTCTTTGAGGTCTTTCCTCTTCCTTGGACTCTTCTTTGTTGGGACAGTTCTTAGCGTAGTGTCCCTTCTCCTTGCACTCATAACAAGAGACTTCCTTGAGATCTCTTCTTGGTCCATTGTGAGAGGAACTGTCCTTTTGGAACCTTCCCTTCACAAAGAATTTTTTGATGTTCTTTGTGAAGAGGGCTGTTAGTTCGTCATCCTCTTCTTCAAGGTCTGAGTTTTCTTCCTCCATCTCGAGCCTAGAGAAGGGTTTGGAGATCTTGAGGGCAATTCTTTTCTCTAGTTTCTTATCGGTATTGGCTTTGGTGTGCTCTCCTTCTTCAACCTCCAGTTTCCCAATGATTTGTGTCAAGGGAAGGGATTGGATGCCTGGAGTGTTCTTCATGATTCCCTTCAGAAGGGTGAATTTGGAGTTGAGTCCATTGATGACCACTAGGGACTTGGAGACTTCATCAAGATCGACTCCCGCCGCTGTTAACTTTCCAATCAATCTGTTGAAGCGGAAGTAGTACTCTGAGATGGTCTCAGTTTCCATCATTTTGAAGGTGTGGTATTCTCCTTCCAAAGCAAACGTTCTGCTTTGCTTTAGTTCCTTACTTCCTTCATGCATCTCCTTGAGAGCTTTCCATATCTCTTTGACCGTCTTGATTCTTATGACCTTGTCCATGTCCTCTCTGTCCAATCCATTGAGGATGAACTGCATGGCCTTGGCATTCTTCTCCATGATAACATAGTGTTCTGGTTTCCAGTCTTCTTCCTTCATGGTGAGGTCGACATAGCCATCTCCATTTTCGACTATCCTCCAGCATTGGTAGTCGTTGGTCTTGATGTGGCTTTCCATGCACTTTTCCCACCATGTTTCTTCTCCTTTCTTTCGGAGATGTGGCTTGTTGGTGGAGATTCTGAGCTCAAACTTGCTTGGTTGAGACATGAACTGCAAACTTAACAAAGATCTAGAGCTTTTCCTGCTCTAATACCAATTGTAGGATCGTGATTGTTAGATAATAACTTAAGGAACTCAGAATATGGATTCTAAGTTCCCTTCGCAGCGGAAATAAACAATCAAACAAATGACAAGTTCCTTATAGTGAAAACCTTTGATTGCCAACTAGCAATCCAGGATAAAAACCACTACCTTTCTTTCGAAAGGATTTCAAGGTCTACTTCTTGATTTCTTATATCTTTTGGTTACAGCTTATCCTAGGAACAAACACACAGTTTCTTTGCCTTACACACAGTTAGGCAATCCTAGATAACTTAACACAATTAATAATTAATCCAAGAAACAAACCTTCGCACCTAGGAACTATCACTTACAGTCACAAGAACTTAGCACTCAGCTCTTCTCTTTCTTGACTGGTTCCTCTTGATCTCGGTTTGCTTTGATGATCTTGTTTGAAGGTTCACACTTGATATTTGCTAATGAGTGTGATTCGTATTTCAGTGCTTGAAGATAACCTTTGAGTTAGTCTTCTTTTTATAGTGGATTCTTCGCAGCGTCTTCTTCTCTTGGTTCCACAGATTGAGCTTGTCCTAGGATAAGTGGTTCTCCTTTGTCCACGTTGTTCTTGGCATGTGCAAACAACCTAGGCAGCTCAGAATCCTTCTAGGTTAGTCAACCTTTTCAGCCAAGTCGTTCTCCAGCTTCCTTTGTTCGAGGTTCAACACTTTGGGCGCTTGGGAACTGACTTCTGGACAGCGACAGGTTCCATGTCTTGTCGCTTTCACCTTTCTCTGTCCGAGGTTCAGCGTTCTAGGTGTCTTGGAGTCTTGCTCTTGGATGATGGCAGGCTTTTGGAAGCTTCTCTCAAGTCGCTTTCACCTCCTTTTGTCCGAGGTTTGGTGTTCCCAGATTTCTCAGGAATCACAACCTCGCATGCTACATTTATGGGCACACCTGGGTTCCTCTGGGTTCCTTCCTTTGTCTTGTTCCTTTGGTTCTCTTGTCCTGTTTGGCTTTCTTGCCTTCGGTATATTCTTGTGGTTCCTTAAAGCACATCTTTGAGATAAAACATTAGTATCATAATATTTGTCATCTTCAAAAGTAGAGAAACTGAGGAAAGGAACTCTCAGGGGAACTGAGGTTCCAGAGTTCCGTTTCCTAACACCTTTCCATTTTGGGTTTATTTATGCATTTCCTTTTATTGGTGGGCATGTGGACCCATTTGCCAATGGCTCCTAGTCCACCCAACAACCCTAGACTATTTAAACTCCTTGTTGTCTCCTTTTGCAAACTAGTTGAAGAATAGAGAATTGGAACATTACCTTGGGTAGAGGAATCCTCCCCTAAGGTATCCAATTATTTCTATCAACTCAAGCTTTCAATCTCTTCTCTTCCTTAATCTCTCACGTTCTCATACTCAAATCACTCATCAAATCTAGATCCAAGTTCGTTTCGGTCAAGGAACCTCCAAGGGAGGTTCCCTTGGTCTCTTTGCCGGCGCCACCATCCAACCCTAGCTCCGGCCGGCCACGTGCCCATCCACGGTCAATCCTCCCCTCCTTTCGGCGTCCTCTCTCTCTTGGCCGTCGTCTTGAGCCTCCAAGGGCCTTAGGATATCGTCCAATCACACGGAGAAGGGAGTCCTCACTTGGCTTAGTCACGATCGAGCAACTTGGGAAGAAAAGCCTCACCTTGGAGGTTTGATTCTCATCACTCAGACTCATACTCTCCTTGTTCATTGAGAAGTACTTTCCTTTTGGTAGGACAATCACGAGCATAGTTCCCCCTTCCCATGCACTTGTAGCACTTGACATCTCCACTGTAGGAATTGGCATCTTTGTTGGGAGTTTTAAGTGGTGTAGGCATCTCTTGCTTTGGTTGGGGCTTAGGTGGCTCACTACTTAGCTCTTGATGCATATGAGGTTGAGAAGTGGAGCTAAGGGTGTTGTTGGAGCTCCATGGCCGAGAGATACCCGAAGCCTTCCTCTTTTAAAGGTTTTGATGCGCTTGGTTGGCATTGTGGAGGACTTATTCAATTTGTGTACATGGACCAATCATTTGCATCTCCACATGAGAGGCAATGTCACTATTCAAACCACTAATGAATTTAGAAATTACATAATAATCGGGGAAATGAATGCTTGAGCGAAAAACAAGTTATTTAAGCTCATCGAAAAACTCTTCGAAGTTTCTCATCTCTTGCTTGATGCGTTCCAACTTGACTTGTACTCAATCTCCATAGTCTTCCAACACAAACCTAAATCTAAGTTCTTCTTTGAGCTCTTACCAAGTGGTGATAGCGGGATATCCATGGTGAGCTCGTTCCTCATTGTCTTCCTTCCACCAAACATAAGAATGTCCGTAAAATGGATGGGGGTGTTGCCTACTCTTTGAACATCAGTGTAGCCATAGATATCAAATATATATTCAGTTTTTGATATGAATATGGCCCATCAAGACTTGGCCAAGCAAGAAGATCCTTCAAACATAGATGATGATTCAAGCCAAGACGGGAAGCTAGGCCAAGACCGTGACATTGCCTCGGACACCACCAGAAAACACGGGCCCAATTCAGATCCGGACTGTAAAGAAGCTAAAGAACCCGGAGACCACTCAAATCCGGGTTATAAAGCCGATGCTATCACCAGAGAACCCGGCTAGGCCCTCCATCCGGGTTAAAAGCCCACGTGAAGAATATTTGAAGACTGATGTTATTTCCGATTTATTGCTGGGGTTTTTAAACATTATTAGACAATATTTTAATTCCCTAAATGTCCATTAATTGGTGTTTTGATTAGTGGGCACGTTTTAGGATTAGTGGGTTAATTATTAGCATTTTCTTTAATTGCTCTTTAGTAACCGTATTGCTAGGTTATTAGGAAAACTTTTGGCTCATTGTTCAGAACGTTGAATTGAATCCAGAATCAGAATATTTCAGTTTTAGAGTTTTCTTCTTGTTCATCAAACTTGTGTGTGATATCAAGTTCTTCCCTTGAGAGATTTGAGTGTGTTGTATCTCGAATCTCCCTAGGTCTTTCTCTTGTGACTAGTGTGTCAAATCTAGCCATAGGGAGATTGCTTATCCCTCACTTCCATCACCCATCACAATCGATTCCATCCATCATCAACCGTCAGTTTGCTGAACTTCCTCCCCGGAACTACCAGCGACCCTTCGGTAGAAAAATCATATCTTTTGATCCACCGCCCAGAAAATTCTGAAAATGGGAGGACAGAAACTAGACTTCCATATCTATCTACTGTCGCCGGAATCTCCCAATTCGGAGTTCGGAGCAAGGAGAACGACCCCACTGAAGTTAGATAAAATTATGGAATTCTGCTGGGGGTTGCTGTCCTGCGTTCTTGAGTTCCGAGGCGCCTTGTCGAGCAATTCTTGCACTGTGGCCATCCCGATCCTTGATCATAACATGTGGTATCAGAGCTACGTAAGTATTGCTCTCAAATTTGCCTTTAAATCTATAGAAAAATCGGTTCTTTACTTGCTCACCATTTCGTGTCTTTGCATGATTTTATGTGTAGTGTCTTGGTTTGTTTTGCATCGTTTCCTTCTTGTTGTTTGCTTGAGTCATTGAGTCTGCATAGGGAAGGCAAGGGACGAGTTCTTTTCAGTTGTTTTAGGGTAGAAACCGCCGAGCATCACTAGGAGATTTGGGTAGGATTTTCTTCCTAAAATCTAGGGTTTCTTGTTTCGGTTGTTACTTACTTTGAAATTCAAATTTTTGGCATCCCTTTGCATCAACCAGCCGTACCCTTGTTAGATCATATAGATTAGGTTATTTTGAGTCATTTTCTATTGGTATTTGGCATATAATCAGCCTAGGGTTTGTTCTTGAGCCAACCGAAGCACTTGACTTCATACTTGCGTAGGAAAGGCCTTGAAAATTTCTAAGTGTTGATCCGACTTTTCTTTCTGTAATTTCCAGTATATTAAGTTGTTCTAGTGTCAAAAAAAAAAAAACGAAAGATCAAAAGACAAAAAAAAAAAAAACCGGAAAAGTCAAGCCTACAACAAAAGAAAAAGACTTGGCTTGTAAGAGTGGTTGTTCAAGTTTATCATCTTGTGTTGAACTTTCCTTTATTTGGATACATTGTGAAGATTGATATTGTGTGGAGAATTGGCCAGAATTGTCACTCAACTTTGTAAAGAAAATTTCAAAGGCTTAGTACTTGCATTTGTGTTGTGAAAGTTGTGGAATTTAGCACAAGGATTAGCCTAAAAGTTGTGGTGCAATTTTATCTTGTCTTTGTTCATATTGAGCATACTAGGCAGCCTACCTTGACCTATATTTTGAGCTAGTAAAGGTCACGAATTTTTCTTGGATTTAAAATCAGATTTGTGGCTTACTTGCTAGCTTAGGTAGCACTTGTTGTCTTTCGATCTTGTGGGCTGTTGTGTGGTATTGCTTGTGTGTAGGAAATCATGGTGAAGGCCAAGGAGAAGAATGTGGCTGCGGAGGACCCTAAGGATGGCTTGGAATCGGCCTTGGAGGCCATATTGTTGGCTATCCAAACATCCAAGGATGAGGCCCAAGAGCGAGAGCGCCAAGCTAAAGAGCGAACTCGCAAAGATTTGCAAGCCTTGCGGGATGCGCAAGTTGCCTTCATGAAGGCCATGGAGGAGAAGTGGGACCTTGCTCACGGCCCATCACCGAGCCAATCTCAAGAGGTGTCCCAATCCTCACCGAATGTGAGCACTTCAAGGGGAGAATTCGGTATGACTCCTAAACACTCTTCTCCTTATCTTGCATCTATTCCCACTAGTGTACCCGTTGAGAATGAGGGGGATTTAGAGAAATTGCATGTTGTGGCTGCCCAAGATGAATGTTTTGTGACCAAAAAGGTTTTGATAGCCTCGGATGTTCCAAGTGTACCTAGTCAAAGAGAGGCTATCTCCCCCACTAGGTGCCCTATTAAGGGGAAAGTGTGTAGCGTCATAGTGGATGGAGGGTCATGTTGTAACATACTTGACCAAGAAGTAGTAGAAAGATTTCATTTAACTACTACTCTTCACCCACAACCCTATACACTTTGTTGGTTGAATTCCAACACTCATCTTAAAGTCAAGGAGCAAGTCACAATTCAGTTTGCCATAGGGGGTTATGGAGATGAGATTGTGTGTGAGTCAAAGCCAAATATGAAATGGGCAATTAGAGGCAAAGGAGGAACTTCTAATCATATGTTCTTGACCAAGTCTTTTATGCCTCCATTCATTACATGCTCTCAACCTTTCATTACATTTTATAAGACTAACTCTATTAATGAAAAGGTTGTGGTGTTGCATAGAGCTTCTAGTGGTCTTATTGTAGGTCAAGAAGGCAAGCACATCAAGGGCTTAAAGCTGGAGTCCGGGATGGTCCCATTTGAGCTTGGAGAGGAAGGCGCACCACATAAGGAAAGTCCTTACTTGGAAGGAAATAAAGACCTTGACGAGCTGGATTCGAGGTCGAATCCCTTTCAAGGGAGGGAGGATGATATGAATATGGCCCATCAAGACTTGGCCAAGCAAGAAGATCCTTCAAACATAGATGATGATTCAAGCCAAGACGGGAAGCTAGGCCAAGACCGTGACATTGCCTCGGACACCACCAGAAAACACGGGCCCAATTTAGATCCGGGCTGTAAAGAAGCTAAAGAACCCGGAGACCACTCAAATCCGGGTTATAAAGCCGATGCTATCACCAGAGAACCCGGCTAGGCCCTCCATCCGGGTTAAAAGCCCACGTGAAGAATATTTGAAGACTGATGTTATTTCCGATTTATTGCTGGGGTTTTTAAACATTATTAGACAATATTTTAATTTCCTAAATGTCCATTAATTGGTGTTTTGATTAGTGGGCACGTTTTAGGATTAGTGGGTTAATTATTAGCATTTTCTTTAATTTCTCTTTAGTAACCGTATTGCTAGGTTATTAGGAAAACTTTTGGCTCATTGTTCAGAACGTTGAATTGAATCCAGAATCAGAATATTTCAGTTTTAGAGTTTTCTTCTTGTTCATCAAACTTGTGTGTGATATCAAGTTCTTCCCTTGAGAGATTTGAGTGTGTTGTATCTCGAATCTCCCTAGGTCTTTCTCTTGTGACTAGTGTGTCAAATCTAGCCATAAGGAGATTGCTTATCCCTCACTTCCATCACCCATCACAATCGATTCCATCCATCGTCAACCGTCAGTTTGCTGAACTTCCTCCCCGGAACTACCAGCGACCCCTCGGTAGAAAAATCATATCTTTTGATCCACCGCCCAGAAAATTCTGAAAATTGGAGGACAGAAACTAGACTTCCATATCTATCTACTGTCGCCGGAATCGCCCAATTCGGAGTTCGGAGCAAGGAGAACGACCCCACTGAAGTTAGATCAAATTCTGGAATTCTGCTGGGGGTTGCTGTCCTGCGTTCTTGAGTTCCGAGGCGCCTTGTCGAGCAATTCTTGCACTGTGGCCATCCCGATCCTTGATCATAACAGTTTTAGACTTCCAATCCATGTAGGCTTCAATAATGGAAGTGCCTGCAAAAGATTGGATGGTCAACTTGACGTCGTGGTGATGCTCTCTTCCTTGCGGCCTCTCTTGATCTTCATAGGGATAGTCTCGGTTGTCATAGGAGAGAGACCTTGGTGGCATGCCTCTATACCTAGTACGCTCAAGGTTTTCTTGTGGTATAGTAGGCACACGTCGGGGCATCATCAAAGGGCCGATAGTCGCTTGATAGGGTCGACACAGTATGCGCTCATGAGTGGGGCGCGGAAATTGCCCTTGGTGGCATGGAGGATACCTTGGGGAATCCTCGTAAGCAAATGGATTCTCCAAGTCATCTTGAGGGTATTCTTGAGCTTGTGTGGGTCGTGCAGCCCATGAACTTTCCCTAGGAATATTGGAAGGTTTGGCATCTTGGTAGGATTCGTTGAACTCATTGCCATGTGTGGAACCTTGAAGGACATCATAATTTCCTTGGTCTCATACCTCACCTTGATGTTGATCAAGTCTTTTGTCCAAATCTCTCAAATGATCATTCTGGGTGCGCTTATACACATCCCTAGCATTGGCAAAACCTTCTTCTCTTTCTTCTTCACAAATTCGGTGCCATAGTTGTTGCATTTCGGCCAAAGTGGTTGGCTTTTCCTCGTTCCTTGGGCTAGGCATGATCTTCTTACCTTTATCCTCTTACATAAAAAGCTAATGCCAGAGAAAAGAAAAAGAAAAAGAAAGAACCAATAAAATCACTAAAACAAGGAAAGGCGTGAGGTTAGTAAAAACCAAAAAGAACTCACCACGTTTCAAGGAAAAGAGTAACACCTCTAAGTAAAGACAAAGAACATCTAACAAAGGCAAGACCAAAAACAAGTTCTTGACACCAAAAATTAGAAATGAAGTACTGGACTTGAACAAGGTTTTAGCTTGTGTTTGGATTGCAAAAAGGGTTTGCACCAAGGCCAAACTTTAAGCATGCAATCTAGTCCAAGCACTAGTACAAAAAGGGGGGGGGGGGAGGGGGGGGAGGGGGGTCAGATCATGGTTTTTTTATGAAGCAGGTCGCGGTTTATAAAACGTGGTTGTTCTCGACGCGGTAAAAGGGTGGACCGCGTATAAATGTAACCACGGTAAGAAATCAGACCACGGTTTTTGTATATTCCAAAGGTAAACTCGGACTAGGTTATATATAGAACCGTGGTGGAGTTTTGTTTCTAACAAAAAAATAAATTGAATCTGGACAGCGATTTTGGAAAAAACCCGCTGTCCGGTTTCATTTTTTTAAAAAAAAAAAATTTGAAAGCATGATATATTTAACCATTGAAAATGACAGACACAGAATTTGTAGTTCTCATGTAGTACACCAAACTGACTAAAATACATGAAGAGATCCAAATATTGTTTAAAAGTCTTTGATCACATCACTTAGTAGAATATTTTAAATAAGTTAAAGTCCTTGTTTAAACTTTGTGGGTAATAAAGAAACCACGACTTCGGGTGCGTTTGGATTCTCAAAATAATACATTAAAATGCATTATTTTAGGTGATCCAAATGAACCCTTCACCTTTAATTAGTTTGAGACATTCTCTACACATTCTATGGGCACATGCTGTCAGAACAAGGTCATCAGGAGACTCCAAGCATATAGGACATTCAGTTGTTTCCCCGCAACGAATGCCATCCACAACCTCTTCAACACAGGCTCAAGAGGGTGCTAGATCCTCAGAATTTTGGAGTTCAGTAAACTTTCTAGCAAGCTTGTTTAGATTAGCATATCGCTCTGAATCTGCACGACTGCAAAATATGCGATTAAAGGCAAGAAAAAACACACCAGAAGGTCTATAATGAAGCAGTCATTATAGCATTTTGCCAAAAGTTTTGTTCATTGAGCATTTACCTCATTATGAGAAATGGGTGATTACAGCACTGCCTCAACCGAAGTCGGAGCTCCAAGATCTTAGCATAGTTGTGGAGGACTCTTCTTTAAGCAACAAACTGATCGAAATGGACATGTTTATGCATACACTATTAGCTTACATTTCTATTCATCATCATAATTTAATTCCGAATGATGTTCTATACTTGGTCAACATGACGAAGAACCAGAAGTTTTGCAACTATGTTTTTTCCATTAGATTAATTGTGAAGCATATGCCACAACAATGGCTTACTTACTTTGGATCTCTTGAAAAGTGCCATGTAGAAGTCCTTTTCAACTTCATATTGTTCACAAACAATGGTTTGAATGTCAGTAGGAGGTAATTCAAGTATAAGTCTGCACAAACACAAAACATCATTCTCTTATATATAGTTTAATTAAAAAGCTAAGACACTTAACATCAGGGAAACAAGATATTCACCTTGTGAAACTCAAGTTCAGACGACACAGAAGTTTGAGCGACACTCATGATCCTGGTAAGGCGAACTACAAGAGCAATGAAGTTGGTGTGGATGACCCACACAACAAGAATCATGGAGCAGAGCCAGTGAAAGTTGTTCTAAGACTCCATGAAGCCACGTACAAGAAAGATGATGTGGACCTAAACAATGTGATAAAGGAAACTACAAGTAAGCTTCTGAAGACAAGGAAAAGCAAGGTCAAGGCATTGGTGGGTGCCTTTGAAACTGTGATGTCACTCAGAGATCGTAAGGCTGCAACTGATACATCCTAAAACCTCATCTACTACAACGTAATACATAGTTTCTTTGTATATAATGTTATCAGAGTGTGGAATGCATGATTTCCTACAAGATTGACAATTTTACAAGTACACCTAGCACAACAACCCCTAAGTTGTTGGAACAAACTCGCGATTACTCAAGAAGAAGCATATAAAACATTGTAAAAATTCTGATCAAGAATTAACTAACAAAATTTGGAGTGGGCGGAGGGTGGTTAAATTAAAGTACAAGAGTAAATAAGGTTCATTTTATACAAACTTGAAATAAGAAATGTGAAGAAGTTGAGAATCAAGAATTAAATAACTACAATTTACCCTTTTCTATATGAAGCTTATGAGATCTACATGATGTAAGTTGGTTCTCATGTTATGTTGCGGACAAGCTAGCAAACTCTTTTTTCAATAGTCTAACCAACTAAATTCATATAATCGACAAGAATAAAATCTTAAACTTAACCTTTATCAGAACTATCAATTTTTTGTTTATACAAAAGACTCAATTACTGCACAATTTAAGTTTCTAAGACAACAATATATATATATATATATGTTTGAGTTGACATGAAATGATAAATTTGTAACGATTTCAATGCAACTTTTTATTACACGCCTACCTATATAATCGTTGCATACATCCAGTTAACTATAAGTTTTATTATGTACACAAATATAGGAAACTGACAGAGTAGATTACTCATCTCAAAACTACGTATGAGCTACATATCACATCGACATTATCACATCGAAATTGTATCTAACTGCAAATATCCATACTTGTAGTGATATTGTTGATCATGAAGGTTGATCAAAGACACCCCACCCCCTCTTTGTCAAATTTCCAAGTGCAATGTCTTCCTACCTAGCACAGTAGCACCTAAGGTAAATCTGAATTACAAAAGGCAAGGAAGCACTAACCCTACTAAACTGATCAATTCTATAAAATCCAAAACATGTAGATCAAATTCAAAGCCCCTACAACCTATAAGAATACCTAATTTCACTGTTCGTCACAATTCCACCTCCAATTTTCTCATACACAAACATAAGAAATCAAAAAAGGAGACATGAAAACCTAAAGGAAGTAGAATACAAACAAAATTCATTAAAGAGACCAATTTTAAAGCACGACATAGGAGGAAATTTCTTGTAATGTAGTTACCTCGAGCAATTGACGCTTGGAATAGTTTTGCGGGAGCTGACTTCGAGCAATTGGTGTAAAGGAGACACGCCGGCTGCAAAACGACGGCGGAGCTCAGTAAGGTAAGCTCAGAGAATAGTGGCGTGGAGAAGGTGGCAACGGTTGGCGATAGTGGAGGGTGGGCGGTCGCCGGCGAGAGGTGTGGCAGCGGCACCTGAGAGTTTGAGGAGAAGACGAGATCGAAATAGGTAGGGTTTCACTTCGCTCCCCTGAGGCTTTTTTCACATTCTCATTAACGTTGTTTCACTTTAAAAAAATCATAAATAGATATGCACCACGGTTATAAGTATAACCGGGGTCCCGGATAAAAATAAATAAATACGCACCACGGTTTATAAGCATAACCGCGGTTCTAAATTTATTTTTAAATAAAAATTCTATATTTTTCGCTGTTCTGCGATAAACAGTGGTCCGAATTTCATGTTTACCTCGGTTTACAAAATCCGCGGAAAATAATGTACGATAAATGACCATTTTTGTACTAGTGAAGATATAGTAAAATCGAAGCTCACTCAGTTATGAAATTTGAGGCAAAAATTCAATTTTGACAAGACAACAAACAAAGGCCTTAGCTCACTTCTTTTTCTCGTTAAGTACAAATTCTTCTAAGATCGACTTCTTTTCCTTTTACCAGTGTTGAGTCTGAATTATTCTAAGATCAACTTTTTTTTCTTGTCAAGTCTGGCTTTTTATTTTTAATTTTTATGGCCGAAGAAGAATTGAAACAACATCTCACAAGAACTTACAACTATATTTCAAATATGCACAAGAAAATGTAACTCACAAACTTCAGGATTTTTGACCTAATTTGGACCTTGATTAAACTATATATTAGACATAAGACGGAATGAAATAGATATAGTCCAAGGTACAACAAATATTTTCATGGAAAGGTCGGTTTAGGTTCAAGAAATTCAGAAAGTTGTAAGCAATTAAACAAGGCAGAAAATGTCCAATTACTTCGGCCAAATTTTGGGTTTCTTAGTAACTTTTCGTGGGCCAAAATTTCAGGTTCAAGTAGATCAAAAGTTGTCTCCAACCTTGAGATAGTCGGCCATGAACAAGCACACAATACTCAACACAAATTTCTAGAAAATCAAGGCTAGATCGACAAGATTTTTTCGAGCACAACAAGTCCGAAAAATGGAGCAATCACAAGCCTTTGGTTTTGAGAACTTACCTTGAAATAGGCTCTAATACCACTTGATGTAATCCTAGTCACGTTCGTGCTCAGTATCAAGGTATGTTGACCTCCAAATTTGGGTCTTCACCGAGAACATCAAAAGATCTCCAAATCAGGTGAATTAGGGGTTGAGTTTAAGGACGATTTGATCGTGCATTTTTCGGGTTTCTTTTCTGGATATTTGGGGGAATAAAAGGAAAAGAAAAAGAGGATGAATGCACCCCTTGGTCTTGAACAATTTATCAAATTGGTTGTGGATAAATGTACCACAAACAACAAGAAAAGAACTTCAATAAACTGACGAAGATGGAACTCTTCTTATTGGAATCACTCCAAGAAGGAAAAAATAGATAACTCATGTTTTTTATATATGCTTGATAATATGTCTAAACAATGGTAGAAATAGAGTTTAAATAGGATACAAAATTATGGAGCAAAGACCCTTGACATGGCCAAGGGTCACTGTTAATACATATGTGTATTGTTTTGATGTGTATTCCACGAATGATTTTTTAAAATTTTACATTAAATGCATGTGCAACTCTTATACATGGACAAAGCTATTGTAAATGGAAATCAAACCCCCAGACCTTATCCTATCATCAGTGCATGGACATATGAGCCCTTGAGGGAGAGGGAGAGCTAGGAGATACGTGTTAGGTGTTATGGATTGAGGACCGCAAGATGTGAACCACCATAACGAGAGGCTCATAATGATGGTGAAGGTGTTGGTCCTTCTGTTGGACGACAAGATGAAGGTAGGGGTATTACATCCATCCATTTCTTCATTGGCAATAACCGTGGACCCTCATCTTCACTTGACTAAGAACTCGGGGGATGCAGTGTCACAATTGGAATATGCACGTGTGATTGGAAGTCTCATGTACTTGACCAACTGCACAAGACCTGACTTGGCGCACTCAGTAAATGTACTAAGTCGCTACACAAGTAATCCAGGACACAAACACTGGAAAGGGATAACTAGAGTATTGAACTACTTGCGCTATACTCAAAGTTATGGGCTGCATTATGGGAAATACCCAGCAGTTTTGGAAGGATACAGTGATGCAAACTGGATATCCGATTCCAGAAACTCGAAGTCCACAAGTGGATATGTATTCACACTTGGTGGTGCAGCAGTCTCATGGAAATCTTCCAAACAAACACTATTGGCCAGATCCACTATGGAGTCTGAGTTCATTGTTTTAGACAAAGCAGCAGAGGAAGCTGAATGGCTTCGGAATTTGTTGGAAGATATCCCAATGTGGGAAAAACCAGTGCCATCAGTAAGTGTACACTGTGATAGCCAGTCGGCTATAGCTCGGGCACTGAGTCGCTTGTACAATGGTAAGTCTCGTCACATAAGAAGACGACATAAAACCATCAGACAACTACTCTCGCATGGTATAATCTCAATAGATTATATCAAGTCGGCTGACAACCTAGCGGATCCATTTACTAAAGGTTTGTCATGAGATCAAGTTGTTAAATCATCAAGAGGAATGGGTTTAAAGCCTATGACTAAAGATGATGCTTGATGGCTAACCCTACCTACCTGACTGGAGATCCCAAGAAGTAGGTTCAAAGGGAAAACTAAATCAAGTTGAATCACCATGAGCACTGAGAGATTTAAGTCTCCTCCCAGTTCCTAGGATGATGAACAGTGCTACCTGTATGAGTTAAGGTTAAGCTTGGCTTTTAATGATTCCATAACTTTGAAATAAAAGTGGGATATGACAGGATACTCTTCACGGAAATCACCTTATGAGTGTGAAATGGGGCCGTTTCTAGGAGAATTAAGAAAGGCTGAATTCTCCAAGTTCACTCATGAATAACCAGGGATGTTCAAGGCCAAAATGAACACAACAAGAGAACCTAGTTCTGTGAGAAGATGAAACTGTGTGATAGTTATTGTCTCGGTTTACATCAAAGCCCGGGTGGTTCAAGACATCAAGTTCACTACCTGGTCGAGTAAATCCGATAGCTACTCACTATGGGTGGTTCAAGGCTGAAAAATGCTACCAGCCCAGATGCAGTGATTTTTCGACTGTACTCTCAAAAGTTTTTTTTCTGTTTTCAAAAAACCAATGTTTAGAATCATTTCTATTCATGTGGGGGATTGTTGGAACTGAATTTTCCGGGCACTTTTCTGGTGGGCTCCGGTCACCGGTTGTGCCAGATTATGGGAGCGTTGGATTCGCCTCCGCGAGCTCTACAACGAAGTGTGCTCATACGATAAATTCGGGTTCCGTTTGAATGAGAAATGAGGACTCAAAGGTGGTTGGTTGCAACACTCAAATGGAGTTTGGGATGCAATTCTACATCCCACATCGGAAATGTGGGAGTATAATTGAGTGGTTTATATACCACTAACACCCAAGCCAAGGTAAGAACTTGGTGACTATGGAGAGAAGAGCTTGACCACTCACACGCGCCGTCCGTCCGTCCGATCCGATCCGGTCGGGTCGGGTCGGGTCGGGTCGGGTCGGGTCGGGTCGGGTCGGGTTGGGTCGGGCTTGTGGGCTTGTGGGCTTGTGGGCTTGTGGGCTTGTGGGCTTGTGGGCTTGTGGGCTTGTGGGCTTGTGGGCTTGTGGGCTTGTGGGCTTGTGGGCTTGTGGAATGGGCCGAAGGCCCAAGCAGCAGCTAAGCTTCTTTTTGGAAGCCAGCTGGGCCGTTTCGGGAATGGGCTGCAGACCAAATCCTCCGCCATCAATACCGGAGATCTTCGCAATTACTCCGGAAGATCCGTAACGTCCACACAGCTATCCTCCTCCCTCCTCTCTGTTTTCCGAAAAAATCGAGTCTAAGAGTGCTCCACAGAAACGGTTCGTAGCCTTCGGTCCTTTGGTTGCGCAAGTCCGAAGTTGTTCAAGTAGTTGTATCCTGGGATTCGGAACGCCATCAACCGTCGCAATACGGGGTGTTTTCAGAATTAAGGAGAGAGATATCATTCTCGACTCTGCTTCGTAATTCTGTTCGGTATAATTTCGTTTCGTTATTGCACACTTTCTTATTGCAGTTTACATTTCGTATATGCGTTCCAATACTCCGAAGAGGCCGACAGGGGCGGGGAATATTCTTATAGGTTTTTCTTTTCATGTTGTATGATAGTATGAAATATAATATCTATGCCTGCTTTTCTTAGTCTATGTTTTTTCTATATCATATGGACCCACATATTTCTAACTACGTGTTTTTTTCGTTCTATAAGGCTATCCATTTGGGTGATGATTAAGAATCTATGGAAGAGAGATGTGGTTCTTTTGATGATTCAGTGAAGGAGTACTTGAGCTTCTACCTAATGTGAATCTGGAAGAATTTTACATGATAATTTTTCATGTCGATTTTGTATCACGAGCCTTGGTTTTATTTAGCTTATTGTCCACAACTTGTCTTTTTAACTTTTTTGCCGTTTTGATTTAATTTTTTATATTTCCAGCTTGTCTTTCATATGCTTAAATCCGATAATTTGTATATGATATCAATAAATCTGAAAAATATGAGGATTGATATCATAGACATTTCTGATGACAAAATGTCAATAACTGACAAGTACGACAAGGTGCCAGCAGATTTAATATGCTTTATCAGTCTTTTTTTTGTTATAAGATGTGCGTTACTAAGATATAGTCTATGCACCATTTTTAGGTGAAATATGAGTTGACAAATCTATGAAAATGTACACAAATATTCGGTAAAGTGTGTTCTTTATCAATATTAATATGTGCGTTTGTAATACATACTATATCTAGTTGAGATGTGTGTTACAAAGTGATGGAATGTGCATCAATATTTTGGTAAAGTGATTTCTTTAGATTGAGTAAGATGGGTGTTAGTAATATATAGTGTGTACAACATATCTAGTTGAATGTGTGTTACTATGCAATGGAATGTGCATTAGTCATTTGGTAAAGTTGGCTTCAACTATATATGACAATGTGTGTTATATTCATGTGTCAATGTGTATCACTGTAATTTTATTTATGAAGCACATATGTTTAATAATATGAAGCACAATTGAGCTCTATTCTGAAGCAATAATCAATATTATTACCAAGCACATTCATCGAATAGAAGGAAGCACACCTTGTGCTTAATATGAAGCACATCCTATATGAAGCACAATTGATTTGTATTACGATGCACAACCCAAATTTATTACACCGGTTTGCAGGAATACCCCAAATGCATTAGTGACTTGCAAAAATATCAGTTTGACTTTTTTTTTACATATATACACAATTTGGGGTATTTTTACAAAATATTAATTTTTTTTTTTAATTCAGAAATTAAGTAAAAACAAAGAAAAATCATGAAAAGAAAAAGAAAACAAAAAGCAAAAAAGAAGAAGCACAAAATCATTGTTTATTCTTTCCCACCAAAAGTGTACATTTTTTCCCTCTAAAAATATACAATTTCCCTCCAAATCACACAATTTTTCCCTCCTAAAATACAACCCAATTAATTTCATCAATTTTCACTTTCCTTTTTTCTAGATTTTCATATACTGAATTATTGATCTTGAACCCAAACCCAAATTAACTCAAATTCATTTCCTTGTCTAAATTTCCCAGATTCACAAGCTGCAAATTAACTCAAATTCATGTAACTAAAACAAAATCATGTTCTTCCATCCCCGCACCGCGTCGTTGAAGAGGATCAAGATTCGACAATCGGGGTTCAACGCCGAAAGCTGCAAATTAACTCAAATTAACGCAGAAAGGGGTTCATCGGCGTTGAAGAGGTTCTGGCGAAGGGAGAGCTTCTCGAGGCTCTGAAGTTGAGCAATCCGAGGATCGAGATTCGAGATTGTGAGATCTAGCGGTAAGGTCCAGCTCAATCAAGCCCTAGGGCAATTCGATCGATTCGAGATTGTACAACTGATAGCCTGTGAGATCTAGCTCTGTGGTTACAAAGTCATGTTCTTCCATCCCCGCACCGTTGCCGGGGAGGACTAGCCCATCAAATTCGTGGATAGAGGCAAAATCGTTTCCCGAGTGGAAGGCGGTGGGAGGAATCGGGTCGGGCCTGCGATCCGGGTCGATCTCCCCGCCGATGTCGGGCTGTCTACATTGCTCTCCGGGGAGGAAGAATTCAAGAAAGAAAAGCAAGAGAAGATAATGAAGAAGGCGGTGTCGATGAGGAAGCAGGAGAAGATAATGAAGAAGGCGGTGGAGGAAGAGATGAAGATAGTCTGAGACGCCAAGAAGCTTGTCGAGTGGGCCCTCCATGCCTCAGCTCGCATGGGCTCTCGTGGGCTCCACCATGATGACGATGATGCTGACGTTCTCCAAATTGAACACTAGTGTTGCTTCTTTTGATCTATATGAAGTGTGCATTTTTTTATGGATTATCACAATAAGTTGCTTGTTTTGGTGTATATATGAAAAGAAAAGTGTGCATCTTTTATAATTGCTTCATTTTGCATTTGATACCTGTTTTCTTACTTGTGATGATTTTGGTGAAATAAACATCTTATACATCTACAAAGCTGTGTTTATTAAATCAACATTTACAACTAGGGTTATGTGAACCACCCTAAAATGTCATGAAGATTTCCAGCACTTTCCCTTTACACCATCTTCCAAACCACCAACAAGGATTGCGCTGGCTCTAGGGTACAGTCAGGAAAGTGTGGTCAACTGAATCCAGAATTTGTACATGCAATGTGCCAAGAGATGATGAAGATGTTCAAAGGGAAAATGGTGATGCCCTCTGCTCCAAAGTTTGAGTGGATATTAGATACAGGAGTTACAGACCATATGACACTTTATCATGATCTTTTGATTAATGTCAAGAAGTTGATTGTGCTTATATTAGTCAAGTTGCCTAATGGAACAATTAAGAAAGTATTACAGATTGGTGATGTTTTGCTTGAGTCGGGATTTGTAATATAGGGAGTCTTGCTTGTTATAGATTTCAAATTCAATCTACTGTCAGTAAGTAGAGTTGTTGCTCAGAGAGATTTGTTGGCATTCTTTGATAAGAATCAATGTGCTTTACAGGACCCTCAGACTAAGTCAATTCTTGCTGTTGGGAAGGAACATGGAGGTCTATACAAGCTGCAAGCCCAAGGAAATAAAGCTTGTAATTCTGTTGCTAGTGATGATCATGTAATTCATGATAGGCTAGGACACATTTCTTTCTCTAGATTGAGACATGTGCCAGGACATGCCAACAGAAAAATTTTAGATGATTTTTGTGATACTTGTAGACTTGCTAAAATGCATCACCTTCCTTTTCGACTTAGTGAGAATAAATCTGTAGCTTGCTTTGATTTGTTGCACATGGATTTGTGGGGGCCTTATCATGTTGCCACGTTGACTGGTGAGCATTACTTTTATACTATAGTTGATGATCTAAGTAGAGCAACTTGGACATATCTGATTCACAATAAGCAGCAAGTAGTTGTTGTGGTCAAAAATTGTGTAGCTATGGTAAGGAATCAGTTTGGAGTCACTCCTCAAAGCATAAGATCAGATAATGGGAGTGAATTACTAAATGGAGAAATGAAGTCTTATTTGTCTGGATTGGGAATTCTGCATCAAAGATATATGCCTTATAGGCCTCAACAAAATGGAATTGTTGAAAGGAAGCATAGACATCTCATTGAGACAGCTCGAGCATTAAGGTTGCATGCTAATCTTCCCAAAGAGTTTTAGGGAGAGTGTGTTTTGACAGCTACATATTTGATTAATAAAATGCCATTAGTGAGCATTGATTGGAAGACTCCATTTGAAGTATTGTTCCATAAATAGCCTCAGTATGGTCACCTCAGAACCATGAGGTGTCTTTGTTATGGTGCAGCTATTAAGAGGGGTCATGACAAGTTTGATGCTAGAGGTAAAAGGAGTTTATTGCTTGGTTATCCTAGCCAACAAAAGGGATATATGCTCTATGATTTGACCACCAAAGAAGTATATCACAGTCGTGATGTAGTTTTTCATGAGAAAATTTTTCCTTTCAAAGTTGAGCAAAGGAATATAGCAACTGATCTCCCTGCCGTGGTATTTCCATCTTCTGCACCAGCTACAGAAGAAGATTTTTTGACACCTTTGTTGCATTCTGTTGATAATGACAACCTGAATCATGACAGCAGTGCAGATTTGAATCAGGAAATTGGGACTTCTATGGGAAATGATAGTATACCAGACAGTGGTTCTTCACCAAGCATTGTTCTTTCACCACCAGTTAATCCAGTTGTCATTGATGGAATAAGATCATCAAGGGTTAGACAATTGCCTGCTTGGTCCAGGGATTATGTGTTAATAGCTGTGAATTTGGATAGCTATAGTCAGTTGACAAGAGAGTCTTATGTTTCCTTTGCTCATGTCATGGCAACTTTTGAGCCATCTACCTATCATCAAGCACAAGGGAAACCTGAATGGGAGGAAGCAATGGACAAGGAGCTCAGTGCATTGGAGGCTAATGGCACATGGGAGTTGACTTCTCTGCCCAAGAACCACACAGCCATTGGTTCCAAGTGGGTCTTTAAGGTGAAATACAGGGCTGATGGATCAAAAGAAAGACATAAGGCCAGACTGGTAGTTAAAGGTTTTAATCAAAAGCTAGGGAAGGATTATAAGCATACCTTTAGTCTTGTTGCTAAGTTACCCACTGTCAGGATAGTCCTAGCTCTAGCCTCAGCAAAAGGGTGGCCTCTTTTCCAGTTAGATGTCAACAATGCCTTCCTCCATGGGTTTCTAGATGAGGAAATCTATATGAAGGTACCAGAAGGATATCACAAGGCCACAGGGGATCAAGTCTGTAAACTAAGGAGGTCTTTGTATGGGTTGAAGCAGGCTTCCAGGCAGTGGAATGATGAACTCACAGCTTTCTTATGCAGTCTTGGTTATAAGCAATCTATCAATGATTACTCATTGTTTACTAAGGGACAGGGTGCTTCATTCACAATTCTCTTGGTTTATGTTGATGATATTCTGTTGTCAGGAAATGATCTTATAGAAATTGCTTCAGTAAAGGCAGCTCTTCATAGTAAGTTCACTATCAAAGATCTGGGAGAGGCCAAATATTTTCTAGGCATGGAAATATTCAGAGGAGATGAGGGTATCTATTTGAGTCAGAAAAAGTATATTCATGACATTTTAACTGATGCATAGATGCAAGACACAAAATGATGTGACCATGGGCCACATCAAGGCTAGATACTCATCACACGGCCCCAAGCTAGCTCCCAAGGCCAGCATGTGCCACCCGACGACACTCAAGAGGGGATTTCTTCACTTCTGTGAGCCAACTTCATCTCCACTCGTCACACCTGGTTCCAAACTTCAAGATTTGCCACATGAGGAGGTGTGGCCAAGTTTCATGTCAGTTGGAGGAGAATGGCTCGGTGATGGCCTTGGCATTCCCCCGGCGTCGGGCACTCGATTAGGGTTTTCAGGTTTTCCCAGGCCAACCACCAAGAATCCAAGTTCTGTCTCGGGCCTTACTCAAAAAATGCCTAAATATGATCGCCTGCCAAATTTGGGGTCATTTGAAGCATGAATGCCTAGAGAACTCAAATGCCTTACCAAGAGCGCCGAGCACACTAAGGTGACTAGCTCACATCTCTTGGCTCGAGCCAGTTTCCAGCGCACACATGGGGTCCAATAGGCTCATATGGACCTAAGGAAGGCCTGGACCAAGTTGGGGTTGAAAGGCACGAGAGGATCTCTCAATGACTCCACCATTGCCGCCCACCGTGACGTTAAGACAACCAAGGCTAGGTGTGTGGGCTCCTACTTCTGATTTTGGGCTGGGATTTGGTCCATTTTGTGAGGCCCATTTAGGTTGTTTTCTGCCTATAAAATCCGTTTCACCCTACTTGTTCAAGGGTTGGCGAATATTGAGTTCAAACTCTCTCTTATTTTGTTGTCATTAAGTTTTCAAGTAATTTCCAGAATTTTGTTCATCTTCTTTGTTTGTTCTTGTGGCCATATCAAGAACTCGAGTGATTCCCTTTGGTGGACATATCCAAAGGCTTCATTCAAACCGAATCCAATGAGTTGTTGGTGGACATATCCAACATCACATCCGATTCAACCTCTTCTCGACTTGGTGACCATATCCAAGCCAAGGGGAGTCTTTCCAAGTTCAAGTGTGGATTTATTTGGACTGTGGATTGCTTATCTTGTTCGTGCCTCATCCATCTCAAGGAGATTCAACCGCTTCATCTCCTCCTTCGCAGAATTCAACACAAAAGCAAGCCAAGGAAGGTGTTGTCGTCCAAACTTCCCCACTCTCTAGCTTCAATCTTGACTTCACTTCAAGAACTGACGTACAAGGATCCGAGGGGACACATCACAAAAGCCGTTGGTTTCCCATTTCCCACTGGATTGAAATTGAGCACAGATTTAGGTGATTTATTGCTTGATTCAGAGTAATATAGGAGACTCATTGGTCGTCTTCTATATCTTGCTCTCACACGTCCAGATATCAGTTATTCAGTGCATCATCTCTCACAGTTTGTAGCACAACCTCGACAGCCTCATTTCCAAGATGCACTACATTTGCTCAGGTATCTTAAAGGTACATTAAACAGAGGCCTTTTTATCCAGTTCAAACAGATTTGAAGGTAGTAGGCTTTTCTGATGCTGATTGGGGCGCTTGTTTAACCACAAGAAGATCCCTAACTGGTTTCTGTGTTTTCCTTGGGCACTCTCTTGTGTCATAGAAGACTAAGAAACAAGCTACTGTTTCTAGATCATCTGCTGAAGCTGAGTATAGGAGCATGGCAGCTACAACAGCTGAACTTGTTTGGACAAGTTATATTTTACATGATCTTGGCCTTGATTTGCAATTACCAGTCACTCTCTTTTGTGACAATAAAGTTGCCCAACAGATTGCTGCGAACCCTTGCTTCCATGAAAAGACCAAACATCTGGAGTTAGATTGTCATTACACACACGAGAAAGTGCAAAGTGGATTCTTACAAACTGCCTACATACACACTAGTCTTCAGCTGGCCGATGTTATGACTAAGCCCCTTGGAAGATCTCAGCATGAGTTCTTAGTTCACAAGTTGGGACTTGTTGTACTTCCAACTTGAGGGAAGGATATAAAAAATAGAGGCTTAGGCTTAAATGTTAGTTAGAATTCTGAATTAGTTGAACTTAACTCTAGTTAGTTCATTAGTGAACTATAGTTAAAATTCTGTTAGCCAGAGTTACCTAACTGAGTACTTAAGCCTCACTGTAGCTTCCTCTCTCTGTTACTTTTCATTCTAATCAGAAATCAGATTTTTCTTCTTCTCATTCTTCTCCTTTATTGAATGTTCTCCTTCAATTCTAAATTCAAGAAAGTTGTAGGCGTGTGGCTACTGCAATTGGTTTCAACTTGAAGGTTAAAGATTTCAATTTGAAATTGTTTTTTTTTTAATACTTTCCATGCCATTTGCAATTCTCATTTAAGACTATGGCTTATTGTTTGGATCAATAATCACCACTATGAAATCAAAGCATATGATTTACGGTTTTGTTAAAGTATTTATTTTGGATTTTTGTTGGTAATTTTTTTTTTTTGTAGTTCTTACCTTTTTATGTAGTGCACTTTGTTTGGCCAAATATTCGTTTCAAAATTGAAGATAGAATTATATCAAGTGACATCGAAATCAAAGTTGAACAACTAATTAAACCAAGTTACTTCGCTCTTTACTATTTGGCCAAGAATTCCTTTATATAGTGTAGTCTTGCTTAAAAATTTATCAATAGTCAAATTTCTTGTTAAACAATTGTATTTAAAATGATTGAGCACTTTGTTTCAAATAACATTAGAAGAATAATACTTTCTAAATGAATTGTACTAGTTTGGAATTTTAGTTACCTAAGATAACAATTGTATTGGAATTTATTTAAAAAATATATTTTGTTGATTTTGTTAATTTTTTATATTTTATAAGGGCCTCATCTTAATATTCACACTGGACCTCGAATATTCATTGATCGGCCCTGGATTTAAGCTTCATGGTCCATTTCAAAGCCCTCGACAGGTAAAAGCCAACTGACTTCCTTCCTCCTCGCTTCATCTACCTTCTTCCGCATCAAATCCCTCTTCTTTAGCACTAGAGTGTGCCTTTTCAATGTTGTATTGAAGTTCTCAATCAAAGCCTTCTTTTCCCTAACTAAGATTCTCTTCTCTTCCTCCAGGGCGATGCTACAAAGTTTGTGACTTTATGTATAATCCATGGAAAGTGGAATTCAAATTTATCTTTATGCATTTGAGTAATCTATAAATATATAAAGTAGACTAAGAATGCAATTAATGCCCAATAAATATGATAAATTATCTCTTATTTTTTATTGATCTTTCATTACAAACTAAATCTTCTAATATAGTTCAATGGTTAAAGACACACTCATAATACAAAAAGGTCTAGGGTTCAATCTCATTTTTTAACAACTTTGTTTTACAATTTTATCTTTTATTATTTTTTGTTTATATTAATTAGTTACTCAAATTTGTATATCTATCTATCTACATATAAATAGAGCTTTTGTCCAAGTAATTGCCAAATTCATTATTAATATATTTTATATACAAATATATATATATATTTCTATGAAAAGTATGTAAAATTAAATGGTACTCCATATTAATAAACGATGGTTTGGACAAAGCTAAAAAGACCAAAAAATGCAAGCAATTGATGACTATAATCGTTGAAAATTGTTGTAACCTGTTTTCTTTCAAATTTACGGGGTGATTAATATTAAATCTAACCCTCCAATATTATAATTGTCGTTGTAACTGCAATAGAATCTCTAGCGTTACAATTTATATGGGACGACAAAAGCAGTTAAGAGTACACGTACAACATCATAATTGCCAGTTAATTAAGTGCTTGGTTCCAACCGTTTGCATATTCTTACCGTCATTCTAATACTATATAGCAAATGCCAACTGGGAGTGGAGGACAGTCAAACAACACATCTCAAAAATAAAGGTGAAGGAAAAATATATATGTCAGGTTTCATTTGTTTATTGTTAATTTATAATAGAAATGATTATAAATATATAAAGTAGACTAAGGGTGCAATTAATGCCCAATAAATATGATAAATTATCTCTTATTTTTTTGTTGATCTTTCATTACAAACTAAATCTTCTAATATAGCTCAATGGTTAAAGACACACTCATAATACAAGAGGTCTAGGATTCAATCTCCCTTTTTAACAACTTTGTTTTACAATTTTATCTTTTATTATTTTTTGTTTATATTAATTAGTTACTCAAATCTGTATATCTATCTATCTACATATAAATAGAGCTTTTGTCCAAGTAATGGCCAAATTCATTATTAATATATTTTATATACAAATATATATATATATTTCTATGAAAAGTATGTAAAATTAAATGGTACTCCGTATTAATAAACGATGGTTTGGACAAAGCTAAAAAGACCAAAAAATGCAAGCAATTGATGACTAGAATCGTTGAAAATTGTTGTAAGCTGTTTTCTTTCAAATTTACGGGGTGATTAATATTAAATCTAACCCTCCAATATTATAATTGTCGTTGTAACTGCAATAGAATCTCTAGCGTTACAATTTATATGGGACGACAAAAGCAGTTAAGAGTACACGTACAACATCATAATTGCCAGTTAATTAAGTGCTTGGTTCCAACCGTTTGCATATTCTTACCGTCATTCTAATACTATATAGCAAATGCCAAGTGGGAGTGGAGGACAATCAAACAACACATCTCAAAAATAAAGGTGAAGGGAAAATATATATGCCAGGTTTCATTTGTTTATTGTTAATTTATAATAGAAATGATTATAAAATTTTGCTTTTATGTTTAATGTATTTTTTCAGAACAAGTTCGAGATGATCATAATTATTGATATTTTTTCTCTCTTCACCGAAGATCTTTAGTCTCCTTAAAACAACTAATTAAGTTGATGCATCCAAGATTGAAGAGTATGTAAATCGTGTGAACTAGATTACTCTTTTTAGATTAAACTCGCATATATTTTCATGTTATCTATATTCTTTTAATTTTTGAAGCCCCTTCTTATTAATTAATCTAAATATATTATTTTATCCTGATAACTAGAAAATTTTGTTGCAAATAACTGATTTATATAATAAATTTTGCAGATTTGTAGGGTTTTAATTACTACTTATTTTATCTATTTTATTTGTTATAACTTATAAACTATTAAAAATAAACGGTGAATTACGAAGATGAAATGTTATGTAATATAGGTGAATGGGTGGTTTCTCGAACACCCTAATATAGTTATTTTTAAACTGTCCTTTTTATTAATTTAGATAAAATTTTATAATTATATTTATTTTAAGAATGATAATATGTTAATATTAAGATAAAATAACATTGATAAATGATAATATGTTAAATAACAACAACAAATTGGTTATTTATGAAAACTGAATCGATATGCAAAACAATGTAAAATAGTAAAATGACTTTACAATTTAGTTCATTACTATTTTCTTATTTTGTATTAATTAATAGTTATAAAATTATTAAATGAACTATGTTATGTGTATTTTCATTTCATATACAAATTTATATTTTAAATTATATAATCATTCAAATCATAAATATTTAAATATAATTGTAAGGGCTATTTTATGATTTTACATATTACTCACCTTTATACACAATTCACTTAGATGAAACCAAGAATTCATAATGAGTTTCATTCAACAAAATATAATTATAAAAATAACAAATCATTTAGGTTACCTTTTGGTTCAAAATGTTGATTTTTAAATAAACTATGTATATATTAAGCATATATCTATATAATCTTCTATGTTGTATGAGTTTTTCACCTATAAGGAGTAGTATGTCAATATTTTTTCCCGATTATATTAATTTCTCACCTATATTTATAATCTAAATCCTTAATATGTATAAAAGTTGTACACTAATCTATGTGTAGATTTTTACATATGAATCTCTACAAGGTTTTTATAGATTATAAAATACTTTGTTTCAAACACTAAAATATAAAAATGTATTATACACTTACAATATCATTGATGTATAAAAAAATACAATAATAATAGAACAAGTCTTGAAATTATTTATTAACGATACGCAGATCGTGTACAAAAATACATAACGATACGCAGATCGTATATTCTATCCTAAGATTTGGGCCATACTAGTCACCTCATGCAGGCAATAATATCATAATATTATAAAACATACATGCAATAATAATATCAAATATTATCAATAATATTAATCTAATTAATAGTAATAACCAATTTAACTAATTTAAATAAAACCATATAAAATTAAATAAATCATCTCATGACATAAATAATTTAATATCAAATTCTTAATTCAAATTAAACGTAATATATAGAATTAATCATAATTAATTATTAAAATACATTATTTGATAAGATATGCATAAACGAGATAAGATATCAAATATCTTATCTAAATCTAGTGGGAATCTATCCTAATAACTTTTAGGAAATTACATTATAGATAATATCAAATATTATCCTATTAGGCAAATAAGATCTTATCTTATATTTTAGGAAATTATCCTAAAACGCCAAATCTATCCAATTTAACCGAGTCGCTCTCGAGTCAAACCCGAACCAACCCGCTCCCACCGAACCATGCAGCCCCTGCGGGCCAACCCGAGTCCGGCCCGAACCATCCACGGCAGGACCTTAAGCGCAATAATTCTTTAACAATTTAAAGCAATACCGAACATGCGCACAGTGGCACAGTGTCCATCTAATTGGTACTTACGTAGTTAACAATTTGGACAAATTAAAGCAATCATCATATGGAAATTAATTCGTTAACAATTCGAAATCAGTCACCGCAGGTTCGTTAACAATTCTAAGATTTGATTTTTACCGAACAATTCAATAAAAAATAGAATTTAACGAAAACCAAAATTTGGGTAGTTGATTCATCTTATGAAAATCAAATCTTTATCTAATGATTTAAAACATGTCAAAAAATCATATCTCTTGTATAATTAAATCACATGAATCACATATGGGTAGATCAATTGTACATGCATATTTGTTCATAAAGTTCTACAACTTTAATAATCCAATCAATCAAAATCATAATTTTAATCATGCAAATTAACCTATATATCAATTTACCACTTAATTTGAATCAAGACATGTATCAAAATTAACTCTTTAATTTTTGATCCTATCAGTTTATGCAAGAGGCTTTGATACCACTGTAGTGAATTTAGATGCTTAAAGCGGAATTTCAGAAAACTATTTCCTAACATCTAACAAGGATCTCATGCATGAACTAATATGAATATAGTATAGTTAGAGTTACATACCGTTTGATGCGAGCCTGAAACGTTCCTGCAGGATTTCAACGGAGATCGAAAGCCCCAAGTGTAACTTCTCTAATTAGTCCACACGAGTCTGGAATCTGGATCGCCTTTGATCTCGTCTGCTAGAACGACGAACGAAGGAAAGCGAATGAAGTGACTTCACTGATTGGGTATGTTCGGCCGTGCACCTTACTTGGAGGAGGAGTAATATCTTTTCACGTGTGTTTTCAAAACACAATTACAATATCATCTTATATGTTCTGTACGTGTGATCATATTTAACTATTTAAGATATTATATGATATCATATATATATTATCTTTAGTTATGGATACAATATCTTTATATTGTTTCCATATATCTTCTAATAAGATATCTCCTTATCAAGTAATTATGAATGGTAACTTTTACCCATTAATAATAAAAGCCAATGGGCCGAAATCCATGTCCCACATGGGCTTTCGGTTCGATTTGATCCAGCCCGATAACTCTATGTGTTTGACCTCATAGGACCCGTTTATTATAGCCATGGGCCTAACCCGATTAAGCTCATTGATCGTAGTTGACTTCTAGCAAAACACTACGACCCCTAAAATTTCCGGATTGTAAATCTCCATTAATTGTCTTATTCCATATTTGGTAATTGCGCCTTGATTAAAGGACACAATTCCTTCACTTGGCACCTGCCATTCTTTCCTGAACAATGAGAAAGTGAAGGTGCAAGTCAGTTGTGGAACAACACAGATTTCATATGGAAGTGCATGATAACAAAATTCTTATGTCACTGCAAAATTTTACCCTTTCAGATCCCTCTTTGAGTGATTCTAGAGAGATATCGAGAAGAACAGATGTGTAAGGAAGAACCGCCAACTTCAGGTGATACACGGAAGAGAACAAGACTTGGGTACTTGCAACTTTGATCTCCTGATCCTTCATATGCTATATAGTTTGAAGTATATGAGCAAAAACATAGAATTAAATCTCACAATTGAAAGAAAAAAAAGGAGGAAATAAAAATTGAGGCAAGGAAGAATTCAGAATTTATGTTTGTGATCAATTAGAATTAAGTCACCTTAACAGACTGGATAAGATGGGGAAGAGTCTTCTGTGCAAAGATTTTCTTGCACGAGTCTGAAATTTTTTGACAGACGCTAATTAGGACATTAGCCATGCACAGACGATACGAGAGAGAGAACAACACTCACTGCAATGAACAACTCTCTTTGATGTCAGGCTCAGTCAAAGAGTTTATCACAAATGCAAGGTCAGAGCCAGGGGAACTAGTCTTCCATGCATTGTATGAAAATCACAAGATTAAGCTCCAACTTCATCAGAATTGTTCAAAACAAAGGATAAATTCCTTTGTCTTTGATGAAACCTCAAGATAGAGATGAATTAAAAGCTGTTAGAAGGCTATCATTTTAAACTTTTGAAAGCTCATTGTTGGCTAAAGAAGCTTATGCTAAGTTTTAAAGTATTACTTTTACCTCCAGTAGATTTTTCCAAGGCAAGATCCACTGATGTATTTAGAATCTTGCAATTCAGCACATATCATCAACGCTAAGCAGTCAATGCAACCATGTTGTGCTTTGGCAGCTGAAAGGGAAAACAAACCTATGATTTGATATGTGTAGATATAACTACTCTATAAGAACCTTTAGTTCAGGTTTTAAAACAGTAGGGTAATAAGAAAATTACCTTCATCTTCATCCACAGAAGGCCACAACAGAATAGTCTGTAGTATCTCTCTGGTTCTGACCAGAGTAGGGTGTGAAACTGCATCTTTGCCTCTAACCTAAAAAACAGGACGACAATTCATAATGGAAGTCTATGAAACCTTATCTCGTGAAAAAAGAGGGAGAGAGAGAATGAAGGAAAGTGAAAATACCACAAGAGAAGAGCAAATGGTAAACAAGGAAGCTTTAATCCTCAATGTATCCTTGAGTTTTGTTGCACGTTCTAACTGAGACAAAACAACTGGGTAGAGCACCTAAAATCACAGTTAAATAAACAAATGGGTAATTGAATATAAGTATACCAGTACTTTGTTAGTGACATCTAGACATAGTAAAACCACCTATGATCATTTACCTTCTTTCAAAATCATATGAATACAATACATTGCTTGAAGTAAAAAAAATGTCCTTAAATGTGCAGTCAGAATACTATATACGCACTAACAAACTCAGAATCTATAGATCTTGCTTGAAGTAAACATTTTTCCCCTTGAATGTGTAGTAATAATACTATACATGCACTAACAAACTCAGAATCTATAGAGCTTACCGACCATTTAAATGAACAATAGAGATGATAATCATGATATATTGTGATATGCAGGAAAAAGCAACCGTGGAGAATAAGAGAAAATGACATCAAGAGCTTCGTTTGAATTACACATGCTTATTTTGTTTCAAAATATACTATATTTCTTTAACTTTGTCAAGTTGGCACACAAATACTTGTCGGTGACCTTGCCGGAGGCGTCGAAAATTATGATTCAATGAAAGGGAAGAATGGAAGATGGCGGTGGCTGGGGAATTGACTGTACAGGTCCCATTAAGTTAGGGTTCTTCATTGGAGTTGAAATCGATTAATGTCGATTGGACCACAAATTCTATGAACCCCTAATAAAACCTTAAATTCAATTTTTTTAGGCCGAATTTCAGTAAATCACCCTTTAAATAGGGCACTTTGCCCACAACCACCCCTTATATACGAAATTACTTACAACCACCCATTAAACACATTCCGTTAGCAACGAGCCATCCCAACCCCTTTTCCATCCAAAAAACCGTTAACTCATGTAAATTTACCAAAAAGCCCTTATTCAACCGGTTTTGCCAAAAAAATTAATTTTTTGTTTTTTGACCGGTTTTGCAAAAAAAAAATGAATAAAATAAAAAATCGGTTTTGCAAAAAAAGGATTTTTTTTTGATTTTTTAAAATCGATAATTTTTTTTTAAATTTTAAACCGATAAAGTAATTTTTTTTCGGTTTTTAAACCGATAATAATTTTTTTTAAAACTGATAATAATTTTTTTTAAAAATCAATAAAATAAATTTTTTTTTAAAATTTTAATCCGATAATATTTTTAAAACCGATAAAATAAATTTTTTAAAAACCGATAATTTTTTTTTTAAATTTTAAACCGATTTTTGATTTTTTATTGGTTTTTAAAAGTTTATCGGTTTTTTAAAAAAAAGTAAAAATTATTTTATCGATTTATATATTTTTTTAATCGTTTTTATCACATTTTATCGGTTTTGCAAAAAAAAAATTATCGATTTTTTAAAAAAGATTTATCGATTTAAAAAAATAAATCGGTTTTAAAAAATCAAAAAATAAATCCGGTTTTTTATTTTATTCAATTTTTTTTTTGCAAAACCGGTCAAAAACCAAAAAAATTAAATTTTTTGGCAAAACCGGTTGAATAAGGGCTTTTTGGTAAATTTACATGAGTTAACGGTTTTTTGGATGGAAAAGGGGTTGGGGTGGCTCGTTGCTAACGGAATGTGTTTAATGGGTGGTTGTAAGTAATTTCGTGTATAAGGGATGGTTGTGGACAAACTGCCCTATTTAAAGGGTGATTTACTAAAATTCGGCCTTTTTTTTAACTTAGTGTGATTCGATTCTCGACGGAAAATTGATTAACATCGAATTCAACACCAAATCCTATGAAACCCCTAATTCAATTCTATCTTTTGTGCTGTGTTTTGATTTTGGGATTTTTTTTGAAAACTTTTGGTTGGGCTGTGTGGCTCAAGTTTGGCATGCTTGGTTGCGTTGTGCTCCGGCCAGACTACCGGCGACCATGGACTGCATCTTGACCGGACAAATTTCCGATGATGGTGCTTGGTAAAAGTTTATTACATTGGACTGTATAATTACATTATAATCATGTAATCCGAGCCGGGTCGCCGGCGGGACGAGGGTCGGCGGGTCGAGGGACGACGATCGGCGAACGGTCTCCTTCGAAGAAGACGGGCTACGGCAGAGGCGATTTCGTGAAGAGGACGGGCGAGAGAGAGACAGTTTTGGGGTTTTGGGGGGGGGGGGGTTAATTTTATTTTTTTATAACGATTTCTATTAGTAAGTTGACAGAAGGATATTTGGCGAAAAAAAATTAAAACTCGGGGATACCACGCGAAATTAGTAAATCTTTGAGACATGCGAATTTTTCATACCTCAGAGATATCAGTTGAAAAAACTGTAATTTATTCCATTGCTAGGGTTGGACGGTTGGTTAACCGAAAGGCATTCCTACTAAAAGAGAAATAGAGTTAAAAAATCCATGCTTTTGGTTTTGGGTAGGTTCCACTAGAGGGCAACGCAAATTCTCTCTCCCTATCATCCTCCCAGTTTCTACTTTCTCCTCTTCAAGGAAAGTATTTCGCATCCATCGCCACTGCAAGCGATCGCTTTTTGTTCACTCTCTACGATTTCAAAACCCTAATTCCTTAATTCTACCCCTCCTTCAGGTAAAACCTTCGCACTGTTCTCAATTTCTATCTCAATATTCGATCAAATGCCTTGCATTTGTATAACCTGTGGCTATGGTGCTGGCCTGCTGCATTTTTTATTTTTCTGCAGATCTCTTCGAAATTGAGCCTTGGGAAGGGGGAAGTTTGCTGACGAGATGGATGTTACTAGTACCTCAGAAGACGCGTTTCAAGCTCGGTCAATCCCGATCGCTGGGAGTGAGCGAGGAGGTAAAATTATCTCTACGATTTGTAGACTCATTTCATTGCATTGCAATATCAAATACGGTTCACGAAATTGGAATGCGAAAGCACGTGGATCATTTGCCTTTATTATGAGAATACTCCTACCGTGAACCAATTTTTTGAGATAATGCTATTCGTAAGTAGTGTTGCTTACCATTCCCAGTAATTAGATGAAAGATCTTCGCTCCTGATTTTCTGCAGTTTTGTGCTCTTACCCCATGTTCTACAGAGCATAAAGTTTGTTCTAAAGTACTGGGAAGTTTCTGTATATAGTTTTACGTTTTGAAATACCCAACTGAGATTGATGTACTTCATTGTTAATCCTCATTTATGGTTCAAATAAGCTGTTTGGACTGATATTCGTTTCAGGGATTGTGTGTCACATGTTACTTGCCACTTTAATTTGTATTTTAGATTTCCAGTCTAAAAACACAAGTTCTATAAGTTTCCATGACTTCTGATCTTTGATCTTGCTCTCCGTATAGCTTTCTATCTGTTTACGCAACAAAAACTCCCAGCTTGCAAACCTGTCTTAACGCCAGCATATGTGAGTGTGAAGCATAAAATGTGATTTGATGATTTTTTTTGTTTCTCTTGCCTATTAATTTGGAAATGTTGTATGAAAATTGTAGGTCATTTCTATATTTCTTTTGGTGGGGGCCTTTTCCATTCTGATTGGACTTCTTACTCTTCAGGCTTCTCAGAGTGTATGTCTTAAATAAGGCGACTTTTTATCCATCCTTATCTTGCATTCATATTTTAACTTATGGGATAACGTTTTCCTATGTAATGTTGCTTTCAGGTTGTGGTAATCGTTGACCGTTATGATGCTGCTTGTGTACCACATCCTTTTAAAAACAATAAAGTAGGATATATTCAAGACGATTCCGTCTCTAAAAATTGTACCCGCTCTATACAGGTATACTTTCTTATCGAATGAATCCATTGTGGGATTTCAATTTAATGTGTCTGATAAGCATTATTAAGTTTGCTCTTTGGGTGGGATAAGTTTGTTTGGATTTATACATTGAGAAGAGTTAAGGAAGTTTTTTAATGTTCAATCATCTTATCTTACTGCGAAAGTTTTTTAAATATTGTTTAGGTTATTATATCTATAAATGTAGCCTCTAGCATCATATTATGGAACCTTTAGATTTTTATGTGCAGTTTCCTGCATGATCTTTTCACTTTCCTATTTGAATGATTTTTGTGGACAGTGTTACTAGATCAACATGCATAATGCATGTTTAGTGCATGATCTTTTCCGGTGCACCATGTTATATTCTCATTGAACTGATATTCTTATGCTGTATCTGAAAAAATTAACAGAAGTCAAGCACATGGACATTATTTATTATGCATGAAATTTTTGCATAGTTGATATTGTGAATGGCTCATATGGATGAAGTGTGACAATGATTTCTTCTTCCCCAATTTTTATGGACATCTTTTTATTGTCGGGTTTTATGAATTATGAACTTGTGTGCAGGTGCCAAAGCGGATGAAAGCACCTATCTTTATTTACTACCAGCTTGACAACTTCTATCAAAATCATCGCCGGTAAGGGTTTAACCCTTAGTTCTCTAACTTCTCTTAGTTTCAAGATTTTATGTATTATGTTCAAAAGTAAAATTTGTTAGTGTATGGTTAAAAAGGTTCATTATATGAGAGAAAAGAGTAGTTCAGTCATTTGCTGGATAACTGTTGTTCAGAGGTTGGGGCTGGTCGCCAATCTCTCATGTCCTTAATTCTTCATAGGCTCAGTTGTCCTCCAATATAGACATATTAGCTGTGCAGGTGAGAAGTGGTAGACATCAGATGGCTTGTTGAAGCTATTTACTACTAGATATGAACAAGACTAAGTTTGGGGATAAGTCCAGGACTTCAACTGAAGGGTGGACAAGATGAGGATCTTGTTTTGGAAAGAAATGCATAAATTCTGTACAGTCAATCAGATAATTATTCGATGTTGTGTTTGGATTAGTAACCTCGTACATGAAAAAATGAATGCTTGGTTATGAACGGCATGATGCTTAGAGAATTGAGCTCTAGAAAAATGTTAAACCACTGCTTTTAATTCTGAAAGTTTTGTTTGGTGGAGATGAACTAGAATAAAAAAAGGAGAATAAACTTTGTTATTCAGCAAATTGATTACTGACTAGCAAGCATTGGATAATAAGCAGAGCATCCAGCCATCCAGAATAAAAAAGCAAATACGCCAACTTGTGTGGGTTCTTAGAAATCCTATACTGTTTGGATAGAACAAGAAACTCATGAATTAAAAACGTTAAATGGAGGTGATTAATGAGAAGAGTGCAAAAGCAAGGAAAACCAAGGTTAGCACCTTGCTTGTCTAGGCACAAACACTCTCATTGCCCAGGCTTGACCGAACTCTGGTTACTGCTGTGTGTTTAGAGTCTTGGGTTTGGCTATTTATTGCCTTACATGTTCCTTTGTACTTGGGGTTTGGTTTTTGGTCTGTTACTTTATAACTTGTCGCCTTACTGTTTTTCTCTGGGCATTTGGTTTAGCATCAACTTGAATTACAATTATTTCATACTGAACACAGCTGAAATGATCAACAAACATTGCCTCACATTTTAGTTTCTGTATATATGTATCAGGTATGTCAAAAGCCGTAGTGATCAACAGTTGCTATATGGTTTAAAATATGATCATACCAGTTCATGCAAACCTGAAGAATATAGCAATGGGCTTCCTATTGTCCCTTGCGGATTGATTGCATGGAGTTTATTTAACGACAGTTACTCTTTCACTCGTATGGGTGTGGAGCTTAAAGTCAATAGGAAAGGCATTGCTTGGATGAGTGACCGTGACCACAAGTTTGGGAAGGACGTTTACCCCTACAATTTTCAGAATGGGACATTAATTGGTGGTGGAAAGCTGGATCCAAGCATTCCAGTGAGTGATTATATCTTCTGCTTCTATTTCATTTTTGTTTTCTCCCTTTCTGCAAACATTAAGAATGGCAACTTTTATTGATAATGATAATAACTTGTTAACATGTGCTAAGTGCCTAAGTTATAACTTATTTTCTGTATGATTTTAGGAGTATCATAGTAATTGAATAACAAACAGTCATGCTCCCTAATTCTCATGCAAGACTTGTAAAGAGAAGTCTATAATCAACTGAAGAGGCAAGGACTTTTTGTGGGTGTCATTGTGGACTAGAGTTGCTTATTTTTCTTATTTTGATTCATCTGATATCAACTGTTGGTGTTTGTTTTTTCCACCACATACGTAAACTACTGGCTCCAGCCATTGGATATCATTAATTTTTTTTATCTTGTCTGTGCACTGCTCATGTTAAAAGTCTTTGGTGGACACGTAAGGCACTGTTTCCTAAAGATAAATTTTATGTGAATATTACTTGAATGTCATTTAATGTTGTGGCATTAAAACCAAATTTAGGTGCAACTATCCATCGATCGAATTTTGTTCATCAACATCATGCTTGTAAACTTCTGTCAAAAAAATGCGTTTTATAAATTTCATATTTCACAATAACTCATATGGAGCTTTCCTTTTGGGTAAAATGAATCAGCTCCGTGATCAGGAGGACCTTATTGTCTGGATGCGTACAGCTGCTCTACCTAGCTTCCGTAAATTGTATGGTAGGATTGAGGAGGATTTGGATACAAATGATACTGTAGTCGTAAATCTTAAGAATTACTACAACACTTACAGCTTTGGTGGGAAGAAGAATATTGTTCTTTCTACTTCAAGCTGGTTGGGAGGAAAAAATTACTTCCTTGGGATAGCGTACTTTGCAGTTGGTTCTGCCTGTATTTTCACCTCCATGATCTTCCTTCTGCTCCATCTCAAGAATCCTAGGTAATGATACTTAATTGTATTTTTATTATTATATAATGTTTCAAACTTTCACCAAGTCTTGCTCGATTCTAGTTTAGAATCAAACGGCTTTCCTGTTTTGGACTGTGTATTTACACTGGTACTATACTAAAATATCTTCTGAACTCATTCTATTCCTACGTGAGTTTTCCTGGTAATGATTGATCGTATTTTATAGCATTGTTCTATTGTGTTATTTTATCCTTCTGAGGTAGTATTCCTTGTGTTTTTTCTTATTGTAATTTACGATTTACTATTTGTATTATATCTAGAGAAGGACATAACTTTCGACTATGTTAGCCCAACTATTTTCTGATGTCTGTACCACTGTTTCAAATATCACGATTTCTTGCTTTGTATCTTAGATTTACTTTCCATGCATCAAGAAAAACCACCGGACATAATTGCATTGAAATACTTCTTTGAAATGTTTGCAAATATTAAAGCTGATCCCTTATGGATAAGAATCATTTGAGGAATCGATTGCAAGACATCAAATGATGACGAAAAATAGAAACAAAAATCATTATGATTTGCTTGTTCTGAAGTATTTTATCGTCTAGACGGCGTAGAGAACTGTGAATAATTTGTGTCCATCAGCCAAGTAATTTCCGCTTTTCAGCAAAGTGCTCTCATCTATGGAGTCTGCCTTAGGGTATTCAGAAAAGCACGAGTTTCAGAAACAACTGTAAGGAGTCTAGTATTCCCAATATCATACCTTAGACAAGTTAACTTCCTTGAGTTCTCAGAAAAAACAAGTATTTTGAGATTGAACTACTTTATTATCAATCTATTATATGCATAATATTCTCCGTGGTAAGAAATTATCATTTTTATGCTATTCCATTTCTGCAGGCGGTATGGAGACACAAGTTTATTATCCTGGAACAGGAAGAACATGTCAAGCTGAGACAGGGTGAGTTTTAGAATCAAATGAAGATTAATTCCTGAACATCCAGCCAAAATAGATGGTTAATATCCTTGCTCGTGCTCTTAAGTATTTCTGTTTATATTTTTATTCAGATAATCTCTCATCGATCTTAACAACTGAAGTTATGAGAGATTCCACATGTTCTTCATTTTCCTAGCATTCAAGACAGAAACCTGATTGTCTTGTTCTTCAGCTATGGAGAATGATGAACACCAGTTGTAAACCTAATAGAGGCTTCCCCTCTTGTAACCCGTAAGGGAAAGTGTGTAGAATTATACTGTTTGTAAAACACTGCAGAGTTGCATACTCGCAACTTTCAAACAAGTGTCTTTAGGTTTGGCCGCTTGGCGTTTGATCTGATATTGCTACCCAGAAATGAAGACCGGGAGAGAGCCCTTTCATTTTCTTTTTAAATCTCTTGCTGTCTAATGTCTATACTTTTCTTTGTGGGCTCACTAGGGTTTGTGGTAATTGTACCTATAATGTACTTTTTTAGGAAAAGTATTTTTTGAAAGTTTAAAATTGGGTGGTATGGGGAAGGGTGCAATGAGCAAAAAAAAGTATTTTGTACAAATAAAATTGTATATCAGTATATGGCCAAACAATGCTTAAGTTGTCATGAATGTTTATAGTAGAATGTAACTAAATAACTCAGCACAAAGAAAAGTAATATTAATAATCAACATCAGAAAGCTGCTTATAGGAAATATTAGATTACAGTTTTGACTAGTTCTGGATGAGTTTCTTGTGAGAAGTCAAGACTTGTTAAAGATTTGAGATCACTGTTTTATCCGAACGCAGCTAAACGTTCGGCTATTAACGTTCAGCTGTTATGGATGAAAAGTGAGTGGACGTGGATGAAAGTGTTTTCACTTTTACTTCCACTCTATTTTTTTATTATTGGATAGTTTTCAACCAATGATAATTCAAAAGCCTTTTTTTCTCTAAAAAACATGAAACATCATTTTTTAATACTCCATCTATTTCATCATATTTGTCCTTTTTGTTCATTTCACATTTTTTAAGGAAAAGTTAGAAATAGAAAGTAGATGAGTTTTTTCACAAGTAATAAATGAAAAATGTGAATAGTTAGAGTTAATGTACACATGTTTTGAAACTATACCTAACTATTTTTATTTGAAAATTTTAGTATTAATTATATGAAGAATACCAACTAATATGAAACAAGAATTATAGCATAAAAGTCCAAATACTGTGAAACGGATAAAACTAGAGTGTGTTTCCCCGTGCTGACTTGAATTTTATTATTTAATAACGATAAAATTACATATAAATTTCATATGTATTTAAAATTTCATATGCATATATGAAATTGTAGGGAGATTGCGAGTAGAGTAGAAGTGGAGAGTTTTAGGTTTTAGGTTTTACTAAAGGTAAAAACAGAGTTCAAACGTTTTTTGATATTTTATGCTTAAAAAAAAATCAAAGTAATTTAAAATTCTTAATACTAAAAAATTTATTGTTGTTTGTCATTAAACTATTTGTATTTTGGATCAGTCAATCTAGTTACTCTTTTTGAAACCTTGATAAAATAAACATTAAGATTACATTTATATTATAAAATATAATCATATTCTAATAAATTAAATTGATACTTCTTATAAGAGATCTTGACATTTACTTATTCTCAAAGATTGATACCGTAAGAAAAAATACACCCCGTATATCTTAATGTAAAAACGTTTACTATGTGCATTCCTACGGTAAGAAAACATATGCCTCATATATCAACTGTAAAAACGTTTACTATGTGCATTTCTGATGTAAGAAAAAATATGCCCTGTATATCTTATTGTAAAAACGTTTACTCTGTGCATTCTTGATGTAAGAAAAAATACGCCATGTATATCTTACTCTAAAAACGTTAACTATCTGCATTCCTAATGTAAGAAAAATACGCCCCGTATATCTTACTGTAAAAACATTTACTACGTGCATTCCTGATGTAAGAAATTATACGCCCCGTATATCTTACTGTAAAAACGTTAACTATGTGCATTCCTAATGTAAGAAAAAATACACCCCGTATATCTTTTTGTAAAAACGTTAGCTATGTGCATTCATGCTGTAAAAATGTATACACTCAAATGTATACGAGTGTATACATTTTTACAACATGAATGAAAAGCTTAGTTTGGAATAGCCATCATCTGCGAGCGCTTATATGTAAAATAACCCAAGATTTCCTAAAACATAATTGCCCGAGGAGAGAAGTCTTTCTTAGGTTACACTCTTAAGAGTTTATGATTCATATACCCTTGCACATTTCACCTATGTGTTGTTCTTAATCGTATACAAACAATGGTGCTATAAGAGAAAAATCATTAATACACAAGACAAAAGGCAAGCCATATGTATCAATTATCCACAAGATATGAAGATGCTGATTATTCAGTTCACTAATAAACACAGCAAAACAATTAACACTTTATTGTTGTCTCCATATGATGCCATGTTCATTCGCGTAAAGAAGTTGATACATGAAACAATCTTTCTTTTGATGTCAATAGAAGTATCTAAGAAGAAAGAAGAACCGTCAAGAAAGAACTTTACGTATATGTACAAATGTTGATCGACAAGCAAACTGATTCAATTTTGGGGGCTGATTAAGGCACCAAATCAGATACTAGTAGAAATCATTTGGAAATACGAATGCATACAAGATGACAACAAAAACAACACCATGTGTAGCATAAAAAATGCTCCAGAAAAAACAACAAAGAGATAGTAAAGAGGCACCAGAAATCAACACATGAAGGTGCAACAGAAGGATCAAATTCATCCAAAAAGTGCACACGTCAGGAAATCAAAAAGAGATCTTCAAAGAGCATTTAGTTGATGAAGGGGCAAAGAGCACTTATCAAATATATCATTCTCGAGTTGTTTATACATTGGATTGAAGAAACCATAAATAAAATGAATATCAACTCATATTCGAATTTGTTGTTGGATATCTCCGGAACACACCACCAACTCAATATATCATCATTCTTCTTGAGGTATATGAATTCATGGACCGACACAGAGAACGAATAGCATCTAGTCAACACATGGATTCACTTTCAAATCTGGGGCTTTCCAACACCCACATGTTGTAGAAAAGTCAAACTCTTGTTATAATTGCTCCAAATATTGTCCTACTTAAAACCGAATGATTTAGGACCTCTCTTGTTAAGTTATAAGAAAATGCAAACAACGTTGTTTCAACTCGTCATTGAAAGTGAGATCAACACAACACGAGCGACATCACCAACCGAACAGACGCACACCAATAATCCATGAGGGAGCACCCAAAAAATCAGAACACTCTGCTCTAGCACCCCCAAAAATGTCACGGAAATGATAGCAAAATGGCTAGAAAAAGTTAACAGCACATTTAGCTAGAGCACCCAGAAATGCAATAGCTAAAAAGCCCAAAAAAGGATCAACAGTCGAAGGATTCATCAATGAGAAACAACCACATGAACTTGAGCAAAACGACAACACTAACATGAGCACAACATCAACAAAACAACAAAAAGCTCATCCAAAATATGAAAGAAATCAGCAAAATGACAACATTGAAGGCATCAACGGAACACAACAACAATGAGGTCCAAGAGAACTCATCAAAGTCATCAACAACATGATAGAAGAATGACAATGAAGTAAAACTCACAACATCAGCACAACAACAACACATCAAAGATCATAAAAAAGAATAGCGACATTGCAAAGAAAATAGCATGAAGGACTTCGGCAGAGAGGAACAACTTCAAAGACATCAAGGTCTAGAGACAAACATAGTCCGAAAAAAAGAATCATCTAGCAAGGAAAAAAAAGACCAAGCAATACTTTTTTTAATGAGGCACTTGCACACTCAATCTCTCATTTTTCTCCAGTTTTCTTATTCTTAGAACAAAGGACATACATTTAGAAATATTTTCAATGATTGTATCAAATATCAAAGAAATTTCTAAATGGTTGGGAAAAAGCTCACATAAACTGAGACAAAAATAAGCGCCTCATTGTGCACCTCATCTTCAGTTCCAAGACTAACCTTTGTCACCATTGTGCATCTCACCTTTGTAGTTCTCAAAGATTTTTTTCAATAATTTATCAAATATCTAAATCAAGACCCAGAAAAATAAAAAAACATGAGACCATATCAAACATCATATGTGAAGAAGGTGAACTAACAAACGCATTTGGAAGAAACAAAGACTTATATTTTCACATCAATGCAGCGTTAATGAAGATCTGCAAAGATGATTTTACCATTTTGTGTTGTAGTTACACCAAGAAAGGTAAGTATATGCAATGACTAACATTACCTTGTACTAACTAAAAAACACTTGAACAAAAAACTACTTCTAGGGCTTTATGATGTTCTTTGTGCATCATTATTTTACATTGAGAGAAAAAAGAAGAATGAAAATGAAAGATTGTAAAATTCAGTTGAGTACCTGCCAGGGAGCCACAAATAAAGTGTAACAGCAATTGCATGTTGTGAAAAATTGCAAAATTTATTCCATTCACCACTTTAAAAACTCCCAATGGAGATGCTTTTCCTGGGGCTTCATCCAAATTTTGAAGTTGCTTTTCCTTTTGAAAACAAACCAAAGCCATAACTTTCACAAAAGTATTACTATGCAATTGATGTTCTTCTACTTGAACCTAGACTAATAATACTATACACTCGTGTTTATTCTTGTACAAATTCTCATCAAAGATAAAGAAAAGATCATATTGATTCCAGCAATACAATGGAAATAAAAAATAATAAAAATTAGTACCATGAAAAGAGTGTCTTTAGATTCAAGGGAATCACCAATCCCACCTCTATCCAAATTCAGTGTCATTTATATTTTTGATGCATTTCCTTCTAATAATCCACTTCCACCCATGATACAATCATGACCAACAATTGACTGAATGCCTAAGACAAAAGATTCAAGGGAATCACAAATCCCACCTTCAGTGACAATCATTAACAAACATCAAAGGTTTATCTCGTCTTCTATGAAAATCAATCATAAAGAGAGCATGAAACTAAATTTGCATGTCAATTGAATCGTCTATATAGCAATGGAAGGAAAACAAGAAGATTGTTTCGTCAATAATGCCAAGACTTGAACTGAAATACCCAACACTTTGACATCACAAGATTACTTTTCATGATATAATAATACTTATTAAAGGAAGCTATCAAATCACTTAACCCAAAATGGAGCAGGATACCAAACTCGCACCGACTTTTTCTCTTCATAAAGTTGTGTTACAATAGAGACAATAGAACCTACAATAGTCGTGGGATCCTTCCTGCAAGAATCAAGATAAAAAGAAATTTAGAACTCACACATCCAGTAAGCAGACACACATAACTTAGACCAGATGATACTATTCCAACACAACAACAACCCACTAACAAAAGAACAAATCAAAGAGAAACCAAAATGAAATGAAAGAAACCACAAGCCAAAATGTCTTCCAAAGAGATCAACAACACACAACCCCACTAGTCGTGATCAAAGCTCACTAATGAGAGTCATAAAAACACATCAAATATGCATATCTGTATACCAAGAGAACATGGAGGAACAACCAAAACAGAAACGTTTGACAAAAAAATAAACAGAGAAAAGGTTATAAAGATCTATAAGACTAGTCTCTCTTTTAGAGTCTTAGCCCCTTTAAGAAAGGTTGTTTTTATACAATTTAAAGGATTCTCCATTATTGTTCATTTATGTCTGCCCCACAAGTGATACTAAGTATTACCATAACCATACCAAGCTAATATGAACACAACAGAAAACAGGAGTTTAATTCAAGCCCCCACAAACCTTCATTCATTATACATCCTACTAGGGTTTTGTGAATCAAAGCTTCCCGAGGAACTTTCAAGTTTTTTTTCTAACAAATCGCCTAAAATAATATCAAAATCACCCACCTACATCATCAAAAACACACACCAATATCATAAAGTTTCCAATTAACCACCCGACAAATCCACAATCCAAGAAAAAATAGATAATAGTAAAAAATAAATTGAAACTTTTTACTCCAATCTTCACACACAAAACCAATGCCATAACAATGAAAGCTCAAGCAGTTCATCATTTCTAAGCTGATACAAAGAACCAACTTAACAACAAATAAGAGAACTTTGTACCTTTTCATGGTCCCGGTGACGTTTGGGAGCGTTGGAGCATTTTTTTGAGATAAAGGTGGAGCAACGCTTTCTTCTGGGGGTGTTACATGCCGACATGGGTGTTACTAGTCAGAAACTCGTAAAGAAAACATCTTTTATATAAAACATTATATAAGGAAATCTACTTTGTTGTTTGATTGCAGTCAATGCATCACCTTGTCTATATCTATGTCAGACAATTGACTTATCCCAACAATATAGATATTCATCATGAGAGCAACGACAATGGCCTAAAAATGGAGGAGCAACATCAAATATAAAGTTATCACCACAATGAGAAATTGATTGATCAAAAATAATAGTGAGAAGATTTTAGACATCACCTTAATCTTCCCAATGAAAAAATTGGCAAAAAATCGGAAAACTTCTCAACTGCAAGAAGAGAAACTGAAACTATGCTCAATGCCTACAACCAAGAAACAACAAATATCTTATGTTCCTAGCAGGGTTATAAATACATGTTAGTTCAATGTCTCAAAACATATTAAATGTGATGTGGTCCTTGTGAGGATCTCAAGCTTCAAGGAAAGTTGGACACCAAAATCCCAAGCTAATTCCTTCTCGGCACCGACGGTGGATTTGCTTGACAAGCAAAGTTGACCGAGCTATTGGAAATATTTGGAGGCAATTAAGGTTAACTACTGGCAATCCTTGGATAAATGCACCAAAGAAAGCTAGGAGGATCATAGATTGGATCAAGGATAGACGCATCTAAAACCGCTTTACTAGGTTCGGATGAACACACCAAACAATGACGCAAAACTCAAAGGCTCTCAAAGGCTTTTTTGTGCTCAAAATCTCAAGATATATTCCAGTTAAACATGAGAAACAATGTAGCTGCGCCAGCTTATAAGCACAAAAAATACTTAAATTGTCTTAAATGCATTTAATGGCAAATCATAAAGTGGTGCTCTAAATGGGTTGATCAAATCTCAACGCCATTTGCCTTTAATTTTGGAGATAAATGAAAGAATCCAATGTGCCATGTCACCACCAAACTTGAGGGCAAAGGCACGAGGCAATTGGGAGATGGCCTTGCTTCAACGCCTTGACAATGCCGGCGTCGGGGACTCCTTGACATCCAATGCCATCTTCGGGCATACCTTCAAACTCTCCGCCACTCCTAGGGTCCAATGGCTTGTAGGGATGTCAAAAGAAGATGATAGAAGTTGGGCCTCATTTGGAGCTCTGTGTCCTGGTGAATGTCGCTACTTCCCTTCTTGGCCAATGCTTGGCGTCGGGGAGCCTTCCTGGATGAGTGCCATCACCGAGCCATTTGGCACTTGGCTCGACGCTCCAAGGCTCATAAGGCCTCTTTGGATGCCTTCTTGTAGTTGCCTGGCTTGGGCCCTCGTGATGACACCTTTGGCTTGTGTAGTGTCGAGGTGGCCTTGATTAACCCTAGCCAATGCCCGGGCGCCCGAACGTGTGAGCGGTGCTGTGGGAGCTAGATAGCTTGGTACTAGCACTCTTGTGCTCTTTCGGGACTGCACTTCCACTTGATCCTCCTCCTCCAAGGGGGACCCCTTTGGTGACAATTGGCCATGGTTGCCATTCTGTCCTAGCTTTAACGTCGGCGGCATTGGCATGGCATTCTCCGCGGCTTTGTCTTTGGTCTTCACCTCTAGTGCATCCTTGGTGCTTGCTGGAGTGGTGGTTTCTTGAGGTGAGGCAGCTTGATTCATATCATCCTCCCTCTCTTGAAGAGGATTCGACCCTGAATCTCCTTACTCATCCTCGTCTTCTTCATGGTCCACCACAAAAGGCTTCAAATATGCAACATTGATGACATCATGCACACCATAATCGTTAGGCAAATCAAGTTGGTATGCATTGTTGTTGATCGTTTTGACCACTTGGAAAGGTCCATCACCTCTTGGCTTGAGCTTAGACTTCCTAAGCGTAGGAAATCTCTCTTTTCTTAGGTGGATCCACACCAAGTCGCCAGGCTCAAAGATGACTTCCTATCTTCCTTTATTAGCTTGCTTACATATTGCGCCATGCACTCCTCAAGCTTCTCCTTGGTGGCCTTATGTAGCTCTTGCACAAATTTGGCATGGTCCTTGCCATTCTCATCTTCCTTGTCCTTAAGCGTGTAAGGAACCATGTCAAGAGGATTGATTGGATTGTGTCCATACACAACCTCAAAAGGAGTCTTCTTAGTGGCCGAATGCATTGAGCGGTTGTAGGCAAATTCAATGAAAGCTAAGCACTCTTCCCACCTACGCAAGTTAGTACTCAACAACGAACGTAATAAAGCTCCTAAAGTCCTATTGACAATCTCAGTTTGGCCATCGGTTTGTGGATGACTCAAAGTAGAGAAGAGTAGCTTAGTTCCTAGTCTAGACCATTGTGTTTTCCAGAAATAGCTAAGGAATTTAGCATCTCTATCGTACACTATTGTCCTTGAAACTCCATGTAATCTCACTACTTCACAAAAGAACAAGTCAACCACATGTGATTCATTGTCGGTTTTATTGCATGCTATGAAATGTGCCATTTTCGAAAACCGATCAACCACCACAAAAATTGAGTCCCTCCCTCTCTTAGTCCTAGGTAAACCCACAACAAAATTCATACAAATGTCTTTCCATGGGGAACTAGGAATAAGAAGGGGAGTGTATAGGCCGTGGGGATTTAGCTTGGATTTGGCCCTAACACATTTGGTACATGAAGCACATAATTTCTCAACATCCTTAGCCATCCTCGGCCAATAGAAACTCTCCCTCAATTTGCCTAAGGTATTAGCTACCCAAAGTGCCCCATTAGCCCGCACCAATGCGCTTCATGAATGAAAAGCCTACGAAGGGAACCACTAGGAACACATAGCCTATCTCCTCTAAACAAGTAATCATCATGCATATAGAATATGCCTTGGCTACCCTTACCCTCACATGATCGAATTGTTTCACAAAAATCAGGGTCATCAAAATACAAAGATTTCATTCAAGGAAACCCTAGAACTCTAGCATCCAAAGAAGTGAGAAGAGTGTAACTCCTTGATAGGGCGTCGACCACTATGTTGTCTTTTCCTTTCTTGTGCTTGATTACGTAGGGAAATGCCTCTATAAACTCCACCCACTTAGCATGCCTTCTATTGAGCTTGCTTTGGCCCTTAAGATACATCAATGCCTCATGGTCCGAATGGATGACAAACTCCTTAGGCATAAGGTAGTGTTGCCAAGTCTTGAGCACTCGGACAAGAGAAAACAACTCTTTATCATAGGTGGGATAGTTGAGCTCGGCGCCACTCATTTTCTCACTAAAATAGGCTATTGGCTGACCTCCTTACGTCAACACCCCTCCAAGGCCAATTCCCGAGGCATCACACTTTATCTCAAAGGTTCTTGTAAAGTCCGGGAGTGCAAGTAGTGGTGCATGGGTGAGCTTGTCCTTGAGCATTTGAAATGCAGCCTTTTGCGCTTCACCCCAATGGAACATCACATTTTTCTTGGTGAGCTCGATCAATGGCGTGGTAGGTGTCGGCCATTCTCTTATGGCTTTCACCTTCTCCTCATCAACCTTCAATCATGTTTTACTCAACAAAGCCAAGAAAGACAACACGATCCAAGCAAAAATGGCATTTCTTAAAGTTAGCATATAACTTTTCCCTTCTAAGGACATCTAGTACTTGTTTTATATGATGAGCATGTTGTTGTAAGTTCTTGCTATAAATCAATATGTCATCAAAATAAACAACTATAAATTTCCCTAAGAAAGGCCTAAGCACATGATTCATCAACCTCATAAAAGTGCTAGGGGCATTAGTGAGTTCGAAAGGCATTACTAACCATTCGTACAAGCCATACTTTGTCTTGACCAGTTTTCCACTCATCTCCTTCTTTCATCCGGATTTGGTGGTACCAACTTTTAAGATCTATCTCAGAGAAGATTTGGGAGCCATGTAACTCATCAATCATGTCATCCAGCCGAGGGATGGGATGCCTATACTTGATGGTGATGTTGTTGATGGTTCGGCAATCCACACACATTCTCCAACTTCGATCCTTCTTAGGCGCAAGTATGACCGGCACGGCACAAGGACTCGTAGTGGTGTTTTGGACAAGATGGTTGCACTTTGTTCAATCTCAACTTGTGCACGTTATGCAAGTCAAAATATAGATAAGTCACACAAGAAATCTACTAAGTACTTAGCCCCTTACAAACTCTTGTTTTGGACACAAAAACAACTCTTCTTCACTTGCTCTCTTTTTTCTTGGTTTGACCAATCTTTCTATGGCCTTCCCTTTTGTTCTAGGCCGGGTATTTCTGGTTCAAACCTTTCTTTCTAGAGCCCTTTTTTTTACGTGGGAAAGTTTTCCCTTACAACTTTGACAAAAATTCTAAATACAAAAGAAACACAACAAGACACTTAACAACTTCGTACACCCTTTTATCTTGGGACTAAGCACTTTTCCCGTAACTTATGCTACTTATAATATAGATTCGTCACATAAAAAACACAAACAACAAAGACAAAGTGCAGCCAAACGAAGTGTGGACAAATATGGTAAGTGGCGGTTGCAAATGTGGGGATTTTAATGCCAAGTTTAATGCATGCAATTCAATGGAATCGATTTGGTTTGATGCTAGAAAATTAATGAATATTAAGCTTACAATGGTCACTTTTTCCCTTAGAATTGGCAGGCAATCGTGGAGTACTTCAAGCAACAAACAATAGGACAATCGCAAGTATGGCTAGAAAAGTACTCGGCAAAACTATGGCAACATTTTCTTGAAATTTCAAGAGCGAGGATTGGAGTGATACTAACCTTGATAGAGGCTCTGATACCAAATGATGTGCCCCTTGTGAGGATCTCAAGCTTCAAGGAAAGTTTGACACCAAAACCCCAAGCCAATTCCTTCTTGGCGCCGACGGTGGATTTGCTTGACAAGCAAAGTTGACCGAGCTATTGGAAATATTTGGAGGCAATTTTTGTGGAAGGTTAACTATTGGCAATCCTTGGATTAGTTCACCAAATAAAGCTAGGAGGATCGTGGATTGGATCAGGGATAAACGCACCTAAAACCGCTCTACTAGGTTCGGATGAACACACCAAACAATGATGCAAAACTCAAAGGCTCTCGAAGGCTTTTTTTTGTGCTCAAAAGCTCAAGATATATTCTAGTTAAATGTGAGAAACAATTGAGTTGCAAGCCAGCTTATAAACACAAAGAAATACCTAAATTGTCTTAAACAAAATTATTAGCAAATCATAAAATGGTGCTCTAAATGGGTTGGTCAAATCTCAACTCCATTTGCCTTCAATTTTGGAGATAAATGGCAGAATCCAATGTGCTACGTCACCACCAAACTTGAGTGAAAGGCACAAGCCAATTGGGAGATGGCCTTGCTTCAGCGCCTTGACAATGCCGTCGTCGGGGACTCCTTGAAATCCAATGCCATCTCTTGGCAAACCTGCAAACTCTCCACCACTCTTGGGGTCCAATGGCTTGTAGGGATGTCAAACAGAGATGGTAGAAGATGGCCTCATTTGGAGCTCCGTGTCTTGGTGAATGTCGCTGCTTCTCTTCTTGGCCAATGCCCGATGTAGGGGAGCCTTCCTGGATGAGTGCCATCACCGAGCCATTTGGCACTTGGCTCAGCGCTCTAAGGCTCATAAGGCCCCTTTGGATGCCTTATTGGAGATGTCTGGCTTGGGCCCTCGTGATGACACCTTTGGCTTGTGAAGTGTCGAGGTGTCATTGATTAACCCTAGCCAATGCTCGGGCGCCCGAATGTGTGACCGGCGTTGTGGGAGTTAGATAGCTTGGCACCGGCACTCTTGTGCTCTTTTGGGCTGCACCCCCACTTGTTCATCCTCCTCCAAGGGGGCCCCCTTTGGTGAAAATTGGCCATGGTTTCCATTCTTCCTTAGCTTTGGTTTCGGCGGCATCGGCATGGCATTCTCCGCGGCTTTGTCTTTGGCCTTCACCTCTGGCGCGTCCTTGGCGCTTGCTGGATTGGTGGCTTCTTGAGGTGAGGCAACTTGATTCATATCAAAATGGAAACTCAATTGTTCCAATACAGTATGAGGACGAAAAAATCTGTAAAGTGCATCCAACATATTCGTTATAGAATCCCAAAAAATTTTGGAACTACAGGCTTCAGGTTTAGACTCAAGAGATTGTCTAGCTGATGCAACTATTAATTGATTTCTATTACACTTAAAGGAAAGAACACACCTCTTTTCAACAACTTGAATGTTGAGCAATGCATCATCAGTTGGAGGCAAAAAACAATAAGGTCACGAAAAAAGAAGTGAAATAACAAGAATTATAGCGTAAAAGTCCAAATATTGTGAAATAGATAAAATATTGAATTTATAAAAAATGACGCCCCCTATATATAAACATGGCCTCTAATTTAATATATATCTTCTCCTTATAGCCAACCTATTCATACAATTCTCCTTGTAACAAACCTAATCATACAATTACCTAGACTTTCGCACATAATGTTAAACCTCTTGAATAGTTTGCACTAAATTCATATAATGACCTTCTTCTTCTTCTTGCTCTTCGTTTACCACTTTTCATCCATTATAATATATTATAGTTGAAAAGTAAATTATTGAGAGGGAAATAAGGTGAGATTTTGGAGTTAAATGGGTATTGGAATGTGAGAATATTAATATATTATAATAGCACAGAGATGAACACTACTTTTCACATTTAATATATTATAATGTATTAAGATTTATAATACGACAGTCATCGAACGGGGCCCTAGCCAACCCATCAAGATAACTTTTCAATATTACAGTTGAGAAAGGGGAAAAGGAAAGGCATGTTGAGATGGCTCAAGTACTTGCGTTGAAACAACCAGATGGTTATGGCTTCTCAATCGGGTCATGCTATAAGCACTCGAGACACCTATTGCTGGAGACGATAGCTCAAGAGGTGTCTGGTGATCACATTGAAAGAGCTCCAAATTAAGAGGATTGTGATATTGCTCCCTTTGGTGATGGTGATGTTCATGACCATGTACTTATTGCTCTATTGAACTGTGATTTGAGACTTTGTGCTGACGGTTTTTGTCCTCATTGATTGTTGATTTATGGAATGCAATGAGAAGTTGTAACTTCCATTGGTTTCATACACACAAAGATGGATTTTATGAAGAATCTTGTAAGAGATTTGATGTCTCATATTTGAAAAGGTTAATAAAAGACGATAGGGTTTGGAGGGAATGAGAAAGCAAATATTTTTTCTTTTCTTTATCTAATTTTAAGCGATTATTTCTACTTATTAGTGCAATTCAAGGGTCTGTTTGGATTCCATACTAGAATGTATTAAAATGCATTATCTTGCATTAAATTACATTAAATCATCAATTTAATGCAAGATAATGCATTCTATTTGGAATCCAAACGCACCCCAAGAACTTTAACATGAAATACAAACGCTAACAAAACTTAGTAGAAAAAATAAACCACGGAGTTTTTATTTAGGGTGCGTATGGATCGTCACCTATAATGTATTAAATTACAATATATTATATTAAGGTAAGATAATGTAATATAATGTATTATGGGTGGTGATCCAAACGCACCTTTAGTAGGAGAAACCATTTTTGGGTTTGCTCCACTTCTATAAGTTTGAACTCCTCATAAAGTATCCTCAGTATGTATTTTCAGCTTAGCTAATAAAAATAACTTTCGGTGACCAAAAGGTCATGAATTCAATTTGTCATACAATGTTATAACGCACAAAAAAGTAATAAGGATGGTAATACTCGAAGGTTGATAAAACACAAACATTTTTTCTTTTCTTTATTTAATTTTAAGCGATTATTTCTACTTATTAGCGCAATTCAAGAACTTTAACATGAAATAAAAATGCTAACAAAGCTTAGTAGAAAAAATAAACCACATAGTTTTTTTATTTAGGGTGCGTATGGATCGTCACCTATAATGTATTAAATTACAATATATTATATTAAGGTAAGATAATATAATATAATGTATTATGGGTGGCAATCCAAACGCACCATTAGTAGGAGAAACCATTTTGGGTTTGCTCCACTTCTATAAGTTTGAACTCCTCACAAAGTATCCTCAGTAAGTATTTTCAGCTTAGGTAATAAAAATAACTTTCGGTGACCAAGAGGTCGTGATTTCAATTTGTCATACAATGTTATAACGCACAAAAAAGTAATAATGATGGTAATACTCAAAGGTTGATAAAACGCACAAAAACTAATACCAAAAAAGAAAAGTGTCATGTGAGAACAAGCGCCCTTGTGAGAACTGTAAACGATTAAAATGTAATAACCCTCCTTAAAACGGAAGGGTAAAATTATAATTTCCCTTTCATTACAATTTATAGCAAAGGTTATACAATTTAGTTTTTTTCTTTTAAATAAAATAAGTAAATAAAATTAAATGATAACTCTAATTAATATTATATGGAAAATAATTTTAAATGAAATTAGATAAAAGGGGATTTCTGATAAATTCATCAAAGGGATTAATTGGGTTGCCTAGTATGGGCCAAATAAGTAAAAACTCACCCCTAAACCAAATTCTATCCTTTAAACCTAATCTCTATAATTCTTCAAAAAAAAAAAAAAAATGGTAGCTATATCTTTTAGGACCCCAAGCAAACCTAATATGAATAAAAGCCCATAACATCCTAATCTTTCATTCATAAACACAAACCCTCTTATCCTCTTTCCCATCTCGCGCCTCCTCCACTCCTACTGCAACCACTGAGTGCCACTAAGGAGCACCAAGCATACACCGTGAGACAGTTGTCCTTATTCGTCCAGCCATTGCAGCGACACACTCATGCCTCTTCTACACAGCCGCTAGCCGCCACCTCCTCGCCATTGTTGCACGCTGCCATGGTGTTGTTCTACCGTCGTCGTCATGTCACCGAGAGGTCGTCGCTGCCGTGTCGTGTTACTGTTGTCACGCCTGGAACCGTCGTTGTCGTTCGTGCACTGCAAGGCTTCCACACTTAACTAAATTATGTTTGACTAAGTTAATTATACTTTAATCAAGAATAATTATTTAAGGATATTAGTAGTATATGTCCGTGCTTCACACAAGATAAATCTTTTGATTTTGTAGTTTCTATGAATGATAATATTCTACGGAAAAAGATCCCATGAGGATAGGGCTATAGGAGAGGATTGAGGATGGATCCCAGCCATCAATTCACAATTGATTTAAGGGCTGAAATCGCACGCGTGTTGGCTGAAGGAAGGGCGCATGTTGGCTCATCCACCGAAAAAATAGATTTTTTTTTGCGTTCACTGCTCTATTGCCTTCGTTCTTGGATCTCTCTCGTGCTCTCGCTCATGGATCTCTCTCTCATGGATCTCTCGCTCGTGGATCGTTCGTGACCTTATTACAATCCAATGGACAGATTTCCTCTCTGATTTCTCTCTGATTTGGCTTGATTTCTCTCTAATCGTGCGTGACCTATAATACCGGAGTATTATGGATCCAGGCAAGCTTGAATCGATGGCTTTTTTGCAGAAATCTCTCGTGGTTTCATGGATCTCTTGCTCGTGTTTGTTTGAATGTATTTAACTTTGATTTTTTCACTAGATTTTCGTGAGCTGTTGAACGTTTTGATAAGTTGCTTGTTTGAATGTATTGACCTTGAATTTTCACTGAGATTTCGTAAGGTGTTGAATGTATTTGATATGTTGTTTGTACTATGTTTTGTGTTTGGTACTTTTGGATGATGCATTTTTCGCTGAATCACTGAACACGATTACATTCTAGTTAGACACACATATGAAATGATGAAGACATTCTCAATTTATATTGTAATATCGCGACGCACACTGTTGTTACTTGATCATGAACTCATTAGTCAAATAATGTGCACACATGTCTTTTTATTTATGAACACAATAGACATGTTATGCCACAACTTCAACAAATGCTTTCAGTTTTTAAGAATGATTATTACATGAACACACAACTCAATACACATGCACACATGATCGGATATGTATGAACACATAAGTTTAGAAATGTTATGAACACATAACTTCCAGATCTTCTTCTAGTTTTACTAATATTTTCTATGTAATTATTTTCAGGAAAGGGTAAAATTGAAGAAATTCCTCTTTCTCCAGGGAATAATACTGAGTATGTTACTCCTGTGTGCAATGATGAGCTGAAGCCATATATTGGACAACTTTTTCATACTCTTGAACATGCTATTCAGTTTTACCACACCTATGCACAAGCATGTGGTTTTGATGTGCGTATGGGTTCAACGAAAAAATCCAATGATCGATAGAATATTATTATTTGGAAGTACCTTGTTTGCAATAGAGAAGGATACAAGCATGTATCGCCTTTTGCTGAGTTTAATGCCACTGGTGGTAATGATGTTAAAAGAAGGAGGGCATCTAGTAGGTGCGGATGTAATGCTAGAATCATTTATCGATATGCAGGATCTGAAGGGTACCGCGTGGCAAATTTTGAGTGTCGACATACACATCCGATGCTGTAGGAGTCTGAAAAACATTTTTCGAAAGGCAATAGAAAAGTGACTCCATTTCACCAGGTTTTCATTATGAATTGCCTAAAATCGAATGTTGGTGTAACTAAGAGCTACAAGGTGTACAAGAATTTAGTGGGTTCATATGGTAATGTAGGCGCCACTGTTGTTGATTTCAAGAATTTTAAGAGGGGTCTTAACTCATATATGGTTGGTTGTCATGCACAAATGGTCATTGATGACTTCTTCAAGAGGAAAGAACTCTGTGATGCATTTTATTTTGATTATCATGTTAACAAGGAGGACCAACTATGCCGTTTGTTTTGGTGTGATCCTGTCAGCCGGAAGAGTTTCTCTTTCTTTGGTGATGTTGTTTCAGCGGATGCAACATACAAATTGAATAGGTATGCATTTTTTGTTCATTTAATAGATTGGTTGTGTATTACATATGAACACATATTGTATTACACATGAACACATAGTGAATTACATATGAACACATACTGTATTATGTATGAACACATACTGTATTATTATGCACACACATCTTAAGCTTTCTACTGTGTTGATGTTGTAGGTATAATATGGTATTTTTTCCATTTACTGGAGTTGACAATCATAAAAGGTCTATTACATTTGGTGCTGGTTTGCTTATGAATGAAGATGTTGAATCTTATGTTTGGTTATTTGAGAATTTGAAAAAGGCGATGGGCAATGAGCCACATGTTATTATTACTGACCAAGATCCTGCTGTAAAAGTTACCGTTGAACGTGTTTTCAGTGGGTCTGTTCACCGCTTGTGTATGTGGCATATAATGATGAAGGTCCCTACCAAAGTAAAATTTCCTCCTCACTCTTGTCCAACTATTATTGATGCATTCCACAAAAAGTTCAATTCCATTGTTTGGAGCAATGAACTTAGTCCACTATAGTTTGAAGAGGAGATTCAGTAGCAAGGAGCAGTGACTCTTTTTTTATATGTTGTATAAATAAGAAGATACTCCCTCCTTATAGGAAAGTTTGTCATTCTAGCACATAAATTTTGTTTAGAAAAGTTTGTCATTTTAGGATTTTAGATAATAATTTTTGTTGGTTAGTTACAAAGTTTGTTATTGAAAATCGTAATTTTTGACTCTTTTCATGCAAATTCTATTTGTTGATTGGAGAAAAATGAGGTGGGTTATTAATTAACTGTAAATTTTAGAAAAACATTGATTAAAATATATGGTAATTATTGACTTTCTTAATAGTTGTGCAAATGTCTAAAATGAGAATTTTTTTTATACAGAGGGAGTATAAGATAAGATATTTCGATATAACAATCAACTTATGATTTTGCAAAATAAACAAATAAGAAATGTAATATCTAAATACTGATTCTTCAAATTTACTTATATCATTTTATAAAGTTATTTTATCACAAGAAGTGTGATTTTGTTACTTTGTATGGTATCTATATATGTCTATATATATGTTTATACATATACACGAATGAGGAATGAAATAAATTCCATTACATAGGACACATAAATTTACTCTTAATTTTACTTGAAAATTAGCATGAAATAGGAGAACATAATATATTCAATAACACAACATCTTATAATGAGTGCTAATATGATTATTTAGTTATGTTGAGGCACAATATATTAAAGTTATTAGAAAATGACATTGTAGTAGTGATAACATCAAAAATTAAGGTAGGTAATTTCATTGATTTGATTCCTTTTAGTCTAAACAATATTATTGCTTTTTTTTTTCTATTTTTGAACTTTTTCGTCCTACTATACTATTACTTTTTCAAAGGATTCCTTCCTACAGGACATTTTTTTTTTTTTGGTAATTCCTACTTGACTTTGTTTAGTGTTCAATGCTCATGCTAGCTAATATATAGTGGATTGTTTTGATAAAAATAAATAAAAATTACATGAAAAAATTCTATGAAAATTTAGTTCAGTTAACTTATAAATCATAATATATTCACGACTTACCAAGTTTTTTAAATGAACTAAAATATGTCCCTCCTTCTCTTTTTGTGTGATGGCAATTGATTGTTGAACATAGAAAATAAATGGCAATTGAGTGACGTGGAAGAAAAATAATTCATAATTTATAATTCTACCATAAGAGGATGGAGATTAAACAACTCAATCATGAAAAACAGAAAAATAATAGAGGAAAAGAGAGAGAAAATTTTGTTCATAAACCATCTCTTGACATCCTTTGTTATTGTGACCATGAGGATATTACAAGGGTAAAATTCTTAATTACTATTAATAGGTAGTTATTTTTCACATTCATGATGGACGATAATATGTAGCCAAACTGCTACGAATTATACTTAATGATAAATAATATAAATACCTTGAGGATATTTATAGGGGTAAAATTCTTAATTACTATTAATAGGTAATTGTTTTTCACATCCATGATGGACAATAATGTGCAGCCAAACAACTATGAATTATACTTAGTGATAATTAATATAAATAATATTGTCACTTCGGTTACAAAAAATTAATGCAAATGAGTAACAAAGGATTCTAGTGAAATTATTGAAACGTATATTAGACATATAAGTTGCCTAATTAAGAGGGTAATACTAAATGTTATCTAATAGAGAGTATTTGCATATCCACTTATTATTTTAAATTAAGATTATATAAAATATAGAGATTTTAAATGTGTCAAAGTAGCTACAAAAGTTAACTTTGAAAAACTTTGAGTGATTAAGAGAAAAGGTTAAAAGTTTAGATTGTCTAGATGGTTGAATTCGTGCTTCGCACGGGGTAAGATACATTATTATTTTATTTTTATAAAATATATAATAATTTTACATTGGCGTGTATTTTTTATATAAATTTGTATTAGTGTGTGTTTGTTTTCGTGTTTCATAAGAGTCCATCTTTTTATTTTTTCTAAAATTGAGGATCGTTTCTATTAACAATTTTTGATTGGGTTAGTTTGTAATTGTAACTAATATTGTATTAAAAAATTAGTTTGTCTTTATATCGATGATTTTCTAATAAATTTGCTAAAGTATTTATGTTATGCTATGCATGGGGAAAAATGTAATCATACCATGCTTGCGAACATAAATAAATTAATATATTTATGAATTGGTTTATAATTTTTCAACTTTTAAGTATAAATATTGTCAAATAATTAATTAATGTAGAAACTTTTATCAAACAATTAATGGACAATATGAGAATACTTGATTATTAATACCATTAATGATGATTTGAAATAATTCTACGATAGTTTGTAGTTTATTTTATTCTGACTTGCACCATAACATAATACTTCATATATGTATATATTAATAATTTTGTTTTTGCTATAAATTTTATGAAATGAATTATATTAAATAATTAAAAAAATTAATGTATAGTTTTTGTAATTGATATAATAAAAATTATCATTGTCATTACTCTTTATGAAAAAAATATGCATTATACTTTTTTTTTTTGCAACATTTATAGATATTTATTCTTTTTCATATTGATATAGATATTGATATATATTGAAAACTCTATTAGTTCTCAAATTTTATCAAAACTTTAATTGCAATACATTAATTTTTCTAAAACTCTATTATTCTCTAATTTGGTTTCTCTTTCTATTACAAATTCATTGAACACCCTTATTTATTGCTTGTGACTATATCAATATGAAAAACTTTAATTGCAATACATTTTTGATTCTGTAAATTTCTATGAATGATCTACTATTTTACATTATCACTTGTTTGTAGTTTTATTTATTCAAGTAATCAGATTATAAATTATGTTTTTTATTGTTTTGGTTATTATTTACTTAAAAGTATTTTAGAGGTGTTTGACATTTTATTTGGATAGTAAATAAATCATATAATTGATTTTCTTTCATAGACAATACACCAATAAACATAAATACCACAATTTTCATTTTCATATATATACAATAAATGAATAATGTAAACAACATAACTATCATATATAACCATGATTACATCTTTATTCAAAAGAAAAATTCAAATAAATTGTCTTTCTACCCTTAGCATTTATCATTTAACTAAAATTTATTGTTTTTTTATATTATAACAAACCTTTTTTTTTTACTTTTGAATATATATGACAACTAATTAATGTATGAATATGTATTAGTTGTAATATATCTAAAAAATACACATTTATTAATTTTTCTTTAACTTATATGGTTTATCTCCATTTTTAAGTTAAGAAGACAAGCTTTGTCTTCATTATAAAGCATCAAGGTCAATCTCACCACTTAAATGGTTAATGAATAGTCAATGATATCTAGTTCTCTACTATAACCAACCCAATAATTTTCAGTTTTGTGAATTTTTTTATTGTTTGATTTTGAATTTGAGTTGTATGCAATGACAATTTAATTATATGTATAATTATTAATAGGAATAACGGCACTAGAGGTAATATTGTTTCCGTAAAGAAGAGATCCAGTAGCAATGAGCAAGGAGCAAGGACTCTATTTTATATGTTGTATAAATAAGAAGATATAAGATAAGATATTTCGATATAACAATCAACCTATGATTTTGCAAATAAACAAATAAGGAAATGTAATCTCCAAATACTCATTGTTCAAAATTTTACTTATATCATTTTATAAAGTTATTTTATCACATGAAGTGTGATTTTGTTATTTGTATATTATCTATATATGTCTCTATTTATGTTTATACATATACACGAATGAGGAATGAAATAAATTCTATTACATAGAACACACAAATTAACTCTTTATTTTACTTGAATATTAGCATGAAATAGAAGAACATAATATCTTGAATAATACAACATCTTATAATGAGTGATAATATGATTTCTTAGTTATGTTGATGCAAACTGCAATATATTAATATTATTTGAATATGAGGTTGCAGTAGTAATAACATTAAAAAATTAAGTACGTAATTTCATTGATTTGATTTCTTTTAGGCTGAACAATGTTGTTCCTTTTTTTCTTCTTTCTAAACCTTTTTCTTCCTACTTTACTATTATTTTTTGAAAGGATTTCTTCCTACTAGACTTTGTTTTTTTGGTAAATCCTACTGGATTTTGCTTAGTGTCCAATGCTCATGCTAGCTAATATAGTGGGTTGTTTTGATAAAATAAAAATAAAAATTACATGAAAAGTGCCATGAAAATTTAGTCCAGTTAACTTATAAATCACAATATATTCCTGACTTACCAAGTTTTCTGAATGAACTAACATATGTCTCTCCTTCTCTTTCTGTGTGATGGCAATTGAGTGTTGAACATGGTAAATAAATGACAATTGAGTGACCTGAAAGAAAGAATCATTCATAATTGATAATACAACCATAAGTGGATGAATATCAAACAACTCAATCATGAAAACAAGAAAAGTAATAGAGACAGAGAGAGAAAATTTTGTTCCTAACCCACCTTTTGACATCCTTTGTTATTGCTTATTGATATGTGATGATAATTATCGGGATACAATTCTTAAGGATGCGGATCTGGTGAGAAAGGCCTCTTATATGAGAAATGAGAAAGAAAAAGGGCCGTGTGATTTGTGAGTCCAATGGACCAGATCACCGCAAGTGGAGCGGCCCATTAAGGCTAAAATTACCTCACGCGAGCGATGGCAACTACTCACACGCGCTCCTCCTAAACTGCAAATTCAAAAAGCAGGGAAACGAAATGCCATCGTCATCCCAATCATTTCACGAGCAAAGAATGAGAGAAATCCAAGTGCGATAAACCCTAGATCTTCATCAAGCTTTTTTGTTCATCGATTCTTCGAGTTTAATAGCGAACATGACGAACTCAAACAAAGTAGCTAAAGGTATGGAATCACAATTGCTTATTTTGCAATACTTCATCGTGAACTTGCATCGATTTCTGAGAACTTACAACGATTTAGCATGTTTTAGCATCGTGAAGATTTAACATGTTTTAGTTTAGACTTCGCATGTTTTTATTTAGTTTTTCTAACTCACAATGATTGTTACATGCTAATTTAAAAAATCGAATGAAAATACTGAGAAATCTTCACTTAATCTATAACAGTGCTTCGTAAAACACACATTTTTATGTTGTAGGATCATAGAAATACAACTTGGTGCACAAATTTGAAGATGTTTTGGTTAATTTCTGCATATTATAGTACAAGAATGAAAATCCTATTTAGAAGTCTAAACGTTTCTACAAATGGAGATTTAGATAAAAAGTTGTAGAAACTAGGGATTCGAGGATTCCATTTGCATGAGTAGTAGTATATTTTGAGATAATTGTGCATAAAAAAATAGTTTGCTTCTTTGAGATTTGTGTGTTGTCCCACCACTACAAAAATTTATGGACCACAACAAGCACAAGTGGTCATATATGAATAAAGAAGAATATGTCCATACATGTATTATGAATGAAAGGAAGGAAAAAAGGCCTTATAAAAGCATAAACAAACTGTATGTTCTCATATTTTAACAACTACGTGTGCTTAAAATTTGTATTGTGTGTTCTAATATTTACATTTGTATGTGCTTACATTCATCCAATATAAGCGACATCTTGTGATTCTAGAGAAACCTATGTCTGTGCATAACAAATACACCCTATGTGCACATTAATATAACTGTGTGTTCATAAAAACAAAGAAAATCAAACCTAAGCACATTGAAATATATAATTGTAATATGTACTAACCATTTACTGATTTTATTGATCTATTATAGTGATTCCATTACTTGCTCAAGATGTAAATTTGGAAGAGAAGTCTAGTTGGTTCATAGAGGCAATGGATGCATCCATCTCTAGGTTCAAGCACATGAAGATGAATGAAATCGAAAATGTATGAATCTTCCTTCAATAAAATATACAAGCATATATAGATGTTATGTTCATTTATTTGAAGAATAATATTTTTACAATTTTATATGTGCATTCATTTTGAAATGCATGTGCATAATACAACTAAAGAGAGTTCATGAATTGAATATTGTGTGTGCTCGCATGTTAGTAGCATTATGTTTCTAGATTTTTATATGAGAATGTGTGTGCATTAGACTATATCAGCATGTGCAAAACCTTATATCTAGTGTGTTTATGAATCAATATCTTGTGTGTTCACTTAGTAAAAGAGTAATCTTTTTAACAATTTTAAATGTGCAAGAATGTGCGTTTGATTCATATTGTTTGTGCATTTAATTCATTATGCATGTGCAACATTGGTTGGTGTTCATGAAATATGAGGCATAAATTATACCATGTTATTTAGTTCAAATTTCATTTGTTTTTTTCAATAAAACAATTTGTGTTCCTAATATACCATTCGACACACTTCTATGTGATGGCCTTAAATTTGAAGACGCCAAGATTCCATATTCTTGATAATTCAGAAGTTGATGTTGTCATAAAGGAGAAGTATGGGACTATACCATCTGACTTGGTAAGCTTTATGATTCAAAATTTTAAATCAGCACAGTTTCCCCCCCTCCAAATAGACTATTTTCTCAAGCCATGTTAATCCTATATGTTTATTGTTTCTAGTGCAGAGATTGTTCTTTGTGAACTATCCAATGACACATAACATGTCATTCAAGGATGAATGTAAGGTGGCCACTGAAAGACTACAAATGCCTTGGGGAGACAATGAAAACAAGATTGGTTGTGACATTTTTGCAATGAGACATATGGAAACATATTTTGGAAATGGACTGGTTGATTGGGAATGTGAGCTGAAGAAAGGAGATATGAAGCAAGTAACGAACATGATGATACATTATTGTTATGCTTTAATTGACAATACATGGAATGACATGAAGAGCAAAGTGTTTATAATGGTTTCAAAGGCAAACAAGAAAAGTAATTGGGAATGATTGTGTAATGGTTGTACTTTTGGGGAATACTTTTGGTTATCATCCATATTGATCGCATCTTAAAACATTGTATGACATTGAAAAGTTTAAGAGTATTCATGCAATATATCATGCGAGTGCATCTAAATGTAACTCCGAGTTCATGTATTACAAACATCGTGTGCATGGAATTTATCAATTGATTCTATTTAAATAAAAGTTGTGTGAGTGCATAAAAAATTAACTCAGTATGCGTATGAATACACTTGTGAGTGCACACAAACTTACCTGAGTGTGCATGTCATTAAGTTTATATGTGTATAAAATCTCCATTTAAAAGTGTGTTCAAAGGTTCATATGTTCATTACAATTGAATTATGTATGCATTTTAAAGCTCTGTGTGTGCTTGAATTCATTCATAAATTACTCCTCCATAAACAAACGACGATGATGCGATCCTGCATCGACCCAAGCTGGACTCAAGCGAGCCCCATGCGTCCAAGACCTTGGAGACCACCTTGGTTCAAGACTTAGTCTAGTTTAGCTTCATATTTCTTATTTTAGCAACTTTCCTATTTTAGCGGCTTTCTATTTTTAGCATTGCTATTTTCGGAACTTACTATGTTTAGTAAGTTTCCATATTTGGTACTTTCTATTTTAGGACTTACTATGTTTAGCAGTTTCTATTTATAGCAGTTTCTATTTCGGGCATTGCTCCACTATTGCATAGTGGGCTAGCCCATAGGCTAGTATCGGCCCAAGCCCATTAGATCTTGGCCGAGTTTCATTGGCTATTTAAAGCCTCCTTTGTTATTGTTATTTCCACGTTCAATTTAATTCAAGGTTTCAAGTCGAGTGTTTATCCCCATTCCCTTGATCGGACGTCAAAACCCTCTATCTTCGCATCTCCTTCACTCCGCCGCCGACGCTACGGCAGTTGCTTGAACCCTCAAGCCAAGTCTTCCTTTGCATCTCCCTTCATCCGCAGTCGACGCTACGACACCAAAGACTTGTCTTTTCAAGTCATCTATCCCTCATCAAATCGTTTCTGCCACCGCTATCCATTCACCCCATCCATCGCTGCCACCACACCAATCATCGCGATCTTTCGCTCGCGAACCGCCACAAACACCGCGTTCCACGACAAGCTTGACAACGCCGAGTGCCTTCCCAACCAAGACTAGATCCAAAGGTGTCACCTTTGAAAATTGGCTTATCATCGGAGGCAAGTACACATCAACTGGTATCAGAGCAGCCAGGGGCACGCAGCGCGCCTTCTTCTCCGACGACGTCACCACCACCACCACAAAAACTCTAAAAAAAAAACCGACGAGCCTTCTGCCCAGATTTCGTCCAAAATATTTTCGTCCTTTCCGCAATTTGTTTCCATATTCCTGTAGAGAATCTCGATACGAGTCTGGGCATATAAAATTCGCACAAAACGGACATCGTTTGATCCCTCAAAAGGCCAAAATACGAACCGTCCGCCGCCCAAACCCTAGCCGCCGCGACCGCGGTTTCTACACTGCCGTTTCCAATTCCCTTTTTATTTATCCAAAACCCTAGCCTCCGCCTCCCCTCATAACCCTAGTTTGACATTTCCTTAACCAACTCGGATCCATGACTGAGCCGTAGACCCCCTTCCATGGCCCGTTTGTACCCTTACTTCGAGCCCGACGAGTGGAACCGCGACCCTTGGTTCGGTGGCGTGAACCCGTACGCGCACCCAGACTGGATTCCGCCGCCTCAACTACAAGCACCGCCGCGACCACGCACAGCCGCGCCCCAGCCGCGACGTCGCACCCACTACCGCTGTAGCACCCCCAAATATCTCCTTGAAAGCATTACCGCCAGTGACCTCAGATTCCACATCTGAAGCCACCCAAGGCTTAACCAGTTTATACAAAACATAAAACAACATTTATAATACGAAATATCATAACATTTCGTATTAAATCAGAGTCTTGGAGTTACATCCATAATCCAAAAATAATAGAAATACAGAGTAGTCTTAACATAAGACATGTTTAATACAGCGGAAGTCTTTAGAAATAAATGACACAAGGGTCTTGATCGAAACGATCACCCGCCAAGGATCTTAACCTTGATAAAAACTCTTCAAAATTCCATTTGCCTCCATCGTCGTTTCTAGCCTTCATGGAACAGACGTTTATCTGATGTGCCGTATGAGACGGATGACACCAGCCAACCATGCAAGTGCACCTATCATTCAGGCACCTGACTGGTCTCGCCCGTTTAAGATCATGTGTGACGCCATCGACTATACGGTTGGAGCGGTTCTAGGCCAGAAAGTGGGACGTGCCTCCCATGTGATTCATTATGCCTCTATGACTCTGAATGGAGCTCAGAGGAACTACTCCACCACTGAGAAGGAAATGCTGGCAGTTGTCTTTGCCTTGGAAAAATTCAGGCAATATCTTTTGGGAGTGAAGGTGATCATCTACACAGATCATGCTGCCCTTCGTTACCTAATGACGAACAAGGAAGCAAAGCCAAGATTAATCCGATGGGTTCTCCTGCTCACTAAAGTTGATGTTGAGATACGAGATAAAAAGGGAGCAGAGAACCTAGTAGCTGATCACCTGAGTAGGCTCGTACATGAGGAAGATAAGCCCGGAGCACAGAGCCCCATTCACGAAACTTTTCCAGATGACACACTCTTTATGATCACAGGAAATTCAGGTAATGCCTACCAGCCCGCGGTCTGCACCACCGCGACCCGGCGATCTGTAGCTAGTGTGGAACTTAAGGCTCCACCGCCCCGCGGGAATATCCACCGCGACCCGGCGGCAGGTTCAACAGAGAACCAGGAAAGCTCACCGCGGCCCGCGTTGACAGCACCGCCCCGCGACAACATCTCCGGACTCACACTTTGCTCTGTAAGTACCTCTGAACCCCCTCCTCACATAGCCGAGACCGTCTTCGGACTCCTCTCTTTCAGACCATGGTACGCAGATATCGTGAACTATTTGGTTCGAGAGGAACTACCCTCGGATTACACTAGAGCTTAAAAGGCGAAGGTACGAAGAGAAGCCTGTCACTATGTTTGGGATGATCCTTACCTATGGAAACATTGTGTCGATCAGGTAGTGCGCCGATGTCTTCCGGACAATGAGGTACAATCTGTCCTTAACTTTTGTCATTCTCATGCATGTGGGGGTCATTTTGGAGCAAATAAGACTGCTAGGAAAGTATTGGATGCAGGATTTTATTGGCTACACATCTTTCGGGATGTTTACGCCTTTTGTAAATCCTGTGACCGATGCCAAAGGGTTGGAAACATCTCCAGGAGGAATGAGATGCCGCAATCATCACTAATCTTTTGCGAGGTCTTTGATGTTTGGGGTATTGACTTTACGGGACCCTTTCCTAGCTCTCAAGTGAATCTCTATATATTGCTTGCGGTGGACTACGTTTCCAAGTGGGTGGAAGCGAAAGCCACCAGGACTGATGATTCTAAAGTTGTGGTAGGTTTTCTTAAGGAGAACATTTTCTCAAGATTTGGGATACCCAAAGCTTTAATTAGTGATCGAGGAACCCATTTCTGCAACAAGACAGTGACTGCCCTGCTGAAGAAGTATCATGTCACCCAAAGAGTCTCCTCGGCCTATCATCCTCAAACTAATGGATAGGCCGAAAATTCCAATAGAGTGATTAAATCTATCCTGGAGAAAAAGGTTGCAGCTAATCGGAAGGATTGGAGTTCTAAACTTAATGATGCACTGTGGGCATACCGCACAGCTTTCAAAATTCCAATAGGAATGTCTCCTTTCCGGTTAGTATTCGGAAAAGCATGCCACCTCCCTGTAGAGCTCGAACATAAAGCGTGGTGGACAATAAAGAAATGCAACATGCAACTGGATGAAGTGGGAGATTTATGGAAGCTGCAGCTGCAAGAACTAGAGGAATTGCGCCTTGAGTCTTATGAGAACTCTGTTAGCTATAAGGCGAAGACCAAGCAGTGGCATGACAAGCACATCTTGAGAAGAGATTTCAAGCCAGGGGATAAGGTCCTCCTATTTCAATCTCGGCTTAAGCTTTTTGCTGGGAAGCTGAAATCCAAGTGGACGGGTCCTTATGAAATTGTTGAAGTACACCCCCATGGCGCCATTGGATTGATTAACCCCACGACAAACAACATTTTCAAAGTGAATGGCCAAAGATTGAAGCCTTACCATGAAGGCTTCAACCCGAACCGAGTTGATTAAGTGAGTTTTGAAGTCCCTGAATCTGAAAACTGATAGGCTGTGCCTACGTCGAGCCAACGACGTTAACCAAGGCGCTGATCGGGAGGCAACCCGATGTATTTTTCTTTTTCTCTCTTCTTTTGATTTTCTTTCCTTAGATTTTTTCATAGTTCTTTTGCTTTGTTTCGTCGGTCAGCTACTAACGTGTCAGGTACGAAAGTAAATGGAGGCGAGTTTAACTCTCCAGGAAACCCACGACCGCCCCGCGACACACTACACCGCCCCGCGGTGAACCTCACCGCCCCGCGGTGAGGCCTGGGTATTTTCACTCAACTCTGAATTAAAAAAAAAAAACGGTTTTGTTTTCAAAAACATTTTCCAAGTTGGATATGAAGGATTTGACGGTGTTCTTTGGATCTCCCCGCGGTCCGGTACCTGGTATTTACCCCCATTACCCTTTAAACACTCCTGCCAAACCCTAACCTCCTCACCCTTTTCTTTCTCTCTCTTTCTGCCGCACCCATCTTTCTCCTCTCAAGCCCTCACCCAAAAATCCCATAATCGCTACCCCTCCCTTGCTCTAAGCCTTGTCTGTGGAAGATCCTTGAACCCAATTTCAGATTCCCATACCCGAGCCACCACATTATACTTGTCGGACCGCCTCGCGCGAGTCGGAAATTTTGATTTGGAGAAGAAGGTTGAACAGTCATCGCCCCGCGACAGTCCTCACCGCGACCCGGCGGCAGCCTTCAGTGGAGTAACTGGTCTTTGTCGCCGCCTCGCGGTGGAGCATACCGCCCCCGGTGAACCCTGTGTGAACCCCCGTCTTTGGTTTGTAAGTCCTCTTTGCCTAGCTCTTTGATTCTGAGTGTTCCAATACTTTCATTATGCCGAGAGCTAGGAAGGTTGGCATGACTGTGGAGGAGAACAAAGCTTATGATGTGGTTGCAGAGAGGAATGTGCTCCCACATCGATTCTTTGATAAGGGTACCTTGGCCAAATTGGGTATGTTAGAAATGGTCCAGCTGTGTTTGGATAAGTTGGGATTGGGGGGCTTCCTGGACAAGTGTGCCCCTGCGTTCCCCGAACTTTATTACCAATTTATCGCCACCATGTCAAGATACCATGAGAGACGCACTATTAATGGTGAAGAGCGCAAGGTACTTGCGGGTATAAAATTCAAGTATGAGGGACGGGCTTATGAGATGCCAATTGAGGAAGTCAGGGAGGTTCTGGGACTGGGAGTGTCTAGACCACCTACTGTTGGGTGGAAGAAGGGACCCGATGAGGCGGACATTAAAGAATTTTGGATTACCGCTACGGGAATGTATGCTTATCAGAAAGGGAAGGAAACCAGTAACAAGCTCATGCACCCCTGTCTACGCTTAATTCATTCTGTGCTGGTGCGGTCATTTTGTGGGAGTGCGGATGATAGGAAGATTTCTCTGAAGCGTCTTGGTTTGTTCTCTCCGATGCTCGACCCTTTGGATGAGGAGACTCCTTGTTGGATTTTGGTATGGGCGCGCGAACTCTAGAGGATTCGCGAGGGTGAAGCGCGAGATATTGTTCAGGGTGGTCTGATCACTTTGGTTGCGGCCGCCAGAGTGCAGACTGACACTATTCCTCAGCCGATCATGCCTGTTCGCTACGACATGCCATGTCTGCGACGGTGTGGTATGTTGAACAACTCACCGGAGCAATCCTTTGGTGTTCTTATGGAGGTCACGTGCTGCGGCTTCCTCGCCCCTTTACCTACCCGTGGGATTTCACGCAGTGGTTCATTCCATCTGACGCTGAGGTCGTTCCTTCCGATTCTGAGGATAGTCTCCAGGTTGCTGCCCCTGCGTATGTTGCTGCCTCCTCCTCTGCATCGACTTCTGAGATTCCTTGGGATGAGGTGTTTGCTCGTTTTGATGCTTTCACACTGCGTCAACACGCTGCAAATGAGGGGATGCTAACTCGCTTGCAGACTTTGCAGACTGATATTGAGAGGGATATCACAAGCCGGTTGAGTTCAGCTGAGGCATCTCTGCAGGAGCACTACTTTGGGCGGTACCCACCTCCGCCGGGCTATCCACCATATCCACCTTTCCAGTGAGTTTATTTTCTTTCTCCCCTATTTCGTTCTGTCTTCGTCTCTACATTGAGGACAATGTGTGTTTCAAGTGTGGGGGAGGGATTTAGACTTGCTGCTTATCATAGTTATTGTACATAGTTTGTTTATGCAATTCGTATTTGCATTTCAGATTCGAGCATTTGTTTTCAAAAAAAAAAACCAAAAATATTTGAAAAAGGCAATCAAAACCCTGGGATGAACTGAAAACCCGAAAGGGCGGTTCAGGTAATAAGCAGGTAGTCCGACTGGTATAGACCGGTGCAAAAGTGGACTGGAGTGATGTGAATACATGTGAGATGTCTAGCAAAATGAAATGAGTGGCTAGGTGAAAACCCGAGAGGGCGCCTACGCAAGATGAGCGTAAAAAAAAAGTGATTTTAGGATTATTCTGGAGGCTGGCGTCATAAGCAGAGGTGATATAAGGAGTTCGGGTAGGTCACTCTGGAGCGATAAGGAGCTAGACAGGAGTTAGGAATAGATTGATCTCGCATCACTTGTTTTGGTTGTCTGGAGCTGATTGTTGAGTTGTTGTAATCACTGGTATCATGTTTGCTTACACTTCCTGAGGCCTTAGTGTTTGATGATTGGAGTAGGATTAGTTTGGATTTACTCGGGACAAGTAAAGGTCTAAGTGTGGGGGAATTTGATAGGTGCCATTTCAGGCACCTTAACTAGTAATTATTGACATGAATTAGATGGAGTTTCAATGTAGATTTAGGCTAAGTCTGTAATCCAGAAGAAGAGTTAAGAAGTGAAGATATCATAGGATTTACAGCTTAATGAAGGATGAAGAAGATGGAGGAGAAGATCTGCTTAAGACTCATGGAGGAACCATCACTTGGTAGTACAGAAGAGCAGAAGATGAAGAACTGAAGAAGCTGGTCTTTGCCGCCACAAGCCACCGCGACCCGGAGGTGGATCTCAGAGAAGGCGACACAATGAAGCCACCGCCCCGCGGTGGAGGTCGACGCCTCGCGGCCAGCAGTTCTTTTGTTTTCGATTTTAGCATTTTCGGATATTCTACTTTCTATTATTTTATTTCCTTATTTTTATTTGTTAGGTTTAGCTTATCTTTTCTGAACCTATTTAAGAGTTTTTCTAGTTTTAGAGAAGATGACGTTCTCTCTCTTTATTCATTCCAGATCTAGGGTTTGAACGAATGGAGAACTAAACACCTTTGTTTTGCTAGACAATTGAAGCATTGCAATGATTTGGTTGTGAGATTTCTATTCCTTGTTCTATATCTTATAAAGTTGGTTTAATTCTCTTGAGCATAGTGTCTATTGGTTTGTATTGATTTATCTAGAGTTGCTAACTAGGTTTATCGATATCTATCATAGTGCTAGGGTTTGCATATAGTGGAATACGAGTGCTTACCTAGTGGCAAACACAATTGTTGCATATAGTGGAATACGAGTGCGCAATTGTGAGAGAGAATTATTTGCATGTTAAGTAGTAAGGTTTTCTTCTATTTGCATGTATCCTATATCCTTGTGTGCATCGCTATTGCTTTGTTAGTGGTAAGGTTTTATTCCATTGATATCGTGATAAGTCTATCAACAACTGTGAGAATTGGTAGTACTTAAGATCAGGATGAGAACAACTATAAGATTGTGAAAAGAACTTGGAACAATAGTTATCAGTGATCAACCTGTTTCATCTGCAGTGTGAATATTTGTCTAGTGGAATACTTCCCCTCATCATATTTCTTCTTCTTTTAAAGCTTGCATCTCTATTACTCTGCGAATATTCTAAACCCCCCCTGCTACTTGTTAGTCACACGTTAATTGCATACAGACAACCGACTCCCTGTGGGATCTACCCTGACTTGCTTGCTATACTCTTTAGTAGGTGAATTAGGATTTCTTTGACAGGAAAATGACACCGGTTTCCGGCCTTGTCAGGGCTCAACCTCAGCCTCCTCTGAGCAGGAATAGGCTGTGAGTCCTCAGATGCATTTTGTGGATCACTCCTTCTTTTGATGCCAAACTCAGCATAGAGTGTCTCCCAATCGGCCGGAGTCAATGGCGAGTACTCTCGCTCATGCGGCAACTCCGGACTTGGATAGATAAACTCCATCCTCGGGTCCTCGCTGCCCACCAATAAGCGCTCTAAGCCATCAGACTCGTGGCCCTGATCCTCGAGGTCCTCTTCGGGGTCCTCCTCTGGATCCTCCTCTGGATCTTCTTCAGGATCCTCTTCCCCGATAATCAACTCGATCATAAAGTCATCATCGTAGTACCCTCTTGCGTACTCTGACGGATAACCCTCATCCTCAGTGTCCTCCCTTGGCTCCTCTTCGGGCTCTACCACAGGAACCTCGGTTTTATTGGACACTAGCACTACCGACTCAGGGAGTACGGTCTTCACCTCCTCGGGTGGACTACTGGATTCTCCGATCTCAAAGCATCGCAGGGGAACTGAAAACTCAAGCCTCATTTGATGCGGGGATTAGCCGCGAGTGGCCCGATCTAGACGTCAAGAGACTCGTATGGAAGATGGAGGTGGAAACAAGAGAAAACACAAGAGAACAAGTTAGCAAATGATAGGAAACAAAGAAATAAACAAGGATATAGGAACAACTGAAAGATGCAATGGAGAGACCCTTGGCAAACAATGTCGCCAATAACCAAACCAATGTGCACAAACGACCTTTCCTTCTACAATCCCCCACAACGATGGACGTGTCCAAAGAGAAAGAGAAGGAGGCGAGTGAAGCCTTGGAGCACCAAGATCATAGACGAAATTGACACAACGCAAGAGCAACCTAGCAAGTTCGAATCAACCATGGAGAACACTCTCCCATGAGAGCTCTCAAGCTCATGTGCTCAAAGCAACATTTTCATATCATCAAAAAGTTCCTACAAATGACAAGCAAAAAGCCTTATATACTACCTAAAGACAAAGGCCAAACAAGCCAACAAAGGGCCCACACAAAGGCACTTAAAAGGGTCTTAAAATACACTTAAAAGAACAAGGAAGAAAGTCCCCAAGTGGCCCCCACAAGAAAGCCCCGGACTTCCCTCAACTCGGCCAACAAAACAGTCAACAACTCGGTTGACAACTCGGCCGAGTTGTTGGCCATGTCAGCATTCTGGGGCGAGAACTCGGCTGGGCACTCGGCCGTGTTGTGGGCCGAGTCAGTGGCTGGAGCCCCCGTCTCTTGTGGCCTTCATTCTCCCGCGCAAGGCTTGGCTCAGAAGGTGACCAAGGTCCTTAGCGTAGGTTCGGTGAAGTCCTCGACTAAGGTGGGTTCCCTTGAAACGTGGAGGCTCGCCAAGTTCTTGAGCTCCTCTTGCATACACTTGGTTTGAGCTCTTGTGCGTGTACCATCTTTCTTTGTGTGCATCTTGGGTGAAGGCTCGGATGCTCCTGCATCAATACGCTTGGCTCGAGCCCTTGTGAGTGGACCATCTTCTCTTGTGGGCGCCTTGGATGAGACCTCGGATGCTCCCGCATCATTCTCCCCTTCTTGGAAAGGATCCATCCTCGGATCCCGTTTAGCTTTAAGGTGGGTCTCCCTCCATAGTCATCATCTTCCTTGAGATGTAACTTCCTCTTGAATGCTAGAAAGGCTTGTCCCGGCTTTGATGAGCTGGTTGATCTCTTCGGGAACGCCTTGTGGCGCTTCATGCCTTCCTCCTCCTTAGCCTTGCTAAACCCCTTGTCATACTCTTCCGCAACCTGCAAGGGAGTCATAGGTTTAAGTAACACATTTTTGCCATGAAAAGAGAAGGAATGGTGATTAGTATGTCCACACAATTGCAAGAATGTAAGCACAAGTCTTCCAATTACTAAATGATATCCAAACAAGCATGCCAATAGTATTCCACTCTTTTTCCTAGTTCTATGTTCAAGCTTAGGAGTGCAACTATCAACATAACACACATACGTGGACATAAGGATCATATTATGAACAAGATGCATTCCACAATAAGAAGGTCTAGTTTTGAATGCAAGGACTGATTTCTTCATGTGTATTGTCCTATATGGAATGATATGCTCATTTTTAAACTCAAGAGATGGAATCAAAAAGGTGGAGATAAGTGTTACTTCCCTTTCATTAGTCTCCATTGGCATATCTTCCTTCTCTTTCTTGGGCTCCTTAACATCCTTAGCTTCAACTTCTTCCTCGGGTGCTTTTGCCTCCAATGGCACCATCATATTGACCAAGCGATCAAGGTTGGCCGATATTTCCTTAAGCATGCCCGAAATTTCCTCCAATGGTGTTCGTGGAGCATTAGGAGCAACGGTTGGGGGCCTTAGGCTTGGCGTGGAGTAGCTTGGTTGAGCACTACTCCTTGGCTCCACATGAGGACTTGAGAAGGTTCCATTGTCCCTTCCTTGTGGGGAGTCTTGGCCATATGGTTGATAGCCTTGGTTTTGGCTATCACTTCTCCAAGAGTTTGGCTGGCCACTAGAACCTCTTCCTCCTTGGTTTCTAGCCATGGTGGTCTCTTCATCTTGAAACACATTTGCTCTAACTCTTGCAACTTGCCTAGCATTGTAAGTCTCATTGGCACACATTGATCTTTGTCTCAACTTCGCTTGCCTTTGCTCTAGAACATGGATGAGATGTTGAGGCACAAAGCGATCCTTTGCTCTGATACCAATTTGATGCAGGGATTAGCCGCGAGTGGCCCGATCTAGACGCCAAGAGACTCGTATGGAAGATGGAGGTGGAAACAAGAGAAAACACAAGAGAACAAGTTAGCAAATGATAGGAAACAAAGAAATAAACAAGGATATAGGAACAACCGAAAGATGCAATGGAGAGACCCTTGGCAAACAATGTCGCCAATAACCAAACCAATGTGCACAAACGACCTTTTCTTCTACAATCCCCCACAACGATGGACGTGTCCAAAGAGCAAGAGAAGGAGGCGAGTAAAGCCTTGGAGCACCAAGATCATAGACGAAATTGACACAACGCAAGAGCAACCTAGCAAGTTCGAATCAACCATGGAGAACACTCTCCCATGAGAGCTCTCAAGCTCATATGCTCAAAGCAAAATTTTCATATCATCAAAAAGTTCCTACAAATGACAAGCAAAAAGCCTTATATACTACCTAAAGACAAAGGCCAAACAAGCAAACAAAGGGCCCACACAAAGGCACTTAAAAGGGTCTTAAAATACACTTAAAAGAACAAGGAAGAAAGTCCCCAAGTGGCCCCCACAAGAAAGCCCCGGACTTCCCTCAACTCGGCCAACAAAACAGTCAACAACTCGGTTGACAACTCGGCCGAGTTGTTGGCCGTGTCAGCATTCTGGGGCGAGAACTCGGCTGGGTACTCGGCCGTGTTGTGGGCCGAGTCAGTGGCTGGAGCCCCCGTCTCTTGTGGCCTTCATTCTCCCGCGCAAGGCTTGGCTCAGAAGGTGACCAAGGTCCTTAGCGTAGGTTCGGTGAAGTCCTCGACTAAGGTGGGTTCCCTTGAAACGTGGAGGCTCGCCAAGTTCTTGAGCTCCTCTTGCATACACTTGGTTTGAGCTCTTGTGCGTAGACCATCTTTCTTTGTGTGCATCTTGGGTGAAGGCTCGGATGCTCCTATATCAATACGCTTGGCTCGAGCCCTTGTGAGTGGACCATCTTCTCTTGTGGGCGCCTTGGATGAGACCTCGGATGCTCCCGCATCATCATTGGAGATGGCGGAGCCACCTCGGCTTCTTCCGAGTCCCTCTGAAGAGAAAAGCATGCACCCATAACCTACGGGTGACGAGAAGAGAGTTTAGTCTTTCTAAATATAGAAGTTCGCTTCCATATCAGACTAAAGAAGGCACGACTAGAACAACAGAATATCATTTTATTTGGAAATTCAGAGCCTTCGAAAATATTTCTCAGTTTCAAAGCGAGTAAACGGTTTATAAAAGTTTTGTTTCCCGTAAAACATTTTAAAACCCAACCCGGAAAAAAAAAATTCTGCTCTGATACCAGATCTGTAACACCCCCAAATATCTCCTTGAAAGCATTACCGCCAGTGACCTCAGATTCCACATCTGAAGCCACCCAAGGCTTAACCAGTTTATACAAAACATAAAACAACATTTATAATACGAAATATCATAACATTTCGTATTAAATCAAAGTCTTGGAGTTACATCCATAATCCAAAAACAACAGAAATACAGAGTAGTCTTAACATAAGACATGTTTAATACAACAAAAGTCTTTAGAAATAAATGACACAAGGGTCTTGATCGAAACGATCACCCGCCAAGGATCTTAACCTTGATAAAAACTCTTCAAAATTCCATTTGCCTCCATCGTCGTTTCTAGCCTTCATGGAACAGACGTTTATCTGATGTGCCGTATGAGACGGATGACACCAGCCAACCATGCAAGGGAATATAACCGGTTGGTTAGTCTAATGAAAGACTATGCAAGGGTAAAACAGAAAGGTTCTAAGTAGTCGTATTAGGTTAGACTCATCGCTTCTCGAATAAAAGTCGATGACGATAGTCAACCACCATACTCCTACTGAAAAATACGAAAAAGGTATGATCAAGAGAAGACTCTGAAAGATTGAGTCTTACGAAAACATATGAAGAGAAGACTCCAACGAATTGAGTCTTATCGGAAGGTATGACAATGTTTGGGAACATTATAATTCACACCAGCGTTTTAAAACTGACTTGACTATTTGGGTCCACGACCAACCTCACCGCACAATGCGAATTCAGATTTGGAAGGTGGACTTACTCTAATCGAAGTCCCGGACGAGTTTCCAAGTTGTATTTCTCGCCCTAAGGTTCATTAATTATGTGCATAACGGCACTTATCTTATTTAATTCCAAAACGTATATTCACATTATAAGCTTTTATCATAATCATCTCATCCCTCAAGATATAGAGATATATAGTCGGGAATAAATCCATAAAGGTTTGACACCGGCTAAGCGCACCTCCCCTATATTCGGATAGGGGATAGTCATGACTAGAGAAACAATGTTAGGGCTTGAACATCTATCCACCGGGTTATAAAGAAACGGCTACCTCTCAAGGTAAGCAGCGCTCCTATGAATACTCGTGCTAACTATATCTCAAGTGCACATAAAATCCACTGCTAACTATATTTCAAGTTCGCCTAAAAATCCACAACAATACTATCACGGTAATAACAGATATAATAGCGTTGTTTCTAGCAATATATACAACCTATTATAATATTCATTTTAATCGTATCATTTTAAGAAAACTGTTCCCAACGAAACCAGTAATTCATCCCAATTTAATTAACAATTAAACAATTGATAATCAATAGAAATATGGAATGATAAGCAAGAGTGAACCGCCACTTGCCTTAGATTTAGACGAAGCTCAAATACAACGGGTTTTCGGGTCCGAAACGAGGAAGAACTCGGATTTCAGATCCCTACGGAACGACCCATAACGAAACCCTAAGTTAGATTCGATAATAAAATATACGAATCTAAGGAAAGACGAACAAAATCGAAAGAACTAAGCCTCGATCGAAATCACAAAACCCTAGGCCACACCCACAATCGCCCAGGCACACCGCAGGTGCGGTGGCCCTGCCGCGGGTGCGGTCACGAGTGCAGTCGTCGGGGACGAAGACGAGATCTTACCAGGGACGACGCATTGGGGCTCGATTTGGATTGGCTTCGACTTCTAAACTCCTTGGGCCACCAAACACCACCTTGAGGGCACCTCCTCCTCCTATGGTAGCTTCGGCGAAAGCTTGCAACTCCGGCGACAATGGAACGAGAGAGAGATTTGAGAGAGAGAGCTTGGGATGCCTTCCTCCTCCAAGTCCCCTCCTTATATAGGCCAAGCAAGGAGCTCCAGCTGGCTCCTTACTTGGAAGGAGCTTTTGTGGAAGTTAACATAAAGGCTTGAAGTGAGGCTAAATTTATGAAGCAAGTCCTTAATGAAGAGCATGTTAGAGGTAGTGACATTAGCAAAAATAAGTATGTCATCAGCAAAAGTAAGAAAGGGAATACAAGTACCGTTCCGGGTTAGTTGTATCCCCACTTTTCGCTGGCGGTTCTGCGATTCTCTTGTGAGTGATCTGGAAAGGAATTCAGTTGCAAGGATAAAGATGAAGGAGGCTATTTGATCACCTTGTCGAAGCTTTGTTAAATTGGCAGAGCAATTTAGTGATTATAAAAAAATCACCCAAAAGGATTTGGACTATATATCAGTAATATAACATACAAGATCTTGATTATAAAACAAATAAGCATTAACTTAAGTCATTAAAAAATATAGCAAGGTTAAACAATGCTTTTGCATGTATACATATGTCTATGTTTGATGTGTGTATGCCTGGCTTGAGTTAATTTCTAATTCATCCATAAAATAAGTTTTCAAATACGACTTATACAAATTATGACTAAAGTATAAAACTCACGTGCATTTATACGTTATAAGACTTTGAGTTGTCATATGGTATCGTTCAAAGCCCTAAAATTACGTGAACTTGATTCTGTGGCAAACGGATACGTAGGAAATTCGATATCAAATTCAAATATATATCGGATTCAGTCACACCTAAAATTCCAACCAAGATTTGAAATAAATGTTTGCTAGAACTACGTAGACTTGATTCTGTATTAAATGGATACATATGAAATCTTATATCAAACCCAAATGGGTATCGGATTCAGTCACACCAAAATTCAAATTAAATTTCAATAAAACTTGAAACTATAACTAAAAATTTTATTTTTAGAACTACGTGAAGACTTGACGCCTTTAAGGAGCTACATAGGAGCTAGATATGAAAGTATTATATATATCGAGTACAGTCGCAAATCTCAAATCAAAACCAAGTTTAACTAAATTCATTCTATTTTAGAGCTACATACGATTTAAATGGTACGTAGGAAACTCGATACAAAGCAAATGCTCATCGAGTTCAATCACAATCTCAAAATGAAACAAAATCAAGATAAAAATATCTTACATGTAAATGATAGTCGAAGTGATTTGAGCAACCCTTCCTAGAAGGTGGGTTTAAGTCCTTTCGGTGATGCATGAAAATAACAAAAAACATGCATATGATAGTTGGTTTGATGTTTGGGCAACCCTTCCTAGAATGTGTGTTTAGACTTTGACCTCTGATGCGTGTAAATCAAACCCAAATTTTCAAAACTAAATCCAAGTTTAACGCTCTGAACTACGTAAGGTTTGATCCTTCCTAAGAAGGTACATAGGCAACCCACCATAATTCAGGTGCAACCCAAATCATAAAACAAACCTAAAAATCCCAATGTGTCTATATTATTAGAATTGTAAGGATATACAGATAAGAGTCAAACTTAAAAACTAAATAAGATGTGTTTGCGCATTGTTGTTTTCTTTTAACAATTTTTGCATAACATATATACCAGACTTTATAAGGGGTGGGTATTGTCAGGTGTGGATATAAACTATTAGTATAAATAGTCATATTGTAATGGTTGGAAGGATTATCAAAGAATAATAGCTAATTACTTTTCCTTTCCTCTCTTCCCTATCTCTCTCCCCTTCTGTACGTCACTACTATAATAAAGACGTAAGGAAGCGGTCATAAACCGCTACAATAAGTATCAAAACCACTTCATATTGTCTAATGCAGCGGTTGTCAACCGCTTCATCTGCTCGCGTTGCATTAGGTCTATTGCAGCGGTTGATGCTATCTATTGCTGCAGTCTAAAAGGAAATGGAAAACCGCTTCATTAGAGGAAGATAACCGTTACCATGTTATCTAATGAAGCGGTTATAAATTAACCCCTATGTTATCTAATGTAGCGGTTGTTGTACCTAATGCAGCGATTGTTGTACCTAATGCAGCGATTGTTGTACTTATTGTGGCAATGCTGTACCTATTGCAGCAGTTATCTTGGTCTAATGCAGCGGTCGTCTAGGTCAATTGCTGTAGATAAATGTATAATAAATGTTTAGAAATGCTAGCTTATTGTTGCGGGCTTATGATTTCTGAGTACAGATTTATATAATATATATATGATAGGATATCAATTTGATTATTTAAGTTATTATTTGTATATGTAACGATAAGGAAGATTAAAAAATTCCATAACTCATCAAACATCATTCAAACTTGAATCTTCTCCGTACATTCAACAAAATACAATGTTCAAAGCTTGCTATACAAAATACCAAGTCCATAGCTTGGTTATATCATTTACTAAAAAGAAGTAAATCAGTCAAACCTATACCACTAATGCACATTTTCTTGTTCCAATAATCTTATTTTGATAATCAGGAAGACATACATACCAATACAAACCAAAGAACAATCAGTTCTTCACCCATCCAGTTGGCCGAATATCAAGAGCAGAAGTGAGATCTAGAGCGTGTTTTGGACTAGAAGCTTCATGTTCCTCAATTGCATCAAAACAAACACGAAAAATAAGTTTCGGATTATCGAGCATTAATGTCTTAAATGAATTTGTTCATGTGACAATAAAATGTTCAACCTTCACGAAATCAAGTGGAATGATAGGAACACCAAAAGACAGGAGAGGCGTATCATAAGCAAATGAGGCATCTATGGGAGCAAAAACTAGTTCAACAAAAGTGTCAAATGCATTTTTGTCTAGCCCACAACATAGCTGCTTACACATATAGAAAAGCAAACACGAAAGTATGAGAATATGAAAAGTCTTTATGCTACGAAATATTGACCAAAATGATAGAAAACTCTTTGTTGAACTAGTTTTTGCTTACATTTCTCATTTGAATTTTTAACAATTAGATCTTTCCGAAACATACTCCTTGTGAATTTTGATTGTTAAAAATTCAAATGAGAAATGTAAGCAAGGATTATGATGGAAAACTCTTTAGCAATTGTGTAGGATCGTAGATGTTAGTAATCAAAGGGAACTGGACTTCAAGGAAGTTCAGTTCCTTAGCAGCGGAATAAGTAACAAATAGATTCAAGACAAGTTCCTTAGAGTGGGAACCTTTGATGAAGTGTGCTCAGAGGAACATGATTGAGATTGTTTTTTCTCTGAGGGAGCCAGCGGCGGAGCGGACTTGGTTGGTTCCTCCACCGTCTTAGCCTTAGAAGGAGAAGCTGCCTGAGACGTGGAGGAGGCAACCTTCTTCTTTCGGAACTCGGCGAGCATGGTGAGTTCTTCAACAGACAAGAATTTGGGAGATATTTGATTGGCCATGAGAACAGATGTCGAGCAAACCAGATATGAAAGTTGAGAGCTTTTTTAGAGAGGAGCGAAGAGCACTTGGAAAGCAAAGAGAGAGGAAGGCGGTGTTGAGTAGTGTTTCTTCCTTTCCCTTTTATAATTGAAGTGCAAATTCTAATCAAAAGAGCTGTTGCCAAATCTTCACAAATAAGGGAAATGCAGTCACAACGGTCACAATAGCTTATGCATTTAAGGAAACTCAACATCCCATCAGAAATCATTACCAAAAATATCGCCAAAATTGGATCGGAATCAGTCATTAATCACATATCTCCAACGGCTAGATTTGCAGAAACAGACCTCAGGAAACAGTGAGATTTCAACAGATTTGAATTTCGGCCATTGAGAGTCATTCCCAATTCCTTTCCTCAATTTTTGACACGGAGTAGAATAGATATGGGTACATTTATGTAGGGAACCAAGCAACACTCAAGAAATAGTACATACCCATATCAATAAAAATTAGGTTGGCAATTTTGACACCACAAAGATAATTCCCAGTTGTGGACTAAAGAGGGTTCATAGGGAATTAAACAATGCAGTCAGGCTTAGGACGGTTTAGTAGTCAATTATCATTTCGACTTGAAATGACGGTTAAAATAGATCAAATCGACTACTTTTGAGGCCAACAAAGAGATGCAATCAAGGTTCAATCATATCATAAAATCATGAGATCATGTAAGAATATTAAGATCATGCTTTAGAACAAGTATTACAGGACATGCGAGGCCATCACAAGATCAAATATCATCAATATTTTCAAAGAATCATAGAAAAGATCAAATCTAGTCAAAGAGAGGGAACTAATGAGAGCAACCACTAGTTTAGGGAAATCATGCCCAGAAGTAACCTTAGGGTCTCAAACGGTTCCCGATTTAATGCTTTGGTGAATATATCGGCAATTTGATCCTCTGTCCTACAGTGTTCTAGCAGAATGTTCCCTTTTCCAACATGATCACGCAAGAAATCATGCTTAATATTTATATGCTTGGTCCTAGAGTGATGCATATGATTCTTTCAAATGTTGATGGCACTAGTGTTATCACAATTAATCTTAAGGGGACCAAAAGGCATACCAAAGTCGAAAAGTTATTGCTTGAGCCATAGTAGTTGGGAACAGCAAGCGGCATCTGCAATGTGATCAGCTTCAGTGGTGGAGAGAGCAACGGAGTTTTGCTTCTTAGAACCCCATGAGACTAAGCATGGTCCAAGGAACTGTGCCATTCCAGAAATGCTCTTCCTATCGACTAGGTAACCCGCATAGTCAGCATCTGTATACCCAAGAAGATCAAAGTGGCAATGCTTGGGATACCAGAAACAAAGATCGTCAGTTCCCTTGAGATAGCGAAAGATGCGCTTCAGTTCGGATAAGTGCGATTCCCTTGGATCTGATTGAAACCTGACACACAAGCAAACATAAAATACAAAATTTGGTCTACTAGCAGTGAGATACATCAAAGAACCGATCATGCCACGATAGAGCTTTTCTTCCGCTTTTTGTCCTAATTGGTCGGCGGTGAGACGAGTAGCCGGGGAAATGGGAGTCGAGATGGCTTTACTGGAATCCATTTTGAACTTCTTCAGGAGTTCCTTAAGATATTTCTATTGATGAATTGGAATGCCATCATCCTTCTGAGTGACTTGCAGTCCCAAAAAGAAGGATAGTTCCCCAATCATACTCATTTCAAACTCGCTGCTCATTAGATTTAGAACTTTTCTACAAGAGTCAAGTTAGTGGAACCAAAAATAATATCATCAACATAAACTTGGACCATAAGAATCTCACCTTTTGCTTCAAGGATGAAGAGAGTTTTGTCGATCACACCATGTCGATAGCCATTTGCTAATAGGAACTGGGCGAGGCGATCATACCAAGCTCGAGGAGCTTGTTTAAGACCATAGAGAGCCTTGTCCAAGAAATATACATGGTCAAGGTGATCATCATCTTCGAATCCTGGAGGTTGCTTGACATAAACTTCTTCTTAAAGAATGCCATTGAGAAAGGCAGTCTTCACATCCATCTGATAAATCTTAAAACCTTTGTATGAAGCATAAGCAATAAGCAACCGAATAGCCTCCAATCTTGCCACAGGGGCAAATGTCTCATCATAATCAATTCCTTCTTGTTGATTGTAGCCTTGAGCCACCAATCGAGCCTTGTTCCTAGTCACTGCACCTGAATCATCCAGCTTGTTGCAAAACACCCATCTGATTCCTATGATGTGTCTATTCTATGGGCGAGGAACTAGTCTCCACACTTTGTTCCTCTTGCACGGCTTGAATCCATTCAGCATCTTTCAGAGCCTCAATGATGTTCGTCGGTTCTATAAGAGACATAAATGCATTGAAAGCACAATAAGTCATATCTTCAAAGCCATACTTGACCGGATGGTTGACAGTCTTTTTGTCTCTGTTTTGAATGATAAGGTCAGTTCCAGGAGCATCAACATCTTCTGATGCGTGAGGATCGGGATGCAGCCTTCGGTGCGAGGGAGTCCACAAGAGCCAAAGGAAATGGCGAGACAACACCAACCGACAAGGAACCTTGGCGCCGGCGAGAGAGATTTTGAGGGTAACTTTGGGCGCTCCTTAGGTCGATTCTTTGGGCGATCTTGGAGTGAACCAAAAGAGGATTGGGTGGAGAGTGAGAGGGCGGAGAGATCGGTCTCAAGTCGAGAGGATATGGACTTGCAAGAGTCGGATATGACACACCTCTTCTTGCAAGAACTAGTGAAGGATTTGCCTTGGATATTACCCACCAAAGGAGATCCTTGCACAGAGGTTGATACCACTCACAACCTGTATTTTGTAGCTACTAAAAGAGAGAATCAAACACAGAAATTCTGCAGAAAAACCATTGATAAAAACGAGAGAGAAATAAGGGTTTTGCTCAAGTTTTTGCATCCCAAAACAAGGGCCGGCTACAACCTATTTATACCCGAACCTTAATGCTGGAATTCAACCATAATATAGTCAAGACTAAGGTAGAAAATGTCATGAAGACCAACACAAAAATCGACAATAAATGCCCCTTCAAAACAAGCCCCACACGGCTAAGGAATCCTTGCGCCTAGCCCGGTTGTTGCACCAAGGCACACATGGCCTTCTCTTCCATATGGCTCGGTGCTCCCATGGTCATCAGGCCAGCCTGGAGTCCCTCTTGCAATGCTCGAGCCCGAGCTCGAGTGATCCATCCCGGAAAGACCCGAGCGCCGGCCTCCCTTGCGCCAACAATAGGTGTGCGGCACTTCCTTGCTTCAACTCCAGTTTCATAGGCGTTCTTGTACCCAATGTCTCCTAGAGGACCAGTGGAGTCATCCCCCAAAATATGGCTCAGAGAGTTGTGAGAATTGTCGGGCCAATTTCCATGCCCTAGCTCGGATGCACTAGGCGCGGCAGCGACGGTGCTTGAGTCACCATGGCTTGAATGGATTGAGTCTTGCTCGAGATGCGACGTAGTCACATCATCCTCCCCTTCTTGAAAAGGATTCGCCCACGAATCTTGATCCTGAAACTCATCATCATTGTCAAGAAAGAAAGGTGCAAGGTCGGATACGTTGAATACCTCATGAACGCCATAGCTTGGTGGTAACTCGATCTTGTATGCATTATCATTGATTCGCTCCAAAACCTGAAAATGACCATCACCCCTTGGCTTGAGTTTGGAGTTCCGAAGTGACGGAAAACGCTCCTTCCTCAAGTGCACCCATACGAGGTCGTCGGGCTAAAAAATGACCTCCTTACGCCCTTTGTTAGCTTGACGCATGTATTGCATTGTGCGCCTCTCCAATTGAAGGCGTGTATCCTCGTGAAGCTTCTTGATCCTAGCAGGATGATCAAGTCCTTCACGGCTTTCTCGGTCCTTAGTTGCATAAGGCATCAAGTCAAGTGGTGTAATGGGGTTGCGCCCATATACCACCTCAAAAGGAGTCTTTTTGGTGGCCGAATGCACCGAGCGGTTGTATGCAAATTCTATGAAGGCTAGGCACTCTTCCCACCTGCGCAAGTTAGTAGACAAAAGAGAGCGCAAAAGAGAACCAAGGGTACGATTCACTACCTCGGTTTGTCCATCCATTTGTGGATGACAAGTGGTGGAGAAGAGCAACTTTGTGCCCAACTTAGCCCAAAGCGTCTTCCAAAAATAGCTCAAGAATTTGACATCACGATCTGAAACAATTGACATAGGGACTCCATGCAATCTCACAATATTATCAAAGAAAAGACTAGCTACATGAGATGCATCATCAGTTTTGTGGCATGCGATAAAATGAGCCATTTTCAAGAACCGATCTACCACAACATATATGGAGTCCCTCCCCCTCTTAGATCGAGGTAATCCCAACACAAAATCCATGGAAATGTCTCCCCAAGGAACTTGTGGAATAGGAAGGGGAGTGTACAAACCATGCGGTTGTACCCTAGACTTGGCACGTAAACAAGTCACACATGAAGCACAAAATTTCTCAACGGACTTAAGCATGCGTGGCCAATAGAAATGCTCCCTAAGTACATGCAAAGTTTTCATTACCCCAAAGTGTCCCATGAGACCACCACCGTGGGCCTCTTGCACTAGCAAATGCCGAATAGATCCCTTAGGCACACACAATCTAGGACCCTTAAACAAAAATCCATCATGCAAACCAAATGAACCCAGGTAATCTAAAGTAACGAAAGGCGTAGGAAGAAAACAGTAAAGCAGAACATAGGTGAACAGTAATACAAAGATTTACAGTGTGAATAGTAATGAACAGTGACTTATGAACAGTAACATATAAATAGTGAAAAACTAAGAACAATGAATAGTAAATGAAATAGTAACTATTCTGAAAAACATGAAAAACTAAAAACAAGAAGAGAAATATGAACAAAAACTGGGACTTTTATAAAATCATAAGTAAAAACTTACAAGGACTATTATTGTAACATGAAACGATTTCCAAAAGCTTCAAGGAGCTCCAGAGGAAGGCTTCTAAGCTTAGATATTGTAAGAGTTTCTCAACACATGAGAGTCTGAAATCGGATGCCTCAAAACAACTGAGGGCTTTCCCTTTTATAGAGAGGGGGGAGAGTCTGAGTTTTCTTGTCCGTACCAATTTTTGGTACTATTTCTTCACGGGTGGAGTCTCCTGTTGTGAGTGGAGTACTGCGTTGGTCTTTTGTCTTCTTGTCTTGAGTGGAGTGCTGAGCTGGTCTTTTGTCTTCTTGTCTTGAGTGGAGTGCTGAGTGGGTCTTTTGTCTTCAACTGCAAGTGGATCTTTCTCATCCTTTGCAGAAGGTGGAGCCTTTTAACTTGTTGGACTTTTGTTTGCTGCATTATGGTGGGCTTGTTCTTCTTTCCTTGTTTTTGTAATGGGCCTTTAATCTGTTGTGTCTTGATGGGCCTATTAATTGGACCGGAGTGCTGAGCGAGTCAGTGGGCCTTTCTTCTTGGTCTCTTCTTGTAGTGGGTCTCTGAGCCTTTTATTTCGTTGGGCTCTTCTTCCTTCTTGATGATAGGCTTTTGTCTTTGGGCCTATTGTCTTGTGCTGCCTGGTGGGCCTATTGTTTGTGAGATCTTCTTCTTGGGTCTTTTATCAAAGTAACGAGATAGTCAAAGGAGATAATCTAAAAACAGGCTAGATTACCCCCGAAAGGAAAACATAAAATGAAAACATAAGAACTCTCTTTACTATTTTCACTCTTTTTTCTTTCACTCTTTTTTCTTTCGCTCTTTTTTTTTCTTTCGCTTTTTTTTCTTTCACTCTTTTTTCTTTCGCTCTTTTTTCTTTCTCTTGTTTTTGTTTACAAAGTATAAGGATCTTGTGCGAACTGATTTTGGAAGACCCTATAAGTCTCTATGGGTGTTTGGAATGCAAATGTCATCCCAGTGTTCAGAGTCTAGCATGTCTTCATAATTTTTTCGCTCCTCTTCTAGTGAGATGAAGTCTTTTATACGAATGAATTGGCCATCACCACTGAACGGTAGCCAAATTCTCCAATCATCTGAAACCCAGATTTGCGTGTAGTGTCCTTCTGCAATTAGTCTTTTATCTCTCCATCCTCCGTCGAAGTACCTATTGTTGTAGAAGTAGTCAAGGTTCTGGTGGCGTCTAAAGAGCCTACGATCTTCAATTATTGTGAAGTCGGAGGGCTGAAAGCCAATCCAAAGTCTCAAGTCTTCTTCCTTAAAGATACCGTGGGAAAAGTAGATAAACTTTTTTGAAGGGATGACTATGAAGTTAGTCACCCTGGGGAGAGTTGCTTGAATGTAAGCAACTGTTGGGCCAATTCTTGCCATGTTACTTGCTATGAGGTAGAATTTTTCACCAAAAGCACGCATGGTATTTTCAAGCCTCCCTTCTTTGTCAGGACGGAAACTGATGTTGTGGATCATACCCAAATGGAAGTATTTTAGGATGAGGTCACGTGGCATGGTACAGGTGTTGAGGAAGAGTAGAATTTTAAGTAGTCCTTGCTCCTGGATTTTTGGGCCACTGCTTAGAGGTCTGAGGGTTGGGAATTGCCGGACAGTAATTCCCTGGAAGTACCATCCTGGTTCTCTGAAATACATTTTTTTGAGGTCTTGTTGAGCTTGTAGTAGGTATGCATGATGGCTATCCTCCAATTTTTGGAGGAGAACATCTTTCCCTTGGGGCCAAGCATCAAGAAGTGGTGTTAACGCTTCTTGTGCTGGTGTGTCGAGGAGACGAGCTTGGAGATTCTTCCAACGTCTACCTGTAGCAATGGTTAGTTGTTCATTCAATTCTTTTTCCCTTTTTTCCTTTTCTCTTATCACATTTCAATTTTCATGGAAGTGGATACTGAGTGTATTTAAATATCGTAACTTTTTTCTAGCTGCATGAGGCATAGTGGGAAGCCTCCAAAGATTATCCAGCAAACCCAATTGTTCTGTGGAGAGCAAAAGCCCCTGTAGGGGTCTGAATTTACTGTTGGCTGTGGTTTGGGAGGAAGGTAAAGGTATAACCTTTTCCTTTCCTTTGTTGGAGGGAGATCTCATGTTTAGAACCTGAAAATGAAACAAGTCAGAAATCTCTGTTTGTCTGTAACTTTGTAAGGATAGTAGGGGTTTAAAGTCTCGAGTTCTTTTGTAATCAGATTTAAGGTTCTGCTAATGAAAGCAGACTGTATGGTAGATATGTCATTATGTTCAACTGCAGAAATGAACTCAAAACTAAGCCTTTTCCCCAAGACAACAGTATGTAAACCAGTTCTATCAACTGTAAATGGACAAATTTGTGTTAGAAAATGTGTACCTAGGATTATTTGCTGATTTAAGCCTTTTATAAGTATGAAAGAATTGTTGAAACAATATTTTTCATTACAAATTGAGGCTTTAGGGATCTTGTAACTGAGGTTCATACGACTACCACTAGCATCAAGGATTTTTTCATGACTCTTGTGGTAATATTTTGAAGGAATTAGACCTTCACAAATACAGTTTAGATCTGCTCCACTGTCTATGAGAGCAACTGTAGAAAGAATGAAATCTTCTATTTTTATGGTAATATGAACATACCATTTTTGAAAGTTGATCTTGTTTATAGCCGCAATAAAAGAATCTTCAATGAGGGGAGATTCTTCTTCTTTTTGTTGAGAACGGGGGCTGGAGTAAGGATTTTTAGAAAATTCTAGATGAGCTATTCTAGCTTCAAGTTCAAGATCTTTGGTCTCATTTAATAATAACTGTCTGTTAAGGGATCCTATGTCTTTTTTGATTTTATTGACTTCAGTTTGAAGTTCTTTCAAAGTAATGGATGAAAATATCTTAGTAGGAGATATTTTATTAATAATTTTGGAGATACTGAAAGACTCTTCGAGTAGGGGTTGTTGTTGTTCTTTAAATATTAGTTCTTTTAGTTTCATGAAGTATTCTCGTTTTATTTGAGGATCTTCAAGGGTATCAATAAGCTCTAAAAGGGTCTCTTTTTCATCACTTTTGGTGATAACGTTGCAAAATTGGGTTGTTCCTGAATTCTCAGTTTCTGAAGTATCAGGGACAAAAAACTCATTCTCGGAATCTTCTAAAAGGATTTTGGTGAGTTTATCCTTTAGGGTACTGTCATCTTGACATATTTCACTGATCTTTTGTTTAAGGTTGCAACAGTCTGCCTTATGGCCTGGTTTTCCACATTTATAACAGATAAACTTTTTATCAGTCTTTCTAGGTTGAAAATTTCTTTTAGGTGGATAATTAGGTCTTTCATAATTTTTATTAGGTTCAGATCTTTTGTGTTTGTTTTTATAAACTTTTTTATCTCTATTAGAAGAGGGTTCTCTTTTGGTAAGACCAAAAGCCTCACAAAAGTTACCTAGTTCTTTTCTTCTGGAACCTTTTTCTCTACCATATTTGGCTTGTATTTTTAATTCAGAGCAAAGGGTTAATCCTTCTTTTTTGACAAAAGTTGTTAGCTGACCATAGGTCATGTCTTTCCATGGAATATCTTCTGTTTGGATTTCGTCTTTAATTTTCTGAATAATTCTACTAGCAAATAAATTTGGAAGACCAGTAACAAAACGTTCCTTCCAATAACCCTTATTGCAATCATTCCTTTTATAGACGTAAGTTAGGAAAACGTCTTTATACCATCTATAGTCACTAAGGGTTCTGCATCTAAGATTGGAAAGAATTTCTCTATTGCCTTGGATCTCCTCTCTGGGATTGCCTATGAAGTGCATACTTATGGTATAAATAAGTTGGTGGACCGGTTCTGGTTCTCCATCATCATTAGTAAATTCAAGAATCTCATCTCTTTGAAAGGAGGATAAGGCATTATCCCACCAATTTCTAAGCTGGCCTGTGAATCTAGTGGTTAATAGTGAGAAGCAAGTTTTGGGATCTTTTCTACTAATAGTAAAGGCGATATTAGCCATACCCATTTCTTGTAAGGTGTTGAGTATTTCATGTTCAGATTTTCCATCTATATTCCATTCATAGATAGATTGACCATTATAATCTATGGATCTGAACTTAGATCTTTCTTCATATTGTAGGTCAGGAGGAGAAGGTCTAGGATAGAAGTTTCTGGTGTCAGTATTTCTAAATATTTTTCTGTGTGCCTGAGGTCTATCATGGTTGTTTCTTATCCTATTAATAGTAAGGGGACTTTCTTCAAAGCAGGTTTGTAGGGTTTCTATAGCTTTTTTATCGAAAGGACTATTTTCTATTTCAGAATTGTCAGAAGAACTGCTTTCTCTTTCAGAATTGATAGAGGAACTGCTGGAACTATTGTTGCATTCTTCGATACAACTAATCGAAACATTTTTTAATTTTTGATCGATTAATTCCATGAGACTAATAGAAGGATTAAGAGAAGTGTTATTGACAGTTTCTTTTCTTATTCCCTGAATTTGAAAATGAGGTCTAGAAATGTCTTTTGGGAATTTGATAGTTTCAGTGCTGATTTTATCATGTATTAGTTCAACTTGTTCTGCTATAGTGTGGAGGATTTGGTTGGAATAGTTGTGTTGTTGATGTATTTTCTTAACATCTTCTAAGGTAGCAGGACTGTTATCTGAAGTACCAATTCTTGGATTTTTAAAAGGTTCAGCAGGGACTTCCCCATCTTTTGTAATAATTTTTATTCCTTGTAAATGAGGATGAACACTTTGTGTAGATCCTGAGGGTAAAAGATTCCAGGTCTTTGTTAACCTTGTTTGGACATCTATGGACTTTTGTTCTAAAGGGTTTTCTATTCCCTGAATCTTAAGGTAATTAGGAAACCATATGAAGAACAATATATTGATCCTATATTTTTCCATGTCGGAATACCATAGTTCTCTTATTTTATCTCTGATTGTTTTGTCTATTTTCATGAACCAAACTTTCTTGATTCTGTTTTCAATGGAATCAAAGTCTCTTCTTAGATAATCTTTGTCTATTGTAAACTCTATTTTTGTGATAACATTTATGGAGGAGTATCTTTCCATATCACTCTGAGTAGGTGAAGAGGGAAAAGATTCATCTCTATTTTGTTCAATAACAGGGTTAGGAATGTGACTACTAAATTCAACCTTAACAGAATGGTCTCTAGCAGTATAGAGGGACTCTGAAAAAGAGTTTCTTGCAGGGAAAGGATGGGGATTTCTAGGTATAGGTCTAAAAGATCTAGTGGAATGGAATCTTATAAGGACCCTACCATCACCAATTTCTTATATCTGGGAAATTTCTGTTTTTTCAAGATCATCTGAAGGACAATCATGTTTTAGTTCCAGAGCTTCTGGTATAGTAATATCTTCCCATTTTATCAGTTTGGGAGTGAAAGTTGTAGATCTCTCGGCTTCTAATTGAAGAAGGATAGTTTCTCCTCTAGGGACATGAGGAACTATACACTTACGATCTGTGCATGAACTTAGGACTCTGTAATGGAGTCTGTAGATAATGACAAAGTTTTTAGAAAGGTTTTTGAACCCCTTTTTAAGGAGCTTAATATCAAGAGTAAGGGTACTACTGATTCTAGGGTCTGTCATATCAACTGTAAAATTTGGAGAACAGTTGAATAAGATTGGGCCATTACAGATATCGGTTTGAATAACAACAATTAATGAGTCTTTGTAAGAAAGTAGTTTGTCGTCTCTAAGGGCAATAAAGACTGGGGTGTGTATGCCTAATCTGGTTAAAGGTTTAAGAGCAACTTGAATTAGGCCTATGTGGATATATCTGTAGTTATTTTTTAGATATTCATCAATAGCTATGGAGGATAATAATTGAAGAGTCAACTGTTCATAAGTCACTGTTCATTACTATTCACACTGTAAATCTTTGTATTATTGTTCACCTATGTTCTGCTTTACTGTCTTCTTCTTACGCCTTTCCTTACTTTAGATTACCTGGGTTCATTGAAAGGCGTAGGAAGAAGACAGTAAAGCAGAACATAGGTGAACAGTAATACAAAAATTTACTGCATGAATAGTAATGAATAGTGACTTATGAACAGTAACATATAAATAGTGAAAAACTAAGAACAATGAATAGTAAATGAAATAGTAACTATTCTGAAAAATATGAAAAACTAAAAAAAGGAAGAGAAATATGAAAAAAAACTGGGACTTTTATAAAATCATAAGTAAAAAACTTACAAGGACTATTGTTGTAACATGAAACGATTTCCAAAAGCTTAAAGGAGCTCCAGAGGAAGGCTTTTAAGCTTAAGATATTGTGTGAGTTTCTCAACACATGAGAGTCTGAAATCGGATGCCCAAAATAACTGAGGGCTTTGCCTTTTATAGAGAGGGGGGAGAGTCTGAGATTCTTTGTCCGTACCAATTTTTGGTAATATTTCTTCACGGGTGGAGTCTCCTGTTGTGAGTGAAGCACTGCGCTGGTCTTTTGTCTTCTTGTCTTGGGTGGAGTGCTGAGCTGGTCTTTTGTCTTCAACTGCAAGTGGATCTATCTTATCCTTCACAGAAGGTGGAGTCTTTTAATTTGTTGGACTTTTGTTTGCTGCAATATGGTGGGCCTGTTATTCTGATGGGCCTGTTCTTCTTTCCTTGTTTTTGTAATGGGCCTTTTATTTGTTTTGTCTTGATGGGCCTGTAATTTGTGCCGGAGTGCTGAGCTAGTCAATATGCCTTTCTTCTTGTAAATAGGTATCTGAGCCTTTTGTTTTGTTGGACTCTTCTTCCTTCTTGATGATACGCCTTTTGTCTATGGGCCTATTGTCTTGTGCTGCCTGATGGGCCTATTGTGAGATCTACTTCTTGGGTCTTTTATCAAAGTAACAAGATGTTTAAAGGAGATAATCTAAAAACAGGTTAGATTACCCCTTGAAAGGAAAACATAAAATGAAAACATACGAGCTTTCTATTTTTCTATTTTTTTTTTCTTTCTTTTTCTTTTTTTTTCTTTCTTTTTCTTTTTTCTTACTTTTCTTTATTGAACAAAAGACAATAATGTTTACATAGCATATGGGTCTTGTGCGAATTGTTTTGGATCATCCGTTGGAGAAGGCGGTGGAGTGGCGTCTAGGTCTTCACAACTGTTAGTAACACTTTGCTTTTCTTGAGCCAGATACTTTTGAAAGGCTTGAAAGGCTTCCCATTGTTTCAGTTGTTCAAGCTGGTCTTTTGAAAGGGTAGGAGAAGGGTTCTTTTGTGGAGAAGGGTTCTTTTGTGGAGGAGGAGTAGGAGCTGAAGTAGTGGCTTTGACTGTTGTATCATTAATTGACAGTCTCTGGCCTTTCTGCTGGAAAAACAGTTCTACTTTTGCAACTGTTATAGTGGAAATAATAAACTTTTCCCACCAACGGACTTTGAAACGGCGACAAAGTGTAAGGGGATAGCTTTGTGGTTGAATTTGTAGGGTCTCATAAATCCGGCAAAAGATCCATGCAATACCAAAATCTCTCATGGACAAAATCTTTTGTCTCTGAGGTTTTTCCCTGTAGGAATTCTCTTGTGAGAAAGTCTGGTAAAGAGTTGTTTTTTCCTTTTATAAATTCTATTTTGAAGTCGAAAACTGAAACAATAGCTTGCCATCTAGCAAAAATCTGTTTTGAAACAAGATTTTGAACATCTTTTTGCAGAATTTCTTTGGATGATTGACAGTGCTATAGTTCTTTTAACAGTGCTATAGTTCTTTTGTGGTCCAGACCAAACACCAGAGTAGTATCTAACAAGGGTTTCTTTAGTTTGGTTAGGTAGTCTTTGTTTGAGAATACCGCCAAAGCCTAATTCTGAGGCGTCTGTTTCAACTATCATAAAAGCAGAGGGGGTGAGGAATACTAGCACAGGGTAAGGTTTTGACTTTCTCTTTGAGAAGTTGGATAACCTTGGTATGCTCAGTAGTCCAAGGAGGTGGATTTTTCCTGAGTCTTTGAAACAGAGGGGCACAGACTTGCCTGAGGTTAGGGAAGAAATCAGAGATATAATTTAGACATCCAAGGAACCTTTGTAGTTGGTTTTTGTCTCTTATTTCATCTGGGAATTTGTTAGTAAACTCTATGCTTCTGTTTATAGGTTTGAATGTTTGGTTGAAGATGTTATGACCCAAGAACCTTATCTGTGTTTGGAATAATTTTATTTTTGAGGCCGAGACAGCCATCCCATTTTTTTCTATTATGTATAAAAAAGTATTAAGGTATTTGAAATGTTCTTCTATGATATTAGAAAAGACAAGAACATCATCAATATAGACTATTGTGAAACTAGAGTAAGGTTTGAAGATATCATTCATGATTTTTTGGAATTCTGAAGGAGCATTTTTTAGGCCAAAAGGCATAACATTCCATTCGTAATGTCCAAAAGGAACTGCGAAGGTTGTTTTATACCTATCTTTATTTTCTATTTGGATTTGCCAGAATCCGCTTTTCATATCAAATTTTGAGTAGATCTTAGAATCAGAAAGTCTATTGAGGAGATCTCTTTTATTAGGAATAGGGTATCTAATCCATTGTAAAGCTTTATTTAAAGGCTTGTAGTTAATCACAAGTCTGGGGATTCCTCTTTCTTTTTCGGCTTGCTTATTAACATAGAAAGCTGCACAACTCCAGGGAGACTTGGAAGGTCTTATAAGTTGTTTTTTTAGGAGGGAGTCTATTTCTTGTTTGCAGAATTGTAGGAGTTCTTGATTCATTTGGATGGGTCTAGCTTTGGTGGGAATGTCTATTTCTTTGAAATCTTTTTCATAGGGGAGAGACACCAGATGCTTCTTTCTGTCCCAGAAAGCTGTGGGAGATTCAGAGCAGACCCGTTTTTTGAATAATTCTTCCAGGATGAGGATCTGTTTTTGTAAACTAGGGTTTCTAAGTTTTTCTTCTATTTTAAGGTGTGCTATTTCCGTGACAAGGGAATGGATGAAGGATCTTTTCTTAGTTATAAGATTCATGCTTTTGTTTATGGAAGAGGACTGTATAGAAGATATGTTTTTATGTATGACAGGAGAAATGAACTCAAAACTTAAATTTTTTCCTATAACAATAGTATGTATGCCATAAACATCTAATGTAAAAGGATATATCTGTGTTAGGAAGGGTGTTCCTAGGATTATTTCCTGATTTAAGTCTTTTATTAGTATGAAGGAATTGTTAAAACAATATTTGTCATTACAAATAGAAGCTTTAGGAATCTTGTATCTAAGGTTCATTCTACTACCACTAGCATCAAGGATCTTTTCATGACTTTTATGGTAATATTTTGAAGGAATTAGGCCTTCACAAATACAGTTTAGATCTGCTCCACTGTCTATGAGAGCGACTATAGAAAGGACAAAGTCTTTTATTTTTATGGTAATATTAACATATCATTTCTGAAGGTTGACCTTGTTTATAGAAGAGATAAGGGTTTGTTTAGTAAGGAGAGTTTCATTATCTTCTTGTTGTAACTTGGAATTATTGTTAAGGGTTAACAATGTCTTTTTTGAGTCTATTAACTTCAGTTTGTAGATCTTTTATAGTGATGGAGGAGAATGTTTTAGCAGGGGAATTCTTATTGGTAATTTTGGAAATACTAAAAGGTTCTTCAAATTTTATTTGAGGATCTTTGGGTGTATTAATAAGTTCTACGAGGGTCTCTTTTTCATTACTTTTGGTGATGACATTACAGAAATGGGTTGTTCTTGATTCATCAGAGTCTGAAGAATTAAGGACATGAATATTTTCCTTAGGGTTTCTAAAAAGGACTTTTGTAGGTCTATTTTTTAGAGTATTGTTATTACGACAAATTCTCTTGAACTCTATATCTGTTTTCCTAGATTGAAATCTTCTTATAGGTGGGTAATTAGATCTATCAAACCTATTTTCAGGATTAGGATTTTGTTTATTTTCATTAAGAGGAGGTTTTAATTTGTCGAGGTAAAAAGCCTTAGAGGAGTTATCTAATTTTTTCTTATCAGGAGGGTCATATTTCTTTTTAGAATCCTCAAGGCAATTACTAGAATCAGTATTGGTCTTATTGTTACGTTTTCAACATAGTTTAAGGACACAGTTCTTTTCTTAAAATTAATTAATTTCATGACACTGAGAGAAGGGTTTAAAGGGGTACTTTTAAGAGTTTCATTTTTTATTTTCTGAATTTGGAAAAGAGGTCTAGATATGTCTTGATTAATTTTGATAGTTTCAGTAATGATTTTATCCTGTATATTCTTAACATCTTCAAAAGTTGCAAGACTCTTGTTAGAAATAATGACCATAGTATTCTTAAAGGGTTTAGTAGGAACATCTTTATTTTTAGTAATAATTTCTAGTAAAGGAGGATGAACACTTTGTGTAGATCCTGAAGGTAAAAGATTCCAAATCTTAGTTAACTTAGTTTGGATTTCTATGGACTTTTGTTCTAAAGGGTTTTCTATTCCCTGAATCTTAAGGTAATTAGGAAACCATATGAAGAACAAAATATTGATCTCATATTTTTCCATATCAGAGTACCATAATTCTCTTATTTTATCTCTGACTATTTTGTCTATTTTCATGAACCAAACTTTCTTGATTCTGTTTTCAATGCAATCAAAGTCTCTTCTTAGATAATCTTTATCTATTGTGAAAACTGTTTTTGTGAAAAAATTATTAGAAGATAATAATTAAAGAGTTAGTTGTTCTTTGTTTAGACTGAGTGTTTATTCATGCCTCTTTACACTAAGAGTTGTTTTAAAGTCTGCCCAACCTATTCTGTAAATAGATTGTAAAGACTGTTGTGGTATGTTCCAATCATTATTATTTTCTTCGTACAGATTTTCATTACTATGGACGACTGGGGTGCTAGATGAACTAGAACTTCTATGCAGCATACGCCTAAATTGTAGAGCCATAATTAGTTACATTTTAGGAACTATTTATCTTAATCGTATATTTTATTGTTACTAAATGGCGTGAGACCATCGACCTGGAACACCCTGGGACTTCCTCGTCAAGCGGGCTTACCAACGGATTTACGACTAAAACCAAACACGCACAGTCTAGTAACAATAAAAAGTCTGACCTTGGTAAACAGTAACTAAAGGCGTAAATAACTATAATACTACAATCGGGGCGAAAATGTTGCCTAGTGGTTCTGATACCAAATGAACCCAGGTAATCTAAAGTAAGGAAATGCGTAGGAAGAAGACAGTAAAGCAGAACATAGGTGAACAGTAATACAAAGATTTACATCGTGAATAGTAATGAACAGTGACTTATGAACGGTAACATATAAATAGTGAAAAACTAAGAACAATGAATATTAAATGAAATAGTAACTATTCTGAAAAACATGAAAAACTAAAAACAGGAAGAGAAATATGAACAAAAACTGAGACTTTTATAAAATCATAAGTAAAAAACTTACAAGGACTATTGTTGTAACATGAAATGATTTCCAAAAGCTTGAAGGAGCTCCAGAGGAAGGCTTCTAAGCTTAAGATATTGTGTGAGTTTCTCAACACATGAGAGTCTGAAATCGGATGCCTCAAAACAACTGAGGGCTTTGCCTTTTATAGAGAGGGGGGAGAGTCTGAGTTTCTTTGTCCGTACCAATTTTTTGGTACTATTTCTTCACGGGTGGAGTGAAAATATCTTAGCAGGTGACTTTTTATTAATAATTTTGGATATGCTAAAAGGTTCTTCAAGTAGGGATTGTTGTTCTTTAAATATTAGTTCTTTTAGCTTCATGAAGTATTCTCGTTTTATTTGAGGATCTTCAAGGGTATCGATAAGCTCTAAAAGGGCCTCTCTTTCATCACTTTTGGTGATAACATTGCAGAATTGGGTTGTTCCTGAATTCTCAATTTCTGAAGTATCAGGGACATAAAATTCATTCTCAGAATCCTCCAAAAGGATTTTAGTGAGTCTATCTTTTAGGGTACTGTCATCCTGACAGATTTCATTGATCTTTTGTTTGAGACTACAATTGTCTGCCTTATGGCCTGGTTTTCCGCATTTAAAATAGATAATCTTTTTATTAGTCTGTCTTGATTGGAATCTCCTTTTGGGTGGGTAACTAGGTTTTTCATATTTGTTATCGAACTTTCTGTGCTTATTTTTATGACTCTTTTTATCTCTATAAGAAGGGGGTTTAATTTTGGCAAGGCCAAAAGCTTCACAGAAGTTACCTAGTTCTTTTCTCCTAGATCCTTTTTCTCTACCATATTTGGCCTGAATTTTCAATTCGGAGCAAAGGGCTAACCCTTCTTTTTTGACAAAAGCCGCTAGTTGGCCATAGGTCATGTCTTTCCATGGAATTTCTTCTGTTTGAATTCAATCTTTTATTTTCTGGATTATCCTATCAGCAAATAAGTTGGGAAGACCAGTAACAAACCTTTCTTTCCAATATCCCTTATTGCAGTCATTTCTTTTGTAGACATAGGACAGGAAAACATCTTTATACCACCTATAGTCACTAAGGGTCTTACATCTTAGATTAGAAAGGATTTCTCTATTGGCTTGGATTTCCTCTCTAGGGTTGCCTATGAAGTGCATACTTATGGTGTATATGAGTTGGTGGACAGGTTCTGGTTCACCATTATCATTGGTAAAATCTAGGATTTCTTCTCTTTGAAAGGAGGATAAAGCATTATCCCACCAGTTTCTAAGCTGACCTGTAAATCCAGTGGTTAAAAGTGAAAAACAAGTCTTGGGGTCTTTTCTACCAACTGTATAGGCTATATTAGCCATACCCATTTCTTGTAAGGTATTAAGTATTTCATGTTCGAACTTACCATCTATATTCCATTCATAGATAGATTGTCCATTATAATCTGTGGATCTGAACTTAGATCTTTCTTCATATTGAAGGTCAGGAGGAGTAGGTCTAGGATATAAGTTCTTAGTGTCTGTGTTCCTGAATATTTTTCTGTATGCCTAAGGCCTATCATGGTTGTCTCTTATCCTATTAATGGCAAGGGGGTTTTCCTCAAAGCAGGTCTGTAAGGTTTCTATTGCCTTATTACTTGATGGCCTATTTTCTCTTTCAGAGTTCTCTGAGGAACTGCTTGAGTCTGTGTTGGAACAATTGTTACATTCCTTGACACAATTAATCGTAACATTTTTTAATTTTTGATCGATTAATTCCATGAGACTAAGAGAAGGATTAAGAGAAGTGTTACTGACAATTTCTTTTTTTATTCCCTGAATTTGAAAATGATGTCTAGAGATGTCTTTAGGGAATTTGATAGTTTCAGTACTGATTTTATCATGTATTAATTCAACTTGTTCAGCTATAGTGTGGAGGATTTGGTTAGAATAGTTGTGTTGTTGATGTATTTTCTTAACATCTTCTAAGGCAGCAGGACTGTTATCTGAAGTACCAATTCTAGGCTTTTTAAAGGGTTCAGCAGGGACCTCTCCATCTTTTGTAATAATTTGTATTCCTTGTAAAGGAGGATGAACACTTTGTGTAGATCCTGAGGGTAAAAGATTCCAAGTCTTTGTTAACCTTGTTTGGACATCTATGGACTTTTGTTCTAAAGGGTTTTCTATTCCCTGAATCTTAAGGTAATTAGGAAACCATGTGAAGAACAAGATATTGATCCTATATTTTTCCATATCAGAAGACCATAGTTCTCTTATTTTATCTCTGACTGTTATGTATATTTTCATGAACCAAACTTTCTTGATTCTGTTTTCAATGGAATCAAAGTCTCTTCTTAGATAATCTTTATCTATTGTAAAGTCTATTTTTGTGATATCATTTATGGAGGAATATCTTCCCATATCACTCTGAGTAGGTGAAGAGGGAAAAGATTCATCTCTATTTTGTTCAATAACAGGGTTAGGAATGGGACTACTAAATTCAACCTTAACAGAATAGTCTTTTATAGAATGGTCTCTAACAGTATAGAGGGACTCTGAAAAAGAGTTTCTTGCAGGGAAAGGATGTGGATTTCTAGGTATAGGTCTAAAAGATCTAGTGGAACTAAATCTTATAAGGACCCTACCATCACCAATTTCTTCTATCTGGGAAATTTCTGTTTTTTCAAGATCATCCGGAGGACAATCATGTTTTAGTTCCAGAGCTTCTGGTATAGTAATATCTTCACATTTTATCAGTTTGGGAGTGAAAGTTGTAGATCTCTCAGCTTCTAGTTGAAGGAGGATAGTTTCTCCTCTAGGGACAGGAGGTACTATACACTTAGGATCTGTGCAGGAACTTAGGACTCTGTAATGGAGTCTGTAGATAATGACAAAATTTTTAGAAAGGGTTTTGAACCCCTTTTTAAGGATCTTAATATCAAGAGTAAGAGTACTACTGATTCTAGGGTTTGTCATATCAACTGTAAAATTGGGAGAACAGTTGAAGAAGATCGGGCCATTGCAGATATTGGTTTGAATAACATCAATTAAGGAGTCTTTGTAAGAAAGGAGTCCGTCGTCTCTAAGGGCAATAAAGACTGGGGTGTCTATGCCTAATTTGGCTAAAGGTTTAAGAGCAACTTGAATTAGGCCTATGTGGATATATCTGTAGTTATTTTTTAGATATTCATCAATAGCTATGGAGGATAATAATTGAAGAGTCAGTTATTCTTTGTCTAAACTAAGTGTTTCTTCATGACTTTTAACACTAAGAGCTGTTTTAAAGTCTGTCCATCCTATTCTGTAAATGGATTGTATAGACTGTTGTGGTATGTTCCAATCATTATTATTTTATTTGTATAGATTTTCATTACTATGGACGACTGGGGTGCTAGATGAACTAGAACCTCTATGCAGCATACGCCTAAATTGTAGAGCCATAATTAGTTACGTTTTAGGAACTATTTATCTTAATCGTATGTTTTATTGTTACTAAATGGCATGGGACCATCGACCCGGAACACCCTGGGACTTCCTCGTCAAGCGGGCTTACCAACGGATTTACGACTAAAACCAAACACGCACAGTCTAGTAACAGTAAAAAGTCCGACCTTGGTAAACAGTAAGTAAAGGCGTAAATAACTATAATACTACAACCGGGGCGAAAATGTTGCCTAGTGGCTCTGATACCAAATGAACCCAGGTAATCACGTTATTTTCATTGAAAATAACGTGAATGATTTTCTCTACCTTTTTGGTCCGTTTGTTGAAGACCTTGTATGCTTTGCTACTGGAAGCATATCCAATGAAGATTTCTTCATCACTCTTGGGATAAAACTTACCCAGATTATCCTTACCGTAAATATGAATAAAGCATTTGCACCCAAAGACTCTTAGATGAGAGATGTTGGGAACTCTGCCTCTAACTACTTCATAAGACGTCTTCTCAAGTATAGGGCACAACATTGATCGATTCAGAATGTAGCAAGCAGCATTTACAACTTCAGCCCAGAAGGACTGAGGAAGACCACTTGAGATGAGCATAGTGCGAGCCATGTCTTCCAAAGTCTTGTTCTTTCTTTCGACAACTCCGTTCTACTGTGGAGTGTAAGGGGCCAAGAAGTTGTGATCAATTCCATATTCCCTGCAAAAGGTTAGAAAATCTCTATTCTCGAACTCAGTTTCGTGATCGGAACGAATAGCATGCACAAATACATTCAAATATTTCTCAAGTAAGGGAACCAGATCCTTAAACCTTTCAAAGACTTCACTTTTAGATTTTATGAATATTGTCCAAGTGAATATACAGAAATCATCAACAAGTACAAGAATATACCTGTTTCCACCAATACTTTGAACTCGCATAGGACCACAGAGATCCATGTGAATGAGTTCTAAAGGCTTAGAGGAACTTACCATAGTTTTGGCTTTGAAGGAACTGTGAACCTGTTTCCCTTGAGCACAGTCAAAACAGATATCCGACTTTTCAGCATTGATTTTGGGAAGGCCACGAACAAGTTCCTTTTGATGTAGCGTGTGGATTAGCTTGATACTTGCATGACCCAGTTGCTGATGCCACAGATTCGTCTGATCTTTAATGGACGAAAGGCACAACTTCTCCTTAGGAACAAACTTTGGATCAATAACATAGACATTATTGGACCTTTTTCCCTTTAAGATCATTGGTCCCTGATTGTCTTCCACAAAGCATTCCTTAGAGGTAAAACGTACCTCATTGCCTCCTTGGTCACACAGTTGTGACACACTTTTAGATCAAAACCCAAATTTTCAACGAGATGAACATTACTTACCTTGTTGTGATATGTAAGATCCACATTTCCAACTCCACAGATTGCCCCTTTTCTCTTATCCCCGAAAGAAATATTTCCTCCACGGTGTTGCTGAAGTAAGGACATTTTGCTTTTGTTTCCGGTCATATGGCATGAGCAACCACTGTCTATGTACCATTTGTCCTGTCGCCTCACTTCGTCCTGCACAAGGGAACTTAAGCTTTTTGAACCCAACCAAGCTTAGCTTTTCTGGGTAAATTAGTTTGACAGTTGTTATGTTGCTGAGGAGCAGGAGCATAATAATAAGGATCATTGAAATCAACAATAGTATGTATTTTCTTCTTAATATTCATCTCCAAGTTTCTTTTCTTAGGGCAATCATTGATATAGTGTCCATTTAAACCACAATGCCAGCAAACACGATTATAAACAACATGACCATATTTGCCACGACCGGGTCTAAATGGCTTCTCATGCTTTCTCTGCTCAAAGTCAATTCCCTTACCTTTATTTCCCTGAGCTTGATTGACATACATTTTGTGAGCATTCTGTCCATCAAACGAGGTTCGCTTACTTGCAGGCTTCTTCTCAAGAACCTTTACCTTCTCTTCCATGAACTGATTTTTATCACGAGAAGTCTGGAGTGCTAGATTGAGAGTTTCATTTTTCTCAACCAGTTCCCTTCGCAGCTTCTCATTCTTAGCAGAGCATATGTCCTTAGAATCTTCTTTATCAGAATAACCAAGACCATACCTTTGCTTAAAAAAATAGTTTGATTCATAGTTTTCTCATTGATAGAACTAGTGAGATCATCAAGTTTACTCATCATTTCAAGAAGCATGGTAGAGGTGGTTTTTTTCAGAGTCAATGAGAGAAACAACAGAATCATTAGCATGCACGGGTTCCTTTTCACGAGTTGTACATGAATCACATTTCTTAGAGGAACTAGCAAGCAATTTTTCAGTTTCATCATGTTTCTTACTCCAAACAGAATTTTCTGTAGATAAACATGAAATTTCTTCTTCACACTCATCTAATCTTTCCTGAAGGGAACTGTTCTCTTTCCCAAGTTTCCTCATAATCTTAATCAATTGCTTCTTATCACACTCAAGAAGAGATTTAAGGAAGTCAGAAGAGGATACCTCAGAGTCTTTCGATTCTGTCGAGTCCTCCTTAGCCATTAAACAACTTCCTTCGGAGACTCCACTCAGATCCAGTTCCTCATCTGAGTCATCTCCCCAAGTAGCAAACAAAGCCTTCTTTTTCATCGGCTTATCATCTTCATTAGAACCATTTGGACAGTTCTTAGCAAGATGTCCTATTTCCTTGCATTGATAACAAGCATAATCCGTGAGATCTCTCTTCTGGAAGGATTTCTTGTACTTTCCCTTGATGAAGTGCTTTTTGATGTGCTTTGTGACAATAACAGTCATCTCATCTTCCTCTTCTTCAAGATCCGAATTTTCTTCCTCCATTTTCAATCTTAAAAAGGCTTTCAAAATCTTTAGGGCGATTCCTTTCTCAATTTTCTTTGCAGAACTATCCTCAAGAGCCTCACTTTCTTCAACTTCAAGTTTCCCTATAATCTGCGTTAAGGGAAGACCTTGAATTCTAGGGGTAGTCTTCAAGATTCCTTTGATGAGAGTGAATTTCGAGTTGAGTCCTTTGATGATTACCAGAGATTTGGACCATTCATCCAGTGTAACACCAACATTAGTGAGTTTACCAACAAGCCTTGTAAAGCGAGAGTAATACTGGGAGATGCTTTATGTTTCAAGCATTTTGAATGCATGATACTCTCCTTCTAGAGCAAACATTCTGCTCTTTTTGAGTTCATCACTTCCTTCATGCGTTTCCTTGAGAGCCTTCTAGATTCCCATAGCAGTTGAGATTCCTATCACTTTGTCCATGTCTTCTCTTGTCAGCCCATTGAGAATGAGTTGACGAGCTTTAGCATTCTTTTCCTTGATAGTGTAGTGTTCAGGCTTCCAGTCTGTTTCAGCCATGTCCTTTGGCACGACGCCATCACCATTTTAAATCACGCGCCATCATTGATAGTCAATGGTCTGGATATGGTTCGTCATGCATTTTTTCCACCATTCTTCTTCTCCCTTCTTCCGAATGTGAGGCTTGTTGATTGAAATTCCCAGAGTGAATTCACTTGAGCTAGTCAACTTGAAATCTGTAAACTAACACAAATCTAGAGTGCTTGCTCTGATACCAATTGTAGGATCGTAGATGTTAGTAATCAAAGGGAATTGGACTTCAAGGAAGTTCAGTTCCTTAGCAGCGGAATAAGTAACAAACAGATTCAAGACAAGTTCCTTAGAGTGAGAACCTTTGATAACCAACTAGTTATCCATGATAAAACTCACTACCTTTCTCTTGAAAGGATTTCAAAGTCTACTTCTTTTATTCAAGCTTCGAGTACAATAAACTAGAGTAGAACACACAAATTAAAGACTAGAGACACACTTAAAACACTCTACCTAGTTTGACCTAATCAAGCACCCAAAAGCAAGAGACTTACACAATTCTTCTCACAAGAACAAGCACCCATTTCTCTTCACGTTCAAGATCTGAATGAATGCGTGAGAAATGAGAGGTTTCAATTGCCTTATTTATGCAGTCACCCGTGTAGAGAATAAGATCTATAGCTGGCTGATTTGCACAAATAAAATAACCAAAACAAATAAGAAAAGATAATATTTGTTACCAAATAATATCTTAACCGATTTTTACAACTTTTATTTCCATAAAGAATAATCAGTTGTATGGAAACAGTATATCTAAAAGCTTATCTCTTAAGCTAATAGATCTGCCCTAGTCAGCCACCGCACTTGATAGCTCTTTCAGTTCACGCGGCTTCTGTAATACCCCTAAATTTTCCCTTGAAAGTATTACCGCCAATGACCTCAGAATACACGTCTAGGGTCATCCAAGGCTAAATCATTTTATAACAACAATATAATAATACAAAATTTATTAAATATCATAAAGATTACCAAATATTATTCAACCCAATGTCATGGTTTTACAACTGTTCTCAATCAAATACAGAACCAAATACAGAATTATTTAACACAACGGAAGTCTTTGAAATAAATAAACGCCATAAAGGGTTTTGATCTGAGCGATCTCACGCCTAGGATCTTCAACCTTGGAAAACTCTTAAACCATCATCTGCGCTCATCATCGTATTCTGGCCTTCACGGAAAGGGACGTTTACCTGATGTGCCGTATGAGACGGATGACACCAGCAAACCATGCAAAGGAATAAAACCGGTTGGTTAATCTAATGAAAGACTATGCAAGGGTAAAAGTAAAAAGGTTCTAAGTAGTCGTGTCAGGTCACACCCATCGCTTCTCTAATAATAACCGATGACGACAGTGAACCTCAACACTTCTACATAGACATACGAAGAGGTATGAACAAGAGAAGACTCCAAAGAAGGCGAGTCTTATGGGAAACGTATGAAGATAAGACTCCAAAGAAGTTGAGTCTTATGGGAAATATATGACAACTGTTTGGGAATGTTTACAGTTTTCACACAACGTTTAAAAACGACTTGATCATTTGGGTCCACGACCAACCTCACCGCGCAATGCGAATCCAGATTGGAAAGAGGACTTACTCTAACCGAAGTCTGGGCGGGTTCCAAGTTGTACTTCTCGCCCGAAGGTTCATTAATTATGTGCATAACCGCACTTATCTTATTTAGTTACAAAACGTATATTCACGTTAAAGCTTTTAAGGTATATCGTCTCGATACGAGAGATATCTTGGGAATTAATCCCGATTGTTGACACCAGCTGTGTGCACCTACCCTGAGTAAGGATACAGTCATGACCAGATAGTACTAGGGCAAAACCCTCCTAATACCAGTTATAAAGAAACGACTAGACCTCGCAAAGTACATAGCGTTCCTACAAATACTCGTTCTAACTACACATTTAAATTCACACATAAATCCACACCAATACCATCACGGTAATAACATGTATAATAGCGTTGTTTCTAGCAATATATACAACCTATTATAGATTCATATTTTATCACATTTATTAAATCTGTTCCCAAACGAAAACAACACTTCATTCCAATTTAATTAACAATCAAATAATTGATAACTAAAGGAAATATGGAATGATAAGCACGAGCGAACCGCCACTTGCCTTAATCTAGACGAACGAAGATGTCAGGTTCCGGGTATCTGGGAACTGGAATCTGAATACGGATTCCTACAATGACGTCGAGACATAAGGCTGAACCCTAAGTTAGATTCGGTACGAACGAAACGAATAGACGATATGAATCAAAAGGAAACAAAGCCTAAGCCATGACTGTGGTTGTCCAAGCCACGATCGCGCTTGCTAAAGCAAGCCGCGATCGCGGTTTGGACTTCCGCGGTTGCAGAATTCTGGGTAGAGCCGCGGTCGCGGAATTCATCCCCGCGATCGCGGATCTCCCTTCCGACACGGCTCCAACTCGGCCTCGAAAACTCACCGACGACGAAGACGATGACGAATTCTTCACCTCCTTGCAATGCCACCACTCCAAGCTTCCAAAGGCACTCCGGTTACCACTACAACTCCGGCGACACTTCCGACGAACTCGAGAATTCCGGCGAAGGCACAAGACGAGAGAAAGAGAGGGATTTGCAACTGTTGAGGATGATGATTCTGGTGCTGAAGACCCCTATTTATAGGGTGAGGGAAAGCCAACGCCGAGCAACCCAAACGCTTCAAGATCCTTCACCGACAGAGGTTACAAAACGAGCGAAATTCGAATCGGTGTTCTTGGATAAGAACGACGAAGAAGACGAAGAACAGAGTTCCGCGGTCGCGGAAACACTTCTGCGGTCGCGGAAATGCCGCGAGCGCGTCCTTTGGCCTTTGGTTGCGGATTTCGTTCAAGGGCATGCTAAATCTTTTTTTTAGCACTTTTAAAAGTATTATAAGACCCAATATACTTTAAACGTATATTATTATGTTCAAATAATCTTACTGGGATTATAGAAATTGCCCATTATGTCTTTCTTACAAAACGACAGTTCGGGACTTTTAGGGGTTATTACATTACCTCCCCCTTAAAACAAAAGTCTCAACCCCGAAACTAGGCCGAAAACAGCTCGGGAAAATGACTAAGCATATCAGCCTCAGTCTCCCAGGTTTCCCAAGTTACTTCCTCAGTTCCCGACTTGGACCAGAGGATCCGCACTAATGGTACCACCTTGTTCCTCAAGTGCTTCTTCGGCATTCGAGAATACGCATAGGTCTTTCTTCGTAGGTACCATTTGCCTGAATCTCGATGTCCTTATAACTCAGCACATGAGACACATCTGGCACGTACTTCCTTAGCAGAGACATGTGGAACACGTTACGCACTGGATGTGCCGACGGCGGCAATGCTAAACGGTATGCTAGAGATCTCACTCTATCAAGGATCTCAAACGGTCCCACATAGCAAGGGTTGAGCTTCCTACGCTTGCCGAATCTAAACACGCCCTTTGATGGAGACACCCTGACAAACACCATGTCCCCAACCACAAACTCGACATTTCTGCACTTTAGATCAACATAAGACTTCTGTCGAATCTGAGCTGTAAGAATCCTTTGTTTGATCAAGGCAATGTCTGAGGCAGTCCTTTCGACTAACTCTGGTTCGAGCAGAATCTTGTCGGCATTCTCATCCCAACAAATTGAAGATCTGCACTTTCGACCGTACAAAGCCTCGAATGGAGCCATCTTGATAGTAGAATGCTAGCTATTGTTGTACGTGAATTCAATTAGACTTAAGCTGTTCTCCCAGCTGGTCCGACGATCTAGTACGCAAGCTCTCAGCATGTCTTCCAATGTCTGGATGGTCCTCTCAGACTGTCCATCCGTCTGAGGATGAAACGCGGTGCTAACTCTCAACTCAGTTCCCATGGCCTTGTGGAGTTCCTTCCAGAATCTCGACATAAATCGACCGTCACGATCCGATACAATGGTTTTTGGCGTACCATGCAAACGGACAATCTCGTGTAGGAAAACTTCCGATAGCCTCTGGGTTCCCCAAGTTGACTTAATGGCCACGAAATGAGCACTCTTCGTGAGCCTGTCAATGATCACCCATATGGCATCCTTCTGACTCTGAGTCTTCGGCAACCCTGTGACAAAGTCCATTGCGATATCCTCCTACTACCATTCTGGTACTGGGAGAGGTTGTAATTTACCACCTGGTCTACGGTGTTCTATCTTGACCTTCTGACAAGTCAAGCATTTTGCCACAAATTCTGCTACGTCCCACTTCATGTTGGGCCACCAGAATTTCTTTCTGAGGTCTTTGTACATCTTACTGGACCCTGGATGTACAGAATAAGCTGTCGAATGGGCCTCCTTCATCACCAACTGGCGAAGGCCATCTACGTCAGGCACACAAATCCGGTCTTGAAACCAGAGTGATCCATCATCTTGAATCACGAATCCGAGAGCTTTCCCATCCATCACTTCATTGCTTAACTTTACTAAGATCACATCATCGATCTGCTTCTCCTTGATCTGATCTAGTAGCGTAGCCTAAATCTCCAACATACTCAGGCATCCTCAACGCTGATCGTACAAGACATCAATCTCGCACTATCCCTGGTGCAGTTTGGTATGAGCAGTGAGCAGAGCCACTAAGGTCTCGTGCGGTGTCTTCCGACTCAATGCATCAGCTACCACGTTAGCCTTGCCCGGATGATACAACAATTCGATGTCGTAGTCTTTGAGTAGCTTCAGCGATGTTGTCTCATATTCAACTCCTTCTGAGTGAACACATACTTGAGACTCTTGTGGTCTGTAAAGACCTGGCACCTAACACCATAGAGGTAGTGCATCCACATCTTCAGCGTGAATACCACAGCCGCTAACTCCAGATCATGCGTCGGATAGTTTGCTTCATAGGTCTTCAACTACCGAGATGCGTATGTAAGAACATTTCCCTTTTGCATCAATACACATCCTAACCCATGCTTTGAAGCATCACTATAGATGATAGAGGCTAAAGTCATATCGCCTAATCAAAATAATCCTAACAAATCTAACTCAGTAGAATAGGCAAGTAAGGGTCGAATCCCACAGGGAGGAGTTGTCTTTCTTTATGTAAGGTTGCATGCAAAAGTAACAAAGGGGGGTTTTGGTTGGTTGTTTGTAAACAAGTAAACAAAGGAAACAAAAGCAAAGGTTTGTAATCAAATTGGGAAAAACACTTAGCCAAACAAATATCCACCATTCATATGATTGATTGGTCATGGGTTATCTCTATTCCTTCCTTTGATTATTCTTGTCCCTATTCTGAAATAGTTACTAGTCCAACTAGTCCTAGCAACCCTTACTATTGAACGCACGAGAAACTATCAAGATTTTTAGAACAACAGCAACATAGAGCATAGGAATTAACCAGGATACATACAACACTGATGTTTCACAGCATTTAGCACATAATCAATTCTCTTTCATAATAAACTAGTCCAACTAGTCCTAGAATATCATGGATGCTACAATAGATAAGGAATCTCAACTCGAAATATCCAAACCCTAGCAATAGACAATTACTAATATCAACTAGGTGATCAATCTAGTCAAATCAATAATAATCAATATGAATATGCTCAAGAGAAAAGATATAATCCAAAGGAATAGGAAATAGAGTTATAACCTCACAATCAAATCATACGAAGGCTTCAAATGTCAGACTAAGCAAAGGGTGCTTAGTTCTTCATAGTTCTTGGAAACAATAAACTTCAAAGGGAAAAATGTTGAATGGAAACAACGTTTAATGAAAAATAAGTCTGCTAGAGAAACTAGGTTAAATAACCTAACCCTAAACCAAAGTGAAAAGATAACGAAAATGATCTAAAAGGAAATAAAATATAAAGTATGAAATAATAAAAGAAAAGAAAAATCGGAATAAAATAAAGAAACTTCGGACGAAGATCGCCGCGCTCGCTGCCGTGTCATTCCGTGATCGTGGAAGTAATTCCGCGGTCGCGGAAATTAAAACTTTGCTCTCGACTTGTGCTCGCTGATGGGATTTTCCGCGGTCACGGAAAATGGCTTTTCTCGCTCGTTCGTCTCGAATTCTCCGCGATCGGCTTCCAAACTCGCCCGCGTTCGCCCTTGGTCGCGGATCCTCCTTTCTTCTCCTTCGTGTGGCTCTTTCTTCTACTCTTCCTTGGTCTCCTCAAGTGGTCTACTCCTCGTCTTCTGGATATCTTCGTTTAAGCTCCTCCAAACCACCAATTCCACACTTCTTCTCCTCAACTCCATACTTCATAGTTGTGCTCTAAACCTATACAAATGGCACCCAAAACACCGGTAACAACTCCTAGATAAGCACTACAAAGTAGAGCTGATCAATAGACCACATAACCATCAGTTCCTTCTAGTAGTGCCAAAACGGGTGCGGACGTCAGGCACTTTTCCAACTTCTGAAAACTTGCCTCACACTTGTCGTCCCATATGAACTTCTTATGGACCTTGCGGAGCAACCCAGTCATGGGTAGAGTGATCTTTGAAAATCCCTCCACAAACCGTCTGTAATAACCTACAAGTCCCAAGAAACTGCGCACCTCCTTCACGTTCTGGGGTCGCTTCCAGTTGGCTACCGCTTCAATCTTTTGAGGGTCGACCATAACCCCATCCTCATTGATCACATGGCCTAAGAAAGCCACTTCCTTGATCCAGAAATCACATTTAGACAACTTTGCATACAACTAATTTTGTCTAAGGACTGACAAGGTGATTCAAAGATGTTCCTCGTGAGCCTCCTCGCTCGGGGAATAGATCAGAATGTCGTCGATGAATACCACCACGAACTTATCCAAATATTGGTGGAAACATCTATGCATCAGATCCATGAAGACTGCCAGAGCATTAGTAATCCCAAATGGCATGACTACGAACTCGTAGTGCCCATACCTCGTCCGGAATGCAGTCCTCAGAATATCTTCCTCACGAATCCTGAGCTGATGGTAACCAGATCTCAGATCGATCTTGGAAAAGACTTTTGCTCCCTGCAGTTGATCCAACAGATCATCAATCCTAGGCAATGGATACTTATTCTTGATCGTGACCTTGTTCAACTCTCGATAGTCGATACAAAGTCGGAATGAACCATCCTTCTTCTTGACAAACAAGACCAGAGTGCCCCAAGGCGATGCACTCGGCCTTATATACCCTTTCTCAAGAAGGTCCTCGAGTTGCTTCTTCAACTCTTGCATCTCTGCTGGAGCCATCCGATACGGTGCCTTAGAAATCGGTGCGGTATCGGGCTCAAGATCAATAGTGAACTCCACGTCACGATTCGGGAGTAAACCGGGAATCTCATCAGGAAAGACATCCGGATACTCGCATATAACAGGAATATCAAGAACTGAAGTCTCATCCTTCTTGGGCGTATTCAAATAGTACAGGTACCCGACACAACCTTGTCAAAGTAGCTTATACACAGCCATCACATTGATGAGCTTTCCGTTATCAGCGTCATTACGACCCTTGAACTTGCACACAAACTGGCCCCCAGATGAAACTGTCACAGTCCTTGAGCTAAAATCGATTACCGCCCCATGACGCGTCAGCCAATCCATCCCGAGAATAATGTCGTATGTAGCCATGGCTATACATATCAAATCCGCCTTGAACTTCCGACTTTGAATAGTAATCGGAAATTCCGACAAACGCTTGGTTCCTACCAACTGTTCACTATTTGGAAGGTTCACCACAAAAGGCTCGCAAGTCTCATTGCATACTAAGCCTAGCTTACTCACACAGTTCTCCGAAATAAAAGAATGAGTGGCACCCGAATCAAACAATATGCACACAGAAGTAGAATGGAGGTATAGAGTACCTTGAGCAATCGGAGCATTCGGTCTGTCAGCCTCACGCATCTCATATAGCCGCTGACCTTGACCTCCCAAAGCAGTTGTGGCTTTCCCCTTATTATGAGCAGTCGTCTGAGTTGAAGGACTAAGAGTCTCTACAGGCCTGAATCGGGGTCAGTTATTGTGGCTAACTGACCCTTGATGTGACTCAGCCCCCTTCTGCCTCCTTTGTGGACAAAACGTCTACAAGTGCCCCTCCTTACCGCACGCAAAACACGTCCTCTTGTCCTTCGGACACTCATTGCTCTTATGCCCCGGCGTTCCACAATTGTAACACTGGATCGGGTTCTTGCCCTGGCCCGAGCGTTACGTAGGTCCTGACTGTGTCACCTCAGTTCTAGCCCGGCCAGACTTGGCAAAATGCGACGGTGGCGCGGGTCGTTTAAACCCACTAGCCTGAGGCTGGCTCTGCGCCGGTCTCTGGCAATTGCGCTTATTTGCCGACTACTCCAGAGTCACTTCAAGCTTGTAAGCGACGTCCACATACTGCTCCAGAGTAGAGCAGCCATGGCGCACCATCAAAGGCTTGATGTCTGGGTTCATCCACTCGTGGAAATGCCAGATCTTCTGCTCCTCACTGAACACTTCCGGACCAGCATATTGCAACAAGTGATTAAACTTCGCTGCAAGCTCCGTCACCTTCAACCCATCCATCTTCGGGTAAAGGAACTCCTTATGCTTCTCCTCCCTCATAGCACGGGAAAAGAAACGGTTGGTCATCTTCGTCTTAAACATACCCCACTTCAACCCGGGATGATCAGCTAGACCGGTGCTTTCCCACCATTCGCTAGCCACATCCTTCAGTTGAAGGGAAGCAATGTGCACTTTCTCAGCTTCAGTGTAGTCGACGTTTCTAAACAACCTTTCCATATGTGAGAACCAATACGCCACTTTGACCGGTTCTACAGTACCGTCATAGCTGTCAGGCCTCATTGAGCTAATGGCCTTCAAAGCTCGACCATAGTTCCCTCTGTTCCTGACAGCATCATCCTGAGGTACATGAACCGATGGCTCCTCAAATTCAGGGATAACCTGAGGAACCAGAACACCCTGTGCTTGTGGTCCAACTGGCCGCATTATATCGGTGACCGCTTGCCCGCTTGCATAATGATCCCCTGAATAGCCTCTATGGCCGCAGCGTCAAACACAACCTGAGGATTAGCCAAAACTTGGCCACTGCCCACGGGGTTATTGTGAGAGACAGACTCGCTCTCATCCCCTTGATTAGCGGCATTCCTCAGATTCAGCCTGGGGTTGTTGCTCGGCCCAGCACCAACACGAATTGTATTTCTTGTGTTCACTATCTGTTTACCGATCAATTTTCCAAGTATTTCACAACATTAATATCACACTTTTTAACACGCACCACACATGAAACTTATTCGGAATAGATCAAACTGGTAAACTTTATTGATGAAATGAACGGAAACCAAGTTGATGAGTTTTACAAAAGCCCTCCTAAACGAAAAGACAAAATTGCTAGGAGGCTACGACTCTAACAAAACAAAATGACTAGAAAAGGTCACTAAGGAATGCTACTGTCCTCCCTCAAGGTACCATGAAGAGTTTCCTATACCCATCAGACCTTTGACATCTTCTCTTTGGAGGTGAACCGTCCTCGGGTTCCGGTGTCGGCCTCCTTGACCTACTAGGACCCGGAGCACACGGCTCCTCCCTAGACATCGGAACACTTGGTCCCTCTCCGGGCATAGGAAAATTCGGCCCTTCCCTGGGAACAGGAACACTCGGTCCCTCCCCAGGTACCGGTGGGTAGCAAAACTCCTCAAGAAACCCTAGATGAAAATCCGCCCTGTTCACCTCGTAACGAGGGTTGAGTAGCAGTCTGGCATGCCTGATGTTCTCCTGGAGCTCACGGACGTCCTCCAGCATACGGGAGAGACCGAGTTCAGTCTCGTAAGTCCTCTCCTCCATATCGTACAAGGCATTCGTCCACTCCTCCATGCGCTCTACTAGCACTCGGGGCCTGGCCTGTTGGGTCGGAACCACCCTCGGGACACCCATCGATTCCCACGGCCTTGCCCTCATACGAGCACGCTCATTCATCTTCTCCACCTAACGACGAGCCTCGGAGGAAGCCATCTCGCTCTGATGAAGCACGTGCCGAGAAGCAGGGTTTACCACCAACCCTCTCGGTGTGGGGATAAGATGTGGGTGCACTGGTGCATCCAGTGGCCCATACCTCCTCCTGTCGATACCCGAAATCCCAAGTGTCTCCCAAGCAGTAGGGGACAAGGGCGTGTACTCCCCATAAGGCGGTAATTCTGGACTCGAGAAATTGAACTGCATTCCCAAGTCCTCACTGTCCTCAAGCAGGTGTTCTAGACCCATGTCAAGGTCGTACCCCTCGAGATCCTCTTCGGGGTCCTCTTCCTCCGGATCTTCTTCTTCTTCTGGGTCTTCCTCTGGATCCTCCTCGGGATCCACCTCCTCTAAGTCATCGTCGAAGTACCCTCCATGGTACTCCTCCGACTCCTCCTCCGTGTCCTCCCTCGGGTCCGCTTCGGGCTCCACCTCGGGACCCCTTGCCCCATCGGACACCAGCACTACCGACTCATCGAGTACGGTCCTTACCACCTCGGGTGGACAACTTGGCTCCCCGACCTCAGTGCATCTAGGGGGAACCGGAAACTCAAGCCCAACTGGAGGTGACAGAACCACCTCGGCTTCCTTCCTACTCCTGAGTTGCAATACGAATGCGCCCATATCCTGCGAGGCAACGAGAAAGGTATAGACTTTCTAAATATAGAAGCGAACTTACTATATCAGACTGGATAGAAGGCACGACTTGAATGGCAGAGATTTTAACATAACACATTTTACTCAAAGTATAGTTTTGTTCAAAAAAATTGACTTTTGGAACTAACCAACAAATTTCTCAACACGAACGGGTAAGCGGTTTATAAAACTTTTGTTTTAGGTAAAACAATTTGAAAACCGAACCCGTTTAAAAACTTTTGGCTCTGATACCAAATCTATAACACCCCCAAATTTTCCCTTGAAAGTATTACCGCTAGTGACCTCAGAATACACGTCTGGGGTCACCCAAGGCTAAATCATTTTATAACAACCATAGAATAATACAAACTTTATTAAATATCATAAAGTTTACCAAATATTATTCAACCCAATGTCATGGTTTTACAACTGTTCTCAATCAAATACAGAACCAAATACAGAATTATTTAACACAGCGGAAGTCTTTGAAATAAATAAACGCCATAAAGGGTTTTGATCTGAGCGATCTCACGCCTAGGATCTTCACCCTTGGAAAACTCTTAAACCATCATCTTCCCTCCTCATCGTATTCTGGCCTTCACAGAAAGGGACGTTTACCTGATGTGCCGTATGAGACGGATGATACCAGCCAACCATGCAAAGGAATAAAACCGGTTGGTTAATCTAATGAAAGACTATGCAGGGGTAAAAGTAAAGAGGTTCTAAGTAGTCGTGTCAGGTCATACCCATCGCTTCTCGAATAATAACCGATGATGACAGTGAACCTCAACACTTCTACATAGACATACGAAGAGGTATGAACAAGAGAAGACTCCAAAGAAGGCGAGTCTTATGGGAAACGTATGAAGAGAAGACTCCAAAGAAGTTGAGTCTTATGGGAAATTGATAGGCGTTGTCGTGACACCTAAACAAAATAATCCTAACAAACCTAAACAAGTAGTAGAGGCAAGCAAGGGTCGATCCCACAGGGAGGAAGTGATCTTTCTAAATGTTAATCAGCATGCAAAGTAACAAGAAAGGGGGGTTTTGGTTGTTCACAGAGTAACAAGGTTAAGTTGGCTTGAGAATATGAATGGGGAAAGTAGTTCCACTAGAACGAGATCCACAATATAGAGATATAAGTTGATCACTAAAATCTATTCAATCCAAGTTATTTTACTATTCTTATGGTTGTTCCCACCCTGATCTTAAGTACTATCGATTCTCACAGTTGTCGATAGACTTATTACTATGCCAATGGTAAAATACCTCCGATTCTCACAGTTGTCGGTATACTTTACCACCAACAAAGCAATAGCAATGCACACAAGGATATAGGATACATGCAAATAGAAAGACGTATTAATACTCGCATGCAACTGATTCTCACTCACGATTGCGCGCTCGGAACCCCTATACGCACAATTGTGTTTGCCATTAGATAAACACTCGGAACCCCTATATGCAAATCCTAGCAATTGATAAATATTACTCAACCTAGCTGGCCAGACTATGAAGAACAACGATAAATCAATAATCAATATAACCAAGAGAATCAAACCAACACACATAAGAATAAGAACAAGGAATAGAAATCTCACAACCGAATCAACTGTATTGCTTCAAACGTCTAGCGAAACAAAGGTGTTTAGTTCTCCATTCGTTCAAACCCTAGAGTTGGGAATGAAAGAACGAACTTAGTCTCCCGAAGGAGAATTGTAACTTTTTGCAACTAGGTTAACAAAAGAGTATTTAACCTAAATCTAAAAGTAATAAAAATAATAAAAAGCAATAATAATAATATAGTAACCAAAAGTAAACTAATCAAATCCTGGGAAATTAACCCCGGAATCACGCTCGGCCTTGTGTAAGCAGCTGCTTGCTTGTCTTGTTCATGCTTCTTCACGGCCCAACTCCATTGCAGCTCTCTCGCGGCCTAACACAGCCCATTCAGCAACGGCCCACTTCAAAAGCAGCATCAACACCCATCCACGCTGACTTCATCATGCCATCATTGTCCGCTTCAGCTTTCTTCCTGCTTCAATTTGACGCGTCTTCGATTCTTCATATGGGCCGAAGTTCGTGGGCCTATCTTCTTTAACTTGGCCCAAATTCCCTTTTCATTCCAGCATTCACGCACGCGGGCTAACTAATTAATTACGTTGCTTTCGCCCAGCAGATGGCCGCGGGGCGGCACTTCTCACCGCGGGGCGGTGACACTCCAATGTGGTTCCTTCATAGATTTTCAACATCTTATCAGGTGGTCAACTCCTCTTCCTCTGGATGTTCCTAATTAGCTCCTCCAGACCACCAAAACCACACTTCTCCGCTCCAACTCCATAATCTCCAATGGTGCATAAATTCAACCAAATGGCGCCTCAAACCTGGTAATAACCCTTAGATATGTGCTACAAAATATCACTTATCAAATCCCCCATGCTTAAACCTTACTCGTCCTCGAGTAAGCTAGAATAAACCTACTCCTCCAATCAATCCCCAAGGCTTCAGGAAGTATAGAAAACTCAACCTCCAAGAATCATACCAAACAATAAACTCCAGGCAACCATACAAATAAGCACAGCACAATAGACTACAACATCAAATCAAAAATCTCAACACCCCACACAACCAAGCTAAAAGGAAAGCAGAGTACTTCCCCCAAGCTTATCCCAAACACCATAGAGTGAATAAATTCTAATCATAGTCTCCCATCTATCTTCTTATCTCTCCAGAGTGACCTACCCAAATCCTCCTTATAACTCCTCTTCTTATGACGCCTCGTCAAGAATAATGAGAAATCCTAAAATCACTCTTCTTCTTTTTCGCTCATTTTGCCAAGGCGCCCTTTCGGGTTTTCACCAAGCCACTCGTTTAATTTTCCAATAGATGTACTCACATAAGCTCACGTCACTCTTGACCACATATTACCCCAGCCTAATGTTGGTCCAAACCACCTGCTTATTACCTAGGCCGCCCTTTCGGGTTTTCGACCTATCTCAGGATTTTTAATGTATGCCTTTTTTCAATTTTTGGCTTTTTTCATTTTTTAATTTTTCTCCTCAACGACGTAGCAAGTATAGAACCCTCCCCCATGCTTAAACATTGCATTGTCCTCAATATAATGAAAGACAAAAGAATAGAAGCACAGGGAGAAGCAAAAAAATAACTCACAAACGTCGCCAAGCTGCTTGGACACTTCCGTTGTTGCTGGCAGTCTTCTCAATAAATGCCCAGGTCTCTGGTGTTGGGTGGGTGTCTTCATCAACTCTATAACCTTCTACTACCGTGCAACCAAAGGGAACCACTTTGGTGAATAGTGGTATAGCAATGATAGTGGGGTTGCACGGCCTTCTAGGAACACATGGTGGAGCCCAGATGTAATCATGGTAGGGGCTCTAGTGTTCCTCCTCCTCAGCTGTCAATTGTAGGGCCATCATCGTTATCAAATCAAGTGTAGGGAAATATATCCTCCTTGACAACATGATGTGCACCGTCTCCATGGGCATTCCGGACAGCTGGCCTTGGGTACTTTTTTTTTTTTTTTTGCCCCCCGTTTAAGGTTTTTTCGGGGGGTGACTTAGTGCAGGGAAGGAAGAGACTTACAATGGTGTGGAAACACCTTCTCCAATAGGCATGGGTCTCTTCCCTACAGGTTAGTCGGAAACAAAAACAAGAACAAAAACAAAGCAAAAACAAAGCAAAACTAATGCAGGAAATAAAGAAAGAAAAACAAAGAAAGTAAAACATACCTCGGGTTGCCTTCCGGACAGCGCCTTAGTTATTGTCATGGCTTGACATACTACTCCATCTTCTCAACTTGGGTTGCTCATAGCAACTGAGCACCTGGGATCTGGATCTGGGGGTGCCTCTTTGGGTGCTCCATGTTGAGCGTGACCCCCAATCTTGTGCAATTGTTTGTGGGTGGACCGTTGTGCATACCCATGAATGCACTTGCCATCTTTCGAAATGGTCTACCCAGCATCTCAGAGGCTACATGTATGTCCTGCCCCGTATCCAACATATAGAAATTCACCGCTTGAATCAAGGCCTCCTTTTTGTGCTTCCCCTTCGGTTTCTTTTTGATCAAGCCCAACACCTTTATGGGTGTCCTTCAGAGCCTCAGGGGAGGGTGTAACGGGTTTCAGCGCGACGAGCGGGAAGGAGTTGAGACGCACAAACTCATCATAGGCAGCCTCCAGAGGATCGGGGATTGCCGGGGTATTTTTGAGAGAAATGGTTGTCTCAAGAGTATTTCCGTGATCGTGGCTCTCCTCCTCATCGTCGCTCCACTCCTCCTCATATCTCAAAAAGTACTCCTTTTCCGAAACTACCGGCCATTCAACCCCGTAAGGATCTACCCAAACCTCATCAGCAAAAATGGAATTTTGGACGTTGGGTCACGGCGAAATCTCACAGGAAAGCACTCCGTCCACCGTGGGGCGGTGGTCATTGCCGTGGGGCGGTGAGGTCACGGTGGAGTTACTGAGGCTCGCCGCCGGGTCGCGGTCAGTCTCGCCGCGGGGCGGTGAGATAACTGGGACTTCACGCCGGGTCGCGGTAAGAGGTGACGCGGGGCGGTGGGTGATGTTCTCCATCTCATATTCGTCCTCCTCTTCAGCACTAGGAGGAACGTTTTTCCTCGGGTTTACTACCGTTTGAGATGGTAGATTTCCCAACCTCTTTGCCTCGATCCGTATAATCGCCTCCACCATCTGGTCCACCTGCCTGACTATATTCTTGACACTTGACTCCCTGGTTTGAGCACGAATGGCGAAGTGCTGAGCATCTCTTCAGTTGACAAATTTGGATTGGACATTGGTGGGCTATGCTCGTATACCGGATTGTACTGTTGTGGAGCACCCTGCTGGTAGAAAGATTGTGGCTCCGGGTAGAACTCCTGGTAGTCATAATCATATGGATGATATTGAGGGCTCCCATAACTCGGATTGGGGTGATTCCTCCACCCTGGAGTGTATGAGTATGAGTATGGGTCATAGCGCGGCTCTCTCCAGGAATCCATATCTGTAACAAAAATCAAAAAGGGAAAACAAAAGTCAGTAGCACGGGCGTGGACCGTAAGATAGGTCCACACCAAAGTAACACACACACGAACAAACACACAGAAAAATCAAAACTTGCCTCCCCGACAACGGCGCCAATTTGATAGGCGTTGTCGTGACACCTAAACAAAATAATCCTAACAAACCTAAACAAGTAGTAGAGGCAAGCAAGGGTCGATCCCACAGGGAGGAAGTGATCTTTCTAAATGTTAATCAGCATGCAAAGTAACAAGAAAGGGGGGTTTTGGTTGTTCACAGAGTAACAAGGTTAAGTTGGCTTGAGAATATGAATGGGGAAAGTAGTTCCACTAGAACGAGATCCACAATACAGAGATATAAGTTGATCACTGAAATCTATTCAATCCAAGTTCTTTTACTATTCTTATGGTTGTTCCCACCCTGATCTTAAGTACTATCGATTCTCACAGTTGTCGATAGACTTATTACTATGCCAATGGTAAAATACCTCTGATTCTCACAGTTGTCGGTATACTTTACCACCAACAAAGCAATAGCAATGCACACAAGGATATAGGATACATGCAAATAGAAAGACGTATTAATACTCGCATGCAACTGATTCTCACTCACGATTGCGCGCTCGGAACCCCTATACGCACAATTGTGTTTGCCATTAGATAAACACTCGGAACCCCTATATGCAAATCCTAGCAATTGATAAATATTACTCAACCTAGCTGGCCAGACTATGAAGAACAACGATAAATCAATAATCAATATAACCAAGAGAATCAAACCAACACACATAAGAATAAGAATAAGGAATAGAAATCTCACAACCGAATCAACTGTATTGCTTCAAACGTCTAGCGAAACAAAGGTGTTTAGTTCTCCATTCGTTCAAACCCTAGAGTTGGGAATGAAAGAACGAACTTAGTCTCCCGAAAGAGAATTGTAACTTTTTACAACTAGGTTAACAAAAGAGTATTTAACCTAAATCTAAAAGTAATAAAAATAATAAAAAGCAATAATAATAATATAGTAACCAAAAGTAAACTAATCAAATCCCGAGAAATTAACCCCGGAATCACGCTCGGCCTCGTGCAAGCGGCTGCTTGCTTGTCTCGTTCATGCTTCTTCACGGCCCAACTCCATTGCAGCTCTCTCGCGGCCCAACACAGCCCATTCAGCAACGGCCCACTTCAAAAGCAGCATCAGCACCCATCCACGCTGACTTCATCATGCAGTCATCGTCCGCTTCAGCTTTCTTCCTGCTTCAATTTGACTCGTCTTCGATTCTTCATATGGGCCGAAGTTCGTGGGCCTATCTTCTTCAACTTGGCCCAAATTCCCTTTTCATTCCAGCATTCACGCACGCGGGCTAACTAATTAATTACACTGCTTTCGCCTAGCAGATGGCCGCGGGGCGGCACTTCTCACCGCGGGGCGGTGACACTCCAATGTGGTTCCTTCATAGATTTTCAACATCTTCTCAGGTGGTCAACTCCTCTTCCTCTGGATGTTCCTAATTAGCTCCTCCAGACCACCAAAACCACACTTCTCCGCTCCAACTCCATAATCTCCAATTGTGCATAAATTCAACCAAATGGCGCCTCAAACCTGGTAATAACCCTTAGATATGTGCTACAAAATAGCACTTATCAGAAATATATGACAAGTGTTTGGGAACGTTTACAGTTTTCACACAAGCGTTTAAAAACGACTTGATCATTTGGGTCCACGACCAACGTTTACAGTTTTTGGGGGCATTGCCGATGCTTGCGATGCACTTGGTGACCAGCGACTGGGTTGCTTGGGCGATGGCGCGGGCTCTCGCTCTGGTCACGGGTCTAGGTGCGCGGATGCTCATCTTGTCTTATTCGTCCTTTGCCATCAAGGTGGAGGGTAGAGAGCCATCATTCTCCCTTTCTTAACAGCAAAGCATCCTCGCTTATCCTCGTCGTGCTCAGGAGGAGTGTAGGGAGATAAGTCGGTCACGTTGAAGCTTGGATGTGCGCCGTAGTCATCCGGGAGCTCAAGACGGTAGTCATTGTTGCCAAGGCGCTCCAGGACCTTGAATGGGCCATCTCTGCAGGCATCAAGCTTGTTGCGTCTCTTGGCTGGGAAACGCTCACGGGGAAGGTGGAGCCATACCATGTCGTCGGCCTCGAAGATCACACGGCGCCGGCTGCGATCTGCTTGTGCCTTGTATTGTGGTGTGCGACGCTCAAGCTGTGCTCTCGTTCGCTGATGAAGCACTTGGACAAACTCCGTGCGTTGCATGCCCTTGACGCTCTCCTTGTCTTTCATGGGGCGCGGCGTCAAATCTAGCGGTGTATGGGGGTTGAGGCCGTCGACAACCTCGAATGGAGTCATCTTCGTCGCCGAGTGCATGAACCTATTATAAGAGAATTCCACGAAAGGCAAACACTCTTCCCACCTACGAACGTTAGATTTCAACATAGTGTGTAGCAAAGTGCCTAAGGTCCTATTGGTAACCTCCGTTTGGCCGTTGGTTTGGGGATGATAGCTAGTAGAAAACAATAAGTGTGTCCCTAATTTCGACCATAAAGACATCCAAAAGTAGCTCAAAAATCTAGTGTCACGATCTGAGATAATGGTACTAGGAATTCCATTCAATTTCATAACATGCTCAAAAAATAAACTAGCAACATCCGAAGTATTATGAGTCATCTTGCAAGGAAAAAAATGAGCCATCTTAGAAAATCTATCAACGACAACAAATATTGAGTCCCTCCCCTTCTTACACATGGGCAACCCCGAAATAAAGTCCATAGATATATCCTCCCAAGGGGTAGTAGGTATAGGCAAGGAGTTGTACAATCCATGCGGGCTCGATCTAGACTTAGCTCTCTGACATGTCCCACAACTCACAAAAAACCTAGTCACATGGTGAACCATCCTAGGCCAATAGAAATGCTCCTTAAGTGCGGTGACAATCTTAGCTACTCCAAAGTGTCCTCGACCCTCATATGCATCTTGGATCAAAAGCCTACGAATAGAAGTCCTAGGGATGCATAGTTTTCCCTCCTTAAATAGGTAGCCATTATCCATAATATAACCACTAGACTCTCCCTTTTCAACGCAAGACTCAAAAATAGACTTGAAGTCATCATCATTGGAATATAATTCTTTGATAAGGGAAAAGCCTACAATAGAGGCATCCAGGTGAGTCAAGAGCACATACATGCGAGAGAGGGCGTTGGCAACCACGTTCTCCTTTCCCTTCTTGTATTGGACCACGTATGGAATTGTCTCCATAAACTCAACCCAGCGAGCATGGCGGCGGTTGAGGTTGACTTCCTCTTGAGGTACTTAAGAGCCTCATGATCGGAGTGGATCAGAAATTCCTTGGACCACAAGTAGTGTTGCCATGTCTTCAACACCCGTATGAGCGCGTAGAGCTCCTTGTCATAGGTCAGGTAGTTGAGTGTGGCGCCCGTGAGCTTCTCATTGAAGTAGGCAATGGGCATGCGCTCTTGGAGTAGAACACCTCCAATGCCATGGTGAGACGCATCGCATTCGACCTCAAAGGTCTTGGCAAAGTTGGGCAACTGTAGCAGCGGCGCGCGAAACAAGCGATCATTGAGCGCGGTGAACGCGGCCTCATGGTCCTCACTCCACTCGATGGCGGCATTCTTCTTGGTGAGCTCATGCAACGGCGCAACAATCATGGAGAAGTCCTTCACGAAGCGGTAGTAGAAGCATGTGAGCCTTAAGAAGGAGCATACCATGGTCGTCGTAGTGGGGCGCGGCCATTCCTCGATGGCGCGAATCTTCTCTTGATCCACGCGGAGCTCATACTTGTTAACAACAAAACCAAGAAAAATAATAGAGTCCGAGAAAAAAGAGCATTTACCTATGTTAGCATAAAGACTCTCCTTTCTAAGACACTCTAACACGGCCCTAAGGTGTGTCAAATGGTCCTCTAAGGTCCTGTTATAAACAAGAATGTCATCAAAGTAGACAATGACAATCTTCCCAAATACTCCCTCAAGACAAGGTTCATGAGCCTCATGAACGTGCTGGGTGCATTAGTGAGGCCGAATGGCATCATTAACCACTCATAGAGCCCGTACTTGGTCTTAAAAGCCATTTTCCACTCATCACCTTCCTTCATCCTAATTTGGTGATAGCCACTTTTCAAATCTATCTTAGAAAATAAAGTGGCGCCATGAAGTTCATCTAGCATGTCATCTAGTCTAGGAGTAGGATGGTGATACTTCATCGTGATTTGGTTGATCGCGTGGAAATCAACAAACATTTGCGTCGCTGGGGCGCACGGCATCGCGGGAGCGCGCGCTGGCAGTGGAAACGCGGTGGTGCATCGTGTAGCCAGAGCGCGCTGTGTCGTTGTGGCGTGCGACATAATTGGAGCGCGCGGCAGTGGCAATTTGCGACTTGGCCTACTCGATGGACTTCACGCGGTGACGCTACACTTGATCTTGGAGAATCTCCTTGGGCTCATGGGAAGCAAAGTGATATGTTTCCCATTGTGCATAAACACATAATTGTTGAGGAAGCCATCGTGTAGGGCGCACTTGTCGAATTGCTAAGGGTGGCCTAGAAGCAAGTGAGTGGCATCCATAGTAATAACATCACATAGCACAGTATCATGGTAATAGCCAATATTGAAGGTGATGCAGCATTGCATTTTTACCACATTGCCACCGTTGATGAGAATCAAACCCCCAAGAGGAGGTTCTTCTTCCCAAGTGAGCTAGATCGTGGCCAAGCTAGACTTCTCCTTCCTTCTTGAGCTTTCTAGTCCTCCAATGGAGCTTGGGAGAGACTCACGGCCGAGAATAAGAGGGGAGAGCCGAGGGGTTTCCGAGGGAGGACACGACCGGCGACGGACAAGGTGGAAGGCCGGCCTCTTGCTAGGGCTACCCGGCAGTTCTCGGCTACAAGGCCAAGGGAACCTCCCTTAGAGGTTCCTTGGCTATTTGAGTTTGGATCCAATGATTTGAGTGAGTTTGCTTGAGTGAAATGAGATTAAGAGGAAGAGATGCGAAGATTTGAAAGCTTTGAGTTGATAGAAAAAGTGGAGAGCCTTAGGGAGGAATCCTCAACCTAAGGAAAAGTTCCACTTTTTAATTCTTCAACTAATTTTCTTTCAAGGAAGGAGAGACATATAAATACTAGGGGTGAGCAAACGGATATATCCGATCGAGTCCGGTATGTCGGATATCCGGTAAAAAATATTCACAAAACTCATATCCGTATCCGGTCCGTTTTGGACCGGATATCCGATAAATATTATCCGGATCGGATATTCGACTCGGATATCCAAATTATCTGGTTACTAAAAAACCTCTTACAAATTAAATCAAAATATTACTTTAATTAATTCAATGAAAGCTAACAATCCGCAAAGTGCAACTAAATGTCAAACATCAGCACCATTTGCAATTCCCTGTAATGTTTCCCAACAATTAAACTTGTCAACCTTTTCAGATTGAGAACCATAAACGTATATGTTATATAACAAGAGGAATTGGCAAGTATATATAAAGTTGTAACTTTAACTTATATAATCAAAATTCAATTCAATGATGAACACTCAATCTTGACAAAAAAAAAACATTTTTACTTTGTTTAGTGAGGCGACACTTAGTACATGATTTAGGGTTTTAGTTTTATAAGAATAATAATCAATGTTGTATTTTATTAAAAGGATAAAATAAGAAATGTTGTATTGGAGAATTGAAGTGGTTTAATTACTTAAAAATGTACAAGCACCATTTTGAGATCATTCTAAACTAATTAAACTTGTATATTAGTTATAAAAACATATATATCTTATATATTAATAGTACCGGATTCCCGGATATCCGGTAAGCAAAATATCCCGATCCGTATCCGGTCCAAGTATCCAGAAAAATCACCCGGATCGGATCGGATTGGGATAAAAATTAAACGGATGTTTTCGGATACGGACTTTTAGGGTTCGGATTGGCGGGTTATCGGATCGGGTCGGCCGGATCGGATACTTTTGCTCACCCTTAATAAATACTAGAATGCTAAAGGGGTTCGGCCACATGGCCTTGCTAAGCTAATGGGCCTCTTGGGCTAGAAGTCCATAAACATATGGATTCACATACCCAAGGAGGTAATGCTAGAAATAAAAGACATCATACTAAAAATAGAAGGATAAAAGCCTTAGAGGCTTGGATATAGGCGTGCGCATGAATGCCTTGGAATCGAAGCATGGTCGATGCTTGAGTGTCGTGGCATTGATGCGTCGGCGCCTTGGTGGTCAATCACCGGGACTCATCACTCTCCCCTTCTTAGCTTCGAAGCGTCCTCGCTTCGAGGGTGTTGGCAGTCCGGGAGATGGAGGAAGTGTGGTGGCGTGTCTCCCCTTTTTAAAGGTGAAGGTAGAGTGAGGGAGACCGCCACTAACACAAAGAAGCACGAGCATATGAGATCCGTCGGGCGGCTCCTTGGGCACAACAAGAGGGAAGGCCTCATGGGCGAGCATGGCAGCCGGAGGAATGTACCTACAACAAAGCAACTCAACAAGAAAACGTACGTGAGATCATCTGACGGCTCCGAGTGGGGCTATGGCCGCTCCTAGGCACGTGTCCAAGGGAGGAATGAGGCATCAATGAGCAACACTAGTGGAGCCGAGGGTGTGAGGGATTCCATTAAGTGGCCAAAAAGAGAAAGCTAGGGTGAGAGGCTCAACCAGGGCAAAGAGTGGCATGTGGCAAGCGATAAAGAAAGTGGAATCCCTCCCCTTCTTAAAAGGTTGCCTACCGGTCATGAGGGCCAAATCAAAGATCTCCCAAAATGTGGGGGAAATGATTGAGTGCATGCTATAAGCTTTGAGAAAGGCCCTAGAAGTTGTCAACAAGGCAACTACGTACAGTTGGGGTTTGAAGGGAATAGGGTAGTAGGGCCAAGTCAACCAAGGTGGAGTCCTCAAAGTGGCTTGGTATGAGGTAATCCTTAAAGGCCAATGGTTATCATGAAAAATCTCATCCAAGGGTTGCCTATGAGTGGCTCTAGGCATAATTAGGGCTGTCAAAACTTGACCCGATCCGAATGACCCGCCCGACCCGCCCGAAACTGAACCCGTTCGATATCCGAAAAGAACAACAAAAATGTATACCCGAGCCTGACCCGACCCAAACCGACTAGCCCAAACGCAAAAATAACCCGAACGGGCTAGCCCATTAGCAATCCGATACCCAAAGTCACCCGACCCGAAGTCACTCGAAAATCCGAAGTTGCACGATCCGAAATCACCCGAAAACCCGAAATTGTTCGATCAGAAATCACCCGGAAACCCGAAGTTGCCCGATCCGAAATCACCCGAAACCCGAAGTTCCCCGATCCGAAATCATCCGAAACCCGAAGTTCCCCAATCCGAAATCATCCGAAAACCCAAAGTTAACTGATTTGAAATCACATGAAAACCCAAACTCGATAGTCTGAAATCACATACATAACCAGTGCCACCCGATCCTAAATCATCTGTAAAAAATATATACTCAACTCGAAATCATCCGAAAAACTCAGAATAAATATTCATCCATTCTTACCAAAAACGCACGCCTATATTAATTTAATGGATGTATTACGAGCAATTGAAGAAAGTTATTTTTATTCCCTTGAAATAAAGTTTATGTTCTTCCAAGTTATGCAAAAATAAGATCATTATATATGAATAATATGATTTATGAAAAATTGAAAAATAAAATACACACAACTCTTGTCCAAATTATAACCCCTTCTAGCAAGTTTATTCTATTTTTTTCCAATGGTAGGTTTGGGGCTAGATGAGTACAAGAAAGAGGAAAATAAGAATGAAGAAAAAGACAGAAGGCATGTAAAATCAAGATCATTTCATTTTCATTGGATGAGTACCTATTAATTGCTAAGAAATATGAATGCAATGCAAATATCTTGATAGATATAAGATATTGCTAGCTTACTAGTATTTCATGTTTACAAGGGGCCAAAATATAACCACATTCACCAATAAAAGTGAAACTATACACAATAAGATTAGCTATTAACATTATATTGGTGAGCACAAAAACAAGCAGCAAAGCACCAACAACTAGAACCAACAGCTAGCATCATCATTCAACAAAGCACCCGTAGCATCCAACAAAGCCCCAATAGGCAACAACTAGCACCAAAGCCCCAGCAAAATTTAGCAAAGCCCCAGCAACATCATCAAGTCCCAAGATTATCAAAATTCTGAGAAAAGAAGCAAAGGAAAAAAATCAAGCTAAGACATCCACCACAAATTCAAAGATAAGACAAAGAGACAAAAAGTTAACAAATTTGTGATAAAAAAAATACCTTTAGGTGGTGTCATAAGATGCATCAAATGACAGAAATAATAAGACATAATGAGCATTTAAAGAAATACCATGAGGGAGTCATGAGCTTACTAGCCTTGATATACACAAAATGCATCCCATAAAAGCCTTCTACCTCCCACCACTTTACCTACTAAATTACCTCACCACATGAATCATCTAATGACACCTTTATATTATCAAGTGGACTCCCCATGTCATAGGGCTAGCTGAGGTTTAAGCACAAAGCAAGCATCTGAGAGTCGACACCCTTTGAGACTCGACAAACCAACCTGTGCAAACCTATAAGCAAAAAATGCATAATCTTAAATAGCAACTGGAAAGATCCAGTACAAAAAAAATTAAAACATAATGTATCACATCACATTACACATATATTGTAAATCGTATGACAGATGAAACATACATCTTTTTTGCGACCTATAATTACATTGAAGCACACATGGGAATAAAGATGCAAAGTAATGAATAATTACAAAGTTTAAAAAGCTTGACAATAAAACATATACTAATGAAACACTGTCTTGTCACAAGTCCTAAATATTAGGAGAGGGAAAAAGAAAAGAAAGATGATTATTACTTGAAAGGGAATTCCTAAAAGTTCTACAATCCATATTTACTCGAAGAATTAACACTTAAAAGTCATAATATGAAAATGTATAAGATTTCCAACATAATAATTCTCTATTTATTATACCTGTCAAGTAAGAAAGTCCAGCATCAGTAATACTGCTGCACTGCTGCAGGAAACTTGCAAAACTCTTTCAAGCTTGTGAGGTCTAGATTAGGAAATAGGAAGGAGCAAAAATTAGCTATACATGGACAATAGAGAGACTCAATAATGACTCTATGGTCTATCAATTTTAAAAAGCTCACAAATCAAGCCAAAGAAAGAACCATCTAAACAACAAGACACTCAGTTTGGTAGACAGTAACTTAGAAAATATGGTCCAACAAGACAATGTGATGTAAGTATGTAACTAACCTATAAAGCAACAAAAAGAGAAGAGAAAAGGGGGAAGAAAAAGGGAAACATTTCTAATCCAGCAGAAAGGCCACATGACTTTCATGCATAATAGGAGATAAAAGGACTTAAGCTTCTTAGATGTCCAGTCTAGTAATAAAGAATAACTCGCAAAATGAATAAACGATATACATGATCATAGATACAATACCAACTAATAAAAACTACAATAAGAATGAAACACAAAGTAGCAATACTTCTCTGTGTAACTGCATATGCAAATCAGCTTCTTTCTTCAACCAATCAGCTTCTTTCTTGCGCCAGTCTGCATCCTGAGTAAACGATTTTAAACCATCATCTTGACAAGTTAAAGTCAAAACAAGCGTAGAAGATAGTGTAACAGATTTTATTCATTCACGATCGCATCAAGATGAGGCCAGTAATCCTTATACATCTAAGCGGAGAAGTTAAACACTATCAACAAGCACGATTTACTGAAAGAAGGTAAAAGTTGACACTACACATTATTCGATCACTAGTGGAAAAAACACTTTTTGCTGCTCCCTTTTAGAGGCGTACATAGTTCAAAACGCCTCAACAACGACTTAGGCAATCACTTTTTTTGGTTTTTGAGGCGGATAATTAATTTATACGCCTCAAAAACATCTTTTGAGGCGGGCAAATTAATATACGCCTCAACAAGTATCCGAAAAAATATTTCCCGCTAAAGTATTAGAGGTGGGCCAGGGTAAGGCCCGCATCTAATGCTAACTAATTGAGGCGCGCCAAGTAGCCCGCCTCAATTAAAGCTTGTTGAGGCGGGCCTCTTAAAGCCCGCCTCAAAAAGTATGTCCAATAGAGGCGGGCCTTACATGCCCGCCTCTATTAGACCATTACTCGGCCAAGTCGTAATACTTATAGAGGCGGGCCTTACATGCCCGCCTCTATAAGCTCAACCCTAATTTAAAAAAAATAGTTGCGAGCGCCTTCATTTTCCTCTTCGTATCCTCCTCTTCGTCTTCAATTCGTTCGTCCGGAGCTCCGACTTCATCGATCTCCTCCGTCTTCCCTACTTCATTGATCTCCTCCGTCTTGCCGACTTCATCGATCTCCTCCATCTTCGCCGAGCTCCGTCTTCCCGAGCTCTGACTTCATCTCCCTTCGCCGAGCTCCCTCTAATACTCCCTTCAACAAGTATCAACAACGCACTTGAGGTTTCACCAAAACGAGCTCCCTTCAATGCACTCGAAGCCAAGTAAGGTATTATTTCAGATTTCTACCCTAATTCCTTAGGCCCTTGGCGGGATAGAATTCATAATTTAGGCCCTTGGCGGGATAGTTGAGTTTGTATTTTTTCTTGTTTGGTTGCGTATTATTATCTATTTAGGCCCTTGGCGGGATAGTTACTAGAAATGAGTATTTAATCTTCCTTGCATGTTATTTTGCATGTATTACTAGAAATGAGTCGTCCTTGGATGTACGGTGACCATACTACGACACAATACTTGAGTGGGGTTGAGGAGTTCATTAGATGTTCTTTAGCACACCAACGGAGTACGAAAGCCAAAAAAATATATTGTTCATGCCGTGATTGTAAGAATATAAGGCGGTTAGATGATATTGATGAGATTGAGGATCATTTATTTCGTCGTGGTATCAAACAAGATTACCATGTTTGGTTTTGGCATGGTGAGAAAATACATGATCGTCCAAGTTCTAGTGTCAATGAGTTTGATGTTCGGGTAGACACTAATGATAGTGATGATGATATTGCTGAGAATAATGAGATGGATGATGATGATGACCAAGAAGATGATGAAATAAATGGGATGATGGATGGGGTGAGAGATCACTTGAACGAACGACCTCAGATGTTCGAACAGGTATCAAAGGCTGCAGAGACTCCCTTGTATCCTGGGTGTACAAAATTTAGCAAGTTAGAGGGTGTGTCAATACTTTACAACTTGAAATGTGCTTCTGGTTGGACTGATGGAAGTTTCAACACCTTATTGGAATGGTTAGGTGAATTTTTACCAGAAGGCAATGAGATGCCTATCTCTACTTATTATGCCAAGAAATTGATGTGTCCCTTAGGCTTAGAGGCCGTCAAGATAGATTCGTGCCCAAATGATTGTATGCTTTACAGAAACGAACATGAAAATTTGGATGAGTGTCCAAATTGTGGTGCATCTCGTTACAAGCGTAAAGGGGTAAATTCGGCTAAGAGGGGCCCATCAGCTAAGGTTATGTGGTATCTTCCGATAATACCTAGGTTTCAGCGTTTGTTTTTGATAAAGAAGGAAGCAAAAAATCTGAGGTGGCATGCGGAAGGGAGGAAGAAAGATGGACTCCTTAGACATCCTGCTGATTCTCCTCAATGGAGAAATATTGATAAGAAATATTCTGAATTTGGTGAGGAGGCTAGGAATCTGAGACTTGCTTTATGTACAGATGGTGTGAATCCGTATGGCACTCTAAGCAGTCAACATAGCACATGGCCGGTTCTTCTAGCGATTTATAATCTTCCTCCATGGTTGTGTATGAAGCGCAAGTATATCATGTTATCACTCCTCATCTCCGGGCCTAAGCAACCTGGGAATGACATAGATGTGTATCTGGCTCCACTTGTTGATGATTTGAAATTATTGTGGAATGAAGGTGTTCCAATGCTCGATGCATACACCAACTCAAACTTTACCTTGCGAGCTATGGTTTTTTGTACCATAAATGATTTCCCGGCATATGGAAACTTGTCTGGGTACAAAACCAAAGGAGAACAAGCATGCCATATATGTGAAGAAGACATGAAACCCGCCTACTTAAAAAATTACAGGAAAAATGTGTATCTAGAGTACCGGAAGTTCCTTAGTCGATATCACCCTTACCGTAAAAAGAAGAAGGAGTTCAATGGGTACACTGAGGAAGGAGTAGCTCGTACACCTTTGACAGGATCACAAGTTTATGAACGGATTAAAAATGTTGACACCAAATACGGCAAGGGCTTCAAGTCCGTCTCTAAAAAGGGTGTTTTATGGAAGAAAGTGTCTATACTATGGTATCTTCCTTATTGGAAAGATTTGTCGGTTAGGCATTGTCTCGATGTGATGCACATTGAAAAAAATGTTTGTGATGCTATAATTGGGACTTTACTAAATATATCCGGAAAGACGAAAGACAATCAGAAAGTTCGTTTTGATATGAAAGAGAGGAATATTTGACCAGATTTGTGGCCCGTGGTAAAACCGGATGGTAAAAAGACTTTTCTGCCTCCGGCGTGTTACACAATGTCAAGAAAGGAGAAAAAGGTGGTTTGTGAGTGCTTACATGGCATTAAGGTTCCATCGGGATATTCGTCAAATGTAAAACGTCTAGTTTCTCTTTCAGACCTTCGGTTGATTGGTATGAAGTCTCATGATTGTCATGTATTGATTAATGTTTTCTTACCGATCGCACTTCGTGGGATATTGCCGAAACACGTGAGACATGTTATAACAAAACTTTGCGTGTTTTTCAGTTCCATATGTGCTAAGGTTATTGATCCGGAAATATTGGATGCTCTCCACGATGATATTGTTGAAACTTTGTGTCGATTTGAAATGTACTTTCCGCCGTCTTTCTTTGACATAATGGTGCACTTAATTGTTCATTTGGTTTGAGAAATCAAGTTATGTGGTCCGGTGTTCTTAAGATGGATGTATCCTTTTGAGAGATTTTTTGGCAGTTTAAAGGACAAAGCAAAGAATCGGGCGAATCCAGAGGGTAGTATCATTCGTGGAGTCCTTCATGAAGAGATATCTCAATACGCAGCTGAGTTTTTGTCAAGGCTTCATCCAATAGGTCTTCCAAAATCTCGTCATGTAGGGAGGCTTGAAGGAGAGGGAGTAATTGGTAAAAATGTGATATCTCCTCCATTTGAAAGGAAGATTAAGGCACATCTTTGTGTGTTGCAGCATCTTACAGAGGTCAATCCTTACATAGAAAAGAATTGCCTTGAATTGCAACACAATAATGCTAAATTGAATGAAAGAGCTTTGATGCGGGAACATAATCGCACATTTGTTGATTGGTTTAAGAAGGAAGTAGCTGAGGAACTAAGGAAAGAACATGACGTTTCTGATACGGTCAAGTGGTTATCTCGAGGTCCTCGACTATGTGTTCGGTCTTACGAAGGGTATGATATCAATGGGTTCACATTCTACATTAGAAGACAAGATGAAAAGAGTGTGGTGCAGAATAGTGGAGTGAAGGTAGTTGCATCATCTAGGGTCTATGCGAGCGCTAAGGACAAAAGACCGGTTGATGCGACACAATCGTATTATGGTGTTATCGAAGAAATATGGGAGCTTGATTATAACAATTTTACAATCCATGTTTTCCGGTGCAAGTGGGTCAACAACCCTAACGGGGTGAAGCAAGATGAAATTTATCCGGGTTTGACATTGGTAAACTTTGACCGATTAAGTGATAGTGACGAGCCATTCATCCTAGCATCACAAGCTAAGCAGATTTTTTATGTGGTAGACAATGTTGATCCTAGATGGCGTGCAGTTGCCCAAGGCAAAAGACATATTCTGGGTATTGATGATGTTGTGGATGAAGATGAGTATGACGAGTATGATGACACACCATTGTTATCAACTGTTGTTCAACCATTACCGGAGGAGGAAGATACAAATAATACTAATCATATCCGTACAGATCATAGGGAAGGAATATGGGTTACAAATCATAAATGAATAAGATGAGGTAATTTATTGACAAGTAGATTTAATTGCATTATAAATTGTCTTCCTTGGATTTTTTTTTGTGATATGTACTCATATGCTTTTTCGTTGATATGTACGCTGCGAAAAAAATCAGGAACCTAAGACGTTGAGAGTATCAAGGTGGGAAGTGCGAGAAATTAATAGGAAAATGTAAGACGTTGAGAGTATCAAGGTATATAACTTAACTAACTATATATTCATAGTATTTGTGTTTTTTGTCAATAATTTCTGTGTTTTTTATGAAGCTATATCCTAAGAGGAAGACATCGTATACTTATGAAGAAATGGATGTTGTTCGTGAGCAATGGGCACAGTATTTTACATCGAAGTATTTATTATCGGATTGAACTTGTTTTTACTTGTCATATAAACTGTTGTTGAAAACTTGACTGTACTCGGATTGAACTTGTTTTTACTTGTCATGTAAACTTGTTTTTATTCTGTGAATAAAATCAGGAACCTATTCTGCAATGTGTGTATGGTGCATCATAAATCCAAAAAACATCGACGCTGACTCGGCCGAGAACTCGGCCGAGCTCTCGGCCGAGTCAGCGCGACTTGTTGAGGCGGGCCTATAGAGGCCCGCCTCAACAAGTGTTTACTTATTGAGGCGGGCCTCCGAAGCCCGCCTCAACAAGTCCCTCATTTTGGCGCCTGATAAGCACTACTTTGTAGGGCTTAACTAAGAGTTATTAGAGGGTTTTATTGGTGCCATTCGGGTAGATTTAGACACATTCATGTGCATGGTGTTTGGGGGCGAAGATTGGTGTTTTGAGCTTATTAGAGTAAATTTGAAGATTCGGGATATGGAGCCACCATGGAGTATGGAGTTAGAGAGGAGAAGTGTGGATTTGGTGGTCTGGATAAGCAAATTGAAGATATCCAGAGGAAGAGAAGTTGACCACTGAGGAGACGAAGAAGAACCAAGGTGAGAGTCCACACGAGAGTAGAAAAACAATGTGCTGAATTCAATTGATTCGTTCTCTCTACTCAGATGTCCAAATGCAGTGATTCAAATTCGAGGCGTTAGATCTTGAAGTATACTATAAGTCCCCAAAATATGAGCGCAATCCGAGTTGGAAATCAAAAGTTATTAAGTTTTTACGAAAGTGGTGCAGAAGCTGAAAATCGAGCATTAACCGCGATCGCGGGTCTTGGGCCGCGATCGCGGGTCATCAGCGCCGAAAGCTGCGTCTTTTCCTGAGCTTATCTTTTCAGATTTCTTTTTCCCTTTTTCTTATTTTTAATTTACTTAGTTTCTTAATGGGCTAGGTCATTTTGTTAGAGCCCTATAAATACTTTCTTTTAGCATTAGGGTTGAAATCTTCCACACTTTAGTTGCAATTTTCATTCATCGTTGTTTTCTTTTCCTTTGAAGTTTTCACCATGTCTATGAGGAGCTAAGCCTCTTTGGCTTAGTCCGGTAATGGAAGCATGAGTTTATTCATCTGGTTGTGAGGTTTTGTTCCTATCTATTTATTCCTATTGAGTTATATTATCTCTTCTAAGCTTATTCCATTTGATTTCATTAATTGCACTAGCCCGCGCAACTAGTTGTTATTGGTGATTTTCATATTGCTAGGATTAGGAAACTGTTGGGCTAACGTCCTATTCTGCTGTAGCAACTACAATTTACATGCTCTGGTTGAAATTGTTCTATTGTAGGGAGAGATAATTACATGGTAAATGCATCTGAGCGAGCGTTCTGTGTATCCTGGTTAATTCTTATATGGATTGCTGCCTTTGGGTTGAACCTTTAGTGGTACTAGGGTTATTCATTGGTAAGGGTTCTTTGTGGAAGGTTTCCCTCTGAATTTATATAAGATCGGGACAGGAATAACCGAATAGGAAGATAGGACTTAATCTATGAACAACATTTGAATGAATTATGTGGACATTACTTGGCTAAGTGTTTTTCTCTCTTGATATTTCATCCATTCTACTTTGTTTTGTTTGCAACCAACCAACTACAAAACCCCCCTCTTGTTACTATTGCATGCGAACAACACATAGATTAATCCCTTCCTCCCTGTGGATTCGACCCTTGCTTTCCCTAACTACTTGTTTAGGTTTGCTAGGATTTATTTGATTAGGTGATACGACGACTACTCCCCCTATCAGCGCCAAAGTGAGGGACTTGTTGAGGCGGGCTTCGGAGGCCCGCCTCAATAAGGTCCTTTTAGAGGCGTAAAATGCCCGCCTAAAAAAGTGTCCCTACTTGTTGCAGCCCCCTTAGTTGAAGCGAACGGTGTTCGCCTCAATAAGTGTCCAAAGGCCCGCCTCTATAAGGATTGTTTCCACTAGTGGATGTTTATTTTGAGTATTATTTGGGAGGGGATTCCCCTCAAACAAGTATGACTTTAATCCATAACACTCACCCCAAGTCAATCACATAACAGAATTACAGACAAGACCTGCATAGCTACTTGTGGTTTTACCTTTTTCTCGAGAAAATCGCATTTAGCCTCAAGAGATTGTATCCTCTGCACCAAAACAAATGCTCATCATACAATTATGTTCCACTGGTATTCATCTTACAATCTAAACTAGAAAACAACCAGTAATTCCTTATTTCTCCAGACAGTTCACAGGTCAAGGATACAATTATGTTCCAGCAAACTACATTGAAGGCAGTTTGTCATTATCTCAATGCTATTCATCATTGTTGTTCTTAAGCATGCACTGTAGAAAACATAACTTCTGAGATAGGAAGGCGAATTGCCTATGCTGAGAACAAATTTCCTGTTAAATGCTTGATTAAAGCTATGTACAAATACAAGTGACAACTAAAGACGAGAAGAAAAAGACCCAACAAACACAACATAATTGCTGAAAATCAACAAATAAGCAAGATCAAGGAGAAGAAATATCGCCTGGATAGGCAAGCCGAGCTGCGGATGGGGAGGAGAGCGAACCACGGTTGGGGAGGAAGCGAATCGCGGCTACGGAGGAGCGCGAATCGCGGCTGGGGAGGAAGCGAATCGCGGCTACGGTGGAGCGCGAACCACGGCTGAGGAGGAAGCGAACCACGGCTGGGGAGGAAGCGAACCCGGCTGGGGAGGAAGCGAACCACGGCTGGGGAGGAGAGCAGGCGAGTTGAGTCCGGCTAGGGAGGAGACTGGAGAGCGAAAGAGACTTCAAAGAGGAGTCAGGACTCAGGAGAGAGGGTCGAGAGGCTGAGTGAGAAACTGAGAAAGAACATCTTCTTTGTTCTAGGGTTAGAAATTAGAATTGGGGCTTTTTTCAATTTATTTTAATTAGCATAAGACAATATCAATTTTTAGGCGGTAAACCTGTCCCTCCAAAACAACGATTAGTAAAATAAAGGGAAATTTCTGTTGGTGCCCCTGAGTTTAGGGTTATTCCTATTGGTGTTCCACGATTAAGTTTTTTTCTTGTTGATACCCCTAAAGTTTTGGTTTGTTCGTTTTGTAATCAAAAATTTTCATATCCGTATCATTTCGGTTCGAATTGATCAAATTGAAGCTCATCATTATGTTTATTGACCTCAACTTAGTAGGATTCGACTCCTAAAACAATCAAATTCATACTCAAATCATTCTGATTTGAATTCTTAAGGTCGAAACGGGTTGTTGCTTCGGAATTCAAATAGACATGGTTCAGACATGGATTTGGGTATCTTAGGAGTCAAATCTTACTAATTTGAGGGCGAGGAACACAATGGTAGACTTGGATTTAATCAATTTGAACTAGAATGGTACAAACATTAAAAAGTTTGGTTACGAAGCAAACAAACTCAAACCTTAGGGACACCAACCGGAAAAAACTTAATCGTAGGACACCAACAGGAATAACCCTAAACTCAGGGACACCAACAGGAATTTCCCTAAAATAAAAGTGGATGAAAAATATGTTTAAATGGTTGAAATAGAAAGTACTTGACTATTTCATTAGTTAAATACACACAACACATCTTAATATTAAAATAAAAGTGGAATATCTTGTTATTCTTGTATGTTCAATCTATCTATTACTATATATTAAAGCTCTCCCCTTTTAAGCTCTTAGAACGATTCTGGCCCCATCATACTTATGTGTTAATTTATGGGTAATTCTCTTTTTAAATTATTAAGATTAATTTATTTTAACCCAAAAAGATTTTAAATAAAATCTTATCTAACAAACTCGGAGATTTTAGCATTAATATTAATCTTTTAATAACTTTTTGATAAATGAAGCTTTTGACTAAATATGTAATTTTAAAATAAAGAGCAAATTCAAAGATATGATATCGTTTAAAATTACACCTTCTAATCATATTATTCAATATAAAATAGAGTATCAATACAATCTTTGTAATTGAATTAACGTGTATAAATCTACCACTAACATAATCATTGATAAACTCATGTTTTAAATGTTATGCATTAAATAAGTTGAAATAATAAATCATTTATTAAATTTATATAAGCCAAAATAGTACTAGCATTTATACAAACTGAAAGAAGAAAAATATATCTAATATAGTATTAATTAATATATTTTTTTTATTCATGTTAATTATCTCATAAGTGAAAAGTATCGCAATCTTAATTTATCCAATTAACAAAATCTTTATCCTACAAGATACAGTATCTCATAAATATTTGAATATAAGGCTCATACCAATAAATATAGCCACTTTGTATATGTGTTCTTTTATGATTAATCCTATTTTTATTTAATTTTTAATTTTTAGATTACTCATTATAAACTCTAAAACTACACAAAATTTTCTTAAAATCTAAACAATTAAAGTTTAGTTTCACATATATTTGAAAATCTGAGTATAGGCTTCACCATTTATTTTGAATCATTCTTTAATTCATCCTCGCTACTCTATTAATCATTATATTTGATATACTTACACTTATATACTATAGTATTTCATTATATTTGATATAGTTACACTTATATACTATAGTATTTCATTATATTTGATATAGTTACACTTATATATTATAGTATTTCATTATATTTGATATAGTTACACTTATATACTATAGTATTTTATTATATTTGATATAGTTACACTTATATATACTATAGTATTTCATTATATTTGATATAGTTACACTTATATACTATAGTATTTCATTATATTTGATATAGTTACACTTATATACTATAGTATTTCATTATATTTGATATAGTTACACTTATATACTATAGTATTTCATTATATTTGATATAGTTACAATTATATACTATAGTATTTCATTATATTTGATATAGTTACACTTATATATTATAGTATTTCATTATATTTGATATAGTTACACTTATATAATATAGTATTTCATTGTATTTGATATAGTTATACTTATATAATATAGTATTTCATTTTATTTGATATAGTTACACTTATATATTATAGTATTTCATGATATTTCATTTAGTTAAACTTATATATTATAGTATTTTATTACATTTGATATAGTTACACTTATATACTATAGTATTTCATTACATTTGATATAGTTATACTTATATACTATAGTATTTTATTATATTTGATATAGTTACACTTAAATAATATAGTATTTCATTATATTTGATATAGTTACACTTATATACTATAGTATTTCATTATATTTGATATAGTTACACTTATATATACTATAGTATTTCATTATATTTGATATAGTTACACTTATATACTATAGTATTTCATTATATTTGATATAGTTACACTTATATACTATAATATTTCATTATATTTGATATAGTTACACTTATATAGTATAGTATTTCACTATATTTGATATAGTTACACTTATATACTATAGTATTTCATTATATTTGATATAGTTACACTTATGTAGTATAGTATTTTACTATATTTGATATAGTTATACTTATATACTATAGTATTTCATTATATTTGATATAGTTACACTTATATACTATAGTATTTCATTATATTTGATATAGTTACACTTATATACTATAGTATTTCATTATATTTGATATAGTTACACTTATATATTATAGTATTTCATTATATTTGATATAGTTACACTTATATACTATAGTATTTCATTATATTTGATATAGTTACACTTATATATACTATAGTATTTCATTATATTTGATATAGTTACACTTATATAATATAGTATTTCATTATATTTGATATAGTTACACTTATATACTATAGTATTTCATTATATTTGATATAGTTACACTTATATACTATAGTATTTCATTATATTTGACATAGTTACACTTATATACTATAGTATGTCATTATATTTGACATAGTTACACTTGTATACTATAGTATTTCATTATATTTGATATAGTTACACTTATATACTATAGTATTTCATTATATTTGATATAGTTACACTTATATATTATAGTATTTCATTATATTTGATATAGTTACACTTATATACTATAGTATTTCATTATATTTGATATAGTTACACTTATATATTATAGTATTTCATTATATTTGATATAGTTATACTTATATACTATAGTATTTCATTATATTTGACATAGTTATACTTATATACTATAGTATTTCACTATATTTGATATAGTTACACTTGTATACTATTATATTTCATTATATTTCATTTAGTTACACTTATATATTATAGTATTTCATGATATTTGATATAGTTACACTTATGTACTATAGTATTTCATTATATTTGATATAGTTACACTTATATACTATAGTATTTCATTATATTTGATATAGTTACACTTATATATTATAGTATTTTAATTATATTTGATATAGTTATACTTATATACTATAGTATTTCATTATATTTGATATAGTTACACTTATATACTATAATATTTTATTATATTTGATATAGTTACACTTATGTATTATAGTATTTCATTATATTTGATATAGTTACACTTATATACTATAGTATTTCATTATATTTGATATAGTTACACTTATATATTATAGTATTTCATTATATTTGATATAGTTATACTTATATACTATAGTATTTTATTATATTTGACATAGTTACACTTATATACTATAGTATTTCATTATATTTGATATAGTTACACTTATATACTATAGTATTTTATTATATTTCATTTAGTTAGACTTGTATACTATAGTATTTCATGATATTTGATATAGTTATACTTATTTACTATAGTATTTCATTATATTTGATATAGTTACACTTATATAATATAGTATTTCATTATATTTGATATAGTTACACTTATATGCTATAGTGTTTCATTATATTTGATATTGTTACACTTATATACTATAGTATTTCATTATATTTCATTTAGTTACACTTATATATTATAGTATTTCATGATATTTGATATAGTTACACTTATATACTATAGTATTTCATTATATTTGATATAGTTACACTTATATATTATAGTATTTCATTATATTTGATATAGTTACACTTATATACTATAGTATTTCATTATATTTGATATAGTTACACTTATATATACTATAGTATTTTATTATATTTGATATAGTTACACTTATATACTATAGTATTTCATTATATTTGATATAGTTACACTTATATACTATAGTATTTCATTATATTTGACATAGTTACACTTGTATACTATAGTATTTCATTATATTTGATATAGTTACACTTATATACTATAGTATTTCATTATATTTGATATAGTTACACTTATATACTATAGTATTTCATTATATTTGATATAGTTACACTTATATACTATAGTATTTCATTATATTTGATATAGTTAAACTTATATACTATATTATTTCATTATATTTGATATAGTTACACTTATATACTATAGTATTTCATTATATTTGATATAGTTACACTTATATATTATTGTATTTCATTATATTTGATATAGTTATACTTATATATTATTGTATTTCATTACATTTGATATAGTTATACTTATATACTATAGTATTTCATTACATTTGATATAGTTACACTTATATACTATAGTATTTCATTGTATTTGATATAGTTATACTTATATACTATAGTATTTTATTATATTTGACATAGTTACACTTATATACTATAGTAATTCATTATATTTGACATAGTTACACTTATATACTATAGTATTTCATTATATTTGATATAGTTACACTTATATACTATAGTATTTCATTATATTTGATATAGTTACACTTATATACTATAGTATTTCATTATATTTGACATAGTTACACTTATATACTATAGTATTTCATTATATTTGATATAGTTACACTTATATACTATAGTATTTCATTATATTTGATATAGTTACACTTATATACTATAGTATTTCATTATATTTGATATAGTTACACTTGTATACTATTATATTTCATTATATTTCATTTAGTTACACTTATATATTATAATATTTCATGATATTTGATATATTTACACTTATGTACTATAGTATTTCATTATATTTGATATAGTTACACTTATATACTATAGTATTTCATTATATTTGACATAGTTACACTTATATACTATAGTATTTCATTATATTTGATATAGTTACACTTATATACTGTAGTATTTCATTATATTTGATATAGTTACACTTGTATACTATTATATTTCATTTAGTTACACTTATATATTATAGTATTTCATGATATTTGATGTAGTTACACTTATGTACTATAGTATTTCATTATATTTGATATAGTTATACTTATATACTATAGTATTTCATTATATTTGATATAGTTACACTTATATATTATAGTATTTCATTATATTTGATATAGTTATACTTATATACTATAGTATTTCATTATATTTGATATAGTTACACTTATATACTATAATATTTCATTATATTTGATATAGTTACACTTATATATTATAGTATTTCATTATATTTGATATAGTTACACTTATATACTATAGTATTTCATTATATTTGATATAGTTACACTTATATACTATAGTATTACATTCATAGTCATAACGTAAATAACAAGTGATATGAGAGAGAAACAAAAAATTTACAATTGTGTTAATTATTACACGGTGAGATAAAGCGCACTATAGATCTCGTAGTGTAGACTTTTTTCTTATCGTCAGATCATAAACTCAAATGTTTAGGTTTAGCCTCACTATTTATCATAATAACCATCTTTACCAAAACCCAATTTTAAATATATAACTCCAATGATAGGAGATTTTATAGTGAATATATATATTTATTTTAATTATGTTTGCCTTCAAACGAAAACCGGTTCCATCGAAATACATTTCAACCACAATTCGATATACACAATTCAAACTCATATTTATTTGAAATTCGACTTAACCGAAATATGATACACAAAATCTAGTTCGGTCGTAATCCGAAATAACCTATCGAAATTGACCCGAATACCCGACTTAGCCCGATTAAATGAACAATCAACCCGATCGAACCGAATTGGATCGAGTTGTCAAGATACATGTCAATATGTGCAATAGCCCGGATCCAGATTAATCCGAAACCAAAATGACCCGATCTAAAACCGACCCGATTCGTCTGATTGACAACCCTAAGTTTGACCGAAATCCAAATTAACCCGACCGAAATTGACCCGATTTGCCCGATTGACAACCCTAAGTTCGACCGAAATCCAAATTAACCCGATCGAAATTGACCCGAAAATCCGATCTCACTCAAAATACGAATATCCGACCCGACCGACCTGACCCGACATGATCCGACTTGTTACTATAGCACACATTGGCCCGAATCCGAACTGACTCGAATCCGAAATGACCCGACCCGAACCCGACCCGACCCACCCGATTGACACCCCTAGGCATAATCCTCAAGGGGCCATGATTAACATGAAAAGTCTCATCCAATGGGGGTCTATGAAGGGCTCTAGGCATAACTAGTGTGTAAGCTAAGAGAGAGTATTCCTTATCCTCCAAAGAATGCTTAGATACCACGGGATAGTAAAGGATTCTAAGGATAACTCTAAAGAAATGAGCACGCAACAACAAAACATATGATGCTTCAATAAAATCAGAATAATAAGGCACCTCTGTGCCACCAAGAAAAATGAGGGATGTAAGAACACAAGGTCCAAAGTCTATATGAATGGCAAGAATGCAAGCACAAGTTATGCCACTACCCTTCGCATACCTAAGTAGATGTCCCATTATACAACAAGTGAGATAATGATCATACTTAAACATGGAGAGAATGACATGCATGAAGTGAGACCTCTTGGACATAAATTGAGACATGGAACTATAATGCAAACAAGAGAACATAGTCCTAGATGCAAAATAGCTTACCAACATGCAAAGTGCTCTATCCAAGGATGTAACAAGAAACTCATGCAATGTGCCACCCAAGGACATACAAGAGGAAAGAGAGATAGGGACCTTAACTTGGGTGGAAGGCGTCGAGGGTAACAATGGCGCCGGCCAGGGCGGTGACAAGGCGCAAGCCTCCTTCGGTGGGGCAGCCATAGGGCGCCGACCTCCATGGGGAGTCGCCAATAGGCGACAAGGGCCTACTCGTGGCGATGGACGGCTGCCAACCAAGGCACGGTTGATCCAAGGGTGTGTCCAGCCGAGTGAGCATCAAGGCAACACCCTTCGTGGTGGTAAGGCAAGGGCGCGACACCAAGGAAGAGGCGGAGGTCGCTCTGGGGTTAGGCACGCCAGGCGGCGGTGACGAACCGAAGGCCGCGAGGTGGGCCTTGGTGGTGTGTGTCTCCTCGACTGTGTTGGCGGGCTATGGGTCACGAGGTACATCCTCGGTATGGTCCGACGAACGCCGACTCAGTGGCGGCCAAGCATCAAGAAGCTCGCTGGGCTCCTCACGTGCCGAGGCCTCAAGGTGGCGGTCAGCTGGGGCGCACAAGGAGGCACTGAGAATGAGTGGCACCATGCAGAGTGACGCCAAGGCCGGAGTAGGCGGTGGGGGAGAGGTGGGGATGATGGCCAAGGTGGGCCCCACGACGGTCATCCGGTGAACGTTGGCCTTCGCCGCTATTGTCTCCTTGGCAACCATGACATGCTCCGCTCAGCGTCGTTCGACCTCAGCGAGGGCCTCATTGAACCGGACGTCGATGGCTTTGATACGCTTCCTCTCTTGGCGGAGGGCGGCGCACAAGGCTTCGGCGGTGGCCTCATCACGCCAGCCTTGGAAGTGGCCAAGAGGCATCGGCCTTGGTGGGGGAGCATGGCCATTGGCGCGGCGGTTCACACGGGTAGGCGGCTGCCAATCCGGATCATTGCGGTCAAGTGGGTGCCGTGGCTGGCCTGGGGCGCGATCAAATCCTCGGTGGCTTATATCCGCCCAAGCCTCCTCTTCAAAGGTCTCGAGATACTCTCCATTGGGGCGGGAAGGCGGTAGCCGATCCGGGTTACGACGGTCAAGCGGGCGTCGGGGCTGGCCTTGGGCGCGATCATATCCTCGACTGGCTTGGATATGGGCGCGAGGAGGCGGTAGCCAATCTGGGTCACGAACGTCGAGTGGGCGTCGAGCGCGGTCATACATTCTGGGGTACACATCCGCCCAAGCCTCCTCTTCAAAGGTCTCTTCATAGCCTCCATAGGCGCCTTCCTCGTCATAGTCTTCAAAGGACTCTATGTCGAACTCGGTAAAACTATGAGCATAATGACAGAGGACCTCGGAGCCGGCTGCGGGCCTAGGGGTGGCGCGTGAATAAGAGCCTCCATACAAGGGCATGGGGTCACTGGCGTGGCTTCGCGGGCGCCGGCTCGGTAGCGGACAAGCCAGATAAGGCCAATATGGCTCGGCCGTGGGGACTCACCTAGCACAAGCAAGTAGCAAACCAAGTAAAGAGTCCTAAGCAAACAAAGCAATTCATACTTAAGAAAATATGAATACCTTAGGCCTAGGATACCCTAATCAAGGCAATGCAAGCAATAAGGCAAGCAAATCAATGCTCTAGGCAACCAAGGCAATCATACGAATAAGGAGGGAGCAAGCTAAGCCTAGGCAATCAAGTAATGCAACAATGAAGGCTCAAGTCAAGGGACAAGCTAGGCCTCGGTGGATCATGTGACATGCCAAACGTGACTAGAACCTATGTACTTTGCAAACTCTCCAAAAAAGAATGACTTAGGCTAACGAGTAAAGTCCAACTTGAAGACTTAGAATGATGGGAGAGGGAAAGAGAGGTAGTGGGCTGCCATATGGGCAATGAAATGGGAGAATATGTAATGGCAATTGGCAAGCAACTAGAAGAAAATAGGGAGGTAGGCTTAGTGGCCCAAGTTGCCAAGTGAAGGGAGATAGCCCACAAGATAGATGTGAATTGTTGTGGCCCAACCGAAAAACTACAATTATGTTTTTTTTTTAAATAAAATAAAATTGGGCCTTTGCCTTTTTCTTGGCCTCTTGATTTTCCTTAGGCTTTTTTCAATTGCTTGATTGAAGGAGGCCGGAATTGAAGGGTGGGGCCACACTTTTGGGGCTACAAATGGGTGGCAACAAGGGGTTTTTGGAGAATGGCAATGTCCTTTTTTGGGGGTGGGACAAAGCTTGAGAAGGGGGAAAGAGAATGGTTGACTTGCCACTTAAATCCTCCCTTTTTTGAACCTCACAAAGGTTAGCTTCCTAGCTTTTCTAACCCAAACAAATCAGCCAAGACTCCATTTTGTCATTTACCCAAATAGCTTAAGACAACCAAAATTGCAAAGGAAGAAAGCAACTTAAAGCTTAGCCAAAAATAGCCTAGTCACATGCACCACTTAGCAATTCAAAATGGAGCTAGAAATGGGAGAGGGGAACATGGTCGGCCATGGGGAAGGGAGGGGTGGCAGTAGGGTGGTGGTTGGTGGCAGCAAGGCAGCAAACGCGGTGGTCCGGTCGCCGTCGGTGGTGGTGGGCGGCGGAAAGCTAATTGTTTGTGGTTTTTGAGGGTGGGTTTGAGAGGGATGAACAAGGCAACTAAAATAAACACTAAGCTAGCATGAAAATAAGAAAAAAAGGCATGTAAACAAAGAAAAACTGAGCATGACAACTGAACACAAAAACAAGAAGGAACAAGAAAAATTTCAAGCTAGCAAGAGAGGAGATGAGCATAAACACATGGTCACCATGGAAGCAAGAAGATAACTCATGCAAGCTAAGAAAATAAGCATAAAAACTGAATTTGAAAGAGGAGAAAAGAGACTTAGCTTGGGCTTTGGCTCTTGATACCAATTGATGAGAATCAAACCCCCAAGAGGATGTTCTTCTTCCCAAGTGAGCTAGATCGTGGCCAAGCTAAACTTCTCCTTCCTTTTTGATCTTGCTGGTCCTCCAATGGAGCTTGGGGAAGACTCACGGCCGAGAGGAAGAGGCGAGAGCCAAGGGGTTACCGAGGGAGGACACGACCGACAACAGACAAGGTGGGAGGCCGGCGTCTTACTGGGGCTACCCGGCGGTTCTCGGCTACAAGGCCAAGGGAACCTCCCTTAGAGGTTCCTTGGCTATTTGAGTTTGGATCCAATATTTGAGTGAGTTTGCTTGAGGGAAATGAGATTAAGAGGAAGAGATGTGAAGATTTGGACGCTTTGAGTTGATAGAAGAAGTGGAGAGCCTTAGGGAGGAATCCTCAACGTAAGGGAATGTTCCAATTTTTAATTCTTCAACTAATTTGCTTACAAGGAAGGAGAGACATATAAATACTAGAATGCTAGGGGGGTTTGGCAACATGGCCTTGCTAAGCTAATGGGTCGCCGTCTCATTGCTTACTTTAGTGAGAATCTCACCGGCGCCCAGTTCAACTACCCCACGTATGACAAGGAGCTTTATGCTCTTATTCGGGTGTTGAAGACTTGGCAGCACTATCTTTGGCCCAAGGAGTTTGTCATACACTCAGACCATGAGGCTCTGAAGTACTTGAAGGGACAATACAACCTCAGCCGGCGCCATGCAAGATGGGTGGAGTTCATGGAGACTTTTCCCTATGTGGTCAAGTACAAGAAATGTAAGGAGAATATGGTTGTCGACGCCCTTTCTCGAAGGTATGTCTTTCTTACTCAACTTGATGCTTCTATCTTAGGCTTTTCCTTGATCAAATAAGTGTATATGTATGATGATGACTTTGCTGAAAATTTTAAAACATGCATGGAAAAAGGAGAGTCTAATGAGTTCTATGTTGATAATGGCTATCTATTTAAGACCGGGAAACTATGTATCCCAAAAACGTCTATACGTAGGTTGTTAATTCAAGAAGCTCATGAAGGTAGAGGACATTTTGGTATTCCTAAGACTTTGGCTGTATTAAGGGAACAATTTTATTGGCCGAAAATGATGCATCATGTTACTCAATATTACAAGGCTTGTGTTACTTGTGTGCATGATAAGTCTAGGTCGAGTCCCCAAGGTTTGTATACCCCTTTGACTATTCCTAACGTCCCATGAGAGGATATTAGTATGGACTTTATAACTGGTTTGCCTTTGTTTAAGAAGGGGAGGGACATGATATTTGTTGTTGTTGATCGGTTTTCTAAGATGGCTCACTTTATTGCATGCAAGACTACTAATAATGCTTCTGAGATTGCTTCTTTATTTTTGAGCATGTTGTTAGGCTGCATGGTATTCCTAGGAGTATAGTGTCCGATCGTGATGCTATGTTTGTGAGTTATTTTTGGAAATCTTTATGGGCCAAGTTGGGGACTAAGTTGTTATTTTCTACTAGTTATCATCCCCAAACGGATGGCCAAAAAGAAGTCACTAATAGGAATTTAGGTGCTTTATTACGTTCTATGTTAAAGTCTAACCTCCACAAGTGGGAAGAGTGCTTGCCTTTTGTTGAGTTTGTTTATAACATGTCCATGCACTCGGCGACGCAGTTGAGCCTGTTTCAGGTTGTCTACGGCATCAATCCCTACACGCCTTTGGATCTTGCACCGAGGCCCATGAAGGACAAGGAGAGTGTGAAGGGCGTGGAGCATGCGGACATGGTGAAGGCGCTGCATGAGGGGACCAAGACGTAGTTGGAGAAGAAGGCCGCGCAGACCGCTCATCAGCGCAACGTAGGTCGGCGTGCCGTGGAGTTTGAGCCCGAAGACTTGGTGTGGCTGCACTTGCGTCACGATCGCTTTGCATTGAAGAGACGCCACGAGTTGGATGCTAGAGATGACGGTCCATTTTAGGTGCTACAACGCCTTGGTGCCAACGCCTACTGCTTGGACTTGCCCGATGACTATGGTGTGCACCCTACTTTCAACGTCGCTGACCTTTCTCCTTATACACCTCCTGCTTTTGACGATGAGGACGAAGCGGGGATGCTTCGCTTACAAGAAGGGGAGATCGATAGCTCCATGACCCCCTCAATGATGGCGAAGGATGAAGAAGAAGCAATGGAAATGCAATCCAACGGCCCGGTGACTAGAGCTCGTGCAAGGGCAATGGAACGAGCAACTCAATCTTTAGTCACCAGGAGTTATGCAGGTTACTCAACGTCAAACATTCCTAAATGGGTCCTACTCTTGACCTATGAAGGGCTGGGCGACGCCTCGCCCTAATTCTGCCTTCACGCCGCCGCCGATGCCTCGACCATGATCATGGTCGTTCGATTAGGGCATGATTTTCCAGCAGGTATTTTCCAGCTTTTCCTAGGCTATCTTCTCACCATATCCATCATTTTATGAGTACTTTAGTTTGGTAAGAAGAATGCCTATGAAACTATCCATTTGCCCGGTGAAACAGACTTGCTATTTTGGGCGTCGACGCGCCGAGGAAGACCCGAGACTTGCCTTAAGTCTCGCCTATCTTTTATAGTTTTCTTTCCTAATTTATTTAGAATATTTTAGCTAGTTTTGGTTCAGGTTGGTCGTGCCACTTATGTGTTTTGGGCCGTTCCACTTTTGAATGTTTATTAGTTAAGACTACTTTCCTTACTCGGGTTTGTCTAGACTATTTAAACCTTATTTCATTCATTAATAAGATTATGTTGATTTGAGTTGTTAAGTTGAGTTATCTCCTTCCTTGAATCCTAACAACAACCCCTACGATCCCCAGGATCTAACTACCATGTAGCTCGTCGCTTCGAGCATTTATCCAACCTTCCTCTGGCGAACGTCTTGATCATCTGTTTGATCGTACTTGTCCATCACTTTGGACGTGTGAAGACCATCACTTTGGTCCAGTTCTCTACGTGAAAAGGCTATCTCTTTAGCCTTAGAAGATGCCATCTCTTTGGCAAGTTAGAAGAGACGATGGAAGGCTTGTTCAACGTTAAAGATCCTATCTTGCAACGGCGTTTCCGAGAGTCATTCGCATCAATTGGCATCAGAGCCAGTACAAGCTGTGTTTCTTCTTCTCTTTTAAGTGTTCCTTGAATTTTTTCCGCGTTAAAAACCAAAAAAAAAAATTGCACCACCACCCCGCCGAGGTTGCACGCCTATGCCGTCTTGTTAGTGACATGCACCTGCCTTTGTAGGATCCCATGGTGAACCCCACGGTCACATCAAACCAGCCACGTGATCGCAAAGGCAAGGCAGTCGCGTCTACACCGCATGATCGCCTTCGTTCCCAAATTGAAGGATATCCCACTTCTATACTTGTTGTTTCCCGTGATCGGTGTGATCCTATCCATGACGTGGACTATTCATATGGCAATCGCTCGAGATGCAGCGTTCGTGTTTCAAAACATCTGTTCCCTTATGTCTACACTATGGATCGCCGACAAAGAGGACAATACCAAACCCGGTATGACGATCCCGAGTCCGACGTTGATGAACACCGTGATTCTGCCTCAGATGATGACCGGGATAGATTTGATGATGAAGAAGCTTATGAGGAAGAACGCCAAGCGGAATATAGAGCACCGCACTACAACACCGAGCGTTGATGCCCGTATGACCGACGCCGGCCAAGCCCGCTGTGTCACGGCACCCAACGCCAAGACATCAAGGTGAAAGTTCCTCTCTTTTATGGTTATTATGATCCAATTAAGTTCATTGATTGGAAGCAGTCCGCAGAGTATGTGTTGGCTTATTATAACTATCCCGAGTGGGAGAAAGTTGAAATCGCAATGTTGCATTTCGAGGGTGCCGCGCGTGCATGGTGGCACCGGTTCTGGACTGCTCGAGACGCCGTGGTCATCCCCCTATAGACACTTGGCATCACCTCATCCATGTCATGAGGAAGAAGTACGTTCCCGAGGACTTCAAATCCGAGATGCGCCTCAAGATACAACTTGCGTCCCAAGGAAACCGATCCCCCATTGATTTCTATGCCGAGCTTGAAGAACTTTCACACAAGGTGGGTATCTACCATCCCGATGAGGATTTTAGGAGTATGTTTCTTTGCGGCCTGCATGCACCTATTCGGGACCAACTTCGAGTGCTCAACATTAGGAACCTACAAAAGTGCGTACACACGGCTTAAGAGATTTGGACACAAGCACAAGCGGCTAAGAAGGCGTCTTGGTCTCGGCCTAACACAAGGTATGGTTCTAATCCTATGTCAAGTTCCCCTTCTACTAATGAGCATTCATCTTCGCAGTCCACTCCCTCACCATCGACACCGACGCCGGCCAACCGTCCTAGTGCCCCGGCGCGCGTCAATCAACCTCCTCCGTGCGGCACCGCTACTTCCGAAGAAAGGGCTCGTGATCGAGTGTGTTTTAAGTGCCAAGGAAGAGGTCATGTGCAGCGGGACTGCCCTAACAACAAGAGGGTACTCTTTTCCACCACTTCTGGCTATGAGTCATTTGACGAAGACAACATCGACCCCCGCCCCGTGTTTGACGAGTACAATTCCGAGGACGCCGGTGATGACGCCGGCTATGTTTGCATCGCCATGGATGAGCAAGGCACCGTGTCTCTTAGCCTAGTCACAAGACGTGTCCTCACCGCCACAAAAGGTACATCATTGGACCAACGTGAGAATCTCTTCCATACTAAGTATGCAGTCCAAGGTGCTTCTTTGAGTGTGATCATAGATGGTGGGAGTTGTTGCAATATCATCAATGAAAAGGTGATCAAACACTTCAAGTTCGAGATGACTCCACATCCGCAACCTTATAGCCTTCAATAGATCTCGGAAGGCGATGATACCAATATTGTCAAGCATCAATGTACAATAAATTTCAACATTGGGTATTACAAGGACTCGGTGCTATGTGATGGAGTTCCTATGGATGCCACACATCTTTTCTGAGGGCGACCTTGGCAATTTGACAAGCGAGTCCTTCATGATGGTTTCCTCAACAACTATGTCTTCATGCACAATGGGAGAAAGGTCACCTTACTTCCTATGAGTCCTAAGGAGATCTTACAAGACTAAGTCGAAAGAAACTGAGCCAAGGCTTTGGAGCAAGCCAAGAATGTAGCCTCCACTGCCCAAGGTGACAAGGGTGACGTGCCATCTAAACCAAGCCGTCATAAGGCCACCAAAGCCGCGGCCAGCTCGTCTCCGACGCCTCCATAACCCGGCATTCAAGGCAAATGCGAGAATCGGCTTCTCTTAGCCCGGTCCCGGGATGTCTCTCCAATTATTCAGGGACGTCTTCCTTGTTTTTTACTTGTTCCTTCCGCGTGTCTATTAAATGTTAAGGATTTGGTTGATTTACCCTCTGTGGTGTCTACTCTTTTGCAGGGATTTGAGGATGTTATGCCGGAAGAGTTGCCTGAAGGATTGCCACCAATCCAAGGAATAGAGCACCAAATCGACTTTGTGCCAGACCCGTCTTTGCCCAACTGAGCTGCATACCGTGCAAGCCCGGAAGAGACCAAGGAGTTTAGCGCCAAGTGCAAGAGTTGATGGACAAGGGCTACATCCGAGAGATCTTAAGCCTATGCGCCGCGCCGATCATCTTAGTGCCTAAGAAGGATGGTACTTGGCGTATGTGTGTTGATTGTAGAGCCATCAACCAAATCACGGTGAAGTATCGCCACCCTATTCCTAGACTTGATGATATGATTGAGGAATTGCATGGTGCTACTTTGTTTTCTAAGATTGATCTTAAGAGTGGTTACCATCAAATTAGGATGCATGAGGGTGATGAATGGAAAACTGCATTTAAGACTAAGTATGGCCTTTATGAGTAGTTGGGGATGCCTTTTGTCCTTACTAATGCTCCTAGCACTTTTATGAGACTTATGAATCATGTTTTACGGGCTTACTTGGGAAAATTTGTAGATGTCTACTTTCATGGTATCCTTGTATATAGCAAGACCTTAGATGAGCATGTTATACATATTAGGAAAGTTTTAGAATGTCTTAGGAAATAGAAACTTTATGCTAACTTAGGTAAATGTTCTTTTTGCTCGGAGACTACTATTTTCCTGGGGTTTTGTTGTTAGCAAGGATGGATTGAAGGTCGACCAAGAAAAGGTGCGTGCCATTGAAGAGTGGCCACGGCCTACTACACCGACTATGGTTCGATCTTTCTTAGGCTTGGCTGGCTTCTACCGACGGTTTGTGCATGATTTCTCTACCATTGCAGCCCCGTTGCATGAGCTAACCAAGAAGGCTGCATCCATAGAGTGGACGGACGCCCATGAGCTTGCATTTGTCACTTTGAAGGACCGTCTTTGCCACGCCCCTTTGCTACAATTACTGGACTTCTCCAAGACCTTTAAAGTGGAGTGTGACTCCTCTCACCATGGCATTGGAGGTGTTTTACTACAAGACCGCCGTCCCATTGCTTACTTTAGTGAGAAGCTCACCGGCGCCCAACTCAACTACCCCACGTATGACAAGGAGCTCTATGCTCTTATTCGGGTGTTGAAGACTTAGCAGCACTATCTTTGGCCCAAGGAGTTTGTCATACACTCAGACCATGAGGCTCTGAAGTACTTGAAGGGACAATACAACCTCAGCCGGCGCCATGCAAGATGGGTGGAGTTCATGGAGACCTTTCCCTATGTGGTCAAGTACAAGAAAGGTAAGGAGAATGTGGTTGTCGACACCCTTTCTCGAAGGTATGTCTTTCTTACTCAACTTGATGCTTCTATCTTAGGCTTTTCCTTGATCAAAGAAGTGTATATGCATGATGATGACTTTGCTGAAATTTTTAAAACATGCATGGAAAAAGGAGAGTCTAAAGAGTTCTATGTTGATAATGGATACCTATTTAAGGCCGGGAAACTATGTATCCCAAAAACGTCTATACGTAGGTTATTAATTCAAGAAGTTCATGAAGGTAGAGGACATTTTGGTATTCCTAAGAGTTTGGCTGCAATAAGGGAACATTTTTATTGGCCTAAAATGATGCATCATGTTACTCAATATTGCAAGGCTTGTGTTACTTGTGTGCATGATAAGTCTAGGTCGAGTCCCCAAGGTTTGTATATCCATTTGCCTATTCCTAACGTCCCATGGGAGGATATTAGTATGGACTTTATAACTGGTTTGCCTTTGTTTAAGAAGGGGAGGGACTCAATATTTGTTGTTGTTGATCAGTTTTCTAAGATGGCTCACTTTATTGCATGCAAGACTACTAATAATGCTTCTGAGATTGCTTTTTTATTTTTGAGCATGTTGTTAGGCTGCATGGTATTCCTAGGAGTATAGTGTCCGATCGTGATGCTAAGTTTGTGAGTTATTTTTGGAAATCTATATGGGCCAAGTTGGGGACTAAGTTGCTATTTTCTACTAGTTATCATCCCCAAACGGACGGCCAAACGGAGGTCACTAATAGGACTTTAGGTGCTTTATTACGTTCTATGTTAAAGTCTAACCTCCGCAAGTGGGAAGAGTGCTTGCCTTTTGTTGAGTTTGCTTATAACAGGTCCATGCACTCGGCAACGCAGTTGAGCCCGTTTCAGGTTGTCTACGGCATCAATCCACACACGCCTTTGGATCTTGCATTGAGGCCTATGAAGGACAAGAGGAGTGTGAAGGGCGTGGAGCGTGCGGACATGGTGAAGGCATTACATGAGAGGACCAAGACGCAACTAGAGAGGAAGGCCGCGCAGACCGCTCGTCAGCGTAACGCAGGCCGGCGTGCCGTGGAGTTTGAGCTCAGAGACTTGGTGTGGCTGCACTTGTGTCGCGATCACTTTCCATTGAAGAGATGCCACAAGTTGGATGCTAGAGGTGACGGTCCATTTTAGGTGCTACAACGCTTTGGTGCCAACGCCTACCGCTTGGACTTGCCCGATGACTATGGTGTGCACCATACTTTCAACGTCGCTGACCTTTCTCCTTATACACCTCCTGCTTTTGACGACGAGGATGAAGCGGGGACGCTTTGCTGCCAAAAAGGGGAGATTGATAGATCCATGACCCCCTCAATGACGGCGAAGGATGAAGATGAAGCAATGGAAGTGCAATCCAACGGCCTAGTGACTAGAGCTCATGCAAGGGCAATGGAACGAGCAATTCAATCTTTAGTCACCCAGAGTTATGCAGGTTACTCAACGTCAAACAGTCCTAAATGGGTCCTCCTCTTGACCTACAAAGGGTTGGGCGACGCCTCTCTCTAATTCAGCCTTCACGCCGCCGCCGATGCCTCGACCACGATCATGGTCGTCCGATTAGGGCATGATTTTCCAGCAGGCATTTTCCAGCTTTTCCTGGGCTATCTTCTCACCATATCCATCATTTTATGAGTACTTTAGTTTGGTAAGAAGAATGCCTATGAAACTATCCAGTTGCCTGGTGAAACACACTTGCTATTTTCGGCGCCGGCGCGTCGAGGAAGACCAGAGACTTGCCTTAAGTCTCGCCTATCTTTTATAGTTTTCTTTCCTAATTTATTTAGAATATATTATCTAGTTTTGGTTCAGGTTGGCCGTGCCACTTATGTGTTTTGGGCCGTTCCAGTTTTGAATGTTTATTAGTTAAACTACTTTCCTTACTCGGTTTTGTCTAGACTATTTAAACCTTCTGTCATTCATTAATAAGATTATGTTGATTTGAGTTGTTAAGTTGAGTTATCTCCTTCCTTGAATCCTAACATCAACCTCTACGATCCCCATGATCTAACTACCCCGTAGCTCGTCGCTTCGAGCATTTATCCAACGTTCCTCTGGCGAACGTCTTGATCATCTCTTTGATCTTACTTGTCCATCACTTTGGACGTGTGAAGACCATCACTTTGGTCCAGTTCTCTATGTGAAAAGGCTATCTCTTTAGCCTTAGAAGACGCCATCTCTTTGGCAAGTTAGAAGAGATGAAGGAAGGCTTGTTCAACGTTAAAGATCATATCTTGCAACGGTGTTTTTGAGGGTCGTTCACATCACTGGGGGCACGCGACTATCACTGGGTGGCGGCACGTAGAATTCATCGTGTTGGTCGCGTGTTGGAACACTGCCACCGAGGATGTAATCCTCATCTTCGTCGTAGTAGAAGAGGGGATCGCTAACATGGGGCACTTCAGGGGGGACGCACCATAGCTTCGAGATCTTTAATAGAGCGTTTCGAAAGGCTAGAGCCTCAGTTTTGAGTACAGTCGAGAGACCACATTTTTCAACATGAATTAAAATTGGTTTTCCATTGTTATTTCTAAAATGAATCCAATAGATGAGTCCCCATTGGATTTAGTGGATCCATAAAGATTGATCTTAATAAACGTATCCCATGGTTTCTTCCATCGCAAATTTCTGGTTTGGTTTTTTCCTCTTAGTAGAGTTGTTATCATTGGTGCAGTCTGGATCCCATTTTTTGGTTTTGTTCCAACATGAGATAAGGTTTTGTGTGTATTTAATCAGATCTTTTATGATTTCAGTTTTTGAGTTATCATTCGAGAATGTCTTTTGGTTCTCTGGTGCCAGTTACACCACCAGGTAACAACCAGTTCAGTAAATTCAATATAAGAAAGTTTATTCATGATTTCTTCGATAATTTCACTAATTCTCTTATTAGTGGAATTTATAGTTCTAAGAAAGCTGCTTGTGGAAGCATTGATTTTAGTTTTTCATATATATATTTCAATATCTGTCTTATTTTTCCTCCACGTGTAGATATATCCTTGTGCAGGAATATCCTCAAACTTACACTCATTTTTCATGTATAATAGTCTATTGTATCTACTTGCATGGGTCTGAGATCTCCCACTTTTTTTCGATGAGTCTTGGATTTCATTCAGGTCTCCCATCAAAATACATGGTATAATACATTATTTAATAAAAGCAATTACTTCATCCCATAAGGGGTTCTTTATTGACTCATTTGGTGGAGCATAGGCTAGAATAAGCATAAGCTTCTTGTTTGTACACATGTTAGTATATCTCAGGCAAATGAATCTGTTGCTAACAAGCTCCATTTCAAGTAATCCATTAGTCAATTGGTAGGTTTTCCACATGACACAGAGGCCACCCGAGAATCCCGCTGTAGGAGAAAATATGAATTGATCAAAGCCTGCTTTCCTCCAAAATAGTTCATTTGGTTGTTTATTTGTTCGTGTTTCAAATAGACCTAATAATTGAATTCTTTCAATTTTACGAAAATATCCAATATCAGTCCATAAATTTTTCTTGTCAATGCCCTTATAATTCCAAGTTGTGATCTTCTTAAAGAAACAAATTAGGAGGAGAAATATGAGTCATATTTTAATGGTTCGTTCTTATAATGGTTCATGGGTTTGTGAAAAACGATAATTAAGAGTTGGAAAGGAATTGATGACTTGGTTAGTCCAAATTTATAGCTTATCTTGTGTTGAGGGGAGTTATCATTGTTCCTTTGGTTCAAAACAAGCACATGAAAGTATTGATTGAAATAGTAAATAAGCCATTTTGAGTAGTTGATTTTGTTACAAAAATTCCTTATTCGGGGGAGCACAATTGTTCGATAGAGTTCCATTTGTTCAAGGCTAGAAAATCCATTTGTTCATCATGAAAACTACCCTCCTTAACCAGGAGAATAGATATACGTGTAGTAATAGTTCAATGATCAAGTTCTTGGGTCGTTGCATAATCATTCACATATCCCAGTTCTAGAATATTGAGGTATATGAATCTCAATTTAGTCAGGTATAACTTCACCATCTCACAAGAGATCAAATCCAAGCCTATCTCCTGACAAAATTCAAAAACATCAAGAAAAAAGAAGGAATTTGTTCACAAGTACATAATATTTAGTAAGGAATTTGTTTAGTTGTACAAGATTCAAGACAAAGACATACAAAACCAAAGTCGAGACAATCAAAATAAAGAAAGAGAGTCTGATCATAAATAGAATCAATATGTTCGTCAGTGGTGTTCGAAGTCGATTGGTTCTTGTCTTTAGTAATTAGCTTGGAAGAGCCTGCAACATAGAAAAATTGTGGAAAGCAACAAGGCAAGACAGAAACAAACAACTGTGAAGTGGTATAGGATCGATGTTCAGAATTCCAATCATAATGATGACTCAAGTTTGACGATTTAATTGATACAGAGCTTACTTAGTAATAAGAAGTTTGGATAGTAGTCAAGATGCAATAAGTCCAAAGCATAAGCAAATCCTTTAAAATGGATCTGGTCGTCCAAAGAACAATTTTTTCAATAATAGATTTGTTCCATTTCAAAAAAACAAAGTTCATATTTTCAACAATTAAGTTATGATGGCAAGAACTAATAGAAATCAAAGTCGTTTCAGTAGTCTGGGTAGTGTCACCAAGGGTAAAATTTTCAACATACTGAAACCAACAAAGCGTGTAATCCTGGTCAATGTAGCAACAAGAACTCAAGAACTTAGTTTCAAAGATGTCATTCTTCAGGTTCGTTGAGAATATGAAACAGATCGAGTGGTTAACCTCATATACATACACTCTTAAGAAACTATAAACTCAGAGCACGTAAAGTCTTGTATTCTATTCTTACTAGTACCCATCAGATGAAAAAGATTAGAATGGTTAGAGTTTTTAGGACAAGATTCTCTAGCATGTTCTGTTACAGGGGTTCGATTATCATGGATCAAAATAAATTGCTTCAGAAAATGTTTGTTCAGGATCACACTCTTCGGTTCATAACCAGATCCGTTGTTAGAACAAAGGATCTCTTTAAAATTTCGTTTCCCATAAGCCAGAGTATGGGATAAGAGAAACAAACAAGCCTTATGGTCAACGACAACACAAGAAAAGCATAAATACTTTCTCACATAGGAAGCAAAGTTCAGGAACGAACAAGAATTTGAGTCAGTATCTTGCTCAAACTTTCGGTGTCTACAACAATAAGTCAGGCCAAGAACCGGCCAAGAAAACTCAAACAAGATCTGACAGATTAAAAAGAAGGGTAAAGACCACATGGTTTCTTGGTGCGAGATATTCAGGTTATGTAGTCCGATAACGCTGATGTTATTCGCAGGTTTAGAATTGGAGGAGGAGAACACCGACTTCCATAAGAGGAACCACCATGTCTGCCAAATAGGGTACCAGAAGAGGAGAGGAGAGTGAGCCACCACAAGCGCCGCCAAAAAGCCCGAACAAGCTCGAAGAGGGGGAAAGGCGATAGTGAAAGATCACCGCCAACCCAGAGCCCATACCCGCACACGAGAAGGAGTCCATGATTTGTACAAGACGATTTCATATTTCAGGAAGGGAGATTGAGAGATATTGCAGAAGAACAATATTTTGAAATATTCGGAGGTGAAGCTTTCCGGATTTTAGTAGTCCGAATTGTCATTGTGAAAGAGATGCATATAAAGAGCAAGAGATTCAAGAGTGAGTCAGAAATTGCTTGAACAAAATTGTGATTTCCTGGTTTAGGGGCTAGATTCGGGGCTGGTTAGAGAGGCGGCGTCGGGGGCGGAAGTAGAGTGAAGTCGAGAGTGTTTTTTAGGTTTGGAGGCAATTTTATTAGAGAAAGAGAAATAGAAACCAATACCTCCTTAGCTAACCCATTTGTATATCTATCCTATCCTCTTTGTTTTTTGCAAATATATCTCATCCAAAAAAAATTCTTTTTGTTTTTGCAACAATATCCCCAAATAAGAAGATAAATTGAAATTACACTTTTCGTTTTCTTTTGGAAAACAAAATATGACATGGCAATGGTTTTGTATTTTAATAAAAAAAAAATTTTAATTCTGACCAAATTTGAAATTGAAAATGAAATGGGGTACAGAAAACTGAAATGGTTTTTCAACTTTCACTTCATCGTCTCCATCCTCCTGTAAACGAGAGGTTCTTAAAGAACCCAAAATCGAAGCCGAAAGGTTTCTCCTGAAGCTCCATCGTCTCCATCATAAACTCGAAAGGTTTCACCTGTCGTAAAACTCCATAATCATGTACATCGTTAGCAGGAGTCACGCTTCCGATCCTTCCTATGACGACGGTGCCAAATTGCAGGTGTTCCACCGACGAAGCCATTCAACGCCGTTGGCTCGCGCTTCCGATTATTCCTCCGACGACAACGCCAAATTACAGGTGTTTCACCGACGACGCCATTCGGCTCGCGCTTCGGATTCATCTTCCTCTTTTGTCTATCTCATCTGAGCGTTCAACACCGACGAGGTATGTCCTTCATTTTAAGGTTGAAGTCATTCAATGCCGTTTTAGGGTAGCTTTACTGTTGTTCATTGGGTTTTAGGGTTGAGTCACTGTTGTTCGTTTTAGGGTTTAGTCACTGTTGTTCTTTTGACCTGAAATAAACTGAACTTCAATGCAACGATTTACATAAACCTGTGAAAACTGGGTAAAAAAATACCCTTGTGGTAGAAATGGGGATGGTAACTTAAATTGATTGATATAAACATGTGGAAACCCTGTATGTAGACTGACTTTACTATTTTGTAAGTTATATTGTCGCAATAAACAATGAGAATGTCAGATAAGTGTTTATTTTTGTCACAATTGCACGAATAACACGAATTACTATTGGTTGAAAACTTCATGTCAGTGTTGTTCATATTTTTGTCACATGGTATAGTTATATTGTTGAAATGAACAATTACAATGTCAGTTTGTGAAACATTGTTTTGTGTTAAAAGTTAATGTTTTTATTTGTCTCACTTTATAGCTCTCTTGCTCTCGCAACTTCCTTCTCTTCTCCTCTGATCTCTACATCTCAATATGTTTGTTTCAAATTTTAAGCATTTGTTATAAAATGAGAACCATTTTGTGCATAGAAAAAACAGAAATGTTGATATTCTTTGTTGTTTGTCTATGTCCAGCAGGCCAACTGAAGTGTTGTAGTCGATTAAAGAATACACGGAGGAATTTGAAATGGCTAAAAAGGTAAAATTTGGTTTAGCCCATTTTGACTAGTTTTTCATATTTCACATCATGTCATGTACTTTTTAAGTATATGTCCCTTTTGTAATTATTGACCTCATATAATTTGTATTGTTTAGGGTCATTTATTGAGATTTGAAGGGAAAAAAATTCAAGGCAGAGTCAACCAAAACCGTCGACGTGAAATGTTCAAAAGTATTGAGAAATGCTTCTCCCTTGTGGACTGTCAGAGGATAATAGATGGTCCATTTGGACCTACTGTGAACATGTTTCATCGACAAACCTTTCCATGCCAGCTTGTGCATTACTTTTTGTTTCGTCAAGTAAAAACGAGCAAGTTGTGGGAGACGTGGTGTGACTTGCAAGGACATCTGATGCGTTTTTCAATGAAGGAGTTCACACTTGTAACAGGGTTAAACTGTGGTAAAATTAATGATAGTGATTTGAAGATGTATAAGTATGTTGTGAAAGAGGTATTTGATGTACATATTTGACCTTGGCACAGGTGAAGATCCTATTTATGCGTACACAGGATGAGAGCCGTTTGAAATATAAGATGGCATTATTGATTATATTAGAGGGTGTCATTCTTGGGGTTGAAAAAAAGGTTCGCATATGCACGGGTCATGTCAAATTATTGACTGATATCGATCGATTCACGAAATTCCCGTGGGACAGGGTTAGCTATATTGAAACTCACCAGGGATTGAGTTCAACAGTGAAGAATAGATTAGAGACGGTACAAACAAGCAGAGACTCAAGTGCAAGGTTGGGTTATAAACTCAAGGGGTTGCCAATGGCCTTTCAGGTAACGTATTTTTATGTAATATATATAGTTTTGAAGTTGGTATTGTAATTACAATATATTGATGGTTTCTTACAAGAAATAAGAATCATACTGACAAGAAAAATCGCACTTCAGGTATGGCTATTTGAAGCTGTAAAACCAATTGCTTCAGCATTTGCACATTTGGTGGAGAAGGAGGCCTATCCACGCGGTTTACAATGGTCATCTGATTCACAACCTGATGCGACAGCTATGGAGTCTTTCTTGGGGAAGGCCACATCCCGTTTTATTCCAAATGTGGTGTTAATAGAGGAAGAAGTTGAGGTGGAGGTCTTAAAAGGATGCAAATTTATTGGAGAAATGAAGGACACTTACTTTGTCAACGCATTTGAGAATTTCGAGTTAAGTAATAAGAGGTCTATCAATGAAGAAAGAGAAAGAGTGTTTCGGCCCCTGCCCCGACTGCGAATTTGCATCCTTTTAGTGCTATCAACAAAACCTTGGGCATAATGGAACATATGATGAAGAAGAGGACATTAAACAACTCAGATGCAACAATGAAGAAGAGGACATTGAACATGAGGAATGGGAGGTAAGATAACTGTCAATAATCGTTATTCTGTTTTGGGAACTTAGATTTTTATTTCCTGCAAGCTGAAGCAGTATTTTTGTCGGAATATGGAATAGGAATGTCATATTAAAAAGTTAAAATGTCATTGTTTTTCAACTTGATATTGATACACTTAGTTATATTTCTTGTAAGTTAAAGCTCTCTTTTTGCCAAACACTATAATAGGAATATCATAGTAACAAAATAGAAAGTCAGTGTTTTTGAGTTGGATGGATGCATAAAGCTCTCTTTTTGTCGAACTATATTTTAGGAATGTCATATTTACAACTTAATATGTTTAGATTGATGCACCTACTTATAATTCTTATAAGTTAAATCTATTTTTTATTTATTGAAGCAGAATGTTGTACATGGTCGTGATGAGGATGTCGAAATGGATGGAACGGGGGGTCTGCTTCAAATCCCCTACAGGATGACGATGATGATGGTGACATTCAAGTCGACAATGGCAATTTAAGATATAGGGTTGTTTATCAAAAGAAAAAGGATGATGATGATGGTGTAAGCAAAAATGCCAAGCTACCAGCTGAAGGTAGTGTAGAAAAGCAGAAAGATGATGATGTTAATGGTGCATGCGATAATGGCAAGCTACCAACTGAAGGTAGTGTTGAAAAGAAAAAGGATGATGATGGTGCACACGACAATGCCAAGCTATCGGCTGAAGGTAGTGTAGAAAAGTAGAAGGATGATGATGTTGAGGGTGCAGGTGACAATGGCAAGCTACCAGCTGAAGGTAGTGTTGAAAAGGAAAAGGATGATGATGGTGCAGGTGATAATGTCAGTGTAGAAAAGCAGAAGGATGATGATGATGATGGTGCAAGAGACAATGCCAAGCTACTGGCTGACGGTAGTGTAGTAAGGCATAAGGATGATGATGTTGAGGGTCCAGTCTAGGATGAGGGGAAATATGGAGAAACGATGACAGAAGAAGCAAATGTGGAAGGAGAAGAAAAGGCTTGTGAAAATGAAGAAAAAGATAAGAAAGAACAAAGGAAAGGTTAGAAAGTTGTCCCTGTGATACCCCGTAATTTTGTAAGGCTATTTTGGGAATTATGGATTTTTCCCGAACGTCCGTTTGGTACGTCGGATTTAATTCTGAGAGCTTAAGACATTCTGTAATGTGCTCTGTATTTGTAATATTTTTCTCAGTGAAGAATTATACAGTCGAGGTGTGTTGGGAGTTTATACTCGTTCGTGTACGACTTTCGTTAACGCGGATTAAGATTGGTACAAGTTTATTGCCAAAGAGTTGTTATCTAATGGGCAATAGTACAAGATTCTTTATCCAAAGGTTTTTGTCCAAGAGCCATTGTCCAAGGGGCAAAAGGGTTTGGATATTGTCCAAGAGGCAAGGACCCTAATTTCTTCTATACATAGAGGTGTTGGGTGAGGGTGGAAGAGGGTGCGAAAGACGCGGAAGCGCTCTCAGATTCTCGACTCTCAAAAACGCTCTCAAAGAAAACGCTCTCTCTCGAGAAGGCTCTAAGTGGATCGTCGGAGCTCGTTTAGTGTCGTTCTCGGTGGCCAAGGGGAAGCTTGGGAGGCCCTTAGAAGCCTAGAAACCAAGCAAGGCGAAAGACGAGCCAAATCGATCGTCGAGGGTGAGTTTTCTCCTCTCGTATTTCTGTTTTCGTTCGCGACGGCGACCACCGCGAGGATCACGGCGACCGCCGGCTCGAAGGCGGCGACCGCCGGCATGAGACGGCACCCGCCGTGAGGAACACGGCGACCTCCGACATGAGACGGCGCCCGCCGTGGTGAACGGCGACCGCCGTGATGAAGGAGGCCAGCCGCCGTGGTTGAGCGGCGCCCGCCGTGGTTGAGCGGCGCCCGCCGTGGTTGAGACGGCGCCCGCCGTGAATTGGGCGGCGCCCGCCGTGATTGTTGTGGTGCCCGCCGGCGAGTTGTTGTTGGCCGGGTTGTTGGTGTTGGCTTCCGTAGCCTTCGTTCGGGTTTCGTTTCCTTCGATTCCTTTCGTTCTTTCGTAGATCGGTATTGTTGTTTGTCGAATCTAACTTAGGGTTTCAGTATGGGTCGATCCGAAGGTACCGGAGTTGGCAGATTCGTCTCTGTGTCGAGCCCGGAATCCCGTCGTTAGACTTCGTTCAAACTCTGCGGATTAAGGCAAGTGGCGGTTCGCTCTTGCTCATTCGTTCCATATTTACATTAATTATCAGTAGTTTATCTGAGTAATTAATTTGGAATGAATATTCTGTTTGTCTGGAAACGGTTTTGTTAAACTGTTTTGAAAATCATATAATAGGTTGTATATCTGTTAGAACAACGCTATTATCTGTGATCGCCTTTCGGGCCTTTATGTGGATTTATCCAGTAACTGTTGTTGTGCTATACTGTTTAGTTAGCACTAGTGGCTAGGAACACTATGTACCTTGAGGGGGTTTAGCTATTTCTTTATAACTGGTACTTGGTGGTTCATCCCCAGTACTTTCTCTTTGGTCATGACCATACCCTTTCACAGGGTAGGCGCACTTCGCTAGTGCCAAATCTTCCAGGGTTCATCCCTTCGATATCTCTTGTGAGGAGATCTGATATCTCTTGTGAGGAGATCCGATATCTCTTGTGAGGAGATTCGATATCTCTTGTGTGGAGATGTAAAAGCTTATAACGTAATGCTCGTTTTGGAATTAAATAAGATAAGTGCCCGAGTGTACATGATTAATATACCTTGGGCGAGTAGTGCAGCTAAGTTCAGTGCAGCTAGGAAAACTCGTCTTGACTTGAATGTAGTACGTTCTCTTTCCAATCTGGATTCGCTGTAGGCGATGAGGTTGGTCGTGAACCGAAGCATCTCAGTCAGTTTTAAATCATTGTTGTATGATCCTGTAATCATTCCAGATTTGTCATTTTTCCTTAAAGACTCAATCTCTTGGAGTCTCTTTTCGAGTCGATTTCTGTGAAGATGAAGTCTTCTAGAATCTTCTCTCATGCATACCTCTTGTTGTTATTCCGTGAAAGTGCCGGGTTATGTATCGTCCCTTCGGTTATTATTTGAGGGACAATGATAGTAAACGGTTACGATCACTCGAACCATTCTGCTTTTTACCCTTGCTAGTCTATTCAAGTAGACTAACCCACGAACTTTGTTCTCCGCATGTGGGCTGGTGTCATCCGTTCGATTCGGCACATCAGATAGAGTGAAGATTTGAGGAGACTAGATTGACTATGAAGACGACGGTTGTTTTTGGATGTTTTAATAATTGCTTTTAATCAGGTTGAGATCCTTGGGCAGGTGATCATCACGATCACAACCCCGTTTGTAAAATCTTTTATTTGTCTTCCGCTGTACTTTGCTTGAACTCTGTGTTTGGCCTATTCGGGATTGGGTTGTAATCCCGTAACTCTTGTTTCCTCAACAATGTTATGTTTTGGAATTTATTGCTTGATCTTTGTGTATCAATTGCATTTCATAAATTGTATTTTTTTGGTAAAGCCTTGGGTGATCTCGGTAAGGAACACTGGGGTCACTGGCGGTAATACCTTTCCAAAAGGGTTAAGTTTTGGGGGTGTTACAGTCCCTCTTGTCAAAAAAGAAGTTCGGTTCAGAGTGAGATGGTGCAGTTCAGAGTGAGGGGGGAACAACAAAAGGGATGACAAAAGAAGTTCAGGTATGCATCAATAATTAAAGATGATGACATACATTAATAAATCTTCCAACATCTTAGTTATGAAAACACTTATTTGCAGACGCCAGCTGTAGCGACAAAAGAAGTTGAGGTGGAAGGAGACGCTACGAAAGAAACAATTGGAGTCTCAACAAGAAAAACCTGCTCAAAAAAAATAAAATACAACTGCTGAATAGAGGGACCATCCTGTCAGGAAGAGAGGACTGTCAAGACAAGCCGATAATCCTAAACGATGCAAGGTTTCAACGTCCAAAGTTATTTCAAGCACAACTAGATTGTGCCGTTGGTTAGACTCGAAGGAAAGGTTAGGAAGTTGTCCCTCCTGTCTTGATGATATGAACGTGTGTTTGAGATGTTGTTAATTAAACCATCTTATGATGTAGTGAGGAACTTGAGTCTCAAACTGGAGAACATCTACAGAAGGATTTTTTGAGATATTGTTGCAACCAATGGGGTTGCAGAGATCTCTGGTAAGCCTCTTTCGTTTTTTATATAAATTTCCATGCAGCAAGTCTTCAATTTCTGGTATGACATCTATTATATTTTTTGTTTGTAGCACTTGGACGAATGTATGTATTATCTTGGCTATCGTGTGCGTGACAAACCAGTGGCAATATTGGACACTTTTTTTCAGCGAAACTTGGAGAAGGAAATGAAAAGATGGTTGTCAGATAAGGAAAATTATGTTGCTGATCCATCTAAGTTGAGATACCTATGTGAGGAATTGCCTGCACTTTATGGGAAGGATTGGAATGACGTGGATCGTATATACCTCCCCTTCAATTTCAAGGAGAAACATTGGGTAGCTCTGGAGATACAACTGAGTAAATTGTCTATCACTGTATATGATCCTGACGTCAATTTGTTCAAATTGTCGGACGTCCATAGGTTCCTTGCTGAGTTGACATTTATTTTGCCTGTCATGATAGCACAATATGAGCCATTGGCAACAATTTATGATGATAGAGGGGAAAATCCCATAAATGTGACTCGTGTTCCTACATTGGAGAGAAACAAGAGAGGGTAAGTTGTTTACATCAATTGTTCAATACTTGGTGTGAAATTGGTTATAATATCAAGAAACTAACTACATTTTTTACTTGTGCAGGGGAGATTGCGGCGTCTTCACGATCAAGTACATAGAAATGCTAAGTTCTGGACGTCAAAACATCATGAACATGGGTGACAATTTTATGGATCACTATAGAAAAAGGATAACCGTTAGTATTTTTGATATGAAGTGGTTTAACAAGTGAAGGATATCTTATTCACTTTCATGTAATGTTTGGGGTAGTTGGGAGAGTGTGGTATGATTCCGATTGTGTAGTTTTTGCAAGAATTGACTTGTCTTGGTGACAATAAGTGGTGTTCAAATTATTTTGGAAATCTAGCAAAATTGGTTGGTGCATTTATTCTTGGCTAGATGTAGCTATAACTTTTTGTTGTAGATGCATACTTCATGTCGGTTGTGTTCATAATTCATGTAAAAAGTGTTCATAATTCATGTCAGTGAAGTTTATATTTTGCATACTTCGGATTTTTGTCACATTGTATAATTCTATTGTCGGAATTATACTTTTCTTTTATGCTTTTGTTTTGGTTGTTTTGGGGTATAAAAATAATTTTTTAATAATATTTGTTTGTGTTTACCTTTCTGTTTAAATTTTTAATAATATTTATTTTTGAATAAAAAGGTAAGACTAAGCCCTGTTATCCCCCAAAGCCGTTCTTCCATTTCTCCCCAAATTCCCTCCGAAAAGTTATTTTCCCCATTAACGCGACTCTGCAACTTCCATCATTGTCATCAGACATTTTCTTCTTCCCTAGAAAGTGACTCTTCAACTCCACTTTTACTTACTTCCTCCATCTTTCCCTATTAACGTGTCTCCACTTTTTTCTACCCCCTGCAACTCCACTTTTTCTTACTTACTCCCTCCATCTTTCCCCATTAACGCGACTCTGCAACTCCAGTTTTTCTTACTCCCCCCTCTCCGAACTAATCTTCAACCTCTTAACCGCGTAACAAAAAAATCCTAGAAAAATGGCAGTGCTTAGAGGCGGTAAAGAATCGAGCCCAATGATGAGCGGAGAGAAAAGGAAGAGAAAATAAGATGACAACCATGGTCGAAAGAAGAAGAAGCAGAGAGACGAAGTGTAGGTGAAAGGAAAAAAATTTCTGACAGTCCCATAGCCAAAACTTTCGGGAAGGGCAGGTCGATGAGCCCAAAAATGAAAACAGTAAAGGCAAAAAAGTCCATAATCTTTAAAGGGGATGTAAGTTTTCTACATTTTGTCTTTACAGGCTTCGCAAATGGTTCAATTTGTATATTTTTTGTTTATTTAAGGGATTTTTCAATTGTCCTGTCAGGCTTCTGAAATGGTTCAATTTGTATATTTTGAGTTTGTTTAGGCTTTTTTGTTTCATTTGTCCTATCAGGCTTCGCAAATGGTTCAATTTGTATATTTTCTGTTTGTTTAGGGTATTTTTCATTTCGTTTGCAGATTAGGTACACTTATTACAGAGGAGAACCATTCTACGAAAGAATTAACATTAACTGTAGGGTGCACTTTGTTCATGAGATTGAAAACAAGACACATGCGGATTGGCAACGGTTTTTGGAAGGCCCGTTTGGAAAAGTAATGAAAATGTTGCAACATGTATCATTTTCTTCACAGACATTGCATGTAGTTATATTCAAGCAACTTGAAACAAAAAAGTAGTGGAAGTCTTGGTATGAGGTGGTAGGGAAAGAGTTGAGGTTTTCGATCAGGGAGTTCGCTCTCATCACTAAACTGAATTGTGGGGAAATTCCACTTGTGGATACTAAAGCTGACGGGCTAGTAATGGAGCAATTTTTTGGTAGTCCTGGTGGTTTTAGAACGACAGTACAAGATGTTTACAATAGATTCAAAGAACATCGTGAGTTGGACAACTACAAACTGAAGTTGACACTGTTGTTGATAGTTGAGGGTCTGTTGCTGGGAGGGGATAAGAAGAGGCTGGTGAAGCCGCTGCATGTTAGGCTGTTGGAGAATATGGATAAGTTTTAGGATTATCCATGGGGAAGAGTTTCTTATGAAGAGCTTCACAAGTCATTGACCACAGCACTGGCCAAAATGATGCAAACAATAGAGAAGGCAAAGCTACTCTCCAACCTATAAAGAATTCCATATTCCATTCAAGGCATGGAAGTTGTGTTTCAGGTAGTTATATTATTAATTTTTAATGGTTCAAATATGAATTACTGAGTTATGTGGTGTCTAGAAGGAGTGGTACTCATAGTGAAACAACAGTGTGTTTTATTTGCAGCATAGTAGTATACTTTATGCTATAGTGTGACCGGATGTTTGAATACAGGGTGACAGGATCATCGTGAATATGCAGAATGTTATTTGTTGTTTGGTTCAAACAACATACTAGTTTTCCATCATAGTTTTATGTGCATTCCAGATAGATTTATGTGCATTCTAGTAAGATTTTTGGTTACATGGTGACTTGATTTAAATTATAGGGTGACAGGATATCATGATTTAATGTATCATAATTTGGTAATACTCAAACCGCTTGTTATTGTAGATTTGGGTATGGGAAGTGCCAACATTTGGTCTCTAATTTGCATCAAAGTTGAGAGAATCTTCAATGCCTCGAGGTCTTCATTGGTTTTCAGATGAAGCCCCTGAACATGGAGTGTTGGAGTTGTCTTTGGCTGATCCTACAAATGTGGTTAAGCCCATTCTTATTCCCAATGAGGATGAGGTGGATAACCTATTTGACTGCTACTATGCTGATGAAAATGATGACCCACATTTTGACAAGATTGTGAATGAAGCAATGAAGGGTTTGAAAAAGAAGGGAAAGCGGAAGAAGAAGCAAGGAAAAGATAGAGTGAGCCTGAGTAATGCATATGTGCATTCAACAGAGGTGATAAGTAAGATGTTCAGAATGATGAAGAGGATGGAAAAAGGAGTGCTTGAGAGGATGAGAAGGCTGGAAAAGAGGGTATTAAAGAAGGAGGAGATGCCTAAGCGTAAGAGTAAGGGGAAACCAAAGAGGTATTTGGATGAGGATGATTTTGAATACTATGATGAATCTGATGAGAAAGAGGGAAAAGTTTATAATGATGACCAGGAAACAAAGGATGAAGAGGTAGAGGATAAGAAGGTTGAGAGTGAGGAGGATGAGAGTGATGATGATGATGATGAACTTCGCTAGGGTGGTGACAAAAAGGAGGAGGATGAGAAGGTAGAGGCTGATGTGGACTTCATTTATGCCTCCTACAACTTCCTTAATGAACATTGGGTGGCTCTAGAGATCGATCTGCAGCAATGGCGGACAAATGTATATGATTGTAATATGGATTTGAGCAGTAACTTGGATGTAGAGAACATGGTGTTTAGGGTGAGCAAGTTTCTTCCTTACTTCATCAGACAGTATCCGCCACTTGCCAAGAAATTTGAACATCGGGGTACTGAAGAGTTTACATTTTTCAAGAATTCAAGGAGTGAAGCAGAACAAGCCCGGGTAAGTCGAAATATCATTCCCCTTACCAATTTTATTATATACTTCATCTAACTAACTTTATTGCATTTTGTGTTCGTAGTAATGATTGTGGGATATACACTCTGAAACATATAGAGTTGCTCAGTGCTGGTTGGAAAAATATTGACATTGTGGCAGACAAATTTATCAACGGCTTCAGGAGCGATCTGGCTCACAGCGTGTTTGACGGGGTGTGGAGGTCGAACATAAGGAACCCCGAGGTTTAAATTGGATGTTTGGATAAAACATTAGGTTATTTTTGTGTTTTGGATGATATTTGTTTAGATTACGTACAATGTTCTGACAACTTGAACAAAGATGTGGTAGTTTAATGGCAGTTATGTGCATGTAGATTAATTGGAAGTTACATGGCAGTTAAATCGCAGTTGTTAAATGGCAGTTGTGTAAAATAATATAGAGACATTGACTGGCATGACAAAATGAATGTAAGAGAGATATGGGATACATAAATTATTATGACAGGTCATTAACACTACTAACTCCTTTTTAGCAGAGAAAAGAAAATCGTCATAAATCTATCTGTAACAACCAACCAACGCCTCTTTATATACCTGTAACTGCCAACCAACTCCAATTTACGAAGATAAGTACATACCCGACATAGTATATAAATTACCATGACAAGATATTAACACTAGAAACTTCGGTTTAGGAGAGCACCCTAAACCGTCATAACTCTATACATAACTTCCAACCAACGCCTATATATACCCCCTCTTAGCCACATTTCCTCATCCACAACTCGTCCCAACATCTTCCTAATCTAGAAAACTCCACATTCCCTCCTCTTCCTTCGTTCCCATGGATGAACAGCCGACATAACATAGTGTGTTTACCATGGTCCATACTGGCGAGAGAATCGTCCCTACGAGGGGACAAATGGTAGAAATTCCACCCACTTCTACCAGGGTGGCATTACCCAAAACTGGTCACCGTTGGCTGAAAGGGTAAGAGACATTTGGTGGCTCATTGGCCAACTTTATAATTTTAACAATTGTGAACATGACGCTTGTTACTTCTTTGAAGTAGTACCCCCACACGGCGGCCCTCATACCTTGAGGGCCTTGCAGAACCGTGGAGACGCCGCCGCCCTTGCCGCCCTTGGTAAAACAATGGCTTTCATTAATATATATGTTGTGACCGGAGATGTCGCCAACGTGCTTCAGCCACGCGATGTCCCAACCTCATTTGTCTCCTCCGCAGGAGATATGTTTATGTAATATTTAGTATTTTATTAAGTACTTTAGTGTAGTGACTATGTAATGTCACGTAGTTGTTAGTACTTTATGAAGTATTTTGGAATGCATTTTAGTGTAGTGACTATATAATGTCACGTAAATCTAGTGCTTTATGAAGCATGTTATGTATTTTTGTTTTATATAATATAATACTTTATGATAATGTCGCGTAATTTCAAACCATACTAAAGATGACATGCCAAGTCAGTGAGTATGACAGGATTGGTTATGACTTTCCTATGTGGTTTTCATATGCCACTCATGTTGGTCGGTAGATTATTTAAAACCATATTGAATCTGTCATGATATATATGGAGAATAACAAGTGGGTAAAGGGGTACAAAATGGATGGAAACTTGTGTCATATCAATTTAACCTAAAGTAGTCCATATTGAACGAGTCAGGATATATATGAAAACATGACATGATTGTATTACATTAACTACTTTCGACTAAATATCATTTCTACCAATTCGAACCACACAAATTACATTAACTACTTTTAAACCATACCGACCATGACTTGCTTTTGTGTTCGAAGAAAAGAAACTTCACAAGAAAAAGTCATAAGCAAATTACATTAACAAGGTTCAAAAGTAATATGAGTGGTAAGAGATCCTTCAAGAGTTTGGATCTCTTACTACACATATTAACAAAAGAGATCTTTTAAGAGTTTGCATCTCTTACTACACATATTAACAGGATGCGTTCAACATCAAACGAGAAGAAGCATCAACATTAAAAGTATTCGTGGTTCAAAAAACCATTAAAACAGTTAACCTGATCATGGGGCGGCTGCGGGGTTAGGACAATTTTGTGAGTTATGGCCGAGGGTGCCACAACTTCCACACCTTCTCCTCGGACCCCTGTATTCTCCATGTGACGGGATTCTTTTCTGCCTTGGTCTTCCCGATTTCCTTCTAACTTTTGGGGGCAAGCATGCTTTATTCAAGACAATGTCAGGAACTTCCCAACGCTCAAAGGCAAGGACCAGATACACTATTTCCTTATATACTTCTTTCCACTTTTCAACCATACTAAAGGGATGCACCGACTGTACAGGATCGACACCACAATCCTTGGCAGCCGCTATGGCATGCGCACAAGGAATTTGGTCAATTTGGAATGCGTTGTAGTAGCATGTTCGAGCATGGAGGTTTACAAAGAATGTAGTTCCATTGGCATGCACTTGAAACTCGATCATATTGATTCAGCCTAGTCACAACCATTTTCAACGATCTCAAATAATGAACTTGTAGCTCACGACACAATGTCGGGGTCAGTACTTCTGAACAATATTCTCCCTTTTTCCTCCGTTCACAAAACCACTGAATCATGACATTCACTATACCATCAAGAAAGCCAATCAGCGGCATTCGACGCGGCCCCATTAATCGACTATTAACGGATTTTGCATTGTTGGACGTCATAATATTGAATCTATTCGCGGGCATATGCGACCTTGTCCACGCTTCAAATCCAACACCCCTTAGGTAGGTACCCACTTCTGGGGACTGGGCGCAAAGTCTTGCAAACTCACGGTTGAACTCATGTTTGCTGTAGGCTTGATTTGCCTTTTGGTATAGAATCCAAAAGTCATTCCTTTTAAAATTGGCCTTCACGTTTTAAAATAGGTGAAGTTTGTAACAACCATGCTTCACGGAGATGTAGTGCTCTCTTAAACCTTTGTAAATGCTTCCAATAGAACGTAGGTGTCGGAAAAAATATGGCCATGAGTTGTCATTCTCGTTGTCAGCTACTGCAAAAGCCATTGGATATATCTATATGTTTCCGTCTTATGCCACTGCTACTAGAAGTGTTCCCTTGTACTTTGATCCCAAATAGGTACCATCCACAGTTATGACCTGCAATAAATTTCACTCAGCTTTACAAAATGACAGTCTATACATGACAATACCATACTTATATGCTACAATAGACTACATATATTTGACAAAAACTATATTGACTGTGACAAAACTTATATTTACCTTTCTTAAAAACAACACTCCATTGCGCCAAGCATCCAAGCTGAAAAAACAATACTTGAATTGACGATTAGAATCTACTTCAACATGTGTGACTGTCCCTGTATTCATCCTTTCCAGCATGTACATGTATCCATGAAGTAGCTCGTAGCTTTGCTCAGTTGTGCCTCTTATCCTGTCTATGACGGTTAAACGTGCTCGATTTGCCTTGTCGTAACTAACTTCCACTCCCATTTTCTTCATTAAGTCTTGAATTTGTGTAGCACGAGGTCCATTACATGTACCGGTTGTGTTAAAGTTGTAACAGATTAAGGTTAGTTAATATACCTACTGATAAATATATATGATCGTATTGACATAATTGCTTACTTACCTTGACATTATGTGGTCAACAATTATGCTTGAAATTGCATGTGTGTGGTGGTTATGCTTTAGCTTCATGCCACATGTGTTTTGTCCACAATACTTCCTTACTTCAAACAATCCTGTTTTGCCAAGAGTGGCCCCACGACAAAAAAAGGTGCAACTAGGATCAATGCACCTTATCACATATAACTTTGTATCAGACTTCTGGACATGCATCTGGAAGCACCTCTGTAATGCCATCAAGGATAAAAGATCCTTAAGATCCTTCTTGCAATTGAAATGCTCTCCAACTTTTTTTCCAGATCATTGCAACTCACCCCATCACCCTGCATTGGCTCTTCCAAATTATCAAATTGCCTTTTACTAAACTTTTTGCTACGATGGTACTCGGCTTCAATCTCTTAGAGAACTTCCTCATCAATGTCATAAATAAGTTGTCCACTTCATTAGTGTCATCCAGCAATGGCCCTTCAAAGTCACCTTCCCTGCAATCTTCTTCAACATCTTCCTCAAAATCATCCTCAAAATCATCCTCAAAGTCATCCCAAACATCATGCACAACATCTTGCCCAACATCTTCCCCATAATCATTGTCAATCTCATTACATTCATGTATTCTTTTCCTTCTTGTGGAAGACCTAGTTTCTCTCCCATCAGTTTACGAATCTTCCTCAGATTGGCTCACCAAGTCAACTATTTGTACTTCCCCATTGTTGTCACGACAAATTTTTGGTTTCATTTCATACATGTCACAATCAACTATATTAGGGACAACTTTAGTGGTACAATTGTCGCTTACCATATTTCTCTTGTCCGATTTGGTACCATTTGTACTTGGATGACCACCCATCACAACCTCGGCCTCTGCCTCTTGACTTTGTGTTAACAGTGGCGGAGTCAGACACACTGTGATGTCGGCCTCAACATTAGGCCTCACATTTGCATACTCTGTGTTTGCAAATTCTTTGTTTTCTTTCTTTTTCAAACTTGCATATAACTCGATAGGCCAAATAGCATTTTCTGATTGCAAGTTCACAAATTTGAAAGCATCAAGGTCCCCGTCATCTTTGACATCGAATGGTTGTAACTTTGGTTTCCTCAGTGACAGATATTTGAGCTCCATTTCATTTATCTCGTTAATGCATTTTATCTTCTCAGCCAACTTTTTCCTCAGATTTGAGTAATTGATATCTTCAGACACAACAAGTGCTTTTGTCGTTATGATCCCATCGAAAACCCACTTGTTTCCCTTACATATCCATTCACCACCTGTTCTCAGAGTCAAGTAGTATGATCTTGAACCTGTTATACGAAGAAAAAGCAAACACAAGTACAATTACTATATGACAAACGTTGATAGTATAGTGTCTAACACTGACAGTATTATGACAAACATGACTAACACCGACATTAGTTATAGAAAGTTAAGGTTTTAGCCCATCCTGAATTGAAGATAGAAAGGGTTTTCTAGCCAAACGGGACAAAATTGTATAGGAAAAACAAATATTTTAGAATCAAGGAACAAATGTGAAAGTCAGATTTGAGTAATGCTCAAAAAGAAGCTGAAAGGTTGATCTTTCTTGTTTAGGGAACCACAGAAGAATGTCTTATAAAGAGGAATAAATATGAAAGTCAGAACTCACCCATTATTTAATTCTTCTATTCCAAAGACATTGAAGATGCAGCGAAAGCCTTTATGAAGATTTGTGGATTTAAGGTTTTGTGGTGTTACGGTGGTTTTGTATAGGTTTATAGTTGGGGTTATTTTAGGTGAAGACTAACAATTGGGTAAAGGGGTAGAAAATGGAGGGAAACGTGTTCACTTTTGGAGGGAAAACAGAGGTCAAATCATGACATGTACTATATTAACAGAGGTCATATCAAGTAATTATTTTTGAAACAATATTAAAAAAGGAATAACATGGCCAAAAAATGAAAACCCAAAATAAATGCATGGCCGACCTTTCCCTTTCTGATTCTTCGCCCAACAACCAAAACCCTCTCCTTCTTCTTCGTTTCGTTGAGCCGAGGTCCTTCATTGCGCCGAACACAAGGTAATTACATGGTGATGCTTTGTTATTGCTTAATTATGTACTATTGAGGCTTAATTGAGGCTGGAAACCCTAAATAAATAGTTATATACAATGTACATAGCTAATGTTTCTGTTGCCACTCGTATGGTCCTTTCATGGTTTATGTTGCCAATTGCTTGCTATTTAGTATGTACAATTTTGTGAGTTTTTTGTGTGCTTTTTGTAGTGGGTCAATCTGGTAATTAGAGGGTCACATAAGCAAGCATGTAACATGTTTTTTTGCTGGAATTTGGCTTTGTTTCTGTAGTTCAACTGAAGTCCAATGTCAGACAGCGACACCTCAAGTTATCAAAGCGGTGACCCCAGAAAATATGAATTTCCACCTACATATCCTACACATTCTGAAATAGAGGAGAAGTTGCAAGAAGAGTTAGAGATGTTGCTAACAAATAGCCCACGTTCCCAAATATTGGATGAAATAATCACACGCCTATGTACTGTGAAACATGAATTTAGACAAATAATTATGGAACTCAATACAAATGATGATATGCTCAAAGGATCTATGAAGCCACGGTGCAAAGCAATGCCTCCAAGTTCTCACAAATCCAGATTGTCGTCAGAAATGTGTTCCGTAAGAAACGAGATTGCAGCCCGACTCGATGATTCTCCTGGGAGTTTCCGAACGTTGATGTGATGTAGACTGGGTGTAGATGATGGACGAGGACGCACGGATCGTTATTTGATGATTTGATGGACGAAATCTCCAGAGAATCCGAGATATGATTCTGCCAGATTTTAGCGAAGGTGGATTGTGTTGTTTGTTGGGATAGGCGATCTTCTTGGATTGGATTTGACACACCAACACAATAGGATCGAAAAGATCTTTTCCTTAGAGATATGACACACTCCTAAACGCAGATCAAAGGGTTTTTTGATGCAACTCACAAGAAAGAAAACAAAGAACTTGATTCTAAAGGAAAAATGTGTATTCTGGATTTAACTTGAACTAACTCAAAAAAATAACTAAGGCAAGCTTATATAGGTCATAACAACCTCATATAGGCTCAACCCATCTACTGAAGCAAATAAACGATCTATCAAATGAAAAGCAAATAACAACTCCTAAAGATAGAATGCAAAACAAATATCCAAATAACAAGCAAGGAAATATCTTGACTACTTTTAGCCACTTGATACGCACGTGACCCACTCTTGAGGGTCTCCTTGCGATGCTCCCACTAAGGCAAGGCCCTTATGCATCTTGATCTTGAAGTTCTTGATCTTGAGGTTCTTGATCATCTTGATCTTGATCTGAGCCTGAATCTTGATTATCTTGATATGACGAGGTCATAGTCACATCATCCTCCCCCACTAGAAATGGATTCGACGTCGAATCAAGCACGTCCATGTATTCATCTTCCTTCATCAAGGAATGAACCAATTCAGCCACATGTGGGACGTCTTGATCTCCTGGCTCAAAGGGCACTTCTCCGGATTTCAGCTTTGAGTGGCTCACAAACCGCTCTTTTTGACCTAAAATAAAAGGACTAGAAACTCCATGCAATCACACAACTTGATCAATAGGAGGGTTAGTAACATAAGATGCATCATTTGGTTGAGGGAACGCAATGAATCCAGATTTCTTAGAGGACCTATCCACAACAACAAATGCAAGGTGAGGCCCTCGAACTTGTCCATGAAATGTTAAGAATGTAAGCACAAAACTTCCAATGACTATATGATATCCAAGCATGCATGCACACATTATGCCACTCTTCTTCCTAGTTCTATGTACATGCCTAGTGATGCAAGGATCAATATAACACACATGCATGGACATAATGATCATATTATAAACAAGATGCATTCCACAAGACATGCATTGTGCTAGAGAACTTTGGTGCACACAAGAGTATCTAGTCTTAAATGGAATGACTGATTTCGTCATGTGTATTGTCCTACATGGAATTATATGCTCATTTTCAAACTCAAGAGATGGAATTGAAAAGGTGGAGATAAGTGATACTTCCCTTGTATTAGGCTCCATTGGAACAACCTTCTCTTCTTGGTTGAAAACTGATTTCTTGGGCTGCTCAACATCCTTAGCTTCAACCTCTTCTTGGAGTAGGAAAGACAAGCTTGAAGGAACCATGTAGGTCAGGTCCGTCCATGGAGTAGCCAAGGATTTGAATGAGCTATGCACAACGATGGGCAAACGATTGCCTCTTGTAGTAGGAAGAGATGGTGCTTCAATTTCCTCCTCATTTCTTCTTGGATTGAACTCCTCTTCCATTAGAGTGGAAGGCTGATTTGATTCATCCATGAGCTCTTCATCACCTAGGGAGGGCTTTTCCTCTAGTAAGGACTCATTGCAAGAACTTAGCGGAACCATAGGAGTAGGACGCTCCTCTTTCTCACAAGAAGCAACTAAGACTTCACTCACAAGTGGTTGGACGTCCTTGTAGCTGTAGTATTGGTTGGGACAGATTTCAGCCAAGTGCCCTCTTCCTTCACACATGACACACACAATGTCACGTGTCCTAACCCGATGTGGTTGAGGGCTTACTCTTTATCTGCCCTTGGACGTGCTAAAAGATATGTTAGGTGAGTCATAGACTCCCTTGGTCCGCACAGAAGGGTTAGAAGAAGAATGATAATAAGGTTCAAAAGAAGGGACAATTTGATACCTTGTTGGGGAGTGCCATCTTTCTTCATCTCTATAGCCATAGTCATAGCCATAGTCTCCATAAGATTGTCTCCTTGGAGGCATGTTCCTTGGTCTATTACCTTGGTTGTGAAAATCCTTGTAGGTGCTCGGATGAGTTTGGGAGTTAGGGTACTCACCATAAGCCCGAAAGTATAGATAATCTCTTTGTGACATTCTGCCCAAGCTAAACATGTCCATTAATTCTTGCCTTGACCAATTCCTAGCTATAATCACTTATCAAGACAAGCAAGCAACCACAAGCCAAAAGAACTTCGAGCAAACAAGGGTCAATAGTTGTAAGAACTCAAAATCTTAAGTATGGTGTTAGAAAGTTCAGATCTTGGCAAGCAAAAAGGGTAGGATTAGGGTTCCTAGACTCAAGCAAACCAAAAGAAACAACTTTGCAACACCACACACCTGAATCCTTGATGATCTAATGCAAGACAACCAAAGTAGGTACTAGCCTCCTCTCCTCCTTGATGTGGTCGTCGGAGAGACATTCAAAACTGAAGCAAGGAAGATCTCCAAGGCTTCTTGATTGGTGTTGGGTGAACTCTACAACTTGTGTTTTGTGATCCTTTTTTTTCTATAGCCTTCCCTTTTGTATATAGACCGGGTATTTCTGGATTCAAACACTTTTGTCTTGGTCACTTTCTTGGACCGCAAATTCTTTCTTTGAGTTCTTGAAGACCTTTTGGGGAGGTCGTTGTGTTCTTGGCCGGTGAAGCTTCTTGAAGAGTTCTTGATGCAGCCTTGTATTCTCTCTTGCACCACACGTCAGATTCAAGAAACTTTTCCCGTAACTTTGATGTTCCACACACACTTGGATGCAAGAACTCAGTTTTATGGGTTAGCAAGACCGACTCAACACACAAAACTCAAGAAACGCAAGAAACAAGAAGGTTGGTTGTAACTAGGGTTTGGCTGGAACGTTTTTTTTTTTTGATTTATGACTCAAACAAAGTGAAACACAAAGAAAACAAGAACAAAAACGCAGAAACACAAGGAGAAACAATGACACAACTTCGGCAGAACAAGACACAAAAACTTAGCTTGCAAGATTGAATCTTTTCTTAGCCAAACTTAGAGATTTGAAGCATTACCTTACAAGCTCTGATACCACATGATATGCTCAAAGGATCTATGAAGCCACGGTGCAAAGCAATGCCTCCAAGTTCTCACAAATCCAGATTGTTGTCAGAAAAGTGTTCCGCAAGAAACGAGATTGCAGCCCGACTCGATGATTCTCCTGGGAGGTTCCTAACGTGGATATGATGTAGACTGGGTTTAGATTATGGACGAGGACGCACGGATCGTTATTTGATGATTTGATGGACGAAATCTCCAGAGAATCCGAGATATGATTCTGCCAGATTTCAGCGAAGGTGGATTGTGTTGTTTGTTGGGATATGCGATCTTCTTGGATTGGATTTGACACACCAACACAATAGGATCGAAAAGATCTTTGCCTTAGAGATATGACACACTCCTAAACACAGATCAAAGGGTTTCTTGATGCAACTCACAAGAAAGAAAACAAAGAACTTGATTCTAAAGGAAAAACGTGTATTCTGGATTTAACTTGAACTAACTCAAAAAAATAACTAAGGCAAGCTTATATAGGTCATAACAACCTCATATAGGCTCAACCCATCTACTGAAGCAAATAAACGATCTATCTAATGAAAAGCAAATAACAACTCCTAAAGATAGAATGCAAAACAAATATCCAAATAACAAGCAAGGAAATATCTTGACTACTCTTAGCCACTTGATACACACGTGACCCACTCTTGAGGGTCTCCTTGCGATGCTCCCACTAAGGCAAGGCTCTTATGCATCTTGGAATGTAATCTTCTTGCCATTGCCCTAATAATGACCTCGGGCTCTTGATCTTGATCTTGAAGTTCTTGATCTTGAGGTTCTTGATCTTGAGGTTCTTGATCTTGATCTGATCCTGAATCTTGATTATCTTGATGTGACAAGGTCATAGTCACATCAAATGAGATGCACTTCGAGGATACAATTAGGGAACTCTATGCAAGGGTGGCAGAACTTGAAGGTGAAAACAAGACACTACACTCCCAGAAAGAATTGAGCAAACTTGTATTAAATCCTATTTGTGTGTTTGGTGTTGGTGTCATTGTAGGGATTAGTGCTTTTAGCATTTGTTATCGAGCATGTAGGTCATAACTATGAAGTATGTACCTTATGACTTTAGCTTTTTATGTAAGAGGATGAATTAAATTTCGAATAGTATTTCTTGTAAGTGGTAAGTATCATGGTGTAGCATGGTTGATTCTATATGTCAGAGTGCCAAGACTTTGATGCCGCTCTTCATGTATGTTTTGCAAATTCAAAAACAATGTCAGCACTAGACACACAGAAAATAGTTGCCAGTACACTGGATATCATTACATTACTAGAAAAATGGATAGTTGCCAGTACTAAAAAACTGATTGACCAACACTTGCATCACATCAAAATTTTATGGATCCTGCTCCTTCACGCGAAAAGCACAACCTTCATAGGAGCTATTTGTAACACAATGGCATAACATTTTGCGCCAGTGCTAGTCCTATCAATGGCCAACAAAACGGTTATGCAACATTTTAATGCATCTGATAAACAACTAAGTATTTATACCGAGAAATACCTTTCCAATAATATATAGGGTTTCCAATAATAATAAGCAGTGATCTGGCACGAGTCATGGCAAAATTGAACCTCTTTGGGTTGCTCAGAAATCCCAAACAGAAAGTCTTGTCATACTCGTTGTTTTTCTCGGTTGATTTGACGGTTGACAGGATGATCACTTCCCTTTCTTTACCCCGAAACTGCTCAACCCCGCCTATCTTAATATCATTCATATGTAGTGACTTGAGAGCCTTCCCTATCTTTACTACTTGTTGTGGGAAAGGGGTATTAATCTCGATGTTGTGCTCAGAGACATTCCTTTTTTTTAGCTTATGTACGAGCTTAACCACCTTGCTAGCTTCAATCCTATTAAACTATGAAGGGCTACCCTTTTCCCTTTCATCCAAGCCTTGGATGCCATAGAACATTACAAGGAAGTTCCCAGTTGGAAGCAGATCAGCCCAAGGCAAGGAAGATCTGTCACTTTCTTCTCGATATGGAATCAATGTTCCTCTATAAAACAGTCTTGAAGGAACATAAAGAATTTTGGGGTGGCTCCGATAATTCTTCACCAACATTGTGACATAATTGCGATCCCCTAATTTGTAAACTTCAAAGTCCAACAACCTCTCCATAAAAGACCTTCCCAACCCATAAGCCTCAAGTTGCTTTGAATGAATATCAGGGCCAAGTTGTTTGGGATCACCAGAAAGAACAATAACTGTGTTGTTTTCGTAGAGGGTTGATATGAGGATCATTGTCTTTGGCTCTGAAGCTTGGCTTGAAGTGGACAGGGTTAACCCCTTTAGCATAAAGGTAAGATGCACTCGTGCATGTCGTTATTATTATCTTGTAGCTGTAGAGTGCATCTCGAGAAGGGCAAGTGAAGAAACCTTCACTGTAGGTACATAACCTTAACAATGCAGCGTTCATTTTTTCTAAGGGACGATGTGTGGCATTCAACCTAAAAATATCTTCCTCACTAAGTTTCATCCCCTCGCAAAGGATTTTCTCTAATATGTGATCTGTTGTGCAATTTGAAAAAGTACATACCAGTATCTGAGAATTCCGTCTAGTTTTATATAGTTGGCGGATCTCCTCCACTAGTGTTTTTGTCTTTCCTATTCCCAGGGGTCCATAAATCACATAAGGAGCTCCTCCTCTACACCCTAAAATTAAGCGAATAACACTTTTCTGCTCCTCGTTAAGAAGACGTGAGATAGGCATAAGATTGTTTGTTGTAATCCTCCGTTGTCCATGATACTCATGGGGAAAGAGGAACTTTTTGTGTAATGCCTCTGCAGATAAAATGGCTTGACGGAGCCTACTGAAATTTTCCCCATTGTACACAAAATAGATTTTATACAGATTGCTATCTTTGTGCCTTTGGTAAAATCCATCATGAAATTGCAAAAATACTTCATCAGCCTCAACACGGTGGATCCAGCCTTGTTAAAACAACATTGCCAAGTTCAACATGAGAAAACAACATTGGCAACGATAATTCGTGCAATTGTGACAAAAAATATGAACTTCTATGACAAAAATATTAACATCATTGACATGAAGTAAAAAGATTACCTTCCCCCAGTTTACCACACATACCTGATCAAGAGAATATTTCCCATAAACATTTACCACATCTCCACGGAAAAGTGAGGGACTTCTTTCAGCAAGTCCTGGCACTTTAAGTGCTAAAAAGTCAAAATCTTTTTGTCTCAAAGTAACAAATTTCATATTATAAGCTTTCACGTAGTCTTGTAAACATATATAAAAAGAGAATCACTCAACAAGTTGGTACTACAAGAGAACCATGCCATCTAGCTATCCCCGCAGTCCCCCCACCCCCATACAGAGAAAATGTAACAATTACCATAATGAGAAGTTCCTCCATCCCTAACAACGCATTGTAATATGACGCATAATTTTCCTCTATTACGCATTGTAAGACAACTTCAGGGATTTCCTAAAACTCAATCACTTTCCTTATTTCTGGTGGTATGTTATATGGTTTCTCATATGCCAAAGCATTGTAGACTTCATCTTCAGCCAAGAGGAAGACAACATGTTCAATTCTATCATCCGCAATGTCGATATGCACAACAGATGTGAAAACGCCAATCTCCTTGGGCACACAAGACAACCATATAGTCAGGCTACCATGTGGCCTCAACGTTCGGTCCTCCATAGAAAAAGAACCCACAAAATCTTCCTCGTGTATGTCATCTGGCTGGCCAGATGGAGGTTTCATCAGTCACAAAACGAATGAATCTTCGGGATTTGAAGCATAAATGTTCACACCCCAAAGTACCACATCTTCTGAAGTGGTGTTTTCTATGGTGAATGACGCCGCGACAACCTCGTTGACAGGAACCGATTGAGGCTTTCCTCCAGCAAATAGAAACGGCACATAGTCAATGACAGGACCCTCTTTAGTAGGAGTGAAAGTAGTGACTGAGGGAACATCCATGAAGCCAACATCTCCCTTGTCTCCAATGGTGGAGTATTCATCACCCATACCTATTTGGTGCTCAACTAAAATCCAACAACAGTTTGTGAGTCCACAAGCAAATAACCCAACCAAACGAGATGCTCTAAGGAGATGAAAGAGAGATAAAAGAGATGAAGACTCGAAGGAGATGGGTGAGATGAAGTGAAACAAAGAGAGAGTAGGAGTGGAAGCATGTAGATAAAAATACTCAAACAAGAGACACTCAAAGGAGATGGGTGAGATGAAGTGCAATTAATATCTTTGTAATTAAGATCTCTGTAAAGTAAAATAGTCAAAGAAGTAGAGCATCAGGAGAGGGAGATGCAATTAATACATAGAGCATTTTGTCAAAATAGCGGTCAAATCCATTAAATATGTACAGACATGGAGCATTCTGAATACGGTCAAAATTGTCACTGGTACAATATCAATTTGTCAAAATAGTGAGCAAGAAATGACAATCTACTTTAAAATGTCACGTGTCCAAGTAAATATAAGAGAATTGAGGGATTGTGAGTAGAAGTATTCATCCAAATGTCATGCACCTACAAATTAAGTGGCAAGCATTATCATGTAATATGGTAGAATGCAAATTATGTACAGACATGGAGCATTCTTCGGTTAATATCTGGAAATTGACAATAAAATTTGCATTTAATACTATCAACCTTAAAGTTTAGTGTTGATTTTTGCATTTAAACTTTAAACTTTTATGTCACATTACATACTAAAGTTTGTATTTAAACTTTAATGTGATATTACAGACTAAAGTTTACTGTTGATTTTTTAGTGTTGCAATCACTATTAGTAGAGGAAGATGTGACATTTTTATTCGTAGTTTTGACATTATTATTCGTAAGTATGACATTTGTTTTCCTAAGGCCGACATTAGTTTTTGATAATAGTAGAAACAACCAAGTATGACATAGTAAGTTTTTCCGCTTCTGAATCTTTGGTTTTACATTATTTTGGCTCAAATTTTGTTTAACCTGGAAATGATTTTGTTTTACTTAAATCTAAATCAATTTGTGTACTTTCGAAACCTATACAAAGAAAGATGAATAACTACCAGTTCATCGGCATAAATTTGAAATGCTGAGTTCATCAGTTCAAGATAACTGTGAAATGTTTAGTTCATGATAAAAAGAATTTGGAACATGGAGGTTCAACAGTCCATCGGCATTCTTATTTCAGTTCAACAGTTCATCGACGATACAGTTCAACAGTCAGATGGGAGGGAGAGGAGGTTTGGATTTTCTTACAACTCATGGAGGGAGAATGGGCGGGAAAATTACTACCAGTTCATCGGAATCACTACCAGTTCATCGGCGGGAGAATGTCCAGATGGAGGTTTGGAGAATGGGCGGGAGAATGGGAGGGAGATGGGCGGGATAGACTACAGTAAAAGGAGAGAATTTTGGGGGTTTTGGAGGGAAATAATATATAATGATATTTGTGTACTTGTTTTGATTTTTGTTTCCTTTTTATTTTCTCCAATTTTATTGCTTTTATTTACTTTTTGAATTAAAAGAAAAAATTTATTATGTTGCAAAAATACATCAAATGGTGTATATAAGCAAAAAAAATACAAGCATCTATTTTTGCAAGTTACATACCCATTTAGGGTATCCATGCAAATCCGTGTTTTTATTATTTGGTTAGCTGATTAGTACTGATTTGGTCTCGAGCTAGCTGGTGTTTTAAATTGAAATATTAAGGTTTTTCTTTCCCGATCACTTTTTAGCTTCCTGCCTCCTTGTAAGTTGTGACCATCTCCAACCCTAGGACAAAGGAAATTAAACGAACAGAGCCGAAATTGAAGAATCATGTGGAGCTTGTTGGGATATACAAAACTTGCTTTGGATCTTCTGCTTACTTTTTCCTTTAACTTTTAAGATGTGATGCAGTGGGCAACGTGGCGATATCCTTGATTTGAACAGGTAAGTACAAATGTAGCAGCAGGAGGCAGAGACTTCTACTTGAAAGGCGATCGATGTTGGTCTAGCGTTTCTGGCACAAAGAGGATTTTGCATACGCCATTCCAATCTTCAATGGCCAAATGTGCCAATTGGCACAATTTGACAAGCAACTTTATAAACTCTTTGTGTAATGTGAAATCACTTGATTGCCACGAACTTGAAGACAAAAGACTCGCCTTGGCGTGCAAGAGATCTCTATTTTTGGTCCCGTCTTTGGTGAAGTATAACTTTTGTTACAAAACTCCAAATCGAGTGATTTCAAATCCTTATTGAAGATGTGGAAATCTACTTGAACTCCTCCACAATTCAGCACGATTGGACTAGGGAATCCAAAGTTATGATGATTTCAAAATCCTATCACAGGTGCTGCCGCAAATTAGGGTTTCGGTTGATATTGGCTCCGATTGTTGTTGTGATTGAACACGATTGATTTGATGGTTTGAATGTTTGATTTCTAGGAAGATAAGAGTTTTTTGTACTGAATAACTCGAGGAAAAATTAGGCAATTTACTCTCAAATTCAATCTATCTTTCATTAAGACAAAACAAGAGTATAAATAGGCAAAACAAGATAACAAGGAAGATGAATGACACGCATCCAAGGAGACCGGAACTAATCTTCCCTAAGCTATTTCCTAAGTCTAAAAAAAAAAGTAAAGATTAAGTCTAGCTAAGAAATACCAAATATAGCAAAGCAGAAACTTTTAGTCTCACAGACTGCCACTAATCAAAAGTTCTAAAATTTAAACGAATGATAAACATGCACATCCCTTGCATGTGAGTGAATCTAAATACAACTATGGTGACTGCTTTGGTTCTTGAAACACCTCCTATAAGACCCTCCAAGTCAAGGCTGACCATGAGTCATCATTTGAAGTGTGAAACCCTACGATAGGATTGTCACGCACTGTTTCGGTCCCGTCTTTTAAGCAAGCTGCAAAAAACCTCCAAACATGACGAAAATCTGGAACATAAACTTTAAGGAACTCAGGAACAATCTCTCAAAATTTCGTGATGTTTGGAGAAGGAATGCTTGATCAAACGAATTAAAGAAGAACAAATTGCTAGAAAGCAAAAGATGTGTTTTGGATGGGGAAAAACTCAAGTATAACTTAGTCTAGTTATACAATTGTCCAAATCTGATTTTTATTAATGCAAACACAAGTTTAAATAACTTAATTTCGTTCCTAATGTCTTGCAAAAGAAATAATCTATCTAAAGCCAAAGATAAGGAAACAAGAAGAAACTTGTAACAAAAGAAACAAGGAAACCAAACAAGCTTGGACCCTGAATCATCTTATCTAATCCTAAAAATACTTAAAAAATAATTAAGAAAGTTGATATAAAAGATAACATAACAAGAAAAACGGAATCAAATCTTATCTAAATCTAACTAATTATGAAAATAAATAATTCCCGTTGGAAATTGCACTATCTTCAGTCAAACTGGAATTTGATAATCTTCCCGTTGTAGTTTCGATTTGACGTAAACTATGGAATTGTAGAACTTTGAATTAGCTTTCCAACGCATCTTAAACTATCTTGAGATCAAGTTTGTATCCACAGGTATGACCGTTTACCGAGTACTGTCCAAAATTTGACGAGAACTAAAAACTTCGAACTTTGACAAGAATTTTCCTTTACCTGAGCCTCTTTCTCGGAGGCCTTTGAATTGTTTTCGCTTGATTGTCATCGTTATTCCCCTTTGGCTTCAAATCATCCTCGATTCGATGAGGATGAAGCCAAAAGCATGGTGGAGAGAAACATCGACACTAAAAATCAGCATAGGAACATGTTGCTCAACGAACTCGAACAACATCAAAGCATGCTGCTTGTTGCTCGACTCTTGTGCGTATGAGGTGAGTAAACACAGCAGGAGGAACCTCAGTCGGGCCAGAAACGAGTAGCGTCGCTAGAGGTGTTGGTGTGGCTGTCGATGGAGGCAGTGACGGGCTGTGACGGGTCGCGACAACTTCGATGACCTGGAATGCAATAATCTTCGTGGAACAACTTGCCATGGGTGAAAGCATGGACTGTCTATGGGTGTGGAATTGAACTCCACAATCACCAAATCAGTGGGCTTCAGAGAAGAACCAGCAATGATCGGCACCGGGTTGCATGACTCCACGGGGCAGTTGGTAGGGTTGTCATGGGTTGTGGCGGAAGCCTCGCTCATGGGTGCACCATGGTGTGGCCGGGAATGGCGTCGCCTGCGATCCTCACAGTCTTCCGGGATGAAGTGCCTCTTTGATCATGACATAGATGAGTTGGTTCCCAGCGACAACGGGATGCAAGCCACGTCTATAACGGTCTACTTCTAGTCGGTACCACCATCTGCGGGCATAGTCGATGAAGTATTTGGTAGCGATATCGACGTGCTTGTATTCATCATAGTCAAAATGGCTAAAGACATAAGCCGATTTGCGCAACCACTTTATGCACTTTGAAGGGTTAGCTTCACCGGCAAAGTATTCAGGTCTCAACTTGAAGTCATCATCGTAATAGACTTCATACATGGTGAAGATGAACAAGCATGAGATGGTTTCCTCTTAACCTAAAATACTGATACCAATTGATATGTGAAACCCTACAGTAGGATTGTCACGCGCTGTTTCGTTCCTATCTTTAAGGCAAGCTCTTTGAATTTGAGGAATTTTTGGAATCTACACTTTATGGAACTCAGGAATAATCCCTAAAAATTTCGTGATTTTTGGAGATGGAATGTCGACCAAACGAATTAAAGAAGAACATATCGCTAGAAAGCAAAAGATGTGTTTTGGATGGGGAAAAACTCAAATATAATTTAGCCAAGTTATACAAGAACCCCAATCTGGTTTTTATTAATGCAAACAAGAGTTTAATAACATAATTTCGTACCTAATGTCTTGCAAAAGAAATAATCTATCTAATTCTAAGATAAGGAAACTAGAAAAGGATAGAAACTTGTAAAAGAAGAAACAAAGAAACCAAACAAACTTAGACCCCAAATCTACTTATCTAATACTAAAAATACTTAAAACTAATTAATAAATTTGAATTAAAAGATAACATAACAAGAAAAATGGAATCAAATCTTATTTAAATCTAACTAATTATGAAATTAAATAATTCACGCTGGAAATTGCACTATCTTCAGTAAAATTGGATTTTGATAATCTTGTCGTTGGATTTTCGATTCGACGTAAACTATGGAGTTGTAGAACTTTTAATTTGATTTCCAATGCATGTTGAATCATTTTCAGATCAATTTTGTAGCCACATTTATGGCCGATTTACCGAGGACTATCCATAATTTGACGAGAAATAAAAACTTCAAACTTTGACAATGTCTTTCCTTTACTTGAGCCTCTTCCTTGGAGGCCTTTGAGTTATTTTCCCTTGATTGTCATCAAATTTTATAACTATTTGTGCATATAGGGTTTGACAAGGATGGGATAACTAATTGTAATAAATGATGTACAAATGTTGTATAAGGAATTTTATGATATGAAAAAGCAATAATTCTAAGCAGAAAATATGTCCTGACTATAACTTGAATATTGTGAATAGAAATGAGAAGTGCGTTTCTAATCATGAAGAAGATACCCAACACTGAATCTTTGACATGTATAATTGATTGCCTATCTACATCAAATTGTGTATCCTTGTGATTGCTATATTGCCTGAATATGGAGTTGGAGTTGAGGTTTTATAGAGTTACATGGGTGGAAAGACAAAGGGAAGAAATTGGCACCATAAGCCAACAAAAGCATAATAGCTAACTGGGAAATTTGACACTGTAGTTGTTGACAATATGATTTGTGGTGCCTGTTTTTATGTTTAATTAGTTTTATTTTGGCGACTTTGATACCTTACTTTACAGCAATGTGCATGATACTACTGTTTTAGGAACTCAATCCTGCACAATCCATCTCACTTGCTATTGTTGCTCAATGTCATACAGCCAATTCTCATTTTCAATCTCCCCGGTAGTTTGGTTTTTGTTTGTTTGGTGTTACTATTCTCATGATATTTAAATTATGCTTGTCAATAACTTGCAAAAGTTCAAGCTATGGGATATGAGATTCCTTGGATAACATAATCTCAAGTACAATTATCTCAAGTTTGTGCATAACGCTCGTAATCTACTTGAAGAATTGAACAAATGAAGACTAACATAGATTCTATCTATTGGAGATTAATTAGAGAAAGAATACATGAATATTATTTATCTTGTTGTCCAAGTCTTACCACATTTATAAAAGACACTCTTATTACTTATTAGTAACCTAATAAAATTTAAGTCTCCCTTCTTTCTCTGTTCTTGATTCTCTCGCAGTATAAACATTTTCTGCACGCTTGCTCAAAACTCACGGTACCCCTCTAACAAATCTACATTTCATTCATGGAACTAGAACAATTTTTTCTTCAAATGTATGCATGCCCCATACCCTCTTATGTATATATTATAGATCCCAACATCGTTTTATATACTTACGGATTATGCATCTTAGATCTTGAACCTATTTTTTTGGGAAACTCAGTTTCATTCTCGTCTTTAAGGCAAGCTGCAAACGACCTCTGAATACGATGAATTTTTTGGATCTACACTTTAAGTAACTCAGGAACAATATCTAAAAATTTCGTTATTTTTGGAGAAGAAATGCTTGATCAAACGAATTAAAGAAGAACAGATCGCTAGAAAGCAAAAGATGTGTTTTGGATGGGAAAAAACTCAAGTATAACTTACCCAAGTTATACAAGAGTCCCAATCTGATTTTTATTAATGCAAACAAGAGTTTAAATAACATAATTTTGTGCCTAATGTCTTGCAAAAGAAATAATCTATATAATGCTAAAAACAAGGAAACCAAACAAGCTTGGACCCCAAATCTTCTTATCTAATCCTAAAAACACAGGGTTCAAGTAAATAATGATCTTAGGGAGTAAAGTGATAAATAATTAGGGTCATAAGATCTAAGAGATGAATTATTAAGATTGGAGTTCAAAATTATAAATATTATTATTTTCATAATATTTTTTTATAAAAAAAGATTTTTTCGAAATTAATATTTTTTCAATTTTTTTTTTGAATTTTTTTTCTTTCAGAATTATATATATATATTTATTTTTTTAAAAAAAATTGTATTTTTTCGAAAAATATTTTATTTAATTGTATTGTATATCAAGTGTATAAATAAGCACCAAAAGTGCATCGATAATGAATTCAAAGTGCACATGTAAGGACATTTTTAATGCTCACATAAAGTACATCTTTAATATGATAAAGTGCATGTTATAATATGTAAATGTGCATGTCTAACATGTATATTAAAAGTACACATTTTAGCTAGTGTATGTTTATTGTATTAAAAGTGCATATGTAGTATGTTAAAGTGCATACTTAATATGTTAAAAAGTGCATATGTAATTATGTTAAAGTGAATGCTCAATATTCCAAGTTAAGTGCATGCATATGTAAGTATATTAAAGTGCATGTTTAGTAATCTAAAATTAAGTATATATGTAAGTATATTAAAGTGCATGATTAAAATGCTAAAGTTCATAGTACTAATTTTTCCAGGAAAATGTTCATGAAAAAAATAAAAATCGCGGAAAAAAAAATTTGGGGGGAAATAAAATTTGGGGGAAAAAATTCAAAAAAAAAATTAACAAATAAATATAAAATTAAAAAAGTTGGTTATATTTACAAGTTTGCCACTCCATTTGTTTTAATCCTAACTTTTCATTCCTACAATTTAATTACTAAGATTAATCCTCATTTTACATCCTAAACACTCTCCTCATATGATCCTTACTTTAAAATTAATTAATAAAGTTGAATTAAAAGATAAAATAACAAGAAAAATGGAATGCAATCTTATCTAAATATAATTAATTATGAAAGTAAATAATGCCCGCAAGAAATTGCACTATCTTCAGTAACACTGGATTTTGATAATCTTCCCATTGGAGTTTCGATTCGACGTAAACTATGGAGTTGTATAACTTTGAATTAGCTTTCCAACGCATCTTGAATCATCTTGAGATTAATTTTGTATCCACAGGTATGTCCGTTTTACCGAGGATTGTCCAGAATTTGACGAGAACTAAAAACTTCGAACTTTGACAAGAACTTTTCTTACTTGAGACTCTTTCTTGGATGCCTTTGAGTTGTTTTCCCTTGATTGTCATCATTTTCCCCCACTTGGCTTCAAATCGTCCTCGATTCGACGGGGATATAGTCAAAAGCATGGTGGAGAGAAACATTAGCGTTAAAAATCAGCATCGGAACATGTTGCTCAACGAACTCGAACAACATCAAACCAAGTTGCTTGTTACTCGACTCTTGTGCGTATGTGGTTTGTATGAGGTGAGTAAACACAACAGGAGCAACCTCAGTCGGGCCAGAACGAGTAGCGTCACTACAGGCGTTGGTGTGGCTGTCGGTGGAGGCGATGACGGACTACGACGGGTTGCGACAATTTCGATGACCCGGGCTGCGATAATCTCCGCGGAAACAATTTGCCATGGGTGAAAGCGTGGACTGATGTATGAGTGTGGAATTAGACTCCACAACAACCAAATCAGCGGGCTTCGGAGAAGAACAAACAATGATAGGCATCGGGTTGCATGACTCCACGAGGTGGTTGGTGGGGTTGGCATGGGTGGTAGCGGAAGCCTCGCTCATGGGTGCACCATGGTGTGTTCGGGAATGGTGTTGCATGCGCTCCTCGTAGTCTTCCGGGATGAAGTCCCTCTTCATGACATAGACGAGTTGGTTCCAAGCGACAACGAGACGCAAGCCACGTCTATAACGGTCTTCTTCTAATCGGTACCACCATCTGCGGGCGTAGTCGATGAAGTATTGGAAGGCGATCTCAACCTGCTCGTACTCCTCATAGTCAAAGACTCAAAATGGATAAAGACATAAGCCGATTTGCGCAACCACTTTATGCACTTCGAAGGGTTATCTTCACTGGCAAAGTATTCAAGTCTCAACTTGAAGTCACGACATTGGGGTCGACGTTGGGGTAGAAGTCATCATCGTAATACACTTCATACATGGTGAATATGAAGAAGCATCGGATTCTTGCCTCTCAATCTGGAATACTGATACCAATTGATATGTGATTCGCTACGGTATGATCGTCATGCGTTGTTTCAGTCCCGTCTTTGAGGCAAGCTGCAAACGACCTCCGAGATGAATTTTTGGAATCTACACTTTAAGGAACTCAGGAGCAATCCCTCAAAATTTTGTGATATTTGGAAAAGGAATGCTTGATGTAACGAATTAAAGAAGAACATATTGCTAGAAATCAAAAGATGTGTTTTGGATGGGGAATAACTCAAGTATAATTTAGCCAAGTTATACAAGAGCCCCAATCTGGTTTTTATTAATGCAAACAAGAATTTAAATAACATAATTTCGTACCTAATGTCTTGCAAAAAAAAAATCTATCTAATTCTAAAGATAGGGAAACTAGAAAAGGATAGCAACTTGTAAAAGAAGAAACAAGGAAACCAAACAAGCATGGGCTCCAAATCTTCTTATCTAATACTAAAAATACATACAACTAATTAATAAAGTTGAATTAAAAGATAACATAACAAGAAAATCGGAATCAAATCTTATCTAAATCTAACAAATTATGAATGTAAATAATTCCCGCTGGAAATTGCACTATCTTCAGTAAAACTGGATTTTGATAATCTTTCCGTTGGATTTTCGATTCGACGTAAACTATGGAGTTGTAGAACTTTGAAACATCTTGAGATCAATTTTGTAGCCATAGTTATGACCGTATCACTGAGGACTGTCCAGAATTTGACGAGAGCTAAAAACTTCGAACTTTGACAAGAACTTTCCTTTGCTTGAGCCTCTTCCTTGGAGGCCTTTGAGTTGTTTTCCCTTGATTGTCATCGGTTTATATAAACTGTTTGTGCATATAGGGCTTGACAAGGATGGGATAACTAATTGTATAAAATGATGTACAAATGTTGTATAAGGAATTTTATGATATGAACAAGCAAGAATTCTAAGTTGAAAATATGTCCAAACTATAACTTGAATAATGTGATTAGAAATGATAAGTGCATTTCTAATCATGAAGAAGATACCCAACACGGAATCTTAGAAATGTATAATTGATTGCCTATATACATCAAATTGTTTATCCTTGTTATTGCTATATGGCCTGAATATTTCTTGCTTATTACTAGAAAGTGTTCTACTGCCTAAGGACTCTTGCTTTGTATATCATAGCAGGTGGTTGTGATTATAAGATGACAACAAATGAAAGAAGTATGTGGTGTATCCTAGACAATTATTAGAGGGAAGATGGAGTTGAGGTTTTATAGAGTTTGTTGAATCGTAGTGTGTTAGACAAGGAACTATGAGACTGTTCCCTAGACAACGGAAATAAGTAAAGATTCAAAGTAACAACAAAGTTCCCAAACGTGTACTTGTATTATTAGAGTTGTACAATCTCACAAGTCTTCTCTCCACCTATACCCTAGGCTAAAGACTTTGAGTGCAATCACCTCTAAACAACACAAGAACAAAACAAAAACTCAAGGCAAGAACTACCCGTACCTTGCCTTAGCTTTCCGATCTCAGTTCCCAAAAGCTATGGATGACAATAGCTGAGATGTCTTTCCCCAAGACAGTTCTCATCTATATATAGGGTCTAACAAAGATCCTATTTCCAAATATCTAACAATAAACCTATATGGTAACTATGACAAACTTCGTTTCCAAATAAACACTAAAACTAGTAAACACATAGTTTCCTTTTATAAACTTTCCTAATACTCAATATCTTCTCCTTCTTCTCCAAGTAAAACACGAAATCTTGTTTCCTTGTATAATTAAGTCCGTCTGGGAACAGCTGGCATCTCTGCGTTCTCGCGTTGTTCCTCAGACGCGGAGTTTCCATGAATAGAACTTTCCTTGTATAAGCACCACGCGCTTTCCAGATTTCCAATTTGTTTGCGTGGGAACTGTTCCTTGTTTCTACAACGTTCCATTGTGCTCCTCTGTTTTCTCTTCTTCATTGTTTTCCATTGTTCCTTTATCCTTTCATAAAACTTGAAACTCATAGGAACAACAATAAAACGTAAAACCTAATGGTGTTTATCATCATCAAAACCAAAGGGAACATCAAGGTTCCAACAATTTCCCCCTTTTTGGTGATGACAAACCCATTCAAAAATTGTTCGATCAAAATAGAGTAATAAGCAAGGCAATATTAATCAACATGTATCTCAGTTTAAATGTATAAGCAAAATTTTATGTCAAATGAATAATTGTAATTCATACCTCCAAGTTGCATTATCGTTCCCCCTCAGCACTGGCATCGTCCAGAAATTCTCAAAGAATTAGGAACAATTAACTGTTACCTCTCTTAACTGAGTTATCGCAAACAATTTCCACACTTCCCCCTTTTGGCATCATCAAAAGACCAAAAATAAACAGTGGAACAACATAGCTAAGCAACAGTTACCAGCAAAGAAAATTTCATTCAAAATGCATGGAATTGATTACAAAAACCAAAAGACAATCAGGCAAACAGTCACAAAATGATCACAATGCAAACATTTAAACAAGATAACATATAATAAATTCAAGAGAAGAGGGTCAGACGGGCTGGATAGGAGAGGTGTCCACTCAAGACTCAGAATCCTCCTTCTGGGCCTTGTCCTTGTTGAGGAAATACTCAAGAAGCAGAGAAAGGATGTTCTTGATCTCACGCAATTCAGTCAACATCTGACTTTGCACTAAAGAACCTTTGGACGTTCCCTCTCCAGCAGAACTATTGAACCTCCATCTTCCAAGTAAACTGTTGAACCTCCATCTTCCAAGTAAGTTTGTAAGATGAACCCGAAAACTTTTTAACAGGATATTCACAACCCGTTGAACCAAATATTCACAAGCGGCCAAAATTACTACGTCATACTTGGGTTTTTTCCTGCTATTATCGAAAACTCATGTCGGCCTTAGTAAAACATATGTCATACTTAAGAATAATAATGTCAGAACTACAAATAAAATTAATACATATTTTTGTACTGATAGGGATAGTGATCTCAACACCCAAAAATCAACAGTAAACTTTATTATGTAATGTCACATTAAACCATATTACATGCTTGCCTAATTTGTGTAGGACGTGTGACATCTGGCTGAATACTTGTACTCACAAGCCCTGAGTAGAAGTATTTTCTGTGGTAAATTTTAAACATTTGTCAAAATACCGAGACAAAATTGTCACAATACCAATTTCAAATGTCATGCGTCCAAGTAAATACAAGATGTCTTAATTGCATCTCCCTCTCCCGATGCTCTACTTCTTTGACTATTTTACTTTACAGAGATATTAATTGCACTTCATCTCACCCATCTACTTTACAGAGATCTTAATTAGAAAATGCTCCAAGTTTGAGTTTATTTAGCTATATGTTGCCACTCCTACTCTCTCTTTGTTTCACTTCTACTCCTACTCTCTCTTTGTTTCACTTCATCTCACCTATCTCCTTTGCTGGATTTTATTTGAGTGCCAAATAGGTATGGGTGATGAATACTCCACCATTGGAGACAAGGGAGAGGTTGGCTTCATAGATGTTCCCTCAGTCACTACTTCCACTCCTACTGAGGAGGGTCCTGTCATGGTCTCTGAGCCATTTCCATTTGCTGGAGGAAAGCCTCAATCGATTCCTGTCAACGAGGTTGTCGCGGCGTCATTCACAATAGAAAACACCACTTCAGAAGATGTGGTACTTTGGGGTGTGAAGATTTATGCTTCAAATCCTGAAGATTCATTCGTTTTGTCATTGATGAAACCTCCATCTGGCCAGCCAGATGACATACCCGAGGAAGATTGTATGGGTTCTTTTTATATGGAGGAACGAACGTTGAGTCCACATGGTAGCCTGACTATATGGTTGTCTTGTGTGCCCAAGGAGATTGGCATTTTCACATCTATTGTGCATATCCAAACTGAGGTTGTGACTATTGAACGTTTTGTCTTCCTCTTGGCTGAAGATGAAGTCTACAAAGCTTTGACACCTGAGAAACCATATAACATACCACCAGAAATAAGATAAGCGATAGAGTTTGAGGAAATCCCTAAAGTTGTCTCACAAGGCTTAACAGAGGAAAATTATGCGTCGTATTTCAATGCGTTGTTAGGGATGGAGGAACTTCTTATTATGGTAATTATTATATTTTCTCTGTATGGGTGTGGGGGGACTGAGGGGATAGCTAGATGGCATGGTTCTCTCGTAGTACCAACTTGTTGAATGATTCTCTTTTTATATTTGTTTACAGGACTACGTGAATGGTTATAATATAAAGTCTGTTACTTTGAGAAAAAAAGGATTTTAAATTTGTAGCTCTTAAAGTGCCAAGACTAGCTGAAATAAGGCCCTCAATTGTCCGTGGACATGTGGTGAATGTTTATGGAGAATATTCTCTTGATCAGGTATGTGTGGAAAGTGGGCGAAGGTAATTTTGTAGGATAATGTCAATTGTCTTAATATTTTTGTCAAAGTGTAATATGTTATTGTCGGAATCAACAATGAAATAGAAGTTCATATTTGTTGTCACAATTGCACGAATTATCGTTGCCAATGTTGTTTTCTCATGTTGAACTTGCCAATGTTGTTTGAACAGGGCTGGATCCACCGTGTTGAGGCTGATGAAGTATTATTGCAATTTCATGATGGATTTTACCAAAGGCACAGAGATAGCAATGTGTATGAAATCTGTTTTGTGTACAACGGGGTTAATTTCAATAGTCTTCGTGAAGCCATTCTACCTGCAGAGGCATTACACGAAAAGTTCTTCTTTCCCCATGAGTATTATGGAAAGCGGAGGATTACAACAAACAATCTTGTGCCTATCTCACGTCTTCTTAACGAGGAGCAGAAAAATGTTGTTCGCTTAATTTTAGGGTGCAGAGGAGGAGCTTCTTATGTGATTTATGGACCCCCGGGAACAAGAAAGACAAAAACATTGGTGGAGGTGATCCTACAACTCTATAAAACTAGACGGAATTCTCATATACTGGTATGTGTTTCTTCAAATTGCGCGGCATATCACATATAGAGAAAGTCCTTTGCGAGGGGATGAAACTTAGGGAAGAAGATATTTTTAGGTTGAATGCCACACGTCGTCCCTTAGAGAAAATGAACGCTGCATTGTTGAGGTTCTGTACCTACAGTCAAGGTTTCTTCACTTGCCCTTCTCGAGATGCACTCTGCAGGTACAAGATAATAATAACGATATACACGAGTGCATCTTACCACTATGCTGAAGGGGTTAACCGTGGCCATTTCTCCCACATCTTCTTAGATGGTGCAAGCCAAGTTTCAGAGCTAGAGACAATGATCCCCAAATCAACCCTCTTAGAAAACAACACAGTTATTGTTCTTTGTGGTGATCCCAAGCATCTTGGGCATGATATTCATTCAAAGCAAGATGAGGCTTAAGGTTTGGGAAGATCTTTTCTGGAGAGGTTGTTGGACTTTGAAGTTTACAAATCAGGGGATCACAATTATGTCACAATGTTGGTGAAGAATTACCAGAGCCACCCTGCAATTCTTTGTGTTCCTTCAAGGCTATTTTGTATATGATCATTGATTCTATATCGAAAAGACAGTGACACATCTTCCTTACCTTGGGCTGATCTGCTTCCCAGCGGGAACTTCTCTCTCATGTTCTGTGGCATCCAAGGCTTGGATGAGAGGGAAAAGGGCAGCCCTTCATGGTTTAATAGGATTGAAGCTAGCAAGGTGGTTGAGCTCGTACAGAAGCTCAAAAGAAGGAATGTGTCTGAGCAAGACATCGGGTCTATTACCCCTTTCCCACAACAAGTACTAAAGATAGGGAAGGCTCTCATGTCTCTACATATGACTGATATTAAGATTGGCAGGGTTGAGCAGTTTCGGGGTAAAGAAAAGGAAGTGATCATCCTGTCAACCGTCAGATCAACCGAGAAACACGATGAATATGACAGGACTTTCTGCTTGGGATTTCTGAGCAACCTAAAGAGATTCAATTTTTCCCTAACTCGTGCCAGATCATTGCTTATTATTGTTGGAAACCCTTATATTATTGAAAAGGTAATTCCATGTACAAAAAAACTTAGTTATTTATCAAATGCATTAAAATGTGGATTAATCAACCGTGTTGTTGGTCATTGACAGGATTGGCACAACATGTTATGCTATTGTGTTGCAAATAGTGCATATGAAGGCTGTGCTTTTCGCGTGAAGGAGCAGGTTCCCTAAATTTCGATGTGATGCTAGTAATGTAATGATAGCAGCCAGTTGGCAACTAATTTTTTTTTTAAATGTAATGGTATCCAGTGTCCTGGCAACTATTGTCTGTGTGTCTAGTGCTGGCATTGTGTTTGAATTTGCAAAACTTACATGAAGAGCGACATCAAATTTCTGGCAATCTGACATGTAGAATCAACCATGCTTACGAATACTATTCAAAATTTAATTCATCCTTTTACATAAAAAACCAAAATCATGAGGTACATACTTCATAGTTATGACCTACATGCTCGATAACAAATGTTGAAAGCACTAATCCCTACAATGACACCAGCACCAAACGCACAAATAGGATTTAGTACAAGTTTGCTGATGTTTTCCTGGGAGTGTAGTAGTGTCTTGTTTTCAGGTACAAGTTCTGACACCCTTACATTTAGTCGCCAAATTGCATGATCCAATTGCATCTCACTTGTATTGAGTTCCATAATTCTTTGTCGAAGTTCATGTATCTCAGTACATAGGCGTGTGATTATTTCACCCAATATGTTGGAACGTGGGCTATTTGTTAGCAACATGTCTAACTCTTCTTGCAACTTCTCCTCTATTTGAGAAGGTGTAGGAGATATAGGTGGATGTTCATATTTTTGGGGGTCCGCGCTTTGATAACTTGAGGTGTTGCAGTATGACATTGGGCTTGAGTTGAACTGCAGAAACAAAGAAAATTTTCCAGCCAAAAATACGGTGATACATGCTTGCTTATTGACCCAGTATGAAAACCACACAAAACAACAAAGAGGGTTACCTTGTGTTTGGCGCAGCAATGAAGGACCTTGGCTCAGCGAAACGAACAGAGAGGGTTTAGGGTTGTTGAGTGAAGAATGAGAAGGAACTTGGTCGGTCATGTCCATGCATTTATTTAGGTTTTTTTGTTCAATTTTTGGGTGTGTCATTCTTTATTTAATATTGTTTCATAACTATTAACCTGATATGACTTCTGATAAAGTAGTACACATCATCCTTTAACCTCTGTTTTCCCTCCAAAAGTTAACAAGTTTTCCTCCATTTTCTACCCCTTTACCCACGTGTTAGTCTTCACCCTAAATTAACCCAACCTGTAAACCTGTACAAAGCCACCGTAACACCACAAAACCTTAAATCCCCAAATCTTCAAAAAGGCTTGTGTAGCGTCTTCAGTGTGTTTGGAATAGAAGAAATTTAATAATGGGTGAGTTCTGACTTTCACATTTACTCTTCTTTACAAGACATTCTTCTGTGGTTCCCTAAAGGAAAGAATAACCTTTTAGCTTCTTTTTGAGCATTACTTGTGTTTGACTTTCACATTCGTTCCTTGATTATAGAATATTTGTTTTCCCTACAAATTTTGTCCCGTTTGGCTATAAACCCCAACTTTTTACAACTAATGTCGGTGTTAGGGTATTGGTCATATTACTATCGGTGTTAGACACAATACTGTCAACGTTTGTCATAAAGTATTTTACTTGTGTTTGCTTTTTCTTCGTATAACAGGTTCAAGATCATACTACTTGACTCTGATAACAGGTGGTGAATGGATATGTAAGGGAAACAAGTGGGTTTTCGATGGGATTACAACGACAAAATTACTTGTTTTGTCTGCATATATCAATTACTCAAATCTTAGAAAAAAGTTGGATGAGAAGATAAAATGCATTGACGAGATAGATGAAATGGAGATAAAATATCTGTCACCGTGGAAACCAAAGTCACAACCATTCGATGTCAAAGATGATGAGGACCTTGATGATTTCAATTTTTTGAACTTGCAATCAGAAGATGCTATTTGGCCTATCGAGTTATATGTGAGTATGAAAAAGAAATGAAAAAAAAATAGGCAGAGGCCGAGGTTGTGATGGGTGGTCATCCAAGTAGAAATGATGACGAGGACATCATAGTATGTCTGACTCCGCCACCGTTAACACAAAGTCAAGAGTCAGAGGCCGAGGTTGTGGTGGGTGGTCATCCAAGTACAAATGGTACCAAATCCGACAAGAGCAATGTGGTAAGTGACAACTCTCCCACTGAAGTTGTCCCGAATATAGTTGATTGTGACATGTATGAAATAAAACCAAAGATTTGTCGTGACAACAATGGGGATGTACAAATAGGTGACTTGGTGAACAATGCGGTAAACGACAATTGTCCCACTGAAGGTGTCCCGAATATAGTTGATTGTGACATGTATGAAATGAAACCAAAAATTTGTCGTGACAACAATGGGGATGTACAAATAGTTGACTTGGTGAGCCAATCTGAGGCAGATTCGGAAACTGATGGGAGAGAAACAAGGTCTTCCACATGAAGGAAAAGAATACATGAATGTATTGAGATTGACAGTGATTATGGGGAAGACGTTGGGCAAGATGTTGTGCATGATTTTTGGGATGACTTTCAGGATGACTTTGAGGATGATTTTGAAGAAGGGCCATTGTTGGATGACACTAATGAAGTTGAGAACTTATTTGTAGACATTGATGAGGAAGTTCTCCAAGAGATTGAAGCCGAGTACTATCGTAGCAAAAAGTTTAGTAAAAGGCAATTGGATGATTTGGAAGAGCCAATGGAGGATGATGGGGTGAGCGGCAATGATCTAGAAATAAAAGTTGGACAACATTTCAATCGCAAGAAGGATCTTAAGGATTGTTTATCCTTGATGGCATTACAGAGGCGCTTCCAGATGCATGTCCAGAAGTCTGATAAGAAGTTATATGTGGTAAGGTGCATTGATCCTAGTTGCACATTTTTTTGTCGTGGGACCGCTCTTGGCAACACATGATTGTTTGAAGTAATAAAGTATTATGGAAGGCACACATGTGTCATGAAGCTAAAGCATAACCACCACACACATACAAGTTCAAGCATAATTGCTGACCACATAATGTCAAGGTAAGTAAACTATCATGTCAGTACGATCATATATATTTATCAGCATTTAAATCAACTAACCTTTAATCTGCTACAGCTTTAACACAATTGGTACATGTACAGGACCTCGTGCTGCACAAATTCAAAACTTAATGAAGAAGATGGGAGTGGAAGTCAGTTACGATAAGGCAAACTGACAGGTAGCTTTGGTTAAGGGGGAACAGAACATGGTTTCATATGTTGCTGAGTTAAGGGGGAACTAATACTGCCTTAGTGGGAAGACTTTCTCCCCATAACTGTCTTTATCTCATTGGTATATGCTTCATTGTTAAGGGTGTTTGTCACCATCAAAAAGGGGGAATTTGTTGAATTCCTTAGGTTTTGATGGTTACAAACACTCAACTAATATGTGTACCAAGTGTTTTAGGGACAAAAAGAGTTATCCCAGGGAGCTTTGCAGCACATGATCTCAGAGGGAACAAAGGCTTGCTTAGCGCTTTGTTACCTCTCAAGGAACTGAAGTGACGGACCAGATCAAGGCTGTAAAAGGAAAGAAGTCATCCAGCGTGCTGTGTTAAGGAAACAAACCAAGAAGCCATGCGGTAGAGGATGGAGACTTCGGCTCCAAGGATCAAGCCGGATTGCGCGAAGATATGGAGAGAGAAAACCCGATCGTGTTGATCCTAGGAATCTTTCCTAAGATAAGGCGATTGGAGAGAGAAGAACGTTATCCAATCGGTTGGATTAATTAAGGAACTCCTTCCTTAATTAATATAACCGGTTGTGATATCTTATCTTCAAAACAAAATCATATCTTTGTAATCCGATTCTAGTATTTCCTAATTTTGTGTCAATTAGGGTTTTAGCCGAGTTGTATTTAAGAGAAGAATGGATTCTTTTCTATGTAACAACGACGCAGAAGAAAAAGTAGAACATAGAGCGTTCTCAAGCGGAAGCTTGAAGGTAGTGGTTTTTCCTTGAGAAGCTAGTTTTGCTAATCAGGGTTTCCACTATATATCGTGAGTTCGTTCTGTTATCTTTCTTGCTATTTTAATCCGCTATGCCTTCTGTGGGAACAAAGCTTTTGTTCCCTCAAACGTAACTCTAACGATCCAACACAAACCGAGCACGTTTAACCGCCATAGACAGGATAAGAGGCACAACTGAGAAAAGCTACAATAGACTTCATGGATACATGTACATGCTAGAAAGGATGAATACAGGGACAGTCACACATTTTGAAGTAGATTCTAATCGTAGATTCAAGTATTGTTTTATCAGCTTGGGTGCTTCGGGCAATGAAATGCAGTTTTTAAGAAAGGTAAATTTAAGTTTTGTCACGTTCAATGGTTCTGCTGTCAAATTTATGCAATATATTATAGCATCTTAGCTTTCTATTGTCATGTGTACAATGTCACTTTGTAAAGCTGAGTGTAAACTATTGCAGGTCATAACTGTGGATGGTACCCATCTGGGATCAAAGTACAAGGCACACTTCTAGTGGCAGTGGCACAAGACGGAAATAGACAGATATATCCAGTGGCTTTTTCTGTTGTTGACAGTGAGAATGACAACTCATGGTCATATTTTTTCCGACACATATGCTCTGTTGTCGTCGATGATCATGACCTTGTCTTTGTGTCTAACTGTCATGGAAGCATTTACAAAGGTTTAAGAGAGTGCTACATCTTCGCAAAGCATGGTTGTTGCACACTTCACCTATTTCAAAACGTGAAGACGAGGTTTAAAAGGAATGACTTGTGGATTTTGTACCAAAAGGCAAATCAAGCCTACACCAAACATGACTTCAACCGTGAGTTTGCAAGACTTTGCGCCCAGTCCCTAGAAGTCGGTACCTACCTAAGGGGTGTTGGATTTAAAGCGTGGACAAGGTCGCATATGCCCGCGAGTAGATTCAATATTATGACGTCCAACAATGCGGAATCCGTTAATAGTCGATTAGTGGGGCCGCGTCGAATACCGCTGATTGGCTTGCTTGATGGTATACTGAATGTCATGATTCAGTCGTTTTATGACAAGAGGAAAAAGGGAGAGCTACATTCACAAGTGTTGACCCCGACATTGTGTCGTGAGCTAGAAGTTCATTATTTGAGATCGTTGACAATGGTTGTGACTAGGTTGAATCAATATGAGTTTCAAGTGCATGCCAATGGAACTACATTCTTGGTAAACCTCGAAGCTCGAACTTGCTAATGCAACGCATTCCAAGTTGACCAAATTCATTGTGCGCATGCAATAGCGGTTGCGAAGGATTGTGGTGTGGATCATGTACAGTTGGTTCATCCCTTCTTTATGGCTGAAAAGTGGAAGGAAGTATACAAGGAAACAATGTATCCGGTTCCTTCCTTTGAGCGTTGGGAAGTTCCTAACACTGTCTTGAATAAAGAATGCTTGCCCCCGGATGTTAGGAGGAAATCAGGAAGACCAAGGAAGAAAAGAATCCCATCACGTGGAGAATTGATAAGCATTACTTTGTAGAGCTTAACTAAGAGTCATTAGAGGATTTATTGGTGTCATTTGGGTAGTTTTAGACACATTCTTGTGCATGGAGTATGGAGGCAAAGTCTTGGTGTTTTGGAGATGTTTTGAGCTTACTTGAAGATTGTTAGAGACATTGAAGAAGAAGCAGCCACGAGAGAGCCTATGGAAGAATAGAAGAGGAGAATGCTGGTGCAGCAGGTCGAGCATTAACCGCGATCGCGGGTGAGGTTGCCGCGATCGCGGGACTTCGAGGCATTCGAGACACTTCTACAGGTACGGAGGAGAGCAAGGAGCGCGAAACTACATGGCCAGTGATCAAGGTCCATCACCCGCGATCGCGGGTCAGCACGACAGAGTTATTTCGGATTTCTCGAACCTATCTTATCTGTTTTCTTTATTTTCAGTTTATTTATTCCGTTTTCTATTTTCAGTGGGCTAGGTCATTTGTTAAGCCCACATATATATACTCTCTTAGTTTTTAGGTTTTTAGAATCGAGTTTTAGTTTTTAGAATTGCTAAGTTGTTCAATTATTCATGGATTCGGAGTTTTTATGAAGAACATGAGGAGGAACTAACCTTCTTGGTTCCGCCTAACAATTGAAGCATTCATTGGATTTTGGTTGTGAGATTATCTTTCGTGTTCGAGTTCCTATTGGTTTGTATTATCTCTTCTAAGCCTATTCCATTGGATTTCATTGATTGCACTAGCCCGCGCAACTAGTTGTTATTGGTGATTTTCATATTGCTAGGATTAGGAAACTGTTGGGCTAACGTCCTATTCTGCTGTAACAACTACAATTTACATGCTCTGGTTGAAATTGTTCTATTGTAGGGAGAGATAATTACATGGTAAATGCATCTGAGCGAGCGTTCTGTGTATCCTGGTTAATTCTTATATGCATTGCTGCCTTTAGGTTAAACTTTTAGTGGTACTAGGGTTATTCATTGGTAAGGGTTCTTAGTGGAAGGTTTCCCTTTGAATCTACATAAGATCGGGACAGGAACAACCATAGGAAGGAAGAAGAACTCGAGATAATCTATGATCAACCATATTCAGTGATTGTGGATATTTGTTAGGAGGAGCATTTTTTCTTTATTTGATTTATCCATAGATTTTAGCAAACCAAACCTCAAAACCCCCTTTTTGTTACAATGTTCGATTGGTAGTTGATTGTTCACAAGAAAATAGACGCATGTGATTCTCTTGGGATTTCGACCCTTGCTTACTCACTATTCTAGTTTGGAAGTTGAGGTTACTTTGATTTGGCATAACGACCTTAGGCCACGTCAAATTTGGCGCCGTTGCCGGGGAATCGTTGTCTGTTTTCTTGTGAATTGATTAAATATTGATCTTGTAGGGAACCTATCTTATGGTCCCCTCTAACGTTACTAACCTTTGTTTTGTCAAGTGTGATTCACAGTTTAGTAGTTTGGTGAAAGAATTCAGCTATGGCACAAGAAAACCGAACACTGAGGCAATTGACACCGCAATATCAAGAGCAGCAACATCTAGCTGTTCAATTCCCGGAAATCCAGGAGGGCGTGAACTTTGAACTCAAATCAGGTTTGATCAGTTTATTGCCTCACTTTAGAGGAACCGATGAGGAAAATCCGAACAAACACCTCCAGGAATTCGATACTGTTTGTAATAGTATGCAACCCCGGGGAGTTACTGAAGATCAAATCAAACTGAGAGCCTTTCCCTTCTCTCTAAAGGATGCAGCGAAGGAATGGTTCTATTACTTGGCCCCGGGCAGCATAGTCATGTGGGCAAAAATGAAGCAAGCTTTCCTGGAATTTTTTTTTCCTACAACCAAGCTCAATAGCCTGAAAAGAAGCATCAGTGACATTGAACAGTTTCAGGGCGAGCAGTTGTATGACTATTATGAGAGATTCAGGAGGCTAGTAATCAACTGCCCATTTCATGGTTACGCAGACCAGGATCTGGTACTGTATTTGTTTGGAGGATTGCTAGAGGAAGACCGTAGGTTGGTGAATGCTACCTGCGGGGGAAACATCTTGAACAAAACCCCCGTGGAAGCCTTTGAGGTCTTCTCCGAGCTCTCTGAGAGTTCAAGGCAATACCGCTCAAGGAGTAAGGCAAGCACCACAGACACTCCCAGAGCAAGAGTGCATGCTGTACAAGAAGTGAACATCACAGAAGTCCAGCCTCAACAAACACAACCATTAGCCGGTGAGAGTACATTCCTAGTTCTCACCCAGATGCTTCAAGCACTCACACAAGCAATGATTCAAGCAAGTGCAAATAATACACAAGCAATGAAAGAGGGATTCTCTCAGCTCACCCAGCAAAATTACACTTTGCACCAGGACTCTCAGCAATCTATATTACAATTGGGTGCATCACTGGGACAGCTGATGCCTAGTACACCTGCAATAACGGAGTCCCCAAGCGAGTACTGCGAAGACCAACTTGAAGCCAATGCAATCAAATTGAGAAGTGGAAAGAAGCTAAGTGACCCTTATGATGTGGGAAGGGATGAAGAACCAACAAGAGGCGAACGCTGGGAAGAACCGCGATCGCGGGCTGAAAACCGCGATCACGGTTATTTCACGGAAAAAACAAGGGAAGTCGTAGAGGAACCGCGATCGCGGGTAGAAAACCGCGATCGCGGGGCGTCGGATATGGAACCAGAACCAGTCAGCAGAGAACCGCGACCACGGGGTGAGAACCGCGATCGCGGGTCGACTACGGACGACTACCCAGACTATATCCAGCCAGAACTTCCCCCGCTCAACCCTGAAAAGCCACCGGCACCCTTTCCTGAGGCATTGAGGGAGAAGAGAAGACCAAAAACCAATTAGGAGATCTTTGACGTCTTCAGCAAATGCGAGGTGAATATTCCTCTCCTGAAACTGGTGGAGTCCGTACCCAGCTATGCCAAATTCCTGAAAGAGTTGTGTACAAACAAAAAAAGGCAAAAGCTGAAGGGACATCAAAAGATCCAAGTCAATGAGAGAGTTTCTGCAGTGTTTCAGCAGCGAATGCCACCCAAATATGGTGACCCTAGTATGTTTACTATCCCTTGTACAATCGGTACCACCCATGTAGAAAAAGCTATGCTAGATCTAGGTGCCTCCATTAATGTGTTACCTTATTCTATATACAAAACCATGGGGTTAGGACCACTTCAAGAAACTGGGATAGTAGTGCAATTAGCGGATAAGTCTAATGTCTACCCTAGAGGTGTGGTAGAAGACGTCTTAGTTATGGTAGACAGGTTAATTTTCCCATCTGATTTCTATGTACTTGACATGGATGATGACCCTCATGGAGCCCATATTCTACTAGGAAGACCTTTCTTGAAAACTGCATGTACTAAAATTGATGTGAGTACTGGGACACTCACTATGGAATTCGAAGGGGACGAGATAGAATTCAACATTAACGAAGCTATGAAGCACCCCAATGACGAACATTCTCTATGTGCTATTGATGTGATTGATCCTATTGCTCAAGATGTTTTTGATAATTCTTATTTAAAGGAACTATATGCTGATTTGGAGAATGACATAGTTAGTCCTTGTGCAGAAATTTCAGTATCTACTAACATGCAGGAGAAGGTAGCAGACATGGACACATTCGGGGATAACCCCGCCCATAGCAGATGGAGCGATGGCCCCATTCCACTAACTGTACCCAGCGAAAAGCTGCTTCCTTCTATTGTGCAGGCACCCCCGGTCGAACTCAAGCAACTACCAGACCACCTCAAGTACGCATTCCTTGGAGAGAATGACACACTACCAGTCATCATCTCAAACAAACTCTCCAAGGAGCAGGAGGACAAGCTGGTCAAGGTACTCAAGGTGCACAATATAGCCCTGGGATGGACCATTGCAGACATTAAAGGGCTCAGTCCATCCACATGCATGCACAGGATCCTCCTTGAAGGGGAAGCAAAGCCATCCAGGCAACCCCAAAGAAGACTCAATCCACCAATGATGGAGGTAGTGAAGAAGGAGGTGTTAAAACTCCTATAAGCTGGAATAATCTACCCCATCTCAGACAGCAAATGGGTGAGCCCCACTCAGGTGGTGCCAAAGAAAGGCGGGATCACAATAGTAGAAAACAAGGACGGCGAGCTAGTCCCCACCAGAACGCAGACTGGGTGGAGGGTGTGCATAGACTACCACAAGCTAAATGCGGTAACTAGAAAGGATCACTTCCCCCTTTCATTCATTGACCAGATGTTGGAGAGACTGGCAGGCCGACCATACTACTGTTTCCTAGATGGATATTCAGGGTACTTTCAAGTCCCCATTGCACCAGAAGACCAGGAGAAGACCACATTTACCTGTCCATTTGGCACATTTGCGTACCGCAGAATGCCATTTGGCCTATGTAATGCACCCGGCACATTTCAACGGTGTATGGTAAGTATTTTTTCTGAATTTGTCGAGGACTTTATTGAGGTTTTTATGGATGACTTCACAGTGCACGGAGATAGTTTTGACCTATGCCTAGATCACCTTTCCCGGGTTCTACAGAGATGTGTGGAAACCAATTTATGTCTTAATTCGGAAAAATGCCATTTCATGGTAGAACAGGGAATTGTTTTAGGTCATATTGTCTCCGCAAAGGGTATTGAGGTTGATAAGGCAAAGGTTGATGTCATTCAATCTCTGCCTTATCCTACTAACGTGCGTGAAGTGAGGTCCTTTTTAGGCCTTACAAGATTCTGTCGCATGTTCATCAAGGACTTTTCCAAGGTCTCAACGCCTTTGTGTGAGCTGCTGAAGAAGGATGTGTACTTTGTTTGCAATGAGGAATGCAAGAAGGCATTTGACGAGCTGAAGACCCGCCTCACCAGTGCACCAATCATCCAAGCGCCAGACTGGATGCGGCCCTTTGAGATCATGTGCGATGCAAGTGACTATGCGGTCGGTGTGGTTCTGGGACAGAAGGAGGGGAGAGCCTCTCATGTCATCCATTACGCATCCATGACCCTCAACGGAGCATAGAGGAACTACTCCACCACGAAAAAGGAGTTTTTGGCCGTGGTGTTTGCACTGGAGAAATTCAGACCGTACCTCCTCGGAACTAAAGTGATTATCTACACCGATCATGCTGCACTTCGTTATCTCATGGCGAAGAAGGAAGCCAAACCCCGACTGATTCAATGGATTCTCCTACTCAGCGAATTTGATGTAGAGATTAAAGACAAGAAATGAGCGGAAAATCTAGTCGCTGATCATCTAAGTCGATTGGTGCAGGGCGAGGACAAGTCTAAATATCAAGCACCCATCTAGGGCGAGTTTCCAGACGACACGCTATTCAACGTCCAGGTCGAAGAGAAACCGCGATCACGGGGTGATGACCGCGATTGCGGGGCGCCATTTTCGAAGCATGAATCCGTATGCAGCATAAACTTGGTCGAGAAGGAACCGCGATCGCGGGGTGATGACCGCGATCGCGGCTCCCCATTTCAGCTAGAGGAAACCGTGTGGGCGCTGAATGAACCTAAACCCTGGTATGCCAACATAGTCAATTTTCTCACCAGGGGTGAATTCCCCCCACACCTTACAAAAGCTCAAAGGGATAAGCTGCGCATCGAGGCTAAACATTTTGTTTGGGATGACCCATACATGTGGAAGCATTGCGCCGACCAAGTAATTCGCAGATGCCTGCCAAATGATGAAATGCGCTCAGTCCTAGAGTTCTGCCACTCTCATGCCTGTGGCGGACACTTCGGGCCCCATAAAACAGCCCGGAAGGTGTTAGAGTTGATAAGCACTACTTTGTAGGGCTTAAGTAAGAGTCATTAGAGGTTTTATTGGTGCCATTCGGGTAGATTTAGACATATTCATGTGCATGGCATTTGGGGGCGAAGTTTGGTAATTAATTAAATGCCACGTAATTGATGGGCGAATTGGATGAATTAGGCCCAAGTGGAATTAACAGGCCACGTGATTATGCTGATGGTGGGCCACAATTTGGATGAGGAAGAAAGGCCCAATTGAAGAAGCTGGTCCACGTGAAGCAAAGCAAGGAGAAGCAGCCCACCGAGAAGCCGCGTGATTTGCCGAGAGCGGGAATTGAAGCGGGAGCAAATTGGTGATGACATCACCATGACGTCGGCATGTGTTAATTGGAATTGGGCTGAACGAAGTGGGCCGCGCTTCATGAGTTGGACCGAGACCGAGCAGCTGCTGGAGCGAGAATTCAAAGGCCGAGAATGAGAGGCTTTGCCGAGAATGCGGGATTAATTTCCTGTTTTAGTTTATTATTTTATTAATTCGTTTTAGGTTAATTTCAGATTTTATTTCCTTTAGTATATTAGGGTAGAGAAAAGGCTTTTTGCCGATCGATCATCTTTTTCTTTGAACCCTAATTTTCTCTCTACGTATTTGCTATGAAGAACTAAGCCTCCCTGGCTTAGTTAGACGCTGGAGCTTTCGTTTGGATTAAGTTGTGAGATTCTTGTTCTTAATCTATTGCATGGTTTTTATCTTTCTCTTGCTTAAGTTGTTTATGATTGATATTGATAATCTCTATTTGGACGCAACTAGGGTTTGTTGTTATTGATCTATTGCTAGATTTATATTGTTACTGGTTGAGCATATCTATTCCATAGTAGCAACTGCATCGTGCTAGTAACTGGTTGTGCTAGTCTTATGCAGAAGAGAACTGATTTACATTCTACGATAATATCTGGTTGTTTTATGCTAGAATTGTATCCAACTATATTCCTATCCGTAAGGCTGCTGTTAAACTGAATCTTGATAGTTTCAGGGTTGTTTAATTAGTTAGTGCTAATAGTATCTGGTTGTGCTATTAGTTATATCTGAAAAGGAATTGGAATTACCATTGCATGTGATTTTGAATGAGTATCTAGGATCAACTTGTCATACGAATAGTGGATGTTGTTTGACTAAGTGCTTTTCCCATTACTGATTTCATCAACTATTACCTTGTTTACTTTTGCATGCTTAGATTACTTAAAACAAACAAAACCCCCTTTGGTTGCTTTAAATTGACATACAAATTGCATATTAAGATAGAATTCGCCTCCCTGTGGATTCGACCTGTACTTACCTAGGACTACGGTTTAAGGTTTGTTTGGATATTTTGCATAGCAGTTTTTAGAACGACAAATTCCTGTTATCAAGAGTCCGGTTTCTTCTGGCCCCACATATTCCGCGACGCACACACCTTCTACAAGGCTTGCGATAGATGTCAGCGCATGGGAAACATATCCAGAAGAAATGAGATGCCACAGTCACTCGTGATCTTCTGCGAGATCTTTGACGTCTGGGGAATTGACTTCATGGGGCCATTCCCCAGTTCTTTCGAAAACATGTACATACTGCTGGCCGTAGACTACGTCTCAAAATGGGTAGAAGCAAAGGCCACCAGGACAGATGATTCTAAAGTTGTGGCTAAATTCCTCAAGGAGAACATCTTTGCCCGCTTTGGAATCCCATGGGCACTCATCAGTGACAGGGGTACTCATTTATGCAATAAGACAGTCAGTGCACTACTCAGAAGGTACCATGTCACGCAGAAGATCTCGACAGCATATCACCCCCAGACAAATGGCCAAGCAGAGATATCAAACAGAGAGATAAAGACCATCCTAGAGAAGACAGTCTCGCCGAACCGAAAGGATTGGAGCTTGAGGCTGGACGACGCTCTATGGGCCTATCGCACAGCCTACAAAACACCCATTGGAATGTCTCCATACAGATTGGTGTTCGGAAAGGCATGTCATCTCCCTGTGGAGCTAGAGCATAAGGCCCACTGGGCTGTGAGAAATTGCAATATGAAACTTGATGAGGTGGGAGCATTCCGGAAACTGCAGCTGCAGGAATTAGAAGAGTTACGCCTGGAATCATACGACAATGCAGTCATCTATAAAGAAAAGACAAAGGCGTGGCATGATAAGCACATTCTCCGGAAAGAGTTCAAGGCTGGCGACAAGGTCCTCCTTTTTACATCACGTCTGAAGCTGTTTCCAGGAAAGCTCAGGTCTTGTTGGACGGGTCCCTACACGGTCGCCCATGCATACCCCCATGGAGCAGTGGACCTGTACAACCCAACCAATGGCTCCACATTTAAGGTGAATGGTCAACGCCTGAAACCTTACCACGAAAGACCACACCCCTCAGAGCAGGAAGATCTCACCCTGGAAGATCCGCCTGATGCAGATTAAGAAGAAGGGAGTAACGTCAAGCCAGGACGTTAAACAAGGCGCTACTCGGGAGGCAACCCGAGGTGAATTTCTGTTTCTCGTTTTCACTTTGAATTGTTGTACATTAATCTTTTTCTGCCACCATAATTTTTTTTTTCCGTACGAACTAACCTCATGCAGATAAGTCGAAAGCAAACCGCGATCGCGGTTTTCAACCCGCGATCGCGGTTTTCAACCCGCGATCGCGGCCCCTCAGAAGCAGCGGGATTTCAGTTAGTTCGAAAACAAAAAAAACAAAAAAATCGGAATATATGGCAGCAGAATCTTTTCTTATCTTTTTGTAAGTAAATCTTTTAGCCAACTCCTATCTTTCCAAACCCTTGTTTCACCTTTCTTAAACCACCCTTCCTCCACTTTTCCTTTCTTTCTCTTTTTCTCTCCCACACCCACCCGTCGCCATACCAAACCCTATCCCCCGCGATCGCGCCCCCCTAACCGCGATCGCAGTGAACACCACCTGTCATCTCCCACCACCGAGAGCAACCCGCGACCGCGCCCTGAGCCCCGCGATCGCGGCCTACCCAATACCGAACCCTGCCCTCGCCGAACAGAGCAGTAACCATGGCCCAACCCATGCCCCGGAAGATGTCCAAACCGCAGATCAAGATCTGGAAGGATCTACAGAGGAAGCAAGTGATCCCAACAAAGTTCTTCGATGTGACAGCCCTAACAGTTCTCCAACTTTGGGACTGCACCAAGCAACTCCTCGATCATGGCGGACTGGGAGGATTCTTGTGGAAGAAGGTACCAACGTATGACTCTCTAGTCTATGAATTCGTTGCTACTTTCGAACCACAGGACAAGGGCAAGGCGTTCTCCTTCCAGTTGCGGGACAAGAAGCATACCCTAACCAAGGAAGAACTCATAGAGCTTTTTGGTGTGTCTGCCCAACCTACACCTGGGTGGGAGTCCACTAATGGCAAACACTTGGACTTCTGGCTGCAAGCTACAGGGGCAGAGTTCGACACTAGCGGAGAATACAACTACAAGATCACCCACCCTTGCCTACGTTTGATCCATAAAGTGCTTGCACTTGCATTCCTGGGTCAAGGGGAGGTGAACAAGATCTCATGTGTCGACTTGGCGATCCTATGGTGTCTCACCCCAGAGAGTGAGGCCGTTCCAGACTGGGCAGATATTTTCATGTATTTTGTCCAGAAGACGCAAAAAAAGGCCACAGGAAGAATTGGTTTTGGGGGTATGATCACCCTCATCGCTTTGAAGTACTTTGATCCCGAAGAGACTACACTAGAGCCGGTCCCTGGTTCCTTCATCTACAACCTTGACCAATTGAGGAAGTCCAGACTCATCTATGGTGATCGTAGGGACGGATTCGTTTGGTTATCTCATGCAGTAGGGGACCATAGGATGAAGCTGCCGCGACCAATACCATTTGGTCCAACAACAAAAGATTTTTCCCTACCTTCAGATGAACCCGGCGCACGAGAAGCACCTGCCCGACCACCCGCGCGAAAGGAGGCTCCATCGTCTGGTTCACTCAGCCAAATGCTGGACCGCCTAGATCGCCTTGCGGCCAGGCAGGCGGAGATCTACAACCAGCAGACCACCACGGCAGCAGCCGTGCATGCAATTGCGCTGGACTTGGACCGCTTACACCAATATTCGGTAACACGCTTTGATGATATTGAGGGAGAAGTGGCCCTTCTACGCCACAGACAGGAGGAGTTCTTCAAGGGACATGGTCCAGCGAGACCTTCCACACCCCCAAAGTGAGTGTAGCTCTTCCCCCCCCCCCCCCCCAATTTCTTTTCTCTGTCTTTTCTACATTGAGGACAATGTGATCTTTTAAGTGTGGGGGAGGAGTCTATATTCACTTTCTATCTTTGTATTCAGTTTTTGCATTTGTTTCAGCATATTTGATTCAGTATTTTTGAATTTCAGTATTTTCGTGAAGCAAAAAAAAAAAAATTCTCTGAAAATCCTGGGACAAGCTGAAAACCTGAAAGGGTGGCTTGGGTAAAAAGCAGGTGACCCGGACCAACGCTAGGCTGGGGTAAAAAGGTGTCTGAGTGGCGTGAGCTTACGTGAGCACATGTATGACAAAAATATGAGTGGCTAGGATGAAAACCCAAAAGGGCTCCTAGGCAAAATGAGTGAAAAGAAGAAGAGTGTTTTTCTAGGATCTCATTTTAACGGCGGGGCGACATAAGTGGAGACAAAGAAGGATTGTCGGGTAGGTCACTTTGGGAGTCATAAGGAGTCATAGATGAAGGCTAGGATTAGAGGCTACTCACACTATTGGATGTCCGAGTTAGGCTTAGGGGAAGTACTCTGCTTTCCTCTTTTGCTTGTTGATTGAGAATGTGTATGATGGTGGATTGACGCCAGGAGCTTGACATGGGTTAGGTGACTCTTAGTAGGAGGACGCACTTCCTGAGACCTTGGGTGCTGCATTGGAGGAGTAGACTTTCTCTTAGTTTGCTCGAGGACGAGCAAAGGTCTAAGTGTGGGGGAGTTTGATAAGCACTACTTTGTAGAGCTTAACTAAGAGTCATTAGAGGATTTATTGGTTTCATTTGGGTAGTTTTAGACACATTCTTGTGCATGGAGTATGGAGGCGAAGTCTTGGTATTTTGGAGATGTTTTGAGCTTACTTGAAGATTGTTGGAGACATTGAAGAAGAAGCAGCCACGAGAGAGCCTATGGAAGAATAGAAGAGGAGAATGCTGGTGCAGCAAGTCGAGCATTAACCGCGATCGTGGGTGAGGTTGCCGCGATCGCGGGACTTCGAGGCATTCGAGACACTTCTGCAGGTACGGAGGAGAGCAAGGAGCGCGGAACTACGTGGACCGCGATCAAGGTCCATCACCCACGATCGCGGGTCAGCACGGCGGAGTTATTTCGGATTTCCCGAACCTATCTTATCTGTTTTTCTTTATTTTCAGTTTATTTATTCCGTTTTCTATTTTCAGTGGGCTAGGTCATTTGTTAAGCCCATATATATATACTCTCTTAGTTTTTAGGTTTTTAGAATCGAGTTTTAGTTTTTAGAATTGCTACGTTGTTCAATTATTCATGGATTCGGAGTTTTTATGAAGAACATGAGGAGGAACTAACCTTCTTGGTTCCGCCTAACAATTGAAGCATTCATTGGATTTTGGTTGTGAGATTATTTTTCGTGTTCGAGTTCCTATTGGTTTGTATTATCTCTTCTAAGCCTATTCCATTGGATTTCATTGATTGCACTAGCCCGCGCAACTAGTTGTTATTGGTGATTTTCATATTGCTAGGATTAGGAAACTGTTGGGCTAACATCCTATTCTGCTGTAACAACTACAATTTACATGCTCTGGTTGAAATTGTTCTATTGTAGGGAGAGATAATTACATGGTAAATGCATCTGAGCGAGCGTTCTGTGTATCCTGGTTAATTCTTATATGCATTGCTGCCTTTGGGTTGAACTTTTAGTGGTACTAGGGTTATTCATTGGTAAGGGTTCTTAGTGGAAGGTTTCCCTTTGAATCTACATAAGATCGGGACAGGAACAACCATAGGAAGGAAGAAGAACTCGAGATAATCTATGATCAACCATATTCAGTGATTGTGGATATTTGTTAGGAGGAGCATTTTTTCTTTATTTGATTTATCCATAGATTTTAGCAAACCAAACCTCAAAACCCCCTTTTTGTTACACTGTTCGATTGGTAGTTGATTGTTCACAAGAAAATAGACGCCTGTGATTCTCTTGGGATTTCGACCCTTGCTTACTCACTATTCTAGTTTGGAAGTTGAGGTTACTTTGATTTGGCATAACGACCTTAGACCACGTCAAGAATACAGGGGGTGTGGAAGTTGGGGCACTCTCGGCCATAACTCACGAAATTGTCCTAACCCCGCAGCCGGCCCATGATCAAGTTAACTGTCTAGAAAGAGATGCAAACTCTTGAATATTCTCTTTTGTTAATATGTGTAGTAAGAGATCCAAACTCTTCTTTTGTTAATATGTGTAGTAAGATATCAAAACTCTCCAAGGATCTCTTACCACTCATATTACTTTGGAACCTAGTTAATGTAATTTGCTTATGACTATTTATTGTTTTGCTCTCTTTTATTCGAACACAGAAGCAAGTCCTTGTCGATATGGTTTAGAAGTAGTTAACGTAATTTGTGTGGTTCGATTTGGTAGAAATGATATTTAGTCGAAAGTAGTTAATGTAATTATATCCTGTCATGACTACATATATATCCTGACTAAATCAATATGGACTACTTTAGGTTAAATTCATATGACACAAGTTTCACTCCATTTTGTACCCCTTTACCCCACTTGTTATTCTTCCATATATATCATGACAGATTCAATATAGCATGACACATGAGTGGCATCTGAAAAACACATAGGATAAACATAATCGATCCTGTCATACTCAGTGACTTGTCCTGTCATCTGTAATATGGTTTTAAATTATGCGACATTATCATGAAGTACTATATTGTATAAAACGGAAATACATAACATGCTTCATAAAGCACTACATTTACGTGACATTATATAGTCACTACATGACATTATATAGTCATTACACTAACATAGTCACTACACTAAAGTACTTAATAAAATACTAAATATTACATAACTGTGGAGGAGACGGATGAGTCTGGGCCGTCGCATGGCGTAAGCTCTTCGACGACATCTTCGGTCACGACATATATGTTAATGAAAGCCCTCAAGGTACGAGGGCCGCCGTGGGGGGCACAACTTCGAAGAATTAGCAAGCATCGCCTTCATAATTGTTAAAATGATAAAGTTGGTTAATGAGCCATCAAACATCCTTTACCATTTCAGCCAAAGGACACCAGTTTTAGGTAGTGCCACCTTCGTAGTAGTGGGTCGAATTTCTAACCATTGCTCCCCTCGAAGGGAGGATTCTCCCTCCGGTATGGACGGTGGTAAACACCCTATGTTCGTATGGCTGATAATCCATGGGAACGAAGGAATAGGAGGGAATTTGGAGTTGTGTAGATTAGGAAGATGTTAGGACGAGTTGTGGATGAGGAAATGTGTCTACGGAAGATGGGGTATATAAAGAGGCGTTGGTTGGTTGGCAGTTACGGATACATTTATGACGATGCTCTTCTATCTCCTAAAAATAATTACTAGTGTTAATGTCCTCTCACATTTATCTATATATCATGTCAAATCAATGTAAATTGGAGTTGGTTGGCAGTTACGAATAAATTTATGACGGTTTGTACTATTTTCTTGTCTCTCCTAAAAAAGGAGTTAGTAGAGTTAATATCCTGTTACAGTAAGTTATGTATCCCACATCTCTCTTACATTCATCTTGTCATGCTACTTTGTAATATGTATATTATAAAGTCATTCAATGTCTCTATATTATTTTACACAATTGTCATTCAAATGCCATTTAACTGCCATGTATCTTCCATGTAACTGCCATTTAACCTACACGCACATAACTTCCATTCAACTACCACATCTATAAATAAGTTGTCGTAATATTGTACGTAATCTAAGCAAATGTCATCCAAAACATCCAATTGTACGTAATCTAAGCAAATGCCATCCAAACCACAAAAAGAACCTAATGTTTTATCCAAACATCCAATTTAAACGTTGGGGTTCCTTAGGCTTGACCTCCACACCCCGTCAAACACGCTTTGAGCCATGTCGCTTCTGAAGCCATCGATAAATTTGTCTGCCACAACGTCAAGATTTTTCCAACCAGCACTGAGCAACTCGATGTGTTTCAGAGTGTATATCCCACAGTCATAACTATGAACACAAAATGCGATAAAGTTAGTTAGATGAAGTATATAATAAAATTGGTGAGGGGAATGATATTTCGACTTACCCGCGCTTGTTTTGCTTCAGTCCTTGAATTCTTGAAAATTTAAACTCTTCAGTACCCCGTTGTTTAAATTTCTTGGCAAGAGGTGGGTACTGTGTGATGAAGTGAGGAAGAAACCTTAAAACCCCATGCAACCAGGTCTCTACGAACAACTTAGTGTTCAAATCCACATTACAATCATATACATTTGCCTGCCATTGCTGTAGATCGATCTCTATAGACACCCAATGGATGTTATCGATGTTGAAGGGAACATAAATGGATTCTAGATCATCCCAACTGGACCCATAAACTTTAGGCCGATCTCCCATATTGTATTCAAGTGCACGTTCAGGTATAGGTGGAACAGTGTAGTCATTTTTGACATAGTATCTATATGCATCCGTATAATCAACAGCCCAGAAAACGTCCAATACTGTGGCCTTGCGTTTAACTTCGGACTCCAGAAGTGCCTTATGGATATAACAACAAACTTCATCGATTTGCTTTAAAAAAAATATAATGCATCCTGTTAGACATTGCAACAAATCCCAACAGTAAACTAATTTCACATCATAAGTAAATAACATACACCATCTTCCAGCCAAGCTTTTGGTTCCAGTATTAGGCCAAACCAGTCATTGTCCATCTTTTGATCACTCAGTCCAACTCTTGGCTCAGAGCTGAAAAATAACGAAGGCGTAATTAAATCCATGAGATAGTTGAACATTATTAAATCTGTGAGATACTAACCTTTCATCATCCATCCATTACAGCAAAGCAGTCATCTTCTTCACTTGTGAATTCTTGATTATCTTCTTCACAGTTTTTCCCTTTTTCTCATTTGTGTAAGGTGTTAGCTTTTTGGCGGATGGCTTCGTGATAAGACTAGGAAGAACCGTTTTCGGTTGGAGATGCTTCTTTCGTTTATTTTTGGGTTTCTCCTTGGTGGATACATCAACCACAGCGGCTAGCACTTCAAGAGGTTCCTCAACCTCTGCTGTGGTTAACTCTTGTTGGGTAGCCTCCGGTGCTCCGTCAAGATCATTAGTAAAATCCTGCTCCTGGTCCTTTTCGCCATCGCCAACCTTTTCATTTAGGTCTTCAACAATGGCCATTACAACATCCTGACCCTCAACATCATTGTTACCCTCAATAGAATTATCAAAATCCTGCAATCATAATAACCATGTCAAACTACTAACATACATGACTAAAAATCATGTCACCATGCCAGACTTTCTCTTGTAAAACATATAAACTCCCATCTTGACAGAGACACTACAAATCTTGTCACCATCGTAAAAATAAGATTGTCATAATAGTAATGAAAATTTTCATAGGAGCATATTCATACCTCTTTGCCTTCAGCCTCTACCTTCTCCTGAACCTCCTGAACCTCAACCTCTACCTTCCAAACATCAGCCTCCTGAACCTCAGCCTCTACCTTTCTAACATCAGCCTCTACCTTCTCATCCCCATCCTCTTTGTCACTACCCTCATCATCACCATCACCAACTTTATCATCATCATCATAAACTTGCTCATCATCATCCTTCCCAAAATCAGCCTCTACCCTCTCATCCTCCTCCTCTTTGTCACTAGTCTCATCATCACTCTCATTATCCTCATCAGCATCACCAACTTCATCACCATCATCAGAAACTTGCTCATCATCATCCTACACAATATCAGCCTCTACCTTGTCCTCCTTCTTGTATTTGTCACCACCCTGGCGAAGTTCTTCATTGTCATTACCCTCATCACCATCACCAACTTCATCATCATCACCATCATCATCATCATTCTCAACCACCTCACTTTCAACCTCCTCAATCTCAACCTCTTCACTCTCAACCTCCTTATCCTCTACCTCTTCATCCTTTGTTTCTTGATCCTCCTTATAAACTTTCTCCTCTTCCTCATCAAACTTATCATAGGATTCAAAATTATAGGATCGTGATTCTTAGATAATGATTAAGGAACTAAGAATGTCAACTCTCAGTTCCTTTCGCAGCGGAAATAAAAACAATCAAATGCAAATGGACAAGTTCCTTATAGTGGAAACCTTTGATTGCCAACTAGCAATCCAGGATAAAAACCACTACCTTTCATTCGAAAGGATTTCAAGGTCTACTTCTTGATTTCTTATTTCTTTGGTTATAGCTTATCCTAGGAACAAACACACAGTTTCTTTGCCTTACACACAGTTAAGGAACTATCTCACTTACAGTCACAGGAACTAGCACTCAGCTATTTGATTCCTTGACTGGTTCCTTTTGATCTCAGTTTGCTTTGATGATCTTGTTTGAAGGTTCACACTTGATGTTTGCTATTGTGTGTGATTCGTATTTCAGTGCTTGAAGATAACCTTTGAGTTAGTCTTCCTTTATAGTGGATTCTTCGCAGCTTGATCTTCTCTTGGTTCCCACAGATCGAGCTTGCCCTAGGATGTGTGGTGATCCATGATCCATGCTGTCTTTGACATGTACCAACAACCTAGGTAGCTCAGAATCCTTCTTTGTTAGTCAACTGCTTCAGCCAAGTTGTTCTCCAGCTTCCTTCTTCAGAGGTTCGACAACCTGGGTACTTTGGAACTGTCTTCTGGACAGCGACAGGTTCCATGACAAGTCGCTTTCACCTTTCTCTGTCCGAGGTTATGTGTTCTAGGCGTCTTGTTGTTTTGCTCTGGACAATGGCAGACTTTGGAAGCTTTGCACAAGTCGTTTTCAACTTTCTCTTGTCCGAGGTTAGTGTTCCCAGATTTCTCGGAAAGCGCAACATCACATGTTGTATTTCTGGGCACACCTGGGTTCCTTCCTTTGGCTTGCTCCTTGGTTTTCTTGTCCTGTTTTGCTTTCATGCCTTCGATGTTTGTCCTGTGGTTCCTTAAGGCACATCTTTGAGATAAAACATTAGTATCAAAATATTTATCATCTTCAAAAGTAGAGAAACTGAGGAAAGGAACTCACAGGGGAACTATAGTTCCAGAGTTCCATTTCCTAACAATTTCCCCCTTTTTGATGATGACAAATACAAGGAACCTGACAACATAATAGGATTTTGAATTTCATGAAACCAGTTGAATTTAAGGGATTTACAACGTTGTAAGATAATGAGAGAACATTCAATGGTTGCAAATTCCCCCTAAGCAGATGAACGAGTTTATTCGAATTCCCCCTTAGAATTAGAACGAGTTCAGAGTTCCTATTCGCCTAGTAGTTTCCAAAGTTCAAGGTTCCTATCCTTCTTCCCCCTTTTGACATCATCGAAAAGATCAGTTGACATGTTAAGAACAGAATATCAAAGGAAATAAACAATTGCGTCAACCCATAACAGAAACCATAATAGAAATTTGAGGCAAAGACAAATCATTCATAAAGACGTAGCCAAAAGTAGTCATTAAACTTAATAAGATCTTAACATTGTTCAGAGGAAGACAAACCACGAAGCATCACAAAACAACCTACAAAGACAACAATATAAACAACCTTTAAAGAGGACAACAAAAGGATAGAAGAGGGTAGTAGGATCCTAGGGAAGCTACTAGCACACTGTGAGGTTACAGCACTGGGAAGCAGGAGAAGCGTTCCTATGGCAGAGCAGTGGCCTCCTCTTCGTCAGTCTTGTTGTCGTCGGTTCCTTCATTTTGGCCCGTGGCCTGATTTGCGCCGGTTGCATCTTCCCATATTTTCTGTAGTACCTCCACCAGACTTGAGACTACAGTGCTCATCTTTCCCAACTCATTTACTTGATCACGGAGAGTGACCGTGAGGACAGTCGAGCCTTCCGTGATGTCCTTTTCAATACGATCCAGAGCAGAGATGATCGCAGAGGAGTCTTGAGAGGGGTTGAGCGGTGGTAGGGAGCTTGAAGGGGCCTGGGAATTGGCCTTGGCTTTGGGCGGTTCTTCCTGAGGGTTAGAGAGAGGGACTTGGGGATCTTTTGTCTTGAGTTTCCAGACAGTGGTCATGGTGAGAAGCTTGTTGTAGACAGTTTTAGGCAAATCATCTGGGTACTGGTGAAGCAGGGAGAGAAGATTTTTGATGAGATGGGGAAAGGGCATGGCATGAGATTCATGGGACTTGCAGAACTGCATGTGAGCCAACACTATGCGGGGGAGATCAACTTGTGCACCAGACAACACTTTATCCATGAGGATAGCATCCGTGATGAGAACTGTATTCCGGTGCTCTTGCCTGGGAACTAGGTTTCGGATGATCCAGAAATGCAGAAGCTTGTTGGCGATGGAGAGATCCTTAGTTTGCAGGGTTGAGGGGTAGTCGCCGTCGTAGAGTTTCCTCACCACTTCACCCTTGGGCTTGTAACCCTTTCCTTTGGGCCACGTCTTTTTCTGATGCAGTATGTCAAAACCAGATCTGGACTCGATCCCAAGAGCAGACGCGATGAGGTTGGGGGACAAGGGATACATGGTTCCCTTCCACTGGAATATGGCGTCGTTGCAGGGAGAGTTATCTTTGGCGGGCACAAAGGTGAGAGACGGATAGAACAGACTGACTACTTCATCAGAGGCGGAGAATGGCTCGACCAAGAGCTCATCCAATCCTTGGTATTGCAGCAGAGAAGGAAACTCACTGAGGGCTTCGCTGAACAGTTCCTCATCTTCTTCTTCGAGAGTTTGGGTCCAGAACTCTTTGCCGATGATGAGTGGCTTAAGAATCTTCCTCTTGGAGAAGGAGGAGGAGACTTGCCCGAGCGAGGAAGAGGAGAGGGTGAGGGATTTGGTTCTTTTTGAGGGTTTCTGCTCTTTGGAGGGAGGGTCATAGGGAACCAAAGCTTGGGAACTTCATTTTCGTTGTTTAAGCCTTGTGGCAACAGAAGGACCAAGTTTGGAGATGGGTTTAGACTTGAGGCTAGAAGGTGAGGGCTCTGGGCTGAGGATCTCCTGGGTGGTCTTATTTGGGGAGGAGTCATGGGATCCTCCTTCCGAGACAGATTTTGTAGCCGATGTCGATGCAGGAGTGATTTCCTTCACTTTCTCCTCAGCTTTTGCCTCAGTTTTCTCCTCAATTTTCTTCTCAGGTTGGGGATTTTGAGAGGTGGTGACAGAGATAGGCTGGGTAGACGAGGCTGCCTTCTTTTCTCTGTGGGCTCTGAGAAGGGCAGCTTCCTTTTCGTCTTGGATCAAGTTAGGGTTAGGGTTCTTGTCAGCCATTTTTGAGGAGCTAGGTTTATGTGTTTGAGAAAGAGAAAGAGAGAGACAGAGAATCAGAAAGATGGAAATGGCAAGTGTGGGAATAGCTTGGATCAATAGGACACCTTTTAAAAACGGAATGAGGGCTGAAGGGACCATTGGGAGAAATCTGGCCGTTGAGGAGATCAGGGAAGATCTGGAGCATTGAAGGCGGTTGCATCTTTTCCGAACGGTCAAGAGCAATTCAAAAATCAACCCAATTGGAGAGGGTGCTCTGCCACTGACGAGATGTGACTGACCTCTGTAATTTTGCCATAAATATTGTCTTGGGAGGATCAGGCGCCGAACTAGCCGTTTGAAGACCGTTTCATCCTGGTTCCTTTCTGGCGATATATTCAGTGTGCTAGAGGGATGTATGAGAACTTTGATGTGGGTTAAAAACAGGGAACCGAAAAGTACGTTTCCATACAAGGAATCCGGGAGGCCATTTATCGCATTACTCAATAATTCCCAGAGAGGGTTAAGAGATGGATCATAGGGAATTAAATTGAGCAATGAGGCAAGGAAGGTCATAGTACACAATCATCATTTCGACTTGTATTGTTGGGTTAGAATATGATCAGATTGTGACTTTTGGGCCAACAAAGAAACTTGAACAATGAAAGAGTTGAAAGAATAATGAGGACCAAAGGACACGAACTAAGAAATTTTATCAAAGCCTTTTTTAAGAAACCATTATGGAAAAGAGGGTTTGTAGCAAAAGATATAACACAGAGATACCAAGACTTAACAAGTAAAGGATCTTATACTAGTTAATCAAGGGAACTGGAGAAGAGCCTTTAAGCTAAGGTCACTGCTAGGTTATAGGAATCATTCCCAGTTCTAATCTAAGGTTCTCAAAGGGAACTCTATTCAAAGCTTTGGTGAATATGTCTGTAACCTGATCTTCAGTTCTACAAAATTCCATAATGATGTTCCCTTTTTCAACATGATCTGTAAGAAAATGATGTCTTATGTCTATATGCTTGGTCCTAGTATAATGCACAGGATTCTTAGAAATGTTTATAGCACTGGTGTTATCACAAAGAATAGTGAGAGGACCATAAGACATACCGAAATCCGCGAGTTGTTGCTTTATCCAGAGGAGTTGGGAACAACAAGAAGTGGCCGCGATGTACTCGGATTCTGTGGTGGAGAGAGATACTGAGACTTGTTTCTTTGAGCCCCATGACACAAGGCAGGGGCCTAGGAACTGTGCCATTCCAGAGGTGCTCTTCCTATCCACCAGGTATCCAGCGTAGTCTGCATCGATGTAACCCATCAGCTCAAAGGGACATTCTTTGGGGTACCAAATGCAGAGTGAGTCAGTTCCCTTGAGATATCAGAGTATCCTTTTTATAGCAGCCAAGTGGGTTTCTTGGACAAGATTGGAACCTAGCACACAAGCCAACAGCAAAAACAATATTTGGGCGACTAGCGGTTAGATACATGAGTGAGCCTATCATACCTCTATGGAGTTTCTCTTCCACTAGAGGACTTGAGTGGTCCTTGTCCAAGTGAGCAATGGTGGAAATGAGAGTGGAAAGAGGCTTGCATGACTCCATTTTGAACTTTTTCAGTAGTTCCCTGACATACTTTTGTTGATGAATTTGTATACCATCTTTCTTTTGAGTGATTTGCAATCCGAGGAAGAATGTGAGTTCCCCAATTAGGCTCATTTCAAATTCACTGCTCATCAAGTCTTTGAACTTGTCTACAAGGGACAGGTTAGTGGAACCAAAAATGATATCATCGACATAAATTTGAACCACTAAGATGTTATCTTCTTCTTCTAGGATGAAGAGAGTCTTGTCAATAACCCCACGCCTATAGCCATTTGAGAGTAGGAACTGGGCAAGAAGATTATACCAAGCTCTGGGAGCTTGCTTGAGGCCATACAGTGCTTTGTCTAGAAAGTAGACATGGTCTGGATAATCATCGTCTTCAAAACCAGGTGGTTGCTTGACATAGACTTCTTCTTGAAGAATTCCATTGAGGAAGGCCGTCTTTACATCCATTTGGAACAGCTTGAACCCTTTGTGTGATGCGAAAGCAATCAACAGCCTTATTGCTTCAATCCTTGCCACTGGAGCATAGGTTTCATCATAGTCATTGCCTTCTTGTTGATTGTATCCTTGAGCAACAAGCCTTGCTTTGTTCCTTATTACAGCTCCTGTATCATCTATTTTGTTTCTGAAAACCCATCTAGTTCCTATGATATGTTTGTCCTTGGGGCGTGGAACTAGATGCCATACTTTGTTCCTTTCAAACTGATGAAGCTCTTCTTGCATAGCTGGGATCCAGTCTGCATCCTTCAGTGTATCACCTATGTTCTTTGGTTCCATAATAGACAGAAAGGCATTGAAGGCAAAGAAGGTTAGATGTTCAAACCTAACTGGAGGCTTGATGGATCTTCTTTCTCTGTTGGGAGCTAGAGCATTTGATATGGAGACATTTTGAGTTGAGCATTTAGCTTCAGCTTCCTGGTTGGGATCACTTTCTCCATTGAAGATCATGTGAGAGGATGAATCGTTGATGTCTCCACAGATATTGTCGTCATGTTCATGGTTCCCAGAAATGGATTGTTGTTCATTATCTATGGGAACTGGTGGAGGAGCCAGTGGGGGATTCTGTGCAGCAGGGCAGGAACTGGGTGGAGTGACATCTTCATCTGGATCTTCTTGAGATGACTTGGGGAACGGATCTTCAAAGGGAGTGGTAGTGTTCTGCACAATTCTTCCAAGTGATTTTTCATTAAAAATAACATGAACACTTTCTTCTACCTTTTTAGTCCTTTTGTTGAAGACTTTGTATGCCTTGTTGCCTGAGGCATATCCAATGAAGATTCCTTCATCACTTCTTGGGTCGAATTTGCCAAGATTGTCCTTCCCATTGTTGTGCACAAAGCACTTGCATCCGAACACCCTCAGATGTGAGATGTTGGGAACTCTTCCTCTAAGGAGTTCATAGGGTGTCTTCTCTGTGATTGAGTGAAGCATGGCTCGATTGATGATGTAGCAAGCTGTGTTGATTGCCTCAGCCCAGAATGATTGAGGGAGTCCACTTGAGATGAGCATAGTTCGAGCCATGTCTTCTAAAGTTCTGTTCTTCCTTGTTACTACTCCATTCTGTTGAGGAGTGTATGGTGCAGAGAAGTTGTGATCAATACCATGCTCACTGCAAAAGGTTAGAAATTCTCCATTTTCGAATTCGGTACCATGGTCAGACCGAATAGAATTGAGTGAGCAATCGAGAGATTTTTCTAACAAAGGAACCAAATCTTTAAAGCGGTCAATGACTTCACTCTTATATTTTATGAAGATAGTCCAAGTGAAGCGAGAGAAATCATCGACAAGAACAAAGATATACATGTTTCCTCCTAGGCTTTGAACTCTCATGGGTCCACAAAGATCCATGTGGATGAGTTCAACGGGCCTTGAGGAACTTACCATGTTTTTGGACTTGAAGGAACTCCTTGCTTGTTTCCCTTTAACGCAATCTGAGCATGGTTCTGAAGATATACTACTTATCTTTGGAAGGCCTCGGACTAGTTCCTTTGAGTGCAGCTTGTGGATCAGTTTGGTGCTAGCATGACCAAGGCGTTGATGCCACAGTTCTGTTTGATCATTCACGGTTGAAAGGCAGAGTTTCTCCTTGGGAGCATATGATGGGTCAACAACGTACACATTGTTGAATCTTTTGCCTTTTAAGATGATTTGTCCCGAGGGGTCTAGGACAGTGCATTCACTTGACTTGAATCTAACTTCATTGTCACCTTGATCACACAGCTGTGACACACTAATTAGATCAAAGCCAAGATTATCAACAAGGTGAACTTTATTTACCATAATGTGGTCATTTAGATTCACAGTTCCTATTCCATAAATTTTCCCTTTGCTTTTGTCTCCAAAGGAGATGTTTCCTCCTTGGATGGGTTTAAGAGAGGTCATTTGATTTCTTCTTCCGGTCATATGGCATGAGCAACCACTGTCAATGTACCATAGTCGTGGTTGCCTCTCTTTTTTCTTCACACAAGGGAACTAAGACTTTTGAACCCAGCGAAGCTTGGCTTTACTGGGGGGATTAGCATTGCGAGTCTGTGAATGACCAGGGAACTGGTTCCTTTCGTGGTAATAAGCTCTTTTCTCATTTTCAAAGTTCCTTTTCTTAGGACAATCAGTGTTGTAATGACCATTTTTACCACAGTAATAGCATAAGCGATTGCAAACAACATATCCATACTTTCCTTTTCTTGGCCTAAAAGGTTTTTCAGTTTTTCTTTTGTTAAAATCAACATTGTTTCTAACCTTACTATGAGCCATATCAACATACCTTTTGTGAGCAAAGGAATTAGTGAACCTTTGGTCTTCAGGAACCATCTTTTCTTTTCCCTTAGGTTCCCTCTTAGGACTTTGAGAGCTTTCATTAAGACGTTTGGCAACCTCAGCCTTGTTCTCAAGAACCATGATCTTCTCTGATAGGAATTGATTCCTATCACGAGAAGTGGTAAGAGCAGTACTGAGGTTCTCATTCATCTCAACAAGTTATCGCCTAGCTTTTTCATTTTCAGCATCATTGTTCCCTTTGTTATTGACATATCCTATTCCATGACGTTGTCTCACAAAAATAGTTTGATTTATCGTTTTTTCATTTATGGAGTCAGTGAGAATGTCTAACCTATCAATTACAGATTGAAACATGTCATTTCCAGGTAGGTTATCATGCAAGGGAACTTTGACAGAATCTATGCTAGTTTCATCACAAGATTTGCAGATTTTAAGGTGACTAGCATGTATATTTCTAATATCAATGAGTTTGGAATGGGTTTCAGCTAGATCTTTCTCAGTTTCATCAAGTTTCTTACTCCAAACAGAATTCTCAACAGTCAAGCAATCAATTTCATCTTCACAATCATCAAGTTTTTGTTGAAGGGAACTGGTTTCCTTTTCTAGTTTCTTTATGATCTTAAGAAGTTATTTCTTATCACAATCAACTAGAGTTTTTAGGAAATCGTCAGAAGTTACCTCAAGGTCTTCTGAGTCGCTTGAATCTCCTTTTGCCATGAGACATCTTCCTTCAGAGAAACCACTCAGATCCAGTTCCTCATCTGAGTCTTCTCCCCATGAGGCTACGAGAGCCTTCTTTCTCTGAGGTCTTTCATCTTCCTTGGAATCTTCCTTGTTAGGACAGTTCTTAGCGTAGTGTCCCTTTTCTTTACACTCGTAACAGGAGACTTCCTTGAGATCTCTTCTTGATCCATTGTGGGAGGAACTACCCTTTTGGAACCTTCCCTTCACAAAGAATTTTTTGATGTTCTTTATGAAGAGGGTTGTTAGTTCGTCCTCTTCTTCTTCTAGGTCTGAGTTCTCTTGCTCCATTTCAAGCCTTGAGAAGGCTTTGGAGATCTTGAGAGCAATTCCTTTCTCTAGTTTCTTGTCGGTATTGGCTTTGGTATGCTCTCCTTCTTCAACCTCCGGTTTCCCTATGACTTGAGTCAAGGGAAGAGATTGGATGCCTAGAGTGTTCTTCATGATTCCCTTGAGAAGGGTGAATTTGGAGTTGAGTCCATTGATGACCACCAGGGACTTGGAAACTTCATCAAGGTCGACTCCCGCCGTTGTTAGCTTTCCAACCAGTCTATTGAAACAGGAGTAATACTCTGAGATGGTCTCAGTTTCCATCATTTTGAAGGTATGGTATTCTCCTTCCAAAGCAAACTTTCTGCTTTGCTTTAGTTCGTCACTTCCTTCATGCATATCCTTGAGTGCCTTCCACATCTCATTTGTCGTCTTGATGCCTATGACCTTGTCCATGTCTTCTCTGTCCAGTCCATTGAGGATGAACTGTCTGGCTTTGGCATTCTTTTCCATGGTGACATAGTGCTCAGGTTTCCAGTCTTCTTCCTTCATTGTGAGATCGACATATCCATCTCCATTTTCGACTATCCTCCAGCATTGGTAGTCGTTGGTCTTGATGTGGCTTTCCATGCACTTTTCCCACCATGTTTCTTCTCCCTTCTTTCGGAGATGTGGTTTGTTGGTGGAGATTCCGAGCTCAAACTTGCTTGGTTGAGACATGATATGCAAACTTAACAAAGATCTAGAGCTTTTCCTGCTCTGATACCAATTGTAGGATCGTGATTGTTAGATAATGATTAAGGAACTAAGAATGTCAACTCTTAGTTCCTTTCGCAACGGAAATAAAAACAATCAAATACAAATGGACAAGTTCCTTATAGTGGAAACCTTTGATTGCCAACTAGCAATCCAGGATAAAAACCACTACCTTTCCTTCGAAAGGATTTCAAGGTCTACTTCTTGATTTCTTATTTCTTTGGTTACAGCTTATCCTAGGAACAAACACACGGTTTCTTTGCCTTACACACAGTTAGGCAATCCTAGATAACTTAACTCAAATTATAATCAATCCAAGAAACAGACCTTAGCACTTAAGGAACTATCTCACTTACAGTCACAGGAACTAGCACTCAGCTCTTCGATTCCTTGACTGGTTCCTTTTGATTTCAGTTTGCTTTGATGATCTTGTTTGAAGGTTCAAACTTGATGTTTGCTATTGTGTGTGATTCGTATTTCAGTGCTTGAAGATAACCTTTGAGTTAGTCTTCCTTTTATAGTGGATTCTTCGCAGCTTGATCTTCTCTTGGTTCCCACAGATCGAGCTTGCCCTAGGATGTGTGGTGATCCGTGATCCATGTTGTCTTTGACATGTACCAACAACCTAGGTAGCTCAGAATCCTTCTTTGTTGGTCAACTGCTTCAGCCAAGTTGTTCTCCAGCTTCCTTCTTCAGAGGTTCGACAACCTGGGTACTTTGGAACTGTCTTCTGGACAACGACAGATTCCATGACAAGTCACTTTCACCTTTCTCTGTCTGAGGTTATGTGTTCTAGGCGTCTTGTTGTTTTGCTCTGGACAATGGCAAACTTTGGAAGCTTCGCACAAGTCATTTTCAACTTTCTCTTGTCCGAGGTTGGTGTTCCCAGATTTCTCGAAAAGCGCAACATCACATGTTGTATTTCTGGGCACACCTGGGTTCCTTCCTTTGTCTTGCTCCTTGGTTTTCTTGTCCTATTTTTCTTTCATGCCTTCGATGTTTGTCCTGTGGTTCCTTAAGGCACATCTTTGAGATAAAACATTAGTATCAAAATATTTGTCATCTTCAAAGGTAGAGAAACTGAGGAAAGGAACTCGCAGGGGAACTATAGTTCCAGAGTTCCATTTCCTAACAAAAATCATCCTCATCCTTATCTGAATACCTCATTGGTTTCCCCTTACTCTTACGCTTAGGCACCTCCTCTTGCTTTGATACCCTCTTTTCCAGCCTTCCTATCCTGTCAAGCACTTCTTTTTCCATCCTCTTCATCATTCCGAACATATGACTTAACACCTCTGATGAATGCACAAATGCATTACTCGGGCTCACTCCATCTTTTCCTTGCTTCCCCTTCTCATTCTCCTTCTTTTTTAAACCCTTCATTACTTCCTTCACAATCTTGTCAAAATGCGGGTCATCATTTTCAACAACATAGTAGCAGTCAGACATATTATCCACCTCATCCTCATCGGGAATAAGAATGGGCTTAACCACATTTGTAGGATCTGCCAAAGACAACTCCAACATTCCATGTTCAGGGGCTTCATCTGAAAACCAACGAAGACCTCGAGGCATTGTAAATTCACTCAACTTTGATGCAAATTGGAGACCAAATGTTGGCGCAGCTTCCCATACCCATATCTATAATAACAAGTGATTTGAATATTAGCAAATTAAGATACATTAAATCATGATATCCTATCACCCTATAATTTAAATCAGGTCACCATGTAACCATAAAACTGATTGCAATGCACATAAACCTATCTGGAATGCACATAAAACTATGTTGGAAAACTAGTATGTTGTTTCAGTCAAAAAACAAATAACATCCTTCATATTCACGATGATCTTGTCACCCTGTATGCAAACATCCGGTCAAACTATAGCATAAAGTATACTACTATGCTAAACCCTAAAACACACTCAGTAATTCAAATTTGAACCAATAAAATTTAATAATATAACTACCTGAAACACAACTGGAATGCCTTGAATGGAATATGGAATTCTTGGTACGTTGGAGAGTAGCTTTGCCTTCTCTATTATTTGCATCCTTTTGGTCAATGACTTGTGAAGCTCTTCATAAGCAACCCTTCCCCCATGGATAATCCCAAAACTTATCCATATTGTTGAATTCCTTAGGTTTTGATGGTTACAAACACTCAACTAATATGTGTACCAAGTGTTTCAGGGACAAGAAGAGTTATCCCAGGGAGCTTTGCAGCACAGGATCTCAGAGGGAACAAAGGCTTGCTTAGCGCTTTGTTACCTCTCAAGGAACTGAAGTGACGGACCAGATCAAGGCTGCAAAAGGAAAGAAGTCATCCAGCGTGCTGTGTTAAGGAAACAAACCAAGAAGCCACGCGGTAGAGGATGAAGACTTTGGCTCCAAGGATCAAGCCGGATTGCGCAAAGATATGGAGAGAGAAAACCAGATCGTGTTGATCCTAGGAATCTTTCCTAAGATAAGGCGATTGGAGAGAGAAGAACGTTATCCAATCGGTTGGATTAATTAAGGAACTCCTTCCTTAATTAATATAACCGGTTGTGATATCTTATCTTCAAAACAAAATCATATCTTTGTAATCCGATTCTAGTATTTCCTAATTTTGTGTCAATTAGGGTTTTAGCCGAGTTGTATTTAAGAGAAGCATGGATTCTTTTCTATGTAACGACGCAGAAGAAAAAGTAGAACAAAGAGCGTTCAGTTGAGAAGAAAAAGAGAGTGAAGTGTTTGTGAGTCTTTGAGGGTTAAGTTCGGATTCATCGTTGTAGGAGTGATCTTCGAATCTAGGTGGGAAGTCTAGTATTTTGGAGTCCATGCTACAAGTGTAATCGAACAAGAAATCAATAAGACAAGTACACACTTCAAAATCCTCTCAAGCGGAAGCTTGAAGGTAGTGGTTTTTCCTTGAGAAGCTAGTTTTGCTAATCAGGGTTTCCACTATATATCGTGAGTTCGTTCTGTTATCTTTCTTGCTATTTTAATCCGCTGTGCCTTCTGTGGGAACAAAGCTTTTGTTCCCTCAGATGTAACTCTAACGATCCAACACATATTCTCCAATAGCCTAACATGCAGCGGCTTCACCAGCCTCTTCTTATCCCCTCCCAGCAACAGACCCTCAACTATCAACAATAGTGCCAACTTTAGTTTGTAGTTGTCCAACTCACGATGATCTTTGAATATGTTGTAAACATCTTAAACTGTCCTCTTAGGACCACCAGGTGTTAGGAAATGGAACTCTGGAACCTTAGTTCCCCTGAGAGTTTCTTTCCTCAATTTCTCTACTTTTGAAGATGACAAATATTTTGATACTAATATTTTATCTCAAAGATGTGCCTTAAGGAACCACAGGACAAACATCGAAGGCATGAAAGCAAAACAGGATAAGAAAACCAAGGAGCAAGCCAAAGGAAGGAACCCAGGTGTGTCCAGAAATACAACATGTGATGTTGCGCTTTCCGAGAAATCTGGGAACACCAACCTCGGACAAGAGAAAGTTGAAAACGACTTGTGCGAATCTTCCAAAGTCTGCCATTGTCCAGAGCAAAACAACAAGACGCCTAGAACACATAACCTCAGACAGAGAAAGGTGAAAGCGACTTGTCATGGAACCTATCGCTGTCCAGAAGACAGTTCCAAAGTGCCCAGCTTGTCGAACCTCGGAAGAAGGATTCTGAGCTGCCTAGGTTATTGGTACATGTCAAAGACAGCGTGGATCAAGGATCACCACACATCCTAGGGCAAGCTCGATCTGTGGGAACTAAGAGAAGATCAAGCTGCGAAGAATCCACTATAAAAGGAAGACTAACTCAAAGGTTATCTTCAAGCACAAAAACACGAATCACACTCAATAGAAAACATCAAAGTGTGAACCTTTAAACAAGATCATCAAAGCAAACCGAGATCAAGAGGAACCAGTCAAGGAATCGAAGAGCTGAGTGCTAAGTTCCTGTGACTGTAAGTGAGATAGTTCCTAGGTGCTAAGGTCTGTTTCTTGGATTGATTATTGATTGTGTTAAGTTATCTAGGATTGCCTAACTGTGTGTAAGGTAAAGAAACTATGTGTTTGTTCCTAAGATAAGTTGTAACCAAAAGAGATAAGAAATCAAGAAGTAGACATTGAAATCCTTTCAAAAGAAATGTAGTGGTTTTTATCCTGGATTGCTAGTTGGCAATCAAAGGTTTCCACTATAAGGAACTTGTTCATTTGTGCTTGATTGTTTAAATTCCGCTGCGAAGGGAACTGAGAATTGCTATTCTTAGTTCCTTAGTTATTTGTCTAGCAATCTCGATCCTATAATTGGTATAAGAGCAGGAAAAGCTCTAGATCTTTGTTTAAAGTTTGCAGATCATGTCTCAACCAAGCAAGTTTGAGCTGGGAATTTCCATCAACAAACCTCACATTCGGAAGAAAGGAGAAAGATGTTTAATGGTTAAGGAGGACTCAACGAAATCAGATGACTCCGAGGTATTCTCTTCTGACTTTACTAAATCTCTTCTTGAATGTGATAAGAAGCAATTGATTAAAATTATTAGGAAACTTGGAAAAGAGAACAGTTTCCTTCAGGAAAGACTAGATGAATGTGAAGAAGAAATTTCATGCTTATCTACTGAAAATTCTGTTTAGAGCAAGAAACTTGATGAAACTGAAAAATTACTTGCTAGTTCCTCTAGAAAGTGTGATTCATGTACTTCTCTTGAAAATGAACTAGCACATCTTAAAGATTTTGCAAGCATGTCTAGCGTTTCCCATATTTCATGTGATAATTGTACTGCTCTTGAAAATGAACTAGCACAACTTAAAGATTCTACAAGCATGTCTAACGTTTCCCATGATTCATGTGATAATTGTACTGCTCTTGAAAAGGAACTTAAGCATGCTAAGAATTGTCAGAGTTCCCTTACTCTAGAAAATGATTTGCTTGTTGAAATCATAGATAAGCTTGATGTGTTGACTACTTCTATCAATAAAAAAATTGTCAATCAAACTGTGTTTGTTAAGCAAAGATATGGTATTGGTTATCCGGGAAAGGAAGATTCTGAGGATTCATGCTCTGCTGAAAATGAGAAGCTAAGAAGGGAATTGGTTGAGAAAAATGAAACTCTCAATTTCGCTCTTCAAACTTCTCGTGATAAAAATCAGTTCCTGGAAGAGAAGGTAAAGGTTCTTGAGAAGAAGCCTAAAGGTAAACAAACCTGGTTTGATGGACAAAACGCTCATAAAATGTACATCAATCAAGCTCAAGGAACTAGAGGTAAGGGAATTGACTTCCAGCAGAGGAAATATGAAAAACCTCTTTGTCCCGGTAAAGGAAAATATGGTCATGTTAAGCATAATCGTGTTTGTTGGCATTGTGGTAAAAATGATCATTATATTCATGATTGTAAGAAAAGGCAAATTGAAGAAAGTCATAGGAAAAGGAACTTGGATGTTGAGATTAGTGGTCATGTGTATTACTCAACCAACTTGCAGGTGCAAAGGAACTCTCATTACCATAAACCCAGAAAAGCCAAGCGTGTCTGGGTGCGTAAGTCTTAATTGTATTGCAGGTTGAAGTGAGATGCCTAGTTCCCTACAGAATGCAAATTGATGATTGGGACGCAGAATTGAAGTTTTGATCTAGCTCATCTCACTTCAAAGGAATAACAAGGGAAATATGTCCTTTGTTAAAGAAAGATTTGTATGAAGAAGCAGAAAACAATGAAGGGAACTCCAAACACTAATGAAAATGATGGAGGATCACATGGTGTTGACGTTAGTTCCTAATGATAATATCAATGGAACTACAAGTATCAGAGGTCAATGATTCAAGGGGAATTGAGGTAAATAAGGAAATTCGTCACCTCAACTGCTTATTGTTCCCAAGTTCTATTGTTGGAATCATCTTGGTGGTCAAGGGGGAATGATCTCTGCAATCTGGAACTAATAGGATGAAAGGAACTCTGAACTGGTTGTCTCTTTAAGGGGGAATTAAGGAACCCGGTTTGATGTTAAAGGTGAATATGCAATTCACTAATGATTATTCTACATCTAGTTATGTTCTGCTTTTCCTCATATATCATTCATGCCTATTTTAGATATGCCAGGTTCTACATGTTTGTCATCATCAAAAAGGGGGAAATTGGTAGGAAGTGAACTTTTGGGAACTCCAGTTCCCTACCTGGTTCCCTTCCTCAGTTTTCCTAGTTTTGACGATGACAAACACTTTGCTACTAATAGTTTCACATGTGTAGTTGAGCAGGGAACTCAGGTTCGTGGAAAGGAAGAATAGAACCTTAGAAGACATGGCTCGGACTATGTTCATCTCAAGAGGACTCTCTCAATCATTCTGGGCTGAGGCAATCAACACAGCTTGCTACATCATCAATCGAGCCATGCTTTGCCCAATCACAAAGAAAACACCCTATGAACTCCTAAGAGGAAGAGTTCCCAACATCTCACATCTGAGGGTGTTCGGATGCCAGTGCTTTGTGCACAACAATGGGAAGGACAACCTTGGCAAGTTCGATCCAAGGAGTGATGAAGGGATCTTTATTGGATATGCCTCCGGAAGCAAGGCATACAAAGTCTTCAACAATAGGACCAAAAAGGTAGAAGAAAGTGTTCATGTTATTTTTGATGAGAAATCACTTGGTAGAATTGTGCAGAACACTACCACTCCCTTTGAAGACCCATTTCCCAAGTCATCTCAAGAAGATCCAAATGAAGATATCACTCCACCCAATTCCTACCATGCTGCACAAAATCCCCCACTAGTTCCTCCACCAGTTCCCATGGATAATCAACAACAATCCATTTTTGGAAACCATGAACATGAAGACAACATCTGTGGAGACATCAACGATTCATCCTCTCACATGATCTTAAATGGAGAAGGTGTTCCCAACCAGGAAGTTGAAGCTGAACGCTCAACCCAAAATGTCTCCATATCAAATACTCTAGCTCCCAACAGAGAAAGAAGAACCATCAAGCCTCAAGTCAGGTTCGAACATCTAACCTTCTTTGCCTTCAATGCCTTCTTATCTGTTATGGAACCAAAGAACATAGGTGAAGCAGTGAAGGATGTAGACTGGATCCAAGCCATGCAAGAAGAACTTCATCAGTTTAAAAGGAACAAAATATGGCATCTAGTTCCCCGCCCCAAGGATAAGCACATCATAGGAACTAGATGGGTTTTCAGAAACAAACTAGATGATACAGGAGTTGTGATAAGGAACAAAGCAAGACTCGTTGCTCAAGGATACAATCAACAAGAAGGCATCGACTATGATGAAACCTATGCTCCAGTGGCAAGGATTGAAGCAATAAGATTGTTGATTGCTTTCGCATCACACAAAGGGTTCAAACTGTTCCAAATGGATGTAAATAATGCCTTCCTCAATGGAATCCTTCAAGAGGAAGTCTATGTCAAGCAACCACCTGGCTTTGAAGACGATGATCATCCCGACCATGTCTACTTTCTAGATAAAGCATTGTATGGCCTCAAGCAAGCTTCCAGAGCTTGGTATGATCGTCTTGCCCAGTTCCTACTCTCAAATGGCTATAGGCGTGGAGTCATTGATAAGACTCTCTTCATCCTAGAAGAAGAAGGTAACATCTTAGTGGTTCAAATTTATGTCGATGATATCATTTTTGGTTCCACTAACCTGTCCCTTGTAGACAAGTTCAAAGACTTGATGAGCAGTGAATTTGAAATGAGCCTAATTTGGGAACTCACTTTCTTCCTCGGATTGCAAATCACTCAAAAGAAAGATGGTATATAAATTCACCAACAGAAGTATGCCAGGGAACTACTGAAGAAGTTCAAAATGGATTCATGCAAGCCTTTCTCCACTCCCATCTCCACCATTGCTCATTTGGACAAGGACCATTCAAGTCCTCTAGTGGAAGAGAAACTCTATAGAGGTATGATAGGCTCACTCATGTATCTAACCGCTAGTCGCCCAAACATTGTTTTTGTTGTTGGCTTGTGTGCTAGGTTCCAATCTTGTCCAAGAGAAACCCACTTGGCTGCTGTAAAAAGGATACTCCGATATCTCAAGGGAACTGATTCACTCTGCATTTGATACCCCAAAGAATGTCCCTTTGAGCTGATGGGTTTCACTGATGCGGATTATGCTGGATACTTGGTGGATAGGAAGAGCACATCTGGAATGGCACAGTTCCTAGGCCCTTGCCCCGTGTCATGGGGCTCAAAGAAACAAGTCTCAGTCTCTCTCTCCACCACAGAATCCGAGTACATCGCTGTTGCCTCCTGTTGTTCCCAACTCCTCTGGCTAAAGCAACAACTCACGGATTTCGGTATGTCTTATGGTCCTCTCACTATTCTTTGTGATAACACCAGTGCTATAAACATTTCTAAGAATCCTGTGCATCATACTAGGACCAAGCATATAGACATAAGACATCATTTTCTTAGAGATCATGTTGAAAAAGGGAACATTATTATGAAATTTTGTAGAACTGAAGATCAGGTTGCAGACATATTCACCAAAGCTTTGAATAGAGTTCCCTTTGAGAACCTTAGATTAGAATTGAGAATGATTCCTATAACCTAGCAGTGACCTTAGCTTAAAGGCTCTTCTCCAGTTCCCTTGATTAACTAGTATAAGATCCTTTACTTGTTAAGTCTTGGTATCTCTGTGTTATATCTTTTGCTACAAACCCTCTTTTCCATAATGGTTTCTTAAAAAGGCTTTGATAAAATTTTCTTAGTTTGTGTCCTTTGGTCCTCATTATTCTTTCAACTCTTTCATTGTTCAAGTTTCTTTGTTGGCCCAAAAGTCACAATCTGATCATATTTTAACCCCAACACTACAAGCCGAAATTATGATTGTGTACTATGACCCTCCCTTGCCTCATTACACAATCTATTTCCCTATGATCCTCGTCTTTACCCTCTCTAGGAATTAGTGTGTGATGCGATAAATGGCCTTCCCCAATTTATTTTATGGGAACGTACTTTCAGGTCCTATGTTTTAAAACTCACATCAAAGGTTCCCATATATCCCTCTAGCACACTGAAAAAATTGCCAAAAAGGAACTAGGATGGGCTACCCCTCTAACGGCTAGTGAGAAATTTGCTCCTCCCAAGAAGGCATTTATGGAAAATCCTCAGACGTCAGACATGTCATTTCAGACGTGGCCCAAAGGAAAGGGCTACAAAACCAAGACTAGGGTGGTAACCAAGCTCTATGATGGCGACAACCCAAAATCTCTGCTGACCAAGGGGCTTTCTCTGTCAAACAAACTGCTACACTTCTGGATCATCAGGAATCTGGTTCCCAGGCAAGAGCACCGCACCACGGTTCTCATCACTGATGCAATTCTCATGGATAAGATCTTGACTAGTGAACAAGTTGATTTACCCAAGCTGGTGTTAGCCCATATGCAATTTTGCCAAAACCATGAATCCCATGCCTTGCCCATTCCTCACATTATCAAGAAACTTCTCTCGACCCTCAAGCTGTACCCAGACAACCTCAAGGAAATACCCTACTGTAAGTTCCTTACCATGGCCTTTGTGAAGAAACTGAAAACCAAAGATCACCTGGATGCTCCCTCTGCAACTCAAACAGAACCGCCTAAGGAAAAGGCAAGTTCCCAAGCCTCTCCAAGCTCTCTGCCAGCAAAACAACAAGACGCCTAGAACACATAACCTTGGACATAGAAAGGTGAAAGCGACTTGTCATAGAACTTGTCGTTGTCCAAAAGACAGTTCCAAAGTGCCCAGCTTGTCGAACCTCGGAAGAAGGATTCTGAGCTGCCTAGGTTATTGGTACATGTCAAAGACAGCGTGGATCAAGGATCACCACACATCCTAGGGCAAGCTCGATCTGTGGGAACCAAGAGAAGATCAAGCTGCGAAGAATCCACTATAAAAGGAAGACTAACTCAAAGGTTATCTTCAAGCACAAAAACACGAATCACACTCAATAGCAAACATCAAAGTGTGAACCTTCAAACAAGATCATCAAAGCAAACCGAGATCAAGAGGAACCAGTCAAGGAATCGAAGAGCTGAGTGCTAAGTTCCCGTGACTGTAAGTGAGATAGTTCCTAGGTGCTAAGGTCTGTTTCTTAGATTGATTATTGATTGTGTTAAGTTATCTAGGATTGCCTAACTGTGTGTAAGGTAAAGAAACTGTGTGTTTGTTCCTAGGATAAGCTGTAACCAAAAGAGATAAGAAATCAAGAAGTAGACCTTGAAATCCTTTCAAAAGAAAGGTAGTGGTTTTTATCCTGGATTGCTAGTTGGCAATCAAAGGTTTTCACTATAAGGAACTTGTTCATTTGTGCTTGATTGTTTAAATTCCGCTGCAAATGGAATTGAGAATTGCTATTCTTAGTTCCTTAGTTATTTGTCTAACAATCTCGATCCTACACCAGGACTACCAAAAAATTGCTCCATTACTAGCCCGTCAGCTTTAGTTTCCACATATGGAATTTCACCACAATTCAGTCCAGTTATGGGAGCGAACTCCTTGATCGAAAAGCTCAACTCTTTCCATGCCACCTCATACCAAGACTCCCACTTCTTTTTTGTTTCAAGTTGCTTGAATAGAACTACATGCAATGTCTGTGAAGAAAATGATACATGCTGCAACATTTTCATAACTTTTCCAAACGGGCCATCCAAAACTCGTTGCCAATCCGCATGTTTCAACTTGTTTTCAATCTTACGAACAAAGTGCACCCGACAGTTGATGTTAATATTCCGTAGAATGGTTCCCCTCTGAAATAATTGTACCTAATCTACAAACGAAATGAAAAAAAAACCTAAACAAACAAAATCGAACCATTTGAGAATCCTGAGAGGACAAATGAAACAAAAAAGCCTTTGAACCATTTCAGAAGCGTGACAGGACAAGTGAAAAATACCCTAACAAACAGAAATTATACGAAATGAACCATTTGTGAAGCCTGACAAGACAAATCCAACAAAAAAGCATAAACAAAATCAAAATATACAAATTGAACCATTTCAGAAGCCTGACAGGACAATTGGAAAATATCCTAAGCCCTAAACAAAAAATGTAGACAACTTACACCCCCTTTACATATTGAGGTTTTTTTCGCATTTACTGTTTTCGCTTTTGGCCTCTTCGACCTGCCTTTCCAGGCTTTTTTGGCTATGGGACTGTCACAAGTTTTTTCCCCTTTCACCTGGATTTCGTCTCTCTGCTTCTTCTTCTTTCGACCCTGGTTGTTTTCTTCTTTTCTTTTCCTTTTCTCTATGTTCTTCTTTGGGCTCGATTCTTTACCACCTCTAAGCACTGCCATTTTCTAGGTTTTTTTTGTTACGCGGTTCAGAGGTTGAGGATAAGTTCGGGGAGGGGGAGTAAGTAAAAATGGAGTTGCAGAGTCGCGTTAATGGAGAAATATGGAGGGAGTAAGTAAGAAAATGTGGAGCTGGAGGGAGTAAGAAAAACACGAAGTGGACTTCAAGAGTAAGCAAAACTCGAGTCTCGGGTTAATAGGGAAAGATGGAGGAGTTGAAGAGTCGCATTTTGGGGAAGAAGAAAATGTATGATGACAATGATGGATGTTGCAGAGTCGCGTTAATGGGGAGTGAAGCTTCGGGAATAAGCTTTTTGGAGGGAATTTGGGGAGAATTGGAAGAAAGGTAACTAGGGTTTTGTCTTACCTTTTTATTCCAAATTAAATATTTTTAAAAAGGTCAACAGAATGGTAAACACAAACAAATATTTTTTTAAAAGGAAATCAAAAGGATAATTCCGACAATAGAATTATACAATGTGACAAAAACCGATGTATGCAAAATATACAGAAACTTCACTAATAGGAAGTATGAACACAAACGACATGAAATATGCAAACTATAAACTTCACTGACAGGAATTATGAACACAAGCGACAGGAAGTATGCATCTACAATGAAGTAGCCAAGAGAAAAAACCACCCAAGAAGGAATCATACTTTTTGCTAGATTTCCAAAATAATTTGAACACAAGTTATTGCCATGAAGACAAGTCAATTGTAGCAAAAACCACCCAAGAAGGAATCATACTACACTATCCCAACTATAGTGAAGATTACATGAAAGTGAATAAGATATCCTTCACTAGCCAAACCACTTCATGTCGAAAGTACTAACGACTATCATTTTTCTGTACTGATCCATAAATTTGTCACCCACGTTCACGATGTTTTGACGTCCGGAACTTAGCATTTCTATGTACTTGATCGTGAAGACGCCGTAATCGCCCATGCACACAAGTAAAAAATGTAGTTGGTTTCCTGATATCATAACCAATTTCACACCAAATATTGAACAATTGATGTAAACAACTTACCCTCTCTTGTTTCTCTCCAATGTAGGAACACGAGTCACATTTATGGGATTTCCCCCCCTATCTTCATAAATTGTTGCAAAGGGCTCATACTGTGCTATCATGACGGGCAGAATAAATGTCAAACCTGCAAAGAACCTATGGACGTCCGACAATTTGAACAAATTGACGTCGGGATCGTATACAGTGACATACCATTTACTCAGTTGTATCTCCAAAGCTACCCAATGTTTCTCCTTGAAATTGAAGGGGAGGTATATACGATCCACGTCCTTCCAATCCTTCCCATAAAGTGCAAGCAGTTCCCCATGCAGGTATCTCATCTTAGATGGATCAGCAACATAATTTTCCTTATCTGACAACCATCTAGTCATTTCCTTGTCAAACTTCCGCTGAAAATAGGTGTCCAATATTGACACTGGTTTGTCACGCACACGACAACCAAGATAATACATACATTCGTCCAAGTGTTACAAACAAAAAATATAATATGTCATACCAGAAATTGAAGACTTGCTGCACACCACGAAAATTTATATAAAAAATGAAAGAGGCTTACCGGAGATCTCAGCCACCCCATTGGTTGCAACAACTTCTCAAAAAATTCCTTCTGTAGATGTTCTCTAGTTGGAGACTCAAATTCCTCACTACATCATAAGATGGTTTAATTAAAATATCTCAAACACGCGTTCATATCATCAAGACATGAGGGACAACTTCCTAACATGTCCTTCGATTCTAACCAACGGCACAATCTAGTCGTGTCTGAAATACCTTTAGACGCTGAAATCTTGCATCGTTTGGGATTATCGGCTTGACTTGACAGTCTTCTCTTCCTGACAGGATGGTCTCTCAGTTCACCAGTTGTATTATTTTTTCTGAGCGGGTTTTTCTTGTTGAGACTCCTATTGTTTCTTTGGTAGCATCTCCTTCCACCTCAGCTTCTTTTGTCGCTACAGTTAGCGTCTGCAAATAAGTTTTTTTCATAAATAAGATGTTGGAGGATTTATTAAAGTATGTCATCATCAACTATTATTGATGCATACCTCAACTTCTTTTATCCTCTCTTTTTTAGCTTCCCCCTCATTCTGAACTGCATCAACTTCATCATCCTTCTTCTTTTTTGAATGAGTCTTCCTTGTGAACACTTTTCGTTCTTTCTTATCTTTTTCTTCGATTCCATATGCCTTTTCTACTACTTCCACATTTGCTTCTTCTTCTGTCATCGATTCTCTATATTTTACCTCATTCTAGACTGGACCCTCAACATCATCAACCTTCTGCTTTACTACACTACCTTCAGCTAGTAGCTTGCCATTGTCCCCTGTACCACCATCATCATCATCCTTTTGCTCTCGATAAACAACCGTGTATCCTAAATTGCCATTGTCAACTTTAATGTCGCCTTCATCAGCGTCATCCTGTAGGGGACTTGAAGCAGACCCGCCCCCCCCCCCATTCCATCCATTTCGACATCCTCATCATGACCATGTATAACATTCTACTTCAATAAATAAAAAATTACCTTTAACTTATAACAATAATAACTAGGTGCATCAATCTAGACATTAATTTGTAAATATCACATTCCTAAACTACAGTTAGACAAAAAGAGAGCTTTATGCATCCATCCAACAGAACACTGACTTTCATTTTTGTTACTATGACATTCTTGTTATAGTGTTTGGCAAAAAGAGAGTTGTGACACAATAACTTTTTAATCTGAAGTTGAAAAACTGTGAAACATTACCTTTTTAATATGACATTCATATTCTCCATTCCGACAAAAAAAATGCTTCGGCTTGCAAGAAATAAATATCTAAGTTCCCAAAACAGAATAACGATTGTTGACAGTTATCTTACCTACTCTTCTTCATCATTTCTTGCATATGATTTGTTGTGGATATCTGAGTTGTTGAATGTCCTCTTATTCATCATCTTTTCCATTATGCCCAAGGTTTTTTTCATAGCACTAAATCCTACTTCCACTTGGTTTCCAAATTACTCATATGCTCATGAAGCTCTTTCATAGCGCACATCACCTGTCTTGAATCCAGGCCTGAGGACTTCGCAGCAGGGGCAGGGGCCGAATCAACCTTTTCTTTTCTTCTACCATTGATAGACCTCTTATTACTTAACTCGAATTTTTCAACTTCCTTGTCAAAGTAAGTGTCCTTCACTTCTCCATCAAATTTGCATTCTTTTAAGACCTCCACCTCAGCTTCTTCTTCTATTAAGACCACATTTGGAATAAAACGGGATGTGGCCTTCCCCAAGAAAGACTCCACAACTGTCGCATCAGGTTGTGAATCAGATGACCATCGTAGACCAAGTGGGTAGGCCTCCTTATCCACCAAATGTGCAAACGCTGAAGCAATTGGTTTTACAGCTTCAAATAGCCATACCTGAACCGCAATTATTTTTGTCAATATGATCAATATATTGTAACTACAATACCAACTTCAAAACTATATACATTACATCTTGTCATGTTACTTGAAAGGCCATTGGCAACCCCTTGAGTTTGTAACCCAACCTTGCACTTAAGTCTCTGCTTGTTTGAACCGTTTCCAATCTATTCTTCACCGTTGAAATCAATCCCTGGTTTGTTTCAATGTAGCTAACCCTGCCCCACGGGAATTTCGTGAATCGATCGATATTAATCAATAATTTGACATGACCCGTGCTTATGCGAACCTTTTTCTCAACCCCAAGAATGACGCCCTCTAATATAATCAATAATGCCATCTTATATTATAAAGGGTTGTCCTCCCGTGTATGCATAAATAGGAGCTCCAGCTCACCCAAGGTAAAATTATGTACATCAAATAACTCTTTCACGACATTCTTATCCGGGTTCAGCTCATTATCATTCATTCTGCGATAGCATAACCCCGTCACAAGTGTGAACTCCTTCATTGAAAAACGCAACAATTGTCCTTGCAAGTCATACCACGTCTCCCACAACTTCCTCGTTTCTACTTGACGGAATAAAACGTAACGTACAAGACGGTGTGAAAAGGTTTGTTGACGAACCATCTTCACATTAGGTCCAAATGGATCATCTATTATCCTCTGCCAGTCCATAGGGGAGAGGCATTTCTCAATATTTTTCAGCATTTCACGTCGACAATTTTGGTTGACTCTGCCTTGAAATTTTTTCCCTTCAAATCTCAATAAAAGACCCTAAACAATAAAAATTATATGAGGTCAATAAATACAAAATGAACATATACATAAAAACTACATGACAGGATGTGAAATATGGAAAACTAGTCACAATGAGCTAACCAAAATTTACCTTTTTACCCATTTGAATTTACTCTGTGTACTCTTTAATCAACTACAGCACTTCAGTTGCACTGGTGAACATAGACAAACAACAAAGAATATCAACATTTATTTTTTTCCTATGCACAAAACTGAACATACTCAGATGTAGAGATCACACGAGAAGAGAAGGAAGTTGCGAAAGGAAGAAAGCTATAAAGTCAGAAAAATAAAAATATTAACTTTAAACACACAATAATGTTTCACAAAACTGACATTGTAATTGTTCATTTCAACAATAAAACTATACCATGTGACAAATATTTGATCAACGCTGACATAAAGTTTTCAAACAATGGTAATTCCTGCAATTGTGACAAAAAATTAAACTAATCTGACATTCTCATTCTTCTAACACGGATTTCACAGGTTTATATAAATCGCTGCATTGAACTTCAATTCATTTCAGCTCAAAATAACAATAGTGACTAAACCTTAAAACGAACAACACTGACTCAACCCTAAACCCAATGAACAGCAATCAAGCAACCCTAAAACGGCGTTGAATGGCTGGAACCCTACAAAGATGGACATACCTCCAAGGCTCGAATGAGATAGACAGAAGAGGAAGACGAATCGGAATCGCAAGCCGAATGGGGTCGTCGATGGAACACCGACACTTTGTTGCGCGTCATCGGTGGAAGACCTGCAATTTTGCGTTGTATTCAGAGGATGATTCTGAAGCTAGCTCGAACGGCGATGAAGGGCTCCGTTTGTGGAACACCTGCAATTTCGCACCGTCGTCGGAGGAAGGATCGAGAAAGCGAATTAACTTTCGAGAGGGTTGATAGGTGTTATTTCATACACCTTTACTAGCAATTATTAGCATGATTTGGAGGAATTTATGAGTGGTTTTTAGGCTAAGTCTGTGATCCAGAAGTTGTGGAGAGAAGTGAAGATATCCTAGGATTTACAGCTTAGATGGAAATGGAGCTGTTGGAGCATACTTGGATAAGACTACCAAACACTTGGTAGGATTGAAGAGCAGTAGAAGAGAAGTAGAGGAGCTGAAGAAGCTGAAGGAGTGAGCTCACCGCCCCGCGCCAGATTCACCGCGGCCCGACGATGACTCCCAGAGAAGGTTAAAGCCCCGCGCCAGAGGAAGCCACCGCCCAGCGGTGGAGAGCCTGACGCCCCGCGGTGGCCGTGTTTAATGCTTTGCGCCAGAAGACTGTTACTTTCCTTTTATTTCGTTTAGACTTTATTTTATTATTATTTTGTTTCCTTTATTGTTTGCATTAGTTTAACCTAGTTTCCTAAGACTATTTAAGTCCTCTTTCTAGGTTAAGAGGGATATAGACACTTAGAGACTTTTTTTACCTACACACGATTTTTCAAACGTTATTTCACATTAGAGTTTTTCATCCCCTTTGATGGAGAACTAACTTTCCCTTGTTCTACTAGACGTGTGAAGCAGTACAGTTGATGTGTTTGTGAGATCTCTATTCCTTGTTCTTATCCTTATAAGTGTTGGTTTGATTCTCTTGGTTCTATTGATTATTGATTTCTTGTTATTCTTCTTAGCCTGATCAACTAGGTTGAATGCTTTTTATCAATTGCTAGGATTGCATATAGGGGTTCCGAGTGCATATCTAGTGGCAAACACGATTGTGCGTATAGGGGTTCCGAGCGTACAATCGTGAGTGAGAATCAGTTGCATGCGAGTATTAGTACGTCCTTCTATTTGCATGTATCCTATATCCTTGTGTGCATTGCTATTGCTGTGTTAGTGGTAAAGTATACTGACAACTGTGAGAATCAGTGGTATTTTATCATTGGCATAGTAATAAGTCTATTGACAACTGTGAGAATCAATAGTACTTAAGATCAGGGTGGGAACAACTATAAGGATAGTGAAAGAACTTGGATTAAATAGATTTCTGTGATCAAATTATATCTCTGTATTGTGGATCTCTCTCTAGTAGGACTACTTTCCCTCATTATATTTCCTCAACTAAACCAAACTTGTTTGCTTTGCTTGCTTTGTGTTCTCTTGATAACTAAACCCCCCGTTCGTGTTACTTGTCATTCACACTTGCATACTGCATCAGATCTTCCCTGTGGGTTCGACCATTACTTGTCTGCTATACTTCTGTTTAGTGGGTCTGTTAGGATATTTTACTTTGACTAGGCTAAGCAACGATACTTGCACTGCACACTTTTAGCCACCGTCGAATTTGGCGCCGTTGCCGGGGAAGTTTTTTGTTTTGTTGTGTGTTTTTGTGATTGATTTTTGGTGGAGACCTATCTTATGGTCGACACTCGTTCTATTGACTCTCCTCTCGTAGCTTTTGATCCAGAAGTCGATAGATCGTTCCGTGCGAACCTACGCGATCAAGGAGAAGAAGAAGTCGAGGTTGAGGTCGTTGAGCCGACTGAGCCAATTAACATCCCTACTGTCGCAATGGCTGAGACTTTGAGAGAATTGACTGAGTCAGATATTGGAACACAACCCCTGGCTGTCATCATCCCTGCACTTGGTGAAGGGGTGAACTTCGAGCTGAAGTCGGGAGTTGTTGCTTATCTTCCTAAGTTCCACTGTTTGAGTGGAGAAGACCCGATCTCTCACCTGGGCAAGTTCCACAATTTCTGCATGACTATGAAGCCCATGAACGTGACAGAAGACCAAATCAAGATGAGAGATTTTGGTTTCTCCCTGCTAGACTCTGCAAGCGACTGGTATTATCATATGCCGCCAGGAACCATAAATACTTGGAATAAACTGCACAAGGCATTCCTGGACAAGTACTTTCCAACGAAGAAGGCGAATGCCTTGAAAAAGGCAATTGCCAATATTGAGCAGGCTGGTGATGAGACGTTGTATGATTATCTTGAGAGGTACAAGAGGCTTTGCTCCAGCTGCCCATTCCATGGGTACGCCAAGTAGGACCTTGTCCTCTATTTACACAATGGTCTACTGGACCAAGAGAGAAGGATGGTTGACGCTGCATGCGGTGGAAGCATCCTGAATCTGACACCAGACGCAGTCATGGAGAGATTCCAGGAGATGAGTGAGAGCACCAGGAGTTTTGGGAAGACATACCAAAGGAAGGCGGTCAATGTTGTGACCCCTGCCGGACCAAGCCCAGTGTTGACCGAGTTAGCCGAGCTGAAAGAGATGGTGAAGAGGATGGCGAACCAGAATGCCCCTCAACAAGTCAAGGCATGTGGACTTTGCGCTGATCAATACCACCCCACCGACGCTTGTCCTCAGCTACAGGAGGAGGGTGTTGCTGAAGTTAATGCTATAGGAGGTTATGGACCCCCTAGACCACATTTTGGTGGACAGCCCAATTATAATCCGAGAGGGCGAGACCATCCAGGTTTTAGATGGAGTGACCCTCAAGGTGGTCAACAGCCAGTGCAGCAACAACAATACCAGCCGGCATAACAACAGTACCAGCAGAGAGCCCCATACCAACAGAGGCCCCAAGGCCAAAGCTCTGGTGCTTCTACTGAGGATGCTCAGAACTTTGACTCAGCATTTCGCCACGCATGTGCAGGCTACTGAGTCAAGTATTAAGAATATGGAGAGACAGATTGGCCAGCTTGCTGATGTTGTGACCAAACTTGACCAGAGGACATCTAATTCCTTGCCATCTTAGACTACTGTGAACCCCAGAGAGAACGTGAGTGCTATCACGCTCAGAAGTGGTAAAAAGTTGGTCGTTGCTTCTATTGCTGAAGAGGAGAACGAGATCGAGAAGGCAGAAATCACCGAACACCCCGCGGCGGATCGTACCGCGGCCCAGCCAGAAATTGAAGGAGGAGCCAGGAAAGAAGACGTGTCGGCACCGCCCCGCGGTGACTTTCACCACGATCCGGCGCCTGACCCCAGTAAAGACACCGCGATCCCACCGCCCCGCGGCAATGTCCAACGCCCCGCGGTGGGGCTGTCGCGATCTAGTCCTCAAAAATATCTCTCCACTGAAGAAACCTATGTTGACGATTACGTTTCGTCCATTATTCCCTCCTCTAGGTTCCGAGAAGCCACCAGCACCTTTCCCTGAGGCGCTGAAGGCCAAGAGAGTAGCTGAAGACAACGATCTGTTCGAGACATTTCGGGACTGTGAGGTGAATATTCCCCTGATCAAGCTTATCAAGGCTATCCCTCGATATGCCAAGTTCTTGAAGGAGCTGTGCACCGTGAAGAGGACTCAGAAGCAGAAGGCTCAAAAGAAGATTCCAGTGAGTGAACATGTGTCAGCAGTAGTTCAGAGACGCATGCTTGAGAATTGCAAGGATCCAGGTACATTTACTATTCCTATCACTATAGGTGAGCATCGATTTGAGAAAGCCTTGTTAGACTTGGGTGCCTCAATTAATGTGTTACCCTATTCTTTGATTGAGGATTTAGGAATAGGACCCTTGCATGATTCTAACATTGTTATACAACTTGCTGATGGTTCTTGTGTACCCCCTAACGGTGTTGTGGAAAATGTTCTTGTGAGGATAGGCTCTTTGATTTTTCCTGCTGACTTCTTTGTTATGGATATGGACTATGATGAGCAGGTCGCTCCAGTTATGCTAGGGCGACCTTTTATGAAAACATCCATGACAAAGATTGATGTAGACAGTGGAACTTTGACTATGGAATTTGATAGAATAATTTTTTAGCATAATATTCATAAAGCCAACTTTATTGAATTGCCTATCCCTTGCTGCATTAGTGATATTGATAATCATGTGCCTGAAAATGTTAAACTTGATGCAGTAGAGACCATAGTTGATTGTTCCTCTATTGATGAACCTATTGAGTCGCATGAGTTACATGTTGGTGATGTCTTGTTGGATGACATAGGAGATTCCATTCCCTCCATTTTGGGCACTCGCCCCCCTGCACTAACCATACAAGGCTGTAAGCCTTTATCCAGTGATGTGCAGCATATTCAGATCGAGCCATATCGGCCCCCACATCGTTCTAATTATGGGAGAGATACTCCAAAGGAAGTCAGCATGGAGTCGATGGCAAAGAGGGAGCATGGTCTAAGGTTTAAACCTTTCCATGAGAGGTCTCAACATGAAGAGACGAGTAGGAGGATTCCGAGGGGATCCTACTCCAGATGGTAATTGATCTGCAGTACGTCGAGCCAACGACGATAACCAAGGCGCTGTCCGGGAGGCAACCCGTGTTAGTCTTTCTTTGATTTTCTTTTTTTCCTTAGATTATTTTCGTAGTTTATTTTGCTTTGTTTCGTTCGCCTGTTACTCACATTTCAGGTATGAAAGTAAACTTGAGAAGAGACGTTGTGTCCAGCCATTCCCACCGCCTCGCGACGTTCCTCACCGCCACGCGGTGGAGCCCACCGCCCCGCGGTGGAGGTCAGGTATGATTTCTCGACTCTATAAAAAAAAACAAGAATAAAGGGCCCCGAAGAAACCTTAAACGGGTGAGCAAAATTTTATTTCTTGAGTGGTAACTAAGGTTTTGACGGATTGGGCCACCCTTTGGGCCAATATTTTTCTTTGGGTCATGGTACATACCCGGCTCCATCATCCCTTTCTTCCCTTTCACTTTCCTTTCCCCTAACCTAGCCCCCACTATCTCACACCCTCCATTCTCACACCATCGGACCCACAGTAAGTTTATTTATTCTTCCCCTATTTCATTTGATGTTTTCTTCTACATTGAGGACAATGTGCGGTTTAAGTATGGGGGAGGGATATAGACTTGCTATCAATCTAGCTAGTGTACATAGCTTTGATTCTGCATTTTGTTTTCTGCATTTATGTTTTGTAATTTTGCATTCGGATTTCAAAAAAAAAAAAAGCCAAAAAGAAGTAAAAAGGCAATCAAAATCCTGGGATGAGCTGAAAACCCGAAAGGGCAGTTCAGGTAAAAAGAAGGTAGTTCGGCTGGTATAGACCAGGGCAAAAGTGGACTGGAGTGATGTGAGTATATGTGAGATATCTAGCAAAATGAAATGAGTGGCTAGGTGAAAACCCGCAAGGGCGTCTTGGCAAGATGAGCGTAAAAGAAGAAGAGTGATTCTAGGATTTCTCGATATTCCTTGGCGAGGTGTCATAAGAAGAGGTGGTATAAGGAGTTCGGGTAGGCCACTCTGGAGCGATAAGGAGCTAGATTGGAGTTAGGATTAGATTATCTTTGCATCACTTATTTTGGTTATCTGGAGCTTATTGTTGATATGTTGTAGTTGCTAGTGTCATATTTTCTTGTACTTTCTGAGGCCTTGGTGTTGATTGAGAGAGTGAGTTTTTCTTTAGCTTACTCGGGACGAGTAAAGGTCTACGTATGGGGGAAGTTGATAGGTGTTATTTCATACACCTTTACTAGCAATTATTAGCATGATTTGGAGGAATTTATGAGTGGTTTTTAGGCTAAGTCTGTGATCCAGAAGTTGTGGAGAGAAGTGAAGATATCCCAGGATTTACAGCTTAGATGGAAATGGAGCTGCTGGAGCATACTTAGATAAGACTACCAAACACTTGGTAGGATTGAAGAGCAGCAAAAGAGAAGAAGAGGAGCTGAAGAAGCTGAAGGAGTGAGCTCACCGCCCCGCGCCAGATTCACCGCGGCCTGGCGGTGACTCCTAGAGAAGGTTGAAGCCCCGCGCCAAAGGAAGCCACCGCCCAACGGTGGAGAGCCTGACACCCCGCGGTGGCCGTGTTTAATGCCTCGTGCCAGAAGACTATTACTTTCCTTTTATTTCGTTTAGACTTTATTTTATTATTATTATGTTTCCTTTATTGTTTGCATTAGTTTAACCTAGTTTCCTAAGACTATTTAAGTCCTCTTTCTAGGTTAAAAGGGATATAGACACTTAGAGATTTTTTTTACCTACACACGATTTTTCAGACGTTATTTCACATTAGAGTTTTTCATCCCCTTTGATGGAGAACTAACTTTCCCTTGTTCTACTAGACGTGTGAAGCAGTACAGTTGATGTGTTTGTGAGATCTCTATTCCTTGTTCTTATCCTTATAAGTGTTGGTTTGATTCTCTTGGTTATATTGATTATTGATTTCTTGTTATTCTTCTTAGCCTGATCAACTAGGTTGAATGCTTTTTATCAATTGCTAGGATTGCTTATAGGGGTTCCGAGTGCATATCTAGTGGCAAACACGATTGTACGTATAGGGGTTCCGAGCGTACAATCGTGAGTGAGAATCAGTTGCATGCGAGTATTAGTACGTCCTTCTATTTGCATGTATCCTATATCCTTGTGTGCATTGCTATTGCTGTGTTGGTGGTAAAGTATACTGACAACTGTGAGAATCAGTGGTATTTTATCATTGGCATAGTAATAAGTCTTTTGACAACTGTGAGAATCAATAGTACTTAAGATCAGGGTGGGAACAACTATAAGGATAGTGAAAGAACTTGGATTAAATAGATTTCTGTGATCAAATTATATCTCTGTATTGTGGATCTCGCTCTAGTAGGACTACTTTCCCTCATTATATTTCCTGAACTAAACCAAACTTGTTTGCTTTGCTTGCTTTGTGTTCTCTTGATAACTAAACCCCCCGTTCGTGTTACTTGTCATTCACACTTGCATACTGCATCAGATCTTCCCTGTGGGTTCGACCCTTACTTGTCTGCTATACTTCTGTTTAGTGGGTCTGTTAGGATATTTTACTTTGACTAGGCTAAGCAACGATACTTGCACTGCGCACTTTTAGCCACCGTCAAGGGTTTCAAGCAAAATCAAACCTGTAGATTATGGAGTTTGAAGTGATATCATACCTGGAGGACAAACCTTTCGACCGACAAAGGTGGAATCTGTCGGACAAAACTGGATTCCGTCGGAGAAAGCTGGAGAGAGCTCGAGCTGGGGAGAGAGACGATGAACAAAATATTTTGGGTTTCTGTAGCAAGTTTCAATTTGAAATTGAAACTGAATTAAATTTGGTTTTTTTAATGCTAAAATGAGTGTCATGTCATATTTTATTTTCCAAAGAAAAAGAAAACTATCAGTTCATTTTACCTTTTTATTTTAGGGGTATTTTTGCAAAAAAATAAAGGGAAGCAATCTTTGTAAATTATGAGTGAATTACTAATTTGTACAATTTATGATGGCATATGTGATAACAGTTGAGTGTAACTCAACTGTATATTCCAGAGGGACTATGATAATTCAAACCAAATACAAATAATTTATGGTCATGATAACAAAATGAATAATACAATTAATCAAAACGTACTAAAAAATTAAAATGATATATCTAAAAACAATTTGTAACATCTAAAATGCCATGGCGATTCCTAGACCCAATATGACTCCCAGCCCGTATGCAGCCTTGGCGGACCCAAAATCGTCAGCAGTAGGACCCTGTTCCGTCTCCGGCGTCGAACTCGCTGGTGCGTTGCTCGGCTGGCTGGTTGACGGAAATATTATTGACCTATTGTCGATGTAGTTGCACTTTCCGTAACATCCGCCAGCCCAACCGGTAGCCTTGGGGGAAGTTGTCATTGGTGGATGATCACTGGTGAAACGATGGGAGAAACTACCGGCGCCAGAGGAGAGCTAACGGCCTGGGACGTGCTAGCTGATGGAGGAGAGGCGGGGGATTGGACCGATAGAAATGCCCATCGGCCGGACTAGTCGTCGGAGAAACCGCAGGGCCGGACTATAAAGAACCACTGTCCCATTATCATTTTTTTGAAAAAAAATCACCACGGTTCTTCCATTCGTTTTTAGAGAACTCAGGTGCAAAACAGAATTCCTATCAATGGAGGCAACAAAAATAGAACCATCTATGTCTTATTCAGTACACAAGAAGCCTCATCATGTGAAGAAAGATCCCAACAACAACAACAAGATTCAAGCAGAAGAAGATGCAACACAGAACTGAATCTTATAGATTCCTTAAACACGGGTTCATCGTCAGAGGGCGAGGCACGAATATTTCCATATAACTACTGCCAAAGGAAGTTCTACAGTTCACAGGCTTTAGGAGGGCATCAAAATGCACACAAGAGAGAGAGGAGCCTAGCAAAGAGGAAGCAGAGGATGGTGGCGGTATTTCGGAGTTCGTATATAAGCATGAACGCGTCGCTGCCACCTGTACAAACATCCTTAAACAGGGCTTTGGGAATCTAGGCACACTCCATGGTACATAAGCCTTGTAATGTGACATTGTTCTCTTTTGGGCCTGGGAATGTATATGGTCAACAAGGATGGTCAAGATTGCCAATTCACCAACACTCAACAAATCTTCATATTCTTAAGGGGTCAATATTTGGTTGTTTTTGAGCTATCCAAGAAAAACAACAACAAGATCATGGATCAGGGTTCCCTTAGCTTTCGCGTAACCTTCATCTTGTTCTTCTCCAACGACGACGAGCTTCCTCTCCACCTTCGCCGCGCCATGTATATACATTAATTTAATTATTAAACATATATATATATAGGGAGAGCTTCACGTGAGAAGCTAGCTTAGGGTGAAAAATGAGGAGTGTGGAGCATTGGATGAGCCGGATCGGACGATGGAGAGGCGACACGCTGGAGGCTGTTGACGGCGTTTTCATTAATGGCAATATTGTAATATCGTTGCACCGTTTCATTAATGGCATTCTTGTAATTGTTTGAAGGATGGGGTTGTTTTTTTTTGATAACGCGCCTTCCGTTCAGAGATCTTGTTCTTGTTATCTTCGCTCTCTGAATGGATTTCGCGATTCGCTCCCTTTGATTGTAATTCGGTGCTTCGATGTTTGATTTTGAAGAATCTCGCTCAATCGATTTGCTATTATTGTGTAAGTTTTCGCTTATCTGATGCATTGTTTCTACTATTTCGCACTTCGTATACTGTTATGATATTCTTCTCTTCGTTCTCGATTTAGGTGTTTGAAGGTCTTTGTTTTGTCGTAGATTTTGGTCTGTGAAGACTCATACCGCTGCGAAATTGCAATGGAAATTGGTTTGGCTATAGTTCTTTCATTTCTCGTTAGTTTTTATATGCTTTTGTTGATTATGTCAGTGTTCGGAGGTTGGATCTGTGTTCGTTGATGCGTTTGAAGTTGTTTGCTTTTGTGCTTTGCTTAGTCGTGTCTTATTGGTGTACAATGAGCATACGTATTTGAACTATTTCTGTTTTTCTTTTGAATTTGACGCATTGCATATTTTTCTTTTGAAGTTGTTTGAATCCTAACACGATTGAACAATATCTAGTTATAGTTGAACTATATATTAATATTGTTGCACAATTTACGTCACTAGACAATTAATTCTTGTTTTTGAACAATTCGTCTATACAGTTGAGCAATTTTAACAGATAAGTTGTTAAGTGACATGTCGTTAAGGTGATTGAAGTTTTACTATATTTTTATTACGCGTAATTTGTTTTTAGGTGGTAACGGTGTTTCAAGTGATAATGCTTCAAGCTCTATGGGATATAATGATGTTGATGTTGATGATGCCGTTGTACAGTACTCTCCTAATAACAGTACTGTATATTGGATCCCAAACTGTTCTGCTGAATCGAAGCCTTTTGTTGGCCAACAGTTTGGGTCTCTAGATGATGCGGTTTGTTTTTACAAAAGTTATGCTGACTCATGTGGCTTTGAGGTTCGTCACAGCACCATCCACAAGTCACGGGATGGTGAAGTATACACTATTGGAGATCCTAATGGTATGAATTTCAAGGTTAGATTTTCTGTACCAGATGAGGTTTCTACATGTACTTGTAAGTTGTTTGAAAGGATCGGGATTCCATGTCGTCATATGGTTCTGGTGTTTAAAGATAGATGTCTTGAACAGTTCCCAAGCAATGTTGTTCTAAACCGGTGGACAAAAAATGCAATCCTCAAACCTTCAATTGGTGTTAGTGGTGTTATATTTGATCAGTGTGCTGGTATGGTGGAAAGCAAGTTTGTCGTTAATGATATTTGGTCGGAGGTCCATTGTTGTATTGATTTGATTGGTGATGATTGTGCTAAGCTGAAAGAACTTCTATGTTTGATAAAGGAGCACAAATCTTGTTTGAGTAAGTGCTTGAGAAGAGATGTATCTGCTGCAGAAAGTAACGCTTCATCCAGCAAGTGTAAATCGAGCAAAGAAAAAGCTTTTGAGTCTTTTGTGGGTACAAGTGTGCCTACCAATATATCTGTCTTGCCTCCACAACAAGCAAAGAATAAGGGCAGTGGTCGTCGTATCAAGCCGAGTAGAGAGGTTGCTATATCAAAATCAAAAAAGGCGACGAGGAAGTGTGGTGTATGCAAGAAATATGTTGATCATAATAGCCGGACGTGTCCAGAGAAGTAATTTTAAGAGTTGAAACAAAAAACCTATAATTGTTGAACAGTTTACCGTTATTCTTGAACATTCTGTTATTTTTGTTGAACAGTTTTGTCTTTACCCTTGACCATTATATTATCATAGTTGAACAATATATTTTTCTGTGACACATTGTGATTACATACATATTAATATTGCTTGCTAGTTCGAGCATTATGTCCGGTCGGACGTGTCCAGAGAAGTAATTTTAGTAGTCGAAACAAAGAAACTAAATAGTTTGAACAGTTTACTATTATTCTTGAATATTCTGTTATTATTATTGAACAGTTTTGTCTTCATGCTTGATCATTCTGTTATTATAGTTGAACAATATGTTTTCCTATTGACACATTGTGATTACACACATTAATATTGTTTGCTAGTTCGAGCATTATGTTTGGTTGGACGTGTGGAGGAGTTACATGATTGAACAAAATATTGTCAAATTTGAACAAATGCATATTGAAGTTTAACTAATTTCAACGTTGAACAATATTTGATTATTTTTGAACAATAGTAATAATCGTTTGAACAATTATGCTTTAATGTAAATTGTTGATCGATGGTTACAGAAGATGAACCTGTCCAGCAAAGTACCCAAAAGTTATACCTGTTCAATAGACTAAATTGTTTAACAAACTTGTTCATCCATGACATAGGACCTAGTAAAACAAACTACCAGTGGTACACAATTAGACTTACTAAACATAGGACCTAGTAAAACAAACTACTAGTGGTACACAATTAGACTGTCACTAAACATCAAGGAACTGGGGTTTTCAATGCTTCTCCCATTACAGTTGCTCGGATCCCATTCAGTTCTGATCCAAGGATGGCTGCTAGGTATTTTGTTCGCAACGGTAACATGTTCTTCCTGCTTTCTTTCTTGAATCCACATTCCCACCCGCTGGAACCTTCACCGTTGTAAGCCTCCATATGGCGCATCAGATAGACACCGCAATCAAGCTTGTTCTTGCTATCACGCCATTTCATTTTCAAAAGTTCTAATGGCATTTCATCAATTGACTTTGCTACAGCTTCACTTCCCTTCAACCTCAAGTAGTCTGCATATACTTTCCTCAGCAATCCATTTTATCAAGTATAAAAAATGAACAAACCAGTTGAGGAGTTTGAACATAAGATCAATGAAATTGAACTATTAGATACACATATTTGAACAACAACATTATTTAGTTGAACAATATTAAATTTGAAGAACAAAGCAATCAACTTGGACATTATACTTTTATTTTTTGAACAATATAAACTTTGAAGAACAAAGCAATCAACTTGGACATTATACTTTTATTAGTTGAACAATATGCGTTGCTTACCATTCTTTCTGGCACCTCTCCATACTTGTCATCTACTTCATCCCCTATCGAGGAATTATCAATGATTTCAAGGTGCATTCTCTTTAGATTGAAACATAAGGCGTAGTAGTGACCGCTTGCACATATTGGGAAGAATACCTATATTACAAACAACCTTGTCAACAACCTTGTCAACTGGGAACAAAGTATTCTACATGTACTGAAATGAGGTTAGAATGGAGGAGATACCAATGTTGCACGGTCAAGTGTTGTGTGCAACGCCATGTCCTGAACATAATCGAGCATTTCTGTAAATCTCTTCAAGTTTATTTTATAGCCTTTTGTGTCTGGGGTCACCACAGAGAAAGCCTTGCATAGATAAAAGTGTCAGTATTTTTCAGTGAATAGTTTTCAAATCTAGAAGTTCGCTAATGTACTTACAGTTGTTGCCGGAGTTGCGAAAAATCTTAATGTGGATTTGCTGGACCTGTACTTCTCTCTCTCGTTCAGGATCACCGCCCAAGCATTTATCACATTTATTGAGACCAGTGATTCACATATGATACTCCTCATGTCAGATAAGTCTGCTATAATACTCTCATGTTGAAACATTATCTCCCTATGTTTATTAAAATGTTTTAGTAAATTTTTTTGTATAATATAAAACATTGAAACAGTAGAGTAAAAGAAGTTACCCTATATCTTTAGTAGTTACTGTGATGTATCTGACAATCTTTTTCTCTTCATCTGTGTGTTTCTGAGTGGGGTTGATGATGCTCGAAAGGTGAGAATGCATTGTCGCACCAACTTTGGCTTCTTCAGCCGTCTTCTTGGACTCTTGAGCTTCTTCATCAGCCTTCTTTGCCTTCTGAGCTTCTTCGTTCGCCTTCTTGTCCTTCTCAGCCTGTTCAGCCATCTTCCTTGCTTTTTCTGCTTCTGCAGCCTCCTTGGCTTTCTGAGCTTCCTCGTTTGCCTTCTTGGCCTTTTGAGCTTGTTCAGCCAACTTCTTGGCCTTTTGTGCTTGTTCAGCCTCCTTTTTGGCTTTTTTTGCTTCTGCAGCCTCCTTTGCCTTTTGTGCTTCTTCAGCCTCCTTGGCCTTTTCAGCTTCTTCAGTTGCCTTTTTGGATCGGTGTGCTTCTGCTGCTGCCTTATTGGCTTCCTGTACCGCATCTTCTACCGCCTTCTTTGTTTTTTCAACTTCCTCAACTATCTTCTTTGCCTTCTCTTGTTCTTCATCTTCTTTCTTTGCCTTTTCTGCAGCTGCCTTTTTCACCTTCTCAGCTTCCTTCTTCTTGTTCTCCTCCTTTCCTGCTGCCTTCTTTGCTTTTTATGCTTCTTGAAATGCCTTATTTGCTTCCTCCATTGCCTTCTTGTTATTTTCAGCTTCTGCAATTGCTTTCCTTGCATTTTCAGCTTCTTCAGCTGCTTTCTTTGCTTTCTCGGCTTCTTCAATTGCCTTTTGGGCTTTTTGTGCATTCCTGGTCTTTCCTATATAAATCCTCAGCTTTGGTACAGTTTTTCTCACTTCGTCAATGTGTTGTTGCTATTCTGGTTGACTATCAACTACCTTCACAGACTGTCAAAATGATATAAGTTTGAACAAAAACACTTTGAAACTGAACAAATATAATATTTACTTGAACAACTATTTGAAAGTATTGTATTATTCACCTGCCCTTCCATCGCTCTCACAGTATTGCCTTCTTCATTGCATGCCTCAGTAACTGTTGTCGTATCCACCTGTCAATTTTACATTTAAAAAATTGAATAACAACTACTTGAAGGTTATGAAAAACACTATAATTTCATATATGTGTTGTAGTTTACCTCCATGTTTGTTGTTTTATGTTGTGGTTCCTCACGAACCTCTCCTTCTGTCTCCATCTCGGTAATGCCTCCTTCATTTCCCTCAATGCTTGTTGTCTGGTGTTGTGGTCCCTCAGTAACCCCTCCTGCTTCTTCATCATCCACTCTCATAAGACCTTCTTGCTCTTCTTCTCCCTCTTGGAGAAATGTCATCAGATCACATTCTACATCCTCAACAATAGTGTTTTGTTGAACTTCTTGAGCCACACCTTCTCTGTTAGTCTGTATTTTTAAGAATAATTTTAGTAATTGATATATTTTAGTTTGTCTTTTTAAAAGGAAACTATTGAATGACATTCAAAAGGCTTCATGTTCACTTACCTGCTCTTGTCTCCACTGATCTCCAACACTTTTAGTGGGTGACTGATAGGTACGAGCTATCTCACCAACAGTCATGTCAAGGTCGATACTTCGGAGAAGGTCAAAGCTTGGTATGTCTTGGTTATGTACTTTATCTGCTACTGATGGTCTATTGAATTTGAATTTCCTTTGCACCCTAGCTTGTGTGTTGATGGCCAGTTCAACCTTGTTCATGCACTCAATTAGTTCTGGATGATTCCAGAACTGATCATCAGAGTTTGACCAGATATTGTCGAAATGTGTGGCCAGGTGCTCATTGTTTGAATTGTTGTCATCTTCACCTTTGCCGACAATCAGGTCAACCGCTGTATTGTGCACGCTTTTCATTGGTTCATCAGCTAGGTATGTCTTTGGTGTTGAAAAGGTCATGTCTGCCAACTCATTTAAAATAGTAGCTGTCTCCCTTGCCTTATTTGCCAGCTTCTGTATCATGTTTGTTACATTTTTTTTGCAAATATTAATAGTTTGAACTATGTGCTAAACAGATGAACAACTTCAATATGTTTTTGAACAAACATCACATATATTTGAACATTTTCAGTAAAATTGAAAGTATGGACTATCTCATATAAACATGGATGAATGACAAATCACTTACCTCGAAAAAGTCAGCTTTCAATAGACGCTTTGTTCCAATCCCTTGCGCCCGCTGACTGCTTCTTGAACCCTCAGCAAAAACTAGCTCTGATGTTGACGGAATTGTTTGTCTGACATCCACATACCCCAGCCCAAACCCTCCACTGTTCATCTCGTATAGCTCTCTTTTTGTAATCTCTTTCCTAATGCAATTCACAAATGTTGGGAAGGCTCGTGGTACAGTACGTCTCCCATTTACTACTCGGTCAACATAGAACAACTGTAATGAAAAAGAAGTGTTAAAGTTGAACAAATCAGATATAAAGTTAAACAAACATATAATTAGGATATGTTGCAGCAGTAAAGGTTCATTTGAAGAACCCCTGCTTGAAGTTGAACACATGTTTATTAAAGTTGAACAAATTGCCATTGAATTTGAACAAAGCTTCAAAAAACCCAGTAAAATAGTGTATAGTTAGATTTGAACAATAAATATTTAAAATTGAACAATTACTTACAGTAAGGAAGGGGAGCGATCCCTTGAACATTCCTTTAGGGTTTTTCTTCCAACTGTTTGTAGTTTTGACGAGGTTGTCCAGCAGGTAACCACAGAAATTCATGTCCTTGATTCTGTCAACATCTTCCAAGCTTCTCAACAGTGACAGATTCGCTGTGCCATTCGAGTTTCCCTCAACCAACAATGTGACAAACAACACAATAAACGTCCGTTTGAAAAATGGACCTCCTTTCCTGCACTTTTTCAGCATGCTGTAGACATGGCGTGGTAAGATGCGGTGTTCATCTTTCGTGAATCGTTTCACCCAATTGTCATGGACTTCATCAGCCTTTGTTCTCTTCTTGTTTGACTTTCTCCTTATTTCTATTTTCCCACTTCCTTTAGGCAATCCCATTGCAATCAGTACATCATCTTCTTCAATGTGCACTAGGGTTCCATCATCCATCTTCAGGCTGCACTTTTTAGCATCAAAACTCTCGACAAGCCAATAACCTAAAAATCTCGGTATTCCACTGAGGTTGAAGTTGAGAAGAGATCCCAAACCCATGTCCACCACATCCTTCTTTTGTTCACTACTCAATTTCTGAATAGCTTTGACAAACTTATTTGGGTTTGTTCGGTATTGAATGCATGAAAACCCTTTTTTGCCCCTTGTGTTGTTGTGTTTCACTTCATCCTCACTTGTAGTTTGTGGATGTTTGGATATTACCTTGACATGTTTTCTTTTAACTGGAAGATGTTCATGATCATCCCCCGAGTCCTCTTGTTCATCGTCCCCTATATATTGACTCTCTTCTGTATCATCAGAGCTTGATTCAGACTCATCGTTAGTTGTGTTATTTTCAACCAAATATTCAGATTCTGCTTGTTCTGTCTCGTCTGATTCAGACTCCTGTGGTTGTGCTTGCTGTTGTTGACTTAATTTTTGTTTCTTACTGTCTTCAGGGTCATCTTCTTTCGCAACTTGTTTTCTCTTCTTCTTTTCAACATATGCCGCAAGTGTGTCTGTGTCTGCATATAATATAAAACAAAATAATTAGTTTTTATGTTACACACTGTTTTGAAGTTTTAACAAATTAAACAGAGTAGACATATGCTTTCTGAACAAATATGGTTTCTGAATAAATAAACATTATATTTTATCAAAAGAAATATAATGTTTGAACAAACTAACATCAAATTTGAACAAATAAATATATTATTTGAACAAGAAATTTGAACAAACAAATGTAACATATTAGTGACACAACAGTTCAAACTCCAAAAATAATTCATATCTTACATTGTGTTTGTTCAAATATATTTCTTATCTTCTTATGCAGCGCCAGAGGCGCTGCATAAGAAGACAGGAAAATATAAAAAGATGAAATATGATCAAAGTATTTCCTTAATTCGTTACCATGTTTGGTTGAGGTTGTGTGAGTCCTCTTCTGTTGAATGCCCTTGTTATTCTTTTGTTTGCTTCTAATCTCTATTTGAGAGGTATAATCCTCTCCCACTATCATGGTTGCATCTCTAAACTCTATAATCTTTTGTAGGTCATTCACGATTGAAAGACGTTTTTCATGTTGATCTAGATTTGGAAGAAATCATTTTAATATTTTGTCCCATAACAAGTAATGTTCAAGTATACATAAAAAAACTGAACAACCAACACATGTCATTGACAATTTGTACTATCTACTGACAAGAACAGAATCACAATATTCTTGAACAAATAAAACATGAATTTGAACATTTTCTTGAAAACTGAAAGTTGGTAACTATTTGATAAAAGTATGAACTATAACACATTATCCTTGAACAACTATCACATATATTTGAACATTTTCTGGAAAATTAAAAGTTGGTGTTATGTGATAAGAACGGGAACATTATCAAATTCTTCTTGAACAAATAGCACATATTTTTGAACAAAATATTGTTTGCCCTATCTGATGAAAACTCGAATTTTACCTTTCAGCACTCTTCTTGCTAATGTCTTTGACCGGACCATTTTCGGTTCCTGATGTGGAAAGATAACATGAAGCAACCGTTAGTATTAAATACAACATATGTTAACTGCTGTTTTTAGTTTTAGCAACGAAAATAAAAGTTTTAAGCGTCGATCGTAGTTGAAAGTCGGTTAGGTTAAGATAAACATGCAGATTTTAACAACGAAAATACGCAGATTTTTAGGTTAAAACTCGTTACCTTTGGTATGGATTAGAATCTGCTTCAAATAGAAGAACCTTTTGTCTTCGTTTCGAGTAAAAACGAAGAGAAAGAGAGAGCGTGAGTTGTAGAGAGAGGGAGCGACCGAGTTGCAGAGAGAGAGAGAGAGAGAGAGAGAGAGAGAGAGAGAGAGAGAGAGAGAGTTGTAGAGCGATGGAGGGAGGAGAGAGAGAGAGAGTGAGAGCGCGCGGGCGGGCGAGGCAGAGAGAATACGAACGAAGCGTGCTGGAGACGGTTCGATTTTTTGTTTTTTTGTTGAATTTAAAAGCTTGACGGTGTTACTAACGGCGTTAAATGTATTATTTCATCCCTATCAGACGCGCGCCTCCCTAGCCATTGATTGCTTTGATCCGACGTTCCCCAACGCTCCTCATTTTTCACCGGAGCCTGACTCTATATATATACGTTAACATGAAATCCATCAGTATATATACTTACGCCAATTAGCTAGCTAGCCACATGGAATCGTATATTATGATCGATCATACTAATTATTTCCATATGATTAATTAGAGTCCGTTTCACGTGCGAAATATGCTTACCGTGCGAAATGCGAAGCAGTCGCGTTCATTCGAGTTCATAAATAGACACCACATGTTCATTTTCTGAGCGGTAATGTTCATTATCTGGGGGGTAATATTCAAGGGCACTGTACTGTTAAAAAAAGGGCGGGATAGTGAATAGTGACGCGGTGACATAACCATAAATATGACAATTTTTTTTTTCGGTCAACAATTTTATTTATTTTTTATTTATTTATTGTCTCTGATCGTTCTGGAATAGACAATTATTAACGTTCACATATAAGTACTATATGTTCATTGTATGTGCCGTATAAGTTCACATATAACATGATCATGTTCCAACACATGTCTTTGAACATTCAGTGCTTATTTGTGAACGTGAATGTACAAATAAATGAACATCTAGTGCTTATTCATGAACCTTCTATATAGGCTTTTGCAGAATGATCACGGGACGAAAATGAAAAAAAAAAGTTGTTGACAAAAAAAAAAAAAAAAAAAAAAACGTATGGCCGAGATTGCTTTGCATTTCGCACGGAAAACCTATTTCGTACGGGAACCCAAATCTGATTAATTATACTCAAAATATATATCAACTGAATTAGCTAGTTAAATGGAATCATATATGATGTAAGTTTATTCAAGGGGTGGAATTAGTTACCATGAAGTAGTAGTTTCACTATATTTTGGAGGAAATATTGTGCAGTTTATGCATATGCGCATGCCTAATCACTTGCAAGCATCTAAAGAAAAACAAACTGGTAATGGAAATGATAGAATGCAATCTGGTACAATAATCCTCAAGAGTAATTAAGTTGTTGTCGCACAAATAACACTCAGGTTCAATTCCTAGGATTCCAGTAGAAGTTATCACCTCTCAGTCTCAAACCCTACCTGACTACATATTAAAGTTATCGCCTTTCATTCTCAAACCCTAATAGAATCCATTTCGCATAGGCTAATATGGACATAAAGCATCTAGGAACGAATCAAATACTATTTTAATTCAGGCAAAGAAGTAATTCTAATTACATACACATGGTCGGGATCACTCCAACCTTAGAACTAGAAATTTAGCCAAGCATAATTGAAGACATATTTAATAGATTTAAATTATCCAACAACATATATGAATTATTCAATAAATACGAGAGATAAAAAAAACTTAATCTCAATGTAGAAAATAATTCAAGTTGACTAGACTAGAACAATAATACCAATTTCGAAAGTACTAGTGCCAAAATCCTCGTTAATTTCTTTCCTACTGTACGGCAGCCAAAAGCTTAAAGTAAAAAAACGGAAAACGAAGCTAAGCCTAACCTAAAAACTAAAACAAGAATAATTCCTAAAAAAGTCCAACTAAAACTATTATATTCAACTAAAACTATTATATTCAAGGCAAATTGAGGCCCATTACCCCCTTTTTACATTCAATTCTGATAAATGTACCACTAATATATTCATTTGTATAATGACCCCTAATCACCTCTTACTCCAGGTGCCTTCTCGATGTCTGCACTCGACACCCTCTCTTCTCAGACACTCTTCTCGACTCTCGTGCAACCTCTAGAGCTCCTCCTCTCTCTCGATCGACCATCGCCGGCTGCCACTCTCCGCCGAAGCGGTTCCGGCAAGCTCCTCCTTCCACGCATCTTCGTCCTTCAATCTCCTGCGAGCGTCTTCGTCCCTCCATTTCAGGCAAGTGTCTCCGTCCCTCCATTTCAGGCGAGCGTCTCCATCCCCCCGTCTCCGGCAAGAGTTTTCATCACTCTGTCTCCGTTAGCGTCTCCATCTAGCTTTTCAGCTGCAACTGGGCTCTGTACGTCGATGTATGGCGCAATCTTAGCCAGATCTCGAACTTTAAGATGTTCTCTCCTCACCGCCTCTAGCCAGATCTCGAACTTTAAGTGTTCGTGGGCATTCCTGGCCTGTATTTGGTGTGCCTGACGGCAATGTTGTGTGCTTGGGCTTCGTCTCTAGGTTCCGATTTCATAAATTTGGTAGCTTACTGGTAAACCCTAATTTTTCCTCAATTCAGTTCATCCATTGAGTAATAAAATTTCATATTAAATTAAGCTAGCTTACGGGCTCCCCCCTCACGTTTTTGTTCCAGCTCTAAGCTCCAATTTTGTCACCGCCTTACTTGCTCTTCACCTGATAACAATGGGAATAAGCTTGCAGAGATCATGGAATTTCTTCCCAGGTAAATCCAGGCAAGCTATTTCTTTTTGTAATGCAATTTTTTTGTGTATCTTGGTTTAAGAATTTTGAAACAAAGCAGAAAGATGTGTTTGTATGATATATGTTGTTGGTGGTGGTGGTGTTGCTCATATTGTGAGTTTGATATTCAGCTTCTAACTAGTTACTAAATCAGGGATACTGTGAGGTAATAATAGTGTCTGGCCTTTTTCTGTTATTTTCTTCATCGATTTGATGGCTTCTACCTAGTTACTAAATCATGGATACTGTGAGGTTGTAAAGGATGCATTTTCTGATATCATTGGCTTCTGAAATATTCTCTGGCCTGGTGCAAGGATTGCTAGGGGATCATATGACGCTTTCCTATGTCTAAAGACTTCCCACTGTGGCCCAAAGTGTGCTCTCCATTCTTCTTGCGTCGTGTAGTGCGCAAGATACTGCTTCTCTCTAACTAGGAGAGGGATGTTTGTATGCTATAAACCATTCTTGTCGTCCCTGCAACGCCATTGAGATCTTTTTAAATAGGTGCCTTCTGATGAGTTTTGTTTATCCAATGTGCAGTTTGATCAGCATATGGTATGGTTTCAGGTTGCATTTGAAGATGGCACTACCTCATCTTATGCTTTAGCTAGATGATTCTTGTGAGTTATGATCCTCTCTAGTTATATAGTAACTGAAGATACACCACCATTTATGGTATTTAGTTTTTTTTTTCAGTAGACACTACTTGCTAATCGATCTTACTTTGTTAGACTGTTAGGTTACTGTGTTGAGGGGGCTTACATGTATCCAATTCTCACCACTTTGTGAATGAGAGAGATTTCTTTGGCACTCGTAGCTTCACACATTCAGCTCTAATTGTCTTACATGATGCTTGTTTATGAGTATGTTGACAATGGTAATCTGGATCAGTGGATTCATGGTAATGTTGAAGAAGTCAGTCCTCTTACTTGGGATATCCGCATGAACATCATTTTGGGGACGACAAAAGGGTAATGCTGATTCTTCATATTTGATAGTAATTATAGTCCTGATATGAACAAAATGATTACATTTGATTATTATTTTCTTTTTTTAAGATTGGCCAACCTGCATGAAGGGCTTGAACCCGAAGTTGTTCATAGAGACATCAAGTCTAGTAATATACTCATTGATCGCCAACCAACGCATCACCGACTAGTCTCGGTGACGCTTCGAATGCACCACCGACTAGTCTCGGTGACGCTTCGAACGCGCCACCGAACTAGCCTCGGTGACGCTTCGAACACGCCACCGAACTAGCTTCGGTGATGCTTCGAACGTGCCACTGACTAGCCTTGGTAACACTTTGAAAGCGCCACCAACTAGCCTCGATGACACTTTCAAAGTGTCACCACTTACTATCTGTGATGACACTTTGAAAGCACTATCGACTAGCCTCGGTGACACTTTGAAAGGCTAGTAAGTGTCACCACTTACTAGCCTTAATGACACTTTAAAAGCGTCACCGACTAGTCTCGGTAACACTTTAAAAGTGCCACCAACTAGTCTCAGTAACACTTTGAAAGTGTCACCTAATTTCGGTGACACTTTGCAAGTGTCACCAGTTACTAGCCTTGATGACACTTTGAAAGTGTCATTAATTATTAATTTTGATGACACTTTAAAAACGCCACTAATTACTTGTCTTGATGACACTTTGAACATGTACTAACTAGTGGAGATGACACTTCGTAAATGTCCCCAACTATGTAAATGTCACCAACTAGTGGTGGTGACATTTCAACGATAATTGTCATCAAAACGAGATTTGTATTGTCATCAACTAGTTGTGATGACAGTTCGTGACATTAACTAGTTGCGATGACGATATGTGTCATCAACTAGTTGCGACATCGTGTGTATTTGATGACAGATTGTGTTTTGATGACAATATGTGTCATCAACTAATTGCGATATAGTTTGTATTTAATGACATTTTGTGTTTTGATGACAGTATGTGTCATTAACTAGTTGCGATGCAGTTTGTGTTTTGATGACAGTTTGTGTTTTGATGACAGTTTGTGTTTTGATGACAGCTTGTGTTTTTGATGACAATTTGTATTTTGATGACAATGTGTCATCAACTAGTTGCGATACAGTTTGTGTTTTTATGACAGTATGTGTCATTAACTAGTTGTGATGTAATCTGTATTTGATGACAGTTTGTGTTTTTTATGATAGTTTGTGTTTTGATAACAGTTTGTGTTTTTGATGACAATTTGTATTTTGATGACAGTTTGTGTTTTTGATGACAGTTTATAATTTGATGACAACTTGTGTTTTGATGAAAGTTTGTGTTTTTGATGATAATTTGTATTTTGATGACAGTTTGTGTTTTGATGACAGTTTGTGTTTTGATGATAGTTTGTGTTTTGGTGACAGTTTGTGTTATTTATGACAGTTTGTGTTTTGATAACAGTTTATATTTTGATGACAGTAACTGTCATCAAGATGATGACGTCATCAAAAATATTTTTTGGCGGGAAAAATTTCATTGGTTGACCGTCGGTCAACGCCGATCAATGGCCGTTGACTGGTAAAATGTATTAATTTGTTTGACTTATGGTGATGTCATCATTATGTAATGATGACATCACCATGGGTCATGGATTTGGATGAAGTTTATTTGGGGTATTTGTCAAATTTTACTATACTAAAAGGGTCATTTAACCCGAAGATCGTATATTCAAAACCAAATAAAATCATAACAAGTCTCTGCCTCCTCATTAATCAAAGAAGCGGCTACCCACTTCTCCTGCCCGCAATGAATGATCTCACGTGATCATTTAGAGGCCCAATAGCTATCCTTGGCCCAATTAGCAACATGAGCCCACACATCTCTCAGCTGCCTCTTCTCTAAGATTTTAGCCTTTTAATTGCATCTAAAATACCTGAAATAATAAAAATACGAGTGTAAACTCCGAATATAAAATAATGCAAAACTAATTATAAAATATATGAAATATGTATGAAAATAACCTAATTTAATATACGATTAGACTCCTAAAATATGTATAAAATAAATGCTATCAGAGATCTAATATCATTAAGAAATAATCCCCAATGAGAGTAAATATACATGTTAGAATGGAAATAGTGATCCAACAAAGAAGCGTTCGTTTCCACAACGACATTCCAAAAAAACCTCTCCTTTGCGCCTCTCTTAGCCCCATCTTGACAACCTCCAACTCAGACGTTAGCGAAGGCCATGGACCTTGTAGTCTACACTCCTTAGCGCCAACAATGAAACCAACATGGTCCCTATACTCCGCCCCTAGACCTACTCCATGGTCATGAAAATGTGCAACATCTTTGTTAATTTAAATGCACCCAAGCGGCAAAGGGGACCACGACGCGCCACCAACAACCCTTTAAAACTCCAGCGAGGCACCAACAACATCCATGACAATGTCATAATCGAGCACATACTTGCGGAAACCCTCCCTAATGATAGATACACATGGTGGCACTTGAAACAAAGCAATATTCCTACATGTCCAAACAATCCATGAACACACAATAAACTCCTTACTCGTGCCAATGCCACAGCTAGACAACAATTCAACAACTATCATTGGGCTTAGTCAAACTCGACCACTCCATCACGTCCCAAACCAACGCCCCAAGCCACACCTCCTTGGCATGGGAGCATTGGAAGATAACATGAAAAATCGATTCAACGGCCTCGGAGCACCGGTCACAACATGGAAAGTCTACCACATGTCGTCGAAAGAGATTTTGTTTGACACTAAGGGCTCCATTACAATGTTTGCAAGAAAAAAGGCAAACCTTAGGAGGCAATCAAATCCGAGAGAGGACTCCCGACATATCCTCATTGGCTTGAGTCAGCCGGTGTTGCCAATTCTCAATATGATTACACCTTCCAAGCCAATAAGCACTTCTCACCGCAAACACTCCCGTATTATTAGGCCACCATGTCCAGCAATCAGTCGACCTCCTCTTGCTGAGTCGAATAGCCATACACCGTACCGCATCAGTCGGGCAAAGGATGGAAGACACAAGTGCACTATCCCAAGAAGATCCATCCTTCACTAGTAGGTCAGAAACTCTAAGGAACAAGTCAAGATCATTAATGTGATCCACATAGGGCTTGAGCAGACGTTTCCCTTCCCTATTTGGAAGCCAAGTATCCAACCAAACTCTATGGAGTCACCATTACCAACCCGACACCCCAAACCCTCCAGAAGTAGAGATTTTGCTCCTCACAAACTTCGCCACATAAAACTGGGTTGCCACCCCAAACATGCCTCCAAACACAAGTCATGCTTGAAATATCGGGATTTGAGAACACAAACCACCAAAGAATCAGAGCCATGTAGAAGACGCAATCCTTGCTTAGCAAGTAATGCTTGGTTGAAGACTTGGAGGTCATGAAAGCCCATACCACCCAATTTCTTGGGTAACCAGAATTTTTCCCAAGAACACCAATGTATGTGCCTCCTACCATTTGACGCCTCCACTAGAATCGGGCCATCATAGCATGTATCTCATCAATAAGACCATCAGGCAACCAAAAAATGCTCATCATGTATGTAGGAATACTCTGAACATCCAACTTGAGTGTTTCCCTGCTTGTGATAACATTCTTTCCTTCCAGGCTTGGAGCTTAGCTTGGATCCGATCTTTAATGCTCACGAAAACAATTTTCTTTTATCAGCCAAAAACATAGGAAGGCCAAGATACTTTTGATGTTGATCCACCAAACGCACCTCTAATCTCATAGCCAACTCAGCTTGAACAGATTCAACTACATTCTTACTGAAGGAAACCTCAGTTTTATCAAATTTAATCTTCTGCCCATATGCTCCTTCATAGACCTTGATCACCTCAATGATTAATGAGAATTCCTTGAGGTTAGCCCTAGCAAAGAGTAAGCTATCATCTACAAAGAACAGATGGGAGAGAACGTGAGAAGTTCGAAAAATTTGCACCCCATGGAGGCGACCATCGACAACCTCCCTACTTAATAATCTTGAGAACACATCCGCACACATTATGAACAAATATGGAGATATAGGATCATGTTGTCGAATACCGCGAGATGGAAGAACACAACCTCTATGTTGCACATTGATGTTGAAAGAAAAAGAAGTACTAGTGACACAATCCATAACTCTTTCAACCCATAGACGGTGAAAACCAAGACGTTGCATCACCACTCGCAAAAACTGCCACTCAATCCTATCATAAGCGTTAGCCATATCAAGCTTCAGGGCCATTTCACCACGACCCCCAAGTCTCTTGTTTTTCATATGATAGAACGTCTCTAGAGCCACTAAAGCATTATCAGTAATGAGCCAACTCGCAATAAAAGTACTTTGCTCCGTAGAAATTATACTTGGCATTAAAATCTTCAACCGGTTAGCCATCACCTTCGAGATGATCTTATAAAGAACGTTGTAAAGGCTAATAGGCTGGAAATCGGACATGGTCGTGGGCTACTAAGTCTTTGGTACGAACTTGACAACATTTTTGTTCACTTCCTGAATTCCAACATACCCACTTCACCAAGGCTGATTGAATTCCAACATCCTCAATCAGCCTTGCATTCATGTCATCGGTCACCATAGTCGAAATGGCGTCCAAAGCTCTATCAATTTCCAGAGTAGGTGACGTAGAGAAGAGAGTCGAATAGAAATCCACCACAACCTTCTCAATATCCTCCTCCTTTTCACGCCAAATACCATTCGAGTCAAGGAGCTTGGTGATTACATTCTTCTTTCGTCGTTGATTTGCCTTACGGTGAAAGAAAGCCTTTTTTTATCACCATCCCTCATATCAAGTGCTCTAGCCCGAATATGCCAGTATGACTCCTCCTCCCGATGAAGAGAATCAAGCTCAAAAATAATTTCAGCACCCCTTGAAGTAACATCACCCAGTGGCGGCAACTTCTGAACCTTATCCAAATTCTATTCTAACAGCTTGATACGCTCCTTGCGCTGGTAAGCAATGCGTTTCCCCCAACTCGTCATCTTTGGAGGACCATCCAAAGTTGGTTCGTAGTATCAAGCCCATCACTACCTTCCCATGTCTGTCTAACAACATCATTGTAACCTTCTTTGTCCAACCACCACGTCTCAAAATGAGGGCCTTTGCGAGATATATAATGCCATCGAAGAGGATCCGAATCCAATAAGATTAAAGAGTGATATGAGAAGTATTTGAGAAAGTGAAGCACCACACAAGACCTATAGCGATCACACCATCGATCAAACGCCAAACACAGATCCACGCGCTCCCTCAACATAGTTCCCACACGCTGACCTCGCTCCCATGTAAACTTGTCACCAGACCACCCCAAATCTCTTAATTTGCAATCATCAATAACAGCTTGAAATACATTAATATAAGTCTGATGGTGAGGTACACCTCCCTCCTTCTCACTATGGAATAAAATCTCATTGAAATTGCAGAAAAACAAGATTGGGCTAGCATAAGAAGCCCCCACCTGACGCATCAGATCCCAAGTACGGTTCTTGTTTTCCCATTTGTGCCACCCATAAATTCCCATCATAGCCCACTTACCCAGAGCTGAACAAATCTCCACCATTATGTGACGATAAAAAAAAGGATACAAGTGAGATATCCAAATCCTTCCACCATAGCCCTAAACCTGCAGATCTTCCCTAACTATCAACACAAATTCCTGACTGAAAACCACATTTATGTGTCACTTTCTCCGTCTCTCGCTTCGGTAACATTGTGTCCATAAAAAAGACTATGTTAGGGCAAACTCTCCAGGACCAATCCTGAAGACCTTAAACTGTTCGGGAGTTGCCTAACCCACGACAGTTCCAAATTATGATTTTCATTATTTCTCACGGGGTGGGAGAGCTCCCACCGCCGCTACTTGATGCTTAGACGAGACATCTTTCTTCCCTTTCTTAGACATTACCAACATATCCTCGACATCGTCACAACTCGATGACCTAACATCATAAAGCCCACGCTTCCCTGACCCTCCACTAGAGCTCACATGATCCACATGTAGAACATATGGCCTATCATCACTCTTCTTAAGTGTTGAACAAAAATGTGCATAATTGAAAACATATTTTATTTGAGTTTATAAATTTATGTTTGACCTGTTCTTCTTATCCTTTTGATTAAAAGTTATACAAGCACTAGAAATTGAACGATTTTAGTGATTTAGGTTGCACTCGAATTTTAACGGGTTGCCTATGAATCTCTTGGAAGGATATCAAACCTAACGTATTTCAGAGTGTTTTATTTTACGTACATCAAAGGAACGAGTCTAAACTCACCTTCTAGGAAGGGTTGCCTAGACACGATCTAACTATCATTTATACGTCGTGAATAAGATCAAACACACCTGTAGGATCGAGATTGTTAGACAAATAACTAAGGAACTAAGAATAGCAATTCTCAGTTCCCTTCGCAGCGGAATTTAAACAATCAAGCACAAATGAACAAGTTCCTTATAGTGGAAACCTTTGATTGCCAACTAGCAATCCAGGATAAAAACCACTACCTTTCCTTTGAAAGTATTTCAAGGTCTACTTCTTGATTTCTTATCTCTTTTTGGTTACAACTTATCCTAGGAACAAACACACAGTTTCTTTACCTTACACACAGTTAGGTAATCCTAGATAACTTAACACAATCAATAATCAATCCAAGAAACAGATCTTAGCACCTAGGAACTATCTCACTTACAGTCACAGGAACTTAGCACTCAGCTCTTCGATTCCTTGACTGGTTCCTCTTGATCTCGGTTTGCTTTGATGAGCTTGTTTGAAGATTCACACTTTGATGTTTGCTATTGTGTGTGATTCGTATTTCAGTGCATGAAGATAACCTTTGAGTTAGTCTTCCTTTTATAGTGGAATCTTCGCAGCTTGATCTTCTCTTGGTTCCCACAGATCGAGCTTGCCCTAGGATGTACGGTTGTCCTTGATCCACGCTGTCTTTGACATATACAAACAACCTAGGCAGGTCAGAATCCTTCTAGGTTAGTCAACTACTTCAGCCAAGTCGTTCTCCAGCTTCCTTCTTCCATGGTTTGACAATCTAGGCACTTTGAAACTGTCTTCTGGACAGCGACATGTTCCATGAATAGTCGCTTTCACCTTTCTCTGTCCGAGGTTATGTGTTCTAGGCATCTTGTTGTTTTGCTCTGGACAATGGCAGACTTTGGAAGCTTTGCACAAGTCGTTTTCAACTTTCTCTTGTCCGAGGTTGGTGTTCCCAGATTTCTCGGGAAGCGCAACATCACATGTTGCATTTCTGGGCACACCTGGGTTCCTTCCTTTGGCTTGCTGCTTGGTTCTCTTGTCCTGTTTGGCTTCCATGCTTTCGGTAATTGTCCTGTGGTTCCTTAACACACATCTTTGAGATAAAACATTAGTATCAAAATATTTGTCATCTTCAAAAGTAGAGAAACTGAGGAAAGGAACTCGCAGGGGAACTAAGGTTCCAGAGTTCCATTTCCTAACAATTTCCCCCTTTTTGATGATGACAAATACAAGGAACCTGTCAACATAATAGGACTTTGAATTTCATGAAACCAGTTGAATTTAAGGGATTTACAACGTTGTAAAATAATGAGAGAACATTCAATGGTTGTAAATTCCCCCTAAGCAGATGAACGAGTTTATTCGAATTCCCCCTTAGAAGTAGAACGAGTTCAGAGTTCCTATTGGCCCAGTAGTTTCCAAAGTTCAAGGTTCCTATCCTTCTCCCCCCTTTGGACATCATCGAAAAGATCAGTTGACATGTTAAGAACAGAATATCAAAGGAAATAAACAATTGCGTCAAACCCATAACATAAACCATAATAGAAATTTGAGGCAAAGACAAATCATTCATAGAGACATAGCCAAAAGTAGTCATTAAACTTAATAAACTCTTAACATTGTTCAGAGGAAGACAAACCACGAAGCATCACAAAACAACCTACAAAGAACAATATAAGCAAACCTTTAAAGAGGACAACAAAAGGATAGAAGAGGGTAGTAGGATCCTAGGGAAGCTACTAGCACACTGTGAGGTTACAGCACTGGGAACCAGGAGAAGCGTTCCTATGGCAGAGCAGTGGCCTCCTCTTCGTCAGCCTTGTTGTCGTCAGTTCCTTCATTTTGGCCCGTGGCCTGATTTGCGCCGGTTGCATCTTCCCATGTTTTCTGTAGTACCTCCACCAGACTTGAGACTGCATTGCTCATCTTTCCCAACTCATTTACTTGATCAAGGAGAGCGACCGTGAGGACAGTCGAGCCTCCCGTGATGGACTTTTCAATACGATCCAGAGCAGAGAGGATCGCAGAGGAGTCTTGAGAGGGGTTGAGCGATGGTAGGGAACTTGAAGGGGCCTGGGAACTAGCCTTGGCTTTGGGCGGTTCTTCTTGAGGGTCAGAGAGAGGGACTTGGGGATCTTTTGTCTTGAGTTTCCGGACAGTGGTCATGGTGAGAAGCTTGATGTAGACAGTTTCAGGCAAATCATCTGGGTACTGGTGAAGCAGGGAGAGAAGATTTTTGATGAGATGGGGAAAGGGCAGGGCATGAGATTCATGGGACTTGCAGAACTGCATGTGAGCCAACACTATGCGGGGGAGATCAATTGGTGCACCATATAACACTTTATCCATGAGGATAGCATCCGTGATGAGAACTGTATTCCGGTGCTCTTGCCTGGGAACTAGGTTTCAGATGATCCAGAAATGCAGAAGCTTGTTGGCGATGGAGAGATCCTTAGTTTGCAGGGTTGAGGGGTAGTCGCCGTCGTAGAGTTTCCTCACCACTTCACCCTTGGGCTTGTAACCCTTTCCTTTGGGCCACGTCTTTTTCTAATGCAGTATGTCAAACCCAGATCTGGACTCGATCCCAAGAGCAGACGCGATGAGGTTGGGGGACAGGGGATACATGGTTCCCTTCCACTGGAATATGGCGTCGTTGCAGGGAGAGTTATCTTTGGCGGGCACAAAGGTGAGAGACTGATAGAACAGACGGACTACTTCATCAGAGGCAGAGAAGGGCTCGACCAAGAGCTCATCCCATCCTTGGTATTGTAGCAGAGAATGAAACTCACTGAGGGCTTCGCTGAACAGTTCCTCATCTTCTTCTTCGAGAGTTTGGGTCCAGAATTCCTTGCCGATGATGAGTGGCTTAAGAATCTTCCTCTTGGAGAAGGAGGAGGAGACTTGCCCGAGCGAGGAAGAGGAGAGGGTGAGGGATTTGGTTCTTTTTGAGGGTTTCTGCTCTTTGGATGGAGGGTCATAGGGAACCAAAGCTTGGGAACTTCTCTTTCGTTGTTTCAGCCTTGTGGCAACAGAGGAACCAGGTTTGGAGATGGGTTTAGACTTGAGGCTAGCAGGTGAGGGCTCTGGGCTGAGGATCTCCTGGGTGGTCTTATCTGGGGAGGAGTCATGGGATCCTCCTTCCGAGACAGATTTTGTAGCCGATGCCGATGCAGGAGTGATTTACTTCACTTTCTCCTTAGCTTTTGCCTTAGTTTTCTCCTCAATTTTCTTCTCAGGTTGGGGATTTTGAGAGGTGGTGTCAATAATGGGCTGGGTAGATGAGGCGGCCTTCTTTTCTCTGAAGGCCTTGAGAAGGGCAGCTTCTTCTTCGTCTTGGATCAAGTTAGGGTTAGGGTTCTTGTCAGCCATTTTTGAGGAGCTAGGTTTTGTGTTTTTGAGAGAGAGATAGAAAATCAGAGGAAATGGAGAAGGCAAGTCTGGTGTAATGCTTCGATCAACAGGACCCCCTTTTTAAAAACCTGATGAGAGCTGAAGGGACCGTTGGGAAGGATCTGGCCGTTGAGGAGATTATGGAAGATCTGGAGCATTGAAGGCGGTTGCAGCTTTTCCGAACGGTCAAGAGCAATTAAAAAATTTACCCATTCAGAGAGGGAGGCTCTGTACTGACGAGACGTGACTGTTTTCTGCAGATTTGCCATAAATATCGTCTTGGGAGGTGCCGAACTAGCCGTTGGAAGAGCATTTCATCCTGGTTCCTTTCTGGCGATATATTCAGTGTGCTAGAGGGATATTTGGAAACTCTGATGTGGGTTTAAAACATGAAACCGAGAAGTACGTTCCCATACAAGGAATTAGGTAGGCCATTTATCGCATTGCACAATAATTCCCAGAGAGGGTTTAAGAGATGGATCATAGGGAATTAAATTGAGCAACGAGGCAAGGAGGGTCATAGTACACAATCATCATTTCGGCTTATATTGTTGGGTTAGAATATGATCAGATTGTGACTTTTGGGCCAACAAAGAAACTTGAACAATGAAAGAGTTGAAAGAGCAATGAGGACCAAAGGATACGAACTATAAAAACTTATCCAAACCTTTTTAAGAAACCATTATGGAAAAGAAGGTTTGTAGCAAAAGATATAACACAAATATATCAAGACTCAACAAGTGAAAGATCTTAAACTAGTCAATCAGGGAACTGGAAAAGGGCCTTTAAACTAAGGTCACTGCTAGGTTATAAGAATCATTCCTAGTTCCAATCTAAGGTTCTCGAAGGGAACTCTATTCAAGGCTTTGGTGAATATATCTGCAACCTGATCTTCAGTTCTACAAAATTTCATAATGATGTTTCCCTTCTCAACATGATCTCTAAGAAAATGATGTCTTATGTCTATATGCTTGGTCCTAGTATGATGCACATGATTCTTAGAAATGTTTATAGCACTGGTGTTATCACAAAGAATGGTGAGGGGACCATACGACATACCAAAATCTGCGAGTTATTGCTTTAGCCAGAGAAGTTGGGAACATCAAGAGGCAGCAGCGATGTACTCGGATTCTGTGGTGGAGAGAGAGAGAGACTGAGACTTGTTTCTTTGAGCCCCATGACACAAGGCAAGGGCCTAGGAACTGTGCCATTCCAGAGGTGCTCTTCCTATCCACCAAGTATCCAGCATAATCAGCATCAGTGAAACCCATCAGCTCAAAGGGACATTCTTTGGGGTACCAAATGCAGAGTGAATCAGTTCCCTTAAGATATCGGAGTATTCTCTTCACAGCAGCCAAGTGGGTTTCTCTTGGACAAGATTGGAACCTGGCACACAATCCAACAGCAAAAATAATGTCTGGGCGACTAGCGGTTAGATACATGAGTGAGCCTATCATACCTCTATAGAGTTTCTCTTCCACTGGAGGACTTGAGTGGTCCTTGTCCAAGTGAGCAATGGTGGAAATAGGAGTGGAGAGAGGTTTGCATGAATCCATTTTGAACTTTTTTAGTAGTTCCCTGACATACTTCTATTGGTGAATTTGTATGCCATCTTTCTTTTGGGTGATTTGCAATCCGAGGAAGAAGGTGAGTTCTCCAATTAGGCTCATTTCAAATTCACTGCTCATCAAGTCTTTGAACTTGTCTACAAGGGACAGGTTAGTGGAACCAAAGATGATATCATCGACATAAATTTGAACCACTAAAATGTTACCTTCTTCTTCTAGGATGAAGAGAGTCTTATCAATGACTCCACGCCTGTAGCCATTTGAGAGTAGGAACTGGGCAAGACGATCATACCAAGCTCTGGGAGCTTGCTTGAGACCATACAATACTTTGTCTAGAAAGTAGACATGGTCGGGATGATCATCATCTTCAAAGCCAGGTGGTTGCTTGACATAGACTTCCTCTTGAAGGATTCCATTGAGGAAGGCAGTCTTTACATCCATTTGGAACAGTTTGAACCCTTTGTGTGATGCAAAAGCAATCAACAATCTTATTGCTTCAATCCTTGCCACTGGAGCATAGGTTTCATCATAGTCGATGCCTTCTTGTTGATTGTATCCTTGAGCAATAAGCCTTGCTTTGTTCCTTATTACAGCTCCTGTATCATCTAGCTTGTTTTTGAAAACCCATCTAGTTCCTATGATATGTTTGTCCTTGGGGCGGGGAACTAGATGCCATACTTTGCTCCTTTCAAACTGATGAAGCTCTTCTTGCATAGCTTGGATCCAGTCTGCATCCTTCAGTGCCTCACCTATGTTCTTTGTTTCCACAATAGACAGAAAGACATTGAAGGCAAAGAAGGTTAGATGTTCGAACCTGGCTGGAGGCTTGATGGTTCTTCTTTCTCTGTTGGGAGCTAGAGCATTTGATGTGGAGACATTTTGAGTTGAGTATTCAGCTTCAACTTCCTGGTTGGGATCACCTTCTCCATTGAAGATCATGTGAGAGGATGAATCGTTGATGTCTCCACAGATATTGTCGTCATGTTCATGGTTCCTAGAAATGGATTGTTGTTCATTATCAATGAGAACTGGTGGAGGAGCCAGTGGGGGATTCTGTGCAGCATGGAAGGAACTGGGTGGAGTGACATCTTCATCTGGATCTTCTTGAGGTGACTTGGGAAACGGATCTTCAAAGGGAGTGGTAGTGTTCTACACAATTCTTCAAAGTGATTTTTCATTAAAAATAACATGAACACTTTCTTCTACCTTTTTAGTCCTTTTGTTGAAGACTTTGTATGCCTTGTTGCCTGAGGCATATCCAATGAAGATTCCTTCATCACTTCTTGGGTCGAATTTGCCAAGATTGTCCTTCCCATTGTTGTGCACAAAGCACTTGCATCCGAACACCCTCAGATGTGAGATGTTGGGAACTCTTCCTCTAAGGAGTTCATAGGGTGTTTTCTCTGTTATTGGGCGAAGCATGGCTCGATTGATGATGTAGCAAGCTGTGTTGATTGCCTCAGCCCAGAATGATTGAGGGAGTCCACTTGAGATGAGCATAGTTCGAGCCATGTCTTCTAAAGTTTTGTTCTTCATTTCTACTACTCCATTCTGTTGAGGAGTGTATGGTGCAAAGAAGTTGTGATCAATACCATGCTCACTGCAAAAGGTTAGAAATTCTCCATTTTCGAATTTGGTACCATGGTCAGACCGAATAGAATTGAGTGAGCAATCGAGAGATTTTTCTAACAAAGGAACCAAATCTTTAAAGCGGTCAATGACTTCACTCTTAGATTTTATGAAGATAGTCCAAGTGAAGCGAGAGAAATCATCGACAAGAACAAAGATATACCTGTTTTCTCCTAGGCTTTGAACTCTCATGGGTCCACAGAGATCCATGTGGATGAGTTCAAGGGGCCTTGAGGAACTTACCATGTTTTTGGACTTGAAGGAACTCCTTGCTTGTTTCCCTTTAACGCAATCTGAGCATGGTTCCGAAGATATACTACTTATCTTTGGAAGGCCTCGGACTAGTTCCTTTGAGTGCAGCTTGTGGATTAGTTTGGTGCTAGCATGACCAAGGCGTTGATGCCACAGTTCTGTTTGATCATTCACGGTTGAAAGGCAGAGTTTCTCCTTGGGAGCATATGATGGGTCAACAACGTACACATTGTTGAATCTTTTGCCTTTTAAGATGATTTGTCCCGAGGGGTCTAGGACAGTACATTCACTTGACTTGAATCTAACTTCATTGTCTCCTTGATCACACAGCTGTGACACACTAATTAGATCAAAGTCAAGATTATCAACAAGGTGAACTTTATTTACCTTAATGTGGTCATTTAGATTCACAGTTTCCTATTCCATAAATTTTCCCTTTGCTTTTGTCTCCAAAGGAGATGTTTCCTCCTTGGATGGGTTGAAGAGAGGTCATTTGATTTCTTCTTCCGGTCATATGGCATGAGCAACCACTGTCAATGTACCATAGTCGAGGTTGCCTCTCTTCTTTCTGCACACAAGGGAACTAAGACTTTTGAACCCAGCGAAGCTTGGCTTTACTAGGGGGATTAACATTGTGAGTCTGTGAATGACCAGGGAACTGGTTCCTTTCGTGGTAATAAGCTCTTTTCTCATTTTCAAAGTTCCTTTTCTTAGGACAATCAGTGTTGTAATGACCATTTTTACCACAGTAATAGCATAAGCGATTGTAAACAACATGTCTATACTTTCCTTTTCCTGGCCTAAAAGGTTTTTCAGTTTTTCTTTTGTTAAAATCAACATTATTTCTAACCTTACTATGAGCCATATCAACATACCTTTTGTGAGCAAAGGAATTAGTGAACCATTGGTCTTCAGGAACCATCTTTTCTTTTTCCTTAGGTTCCCTCTTAGGACTTTGAGAGCTTTCATTAAGACGTTTGGCAACCTCAGCCTTGTTCTCAAGAACCATGATCTTCTCTGATAGGAATTGATTCCTATCACGAGAAGTGGCAAGAGCAGTACTGAGGTTCTCATTCATCTCAACAAGTTCTCGCCTAGCTTTTTCATTTTCAGCATCATTGTTCCCTTTGTTATTGACATATCCTATTCCATGACGTTGTCTCACAAAAACAGTTTGATTTATCATTTTTTCATTTATGGAGTCAGTGAGAATGTCTAACCTATCAATTATAGATTGAAACATGTCATTTCCAGGTAGGTTATCATGCAAGGGAACTTTGACAGAATCTATGCTAGTTTCATCACAAGATTTGCAGATTTTAAGGTGACTAGCATGCACATTTCTAATATCAATGAGTTTGGAATGGGTTTCAGCTAGATCTTTCTCAGTTTCATCAAGTTTCTTACTCCAAACAGAATTCTCAACAGTCAAGCAAGCAATTTCATCTTCACAATCATCAAGTTTTTGTTGAAGGGAACTGATTTCCTTTCCTAGTTTCTTTATGATCTTAAGAAGTTGTTTCTTATCACAATCAACTAGAGTTTTTAGGAAATCGTCAGAAGTTACCTTAATGTCTTCTGAGTCGCTTGAATCTCCTTTTTCCATGAGACATCTTCCTCCAGAGAAACCACTCAGATCCAGTTCCTCATCTGAGTCTTCTCCCCATGAGGCTACGAGAGCCTTCTTTTTCTGAGGTCTTTCATCTTCCTTGGAATCTTCCTTGTTAGGACAGTTCTTAGCATAGTGTACCTTTTCTTTACACTCGTAACAGGAGACTTCCTTGAGATCTCTTCTTGGTCCATTGTGGGAGGAACTACCCTTTTGGAACCTTCCATTCACAAAGAATTTTTTGATGTTCTTTGTGAAGAGGGTTGTTAGTTCGTCATCCTCTTCTTCTAGGTCTGAGTTCTCTTGCTCTATTTCAAGCCATGAGAAGGCTTTGGAGATCTTAAGAGCAATTCCTTTCTCCAGTTTCTTGTCGGTATTGGCTTTTGTATGCTCTCCTTCTTCAACCTCCAGTTTCCCTATGACTTGAGTCAAGGGAAGAGATTGGATGCCTGGAGTGTTCTTCATGATTTCCTTGAGAAGGGTGAATTTGGAGTTGAGTCCATTGATGACCACCAAGGACTTGGAAACTTCATCAAGGTCGACTTCCGCCGCTGTTAGCTTTCCAACCAGTCTGTTGAAGTGGGAGTAATACTCTGAGATGGTCTCAGTTTCCATCATTTTGAAGGTGTGGTATTCTACTTCCAAAGCAAATTTTCTGCTTTGCTTTAGTTCGTCACTTCCTTCATGCATATCCTTGAGTGCCTTCCATATCTCCTTTGTCGTCTTGATGCCTATGACCTTGTCCATGTCCTCTCTGTCCAGTCCATTGAGGATGAACTGCCTGGCCTTGGCATTCTTTTCCATGATGACATAGTGTTCTGGTTTCCAGTCTTCTTCCTTCATGGTAAGATCGACATAGCCATCTCCATTTTCGACTATCCTCCAACATTGGTAGGCGTTGGTCTTGATGTGGCTTTCCATGCACTTTTCCCACCATGTTTCTTCTCCTTTCTTTCGGAGATGTGGCTTGTTGGTGGAGATTATGATAAGTGCTATTTTATAGCGCATATCTAGGGGTTATTACCAGGTTTGAGGTGCCATATGGATGGATTTAGAGCACAATCGTGGATTATGGAGTTAGAGTGGAGAAGTGAAGAAATCATGGGATTTATAGAGGTTTGAAGTGTATTGAAGAGTAGAAGAACAATGTGCTGAATTCAAATGGTTCATTCTCTCTACTCAGATGTCCAAATGAAGTGATTCCAATTCTAGGAGTTAGATCTTGAAGTCTACTGCAAGTCCTCAAAATATGAGCGCAATCCGAGTTGGGAATCAAAAGTGATGGCGTTTTTACTAAAGTGTCGCAGAAGCTGAAAAAGGCACCGCCGCCCCGCGGTGGAAGCCACCACGACCCGGCGATGGATCTCAGAGAAGACTGACGCCCCGCGGTGGGCAAGTAGCGCCTCGCGGCCAGAAGACTTTATTTCCTTATTTTTGCTATTTCGGATTTCCTTATTTTCTATTATTTTATTTCCTTTGTTATTTTGCATTAGGTTAACTTTATTTTCCAAAGCCTATTTAAGATCTTTTCCAGGTCTTAGATAGGAGACTAAGTTCGTTTATATTCTGCCTCCAGGGTTTTCAACCCATGGAGAGTTAAACACCTTTGTTCTGCTAGACGTTTGAAGCAATACAGTTGATTCGGTTGTGAGATTTCTATTCCTTGTTCTTATTCTTATGTGTTGGTTTGATTCTCTTGGTTATATTGATTATTGATTTATCGTTGTTCTTCATAGTCTGGCCAGCTAGGTTGAGTCATATTTACCAATTGCTAGGATTTGCATATAGGGGTTCCGAACGCGCAATCGTGAGTGAGAATCAGTTGCATGCGAGTATTAATACGTCTTTCTATTTGCATGTATCCTATATCCTTGTGTGCATTGCTATTGCTTTGTTGGTGGTAAAGTATACCGACAACTGTGAGAATCGGAGGTATTTTACCATTGGCATAGTAATAAGTCTATCGACAACTGTGAGAATCGATCGTACTTAAGATTAGGATGGGAACAACCATAAGAATAGTTAAAGAACTTGGATTGAATAGATTTCAGTGATAAACTTATATCTCTGTATTGTGGATCTCGTTCTAGTGGAACTACTTTCCCCATTCATATTCTCAAGTCAACTAAACTTGTTTACTTTGCTCTGTTTGATACTCAAAACCCCCCTTGTTACCTTGCATGCTTATAAACACATAGATTGATTACTTCCTCCCTGTGGGATCGACCCTTGCTTGCCTCTACTACTTGTTTAGGTTTGTTAGGATTATTTTGTTTAGGTGTCATGACAACGCCTTATCAAATTGGCGTCGTTGCCGGGGAGGCAAGTTTTGATTTTTCTGTGTGTTTGTTCGTGTGCGTGTTACTTTGATGTGGACCTATCTTACGGTCCACACCCGTGCTACTGACTTTTGTTTTCCCTTTTTGATTTTTGTTAAAGATATGGATTTTTGGGGAGAGCCGCGATGTGACCCATACTCATACTCATACAGTCCAGGGTGGAGGAATCACCCCAATTCGAGTTATGGGGGCCATCAATACTCTCCATATGGCCTTGACTACCATGAGTTCTACCCGGAGCCACAACCATTCTATCAGCAGGATACTCCACACCAGTACTATCCGGCTTATGAGCATAGCCCACCAGTATCCAATCCAAGTTCCGCTATGTCAACTGAAGAGATGCTCAGGACCTTGACTCAACATTTCACCACTCATGTGCATACTACTGAGTCAAGCATCAAGAATATGAAAAGGCAGGTGGACCAGATAGTGGAGTCAATTACACGGATCGGTGCAAGGATGTCAGGGAATCTATCATCTCAAAAAGTAGTAAACCCGACGGAAAATATTAGTGCTGAAATCCTCCGGAGCGGAAAGCAACTGGTCGTTCCTCCTAGTGCTGAAGAGGAGGACGAATATGAGATGGAGAACATCACCCACCGCCCCGCGTCACCTCTCACCGCGACCCGGCGTGAAGTCCCAGTTATCTCACCGCCCCGCGGCGAGACTGACCGCGACCCGACGGCGAGTCTCAGTTATCCATCCTCGTACCCACCGTCCCACGGCGATGACCACCGCCCCGCGGTGGACGGAGTGCTTTCCTGTGAGACTTCGCCGCGACCCGGCATTCAAAATTCTTATTCTGCTGATGAGGTCTGCGTTGATTCTGATGAGGAGTTAGGACTTCCAGATGATATTTTGGATCGCAAGGTGCTGACTGAATAAGAGTACTTTTTGAGATTTGAGGAGGATTGGAGCGACGATGAGGAGGAGTACCGCGATCACGGAAATACTCCTGAGACAACCATTTCTCTCGAAAATACCCCGGCAGTCCCCGATCCTCTGGAGGCTGCCTATGATGAGTTTGTGCGTCTCAACTCCTTCCCGCTCGTCGCGCTGAAACCCGTTACACCCTCCCCTGAGGCTCTGAAGGACACCTAAAAGGTGGGGAGCGACAAAGGCTTATTTGACACCTTCAGTAGTCCCAAGGCAACCATCCCTTTGGTCCATCTGGCTGACAGCGCCCCTCGCTGCAAGGAAATGTTAAAGGTGCTAGGCATGATCAAAAAGAAACCAAAGGGGAAACACAAAAAGGAGGCCTTGATTCAAGCGGTGAATTTCTATATGCTGGATACGGGGCAGGACAGGCATGCAGGCCCTGAGATATTGGGTAGACCATTTCTGAAGATGGCAAGTGCGTTCATGGGTATACACAACGGTCCACCCACAAAGAAGTGCAGAAGATTGGGGGTCACGCTCAATCGGGAGTATACAAAGAGGCATCCCCCTGATCCAGGCCCCATGAGTTTAGTTGCTATGAGCAATCCAAGTTGAGAAGATGGAGTAGTATGTCAAGCCATGACAATAACTAGGCAACCCGAGGTATGTTTTACTTTCTTTGTTTTTCTTTCTTTATTTCTTGCATTAGTTTTGTGTGTTTTTGCTTTGTTTTTGTTCTTGTTTTTTGTCTTCGACTAACCTGTAGAAAAGAGACCCATGCCTATTGAAGAAGGTGTTTCCACACCAATGTAAGTCTCTTCCTTCCCTGCACTAAGTCACCTCCCGAAAAAACCTTAAACGGGGAGCAAAAAAAAATCAAAAAAAAAAAAAAAGTTCTACCGAAGGCCAGCTATCCAAAGTTCCCCATGGAGATGGTGTGCATCATGTTGTCAAGGAGGATACACTTGCCCTACACATTATTTGACAACGTTGATGGCCCTACAATAGGCAGCTGGAGAGGAGGAACACTAGAGCCCCCACCATGATTACATCTGGGCTCCACCATGTGTTCCTAGAAGGCCGTGCAATCCTACTATCATTGTTTTACCACTACTCACCAAAGTGGTTCCCTTTTGGTTGCACGGTAGAAGAAGATTATAGAGTTGATGAAGACACCCGCCCAACACCATAGACCTGGACATTTATTGAAGAAGACCGCCAGCGACACCTTCAGTGTCCAAGCAGCTTGGCGACGTTTGTGAGTTATTTTTTGCTTTTCCCTATGCTCTTATTCTCTTGTCTTTCATTACATTGAGGACAATGCAATGTTTAAGCATGTGGGAGAGTTCTATACTTGCTACGTTGTTGAGGAAAAAAATTAAAAAATGAAAAAAGCCAAAAATTTGAAAAAAAAGGCATATATTTGAAATCCTGGGATAAGTCGAAAACCCGAAAGGGCGGCCTAGGCAATAAGCAGGTGACTTGGACCAGCATTAGGCTGGGGTAATATGTGGTCAAGAGTGATGTGAGCATATGTGAGCCCATCTATTGAAAAATGAAATGAGTTGCTTGGTGAAAACCCGAAAGGGCGCCTTGGCAAAATGAGTGAAAAGAAGAAGAGTGAATTTTAGGAATCCTCATTTTTCCCGGCGTGGTGACGTAAGAAGAGGAGTTATAAGGAGGATTCGTAGGTCACTCTGGGAGGTATAAGAAGATATATGGGAGACTAGGATTAGAATTTATTCACTCTATGGTGTTTGGGATAAGCTTGGGGGATGTACTCTACTTTCCTTTTGGCTTGATTGTGTGGGGTGTTGAGATTTTTGATTGGATGTTGTAGTTTATTGTGCTGGACTTATTTTGTATGGTTGCCTGGAGTTTATTGTTTGGTATGATTCTTGGAGGTTGAGTTTTCTATGCTTCCTGAAACCTTGGGGATTGATTGGAGGAGTAGGTTGACTTTAGCTTACTCGAGGACGAGCAAGGTTTAAGCATGGGGGATTTGATAAGTGCTATTTTGTAGCGCATATCTAGGGGTTATTACCAGATTTGAGGCGCCATATGGATGGGTTTAGAGCACAATCGTGGATTATGGAGTTAGAGTGGAGAAGTGAAGAAATCATGGGATTTATAGAGGTTTGAAGTGTATTGAAGAGTAGAAGAACAATGTGCTGAATTCAAATGGTTCGTTCTCTCTACTCAGATGTTCAAATGAAGTGATTCCAATTCGAGGAGTTAGATATTGAAGTCTACTGCAAGTCCTAAAAATATGAGTGCAATCCGAGTTGAGAATCAAAAGTTATGGCGTTTTTACTAAAGTGTTGCACAAGCTGAAAAAGGCACCGCCGCCCCGCGGTGGAAGCCACCGCGACCCGGCGGTGGATCTCAGAGAAGACTGACGCCCCGCGGTGGGCACGTAGCGCCTCGCGGCCAGAAGACTTTATTTCCTTATTTTTTCTATTTCGGATTTCCTTATTTTCTATTATTTTATTTCCTTTGTTATTTTGCATTAGGTTAACTTTATTTTCCAAAGCCTATTTAAGATCTTTTCCAGGTCTTAGATAGGAGACTAAGTTCGTTTCTATTCTGCCTCCAGGGTTTTCAACCCATGGAGAGCTAAACACCTTTGTTCTGCTAGACGTTTGAAGCAATATAGTTGATTCAGTTGTGAGATTTCTATTCCTTGTTCTTATTCTTATGTGTGTTGGTTTGATTCTCTTGGTTATATTGATTATTGATTTATCGTTATTCTTCATAGTCTGGCCAGCTAGGTTGAGTAATATTTATCAATTGCTAGGATTTGCATATAGGGGTTCTGAGCGCGCAATCGTGAGTGAGAATCAGTTGCATGCGAGTATTAATACGTCTTTCTATTTTCATGTATCCTATATCCTTGTGTGCATTGCTATTGCTTTGTTGGTGGTAAAGTATACCGACAACTGTGAGAATCGGAGGTATTTTACCATTGGCATAGTAATAAGTCTATCGATAACTATGAGAATCGATAGTACTTAAGATCAGGATGGGAACAACCATAAGAATAGTTAAAGAACTTGGATTGAATAGATTTTAGTGATCAACTTATATCTCTGTATTGTGGATCTCGTTCTAGTGGAACTACTTTCCCCATTCATATTCTCAAGTCAACTAAACCTGTTTACTTTGCTCTGTTTGATACTCAAAACCCCCCTTGTTACCTTGCATGCGTAACACATAGATTGATTACTTTCTCCCTGTGGGATCGACCCTTGCTTGCCTCTACTACTTGTTTAGGTTTGTTAGGATTATTTTGTTTAGGTGTCACGACAACGCCTTATCAGATTCCGAGCTCAAACTTGCTTGGTTGAGACATGATCTGCAAACTTAACAAAGATCTAGAGCTTTTCCTGCTCTGATACCAATTGTAGGATCGAGATTGTTAGACAAATAACTAAGGAACTAAGAATAGCAATTCTCAGTTCCCTTCGCAGCGGAATTTAAACAATCAAGCACAAATGAACAAGTTCCTTATAGTGGAAACCTTTGATTGCCAACTAGCAATCCAGGATAAAAACCACTACCTTTCCTTTGAAAGGATTTCAAGGTCTACTTCTTGATTTCTTATCTCTTTTTGGTTACAACTTATCCTAGGAACAAACACACAGTTTCTTTACCTTACACACAGTTAGGTAATCCTAGATAACTTAACACAATCAATAATCAATCCAAGAAACAGACCTTAGCACCTAGGAACTATCTCACTTATAGTCACAGGAACTTAGCACTCAGCTCTTCGATTCCTTGACTGGTTCCTCTTGATCTCAGTTTGCTTTGATGAGCTTGTTTGAAGATTCACACTTTGATGTTTGCTATTGTGTGTGATTCGTATTTCAGTGCTTGAAGATAACCTTTGAGTTAGTCTTCCTTTTATAGTGGATTCTTCGCAGCTTGATCTTCTCTTGGTTCCCACAGATCGAGCTTGCCCTAGGATGTGCGGTTGTCCTTGATCCACGCTGTCTTTGACATATACAAACAACCTAGGCAGCTCAGAATCCTTCTAGGTTAGTCAACTACTTCAGCCAAGTCGTTCTCTAGCTTCCTTCTTCCGAGGTTTGACAATCTGGGCACTTTGGAACTGTCTTCTGGACAGCGACAGGTTCCATGAATAGTCGCTTTCACCTTTCTTTGTCCGAGGTTATGTGTTCTAGGCGTCTTGTTGTTTTGCTCTGGACAATGGCATACTTTGGAAGCTTCGCACAAGTCGTTTTCAAATTTCTCTTGTCCGAGGTTGGTGTTCCCAGATTTCTCGGGAAGCGTAACATCACATGTTGCATTTCTGGGCACACCTGGGTTCCTTCCTTTGGCTTGCTGCTTGGTTCTCTTGTCCTGTTTGGCTTCCATGCTTTCGGTAATTGTCTTGTGGTTCCTTAACACACATCTTTGAGATAAAACATTAGTATCAAAATATTTGTCATCTTCAAAAGTAGAGAAACTGAGGAAAAGAACTCGCAGGGGAACTAAGGTTCCAGAGTTTCATTTCCTAACAACACCTTCTAGGAAGGGTTGTGATAAGCACTACTTTGTAGGGCTTAAGTAAAAGTCATTAGAGGTTTTATTGGTGCCATTCGGGTAGATTTAGACACATTCATGTGCATGACGTGTGGGGGCGAAGTTTGGTAATTAATTAAAAGCCACGTGATTGCCGGGATCGGATTGGATGAAATTAGGCCCAAGTGAATAAAGGCCCACGTACAAGCTGAAGACACGTGAAATGCCGAAGAATTGAAAGCAGGCATGTGTTTGCTGAAGATGGGCCGTGATAAGGAGAGGCCCACGTGAAAGCTGATGCCCGCTCCGCGTCAAATTGAGGCTGAAGAAATGGAGGGGTGACGTCATGGTGACATGGGCGAACATTATTTGCTGGAATGCAATTGAAGTGGGCCGTGGGTGATTGGGCCGTGTTGAGCTGCTGCAATTGGAGAGTGATGGGCCGTGTCTGCTCGCATGAATTGGAGGACGAGAGCTCCAGCTGCGTGGACGATTTGCTGGACGGATTGGACCGAGAATGCGGGATTAATTTCCTTGCTTTTGTTTGTTTATTATTTTATTATTATTTTATTAATTCGTTTTAGGTTAATTTAGATTTTATTTCCTTTAGTATATTAGGGTAGATAAAAGGCTTTTTGCCAATCGATCATCTTTTTCTTTGAACCCTAATTTCTCTTTACGTATTTGCTATGAAGAACTAAGTCTCCCTGGCTTAGTCAGACGCTGAAGCTTTCGTTTCGATAAAGTTGTGAGATTCTCGTTCTTAATCTATTTCATGGTTTTTATCTTTCTCTTGCTTAAGTTGCTTATGATTGATATTGATAATCTCTATTTGGACGCATCTAGGGTTTGTTGTTATTGATTGATTACTAGATCTAGATTGTTACTGGTTGAGCATATCTATATCAGAGTAGCAACTGCATCGTACTAGTATCTGGTTGTGCTAGTCTTATGCAGAAGAGAATTGATTTACATTCTAGGATAAAAGCTGGTTATTTATGCTAGAATTGTATCCAACTATATTCCTATCCGTAACGCTGCTATTAAACTGAATCTTGATAGTTTCAGGGTTGTTTGATTAGTTAGTGCTAATAGTATCTGGTTGTGCTATTAGTTATATCTGAAAAGGAATTGGAATTTCCATTGCATGCGATTTTGAGTGAGTATCTATGATCAACTTATCATACGATTAGTGGATGTTGTTTGACTAAGTGCCTTTCCCCATTACTGAATTCATCAACTTTAGTCTACTTTGCCTTTGCATGCTAGATAACTTAAAACAAACAAAACCCCCCCTTTGGTTACTTTTGATTGACACATAAATTGCATATTTAGATAGAATTCGCCTCCCTGTGGATTCGACCTTTACTTACCTAGGACTACGGTTTAGGGTTTGTTTGGATATGTTGCATAGCAGTTTTTCACATGACAAAAACCTGTTATCAAATTGGCGCCGTTGCCGGGGAGACAATAATCTATTTTGAGTGTGTAAATTGTGTGCCAATCTTGGTGTGAACCTATCTTATGGTTCACACCCGTGTTACTAATAATCTACTTCTAGTTTTTGATCTAGAAATCGAAAGAACTTTTCTTCAGGCTCGCAGGGCTGCGAATTTGCTACTTCAGGAAACTGATACGATGGCTGATCGTGTTACTCTGGAATCTTTGACAGCTCCTAACTTGGAGCAACCAACTCGTGCTGTGCAATTCCCTGCCCTGGGTGATGGGGTTAAATTTGAGCTTAAGACAGGAGTAGTCCATTTGCTCCCTAAATTCAGTGGAACCCCGCTTGAGGATCCTATTCAGCACCTGGATGAATTCCTTGAGGTCTGCACCAGTATGAGGCCATCTGATATTACTGAAGATCAGATGAGGTTGAGGGTATTTTCCTTTTCTCTGAAGGACTCCGCTAAGGACTGGTATCATTCTCTACCCCCAGGAAGCATCACTACTTGGGTGAATTTGAAGAAGGTGTTTCTTGATAAATATTTTCCGGCAATCAAGTCTAATCAGCTCAAGAAGAAAATCTGCAACATAGAGCAACTTTCTAATGAGTCTCTCTATGATTATTATGAGCGCTTCAAGAAACTGGTGAAGAGTTGCCCCTACCATGGCTATGCTAATCATGATCTGATTCTTTATCTGCATGGAGGACTCCGTAAAGATGACCGTCGGATGGTCAATTCTGCATGTGGTGGGAATATTCTAAAGAGGACCTATGAAGAGGCTCTAGAGATATTTGTTACATTGGCTGATGACTCTAGGCAATACAGTGGGAGAGGCTCCCAATGCTTGGTTGTTGCGGGTTCTCAAGCGAAAATTGATCAGGCTGATTTTGATGTGCTGAGAGAGGAAGTGAGACGTTTGAAACTGAAAGGTACGCCTCAACAGGCTAAGGCTTGTGAGATCTGTCGTGACGACTTGCATCCTACTGATTCATGTCCTACTCTGCAAGAGGAGGTGAATGCAGTGTGAGGATATCAGCAGAGGCCCAGGCATGATCCCTACTCCAACACTTACAATCCTGGTTGGAGGGATCATCCCAACTTCAGATGGAGAGACCCGGAGCAGAATCAAGGTCAAGTGCAACAACAGGGTAACCCTCCACAACCTAGGCAACCCTATGTGCCTAGACCGCAAGGGCAGAATTCGAATCCTTCATCGTCTGTGGAAGATATGATGAAGATGATGATGCAGAGCAACATGAGCCTTATTGAGAATGTTGCCAAGTTGACTAAGAGCCACATGCAGTTCCAGGAAAGTATTCAGAGTACACAAGCTAGCATTCAGAACCTGGAAAGACAATTTGGTCAAATCTCTCAAGTGGTGAATAAACTGGACGCGAAGGATTCTGGTAAACTTCCATCTCAAACGGAAGTGAACCCGAATATTCGGAATGTCAGTGCTGTGACTTTGAGAAGTGGGAAGAAGCTTGAGGAAGATAGGTATGAGGTCACCAAGGACGACCACGAGGATTTGGAGCAGAATAGTGACGACGACCACCACGAAAACGACGACCGCCGCGAGACTCACGGTGCCCGCCGCGAAAGGGACGCTGCTCTCGACCTGGAAGAAAAAAATCACGGCGACCGCCGCAACAATTACGACGACCGCCGTGACGGTGAAATTTTTCTCGGAAATCCTGATGACATTCACGGCGACCGCCGCGAAACACACGGCGCCCGCCGCCCCTCTGATAGCGAAGTTGAAGCTAAGAAGGAGTATGTACCCCTATTTTTTCCTGAATGGAAGCCTGTTGCACCATTTCCGTCTGCTTTAAAGCGTACCAAGCCACTTGCGCAGGACAAGGACATGTTTGAGATGTTCAGAAACGTTGAGGTCAACATACCTCTCCTAAATTTGATCAAGTCTGTCCCTCGTTATGCAAAGTTCTTGAAGCAGATGTGCACCACAAAGAGGAATCAGGATAGGAACAGCAAGAAGAAGGTGATGGTAAGCGAGCATGTCTCTGTGATTTTTCAGAAGCGCTTACCCAAGAAGTGTGGCGACCCAGGTATGTTCACCATTCCCGTCACTATTGGAGGTACCAAGTTCAATAAAGCTATGTTAGATTTGAGTGCTTCCATAAATGTTTTACCTTCATCTCTTTGTGAATCCTTAGGATTAGGACCCATGCATGCGACCAAAATTTCCATTCAGCTAGCTGATAGATCTAGTGTACGGCCTATAGGGATAGTGGAGGATGTTTTGGTTAGGGTTGGTGATCTTACTTTTCCTGCTGATTTCTATGTGCTCAAAATGGATCATGATATGCATGCAACCCCTATTCTGTTAGGGAGACCCTTCTTGAAAACTGCAAACACTAAGATCAACGTGAGTACTGGTTCCTTGACTATGGAATTTGATGGCCAAACCATTAATTATAATATCTATGAAGCCATGAAATTCCCTTATGATGATCGTTCCTTGTGTGCAATTGATATCCTTGAGCCTGTGGTGCAAGATGTTTTTGATGAGGACCACCTAGATGACACACCACCTATTGTTGATTCTAGCTTGGATATTGCCATATCTACTGACTTGCAGGAAGGTGTTGATGAGTGGGACGCTTGCTATAAGCTCCCTCCGGAGCTTCCAGGTAAATCACATTTGCTGCTAACTCTGAGCGAGAGGCTCGTTCCATATTTGGTGCAGGTCCCTGAAGTCAAGGCTAAACACCCCCTGATCGATCTAAGCATGGGGTAGACGCGACTAAGAAGGTCAAGATGGAGAAGCCGTTAAAGAAGAAGCATGGTCTAAGGTTCAAACCTTTCCATGATTGGTTCAGGAAGGAGGTATGGATTAAGAAGGTTCCCAAAGAGCCTGACGATATGGATTGAGGATTTGCGAGTAGGATGTCGAGCCACGACATTAACCAAGGCGCTGCTCGGGAGGCAACCCGATGTTAGGTAGTCTATTTTCTTTCCCTTAGTCTTTATTCAGTTGTTTTTCTTTTTGTTTTTCCTTTCTGTATCGAACTAACTTGCAGAAAGCGCGGAAAAACGGAAATGGTGTTCACGGCGCCCGCCGCGAAATTTACGGCGCCCGCCGTAAATGCCTCGCCAAGAAAGTTGGCTACGACCTAAAAACGGCAACCGCCGTTTAATTACGGCGTCCGCCGCAATTACGGCGACCGCCGCACCCTTCACGGCGACCGCCGCACTTTCTTAGGTAAAAAAAAAATCGAAACAAATGGGCCCCGAAAAAACCTTAAACGGGGAGAAAAAGACGAAAATAAGATATCCCGAAAAGACCTTAAACGGGGAGAAAAAGTCAAAAAAATTACAAAAATTAAAAATTACAAAAAAATTAAAATATTTTTTTACCCAGTTGTCCAGATTCTTCACGGAGAGGTGCACATCATGTTGCTAACGGAAGATTACATTCACCCTACTTTTACTTGGCAACGATGATGGCCCTGCAGTCGACAGCTGGAGAGGAGGTACACCATGGCCCAACCACGACGACATCTGGGCCCATTTTTTAAGGCCTTGCAACCCCATTCCCTGGATTGACCACTACTCCCCACAGTGGTTCCTTTTGGTTGCATGGTACAAGTTGATGGAGTTGAAGGCTGTGCCGCCCTGAGTTCCTGTATAACCACCGCACTTCACAGTGGTTTCCTATGGTTGCACGGTATATGAAAGTTATAGCATTGATGCCAGACATCCAGGACATGAACTTTTCTGACTACACCGCCAGCAACAAGGAAGTGTCCAAGCCAACTCGGCAACGTTGTGAGTTATTTTTTGCTTTTCCATGTGCTTTATTCTTTTGTCTTTCATTACATTGAGGACAATGCAATGTTTAAGCATGGGGTGGAGTTTTATACTTGCTACGCTGCTGAGGAGAAAAATGAAAAAAATGAAAAGAGCCAAAAAAATTGAAAAAGGCTATCATAAAAATCCTGGGATAGGTCGAAAACCCGAAAGGGCGGCCTAGGCAATAACAGGTGGCTTGGACCAGCATTAGGCTGGGGTAATATGAGGTCAAGAGTGATGTGAGCTTATGTGAGCACATCTAAAGGGCGCCTTGGCAAAATGAGCGAAAAAGAAGAAGAGTGATTTTAGGATTTCTCACTATTCTTGGCGAGGCGTCATAAGAAGAGTAGTCAAAGAAGGATTGTCGGGTAGGTCACTCTGGGAGACATAAGGAGCAATAGATGGAGGCTAGGATTAGAGGTTACTCACACTATTGGATGTCCGGATTTAGCTTGGGGGAAGTACTCTGCTTGCCTCTTAAGCTTGTTGAGTTGTGGATGTGTTGTGAATGAGATTGATGCCAGGAGCTTGACATGAGTTAGGTGACTCTTAGTTGGAGGATATGCTTCCTGAGACCTTGGATGCTATATTGGAGGAGTAGACTCTTTATTAGTTTATTCGAGGACGAGCAAAGGTTTAAGCATGGGGTGATTTGATAAGCACTACTTTGTAGGGCTTAAGTAAAAGTCATTAGAGGTTTTATTGGTGCCATTCGGGTAGATTTAGACACATTCATGTGCATGGCGTGTGGGGGAGAAGTTTGGTAATTAATTAAAAGCCACGTGATTGCCGGGATCGGATTGGATGAAATTAGGCCCAAGTGAATAAAGGCCCACGTACAAGCTGAAGACACGTGAAATGCCGAAGAATTGAAAGCGGGCATGTGTTTGCTGAAGATGGGCCGTGATAAGGAGAGGCCCACGTGAAAGCTGATGCCCGCTCCGCGTCAAATTGAGGCTGAAGAAATGGAGGGGTGACGTCATGGTGACATGGGCGAGCATTATTTGCTGGAATGCAATTGAAGTGGGCTGTGGGTGATTGGGCCGTGTTGAGTTGCTGCAATTGGAGAGTGATGGGCCGTGTCTGCTCGCATGATTTGGAGGACGAGAGCTCCAGCTGCGTGGACGATTTGCTGGACGGATTGGACCGAGAATGCGGGATTAATTTCCTTGCTTTTGTTTGTTTATTATTTTATTAATTCGTTTTAGGTTAATTTAGATTTTATTTCCTTTAGTATATTAGGGTAGAGAAAAGGTTTTTTGCCAATCAATCATCTTTTTCTTTGAACCCTAATTTCTCTTTATGTATTTGCTATGAAGAACTAAGTCTCCCTGGCTTAGTCAGACGCTGAAGCTTTCGTTTCGATAAAGTTGTGAGATTCTCGTTCTTAATCTATTGCATGGTTTTTATCTTTCTCTTGCTTAAGTTGCTTATGATTGATATTGATAATCTCTATTTGGACGCATCTAGGGTTTGTTGTTATTGATTGATTGCTAGATCTAGATTGTTACTGGTTGAGCATATCTATTTCAGAGTAGCAACTGCATCGTACTAGTATCTGGTTGTGCTAGTCTTATGCAGAAGAGAATTGATTTACATTCTAGGATAAAAGCTGGTTGTTTTATGCTAGAATTGTATCCAACTATATTCCTATCCGTAACGCTGCTATTAAACTGAATCTTGATAGTTTCAGGGTTGTTTGATTAGTTAGTGCTAATAGTATCTGGTTGTGCTATTAGTTATATTTGAAAAGGAATTGGAATTTCCATTGCATGCGATTTTGAGTGAGTATCTATGATTAACTTATCATACGATTAATGGATATTGTTTGACTAAGTGCCTTTCCCCATTACTGAATTCATCAACTTTAGTCTACTTTGCCTTTGCATGCTAGATAACTTAAAACAAACAAAACCCCCCCTTTGGTTACTTTTGATTGACACATAAATTGCATATTTAGATAGAATTCACCTCCCTGTGGATTCGACCTTTACTTACCTAGGACTACGGTTTAGGGTTTGTTTGGATATTTTGCATAGCAGTTTTTCACACGACAAAAACCTGTTATCAGGTTGCCTAATCTTTTCACTGTATATGTTTGTTTGAAAATGTTTTGATTTTGAATTGATTTAGTTTTAAATTTGAGATTTCACGATTGTACTCGATATGTTTGGTTTGATATTGAGCTCATACGTAGCCTTTAAAGGCTTCAAGTCTTTACGTAGTTCTAAAATAAGAATGATTTTTGTGAACTTTATTTTTAGTTTAGAGTTGTGATTGATTGAACTCGATGTGTGATTGCTTTACATCGAGTTTTCTACGTTACCTCTTAAAAAGGATCAAATCATACGTAGTTCTTAAAAAAGAAAGACCTTAACATAATTTTAACCTTATACTTGTGGTCATTGTCATTAAGTTCAAGACTAAGCCCATAATTATACATATTTTTCCCTTGATGGCTCACCCTTACAATTACTATATAAGGATGGCCAATTAATTTGTGTGCACACTTACAACATGCAATACCAAATTGATATATTTTTATCTGTTAGTTGTGGATCTCTGAAACTTTTAATGACTTCCAAAGTTATTTTATCAAATGTTGTTGTGTACTTGTGTACCACTTCTCAGTAAAAGCTTTCTATTTTAAAAAAATTAGGAATGGGCTAACTAATATAATAAACAGCTTGTTAGTCTTATCTCCCAATTTAAATTTTGCTAACTCCAGTTGGGTATCTTTATAATCATCTTCATCACTTAAGTATTATTTATTTCCCATGTATTTATCATAAATGGCATGGATATCAGTATATTAATTAGTCCACACACAGGACTTTCATGGTCTTATCTCCCAATTTAAAACTTTGATGCGTTTTTAATGGTCATCTATTACATTTAATCAATTTCAGTTAAACACATACTCACTCTCTATCACAATACTTGTTTTTCTAGTTTTAATTTTTTTGTCTCAGTATACTTGTATTTTTGATATTTTCTTACATCTACTTTACATATACGCCCTTATAGTTTTTAACACTTTCTAATAAATGAGAGAAAAATTGTTAGTAATTATATTAAAAAAATAATAAAATAAGATAATAAATAGGGACATATTTATATATTTCATACCCTTTTTAATATATGTGTAATTGTCCAAAAAGACAAGTATTGTGATATAGAGGGAGTATATAACAATTGTATAATTATTTGTATTTGACGAGAATTAATTTATCTTGATTAAAAGTAATTTTCTTTTTTTTAAATCCATAATAGAGGCATCAAATTCGTTTTATTTTTAAAGTGAGAACACTCTTCTTGGGACTATTTGTCCGTCATGGCATGATCTTCCAAATGGTTGAATACTATCATCAATACATCACCAATATGCAGAAAAGTTACAAGTTTGACTTTGTTAATTTAGAACCATAGAATCGTCTCAATTAATTAACAGTCTGCAATCTTGTTGACGAAAGATTTCGCAATTCGTATTGTTGGCAATCATTTGTCCCTTGTGTTTTAAAGAAAGTCCATGGCAGTCGATCCCGAGGTCCGGTGTTGAAACCCAAGCAACCCCATAATCGTTATTCAAGTTACATATTACCTCCAGATTTTAGTAATCATATGAAATGAAGAAATTGTGTCCTTTAATCAAAGGTGTAATTATCGAACATGAAATAAGACTATTAATGGAGATTTATAATCCGAGTATTTTAGGAATCGTAGTGCTTTGTTAGAAGTCAACTACGATTAATGAGCTTAATCGGATTAGGCTCATGACTATAATAACCGGATCCTATGAGGTCACACACATAGAGTTATCGGGCTCGATCAAATTGGTCTGAAAGCCCATGTTGGACATGGGATTTTGGCCAAATAGCTTAAGTTGGGAGATTGACTTTAATTATTAATAGATAAGAGTTATTATTAATAATAACTAGATAGAAAAAAAAATCTTATTAGAAGATATAGATACAATATAAAGATATTATATATATATATTACCAAAGATAAGATATGATCTTATGGCAATATAAGTAATGGCTACCAAAAGGCAAAAGGGACTACTGTTCTAATATACATACACGGCCGGCCCTCCCCCCTGAAGCAAAGCTCGTGTCTTTCGTTCTTCGTTCTAGCAGACGAGACCAAAGGCGATCCAGAATCCAAACTCGTATGGACCAAGCAGAGAAGTCACACTTGGGGCTTTCGATCTCCGCTGAAGCTCTGTCGGAACGATTTGATTCGAATAAAAAAGGTATGTAACTCTACTTCTACTTGATCCGTATTGATTCATGCATGAGATCCTAATTAGATGCTAGAAAATAGTTTTCTGAAATTCCGCTTATACGCATCTAAATCACTACAGTGGTATCAGAGCCTCTTGCATAAATTGATAGGATCAACAATTAAAAGAGTTAATTTTGATGCATGTCTTGATTCAAATTAAGTGGTAAACTGATAAATAGGTTAATTTGCATGATTAAAATTGTGATTTTAATTGATTGGATTAGTAAAGTTCAGAACTTTATAAACAAATATGCATGTAAAATTGTATTATATAAAAGTTGTGAATTTTATTTGAAAAAGTTCATAACTTTATACGTTGATTTTACCCATACTTGATTCATGTGATTTAATTATGCAAGAGGTATGACTTTTGGCATGTTTTAAATTATTAGATGAAAAATTTGATTTTCAAAAGATGGATCAATCCCCTAAATTTGGTTTTCCCCAAATTTGATTAATTTTGTATGAAATTGTTTCGTACACGAATTTTTCGAATAAATTCTACGAATCATGGAGGAAAACAAAGGATCGAACCGGATTGTATCCGGACCCGGCACACACCACGAACCAGGCTCGACGCGAGGCCGTACCCAGTTGTGTAGTGGTGCACGCGGGTCCAGCGCAACCGCGGCTCGAGAGGCCCGGTGCGGGCGCGGGTGGGCCCAACAGGCGCAACCACGGCTCGCGCGGCTCGGTTCGGGCGTGGGTCGCCCCTGCAGACCGCGGCTCACGCACAGGTGGGCCTCGCAAACCGCGACTCAGTTCGCGTGGCTGCACGGCTCGGCTTGGTTCGCGAGTCTATGCGGTTCGGTCCGGCTCGGGCGCGGGCTGGGCTGGCTGGTCCGGTAAGTTGGCTCGATCTCGCGCGTAGAAAATATTTTGGGTAGATTTTGCGTTATAGGATATTTTCCTAAAAGATTAAGATAAGATCTTATTTGCCCAATTAGATAATATTTGATATTATTTATAATATATTTTCCTAAAGGTTGTTAGGAAAGAATCTCACTTGATTAAGATAAGGATATTTGATATTTTATCTTATTTATGCATATCTTATCCAATAATGCATTTTAATGATTAATTATGATTAATTCTATATATTGATTTTACTTGAATTAAGATAATGATATTAAATTATTTATCTCATGAGATGATTTATTTAATTTAACAGTATTTCATTTACAATTTTTTAAATTGTCTTATTGTTATTAATTAGATTAATATTATTTATAATATTTGATATTATTATTGCATGCATGATTTAATATTATGATATTATTGTTTGCATGAGGTGACTAGTATGGCCCTTTTTAGGATAGAAAATATGATATGCGTATCATTATGTTTTCTTGTACACGATATACATATCATTATGTATTTATGTAATTTAATTTTCAGTAATTAGATTATTTAGAAAAATTATGTAATACAAGAAGAGAAGATCCTAAGAAGACCAAGGATGGAGATCCATGAAAGGTACAAAGGATGGAGATCCATGAAGGGAACAAGACCCATAAAGATTAGATCTTTATTTTTGATTTTTAGGGGCCATACTAGGATCACATTTAATTATTGCATTTTGAATGCTTTATTATTTTAAGCCTTGCATGATTGTTTGTTTATGCTATGTTGTTCACTAGTAGATAGACAACCATTGCATCCTTAAGTCACTAAAAGAATATTGAGTTATTGCCTTTCCATGTCACAACCCATGAGGCCCTTGGGATTCGTTGGATAGGTTTCGTCAAAGCAAGGTGTCCTTCACTAGTACAAAAATCATATTTCTCGGGGATTTTGTATCAAGGGTTTTCAATAACTCCCGTAAGAAAAGACACGGAAGGGAGTTTTATTAAATAACCCCCGACAATTACAATCTATCATTTTTCTTTTAATTTTTAGCAACACTCTCGGCGGTTTTATTAAAACCCACTTAAAACTTGACCTAAAAATTTATTTGTGTGAGCCGCGCACCCCTTGCAGTACAGATCGGCACTCACAGTTCTCTAGCATCTTCATCCTCAGAATCTGTGTGGATTTCGATTGCTTCCCTGTGTTAGTCCCATTTGGTTACCAACTTTGTCGCCCAACCTCTTCCACTCAGTCGATGATTTTCATTTCATTTTTCAATTACAATTAGAGATTTTATACAGTTTTGTGCCTTCATCTCTTGATCTTGTCGGTCATCGCAAATTAGGGTTTTTTAATTCTTGTGGTACAAGCTCCCTTTGGTTGATTGTTTTGATCGATTTTTTGTATTATAAGTTTGTTGATGATCATTTCGTCGCAATCTGACTTGATGTCTCTTGCACATGTATTGAATTTTGCAAGATTTGAGCAATGTCGACTAACGGAGAGCATCAGCCGACCACCATGGCGCTCCGTCCCCTATCGCTTATGCATAACTCTAAGTCCTGTCAGGTTAAATTTTTCTACAGTGCTAAATTCTTATGCTAGCTTAAATTTTGTGGATTTGACACTTCTTTGAGTATCGATTCTGTTACCTGCTAGTTTGGTTGCTATTGAATTGGTGTAGATGGTGCTCCCCTTTTCTCTTCTTTTAAACTGTCATTTTACATGGTTGCTCTTTAGTCTTACAAAAATTCTAGTTCTGTAAGATAGTATTTCTCTTAAACTACATGTATCATCTGTTTGCTATCTTTCTGTATATTTGGATGTCATTTTCTTGTCAACCTATATTTGACTATATCTTGTACATGTATAGTCTAATACTGTTGTTTCCTTCAGTTGGAATTTACATAAAAGGAATTCCTTAGGTTTCATGTATATTCAAGATGTAGTCGAATAGATGAATTTTCACTGCTATGCTGCAGGTCTTTGCTGCACAGGTTTCAGATAACCCACAATCTCTCTCTTGATGGAATGCTTGATGTCTTAAATTTGAAGAACATGACAAAATCCGGTCCACTGAATTTGATTGATGATGATAATAGTGAGACTGAAGAAGGTATTGACAAGCAAACGGCCATGTCGTATTAACCGACTTTGATCTCTCATTTATAATATCAAGCAAACCACCAGTATGTTTCAATTTCCTTGGACGTTGCAGCAGTGATTCTTCAGTTTTGTAACAACTGACACTGAATCCTATGATTGGGAGATCGATCTAACCCTCCATTTCAATAAAGCCTCCGCCGACAAAGAGAAGATCTAGAAGCCAACCACCTCCGATATTTGTTGCAGAACCAGTCTCCCAATCTAATTCATTTGTGGGAACTGAAGAATACATTGCCTCGGTATATTAGTCTTGGGATGGATCTTATAGAGTTATAGTTGGTGTCTTTAGTTTGAAATGTGGCATCATACTTGAAACCTATAATGCAAATGTGCTTGCAGGAAATCATTATCGGAGCTGGGCACAGCAGTGCTATTGATTGGTGGTGTTTAGGTAAACACATCTAGCAGGCATATTTCTGTAGTGAGTAGTGCCTGATCTTACTCCTTGAATTTGTTCAGGCATATTTCTGTATGAGATGCTCTATGGGCGTACACCCTTCAGAGGAAAGAACAGACATAAGACATTTGCAAACATCTTGCACAAGGACTTGACATTTCGTAGTAGTATTCCGGCAAGTCTTGCTGCAAGGCAGCTGATTAATTCTCCGCTGAATAGAGACCCTGAGAGCAGGCTAGGGTCAAGAACCGGTGCCAATGAGATCAAACAACACCCTTTCTTCCGGGGAATTAACGGGCCCTTGATACGTTGCATGGTACTTGAATTCTTAGCTCCATAATCTTCTTTCTGAATATCCACCTGCATTCCGAGCTTGGATGCACATCTGTATTCCTGGAAGAGAGAGATTGAACATGTGTCTCAATTTTATTCTTTCTGCGGAGGTAAGCTTTAATTGGTATAAATTCACTGTGTCAAATGCTCTATTCCACCCCCCTCCCCCCATTTCTCTTCCAATCTTGAAAAGTTTGAATGAGGTTCAAAAGATAAGATAACCCGTAAGCCTTCTTTTTGGTTGAAACAGGCTCATAATTGTGTAATATCTTATCTTGAAATTTTTATATTGCTAGCATTATTTCTGTATGGCTTGATTGACAGATTGATCACCGGAAGAAGGATTACATGTTTGGGTTTGTCCTGACTGTTGGTGAGTAATTCTGATGCAAGCCTGTTGCTGATGTCAGTTTCCTCCCTATGAACATTGGTAATGGCAGATAACAACTCTTGTACTTTGAGTTTTGTTACCTAATGCTTTCTAGGCTATGTACTTTGTGCCAGCATTGTTATGAAAATATTGAGTTTGCAAAGCTCCTTGTGTAACCATGAGAAGTATCTCATCTAGTCCTCTTGTAAATTTAAACTGGATATATGAAGTGGTTAAGAGCTTGTCAATTGATCGATTGTATTTGTATCTGTTCTTTTTGCAATTGTGCAATTCACTCAATTATTAATGATTTCTTCTATTGTTAGTCATTTACATTTAATTAATACTATCAAAGGTAATTTGTATATAGGAAAATATAAATAGAACCGTGGGTATATGAAGGAAAAAATACTATTTTTAACAAGATATATACCTAACTCTCAGGGGTTTTTTAAAACCGTTGAGAGTTGTTTCTCGGGCTTTTTTTATAACCGCTTAGAGATGTTTCTCGGGGGTTTTTTATAACCGCCGAGAGATGTTTCTCAGGGGGTTTTAAAAACCACTGACCGTGTTCATTATTTCTCAGGGGTTTTTAAAAAACCCCCGAGAAACATTTCTCAGCGAAACGAATTACGGGGATGTAAAAACTCCCTTCCATTTCGTTAAAAAACCCCCGAGAAATGAGTATTTTGTACTAGTGCTTCTTTGACCTTGGGATAGTGAGGGTGGATCTATAAAAGGGATTCATAAACCTTGATATGGTTATACTCAACAAGAGACCAAAAGACAAAGTTTTGGATCTTGAGGCATAGAGATGAGTCTAACATGAGATGTGGGCCATCAACCATAAATTATAAGGAGTTATAATCAGTAAATGTTACTTACCTTGATCACATAAGACTTAAGGAAGTGCCAAAGTACGCTTGGGTCTTATCTGAGATAGGATCTTGGAATCATTTTATTCACTAGGGACAAACTTAATTTGAATAAAATGTGCATTAGCTTAAATTTTAAAGCATGTTAAATTTTGAGTCTTTGCATGTCAAGCATAAACTTATTTGCTTATTACTTCCTTTGTAGATATCATGTCTAACAACGATAACTTGAAATTCACCCTTCGCTCAATTGTTGAGAAGAACAAACTCAATAGAACAAATTTTCTCGATTGGGAACGGAACTTGAGAATTGTTCTCAGGTCCGAAGGATGTGAGGATGTCCTAGATATCCGTATCCCTACCTTGACTGACACTTCTACTGTTGAGGAGAAGGCGAAAGAAAATGAGATAAGAGCTAATTCGGTGCATGTCACCTGTCTTATGCTCGCTGCTATGGAACCTGGCCTTCAAAAGAGGTTTGAACGTCAGGATGCTCATACAATCATTGAAAACCTAAAAGTACTGTTTCTGGAACATGCTAGGATTGAAAGGTATGAGACTCACAAGGCCATATTAGAGTGCACACTTGAGAGGGGAAAACCAGTAAGTACTGACAAGCGATTGTCGTATACCACTAAATCAAAATAAACCTAGACAAACCTAAACAAGTAGTTAGGGCAAGTAAGGATCGAATCCACAGGGAGGAAGGGATTAATCTATGTGTTGTTCGCATGCAATAGTAACAAGAGGGGGGAGTTTTTGGTTGGTTTTGTAATCAAGAAAGTAAACAAAGCAGATAAGCAAAGAGTGTAATCAAATGTGGGAAAAACACTTAGCCAAACAAGATCCACTTTTCCTATGGTAGATTGGTCCTAGGTTCTCTCTATTCCTTTCCTTTGTTTATTCCTGTCCCTATTCTTGTATAGTTACTAGTCCTACTAGTCCTAGTAACTCTTATTATTGAACGCACAAGAAACAATCAAGATTTAGAACAATAATAGCATTGGGCATAGGATCAAACCAGGATACATGTCAAATAATCACAACCCGTAATAATTTAACATGCAATCAATCTTCTTTCATAATAATCTAGTCCTACCAGTCCTAGATAATTATGGATGCTACTCTAGATAAGGAATCACCGACCGGTCAATTCCAAACCCTAGTAATAGATAATTACTAAACCTAACTAGGTGATCAGTTTAGTCAAATCAATAACAATCCATATGAATAAGTGCAAGAAGAAAGATATAAACCCAAAGGAAATAGAAAATAGAGAATTAACCTCGCAATCAAACCATAGAAAAAGCTTCACATGCCGGGCTAAGCAATGGGTGCTTAGCTACTCATAGTACTGAAAGACATAATTATTGAAAGGGAAAAACTCTGAATACTGAACATACGATAATCCGGGGTTCATCTGGGATTCCGAATGGAGGCTGTGAGAGTTAGGTTAAATAAGTTAACCTAAAGCCCAAGATCACAAACCTCATCCCTAAAAAGGAAAAATACTAATATTCGGAATTAAATAAAACAACGAAAAAGGAAAAACAGAAAAAGAAAACAGAAGTTCGGAGCGCGTCGGGCTGACTCCCGCTGATGGCCGCGGTCGTGGTTTGCTCTCGAAGTGCATAATTAATTTCCGATAATTCGGCCGCGGTCGCGGCCTCTTCGCTATCGCCCATCTCCTTTGTAAATCTTGCCGCGGCCTTCTGCTCCCCGCGGCTCGGTCGCGGTTTCTTCACTTCACCGCCTTCTCATGTGGTTTCTTCATGGATCTTGCTTGTCTCCTCACATGGTCAATTTTTCTTCTTCTGGATGTCTCCAATAAGCTCCTCCAGACCACTAAAACCACACTTCTCTGCTCCAACTCCATAATCTCCAATTGTGCATAAAATCCCACCAAATGGCGCCTTAAACCTGGTAATAATCCCTAGAAATGTGCTACAAAATAGCACTGATCAAATCCCCCATGCTTAAACCTTGCTCGTCCTCGAGTAAGCTAAAGTAAACCTACTCCTCCAATCAAATCCCCAAGGCTTCAGGAAGCATAGAAAACCCAACCTCCAAGAATTACACCAAACAATAAACTCCAGGAAACCATACAAAATAAGCTCAGCACAATAACTACAACATCAAGTCAACACCCCACACAGTCAAGCTAAAAGGAAAGCAGAGTATTCCCCCAAGCTTATCCCAAACACCATAAAGTGGAAAAAATTCTATTCCTATCTCCCATCTATCTTCTTATTCCTCCAGAGTGACCTACCCGAAACATCCTTATGACTCCTCTTCTTATGACGCCTCGCCAAGTAAAATAGGGATTCCTAGAAATCGATCTTCTTCTTTTCGCTCATTTTGCCAAGGCGCCCTTTCGGGTTTTCACCAAGCCACTCATTTCATTTTTCATAGATGGGCTCACAGTATGCTCACATCACTCTTGACCTCTTATTACCCCTAGCCTAATGCTGGTCCAAGCCACCTGCTTATTAACTAGGCCGCCCTTTTGGGTTTTCGACCTATCCCAGGATTTTAATTTTAGCCTTTTTTCAAATTTTGTGGCTCTTTTCTTTTTCTTTTTCTCCTCAGCGACATAGAAATATAAAACCCTCCCCCATGCTTAAACATTGCACTGTCCTCAATGTAATGAAAGACAAAAGAATAGAAGCATAGGGAAAAGAAGGAATAAGCTCACAAATGTCGTCGAGTTGGCTTGGACACTTCCGTTGTTGCTGGCGGTCCGCATAATATGCACCGGTCGCTAGTGTTGGGTGGGTGTCATCATCAACTCCAGCATCTTCTCCTACCGTGCAACCAAAATGTACCACTTGGTGGGTAGTGGTAAAACAATGATGTCGGGGTTGCACGGCCTTCAAATACCACACAAAAAATGGGCCCAGATATGATCGTGGTGTGGGCCATGAGTGGTCTTCCTTCGCGGCTGTCGACTATGGGGCCGCCATCATTGCCAATAAATTGTGTAGAGAAAATTTACTCCGTTGGCAACATGCGCACCCCTCTCCATGGTAATACTGGACAGCTCGTGCTCGTACTCGTACAACTTTTTTTTTTTTGCCCCCTGTTTAAGGTTTTTTCAGGGGGTTGACTAGTGTAGGGACAGGAGAGACTTACAATGGTGGTAATTACATTCTTCAATAAGCATGGGTCTCTTCCCTGCAGGTTAGTCGGAAACAAAAACAAAAACAAGGCAAAAACAAACAAAACTAATGCAAAAATAAAGAAAGAAAAGCAAAGAAAATAATACATACCTCGGGTTGCCTCCCGGACAGCACCTTAGTTATTGTCATGGCATGACATACCGCTTCCTCGTCCTCAACTTGGTTCGCTCACCTCCAATGAGCGCTCGGGGTCCCCATCAGGAGGGTGTCTCTTCTGGTCGTCTATGCTGAACCCGACCGTCTCCCCATCAAACTCCATTGTGAGCGAACCGCTACTCACATCAATCTTTGTACTGGCCGTGTTCATAAACGGCCTTTCCAGCATCACAGGTGAATCCTTGTCCTGCCCAGTGTCCATGACGAAGAAGTCTGCAGGGAACACTAAGTGGTCCACCTGTACCAGCACATCCTGCAGAATTCCCTTTGGATTGACAATTGAATTGTCCGCCAGCTGGATGACAATCCTTGTCTTCTCAAGTGGCCCCACGTCTAAGGACTCGTAGTGAGCGAGTGGCAGCATATTGATGGAGGCACCCAAGTCAAGTAATGCCCTGTCGAACAGGGTACCTCCAATCTTGCAGGGAATGGTGAACATCCCTGGATCATCTGCCTTCTTGGGTATCCGCTTTTGCAGTATAGCGGACACGTTCTCACTCACCACCACCTTCTTCTTCTCCTTCACTGAGCGCTTCCTCTTTTGTGTGCAGATCTCCTTCAAAAATTTAGCATAATGAGGGACACTAGTCAAAAGTTTAAGCAAAGGGACATTTACCTCGCAGTTGCTCACCCAGTCGAACATATCCTTATCCCTGGCAGGCTTCCTGGTGTCCGCTAGAGCCTCTGGGAATGGCGCGGGAGGCTTCTCGGAGAAGAGGGGAGGAAAATCAGGTCGTACGTAGTCGTCCACGTACACAGGGGCCTGGCCGCGGCCGCGGTTTAGGGACTGCGGTCGCGGTTGCTTCAGAACTTCAGAAATCTTCTCAGCGAAGAGGCCGTGGTCGCGGCCTTCGTGCCGCGATCGCAGTTTGCTCTCGACCTCGGGGGAGAATAAATCTGTATTTTCATCAGCGAACATGCCGCGGTCGCGGCTCCTTCTCTCCCTTGTCGAACTCGCCTTCGACCTCATTTTCTTGGTGGCTTTCCTCCTTGGTCACCTGGACCTCCTTCTCAGCAGCCTCCATGGCCTCTATCTCAGCACCACTTCTCAGCATCATGGCGTACACATTCTCCTTCGGGTTGACTACCGTTTGAGAGGGTAGTTTCCCCGACGCACGAGCCTCTAGCCTGCTCACCGCCATAGTCAGTTGACCCATCTGCTTCTCCAGGTTTTGAATACTGGATTTATGTTCCTGCTGATTCTGGGCCACCGTATTTGCTAGCGCTTGGATATGTGCTCCCATCTCTTTATTTGTTTGGACCATAGCATTTGACATTAATAGTATGCCTTGGTTAAGAGCTTTTATCTGGTCGTCGACGGATGTAGAGACACTGGAACTCTGGCCCTGGGGTCTTTGTTCATAAGGAGCTCTAAATTGTTGCTGACCCCCAGGCTGTTGGTACTGCTGCGGACGCTGGAGAAACTGTGGGGGCCTCTGTTGATAGTACTAGGTCTCCTGCCCCTGATGAGTGTTCTGCTGGTTCCCGTACATCAAATTTGGATGATCTCTCCACCCGGGATTGTAGGTGCTGGAGTACGGGTCATATTTTGGCCTTTGAGGGCCATATCCGCCAATAGCGTTCACCTCAGCAGTTGGTTCTTGCAGGGTGGGACATGCATCAGTTGGATGTGTATTCTCATAACATATCCCACATGATTTGACTTGCTACAAGCCACCTCTCATCATGCATCTTTTCATCATCTCCTTCATCTCAGCCACTTCAACAAGAAGAGTAGAATTGGGCTGAGACTCTGCAGCTTTCACGGATTGGGCGCCCGCCCTTTTACTGAACTGTCTTGAGCCCTCAGATAGCTCAAAGAAGGTCTTAAAATTTGCAGCAGGAGTCTTGTTGAGGATGTTCCCTCCACAAGCAGCGTTCATCATCCTTCTCTCTTCATCAAGAAGACCACCGTACAAATAAAGTATGAGGTCCTGCTCAGAATAGCCGTGGAAGGGGCAGCTGGATATCATCTTCTTGAACCGCTCGTAATACTCGTAGAGCGATTCACCAGACTGTTGCTCGATGTTGCTGATAGCTCGCTTCAGGCTGTTCAGTTTTGTAGCCGGAAAGTACTTCTCCAGGAATGCTTTCTTCATCTTGACCCATGTGTCAATGCTCCCTGGAGTGAGATAGTAGAACCAGTCATTGGCCGTATCCTTCAGTGAAAAAGGAAAGGCCCTCAGCTTAATCTGGTCCTCAGTCATATTATTCGGCTTCATACTACTACACACCGAATGAAACTCAGCAAGATGCTTATTGGGGTCTTCACCACTCATCCCATGGAAGTGGGGGAGTAAGTGGATTAACCCAGACTTCAACTCGAAATTTACGCCCTCAGCCAACTCAGGAAACCGCACAGCCAGCGGTTGCTGTTGCAGGTTGGGCGGAGTCAACTGCCTCAACGTCTGTTCTTCTTCAGCCATCTCGAACGCAGGATTATCAAAAACCAAAGCACGATTTACTCTGCGACCCTGCGAAAGAGTCCTCTCAATCTCTGAATCAACACCAAGTAGAGGGGAGTTAGTAGCATGGGTGTGGACCATAAGATAGATCCACACCAAAGGAACACACACACACACAAACACACACAAAAATCAACACTTGCACTCCCCGGCAACGGCGCCAATTTTGACAAGCGATTGTCGTATATCACTAAATCAAAATAAACCTAGACAAACCTAAACAAGTAGTTAGGGCAAGTAAGGATCGAATCCACAGGGAGGAAGGGATTAATCTATGTGTTGTTTGCATGCAATAGTAACAAGAGGGGGAGTTTTTGGTTCGTTTTGTAATCAAGAAAGTAAACAAAGCAGATAAGCAAAGAGTGTAATCAAATGTGAGAAAAACACTTAGCCAAACAAGATCCACTTTTCCTATGGTAGATTGGTCCTAGGTTCTCTCTATTCCTTTCCTTTGTTTATTCCTGTCCCTATTCTTGTATAGTTACTAGTCCTACCAGTCCTAGCAACTCTTATTATTGAACGCACAAGAAACAATCAAGATTTAGAACAATAATAGCATTGAGCATAGGATCAAACCAGGATACATGTCAAATAATCACAACCCGCAATAATTTAACATGCAATCAATCTTCTTTCATAATAATCTAGTCCTACCAGTCCTAGATAATTATGGATGCTACTCTAGATAAGGAATCACCGACCGGTCAATTCCAAACCCTAGCAATAGATAATTACTAAACCTAACTAGGTGATCAGTCTAGTCAAATCAATAACAATCCATATGAATAAGTGCAAGAAGAAAGATATAAACCCAAAGGAAATAGGAAATAAAGAATTAACCTCGCAATCAAACCATAGAAAAAGCTTCACATGCCGGGCTAAGCAATGGGTGCTTAGCTACTCATAGTACTGAAAGACATAATTGTTGAAAGGGGAAAACTCTGAATACTGAACATACGATAATTCGGGGTTCATCTGGGATTCCGAATGGAGGCTGTGAGAGTTAGGTTAAATAAGTTAACCTAAAGCCCAAGATCACAAACCTCATCCCTAAAAAGGAAAAATACTAATATTCGGAATTAAATAAAACAACGAAAAAGGAAAAACAGAAAAAGAAAACAGAAGTTCGGAGCGCGTCGGGCTGACTCCCGCTGATGGCCGCGGTCGCGGTTTGCTCTCGAAGTGCATAATTAATTTCCGATAATTCGGCCGCGGGCGCGGCCTTCGGGCCGCGGTCGCAGCCTCTTCGCTATCGCCCATCTCCTTCGGAAATCTTGTCGCGGCCTTCTGCTCCCCGCGGCTCGGTCGCGGTTTCTTCACTTCACCGCCTTCTCACGTGGTTTCTTCATGGATCTTGCTTGTCTCCTCAGGTGGTCAATTTCTCTTCTTCTGGATGTCTCCAATAAGCTCCTCCAAACCACCAAAACCACACTTCTCTGCTCCAACTCCATAATCTCTAATTGTGCATAAAATCCCACCAAATGGCGCCTCAAACCTGGTAATAATCCCTAGAAATGTGCTACAAAATAGCACTGATCAAGTACCCATGTATTCAACATGATTGGTCTCTTTGACCAAATGACAGCATTGGGTTCCCCATACAGCCAAGAGTTGGCTACTGACATCATACTGCACTCCTTTCATGATGGATTCGCCCAATTCAGAATGAATTACCATATGCATGGAATTGGCAAAACTGTAAATGAACTCCATGGCATGCTCAAAACTGCAGAGCAAAATATCCACGTTGACAATAAGAAAGAAGTTCTCATGGTCAACAAAGTGAAAGGGTTCAAGAAGGGCCTAAAGGGAAGCAGAAGCAATAAAACCAAGGGAAAGGCAAGAAAGTTGCCAAACCCAAGGTAGTTGAGAAGGCAAAGGTAGTTGCTGAGCATGACTGCTTCTACTACAAGGCCAAAGGGCATTGGAAGAGAGACTGCCCTAAATACCTGGAAGACAAGAAGAATGGGACTGTGAACTCCACTTCAGGTATTTTTTAAATTGAAGTTTTAACAACCAAGGCTACTACTTGGGTATTGGATACCGGATGTGGTTCTCACATTATTTCGAATGTGCAGGGACTAAGAAGTAGGAGGCGCTTGGAGAAGGGAGAGATAGACCTGCGCGTTGGAAATGGAGCAAGAGTTACGGCGCTTGCCGTATGAAATTATAGTCTATTTTTACCTTCTGGCTTAGTATTAGAATTAAGTAATTGTTATTTTGTTCCTTCAATTACTAAGAACCTTATTTCGACTTCAGTTTTGGATCTTGAGGGTTTTGAATTTGTCATTAAGAATGGATCCTTTTCTATTTTCAAGAATGATATTTTCTATTCCAATGCTCCCATGAGTAATAGACTCTATGTGTTGGACCTCAAGTTTGAGATTTATAACATTAATACTAAGAGGTAAAAGTCGAATGATTTGAGTGAAGCCTATCTATGGCACTGTCGCTTGGGTCACATTAGCTTGAACCGCATGAAAAAACTCCATAAAGATGAAATTCTCAAATCAGTAGATTGTGAATCACTTGAGACATGTGAGTCATGCCTAATGGGCAAGATGACAAGGTCACCTTTTACTGGGACAAGTGAAAGGGCTACTGAGCTACTGGCCCTAATGCATACTGATGTATATGGACCAATAAGCACAGAAGCTAGAGGAGGCTATCGATACTTCATCACATTTACCAACGACTTGAGTAGATATGGGTATATCTACTTAATGATGCACAAATCTGAATCCTTTGAAAAGTTCAAAGAGTTTCAAAATGAAGTAGAAACTCAAACTGGCAAGAAGATAAAGGCACTTTGATCCAATCACGGTGGTGAATATCTAAGCTAGGAGTTCAATCATCATCTTAGAAGTTGTAGGATAATAACACAATTGGCTCCACCAGGAATGCCACAACTGAATGGTGTATCTGAAAGAAGAAAAAAGACCCTGTTAGACATGGTCCGATCAATTATGAGTTTTGCTAACCTTCCAGTATCCTTCTGGGGATATGCCCTCACAACCGCTGCGTTCACACTAAACAGGACTCCGGCGTCTAGGACTGTAGACAAGACACCATATCAGATATGGACTGGAAGAGTTCCAAGTCTGTCTTTTCTGAAAATATGGGGATGTGAAGCTTATGTAAAGCGTTTACTATCAGATAAGCTTGCACCCAAATCAGATAAATGCGTCTATATAGGGTATCCTAAGGAAACCAAAAGAGATACTACTTCTACAATCTCACTGAGCACAAAGTGTTTGTTGCAAGGGATAGTGTCTTTTTGGAAAAAGAATTGATTTCCAAGAAGCCAAGTGGGAGAAATGTTCATCTTGAAGAAGTTCAAGATAAGCAACAAACCCAACAACAAGTCGACATGGACGATGCCGACGAGGGGACGCCAATATCTGGAGGCATAAATTCCCAATGGGAAGTCGTCCTGGTACCAGAACCAATACCTCAAGAACCAGATTTAAATGAGGACCCACAAACAGTTATGGAAAGTGCTCCAGTTGTCGAACGCACACATAGATCAAACAGGCCAAAAGCACAGCCAAGACGATATGATGATTTCATCTTGACTGCAAGCCTTGATGTTCTGCTTTTAGAAAGCGGAGAACCTGCCACCTATAAGCAAGCAACGACGGGTCCAGACTCCGATAATTGGCTTAACGCCATGAAATCTGAAATGGATTCTATGTCTGATAATCAAGTCTGGGATTTGAAAGATTTGCCAGATGGGATAAAATCAAACTCAAGACAGACAAAGATGGAAATGTATTTGTTTACAAGGCAAGGCTAGTTGCCAAGGGTTTTAAACAGATTCATGGTATTGACTATGACGAAACATTTTCACCAGTCGTAATGATCAGGTCCATCGGGATACTCCTAGTTATTGCCGCTTATTATGATTATGAGATTTGGCAAATGGATGTCAAGACCGCTTTTCTAAATGGATATTTAGAAGAGGATGTGTACATGACACAACCACAGGGTTTTGAAGATCCAATAGACCCTAGGAAAGTATACAAGCTTAAGAAGTCCATTTATGGACATAAGCAAACATCCAGGAGTTGGAACATTTGATTTGATGAAGCTATAAAAGAGTTTAACTTCATCATATGCGAAGAAGAGCCTTGTGTTTACAAGAAATTTAGTGGGAGCAAAGTGGTCTTCTTAGTCCTATATGTGGATGACATACTGCTCATTGGAAATGACATTCCGATGCTAGAGTCCGTTAAGGAATGGTTGAAGAAATGTTTTTCAATGAAGGACCTAGGAGAAGCGGAGTACATACTGGGTATCAAGATCTACAGAGATAGATCTAAGAGACTGTTTGGATTAAGTCAAGGAACTAATATAGATAAAGTTCTCGACAGGTTCAAAATGCAGGATTCCAAGAAATGATTTCTACCCATGCAACATGGCATATACCTCAGCAAGAAGCAGTGTCCTAAGACACCAGCTGAGCTAGAGAAGATGAACACGATACCTTATGCTTCTGCTATAGGATCAATCATGTATGCCATGACATGTACATGCCCTGACGTTGCATTTGCTCTGAGCATGTGTAGCAGATACCAATCGAATCCCGGAGATGCACATTGGTGTGCAGCCAAGAACATTCTGAAGTACTTGAGAAGAACCAAGGATGACTTCTTGGTATATGGGGGTGATGATGAGTTAGTCGTTCGAGGATATACTGATGCAAGCTTCCAGACAGACCGGGATGACTTTGAGTCCCAGTCAAGATATGTCTTCATCCTAAATGGAGGAGTTGTGAGCTGGAAGAGCTCTAAGCAGGACACAATAACTGATTCTACGACAGAGGCAAAGTACATCGCCGCTAGTGAAGCGGCGAAAGAGGCTGTCTAGATTAGGCAGTTTATTACTGAGCTCGGCGTTGTTCCTAGCATATCAGGGGAAATTGACATCTTTTGTGACAACAACGGCACCATAGCCCAAGCTAAGGAACCGAGCTCAAGCTCCAAATCCAAACACGTACTACGGAAGTATCACGTCATTCGACACATCGTTGATAGAGGAGACGTAAGGATGTGCAAAGTGCACACAAATGACAACATTGCAGATCCACTAACCAAGCCTATGCCTAGGCCCAAGCATGAGAGTCACTCTAGGGCCAAGGGCCTCAAGCACATTGGAGAATGGCTTTGAAAGTGCATTGTCTTACATTATGAACCTTGTTTTATGAATGTCAGACACATTTTATGCTTGATTATATGATATACGACTTTCATTCTTATTTAATCATTGCTTGGTATTAAATAAAATGTCCAAATAATTTATAATTCGCAAATGGACTCATCATAACTGTTTTGGTGAATGAAACCCCATTAAGTGAACTGAAGTTATGAATTATTTAAAGTCCATGGTCTAAGTCATCAACTTGGACATAAACGACTTCATTAAAGACTGTATTGTAAGTTGACTGATAGCACTAGGTTTCATGGGCTATAGGGACATAGAGATGTCTAGTCAATTACATAGATATGTATGGATGATACATATAGGACTGACCCACCTTAAGACTCTCCAAAATGGCTTGAAGAGTTTTAAGTCAAACCATGATTGGTGGATTCCTCAAATATGAGTATGATATGGTTTCTCTTGATGATTGGTATGTCTTTGACACTATTAAACGCTGACTGTAACATGCAGTTATAAAGGCAGTGATTGACATTGCCAAAAGTTAAGTGGGAGCTATAGTCATACAAGACTGGAGAAGTCCTCCTCCTTCATGTATACTGTGATGCATGGACATGAATGGTGTCTCGGCCACTTGAAGAGCGAGAACTGAAAAATGCATGGCCATGCTCGGATGGATTATCTGTAATCATCTGTTATTTGACAATTCAAACTCAAGAGTTCAAGAAACGCATTTGATAAGAGATATGAATGTCATCATATCATCAAATACGACACTAAGAGACAAATAGATTTAACATTGCACACTTATTTTAAGGACAAGTGAGAGATTGAAGGAATTGTGTCATTTAATTAAAGGTGCAATTACCGAACATGGAATAGGACTATTAATGGAGATTTACAATCCGGGTATTTTAGGGATCGTAGTGCTTTGCTAGAAGCCAACTACGGTTAATGGGCTTAATCGGGTTAGGACCATGGCTATAATAACCAGGTCCTATAAGGTCACACACATAGAATTATCGGGCTGGATCAAACTAGACCGGAAGCCCATGTTGGACATGGGATTTTGGCCCAATAGCTTAAGTTGGGAGATTGACTTTTATTATTAATAGATAAGATTTATTATTAATAATAACTAGATAGAAAGAAATCTTATTAGAAGATATAGATACAATATAAAGATATTATATCTATTACCAAAGATAAGATATGATCTTATGGCAATATAAGTAATGGATACCAAAAGGCAAAAGGGACTATTGTTCTAATATAAATACACAGCCGGCCCTCCCCCTGAAGCATAGCTCGTGTCTTTCGTTCTTCGTTCTAGCAGACGAGACCAAAGGCGATCCAGAATCCAGACTCGTGTGGACCACGTAGAGAAGTCACACTTAGGGCTTTCGATCTCCGCTGAAGCTCTGCCGGAACGATTTGATTCGCATCAAAAAGGTATATAACTCTACTTCTACTTGATCCGTATTGATTCATGCATGAGATCCTAATTAGATGCTAGAAAATAGTTTTCTGAAATTCCGCTTATACGCATCTAAATCACTACACGAAAATCATGAAAGTGGTCGGACATTATAACGGCTTGTAATGCCTTTATTTTGATTTTAGGATCCATTTGGTTCCATTGGTGTGGTGTTCATGCCCGATCGGTTTCTCCCAGGCCACGAAATTTAAAGATTTCAGTCCATTCGACTCATTTGTATGGTGTTCGGATCAAATCAGCTCCTCCCATGCCACAAAATTTAAAGATTCGAGTCCATTTGAATTCGTTTTTGTGGTGTACTAATCCATTTGATTCCTCCCAGGCCATGAAATTTTACTTTGATTTTGGTTGTAAAAGGTAAAATGAAGCAAAGACACAAGAGGATGGATAATCATCTATCCCTCTTTACCTTCACTAATTAAACAACCGATGAACTACTTCCTCTGTTTCTTTTCACCCTCTTTCTCACTTGTATCTGCTCTTCTTCTTTGCAGGTGTACGTAGGTGGCAGTTTGTTGCCCAACACTTTGTTTTTACTAAGGTAAAGATGCCGTTTTCTCTTAATAACCACCATCACAACACCACCCCTCCACTCTTCTGTGAGTAGACACGATCTTATATAATTTCTACACTTTGAATTTCGTTATATATGGGAAATAAAACAAGCTGTAACTTGTATGTTGCAACGAACAATATGATCCAACTTATTGGAATTTTTTAAACCCATTTTGTGTCCTTTTCTTTTTGTTGTATATAAAGATTGGGCCTAATGATCACATGGAACATGTTTAAGGCCCATCTTAAAAAATATATATTTTTTGTCTAAATCACACTTATAATGTGTAATTAATTTCATGTTTTTTTATACAAGGCAAACAATAGGGTCCATTCAATAATAGAATGGCAACCCTGAATCATCGCAATGGATGATTTTCACAAATGTAGTACAGAAGTTAATATACATTGAGTTCAAACAGTAGAACTCATAACGAGAAGTACGAAGTGGTTGCTTGGAATGAGTGGTGGGGGAGAGGATCCGTTGCAACCCTATAATGTCAGTTGAAGTAAGCTCATGTGTAGCAAGAAAATCAACTGTGTGATTCGCTTCCCTAGAGCAATGGTGAACCTGTATACAATGAAAAAAAACAGCAAAGTAGAAATGTCTAGAATAATTGTGTGGATTTCTCATGGTATCTTTCAAGTTCCACGAATTGAATTTATAAGAGTTAAATTATCGCCTTCTATAACAAAATGTTTAATATTGCATGACGGTGGTATCTGGAATGTGGTCACGGAAAATGGGCATAATCTATTCATTAGAGTTTCGTATTATGTAGCCAATATGGGAGGATTGGTTATGCTTTTTGGACCCATCAAAGTTTAACTTTGCCCAACCATAAGGTTTTTTTTTTCAAATCCTATTAGTTCTACGCATTCTACTACGTTTAATGGAGGGCTTAGAAATATATGTGGAATTTAGGGTCGAAGTGTACCAGGATTAGAATTGAAAATAAGCTTGGTTGAAGGTAAAAGATGTTGGTTGCTATGGTTTCTATCGAAAATTGTTGTGTTACGATGGCCCAGCAGAGGAAGAACATGGGTTCAGGAGATGCATTCGATGATATGAAATAGTGGATATCCGTCTGGAAGTCTGATGTTGATTGGATTGAAAATGTTTTGTGTAGACGAGATTGTAGATTAGAGATCATTTGTTGGGTATATGGGCATTCAAAGAACAAATGGTTGATATCTTCATTATGCAAATGACATAAACTGCATTGTGAAGGAACTTTAAAGAAGTGTCGATTTAATCTCTCTATTGTAGGAAGACAATCAGAAACAACTTTCAAGAGAAAATGTTGGATTTTAGGAGGAATTTTCAATTTCCAAATCCAAGAAGAGTAGTCATGATGGGTGAGTGCATGGTGTGGTTCTGTTATAGTTCTTGATGATTTAACGGTGAAGTTTCCATCAGTCGAGAATTTCCTAATTATTCGGTCTTCAATTGAAGTCTTTGGAATATAAATTCTCATGATTTTTGCGATAACATATTGTGGGAGAATAGCTTGCAATTTTTTGATATCCCATTGATGAATAGGAGTAATGAAGTGTGAGACCTTTATAGAAATATTGAAATTGTTGTTAAAGAAGGGTTGTAGGTCACAATCTAGGATCCAAGAGTCTATCCAGAAGTTACTGGTTTTACCATTACCTCATTCCCACACAATTCCCTTTCTGAAAGCATCATGAATATGAAGAAGCCTAGAAAGTTGCCAAGATTGTTTTGTTTTCTTTTTGTAGGAAAAAAATGTCTTTAGGTCCAAGGTATTTTTCAGTAATGATACGTACCCAGAGACTATATGTTTCAACAAGGAGTTTTCATAGCAATTTCATTTGTAGTGACTTGTTCATATTTTCAGCTTTGTGCAAACCCAGCCCACCAAGGGACTTCGATCGACAAATATTATCCCAACTAATGAAAGAGTGAAATTTAGGGTTACTTTTATTCAAAAAAAATCCTTATTAATTTTATCAATTTCATGACAAATTGTTGTAGGTAAAAGAAAGATTTGGATTAGGTAATTTACTTTAGAAAGAGAGGTTGATTGGATAAGAATTGAACGACCAACTTGAGAAAGTGAATTAGCTTCCCATTTGCTAAGTTGTTTTTTAAGAGTAATGATGGAGGAATTAAAGATCTTTTTTTTCATGTGGCCTCGGACAATAGGAATACCTAGGTATTTTTCCATAGACCGAGTTACTTGAATGTTTAAGATAGAAGCCAACGAGCTAGTTTGTTGGGAAGAAAGGTTGAAAGATGTTTGGAAAGAGCTTTTATGAAAATTAATAGATAAATCCAAAGTGCAGGTGCACTTGTGAAGGATACTTTTGATATGTAACAAATTATCATGGGATGCATTTGCAAGAATAAGAGTGTTGTCAGCAAAAGAAAGGAATTGAATACAAGTACCATTTCTGGTTAATTGAATTCCAATCTTACGGTTGGGCTGTTGAGAGTAAACATGGGCAACCGGTCCGGACCGGCGGACCGTAAAACTTGTAAGGTCCGGACTGGGAAGGACCGCATTTCATATATTTCGCCGTGGAGGAGACGAGCAGTGGGTGGAGCCATGGAGGATACAAGCAGTGGGTGGAACTGTGGAGGGGTCGGACCGTCGGAGAGGATTGCGTGAGGCAGTGAGGGAGCGTCGACACCGTCAAGCATTGAAGAGGTGAGGACTGTGGAGTGTCGGAGTCTGCGGGACTGCGTGAGGGAAAGGCGAGACTACGAGAGGAGAGGACTGCGGAGTCCTCCTGATGAGTCCCGGTGATTGACCACCAAGGCGCCGATGCGTTAATGCCACGACACTCAAGCATCGACCATGCTTCGATTCCAAGGCATTTATGCGCACGTCTATATCCAAGCCTCTAAGGCTTTTATCCTCTTTGTATTTTTGGTTATTTAGTTTATTTAGTCTAGTCTTGCCTTAATGAGTGTGAAGAGCCATTTGCACATGGGCTTCAACTCACTAAGGCCCATTAGAAGCTTTCTCTTGTTGGCTTGATGCCTAGACTATTTAAAGCCATATTTGGCGTCCTTGTTCATTTGGTTGAAGATTATAGAAGTGGAATATTTTCCTTAGGTTGAGTATATCTCCCTAAGGTCTCCACTTATTTCTATCAACCCCAAGCATTCAAAACTCTCATTCTTCCTCTCAATCTCTCAAGTCTCACTCAACAATCTAACTCTTGAATTCAGCCCATGGTCACCTCAGCCAAGGAACCTCTAAAGGAGGTTCTCTTGGCCTTCTAGCCGAGAGCCACCGGCTCCTCCTTGTCCGCCGCTGGTCGTACCCTCCCTCGGCAGCCCCTCGGCTCTCCTCTCTCCCTCTCGGCCGTGAGTCTCTCCCAAGCACCATTGGAGGGCTAGCAAGCTTAAGAAGGAAGGAGAAGTCTATCTTGGCCACAATCTAGCTCACTTGGGAAGAAGAACCTCATCTTGGGGGTTTGATTCTCATCACCGTCGGAGAGGAGCGTCGAGTTGGGGACGCCGGACGGAAGACTGAAGAGGACGCCGGAGCGGAGAGTCCGAGAGGAGTAGAGGATTGTGGAGAGGAGAGGCCGAGAGGACTACGGAGAGGGCGAGGAGAGAGGAGAGGAGTAGAGAACTGCGTGAGTACATGGAATTAGGGATCCTTTTCCCTTCACAATTCACGGCTTCACGCCCAAAAAAAAAATAATGTTTATGGTCCGACCGGTCCGGACCGTAAGACCGTAAATATAAAATTTCCGGACCGTGACGGTCCTGTCTACTTTTGCCCCATCCTTAGTTGAGAGTCATGGGCAAGGGTTCGTGCTAATTATTTCATTGTTAATATGAAGATGTAGGGTGCAATAGGGTCTCTTTGGCGAAGACCGCACACTGGTCTGAAAACCGGGTCTAGTTCATTATTGACAAGTACATAGAAAGAAGTCGAAGTAACACAAGTCATAAGAAGATTTACCCACTCAGGTGCAAAGCCAAATCTAAGATGAATTTGAGTAATAAAATTCCAATCTAATTTGTCATAAGCTTTTATCATATCAAGTTTAAGTGTCATCCAGCCCTTTTTGCCTTTCTTTTTTGCATGGAAAGAGTGGGAAATTTCATGGGCTAGTAGAATATTATCCTGAATTAAGCGCCCTTCAACAAAGGCGCCTTGATGGGGGATAATCAGACGAGGAAGCAAATGTTTAATTTTGTTTGCTAAATTTTTTGCTATTATTTTATAAGTAGTATTTCATAAACTGTTTGGTCGATAGTGGTTAATAGTCATAGGTTTGTCAATTTTGGGAATAAGAGTAATAAACGAATGTGCACAGTCTTTTATCATTTGTCCAGAATGAAAAAAGCTTGAATAGCATAAGTGAGTGAATTACCAAAAATAGGCCAGTACATGATGGCTCCCTACCATCCACATTGACGGCGAAGGACAAAGAAGACAAGCTCAGCCTTCGTGCCCCCGGACCCTTGACCAGAGCGCGAGCACGTGCCATCACCCAAGCAACCCAGTCGCTGGTCACCATGTCCATCGCAAGCACCAGCACTGCCTCCGAGCCCATCGGCGTGACTGTAGTCACATTTTTGGGTTTTGAGGTTTATTAGCCGAGGTGGTCGCGTCGCATTGCACATCGCACGTGTCACCCACATTGCGTGACACTCGATGTCGCGCGCACTGCGAGACGTTGTCGTCGTGTGACACTCCCTGTGTTGCGCGCACGTTGTTACTTCTCTTGTGGCGTGGCGCCTGCAGCGCGCTCCCTGGCGCGCGAGTTTTGGTAATTTCCCCTTTGAGTTATTTTGAGGTTGTTTTGGATATTATGAGACATTTTTAACAGGTTGTTATTTTTAGTGTTTTTGGCTTGACGGGGCGCGCGCCATGTGTTATGGGCCGCTCGTCCAAGCCCATGATTTAGCTTTGTTATTTTCTATCTTTAGCAGTTAGCTTAGTCTTTAAATACTTGTTATTGCCATTGTAAACTCACGTTTTTGCTTAAGTTAATAAAAGTTGAGGTTTTCTCCTTGCTTGAGCCAAGACGTCATCTATCCTTGTTGTGGTTATCTATCTCTCAAAACTCGTCTCTTCGAGTCTAAAGCTCATCACTTTGAGCATCATCAAGATCCTCTCTTGGATCTCTCGCAAGGCCATCACTTTGGCCGATCTATCCTACGACTTCCTTCCAGGACTTCATGCAATTCAACAAGGGTGTGCACCCTTCGCTTCCACGGCATCACCGGAAGAAAAGCCATCTCTTTGGCTCGAGTAAACCTTTAAAGACATTGTGAAGACTCAAGCTTGGCGCTTGGCTTGACTTCGTTGCGTTCCAAGGCATCTGCGATCGTGACACAGGGACTTTCGCATCAACTGGTATCAGAGCCATTATCAAGCTAAGTCTTCTTGTTTTTCTTTTGAATCTTGATTTTTTTATGCGTAAAAATCTTTCTTTTACCACTTTTTCGCCCACCGTCGCCGCCCACCGCTACCGCCACCCACCGCGCGCAGTCACCCGTGATTGCCACCACCGCAGCCAAGCCTTACTTACGGCCTGCCTTAACCCTTACTTGGCTTCCAAGAACCATATCTTTGACTTTTCAAAATTTGTTAGTCAAATCTTATCCTTTCCTTTTAGCAATATCTTTATTTGCAAGTAGATAACTTTCCTTATAACTTTTGTGATCTTTTTTTTCTCTCTTTTTATTTGGATAGAATTTTGCATGTTAGTTAGTTGTTTCCTTATTTCTTGTTGGACGAATTCCCTATTCTCTCTCTTCTCTCACAAGGCAACAAAATTTTGCATGTTAGTTAGTTGGTTTGCCCTCGGTTCTTTTGCTTTGATTCGTTTGACTTCTTGCTTGTTTCATGATTCGTGTAGGTGACTTCTCCAAGGACAAAACAAGTCCTCCATCCACCCAAGTCGACGTCGCGCAACGCATCCGTAATGCGCAAGAAGCCTACGCCGCGCTGCAAGCCCAACTTGCCGCGAAGAAAGCCGAGCTTGCCGTGCGCGAAGAAGCAGCCGCCATAGTGCTACGCGAGCGCGATGCCGAGATTGCGCAACTGCGCGCAGCTAACAGCGCGCATGATCCCCATGATTAACCTAACGGCGCAGTGGCCAGACGCAGCCGATGACGCCGCCCCCACTCGCGGCAAGGCCCCCGCTGTAACGCCGATAGTGCAGCCTCAGCGGTTGCGCTCCCAGGTGGAGAGCCACCAGAACCAGTCAGGACACGTGGACGCACGTGAGTGGTACAATCCTGCCCTTGCGACTCCCTCCGTGCACCATAAGCCCTTTGAAGACGATGGTGCCTCTGATGCTGGTCCCTCTCGTAGCCACCGCGTGTCCAAGGATCCTTTTCCCTATGTCAACACCATCGACAGGAGGAAGACCATGGCCCACAACGCGCGCTACCACAGCGCCAGCGAGACGGAGCGCGACAATAACAACCCCCTCTTCGACTACGATGAAGATGAGGACTACATCCCCGGTGGCAGTATGCTTGCGCGTGAGCAACGCAATGAATTTTATGTGCCACCACCTACGCACAGCCGTGTGCCCCCAGGACAGCGCCGCCGTGAGCTTCACCCACAGCGTGAGCATGTGCGCAACACCAGGCGAGACTTGCCCATGCCGCGCGACTTCCGCCGCGATCGCCGCGATGCTCCTATGCAGCCCCCTATGGTTGCGACTCAGCATCGTGACATTAAGGTAAAACTTGACTATTTTGCTGGTGAATATGATGCTTCCAAATTTCTTGAATGGCAGCAATCCACAAAATATGTCTTGGCTCGCTGCAAATACCTGGAGCATTAGAAGGTCGAGATTGCGACCCTACACTTCACTAGCGCCGCTCGTGCTTGGTGGTTTCGTCTCACCAGTGAGCGAGCTAGAAGGCGATTGGATCCCATCTCAAGCTGGAACCAATTGGTCTATGTGATGACAAAGCGGTACATGCCAACAGACTACAAGGAGGACATGCGCCTCAATATCGCCCTGGCGACACAAGGGTCTCGCACGCTGCTTGAGTTCTTTGCCGAGTTAGAGGAGATGTGCCACAAAGCAGGAGTGCATCACGCCCCCTCGGCCATGCGTTCTATGTTCCTGCGTGGGCTTGATATTGAGGTTCACGAGCAACTCAAGATTCTCATCATCAAGGACATCAACACCATGACCCACACCGCTATGGAGATACAGGCGCAAATTCAAAGGAAGAAGAACGTTGTGTGGTCGCAAACAAACCCCAGGTATGGCTCTCAACCAAACTCATTTTTTTCTTCTAACTCTTCGCGCCCCTTTCCGCAGCCTAGGTCTATCCCCGCGGCGCCTGTTGTCGCCCCTGCTCGCAGTGCGCCCCCTACTCATGCCGTTGTGCCTCATGCGCGTCCCGCTGCTTCCCAGGACGACCGCGCCCGTGACCGCGTCTGCTTCAAGTGCCAAAGTCGTGGCCACATACAGTGCGACTGCCCCAACAACAAGCGCTTCCTCTTCTCCCAGGCCGGCTACGAGTCCTTCCTAGTGATTTGGCTCGCTTCACCTTGCTAAAGAAGATCCTTTTCAAGTGCGTAGCACATCATTTGGTATCAGAGTAGTTCAAGGTGAAGGGTTCAACATTTGCTCGTCTCCTTCCGATCTTTGCAAGTTCCTTGGCGGCGAAGTGGTGTGTTCTCCTTGTTGTTGGTACAAGGGAGGCAGAAACACCAAGGACTACCGTCTTGGCCAAGCCATCAAAATCCCAAGGAGGGCATGCAAGAGAGAGAGACCAAAGGCGGGTAGAAACCACCGGCCGTCCAGCCCAACACCTCGTCCACCATCCGAAAACCCTAACCACCACTCCCACTAAGCCTTCCCTCAAACACACGACCCCAGTAACCAACCTGATTTCTTTATTTTAGTTGGTTACTTGAATTACAAAAAGAGAGGAGGAAGCCAAGCGGGGGTTCACGCACCTCCACATCCATTTCCTTTCCATAAGAACCCAAGGAGGAGGCTGCCAAAGCCTCACCCACTTTGAAGAATCCAGCCTCGACTCAAGGCAGTGCTCGGACCCGAGACATCAAGTGCTTCAAGTGCCTTGGCCGAGGGCATTTTTCAAGGGATTGCCCTTCCCAAAAGCAAGTACTTCTCAATGCTTATGGGGAGTATGAATCCGAAGATGAGAAAGAGGAGGAGAAACAAGGGGAGATGGTGGAAGAGCAGATTGATTGTCATCCTCAAGTGGTGACCGGAGAAGTGGTCTTCATTAACAAAGAGGAGCCTGTAAGCATCAAGCAAGAGCCTCTAGACTATGATGATGCATTTGGTGATCAAGAGGAGACTGATTTTCTCAAGGAAGAACTCCTCCAAGATATGTCGAGCATGAGTTACAATCCATGGGTTGATTATGATCAACGTGAGCTAGGGTTCCATCACACTTGTTTCATTGGAGGAATCCTCACTCCTTTCATTTCTGTGATTGATAGTGGGAGTGATCAAAACATCCTGGTTGAGCATGTTGTTAAGCAATTGGCCATACCAACCAAGCCCCTAGTGCCGACGGTTGTGGTTGGTTGGATCAATGAAGAACACCGGATTTTGGTGGATAAGGCCGTTGATGTTGTGATACGCCTAGGAGACTACACGGATGTTGTGACTTGTGTGATTATGCCTAGCAAGCACAATGCATTGATTTTGGGCCGGTCATGGCAGTTTGATCATAATGTGTTGCATGAAGGGAGGAACAACCGTCATCACTTGATCCGGGATCAAAGGTGGCACGTGTTTGAGCCTATGAGTAGTAATGAGTTGAGGAGGGACAAGGAGATGGCTCATCAAATGATACAACGGTTGAAGAAGGTGGAAATTGGCACCAAGTGTAAGATGTCCCACGATATGTGTGCATCGTCAAAATCAGCTAAGAATGCCCTTCTATGCTGTAAAGTTTATTGTGCTCTCATGCCTATATGTAATGTTTATAGTAGGGTGTATTCTTTATGCATGCAACATGTATTGGGAGGGTATTCGGGCATATTCTTTTCATGTTTGGGTTTGAAGGATAGGCTGTGGATTAAGAAGGGGAGTCCCCTCACATTTGTTTTCATGCATAATGGGCGGGTTGATGCACTTACGCATTGGCTGCGAGAGAGTGACTATGTAGGGTGGTTTAAAGGTCTAGAGTTCTATGTGTTTGCAAGAAGACCTTATGCAGATTCAGGGTCGAATCTTCCTCAAGAAGGGGAGGATGATGTGATTATGAATCCCATCCAAGGCATTACCAAGCTTGAGTCCATCCAAGGGCAAGTGAAGTCGGGCGCGCGCACGCAGCTAGGGTTGGCACATTCCACTGAGCCGTCACCCCCATGGGCGAGCTCTCTTGGGCCCCATCTTGAAGACATGCCAAGCTATGAAGATGGGCCAAATTTGAGGCTGAATGGACCACAAGTGCTCGGAGAAGTGACCCAAGCTCCCACAACGTCGAGGCCGGCGTCGGCGTCCAAGTAGAAAGGTCGAGGACAGTGGCACTTTCTTGGCAATGGAGCTCTCTCATAGTGGAAAGGTTGTATTTGGACATGTTTTAAGTCTTTTATTTCTTTTGAAAGTTAGTTATTTTATGGTTATTTTGTGGGACATATTTAAGGCATTGTTGGCCTCTTTTGTTGGGTAGCTTGAATTTTGAATCAAACACTAGAACAACGTTGTTGTCTTCTCTCTTTGAGAATTTGATCTTTGAATTGAAGCATTTAGTGAGTCACATCTAAGTGTTCATTTCTTTGCTTTGGTGAGTAACATCCATTGCTTGGTTGATTGAGAGTAGTGAGTCATATCTACAATTGGTTGGCCTCTTCTTGCTTCCCTTAGTGAGTTATATCTAGACCTGATCAAACGCAGGCCGGGCCGGAGCCAAATTTTGAGCCCGTTTTTGCGGGCCCGGGCCGGACCGAGCCCGTTTGTCGAGCCCAACATGCTAACCGTGCCCGCCCGGAAGAGCGGGCCGGGCCACATGTCATATAACCTATTTTTAAATTATTTTTTTACTATATTTTTTTTAAAATTTTGGTATTTAACGGGCCGACCTGTTAAATCATTTTTTTAATGTATTTTTTAGGCTATATTTATTTTTTAATGTATTTTTTAAATATATTTTTATATAATTAAAATTTTATACGGGCTTGACCTTGTTACCGGGCCCGGCCCGTCAGCCCAAACGGGCCGGTTCATGTTCGGGCTGAAACCCTTGTCCAAGCCCTTATTGCTTGGCGGGCGGGCGGGCCGGGCTGGCCGGGTCGGCCTGCGTTTGCTCAGGTCTAGTTATATCCTAAGGAATTAAGTTGTCTATCACCAAACTCCAGCCGAGCATCATACATCATTCCTCCATGAAGCCTCCACTTTTGCTCCACCAACACATCACACACAATCCTAGCCGTGACCTTGAGCGAGTGTCTCTTCTTACTAGTGATTTGGCTCGCTTCACCTTGCTAAAGAAGATCCTTTTCAAGTGCGTAGCACATCAGTGATGCCCTTCGGCCTCACTAATGCACCCAGCACGTTCATGAGACTCATGAACCATGTTTTGATAGCGTATTTGGGCAAATTTGTCATTGTCTACTTTGATGATATCCTTGTTTACAGCAAAACCTTAGAGGACCACTTGGGCCACCTTAGGGCCGTGCTAGAGTGTCTTAGGAAAGAGAGTCTTTATGCTAACCTAGGTAAATGCTCTTTTTGCTCGGACTCTACTGTCTTTCTTGGTTTTGTTGTTAGCAAGGATGGGCTCCGCGTGGATCAAGAAAAGATTCACGTCATAGAAGAATGGCCGCGCCCCACTACGGCTACCATGGTTCGATCCTTCTTAGGGCTCGCAAGTTTCTACCGCCGCTTTGTGAAGGACTTCTCCACGATTGCCACACCGCTGCATGAGCTCACCAAGAATAATGCCACCATTGAGTGAAGCGAGTCCTATGAGGCCGCGTTCTCTGTGCTCAAGGACCGCCTGTGACGCGCGTCGTTGCTACAGTTGTCGGAATTCGCTAAGACATTTGAGTTCGAGTGTGACGCGTCTCACCACGGCATTGGAGGTGTCCTACTCCAAGAGTGCAGGCCCATAGCTTATTTCAGTGAGAAGCTCACCGGCGCTACCCTCAACTACCCCACCTATGACAAGGAGCTCTACGCACTTATTCGGGTGTTGAAGACATGGCAACACTACTTGTGGCCCAAAGAGTTTGTGATTCACTCCGACCACAAGGCTTTGAAGTACCTCAAGGGCCAAGTCAACCTCAACCGCCGCCATGCTCGTTGGGTTGAGTTTATGGAGACTTTTCCATACGTGGCCCAATATAAGAAGGGAAAGGATAACGTGGTTGCAGACGCCCTCTCCCGCAAGTATATGCTCTTGACTCACCTTAATGCCTCTATTTTAGGCTTTTCCCTTATCAAAGAACTCTATGCTAGTGATGATGACTTTAAGTCTATTTTTGAGTCTTTTGTTGAAAAGGGAGAGTCCAATGGGTTTATTGTGGATAATGGCTACTTATTTAAGGAGGCAAAATTGTGCATCCCTAGGACTTCTATTCGTAGGCTTTTGATCCAGGAGACACATGAGGGTCGAGGACATTTTGGAGTAGCTAAGACTGTGACTGCGCTTAAGGAGCACTTTTATTGGCCTATGATGGTTCACCATGTGACTAGGTTTTGTGTGAGTTGTGGGACATGCCAGAGAGCTAAGTCTAGATCGAGCCCCTATGGATTATACAACCCCTTGCCCATACTGACCACCCCTTGGGAGGATATTTCTATGGATTTTATTCCGGGGTTGCCCATGTCTAAGAACGGAAGGGACTCGATATTTGTGGTTATAGATAGATTTTCTAAGATGGCTCACTTTATTCCTTGCAAGATGACTCATAATGCTTCGGATGTTGCTAGTTTATTTTTTTAGCATGTGGTGAAATTGCATGGGATTCCTAGGACCATTATCTCGGATCGTGACACTAGGTTTTTGAGCTATTTTTGGAAGTCTGTATGGTCGAAATTGGGGACACACTTATTGTTTTCTACTAGCTATCACCCCCAAACTGACGGCCAAACGGAGGTCACCAATAGGACCTTTGGTACCTTGCTTAGGACTACGTTGAAAGCTAACTTCCGCAGGTGGGAAGAGTGTTTGCCTTTTGTGGAATTTTCTTAAAATAGGTCTATGCACTCGGCGACGAAGATGACTTCATTCGAGGTTGTCTACGGCCTCAACCCCCACACACCGCTGGACTTGACGCCGCACCCCATGAGAGACAAGGAAAGCGTCAAGGGACTGCAGTGCGCGGATATTGTCCAAGCACTCCACCAGCGGACGAGGGCCCAGCTAGAGCGTCGGACAGCGCAGTACAAGGCCCAAAAAGACCGCGGCCGACGCCGCATGATTTTTCAGTCTGGCGACTTGGTGTGGCTTCACCTTTGCTACGAGCGCTTCCCAGCAAAAAGACGCAGTAACCTTGATGCCCGTGGAGATGGCCCATTCAAGGTCCTGGAGCGGCTTGGCGACAACGCTTACCGCCTTGAGCTCCCAGACAACTACGGCGCGCATCCAAGCTTCAACGTGGCCGACTTGTCTCCTGATAAGGCGTTGTCGTGACACCTAAACAAAATAATCCTAAACAAACCTAACTAATATACTCTGGTAAGCAAGGGTCGAATCCCACAGAGAATCAAGTTATATTTCATGTTTGCAAAATCATTCACCAATTGATAACAAAGACAAAGGGGGGGTTTTGAATGAAACTAACTAAGAAAACGATAAATAAAATATAGAAAGCTTGGCTAGACAAATATCCACCTTTAGTTTGGTTGATCGATCATTGATTACTCCTAGTCCTCAATACTCATGAATGTTCTAATCCCTGTTCTGAATTAGTTACCAATCCAACCAGTCCTGATAACCCTAGCTATCAAATAACCTAGAAGACCTTCTAGATTGAATCTAACAGCAGCAATGAATTCAGGAATAGATAGGTACATGCAAGTGTAGCAACCAGTCATACAATTGCATGCAATTAATTCTCTACACAAACTAAGGGATTTAGATTCTCAACCAGTATCCTCTAATCCTTAGTAGTATGATCAATAACAATCTCAACAGGTTGTATAGAAAAGGGGAACCAATAGCATAATACTAATTTCTCTAGATTGTCAGACTAGAGGGAACTACTATTAACAATCTAATTGATTTCCTAATCAACAAATCAAGGGGAATCGATATATGATCAATGAGATTAAGCACGAGAGAGAATTAATACAATCATAGAAAGAGTAAAGGAATAATCTCAGACTTCAATTGTCTAGCCAAAAACACCAAACAAAACAAAGAACTAAACTAAGAAAGGGAAAACAATACTGAATGGAAAACTAGGTCTAACGTGATCCGAAGATGATGAATGGAGGCTGTGGAGGTTAGGTTAAATAATGTTAACCTAAACCCCCAAGATCACAAACATCATCCTACAAGGAAATAAACTAATATTCGGAATTAAATAAAATAAAATAAAGAAAAAGGAAAAAGGAAAAATAAAATAAAAGTTCGGAACTGTTCGGGCTCGCTCCCGCTGATGGCCGCAGCGGCGGTCGCGGTTTGCTCTCGAAGTGAACATTAAATTTCCGAAATTGGCCGCGGTCGCGGCCTTCTCTCTTCAGCGTCATTTTCTTCGGAAATTTGCCCCGGTCTTCTTCTTGCCTCTTCCTTGTGGTTTCTTCATAGATCTTTAACGTTTCCTCAGGTGGTCAACTCCTCTTCCTCTGGATGTCTCCAATTAGCTCCTCCAGACCACCAAAACCACACTTCTCCGCTCTAACTCCAGAATCTCCAATTGTGCTCTAAATCCAACCAAACGGCACCTCAAACCTGGTAACAACCCCTATAAATACACTATAAAATAGTGCCGATCAAATCCCCCATGCTTAAACCGTGCTCGTCCTCGAGTAAGCTAAAGTCAACCTACTCTTCCAATCAATCCCCAAGGTTTCAGGAAGCATAGAAAAATCAATCTTCAAGAATCACACCTAACAATAAACTGCAGGCAACCATACAATAAACCCAGCACAAAAGACTACAACACACAATCAAGCAAAAAGGAAAGCAGAGTACTTCCCCCAAGCTTATCCCAAACACCATAGAGTGAATGAATTCTAGTCCTAGTCTCCCATCTATCTTCTTATACCTCCCAGAGTGACCTACCCGAATCCTCCTTATATCACCTCTTCTTATGTCACCATGCCAAGTAAAATGAGGATTCCTAAAATCACTCTTCTTCTTTTCACTCATTTTGCCAAGGCGCCCTATCGGGTTTTCACCAAGCCACTCATTTCATTTTCCAATAGATGTACTCACATAAGCTCACGTCACTCTTGACCCGATCCGAACGACCTGCCCGAAACCGAACTCGTTCGATATCCGAAAAGAATAAAAAAATGTATACCCGAGTCTGACCCGACCCAAACCGACTAGCCCGAACCCAAAAAATATACTGAATGGACTAGCCCATTATCAACCCGATATCCGAATTCACCCGACCCGAAATCACCCGAAAACCCGAAGTTGCCCGATTCGATATCACGCGAAAGCCCGAAGTTGCCCGATTGGAAATCACGCGAAAACCCGAAGTTGCCCGATCCGAGATAACTTGATAATCCAAAGTTGACTGATTTGAAATCACATTAAAACCCAAGCTCAATATCCAGAAATAACAGAAAAAACCAATGCCACCTGATCCTAAATCATCCGGGAAAAAATAAAGACACTCAACCCAAAATCATCCGAAAAACTCAAAATCACCCACGATCCATCGACCTATCATCCCAACAACCACTATTCATCTATTCTCAACAAAAACGCACACCTACATTAATTTAATGGATGTATTACAAGTAGAGCTGCCAATCGGGTCGGTCAAGTCGGGTTCGGTTCGGTTATTTCGGGTTCGGGTTGAGAACGGGTCGGGTCATTTCGAATAACAGGTCAAGCCGGTCGGGTTATTACAGGTCAGCGGGCGATTCGAGTTAACCAACGGGTCAATAGCGTCATTTTTTAAATATTTTATTCACTATTTAAATATTATTAACTAGTTAAAACTAATTTAAATATGTCAAAATAAGTTGAAATGAAATAAAATAATAATAATAATATTAATTATTTTAATGTAATTGATATTAGTAGACTAAAATCATTTTTTTTAATTTGTAATTTTTATTATATTAATTTATTAATTTCTACATAATAAAAAATTATATAAGTACAACAATGTACTTTTTTAAAGGATATTAAGCATATTATCATTATTTATATGTCATTTATCATGTATATTTTATGTTATATTTTATTAATACTCCACATTTATTCGTTAATCGGGTCGGGTTGGTCGTGTTCGGTCTTAGTAAATTCGGGTTCGGTAACTTCGGTTATCAAAAATTTTGGTCGGGTCCAAAAGCGGATCGGTCAGGTCGGTAAAACGGGTTCGATCACTTTTTGACAGCTCTAATTACAAGCAATTGATAAGAGTTATTTTTATTCCATTGAACTAAAGTTATTTTTCTTCCAAGTTAAAAAAAAATGCACAAACAAGATCATTATATATGATTTTATTGAAAATAAAAATTCACACGGTTCTTTTTTCTTCCATCGAAATACATTTCAAACCACAATTCGATTTATAAGAAATGCGATTCTTTTGAGATCGTACTTAAACGAAATCTTATTCATTCGAACTCATGTTTATCTGAAATCCGACTCAACCGAAATATGATTTACACCAAATCTAGTTTTGTCATAATCAGCAATAAACCATCGAAATTTGACCCAAATATCCGACTTCGCCCTACTAAATGAACAATTGACCCGACCGACCCGAATTGGATCGGGTTGTCAAAAACATGTGAATATGTCATTAGCCTCGATCCGAATTAACCCGAAACCGATCTGATCCGTCCGATTGACAACCCTAAGTTTGACCGAAATCTAAATTAACCCGACCGAAATTGACCCGAATACCCGATCTCACCCGATAAAAAAATATCCGATCCAATCCGACCCGATATGATCCGACTTGTTATAATATCGGACATGGACCCGAATCCAAAATTACCCGAACCCAACCCGACCCGCCCGATTGACACCATTAGCCATGACCACCCTCTCTACTTACCAAGAATGCACAAACTTAAGTAGGGATGGCAAGAGGGCGGGGAATCCCCGCTATGGGGACGAGGACGGGGTGTTTAAACGGAGATGGGGGCAGGGGCAGGAAAAAAATTTAAACCCCGAGGAAGGATGGGAGCGGGGCGGGGATAGAGGTCCCCACCCCATCCCCGGCGGGAAAACCCACGGAAATCCCTGTCGAATACATTATTTTTGTAATTTTCTTAACCTTAAATTCTAAATTTTATATTGTTTAGTCCATAAACTTTGTACCCTTTAGACGTTAAACCATATATCTCAAATTCTTTATACTCTAAATCTTAATAATATATAAATAAAAAAAAAAAAATATGTTTAGTGAAACAGAAACAAGATCCCCGACAGGGAGCAGGGCCCCGACGGAGACGGGGAGAGTACTCCCCGCGCCGTTGCCATCCCTAAGGCCAAAACTAAAGTGTAACATCTAAACATCAAAGTTTTAACCCAGAACCAATTTTAATATTGATAGATGCCACTGGTTTCGAAACATGACTTGAGCAGTTATATGATCACTGCTAAAACTGTAAGATCTAAACATCAAAGTTTTAACACGTCTAACAAGATCAACGGGTCCAAATGGTGGCAAAGCATGAAATGTCAGCTCAAGTAACAAAAGATTCTTACAAAAGCAGAACTAGTGTACATAAATTACACAACTACGTTCCGAAGCTAAAGCAGTTGGCCTACTAATATGTTAATCAACACACATGTAGACAATCTTTAATTGTAAGAACTACTACTTGCTGTGCAGGAGAAACAGATCCTACACTAGAGCACAAGAAAAGCTTAAGAACCTGGTTTCATACTTAACACTAACACATGTAACTAAAAGCTATATATACACCACCTTGAACGCATTCTTCAATAGCTTCTTGAAATAATAATTATCATTCGTTAGGCAACAACCACTTGTTCAGTCGGCTTTGCCTCTTCCTTCTCGGCATCCCCATCACCCTCTCCTTCGTCATCTGCTTCATCAGCGAGTTTTGTTAGCTCATCCTGTAACATGAGCTTGATGGCCGTTTTTCTCGAAGTCAGATCCATGTTGAACTTCTTGGCTGTGCCGCAAACCAAAATTGCATATTTGCATTAAAAAACATAAGCCAATTTTAACTTTCTTAACAAAATTTACACGGCACTTGTATGGATAAAAATGGTTCTTGATTAGGGACAGTTTTCTCTTACAATGAAAATGGTAGTCATCTATCCGGGAAATTATAAATTTCATATGTTAAGAATAACAGGATAACTTACACAGCTTCTTCAGGATGTCTTTGAACGTAGCCTGTAATCCAAGTGGGGAAATTATCAGTAACAGTATAGAAAGCACTAACAAACTCCATTTCACACAGTACTAAACCTAATTTGTAGCACTATTCTGAAATCAAAAAGAGATTGTATACTTGCATCGGCAAAAACAACAAACTTAAATAATTCACAGATGGTTGAAATTTATTCATCTTAATGGAAAAAAGGTAAATGATCAGACCAACTCCAAACTACCTTTTCCACAAAAAGTTTCCAAGTTCATTTTACTATAAGAGTGTTTAGTCGAACCATATAATTTCAATTGGATCCTGGATAGAAACACTGCCACAAGGCATAATCTTCATCTATAAAGAGGGGTTAGCAGCTCAAAATAGACCATTCAGACAATAAAATTTTGTGAAAATATGAAGGCTAGAGCATTTATCTAACCGTGTTGAAGTCAACTTCTTTGAGCATTTCAGAAACCGCATTTCTCAAATCTTCATCTGTGGGATTTGTTTTGCCAACCTTTGGCTTCTCCTTTCCTTTTACAGCTCTTTTACCTACATTTCAATTAAACAAAGAAGAGAGCTTACTGGTGCAGCACAGAATGTGAAACAGACTTTCGATCAATGTAGATTCAGTTCATGAAAGTTCTACAATATTTTCTTGGAAACGAAAAATTGAATACTTCCATAATATCCCTCATTTACCAGACTTCTCCTTAGATGCAGATCTCGTTGAACCTGGACCTGGAGTCTTCTTTTCATCTCCTACATCATTTTTCTTCTTCCTTGAGAATACCTTTGGGGCAGTATCAGCATCATCACTAACCTTTGACAGTTTTGAGGAAGATGTTTTTGGTGTTTCTTTAGTCTTTGAGGCGGACTTCTTCAGAGTGGTAATTTCCTTACTTTTTCCTTTTCCAGCGGAGTTCTTCCTAGAAGAATCCTTTTTTGAACCTTTCTTGGCTTTTACAGTGTCTTCTTCAGATTCTTCGGATGCATCATTATTACCCTTGCTCTCAGAATGCTCGGACTTCTCATCCTCTGATTTTCCTGGGATACCATTCTCTTCTTCCTCACCTTCCTTCTCCTCTTCTTCTGACTCACCTTCTGTATCGGAAGCGCTCTTATTGACCTCTCTTTTAGAACCATTATTCTTTCTGCGGTTCTGTTAACATCAGATTGGTAAACAAAAAGAATTAACATGGTTAGTGTAACAGCTTGTTTATTACGAAAATCTAATCCACTAGGACAAATCTTGCATAGCTTAGTATTGTTGATCTAAAATACTCCAAAGTGCAGTTCACGTTGGATGCAGCTTGAAGAAGGTCAAAGTGTTTCCACTGAAAAGCCTCCACGTAGATATTTTTTCCAGGTAAACAACTTTCCAAGCTAAACCTGAAAGGAAGTTGTGTTTACCTTGACAGGGCGTTTTGAAGTACCCCAAGATCTTGATGCACTACCTTCTCTCCCACGCTTCTTTCCCTTGCTTGACTGAAGCACATGAAGGATAAGTAACATATTTTTTTTGTATAAGTTCAGAATTGGTAGTTGCTTGTAAACGTCAAAGAAAGAACCTGTTCTTTCTCAGCAAGCAGCACAGTAGTTGTAGCATGAGGGTCCACCAAAAAGTCGAGCAGCTTTGTAACAATGTCGTCCTGCGAAAATGATAACAGATGGCAACCAACAAACAGATAAGTGCATAGTACATCAAATCTTCAAAGTCAGAATAAGCATCATAAAGGACAATATTCATAAATCTTTGCAACAGGTTCTGATTTAGGCATTTAGCTTTATAGATATACCCAGCCAAGTGCACACATCAATATGAGTTAACGGAGGAGGGAAAGAAAGACATGCTGCAACTAAACTGCTATTGTCAGAAAGGTGGTTCTCTAGCAATACTGTGGCTTCTAAATGGCATAAAATGAATAGAAGTGGGAAAAAAAACCAATAATTTAAACCAGCAGCTGCATTTTGTAGGCAATAGGAGAATGACAATGAACCTTTTTTGTAGTAGTCTTGGCAATTGGTATGTCAAGAACATCACAGATTTCCAACAATTTCTCTTTTACACATTTGTCCAACTTCTCCTTTACTTTCATTTTTTGCTTCTCCTGCAAAATAAGCACGCTTCTCATTATTTTAGGTTACAAGAGATATACTATTCTGCACTACATGTAATTCACAGTCCAATAAATTGCTACTTGCTAGAGAGTCCTTGATGTAAAAAAATGATCAAGTTCAACCACCAAACTCTATACATCATATACAAGATTCTACAGATAAACCATGGAAACCAAATTTTAAGCTCATTCATCAGAGCCGATTATACTACTGCAAGCATGCTATTTCCTAAGTGACAATACATGGTCATTCTTTCAGAGAAAAGAAAGCTCTTCTTTACATACAATGCCTCCATAATGAATAATCTTGTACCTCATCATCTCGCCACACAAAGCCAGAAAAGCGAGATATGTTGTTCTTGATTTCACCTGCCTGCATATAATTAAGGGTAAAGTCAACTGATAGCTGCAGTAATTAATTTAATCACATATTCAAAGTATAACAGGTCATTGTATGGGCAGGAAAGAGTATCATCAAAACATGGTGCACTTCAGCCAAGAAATCATAGAGGAGACTGAAAACCATCCTTAGGCAACTGGATATCATAAAATTTAACTACAGAAACTTGCATAAGAGAATGAATAGAGCAAAGGATAATTATCAGCTTGAAATCAAATCAGGATTTTGATACCTTCCCTCTTCTACCAAATAGAATTGTATGAAGCAACTTGAATGTTTCTTCACCCTTCCTTCTGGACAGCTTGTACGCAACTGAAAAATGTAAATACACTGGTCAGAAAGAAATGAAAAATGATTGTCCTAAGTTGTGTGCCATGAGAGTTAGAAGATTAGGCAACATTCGCATTTACTTCAGAAACAACAGAGGAAAATAAGGAGTTTGATACAGAAATGCCCTTAACATTCATGGAATGATGAGCCAAAACACAAACTACTGTTGAAAAATTTCAGCACTATGTAACAGCTGAAAGTAGGCAAGTGTAGTTGTTCACAATGGATGACAAGTTTACTATGATTTTAGAATGACTGATGCCTGACTACGATAGCAGGAAATTAGATCTATTCCCTACTTGAACTACAACTCCATAGGCTGTAAGCCTACAATGACAGAATGAGTACATAATAAAGTAGAACTTGATGCAATTTCTAAAATGATAAATGTAAGCTAATTTATTAACAATGGATGGTTGTACAAACATAAAAACTGTTGCTAAGAAAATACCCTTTTCTAGTTAAGCTTGATCAAATCTACAATGAAGAGGACACACTCCTGCTTTTCAACAATTTACAATGGCAAACTGCAATTGACACTATAACAACCACAATAGCCATCAATTCTTTATATTCAGAAACCAGATTTTCACATTTTTGCAATAAGTTTGTCTTCTTCTCCATCATCGGCATCTCTACAGTGATACCTCTTAAAACAGTTTCTTAAGGTGCAAACATAGGGAAATCAAAGGGCTTCTTGAACACAGTAAAATCATCACAGCAATTTTTTTACATAAACCATGAAAAATTGAACATACAAATAGTTGCATTTCCAGAATTTGGTAATGGAGTTCTTCATACTGATTAGTTTATGCATTTTCAACAGGACAGAGAGAGAGAGAGAGAGAGAGCAAGAGAGAAACGAATGACTTCTCTGTTTTACTTAACACATTACTAACAATTTGGTATAGAGACTAAGCCAACCAAAAAGCACTTCAAAAGATGTTAGCTTGCTTAATAGGAAAACTCCTTACAGTGTGTCTGTTGCTAAGTACATCATAGAGCTTACTTTCATGAGGGCAGGAACCATGTGTTTGAGAAACATGGTGGTCCTTGAGCCTCTTGTTGCCCCAAAATAATAACCCCTCCCCGAAAACCAAAAAAAAATAAAAAAAATATAACGTGATGAGTGGAATAAAATCAACAAAGGTTTAATTTTGTAATATGGACTTAAATCACATAACAAGTTACACTTACCAACTACCATCTAATGAAATGTTTCATTAATTAATAGTCATGTTTTATTTGCTAGAACTTTATCTCAGACAAAGGCACCATGTGAAGTTTGCCTTGTAGTTTTAAGAAAGCAATAAACTCCTGTACTTAAAATTAGGAAATGGTTTACAGCATTATCTAACAGAAATACTAATAGGGTGCAAGCAAAAAATATCAAACAGTAAATGTCCTATACAATTCAGATGCTGTCAGGACTCCATAAAACATGGCAAAAATAATAGCGGATAATAGTAATTACCGTTGGGTATATCTTTCAGTCGAGTACCTCGACCCTGCAATTTCAAGACAGTGTAGATAAGTTCCGATCAAAACTAGGAATTTGTGCTTTCAAATAGAGAAAAAGAGCAACACTCAAAAGCACCTTTTCAACATGAAATTCCCTGAACATATCTTTCTCAATAACAGCAACAAGCCTCTCAACAGATTTGCGCTCCCTTACAGGGCGATTGGTAACTGTTGGGGTCTTTGGTTCTTGTTCCCTTTCCTCTACTTTATCTTCCGATTTCTCTGGAGCGTCCTTTCCTCTCTTGCGCTTCTTTGAACCTTTCTCCTCTTCCTTCTCTTTCACCCCCTCTATATCCTCCTTTCTTTCATCCACGTCGTCCATTTTCTCCTGAGAAACAACAACCTGATCTTCTTTATCTTCTTTCTGTTTGCCCTCAATAGAACCCTTCTTCTCATCAATTGCTTCATCTTTTGCCTCTTGCTTCTCTTGTTCTTTTTCTTTAGGTTCTTTTTCTTTTTCAGCGTCTTCCGTATCTTCATCCATCTTCTCTTCATCTACTTCTTCCTTGCCATCAATTGCTTCATCTTTGGCCTCTTGCTTCTCTTCTTCTTTTTTCTTAGGTTCATTTTCTTTTTCAGCGTCGTCCTCATCTTCATCCATCTTCTCTTCAATTACTTCCTCCTTGCCATCAATTGTTTCATCTTTTGCCTCTTGCTTCTCTTCTTCTTTTTCCTTAGGTTCATTTTCTTTTTCAGCGTCTTCCTTATCTTCATCCATCTTCTCTTCATCTACTTCCCCCTTGCCATCAATTGCTTCATCTTTTGCCTCTTGCTTCTCTTCTTCTTTTTCCTTGGGTTCATTTTCTTTTTCAGCGTCTTCCTCATCTTCATCCATATTCTCTTCATCCACTCCCTCCTTGCCATCAATTGCTTCATCATTTGCCGCTTGTTTCTCTTCTCCTTTTTCTTTAGGTTCATTTTCTTTTTCAGTGTCTTCCTTGTCCCCGTCCATCTTCTCATCATCTACTCCCTCCTTCCGATCAGCTTTCCCCTCGTCGTTTTTGTCTTCTATTATTGGCTTTACACCAGTCTCGTTATTAATCACATCCTTTTCAACTTCCTCTGGTGGCTTGGTCCCGTTAACCACCACATCGCTAACTTCCGTCCCATTAGCCACCACATCGCTAACTTCAGTCCCTTTAGCTACCACATCGCTAAATTTAGTCCCTTTAGCCACCACATCGCTAAGTTCGGCCCCATTAGCCCCCATATCGCTAACTTCAGTCCTTGCCTCTTCCTCACCCATTACCAAGTGACCTGAAATTCAACTACAATGTAAGACTTCCAGCAAGATTCAATTTTTTTGCACCCTTAATTACTTCTCCGAATCTGGAAGAAACATGAAAAATATCAAGCATTACATTGCATCACTCCATGTTAACCAATTTCCACTATTCAAAAAAGAGGTATGGAGCTCCAAAATTTGCATCATGAAAAAAAAGGCAATGTCTTGTTCAGCAACGACGCCTATATAGTGTGAGAACCAAAGCAGCAAACATCAACCGAGCATATAGTGTTGGCGCATGAATGAATTGAACACAAAAACTGCAAGATTTCCATCCTAAAGAGCGCAATCTATTCCAATTGCAAGGGGTAAAACCCTAGCAGGACACAAGACGAAGAAAAAGCTACACTGAGTCTAAAATTTTACAAAATTCACAAGTCTAACCAACAAAAACAGTGAATTTACCGAACAAAAGAGAGAATTCTGAACAGAAACTAAAAGCCCTAACTCCAAAGCTGGAAAAACACGCAATTTTGTCAACGTCGAACACGAAACTAATCACAACAATAATCTCAAAACTACATCTCCAATTTAGAATTGGAAAACGAAAATTCCCAAAAAAAAAAACGAAAAGTGAAAGTGAAACCAAAAGAGTTCGCAGTGCTTACTGTACAGCAACCTCGAACAGCTTCGAAGCAAGAACAGAGGGAAGGAGCCAAGATGCTCTCTCGACTCTCACTATCTGAGAAAGAAGAAGAGGGAAAATCGGGATGTTTTGACCTTTTACCCCTTACGAATCATGGGAGCAAGAGCAATGTTGACGAGGGGTATTTTCGGGAATACGTCTTCCAAGCAGAGCGTCTCCCACGTACAGTTTCCGGACTTAAAATCCGGAAATCAAATACAGTTAAACTCCACGTGGAATAAACTGTCAGGAAAAGAGAAAAAAATATTAGTTACGTTCCTTAATTTTAAGGATTTGGATGAGCTGGCCGTTGGAAGTTTATCAACGGTCATCCATCTATGATCTAAGTCACATTACCGTATATAACTACTATTTAGTTACAAGGTTGCTATTTAAGGCACATCCTATTTTACTTAACAACGTCCATCCTACACTCACTCGTCAATTGATTACGGACGAAACACGTTCCTTCGTGAATAGACCACGGAAGAACGTGATTCACGAAGAAACGTGTTTCGTCCGTAAATCACTCACGGGTGAAACACAAAATTCAACTGTCGTAATAAATGTTATTTGTTCTCACCTAACAAAATTAAATTACTCACCTTCATATTACGGCAAACACTCTTCCATCTTCAAACAAAAATTATTCCTCCCTCAAACAAAAACTGTGATACCCCGTATTTCTGTAAGGATATTTTAGAGTTCTGGGATTATTCTCGAACGCCCGTTTTGTACATCGGATTAATTTCAGAGAGTTTAAGACATTCTGTAATGTTCTCAATCTCTGTAATATTTTCCTCAGTGAAATAAAATACAATCGACGTATTTTGGGGCTTAATATTCGTTCGTGTACGAATATATTTAACCCGGGATTAAGATAATTATCCAAAAGTCAACTAAGGTACACGAGAGGATCAGATCTGGGCACGGCCGCGACCAGACCGCGACCAACCGCGACCAGGCCGCGACCAACCGCGACCGCGGCCAAACCCAGAAAGCCTTGTTGGCACTGTCGTCCTTAGACCTCTAGCTGGGCAAGGCCGCGACCGGCCGCGACCGCGGCCAAGGCCAAATGTGAAGGGCCGCGACCCATGTCGACAGCCGCGACCGCGGCCTGGGATAGAGGTCGTCAGAACTAGCTTCCAGCTTGCCGGCGCTCTGACGACGTCTCGGTTTTAGCCCTCCACGCGGCTCCCTTCTTCACTAATGGCTTTGCCTATTTAAGGGGAGTGTTGGGAGAGAGATTGGGGCACAAATCAAGCTCTCAAACTCACCCTAAAGGCTCGCCGGAAAACTCAAGGTCTCGCCAGAATTCTCAAGCTCTCGCCGGAGCTCTGTTCTTGATTTTGGTTGGTCCCAAGTGAAGCTTTGGTGTCCAAAGAAAGGATTAGAAGCCAAAGCAATCAAAAAGAGAGCAAAAGCCATCATCGTCGGTGAGTTTTTCTTTCTCACAGTCGGGTTCTGTTCGTGGCCGCGACCGCGGCCAAATCGCTGACGAAGGGTTCTGTTACACAGAAAACCGCGACCACGGCCCGATAATCGCGCCCGCGGTCGCCTGTGTTCGAGCCTATTTTATGGCTTGATCTTGTGGTTTTCGATCTGGGTTCCGTCCCTTTCGATTTCTTTCGTTATTCTTTAGATTCGTACTCGTTATCGTCGAATCTAACTTAGGGTTTCTTTATGGGTCGATCCGAAGGAATCTGTGTTGCCAGATCTGTCCCTGCTTCGAGCCCGGAAACCCGTTATCGTCGTACCTAGCTTCGTTTAAGCTTCTGCGGATTTAAGGCAAGTGGCGGTTCGCTCTTGCTCATCATTCCATGCTTTCATTAATTATCAGTTGTTTAATTGAGTAATTAATTTGGAATGATTATTGCATTTGTCTGGAAACGGTTTTGTTTAAACTGTTTTGGAAAACTAAAATATGATATTATAATAGGTTGTATATCTGTTAGAACAACGCTATTATGAATATATATATTTATGATCTCCTTGAGGGCATTTATGTGGTTTTGTTGTGGACTATTGTTGTGCTTGAACTGTTTAGTTAGCACTAGTAGTCAGGAACGTTACTCGGACTCTGCCAGGTCCAGTCGTTTCTTTATAATCAGGTAGAGAGGTGGCTCGTCCCCACCTAATACCATTTTTACGGTCATGACCCAACCTCTGATACACGAGTATAGAGGTAGGTGCACTTAGCTAGTGCCACAAATTCGGGATTTAGTCCCTTCGGTATGCGTCACTCTAGACGAAACGCATATCAAGATGTATAGGTTCCATTGGGAAAATAAATACATTTAAAAGCCTATAACGTGATGCGCGTTTTGGAACATAATAAGATAAGTGCCGTTGTCGCACATGATTAATAAACCTTCGACGAGTAGTGCAGCTAAGCGAATAGTGCAGCTAGGAAAGCTCGTCTCGACTTTTGATCAGAGTACGTTCTCTTTCCAATCTGAATTCGCTATATGCGGTGAGGTTGGTCGTGAACTGAAACATCTAAGTCAGCTGTTTTAAATCGCTCGAATGCGATACTGTGATTCTTTACATATTCCAGACTTTGTCATACTTCGTTAAAGACTCAATCTGTTGGAGTTTTCTCTTGGATATTCCGATAAGATTCGCGTCAGTTGGAATCTTCTCTTGTGCATGCCTTTTGTCATATCCAAGTAGAGTATTGTGGTTGACAAGCGTACTCGACTATTATTCGAGGGACGAGAAGTCTAACCTAATACGACTACTTAGAACCTTCTGCTTTGTACCCTTGCATGGTCTATTCATTTAGACAACCAACCGCAATTGTTATCTGCATTGTTGGCTGGTGTCATCCGTTCGATTCGGCACATCAGATAGAGCGAAGATATGAGAAGACTAGATTGACTATAAAGACGACGGTTGTTTTTGATGTTTTAATAATTATCTTTTAATCAGGTTGAGATCCTTGGGCAGGTGATCATTACGACCACAATCTTTTTTGTAATATTTCAAGAAAGACTTCCGCTATAACTTATTTACCCTGTTATTTGTTTATCAAGACTTCCGTTGTACTTTGTTTAAAACTCTGTGTTTGTCCTATTCGGGATTGGGATGTAATCCCGGGACTCATGTTTTATATGAATAATATTATGATTTGGTATCATATGTGTTTCATAATTGTATTTAAACGGTAAAAGCCTAGGGTGGCTTCGGTGAGGAAAACCGAGGTCACTGGCGGTAATACCTTTCCAAATGGGTTAAGATTTGGGGGTGTTACAGTTGTGGTATCAGAGCCAAAGTTTTTAAAACAGGTTTGGGGATTTTACAAACCATTTTCCCGTTTTTGAAAATGCTTTAAAAGGGCTCTGAATTTTCAAAATGAAAAGAATTTTTCAAACACCGTTCATAGTCATGTCTTATATATAGTCTGATGTAGTAAGCTTGCTTCTATGTCTAGAAAGACTAATTCCTTCCTCGCTATCCTGTAGGAGATGGGTGCATGTCTTTCTCTCAAAAAGGGGTCGGAAGATGCCGAGATGGATCCACCATCCCCGGAAAGGCCAGATTTCCCGATACCCCAGAGGTGCTTTGAGGTTGGAGGCCCGAGCAGCCCACTTGAGGAGTGTGATACCCCGTAATTCTGTAAGGATTATTTTGGGAATTTATGGAATGTCCCGAACACCCGTTTAGTACGTCGGATTTAATTCTGAGAGCTTAAGACATTCTGTAATGTGCTCTGTATCTGTAATAATTTTCTCAGTGAAATAATATACAGTCGACATGTTTTGGAAGTTCGTACTCATTCGTGTACGACTTTTGTTAACGCGGATTAAGATTGGTACAAGTTTATTGCCCAAGAGTTGTTATCTAATGGACAATAGTACAAGATTCTTTATCCAAAGGTTTTTGCCCAAGAGCCATTGTCCAAGGGGCAAAAGGGTTTGGATATTGTCCAAGAGGCAAGGAACCCTAATTTCTTCTATAAATAGAGGTGTTGGGTGAGGGTGGAAGAGGGTGCGAAAGACGCGGAAGCGCTCTCAAATTCTCGACTCTCAAAAACGCTCTCAAAGAAAACGCTCTCTCCGGGAAGGCTTGTGGATCGTTGGAGGCTCATTTGGTGTCATTTCCGGTGGCCAAGTGAAGCCTTGGAGACCCTCGGACGCCTAGAAGCAAAGCAAGGTGAAAGACGAGCCAAATCGAGCATCGCGGGTAAGATTTCCCCTCGTATTTTCAGTTTCTGTTCAGCGACGGCGACCGCCGCCAGGGAGACGGCGACCTCCGTCAGGGAGACGACGACCGCCGTCAGGGAGACGGCGACCGCCGCCAGGGAGACGGCGACCGCCGCCAGGAACGGCGCCCGCCGTGGTGAACGGCGACCGCCGTGATGAAGGAGGCAAGCCGCCGTGGTGATGCGGCGATCGCCGGAGAAGGGAGGTCGTGGAGCGGCGCCCGCCGTGGTTGAGCGGCGCCCGCCGTGGTGGAGCGGCGCCCGCCGTGCTTGAGGCGGCGCCCGCCGTATTTAAGGCGGCGCCCGCCGGAATTGTTACGGCACCCGCCAACGAGGTGGTTGTGGCCGGGAGTTGTCGTTGGCTTCCAAGGCCTTCGTTCGGGTTTCGTTTACGTCGATTCCTTTCGTCCTTTCGTAGTATCGGTATTGTTTGTCGAATCTAACTTAGGGTTTCTTTGTGGGTCGATTCGAAGGAATCTGTGTGCCAGATCTGTTCATGTGTTGAGCCCGAAATCCCGTCGTCGTTAGGCTTCGTTCAAACTCTGCAGATTCAGGCAAGTGGCGGTTCGCTCTTGCTTAATCATTCCATGTTTCATTAATTATCAATTATTTAATTGTTAATTAAATTGGAGTGAACTGTTGTTTTGCTTGGGAACTAATTTCATAAATAAACGTGATTAAAGTAATGTTATAATAGGTTATATATCTGTTAGAACAACGCTATTATATGTGATAATTACCGTGATGGTATTATTGTGAATTTAATCTTAATGATAGAATAGCATACGGGTTAATAGGAAAACTAATCCAAGTAAGGATTAGTTGTTTCTATTATCTCTATGTTTAAGTTGATTGCCTGGATGGCTTTAATGTGATTAATTGTTGTGTTAGACTGTTTAGTTAACACGAGTGTTCGTAGGAACGCTAATCCAAGTAAGGATTAGTCGTTTCTTTATAACTTAATGTTCGTAGGAACGCTAATCCAAGTAAGGATTAGTCATTTCTTTATAACTTAATGTTCGTAGGAACGCTAATCCAAGTAAGGATTAGTCGTTTCTTTATAACTTAATGTTCGTAGGAACGCTGATCCAAGTAAGGATTTGTCGTTTCTTTAAATCGTAATATTCCTCGGGTTAATTTCCGAATATTAATTTAAGGGTCATGACCTATGCTTCTTATCCACCTTTAAGGATCTGAAGTGTTTTAAGCGCCTTGCAAGCGCCATTGGATGAGCATAATTGCAGTCATGTGTATTGAGCACTTAGCTAGTGCAATTGGGGTGGACGTAACTGTCATCCTGTAAATTAAAGTGTAAGCACTATGACAGTGTAATCTGGGTGAACGTAAGATCACCCTGTGTAATAATAATAACTCCGTTGTTCTCGAAATAATGTTAAGCCTCGCGTGTGCGCGTGCGTGTGTGTGTTTGTGTGTTGTGTTAATTTGGGTCGACATGATTGTCACCCTGAGATTTAAGATGTGTGCCGCTCTTAATAACATTAACGTGTTCCAGTAAAGTGTGTTTTGTAATTAAATAAGATATGTGCCCGAGTGCACATGATTAATAAACCTTTGGCGAGTAGTTCAGCTAAGTTATAGTACAGCTAGGAAAACTCGTCTCGACTTTGATCATAGTACGTTCTCTTTTCAATCTGGATTCACTGTATGCGACGAGGTTGGTTGTGAACTGAAGCATCTCAGTCAACTTTTAAATCATTTGTGTGTGTAACTTTTATGTTCCCTAGCAGTTGTCATAATTTCCCATAAGGCTCATTTCAGTTGGAGTCTTCTCTTCAGTGCATATCTTAATTGTTAAATCATTCCGTGAAAGTGTCGGGTTATATATCGTTCCTTCGGTTTTTATTCAAGGGACAATGATAGTAAACGGTCACGATCACTCGAACCACTCTGCTTTGTACCCTTGCTAGTATATTCAAGTAGACTAACCCATGAACTTTGTTCTCTGCATGTGGGCTGGTATCATCCGTTCGATTCGGCACATCAGGAGTTGTTTCCCGGAGTTTAAGTAACCTATTGAAGGATAAGAAGCCTGCAGACGAAGATTTAAAAGTCAGTGTTCTAAGTTGTTAAGTGTTTTAAGATTGTTAAAGTGTTACTTCAATGTATCTTCATAATTTAGCCATGTTATAAGTTGGCTCTTTAAAGTATTCCGCTGTGTAATTTAAAGTCTTCCGTTGTTTAATCTTTCAATTAATATGTAATTATGTTATGTATTTAATCTTAATCGTTCTGGAAAAGCCTGGGGTGACTTTGGACGGTAAAGTCTGAGGTCACTGGCATGTAATATCTCCGGTATAAATTGGGGGTGTTAGAAGGAGATCAAGCATGTTCTTCCCGAATCGGTAGTCCTTACGCCTAGGGATGCTGTAGTGACTGTGGCGTCACCTGTTGAGCCACCAAGGGAGGAAGAGGGTGAATCATCTAGGTACGCGAGAGGGTACTATGATGATGATTACCAGATAGAGATGATTCCCGAAGAGGACGAGAGCGAGGAGGAAGAAGAAGAGGAGATGCTCGAGGTCGATCCCATGGAGGACGAGGACCCCATAGAGGACGACCTTGTGGACGAGGACCCTATCGAGGAGAATCTAGAGGATGACCCCGAGATGGACCTCGATGAGGAGATTCAGGAGTCCGATAACTTGAGGCACTTACTAGTGGATAGCCAGGAGCCGGGGATGCAGTCTATTCAGCCCAGTCCAGAGCTATCACCAGTGCCAGAGTTGTCACCTTTGCCAGTGTATGCACTTATGACAGAAGATGACTGGGAGACACTTTATACCGAGTACGGTATTGGAAAAAGTGACAGGGAATCCCAGCCTATCCCTACTCCAAGGAGAAGGAGGACAGAATCTGAACTTCAGGAGATCCTCCGTCAGAGCGAGATGATCTCTGCTGAACAGCAGCGTCAGATGGATGAGCTGATCACCAGTGCTCAGAAGAGGGATGGAATAGGAGGACCAGTCATGGACGATCCATACTTTACCATGACAGAGATAGGGTCAGGGACACCAGAATTATGTGTTCTAGGGCCTAGCAGGGTACGCAGCCAATCGTTTGAAGCCGATGAAGAGCCTCGCCCGAAGAAGCCCTGTATTGGAAATCTGCCATATATAGGAAACGTTTTGGGGCGCCATGATGAGGATCGATATGCCTAGAGTAGTTTCCTTTTTCTTAGTATTTCAGCATGTACCGTGTAAATATTCTAGTATTGCGGCATGTATTTTGTGAAATACTATCATCTCCGAGCAATTTTGTCCTGATGCTTGGGAGATCGACTTATGTTCAGACTTTGTAAAGTAGTTCAAGTTCATCTATAAAATACCCAGTTGATCTATTCTGAGTGATTTTATTACATTAAGTATGTTCGAATGATATTAATGTATAAATAACTTGGAATTTGATCGGTAAACAGATGGTGAACACTAGGAACATGATTCAAGCTGGTGCTGGGACGAGCAATGACCCCAGACCAACTGTAAGGAATGTTGGACAAGACGAGCAGGAGTCTGGTTCCAACAATCATCCTAGAGGCAATGGCCAAGAGCAGACCAACGCTCCAATGGCATTTGATGCTGCAACATTAGAGGCAATTCGGGGAATGGTCATGCAAGCAGTGACTGATATACTGCGACCGAATGTGCCACAGGCACAAGGTGTGCAAATTCCTCCACCAGTTCCCAGATTTGAGGAGCCAGAGAACCGTGTATTGCAGGAGAATATAGTCAGGACTCGAGACAATTATGGTCGTGTACTGAAGACCATAAATTCCATGAGGCCTGACAGCTATAACGGGAAAGGGGAACCAGTTAGAGTGACCCATTGGTTTTCCCACATGGAGCGGTTGTTCCGCAACATTGATTGTACTAAAGCTGAGAAAGTACATATAGCTTCTCTTCAGTTTAAGGAGGATGCTAGTGAGTGGTGGGAGAGTACCGGCTTAGCTGATAGCCTTGTTTTGAACTGGGAGATGTTCAAGACAAAGATGACAAACCATTTCTTCTCTCGTGCTATGAGGGAGGAGAAACACAAGGAGTTTCTATACCCAAAGACGGATGGATTGAAGGTGACCGAGATTGCAACCAAATTCAATCATCTATTACAGTACGCTGGACCTGAGATATCTAGTGAGGCACATAAAATCTGGTATTTCCATGAGTGGATGAGCCCAAATATCAAACCGATGATGGTGCACCACACATGCTCTACTTTGGAGCAGTATGTGGATGCGGCCTACAAGTTGGAGGTGACTCTGGAGGAGTCGACCAAGAGACGCAATCGACAGAGGTCGATGCAGAATTAAGGGAGTGGATTTAAGCGACCTGCGCCACCGTCTAACTTTGCCAAGTCTGGTCGAGCAAAGACGGACACGACTCAAGGATGGTCAACACAGCAGTTGGGTCAGAGCAAGAATTCAGTCCAGTGTTACAACTGTGGTACTGCTGGGCACAGGAGCACTGAATGTCCGAAGGAGAAGAAGTCATGCTTTGGGTGTGGATGTGATGGACATATGCAGAAATTCTGTAGGGAGGGAAAGCAGAAGGGAGTGGAGTCACAACAAGGGTCAGTTAATCAGAATAACCGGCCTAGGTTCAAGCCAGCTGAGACTCCTAGTCCTTCGATGCAGACAACTGCTCAAAATAAGGGAAAAGCCCCAGCTACTTCGGGAGGTCATGGTCAACGTCTGTACGAGATGCGTGAGGTGGATGGACCTAACGCTCCGATTGCTCAAGGTACTTTATACCTTCATTCTACTTCAGTATGCATTCTGTTTGATTCGGGTGCTACCCATTCCTTTATTTCGGATAGTTGTGTTAGTAAGTTAGGATTAGTGTGCGACGACGCTTGTGAGCCTTTCGTTGTAAATCTTCCTAATGGTGATCGTTTGGTGGGGACCAAGCACCTGTCTGGATTTCCGATTACCATTCAGGGTAAGGAATTCGAGGCAGATTTGATTTGTATAGCCATGGCTCCATACGACATTATTCTCGGTATGGATTGGCTGACGCATCATGGGGCGGTGATCGACTTTAGTTCAAGGACTGTGACGGTGTCATCTGGGGGCCAGTTCGTGTGCAAGTTTAAGGGTCGGAATGACGCTAATAATGGCAGGCTTATCAATGCGATGACTGCATTTAAGCTACTGCGACAAGGTTGTGTCGGGTACCTTTGCTACTTGGATCCGCCCGCAAAAGATGAACCTTCAGTTCTTGATATTCCTGTGGTGAGGGAGTTTTCGGATGTCTTTCCGGAAGAAATTCCTGGATTACCCCCAAATCGTGATGTGGAATTTTCAATTGATCTTGAGCCTGGTACAATGCCGATTTCTAAATCACCGTACCGGATGGCACCTGCGGAAATGCAAGAGTTGAAGAGTCAACTCGAGGATATTTTTGACAAAGGTTACATAAGGCCGAGTGCATCGCCTTGGGGTGCTCCAGTATTATTTGTCAAGAAGAAGGATGGATCGTTTCGACTTTGTATCGACTATCGAGAGTTGAATAAAGTCACGATCAAGAATAGATACCCGTTGCCGAGGATTGATGATCTGTTAGATTAGCTGTAAGGAGCAAAAGTTTTCTCCAAGATTGACCTGAGATCTGGATATCATCAGCTCAGAGTTCGTAAGGAAGACATTCCTAGAACAGCATTTTGGACCCGATATGGTCACTACGAGTTCGTAGTTATGCCTTTTGGACTTACGAATGCTCCAACAGTCTTCATGGATCTGATGAATCGATGTTTTCACCAGTACTTGGACAAGTTCGTGGTGGTCTTCATCGACGACATTTTGATCTACTCTCCGAATAAAGAGGTTCACGAGGAACATCTACGGATTACTTTATCAGTCCTTAGACAAAATGAGTTGTACGCTAAATTGTCTAAGTGTGAATTCTGGATGAAAGAAGTGGCTTTCTTAGGCCATGTGATCAATGAGAATGGGGTTATGGTTGATCCCCAGAAAATTGAAGCAGTGGCTAATTGGAAGCAGCCCCAGAATGTGAAGGAAGTGCAAAGTTTTCTTGGACTTGCCGGGTATTATAGAAGGTTCGTAGAGGGATTTTTGAAGATCGCTCTACCTATGACCAATCTACTCCGCAAGGTTCACAAAAAATTTGTCTGGAATGACAAGTGCGAGGCCAATTTTCAGGAATTGAAACAACGATTGACCTCGACACAAGTGTTAGCACTTCCAGAAGGGAATGACGATTATGTGGTCTATAGTGATGCTTCAAAAAGTGGTTTGGGTTGTGTATTGATGCAGAAGGGCAAGGTTATTGCATATGCATCCAGACAACTCAAGACTTATGAAGAAAACTATCCGACTCATGATCTGGAGTTAGCAGCGGTAGTTTTTGCATTGAAGATTTGGAGGCATTATCTCTATGGTGTGAAATGCCAAGTCTTCACCGATCACAAGAGTCTCAAGTACATATTCACTCAGAAGGAGTTGAATATGAGGCAACGCCGCTGGCTAGAGTTACTCAAAGACTATGACATGGAGTTGCTGTATCATCCGGGCAAGACTAATGTAGTAGCCGATGCACTGAGCCGGAAGACAACGCACGAGACAGTAGTTGCTTTACTTATTGCTCAGACCAACCTGATCAAAGAGTCATGCGAAGTTGAAGTTCTGTATGATCAACGTAGAGGGTACCTGAGTATGTTGGAAATTCAGGCTACGCTACTGGATCAAATCAAAGAAAAGCAAGTCGATGACATAATCTTGGTGAAGCTAAGCAGTGAAGTAATGGACGGGAAGGTTCCCGATTTTGTGATTCAAGATGATGGATCACTCTGGTTTCAAGACCGGATCTATGTGCCTGACACAGAAGGTCTTCGCCAGTTAGTAATGAGAGAAGCTCATTCTTTAGCTTATTCTGTACATCCTGGCTCTAGCAAGATGTACAAGGATCTTCGAAAGAATTTTTGGTGGCCAAACATAAAGTGGGATGTAGCAGACTTTGTGGCAAGGTGCTTAACTTGTCAGAAGGTCAAGATCGAACACCGCATACCAGGTGGTGAATTTCTACCTCTCCCAGTGCCAAAATGGAAATGGGAGGACATTGCCATGGACTTTGTCACTGGGCTACCAAAGACTCGAAGTCAAAAAGATGCTATATGGGTAATTGTGGACAAGCTTAAGAAGAGTGCTCATTTCGTAGCCATCAAGACCACATGGGAAACCCAGAAATTAGCAGAAGTTTACCACCAGGAGATTATCCATTTACATGGTATTCCCAAGACCATTGTATCGGATCGAGATGGCCGATTCATGTCAAGATTTTGGCAAGAACTTCACAAGGCCATGGGAACTGAATTGAGATTCAGTACAACATTTTATCCTCAGACAGATGGACAGTCTGAAAGGACCATCCAGACCCTGGAGGATATGCTAAGAACTTGTGTACTCGATCGTTCGACTAGCTGGGAAGCCAGTCTGAGTCTGATTGAGTTCACGTACAATAATAGTTAGCATGCTACTATCAAGATGGCTCCATTCGAAGCTTTGTATGGTCGTAAATACAGATCTCCGATTTGTTGGGATGAGAATGCCGACAAGATTCTGCTTGGACCAGAGTTGGTTGAAAGGACAGCTTCAGACATTGCTTTGATTAGACAAAGGATGTTGACCGCCCAGAGTCGACATAAGTCTTACGCGGATCGGAAGCGTAGAACTGTCGAGTTCGAGGTGGGTGATAAAGTATTTGTCAAAGTATCGCCATCAAAGGGAGTTTTCAGGTTTGGTAAGCGTGGGAAGCTTAACCCTCGCTACGTGGGACCATTCGAGATTCTTGATAGAGTGGGATCTCTAGTGTACCGCTTGGCATTGCCGCCATCGGCACACCTAGTACATAATGTGTTCCACGTATCCTTGCTAAGGAAATATGTGCCAGATGAGTCTCATGTACTGAGCTATGAGGACAACGAGATTCAGGCAAATGGCACCTATGAAGAGATGCATGTGCGCATCCTGGAGTGCCGTGAGAAGCAACTGCGCAACAAGATCGTACCATTGGTACGAATTCTGTGGTCCAAGTCTGGGACAGAAGAAGTTACTTGGGAAACATGGGAAACCGAAGCAGATATGCTCAGGCGTTTTCCCGAGTTATTTATGACCTAAGTTTCGGGGTCGAAACTTCTTTTAAAGGGGGGTGATGTGATACCCCGTATTTCTGTAAGGATATTTTGGAGTTCTGGGATTATTCTCGAACGCCCGTTTTGTACGTCGGATTAATTTTAGAGAGTTTAAGACATTCTGTAATGTTCTCAATCTCTGTAATATTTTCCTCAGTGAAATAAAATACAGTCGACGTTATTTGGGGCTTAATATTTGTTCGTGTACGAATATATTTAACCCGGGATTAAGATAATTATCCAAAAGTCAACTAAGGTACACGAGAGGATCAGATCTGGGCACGGCCGCGACCAGGCCGCGACCAACCGCGACCAGGCCGCGACCAACCGCGACCGCGGCCAAACCCAGAAAGCCTTGTTGGCACTGTCGTCCTTAGACCTCTAGCTGGGCAAGGCCGTGACCGGCCGTGACCGCGGCCAAGGCCAAATGTGAAGGGCCGTGACCCATCTCGACAGCCGCGACCGCGGCCTGGGATAGAGGTCGTCAAAACTAGCTTCCAGCTCATCGGCGCTCTGACGACGTCTCGGTTTTAGCCCTCCACGTGGCTCCCTTCTTCACCAATGGCTTTGCCTATTTAAGGCGAGTGTTGGGAGAGAGATTGGGGCACAAATCAAGCTCTCAAACTCACCCTAAAGGCTCGCCGGAAAACTCAAGGTCTCGCCGGAATTCTCAAGCTCTCGCCGGAGCTCTGTTCTTGATTTTGGTTGGTCCCAAGTGAAGCTTTGGTGTCCAAAGAAAGGATTAGAAGCCAAAGCAATCAAAAAGAGAGCAAAAGCCATCATCGCCGGTGAGTTTTTCTTTCTCACAGTCGGGTTCTGTTCGTGGCCGCGACCGCGGCCCGAAGGCCGCGCCCGCGGCCAAATCGCTGAGGAAGGGTTCTGTTACCCAAAAAACCACGACCGCGGCCCGATAACTGCGCCCGCGGTCGCCTGTTTTCAAGCCTATTTTATGGCTTGATCTTGTGGTTTTCGATCTGGGTTCCGTCCCTTTCGATTTCTTTCGTTATTCTTTAGATTCGTACTCGTTATCGTCGAATCTAACTTAGGGTTTCTTTATGGGTCGATCCGAAGGAATCTGTGTTGCCAGATTTGTCCCTGCTTCGAGCCCGAAAACCCGTTATCGTCGTACCTAGCTTCGTTTAAGCTTCTGCGGATTTAAGGCAAGTGGCGGTTCGCTCTTGCTCATCATTCCATGCTTTCATTAATTATCAGTTGTTTAATTGAGTAATTAATTTGGAATGATTATTGCGTTTGTCTGGAAACGGTTTTGTTTAAACTGTTTTGGAAAACTAAAATATGATATTATAATAGGTTGTATATCTGTTAGAACAACGCTATTATGAATATATATATTTATGATCTCCTTGAGGGCATTTATGTGGTTTTGTTGTGGACTATTGTTGTGCTCGAACTGTTTAGTTAGCACTAGTAGTCAGGAACGTTACTCGGACTCTGCCAGGTCCAGTTGTTTCTTTATAATCAGGTAGAGAGGTGGCTCGTCCCCACCTAATACCATTTTTATGGTCATGACCCAACCTCTGATACACGAGTATAGAGGTAGGTGCACTTAGCTAGTGCCACAAATTCGGGATTTAGTCCCTTCGGTATGCGTCACTCTAGACAAAACGCATATCAAGATGTATAGGTTCCATTGGGAAAATAAATACATTTAAAAGCCTATAACGTGATGCGCGTTTTGGAACATAATAAGATAAGTGTCGTTGTCGCACATGATTAATAAACCTTCGGCGAGTAATGCAGCTAAGCGAATAGTACAGCTAGGAAAGCTCGTCTCGACTTTTGATCAGAGTACGTTCTCTTTCCAATCTGAATTCGCTATATGCGGTGAGATTGGTCGTGAACCGAAACATCTAAGTCAGCTGTTTTAAATCGCTCGAATGCGATATTGTGATTCTTTATATATTCCAGACTTTGTCATACTTCGTTAAAGACTCAATCTATTGGAGTTTTCTCTTGGATATTCCGATAAGATTCTCTTCAGTTGGAATCTTCTCTTATGTATGCCTTTTGTCATATCCAAGTAGAGTATGTTGGTTGACAAGCGTACTCGACTATTATTCGAGGGACGAGAAGTCTAACCTAATACGACTACTTAGAACCTTCTGCTTTGTACCCTTGCATGGTCTATTCATTTAGATTAACCAACCGCAATTGTTATCTGCATTGTTGGCTGGTGTCATCCGTTCGATTCGGCACATCAGATAGAGCGAAGATATGAGAAGACTAGATTGACTATAAAGACGACGATTGTTTTTGATGTTTTAATAATTATCTTTTAATCAGGTTGAGATCCTTGGGCAGGTGATCATTACGACCACAATCCTTTTTGTAATATTTCAAGAAAGACTTCCGCTGTAACTTATTTACCCTGTTATTTGTTTATCAAGACTTCCGCTGTACTTTGTTTAAAACTTTGTATTTGTCCTATTCGGGATTGTGATGTAATCCCGGGACTCATGTTTTATATGAATAATATTATGATTTGGTATCATATGTGTTTCATAATTGTATTTAAACGGTAAAAGCCTAGGGTGGCTTCGGTGAGGAAAACCGAGGTCATTGGCGGTAATACCTTTCCAAATGAGTTAAGATTTGGGGGTGTTACAAAAACAATCTCATATCTTATGGAACCTCATGATGATTTCTATGGCACCATGAATGAAGGAAATGATTCATTCATGTTTGATCACAACGAGGTTAGTTCCTTTTGTTTTTACTTCAAACTTGAGTTATGTGTTGTTCTAGTCATAATTCTTTTACTTCAAAGCATGAAAGTTTTGATTTTTACTTATTAAAAGTCCAAACTTTAACTAGATTAAAGATAGTTGTTGCAAATAGATTGTTTTTTGATGTTGTTCTACTCATAAATGTGTGTTTTCGGATAGTTATAGTCAAATTTCTAGTGTTTGTAACTTGCAAGGAAAAAAACTAGTCGGCCGGTAGAAAAAAGACAGTCGAAGACCAGTCGAAAACAAGTCACTCCATGACGGATATAAAGCTTCCATCCGTCACGGACGGAGACTATCCGTCTGTGACAGATGGAATGAGTCCATCCGTCAAGGATGGAGAGGATCTTTCCGTCACAGATGGAATGATTACAACTACTATATGGAGCATAGGGCGGACCGTAAAACCAATAAGATTACCGACATTTTTTTTGCCAGCCCGGATTCCATATCACTCCTCAAGGCATTTCCATATGTATTATTGTTAAACTCCACCTACAGTACAAACAGGTAACCATCGCGCACATCTCTTTATTATCTAGTTATTAATATGTTATTTTATTATACAATAACATGTTAATCTGTGTGCAGATATGAGATGTCTTTCTTGGAAATTGTAGGATTCACTTCTACATGGAAGAATTACAACGTAGCGGGGGCATTTCTGGAACATGAGAGGGAATAAAATTACTTGTGGGCTATAAAGCAACTTGCCAAACTTTGTGGGCTTGTGCAGAAGCAACCTATATGCATAGTGACGGATCGAGAGCTTGCCTTGATGAATGCGGTGGACGAATTGTTCCCAAAGGCAAAGTACATTCTATGTAGGCGTCATGTATACAAGAACATCAAGGCCAAAGCTAAGAAAATCATCAAGCATGCTGACACTGCAACAAGGTTTGCAAATGCTTACATGGAGTTGTTTAAGGAAAAAACTATAGAGGAGAACAAGTGAAGTCTGCGCAAGATTGAGGTTGAATGGAGCACCAGGAAAAGCCTGCTTCAGTATGTCCGAAACCAGTGGCTTGAACCGTATAGGGAAAGAATTGTGTCGGCTTGGACAGATACGGTTTTGACATTGGGAACTACCACGATAAACAAGTTTGTGCAATATAATATATTCAATGCATTATTATCAAGCCTATACACGGACAAAATATAATTATATGCCATTTATGTTATTTCAACTGTAGGGTTGAAAGAGAACACTCGTCTTTGAAAAACTTCTTGACTACTCCACATGGTAGGTTAGACACTGTCTTAGGTCAGTATGATTCCTTGATGTGCATCCAAGTAAATGAGATAAAGGCAACCTTCAACATCAGTCGCCAAAAGACGATGTGTATGGTGATAGTGGCAAATGTTTTCAAGCAGTTGAAGTATAAGGTTTTTTTCAAAGCCATGAAGCACTTGATAAATGAATACAAACGTGGGAAAGATCCATTTTTTTACCCCACTTGCAAATGCCATATGTCTGTGAGAGATGGGTTACCGTGTGTCCATAAGATTGCACGATGTATGGAGCATCAAATACCTATCCCACTGAAAGCCGTGCATAGCTTTTGGAGACAGTTGGACTTGGAAGTCGTGCAAAATGAAGAAGATGAAGGGTGGAAGCGCAAAGTTGCCAGATCTATAATAACCCCTAAAAGTCCCGAACTATCGTTTTGTATGAAGGACATAATGGGCAATTTCTGTAATCTCAGTGGGATTATTTGAACATAATAATATACGTTTAAAGGGTATTGGGTCTTAGAATAATTTTAGTGGTGCTAAAAATAAAGACTTAGCATGACCTTGAACGAAACCCGTGACCAAAAGGCAAAAGACGCGCTCACGGCATTTCCGCGACCGTAGAAGTGTTTCCGCGACCGCGGAAACACTGTTCTTTGTCTTCTTCGTTCTTTCCGCATTTCGCCGGTTCGTGTGCCACCGTTTTGCCATTGGGGATGCCGATCGATTTGTGTTCTCGGCGTTGAGCTCCTCCTCACCCTATAAATAGGGGTCTTCAGCTTCGGAATCCATCATCCACAGCTTCTCAAGCTCTCTCTCTCTCTCTCTCGTTTAAGTGCATCGCCGGAGTTCTAGGAGATCGTCGGAGCTTCGTCGGAGTTTTAGTGTCGCCGGAAGTGCCTTGGAGGTGTTGAGGTGGTGGTGGTCATGGTGAGCCTTTGTCCGAAGCCAAGAAGTGTCGCCTTCGTCGTCGGTAAGCCTCGAAGTCGGGTTGAGCCATCGTTGGAAGGGAGATCCACGACCGCGGGGATGAATTCCGCGACCGCGGCTCTGCCCAGAATTCCGCGACCGCGGATGTCCAATCCGCGACCGCGGCTTGCTCTAGCAAGCGCGATCGTGGCTTGGACAAACACGGTCACGGCTTAGGCTTTTGTTTCCCTTCGATTCATTTCGTTGTTTCGCGTTGTATCGTATCTAACTTAGAGTTTCGTCGTTGTCTCATCGTCGTCGTAGGGATCCGTACGCAGATTCCAGTTTCCAGATCTCAGAACCCGACATCTTCGATTCGTCTAGATTAAGGCAAGTGGAGGTTCGCTCTTGCTCATTATTCCATGTTTCCCTTGATTATCAATTAATTGATTGTTAATTAAGATGAGATAAAAGTTGTTGTTTTCTGTTTGGGAACAGATTTAATTAAACGATGTGTTAAAATATGACTTTATAATAGGTTGTATATATTGCTAGAAACAACGCTATTATGCATGTTAATTACCGTAATGAGTTTCGGTGTGGATTTAAATGTAAACTTAAATGCTAGATTAATACGAGTATTCGTAGGAACGCTAATTCCTTACGAGGATTAGTCGCTTCTTTATAAGTCGGTATTAGTCGGAATAATTCTCTAATACTTTTAAAGGTCATGACCATTGCTTCTTATCCACCCGTTAAGGATAAGAGGTGTTTAAGCACCTTGCTAGTGCAAGTGGGTTGGACGTAATGTCACCCTGTGTTATTCTCGTAGTTACTCGAGATTGTATTAAAAGCTTCAAATGTTAATGTACGTTTTGTAATTAAATAAGATAAGTGCGGTTATGCACATAATTAATGAACCTTTGGGCTAGAAGTACAACTTGGAACCCGCCCGGACTTCGGTTAAAGTAAGTCTTCTTTCCAATATGGATTCGCATTGCGCGGTTGATAGGTGCCATTTCATGCACCTTTACTAGCAACTATTAGCATTATTTGGAGGAGTTTATGATAAGATTTGAGGCTAAGTCTGTAATCCAGAAGATGTGGGGAGAATTAAAGATATCCAGGGATTTACAGCTTAGATGGAGATGATGAAGATGGATGAGGATCTGTTGGAGATTAATTGGAGAAGACTACCAACACTTGGTAGTAATGAAGAGCAAAAGAGAAGAAGAGCTGAAGAGAGGACTGGGCGAGTGTCACCGCCCCGCGCCAGAGCCACCGCGACCCGGCGGTGGATCTCAGAGAAGGAACTGACGCCCCGCGGTGGATCTCACCGCCCCGCGGTAGGCACGTCACGCCTCGCGGCCAGCAGAAGACATTATTTCCTTTTATGCATTTTCGGACTTTCTTATTTCTAGTATTTTATTTCCCTTGCTTTTTTAATTAGGTTAAACTTATTTCCTAAGCCTATTTAAGACCTCTTTCTAGGTTAAGAGGCGGAGAACTTTTTGACACTTTTACTTTCATCATTATCGTTGTTTTTCTCATTAGGGTTTCATTTTACATCTGAATGGAGCACTAATTTCCCCTTGTTCTACTAGATGTTTTAAGCAATACAGTTGAATTGTTTGTGAGATTTCTATCCCTTGTTCCTATTCTTATATGTGTTGGTTTGATTCTCTTGGTTATATTGAATATTGATTCATTGTTATTCTTCATAGCCCGATCAACTAGGTTGAATACTATTTATCCATTGCTAGGGTTTGCATATAGTGGAATACGAGTGCATATCTAGTAGCAAACATAATTGTTGCATATAGTGGAATACGAGTGCGCAATTGTGAGTGAGAATCATTTACATGTTAAGTAGTAAGGTTTTCTTCTATTTGCATGTATCCTATATCCTTGTGTGCATTGCTATTGCTTTATTAGTGATAAGGTTTTCTTCCATTGATATTGTAGTAAGTACTATCAACAACTGTCTGAATTGGTAGTTAATCAAGATCAGGGTGGGAACAACTATAAGAATAGATAAAGAACTTGGATTTAATAGATTTCGGTGATTAAATTATATCTCTGTATTGTGGATCTCGTTCTAGTGGAACTTCTTCCCCAATCATATTCTCAAGTCAACTAAACCTGTTCACTTTGCTCTGTTTGATAACCAACCCCCCCCCCCCCCTCTTCCTTGTTACTTGTTAATCATAATTGCATACTTCATCAGATCTTCCCTGTGGGTTCGACCCTTACTTGCTTACTATACATCTGTTTAGTAGGTTGTTAGGACTTTTACTTTGACTAGGCCATTCAACGATATTTGCATTGCATATTTCGGCAACGTCAAATTTGGCGCCGTTGCCGGGGAAGTTTTCTGTTTTGTTGTGTGTTTTTGTGATTGATTTTGGTGGAGACCTATCTTATGGTCGACACCCGTAGTACTGACTCTCCTCTAGCTGCTTTTGATCCAGAAATTGACAAATCGTTCCGTGCAAACCTACGCGATCAAGGAGAAGAAGAAGAAGAGGTTGAAACAGTTGAAACAGTTGAGCCAGTTGACATCCCTCCTGCTGCAATGGCCGAAAATCTGAGAGAGCTTACTGAGCCGAATATTGGGGCACAACCCCCCTTGGATGTCGTCATCCCAGCACTTGACGAAGGGGTGAACTTTGAGCCGAAATCTGGAGTTGTTGCTTATCTCCCGAAATTCCATGGTTTGAGTGGAGAGGACCCAATATCTCATCTGGGTAAATTCCACAATGTCTGCATGACTATGAAGCCAAGGAATGTGACGGAGGATCAAATCAAGATGAGAGCCTTTGATTTTTCTTTGCTAGACTCTGCTAGCGACTGGTATTATCACTTGCCGCCAGGGACCATAGATTCCTGGACTAAACTGCACAAGGCGTTTCTTGACAAGTACTTCCCAACAAAGAAGGCGAATGCTTTGAAAAAGGCAATTGCTAACATTGAGCAGGGTGCTGATGAGACGCTATATGACTATCTTGAGCGGTACAAGAGGCTTTGCTCTAGCTGTCCGTTCCACGGATACGCCAAACAGGATCTTGTTCTCTACTTACACAATGGTCTGCTAGATCAAGAGAGAAGGATGGTTGACGCTGCATGCGGTGGGAGCATTCTTAATCTGACACCGGACGCAGCCATGGCAAGATTTCAGGAGATGAGTGAGAGTACCAGGAATACCAGCAGAAAGTCCCATACCAACAGAGGCCCCAAGGCCAAAACTCTGGTGCTACTACTGAAGAGATGCTCAAAACCTTGACTCAGCACTTCGCCACTCATGTGCAGACTATTGAATCAAGCATAAAGAATATGGAGAGGCAGATTGGCCAATTGGCTGATGTTGTGACAAAGATTGACCAGAGAACATCAAATTCCTTGCTGTCTCAGACTACAGTGAATCCGAGGGAAAATGTGAGTTCCATCACCATTAGAAGTGGTAAGCAACTGGTCGTTCCTCCTATTGCTGAAGAGGAGTGCGAAATTGAGACGGAGAATATCGGTGACCGCCCCGCGGTGGACCCCACCGCGACACGGCGGCGAATTGGGTATGAGACCAGTAAAGAAGAGTGCCAGTCACCGCCCCGCGGTGACACTCACCGCGACCCGGCGGTGAGTCCCAGTAATCCCTCCTCACATCTGACGCCCCGCGGCGATGACCACCGCCCCGCGGTGAGACCACCGCGACCCGGCGTCCAACATCCCAACTCCGCTGAAGAGGTTTGTGTTGATAATTATGTTTGTCCGGTTTTTCCCCCTCTCGGTTCTGAGAAGCCACCAGCACCTTTTCCCGAGACGCTAAAGGCTAGAAGGGTCGCCGACGACAGTGATCTTTTCGAGATGTTCCGAAACTGTGAGGTGAACATCCCCCTTCTCAAGCTTATTAAGCCTGTTCCTCGATATGCCAAGTTTTTGAAGGAGCTATGCACCGTTAAAAGGACACAAAAGCTGAAGGTCCAGAAGAAGGTTCCGGTTGGTGAACATGTCTCGGCAGTATTTCAAAGGCGTATGCTTGAGAAGTGCAAGGATTCAGGTACGTTCACTATCCCTATTGCTATAGGTGAGCATCGATTTGAGAAAGCCTTGCTAGACTTGGGTGCCTCTATTAATGTTTTATCTTATTCATTGATTGAGGATTTAGGAGTAGGACCTTTGCATGATACCAATATTGTGATTCAACTTGCTGATGGTTCTTGTGTGCCTCCTAAGGGTGTTATGGAAGATATTCTTGTTAAAATTGGCCCCTTAATTTTTCCTGCTGATTTCTTTGTTATGGATATGGACTATGATGAGCAGGTTGCTCCTGTTATGTTAGGACGGCCTTTTATGAAAACATCCATGACGAAGATTGATGTGGATAGTGGAACTTTGACTATGGAATTCGATGGAATAATTTTTTAGCATAATATTCATAAGGTCAACTCCATCGAATTGCCTTCCCTTTGCTGAATTAGTGATATTGATGATCCTATTCAGGAAAATGTTAAGACTAGTGTAGTGGAGACCATAGTTGTATACTCTGCTGTTGCTGAACCTTTTGATTTGCCTGAGTATGATGTCTTATTTGATGACATAGGAGATCTTATTCCCTCTAATTTGGGCACTTGCCCCCCTACACTAACCACACAAGGCTGTAAGCCTTCATCTAGTGTCGTGCAGCGTGATCAGGTTGAGCCATATCGGCCCCCATATCGCTCTAAGTATGGGGGAGATGCTCCAAAGGCAGCAATCATGGAGTCATTGGCTAAGAGGAAACATGGTCTAAGGTTCAAGCCTTTCCATGGGAAGTTCCAGCAGGAAGAGTTAAGTAAGAGGATTCCGAAAGGATCCTATTCTAGGTGGTGATTGATTTGAAGTACGTCGGGCCAACGACGTTAACTAAGGCGTTGTCCGGGAGGCAACCCGAGATAGTTTTCCTTAATTTTTCTTTTCTCTTAGATTAATTTCGTAGTTTCGTTTGCTTTGTTTCGTTCGCCTGTCACTAACATTTCAGGTACGAAAGTAAATGGAGAAGAGACGTGTTTTCCCAGCTTGTTCACCGCCCCGCGGCGACGTCCACCGCCCTGCGGTGGAGACCACCGCCCCGCGACGACGTCCACCGCCCCGCGACGACTGTCTAGTATACCCTTCTCAACTCCGAAAAAAAAAAATTCATAATAAAGGGCCCCAAAAAAACCTTAAAAGGGGAGAAAAAAAATTGAAAAAAAAATTGTTACAAAAGGATTTGACGGATTGGGCCCCCTTTTTGGGCCTTGTAGATGACCGGCCCATCAACCCTTCTTCCCTTTCACTTTCCCTAACCTAGCCTCCGCTCTCCAAGCCAAACCCCCCATTTTCCCACACTTCCCTCTCGTTCTTGGTCCGATTCTAGCCTCCAATAACTTTAAACCTTGAGTTCCTTTGCCCAATTTGGAGTCTAGCCTCACAACCGAGCCAAACACAACCCCAACGCCTCGCATCGCCCCGCCTCGCGTCGCTCTGCCTCGCGTCGCTCTGCCTCGCGTCGCTCTGCCTCGCGTCGCTCCGCCTCGTGTCGCCCCGCCTCGTGTCGCCAGTCACCGCCCCGTGGCGACCCCCACCGCGACCCGACGAGAAGGCCCAGTTATCTCACCGCGACCCGACGACTCGTTCACCGCCCCGCGGCGAGACTACCAGGCTGTGTGTTTTTCGCTCGTTTGTAAGTCCTCTTTGGTCGCCCTTTGTTTTGAGCATCTCAATTCATTACTTATGGCACCTAGAGGTAGGAAGCAAGTCTCTACGAGGGATGAGAATGAGGTGTATAACGTTGTGAATGAGAGGAAGGTGTTGGCTACTAAATTCTTTGACAAGCCGACGTTGATTGAGTTTGGTATGTTGGAGTGTGTATCCCTTTGTTTAGCAGAGTGTGGCCTGGGGACCTTCCTGAACAAGTCTGCTGATGCTTACCCCGAGCTATGCTACCAGTTCATTGCCTCTGTTAAGAGGTATTCTGATGGTTCCGCCGACAAGAGGTTGACGAAGATCACGTTCACGTACAATGGTCGTGAGTATGCTTTGTCTGCTGAGGAGATTCGTGGTGCCCTGGGCATTACACAGGAACCGTCTGATGGGTGGTCTGGTGGTCTGATTGAGACGGATATGATGGAGTTTTGGGAGGCTGCCACGCACAGGAAGTTCAAGAAGGGTCAGGAAGTGAATTCGAAGTTGGTGCACCCTTGCTTAAGGTTGATCCATAAGGTGTTAATGAGAGATTTCTTTGGCCATGCTGATGATGGTAAGGTCCCTTTGAAGGATTTCCAGTGGTTTTTGAGCATCTTGTCTATTGTCACGTACACCCCGTGTTGGGCTAGTTTGTTTCTGAGCTCCTTGAAGAGGATTCGAGATGGTCAGCCACGTGATATCTGTGGGGGTGGTTTGATCACCCTTCTTTGTGCTGAGATTATTGCCACCGATCGTATTCCTCGGCCTGTTGCTCATGCGGTGTATGACATGGCGCACATGAGAGTGTGCTCGATGCTGAAGCCATTGGGCAGGGATGGTGATTTAGTTTGGTCTTCATATGATGGTCATATTCTGATTCTTCCTCGGGTTTTTACTTATTTCCCTTCATTTGCGGATTGGTGGATTCCCAGTGATGGCAGAATTATGGCTGATGCTACCCCTGCTGCTGCTCCTTCGGGTCCATTTGGAGAGGGCCCTAGTGTTGGTGTTCATGCTGCTGCTGTTGATTCTGTGGGTGAGGATGCACCTCTGCCTACTCAGTATGATGCACCTTCATCTTCTTATGGTCCTGCCACACCTTGGCAAGAGTTGTACGCAAGATTTGATGCATTCTCGGTGCAGCAGACTCACTGGAACACCCGAGTAGAGACCGGTCTGCAGACTTGGCAGACCCAGTTCCGTGCTGATATAGATGAGCGTCTGGACGCTATGGACGCTCATATGGGGGACTACTTTGGGAGGTTTCCACCACCACCACCATCCAGCCCACAGTGAGTTTATTTCTCTTTCCCCTATCTCATTTGCTGTTATCTTTTCTACATTGAGGACAATGTTCGGTTTAAGTATGGGGGAGGGATTTAGACTGTGCTATCTATCTAGCTAGTGTACATAGCTTTGTTTTCTGTAATTTTCATTCAAGTATTCCTTTAAAAAAATAAAAATAAAAAAATAAAAAACGAAAAAGCCAAAAAGATGTGAAAAAGGCAATTAAAATCCTAGGATGAGCTGAAAACCCGAAAGGGCGGTTCAGGTAAGAAGCAGGTAGTCCGACTGGTATAGACCAGTGCAAAATTGGACTGGAGTGATGCGAGTATTTGTGAGACATCTAGCAAAATGAAATGAGTGGCTAGGTGAAAACCCGAGAGGGCGCTTGGGCAAAATGAGCGTAAAGAAAAAATAGTGATTTTAGGATCATTCTGGAGGCTGGCGTCATAAGAAGAGGAGTCATAAGGAGGACTCGGGTAGGCCACTCTGGAGCGATAAGGAGTTAGATTGGAGTTAGGATTAGAATAATCTTTGCATCACTTGTTTTGATTGTCTGGAGCTGATTGTTGAGATGTTGTAGTTGCTAGTGTCATATTTTTTTGTACTTCCTGAGACCTTGGTGTTTGATTGAGAGAGTAGGTTTATCATTAGCTTACTCGGGATGAGTAAAGGTCTAAGTATGGAGGAATTTGATAGGTGTCATTTCATGCACCTTTACTAGCAACTATTAGCATTATTTGAAGGAGTTTATGATAAGATTTGAGGCTAAGTCTGTAATCCAAAAGATGTGGGGAGAATTGAAGATATCCAGGGATTTACAGCTTAGATGGAGATGATGAAGATGGATGAGGATCTGCTGGAGATTAATTGGAGAAGACTACCAACACTTGGTAGTAATGAAGAGCAGAAGAGAAGAAGAGCTGAAGAGAGGACTAGGCGAGTGTCACCGCCCCGCGCCAGAGCCACCACGACCCGGCGGTGGATCTGAGAGAAGGAACTGACGCCCTGTGGTGGATCTCACCGCCCCGCGGTAGGCACGTCACGCCTCGCGGCCAGCAGAAGACATTATTTCCTTTTATGCATTTTTGGACTTTCTTATTTCTAGTATTTTATTTCCCTTGCTTTTTTAATTAGGTTAAACTTATTTCCTAAGCCTATTTAAGACCTCTTTCTAGGTTAAGAGGAGGATAACTTTTTGACACTTTTACTTTCATCATTATCGTTGTTTTTCTCATTAGGGTTTCATTTTACATCTGAATGGAGCAATAATTTCCCCTTGTTCTACTAGACGTTTTAAGCAATACAGTTGAATTGTTTGTGATATTTCTATCCCTTGTTCCTATTCTTATATGTGTTGGTTTGATTCTCTTGGTTATATTGAATATTGATTCATTGTTATTCTTCATAGCCTGATCAACTAGGTTGAATACTATTTATCCATTGCTAGGGTTTGTATATAGTGGAATACGAGTGCATATCTAGTAGCAAACATAATTATTGCATATAGTGGAATACGAGTGCGCAATTGTGAATGAGAATCATTTGCATGTTAAGTAGTAAGGTTTTCTTCTATTTGCATGTATCCTATATCCTTGTGTGCATTGCTATTGCTTTATTAGTGGTAAGGTTTTCTTCGATTGATATTGTAGTAAGTACTATCAACAACTGTCTGAATTGGTAGTTAATCAAGATCAGGGTGGGAACAACTATAAGAATAGATAAAGAACTTGGATTTAATAGATTTCGGTGATCAAATTATATCTCTGTATTGTGGATCTCGTTCTAGTGGAACTTCTTCCCCAATCATATTCTCAAGTCAACTAAACCTGTTCACTTTGCTCTGTTTGATAACCAAACCCCCCCTTCCTTGTTACTTGTTAATCATAATTGCATACTTCATCAGATCTTCCCTGTGGGTTCGACCCTTACTTGCTTACTGTACATCTGTTTAGTAGGTTGTTAGGACTTTTACTTTGACTAGGCCATTCAACGATATTTGCATTGCATATTTCGGCCACGTCAACGGTGAGGTTGGTCGTTGACCCAAATGATCAAGTCGTTTTTAAACGCTTGTGTGAAAACTATAACGTTCCCAAACATTTGTCATACGTTTCCCATAAGACTCAATTCCTTTGGAGTCTTCTTTTCAGTGCATGTCTAAATTTAATCATTCCATGAAAGTTCCGGGTTATGTATCGTTCCTTCGGTTGTTATTCGAGGGACAATGATAGTAAACGGTTATGATCACTAGAACCATTCTGTTTTCACCCTTGCATAGTCTTTCATTAGACTAACCAACCGGGTTTTATTCCATGAATGGTTCGCTGGTGTCATCCGTCCTATACGGCACATCAGTGGTTGGTCCCCGAAGACTTGAAGTAACCAATCGAAGAGGAGGCTTGCAGTTGTGGATTTAAGTGGCAGTGTTTTAAGGTTGTTAAGTATTACTTTAATATATATTCTTATAACCTAGTCTTGTACTAGGGTTAATTAAAAGTCTCCCGCTGTAATTTCACTCTGTTGTAAAATTGTCACTTCTCATTTCATGAGAAGTCTGTTAATAAAAGGGTTGAGTTTCATTTAAATATGTCCTCCGCTGATTAATCTTTCGTCATTTAATATACTTATTTAAGCGTAATTGTTCCGATTAAAGCCTAGGGTGACTTTGGACAGTAACGTCCGAGGTCACTGGCGTGTGACACTATCGACATAAGTCGGGGGTGTTACAATTATGGTATCAGAGTAATGGTTTTAAAATTCTTGGCCTATTGTTAGGTTTGAGAATTTTCGAAAATTAATTTCGAACCTATTTACAAACTAGTTTCTTTTAAAAAGGAATTTCGTAAATCTAAATTGTAGTATTAAAATTAAGGTTTTAAAATTTCTTAATTTTTTTTTGAAAGTTAAAAGTAACGTTCTCCTAGTATTGAAGGAATAAAATGGTATTCGTTATAGTGTTAAAAGTAATGTTTAAAATCTCTTGTTTTAAGCGTTAATTTTCATCGTACTTCTATAAAATAAAGTTATAAACGTTTAAAAAAATTAAGTTTGTGTATAACTTTAAAAAGTGTGGTTTGGATTTTCGTAAGAGTTTATAAAGAAATAATAATGTCTTTATTTCAAAGAGATAACTATAATGATTTTTCCAAGTTAGGTATAAATGATCTATATGTATAAAGTATAAGGTTTAATAATAAGTGATTTTCAAACTTCTGCAAGCTTCGATTTGGTTACCTATTCCTTAGATTCATCCTTAAGGTTATTGTCCATTCTTAGGTTTAATGTAAGTTAAAGGTTGACATTTCTCCTAATTGATCCATTCTCAAGGAGGAGAAGAAGATCGTTTTAGGGTTAATGATGGAGGGTCAGTCATGTAATATCCCTCTTTTTTGAGCTGTTTTTTGGGCCAAGTTTCGGGGTCGAAACTTTTTTTTAAGGGGGAAGTAATGTAATACCCCTCAATTTTAGTAAGGGTATTTGGGTAATTTTCCCAACCCTCGTTCTGTAATGATCTTTTCAAACGTAATAATATACGTTGGTATGCTTTGGGTCTTAGAATATTTTTAAGGTATTTAAAAATAAGATTCTAGCAAGAACCATGAGAGGACAACCGCGATAAGAGACCCAGATAAGCGACCGCGGGTATGCCACGACCGCGGTTTTGACACCGCAGGCACGGTTTTGTACGTGGACAACCGCGATCGCGGTTTTGAACCCGCGATCGCGGGCCTCTGTGAATCGCCGTCCTCGTCGATCTTATCCGAGAACGACGGTCGGAATTTCTCACGTTTTCGTAACGCTGCCATTGGGGTAGGATGAAGCGCTTCGTCTGTCCGGCGTTGGGCTCCTCCCAGCTCTATAAAAGGGGGCTTCAGACGAGGGATCCATCATCCACTTCTGCAGCATTCGATCTCTTTCTCTCATTTTTGCTCTTGCCGGTGTCGTGTGTTCGTCGGAGTATCTCGTCGGAGTTTTTGGTGGTCGTTGTGGTGTCTTTGGAAGTCAGTGGAGGTAGCATTGCAGAGGAGGAGGCTAGGATCATCGTCTCTGTGATACCCCATAATTTTGTAAGGCTATTTTTTGGAATTATGGATTTTTCCCGAACGTCCGTTTGGTACGTCGGATTTAATTCTGAAGGTTTGAGATATTCTGTAATGTGCTCTGTATCTGTAATATTTTTCTCAGTAAAGAATTATACAGTCGAGATGTTTTGGAAGTTCGTACTCGTTCGTGTACGACTTTTGTTAACGCGGGTTAAGATTGGTACAAGTTTATTGCCCAAAAGTTGTTATCTAATGGGCAATAGTACAAGATTCTTTATCCAAAGGTTATTGTCCAAGAGCTATTATCCATGAGGCAAAAGTACAAGTTGGTTAACCAAGGGTTATTACCCAAGCTCCCTTCCAACCCTAATTTTGCCTATAAATAGATAGCATTGGGTGAGAGTGAAAGGGGCTGAAAAATGCGGAAGCGCTGTCAAGCTCTCGTCTCTCAAAAACGCTCTCAAAATGTTCTCTCTCGGGAAGGCTCTAGTGGATCGTCGGAGCTCGTTTAGTGTCATTTCCGGTAGCCAAGAGAAGCATTGGAGGCTCTCGGACGCCTAGAAGCCAAGCAAGGCGAAAGACGAGCCAAACCGATCGTCGTGGGTGAGTTTTCCCTCTCGTATTTCTGTTTCCGTTCGCGACGGCGACCGCCGCAAGGATCACGGCGACCGCCGGCTCGAAGGCGGCGACCGCCGGCTCGAAGGCGGCGACCGCCGGCATGAGACGGTGCCCGCCGTGAGGAACACGACGACCGCCGGCATGAGATGGCGCCCGCCGTAAAGATCCCGGCGCCCGCCGTGATGTTGTGACCAGCCGCCGTGAAGAAGGGACAAGGAGTGGCACCCGCCGCAGTTGAGCGGCGCCCGCCGTAGTTGGGCGGCGCCCGCCGCGTGGGAGGCGGTGCCCGCCGTGAATTGGGCGGCGCCCACCGTGATTGTTGTGGCGCCCGCCGTGAAGTTGTTAGTGGCCGTGGTTGTTGGTGTTGGCTTCCGTAGCCTTCGTTCGGGTTTCGTTTCCTTCGATTCCTTTCATTCTTTCATAGATCGGTATTGTTGTTTGTCGAATCTAACTTAGGGTTTCTTTATGGGTCGATCCGAAGGTACCAGAGTTGTCAGATTCGTCTCTGCGTCGAGCCCGGAATCCCGTCGTTAGACTTCGTTCAATCTCTGCGGACTCAGGCAAGTGGCGGTTCGCTCTTGCTCATCGTTCCATATTTACATTAATTATCAGTTGTTTATCTGAATAATTAATTTGGAATGATTACTGTGTTTGTCTGTAAATGGTTTTATAAACTATTTTGGAAAATCTTATAATAGGTTGTATATCTGCTAGAACGACGCTATTATCTGTGATCGCCTTTCGGGCATTTATGTGGATTTATCCTGTACTGTGGTTGTGTTGTAACTGCTAGTTGGCACGAGTATTTGTAGGAACGCCTGGATCCTGAGAGTTCCATGCGTGTTCCCTTATAACTGTAAGGGCGATGAAGACCCAACGATTGTTGAAGTTTGAACTCAGTGAGGTTCATTCTTTTAAAGGGCGAGCAAGACCCTGCGATAGTAGAAGTTTAGACTCTGTGAGGTTCATTCTTTCGATGTAGATTCAGAGGTTTGGACTCGGTGAGGTTCATTCCTTAGATATGGGTCCTGCGTGACAGAGACATATATTAAAAGCTTTTAATGTGTTAATCGTTTTGGAATTAAATAAGATAAGGTGCCCGAGAGCACTTAATTAATAAACCTTCGGTGAGTAGTGCAGCTAAGTAAATAGTGCAGCTAGGAAAGCTCGTCTTGACTTTTGATCAGAGTACGTTCTCTTTCCAATCTGGATTCGCTGTAAGCGATGAGGTTGGTCGTGAACTGAAACATCTTAGTCAGTTTTTAAATCATCGTTATGTGGTTCTGTAAGATCCAGACTTGAATGTAGTACGTTCTCCTTCCGATCTGGATTCGCTGTAAGCGGTGAGGTTGGTTGTGAGCCGAAGCATCTCAGTCAGCTTTTAATCGCTGTTGTTTGATTCTGTAAACATTCCAGATTTGTCATATTTTCCTTAAAGACTCATTTCCTTTGGAGTCTTCTTTCAGGTCGATTTATGTGAAGATTCAGTCTTCCAGAATCTTCTCTTGTGCATACCTCTTGTTTATTCCAGTAGGAGTATGATGGTTGACTATCGTCATCGGTTATTATTCGAGAAGCGATGAGTCTAACCTAATACGACTGCTTCGAACCATTCTGCTTTGTACCCTTGCTAGTCTATTCAAGTAGACTAACCCACGAACATTGTTCTCCGCATGTGGGCTGGTGTCATCCCTTCGATTCGGCACATCAGATAGAGCGAAGATATGAGGAGACTAGATTGACTATGAAGACGACGGTTGTTTTGGATGTTTTAATAAATTTCTTTTAATCAGGTTGAGATCCTTGGGCAGGTGATCACTACGATCACAACCCTTTTTGTAATATCTTTTATAAGACTTCCGCTGTACTTTGTTTAAACTCTGTATTTGTCCTATTCGGGATTGGAATGTAATCCCGTAACTCATGTTTCATTTGATTGATGTTTTGATTTGAATACTTTGATCATTATGTATCAATTGTATTCCATGAATTGTATTTAAACCGGTAAAGCCTTGGGTGATCTCGGTAAGGAACAATGGGGTCACTGGCGGTAATACCTTTCCAAATGGGTTAAGATTTGGGGGTGTTACAGTTGTGGTATCAGAGCCAAAGTTTTTAAAACAGGTTTGGGGATTTTACAAACCATTTTCCCGTTTTTGAAAATGCTTTAAAAGGGCTCTGAATTTTCAAAATGAAAAGAATTTTTAAAACACCGTTCATAGTCATGTCTTATATATAGTCTGATGTAGTAAGCTTGCTTCTATGTCTAGAAAGACTAATTCCTTCCTCGCTATCCTATAGGAGATGGGTGCATGTCTTTCTCTCAAAAAGGGGTCGGAAGATGCCGAGATGGATCCACCATCCCCGGAAAGGCCAGATTTCCCGATACCCCAGAGGTGCTTTGAGGTTGGAGGCCCGAGCAGCCCACCTGAGGAGTGTCAAGCTCTCGTCTCTCAAAAACGCTCTCAAAACGCTCTCTCTCGGAAAGACTCTAGTGGATCGTCGGAGCTCGTTTAGTGTCGTTTCCGATGGCCAAGAGAAGCATTGGAGGCTCTCGGACGCCTAGAAGCCAAGCAAGGCGAAAGACGAGCCAAACCGATCGTCGAGGGTGAGTTTTCCCTCTCGTATTTCTGTTTCCGTTCGCGACGGCGACCGCCGCAAGGATCACGGCGACCGCCGGCTCGAAGGCGGCGACCGCCGGCTCGAAGGCGGCGACCGCCGGCATGAGACGGCGCCCGCCGTGAGGAACACGGTGACCGCCGGCATGAGACGGCGCCCGCCGTAAAGATCCCGGCGCCTGCCGTGATATTGTGACCAGCCGCCGTGAAGAAGGGCCAAGGAGTGGCGCCCGCCGCAGTTGAGCGGCGCCCGCCGTAGTTGGGCGGCGCCCGCCGCGTGGGAGGCGGCGCCCGCCGTGATTATTGTGGCGCCTGCCGTGAAGTTGTTGGTGGCCGTGGTTGTTGGTGTTGGCTTCCGTAGCCTTCGTTCGGGTTTCGTTTCCTTCGATTCCTTTCGTTCTTTCGTAGATCGGTATTGTTGTTTGTCGAATCTAACTTAGAGTTTCTTTATGGGTCGATCCGAAGGTACCAGAGTTGTGAGATTCGTCTCTGCGTCGAGCCCGGAATCCCGTCGTTAGACTTCGTTCAATCTCTGCGAACTCAGGCAAGTGGCGGTTCGCTCTTGCTCGTCGTTCCATATTTACATTAATTATCAGTTGTTTATCTAAGTAATTAATTTGGAATGATTACTGTGTTTGTCTGTAAATGGTTTTATAAACTATTTTGGAAAATCATATAATAGGTTGTATATCTGCTAGAACGACGCTATTATCTGTGATCGCCTTTCGGGCATTTATGTGGATTTATCCTGTACTGTGGTTGTGTTGTAACTGCTAGTTGGCACGAGTATTTGTAGGAACGCCTGGATCCTGAGAGTTCCATGCGCGTTCCTTTATAACTGTAAGGGCGATGAAGACCCAACGATTGTTGAAGTTTGAACTCAGTGAGGTTCATTCTTTTAAAGGGCGAGCAAGACCCTGCGATAGTAGAAGTTTGGACTCTGTGAGGTTCATTCTTTCGATGTAGATTCAGAGGTTTGGACTCGGTGAGGTTCATTCCTTAGATATGGGTCCTGCGTGACAGTGACATATATTAAAAGCTTTTAATGTGTTAATCGTTTTGGAATTAAATAAGATAAGGTGCCCGAGAGAACTTAATTAATAAACCTTCGGCGAGTAGTGCAACTAAGTAAATAGTGCAGCTAGGAAAGATCATCTTGACTTTTGATCAGAGTACGTTCTCTTTCCAATCTGGATTCGCTATAAGCGATGAGTTTGGTCGTGAACCGAAATATCTTAGTCAGTTTTTAAATCATCGTTATGTGGTTTTGTAAGTTCCAGACTTGAATGTAGTACGTTCTCCTTCCGATCTGGATTCGCTGTAAGCGGTGAGGTTGGTTGTGAGCTGAAGCATCTCAGTCAGCTTTTAATCGCTGTTGTTTGATTCTGTAAACATTCCAGATTTGTCATATTTTCCTTAAAGACTCATTTCCTTTGGAGTCTTCTTTCGGGTCAATTTCTGTGAAGATTCAGTCTTCCAGAATCTTCTCTTGTGCATACCTCTTGTTTATTCCAGTAGGAGTATGATGGTTGACTATCGTCATCGGTTATTATTCGAGAATCGATGAGTCTAACCTAATACGACTGCTTCGAACCATTCTGCTTTGTACCCTTGCTAGTCTATTCAAGTAGACTAACCCACGAACATTGTTCTCCGCATGTGGGCTGGTGTCATCCGTTCGATTCGGCACATCAGATAGAGCGAAGATATGAGGAGACTAGATTGACTATGAAGACGACGGTTATTTTGGATGTTTTAATAAATTTCTTTTAATCAGGTTGAGATCCTTGGGCAGGTGATCACTACGATCACAACCCTTTTTGTAATATCTTTTATAAGACTTCCGCTGTACTTTGTTTAAACTCTGTATTTGTCCTATTCGGGGTTGGAATGTAATCCCGTAACTCATGTTTCATTTGATTGATGTTTTGATTTGAATACTTTGATCATTATGTATCAATTGTATTCCATGAATTGTATTTAAACCGGTAAAGCCTTGGGTGATCTCGGTAAGGAACACTAGGGTCACTGGCGGTAATACCTTTCCAAATGGGTTAAGATTTGGGGGTGTTACATTCTCGTCGTCGGTGAGCCTCGATTCGTGTTTTACATTCGCGTCGGGAGGGAGGACCGCGACCGCGGCTATGAACACCACGACCGCGGCCCTGCCCAAAAAACCGCGACCGCGGGTTTGTAAAGCACGACCGCGGCTTTGCCGAGCAAAGCCACGATCACGGCCATAAACGTCGCGGCCGCGGCATAGCCCGTTTTCCTTTGTTTTGTATAGTTTCGTGCCATATCTAAATTAGATATTTGTGCCTCGTTTTGCATGCGTCGTCGGAATGGACCGTGGAACGTCGGTGGGCTTCGACGGGATTTCCAAAAGGCTGTGAAGTTCGTGTCCAATATTCCCGACCCGTAAATCTTCGTTCGTCTAATCAAGGCAAGTGGAGGTTCGCTCTTGCTTATCATTCCATGTTTCCGTTAATTATCAATTATTTTAATTGTTAATTAAATTGGGATGAAATGTTGTTTTCGTTTGGGAACTGATTTTATAAATGAGTGATTAAAATATGATATTATAATATGTTGTATATATTGCTAGAAACAACGCTATTATATCTGTTATTACCATGATGGTATTGGTGTGGATTATTGTGTGGTTTTAACTGTGTAGTTAGAACGAGTATTCGTTGGAACGTTATGTACCTCGCGAGGTCTAGTCGTTTCTTTATAACTGGTATTAGGAGGATTTTGCCCTAGTACTTTCCCTGGTCATGACTGTACCCTTACTCAGGGTAGGTGGACACAGCTGGTGTCGACAATCGGGATTTATTCCCCAAGTTATCTCTCATGATGAGATGATATTCCTTAAAAGCTTTAACGTAAATGTACATTTTGGAATTAAAGAAGATAAGTGCGACTATTGCACATAATTAATGAACCCTCGGGCGAGAAGTACAACGTGGAAACCGCTCGGACTTCGGTTAGAGTAAGTCCTCCTTCCAAATCTGAATTCGCATTACGCGGTGAGGTTGGTCGTGGACCCAAATGATCAAGTCATTTTAAACGCTTGTGTGAAACTATAACGTTTCCAAACACTTGTCATACTTTCTGATAAGACTCAATCTTTTGGAGTCTTCTCTTCATACGTTTCCCATAAGACTCACTCTTTTGGAGTCTTCTCTTGTTCATACATTTTTGTATGTTTCCGTAGAAGTGTTGAGGTTCACTGTCGTCGTCGGTTATTATTCGAGAAACGACAGGTATAACCTAATACGACTACTTAGAACCTTTTCTATTTTACCCTTGCATAGTCTTTCATTAGACTAACCAACCGGTTTATTCCTTTGCATGGTTAGCTGGTGTCATCCGTCTCATACGGCACATCAGTAAAACTCCCTTTCCTTGAAGTCTAGTACGCGATGATGAAGGCAGATGACGTTTAAAGAGTTTTCCAAGGTTAAGGATCCTAAGCGTGAGATCGCACAGATCAAGACCCTTTGTATTGTTATTTATTTTAAAGACTTCCACTGTATTGAAATAATTCTGTATTTGGACGTATTTGATATTCACAGATGTAATCCGTGACTTTGGTTTAAATAATATATGAGTATTAATAAAGTTTTGTGTTGGTACATGATTGTTATAAAATGGTTAAGCCTTGGGTGACCCCCAATGTGTAATCTGAGGTCACCGACGATAATACTTTCAAGGAAATATTTGGGGGTGTTACAGATTTGGTATCAGAGCCGAAAGTTTTAAAACGGGTTGGGTTTTCAAAAATGCGTTACCTAAAACAAATTTTTTATAAACTGTTTACCCGTTCGTGTTGTGAAAAGTTGTTGGTTGAATCCAAAAGTTGAAAATTTTGAATAAAACCATACTTGAGTAAAAAGTATATTTGCAAAATCTCTGCCATTCAAGTCGTGCCTTATTTCCAGTCTGATATAGTAAGTTCGCTTCTATATTTAGAAAGACTAATCTTTTCTCGTCGCCTCGCAGGATATGGGCGCTTTCATATCTCAACTTAGGAACAAGAAGGAAGCCAAGGTGGTTCTACCATCTCCAGTGAGGCTTGATGTTCCGGTTCCCCTCGTTGCATTGAGGTCGGGGAGCCAAGTTGTCCACCCGAGGAGGTGAAGACCGTACTTCCAGAGTCGGTAGTGTTGGTGTCCAATGGGGCAAGGGTTCTCGAGGTAGAGCTCGAAGCAGACCCGAGGGAGGACATAGAGGAGGAGGAGCCGTCGGAGTACCATGGAGGGTACTACGATGACGACTTCGAGGTGGAGGAGGATCCTGAGGAAGATCTCGAGGAGGATCCGGAAGAGGATCCAGAGGAAGACCCGTACGAAGATGAGGATCCGGAGGAGGAGGACCATAAGGAGGACCTCGAGGAGTATGGCTACGACTTGGAGCACTTGCTGGAGGACAACGAATACCCGGGAATGTAGATCATTTTCCCGAGTCTAGAGTTGCCGCCTGATGAAGAGTATACACCGTTGTCCCCTGCCGCTTGGGAGGCGCTTGGGATCTCGGGTATTAGCGGGAGGAGATACGGGCCACTGGATGCACCGGTGAACCCGCAGTTTATCCCCACTCCGAGAAGGCCGATGGTGAGCCCTACTTCTCGGCACGTGCTTCATCAGAGTGAGATGGCTTCCTCTGAGGCTCGTCGCCAGGTAGAGGAGATGGTTGAGCGTGCTCGCATGAGGGCAAGGCCTTGGGAGGCGATGGGTACACCTAGGGTGGTCCCGACCCAACAGGACAGGCCTTGGCCCCGAGTGCTTGTTGAGCGCATGGAGGAATGGACGAATGCCTTGTATGATATGGAGGAGAGGACTTACGAGACTGAACTCGGTCTCTCCCGTATGCTTGAGGACGTCTGCGAGCTCCAAGAGTACATCCGGCAGGCGAAATTGCTACTCAACCCTGAGTACGAGGTGAACAGGGCAGACTTCCAGCCAGGGTTTCTTGAGGAGTTTTGCTACCCACCAGGACCAGATGAGGGGTCGAGTGTTCCCATGTCTAGAGAAGGATCGAGAGTACCGAGACCCAGGGAAGAGCCGTGTGCTCCGGGCCCTAGTAGGTCGAGGAGTTCGACACCGGAACCCGAGAATGGTCCACTTTCGAAGAGAAGATGTCAGAGGTCCACTAGGTATAGGAAACTCTTCATGGCACCGTGAAGGAGGCAGTGTTGTGCCTTAGTGATTTTTTTTTCTAGCTGTTTGTTTGTTTGTTTAGAATTTTAGCCTCTTAGCAATTTTGTCTTTTCGCTTAGGAGGGCTTTCCGTAAAAACTCGTTAAACTCATTTTCAGTTCGCTACATCAATAAAAGTTTATCAGTTGATCTATTCCGAGTCTACTCTATGCGTTGTGCATTTTAATAATATGATATTAATGTTGTGAGTTACATGGAAAATTATCGGTAAACAGATGGTGAACACAAGGAACACTATTCGTGCTGGTGCTGGGCCGAGCAACGACCCCAGGCTAAATCAGAGGAATGTCGCGAATCAAGGGGATGAGAGCGAGTCGGTTTCTCACAACAACCCCATGGGCAATGGCCAAGTTCTGGCTAATCCTCAAGTGGTGTTCGACGCCACGGGAATAGAAGCTATTCGGGGGATCGTTATGCAAGCGGTCACCGACATTATACGGCCAATCGTACCACAGGCACAAGGTGTGCCAATTCCTCAGGTTGTTCCTGGATTCGAGGAACCAGTTGTTCATGTGCCTCAGGCAGATGCCGTCAGGAACCGAGGGAACTATGGTCGAGCGTTGAAGGCCATTAGTTCCATGAGGCCCGACAACTATGATGGCAAGGGAGAACCAGTCAAAGTGGTGTATTGGTTCTCGCACATGGAAAGATTATTTAGAAATGTCGAGTGCACTGAGGCTGAGAAGGTGCATATTGCTTCCCTTCAACTGAAGGAGGTGGCTAGCGAATGGTGGGAAAGCACCGGTCTAGCTGATCATCCTGATTTGAACTGGGGAATGTTTAAGACAAAGATGACCGATGGTTTCTTTTCCCGTGCTATGAGGGAAGAGAAGCATAAGGAGTTTCTCTATCCGAAGATGGATGGATTGAAAGTGACTGAGCTTGCAGCCAAGTTCAATCACCTGTTGCAGTACGATGGGCCGGAAGTGTCCAGTGAGGAGCAGAAGATATGGCATTTCCACGAGTGGAAGAATTCAGACATCAAGCCACTGATGGTGCGCCACGGATGCTCTACTCTGGAGCAGTATGTGGATGCCGCCTATAAGTTGGAGGTGACTCTGGAGGAGTCGGCGAAAAAGCGCAATCGCCAGAGACCGGCGTAGAGAGGCTAGGCAAGTGGGTTCAAGCGACCCACGCCACCGTCAAATTTTGCCAAGTCTGGCCGGGCTAGAACGGAGGTTACTCAGGCAGGGTCTACTCAGCGCCCAGGTCAGGGCAAGAATCCGATCTAGTGTTACAATTGTGGCACGCCGGGACACAAGAGCAATGAGTGTCCAAAGGATAGGAAGACGTGTTTTGCCTGCGGGAAGGAGGGGCACTTGTAGACGTTTTGTCCGCAAAGGAGACAGAAGGGAGCTGAGTCACAGCAAGGGTCTGTTAATCACAACAACCGACCCCGATTCAAGCCAGTGGTGACTCTTATCCCTTCAACGCAGACAATGGCCCAGAACAAGGGAAAAGCCCCAGCTGCTTCAAGAGGTCAAGGTCAGCGACTCTACGAGATGCGTGAGGCTGGCAGACCTAATGCTCCGATTGCTCAAGGTACTCTATACCTCCATTCTACTTTTGTGTGTATATTGTTTGATTCGGGTGCCACACATTCTTTCATTTTGGAGAACTGTATGAATAAGCTAGGCTTAGTGTGCAATGAGGCTTGTGAGCCATTTGTAGTAAATCTTCCAAGTAGTGAACAGTTGGTAGGAACCAAGCATCTGTCAGAATTTCTGATTACTATTCAAGGTCGGAAGTTCAAAGAAGATTTGATCTGTATAGCCATGGCTCCATACGACATTATTCTCGGGATGGATTGGCTGATGCGTCATGGGGCGGTAATCGATTTTAGCTCAAGGACTGTGACAGTGTCATCTAGGGGCCATTTTGTATGCAAATTTAAGGGTCGTAATGACGCTGATAACGGAAAGCTCATCAATGTGATGGCTGCGTGTAAGCTACTTCGACAAGGTTGTGTCGGGTTTTTACGGTCTGACCGGTCCGTAAGACCGGAAATGTAAAATTCCCGGACCGTGGACCGTGGACCGGACCGTAAATTTACGGTACGGTCCGGTCTACTTTTGCCCATCCTAGGTCATAGTGGTTACTAATTGTAATACCCCCTAACTCGGGGTGTCACAGTCGTGGATTCTACCCAGAATCCATCAGGCAAAGAAAAACAAATGGAACAACAACGATAGCGGAAGCGACTAAAAGACTTGAACTTAATAAAATTAATAGTGAAAATGAAATAAATGTCTAACACAAGGTCAACTAGACTTAACAATAATATCAAAGTACACAACGAAATATAAAAGGAAGCTTAAAGGCTAAACTAGCACCACTATCGAGCACCTCCAACTCCTCCATGTAGCTTTCAAACTGTGCAAAGCTGAAAACCTGTAACCGGAAACAAGTGGAAACCAAAAAGAAAACCCCAGAGTAACCTGGGTTAGTAATTGGGATCTCAGCAATGAACTCGCAATCAAATCACAAATACAGAAACTAAATAAACAAATTTTAACAAACGCTTAAATGCACATATGAGTAGATTACTAAGATAATCAAACAAACACAACAAAAACATGACTTAGTAACAATACAAGGAATAGCACACACACACACACACAACACACCACACCACACGCACTCACGCACACACAACACAGATACATCGATTGTCCAAACACAATAATGTCATACATACAAGCAACATTTGTACTGCCATGAGAGGCAAAACCACAATCCTAACACATTATGCGCCGTAACTAAAACACATAAAAAGTTAACCATGAAAACCGTTCACACACTTCAACTAAGTCACAAAACAAGAAAACACATGAATTGCAGATAGAATCCAAAAATGCAATCGTCATGCAGGACAAGCCAAGACAATCAACTAAATAAGTCTTGGGAGACTTACCTTGAAACCAAGCAAATAATATCCAATGAAGAGCGATCGTCAGTCATAACCCGGCCTAAACAAAGTACAACACCACAAATCAACAAAAAATATTGAAAACACACTTATAAATGAACCCCCCCCCCCCCCCCCCCCCCAATTTTCAGAATTTGAGAGTCAACTTGTAAAATATAAAAACTAGATCAAACGATTTCCAAAATTCCTCGAATTTTACAGAAAGATAGCCTTCAACGTTACAAACAAAATAAAGATATTGCAAATACACTCCACTGCTATTCCATAGTTTCCAGATTCAAACCCTAACTCGGTTTTGCATACAAAACCATAATCAAACATTTCTCAAAATCATGAAATTAAATATACAGAAACTAGGATTCACGAAGAGTCTATAAACATATCATACACCCGATTCCAATCTAAACTCAATTTATAACTAATTTCCAAAGTATATCGTTCTATCTAGTTTTCCATGAATACCGAGAATCACTGATAAATTTTTATCTCCTCCAATACAGATCCAAATACCATGAAATTTTACCGACATGCTTTCTACTCTGTCACCTATCATCTATAAAAGTTGCATAATTTTTCGAGTTTAGTAACGTTCCTAGATAAACCTTATGCTCTGATGCGTAAATAGGGCAAATGAAGGCTAAGAAGAGAAAGAGATTGAAGAGGCTAGGGTTTGAACGAAAATTAGTATTTATAAGGGTAGATTAGGTTAGGATAAGTAATAAGTAAGGACTGGCCCAAGATATTAATTAGACATATAAAATATTAATAAATATAAATACCATTATCCATAAATAATATTCTTTAATTTCCTAAATTTCCAAATACTCAAGCTTCCAAAAATAGTATCTTGATCTGATATATATAGAGAGAGTCAGGTTCTAGTGAGGAGAGTCATTATGGTAAATAGTGAAGAGTTATTTGAGCCTTCCATTTTTCAATCTTATGGTGTGTATATTAGGACCCATGTTCTCCCTTACACTAGATTAGTTTTTTTTTAAAAGCAAAAAATTAGTTATATAAGATAATTTTTGTTAAATGGTTAACATCAATTCTTTCTCCTAATATTACAATCCCTTAAATATCTTTGTTTGACTATTTTTTTATTTCTCTCACCTTTTATTAGTATCCATATATATCGGTATTGGCTAATACTCTTTCTATCAAACGATCAACCAAACAAATTAGTTGTTCATTTCTAATAAGTTACTTGTTCATGAAATGAAGTACTTGTTCATTTATCCACTATATAGTTTGCAATTGTTCATCTTAAAAATGTCAATTGTTCATTTTAAAGAATGTAATTATACATTGTTAATTACGTAAAAAGAGTCCCAAGAGTTTTAGATTCCATTAATATCTTTAATAAAAAAAACTACATCGTTGACGAAGAACATTTACATGCTTACAAATGAACAACTACGTTTGTATATATGAACAACCACGTTCGTTCACACGAACAACTACTTGTACACATGAACTCTTCTATAATCCTTTTGTTACTCATCTTCCTCTTTTCAACTTATTTCTCCATCAATCTTCTTGCTCAATCTTCAACTTGAATTTTGTTGTTGGGTCGTCTTGACAAACAGAAAATTGATTTTTTTATCTTCAAAATTTGAATAACGATGAAGAGTATAAGGCCAAGAAAAAGGCTTGAACAACTTGCAAATCCAAGAACACCAACCACATACCATACAAAACCAAAACGAAATACAAAACTGTTAAGTCTAATGAACAACAAAGAAAAATCTATCGTTCGTATAACAAAGTAAACACTAATGTCTAGGGCAAGATGAATAAAAATCTATCGTATATTTTGTGACCTAATGAACAACTATAAAATTCGAGAGAAGAACATCAACGTAGAAGTTGCGGTTCGCAGATCTGAACAACATTATATAATGAACAACTTCAAATTCGACTTAATGAACAAGAAAACATAGGAAAATCTATAGTTCGCAGATCTGAACAACATTATATATTTTGTTTCAGAATATTTTTTCCCGGTTTTTTTCTTTCGAAAATTATTTTTTTTCAGATTTGTTTTTCGAAAAAAAAATCATTTTGTTTTCGTATTTTTTTCAAAAAATATTTTATTTAATTGTATTGTATATCAAGTGCATAAAGAAGCACCATGCATCTATAATGAATTCAAAGTGTATATATAAGCACATTTTTAATGCTCACATAGAGTGCATCTTTAATATGATAAAGTGCATGCTGTAATATATAAATGTGCATGTTTAACATGTATATTAAAAGTGCACATTTTAGCTGGTGTATGTTTATTATATTAAAAGTGCATTGGTTAGTATGTTAAAGTGCATATTTATCATGTTAAAGTACATACTTAATATGTTAAAAAGTGCATATGTAATTATGTTAATGCTCAATATTCCAAGTTAAGTGCATTCATGTGTAAGTATATTAAAGTGCATGTTTAGTGATCTAAAATTAAGTATATATAAATATATTAGAGTACATGAGTAGTATGTTAAAGTACATGATTAAAATTCTAAAGTGCATAGTACTAATTTTTCCACGAAAATGTTCATGAAAAAAAAAATATTTTTTGGAAAAAACTTAATTTTCAGGAAAAAAAAAAGTTGGGAAAAAAATATTTTCGGGGAAAAAAATATTTGAATTTTTTTTTTTGGAAAAAATTATTTCGGAAATTATTTCTAACAAGTAATACTTAAAAAAAATATATATAATTAAAAAAGTTGGTTTTATTTATAAGTTTGCCACTCCATGTGTTTTAATCATAACTCTTCATTCCTACAATCTAATAGCTAAGATTAATCATCATTTTACACCCTAAACACTCTCCTCATATGATCCTTATTCCTATAACCCAAAGTGTTATACCAAATTTAGAAACTAATTAATAATCTCCAAGAGGAACTAATTCTCCATTATTTTCCTTAATAAGAATATTCCTTCATAATAAACTCCATAACTCTGAAATAAGTCATGTAACTCAAAATAGTTCACCTAATCCTCAAAAATAGATAAGATAATCTCATCCAAAAACAAGGCTATCAATCTCCATAAGAATGTTTAGCTCAATTCTATAAACTCTCAACTGTAACCCAAGAACCAACGTACTAACTCCACTGATACGACTAATACATGAAAAATAATATAATCCACTTTCCAAATCCAATCTTCAAAACCATTCAAACAAATAAAATTTCAACCGAAATCGGGGATATTACACTAATATAGACGATAGTTTTTACAACCGTCTATACTACATAAAAGTTAGCTTTTTACCCGAATAAACGCCTTTAATTTTACAAAGTTGAATCTATTTCCACCCAAAACAAAACGATTAATGTATTTTCATTATTATTGTAATCATAATAATGATTTGTGTATAGTATATGTTTATATTCAATAAAAAATGGCATTTTCATATAATTAAAAAATATCATATATTATCATCTTTATTTTTTTAAAGTTTTTGTCAAATTTATACATCTAATTTGATATTATAAAAAATTTCAATTCTTAATGTTTTCTATTTGTAAAATAAAATAAAATTACTCCTTATTTGAAGTACATAACATAAATACTTTAGCAAATTTATTAGAAATCATCGATATAGAGATAAACCAATTTTTAACAAACAAAATTGAATGATCTATTCAATATTAGTCACAATTACAAACTAAACTATCCAATCACAAATCATTAATTGAATAAACCCTAAATCATAGAAAAATATATACAGAATGAGATAACCTCTTATGAAACAAAAAAACTAAAAATACACTAATGCAAGCTTATTATATATATATTTTTAAAAATAAAATAATAATATATTCTTCCCTGTGCAAAGCACAAGTTCAACCTCTAGTATTTTCAATGAATCGCTTAGAAGGCCAACAAAAGTAATAATTACCGACACCAACAATATAACAAAATAAATATATCAGATATATATTACGAGGGAGGATCAAATGAGCACAAGCTTTAAAGTAAGCATTGAGCATTTATTGTAGCCGTCCACGTGTCTCCATCCAACGGTTAGGAATGTTCCATCATTTAACAACAAAACCCTACATGGAGGGGCATTTTCATCCTTTTGACCTTCATTTGTTCTGTTGTCTCCCTTGCTTCGCTCCGTCTCTCTTGGCGAAGAAGTTCTACCGGAATCGCCATTGAAGGAGTTCTTCGTTCTCGCTCCTTACAGTTGTTTTCTTGCTCGATTTCGCCTTGTTCAATCTATTCATGCTTTGGGATTGATTCTATGGATTCTGGTAAGTTAATTTCGCTTATTTATGTTCTACAGTTTCTAGGGTTTTAGAATTTCTTTGCAGTTTATTCAACTTAGATTCGTCTTTCATTTTGACAATTTTGAGAATCATAGTATTCAATTGATTCGTTGTGGAGTTTCTATTGTGTTCATTGACAGATTCGTCTTCACCTTTTCATAGTTAGGTTTTTCTCTCTTCAATGTACGGTTTTTCATATTTTTGTGTTTTGCTTGTTTGCAGTCGTCTTTTCTGATGCTTTTCCATTGATTGCTCGTGTGAACTCGATTTTTTTTGTTTGCTGTGTGTTGTGCATTGTGTTACTGTGTTATCTCCATTGTTGTATTTGATTGTACACGATTCTTTTGAACCTTCACATAATATTATTGAACCTCAATTGCTGTATGTGCTTTATGTTTGCAGTGCCTGGAAGTGTTTCTGTTGGTGCTAGTGGTAGTGTATCCCTTGGTCAGAGTTCCCCTAGTTCATATCCAAGTGATTCTGACACTGAGATGTCTTCCGACTTATCTGTTGCCCGTCTATCTCAAGGTGGTTCTTTGTACCACATTCCAATCTGTGGTGATGCTCTGAAACCAGTTGTTGGTATGCTGTTTGGGTCATTGGAGGAAGCTATTGAATTTTACAAGGCATATGCACTGGAATGTGGCTTTGTTGTTAGGCTTGGTGAATCACGCATGGCAGGCAGTGTGGTTGCATTGAAGTAATTGCATTGCACCAGACAAGGTTTTAAAACTGGCCAGAACAACACAAAACGCATGCGACGACGTCCTTCAAACATAGTTGATTGTAAGGCGAAACTCACCCTTACTTTTGCCGGTAATCAGGGCTACAAAGTAACAGCCTTTGAAGATCGCCACACATATGAAATGGTTGTTGGTAAGGATAAACAGTTTATGAAGTCTATGAGGAAGCTGTACTTTGGACATAAGAAGTTTGTCATGGATTGTGAGAAAGCGCACATCGGTCCAGTCAGGTCGCATAGAATATTCAAGGAACTTGTTGGCGGCTACTCCCAAGTCGGTGCTTCTGTTGTTGACTTCAAGAACTACCGACGAGATATGTTGGCTTATATTGGTGGTTCCGATGCTCAGATGACGATCAACCGTTTGTTCAACAAAAAAGAAATTTGCCATGCCTTTTTTTTTTAGTACGATGTTGATTCTTGTGATCGTTTGACGCGTTTATTTTGGGCTGATCCCGTGTCTTGCAAGAACTTCTCTATCTTTGGCGACATTGTATCGTTTGATGCTACATACCGAACCAACAGGTTATTGGCTATCCTTCTTCAATACATTTCCCCTTTTTCCTTTTACACTATAACTATCCTTGCATTTACTACTCTATTTTTTATTCTTTAACTGTTAGTTTATTGAATGAACCTGTTAGTTAGATTGTATGAACCTCTCTGTTGAAACTGATGAACCTAGTTTGCAAACCTGATGAACCTAGTCTAACTTTTTCTCCATTGTAGTTGTATATTCATTCTAATGAACCTCTTTGTCTACTTATGAATCCTCCTTTCATTGCTCTTTCTATTACAGACTATTCTAGTGTTTTATCACTTTTTACTTATGCGTCATTGGCTTTGTTTACATTTCTTCCATATAGGTACAATCTGATTTTCATACCATTCACCGGCCTAGACCATCACAAGTCGAGTGTTACTTTTGCGGCTGGTTTAATTTTCAAGGAAGATGCTGGATCATATGTTTAGTTGTTGTAGAAATTCAAGGCAGCTATGGTGCATGAGCCAAAGGTTATAGTGACAGACCAAGACCAGTCCATGAAGTCCGCTATTGAACAAGTTTTCCCCCGGTCGCGCACAGGCTTTGTATGTGGCACATCATGAAAAAAGTGCCCGCAAAGACCAAGTACGACACTGCCGCTAGTTCAGAATTTAGGGCTAGGTTGGACAACATTGTCTGGACCCATGACCTTTCACCTGCAGAGTTTGAGTCACAGTGGACTGCGTTGCTTGATGAATTCCCATTGGTGAAGCGGAGGTGGTTTGATGACATATTTGCAATCCGACATTTTTGGATCCCAGCCTACTTCAGGGATGTCATGTTTGGTGGTTTGCTTAGGACTACTTCTGTTTCTGAATCTACAAACATTTACTTTGGTCACTTCACTGACAGATATTATCGCCTAGTTGAGTTGGTGATGCACTTTGACATTGCCTTGGACACGCAGAGACACAAGCAGGCGAAGCTGAACTTTGATTCTTCGACTATGCGTCCAGATCTTAAGACATATTTAAGATTGGAGAAGCATGCGTCTGAGGTGTACACGCTCTCAATTTTCAAACTTGTTCAGGATCAGATTATGGAATGTTGTTTATCATGATTTATGGTGAGCATGTCTGATGTTAATGGTACAAAATTCTATGGTGTCAAGGATTGCTTATCCAAGATGTTCACAGTCGAGCAGTCAGCTGAAGGTAATGTTTTTTTATACAACTGTCATATGTTTCAAAGGATTGGTCTGCCTTGTTGTCATCTCATGTTTGTGTTCAGAAACCTCGAGTTTGATAGGATTCCGGAAAGGTATGTCCTTGCCCGTTGGACCAAGGATACCACTATTACACCGGTGTTCACTATCGACAACACCATTGTCACTCAGTGTGCGGCCCTTGAAGAGCGTGAGGCGGTCATGAATGAGTTGATTTCTGACTTTTATAGTTGTGTGGGGCTATTGGATGACAAGCCGGACCTCATTAAACAGTTTTCGATTCTGCTTAAGGAGAAAACGACGGCTTTGTTGTCTGCGAGTGGTGCTTCGTCTAGTTCTGGTCCGTCGAACCTTGAGCAGCTACAGTCTTATGCTGGAGTTGAAGTCCCTTCAGTTGTTAATGTGTTGCCACCAGAGCAAGCTAAGAACAAATGAAATGGCTCGCGTATCCGGAGTGGAAGAGAAATTTCTATTGCTTCCAGCCGTGCAGGGCAAAGGCGTTGTGGCAGATGCAACAAGTATGCCACTCACAATAGTCGCACTTGCACTGAAGTGCTTGATTCTTAGTATTCTTTAGTATTTTTCCATTTCATCTTTATTTTGCTTTGGATTAGTTATTTTTATTACGTTTGTAGAATTTTTAAAATTTTGCTCTGCTAAACATTATTAAGAGTTCAAATTGCACATGCTAATTCCAGTTCATAAATCATTTCCTTTTATTTTTCCTTCATGAATCTACTGTATACATGATACATCTAATGGACCTCTTATGAAACTAGTTCATTATGTTCTTTCATTGGTGCACGTATTGTTTGAGTTCTAATCGATGAACCTGTTAGTTTTATTGTTGAACCTATCCGTTGAAACCGATGAACCTAGTTTCCATACCTGATGAACCTGTTAGTTTCATTATAACAATTTCTTTTTAAACACAAAATGAGTACCTGCTCGATTTTTGAAGTATATAACCTATTCTATGTCTGATGAACCTGTTACTTATACTCAGTGAACCTGTTAGTTGTATATGATGAACCTAATTGTTATAATTCATGAACCCAATGCTTGGACATAGTACACCCATGACTAACTGTGGCTACAAGTCAAAATCAATGAACCTGCACGACAAAATTAATGAACCTGCAAGACAACACCAATGAACCTGCAAGACAAAATCGATGAACCTGTTTGTTATAGTCGATGAACCTAGTAACTTAGATGAACATACTTTCCAACTTCTATGAACCCATATTCACCTTTTCATTTTTAGGGTACTTGAATGACAAAAGTTATTGAACTTTGAACTATTCAATGAGTTTTGTCACAAAATTTCTTTTTAAACACAAAACGAGTACCTGCTCAATTTTTGAAATGTATAACCTATTCTATGTTTGATGAACATGTTACTTATACTCAGTGAACCTGTCAGTTGTACATGATGAACCTAATTGTTATAATTCATGAACCCAATGCTTGGACATAGTAGACCCATGACTAACTGTGGCTACAAGTCAAAATCAATGAACCTGCACGACAAAATTAATGAACCTGCAAGACAACACCAATGAACCTGTAAGACAAAATCGATGAACCTGTTTGTTATAGTCGATGAACCTAGTAACTTAGATGAACATACTTTCCAGCTTCTATGAACCCATACTCACCTTTTCATTTTTAGGGTACTTGAATGACAAAAAATTATTGAACTTTGAACTATTCAATGATTTTTGTCACAAAATTTCTTTTTAAACACAAAACGAGTACATGCTTGATTTTTGAAGTGTATAACCTATTCTATGTCTGATGAACCTGTTACTTATACTCAGTGAACATGTTAGTTGTACATGATGAACCTAATTGTTATAATTCATGAACCCAATGCTTGGACATAGTACACCCATGACTAACTGTGGCTACAAGTCAAAATCCATGAACCTGCACGACAAAATTAATGAACCTACAAGACAACACCAATGAACCTGCAAGACAAAATCGATGAACCTGTTTGTTATAGTCGATGAACCTAGTAACTTAGATGAACATACTTTCCAGCTTCTATGAACCCATATTCACCTTTTCATTTTTAGGGTACTTGAATGACAAAAGTTATTGAACTTTGAACTATTCAATGAGTTTTGTCACAAAATTTCTTTTTAAACACAAAACGAGTACCTGCTCGATTTTTGAAGTGTATAACCTATTCTATGTCTGATGAACCTGTTACTTATACTCAGTGAACCTGTTAGTTGTACATGATGAACCTAATTGTTATAATTCATGAACCCAATGCTTGGACAGATTACACCCATGACTAACTGTGGCTACAAGTCAAAATCAATGAACCTGCACGACAAAATTAATGAACCTGCAAGACAACACCAATGAACCTGCAAGACAAAATCGATGAACCTGTTTGTTATAGTCGATGAACCTAGTAACTTAGATGAACATACTTTCCATCTTCTATGAACCCATATTCACCTTTTGATTTTTAGGGTACTTGAATGACAAAAGTTATTGAACTTTGAACTATACAATGAGTTTTGTCACAAAATTTCTTTTTAAACACAAAACGAGTACCTGCTCGATTTTTGAAGTGTATAACCTATTCTATGTCTGATGAACCTGTTACTTATACTCAGTGAACCTGTTAGTTGTACATGATGAACCTAATTTTATAATTCATGAACTCAATGCTTGGACAGAGTACACCCATGACTAACTGTGGCTACAAGTCAAAATCAATGAACCTACACGACAAAATTAATGAACCTGCAAGACAACACCAGTGAACATGCAAGACAAAATCGATGAACTTGCTAATATATTGAAGTCTACATCATCTTCATCCTAATTAGTCAATCAATCACGTGATTAGTCCTATCTACTAGTATCATTCTAACCAAGTCTGAAATCCTAAATTTTCACAATCCACACAAGCAAACTAGTATCATTGTAACCAAAATGCTAACAATCATCTAATGTTCATTCAAATGGTCCTTCAGGGTTTTCCCTAATGGTCTGAAGTGTCTTGTCCTTGATTTCATTAGCTTCCGAGGTGATGATGGTATGGACATATTTGATCCTTAGTTCTTCAATGGCCTTGTTCTTGTTTTTGTTGTTCATCTAGTCGGCACCCCCATGTACTTCTCCATATGTCGCATGACATACACCCCAAAGCTTTGATCTTGTGCACAATCAGATTGGCATGGAAGAGGAATCAACTGTGCCTTAGCCTGTGCAGTTTCGAGGTCGTTTTCTCTTTTGATCAAGTGATTTTGGCGGAGGTAAATTGCAGTCATCGATACCTGCACACAACAAATGAATTTTTCACCAAACAAAAAAAAGTCCTACAAAACAGCACAGTTTTACACTCTTGTACACTTACAATCTTCTGAATAGCTGGTGCATAGACGCCCATATCATCGCTGTTTGGCGTACTGTCGAGCACATGTATGCATTTACTCTTAATGTTCATGGCGATGACAAAGTAACGGTCATTGTGGACTATGACAGGTACAACAACCTATACTAATGCCTTCATTTAGTGACCTTTGAAATTTACTCCAAAAGAATAATCAACAAAAAAAAACAGACAAGCTTAGACTAGTAATAATTTTACCATGTCTACGTCCTTTATTTTCCGTCCATGCACCTCACCCACGGCGAAGTTGAAGTTCTTCATGAACTCTCCTAAATGATCTTTCAAGTTGACATTCTGTTTTCAATATTTCATAATTTTTTGTTAGCATACACCAATTATATATACAAGCTAAAAACTGCACAGAGAAACTGTTGAACCTTGATGTAGAATTTCATGAACCTTATTCAATAATCCATGAACATCTTTTTAAATAAATGAACCTCTGTTACATGAACCTTATACAAGAACTTCACTTTTTATATGATGAACCTCATTTTGTTAACTTTTGAACCTTATAGTATATACTGATGGACCTTATAGTATATATCCATGAACCTTATTTTGTTAACTTTAAAACAGTTTACGTACCATTTGGTAGAAATACAAGAATGCTCTGCTCGGTTTGTTGCTGCTCTTCACTTCCTCATTACTGTTCAAAATTGTTGTCCAAGCATCAATAGCTTTGTAGTGGATGTCCATGTCCATAGCCAACTCCATTCCGGTGACTTTGAGAGACTTGTGTTTGAATAGATGCTCACTATTCAATTGTATAGAAATAGAAATTTTATCCATTAGTAAATATTTATCTGTTCATAATAATAAAATAAAATATGTCATAACGTATCTAGATCTTACCCTCCTATGCTGCAATGGAGACAATAGTTGTACACCACCATTGCTTCCTCAGTTCTCTTGGCAAAGATGTCCACAGTTCGGCTTTTGTAGGGGCTTCTGAGCTTTTCTCCAAGTTTCTTGTGCCTTGGCCCATGAACCACATCAGCATCAGCCTCCAGTTGCTTCCCCTTCCCCTTGTCATTTTCTCTTGCTTTTTCAGTTTCAGCCTCTTCCTTGTCCTTCTGTGCATGAGCCACTTCATGTTCTTCATTCGTGTCTTTCTGAACCTTAAAGTTCTCTAACTCCTCTGAGCTGATAAACACCTCCTTGTCTTTCTGTACATCAGGCACTTCATGTTCTTCATCCATGTCTTTGTCAATATCAAAGTTCTCTAACTCCTTTGAACTGATAAGCTTGAAGGATGGAATTGTCAAATCTGGTGACTTTCTGGCCTTCTTCCTTGTTTTTTGTGTTGTGGGTGTTGGTTCCTTGTTCTTACTTCCACCCACTGTCTCTTGCTCAGCGTTGTCTGCCCCATGCACAGAAATGGACCCTTGTCCCTTTTGTACCATGTCTCCTTCACTTACAGTGTTTAGTTGCTCACTGTCATTACCTAACCCATCCACCTTTTCTTTCTCCACCTCTGTGACTTGCTCTTTTACCTCTTCTTTGTCTCTCAGGCTCCCAGCACATCAGTGTACTCATTCAGAATGTTGTTGACATCCTCCCAAGTTTGTGTGGCATCCACGCCCTTGTTTGCTTTAGAAGTTGAAGCTCCAGCTTGTGAGAATTTGATCTTTTCTTTAGAAGCATCAGCCTTCTCAACTTGTCTCAAGCATTCTATAAGTTGTGGATCGCTCCAGAATGGGTGGTCAGCATCATTCCATATCTTCTCGAACTCATTTTGTTCCTCTTCCTCGGCTTTTTTCTTGCCAATCAACGTCTGTGTTGTCTTAATCATGCTTCTGACCATTGGCTCCTCGTTGAACTCAGTAGGTAAATTCTCTACCATGTCTGTAAGTTTCAACATTTCTGTTGCTACTACAAGTTGTTGGACTGTAAAGTTATTCAACCACTCATGTATACAAGAAAAAAAAATTAAGTCGTAAATATATGAAATAAAAAACAAAAATAGCATACAATACCATGACACACGAAGGAAATCAAGCTAAACCACTTATATTTGTGCTTCTTGATATAATTAGTAAGAAAAAAAGGTCAAATTTGAAGCTCATGAACCTCTTTGCCCAACTCCATGAACTAGAGATTGATTTTACATTTACCATGAATCAAATTCACATTAAAGTACTACCCTACATTATATCACCGGCATCATACATTATTATTCAGTTTAATGAACCTTATAGTATTTATTCATGCACCTCTTGATCATTTTTCATGTATTACTCATCAGAATTACATGAACATGCAAGTCAATTCACATTGACCCTTTGTCTATACATGGATGAACCTTAACGTGTAAACTCATGAACCTTGATGTTTAAACTGATGAACCCACTATACTATTTTTTGAACTTGAAGTTTCATTTTTTTGCTTGGTTTTTACATTGAACCTCACTATGTGTGATGCATGAACTACAATATATAAAGTCATGAACCTAATTGTGTAACCAGATGAACCCTCAATACTATTTCTGAACCTTGATGTATATATAAATGAACCTTGATGTTTAAACTGATGAACCCACTATACTATTTTTTGAACTTGAAGCTTGATGTTTACCTGTAGCTTGTTATTCATGAATCCTTGTTATTTCCTCTCCTTTGCTGGTGTTGGTTGTTGCAGTGTTCCTAGTCCAAAGGCACCAAACTTCATCTCCATTCTCTCCCTTTCCTCCAAAATCTCGTCAGTCCATCCTAGGAAGACTGGTGTATTGTTTAAATTTGTATTTCCAAAGACAGATACCCTGTCTAAATACAACAACTATATAGAAGAACAGAAATATATTACTACACACATGACATGCAACATAATACACAGTAGAAGATGTTTTTTTTTTTGTAATTAAATAAGAGTTGTTTACCACAAGGAAGATGATGGGCCCTCTGTAGAACCTCTCTTTCTTCCCCTTCCATTCATTTGTTGTTTGAGGCAAGACACTCATTACAAGCTCACACCAGTTGTATCCTTTTATGTCTTCAACGTCACTGATCATCATGTGCTGAGGAATAGTGCCCTTTTGGTTGCTTTCCACAAGCACCGACATGAACAACACGATGAACAGCCTTTTGAACCATACTTTGGATGTGCACGCTTTGAGCTTGGCTGCCACATGACTTGGCCTGATTTGGTTGATATTGTCAAAATACTCTTTTCATTCTTTTATAATGGTGTTATTAGCAACCTCTTTGCCTCTCCTTTCTACCTTTCTATGCCCTCTAGGGATCTCTAGCACTCTCTGGACTTCCTCCTCTGTCACTTTTATGGTGCTTCCATCCACCATCTTTATCTCACATTTGATCTCATCGTAGTTTTCGAGGATCCAGAAAGCCAAGCAATGAGGCACCCCTTTAATCTTCAAATGCAGCATGCTTTCAAACCCCATCTCTCTAATCCACACCTTTGCTTGTGCCTTCATTTGTTCAGGGATACTTTCCAGTGCGTTAACAAACGCTTTTGGCACATTTCTAGTGTTCAACCACTTGTACTATGATCCATACTTTTCTGTTTTGATTTTTAGGTGTGCAGGAACTATTTCCAGATCGTTGTTCTTCTTTGTTTGTCTCTCCTTCTCCTTTTTTTCTTTTGTAATTACTAGCTTCCTCTGTCCTCTTTCCTTGACTACGACCCACTTTTCTTTCTTCCTTTTCTTGGCAATGTCTTCCTCGTCAACCTCCATTATTCGCTTGCCCTTGTCTTTCTTACCTTTAATTTCTTTAGTCTTTGTTTTTTTTCCCTCAAACTCTCTTCAAGCTCCTCTTCACTCAAACTTTGTATTTCATCTTCTGCATCTGGATGAACTGCAGCCCTGGACCCAGTGTTGGGTCTCCTTGGTTGACTATCATCACAATTGTTTGATGATGTAGTGTCTTTGTTCTCTTCAGAAGATGTTGTGTCATGCCCTAAACGTTGTTGAGCTGCAACTGCTGACCTAGTGTTTGGTCTTGTGGTGGGTGTTTCCTCAGAACTTTCTGATGTACTGATGTTGGTCTTTTCCTTTGAACTCACGCTTCCCTCCTCTTGTACTTCCTTACCCTTCCCATGTACTTCTGAACTCACTATGTCGGTTGTTGTTCCCTTTCTTTCTGTGCTCTTTGACTCTGTGATTTGTAGGCTTTCCTCAGTGTGTTTGGATGAGTTAGCCTTCTCTTTCTCCTCTGAACCCAGTTTTGTTTGAACTGTTGGTGTTGTGTTGACCAGTGTTGTCACATTTTCATCAGTGGCTTTAAATTCCTTCTTTGCAGAAGTTGATATCTCTCCAGTTGTTTGTTGACAAATGTCAGGTGTGTTGTCAATTGCTTGAGAAAGTTGTTCATATTCAGTTGTTGTTTGTGTACATTGCTTCTTTGCTGGTGGTTCTTCTTCTTCTGAAATTTGAACCTTTGAAGCCTTGGAAACTGTATGTCTCACTCTTTTTTGTCTCACCATTTTCTGTCTAGGCTTTCGTGTTTTGTTTGCAGTCTGGTTTGATCTCTTTCGAGGCAGGCTTGTCTTTCTCCTTGAAACGAGATACTTCTTAGCAGACACTCTTGTTGTTGTTGCAATTTGCTCACTCTCAGTACTTTCATAGTCTATCTCTATGTCTTTGTATGTCGGACCTTTGTATTTGGAGTTTCGTCGTGATCGACCGGTAGATCCTGCTAAGAGAAACAACACAATTGTAAGATCAACCTCAGACTATGAAGTAAATTCTAAAAAAAAAAATGAACCTCATACACAACAAATAAACCTAAGTATCCAAATCTGTAACTTCAAGATCTGTTCAATCCAGGCATGAACCCCCGGAAAATCAAATGAACCTCCAACTCATAAAATGAACCCCACCAAATGAGTTTCAACTCAAGTAGGGAAAGAATAATGAACCTAAGTTTTATATAACATAGACATGAACTCTGGAAAAAGAAAATGAACCTCCAACTCATAAGATGAACCTCATGAAATGAGTTCCAACTCAGTTAAACCTAAATTGTGTATAACAAAGGCATGAACTCTGGAAGAAGGAAATGAACCTCCAACTCATAAGATGAACCTCATGAAATGAGTTCCAACTCAGTTAAACCTAAATTGTGTATAACAAAGGCATGAACTCTGGAAGAAGGAAATGAACCTCCAACTCATAAGATGAACCTCATGAAATGAGTTCCAACTCAGTTAAACCTAAATTGTGTATAACAAAGGAATGAACTCTGGAAGAAGGAAATGAACCTCCAACTCATAGAATGAACCTCATGAAATGAATGCAACTCAGTTAAACCTAAATTGTCTATAACAAAGGCATGAACTCTGGAAGAAGGTAATAAACCTCCAACTCATAAAATGAACCTCATGAAATGAATGCAACTCAGTTAAACCTAAATTGTCTAACAAAGGCATGAACTCTGGAAGAAGGAAATGAACCTCCAACTCATAAAATGAACCTCATGAAATGAATGCAACTCAGGTAAACACAGGCATGAACTCTGGTAAAAGCTAATGAACCCCCAACTCATAAAATAAACCTCAGGTAAACCTAATTTTTTTATAACAAAGGAATGAACTCTGGAAGAAGCAAATGAAGCTCCAACTCACAAAATTAACATAAGGAAACGAACATACAATTCAGGCAAGGAAAACAAAGTCACAATAGTACTGAAGAAACCCTAACTTTGAGGTCTGTGATTCAAATGGTACAACAACAGTTAACAAACTCTCGAAACCTTCAATTTTGAGTAATCTAGGTGTTTTCGTGAAATCAAAACCCTAAATCTGATATCCGTACCTCCAAAGTCATCCTCGCTGTAATCTGTGTCGCTCCTCATATCGTAAGATTGTTTTTTACGTTGTTGTGGCTTGTAATTTTGTTAGTTCTGAGATTCGTCTTCGATCGATTTCCTCGTTTGCAGTTTTCGTCTTCGATCGATTGTTAGTTCTGAACTTGGTCTCTTCGATTTCTCCTCTTTGAGTTCTGTGGATAGTTCGTCTGAGCGCGTTTGATTCATTTTTTGGGGGTTTTACAGGTGAGGGGCAAATGTGGAATAACGTTTTAATTTTAGAAGGAATTTCAAAATTTCCCCCTCGTCCATTATCCTGTGCTCGCTTGTTTTTTTTTTTTTTTTTTCTTTTCCTTGTCCTTTAACCTGGACCGTCTATAGGCTCCATCCTACGGTAGAGGTTTATTCTTAGTGTTTATCTTAAGCCCCAATTTCATCCGAACGGCCCTCTATATAGTACTCCCTTCGTATAAAAATTGTTGTCTTTTTAGCTTTTATTTTTTGTCCATTAATACTTGTCTTACTAGCTATTTTAACATTTATTTTACAAATTTGCCATTGTAAATATTAGTGAACTATTAGTAGTTGTTTTCAAGAAAGTGAAAAAGTAAACTAATAAATGAGGATAGAATAGTATTTTTGATAGCATTCTCAAAAAGTGTGAAAAATGTTAGAAAGACATGTATCATTAGACGGATGGAGTATATCTATGAAATTGCCTAGGTTAATTAGATTGATTTGATCACAAATTGATCCATTTATATAAAACATGACGACAAACAATATAATTATACATATACATACAATTTATTAATAAAAAAATATAAAAAGTTGATGTGATTTTAAAATAGATATGATATATTAATAAAGGTTTTATAGTGTGTATTCATATACAACTTTAGTAATCATATAATTTAAACGTATGAGTTTATTGTTTTAGAGAAATAAAAACCAGAATTACAATATTTAGTGATATTATACTTCTAAAATGAGTTATGTAATTATGTTGCTTTAGTTTATAAGAATATGTTCATCGTTCATCTTATAATATGTGCATCGAATCTGTCAATTAAGAATAAAAGAATCGTGATTCATTAGTTGCCTTCTATAGGTCTACATATATCATAAATTATAATTCCATCTTTATAAATACTTTTGGTTTTTGATTAGTTGAATCAAAACTCCACATATCCTTAAAAATAATTTTCCAAAATTCAAGGTGGAGTTAATAAATAAAATAATAAAAATATATTTTTATCTTCTCATATCCATATATATATATATATATGAGCACTTGGTTCTTTTTAAAAATATTCTTGACATAATTTTGTGTTCTTATATTTTTAAATTGAAACAAACTCCACAAATCACAATAGAGTTTTTTTAATGGAAATCACAATAGTGTTAGGTAAGAAAAAAGATTTTTTTTTTTAAATTTCACAATATATTTTAACATGTAATATTTTAGAAAATAAAAATATATTGCTTAAGAAAATCAACCGAACTAAATTTAGGAATGTATAACAAATTACCAATATAAATATTCAAATAATACAAAGGTGAAAAGACAAAATTATAATTCAAACTTGGTAATTATACTATATAGGATCTCTAACAATTACAATAAGAATTATAACATATTTGTTTCTAGATTTAGGATAAAACAAGTTTTTTAAAAAGAAATTTCAAATAAAGAGTACATAAAATCAATTTCAAAAATAAAAATAATGGACATGTCAAAAGGAGGTTACGACACGTGACATATAATGACATGATAGTATTTTGGAGGAACATGTAGCATTAGAAAGTTCTCATTTAGTAATTATATAAAAAATAAATCTATATAAGCGATACAAAAAGTTCATTTATTAATTAGATGATGCTATATACACACTTTGTTTTTACTAAATATGCGGAATGTTTTGCGCCTTCAAAAGGCATGTCTTCTAGTGGCGTATAATGTTTTTAAATAAAAAATTGTGTATCATAGGATTAAAATCCGGAATAAAACATGGTTTGCGCACGCCTTCCTTGGGCGTATGCCTCTCGGAGGCACACCACAGAAAAATGGAAATTTTAGGAATTGAGTGTTAGAGCAAAAATTTACACAAAATTGAAAAACAAAATTTAAATATTTTTATATTAAAGTCGAACCTTTTCTTTTGATCATTTTGATTAAATGTAATATAAATACAAAATTTTATATGGATAAAATGATTTGGGCTCCACCCGAACTTTGATAGATTGCCTACGTATCTCTTTAAGGAAAATCTAGTCTTACGTTCTTGTAGTTTGTAAATATCTTATTTTATATTTACATGCAACATAAGAACAAATTTAAACCCACCTTCTAAGATGAGTTGATGAAATCACTCCAATAATCATTTGCTTAATGGAGAAATATAATATTCCTTAGCATCTTGATTAACTTAAATCTTGTTCATGATTTGTGATTTTGACTGAATCCAATACATGTTATTTATGCCGAGCGTCCTACGTATTTGCTTAATACAGAATAAAGCCCATGTAGTTCTAAAAAAAACATTAAATATGATATTGCATTTTGACTTTATTCCTACATTTTAAAGTCAATTTACATTTAGGATTGAACTCATATCTTTCCGTCGAGTCTCCTAGGTGATGTATTCCCAGCCAAGATCATGCTCAATATCAAGGTATGATCGACTCCAACTTCGTGCTTAAGTTTGAGATGATTTCGATCTTCAATCGGGCAGCTTTTAGGGTTGATTTTATGAGGGGTTTGGACCTGATTTGATGGGAATATGTTCTGGATTTTTTGAGGGGGGTAAATGAACAAGTTTAAGAGGATAAATGCACCTCTATCTAGTGCTGGCAAGGTATAAAATGGAACCGGCAAACCGTCCCGAGTCAAACCCTGAACAAGAGAGGAACTGGACGGACGGTTCAAGGTCCTGCCCGGTTCAAGTTCCGATTCACGCCTCTCTTGAACCGCCGAACTGGCTAACCCTTAAAAATAAAAAACTATATCCTAAAAAAAATGTACCCTAATACCCCAAATCCTAACCCTTGAAAGTTTGAAACCCTTGAAAACATAAAAGAAACTACAAAATCCTAAACACATTGAAAAAACACTCAACAATAAACTTAAAAAAACCCTAAACCCTATAAAACCTTAAAATAAACAAAACAAAGAAAAGAAAACTTCACACTGGTCAAAACCGACGGTTCAAGTTCAAACGACTAGTTTTCTAGCCGTTTGATTATACCCTTAACCCCCTATACTACCCCAAATTCCTATAAATACCCACACCATCCAACAATCTCTCTTTACATTTTATTTACTTCCTATTACAATTGTCTTAGTTTATATTCTTCTTATTATATTATTTTATTCACTTGCTCTTATTTAGTTCTTTGATTGTCTTTATTTTCCCTTTATTTTACAATTCTAATACTCTTCTTATTTTTACTTATTTTATATAAAAAAATATCATCTTGAAAATGTTGTTGACACGCAAGAGAGTGAAAATGTCACTCAACCTCCCACCACCCAAGGACAAGATGATGAGGGTGGAGAAGGGAGAATTCTAAAGGATGATGTTTTTAGAATTCACTTTAGAAAGGGAGATTTGTATGATAATAACAAAATGGATGTTTTTTGTAGGTATTGTGACAAGAAGTATTCTTGGTTGAATGGAGGAGGCTATGGCACTTTGACGAGGCACACGATTACAAAATACCCCGACAAGATGGGAATACAATGAGGACAATCTCAACTTTCCGGGTTTGCATCATCTTCTCAATCTCCATTATTTCGTGATGATCATGCTAGTAGTAGTTATGCATTACCCGAAGCTATTAGTGTTGATCATTTAGTAATTCAATATAGTGAGTATGTAGGTTTTAATGATTGGAAGATAACTCATGCACAACCCGCTTATAAGAAGGTATCTTGACAAACAATTAAGAGAAACACTATTAAGGCATATAAAAAATGTAAGAATCTTTTGGTTGCATTTTTTTTGAGAGAATGACATACATGTTTCTATATGTAGTGACATATGGAGTGATCATCAACGAATTCATTCATACATGTGTCTTTACATGCCATTTTCTTGATAAAAAATATTAAATGCATAAACGTGTTTTGGCTTTTAGAGTATTTGATGAGTCACATATCGCACAAACATTTCTAGAATTATATGTACTCCTACTAGCATGATAAAAACATTTAGAAGAATATAGACTTATTCATAGAGTTTTTTTTTCTATTTCATTTGACAATGCATCATATAATGCCACATCCGTAAGAGATTTGATAACGGGTTGTCAACCACATTTTGGAGGTAAGTCTTTTCATGTACGATATGCTTGCCATATTTTAAACTTATGTGTTCATGATGATTTAACTGCTATGTGTCCATATTTTTTATTCAATTAAAGATGTTATTAAGTATATTTGGGTGCATGCAAATATATTAAGAGAGTGCATGAAGTTTTGTGATCAAAATGAGGCACATCAAAAGCGTTTTTCAAAAGATGTTGGTCATAAATGGAACTCTACTTACAAATTACTTTATGAATAAATACAATATAAACAACTGCTATCTTCTTTTTCCGCCCAATTTATTCCGCATTTATGCTTTACGATGAAGTTTGACAAATTTGTGTGAAAATTATGGAACTTTTAAAAGTTTATAATGATGTGACTATTACTTTAAGTCATGTTTATAAACCAAATTATCATATATTTGTTCTTGAGAATATGAATGTTGCTAGTGCTTTTCATGAGGGGGCAAAAATTCCTGAAATCGAAGGCGCAATCGCCCAAATGAAGGTGAAGTGGTTAAATATTAGACCTCTATTCCAAATGTTTATCTTGTTAATATTGTTTTTTATCCTAGATTTAAAGTTCATGTTTTGCACGACATGTTAGAAAACTATTATAACTTGTTAGGAATAGAAATGAATGTTGTTACTATTGTTAGAGCAACTAGAACAAATGTTGAAAATTTATTTACAAATCTTAATGATAATGTTGATTCATCATCTCATTTACCGTTGACCCCTTCTTCTTCTTCTTCTCCTCCTCCTCCTCCTCCTCCTTCTCCTCCTTTACCTTCACCTTCTCATTCTCATTCTCCTTCTTCTCCTTCTCCTTCTTCTTCTCCTCCTCCTCCTCCTCCTTCATGTGATTATGGTCCATCAAGAAGGCCAAGAAGAACATGAAGAAGGCCTCAAGGAGCCCTTGCTTGCGCCTTCTCCCTCGGCGGGTGTACGCCCACTAAGCACTCCCACGACGCTGTCAGTCCCCAAACCACTTGCCCCGCACAACCCGACCTCCAAGGTCCTCTCTAGACCCAAGGACCCCGTCCAGTCCTTGAACACCAAGGGAAGTGCTAAAGGGCTTGACCAAGGCCACTCACCTCCACGAATGTGCGTCACCGCTAGGGTTTCATCTCCTAGTCACAGTGTCGAGCCACCTCCCGATGTGATCACTCGAGTCCAAGCATCTAGACTCCAAACCAGGCTCATGGAGGGACTTATGACTCAGGGAGTGCCGAGAGAAGTTCATGTTGGCTCGGTGACTTTGCTTGTGGCTTGACCGAGTGGTGAATGAAGGCTATCTTCCAAGTGGATCGTGCCTTTTGGCTGGTATTTTAATGACGACTTTAGTATTATGTTATTTATGAGCTGTCAAAAATTCAAGTAATTTTGAGTTGAATTTCCTAGTTTAATTGTAAAACTCTTAAGCTAGCCGATGACACTTGAAGGGTTGGTTTTGTAGGTTCTGTTTTGGTCCTATTTATAGGGCCTTCTCCTACCTTTGTAAGAACTTCAAATTGAATAAAAGACAATAAGAAAACTTGAGTTTTTCTCATGAAAATGCAGCTTGCTTGTGAGTTATATCAAGCGTGATCAAGGTGCCCCCAGTGTGTCATATCTCGAGCCATCTTCATCTTGTTCTAGCCTTGCATGGTGTCTCACATGCACTCCAGTCTAGATCACCTATCCCTTACCAAAATACTCCAGAAAACCCACCCCAAAATATCACTCCATCGTCAACATCCAACCACCACTTCTTTCTCCAAAAACAAACTCAAAGAAGGATCAATTGAGCCCTAATCTCAAAGACGCAAAGCTTGGACCATCTTGCCTCGAACTGATAATCAAGAGGCACAATCCTTATCATGTGGTATCAGAGCAATACAAGGTAAGTCATTCAAATCAACTTCCTTTTAGGCTGAAACCAAATCGGACTAGCTTTGCTCAAGTTTTCCTTGCTTTGTTGGCCTCGTTTTTTATCTGAATTTTTCTCCTTCCATTGTTGCGTGTTGATCCACTGAACCGGGGTTGAAGAAGACCTTTTGTAGTGCCTTAAACGGACATTGAAGTAACTAGATTCATCGAATTAAACTCTCACTTCATTAATCACTTGCATTTAATTCTTGTGAGCTAGTAAAAACTCTTGAGATAGTTGATCCCCATCTGACTATTATCCTTCTTTGCTGCAATGTTTTCAACTTTATTTTGTGCATTTTATGCTTATTGTAAGGTTGAAAAATAAGGACATAAAGATACGGGAAAAGAACCAAGGTTTATCGCAAGAGAAGTGTTGAAACTCAAGTGTAAATTGCTCTCAGTTACAAGCAAAGTTGTTGACAATTTCTGAGTTGTAATTCAGTTGTAAGCCTTAAAAACAAGTAAAAACCGAAGAGAAAAAAAGATTGGTACCGGAAATACCCGGTCTAAGTAACAAAAGGGAAGGCCATAGAAACATTGAACCAACCAGAAAAAAGCTTCGAAGGCAAATCAAGTTGTTGAAAATTTTCTTCTTTTGTGCATTACTTGTTGTACAAACTGAGGTGCCTAGTAGCTTCTTGTGTCCTTGTTTGAAACTTGCAATACTTAAGAGCACAACGTCAAGTTGAATTGGTTGTTTCTTCACTTGCCAAAACACAAAGCCTAGCCCTGACCCAAATTTTCTAGCATAGCATTTCTGAATTTTGGGGTAAACTTCTCAGACTTGGCTCTTGTGTTGTGAAGGACCATTGTATAAGGTAGCCCTCTATTTTTCAGTGTTTGGTTGTTGGTTTCTTGATTTGCTAACCTTGCTAGGTGAGGACTCATGGACCAAGAAGACAAGGGCAAGGGAGTGGATGTTAACCAATAAAATGAGGTTAACTCCAGCCTAGAAGTGTTGCTTCAAGCTTTGAAAATCCAAGGAGAACAACAACTTGCTCAAATGAGGGAGGAACAAGCTTCTTTCATGCGTTCCATGGAAGATAAGATTGAGCAAAAGCTCAGCTGGGTGAGGATGAGTGGAACCTAAGAGCATCCCCCATTTTCCCCTCACCAAGAGCAAGAACAACCCGGGGCCGTGTAGACTAGTTTCACACGCAATTTCATCAACGAGGAGGCTGTCACTTTTACAACCTCTTTATGTTGCAATAACCCGTCAAGACCAAGTAGTGGGTGAGCATTCTTATTCCCATTTTGCACCTATTCCTCCATTGCGCACTAACCATGCAATTTTGGGCCTCGGAACACTCATGATAGACCTATGTATTGACCATATCATCCCCCAATCGGTCCTATTCCTTTGCGTCGGCGTAATGTGCAAGAGAATCCTCCGCTAAGGGAGCAACCTCGTGAGCGCTACATGCAGCCACCACAGGAACAAATACAAGATCCTAGAGGGTTCTATGAGGATGACTTGGAAAGACCACAAGGACGAGATCACCACCATGGCGTGAATTTGGCGGTTCCACCCTTCGCCGGCTCCTCGGATGTGGAAGCCTATATGGACTGGGAGTCCAAGACGAAGGTAGTGTTTGATTATTACAACTATCATGATGCTCAAGGAATAGCCATTGCTACTATTTACTTCACTGATTTTGCTTATCAATGGTGGAAAGAGGAGAAGGAGGAAAGAGCCTATAGAGGTTACCGTGCCATTCAAACTTGGGACGAGCTCAAAACTACCCTCCGATCTAGGTTTGTTCCCGAAGACTTTGGTGAGCGCATTCAAGTGAAACTTGAGAGGATCAAGCAAAGCAACCGCACTCCGGATGAGTATTACAAGGAACTCAAGACCCTCATTTTTCAGATTCGGAATTTGCTTTCCCGAGAGGTATGTGATCTCAAAATTCATAGGTGGTTTCAATATTGATCTTGCTTCTCATGTACAAATGCAGCGGTTTGCGAGTGGTACACCTATTGAGGAGGTCATATACTTCACCAATCACGTGTATAACAACCTCCAAAAGAGGAAGGGCACTTTTTAATCTCAGCCTTGGAATGCTACGCCTTCTAGTACATCAAGTTTTCCACCAAGGCGCCAAGAACCAAGGAATGACAACTCCAAGAACGTTCAGCCAAGAAGAGAAGCTCCACCACCTCAACAAAATCCCAAGAAAGAAGTAGATGGTCGTGCAAGAGATTTGAAGTGTTTCAAGTGTCTTGACCGAGGGCATTTTGCTAAAAATTGCCCTACAAGGAGACAAGTTCTCCTTAATACCAAAGGTGACTATGAAGATGAGAGAGAGGAAGAAGAAATTCTTGAAAAGGAAGAGGAGTTGCATATAGAGGCTGCCATTGGTGATTGTTTTGTGGTCAAGAAGACCTTGGTTACAACCGAGAGCCCTAGTGTGCCAGATCAACGCGAGACCATCTTTCATACAAGATGCCACATCAATGGTAAGGTTTGTAGTGTCATTATAGATGGTGGATCATGTTGTAACATAATTGATCAAGAAGTTATAAGTCGCTTCAACCTTCCTACCACCCTCACCATCAACCATACACCCTTTGTTGGCTTAACTTCACAACTCCATTCAAGGTAAAAGAATAAGCCGAAATTCAGTTTGCTATAGGAGGATATGAGGATGGGGTGGTGTGTGATGTGTTGCCCATGATGGCTTGTCATCTCTTGTTGGGAAGACCGTGGCAGTTTGATAGGAGAGTGATCCACCAAGGCATCACAAATGAGTATTCCTTCCACTTGAGAGGAAAAAAGATCACCCTCCACCCTTTGGCTCCTCACGAGATCATGGCTGACCATGTAGCTAGAGAGCAACGAAGACTTCTCAAGGAAAATGAAGAGAAAAGCAAGAACAAGAAGCTCTCAATTGGCAAGAACAATTCAGTCTCTCAACACATGCTTTTGGCTAAGGCCAAAGAAGTGGAAACCGCCATCCAGGGGAGTACTACTTGATTTCTAAATGTTTATAAAGATGTCATGTTCTCTTCCCAGGAATTGGCAGATTTGCCACCTAAAATTGCCCTTTTTTTACAGGAGTTCAAAGACCTATTCCAAGAGGAGATTCCAAGTGGATTGCCGCCTATTAGAGGAATTGAGCACCAAATTGATTTCATACCCGGAGCTACCTTGCCAAACCGGGCTGCTTATAGGGCCAATCTAGCTGAGACTAATGAACTCCAAAGACAAGTGCAAGAGCTCCTTGACAAGGGTCATGTGCGTGAATTCCTAAGCCCATGCGCGGTGCCGGTGATTCTTGTGCCAAAAAAGGATGGCACATGGAGGATGTTCGTAGTTTGTCGTGCCATCAATAACATCACCATCAAGTACCGTCATCCAAATCCCCATCTTGATGACATGTTGGATGAGCTCCATGGATCAAGTGTGTTCTCAAATATCGATTTGAAAAGTGGATATCATCAAATCCGTATGAAGGAAGGAGACTGATAGGCGTTGTCGTCGTGACACCTAAACAAATAAAATCCTAAACAAACCTAAACAAGTAGTAGAGGCAAGCAAGGGTCGAATACACAGGGAGGAAGTAATCAATCTATGTGTTTATAAGCATGCAAAGTAACAGAAAAGGGGGGTTTTGGTTATCAAGCAGAGCAAAGCAAACAAGTGTAGTTGATGAGAAAATATGAATGGGGAAGTAGTTCTACTAGAACGAGATCCACAATACAGAGATATAAGTCGATCACTGAAATCTATTAAATCCAAGTTCTTTAACTATTCTTATGGTTGTTCCCACCCTGATCTTAAGTACTACCGATTCTCACAGTTGTCGATAGACTTATTACTATGCCAATGATAAAATACGCCAGTCACGCCTGTCACGCGGTACCAGACCGGGATACTTTACCACCAACAAAGCAATAGCAATACACACAAGGATATAGGATACATGCAAGTAGAAAGACGTACAAGTACTCACTCCCCTACTTATCATGCAATTGATTCTCATACACAATTGTACGCTCGGAACCCCTATACACACAATTGTGTTTGCCACTAGATATGCACTCGGAACCCCTATATGCAATCCTAGCAATATGATAAATATCGATAAACCTAGTTAGCAACTCTAGATAAACCAACATAAATCAATATCAATATAACCAAGAGAATCAATCCAACACACATAAGAATAAGAACAAGGAATAGAAATCTCACGACCACATCAACTGTATTGCTTCAAACGTCTAGTAGAACAAAGGTGTTTAGTTCTCCATGGGTTGGAACCCTAGAGGCAAAACTACGAACTAAGTCTCCCGAAGGAGAATTGTAACTTCTGGCAACTAGGTTAACAAAAGAGTATTTAACCTAAATCTAAAAGTAATAAAAGGAAATAACAACAACAAAATAATAGGAAAGTAAATAAACGGAACATGGAAATTAATCCCATCCGAACGAAGCCAACAGCTCACCCTCGCGGTCAATAGAAAAACTCTCGGATTCTCCTCTCGTTTGGCATCTCGGCAGCCCCAACAACATTGCAGCTCTCTCGGCCCATCTCAGCAACGGCCCACTTCTCCAATAAGCAGCAGCGGCCCACATCAATACCTGCCTCAGCGCTGACGTCATCACCCGCATCATCACTCCGCTTCAATCCGCGCTTCAGCATTTCTTCGCTGCTTCAATTTCACACGCGCTTCAATTCTTCATCCTTCACGTGGGCCTTTATTCCATTTGGGCTTAATTCATCTTCACGGCCCAGCTTCTCTTTAATTCCAGCATTAGCGCGCGGCGTGTTCAATATATTTCCCTGCTTCGCCTCATTCGGCCGTGAGGCGCCAGCTCCCACCGCGGGGCGGTGATTTCCACCGTGGGGCGGCATCCTTCTCTGAGACCCACCGCCGGGTCGCGGTGGCTTCTGGCGCGGGGCGGTGACTTTTCAGCTTCTGCGACACTTTAGTAAAAACGCCATAACTTTTGATTTCCAACTCGGATTGCGCTCATATTTTGAGGACTTGCAGTAGACTTCAAGATCTAACTCCTAGAATTGGAATCACTTCATTTGGACATCTGAGTAGAGAGAACGAACCATTTGAATTCAGAACATTGTTCTTCTACTCTTCAATACACTTCAAACCTCTATAAATCTCATGATTTCTTCACTTCTCCACTCTAACTCCATAATCTCCAATTGTGCATAAAATCCAACCAAATGACATCTCAAACCTGGTAATAATCCTTAGATATGTGCTCTAAAATAGCACTTATCAAATCCCCCATGCTTAAACTTTGCTGGTCCTCGAGTAAGACAAAGTCAACCTACTCCTCCAATCAATCCCCAAGGTTTCAAGAAGCATAGAAAACTCAATCATCCAAGAATCACACCCAACAATAAACTTCAGGCAACCATACAAAATAAGCTCAGCATAATAAACTACAACATCAAATCAAAAATCTCAACACCCCACACAACCAAGCTAAAATGAAAGCAGAATACTTCCCCCAAGCTTATCCCAAACACCATAGAGTGAAACAAAATCTAATCCTATCTCCCATCTATCTTCTTATGTCTCCCAGAGTGACCTACCCGACAATCCTTCTTTGACTCCTCTTCTTATGACGCCTCGCCAAGAATAATGAGAAATCCTAGAATCACTCTTCTTCTTTTTCGCTCATTTTTCCAAGGCGCCCTTTCGGGTTTTCACCAAGCCACTCATTTCATTTTTCAATAGATGTACTCACATATGCTCACGTCACTCTTGACCTCATATTACCCCAGCCTAATGCTGGTCCAAGCCACCTGCTTATTACCTAGGCCGCCCTTTCGGGTTTTCGACCTATCCCAGGATTTCAAATATATGCCTTTTTTCAATTTTTTGGCTTTTTCATTTTTTTTTTATTTTTCTCCTCAACAACGTAGCAAGTATAGAACTCTCCCCCATGCTTAAACATTGCATTGTCCTCAATGTAATGAAAGACAAAAGAATAGAAGCAGAGGGAAAAGCAAAAAAAATAACTCACAAACATTGCCAAGCTGCTTGGACACTGTAGGTGATCGATGACGGTCTTCTCAATAAATTCCCATGTCTCTGGTGTTGGGCGGGTTTCTTCATCAACTCTATAATCTTCTCCTACCGTGCAACCATAGGAAACCACTTTGGTGAATAGTGGTAAAATATAGTATGGCGGGGTCACACGGCCTTCTAGGAACACATGGTGGAGCCCAGATATGATCATGTTGGGGGCTCTAGTGTTCCTCCTCCTCAGCTGCCAATTGTAGGGCCATCATCGTTGCCAAATAATGTGTAGGGCTAAGGTTTCCTCCTTGACAACATGATGCGCACCATCTCCATGGGGAACTCTGGACAGCTGGCCTCGGTAGAACTCTTTTTTTTTTCCCCGTTTAAAGTTTTTTTGGGGGGGTGACTTAGTGTAGGGAAGAGAAGACTTACATTGGTGGTAAACACCTTCTTCAATAGGCATGGGTCTCTTCCCTGTAGGTTAGTCAGAAACAAAAGCCAAAACAAAAACAAAGCAAAAACAAGCAAAACTAATGCAACAAAATAAATAAAGAAAAACAAAGAAAGTAAAACATAACTCGGGTTGCCTCCCGGACAGCGCCTTAGTTATTGTCATGGCTTGACATACTACTCCAGCCTCCTCAACTCGGGTTGGTCCTAGCTTTTGAGCACCTGAGATCTATATCAGGGGGATACCTCTTTGTATACTCCCTGTTGAGCTTTTCCCTCATGCTTGTGCACTTCTTTGTAGGTGGGCCATTGTGCATACCCATGAACGCACTTGCCATTTTCAGAAATGGCCTACCCAGCATCTCAGGGGCTGCATGTATGTCCTGCCCCGTATCCAGCATGTAAGAATTCACCACTTGAGTCAAGTTCTCCTTCTTGTGCCTCCCCTTCGGTTTCTTCTTGATCATACCCAGCACCTTTAACATTTCCTTGCTGCGAGGGGTGTTGTCTGCCAGTGTGACCAAGGGGACAGTTTTTAGGCAGTTACTGAAGGCCTCATAGATATCCTCATTATTCTTCTGCCTTTGAGTAACTCGGGAAGCCTCAAGGAGGGGCACGACGGGCTACAGCGAAACAAGCGGGAAGGAGTTGAGATGCATAAACTCATCATAGGCAGCCTCTAGAGGATCGGGGACTGCCGGGGCAATTGTCTCTGGAGTATTTTCGCGATCATAACACTCCTCCTCATCGTCGCTCCACTCATCTCCAAAGAAGTTCTCCTCCTCAGAAAGCACCTGCCGTGCAACCCCGTAAGGATCTACCCAAACCTCACCAGCATATCTGAAATTTTGGACACCGGGCCGCGGCGAGGTCGCGCTAGGAGGTACTTCATCCACCGCGGGGCGGCAGTCATTGCCGCGGGGTGGTGAGGTCGCGGTGGAGATACTGATGCACGTCGCCGGTCGCGGTCAGTCTCGCCGCGGGGCGGTGAGATAACTGGGACTTCACGCCGGGTCGCGGTGACGGGTGACACGGGGCGGTGGGCGATGTTCTCCATCTCACGGTCGCTCTCCTTTTCAGCAGACTTCGACTCAATCAACGCTTGACTCAGTTGGTCAACTTGGCTTTGGAGACTGGAAATCGCCTCTTGTTGTTGTTGGACACTCTGAGCCATGGTTGCTTGCAGTGAGGACACATTCTGGGCCATGGTTGTATGCATTGAGATCACGTTCTGGGCCACAGTTGCTATACTTTGCATCATGGTCCTGAGTACATCAGCATTGGGTGCAGGCGAACACTATGGTTGATTTCCATATGGAACTGGGTTATAGTGCTCCCTCCACCCTGAGTTGTAAGTGTTCGGATATGGCTCCTGCCTCGGTCCCTGCGAGTTCAGACCTCGACGTGCATTTACTGCTGCTCTGAATGCGGGAAGTCCTGGACAATCGTCAGTGGTGTGGAGCGCATCGCGACAGATTCTGCAGGCATTAGCTGGCCTTGCTGCACTGGGAGTTGGGTCGTATCCCCTCTCTGGAGAGAAAGAGCAAGGGTATGAGTTATCGCGCGGCTCTCCCCAGAAATCCATATCTGTGACAAAAAATCAAAAAGGAAAAACAAAAGTCAGTAGCACAGGTGTGGACCGTAAGATAGGTCCACACCAAAGTAACACGCACATGAACAAACACAAAGAAAGATCAAATCTTGCCTCCCCGGCAACGGCGCCAATTTGATAGGCGTTGTCGTCGTGACACCTAAACAAATAAAATCCTAAACAAACCTAAACAAGTAGTAGAGGCAAGCAAGGGTCGAATCAACAGGGAGGAAGTAATCAATCTATGTGTTTATAAGCATGCAAAGTAATAGGAAATGGGGGTTTTGGTTATCAAGCAGAGCAAAGCAAATAAGTGTAGTTGATGAGAAAATATGAATGGGGAAGTAGTTCTACTAGAACAAGATCCACAATACAGAGATATAAGTCGATCACTGAAATCTATTAAATCCAAGTTCTTTAACTATTCTTATGGTTGTTCCCACCCTGATCTTAAGTACTACCGATTCTCACAGTTGTCGATAGACTTATTACTATGCCAATGATAAAATACGCCAGTCACGCCTGTCACGCAGTACCAGACCGGGATACTTTACCACCAACAAAGCAATAGTAATACACACAAGGATATAGGATACATGCAAGTAGAAAGACGTACAAGTACTCACTCCCCTACTTAACATGCAATTGATTCTCACACACAATTGTACGCTCGGAACCCCTATACGCACAATTGTGTTTGCCACTAGATATGCACTCAGAACCCCTATATGCAATCCTAGCAATATGATAAATATCGATAAACCTAGTTAGCAACTCTAGATAAACCAACATAAATCAATATCAATATAACCAAGAGAATCAATCCAACACACATAAGAATAAGAACAAGGAATAGAAATCTCACGACCACATCAACTGTATTGCTTCAAACGTCTAGTAGAACAAAGGTGTTTAGTTCTCCATGGGTTGGAACCCCAGAGGCAAAACTACGAACTAAGTCTCCCGAAGGAGAATTGTAACTTCTGGCAACTAGGTTAACAAAAGAGTATTTAACCTAAATCTAAAAGTAATAAAAGGAAATAACAACAATAAAATAATAGGAAAGTAAATAAATGGAACATGGAAATTAATCCCATCCGAACGAAGCCAACAGCTCACCCTCGCGGTCAACAGCAAAACTCTCGGATTCTCCTCTCGTTTGGCATCTCGGCAACCCCAACAACATTGCAGCTCTCTCGGCCCATCTCAGCAACGGCCCACTTCTCCAACAAGCAGCAGCGGCCCACATCAATACCTACCTCAGCGCTGACGTCATCACCCGCATCATCACTCCGCTTCAATCCGCGCTTCAGCGTTTCTTCGCTGCTTCAATTTCACGCGCGCTTCAATTCTTCATCCTTCATGTGGGCCTTTATTCCATTTGGGCTTAATTCATCTTCACGGCCCAGCTTCTCTTTAATTCCAGCATTAGCGCGCGGCGTGTTCAATATATTTCCCTGCTTCGTCTCATTCGGCCGCGAGGCGCCAGCTCCCACCGCGGGGCGGTGATTTCCACCGCGGGGCGGCATCCTTCTCTGAGACCCACCGCCGGGTCGCGGTGGCTTCTGGCGCGGGGCGGTGACTTTTCAGCTTCTGTGATACTTTAGTAAAAACGCCATAACGTTTGATTCCCAACTCGGATTGCGCTCATATTTTGAGGACTTGCAGTAGACTTCAAGATCTAACTCCTCGAATTGGAATCACTTCCTGTGGACATCTTAGTAGAGAGAACGAACCATTTGAATTCAGAATATTGTTCTTCTACTCTTCAATACACTTCAAACCTCTATAAATCTCATGATTTCTTCACTTCTCCACTCTAACTCCATAATCTCCAATTGTGCATAAAATCCAACCAAATGGCGCCTCAAACCTGGTAATAATCCTTAGATATGTGCTCTAAAATAGCACTTATCAGAGACGAATGGAAAACTGCCTTCAAGACCAAATACAGTTTGTATGAATGGTTGGTCATGCCCTTTGGTTTGACTAACGCTCCTAGCACTTTCATGCAACTTATGAATCATATCTTGAGAGCTTTCTTAGGCAAGTTTGTGGTGGTATACTTTGATGACATCTTTATTTATAGCTAAAACTTGCAAGAACATGTTAATCACCTTTGGATGGTCCTAGATGTCCTAAGAAAGAAGAAATGTTTGCTAACTTCAAGAAGTGTCATTTTTGTTCGGATCATGTGGTGTTTCTTGGTTTTGTAGTTTGCAAGGAAGGATTGAAGGTGGACGAAGAGAAGGTTAAGGCAATCAAGGAGTTTCCTTGGCTTGGCAGGTTTCTACCGGCGATTTTTTTAGAGATTTTAGCACCTTGGCTACACCTCTCACGGAGCTTACCAAAAACAATGTTCTATTCAGGTGGGAAGCCCCACAAGAAGATGCCTTCAACACTCTCAAGGGCAAGCTCACTCATGCTCCTCTCCTAGTCTTTCCCGACTTCACCAAAACTTTCGAGATTGAGTGTGATGCATCTGGGATCGGCCTTGGAGGAGTCTTGATGCAAGAAGGATGTCCTATTGCCTATTTCAATGAGAAGTTAGGTGGTGTCGAGCTCAATTACCCCACCTACGACATGGAGTTGCTAGCTCTCGTTCGTGTTCTCAAAACTTGGCAACATTACCTTTTGCCTCGGGAATTTGTGATACATTCTGATCATGAGGCCCTAAAATTTCTCAAGGGGAAGAACAAGCTCAACAAGAGGCACGCTAAGTGGGTCGAGTTCATTGAGGCTTTCCCTTATATGATCAAACACAAGAAGGGTAAGGACAATGTGGTAGCCGATGCTCTCTCTCGACGGTATACCTTACTTTCCACTCTCGATGCTAAATTGATGGGATTTGCTTTCAGGAAAGACCTTTATGCAAATGATTCTGTTTTTTATGAATTTTTTGAAGCTTGTGTTTCTAGGGGTAATAAGGATCAGTTTTACTTGCATGATGGTTATCTTTTCAAGGGAACTAAGTTTGCATTCCTAGTGGGTCACTTAGAAGACTATTAGTGCAAGAGGCTCACGATGGAGGCCTCATTGGGCTCTTTGGGATCCTTAAAACTGTGCACACACTTAGAGATCATTTCTTTTGGCCTTATATGCTTAGGGATGTAAAAACGTTTTGTGCCTCATGCATCACATATTTTCAAGCTAAGTTGAGAGTGTATCCTCATGGTTTGTATACCCCACTTCCCACTTCCCATTCCTCATTTTATTGTTTGTCATAAAACCGATAATGCGTCCCATGTTGCTAATTTGTTCATTGATGAAGTGGTGAGACTACATGGAATTCCAAAGACCATAGTTTCTGACCGTGACGTGAAATTCCTAAGTTATTTTTGGAAGACACTATGGGCCAAGCTTGGCACTAAGCTCCTCTTTTCCACCACTTGTCATCCTCAAACAGATGGACAAACCGAGGTATTAAATCGAACCCTTGGTGCTTTGCTTAGATCTTTGCTTAAAACTAACTTGCACAGGTGGGAAGAGTGCCTCTCCTTCATTGAATTTGCCTATAATAGATCAGTCCACTCCGCCACCAAGAAGTCTCCTTTTGAAGTGGTCTATGGGCGCAATCCCGTAACACCACTTGATTTTGTGCCTTATGCGACCAAGGATCGAGAGAGCAAGGAGGGAGCTGACCAAGCTACAAGGATCAAGAGGCTTCATGAGGAAACATGGCTACAACTAGAGAGAAGAACAACCCAATATATGAGACAAGCGAACAAAGGCCGCAAGGAAGTCATTTTTGTTCCTGGCGACCTTGTTTGGGTGAACTTGAGAAAGAAGCATTTTCCCACTCTTCGCAACTCAAAGCTCAAGCCTCGTGGTGATGGTCCTTTCCAGGTGTTAGAGCGCCTCCAACCAATGGTGTCCATGATGTCTTCAACGTGGCCGATTTGGTTCCATTTTTGGTGAACGACGAGGATGACTACAATGGTCTAGGTTCAAGGTCGAATCCCTTCTAAGAGGGGGAGGATGATGCGATGATGGTCCATCAAGAAGAACATGAAGAAGGCCTCGAGGAGCCCTTGCTTGCGTCTTCTCCCTCGGCGGGTGCGTGCCCACCAAGCACTTTGACGGCGTCGTCGGTCGCCAAATCACTTACCCCACACAAGACGGCCTCCAAGGTCCTCCCTGAACCAAAGGACCCCTTCCATCCCTTGAACACTGAGGGAAGTGCTAAAGGGCTTGACCAAGGCTGTTCACCTCCACGAACGCGCACCACCACTAGGGTTTTATCTCCTAGTCACGGCGTCGAGCCACCTCTCGGTGTGATCACTCGAGCCCAAGCATCTAGACTCCAAACCAGGCTCATGGAAGGACTTATGACTCAGGTAGTGCCGAGAGAAGTTCAAGTTGGCTCGGTGACTTTGCTTGTGGCTTGTCTGAGTGGTGAATGAAGGATATCTTCCCATTGGCTCGTGCCTTGTAACACCCCCAAATATTCCCTTGAAAATATTACCGCCAGTGATCTCAGATTACACATTTGGGGTCACCCAAGGCTTAACCATTTTATTACAACCATAATATAACACAAAACTTTATTAAATATCATAAATATTATTTAAACCAAAGTCACGATTTACAACTGTTAACACCAGATACAACCAAATACAGAATTGTTTCAATACAGCGGAAGTCTTTTAAATAAATAAAATTCACGAAGGGTCTTGATATGAGCGATCTCACGCCTAGGATCTTCAACCTTGGAAAACTCTTAAAAACATCATCTGCCCTCATCATCGTAATCTGGCCTTCATGGAAAGGGACGTTTACCTGATGTACCGTATGAGACGGATGACACTAGCCAACCATGCAAAGGAAATAAACTGGTTGGTCAGTCTAATGAAAGACTATGCAAGGGTAAAATATAAAAGGTTCTAAGTAGTCATGTTAGGTTACACCCGTCGCTTCTCGAATAATAATCGAGGACGACAGTGAACCTCAACACTTCTACGAAAACATAAGAAGAGGTATAAACAAGAGAAGACTCCAAAAGATTGAGTCTTATGGGAAACGTATGAAGAGAAGACTCCAAGAGAGTGAGTCTTTCGGAAAGTTGACAAGTGTTTGGGAACGTTATAGTTTCACACAAGCGTTTAAAACGACTTGATCATTTGGGTCCATGACCAACCTCACCTCGCAATGCGAATCCAGATTGGAAAGAAGACTTACTCTAACCGAAGTCCGGGCGGGTTCCAAGTTGTACTTCTCGCCCGAAGGTTCATTAATTATGTGCATAACCGCACTTATCTTATTTAATAAGAAACGCACAATTACGTTAAAACTTTTAAGGTATATCATCTCATCACGAGAGATATCTGGGGAAGTAATCCGGATTGTCGGCACCAACTGTGTGCACCTACCCTGAGTAAGGGTACAGTCATGACCAGATAGTACTAGGGCAAAAATCCTCCTAATACCAGTTATAAAGAAACGACTAGACCTCGCAAGGTACATAGCGTTCCTACGAATACTCGTTCTAACTACATAGTTAAAATCACACAACAATCCACACCAATACCATCACGGTAAATAACAAGTAAAATAGCGTTGTTTCTAGCAATATATACAACCTATTAAAGTGTCACATTTTATTCACATCATTTTATAAAATCTGTTCCCAAATGAAAACAATACTTCATTCCAATTTAATTAACAATAAAAAATAATTGATAACTAACGGAAATATGGAATGATAAGCAAGAGCGAACCGCCACTTGCCTTAATCTAGCTGACTTGACGATAATGGGTTTTGGGATCTGGAAACTGGAATCGGATTACGGATTCCTACGACAATGATGAAACAACGACGAAACCCTAGGTTAGACACAATACGGACGAAACGAAACGAACGAAAACGATAAGAATCGAAAGGAACGAAAGCCTGAGTCGTGATTGTGGCTGTCCAAGCCACGATCGCGCTTGCCAGGGCAAGCCGCGGTCGCGGTTTGGACTTCCGCGGTCGCGGAATTCTGGGCAGCTTTCGCGGTCGCGGAGTTCATACCCGCGATCGCGAATCCCTTCTTCCGACGCGACTCTAAATCGATTCAAAGCTCACCGACGACTCGAAGACAACCTCCTTGGCTTCGAACGAGGCTTACTACCACCCCAAGCTTTCAAGGCACCACGGCAACCACCAGAAGCTCTGGCAAACAACTCTGGCGAGGGCAAAACTCCGGCGACAAAGAAAACGAGAGGAAGAGAGTTGATTCTTGGCTATGGATGGAGATTCTCCGAGGCCTCGACCTCCTTTTATAGGGTGGGAAGGAGTATAACGCCGGCCAGACAAATCGGTTCAAGCTCCCTCAACGGCGGCGTTGCAAACTCGTGGGAAAATCGAATCGGTGAAACGCGTTGTTGGATCGTTAGAGTTACGTCTGAGGGAACAAAAGCTTTGTTCCCACAGAAGGCACAGCGGATTTAAATAGAAAGAAAGATAACAGAACGAACTCACGATATATAGTGGAAACCCTGATTAGCAAAACTAGCTTCTCAAGGAAAAACCACTACCTTCAAGCTTCCGCTTGAGAGGATTTTGAACTTCGTACTTGTCTTATTAGTTTCTTGCTTGATTACACTTGTATCCTGGACTTCGACCTCTAAACAACCAGCTAGACTCGAAACCTCTTCTACAACGATGAATCAAACTCAACTCTCAAAGACTCACACGCACCTCAGTCTCTTTCTCTTCTTTTCTTTTTCTCGTTCAAAGTCGTTCTCGGCCGTGAAGTCGTACTTAAGAAATGAATCCTTACTTCATTTAAATACAACTCGACAAAAACCCTAATTGACACAAATTAGGAAAAACTAGAATCGGATTACAAAGATATGATTTTGTTTGGAAGATAAGATATCACAACCGATTATATTAATTAAGGAAGGAGTTCCCTAATTAATCCAACCGATTGGATATTATTATTCTCTCTCCAATCGCCTTATCTTAGGAAAGATTCCTAGGATAACATGATCGGGTCTTTTCTCTCTTTCCATATCTTCGCGCAATCCGGCTTGATCCTTGGAGCCGAAGTCTTCATCCTCTACCGCGTGGCTTCTTGATTTGTTTCCTTAATTCTGCACGCTGTATGAATTCTTTCCTTTTACAGCCTCGATCTTGGAATGTCACTTCAGTTCCTGGAGAGGTAACAAAGCACTTGCTAAGTCTTTGTTCCCTCTGAGATCCTCTACTGCAACGCTCCCTGGGAAAACTCTTCTTGTCCCTGAAACACTTGGTACACATATTAGTTGAGTGTTTATAACCATCAAAACCTAAGGATTTCAACACGCGCGAAGGACATGAAGACGATGAACAGCCTTTTCCGCGATCGCGGAAATTCTTCCGCGGTCGCGGAAATGCCGCGAACGCGTCTGTGACCTCTGGTCGTGGTTTTACTCGGGGTCTTTTGCTATAATGTTTTTTTAATCCTTTTTAAAAATATTCTAAGACCCAAAAATACCCAAACGTATATTATAACGTTCAAAAAGATTATTACAGAGATCATAGAAATTACAGAAATTCCGAATACCCAAATACCCTTACTGAAATTGAGGGGTATTACATGCCTTTTGGCTGATATTTTAATGAGGACTTTAGTAGGGTGTTATTTATGAGCTGTCAAAAATTCAAGTCATTTCGAGTTGAATTGCTTAATTTAATTGTAAAACTCTCCAGCTAACCGATGGCACTTGAAAGGTTGGTTTTTTGGGTTCGGTTTTGGTCCTATTTATAGGTCCTTCTACTACCCTTGTAAGCACTTCAACTTGAATAAAAAACAATAAGAAAACTTGAGGTTTTCTCTAGAAAATGCAGCTTGCTTGTGTGTTATATCAAGCGTGATCAAGGTGCCCCGAGTGTGTCATATCTCGAGCCATCTTCATCTTGTTCTAGCCTTGTGTGGTGTGTCACATCCACTCCTGTCTAGATCACCTATCTCTTACCAAAATACTCCAGAAAACCCACCCCATAAGATCACTCTATCGTTGACATGGCTTAAAGTCGTATGCCTAATCAAAGAAATCCTAAAGTACCTACTAAAGAGTATAGCAAGCAAGTCAGGGTCAAACCCAAGGAAATCAGGTTATCTATTCTTGTGTTTCTCAAGTCACCAACTAGGAACTAGGGGGGGGGGGTTGTATGATTTTCGAACCAAGTAATTAAAGCAAAGCAAATAAATTCGCAGGCAAAGGTTGTGAATATGATTGGGAAAAGCGCTACACCTGACAAAGATCCACACAAAAAGAGATATGGTTGATCACTGAATTCTATTAGTCTCAAGTTCTTATCTTTCATATAGTTGTCCTTATCCCGATCTTAGGTAACTATTAGTTCTACCAGCCCTAATAGTACTTATTACCAAATCAAATCCGAAAACCTTCAAGACTCAATAAAGCAATAGCATTCAACCAAGGATTCACAAGATACATGCAATAGAAACAACCCATTACTATAACATGCAATTAACTCTCTCTCACGATGAACACTCGCAACCCGCTTATGTAAATCGTGTTTGCTACTAGATATGCAACCCGAACCCGGAATCACAAGTCCTAGCAATTAGGAAGATATCAATAGACCTAGTTAGCAACTCTAGATAAATCAACATAAACCAATAAACATGCAAGCACAAGAGAATTAATCCAACTAGATAGGAAAACGAACAAGAGTAGAAAACTCACAACCAATCAATTGAAGGCTTCAAAATGTCAAGTGCAACAATGGAAGCTTAGTTCTCCATAAGGTTTGTGAGATAAAACTAGGGTTTGGTGGCAAAACAAAAGGTAACCTCCAAAAAGTCTTAGAAAGTACCTTAAATACTAGGACAATTAATTCAGAAATAAAGAAAAGGAAATAACAAACTTGGAAATAAAGTTTCGGAAATAAAACAAAATGGGAAATAAAAACTCAGAAAAAGTCTTCAGCGCGCGTGCCACCGCGGGTGCAGTGACACCCACCGCGGGTGCGGTGACACCCACCGCGGGGTGCGGTGGTCTTCCAGTGTCCGGCTCCTCTTCTCTGACTTTCTCGCCGCGGGTGCGGCAAGGCCCACCGCTGGGTGCGGTGGCACTCCAGAACTTGTATGTCTTCTCTCGCAGCTTCTCCTTGCATCCTTCGCACCGCTCCTCAACTCTTCTCTTCCATGTGCTTCAGAACTCTGTAAATCCTATGCTTTCTTCACTTCTTGGCTTCTCATCCGGATCACAGAGTTAACACCACAACACACCTAAAACTCATCTAAACCATGCTAATAACCACTAGATGCGCTATACAATACATCGCATATCAAATTCCCCCATACTTAGACCTTACTCGTCCCGAGTAGGCTAAAAACTAGACTCACTCCTCCAATCATGCTCTACGGTCTCAGGAAGTACGAGAAAACATGACACTAGTGGTTACAACATATCAACAATACGCTCCAAAACAACCAAAACAAGTGATGCAAGACTCATCTAATCCTAGCTCCATCTAGTCACCTTATTGCTCCAAGAATGGCCTACCCGAGTCCTCCTTATGACTCCCCTTCTTATGTCGCCAACGCCAAGATGAAGAATCCTAATAATCTCTCAATTTTTTTTTTCTCATCTTGCCTAGGCGCCTTTTCAGGTTTTCACCTAGCCACTCATTTCATTTTTCTAGATGTTCTCACGTATGCTCACATCACTCCAGTCTATTTTTGCCCCAGCCTAGTGCTGGTCAGACTACCTGCTTTTTACCTGAGTCGCCCTTTCGGGTTTTCAACTCATCCCAGGATTTTGGTTGCCTTTTTCTCATATTTTTGGCTTTTCGTTTTTTTTTTTAGGGAACAGAAAATTCAACAATAGTGCTGAAACTGTACACAAAGACAATGAAACTGTACATAAAGATAGCAAATGAGTCTACTCCATCCCCCATACTTGAAGTACGCATTGTCCTCAATGTGGAAAATAGAAGACAATCATAATAATGGGGAGAAGAAAGAAGAACTCACGGGAATGGTGGTCCAGGCGGTTGCTGGAAGTGCCCGAAAAAATGCATCTGCTGCCCACGCAGCTCCTAGATCCTCTGGTCCTGCTGATCCATCCTCTGGAAAGTCTGGGTCTGAAAACCCTCAAAGCGTCCATCAAATCCCTATTGCCATTGCTGCTGCTACAGCGACATAGCCTCCATCTGTCGAGACATCATATTCTGCCAGGGGTCCATGGGTGGTGGTCACTGGCCTGCGGCAGGCATCTCCTCATCAGCATCGTCAGCAGGTGCCCGACTCGAACTACCTGCAGTAGCCCTCCTCCTTAGGGGTCATCCCGACCTTCCTTGCTCTCGACATTGTAATCTAATTACGGCGTTGAAAACGAGAGAGCAGGAGGGACTCACAGTAAAAGCACGAAAAACGCCTTCTGGCGAGCTGTCGCGGGTACGGTCAGTGTCACCGCAGGGTGCGGTGGGAGTTCTAAACTTCCTGTTGCCTTGCCGCGGGTGCGGTGGCTTTCCTACCGCCGGGTGCGGTGACTGCGCTGGGCGATTCTCGAACGGGGTGAACACAGGGCGAATCACCACACGAGCTGGGGTTGGTCCGAAGGCTTGGGTTTTGGCTCGGTGGGGGTCGACTGGGCTTGGGTGGGGTGGATCCGGCGCGGGTGCGGTGGATCGAGGTGGGTGCGGTGGTGGTTATGGGTTGTAAGGTGGGGTTGGAGATGGGATTTTTGGGTGAAAAAGGGTGGATTTGGGTGTGGATGGTGGAGTTTTGTGGATGAGAGGGCGAGATTTGGGAGAGGATGGTGGAGTTTTGGGAGAATGAGGATCGTGAGAGAGGTGAGGTGAGGGTTTTGGTTTTTAGGTATTGGGAAGAGGAAGAAGATGATATGGGTAAAAGAGAAAGAATTTTTTTTTTTTTTTTTTTTTTTTCATTCCCGTTTAAGATTTTTTCGGGAATAATTGTTTTTTTTTCATGTGCAAGAGGAAATAAAGGGGTGCCCACCGCGGGTGCGGTGGGTTGCTCACCGCTGGGTGCGGTGAGCTCTCCAGAACGTCCCTTGCGTCTTATTCTTCGTACTTGCACGTTAGTACGCAGGCGAAAACAAACGAAAAAAAAAAAAAAAACTACCTACCTAATCTATGAAAATGCAAAGACAAAAGAGAGAGAGAAACAAACAATACCTCGGGTTGCCTCCCGAGCAGCGCCTTGGTTCACGTCATTGGCTCGACATAGACTCTTGTCTATTCATTTTCAGCACTTGGCTCCTCCAAAGCCATCTCATCAATTGCCTCGGTGTGGAAACCCTCATGGTAAGGTTTTAACCTTTGACCATTAACCTTGAATGTCTTCTGAGTCGTTGGCTCAATTAAATCAACAGAACCATGTGGGTAGACTTCAGCAATAACATAGGGTCCTATCCACTTCGATCTAAGCTTTCCTGCAAAGAGTTTCAGGCGAGATTGAAACAAAAGGACTTTATCGCCTGGTTGGAAGTCCTTCCGCAGGATATTCTTGTCATGCCATGCCTTGGTTTTCGCCTTATAGATAACAACGTTGTCATATGAATCAAGGCGTAACTCTTCCAACTCTTGCAGCTGCAGCTTGCGGAACTCTCCTACCTCATCAATCTGCATGTTGCACTTCTTCACCGCCCACCATGCCTTATGTTCCAACTCTACAGGAAGATGGCAAGCTTTGCCAAATACGAGCCGGAAAGGAGACATTCCAATTGGAGTTTTAAAAGCGGTGCGGTAAGCCCACAATGCATCATTAAGCCTCAAGCTCCAATCCTTCCTATTGGGTGCCACCGTCTTCTCAAGAATGGTCTTAATCTCCCTATTGGACACCTCAGCCTGCCCATTGGTCTGCGGATGATAGGCAGTGGAAACTCTTTGTGTGACGTGATACTTCTTCAGCAGGGCGGTCACAGTCTTGTTGTAGAAGTGGGTTCCCCGATCACTAATCAAAGCTTTGAGGATTCCAAACCTGGAGAATATGTTCTCTTTTAGAAAACCTGCCACAACCTTAGAATCATCAGTCCTGGTGGCCTTCGCTTGGAAACATAGTCCACCGCAAGCAAAATATAGAGATTCCCAAAAGAACTAGGAAAGGGTCCCATAAAATCAATACCCCACACATCAAAGACCTCACAGAAAATCAAAGACGATTGTGGCATCTCATTTCTCCTAGAAATATTACCCATCCTCTGACATCTATCACACACTTTACAAAATGCAAATACATCCCGAAATATGTGGGACAAATAGAAACCTGCATCTAACACCTTCTTAGCAGTTTTATTCACACCAAAATGACCCCCACATGCTTCAAAATGACAAAAGCTAAGGACAGATTGTACCTCGTTATCCGGAAGACATCGACGGATTACCTGGTCGACACAGTGTCTCCAAAGATATGGATCGTCCCAAATATAGTGTCGAGCTTCTCTTCGCACCTTCTCCCGTTGCGCCTTGGTATGATCCGGAGGGAATTCCCCATGAACCAAGTAGTTTACAATGTCGGCGTACCATGGTCGGAAAGAACGGATCCCGAGAACGGACCTGTGGAAGTAAGACTGTACAACAGAAGACCAGGGAGTAGACTCGAGCGAAGAGACGCTGACAGCACAGAAAACTCCCTCTGTTCCCTTCGCCGCGGGTGCGGTCAGTGTCACCGCGGGGTACGGTGACACTCCAGAATCCTCGACAAAAACAACATCGCCACCGCGGGGTGCGGTGGTTCTGAAAAATTCTCGAAAAAATCATCACCGTCACCGCGGGTGCGGTCAACCCACCGATGGGTGCGGTGGCCATTTAGAAACTTGGCTTGTTCTGCTAGACTCCCACCGCGGGTGCGGTGCTCAGGCCACGGGGTGCGGTGGTTCTCCAGAACGTCCACTGTGAAGAGTGTGTCGTTCGGGAATGTTCCATGGATGGGATTTTGTTTCTCTGGCTTGTCTTCCTCGTTCATAAGCCTACTCAGGTGATCAGCCACCAAGTTCTCTGCTCCTTTCTTGTCTCTTATCTCCACATCAAACTCACTAAGCAGAAGAACCCATCGAATCAAACTCGGCTTTGCTTCTTTCTTCGTCATTAGGTAACGAAGGGCGGCGTGGTCTGTGTATACGATCACCTTCACTCCCAAAAGATATTGCCTGAATTTCTCCAAGGCAAACACCACATCCAGCATCTCTTTCTCAGTAGTGGAGTAGTTTCGTTGTGCTCCATTCAGAGTCATGGAAGCATAGTGAATCACATGAGAGGCCCTTCCCTCTTTCTGCCCCAAAACTGCTCCACCTGCATAGTCACTGACATCACACATTATCTCGAACGGTCGAAACCAATCAGGTGCCTGGATAATCGGTGCACTTGTCAGGCGTTCCTTCAAACAATCAAACGCCTTCTTGCACTCCTCATTCAGCTCAAAGCCTACTCAGGTGATCAGCCACCAAGTTCTTTGCTCCTTTCTTGTCTCTTATCTCCACATCAAACTCACTAAGCAGAAGAACCCATCGAATCAATCTCGGCTTTGCTTCTTTCTTCGTCATTAGGTAACGAAGGGCGGCGTGGTCTGTGTATACGATCACCTTCACTCCCAAAAGATATTGCTTGAATTTCTCCAAGGCAAAAACCACAGCCAGCATCTCTTTCTCAGTAGTGGAGTAGTTTCGTTGCGCTCCATTCAGAGTCATGGAAGCGTAGTGAATCACATGAGAGGCCTTTCCCTCTTTCTGCCCCAAAACTGATCCAACTGCATAGTCACTGGCATCACACATTATCTCGAACGGTCGAAACCAATCAGGTGCCTAGATAATCGGTGCACTTGTCAGGCGTTCCTTCAAACAATCAAACGCCTTCTTGCACTCCTCATTCAGCTCAAAGGTCACCTCTTTCTTCAGCAGCTCGCATAAGGGCGATGAGATCTTGGAAAAGTTCTTGATAAACCTGCGATAGAAACCTGCATGGCCTAGGAAGGAACGAACTTCACGCATGTTAGTAGGATAAGGCAAAGACTGAATTACATCAATCTTCGCCTTATCGACCTCAATACCCTTAGCAGAGACAATATGACCTAACACAATTCCTTGGTCTACCATAAAATGACACTTTTCAGAATTGAGAACTACGTTAGTTTCAACACATCTTTTAAGCACAAGTGTCAAGTGGTTCAAACATGAATTAAAGCTATCCCCATGTACCGTGAAGTCATCCATGAATACCTCAATGAAATTCTCAATATACTCAGAGAAAATACTTACCATACATCGTTGAAATGTACCGGGTGCGTTACATAGTCCAAAAGGCATTCTGCGGTATGCAAAAGTGCCAAAGGGACATGTAAAAGTAGTCTTCTCCCGGTCTTCTGGCGCTATGGCCACCTGAAAATACCTTGAGTATCCATCTAGAAAACAATAGTAGGGATGCCCAGCAAGGCGTTCTAGCATTTGATCAATAAAAGGTAAAGGAAAGTGGTCTTTTCGAGTTACCGCATTCAGCTTACGGTAATCAATGCAGACTCTCCAGCCCGTCTAAGTTCTTGTAGGGACCAACTCTCCTTGTTGATTCTCAACCACTGTGATCCCTCCCTTCTTGGGGACAACCTGAGTGGGGCTGACCCATTGACTGTCGAAGATAGGGAAGATCATGTCAGCTTGAAGGAGTTTCAGCACCTCCTTCTTCACCACCTCCATCATAGGTGGGTTAAGCCTTCTTTGTGGTTGTCTGGATGGCTTGGCGTCGTCTTCTAACAAAATTCGATGCATACATGTGGAGGAACTAATCCCTTTGATGTCAGCAATGGTCCAGCCTAGCGCGGTCTTGTGCTCCTTCAATGTCTCCACTAGCTTCTCCTCTTGCTCCCTTGAAAGCTTACTAGACACAATGACCGGCAAAGTGTCGTTGACTCCAAGAAAAACATACTTGAGATGACCAGGGAGTTGTTTGAGTTCATTCTCGGGAGCCTGTACAACAGAAGGAACAAGCTTCTCGCTCGGTGTCAGCAAATTGGGGCCAATGCCCAAAGGATCAATAGGAAGCTTACCGTTTACATCCATCTGAGCTATAACTATCTGCATGTTAGATGATAAGGCATATTCCGTGTGGGACTCATCTATATCATTCTCAATAATGGATTGCAACTCATCCGAACCAGAAATATCAAACACATCTTGCACAATGGGTTCAATCACATCAATAGAGCACAATGAATGATCATCAACGGGGTGTTTCATAGCATCATAAATGTTAAATTCAACCACCTTCCCATCGAATTCCATAGTAAGTGTCCCACTTACATAATCAATCTTAGTCCTAGCAGTTTTTAAGAATGGCCTACCTAACAAAATAGGTGCAGCATGCACATCATGTTCCATATCTAGGACAAAGAAGTCGGCAGGGAATATCAAATTATCAACCATGACCAAAACATCTTCAACTACTCCCCTAGGATACACACTAGACCTATCAGCAAGTTGCACAACAATTCTGGTTTCATGCAAAGGTCCTAATCCAAGTGATTTATAAAGAGAGTAAGGCAAAACATTGATAGATGCACCTAGGTCAAGCATAGCTCTTTCGAATTTAGTATCACCTATAACACAAGGAATGCTTACCATACCTGGGTCAGCGCACTTCTTGGGCATACGCCTTTGAAACACCGCTGAGACACGTTCGCTCACCTTAACCTTCTGCTTCCCCTTCAGCTTTTGATTTCTCTTGATCGTGCAAAGTTCCTTCAAGAAACGAGCATACTTGGAAATACTTTTAACAAGTTTAAGCAAAGGGATGTTTACCTCACACTTGCTAAATGTTTCGAAGAGGTCCTTGTCGTCGACGATCCTTCTCTCCTTGAGCGCCTCTGGGAATGGGACGGGTGGCTTTTCAGAACTGAGAGGAGGAAAGTATAGACGAACATAGGTGTCCACGTAAGGCTCTTTGGCAGCTCCAGGAGATCCGTCACGGGTGCGGTCAGCATCCACCGCGGGGTGCGGTGTGTCCCCAGAAAATTCTCGAGAGACATCATCGTCACCGCGGGGTGCGGTGAGTCCCACCGCTGGGTGCAGTGGCTTCAACAGCATGTTCTGGTCCTCTCTTGTATTCTCACCGCGGGTGCGGTCCTCTTGCCGTTGGGTGCGGTGGTTCTCCAGAAACTCATTTTTTTCTGAATCGTTCTTCTCAGCACTAGGAGCGACAGGTAATTGCTTTCCACTTTGGAGGGTTACAGCGCTCACGTTTTCCCTCGGGTTTACTACCGTTTGAGATGGTAGATTCCCCGAAGTTCGTGCATCAATCCTTGTGATCGCCTCAGCCATCTGCCCCATCTGCGTCTCTAGGTTCTTGATACTCGACGTCGTAGCTTGAACGTGAGTGCTGAAATGTTTCATCAAAGCTTTGAGCATATCTTCAGTTGAAGGAGACGCATCAGGTTGTGGACCTTGTGGCCTTTGTACAAAAGGGGGTCTGGGCTGAGGTTGTTGTTATTGATTCGGTTGATCCCTCCATCTGAAATTTGGGTGGTCTCTCCATCCTGAATTATAACTGTTGGAGTAGGGATCATTCCGAGGTCTTGGAGGTCCATAACCCCCTACAGCGTTTACCTCAGCATTCGAATCATCTTGTAATTGAGGACATGCATCGGTGGGGTGGAATTGATCAGCACAAATCCCATATGCTTTGAGTTGTTGAGGAGTTCCTTGCAGCGTAAGTCTCCTTACCATGTCCTTCAACTCAGCGATATCACTTGCATACGCAGGGCGATTAGAGTTAGCAGCATTGACTCCTCTCTTGGTAGAAGTTCTACCAAAATTTCTTGTGCCCTCTGCCATCTCCTGAATCTTTTCCATAGCTGATGTCGGTGTTGTGTTTAGAATATTGCCACCACATGTAGCGTCAACGATCCTCCTTTCACTGTCCAGCAGACCATTGTAAAGATGAAGCACCAGGTCTTGATTGGTGTACCCGTGGAACGGACAGCTTGAGCAAAGTCTCTTGAACCGCTCATAATACTCATAAAGGGTCTCGTCAGCCTCCTGCTCGATGTTGCCTATAGCCTTTTTCAAATCGTTTGCCTTCTTTGCAGGGAAATACTTTTCGAGAAACGCCTTATGCAGTTTGTTCCAGGTGTCTATGCTTCCAGTAGGCAGATGGTAATACCAGTCATCTGCAGCAGCGTCTTTGAGGGTAAACCCGAAAGCTCTCATCTTGATTTGTTCCTCAGTGACGTTCGCCGGTTTCATGCTCATGCAGACAGTGTGGAATTTACCCATGTGCTTGATTGGGTCCTCTCCACTCAGTCCATGGAATGACGGGAGCAAATGAATCAGCCCCGGCTTCAACTCAAAGTTTACGCCCTCTCCTACAGCAGGAATAGTCACAGCCAAGGGTGCTGTTGCAGGTTGGGCACTGTCAACTGCCTCAACGTTCGATCTGCGTCACCCATCTCAAATGCAGGGTTGTCAAAAACCAAAGTACGGTTGACTCTGCGATCTTGGGAAAAAGTTCTCTCAATCTCTGGATCAAAATCAAGAAGGGGTGAATTAGTAGCACGAGTGTGAACCATAAGATAGGTCCACATCAAGGTTGGTAACAAACAAACACACAAAAACAGAAAATTTGAATCCCCGGCAACGGCGCCAAATTTGACAGGGCTTAAAGTCGTATGCCTAATCAAAGAAATCCTAAAGTACCTACTAAAGAGTATAGTAAGCAAGTCAGGGTCGAACCCAGGAATCAGGTTATCTATTCTTGTGTTTCTCAAGTCACCAACTAGGAACTAGGGGGGGGGGTTTGTATGATTTTTGAACCAAGTAATTAAAGCAAAGCAAAGAAAACAAATTCGCAGGCAAAGGTTGTGAATATGATTGGGAAAAGCGCTACACCTGACAAAGATCCACACAACAAGAGATATGGTTGATCACTGAATTCTATTAGTCTCAAGTTCTTATCTTTCCTATAGTTGTCCTTATCCCGATCTTAGGTAACTATTAGTTCTACCAACCCTAATAGTACTTATTACCAAATCAAATCCGAAAACCTTCAAGACTCAATAAAGCAATAGCATTCAACCAAGGATTCAACAAGATACATGCAATAGAAACAACCCGTTACTATAACATGCAATTAACTCTCTCTCACGATGAACACTCGCAACCCGCTTATGTAAATCGTGTTTGCTACTAGATATGCAACCCGAACCCGGAATCACAAGTCCTAGCAATTAGGAAGATATCAGTAGACCTAGTTAGCAACTCTAGATAAATCAACATGAACCAATAAACATGCAAGCACAAGAGAATTAATCCAACTAGATAGGAAAACGAACAAGAGTAGAAAACTCACAACCAATCAATTGAAGGCTTCAAAATGTCAAGTGCAACAATGGAAGTTTAGTTCTCCATAAGGTTTGTGATGTGACCTCGCCTACCATGACAGCTGCAGACGAGGAGGAGGCTATGAGTCTTAGGTCCGCAGGTCCCATTACTAGAGCACGAGCCAAAGCTATTCAAGCTGCGACTCAATCACTGGTGACCAGACTCGTAGCAGGTCAGGGACGTCCAACTATAGATGAGGGATCCATTCTGAGTTTAGTGACAGTTGGGACGTCTACACAGTCTACAGAGATCCCGGAGCTTACAGATTAGAGATATTGATCGCTATTCGCCTAGTTATCGATATTTCTAATTTATGACATTTATCAGTATTTTTCCCGGATATTATTTATTATTATTTTCAGCATTTTTAGGGAGTTTAGGAGGTCATTTCTATACTTAGAATGACCGAAATTCCTTAGGGTATTTTTAGTATTTTATTTGTTTTATTTTTAATCTTTTTTGGTTAAGGAAAAGGAAGAGTCTTCCTTTTACTTAACCTAGCTTGTAGTTCCCTTTCTTCTCCACGTTAATATTACAGACTTATTGTTGAGAGAAACTCCAATTGAGCCTCCATTAACGTCCTCCTTGATTCTCTTGGTTGAGCTTGCTCCCTCGCGTTTCTGCCATTAATTCCGCTAGATCTAGGTCGAGCTTGCTCCCTTCTTCTAATCCGCTTCAAAATCTCCATCCTTTTCCAGCCCTAAACTGGTCGTGGCCCCCTTCACCCATACGGTCAACCCCTCAAATTTATATCGCTTCCGCAATCGCTTCCGCCTCGCCGTCGTCTTGCAATCTCCATCAACGCAGACGCCTATTCAAGGAGTTGTTTCGCCCCACTACGGATTCACCACGATCTCATCCGGGACTTGAGACCTTCTTCATAGCAAGGTCACATCAACTGGCATCAGAGCCTTCGAATCTGTAAGTCGAATCGATTCCTTGCGTATCACAACCTTATTTTCGTGTCAAAAAAATCCCAAAAAAAAAATTTTCTGCATTTTTCTTGATAATTCCGACTGTTATTATTCAGATCTATATTATTAAAGTCGAAAATTTAAAAAAAAAAATCTCTTGAAGGCCGAATTATTTTCTTTAACAAAAACATTGTAGATTTGCATTGAAAACTCGTTTTTGGTGTAAATCTGCCTCAAAAAATATATTTGCTTCAATTTTAGTGTTCTTACCTTGTCCCCTACACACAACAATTGCTCTTTGTGTTGGTAATTTGGTGATTGAATTATAGATCTAGATTTGCATGCATATAGGTTGAATTGCTGTACTTGACCTTTTTGCCATTAATCTGTGTCTTCTTTGATTTCCTTCTTTTCAACTTGAATCAATAGAGTGTGTAGTAGTCTAGAATATTTTTTTTAAGAATTTTTTAGTCCGATCTGCACAAGGGGGTTCGTTGAAGAATTTTCGCCGTTGAAAATTAGGGTTCTTGAGTTCTTGTTGCAATTTCTCTATACAAAAAAAAAAAAAAAGGCTGAGATATTTCCTTGTAGAAAAAGCCAGATCTGAAGATTTGCCAAAAAAAAAAAAAAAAATTTGAATCAAATCAAGAAGTTGTAATTTAGGAAAGTTGTTCGGGCGACTTGTCCTCGGCGCAAGACACCCAGCAGCCAAGAGCCTCGGCGCCAAGACAAGCCAACACGCATCAGCGTCGGCGCCCAGCGCCCGTGCGCGCGCGTCCAGCTGCCAGTGTCTTCTATCCCGGGTGCTGACAAACCGGGTTCTTTTCCCCCGCCCAGCGCAACGAGCACGGAGCTCCCAGATCCGGGTTCTTTTCGTGGGTCCGAAATTTGCACCTACGGCAGAACTTTGGTATTGTTTATTTTAATTTTTTTATTTATTTTTATTTTATTTTTTTTCCTCTTTTTGTGTCGATTTCTGCTTTCGCTTTTTACAGTAATCCTTCTGACTTTGGTGTGAGTTATCCACTTTTGTTAGTTTACAGCTGCTTAGTCGGGACGCCTAGGTTCACGCCGGATTAAATTTTGTGCCTACCGTTATATCCGGGCGACAACAGTTGAGGTTACTGTAGGGGTATTAGATTGCAGGGATCTGAGTCCTTTTATTTTATTTTTTTCCTTTTTGTGTCGGTTTCTGCATTCGCTTTTTACAGTTATCCTTCTGACTTTGGCGTGAGTTATCCGCTTTTGTTAGTTTGCAGCTGCTTAGCCGGGACGCCTAGGTTCACGCCGGATTAAATTCTGTGCCTACCGTTATATCCTGGCAACAGCAGTTGAGGTTTCTGTAGGGGTATTAGAGTGCAGGAGCTTTTTGTGAGAAAAGCCGAACTTAGGTGGCAACGGTGAAGAGATATAGGGTGCGCAAAGCCAAAATAAGGTAATCGTTACCCTATCGTTATTGATTCAATTCTCATCTCCTCTCTCTCACTGTCTTGGCTGTTATAGTCTTGTTGGCATATCTAGGCTTATATTGCGGCAATTTATATCTACAATTTGTTTGCTGAGTTATCGCTGCAATTTGTGATTGTTGTGTGATTATCCTTAGCCTTCCCGCCCTCACGGCCATATCAGCTTTGTTTTCAGTTGTGATATCTTGGTAGTTCGACTTCTCTTTCGTTTCTGTTGCTTTGTTTTTGGTTTTTCCTTTGCTCTGTTGGGGTATGTTGTCTTTTCAGGATAATGGTGAACTCCAATGACGGACAGGATACGGGTCGGGTCGATCAACTGGCTACGGCCATTGAGCTATTGGTGGCCAATCAGCAACGTTCCGATGAACGTTCAGAAGCGAATTTTGCAGCCATGCGTGATCTGCTCAGTAGAGTGATGCCGTCTCCGTCACCGAACAACCGTGACGACCAGAGTACCCTAGCCCAGAAGCAGAAAAAGGGCAAGGGCGTTCTGATATCCGATCCTCCTACGCAGCATCAGCGGAAAGGATCGCAGAAAGAGAGTAGCGCGTCGAAGAAGAAGGTGCGCTCCAAATCAGCCCAGTTGACAATTCCTGAACGCAACTCTCAGGACGAGGACGAGCAGGACGATGATGAGTCATCTTCAGAGGAGGATACACCGGTCGATGACAGTGCCGTCAAACGCCAGAGCAGACGCACAGAACCACATGCTTCCACAAGCAGGCAAGGGAAACACTCCACGGCTCGTCCAAGTCGACATCAGGTAAATTCTGAAACCTTCAATGTCCCTTCTTTTGCTGACCATCAGAGTACTATTTCTCCTGTTGAGTCAGATTCAGATGAAGGATTCCAGGAATTTGATCTTGAGGATGAGGAAGAAGGGGCCTATGGGTTTTCTGCAGGTTATCACCCACCCCTACAGGACCCACCAGAGCAGCAGTTTCATCGTATAGGTTGGGTTCCTCCTCCACAGCAGCCACAGAATCAGGCTGCTTATTACGCTGCACAGGGTCATCCACAGCAATATCAGCAGCAGCGGGTTGCCGGTCCCCCACGAGCGCGGCGACGGCAACAACTACCAGTTGGACAGCAGCGGCAGGGGCTTCCACAACAGAATTTCTATGCTCCCGCTGCAGCCCAACAGCGATACCCACCCCCAGCTACGTATCGCCAAGAAATTAAGGTGAAAATCGAACCCTTCCTTGGTACTTATGATCCGTCTACTTTCATAGATTGGTTGCAGAGTACCTGTCATGTTCTTCAACACTATCAATATGAGGAGCATGCGAAGGTGGAGATCGTCACCTTGCATTTCCAAGGAGCAGCACGCACCTGGTGGAACCGACTGGTCCAACAGCAGGCACGCATGGGGTGGCCACCTGTGACAGAGTGGCAATAGCTAGTAGCGCTCATGACGCGCAAGTACGTGCCGACAACATACCGAGAGGATATGAAGACGGCCATTACACTTGCTACTCAAGGTCGTGATACGCCACAGGAGTTCTTTGCTCGCTTAGAAGACATGTACTTCAAAGCCGGGGTAAGTGTTACTCCGTCTACTCTACGTACACGTTTTGTCACGGGTTTGTCACAGCCGTACAGGGATCAGGTTGACGTTCTGCCAATCCGAGACCTCAACAACGTAGTACATACTGCGCAGAAGCTCTATCTTCAAGCGCAGCGACGTCGACAGCAGCCTTGGCAGTCTTCGTCTTCTCCCTCACCAAGGTATACCTCGAACCCTGTCAATTCTTATCGCACTAACTCTTCTTCTAGTTCTGTGCCTAGACAGGATCGTCCAGGTATTGCGTCTACTACGACGCCGCGGCCGACGCCCCCTTCTTCCGCGCGCCAAAAGCCATCGGCCTCTGCTGAGACAGGCCGTATAGATCGTTCCAGCGGTCGAGAGTGTTACAGATGTGGTGGACGAGGACACTATCAGAAGGACTGCCCCAATCAGAAGCGTGTCCTCTACTTTGCCAAAACTGAAGACTATGAGAGCCTCTCGGATGAAGAGGAGAACGTCCCGGAGGAGTCTGCAGAGCTGACTGATGAGGTGATCCGGCCGAGTGACCATGATACAGACGTCATGCATTATGCCTTGGTCACCAGACGCGTCCTCAACGTCAAGGAAGGAGGTCCGCTTGACCAAAGGGAGAATCTGTTTCATTCCCGGTGTCGTATGAAGAATGCGTCGCTGAGTCTGATAATAGATGGCGGGTCGTGCTGCAACATTATAAATGAGAGAGTCGTCCGCGACTTCAATCTTCAAACGCAGCCACATCCTCAGCCCTACGGTCTGCAGTGGATTTCAGACCAACCAGGTAATAATGTTTCTTTACAGTGTCCCGTTACTTTTTCCATAGGACCATATACAGACACTGTTTTGTGCGATGTTACCGCCATGGATGCCACCCATATTCTGTTAGGGCGTCCTTGGCTATTTGACCGTCGCGTCTTCCATGATGGGTTTTTGAACAGTTACATGTTCACTCACCATGGCAAGCGCGTGACGCTCTTACCTATGACTCCGAATGAGATTTTACAGGACCATGCTATTAGACAGAGGAACAAGGCTATACAGGCTGCAAAGGACGCAGGAAAACCCCCTCCAGAGTCCCCTACAGCCTTCCAGCCGAGTTCCCTACAACTTCCTGCAGCATCTTCTTCGGGTACCCAAGGCAACTCAGGACAGGTAAGTGACCAGCCCATTAGTCTTAAATTTCCTCACTGTAGTGGTATTGGTCAACAGGTACCTTCTGGAGTCCATCATCAGAAGGGTGGAAAAGGTAGTTCTGCGCTGAAAGGCACTTGTGAGCAGCGACTTCTCTTGGCGCGACGCCAGAAGGTTTCCAACGTCATCCAAGGCAAGTCTCCCTGTTTCCTACTCATTGCTCTTCCTACTGCCCTACCTGTTTTAGAGTCCGCACTCCCCTCTTGTATTTTGTCAATTTTGCAGGAGTTTCAGGATGTGATGCCGGACGAGTTGCTAGATGGTCTTCCACCACTTCATGGCATTGAGCACCAGATCGATTTTGTACCAGGAGCTACTCTTCCCAACCGAGCTGCCTATCGAACTTCTCCAGAGGAAACAAAGGAGTTGCAACAGCAGGTGCAGGAACTGTTGGAAAAGGGGTATGTGCGCGAGTCTCTTAGCCCGTGCGCGGTTCCCGTCATCTTGGTGCCTAAGAAGGACGGTTCTTGGAGGATGTGCGTGGATTGCCGTGCCATCAACCAGATCACCGTCAAATACAGACATCCTATTCCTCGCCTCGATGACATGCTTGACGAGCTACATGGAGCACAGTTCTTCAGCAAGATTGATCTGAAGAGCGGCTATCATCAGATTCGCATGAAGGAAGGGGACGAATGGAAGACTGCTTTCAAGACGAAGTATGGTCTGTATGAGTGGCTAGTCATGCCATTTGGACTGACCAATGCTCCTTCTACGTTCATGAGACTGATGAACCATGTCTTGAGAGCCTTTCTGGGTAAGTTTGTAGTTGTCTATTTTGATGATATTCTTATTTACTCTAGGACTTTAGATGACCATGCTGAGCATCTTCGCCTTGTTTTAGAGTGTTTGAGAGTAGAGAGCTTATACGCCAATCTTGGCAAGTGTGTATTTTGTTCTCCTTCTACAAACTTCCTAGGTTTCGTCGTCAGCAAGGACGGCCTGCAAGTGGATGCAGAAAAGATCCGCGCTATCCAGGAGTGGCCGATGCCAACTACTCCTACTCAGGTACGTTCGTTTTTGGGTTTGGCTGGTTTTTATCGACGGTTTGTTCGTGATTTCAGCACTATAGCCGCCCCATTACACGAGCTGACCAAGAAGGCCGCGTCTATCACTTGGCTTCCCCGGCATGATGCTGCTTTTGCCACCCTGAAGGATGCCTTGTGCCGCGCGCCACTGCTGTAGCTTCCTGACTTCACCAGTCGGTTCGAGGTGGAATGCGACGCTTCTGATTTCGGCATCGGAGGTGTCTTGCTGCAGGAGAAGAGGCCGATTGCCTATTTTTCCGAGAAGTTGTCAGGTGCACAGCTGAACTACCCGACGTATGACAAGGAGTTGTACGCGCTCATTCGGGTTCTGAAGACGTGGCAACACTATCTGTGGCCTGCAGAGTTCGTGATTCACTCTGATCATGCAGCTCTTAGTTATCTGCGCAGCCAGACGACTCTTAACAGACGCCACGCTCGCTGGGTTGAGTTCATGGAGACGTTTCCATATCTCATTGTGCACAAGAAAGGTAAGGAGAATGTGGTAGCCGACGCCCTTTCTCACAGGTACGTCCTCATTACTCAGCTTCAGTCTCAGTTATTTGGGTTTGCATTGCTCAAGGATCTTTATGCTGTTGATCCTTTCTTTTCTACATTCTTTGAGCAATGTAAATCCACTGGCCGTGAACATGCTACGTATTTCCTTGATGACGGATTTCTGTACAAAGGTGGGAAGCTTTGCATCCCTTCATCCTCTGTCAGAAATTTGCTGATTGAGGAAGCACATAGTCGTGGTCACTTTGGCGTGTCTAAGACGCTGGCATCACTTCGCGAACACTTCTTCTGGCCTAAGATGGCCAACAATGTTACGAAGTATTGTCAGAGTTGTGTGACATGCCATAAGGCTAAGGCCAGGTCTAGTCTGCATGGTCTCTACACGCCTCTGCCGATTCCCGCTGGCCCGTGGGAAGATCTTTCCATGGATTTTATCACTGGGTTGCCTATGTCTCGGCGTGGTAGAGATTCTATATTTGTGGTCGTCGATAGGTTCTCTAAGATGGCACACTTCATTGCCTGTAAGAACACTAGTAACGCCACTGACGTTGCTACTCTGTTCTTCGACAATGTCGTGAGACTGCACGGTATTCCGCACACTATTGTTAGTGATCGGGACACCAAGTTCGTCGGCCATTTCTGGAGAACCTTGTGGGGTAAGCTCGGTACTAAACTCCTATTTTCTACGAGCTACCACCCACAGACGGATGGTCAGACAGAGGTGACCAACCGCACTCTTGGAGCCCTCCTTCGGACGGTTCTGAAGAGTAACCCACGCAGGTGGGAGGACTTACTGTCTACTGTGGAGTTTTCTTATAACAGGTGCAGGCACAGCGCGACTAAACTGACCCCGTTCGAAGTTGTCTATGGACGGAACCCGCTGACGCCGCTGGACTTGACTCCCTATCCTCGGAAGGATACAGACAGCACCACAGCTGACAGATTGGCCGTTCACATCAAGGAACTGCACACTCAGACGCGCAACCAGCTGGAGCGCAGAGCAGCACAGTATGCGGCCCAGAAGAACAAAGGACGACGCAGGATTGTCTTTGCTCCTGGCGACTTGGTTTGGCTTCACTTGCGGAAGGAGCGTTTTCCTTCCAACCGCAAGTCTAAGCTCGACCAAAGGGGTGATGGACCATTCCGTGTTGTCAAGGCCATCAATGACAACGCCTACCAGCTAGAGCTCCCAGACAAGTATGGTGTTCACCCAACCTTCAATGTTGCTGATCTATCACCGTACGTGGAGCCAGAGTATGATGAGGGTGAAGCGGGGACGCTTCACACTCAAGTGGGGGAGGATGATGTGACCTCGCCTACCATGACAGCTGCAGACGAGGAGGAGGCTATGAGTCTTAGGTCCGCAGGTCCCATTACTAGAGCACGAGCCAAAGCTATTCAAGCTGCGACTCAATCACTGGTGACCAGACTCGTAGCAGGTCAGGGACGTCCAACTACAGATGAGGGATCCATTCTGAGTTTAGTGACAGTTGGGACGTCTACACAGTCTGCAGAGATCCCGGAGCTTACAGATTAGAGATATTGATCGCTATTCGCCTAGTTATCGATATTTCTAATTTATGACATTTATCAGTATTTTTCCCGGATATTATTTATTATTATTTTCAGCATTTTTAGGGAGTTTAGGAGGTCATTTCTATACTTAGAATGACCGAAATTCCTTAGGGTATTTTTAGTATTTTATTTGTTTTATTTTTAATCTTTTTTGGTTAAGGAAAAGGAAGAGTCTTCCTTTTACTTAACCTAGCTTGTAGTTCCCTTTCTTCTCCACGTTAATATTACAGACTTATTGTTGAGAGAAACTCCAATTGAGCCTCCATTAACGTCCTCCTTGATTCTCTTGGTTGAGCTTGCTCCCTCGCGTTTCTGCCATTAATTCCGCTAGATCTAGGTCGAGCTTGCTCCCTTCTTCTAATCCGCTTCAAAATCTCCATCCTTTTCCAGCCCTAAACTGGTCGTGGCCCCCTTCACCCATACGGTCAACCCCTCAAATTTCTATCGCTTCCGCAATCGCTTCCGCCTCGCCGTCGTCTTGCAATCTCCATCAACGCAGACGCCTATTCAAGGAGTTGTTTCGCCCCACTACGGATTCACCACGATCTCATCCGGGACTTGAGACCTTCTTCATAGCAAGGTCACATCAGTTTGTGAGATAAAACTAGGGTTTGGTGGCAAAACAAAAGGTAACCTCCAAAAAGTCTTAGAAAGTACCTTAAATACTAGGGAAATTAATTCAGAAATAAAGAAAAGGAAATAACAAACTTGGAAATAAAGTTTCGGAAATAAAACAAAACGGGAAATAAAAACTCGGAAAAAGTCTTCAGCGCGCGTGCCACCGCGGGTGCGGTGGTCTTCCAGTGTCCGGCTCCTCTTCTCTGACTTTCTTGCCGCGGGTGCGGCAAGGCCCACCGCTGGGTGCGGTGGCACTCCAGAACTTGTATGTCTTCTCTCGCAACTTCTCCTTGCATCCTTCACACCGCTCCTCAACTCTTCTCTTCCATGTGCTTCAGAACTCTGTAAATCCTATGCTTTCTTCACTTCTTGGCTTCTCATCCGGATCACAGAGTTAACACCATAACACACCTAAAACTCATCTAAACCATGCTAATAACCACTAGATGCGCTATACAATATATCGCATATCAGTCGTCAACATCCAGCCACCACTTCTTTCGCCAAAAACCTACTCAAAGAAGGATCAATCAAGCCCAAATCTTGAAGACGCAAAGCTTGGACCATCTTGCCTTGAACTCAACATCAAGAGGCACAATCCTTTTCACTCCTTCTCCCTCTCCTTCTCCTTCTCATTCTCCTTCTTCTTCCTCCTCTTCCTCTTCCTCATCCTCTTCCCTCTCTTCCTCTTCTTCTTCTTTTCCTCTTCCTTTCAAACCAGAGGTTCAACAACAAGTTTTTTAAATAACTAGTCGTTCGAAAGCAATTTTTTTAAAAAATGTAATAATTGGCGATTAACCACTGGTTCAACTATTACAAACCGGGGTTTAACTGTCTAGCATTAACAAGCATGCAACTCTTCACTAGCCTCCGAGTAATTCTAAAGAAACCTTTTTGCATTTCGACCATGGGTAAGAATTTTATGAAGGTAATTCCATGTGCCACATCACCATGAATATTGAGGAGAAAGACACATGGGAATCACAGATGCGCCTTTGGCGAATAGAGAGGTGTTTGGAGGTTGCACAGTCGGTTGAACTTGGATCAACTTCACTGCACCAAATTCAATTTTTCTCAGCACACCATGGCTCATTAGGCCTATTTAAAGGTCTATATACAGTTGGAGAGCTTGGGCTCGAGTCTTGGCCCCTAGATATGGGTCAACGCCTTGGTGGTTGGTCAAAACCCTTGTCGTTGCGCACGCAGGGGCGGGTGAGAAGAGGCATGGGTGCAACTCCTAGCCTGGGGGTTGGCACAAGCCGAGATTACCCCAATGGGATTGTTTGGACCCTACGAACATGTGGTGAAGATGCCTCAGTGATTGGACTAGGTTGGCTCAATGAGCTACGGGGCTTGACTTATAGCTCGACACTCAACGAGGGCGTGTGCGTAACACATGACGAGGGCGGTGATAGACCCTTGATCGGATTGGGAGCGGTGCAAGGTTTGATCCACAATTTGGAGGCAACGACAACCAGCGAAGGTGAAGAAGTAGGCCGGCGTTCTCCTTGAAGGCGGCGAATTCTGCGGCGGTTCTTGGGGAGATGTTGGCACAACTGGGGTGGAAGAGAGTGGTGGTGGTGGTCGGAGTCAGTCGTGGTGGTGGTGGTGGAAGAAATGGGCTGCCCTAGCGGATGGTGTCGCCAAAGGGAGCAAGCGGCAAGAAGGAAGGCGGCCTTCTTGGGGGTGGTTCTTTCTGCGGCGGAGATGGTGGATTTGGAGGGCCCAAAGGGGGTGTTACTGAGTGGTGGTGGTGGCGGGAGTGAGGCATGGTGGTGGTGGAGGATATCGGCTGCCCTAGGTGGATATTACGCACCACCAAGAGAAAACCGTGGGGCTCAACCAAGGATATGACTCACCAAGGTTGAAGAGGGATAGATAAGGGTTCAATATGACTCATGAACCAAGGGTGAACTTCTGGATCAAATGCTCTCAAAGGAGTGAATTGGATTGATCAAAAGTTCAGTTTTACATCAAGGATTACAAGGCTTTATATAGCCAAAACCGAAAGCAAAAGCAAGGCAATTAAAGCCAACTCTCCACGTCCCAAGAGGGATATCAAGGGTTGGAATGCATGAACTAGATGCATAGGAAAAGACTAAGATTAAATGCAAAATGAAAGCAAGTGTTTAAGACAACTAGGTGAATGCACCAAATGCATAACTCTTCAAATTTCCACACGGCATTGACATGGCCAAGTTGCTTCTTCATGGGCTTCGTTTGGGCTGGCCTCCTCCGGCCTTCAAGATGACAAATGGGCCTTTGTCATGCTCGGCCCCAAGTTGTGTGGAGAGGAGGCCCAAGTCGAGAAGATTGTAGTTCCTTGGCCTTAGACCGAGTGATGCGTTTTGGTGCTGGATCTTGAGTTGGCAATGGCTTGGCTTCCATGCTTGGTTCAAGATGTGAGGGATTCACATCATCCTCCCCCTCTTGGAGAGGATTCGACCACGAATCTTCAGCTAGGGTGTCCTCCTCATCTTGCGCCAAGTAGGGCTTCAAATCCGACACATTGAAGGTGTCATGCACTCCATAGGTGGGCGGCAACTCTATCTTGTATGCATTGTTGTTAATCCGCTCGAGCACTTAGAATAGTCCTTCCGCCCTAGGCTTCAACTTGGAGTTTCGTTGTAGGGGAAACCTTTCCTTGTGGAGGTACACCCACACCAAGTCATCGGGCTCAAAAATCAACTCCTTGCGGCCTTTGTTTGCTTGCTTCTCATATTGGGCCGTGCGCTTCTCCAGCTGCCGCCGAGTTTCTTCATGCATCCTTTTGACATACTCCGCTAGTTCCTGGCCTTCTTTGCTAAGAGAAGCAACAATGGGGTGAGCAACAAGATCTAAGGGAGTAGTAGGGTTCTTACCATAGGCCACTTCAAAAGGAGACTTCTTGGTGGCGGAATGTGTGGAGCGGTTGTAGGCAAACTCTATGAAAGGGAGGCATTATTCCCGCCTGCGGAGGTTAGTCTTAAGCACAACACGAAGTAAGGTGCCAAGCGTCCTATTAACCACTTCCGTTTGCCCATCAGTTTGGGGGTGGCAAGTGGTTGAGTAGAGAAGCTTGGTACCCAACTTGGCCCACAAGGTTTTCCAAAAGTGACTAAGTAACTTGACGTCCCTATCCGACACTATGGACTTTGGAATCCCATGCAAGCGAACCACAAAGTCAAAGAAGAGATTAGCCACATTAGTTGCATCATCGGTTTTGTGACACACAATGAAGTGTGCCATTTTGCTGAACCGATCCACAACTACAAATATAGAATCCTTTCCCCTTTTGGTCCTAGGAAGACCCAAAACAAAGTACATGGATAGATCTTCCCAAGGTTGTCGGGGAATGGGCAAAGGCATGTACAAACCATGAGGGTTCAATTTGGACTTAGCGTGAACACAAGTGGCACACGAAGCACACAAACGTTCGACGTCCCTAAGTATATGCGGCCAGAAGAAATGTTCCTTCAAGGCTTGCAACGTCTTAGCAACGCCGAAGTGACCCATGAGGCCACCTCCATGTGCTTCTTACACAAGCAATATCCTAGTTGAACCACTAGGTATGCACAATCTATTTTTCCTCATAAGGTATCCTTCGTGCAAATAATATTGGTCTTTGCTTCCCAAAGAACTACATGCCTCAAATATGTCTTTGAAATCCTCGTCCAAGACATATAGTTCCTTAATGAAAGCAAAGCCCAACATTCTAGCATCCATAGAAGTGATGAGGGCATACCTCCGAGACAAAGCGTCCGCCACAACATTGTCCTTTCCCTTCTTGTGTTTGATCACATAAGGGAAAGACTCAATGAATTCAACCCATTTGGCGTGGCGCTTCATCAACTTATGTTGACCCTTGAGGTATTTCAATGCCTCATGGTCAGAATGAATCACAAATTCCTTAGGTAGGAGGTAGTGTTGCCATACCTTGAGGCATCTTACCAAAGAGAGAAGTTCTTTGTCATAGGTGGGGTACTTGAGCTCAGCTTCATTCAACTTCTCACTAAAGTAGGCAATGGGCCTTCCTCCTTGCATGAGCACGCCTCCTAGCCCCACTCCCGAAGCGTCACATTCAATCTCAAATGTACTTGAGAAATCGGGTAACACTAGGAGAGGAGCATGTGTGAGCTTGGCCTTAAGTGTCTCAAACGCCTCCTCTTGCGTGGGCCCCCATTGGAAAGGGACATTCTTCTTTGTCAATTCAGTGAGAGGTAAGGCAATTGAGCTGAAATCTCTCACGAACCGGCGGTAGAAATCGGCGAGGCCCAAGAAGCTCCTAACTTGAGTCATGCTCACGGGCACCGGCCACTCTCGTATGGCCTTGATCTTCTCTTGGTCCACCTTGAGTCCTTCCTTGCTCACTACAAATCCAAGAAAAACCACATGATCCGAGAAAAAGTGACATTTCTTGAAGTTTGCATAAAGCTTTTCTTTCCTAAGGACTTCAAGTACCAATCTCAAGTGTTTAGCATGATTTTGCAAGTTATGTTTATAAACAAGGATATCATCAAAATATACAACCACAAACTTGCCTAAGAAAGCCCTAAGAACAATATCATTAGCCTCATAAAAGTGCTAGGCGCATTTGTTAGCCCAAATGGCATGACTAACCATTCATACAAACCATACTTGGTTTTGAAGGCAGTCTTCCATTCATCACCTTCTTTCATTCTTATTTGGTGATAGCCACTTTTCAAGTCTATCTTGGAGAATATACTTGCACCATAGAGCTCATCCAACATATCATCAAGTCTAGGTATAGGATGCCTATACTTGATGGTGATGTCGTTTATAGCCCTATAATCCACACACATTCTCCAAGATCCGTCTTTCTTAGGAACTAAGATGACGGGAACCGAGCAAGGACTCAAGCTTTCTCGCACATAGCCTTTGTTTAGAAGTTCAACAACCTGTTTTTGTAGCTCTTGTGTCTCTATGGGGTTGGCTCTATATGCAGCTTTGTTAGGGATGGAAGCTCCGGGCACAAAATCGATTTGATGTTCTATTCCTCGAATTGGTGGAAGTCCAGCCGGCACCTCATCTTGTAAAAGGTCTTCGAATTCCTGCAAAAGCAAAGCAATAGGTGAGGGCAAAGCATCTAGATCTTGAGTTGAGAAAAGCACATATTTATAAACAAGCAAAAGGCAAACTTGGCTTCCCTGGATTGATTTCCGAACTTCTCTTGGCTTGGCAAAGAGCATCTTCTTCCTTTGCTCATTGGCTATGTGGTCAGCCATGATCTCATGTGGAGCTAAGGGGTGCAATGTGATCCGCTTGCCATTGAGGTGAAAAGAGTACTCATTAGACACCCTTTGGTGAATGACCCCACGGTCATATTGCCAAGGTCGTCCCAAAAGTATATGGCAAGCTGTCATAGGAAGAACATCACAAATAACCTCATCCTCATATCCTCCTATAGAGAACTTAATCTTAGCTTGTTCCGAGACCTTAAGAGGTGTGTTAGAATTAAGCCAACAAAGAGTGTAAGGTTGCTTATAAGGAATAGTGTTGAGGGCAAACCTTTTGACCACCTCTTGGTCTATGATATTGCAACATGAGCCTCCATCAATAATCAAGTTGCAGATTTTACCTTGAATGAGGCACCTTAAGTGGAAGATTGTTTCCCTTTGATTGGGAGGTGTAGGAGCTTCATTGGTCATGAGAGTTCTTTTCACCACAAAGCACTCTCCTTGGAATTCAGCTTGCACATGGAGCTCCTCTTCCTCATTTTCTTCCTTGGTGGACTCTTCCTCTTGTTCCTCATCCGAATAGTAGTCCCCCACCGTGGAGAGCAACACTTGGCGCCGAGAAGGGCATGCATTGGCCATGTGCCCACGACCCAAGCACTTGAAGCACTTGATATCACTAGAGTGGCGCTCGCCATCTCTTCTTTGTCCTTGGGGAACCCTAGATGGATCATGTCTTGGCTGCATCGGCGTGGCATCTGTCCTTGACTCTTGGCATCGGGGAGGGTAGCTTGGTGCGCCGGAGCTTGAGTTGTTCCATGGCCTTGAAGTAGGCGTATTGGCGCCTTGATTGCTCCATGGCCGTGAGCTTGTAGGATGGCTCTTCTTGGTAGGCAAGTTCCTATACACATGGTTTGTGTAGTGAAGCACTTCTTCCACCGTAGTTCCCCTAGCAAAGTGTTGCATAGACAGAATAGATTTGAGGTCAGAATTCAAGTTTTCAACAAATTTAGAAATGACATACTCATCCGGAAACTTGATTTCCGTTCTAAACAAAAGAGTCCTCAAATCCTTGTAATACTCATCGGGAGTACGAGTGCCTTGCTTGAGTTGCTCAAGCCTCTCATGGATCCTGGCTGAAAAGTTGGTAGGCACAAATCTGAACTTGATGGCATCCTTGAGCTCGTTCCATGTTTCAATAGGAGGGTAATCATTTCGAGCTCTCTCCGCCTTCTCTTCAGTCCACCATTGATCCGCAAACCCTTCAAACTTGATGCTAGCCACGGCCACACGTTGGGCTTCGGTGTAGTTGAGGAAGTCAAAGACTTGCTCCGTCTTGCTTAGCCAAGTTAGGCACTCCTCAGGGTCAGTCGTGCTCCCAAACTTCTCTATTTCAAGCTTAGTGTTAGGGAGCCTCACACGATCTTGCTCATAGCCATGAGCACCTTGGGGTTGAAAACCTTGAAAATAGGGCTCTTGTTGGTGCCCATGCCCACGGCCTTGTTCCCTTGCAAACCTATTGCCATATCCTTTCCTTTGGCCGTTGATGATCCGTATGGGCTGGGTCAAGGGCGCCACATACCCCGCATTGGCCCCTTGGTGTCCTTGAGCCTCTTGCACCTCCTCATTAAAGAGCCTTGCGTCTTGCCCTGAAAGGTTAGGGACCACAGGCGGCATAGTAGTATATTGTGTCACAATAGGAGGAGTATAGGTGGAACTCATACCTGGATGGCCACTAGAGAGAGTGAGGGTCGGGGCGGCCGAAGGGTTGATTCCTTGAAGATTAGGGAAGGTCATGTCCCTAGGCATGGTGTGAGAGGAGTTACCTTCCAAGAGAGAGGGTTGGAAGGCCCCACACAACCGCGTCACGTCCAACATCTTGCTATCGGTGGCATCCATTCGTGCCTCTAGTCTTCTCATGTTGGCTTGGTTGTCTTGTTGAGAACTTGCAAGTGGAGCACTAAGTTGAGCACCAAGTTGAGCACCAAGTTGTGCTATGGCCTCCATGACGGGGTCCTTGGTATTGGCACCTTCTTGGTTCACCGAAGCTGAATGGGAGGGATCCCGATTGTCATCCACCATGATCGTGAGCTACAAACCAAGGCAACACAACAAGGCGACTAGGAATCCCACAAGTGGACCCGGCACAAGTTAGGGGTCCAAAACTGAATTTTCCAAGTACAAGGCAAGCAAGAATAACAAGTTCACTTAGGGTTACGAGCTAGCCAAGACAAGGAAAGGTTCAAAGAAGTACAATACTCAAATGTTCAATAAGTTGCAACAAGTGAAGTGCGGAGAAGGTACTAAGATGCAAACACGATTACACTTCACTATCTTTTGAAAGAATTTGCTCTTGGTCAACTCGCTTTTTTCTTATGGCCTCTCCTTTTTAGACCGGGTTTTTCTCGAGTGTTCTTCCAAGAGCGGCTCAATTTTTCTAAGGTCTCTCCTTTTTAGACCGGGTTTTTCTGAAACAAAACTACACAAATTTGAATCACAATTTTCAACAATTTTCTGATTTTGCACTTGACTTTTCAATTTACAACCGAAATTTTCTTTTCCCTTAACCCCGAATGCCTTCACTTGATTTATGCAACAAATGAACAAGCAAGTAATGCATGAAGTAATCAAGAAAGAAGTTGAAATGAAGGGTCAAGGTTCGGCTGAATCAAGACAAGAAAATTCAGAACTCAAAGAGGCAAGCAAAGCAATCGGACAACAACCAAATAAATTCCGGTTTTAGGGCCAATTGAAACTTGTCATTCAAAACTCAATCTTGGACTAAAGAAAAATCAGTTTAGATGAACAAACCTTACGTGGCTCTGATACCACTTGATAGACCCTTGGTCGGATTGGGAGCAGTGCAAGGTTTGATCCACAATTTGGACGCAACGACAACCGGCGAAGGTGAAGAAGTGGGTCGGCTTTCTCCTTGAAGGCAGCGAATTATATGGCGGTTCTTGGGGAGATGTTGGCACAACTGGGGTGGAAGAGAGTGGTGGTGGTGGTCGGAGTCAGTCGTGGTGGTGGTGGAAGAAACGGGCTGCCCTAGCGGATGGTGTCGCCAAAGGGAGCAAGCGGCAAGAAGGAAGGCGGCCTTCTTGGGGGTGGTTCTTTCTGCGGAGGAGATGGTGGCTTTGGAGGGCCCAAAGGGGGTGTTACTGAGTGGTGGTGGTGGCAGGAGTGAGGCATGGTGGTGGTGGAGGATATCGGCTGCCCTAGGTGGATATTATGCACCACCAAGAGAAAACTGTGGGGCTCAACCAAGGATATGACTCACCAAGGTTGAAGAGGGATAGATAAGGGTTCAATATGACTCATGAACCAAGGGTGAACTTCTGGATCAAATGCTCTCAAAGGAGTGAATTGGATTGATCAAAAGTTCAGTTTTACATCAAGGATTACAAGGCTTTATATAGCCAAAACCGAAAGCAAAAGCAAGGAAATTAAAGCCAACTCTCCACGTCCCAAGAGGGATATCAAGGGTTGGAATGCATGAACTAGATGCATAGGAAAAGACTAAGATTAAATGCAAAATGAAAGCAAGTGTTTAAGACAACTAGGTGAATGCACCAAATGCATAACTCTTCAAATTTCCACACGGCATTCACATGGCCAAGTTGCTTCTTCATGGGCTTGGTTTGGGCTGGCCTCCTTCGGCCTTCAAGATGACAAATGGGCCTTTGTCATGTTCAGCCCCAAGTTGTGTGGAGAGGAGGCCCAAGTCGAGAAGTTGTTGTAGTTCCTTGGCCTTAGACCGAGTGATGCGTTTTGGTGCTGGATCTTGAGTTGGCAATGGCTTGGCTTCCATGCTTGGTTCAAGATGTGAGGGATTCACATCAGGTGGTCTTGGCATTTCCTTAGGCGTTGTTGGGCATAGCGTGAGTGCATCGTGGTTTAACACGTGTGTGATCACATCATCCTCTACTTCTTCAAAAGTATCCGCCCTCTAATCCGAGTGGACTTCAAGAAATATAGGATAATGAGATATCTGTGATATTCCACGAAAATATGGCAATGCCATTTTTTATTTTCCAAGGTCTAATTGATACATATGGATGCATGCACAAGCTAATCTGAGGTTCTTCGTATGCCTACGTATATGCTTAATCATGTCAGCATTAAAACAGCAAGCATACATGAACACAACGATAACATTATGACCTAGATGCATCTTACGTGACATGTCTTGAGAAAGAGAACTATGGTGCATGAAAGAATGCCTAGTCCTAGATGCGATTGAAACATGCAACAAGTAAGAAGTTGATGAAAAATTATTCATTCAGTCTATCCCAAGTGCCCTAGAACGCAACTAACCTAAGCCAAGCACCAAGATTTTGTCTCGCAATGCCTTCGAGGTTTCTTGCTCGGAAAAGTGATGTCTTTGCTCTCGTGATTGTCGTGGAAACCATGGGAGCACACCCTTGTTAAATTGTATGAAAACCCGAGAAGAGTTCATTGAAGACACTCGAAAGAGATCGAGTTCGCAATGGCCAAAGAGATAGTCGTAAAGGATCCAAGATAGGATCATGTTGATGATCAAAGAGATGATCAGTTTCTTGGACTCAAAGAGATGAGTCTTGACTCGAAGAGACGAGTTGATTGATAACCACAACATGATAGATAGTTTCGACGCCTAAAGCTCAAGCAAGGAGATAAAATATAATCTAAGTAAATAACAAAGATATTTATAGCCTAAGCTAAAACAAAAGATAGAATATAATCTAAGTAAATAAATGGGCTTGGACTAGCGGGCCATGACACATGACGTGCCACACCCAAGCATAAAACCTCAAAATAGAAATGTTTTCAAAACAGTATAAAAATATCCAAATTACCTCAAACACAAAAGATAGAATTTGACATGGGACGCGCATCAGGGAGCTCGTGGCATGGGCCGCACCACAGGGGATGCGTCAGGGAGCGCGTTGCGGGGGCAAAGTGAAGACAACGTTGCGATAGTGACACGCGACACACAGTGCGCGACAGGGAGCGCGCCGCGAAGCCCCTCGACTAAATAACCTCAAAACCCAAAAACGTGATAGTGGTTACGTCTATGGGCTCGGTGGCATTGCCGAAGCTGCCGAGACATCTCGTGACCAAGGATTGGGTGGCTTGCGCGATGGCTCTGGCTCGCTTCCTGGTCACGGGTCCGTTGGAGCGGACACTCATCTTGTCTTCCTCGTCCTTCGCCGTCAAGGGTGAGGGTAGGGAACCATCATTCTCCCCTTCTTGGCAGCAAAGTGTCCCCGCTTCATCCTCGTCATGCTCAGGGGAGTGCATGGAGACAAATCGGCCACATTGAAGCTCGGATGTGTTCCATAGTCGCCGGGGAGCTCAAGGCGATACATGTTGTCGCCAAGGCGCTCTAGGACCTTGAAGGGTCCATCTCCACGGACATCAAGCTTTCTGTGTCTTATGGATGGGAAGCGCTCACGGCGAAGGTGGAGCTACACCATGTCGCTGGGCTCAAAAATCATGCGGCGCTAGCCGCGGTTACCTTGCGTCTTGTATTGCGTTGTACGGAGCTCATGATGCGCTCTGGTCTGCTGGTGTAGTGCTTGGACAAACTCCGCGTGTTGTAGTCCCTTGATGCTCTCCTTGTCCTTCATGGGGCGAGGCGTCAAATCCAGCGGAGTGTGGGGGTTGAGGCCGTACAACCTCAAATGGCATCATCTTTGTCGCCGAATGCATGGACCTATTGTAAGAGAACTCAACAAAAGGCAAACATTTTTCCCACCTGCGGAGGTTAGACTTCAACATTGTATGCAATAAAATGCCTAAAGTCTGATTTCCTCCGTTGGCAAAAGACGGCTAGGACATTCTCTTATAGATTTATCAAACAGATCAACATGTCTATGAAATCTTCTAATACTTCTTAACAATAAATTGTGCATCCTTAAAAACATTTCGATTCTTTTTAAAAAATTGGGCACATCTAAAAGCATTTTGATTTTTGAAAATAAATCAAACACCACTAAAAGCATTTTGATACATTACTCTCTATGTTCCATTATGACCTTGGCTTTTCCAATGTATAACAATGTATATATTTGATATGTAAATATCACCAACGATTTTCAATGGTTGTAGTCTAGATCTCATGAGACTGTAGCATCACTCTAATTCTACGCGTTGAATTGTTAAGGCCCATAGATTGTGTCCACGTGTAAAGCCTAGAGGCGTCAAGCCGTAAAGACACGGGTTGTGGCCAACACTGCTTAATGAGGACAATATGGATATGACTGTCATGGCAAACTGCAAAGATTAAGGCCAAGAAATGCAACCGGAAAGATCATGTTTTCATATAAGAAGCGCCCCTATCTCAAAATATGGTAAAATATTGCAAGGCCCATGCGTTAAGAAATATATCGCGTTATGGTTATAATATTCCTTATCCGATATAAGAAAATATATTTGCCATGTTTATTTATTTTATCTTAGGCTCTAAGCCAAAATCTTATCTAATTTTTATGGTAAATCCTATTTCCTGTAGGATTATCATTGGACCTCTATATAAAGAAGGTGCCAACCTCTTGTAAAAAAGACAAGCATACGCTTACAATCATATTCCCATTCATCAATACAATCCCGATTTATTCTTTCGAAAGCTTGTTCTATTTTCACAACGTGTAATCCTTGACCCCATACTCCACAATCAAAACGGATTGCATCACGATAAAAAAAATTGTCCAAAACAATTGGCTCCCACCTTAGGGTTGAGAGTCAACAAGATTATACCTCTTTTCCAAACCACCAAACACAACAAACCATGTCACTATGTCCAACGATGGACCAACCACCAATGACGCCATCACATCTGAAGATGTTGCCATCACAACCACGACGAATCTTCCTCAAAATCCATCCGATCAGGCTGGTCCCAATGGTCTGGGGGATCAACACACCACTGACATGAAGGAACTCCGCGAAAAGATGAAAACTTTGGAAGAGTCGTTGGCTGCCTAGAAGACCTAATCTGAAGCACGGCTCCAAGAGGTGTTAATGGAGAACGAGGTGTTGCATTCCCTGAACGTGTCGATGCCACCACCGACACCTCAATCCCGACTACAGTATGTCCACAATGACAACATCGTCCGGTGCCTCAATCTCGAGTCCGTCACCGTCAACCCATCTTTCTCGACTCTGATCACAATGCCGTCAACCAATGTTAGGGGATCTCGCCACCCACCGATATCATCGACCAACCAGACCGTCTATGATTCAGAAGCAACCGATCCAATGGAGGCCATACCAATGGATCTGTTCGATGACATCATCAAGCAAAAGTTGCGCAAAAAGCGCATGAGTTAAGACGAGAGGTTTGCTCAAATACTAGGGGTACCTAGGCCCATAGAAGAGGAAGGCAAAGACTATTACGCCGACTCATCCTTCGTCGACACCATTGCTAACGTTGAGATTCTCAAAAAGTATGTGGTCCCTGACATGCTGTCATACGATGGGAAAGTTGATCTTGATAAGCATGTCTCGTTATACAAGCAGAAGATGATGATAAGCACGATGTCTAAACACTTGAAAGAAGTCGTGATGTGCAAATGGTTCGGATCTACCCTAAAAGACTCCGCCTTGACGTTCATACACCTAGTAAACGGGAGTATCTTCTCGTTCGTTGGACTGGATAAATTGTAAAAAATCAATTTTCTAGCAGTCGACGACTCTAAAAGTAGTCCAATGACCTCTATCGTGTCCCTCAATGCCTAGGGGAGATGCTAATACAATACCTTATCAGGATCAACGACGAGAAGGTGTCAATACCTCGTTGTGACACCTAAGCCTCCATCAAAGCATTCAGGCGGGGGCAATTCGAGAAGTCGGAGTTGTATCGCGATCTAATGAAGTACCCATGTCAAACGTTTGAAGATATCCAAGCCAAAGCCAGGGCGTACATCCGATTGGAAGATGACAGTCTCGCACTAGAAAGATCACAAGAGTCATCGCGACCAAGCAAACCCGTCAACAAAACCAAGACGCGTTAGAAGCCATACTCTTATCCAAAACCCGGCACCCGGATGGTCAATGGCATCTGAGACAATGGATACGACTTCTACAAAGACTGGGGGCTCTATCCTCCTATCTACCACCACTCATTCGTCGTCGACACCGTCGGAATACTGAACGTCATGACCAAACTCGGAAAAGCTATGAGATGGCCTAGATAGCCATACAATCCCATGAACAAAAGAGTCGCGGATAAATGGTGCAATTTCCAATACGACGGAGGACATAGAGCCGATGAATGCATCGTGCTAAGAAATGAAGTCGCCCACCTACTTCAAAATGGCTATCTCAGAGACATACTAATGGATAGGGAAAAAGCGACTCTAGATCGAGCCAAGCAAGGAGAAGTGCCTTCTCCTTCTCCTCCTCCTCACATCAAGATCATAAATAATATCTCAGGGGTCAGAAATATGTGGGATACTCGTGTCCTGCTAAGTGCCACGCCAAAGAATCCAACTTTAACACACCAGTGACCGTCACCAAGGAGAAGTTTGAGAATGTGCCCATCACATTTGAGGATCCCGATGATGTCGTCACAGAACATCATGACATCCTCTTCATATCCCTTACGATAGGAAATTGTCTGGTGTGATGCGTCCTAGTCAACAATGGCAGCTCATCAAATCAAATGATGATCGAAGCCCTCCACAGCCTTGGCATTACCCAAGATAACATCATCAAGAAATCGATCCCATTAGTGGGGTTCAACAGGTCAACAACTCACTAGGAGAGATCACGCTAACTACTTACGCATGTGAGGTGAATCTTCAAGTCAAGTTCCCGATCATGGAGTACCCGTCACCATTCAACGTCGTTCTCAACTGCCCTTGGATACACGACATGAGAGCGGTCCCGTCGACGTATCATCATATCGTCAAGTTTCCCACCAAGTGCGGAATTCAAGAAATTAAAGGCGAGCAGAGACAGGCAAAAGAGTGTTACACGATCTCCCGAAAGTCGACTGTCACCCAAAAGCACGTCAAAGGGCGGACAACATAGCAATTAACGGACTCGAGGACGTCGACACACTACATGAAGCCAAAGCCCCCTGAACTCGATGAGTTGATCTTAGATCCTAGCAAACCCAGCCACGTCGTGAATATAGGTGCACATATGCCTGGAGAAATCAGAAAGCAACTAATCGACTTCTTACGGTACCGCTCTAAGTATTTCGCATAGATACACGAAGACATGACCGATATCAGTCCAAACGTGATCGTGCACAAACTCAATCTGGATCCCAACATCCGTCGGCCAAGCAAAAACGAAGGAAGTTCGCACCAGAAAGGAATAAGGTGATACATGAGAAGTACAACCTTTGTTGGAGACCAGCAAATACAGGGAAGTGGAGAATCTGCATCGACTTCACCGATCTCAGTAAGAATTTCCCTAAAGACTCTTTTTCACTTTCTTATATCAATGCAATGGTCGACACCACCGCCGATCACGAGATGCTCACTTTCATGGAAGCGTTCAACGGCTACCACCAAATTTAGATGAGTCCGGAAGGCCAAGAAAAGACAGCCTTCATCACAGGCTAGAGAATTTATTGCTAGTTTGCTACAAGGTCACGTCATTTGGTCTTAAGAACGTCGGAGCCACATACCAAAGGTTAGTCAACAAGATGTTCAAGAACCAAATTGGTGACACGATGGAAGTCTACATCGACGACATGCTGGTTAAGTCGAAGAAGGCGGTCGACCACATTCAACGCTTGAAGACAACCTTTGAGATCCAGGAGAAGTATGACATAAAGCTAAACCCAACCAAGTGCTCTTTCGGGGTCTCGTCCGGCAAATTCATGGAATACATGGTGACACAACGGAGGATCAAAGCTAGTCCTAACCAGATTAAAGCTATCCTTGATCTCCAATCCCCTCAATGAAGGCGTCAGACGAGAATCGCTTATTCTAGGACGTCTTAAAGAAAAACAAATCTTTTAAGTGGACAAGCGAGAACGAAGAAGCCTTCCAAGAATGGAAAAGGTAATTAGTCTCTCCATTGTAACGTTTGAAACCTAAAAATGGTGAAACATTGTACATATACTTGGCATTCACGGAAACAGCAGTAAGCATCGTCTTAGTAAAAGAAGAAGACGGCGAACAGTTGCCTGTCTACTACGTGAGCAAGACGTTGCTTGATGCGGAAACAAGCTACTCGCCCATGGAGAAGCTAACCCTATCCCTCATCACAACGTCCATCAAGCTGAAACCTTACTTCAAGGACCACACTATCAACGTATGAACCAACTATCCCATCAAGAATGTGATAAGCAAACCAGAGTTGTCTGGAAGGATGACGAAGATGGCAGTTCAACTTAGCGGCTATGATATCCAATATGAGACACGCACAACAATCAAATCGCAGGCTTTGGCAAATTTTGTGGTTGATTTCTGCACAACCTTTGAAGAGTAGATCGTTGAATAATTATTGCAAGTTAATGATCCCGTCCCCTTGAAGTGGACATTGTACACCAGAAACGCTTCCAATCAGAATGACGTAGGATTATGGGCTATCCTAAAATCACCATAGGGGGGTAGGATTGCCCAAGTCGTGCGTTGCGAATTCAAAGAAATAAACAACGAGGCCGAATATGAAGCGCTCGTGTGACTGGCATCACCATTGCCAAGGAGATAGGCGTGAAGAACTTAGAAGTAATTTGTGACTCTATGCTAATCGTGAATCAGATAAATGGAGCATACGCGACCCGTAAATCGAAGATGACATCCTATCTAGAAGTGATCTGCGACATCATCAAGTGCTTCGACACATTCAGCATTAAACAAGTCCCCAAAGACACCAACGCAGAGGCCAACGTGTTAGCCAATCTCGGTTTTGTCATCGATCTGAGAGAATACCAGAAGATTCCATTCCTACACGTAGACGTTCTCACTATCAGCAAACGGTCTGATGATTCAAACCCTATGTAGGTTAGTTACTCTAACGATTTTGAATCCAGGATTTCACCATTCTATAATTGGCTCAAGCATGGTGAGTTACCACCTGACAAGAATGAGGCTCGACGACTTCATGCCAAGGCGTCATCTTTTGTCCTCAAAGATGACATGTTACTCAAGTGGTCCACCATTGGGTACTATCTAAGGTGTCTTCGAGAAGGTGAAATCCAAAACGTTTTACAGTAACTCCACCATGGATAATGTGGCAATCAATATGGTGGAAGGAACTTAGCATTGCCCGCCCATACACCAGGTTATTATTGGCCTACCATGAAGAAAGACGCGACTGATTATGCATAGAGGTGTGATGCCTGTCAAAGACACGATCCAGTGTCTCATCAACCATCTACAAATCTACACCCGATTTCATCCCCTTGGCATATCATAAAGTGAGGGATGGACATCGTAGGAAAATTGCTAGTCACCTCCGATCAACATGTTTTCATGCTCGCCATGACATACTACTTCTCCAAAGGGATCAAAGTATAGGCGTTCAAAGAAATCAAAGACTCACATGTCATCTTCTTCATAAGAAGAACATCTTGAGCAGGTTTGGTAACCCCAACACATTGTTTGCGACAACAGGTCACAGTTTATAAGCAATTGGATGTACGAGTTTTGCTAGGAAAAGCTCATTATATCGACGCCATGCTACCCGTAGGCTAACGATCAGGCCGAATTAAGAAACAAGGTTATCATCAACAATCTGAAGAAATGGCTCAAGAAGGCAAAAGGCTTATGGGAAGATGAGCTACCATCCATCCTATGGTCAGAACGCACAATTCCAAAAACCGCTACGGGTAGAACCACTTCTCTTTCGTAATTGGCAGAGAAGTTGTTTTGCTGTCGAAGTTTAAGTCCCCACAACTAGCTATCGCCTCCTCACGAAGGAGAGAAACACGTCGCTCATGATGTCCATGCTAGACACCGTCGATGAGTTACGCGATGACGCTGTCACTAGAATGGCGACATATCAACAAGGGGTCTCCAGAAGTTACAACTGCAATGTGAGAATGAAAGCATTCCAAGTTGTCGATTGGGTCCTACACAAAATGTTTCAGAACACAAGGGAAGAAAACTCCAAAAGGTGTGCCCGTCATCCGAATCTGGAACACGACACATCTTAAGAAGTACTATTTTTAATCTCGTTTACATTCAATGCATGTTACTTATTGAAACTCAATTTGTTCAATAAAAGTGAACGATAATTTCCACTATTCCATTATTATATTCTCGCCCCTGGGGCAACGCCTGGTCGAGCTACATCGTACCCCTTGGTTATCGATGTTGTTCCCATGGAGCTTTGACGTGACACCGCTTATGTCCCCATTTACGTAATCATTTGGCTATATCGACGTTTTCCCTTGGAGGTTTTGTCGAGAACGTCACATACGCCCGGATGGCATGATCTTTGCGATCATATGTGTCTCCATCAACGCAACCACCGTTGTTCACATTTTGGCCCGTAGGCCACATACGCCCCGATGGAGTGATCCATGCGATCATATGCATCTCCGTCGACGCGACCCCCGTGGGTCACATTTCAACCCGTAAGCCACATATGCCCCTGATGGCGTGATCCATGCGATCACATGTGTCTACGTTGATGCGACTCCTGCTGGTCATATTTCATCATGTAGGCCACATACGCCCTCGTTGGCGTGTTCTTTGCGATCATATGCATATCCGTCAATGTGACCCACGTTGGTCACATTTTGGACCGTAGACCACACTTCGACCTGTTGGTCACATTTCGACCCGTAGGCTACACTTCGACCCGTAGGTCACATTTTAAATCGTAGGCCACACTTCGACCCATAGGTCAAATTTTGGCCCATAGTACACACTTCCCCGTAGGCCACATTTAGGCCCATAGGCCATACTTCGACCTGTTGGTCACCTTATGACTTGTCAGTCATCTATGAACATCGCGACGCAAATCCAGTGTATCTCTATTGACATGATCCATAACTGTCATCTATGAATATCCCGACGTGAATCTCGCGATCAATCATGTCTTTATAGACGTAATCCATGACGATATCGCGACGGGAATCCACGATCAGACTACATCTCGAACGACAATGTAACATGTCTTACGTATTATTTTATTCAAGATAATGTTGGGCCACGGTTTTGTAATGGATCAACCCAGTGCAAATAGATTCTAGAAGATCAGGGCGGAGACCACAAAGAAAACTGTTGATGCTAAGAGACGTTGAGGAGGTCTTGGACGACTAGCAACGGCTCGACGGCTCCCGCAAATCTCGGACAGTTTTACTAGATTAGTTGTGAATCTTGTATAAATACGATAGAATCCCTTATGTAACACACACGATATCATAGCCTAAAAACACCAGCATTACTTTGTTTCTCTCAAGATTGTTCATTAACGGGAATTTCTCTACGATTGTGCCCTTTGCTCGAATATCTAAACGACCGGCGACTAAATTCTTCGACTCACTAATCTTTTTACTCTAAGGAAATAAGCTTAATTTTGCATTTATTCAGCTTTATTCATCTTGTTATTGTTTGACTTGGATTATCTAGATACATTAATCTTGTTGTTGTCTAGTTACCACATTCAAAGCGATTTAGGTCGATTCAATCTTGTTGCCCCAAAAAAATTTGGCGCCCACCGTGGGGCATCTAGCCAACTACCGATTCAATCAACATTCAATCATGGCCGATTCCGGGAAACCTATGACCATCATCAACGACCAAACTCAAACTGGCGCCTTGGTCGGAAATCAAACCGAAGCACACGCCGCTGATCAAACCGAAGACGTCGCCAACCCTCCCATCTTGGTCAACCAAATCCAAGAGTTGGCAAAGAACATGAGTGTCCTCCAAGAAGAACTAACCTAGCAACGCCTGAGGACCGAAACCCTGAGCACCATATCTGAAGTTGAGATCGCACAACTAACCCGTGAAAATAAACTCTTGAAATCGCAGGTAAACTCGGCTGCATCGGCCCCGGGAGAATCAAGGTGCATAGTCAATATCAAAGGTCTCCAAACACGCCTCAACATGGATGGGGCAATCACGACGCCCATGGCACCAATCACCCAGAGCACGCTCAACCCATTGGTATGTTTCAAACTCCCCCAGTCAGTGCTTTCGCGACTAACTTTCCAATTACCGCGACCGAGTCCGTCGAGGCTCGAGTAGCCCCTCCGTAGGTTGCCACACCGATGGATCTCCAAACCTTCATACAACAAGCCATCAATGAGCACATGAAGACTCTAGACGATCGCATCGCTCGGATCCCAGGAGTCCCATATCCGATCGATAAGGAGGCGATCGATGGATACGAAGACTCACCCTTTGTGGAAGCAATTGCACTTGTTGAGATCCCATTGAAGTTTCACGCCCCCAACATGCCCAACTACGATGGGACCGGGGACCCCGATGACCATATCTCCATTTACAAACAAAAATTAATGAATATCTCCATTCCAAGAGGGAATCGTGAGGCGGTCATGTGCAAAAGTTTTGGCACGACCCTCGCGGGACCCGCACTAACTTGGCTCATGACTTTGCCATAGGGTTCGATCGCATCATTCACCGATCTAGTCAATTCGTTCAAAATTCAGTTCGCCAGCAGCAGAAAACTGGAAAAGCAATCAAGCGACCTATACCAAATCGTGCAAAGGTACGGTGAACCCTTAAGAGATTATCTTAACAGATATAACAAAGAGAAGGTCGCGATCCCGCGCTGTGACGTCCCAATGTCCATTGAAGCCTTCCGTCGGGGACTGATCAGGGGCAGTGAACTCTATCGCGAGTTGACCAAATACTCGTGCCGAAGCTTCGAAGACGTGCAAGCCAAAACCATTGCCCAAGTTAGACTAGAAGAAGACGAAGAACCTAAAAATGCAGACAAGAGCCCTGATCGAGTCGACCGAAGATCATCCTCGAACCATCGACGCGACCGACAACACCAAGGGCCGAAGCGACCAAAACCAGGTAAACAACTCATATGACAGGAACCAATACTGGAAGAACAACCCGGCTCTACCCCTGAAGGTCCACTCCTACAACTTTAACATTTATGTGTCAGAACTCGTCAAAAGTTTCGACAGTTATGGGAAACACGTAAGATGGCCTCGGAAGAGCGACAAGCCAGACTCCAAGAAAGACATGAGTCGGTGGTGCGAGTTCCATGGAGATCATGGTCACAAGACAAACGAGTGCATCGCACTATGCAAGGAGGTTGCAAGGCTCCTCGCGCAACGACTCTTGCGGGACATCATCTCCGATAATGCAAAGGCGACACTAGATCGAATAGACCAGATAACAACCGATCGACCCTTATCTCTAATACATATTAAAGTTATTAACACCATCTCATGAGGGTCGGACGTGTGTGGAACACATACTCGACCGCAAAAAGATATGCCAAAGAAAGCAAAGGTGACAAACCAACCCGATCGGAGACGCGACGACCACAGGTAGCGGATGCGTTTACCATCACCTTTGACGACTCTGAGGCCGAAGAACTAGGTGACCACCATGACGGTCTGGTAATCTCTTTGTCAATTGGTAATTGTCACATACGCCGAGTATTGATCGACACAGGTAGCTCCACAAATTTATTAACACTAGACGACCTGAAGGGTATGGGTCTAAGCGAGGACGATTTAACCTAAAAATCGACTCCATTGGTTGGGTTCAGTGGGGAAGTCAAACATACCCTCGGCGAAATAGTGTTGACCACATATGCTGGCAGCATCAACCAACAGGTAAAGTTCTTGATACTCGACTGCCCGTCGCCTTATAACGCAATCCTTGGAAGACCCTGGATACACGCGATAAAAGTTGTACCTTCCATGTATCATCAAACTATCAAGTTTCCGACCAAGTGGGGGTACAGTAAATAAAAGGCGACCAGAGAACTGCCAATGAATGCTACGTTACATCAATGAAAGGGACATTCGAATGACAGACGACATAGCAATTACATGCCGGTGAGGGGACCAAACGATATGTCGAACCAGAATTGGAGCAATTAGACGAGATCGTATTGGACCCCCTTTAAAGCCAAAACAAACGGCAAGGGTTGGGTCAGATTTAAATGACTCGACTAGAGCTAGGCTAGTGGAATTGTTACGATCTAATGTCGATTGCTTTGCCTGGTCGCATGAGGATATTGTAGGAATTTCACCCGACATTATTACTCATAAGCTAAATGTTGATCCAGATTATCCTTCAGTCAAACAGAAAAGAAGGAAATTTGCACCAGAGCGGAACAAGATCGTAGACGACGAAGTCAAAAGTCTATTGGAAACAAGCAAGATCAGAGAAGTCAAATACATAGAGTGGCTAGCAAATGTCGTCATAGTGCAGCAGAAAAACGGCAAATGGAGAGTCTGTATCGACTTGACAGATCTGAACAAGGCATTCCCTAAAGACTCCTTCCCCTTGCCACACATCGACGCGATGGTCGACGCGACCGCGGGTCATAAAATTCTCACATTCATGGACGCATTTAGTGGGTACAACCAAATCCTGATGGACCCGGAAGATCAAGAAAAAACAGCCTTCATAATCAGCCAAGGTACGTACTACTACAAAGTTATGCCTTTTGGACTACAAAATGCAGGGGCCACATACCAACGGCTCGTCAACAAGATGTCCAAGGACCAAATTGGAGACACCATGGAAGTATACATAGACGACATGCTGGTCAAATAAAAAGAAGCCCAAGACCATATCGAACATCTAAAAGAAGCATTTGAAATACTAAAGTGGTATAACATGAAACTAAATCCTACTAAATGCTCTTTTGGAGTATCCTCAAGGAAATTCTTGTGATACATGGTGACCCAAAAAGGAATAGAAGCCAATTCGGATCAAATCAAAGCAATTGTCAACTTGAGATCCCCCAGATGCGTCAAGGACGTCCAAACGGTAACAGGGCGAATAGCAACACTCAACAGATTCATCTCAAAATCCTCCGACAAGTGCAAGCTCTTCTATGAAGCTCTGAAGAAAAATAAGTCATTTGAATGGACGACAACACACGAGCAAGCCTTCTAAGACCTAAAGATGTGCCTGGCAAGTCCATTGCTACTAGCAAAACCAAAGGACGATGAACCACTACCATTATACCTAGCGGTATCAGAGTTAGCAGTAAGCGTAGTCCTAAGAAGAGAAGAAGACGGAAAGCAATCTCCAGTCTACTATGTAAGTCGCTCTTTATTCCCGGCCGAAACAAGTTACACATCGCTCGAAAAATTAGTCACAGCTCTAGTAATGGCATCAAACAAGCTAAGGCCTTATTTCGAATCACATGTTATTATTGTACGGAGTAACCATCCCATGAAAGCCATCATGAGGAAACCAGAGTCCACAGGTCGAATGGAAAAATAGGCAATACACTTAAGCGGTTTCGAAATCGAATATGAGCCAAGGACAACAATTAAGTCTCAAGCTTTGGCAGACTTTGTGTCCGATTTTAGTCCAACATTAGAGCAAGAAGCCGCAAAAGAGGACGCCCAACTGATGACTGAAGAAGACAAGGGCACATGGCATCTCCAAACAGATGGGGCATTGAACATAAGAGGAGTCGGGCTAGGGGTTGTACTAAAATCACCACAAGGGGACCATATAGCCCAAGCCGTGAGATGCGAGTGGGACGCGACTAATAATGAAGCAGAGTATGAGGCACTCATATTGACGCTTGCACAAGACCTCGCAATCCAAAGCATCCTATGTGATTCTCTCCTAATCGTCAACCATGTACAAGGATCATATACCGCTAAAGACGACAGGATGATAGCTTACCTATACATCGTCAAGAAATTAACAAAACAATTCTAGAACTTCACCATCAGGCAAGTTCCACGCGACCTTAACACTCAAGCCGATGCCCTAGCAAACCTCGGGTCGGCCTTATACCCCAACGACTTCCGCAACATCCCTTTAACACATGTCACGACTCCAGCAGTCCCCAAAATCCACAAAACGACCAGAAAAGACAACCCTCAAATAGTGGACGAGCTGCCCTTAGAAGAAGTAGTCTCAGCAGAGGTAGGCGATGACACCGAAGACGACATCATAAACAACAAAGACGACTAGACTACACCCTACATCAAATGGCTAAAAGATGGCATACTTCCAACAAACAAAGGAGAGACCAAGAAATTAAAGGTACGAGCATTAACCTTTGACCTAAAAGATAATATCTTGTTGAAACGATTTGTCATAGGATTATACTTACGATGTCTAAAAACAACTGAAGTCAAACGCATCCTACAATATCTTCACGATGGAGAGTGTGGTAACCATACTGGAGGGCGCAACCTGTCGAGTAAAGCCCTCAAAACATGATACGACTGGCCGACGATGAACAAAGATGCAACAAATTATGTCAAGAGATGTGACGCCTGTCAACGACATGCACCCATAACTCATCAACCATCAGAGATGCTCCACCCGATGCTATTCCTATACAGATTTGGCGTACCATCAGAAATTGTATACGACAATGACTCCCAGTTCATTGGCAGCAAGACGCGGTCCTTTTGCAAACAATGGAACATTAGTCTAATCACATCCACACCATGATACCCACAGTCTAATGGCCAAGATGAGTCCAGTAACAAAATCATCATAAACAACCTCAAGAAGTGTCTCACAGGGGCGAAAGGAAGATGGGCGGACAAGCTTCCCCTAATACTCTAGTCCGACAGGACCACTCCAAAGAACGCGACCGGCCAATCACCTTTCTCATTAGTCTATTGAAGCAAAACAGTCATACCCGCTGAACTTCTCGTCCCAACAGCTAGGTAAGGTCTACAACCCTCGGAGCAAAACGAAGTCGAGTTATCTCATAATCTAGACACAACAGATGAGATCAGAGGGAAAAGGCAAGAATACGAATGGTAAGATATCAACAGCAAGCCGCAAGGAGTTACAACAAGAACATTCGCGTCAAAGTCTTCAAAGTGGGAGACTGGGTCCTAAGAAAGGGGCATATCGACTCGAGAAAAAAGATGTCCAACCACTCCCACGAAGCTGGAACGCGACACACTTAAAGTTGTATCACTTTTGAAACCTTACACTTAATGTTCAAGTCAAATTTATTCAATTTTATTCAGTCGATTGTTTACTGACTTAAGCATCGGAGGGCCGTTGGGCTCACACCCAACGATCGCCCTTCAATATCTTTTTCTCTTTCTTAGCATTTTAAGCAGAAACACAACAAGAGGCCTCAAGATAGAGTCGAATTTGATCAACGCACAAAAAACACTATCATATAACAACGCTCAGACATTACACGATCGATCGGTAAACAGGGAGTGGATGAACAATACAAAACACATCTTTACAAAACTAATCCAAACAAAGGTACATGTCTTATCAAAATACGATAACACTCCTCCTTGGAATTACACGACATGTCATACACACTAACGCCTATAATTACAGGTCTACGCGACCAACATCATACGATTCGACTAGGAAGTGACTGACGAAGTCCACATGCAAAACAAACGATAAGGTACGCGAACAACAAAACATTCATATTAAAGTACACGACCCGCGATGGTGGATGGGTCATAAAACCAATATCCATCCCATCTTTACGATGGGGCACAACATAAACATCACAAAGTCTAGGCGTCAACAACACGACGCAAGAAAACCATTGTCATTACATAAAGACACATAGGATTCACCTAATTTCTCAATGGCATTTGCATGAGTGACCACTTGATCCTTCGATGCCATCGCAGTCGTCCCTAGAACATCCCCAGCGACATCCTTATCCGTCTCAAGATTGCCCTCACCCTTCTGATCTTCATCACCTAAGCCGATGCTTTTAAAGAGGTCGACACCAGAGTTCCCGTTGGGATACAAGAGCTCCATGCTCGCCCGCTCATCATCCACGTTCCAGGACGAGTGGCCCCCCGTGGCATACTCCTCCATCATCTCAATACGGGACTTGATACAAAAGTAGGCGCCAACGTCGGTAGCGATCTGCGCATCCTTCACCTGGATCACCTCGATGTCACTCTCGAGCTCTTCAACACGGGCTTGAGCCTCCTTTAGCTTCTTCTCGGCACGGGCAAGTTTGCTTTCGACTGACTTCATGCGACTGTTGACAGAAGCAAGCTGGGTCTTGGCCTGACTAACGCGTTTGTCAGCCCTATCACTCAGCTCTTGCACACCGAAAGCGCCATGGAAGAACAAACAAGCAAGAAACAGTAAGAATTTGATTTTTACCTTGGAAAAGAGAGAGCTTTTTACAAGAAGAAGAAGCAGTAAAAAATGAATCCGCCGGTTGCCAATTTAAAAAGATGAAACCGACTGATGTGATGGTTAAAATGATGGTCCACTAAGAAGCCTCCATGTCATCCCAATCGCAACAAAATCGGCAAGGAAAAGATTGCGTTGGAAAGAGAAAGGAAAGTTAATTGTTCGTTTGAAACCGCTCCAATCGGCCCAATTAACTTTGGGGCAATTGTTGGGCCATGATTTTGTAATGGATCGGCCCAATACGAATAGATTCTAGAAGATCTGGGCGGAGACCACAAGGAAGACCATTGACGCTAAGAGACATTGAGGAGATCTCGGACGACAAGCAACGGCTCGACGGCTCCCGCAAATCTCGGAAAATTTTACTAGATTAGTTGTGAATCTTGTATAAATACGATAGAATCCCTTATGTAACACACACGATATCAGAGCCTACAAACATAAGCATTACTTTGTTTCTCTCAAGATTTTTCATTGAATGGAATTTCTCTACGATTGTGCCCTTTGCTCGAATATCTAAACGACCGGCGGCTAAATTCTCAGACTCACTAATCTTTTTACTCTAAGGAGACAAGCTTCTTTTTGCATTTATTCAGCTTTATTCATCTTGTTACTGTTTGACTTGGATTATGTAGATATATTAATCTTGTTCTTGTCTAGTTACCCCATTCAAAGCCATTTAGGTCGATTCGATCTTTTCGCCCTAAAACAGATAATACTTGTTATTCTTACTATCTCTCGAAGGAGTTATTTTTCCAAATTGAATAGCCTCGCTCAAAACAGGTTTATTTTTGCAGCATGTCTATAGTAAGGCTCTAAGCATATAGACATCATCATCGATCTTTATCAAGTAAGATGTAAAGGGTGCAATATGAAGGCAATCTTTACAATCAAAGGAGATGCTTTTATTATTCATCTTTGGGATATACAAATTCCTACTCTACTTTGTACATATTCGACATAATATGGCAAGTTTGATATATATTTTTCCGCCTCGGATGGCGTCGACATATTCGTCATCCTCATCGCGATTGATCTCATCATCGCTAACGTGCTAATAAGTGCTCAATCTCGATCGACGTCATCATATTCAGAACGCAACCATGTCTTGCTCTTTGCTAGCCAAGGTATTCTAACTCTTGATGTACCTGTACAAACACAAAGATAAACATGTAACACATACGACAAACAAGAAATGCAAAAGGGTTGTACTACTTAAACCCATTCCCTTGAATGGGATAAAATGATGCCAAACCACTCCAGAGGGTAGGCCCAAATGTTCTACGCCGCCCCACTACGGGCGACGGTCACCAATGTTCACAAAATAATTCTTAAAAACATTTCTAACAAGTGGCAGGAGGGTCATGCTTATCCTCTTACACCACTATGTCTTGCTCCACCACGTCCTCTACACTCTTGAGCTTCTTGGGAGTCATGCTTGGGAGAACCGGTGGGGATGAATAGGTAACGTGAAATGCCTTCCTCTCATCGGCGACAGCCCAATCACAGTGTTTGTCGATGGCGACATCCTTCATAGCTCAGGAATAGAAGGCTTCAACTTCATCTTACTCTGCCGCCAACCTCTCGCTTTCATCCGCATTAGCCCTCCTCTCATCCTTAAGCCGGAACGTCTCCTCCTCAAGTTGACAAATCTTGCCATATTGAGCATTGACGCTCAGAGACAACTCAAAGTTCTTGGAGGTAAGGGTGTCAATCGAGTTTCGATCAATTGTGGCTTACTTCTCCAAGACATCCGTCCTTTATGAGAGCTCTCTAATGTGGTCCAACACACATAACATGGCTTGAAGACCCTTCCAAACGAGACTGTCATAGATAGATGACAAAAAGGAAAACAAAAGACACGACTCAGACAGACAAGTCTAACCTGCCATTGCATATCAAGGGTGTCTCTAAACACGCCAGCCATGTTGACTCTCGCAAAGTACTCTTTGACTAACAGCGACCAGATAGTCTGCATGACTTACAAAGCCCGTCTTGTAGGGATCATCGCTTATGCAAGCATCCCATGTAGCTCATACATGCTCGAGGGGGATGACACCTTCTCCTTGATTGTTTCCTCTTTCTCAACAACAAGGGTATCCGTAGGTACCTTAGGAACGTCCTTGGGAATCATGATTGGCTCAGAAGCAGAAAAATCCTCTCCAAACAGTTTTCTCTTCTTTGTCGCAATCTTGTCAGCAACCGACTCAGTCCATCTAGCCCTGGAAGTTGTGTACACGATTAAGACAGTCATACATCAGACATAATACCAACATGTCATAGAAAAGAAAGATAGGAGCAAGGAGACTTACACATCTTAGGAGGTGGCGTCGCGTCGACGTCCTCAATGACAGACTAAGGAAATGGGACTTCCACAAACGTCTTCTCCGATGTCGGGAGTGCAAGGATCCTCTTGGTGATCTTCTCCGACTCCGCTCTCAACTGGATGCCTTCTCGATTCACTGTCAACAAAAAGAAGTGAGAAGCAAGGTTAATCAACATGTAAGAAATGAAGCAAAATAGGAATGAAATTACCCTCTTTGCACCATGATTTCCGCCGGAAGATGCACTCTCCTCCCAAAGATTCTTTCTTAATGAAAGAACACACGATCAGACCAGCCGCAATCATTTTTCGCCGCGTCAACCACCAAAGTCGGTTTCCCAGATCTGGATTTCAGAGTAAAGCGACCCTGTCCATACAGAGCAAGGGAGTAGGAGTGGAAAAGGTCCTGGATCGTAAAAGGAATGTTGTGGACAACGATTATTCGATCCAAGGTAAGTAGAATCCTCCAATGTTGAGGAATGACTTGACCGATTTCGATTTCGATTTCAAGAGGTATTATGAAGGATCGTACAAGGGACGAGAAGGGGAGCCTATGACCAATTTGGAAGGGATACTAAAACATACATATCCACCCGTTGCAATAGTGGTATGTGTAAAAGCTTTCATTCGGCACCATCATGACAGCATCCTTTAGAAACCGTGATGAAGGGTTTAGGGTTTGTAACAAAAGAGGCCTTTTGATAGGGTTTGGCAAGGATATGTTGGGGGAAGAAGTGAAGATGAAGAAGAAGAAGAGAGTCTATACATGTGAGGGTTGCAGAGGTGTGAAGGAAAAGGTCGAGTCTACGTTGCCTTAAATGAGAGAAATGCTGCATTTGAAATTTGAAATGATTTGATGTGATTGTTGGACTCTGATTTCCGAGGCGGTGCAATGAATACATTTCCCATGCTCAAGATGATTTATTTTCCAAACACCTTAGGTGTATTGTTAGGGCCCCTGGATCGTGTCCACGTGTAAAGCCTAGAGGCATCGAGACGTAAAGACACGGGTTGTGGCCAGTGCTGCTAAAGGAGGACGATATGGATATGACCATCATGGGAAGCTGTGAAGATTAAGCGCCAAGCAACGCAACTAGAAAGATATTGTTTCCATATATGAAGCGCCCCTATCTCAGAAGATGGTAAAATATGCAATGCACATTCATTAAGAAATATAACGCGTTATGGATACAATATTCCTTATCCAATATAAAGAAATATCTTTACCATATTTATTTATTTTATCTTAGACTCCAAGCCAAGATCTTATCTTATTTTTATGGTAAATCTAATTCCTTGTAGGATTATCATTCAACCTCTATATATTAAAGGTGTCAACCTCTTGTAAAAAAGACAAACATACGCTTACAGTCATATTCCCATACATCAATAGAGTCCCGATTTATTCACTCGAAAGCTTGTTCTATTTTCACAACGTGTAATCCTTGACCCCATTCTATACAATCAAAGTGGATTGTGTAGCAATACGAAAATCCGCCCAAAACAAGAACTTCAGCCTAAATGTTAGGTTATTCATTGTAGTTAGGATATTTGCGATATTGAGCCTACCCACTCTTGGAACCTTATCCTCAAACGACGTGTCAAAATGACAAAGGAATCAACTTATAAAAATATGTGAAAATGGAAGTTGAATTACTCTCAGGACGATTTTCTTACTATCTTTGCTAACATCCCTAACGAATCCTTCGAGTTCCTCAACAACTGGTGCATGCTATTTATTTACTTTTCAAGTAAGAACCACCTATCTCTATAGCTTTATCTATAATTTCTCGTTCTATTTTCCTTGTATCTGAGGTGAAATCAATTTATCTTTCCATTTTCCGATTCTTCAATTTATCATCCATCTAGTTGCTATAATAATGTGGTATATATTGGGCGGTAATATTTGGCCTATGTACACAACTGACGATAAAAAGTATGAAATTCAATCGTGGTATTTTCTTGATTGAAACGATTCTATGAAAAACCAAAGATAGTCATAGGATCGCGATTATAAGATACTCCTACCCGTATGCCATCGTACCCAACTATTTATAGAACAGACTTAGATTTGGGTGATAGATTTTCCCAATATTTTTCTATTTTAAATTTACCCGTCATTTTTTCTTCTTCAAAATTTAAAAAGCATCTCATTTATGAGTATATACATATACATTCCTTTATTTCTCACTATCCCTAATAAGTGAAATAGGTCTGGATAGTGGTTCAGGATGTCTAGCTCATCAGATAGAAGAGCGTAGCAAAAGCAATTATGGTGATGAAAGCAGCGAAATCAGAGCCCATGGCCCTATCTTCACCAATCAATAACTTGAAAATCAGCAATTCGGTTTTGAGATGGACACATCAAGCTTGAGAGAGTTAAATGAAAGTATTATATCACAACAGCACGATACCACTGAAAGGGCAACATGGGGTCCGCCAAGGCTATCCAAAAGGCGCGCTAAAAATATATTTTGCTAATCAAAAGTCAGCTAAACGCACATTAGCTTCAGGGATTTCAGTATCAATGCGGTATGTGCATCAGTACCTTTGTTCCTTACAAAACGTATTGATCATATAGACACCGACGCCCCTGTGAAATATTTAGAACGTCCATCATCCATGTCTTTACATGATCTAAAGAACATTGTAGAGGAATATCCATGGCCCGATGGGGTAGAACTGGGTCTGGTCACCGATGACTATTTATCGTTGTTGTGCTACGCGAATTGCATGGTTGTATATGTCAATAGTCTTCGGGATGGCTTCATACTCCCTCTCCCTTTGTACTATTGTGCCTTTTTTTAACGACTCAAAGTTTCCCCTTCGCAACTATCTTCAAACACGTAGTGAATCCTAACAGGTTACATTATATAGTGTAAGTATCTATAGATTGAACCCTCGCACCATTACATGCTAATACTCTTCCAAGTGAAGGACCCAAATGGTTTTATAAACCTCAGTCTGTCAACACTTTATGTGAATAGTGAACCATAAAATCTAGACCCCTAAAAAGAACATGTGTTTCTAGTCCGTAATTTGTTTGGCCTACATTTCAATTTCAACCCTCATCCATCACCACTTGATAAGCCTGGAAAGTTCGAGAATGAGATTGTTAAGAGCGCAAAAAAATGCATTTAGAAATCCTCAGAGATTTGCGCCCCATTACAGAACCCTTATCACACCAGCAAACATGGAGAGAGGTGGACTAAGCTTACCCCACCCTCATCGAAGTCACCAATGTCGAACTAATCATTTCGTGTTCATCTCTGTTGATTTACTAATCCTATTTTTGTTGTTATGCAAATATTGTCAGGACTACATATGGAAAAAAAGTCAAGACTCCAGAAGGTCAGGAACATCACAACTATTTCCTAATGCACTCCAAAAGAACTTACAAGCACAACACTTCTATGGATGTAATTGTCGATGTTTCGCCCACCAAGACATCGGGACTTTGCAAAGGAAAAGAGCCAATTTTGGCAGAAACCGAAGAGGAGTCACCAGCTATCGAGGCCACATACACAACATTTTTGTTTTCATTCAGACACAATCGAGGTGAAGACGAATGCTCTGACACTTTATCATTTCTAGATGCTCCAACTTTAATTCATTTTCATGAAGGGACAACAACCTCTCTTGATAAAGAGGTGAGTTCAAAGAGGTTGCACGATAATTTTTATAACCGACTCTAATAAGCAATGATGGTTAGAAGGTGGGCCATCTGACTATAAACAAACCCATCATGAGGATATATTTGTCGGCACATTTTACGTTACGCGTCCAAGTTCCAACAAACATAGAGATGAAGAAACTGATGCCTACAAAGGATGTTTGCTCTAATATAAAATGCGCATTGAAGAAACTAACATGGAGCTTATAGAAAAAGAAGGGGCAAGGAGTTTTGAAGAGGTTATACTTCTACCCTTTTTATAATCGAAATAAACACTCCATTTGTTCTAACGATAAGTTTTTCCCATGCTCTACTACAGTCACCAATTTACCTTAAATACATGTGGATTCGAAACCAATGGCTGACGGATAAACTGGAAAGGAGTCTTGCTTCAATGGGAAACCTTGAAAGAGAGATGGAGAAGTTACGTGAAGATTATGAGTATAAAATAGCTCTTGTTGAGAATACACGAAAAGAGAACACTCATTCAATCCAAGAACTTAATCGGGAAAACGGCAAACTCCAAGAAACCCATACAAAGCTAAGACGAACTATATAAGAAAAGGAACATACAGTGAATCGTGGTCACAATCAGAAACCTCTTTGGGTGGAGCACAACACAAGCAGGAAAGTGTGATCCGGTCCCTTTCTGTTGTCGAAAATGAACGCGATTGACTGAGGTTTAAAATGCAGGGTATACTCACCTCCACTGACAAAGTGTGTAGAAACATTATACGTGCATACAAACAAGATCCAAAATGACAGCACGACCGCTCCAATGAAGTCGTTGAGCATTGGTTGCATGGCCAAAGAGTCGGCGTTTGTCAAGTCGTTGTGAAGTACAAGGATCTATATCCATCAATTCAATACTTCACTCCCAATTATCAAGATTTGGACGGGGAACCACCAATTGTAAACCCACCATGCCTTGTGGGGGAAGACAATGAAGGTGAAACCTCTCACGTAGTTACAAGCCTGGAATCACACTCACTCCCAATCCCCTAGACTACAATTATTTCCACCGACGTTTAACCATGTGAAGCTTGCCTCCAAAATGTCCGCCGTCAATCTTCCTCCAATTCTTCCTTTAACATATGCTCAAACAAAATTAGTTTTGCACTTTTTCGGTCTATGTATGGAGACGCCTATGTCCTAGGATACTATACTGTTTACATTAGTTTAATCCAAACAAGACAAATATCTACCCTTTCTAAACCAATTAGGTAAAATAGTAAACGGTTTTTTATTTACTAAATAGAAAAGCAATTAAGGAATACACTAAAGGTTTTTCTGTAACGCCTAGCTTTTTTTTTGGTTTATTCGGCCAAGTTTCGGGGTCGAAACTTCTTTTAAGGGGGAGGTGATGTAATACCCCTCATTTTAGTAAAGAGTATTTTGGTAATTTTCCAAACTCTCGTACTGTAGTCGGATTATTTTCAGAGAAGTTCATACATTCTGTAAAATGCTTGATCTCTGTAATAATTCCCTGAGTGGAATAAAATACATTCGACGTATTTTTAGGGCTTAGAATATTTGTTCGGATACAAATATATTTAACCCGGGGGTTAAATACCTAAGCCCATACTTTTCCCGGACAAAAAGGCACAGAATTGGCCTCCACCGCACCCGCGGTCAGACCCACCGCACCCGCGGTCAGAATTGGCCTCCACCGCACCCCGCGGTCAGACCCACCGCACCCGCGCTGTCATCATACCTTTTTTGCTTCGCCGAACTTCGGCCGTCGTGTCGCCTGAGCTGCTTGTCCCATCTGGTCGGAGTTGAGGCGGTTTGGGGAGGTGCTTGCTTGGCCTATAAAAGGAGGAGACATGGAGGCTTGGAAGGCATCCCAATCTCTCTCTCAAATCTCTCTCTTGTTCCATTGACGCTGGAAAGCTCAAGCTCTCGCCGGAAAAGCTTTGTTCTTCGCCGGAGCTTTCGAAGGAGGAGGTGGTGCTCTCAAGGTGATGCTAAGTGTCCAGAAATTGGAGCCACCACGAATCGAGCCCCAAGGAGTCTCCCCCGGTGAGTTTTCCCTCTCGTCGTGTCGTTGGAGTTCTTCGTTCCCGACGACCGCACCCGCGGTAGAGCCGTCGCACCCGCGGTAGAAGCCGACGCACCCGCGGTGTGCCTGGGCACTCGTGGTTATGGCTTGGGCTTTGTGATCTAATTTGGGATTTCCATTCTTTCGATTTCGTTCGTCTTTCCTTAGATTCGTATATTTTATTATCGAATCTAACTTAGGGTTTCGTTATGGGTCGTTCCGTAGGGATATGAAATCCGAGTTCTGTCCTCGTTCCGGACCCGGAAACCCGTTGTCTTTGAGCTTTGTCTAATCTAAGGCAAGTGGCGGTTCACTCTTGCTTATCATTTCATATTTATATTAATTATCAATTGTTTAATTGTTAATTAATTTAGGATGAATATTGTTTTCGTCTGGGAAGAGTTTTGATAACTGTATGTGATTTAAAAATGAATATTATAATAGGTTGTATATACTACTAGAAACAACGCTATTATATATATATATGATTGAAATACAGATATTATAATAGGTTATATATATTGCTAGAAACAACGCTATTATATCTGTTATTTGCCTCGATGGCATTGATGTGGATTATTGCTCATATGTTTTAACTGTTTAGTTAGAACGAGTATTCGTAGGAACACTATGTACCTTGCGAGGTCTAGTGGTTTCTTTATAACTGGTGCTAGGATGAATTTTCCCTAGTATCCTTCGGTCATGACCTTACCCTTACTCAGGGTTTTGTGCACACAGCCGGTGTCGATATTCAGGATTTATTCCCTTCTACATCTCTTGTGAGGAGATATTATAAAAGCTTATAACGTAAATGTACGTTTTGGAATTAAATAAGACAAGTGCGATTATGCACATAATTAATGAACCTTGGGCGAGAAGTATAACGTGGAAACTCGTCTAGGCTTCGATTAGAGTAAGTCCACCTTCCAAATCTGAATTCGCATTACGCAGTGAGGTTGGTCGTGGACCCAAATAGTCAAGTCGCTTTTAAACGCTTGTGTGGAAATATTATATGTTCCCGAACATTGTCATACTTTCCGATAAGACTCAATCTTTTGGAGTCTTCTCTTCATATGTTTCCGTAAGACTCAATCTTTCAGTGTAATACCCCATAATTTTTAGTAAGGATATTTGGGTAATTTTTCCAACCTTCGTTCAAATTAATTATTTCGCTTTCAGTGGAGTTTGGATTTTCCGTAACATCCATGATCTCCGAAATAATTTCTTGAGTGGTATAAAATACATTCAATGTATTTTCGGGACTTAGAATATTTGTTTGGAGACAAACATATAATTTCCGGGGTTTAAAACCCATACCAAATTTTCCCCAAAAGTTGCACGCCACCCTCTTCTCCCCATGCCTGTCGCGTGTCTTCTTTGTTGTCGATGGCTTGCTCCTCCACCGATTTCTGTCAGGACACCTGTCGAATTTATGGGTCGGGCACGACTCCTCCTTGGCTGCTATAAAACAGAATTGATCGAAGGAGATAAGGAACCCCTACTTCGTCGTCCCCAGCTCCCCTGCCCGGCATCTCCATCCCCGGCGTCGTGAATCTCATCCCGGCGAGCCCCGTGGTGCCTTCCGGTTGCTACTGCTGCGTGAGGTCGCCACCGCTGAAGTACCGCGTCGTTGATGGCTGCTGATTCTCCCGGCGACGAGCGTCCTTCCCGGCGAAGACGGAGCCGAGCTGCTGCACGTAGTCGCCGTTGCTGCGTTGTGGCTCTTGCGTGGTGGTGCCGCTCCCTCCCGCCGGCGACCCTGCTCCGCCGCTGCTGGTTGCTGCCGCTCCTTCCCGACGAGCTGCGTGTTGGAGTTGCTTCCATTGTTAAAGCTCTTATTATACGTACATGGGAGGGAGGTTGAAGATGATAGTAGTGCCCCCCCCCCCCCCCCCCCTTGCTTTGTTTCGGTATTGGGCCGAAAAGCCCAATTCGTTTCCGGTCTAGATTTAACCCGAAATTATACGAGCGGTATAATTTCGATTCCCTTTAATCCGTATTTTTCTTTAGGAAAATTTAATAAATATTTTTATGATTTATAATCATAAAAATTTATTAAATTTAATTCCTTAAGTTCGTCCAGGAAAATTAATTGATAGTTAATTAATTTGTTAGTTAGAACGTGATTTGCTGGATCGCGTGTGGACTCGTAATCCGTTGGAGCTATCTGAAGCTTAGGCCATATCCTCGGAAAGGATATTTTCGGTAATCATCTCGTCCAGATTCATCGCCGAATCTATTCCAGGCAAGTGGCGGTTTGCTCTTGCTCATCATTCCATATTTCCATTGATTATCAATTGCTTAATTGTTAATTAATTTGGAATGATTTATTGAATTGTTGGGAACAGTTTTACTAAATGATATAAAAGGAATATGATATTATAATAGGTTGTATAGTTGTTAGAACAACGCTATTATAAATATGTTTTTTGGCCTGAGGGCTTTAATATGATTATTGTTGTGCTTGAACTGTTTAGTTAGCACGAGTATTCGTAGGGACGATGGGCTCTATGTGAGGTCCAGTCATTTCTTGATAATTATTGATGAAAGGGCAGTGGAGACCCTGACACCAACAGATGTGGATCGGATGTGGATACGGACGATGGGCTCTATGTGAGGTCTAGTCGTTCTTGATCGTGTTGTGGATATCTAAAAGCTTATAACGTGATGTGTGTTTTGGAATTAAATGAGATAAGTGTCGTTGTCGCACATAATTAATATACCCTTGGGCGAGTAGTGTAGCTAGGCGCTAGTGCAGCTAGGAAAGCTCGTCTTAACTTTTAGTCGCTCGAATGCGATACTGTGATTCTGTGATTAATTATGTTCCCCAACATTTGTCATATTTCCGATAAGACTCAATTCATTGGAGTCTTCTTTTGGGTTGATTGTTGTAATACTCGGTCTTCCAGAATCTTCTCTTGATCATGCTGCTTGATATATTCCAGTAGGAGTATGGTGGTTGACTATCGTTATCGGTTATTATTCAAGAAACGATGAGTCTAACCTAATACGACTACTTCAAACCACTCTGCTTTGTACCCTTACATAGTCTTTCATTAGACTAACCAACCGTAATTGTTCTCTGCATGGTTGGCTGGTGTCATCCGTTCGATTCGGCACATCAGATGAGTCGAGGACCCATGAAGGCTAGATCGACTATGAACATGAACGGTATTTGAAAATGTTTTAATCAGGCTACGATCTTTGGGCGTTGACTACTGAAGTCAATACTCTTGTAAATTATTTTAAGTCTTCCGATGTATTGTAATAACTCTGTATTTTGTCGCATTTGGATTTGTGTTGAAATTCTGCGACTATGTTTTAAATGAAAGTTATGGTAATTTTGTATCATAATTGTTCTTTATGAATTGTGTTTCAATGGTAAAGCCTGGGGTGGCTTCGGTGTGGAAACCGAGGTCACTGGCGGTAATAAATTTCCAAATGGGTTAAAATTTGGGGGTGTTACAGATTTGGTATCAGAGCTAAAGTTTGTTTTTAAAACAGGTTGGGTATTTTGAAAGGTTTTATCCTTCTAAAACTATTTCCCGTTTTGAACTGGAAAATGTCTTCCAAACGAATTTGAAATAAATACCGTTCATAGTCGTGCCTTCTTTAGTCTGATATGAGAGGTATGGGAGTTTCCTCTATATCTAGAAAGACTGACCTATTCTTGTTGTTGTAAGACATAGGTGTTTGTCTATTCTTTTGAAAGGACTCGGAAGATGCCGAGATGATTCTATCATCTCTAATAATGTTAGATTTCCCTGTTTCTCAGAGATATTTCGAGGTTGGAAGACCTAGTAGTTCCCTCGAAGGTATCAAGTATGTACTTCCTGAGTTGGTAGTACTTAATATCCTAGTACTGTAATCTCCGAGTAATTTGGTGTGAACGCTCGGGAGATTTGTGTAAATGAATATTGTGCTCTATGTTCATAATTCATCTATAGAATTACCAAGTTGATCTATTCTAAGTGACTTTATGGGATAATTAAGGAATCACTCTTAGGAGTTTTGATGTCTAAAGTGTGATGTCATAGTCGTTGACATTCATTGTTGAGAAAACGAATACGAAGGATGAATGCTCGATGCAGTCGGGATTTGCCTCCGTATGAGAATTTGTGGGTTGAACCTAAGGTAGAGTTCGTTGAGCCGTTAAGGTAGGCCAACAAAATATTGCAATAACGACGTTTAAATGGAAGTGATTTCCAAGGGAACTCTAAGGAAAATCCCGAGGAAGATCCTAAGGAAGATCCTCAAGGAGAGGAAAATCCTGGGGGAGATCCAGAGGAAGATCCTCAGAAGAATGAAGATTCGAGGAAGATCCTCTAGAGGAGGAAGATCCTGCGGAAGATCCTTAGAAGGAGGAAGATCCAGAGGAAAACCCTGAGGAAGATCCTCGAGAGGGGGAAGATCCGAGGGAAGATCCGGAGGGAACTTCCGATGAGAACCCGGAGGAAGACCTCGTAAGGCAAGGCTAGAAGAGTCTGATGCCTAAAGTGTTCATTTATGAGTATCTTTTAGGAAATAAGGATATTGGGAGAAGTTATGGAAAGATTTGTTTCTTCTTGAGACATCATATTCCTAGTGTTTGGAGGTATAGGTTATGTGAAGTTAATATTCTAAGAGATTAAGAGTTATATCTGTAACACCCCGTAATTTTTAAGGGTATTTTGAATTGTTTTAAATTTTTCTTATGCCCGTTTTGCTAGACGGATTTAATTCAGTGAGTCTCGGACCTTCTGAAGAGGGGTCTAAGCTCTGTAGAATTTTCCGAGCATTATATAATACAGTTGAGGTATTTTTGGGGTTAATATATCGTTAAAGTACGAATATATTTAACCCGGAGTTAAGAAATTTAATCCAAACTAAGTTTGGATAAGAATAAATGAAGTCGGCCAGAAACCGCAATCAACCGCGATTGACCGCGATGAACCGCGACCTGACGCGATCGGCCGCGATCGCGGTAATGCCTTTTGCTGAGCAGTGTCGTCTTCCTCGCATGGCGGTTACTGTAGCTCTGTTTTTGGGATATTTTTAGGCAGGCCAAGTGGGCAGCCAACTGGCCCTTCGCCTTTGTCCCCTTGTTCCCTTGGAGGTGGTCGGATTGGGCTATAAAAGGAGGTAAAGACCGAAGCTTAAGCTCTCTTCTTCTTCCTTCTTCTTCCTCCTCTGTTTTCCTCTGTTTTCTCCATTAAAACCGAGCTTGTGAGCTTCGTGTGTGGGAGATTTCGAGTGTCTCTTGAGTTGAGAAGGTGCTCTTGAGTGTTGTGTGAAGCTTTGTGGTGTTGGGATATCGAACCATAGACAAATCGAAGGCAAACAAATCGGTTTGGGTAAGAAATTCTCCATGGGAGCTGTCGAGCTTCGCCACTGTCAGGCCACACGAAAACCGCGACTGGCCGCGACTTACCGCGATCGCGGTATTTGCGTCCGAAGTTGTGTGTCTTGTGGTTTGGCTTTGGGCTTGGCTCGTTTCCTTTGATTTCTTTTTGTATTCTTTTAGATTCATATATAAGTGTATTGAATCTAACTTAGGGTCTTGTTATGGGCCATTTCTTAGGGATTTAATATCCAAGATCTGCTCCAGTTTCAGACCCAGGAACTAGACGTTGCTCTGCTTGGTTCGAGCTTGTCGGATTTAAGGCAAGTGGTTTTTAATTAATTTGAGATAATTAAAATCTGATATTATACTAGGTTGTATATTTTGCTAGAACCGAAGCTAGTCTATTCTAGATTTGTGCAGGTGAAGGCCGTAAGGGTCCTTGATATGATTTATTGTGTGTGGCTTAGATTATTAAATCTAGGATGATAGTTGTTCAGGTTGAGCCGTGATGGTTCTCTGTGTGATGTGTTTGCGTGTTTAACTGTTAGTTAGCACGAGTATTCGTAGGAGCGCCTGGATCCGGTGTGTTCCATGGTCGTTTCTTTATAACTGTTAAGGGTAATAAAAAAACCCAATGCGATAGTAGAAAGTTTGGACTCTGTGAGGTTCATTCTTTATAAGGGCAATCAAGACCCAATGAGATAGTGAAAGTTTGGACTCTGTGAGGTTCATTCTTTATAAGGGCAATCAAGACCCAATGCGATAGTGAAAGTTTGGACTCTGTGAGGTTCATTCTTTATAAGGGCAATTAAGACCCAATGCGATAGTTAGAGAATTGGATCCTGTAAGGTCCAGTTAAAAGTTTATAACGTGATATGTGTGTGTGTGGTCATTTAATACAGATAAGTGCTTGTCGCACCTAATTAATGAACGTTGGCAAGTGGTTTTTAATTAATTTGAGATAATTAAAATCTGATATTATACTAGGTTGTATATTTTTGCTAGAACCGACGCTAGTCTATTCTAGATTTGTGCAGGTGAAGGCCGTAAGGGTCCTTGATATGATTTATTGTGTGTGGCTTAGATTATTAAATCTAGGATGATAGTTGTTCAGGTTGAGCCGTGATGGTTCTCTGTGTGATGTGTTTGCGTGTTTAACTGTTAGTTAGCACGAGTATTCGTAGGAGCGCCTGGATCCGGTGTGTTCCATGGGCGTTTCTTTATAACTGTTAAGGGTAATAAAAAAACCCAATGCGATAGTAGAAAGTTTGGACTCTGTGAGGTTCATTCTTTATAAGGGCAATCAAGACCCAATGCGATAGTGAAAGTTTGGACTCTGTGAGGTTCATTCTTTATAAGGGCAATCAAGACCCAATGCGATAGTGAAAGTTTGGACTCTGTGAGGTTCATTCTTTATAAGGGCAATTAAGACCCAATGCGATAGTTAGAGAATTGGATCCTGTAAGGTCCAGTTAAAAGTTTATAACGTGATATGTGTGTGTGTGGTCATTTAATACAGATAAGTGCTTGTCGCACCTAATTAATGAACGTTGGCAAGTGGTTTTTAATTAATTTGAGATAATTAAAATCTGATATTATACTAGGTTGTATATTTTGCTAGAACCGACGCTAGTCTATTCTAGATTTGTGCAGGTGAAGGCCGTAAGGGTCCTTGATATGATTTATTGTGTGTGGCTTAGATTATTAAATCTAGGATGATAGTTGTTCAGGTTGAGCCGTGATGGTTCTCTGTGTGATGTGTTTGCGTGTTTAACTGTTAGTTAGCACGAGTATTCGTAGGAGCGCCTGGATCCGGTGTGTTCCATGGGCGTTTCTTTATAACTGTTAAGGGTAATAAAAAAACCCAATGCGATAGTAGAAAGTTTGGACTCTGTGAGGTTCATTCTTTATAAGGGCAATCAAGACCCAATGCGATAGTGAAAGTTTGGACTCTGCGAGGTTCATTCTTTATAAGGGCAATTAAGACCCAATGCGATAGTGAAAGTTTGGACTCTGTGAGGTTCATTCTTTATAAGGGCAATCAAGACCCAATGCGATAGTGAAAGTTTGGACTCTGTGAGGTTCATTCTTTATAAGGGCAATTAAGACCCAATGCGATAGTTAGAGAATTGGATCCTGTAAGGTCCAGTTAAAAGTTTATAACGTGATATGTGTGTGTGTGGTCATTTAATACAGATAAGTGCTTGTCGCACCTAATTAATGAACGTTGGCAAGTGGTTTTTAATTAAATTTAGATAATTGAAATATGATATTATATTAGGTTGTATTTCTGCTAGAATCAACGCTAATATAAAAGATATACTGTAATCATGTGACTTGAGATTGTGATGTGATTTGGGATATGTTGAACTGCTTTGATGTGATTTGTGATATGTGGAACTGTTTGTGATGTGTTTGTGTGAATTGTATGCCATGAGCCTTTGCTTAGTCTATTTATTAGACTAACGCTTGTATTTTATTTATTGGTAACGTCATGGGGGTGTCGTCCGTCCGTTTCGGCACATGCAGATATGTTGCTGTTCAGAGAAGGCTAGAGCGACTATGAATATGAACGATGTTTTGTTTCGACAAGTTGTCTTGTCGCTTTGTGTTTAAAACGATTTTCGCTGTGCTATTTTGTATTTTGGTTATAAGTCTTCCGTTGTAAATTCTGATTTTTGTATTGATGATGTATTTGGGTCGTTTTAGGAATCGTGTAATTCCGCGACCATGTGGTTTAATAAAAGTTATGATTTTAGTATCGTAACTGTGTTTTAAGTCAGTTATGACGTCGGAAAAGCCTGGGGTGACTTCGGGGTTTTCGCCTGGGGTCATCGGCAGTAGCGCTTCCAAATGGGGTTAAATTTGGGGGTGTTACAATATCTCACTTGTGTACTTGAGATTTTTTGTTCCACTAGAAGTATATAGAGGTGGACTAGTGCAAAGTCCGGAATGTCTAGTTGTGGAATCATGATGTAGGCTTTAGTGTGGATAAAGTGTTGTGAAGGAATAAGTTGATTAAAGGAATAGTTCTATAAGAACTCGTTTCCTCTATTGCAATCTTGAGTAAGATTGTGGAATCAGAATTATGATGATTGGATTTATAAGTAAGTATGGCCAATGTAGGACCAATGGTTAAAGCTTTTGGGAAAAGCCAAGTGTACGAAATCATAGGTATTCTTTGGGGAGATCTGTTTGAGATTCGTTGGAGGTAAAATAAGGAAATGATGTGATTAAGTCCTGCATGGATAGTAGATTGTGTGAAGAATATAAAGGATTTTAAGTTAGAAATAAGTCATTTAAGACAGTACGAGTCGTTAGACTCGATAAGTGGAATTTCCAAAAGATGAAGAGCTAGGACTCTTAGGAATTGTGAAGGATTGACATATTGTGAGTATGTCATCTATAAGGCTTATGGTATCACTCTCTTGGAGGAGATAGGAGTAATATCTTATGTGATACGTTTCGAGGAACGTAGGAATAAGATATTATGGTTGTTCTTGAATCTTAAAGGAGTTAAGTTAGAAATTGTTTAAAGAGATGTGTTAAATTATTCTTGTAAGGATTTTAAGTTAGAGATGGCGTAAGGTCAGTCTTACTTTGAGATAAATAATGGAATTGTGGGAGATATCTTTAAGGAATTAAGGAAGTTATGATTTGAGGTTACTAAGATTTAATATCTGAATGATAAGAAGTTAATGTGTAAACCATGGAGTTGTTTATAAGAAGGTTAGAGGAGAAATGTGTGTTCTCCTATTAAAGGTACAGTAATATCGTAATGATGGTTGTGGAAGATCATTATGCTAAGGTAGACCTGATCATGTGGAGTTAATCAGAATTATTACATGGTATGTCGTATGGAGATAAGGTTGTATAATGATGTTATGATTAAGGATATTAAGTTCAGGTAGTAAGATTGGTAGAGAGATCATTTCCTCGTTAATAATGCAAGTTTCGGGATCGAAACTTTTCTTAAGGGGGTAGTAATGTAATACCCCATAATTTTTAGTAAGGATATTTGGGTAATTTTCCCAACCTTCGTTCAAATTAATTATTTTGCTTTCAGTGGAGTTCGGATTTTCTGTAACATCCATGATCTCTGAAATAATTTCTTGAGTGGTATAAAATACATTCAATGTATTTTCGGGACTTAGAATATTTGTTTGGAGACAAACATATAATTTCCGGGGTTTAAAACCCATACCAAATTTTCCCCAAAAGTTGCACGCCACCCTCTTCTCCCCATGCCTGCCGCGTGTCTTCTTTGCTGTCGATGGCTTGCTCCTCCACCGATTTCTGTCAGGACACCTGTCGAAGTTATGGGCCGGGCACGACACCTCCTTGGCTGCTATAAAACAGAATCGATCGAAGGAGATAAGGAACCCCTACTTCGTCGTCCCCAACTCCCCTGTCCGGCATCTCCATCCCCGGCGTCGTGAAGCTCATCCCAGCGAGCCCCGTGGTGCCTTTCGGTTGCCACTGCTGCGTGAGGTCGCCACCGCTGAAGTACCGCGTCGTTGATGGCTGCTGATTCTCCCGGCGATGAGCGTCCTTCCCGGCGAAGACGGAGCCGAGCTGCTGCCCGTAGTCGCCGCTACTGTGATGTGGCTCTTACGTGGTGGTGCCGCTCCCTCCCGCCGGCGACCCTGATCCGCCGCTGCTGGTTGCTGCCGCTCCTTCCCGACGAGCTGCGTGTTGGAGTTGCTTCCATTGTTGAAGCTCTTATTATACGTACAGGGGAGAGAGGTTGAAGATGATAGTAGTGCCCCCCCCCCCCTTGCTTTGTTTCGGTATTGGGCCGAAATGCCCAATTCGTTTCCGGTCCAGATTTAACCTGAAATTATACGAGCGGTATAATTTCGATTCCCTTTAATCCGTATTTTTCTTTAGGAAAATTTAATAAATATTTTTATGATTTATAATCATAAAAATTTATTAAATTTAATTCCTTAAGTTCGTCCAGGCAAATTAATTGATAGTTAATTAATTTGTTAGTTAGAACGTGATTTGCTGGATCGCGTGTGGACTCGTAATCCGTTGGAGCTATCTGAAGCTTAGGCCATATCCTCGAAAAGGATATTTTCGGTAATCATCTCGTCCAGATTCATCGTCGAATCTATTCCAGGCAAGTGGCGATTCGCTCTTGCTCATCATTCCATACTTCAATTAATTATCAATTGTTTAGTTATTAATTAATTTAGGATGATTCTTGTTTATGTTGGGAACAGTTGTGTTAATTGATATGATTAAAATTTGATATTATAATAGGTTGTATTTCTGCTAGAATCAACGCTATTATAGATATATTATGTAGATGTGGGCCTTGATGGCTTTGGTGTGATTTATTGTTGTGTTGAACTGTTTAGTTAGCACGAGTATTCGTAGGGACGATGGGCTCTATGTGAGGTCCAGTCGTTTCTTGATAATTATTGATGAAAGGGCAGTGGAGACCCTGACACCAACGGATGTGGATCGGATGTGGATACGGACGATGGGCTCTATGTGAGGTCCAGTCGTTCTTGATCGTGTGGATATCTAAAAGCTTATAACGTGATGTGTGTTTTGGAATTAAATGAGATAAGTGCCATTGTTGCACATAATTAATATACCCCTGGGCGAGTAGTGCAGCTAGGCGCTAGTGCAGTTAGGAAAGCTCGTCTTAACTTTTAGTCGCTCGAATGCGATACTGTGATTCTGTGATTAATTATGTTCCCCAACATTTGTCATATTTCCGATAAGACTCAATTCATTGGAGTCTTCTTTTGGGTTGATTGATGTAAGACTCGGTCTTCCAGAATCTTCTCTTGATCATGTTGCTTGATATATTCCAGTAGGAGTATGGTGGTTGACTATCGTTATCGGTTATTATTCGAGAAACGATGAGTCTAACCTAATACGACTACTTCGAACCACTCTGCTTTGTACCCTTGCATAGTCTTTCATTAGACTAACCAACCGTAATTGTTCTCTGCATGGTTGGCTGGTGTCATCCATTCGATTCGGCACATTAGATGAGTCGATGACCCATGAAGGCTAGATCGACTATGAACATGAACGGTATTTGAAAATGTTTTAATCAGGCTACGATCTTTGGGCGTTGACTACTGAAGTCAATACTCTTGTAAATTATTTTAAGTCTTCCGCTGTATTGTAATAACTCTGTATTTTATCGCATTTGGAATTGTGTTGAAATTCCGCGACTATGTTTTAAATGAAAGTTATGGTAATTTTGTATCATAATTGTTCTTTATGAATTGTGTTTCAATGGTAAAGCTTGGGATGGCTTCGGTGTGGAAACTGAGGTCACTGGCGGTAATACCTTTCCAAATGGGTTAAAATTTGGGGGTGTTACATTCAGAGTCTTCTCTCGAACATTATTCTTTGGATAATTTCAGTAGAAGTATTGAGGTTTACTATCGTCATCGGCTTTCATTCGAGAAGCGATGGGTCTAACCTAATATGACTACTTAGAAACTTTCTGTTTAACCCTTGCATAGTCTTTCATTAGACTAACCAACCGGTTATATTCCCTTGCATGGTTGGCTGGTGTCATCCGTCTCATACGGCACATCAGGTAAACTGCAGTTCCATGAAGGCTAGAAACGACGGTGAAGGCAGATGGAATTTTTGAAGTGTTTTACCAAGGTTGAGATCCTAGGCGTGTGATCGCTAGATCAAGACTTTTGTGTCATTTATTTTAAAAAGACTTCCGCTGTATTAAGACTTCCGCTGTAATATATTTTGGTTGTATTTGGATTATGGATGTAATTCCGAAACTTTGATTTAATCCAATACTATGACATTTCGTATTATAAATGTTGTTTTATTATTTGTATAAACTGGTTAAGCCTTGGGTGGCTTCAGATGTGAAATTTGAGGTCACTGGCGGTGATACCTTTCAAGGATATATTTGGGGGTGTTACATTTTCTTCCTACATAGGATAAAATTACTATAATATCAAGCACCAACCACGTCATAATGATAATATTCAACTCGGTCCTTAACACCGCACTGATATTGAGAAAAAATCTCTTGTCCTTGTACATGGAACAAAGATGCTCAAAACTTCTAAGCCGTAATGTACGCGACAATATCTATAAGACAAAAACGAGAGAGAAGTAGATCGTGTAATAACAATACCAATCAAGTCTAAATGACCTCGAAACAACCCTTTATTTACAGTATAACATACACTTGATATGTGAGGACAATTAGCTAACAATAATGTATATATGTAGATCATCATAACTACACGTAAACAAGCCCAAAGTACTTATTTTGTCTTTTCCAAACAGTTATATTACTAAGAATGCGACATCAACCGCGCCACAACAACCATATATTTTTTACCGCGACGTCTCCATCACCCTCGTCTACAGAAAACGAGGTCCAATTGATTTCAAAGCATTCTGCCTTTGTACTCCATTACATGTCCCTTTTCTAGTCGGATACTCACGTATGATGTTGGCGTTGCCATCACTCTAACCATCCCTTAGCCATTTACCAATAGGACCTTTAATAACAAAGGGGAAGGAATGGAAGGGATGGAAGGGATGGAAGGGAGAATCTCATCTCATACTCAAAATACAATTAAAAAACATAGAAATAACATAGTACAATATATCAAACACTCGGATCACTTCGTTGAGACCATAAAGATGTACATTACATCACTGTTGAACCATGCATACACTAAGGTAACACAGGATAGTTCACAGCTCGTATAAAAGCATCAGTACAAACATATAATATTTTTCTGAATTAGGTTGCCACAATGGTTCACAAAAAAAAAGCAAAACCATGAAACCTGCTAGCCAAAATCACACTACATATATCAGTCGACCAACATACAAAAAGGAGTCGACGATGACGTACAACACTTCCCATCGTTATAAACACAACCCGTATATTACTGCAATCAAATCAAAACCCAGTCTACTCACGATCGACATACTTGAAGCTCCATTTAACGATGTCGTGATAGAGCAACAACGAAGGAACAAGATATAACACAAGTAGAAAAGTCTTCACTCGTAGATATGTCCGCAATTCTGAAAGAAATGTACTACACTCATATGCCAATCCTCGAAAAGAGAAGAAAAGAAATTGTCAAGTCACTCAAACACACACATTCTCCACTCATGAACAAATAATTATATTTTGTTACATATTCACTGTAACGACATACCTCTGACGTCTTAACATGAAAATTATAAGCTTTAATATCAATAATATGCTCAACAACCCATGATTGAGCAGTTAACAAAATACAATCACTACCATCCTAAGCACAAAACTCAAAATATAGCCTGCATTGCCAAACACAAGAAAATAAATGTTAGAGTTCCCATACCAGGTACAATGCCAGAAAACATGTCAAATCAATTAAAAACAACACAAGAATAAACAAACAAATCCAAATATACTCACTTTGTAACAGAAATAGAGGGCTTTTTACATGATACACAAACATACTTATAACCCATTACACCGTCGTAGCCTTTGCCACAATAACTACATCCAAGGGCGGCATTGTGATCCTTGAAGTCTTCAATAAAAGCATCAAATATAACTATACCATGCACATCAACCTCGTTTGCCTATCAACACAGTTAAAATCAAATACCATATAAATCTTGGACGAGTAAGGAAAATAAAAAGGGGACAAATAATATACCTCCACATTATTAACTTTGGCAATTCTACGACTCTCTATAGGAGAGTTGGCCTATTCAAGTTCACCAAGTGCGTCCTGCCAAGACACAACGATCTCAACATTGATGGCCAACCTACGAACAACAAAAATACATTGTAAATCCAAAAACACAGGGCAATATGATAGAAAAGTAAAAAAAATTGAAAAAATGGATAAACGCACACGAGCACTCACCATGTATCAGAGACTCAACACGACTACCCTCCGGTGAAAAACATATACGACAATCATATCCACCTACCAATAATACTCCCTTTAGGCACGATAATTCATACACAAGATCCCCCCAAAAAGAAGAAGAAGAATACACACGAATTATTAATTTGCATGCAAAGAGCCTTGTAAACTATACGAAACATTATCAACCAAATAATAAAATAAAAACAAAAAATATCTCGAAAGATATTCTTCCGTAAGCTATAAAAGGCGACGCCACTCTTGTCAGCATAAAGCTCCTTAAACTTCTTCACCTCATGGGATACATCGCCCCATAAATAGATAGAGATAACATCATAACAACGAAACACATATATAACAAAGAACTACTCAATCAAATATTACATAAATATACAATCATAGAAAGAAAGAGAAAAAAAACACCAACGAACCGATAAACAAGCACATGTCATCGATTACATTTAACATGGACATATCAACGATCTTTCCAGTCTTAGTCTGCGTACTTTCAACGTCGTCAACCTTGACACCAACAACAACAACAAGATCTACAAAATACATTTCACGTAGCACATTTGACTTGATTATAGTGTAACAAAAAATACCATTTCAGAATTCTTATCTAGACAATATAAGAAGTAGGAACAATACCGAAAGAGTCATCCTTTGAACTAATAGCAGATTCATCTTTCATACTCATATAATTACGCATAAAACTGGCCACGGGACAATCACCATTTACATGTATAATTGAAGATGAGTCAATGACATACATAAATCGATCATGAGGATAAGAATAATCACCACTCACTTCTCTGATTGTAACATTGGAGACATCCAAAAATTTGTCCTCTTGTAGTATTGCCCCATAAATAGTTATGTTGTCTCCGAACAATGTTAGTTTCACCTTCTCCCCCTACACACAATACACAAACTCCCAATATCAAAATTACATCTACATGTCAGCCAACAACAAAATACGTACACAAATGCAATCAAACAATTACATGCAAAACCAAACATTTCGTCTCTCAGAACAATACACTAAAACTTGGATTTGTAGACATTATGCATCGGGTCAAACTTCTTAGCCACCATTACATGCACCACATGACTCTTAGAATTCGATGGTAAATTACAAAAGCTAACCTTTGTAGTGGCCGTCATGTACAATGTAACATATAACACAAAAAATATAAAGGGTCAACACAATCCAGGAAATAAGGGATAACCATATCGACCAATAACGCGTAGTCCAAAATGCCAGTCCATATAACAAACACTAAACATAAAAAAAAAACTCTAGATTCAATCACACACGTCCACACCCTCAAAACAGTACAACAACGGACACAATGCCAAGGACGCAGATGACAATGTCACACAGTTGCTATCATATGAAGTACACACGCAACAACCACAAGTAAACACATACTCAAAAGAGCACAAAAATCACATCAGGCAATAAATAGTAGTGTACCTCAGAAAACAGAAAAATACGATAAATAGACCAGAAAGCCACATAAAGTAGTGGATGCATACAAAACAACAAAATACAAAAAACATACCAGAGAACCGCGGAGAGTAGTGGATGCATAAATTCCTATATATAGGCTATACAAAAAGGATGAACCCGCCTGCTAACAAAACAATCCACCCAGAAAGAAGAAAATTCGATGCCCAAAACAAAGATGCAACAAAACAGAAAAAATATTAGAAAAAAACATGTGCATACCATAAGCCGAAACAGCGTGACACATTTCACGTGATAATATCGCAGTCCCATTTCAGTAATTATAAAACCATTTGCATAATGACACGTGGTATACTCCAAAGACACAAACTCAATTATGGTAAACGCCGACCACAACCAAAAGAAACAATTAGAAGGCAATTTTCTAATCAATTGCATCATATATATAGGGGGCGCTCGGGTGAGAATCGGCGCCCCCACGAGAACCGTGAGAACCACCATTCTCGCGACATGTGGCAGTGATGACACATCACTGCCACATGTTAGTGATGACATCATCTTTTTTGTTAGAATGTGCGTTTGTATGTAACAAGATGTGCATTTGTATATAACTATATGTGCATTTGTATATCAAATGCACATCTTGTTTTTTTAAGGATGTGCATTTGTATATCAAATGCACATCTAGTTTTTTTTCTAGGATGTGCATTTGTATATAACTAGATGTGCATTTGTATATCAAATGCATATTTGGTTTTTTTGTAGTATGTGCATTTGTTATAACTAAATGCATAAATGCACATCAAAATGCACAAATGCACATCAAGTTATATTCAAATGCACATTCATGTTATAATCAAATGCACATTTATGTTATAACCAAATGCACATAATGATGTTTGCCAAATGCACAAATTGATTGAAAAAAATAGCCCAAAAAGAAAAATGATAAAAAAAATTGTTTGAAAAAAAATTACAAAAAAAACGTTTTTTTGCCTGGAAACCCTGAGGTATTGCATAATTCGCGTTGTACACCAAAGTTTGTAGTAGTTCGCGAGATAACCCTGAGGTTTGCATTGTTTTTCATAAAATATCCAAACTGTTAAACCCGGATGGTTTTCGTTTATTTTATTTTTCTCAAAAAGCAAAATAATAAATTCAAACCCCAAGCCTTGGCAGATCATTTTGTTGAGCGTCGTCAATCATCTCATTCTTCATCTTGTTGAGCGTCGTTGTGATCTCCACCTTGGCAACACGCATTACGGTCGTCTGCTCCTCCATCTACTCCACCTCTGACGACGAGTCCTTGACGGACGCGACCTTCTCCTTGATCTTGGCCTCCCTCGTGTCCATGTAGTTCCCGAGCGGCGAGTAGTAGAGGTTTTCGAGCATGAACATGAGAAAGAGGAACTTTCCAGCCATGTTCAGGAATGTGAGATTGAAGTCGAAGAGTTGCACCTTCTCGATCTCCTCTGTGAGTGATTGGAGTGAAAGGAGGTAGAAGAGCGAGAGGGAGGTGGCAACCGCGGTGGCTAGGGATTTGAGCGGATGCAGGACGGAGAGGGAGAGATTGGGGCTTCAATTGGAGGCGGGGAGATGGGGATTTGGGAATGTAGGCATGGATTTGGGAAGAGAGTTTGGGGATGAGGACAAGGAATTTGGTAGAGGAAGAGGCCATGAGCAAGTTTGCCTTGGCTGATGTTGCTGCAAATGCAATCCCAATCCGGCGAATTTGGTCAGATATGAAACTATTGCATTTTTCTTTTTTAAAATAAAATAAACGGAAATAATTCAGGTTTAACAGTTTGGGTGTTTCGCGAAAAAAAATGCAAACCTCAAGGTTACCTTGCAAAATATGTCAAACTTTGGTGTACCACGCGAATTAAGCGATACCTCAAGGTTACCATGCGAAAAAACCGTAAAAAATGTGACGTGGCAGCAAATGCACATTCATGTTATAACCAAATGCACATTCACGTTATAACCAAATGCACATTCACGTTATAACCAAATGCACAAATGTACATCAAAATGCACAAATGCACATCACTTTTTTTCGAACACTTCTTTTTCTTTCTTTTCAAACTTTTTTTCCTCCAAATGCACTTGATGTTATAAGCATATGCACATGTAGTTTAATATAAATGCACATCGTGTTGTGACCAAATACACATTCACGTTATAACCAAATGCACATCAAATTATATCCAAATGCACTTTTATGTTATAACCAAATGCACATTCACGTTATACCCAAATGCACATTCCCAATATAAAGAAATTCACATAATGTTGTTCGCCAAATGCACATTCACGTTATAATCAAATGCACATAATGGTGTTCGCCAAATGCACCAATTGATTGACAAAAAATAGCCCTAAAAAATAAGAAAAATAAAGTTTGAAAAAAAAAATGTGACATGGTTTCAAATGCACATTCATGTTATACACAAATGTACATTCACGTTATAAACAAATGCACATCAAAATACACAAATGCACATATAAAATGCACAAATGCACATCAAAAAATGACCCGAAAAAATTTAAAAAGAAAAACCTTGTTCGAAAAAAATAAATAAATAAAAAATTACAAAAAAAAAAGTGGTGATGTGGCATCGTTACATGGCATCACATGCTGCCACGTGGGAGGACTCGAACAAAATAAATGAACAAAGGGGAGTCAGAGGACTCGAACACGGGTCAATACAACCTAATATATATAATCCATTTTTCCACACCATTATATCACACAAGTTCCCAAACACAATTTATCAAAACTTATCCCAACTTAATTAGACCAATTAATTGTCAATTAAGGAAAATATGGAATAAAATGCAAGAGTGAACCGCCACTTGTCTCGAGTTGCGGCCTAGGTTGAACGGCGTAACGGAAAAAGTTGCTCTTGACCAACGGACTGGATTCCTGATTTGTTTCCATTTCCAATAGTGATTCCGAGATGTACCTAATTCACACAAAAATAAATTATAATTAGATAATTTATTCAATAACGGTAATTGAACGTTACTCGCATCGGTTTCTAATTGTATTGATTTAAGTCTAAATAAATCAATTGTCGAGGTTACACAATATAACATTTATTTATACGATACTAAAAAACCCTTATATGTATATTCTAAATAATCTTACTAAAAATAAATTAATTATTTAATTGATTTACAACACCAATTAATTAGTTGACCAAATATATAATCTAATTGTAATGTTAAAAATTAACATTTTACAACATAAGATAATACCATAAAAATTAAGTTTAATTTAATTTTAATATCAATAAATTAAATTAACCCAAATTATTAGTAAGTGATCTTAATTAGTCATATAATTAAGATTAAACTAAAAACAATACAAAAGCTCAAATCGGAAATTACCGAAAACAGAGGACGAATACCCACCGAGACAGATCAGTTCGATTCGGGCTCGATCGGAAACCAATCGGCTCGTGGTTGGCGGCATTGGGTTCGTGACTTCGAGGCGAAGATTTGGACACCGGAATCGTAAGTGGAGATGCTCTTAGGTGGGAGAATTTTATACAAGAACAACCGAAAAGTTTCTGAAATTCTAGAAACCCTAACGCTTGGAATTGGATTGGAATTAGTCGAGAATTGGGGTCGTATTTATAGTATAAATGTAGCCCATAATAAGGCCTTCAATATCGCGCAAAATTCGACTTCAATTAATTCGGGATAATTCCGAATTTCGCAAAGTATCCAAAACGCGTCAAATCGACGTGGCTTGCTTTAAATGAAGAAATTTGATCGGTTGGGGGTGATATGGTTCCCGATTTTTGGGGGATTTTGGACAAAATACAAATACCTACAAATCCAACTAATTAATTCGAAGGAGCTCCTGGGCCGGCCTCCTACACATACGGTTGGCTGGAGGTTAAAGAAGACCCATTATTCTCGATTGTGGCCCCACAATTTAAGTTTAATTACAAATGTTTGCCCAACTTTTCAAATTGTGGCAAAAATACCTATATTTTAGATTTTGAAAATTACAAATACTTCCCAAACTTATTTATAATATTATACTAAGTTTATTTATATATTTTTACCCAAAATTAAGATGAAAGAAAAATTAAATTAAGTTACTAGGCTTAGGTTACATTTTCTCATAAACTTAACCATAATTAAATCCAAATTAACATATTGTTGATCTTAATTTATATAATTTAAGTTAAGTTGGTTAGTTTATTTAAATTAAAATAAATTTAAATAAACCATGAAGTAAAGATTTAACAAATTTAAATAAACCATGAAGTAAAGATTTAACATACTTATGGTAAGAATATGATTAATCTATTCTCATTTGGAATAATGTAATAAATATCATACTCTTTATTATAATTACAGTTACATTCATTCCCATTTGGAATATTCCCATAAGGGTTATTACAAATTTCCCCAAAAAAAAAGCATATAATAGGGGAAAGATTCGGTACGACTGAATTTTTTCTCTTTTAATGAAAGTCTAATATGGGCCCTTTTTTCTCTCAGATCTAACGGCCTAAAATGATTATATTTCTCTCCTAAATAATTGTTCTCATTTGATGTATTCCCTAGTTAAGATATATATCTATATATATATATATTAAAGCAAAGGAATTTAGAGCCACTATATTGATTTTGGCCCCACAAATCCTAGGTGTCAATTTATGGTTAATCCATTTTTTTCATTAATATTATATTTCAATTTAAATCACAAAATCTAATCACAACTAATTTTAAATATTTACAAATTTAAATCACAATATCTAATCACAACTAACTTCAAATATATAAAAACTATATACAACTTTTTTTATAAAATTTGATTTCTACAAATTACACACACAATAAGCTTATAATATATGTCAAAATATTATATGATAGATTTCTTATTAAACTTATATATAAAATAGCTTATAATATATGTCAAAATAATATATGATAGATTTATTCCTAAACTTATATATAAAATACATCTTATATTCATTTATGTTATTAGTAATATTACTTTCATGCGTTTGCATATATAATTTGACCTATATAAATTTATGGGCCAAAATCATACAATCTATATAATTTTCAACTCATAGTACATGTGCTTTTATAATCAAGCCCACTATAGTATATTACTACACAAGTACACGTACAAATTTATGGCCCATTTAGAGTAAAATGACCCGAATAAATTTTATGACCATATATATATATATATTAAAGCTATTGAATTTCGAGTCACCAGAATGTTTTTTGCCCCACAAATGCTACGTGTCGTTTTGTTATTAATGCACTTTTTTTTTCTTAACATTATATTTCAATATGAATCACAATATCTAATCACATCTAGCTTCAATATATAAAAACTATATACAACTTTGTTGAATGCTTATACATTTTTTTTATAAATTTTGATTTCTACAAATTGCAAAAAATAAGCTCATATATGTCAAACTAATATATGAAAGAATTCCTACTAAACTTATATCAAAAATACATCTTATATTCATTTATGTAATTAGTAATATTATTTTTATGACTTTGCATATATAATCTGACATATATAAATTTATGGGCCAAAATCATACAATATATGGAATTTTCAACTCACAATACATGTGCTTTTATAATTCAACCCACTATATTATATTATTACACATACATATTTTATTAACAATTTTGTGAAATTTCAAACTAATGTATCTTAACAAAATTAATTTATATAATCTTGAGATTTTCTTCTAAACCTTTCAATTTTAACAACTCATCTTAACAACAATTATATCAAAATAATATAATACAACTTTTTATAAAATTTGAAGCAAAAGAATTTAGAGCTATATCTAGAGCAATAATATAATACAACAATAATATGGGCCATAAATTTAGTGAAATTATACAGCAATATCTCAAGATTATATAAATTTTAACAACTCATCTTAACAACAATTATATCATATTACATTTTTAACGAATTTGGTATATTGTATGTTCCCATTTAACAATTTTTATTTGATTATAATTTTCTATAAAAAATACATGGTCTCCATTTTCCGATTTTACTAAATTTATACTATAAAAATATTTAAAATTTCATCAAATAACTCATTTTTTTCGTATGAACAGTACCTTTGAACTAATATAAACATTTTCTTTTATTTGGATATTAATTTTCACATTTATATTCTACGATAAAATTGTTATATAAATATTTTAACTTAATATAAGGGTCAAATATATTATCCATTGTGAATATATGCATGGAGTTTTAAATTGAGCTTGCCTTTTATTTTATCTTTTTTGAGTAATTAAATTGAAAAATATTTTTCTAATAATCATTGGAATAAATATATTCAAAAATTGAGTTCCACCTTATTTTTCAATAATATTTTTAATAAATACATTCAAATATTTATTCACTTCTTTTCCATATGCATATGAGATATCTAAAACATAATATTTTATGTCATAAAGTAGCTTGCTATGATAAATATTTGTTTCGTAACCTTACATATATTATTATTTTTCATGAATATTAAGAAATCATTGTTTTATATTGTGATTTTTACAAGTATCGTTGATGGTGTAACAACAATTTTGGATCCCCGTTGTTTAGCTATATGTATTTTCTTGAAAAACATAAATGTTATTTTAATATGAACTTTTTATTTTAAAATTTATATTGGCCTTATTCATCAATTATACATATATGATTTTAATTTTTATAATTTTAAAATCTTCACCTCACTTTATTTTCACTTGACTTTTATCCATGTTTAACCAAAAACTTGGTTTGAAGGTATAATATAGTAGTTAAGATGTGAAAATTTGATTATGAGTTGTTCAAATATCGAACTTAAAAAAACATAAAAAAATAAAGATTTTGTTATAATACTTAATATACAGCATAAAGAGGATCATGTTCACGATTTTGTCAATTTTATTTTTTCTTTAAAAAAATTTCTATTATAATCCAAACATGAGTTATACATATTATGAATATTTCTGGCTTTCTTATTCAAATGATATAATTACTAATCTAATAGTTTTTGTCAATGAACCACACATTAATCAGTTGTTTGAAATCTGTTTAAATTGTTTAATAGACCATCTATTATATATCCCACGTATAAATAATTTTGTAAATAAGGAATAATTTTATCGAAACTTTTAGATTAATAATCATTATAATATTTCTATATTAACTATTCTGTAAATGAGTCTACATAAATTCCTATATATCATAGCATATCATTCCAATGATCCAGCGAGAACTATATTTTTCCAAAAAATACTTTGATATAACATTAATTTAATTCAATCATAAATATTTTTTTGATTTTCTCAAATTACATTCACCCGTACAAGGTACGGGTTCTACACTAGTTATTTAGTAGAAGTAGCTCCATTAAACTTACTTATCTAAAATGATTTTAATAAAAGTTCCATGGAATAAAATTATTATTTAATTTATTTCTTAAGATAACTAACTATGATTTCCATTTAATATACAACATTGGCTTGGACATCTATGATAAAACTTTTCAGTTATTGCTGTCTTTTTTAGTATGACACTTTTTATGAACACTAATGTATATAAATTAACCATCGTTTAGTACCACATAACGTATTTAACTTTCTGAATTTCAATGTCATATTATTAAAAATATTTAATAAATTCAATCTCGTACTTGGGACGGACACTATGCTAGTTGTATATTAATACTATCATAATAAGAAGATATTCTCAATAATTATGATATCTTTTTTCATTACTATGTAGACAATAGCATTCTACGTTCCATACAACACTTTTATTCTTTTTAAAAAAATTGTTTTCCTTGTTCATTTTTGTTCTCATAATTTCGTTATTTGTCCTCAATTTAGGGTTTGTTTCCCATTCTATTTATAAAGATTTTTTCTTTGAAAAGTACTTTTTTCTCATCTTTACGTTTTTTCATGTCTCTCAAATTTTAAAATTCAAAAAGAACTTTTCAATAAAAAGTACCTTTTAACTAAAAAAGTCTTTATAAATACACCCGCCAAACGAAGTCTTAGTGTTTGTTTGATTGACAATTGAATTCTCATGAATTGAAATATCCTAGAAATATGATAGAAAACTTGTGTTTGGTTGAAAAAAATCTTGAAGAAAATCACAAAAAGTTAATTTTCTGGGATTTTAAATTCTTGCAAAACGCATGAAATAGACTTACCTATTTCCTCTTAGGTAAGTTCTACTTCCATCATTTTACATATAAAATCTCAATTTCTCTCATTTTAATTTACGCATTGTAAAATTCAACCAAATATATTTTCCCTGAAAATATAATTCACTTAATTTTAATTCCTGAAAAGTAACTTTTTAGGAATTGCAATTCTTATTTTCAACGAAACAAACACTAGTCCTATTTTCAAAACATGGTCATAGGCAAGACCATGAATTGTCACGTTTCAAAAAGTATTTTGCACTCCATTGACGTTTCTCATTACATATATACTTTAGATATGTTTTCATTCCATATGTAGTGTGATCATCATTTCTCCAATCAACGTCACTTTGGTCACATATCTTAATTCATCCTCGAACTGTTGTCATTCTCGAGGCCTGGGTACGTATTGGTTGTTATAGAGCTGTGGTGCTACAGTGGTGAACTTGTTGTGGTACAAACCCCTTCAATGTCATGATTGGCTGAAACTCGATTTCTATTTCATTTCCAGTATTGACAGAAATTGTACAAATTAAACAGACCCTAAAAGAGGTGGTGTAACTTGTTAGTCCGTACTATACTAGTGGGGGTAAAAGTGGAAACTTCGTAAAAAGTATAATGGAGTTGATAATAAAAGTTGTGCAGCAGAATCACATAACATGGACCTCACCTCACCAACGAAAAAAGGAATTCTCTCTCCACACGGAGCCTTGAAATCACCACACCACACCACTTGAATTGCAGAGAATCTCTGCACCCCATCCCCAAGTCAATCTCTTTCCCCACACACACACACACACACAAAGCAGTTCAAGCCGCGTAGCCATCGCCATCGATCTGAGCGACGACCTAATCTACTTTAATTAAGATGCCAGCCATGGAGATCGGTGACCGGATTTTGCAGTTCAAGTTCCACATCGCCGCCGCCTCCGCCGTGCTACTCGTCGTCTTCGCTGTCGTCGCCGTCGCTCCCAGATTCCTCGACGTCCTCTTCTACTTCTGGCCGCTGCTCGTCTCCACGGCGCTCTTCCTCGTCACCGTCGTCGTCTTCGGCCGGATTCCGCCGCCGCTTCCCGAGGAAGGATCCGGCGAGGCGATCTTGGATTACGTCGCCGGACAAGCTACCCAGCCGATTCCAGGTGACGGTTACAAGTTCGACTGATAAGGAGAAACAGATGCGACACACATGTAACTCCTCTCACTCTCACTCTGTGTCTCCGATCCATCTTTTGAGGGCTCATTTTAGCATGTGTCCTCCTTTTCTTTTTACTTTGCCTCTTTTTTCATAGCTGAATTTGTACGAACTTTTTTTAAGAATTAATTTTAAAATATGGAATTATCTGCAGCCAAGCTTTCATTTTTTTTGGCTTTATATCTTTGGCATATGCTTTTTTTAAAAGCATCTTAAATGCGTTTGACCAAATGGCATTTGTGTGTTGGTTCTACTCTTTCCAGTCAGTCTTTTCCTTTAAAAAGAAAAGTATTAATAAATGTAATAATTAAGTTAAAATATTACATATTTTTTATTAAGATTTATAATTTAATAATTATCTATCTCATTTTTAACTATTAAATGAAAATAATTTACATAAAAAGTATTAATATTTACAATTTTTAATAATATACTTCGTTCGTTCGAATTTATTTGTCCTTTTAATTTTTAAATTTTATTCACAAATAATTGTTTTTATAGGATTTCAAGGCAATTTATTATGTAGAAATAATAAATTTTGTATTTGAATTTAATTATATTTTTTTTCCTATCTATTGGTTCTAAAAGGTGGTGGTGATAAAATTTGGATTTTCAAAATACATTTAATAACTTGCTTAATATGAGTGAAAAATTCTATAAAAACAAATAAATGAAAAATTCTATAAAAACAAATAAATCTGAATAGAGATAGTATCCGTAATTTACCAATAAATCATTACCTAAACCTTTAATATAGAAAATATTTTTTAACAAAATTAGAAAACTAAAACGATACTTATCTCTTCACGAGAAGATTATATGCTTGGCCGAATTGAAGGAGATATACAGCTAAAATTATTTCATGGTCTTCTTGGTGAATTGCTGACTAATTTGTTTCTATAGGCGTCAAATACAAACTTCTTGAAAGAAATACTAATGAAAGTAACAACAAAAGTTTAATATCAGAATGCCTTCCTCATTAATGCAAGCGCTCAAACTAATTTACGTATCACAAGCTTAGTTTAGTGTCATGTATGGGGCATGAGTAAAATTTTATATTAATATTTTTTTAATTATTAAAATTATATAGATTTTACATTTTTCAAAAAGTGGATTTTTTAATCTAATTAGTTACCATATAAATAAAATTAAGATAAATATGATAATATTTCAAAATTTCTACTAAGAATCAATTAATAACAATTAATGTAATTTCGTACATACATAATATATTGAATCATTTCATATACCTAGAAATAAATGAATTAAAATAAATTTTGAATTAAATGTGACTAATTAAATGAAAAAAAATTTAAAAAAAATATTCGAAAAATACCTGATATATTTTATCTAATATGAAAAACGATATCAAATGTGAATAATCTATATGTTGAAAAGGAAATCAAAATCATATCTAAAATATTTTATATAATAATAATGAAATAAAAATATTTTAGTGATATGTCACGATGTGGAGTAGACATGTGAAAACAAACGATGTAGTGCAATGCAAAATGAAAAGTGCTCTTTGTTAGGTTTTACTTTAGTATTTGTATAGTAAATTATACTAGACATGTCAATGGGGCGGATTCGGGGTGAGGAGTAGTATCCCCATCACCATCCCCGTTTAGAAAAGCATTATTTGTCCCCATCCCCACGTGGAGAGCTAAAGTTATCCTCGTCCCCATCCCCACCAAATCCCCATCCCCGTTGGGGATTCCTCGTCTCCGTTAATTCTTCTCAATTAACATTTATTACGGGTCTTTCCGTGGAAATTCATACGATTTCTCCACTTATAGTCAATCAAGTTCCCCATACATGTCCCCATTTAACCCCCATGTAACTTTTCTTACTCGTTTTCCTTTAATGATTCTCCAATTGATATACATTGTCAAATAAAATACAACAATATAATACGTGAGTCGAATTCAATAAAAAACAAGTCCCTAAAATTTCATAGTACATGCATACTAATACTTATACGGAAAACCTATATGCACACGAAAAATTGTCTAAATGCACACTATTTTGTGCGGTTAAATTACCAGTACACTATTTTGTGCGTTTAAAATAGACGTATAAGGGGCAAAAGAGGGAAAAATCCCAGCCCAAGCTGTGCGTTAAAATTAAACGCACGTTTAATTTTAACGCACAGCTTAGGTGCAACTTTTTTTTTTGCGTTAACATTAACATTACAACTATATGATATAACCATAGTATATAACAATAAAATATAACTATAAGATATAATCATAGTATATAACTATAGGATATAACGATATGATATAACCAAATTGGATATAACTATAAGAAATAATCATATTATATAACTATATGATAACCATAGTATATAACTATAGATTATAATATAGGATATAACCATAGGATATAACCAGAGGATATAACTATTATAACTATAAAATTATAACCATAGTATATGACTATAAAATTATACTATGGTTATATCATATAGTTATATACTATGATTATATCTTATAGTTATATATAATTTGGTTACATCATATAGTTATATAATTATAAGATATATGATATAATCATAGTATATAACTATAGAATATAACCATATTGGATATAACTATAAGGATATAATCATAGTATATACTATGGTTATATCTTATAGTTATATCCAATTTGGTTATATCTTATGGTTATATTCTATAGTTATATACTATGATTATCATATATTATATTATATAATTATATATTATGGTTATATCCAATTTGGTTATATCTTATGGTTATATTCTATAGTTATATACTATGGTTATATCATATATTATATTTTATAGTTATATACTATGGTTATATCCAATTTGGTTATATCATATCGTTATATCCTATAGTTATATACTATGGTTATATCCAATAGTTATATACTATGGTTATATCCAATTTGGTTATATCATATAGTTATATACTATGATTATATCTTATAGTTATATCCAATTTGATTATATATATCCTTATAGTTATATCCAATTTGGTTATAACCATAGTATATAACTATGGAATATAACCAAATTGGATATAACTATAAGATATACTATGGTTATATCTTATAGTTATATTCAATTTGGTTATATCTTATGGTTATATTTTACAGTTATATACTATGGTTATATCATATATTATATTTTATAGTTATATACTATAGTTATATCATATATTATATTTTATAATTATATACTATGGTTATATCATATAGTTATATACTATGATTATATCTTATAGTTATATCCAATTTGGTTATATCATATATCGTTATATCCTATAGTTATATACTATGATTATATCTTATGGTTATATTCTATAGTTATATACTATGGTTATATCCTATAGGGAAATTCCGCATGGTAGCCACGAGGTATTGCAAATTTCGCGTGATACCCAAAGTTTTTAAAAAGTCTGCGTGGTAGCCTTGAGGTTTCACATATTTCGCTTGGTGCCCTCAAACATTATAAAAAATAAAAAATAAATACAAATTATCCATATTTTAAACCTAATTTTAAAAAATACCATATCCTTGTGGTATTTAAACAAACACCTAATCTTTATCTTTTATAAAACCAAAAAAATTATAATATTTTGAGGTAAATTTAAGAAACCTTCTCTTATTTATACATTTTATGACATCATAATTATTATTATTTAAAAGATCATCCAACATTATATATATATTTTTTAAAAATTTGTATTAAAAAAACTACTTTTATGATTTTTTTGTTCTCCCATAAAACATTATCGATTAACTTTTACAAAAATCCCAAGTTTCAATTACTTTTTGAAATGAAAAAGAATTTAATCAAAATACCATGTACTTTTGATTGTTGAAAAAAGGTATTATTGAAAAAGATATTGGAATAAGGGTGTATTTCTAATTTTTATACAAATAAATAAATTTTATTAATTCTTTAAAAATAAAAAACTTATGGTGTAATAAAAAAATATGTAAATAAGATAGCTTTTTAATATTTCCTTGCAAAAAAATATAAAATTTGGTGGTCTTATAAAAAATAAACATGAGTTTTTTTTTCAATGTGCCAAAAGTATTATGTTTTTATTAAATGATATTTAATATATAGATAACTTGTAATGATTTTTTGTTTTATAATACTTGAGGGTATTAGGCGAAATTTGTGAAAGATCGTGGTTATCACGCGGATTTTTTAAAAACTTTGGGTACCATGCGGAATTCGCAATACCTCGTGGCTACCACGTGGAATTTCTCTATCCTATATTATATTCTATTGTTATATACTATGGTTATATCCAATTTGGTTATATCATATCGTTATATCCTATAGTTATATACTATGTTTATATTCTATATTACATCCTATAGTTATATACTATGGTTATATTATATAGTTATATATAATATGATTATATCTTATAATTATATCCAATTTGGTTTTATCATATAGTTAATTATATAACTATAAGATATATGATATAACCATAGTATATAAGTATAGAATATAACCAAATTGGATATAACTATAAGATATAATCATAGTATATACTATGGTTATATCCAATTTGGTTATATCTTATGGTTATATTCTATAGTTATATACTATGGTTATATCTAGACCTGGCAAAACATGACCCGACCCGACAACCCGACTCGACCCGTCTAATATTTTTAGGGTTGAGACCCGATCCAAAAATCAATGGGTCAAGAAAGACCCGAACCCGATGATCCGAATAAATCTGGGTTTGATATGACCCGACCCGTTGGGTTAACCGACCCGACCCAATCATATGTATTACCTCATTTATAATGAATATTATACAACTTTTTACTAAATAGTGATATAATATTGATTCTGTTATTATTATTTTATTATTAAAAATATTATTTTATTATTAAAATTATTATTTTATTAGTAAAAACAATATTTTATTATTAAAATTATTATTTTATTATTAAAATAATGATTTTATTATAAAATTTATTGTAAAAAATCATTAAAAAAACTGACACTTTGGACCCGTTGGGTCAACCTGAACCGGCACTAAACCCGGCAGGACCCGACCCAATCAATCCGTAATTGTTAACGATCCGATTGATCAGAACCCGATTTAACCGGAACCCGATTAACCAAAATCTGAACCCGACCCGCCCAACCCGATTGCCAGGTCTAGTTATATCATATATTATATTTCATAGTTATATACTATGGTTATATCATATAGTTATATATTATGATTATATATTATAATTATATCCAATTTGATTATATCATATATCGTTATATCTTATAGTTATATACTATGATTATATCTTGTGGTTATATTCTATAGTTATATATTATAATTATATCCTATATTATATTTTATAGTTATATCATATTCTTATAGTTATATCCAATATGATTATATTCTATAGTTATATACTATGATTATATCTGATTAATCAAAGGGAGCTACCTTGTACTAAGATTGATTTGTAATCTTTTCAATTGATTGTTATTTAATTAAAGAAAGATTAATTATGGGTTTATTATAGAAATCTCTAATACATAAGTTTGTAGTCTTTTCAATTGATTTGTATTTAAATAAGGAAAGATTAATTATATGTTTACTATAGAAATCTTTAATATATATAAGTTAATTTATTTAAAAAGCATTAAAAATAGAAAAAATAACAAATGACGAAATTAACGTGAAAACGTCATGTGGAGAAATTAACGCGGAAGCGCCATGTGACGTAATTTTATTCTACTTAGATATATAGTATATTAAAATTTGGAGCCTTAAATCAGATCGTAGGACATATAAATATATCAATTTCTAACACGTTGCATTTATACAAATTTGTTTAATTGATTGTTCAATGACAAGATCGAACGAAGTGAATAATCATATCGTAAGTGATCCATTATTTCACAACTTAGAATATCCCAAGAATATTTCCCTCTACGTACTAGGCCATGCACACGTAATTGTTTAGAATGGTTTTTCTAAACTACGCACTCAGACATAAGTACAGACTTTTTATTTTAGCATCATTCCCTAAAAAAATACGTAAATTTTATTTAAAAAAAGATTTTTTAATCTAGGACATACGTTAAGAACCTTATGTCAAAAAATCTTAGTTAGATATTATCATTTTAGAAATTTTAATATTTTTTAACAAGATAAAAAAAATATTAAAATTTCTAAATGATAAGACTTAGCCTAGACGTTCTAAAATGAGGTTCTCAGCCGATAAGTGGGATCGTGTTTAGGATTATGTTTACTTCGAAGAAATCTTTTTCTTCTTTTTAAGGAGGGAGTAATTCTACAGTGTGGACTACAGTGTGGAGCAGCACATCCAACGGCAGGAAAATATGCGGTGGATTTGACTGGGATCTGATTAGGATGTCATCTAGAGGTCTCACAGTGTGCGGGTCGGGTCCTACACGCGAATATGGATGTCAAAGTCAACATCGGCATCATCATCAGCTACTCTCACCTTCACTTCACCCACAATTTTCCCGATCTGATGTATTTGGCTATGGCCCATCAAATACCCCTATCAATCATCTAAGTTTAAAACTTAAATTGAACATTCTGAGCAGCACACAAAATATACATATACATACTAAGTGAGGCATTTTTTGCCCGTTAGCACGATGTGTCAGTATGGATTGATGACAAAACAATTTGACAAGTGATAACTACTATAGTATGCAGTGAATTGACTCAGATTAGGCACACATTATCAGCTTAAGGTATGTTGAATTCTCTTGTGCCTGATTGATCAACATCGAGCTCTTCGAATTCCTCCATCACCATTGATATATCTTCCTGACTAATCTTGCCCATCTGTTTGAGCTTAAACAAGATGAATTCTGCCGGCCTAGCAAATCAGTGAGGAAGATATAAGTTGAAGATTATCTAACTTACTGTACGACTCCGTCGTTGTTTAGATCAGCCGCCTCTAGATCTTGATAGGTCACTCGTCGACCAATGACCCATTTCACCAACTCTCTTTGTCTGGTTTGTGTGTGGAGCTCAGCAATGTAGAGGAAGAATTGGCCTAAGCAAATGGTGCTAGGCTATGGAGATCAAAGCTTCTCCAAATTTATGAGCAGGGTTAATTCTGGACAAGGTAGTCAGCTCCCTTGCTGAGAACCAGGGCCATTCCTGCAAAGACGAACACGCAAGCGAGTAGCTTTGTGACTGCAGTGTCCGGGACGAGGTCTCCATACCCAACTGTGGTCGTGGTCACTACACAAAAGTACACTAATTTGTTGGCATTGCAACCTTACTTGTCATCAATCAGTATGATCTCTGTTACAAAAAGCAGATCAAGTCATCTTTTATGAAATGGATACTCGATCAACTACAGACAGATGCAAAGCAAAGCAAGTAACTATTCTATTGTGTATTTTCCATTATTCCCAATTTGTCAATCAGTCAAACAAACAATCAGAAACAAAACTCATTCAATATGTATGGAAACTAGGACATATAATCAATCTCCGCAAATCATTCGGCTGAAAGTAAAAAAGAGCAGCAACAAACCCCAGAAGAAGAAGAGAGGAAAACTTTACCGAATAATGAAGCACGCAGAGGTAATTAAATGGCAGAGAAATAAATACGCAGATGCCAAGAAGTCTACCGTCGAAAGGATGAAGAAGGTGTGGTCCGCTTGTTGGAGGTTGGGCAGAGGAACTACTCATTCTTTCCATCATCGCTTTCATTCTAAAGCATAACTTTAGTAGGAACATCTTTTATCATTTTAGAAGCATCAAACATCATGAACAAACTGATGCTATTAATGAGAAAAACTACATTTTCGACCATTGTAGTACGCAATCTGTCCGCAAATTGGGGAATCCAAATATCAGAGATAGAAATTTTAACTCTAGTCTCAAAGGTAAACATCACGAAGAATGAAGATTTAGATAGTGAAATGTTACCTTACTCCGTTAGAAAGCTGATACATTCAGCAAAAGGGGTGAGTGCAAGCAAACTCAAAGCAAAAACTCATGGCTGCAAGTATAATCAATTTGTGATAACATCAGTTCAGTAACAATTTTAACAGTAAATGTTGTCAAACAAAAATTCATATAAATGAGAAATAACATACCACTTGGTTAATTATAATATATGTTTCCAATTTTCCATTTCATCACCAAATTAGGTATGGTGAACATCCACGATTACTAATTGGATTCAAATCCAAATGCAAAATCAATATAGCAAATATACTTATGTAGATTAATCCCTTACCCTAAGCAAACGCAAGAAAAAAAAACTCAAGGATAGCCATACTGACCTTACCTAAGCGAATGCCGAATAAAGAAGAAAAAAGAAGAACCTAACAGCCTAGCACAACTACTGCAAACATCTCTGTCTGGAGGTAAAACTTTTTGGCTTAAGAAAAAAGAGTATTTATACTATCAACTAACTCTTGATGAAACACTGACACAAGGCTTTCCAGAAACAACCCGTTTACCCTCTACAGTCAAACTCAGCAATATCTTATTTTTCAAGCAGAATGTTTCACAAGCAGGTTATTAGTGAAGTTACAACACTAGGTGGCTAAGAACAATACTTTACACTGTGTAAAAGCATCAACTTTCTTAACATATTCCCTCCATATTGATCATAAAGAGTTACAGTGTAAACCAAGGAAAGTTTCTTACCAAGTTGGCAGCTAATAATAGAGTTCGAAGAGGCAAGAATGATAGAGATTCATCTCTACTCTTACATTCGATTTGTACGATTGAACTCCCAATTTCTGCAGATCACAATATCCAACGACAAAATCACTGATGACAGGAAGAATAAGAACGGGGTGCGAGATTGTCGTCTGGCAATTGTGGGAAAATCAAAATTAGCAAACCCTAATTTTTGCAATTACACTTTAATTTGAGAGAGACAAAGAAGATGAAGGGAAGTAGAACACACCTGCCTCTGTCGTACGTAAGGCAATCCATTTTCCATCCCAATTTCACTTGCTTCAAGCTTGGAGGAGGGGCAAGGAGGTGAGCCCTGGTTCGTCTGCAAAAGGAAGAGTATGAGCTTCGCCTTGTAGAGGGAATCAACGACGATCTCCATCCTGCGCATGAGCGCCATGTCGCGGAAGAAGGTCATAAGCTCTTTGGCGGACGTTTCGACGGAGCGAGAAGGCGGATGGATGATGTGGCCGGTGAAGGGGGCGCTGGTTTCAATTGTGAGGGTGGCGGAGTCATCGGCGGAGCGCGGAGGTAGGCGGCGAGCGTTATGGGGCTCTGGAAAGATGGGAGAGAGACATCTTGAGGAGGGTTTTCTCTTCTCTCTCGTTGACTGTCGGCGCAGAGAGGAAGAAATGATTTGAAAAGAGAGATGATTTGGGAGAGAGCCGATGGAATTGGGGGAGAAGAGGCTTTTCTTTTCCCTTTTTGTTGTAGCCGATTTGGGATTTGCTGTTGCTGCTAACTTTGTAATTTTCTCAAGAGTTGTTTAAGTTCTGAGTGATGAAGTTGATTTTACTCACCATTGAAGTGGAGAAACGTCTGAAAAGAGGGAAGAAATTGGAGAGCTTGGAGAGCAGTTGATGTATGAGGATGAAAGAGGGAGGCGTGGGGAAGGTGAAAAGAACCGTGGGAGAATAGTTGAGTTGAGGCAAATTGACAGATGTCAAACTTAAGGTACAAAAATGAAGAGATACGTGCCTAAATATCTTCATAACATATTCCTTCAACTTTAATTATACTAGTTTAAAACACTCACGAACCGACTTGACATTTCAAATTTAAGAAATTTATGTGCATATATAGGAAATGAAAATATATTGATATGTAGTTATATTAGATTTTTATATACTAAAAGAAAAAAAGTGATTGAATTTATATATATAAACATTATAGGAAAAAAATTAACTCTAAATATATGTAAAATTACGATTGTACATGTTACTTATCCAATTATTAAAAAAAATATTTTTGTATATTTAGAGTGAAACAGTATCCGAGATTGAAGTTATGAATCGATTTTTTTTTTCTTCAATTAAAATAGGTTAGTATGATGTTATTTGTCATTCTTCCAACAATATGTTATAGATGATGTGTTTAGAGCTATTTTTATTTTTAAAACTTCTTAAGTTTGTTAATAGAATATTACTTTTGTTAGCTTTTGATTTTTTTTTTACCTTTTGTAATATTCAATTCAGATTTTAGACATTGAGATGATATTATTGAAAATAATATCATATTAATTTACTCATTGTTTTATTATTATATATATGTTGTGCACTTATATTTATTCGTAATTATTAATATAATAAATTAACTCAATTGGAGAATCAAATAAAACCCAATTGAATTATATTTCAAATAGTATATTGATATTTTCATACATATTTTTTTATCATCATTAATTATTTCAAGTTCATAATAATTTGTAATTAAATCTTGGAAATGTGAAATCTATCAAGTGAAGATTTTATTGCTAACAAATTTACGTGGGTTTATTTAAATTTCAAAATGTGAATGCATTGTAAGTAAATAAAAAATCATTAAAAATATATGATATCTAAAGGTTATTACTAATTAACTTATGTGGGTTCACTAATCTTGTTGCTATGTCAATATACTAATTAACTTATATGAGTTCATTTAATTTGCTAATAGTTTGTCACTAATTCGTGATATTTACCAAAAAAATCATTAACAATTATGGTATATAAAGTTAAGTATATAACCTCACCTTATACAATATTTAATATTTAAATAAATTAATTAATTTTGTTGATGATGTTAAATGTCAACTAATATTATTGTTGCATTAACAAAAATATATGTATCACATTTACAATTTCGTCAAATAGAAAATTACATTAACATTTATTACAAAAATAAGTTAGTTTGATAAGATTTTAAAATCTAAAGCTAATTAATTTACAAATCTTGTTAAGGTCTTTTTATTAATTTATATTTTGCTGTTTTTTAAAATAATAATAAATAGAAAAATAAAAAAATAAAACATTAACAACTTGGGTCTAAAAACACTCTAGTGACTTAAAAAGAGTCAGCTTTAATATAGATATATAGATTGATGGTTAAATTTATTTACAATGTTATTTGTCACTTTAAAGTTTGGTTGGTATTAGAAGTAATTGTAATCTAAATATTTACATATAAATTTTGATTTGATAAACGATTTTTATTTAAAGTAAAATAAAAAATTTAAAATAACATATAGATATGATAGGTCCAGAAGCGTTCTAAAAACTCAAAAGGAAAGAGCTTTAATACATAGATATAGATAGGATAGATTCTGCCAACAACGCCTTTGAATCCCTCAGTCCTCGCCTGTTTTCAATTACTTCCCCTTCTTTTTACGCTAGGGCTAGGTACACTTAAATTTTTTTGTTTTTTAAACTCATAAGAGTAATGCATATGTTATGACTAACTGTGGTCTTATATAGGTTATCCGATTTGGTTTGTACAAATATGTAAAACACGTAAACTCAGTGGGAAAGATATTAACGCAAGTTTGTGGAAGGATTTTGGCATTAAAATGAAGTCAACGTCGTTGTACAAGGCAAGGACACTTGCTTTGGCAAAGATTAGAGGAGATAAGGACACATCGTATACAAATCTGCTTATTTATTGTGAGGTATTGAAGACGACTAACCTTGGATCCAAGGCACAATGTGTATGAAAAACTGTTGAAGATAACCCCAGAAAGCTGAATTAGTTCAAGAACATTTTCATTTCTTGAAGCTAATGATGGAGAGTTTCATTCAGGGTTGTAGAGTTATTGCTGTAGACGGAGCTCATCTAAGAGACAAATATGGCGGAGTATTGTTGGTTGTAGTTGCTATTACCGGAGAAAATGAGATATTTCCTATAGCATATTGTGTTTACGAGATAGAAAGTAAGGCCATCTAGTCTTCTTTCTTCCCATGAGAGAGCTTTTAAAAGATGCTGAAAGGGACAACTGGGTTATTATTTTAGACAAACAAAATGCATGTATATGTAACTAATAACGTATTTGGCAAACTTTGTATATTTTCTGCTTTTTCTTAAAATAACAAAAGTTGTTTCTACTTCGACTCAAGAAACTGTTTCTACTTAATGTAGGGTGTTGAACCAGCTCTTACGAATGTTTGGTCCATAGTTTCAAGAAGATTTTGTTACAACCACCTATATGCCAATTTCAAGAAATATTATCCAGGAAAGATAATGCATGACTTGTTTTGGGAATGTTGCAAAGCATACTCTCAGTCCGCTTTCAGAAAGGCAATGGAGAAGTTGGAAAATGTTGGTGGATTAGGCCCTGTCAGATGGCTTGAAAGGGTTGGGGACATGAAATGTTGGGCAAGATTCAAGTACGACCCAGAGTTGCATTCTCCTGAAATAACAAGCATTTGGACGGAGTCTTTTAATTCTACTTTAGGAGCAGAAAGGGGTCTTCCGGTGCTCACACTTCTTGAAGGTAAATATATTGTATACTTGTATGAATTTTTTTCAATTACTAAATTATTCTTGTTTGCTTGTAGGGATTAGATGCACAATTATGGTTAGACATTCTCTTAATCAAGAAGTTGCTCAAAGTCTCCCTATTAATGGCTTAACTACACATGCCAAAGATACTTTGAAGATGGCATTGTGCGGATCGCGTTGGTGCACGGTAAGCTAGTTGATTTCTGAAATGTGAAAGTTAAATGATTGTTGGACAATTTTTTGCAATGTGTAATGGGGAGCTTTGCTATTTCTTTGGGTATTCAAGGCATATTCCGATGAATATGAGATTAAAGAGGGTTGTTCATCCTTTCATGTGAACATCCCAAACCGATCTTGTTCGTGTGGAGAATGGCAGATTACTGGGATCCCATGCCGACATGCTGTGAGGGCTATTATTGAAAAGAGGGCGCATTTGGAAGATTACATTTCTCATTGATTTTCCACAAAAGTGTTTAGGATAACATATTTAGTAAACTATAGGGTTGTTCCTGATGAAGAACAATGGCATGAAGCTGACCTACCAAAACTCATCCCCCGACTATGAAAAGAGGAGTTGGAAGGCCACCCAGAAATAGGAGAAGAGTAGAGGGTGAAATTCAAAAGGGAAAGAGATCTCGTACTGTACGGTGTGGAAAGTGCAAGGTAATATCTCATTTTTTTAGACATTACCACTTTATCTATATCAACAAATCACTAATTGATGGATGTTTTTTGGTAATAAAAGGCATTCAGGCATAATGCAAAAACATGTAAATGTGGATTGACAGCCAATGAGAAGAAACAACAAGGCATAGTTGTAAGGACGCATAAGAGGATAACAAATGCAAAGACCAAATAAGACCAACCACATAATGTGGATGAAGTGATGAGTTCAGCCCCTTGGATTCCTGGAAGTCAGTAGTTAGTCCTTTTGTATGTCTATTGGGCTACTTTAGAAACTTTGGTATGGTGTAGTATTATAGCTTAATTTTAGCACTTTTGAACTTTTCTAATGTGGTAGCAAGCTTGGCTAATATAGCTTAATGTTAGCATTTTTGAACTTTGCTAATGTGGTAGCACTTCTGGCTAATATAGCTTATTGTTAGCAGTTTGAACTTTGCTAATGTAGTGTTTATGCTAACTTAATGATAGCACTCTTGAAGTTTACTAATGTAGTGTAACACCCCCAAATATTTCCTTGAAAGTATTACCGTCGGTGACCTCATATTACACATTTGGGGTCACCCAAGGCTTAACCATTTTATAACAATCATGTACAAACACAAAACTTTATTAATACTCATATATTATTTAAACCAAAGTCACGGATTACATATGTGAATATCAAATACGTCCAAAATACAGAATTATTTCAATACAGTGGAAGTCTTTAAAATAAATAACAATACGAAGGGTCTTGATCTGTGCGATTTCACGCCTAGGATCCTTAACATTGGAAAACTCTTTAAACGTCATCTGCCTTCATCATCGCGTACTAGCCTTCACGGAAAGGGAGTTTTCATGATGTGCCGTATGAGACGGATGACACCAGCCAACCATGCAAAGGAATAAACCGGTTGGTTAGTCTAATGAAAGACTATGTAAGGGTAAAATAGAAAAGGTTCTAAGTAGTCGTATTAGGTTACACCCGTCGTTTCTCGAATAATAACCGATGACGACAGTGAACCTCAACACTTCTACGGAAACATACGAAAATGTATGAACAAGAGAAGACTCCAAAAGAGTGAGTCTTATGGGAAAAATATGAAGAGAAGACTCCAAAAGATCGAGTCTTATCAGAAAGTATGACAAGTGTTTGGGAACGTTATAGTTTCACACAAGCGTTTAAAACGACTTGATCATTTGGGTTCACGACCAACCTCACCGCGTAATGCGAATTCAGATTTGGAAGGAAGACTTACTCTAACCGAAGTCCGAGCGGTTTCCACGTTGTACTTCTCGCCCGAGGGTTCATTAATTATGTGCAATAGTCGCACTTATCTTCTTTAATTCCAAAACATACATTTACGTTAAAGCTTTTAAGGAATATCATCTCATCACGAGAGATATCTTGGGGAATAAATCCCGATTGTCGGCACCAGCTGTATGCACCTACCCTGAGTAAGAGTATAGTCATGACCAGGGAAAGTACTAGGGCAAAATCCTCCTAATACTAGTTATAAAGAAACGACTAGACCTCGCGAGGTATATAGCGTTCCTACGAATACTCGTTCTAACTACACAGTTAAAACCACACAATAATCCACACCAATACCATCATGGTAATAACAAATATAATAGCGTTGTTTCTAGCAATATATATAACCTATTATAATATCACATTTTAATCACACATTTATAAAATCGGTTCCCAAACGAAAACAACATTTCATCCCAATTTAATTAACAATTAAAATAATTGATAATTAACAGAAACATGGAATGATAGCAAGAGCGAACCGCCACTTGCCTTGATTAGACGAACGAAGATTTGCGGGTCGGGAATATTGGATACGAACTTCACAGCCTTCTGGAAATCCTGTCGAAGCCCACCGACATTCCACGGTCCATTCCGACGATGCACGCAAAACGAGACACAAATATCTAATTTAGATATGGCACGAAACTATACAAAACAAAGGAAAACAGGCTATGCCGCGGCCGTGACGGTTATGGCCGCGATCGTGGCTTTGCTCGGCAAAGCCACGATCGCGGTTTACAAACCCACAATCACGGTTTTCTGGGCAGGGCCGCGGTGTTCATAGCCGCGGTCGCGGTCCTCCCTCTCGACGCGAATGTAAAACACGAATCGAGGCTCACCGACGATGAGACGACGATCCTAGCATCCTCCTTTGCAATGCTACCTCCACTGACTTCCAAAGACACCACAACGACCACCAAAAATTCCGGCGAGATACTCCGACGAACACACGACACCGGCGAGAGCAAAAACGAGAGAAAGAGATCAAATGCTGCAGAAGTGGATGATGGATCCCTCGTCCGAAGCCCCCTTTTATAGAGCTGGGAGGAGCCCAACGCCGGACAGACGAAGCGCTTCATCCTCCCCCAACGACAGCGTTACGAAAATGTGCAAAATTCCGACCGTCGTTCTCGGATAAGATCGATGAGGACGACGATTCATAGAGGCCCGCGATCGCGGGTTCAAAACCGCGATCGCGGTTGTCCACGTACAAAACCGTGCCCGCGGTGTCAAAACCGCGGTCACGGCGTACGCACGGTCGCGCCTCTAGGTCTCTGGTCGCGGTTGTCCTCTCGCGGTTCTTGCTAGAATCTTATTTTTAAATACCTTAAAAATATTCTAAGACCCAAAGCATACCAACGTATATTATTACGTTTGAAAAGATCATTACAGAACGAGGTTTGAGAAAATTATCCAAATACCCTTACTAAAATTGAGGGGTATTACATCACTTCCCCCTTAAAAAAAGTTTCGACACCGAAACTTGGCCGAAAAATAGCTCGAAAAAGAGGGATATTACATCACCGCCCCCTTAAAAAGGTTTCGACCCCAAAACTAGGCCGAAAACAGGTCGGGAAAACGACTAAGCATATCAATCTCAGTCTCCCAGGGTTCCCAAGTAACCTCCTCAGATCCAGACTTGGACGAGAGAATCCGTACTAATGGTACCACCTTGTTCCGTAAGTGCTTCTCGCGGCGTTCAAGAATACGCACATGTATCTCTTCGTAGGTACCATTTGCCTGAATCTCGATGTCTTCATAACTCAGCACATGAGACACATTTGGCATGTACTTTCTCAGCAAAGACACGTGGAACACGTTATGCACTGGATACGCCGATGGCGGCAATGCTAAACGATACGCTAGAGTCCCCACTCTGTCAAAGATCTCAAACGGTCCCACATAGCGAGGGTTAAGCTTCCCATGCTTGCCGAACCTGAACACACCCTTGGATGGCGATACTCTGACAAATACCTTGTCACCAACCTCAAACTCGAATTTCCTACATTTCAGATCTGCGTAAGACTTCTGTCGACTCTGAGCTGTCAACATCCTTTGTCTGATCAAAGCAATGTCTGAGGCAGTCCTTTCGACTAACTCTGGTCCGAGCAAAACCTTGTCGGCATTCTCATCCCAACAAATTTGAGATCTGCACTTTCGACCGTACAATGCCTTGAATGGGGCCATCTTAATGGTAGAATGCCAGCTATTATTGTACGTGAATTCGATCAGACATAAGCTGTTCTCCCAGCTGGTCGGACGATCTAATACGCAAGCTCTTAGCATATCTTCCAGTGTCTGGATGGTCCTCTCAGACTGTCCACCCGTTTGAGGATGAAACGCAGTACTAAACCTCAACTCAGTTCCCATGGCCTTGTGGAGTTCTTTCCAGAATCTCGACATGAATCGGCCATCACGATCCGATACAATGGTTTTTGGTATACCATGCAAACGGACAATTTCGTGTAGGAACACTTCCGATAGCTTCTGGGTTCCCCATGTTGACTTGATAGCCACGAAATGAGCACTCTTCGTGAGCCTGTCAATGATCACCCATATAGCATCCTTCTAACTCTGAGTCTTCGGCAATCCCGTGACGAAGTCCATAGCAATATCCTCTCACTTCCATTCTGGCACTGGGAGAGGTAGCAATTCACCACCTGATCTACGGTGTTCTATCTTGACCTTTTGACAAGTCAAGCATTTCGCCACAAATTCTGCTACGTCCCACTTCATATTGGGCCACCAGAATTTCTTTCTAAGGTCTTTGTACATCTTGCTGGATCCTGGATGTACAGAATAAGCTGACGCATGGGCCTCCTACATCACCAACTGGTGAAGGCCGTCCACGTCAGGCACGCAAATCCGGTCCTGAAACCAGAGTGATCCATCATCCTGAACCACGAATCCGGGAGCTTTCCCGTCCATCACTTCACTGCTTATCTTTACCAAGCCCATATCATCAACCTGCTTCTCCTTGACCTGATCCAGTAGCGTAGCCTGAATCTCCAACATACTCAGGTATCCTCAACGTTGATCGTACAAGATGTCAATCTCGCACAATCCTTGGCTTAGCTTGGTTTGAGCAGTGAGTAGAGCTACTATAGTCTCGTGCGGCGTCTTCCGGCTCAATGCATCGGCTACTACATTAGCCTTGCCCGGATGATACAACAATTCGATGTCGTAGTCTTTGAGTAGCTCTAACCAACGACGTTGTCTCATATTCAACTCCTTCTGAGTGAACACATACTTGAGACTCTTATGATCGGTGAAGACTTGGCACCTAACACCATAGAGATAGTGCCTTCAAATCTTCAACGCGAAAACCACAGCCGCTAACTCCAGATCATGCGTCGGATAGTTTGCCTCATAGGTTTTTAACTGCCGAGATGCGTACGCAATAACCTTTCCTTTCTGCATCAGTACACATCCTAACCCATGCTTTGAAGTGTCACTATAGACCACATAACCATTGGTTCCCTCTGGTAGCACCAAAACTGGTGCGGACGTCAAGCACTTCTTTAACTTCTGAAAACTGGCCTCGCACTTGTCGTCCCATACAAACTTGTTATGGACCTTGCGGAGCAAATCGGTCATTGGTAGAGCGATCTTAGAAAATCTCTCCACGAACCGTCTGTAATATCCAGCAAGTCCCAAGAAACTGCGCACCTCCTTCACATTTTGAGGCCGCTTCCAGTTGGCTACCGCTTCAATCTTTTGAGGGTCGACCATAACCCCATCCTCATTGATTACATGGCCTAAGAAAGCCACTTCCTTGATCCAGAAGTCACACTTAGACAACTTAGCATAAAGCTGATTTTGTCTAAGGACAGACAAGGTGATACGAAGATGTTCCTCGTGAGCCTCCTCACTCGGGGAATATATCAGAATATTGTCGATGAATACCACCACAAACTTATCCAGGTACTGGTGGAAACATCGATGCATCAAATCCATGAAAACTGCCGGAGCATTAGTAAGCCCAAATGACATGACTACGAACTCGTAGTGCCCATACCTCGTCCGGAAATCAGTCCTCGGAATATCTTCCTCACGAATCCTGAGTTGATGGTAACTAGATCTCAGATCGATCTTGAAAAAGACTTTTGCTCCCTGTAGTTGATCCAACAGATCATCAATTCTAGGCAATGGATACTTATTCTTGATCGTAACCTTGTTCAACTCTCGATAGTCAATACAAAGTCGAAACGACCCGTCCTTCTTCTTGACAAACAAGACCAGAGTGCCCCAAGGTGATGCACTCGGCCTTATATATCCTTTCTCAAGAAGGTCCTCGAGTTGCTTCTTCAACTCTTTCATCTCCGGAGGAGCAATCCGATACGGTGCCTTAGAAATTGGCGCGGTACCAGGCTCGAGGTCAATAGTGAACTCCACGTCACGATTAGAGGGTAAACCGAGAATCTCCTCCAGAAAGACGTCCGGATACTCGCAAATTACAGGAATATCAAGAACTGAAGTCTCATCTCTCTTGGGCTTATCCAGATAGCACAGGTACCCGACACAACCTTGTCGAAGTAGCTTACACGCAGCCATCACATTGATGAGCTTTCCGTTATCAGCGTCATTACGACCCTTAAATTTGCATACAAACTGGCCCCCAGATGACACTGTCACAGTCCTTGAGCTAAAATCGATTACCGCCCCATGACGCGTCAGCCAATCCATCCCGAGAATAATGTCGTATGGAGCCATTGCTATACAGATCAAATCTGCTTTGAACTTCTGACCTTGAATAGTAATCGGAAATTCTGACAGATGCTTGGTTCCTACCAACTGTTCACTATTTGGAAGATTTACTACAAATGGCTCACAAGCCTCATTGCATACTAAGCCTAGCTTATTCACACAGTTCTCCGAAATGAAAGAATGTGTGGCACCCGAATCAAACAATATACACACAGAAGTAGAATGGAGGTATAGAGTATCTTGAGCAATCAGAGCATTAGGTCCGTCAGCCTTACACATCTCGTAGAGTCGTTGACCTTGACCTCCTGAAGCAGCCGGGGCTTTCCGCTTGTTCTGGGCCGTTGTCTGCGTTGAAGGGCTAGGAGTCACCACTGGCTTGAATCGGGGTCGGTTGTTGTGATTAACAGACCCTTGCTGTGACTCAGCTCCCTTCTGTCTCCTTTGTGGACAAAACGTCTGCAAGTGCCCCTCCTTCCCGCATACAAAACACGTCTTCCTATCCTTCGGACACTCATTGCTCTTGTGTCCCGGCGTGCCAAAATTGTAACACTGGATCAGATTCTTGCCCTGACCCGAGCGCTGAGTAGACCCTGCCTGAGTAACCTCCGTTCTAGCCCGGCCAGACTTGGCAAAATTTGACGGTGGCCCGAGTCGCTTGAACCCACTTGCTTGAGGCTGGCTCTGCGCCGGTCTCTGGCAATTGCGCTTTTTCGCCGACTCGTCCAGAGTCACCTCCAACTTATAGGTGGCATCCACATACTGCTCCAGAGTAGAGCATCCGTGGCGCACCATCAGTGGCTTAATGTCTGGATTCATCCACTCATGGAAATGCCAAATCTTCTGCTCCTCACTGGACACTTTCGGCCCAGCGTACTGCAACAGGTGATTGAACTTGGCCGCAAGCTCAGTCACTTTTAATCCATCCGTCTTCGGATAGAGAAACTCCTTATGCTTCTCTTCCCTCATAGCACGGGAAAAGAAACAATCGGTCATCTTTGTCTTAAACATTCCCCAGTTCAAATCAGGATGATCAGCTAGACCGGTGCTTTCCCACCATTCGCTAGCCACCTCCTTCAGTTAAAGGGAAGCAATATGCACCTTCTCAGCCTCAGTGCACTCGACATTTCTAAATAACCTTTCCATGTGCGAGAACCAATATGCCACTTTGACTGGTTTTACCTTGCCATCATAGTTGTCGGGCCTCATGGAACTAATGGCCTTCAACGCTCGACCATAGTTCCCTCGGTTCCTGACGACATCTGCCTGAGGCACATGAACAACTGGTTCCTCGAATCCAGGAACAACTTGAGGAATTGGCACACCTTGTGCCTGTGGTACGATTGGCTGTATAATGTCGGTGACCGCTTGCATAACGATCCCCCGAATAGCTTCTATTGCAGCGGAGTCGAACACCACTTGAGGATTAGCCGGAACTTGGGCATTGCCCATAGGGTTGTTGTGAGAGACCGACTCGCTCTTATCCCCTTGATTCGCGGCATTCCTCCGATTTAGCCTGGGGTCATTGCTCGGCCCAACACCAGCACGAATAGTGTTCCTTGTGTTCACCATCTGTTTACCGATCAATTTGCCAAGTAACTCACAACATTAATATCATATTATTAAAATGCACAACGCATAGAGTAGACTCAGAATAGATCAACTGGTAAACTTTTATTGATGTAGCGAACTGAAACTGAGTTTAACGAGTTTTTACGGGAAGCCCTCCTAAGCGAAAAGACAAAATTGCTAGGAGGCTAAAATTCTAAACAAACGAACAAACAACTAGAAAAAAAAAATCACTAAGGCACAACACTGCCTCCTTCACGGTGCCATGAAGAGTTTCCTATACCCAGTGGACCTCTGACATCTTCTCTTCGGAAGTGGACCGTTCTCGGGTTCCGGTGTTGGACTCCTCGACCTACTAGGGCTCGGAGCACAAGACTCTTCCCTGGGTCTCGGTACTCTCGGTCCTTCTCTAGACACGGGAACACTCGGCCCCTCATTTGGTCCTAGTGGTTAGCAAAACTCCTCAAGAAACCCTGGCTAGAAGTCTGCCCTGTTCACCTCGTATTGAGGGTTGAGTAGCAACTTCGCCTGTCGGATGTACTCTTGGAGCTCGCGGACGTCCTCAAGCATACGGGAGAGACCGAGTTCAGTCTCGTAAGTCCTCTCCTCCATATCATACAAGGCATTCGTTCATTCCTCCATGCGCTCAACAAGCACTCGGGGCCTAGGCCTGACCTGTTGGGTCGGGACCACCCTAGGTATACCCATCGCCTCCCAAGGCCTTGCCCTCATGCGAGCACGCTCAACCATCTCCTCTACCTGGCGACAAGCCTCAGAAGAAGCCATCTCACTCTGATGAAGCACGTGCCGAGAAGTAGGACTCACCATCGGCCTTCTCGGAGTGGGGATAAACTGCGGGTTCACCGGTGCATCCAGTGGCCCGTATCTCCTCCCTCTAATACCCGAGATCCCAAGCGCCTCCCAAGCGGCAGGGGACAACGATGTATACTCCTCATCAGGCGGCAACTCTGGACTCGGGAAAATGATCTGCATTCCCGGGTCTTTGCTGTCCTCCAGCAAGTGCTCCAAGTCGTAGCCATACTCCTCGAGGTCCTCCTCAGGGTCCTCCTCCTCCGTATCGTTATCTTCCTCCGGGTCTTCCTCTGGATCCTCTTCCGGATCCTCCTCGGGATCTTCCTCAGGATCCTCCTCCACCTCGAAGTCGTTGTCGTAGTACCCTCCATGGTACTCCGACGGCTCCTCCTCCTCCGTGTCCTCCATCAGGTCTGCTTCGGGCTCTACCTCGAGAACCCTTGCCCCGTTGGACATCAACACTACCGACTCTGGAAGTACGGTCTTCACCTCCTCGGGTGGACAACTTGGCTCACCGACCTCAATGCAACGAGGGGGAAATGGAACATCAAGCCTCACTGGAGATGGTGGAACCACCTCGGCTTCCTTCTTGTTCCTAAGTTGAGATATGAAAGCGCCCATATCCTGCGAGGCGACGAGAAAAGATTAGTCTTTCTAAATAAAGAAGCGAACTTACTATATCAGACTGAAAATAAGGCACGACTTGAATGACAGAGATTTTGCAAATGTACTTTTTACTCAAGTATGGTTTTATTGGATTCAACCAACAACTTTTCACAACACGAACGGGTAAACGGTTTATAAATTTTTTGTTTTAGGTAACACATTTTTGAAAACCCAACCCGTTTTAAAACTTTCGGCTCTGATACCAAATCTGTAATACCCCCAAATATTTCCTTGAAAGTATTACCGCCGGTGACCTCAGATTACACATCTGGGGTCACCTAAGGCTTAACCATTTTATAACAATCATGTACCAACACAAAACTTTATTAATACTCATATATTATTTAAACCAAAGTCACGGATTACATCTGTGAATATCAAATACGTCCAAATACAGAATTATTTCAATACAGCGGAAGTCTTTAAAATAAATAACAATACGAAGGGTCTTGATTTGTGCAATCTCACGCCTAGGATCCTTAACCTTGGAAAACTCTTTAAACGTCATCTGCCTTCATCATCGCGTACTAGCCTTCACGAAAAGGGAGTTTTCCTGATGTGACGTATGAGACGGATGACACCAACCAACCATGCAAAGGAATAAACCGGTTGGTTAGTCTAATGAAAGACTATGCAAGGGTAAAATAGAAAAGGTTCTAAGTAGTCGTATTAGGTTACACCTGTCGTTTTTCGAATAATAACCGATGACGACAGTGAACCTCAACACTTCTACGGAAACATACGAAAAGGTATGAACAAGAGAAGACTCCAAAAGAGTGAGTCTTATGGGAAACGTATGAAGAGAAGACTCCAAAAGATTGCGTCTTATCGGAAAGTATGACAAGTGTTTGGGAACGTTATAGTTTCACACAAGCGTTTAAAACGACTTGATCATTTGGGTCCATGACCAACCTCACCGCGTAATGCGAATTCAGATTTGGAAGGAGGACTTACTCTAACCGAAGTCCAAGCGGTTTCCACATTGTACTTCTCGCCCGAGGGTTCATTAATTATGTGCAATAGTCGCACTTATCTTCTTTAATTCCAAAACATACATTTACGTTAAAGCTTTTAAGGAATATCATCTCATCACGAGAGATATCTTGGGGAATAAATCCCGATTGTCGACACCAGCTGTGTGCACCTACCCTGAATAAGAGTACAGTCATGACCAAGGAAAGTACTAGGGTAAAATCCTCCTAATACCAGTTATAAAGAAACGACTAGACCTCGTGAGGTACATAACATTCCTACGAATACTCGTTCTAACTACACAGTTAAAACCACACAATAATCCACACCAATACCATCATGGTAATAACAAATATAATAGCGTTGTTTCTAGCAATATATACAACCTATTATAATATCACATTTTAATCACACATGTATAAAATCGGTTCCAAAACGAAAACAACATTTCATCCCAATTTAATTAACAATTAAAATAACTGATAATTAACGGAAACATGGAATGATAAGCAAAAGCGAACCGCCACTTGCCTTGATTAGACGAATGAAGATTTACGGGTCGGGAATATTGGACACGAACTTCACAGCCTTCTGGAAATCCCGTCGAAGCCCACCGACGTTCCACGGTCCATTCCGACGACGCACGCAAGCAAGAGCGAACCGCCACTTGCCTTGATTAGACGAACGAAGATTTGCGGGTCGAGAATATTGGACACGAACTTCACAGCCTTCTGGAAATCCCGTCGAAGCCCACCGACGTTCCACGATCCATTCCGACGACACATGCAAAACGAGGCACAAATATCTAATTTAGATATGGCACGAAACTATACAAAACAAAGGAAAATGGGCGTATTATCCAAAGCCCACCGACGTTCCACGGTCCATTTCATTTGGCTTCGAAACCTTCAAGATCACAGTGGGCAATTGATGAGAGCAAAGCACCCTTGTACATTTCTTTCCATAAATTCCAAAACTTTTTGATGAGTGGCCACTCATTCTACAAACAAAACTTGACATACTTGTTAATGCAATCACACCAATATCAATGCAATTGTGCTCAACCTGACAGTATCAATCGTGTAATATCTAGGGGCATCTAAGTTTCGTGTAACCTTGTCATTTATCTAACATGAATGAATTACCATCCATTCAAAAGAAAATATTACACATCACTAATGTAGATTTATATGCTGAAAATGATAGGACTTGGTTTTTATTGTGAAATCTCCATGAATGATGGTTTGGTAAAGCTTAGTTCCCTTTGAAAAATTGAAAGCATAGTACCAACTTAAGTACTGCAAAATGCTATAATCCTAATGAATTTCAGCAACACTATTTGCTATTATCATTAATGCAACAAAATCCACATAGAAAGAACAGAAACATAAATCAGTCATAACCCTTGTATTATAATATGCTGCATAAGTGTTAATTGGTCAATTAGAGCTCAAAATTCATGGCTAAAGTATGTCCTAAACACCAAAATTACCAGATTGATCTCTTCTTATTCTGACTTAACTTTATATAAATTGTAACATGGCTGTGTTTGATGTGTTCATATGTCTTTTGTACTCATTTTTTCAACACGTGAGCAATGCCATCTGTTCTTTATTTCGCTATTATTTTTACTGTGATGCCAGCTGATCCATCCTCAACACCTCCCGCCTTCGAGCACGCCTCCCCTCTGTCTTCGATCAATCTCGAGTCGCCGCTGCCTCCATAGTTTTTCTGCGTCTTCTTCATGCTCGACTCGCGTCCTGGTGTTCTTCGTGCTCCTCCGGCGACCAGCCTCCACCACTCTGCATCGCTTGCCTCCCCTCCCACCTTCGAGCCCGCCTCCCCTCTGCCTTTGACCCGACTCGAGTTGCCGCTGCCTCCACAGTTTTGTTGCTCGTCTCCCGTCCGCCACCTCGCCTCCACCGCCTTCGAGCCCGGTGGTCCTCTGAACCAGACGACGTCGACCGACACCTCTTCGTTCTATCAAATTTTAGGGACTATAAATTTGTTTACAATTTCAATTTAGGGATTTGGGAATTTGATTTAGGGATTTCATTCAGGAATTTAGGGATTCAATTTATGGATTTAGAGAGGAGAACAAACTTGTAAGTTTAATTAAGAATGATGAAGGAATTAAGCTTGGGTTTTGACTTCGTGGCTCAATTCTTGTATATGCATCACCAGTTGAGAGCCTTGCACCTGCAGTTGCACTTACCGCCAATGCTCTTAAGCACTTAAATAAGATGAGATCTGAGCGAAGTGAGGACTTGTGTTTGAGGATTGGTGTGAAACAGGGAGGATGCTGAAGCATTCCAGGATTTACATTAGACAACACTAATTAATTTTGGAGAAAACTCCATGCAAGCAAAAGGAGGCAACTGAAATCACGAGGCGATATTTGTTCTTCGTTTACAGCTAAACTATATACAAAGGGATTCACAACTCTGAAGAACCACAAATCAGGTTTTATTACAAGTACAACATATATTGGAAACTTGAACCTCACATGAAATTGGAAATTTTGCAACTAAATGCCGCGATAAGGTCAAAAGAACCCCTCAAATTCATTTCCGGTTCTACAAAGAGTAGATTCAGTGATAAGCAAACTATATACAAAGGGATTCACAATGGGCTCTTTTAAGTAGCTCGTTGGTTAGTCGAACGACAACCCCATGTAGCAAGGGCGGTGTTGTTGGGTTTGTGATGCTGTAAGGTTTCTCCAAAGATAGGTCGCAGAGTCTAGGATCTTCCACCGACGTTGAAAAAGAGCTTCAAAGTGGCATTGTTACCGGTTTTCTATGCACAACGCGGGCCGATACGGAATTGATTCGATGTCGTTCGGAGGTGATTTTAAATGATTCAAGAGTCGGGTTTAAGTAACTTGAGCATGCCGAAGACGATGGTGTGATCAGATTTTGAATTTAATGAATCGAGAGGTATTTTTCTTGGGGTCGAACAAGGCTTGGTGGTGATGTATATAGACGATGAACAATGTACTTTAAAACTTCATAACATTATGTACTTTATCAGACCGCATGTGTACGAAGTCAGGCCACATTTAAACGAAGTCAGGTCAATGCTCTGTTATATCACAAAATTTAAAATGTTAGCCGATTTTAAATGTCAGAGCAATATTCACTTTAGTTCTATCAATATGCACTCATTCCTTTTGTGAAGTTTGTTATATCCTTCAAACTTTAGTTCTATCAATATGCACTAATTCCTTTTGAATTGTGATTTAATTATACACCTTTTGATTCATTAAATTCAAAATCTGACCACACCATCGTCTTCGCCATGCTCAAGTTACTTAAACTCGCCTCTTGAATCATTTGAAATCATCTCCGAACGACATCGAATCACCTCCGTATCGGCCCGGTTTGTGCATGGAAAACCTAAAATCTTAAATCATATATCACAAAATTTCAAATATTAGCTAATTTCAAAATTCAGAGCAATATTCACTTTATCAGGCCACAATTATTCGTAGTCAGGTCAATGCTTTGTTATGAAATAAAAGACCATTGACCTGACTTAATATACATGTGACCTGACTTCGTATAAATGTGGGCTGACAAAGTACATAATGCTCTGTTATGTAACATTTGAAATTCTGTGATATAACAGAGCATTGACCTGACTTTGTATAAATATGACCTGAATTCGTATAAATGTGACCTGACAAATTACAACATTTGAAATTCTGTGATATAACAGAGCATTTACGAAAATAAAGTTTTAAATGTTAGTCGGTTTTAAATGTCAGAGCAATATTCATTTTATCAGACCACATTTATACCGAGGCACTGAAGAGTGTACAAGAAAGTCTAATATATAAGAAGGTTGATTTAGCAATTCGAATCTTTTAGAAAAGCATCGAAAACAGACGAAACATAGCACACAGAATCAGCTGCTAACACACTGGAAATTCGAATCTTGTAGTGAACGATGTAGAAGCGGCGGGACAGTGTGTTCCTTGTCTTAAGCAGAACCACTTTTATACCAGAACCTGCCTAGTTAAGAATGATGTTCTCTTGTAGAGATTAGAATACATATTAAATAGTAAACATGTGAAAACAAGTAGCAATTTTTAAAGTTTGCTGTATAGATCACTTCGATCAGAACACGGAAGAAAAAAACCAACTAAAATAAGAGAGTATTATTCCACCTCATGTAGCAAGGGCGGTGTTGTTGGGTTTGTGACGCTGCAAGGTTTCTCCGAAGATAGGTCGCGGAGTCTAGGATCTTCAAAGTGGAATAGTTATCGGTTTTCTATGCGCAACGCGGGCCGATACGGAGGTGATTCGATGTCGTTCGGAGGTGATTTTAAATGATTCAAGATTCGGGTTTAAGTAGCTTGAGCATGGCAAAGACGATGGCATGGTCAGATTTTGAATTTAATGAATCGAGATGTGTTTTTCTTAGGGTCGAACAAGGCTTGGTGGTGATGTATATAGGCGATGAACAAGGTACTTTAAAACTTCAGAGCATTAAGTACTTTATCAGACCACGTGTGTACGAAGTCAGACCACATTTATACGAAGTCAGGTCAATGCTTTGTTATATCACAAAATTTCAAATGTTAGCCGATTTCAAATTTCAGAGCAATATTCACTTTGTCAGGCCACATTTGTACGTAGTCTGGTCATTACGCTGTTATAGTAGCTTTAAGCAGAACCACTTTTATACCAGAACCTGCCTAGTTAAGAATGATGTTCTCTTGTAGAGATTAGAACACATATTAAATAGTAAACATGTGAAAACAAGTAGCAATTTTTAAAGTTTGCTGTATAGATCACTTCGATCAGAACACGGAAGAAAAAAACGAACTAAAATAAGTGAGTATTATTCCACCTCATGTAGCAAGGGCGGTGTTGTTGGGTTTGTGACGCTGCAAGGTTTCTCCGAAGATAGGTCACGGAGTCTAGGATCTTCAAAGTGGAATAGTTATCGGTTTTCTATGCGCAACGCGGGCCGATACGGAGGTAATTCGATGTCGTTCGGAGGTGATTTTAAATGATTCAAGATTCGGGTTTAAGTAGCTTGAGCATGGCAAAGACGATGGCGTGGTCAGATTTTGAATTTAATGAATCGAGATGTGTTTTTCTTAGGGTCGAACAAGGCTTGGTGGTGATGTATATAGGCGATGAACAAGGTACTTTAAAACTTCAGAGCATTAAGTACTTTATCAGACCACGTGTGTACGAAGTCAGACCACATTTATACGAAGTTAGGTCAATGCTTTGTTATATCACAAAATTTCAAATGTTAGCCGATTTCAAATTTCAGAGCAATATTCACTTTGTCAGGCCACATTTGTACGTAGTCTGGTCATTACGCTGTTATAGTAGCTTTAAGCAGAACCACTTTTATACCAGAACCTGCCTAGTTAAGAATGATGTTCTCTTATAGAGATTAGAACACATATTAAATAGTAAACATGTGAAAACAAGTAGCAATTTTTAAAGTTTGCTGTATAGATCACTTCGATCAGAACACGAAAGAAAAAAACCAACTAAAATAAGAGATTATTATTCCACCTCATGTAGCAAGGGCGGTGTTGTTGGGTTTGTGACGCTGCAAGGTTTCTCCGAAGATAGGTCGCGGAGTCTAGGATCTTCAAAGTGGAATAGTTATCGGTTTTCTATGCGCAACGCGGGCCGATACGGAGGTGATTCGATGTCGTTTGAAGGTGATTTTAAATGATTCAAGAGTCGGGTTTAAGTAACTTGAGCATGGCAAAGACGATGGCGTGGTCAGATTTTGAATTTAATGAACCTAGATGTGTTTTTCTTAGGGTCGAACAAGGCTTGGTGGTGATGTATATAGGCGATGAACAAGGTACTTTAAAACTTCAGAGCATTATGTACTTTATCAGACCACGTGTGTACGAAGTCAGACCATATTTATACGAAGTCAGGTTAATGCTCTGTTATATCATAAAACTTCAGAGAATTAGGGTCGAACCGTTTACTGTTCATCCTCCTCCTCCAAACAGCCCAAGCTCTCGGCGAGCACCATCCATAGCTGTCATAGGCCGATTTCAGTCCCATTTTTGCCGCATTTTGTTCAATCAACCCATGGGCTTCGAAAATATGATCTTGATGCGTAAAATCTTTGTGGAATCGGAAGGTTTATATCGCGAATAAAATCGAATTTCACTCTCAATCTCATGAACCCTAGAAATCCCGCCGCGGCTGTTCCTTGTGCAATTTCGGCCACCACCGAGCTTCGTCGCCGCAATTGCCACCACCATTAGTGGTGCCCTTGCGTCCCCTTGGAAAGCCCTCTTGTCCCGATGTCGGAGCTTCACCGACGAGCCCTAATTTGGCCCTTGAACAACCGGGTGTCGTTACGAGCGTCGACAACTTCTGAGGAGGAACTCCAGCCGTCCGTACGACGTCGAGGAGGCAGTGGGAGAAGGAGGTGCACGCCGGGTCCCGGATGGGGGACGGGAGAGGAGCTCGTAGTCGTCGATGGAGCGGTGGAGAAGGCTGTCCCGGAGTCCAGGGAGGGTTTGGGAGACGGTGGTTTTGCAAATGTCGGAGGAAGTGGGAAGCAGAGGAGAGGAGGAAGAGGGAGACTAGTAAAATTGTGAGATTTGAGATTAATTAGGTTAGATTATAGGATTAAGATTTTATTTTACCTTTTACTTTTAGAAATTTCAATGCTTTATCTGACATTTACATTTAAAAAAAAGATAAATTAAACCCTTATTAATTGCAAGAATCCAACAAATCTGGTAGTTTTGCAATAATTTTGAAAATCTTGGATTTTTGCAAGTTGCTTTAGCAAATCTGGTATATTTGCTAATGGGCCATAAATTAATATGGAAATTATATCTAATTTTTTGTGGATCTTTCATTACAAACTAAATCTTATAATATAGCTCAATGGTTAAAGACACTCTCATAAAACAAGAGGTCTAAGATTCAATCCATCTTCTTAACAATTTTATTTTACTATTTTATCTTTCATTAACAATAACAATAATAATAAAACTACATTGTTTGTTTATCCATAAAACCAACATTCTACTCTATTTTTTTCTTTTTCTTTTTTTCATTTTTTGGTTAATTCCTACATTCTACTTTATATATGATGTAACCAATTAAAATATTTTCCAGCTTTATCATAAGTTAGTGTACATACCAAAAAACATAATTACAACCTATCTTATCTTATCCTTTATCCATAAAAAATATATTGGGTTCAAATTCCATTAGGGTATGATTGTTAAAAAAAAGTTATGATGAAATTGTACATAAAGATAAATGTTGAATTAATATTCAATTTAAAAATAACCGTTACATGAAAACATTTAAATGGTCATTCATAATTTATTATGACTTTATTACTATAATGAAGGGTCTTTCAAACTCCAAGTAAGACCTTTTTCCTTTCAAAATATAACGCGAGGCTTTTAAAAATTGTAATTTTAGACTTTATGATATCAACTTAATTATGTATGTAAACAAGGTTTGTTGTGGGTTCACAATTCAATCATATATACAGTATGCAATAGAAATTGTTTCAATCACCAAAATTCCAAAATCAAAGATCATAGTTTCCGATTATTGTAGTTTTTGACATTTGTATCTCTGAAAGTATGTGCTTGCTAGCTTTACCTAAAATTTTATTTATAGATTCACCCTTTTTTTAAAATAATATAAAATTTGTTAATTTCTTCGTATTTGGTTATTTTGTATCCAAAAAGTTTTGTAGGTCTACTGAAGAATCATTAGTCGATCAATCGATCATCAAAAAAATAAAGCTATATTCGAATTCATTGTACGTTTAAGTTTTATTTTTGTTACAAGATTAAACTATATATTTATTCTATTGCAAATTCATTGTATTTGCAGGTCTATTAGAGTACACTGATGCGTTTATTTTACATAGGCAATTAACAACCGATTGTTGGCGGATAATGTTTTAACGATTTAATTTTGTTCTATTCTTAAACACCATATTTTATCTATTTGTGTTTAGGCTGCATGAAGAGGAGAATAAGAAGACAAACAAACGAAGAAATGCCCAATCAATTGATCGATGATTTTTAGAGGTATTTATGTTAACTATAATTAAGAGGAATTGAATGTTTTAGAGGTATTTATGTTAACGAAGAAATGCCCAATTAACTATTTATGTTAACGAAGAAATGTCCAATTAACTATTTATGTTAACTATAATTTAGAGGTATTTATACCCAATCATATTCTTATTAGGTTGAGTTAATTTGTTCGAGAAAGATAATAATTGAGATTTAAATCAAGAGAGATTTGAATGTTTTTACAAGTTTTCTTTGTCAACTTTTTACAAGTTTTTCCTTTCTTGAATTTTCACCAATATAAATTTTATAGCAATCATAATAAAATAATTTAGGTTTAGAATTCAAGTCAAATAAATAAGGTATTAATTGTCAAAAACAATGAAAAGATATAAAAAAACATGTCTCGTGCGTAGCACGGGCCTGTCTCCTAGTAACCTTTATGATGAGCAATAAGTATCGAATTTTTCATTGAATGAATTTATGAATTTCACAATTTGATTAGTTAACAATTGTTTTCGGTTTTAATTTAATTTTAATTCAAGTTTATACTAATTCTAATTCTTTGCACATTCCATCATCAATTTCATGAAAAAAAACATTCGATACTTATTGCTCATCATAAATGTTGTAAATATGTAGGAAGCCTCTACACATTTCAGCATGTTTTACCTTCTAAGAGGATTGAATGTTGAAGGATCAATTACAATTATATAAAGGTGTGTAATTGAAATTGTTTACCACACAAAACCGTTTCTCTTTTCACTTTGCACATTAATCATCAGAGCTGCTGCCTTAACTTCATCCCTTCCGACCTTTGGTTAGGCAAGCAATCGAACTTAAGCCTGCAGCTAGCATCACAACAACAAAACCATATAAATACACTACCTCGCAGGACCTTCCATACGGGGACGTGGAAGACCGATCCTAGGCCACCACCTCCGCTTAAGATTGGCGCCCCACTACATCGTCCTCCACCAAGCTCAAGAATAAAGGATGATGCAGATGCTTCTACAGAAAAACTGAAGCCATTTTTAGGCAAAAGAGCAGATAACCTGGTAGATGGGTCAACACTCAACATGCTTAACAATGCCAGAGAGTTTAGGCAGAAGATGAGAAACAAAGGATTCCAAATTGTCCAGATGGTGGCGAAGCTGTTGCTGAAAGCCCTGAGCGCCACACGAGCGTCGAAAGTAGAGGCGGAGAGAGAGACCTCAACGTTGACTTTCCTAAGCACCAATTCGAGATGACATGGGAACGACGAAAGAAGAAGATGAAGAAAAGAAGGAATTTTGTAGGTCAAAGAGAGGGAGAAAAAAAGGTTTATATTTGGGCCTGTATAAATATTCATGGATAGGCTGTTAAATAGCTAACAAAGGGATGGTGAGGCCCGTATCTTAATTGAATTATACAACCGTGTTTATACTTTAGTCAAATTTGAACAATTTTTTGGACAGCTGCTCTGTTTTGCAAGTTCATCTAATTCGTTTTTATAAGGAAATAGCAAAATTTGGAGAAAGCTCTCTGGTGAGATTTCTGGGATATATTGTTGATGTTGGGTTTATTGATATTTTGTGGTTTCTAGGACAAATGAGAAAGGGGAAATTTTGGGGTTAAATTTTAGCTAATGATATTTCATACAAGGTTTGAAAGGGACAATTTAAACATTGATGTAATTTCTTACCTTGAATAGATGAGAAGTCAGGATCGTCTGGGGTGATATCATCAAATGCAGGTTCAGTATTGTTTTCTGTACACGTTGCAGGATAGACTTTCGAAATTGAGTTTCTAAGAATGAGCAGCAAGAATGAAAAGAATTATGATCAGACTGAATGTTAATTTTCATTCAATTGGCCATATATGAAAACATCAGTACCTTGAAAGAGCACTAATTGTAGAAACCAACCAGCGCGCATACTCACGGCGTGTGCACATGTCACTTGGTTGAGCATCAACTTCAATGACCTGAAAAGCAAGCACACTGCATAAATATATGAAGGAATATGTGTCCTTTAATCAAGATGACAATTACTAATAATAGAATATGATTATAATGGAGATTTATAATTCAGATATTTTAGATAATCTTAGTACTTTGCTAGAAACCAACTATGACTTATGAGATAAATTAGATTTGACTAATTGCTATTACATCCGGGTCCTATAAGGTCACACACAATAGAGTAATTGGATTGAATTAAGCGAAACTGAAAGCCCAATAAGGCTTTAGGATTTTGGGTCATGTGGGAGATTAAAGAGGTGGATTGCTCACCAAGTAGAAGATAATAGTTATCTATTACTTGATGATAAAAAGCAAATATATCTTATGAGATATATGATACTCCATCCGTCCCATAATATTCGTCCTGTTTCCGTTTTAGGCGTCCCCTTTTGTTTGTCCTACTTTACTTTATTTCCTTTTCTATCCATCTTTTCTTTCCAATATTACCCTTATTCATTCCATCTTTTATCCAAAATATCAATTTTTTTCTTTCATACTTTACACATCCAATCATTCTCACCTACCATCTCCATCCATCTCAAACTCCATTAATATCCACCATTTTTATCCATAATCTAAAACTTAATAAACCATATTTCATAAACCTAATTAATTAAACTAACAAAATTAACAAAATTAACCAAACTACTCCTAAATCCATTAACTTAACCCAAATCCATATTTTTAACCAAACTAACCCAAACCCAAACCCATATTTTAACCTAACCCAATATCCCTAACCCATATTAACCTACCCTAAACCCATTAACCACCCGGCCTAATCTACCCAGCCCAATTACCCTCGGCCTAATCTACCCAGCCCAACCCATATTAACCTACCCTAACCCTAAATACCCTAATCTCATTCTCACTCTCATTCACCTCGCCGCTCTTTTCTCTTCTCCTTTCTCATTCTCTCTGAAACCCTAGAGCATCTGAGCTCTCTTCTCCTCTCTCGTTTGAGGTCTCATTTATGCTCTCATCTGAGCTCTCACTCTCCTTGAAGGTGCCTTACTCTCCTTCTCTACTCTCTCGTCTGAGCTCTCTACTCTCTCGTATGAGCTCTCTCTGAAACCCTAAATCCTAACTCATCTGAGATCTCGATCTGTTGCAGATTTGCTTCGCCGACGATTAATCTGCTTCGGCTGTCCCCAAAACACTAAAAAAGCTTGCTCCTCCTCTAGATCTATCCATATCTCCCAAAACCCATCCAAAAAAACCCTAAATCTTAGATTTGAGTGCTTTGAAAACCCCCGTCCCCTGGGTTTCATTCTTTGTTTGCATTCATGGGTGATTCAGACCTATTTAAGTCCGATGGGACCTGGACTTCTGATGCACTTTTTGTTGCTTGCTCTAAAGCTCCACAGTGCGAGTGGGGTGACGATTGTCATGGGAATCACACCTACACTCCTGTTGACTCAGGGATGATGTGGTCTGAGCCCCCAGAGATCGTTGTGCTCCCCGATACCCCTGAGATTGTTGTCCTCCCTGATTCCCCTGAGATTATTGTAATCCCTGATTCCACTGACGATGAAGTTGCGGTTCAGTCTTCTGACAAAATAATCGTCCCCGATGATGGTGATGTTGCCTCTAATTCTGATGTTTAACTAAGTCTCACTCTTGTTAAGTTGTTTATTTTGGGTACTTTTGCTGAGATTATTGCTCTGAATTATGCATGTTGTTGAATGAGTTTGTTGTGCTGTTGACTGAGACATTGGATTGATTTTGGATTTGCTGTTATGATGTTGGATTATGTATACTGATAATTTGCAGTGTTTTGGTGTTGGTGTTCTATTTTTTTGTTGATTCTCTGTTACATTGTGACTGCAAAACCTTATATTGATCATATGATGTACTCTGATGCATGCTTGAAAGTTGGATTGATCTTATGCATGTACTCTTATATTGGATTATTCATTGCTGTTGAGTGAGATGTTGGATTGATCAGTTAGGTTATCGGTGATGATGCAATATAACTGAGATGCAAAACCTTTATGCTCACTGTCTTAATGTGCCATAGCAACACTGTGTCACATGTAATTGATTGATGCTTATGTGTATGTTAAGGTATTGTGATTTATATTGTATCTATGAGGGTTATAGGGACATCCGAGATTATTTATGCATTTCAATGATGAAGTCTTGAAACTGAGATGCAATACCTTTAATGTCACTGCCTTAATGTGCCATAGGAACACTTTTACATGTGGTTGATTGTTGCTTATGTGTATGTTAAGTCTTGTGATTGGTCTTGTGTCTATGATGGCTATGGGGACATCTGAGATTATTTGTGCATTTCAATGATGAAGTCTTAACACTGAGATGCAAGACCTTTAATATCACTGCCTTAATGTGCCATAGGAACACTTTCACATGTGATTGACTAATGCCTATGTGTATGTTAAGGTATTGTGATTGGTCTTGTGTCTATGATGGCTATGGGGACATCTGAGAAAATCTACAATTGTGAAGTCTTAATACAACTGAGATGCATTTCCTTTGTCTGGTTTGTCCCGAAATATTTGTCCTAAAGGTCTAAAAGCTCTTGTGATTGGTAGTGTTATTCCCTTGAGTCTATCTATGATGAAGTCTTGAAACTGAGATGCATTCTCTGCATGTTCACTGTCTTAGTATGCCATAGGAACACAGTCAAATGACTGATTGATGCTTATGTGTATGCTAAGGTATTGTGATTGAGTTTGTGTCTATGAGGGTAATAGGGACATCTGAGAAATGCATTGTCATTGTTGTGCCATTACTTGTGCTTGTTTACAAAATTACACAAGTTCTTGCTACCTTACAATTTTCTGCTTCAAATAATAGCTTTCTGACCCAAAAAAATATACTTAAGCTAGACAAAATATGTTACTTTACCTCCTAAGATTTCTCTGTACAAAAAATGTTCAATCTTTGTCATATATTGCTAAATAAATTGACTGTCTTCAAGTGCTTCTTCAGTGTCTTGATCTTCATATAATGTTGTCCCTTGTTGAATCTGTTGGCCTGCTATTGATGTTCCTGGTTGATCTGCTTGTTGTGCACCCCCATGCACTATGTCCCATGCTTCTATGATAGCCCACATAGGTGCCTTGATCTCTCTTGGTAGATTCCCCTGAGCCATTAATTTCTTCTTGTTTACATGTGGCATATCATACTCATTGCCTCCCTTGCATTTAAGTATTTCATTCATAACAAATTGTAGTGTCATTCACACATCTCTTAGAGTTGTAGGGGCCAATTCAAAAAATTCTTCATGCACTGCTTGTACCATATGATCAATACTTGTTGGCATCTTCTTGTGCATGAGTGACTGAATGCTTCTGAAAAATCCTAGATCTAAGATGTTTACATCTGGACTATTAGCTGGCTGTTGTATTAAAATGAAGGTGAATCCATCCTGAATGTATACCTGTTGCAATTCTGGATCTCCTTGAGTTATATGGGCCCTTGCATTGTCTTGTTGTATGAATATAACTCTTTGAACTCCATCTTGTGGACATTTTGCCTTGATTGCTGGAATGATTTGGTTTATTAACATGTTCCTTGTCACTTGCTTATTGACTGATTCAACTAGCTTTGTAACTAGTGTCCCATTCTCTCTGTTTTTGGATGACCTTTTTGCTGCTTGTTGATATGTGAATGGAAAGATTTCTATCTTCCCATAAAAAATGCACTGTCCCTCTGCATCAAATCTAGGCCTTTCTACAACTGCAGTGAACATAACTTTGAGAATGAATTTAGATGAATTTGCAGCTCTGTACTTGCCCCTTTCATTCTGTGCTAGATATACTCTCTGTGATTTATTTGATAGAAAAAACCACTTCTCATCCAAGTGTACAAAATCAAACATTGGATAATACACTGACTTAGCTTCTACAATATCCCCTTGTAGTAACTTTAGTACCCAATCCAACCTAGCCTTCTTATGTCCCTCACTCAAACCAGGATGGAGTGGATTTGTATGTGGCTTTATTGTACCTTGCTTGACCATCCTATGCACTTTGGTCTTTGAAATACTAAGCTTGCTAGCTAAGTCTCTAATGCATGACCTGTCTCCCATGCTCAGTGTTGTGATTGAATCCATCTCTACTTGAATTCCTTTTCTACCACATTTGTGATACTTTGTGCTTAAATTGTACCTCTGGTGTGCATTATGTTGCTTCTTGGCTGTGTTCCAAAGTCTGCCTATGCACCTTGTTGACATGTTGAACTCTTGTGCAACTTCCTTTATTGCACCATGTGGTAATTGTCCCTCTTTAGATCTCGTTAGTAGAGCATGAAATATGTGCATTTTTTGATCACTGCTGAGCCTGGTATTTTGTGTTGGCTGATGATGTTGTATTGCCTCTGTGTTGTGCTATGCTTCTGATGACTGTCCCTCTTCATCTCCTGGTTCCTGGTTGAGATCAAAACTATGTTCATCTTGTTCCATGTCTCCTGCTGACCCATTGAGTTCTTCGAACTCTTCTCCATCATAAATGTACTCATCTGGAAGTGGAGCTTCATTTAAGTCAAAAGCTGAGGCCATGACACCACCAGGCTGTGATGCAGATTATTTTCTATTTTGCTCTGAATTTCAGTGAAGCTTTGAATGTAAATTCTGTAAATCCCCTGCATAATGCTGTAATCCCCTTTATACTCTGTTTAGGGGCAATTATATCTAGGGCAATTATGTCCTAAGTCCCCAAAATTTGCAGAGATTGTTTAGGGCAATTATGTCCTAAGTCCCCAAAATTTTGAAAGTGGATTCGTGTGCTTGCTAATGCTCCCCTTTCATTGGACGATTTTTCATCTGTGGTAATTTACCACAGATTGCACTGTAGCAGTAATAATTACAACTTGTACTTTAATAAAATTTCTTAATTGAAGAGCTTTTTGTACTTTAGGACAAACATTTCGGGACAGAGGGAGTATAAGATAAGATTATATATATATATATTAAATATATGCCTTTTAACAAAAGCATAGATATGATCTCTATGTTATATAGATATATCGGTTTTTCTAACCTATGCCTTAGGGCATAGGTTAAGATCCCATATATAGAAACTTTTAATTTTGTGTTAATTTTTTAGGATCTTTTAAATTTTTTTAATGGGTTCATCTTTCCTTTTTTAGGGTTTATATTCCTTAAATTGAAGATGTTGGATTTCGAGTATCTGGAGACTGGAATCTGAATATGGATTCCTACGACGACGACGAAACCCTAGGTTAGGTTCGATATGAACGGAACGAGGGTATATAAATGATACAAACGAAATGAAACAAGCCTAAGCAGTCGCCGTGGTTGTCCAAGCCACGACCGCGCTTGCTAAGGCAAGCCGCGGTCACAGTTTGCACATCCACGGTCGCAGAAATCTAAGCAGATCCGCGGTCGCGGAATTCTTCCCCGCGGTCGCGGTTCTCCCTTCCGACAATGGCTTTGGAGGCGACCGAGCTTACCAATGATGACGACAACGACACTACTGCAACACCGCGATTACCACCACTTCAAGGCTTCCCAAGGCACCTTCGGCGACCACCAACAACTCTGACGAGGCTCCAACGAACTCAAAAACTCTGGCGAAACACTAAAACGAGAAAGAGAGAGATTGCTAGAGCTATGGATGAAGAACTTCGGTGATGGGAGGCCCCTATTTATAGGGTAAGGGGAGTCCAACGCTGAGCAACCCAAACGCCTCGAGTTCCCTCACCGGCGTACGTTTAAAAACGTGTAGAAATCCGAATCGGCGTGCTCGGATAACAACGACGAAGAAGACGAATCAACGATCCGCGGTCGCGGAAACGGAGCCGCGGTCACGGATGGTTCCTGGGCGAATCCGCGCCCGTGGAAGCATTCCGCAGTCGCGGAACAGTCGCGATCGCGTCTTTTGGCCTTTGGTCGCGGGTCTTGCTCGCGGTCTTTGCTAGATCTTTACTTTTAGCATTTCTAAAAATAATCTAAGACCCAATACACACTAAACGTATATTTCTACGTTCAAGAGAGTTATTACAGAGATTACCGAGGTTACAAAAATTTCCCATTATGTCTTTCATACAAAACGATAGTTTGGGACTTTTAGGGGTTATTACAATACCTCCCCCTTAAAAAAAAGTTTCGACCCTGAAACTAGGCCGAAAACAGCTCAGGAAAACGACTAAGCATATCAGCCTCAGTCTCCCAGGTCTCCCAAGTTACCTCTTCAGATCCTGACTTGGACCAGAGGATCCGCACTAATGGGACCACCTTGTTCCTCAAGTGCTTCTCGCGGCGTTTGAGAATACGCACTGGTCTCTCCTCGTAGGTACCATTTGCCTGAATCTCGATGTCCTCATAACTCAGCACATGAGACACATCTGGCATGTACTTCCTTAGCAGAGACACGTGGAACACGTTATGCACTGGATGCACCAACGGCGGCAATGCTAAATGGTACGCTAAAGATACCACTCTATCAAGGATCTCAAACGGTCACACGTAGCGAGGGTTGAGCTTCCCATGCTTACCGAACCTGAACACACCCTTGGATGGCGACACCCTGACAAACACCTTGTCACCAACCACAAACTCGACATTCCTGCGCTTCAGATCAGCATAGGACTTTTGTCGACTCTGAGCTATAAGCATCCTCTGTCTGATTAAAGCAATGTCTGAGGAAGTCCTTTTGACTAACTCCGGTTCGAGTAGAATCTTGTCGGCATTCTCATCCCAACAAATCGGAGATCTACACTTCCGACCGTACAAAGCCTCAAATGGAGCCATCTTGATGGTAGAATGCCATCTATTGTTGTATGTGAATTCAATCAGACTTAAGCTGTTCTCCCAGCTGGTCGGACGATCTAGTACACAAGCTCTCAGCATATCCTCTAGTGTCTGGATGGTCCTCTCAGATTGTCCATCCGTCTGAGGATGAAATGCAGTACTAAACGTCAACACAGTTCCCATGGCCTTGTGGAGTTCCTTTCAGAATCTCGACATGAATCGGCCATCACGATCCGATACAATGGTATTTGGCGTACCATGCAAACGGACAATCTCATGTAGGAAAACTTCTGATAGCTTCTAGGTTCCCCAAGTTGTCTTGATGGCCACGAAATGAGCACTTTTAGTGAGCCTGTCAATGATCACCCATATGGCATCCTTTTGACTCCGAGTCTTCGGCAACCCCGTGACGAAGTCCATCGCAATATCCTCCCACTTCCATTCTGGCACTAGGAGAGGTTGCAATTCACCACCTGGTCTGCGGTGTTCTATCTTGACCTTCTGACAAGTCAAGCATTTCGCCACAAATTCTGCTACGTCCCATTTCATGTTGGGCCACCAGAATTTATTTCTAAGGTCTTTGTACATCTTACTGGATCCTGGATGTACATAATAAGCTGACGAATAGGCCTCCTTCATTACCAATTGGCGAAGGCCATCTATGTCAAGCACACAGATTCGGTCCTGAAACCAGAGTGATCCATCATCTTGAATCACGAATCCGGGAGCTTTCCCATCCATCACTTCACTGCTTAACTTCACTAAGATCACATCATCAACATGTTTCTCCTTGATCTGATCTAGTAGAGTAGCCTGAATCTCCAATATACTCAGGCATCCTCGACGCTGATCGTACAAGACATCAATCTCGCACAATCCTTGTTGCAGTTTGGTCTAAGCAGTGAGCAAAGCTACTACGGTCTCGTGCGGCGTCTTCCGACTCAAAGCATCGGCTACTACGTTAGCCTTGCCCGGATGATACAGTAACTCGATATCGTGGTCCTTGAGTAGCTCCAACTAGCGACGTTGTCACATGTTCAACTCCTTCTGAGTGAACACATACTTGAGACTCTTGTGGTCTGTAAAGATCTGGCACTTCACACTATAGAGATAGTGTCTCCAAATCTTCAGCGCGAACACCAGAAGCGCTAACTCTAGATCATGCATCAGATAGTTTGCTTCATAGGTCTTCAACTGCCAAGATGCGTATGCAATAACATTTCCCTTTTGCATCAATACGCATCCTAACCCATGCTTTGAAGCGTCACTATAGACCACATAACCATCAATTCCCTCCGGTAGCGCTAAAACTGGTGCGGACGTCAGACACTTTTTAAACTTCTGAAAACTTGCCTCGCACTTATCGTCCCATATGAACTTCTTATGGACCTTGCGGAGAAACCCGGTCATAGGTAGAATGATCTTTGAAAATCCCTCCACGAACCGTCTGTAATATCCTACAAGTCCCAAGAAACTACGCACCTCCATCACGTTCTGAGGTCGCCTCCAGTTGGCTACCGCTTCGATCTTCTGAGGGTCGACCATTACCCCATCCTCGTTAATCACATGGCCTAAGAAAGCCACTTCCTTGATCCAGAAGTCACATTTAGACAACTTTTCATACAACTGATTTTGTCTAAGGACTGACAAGGTGATTCGAAGATGCTCCTCGTGAGCCTCCTCGCTCGGAGAATAGATCAGTATATCGTCGAGAAATACCACCACAAACTTGTCCAAATACTAGTGGAAACATCTATGCATCAGATCCATGAAAACTGCCGGAGCATTAGTAAGCCGAAATGGCATCACTACGAACTCGTAGTGTCCATATCTCGTCCGGAATGCAGTCCTCGGAATATCTTCCTCATGAATCTTGAGCTGATGGTAACCAGATCTCAGATCAATCTTGGAAAAGACTTTTGCTCCATGCAGTTGATCCAACAGATCATCTATCCTAGGCAACGGATACTTATTCTTGATGGTGACCTTGTTCAACTCTCGATAGTCGATACAAAGTCGGAACGAACCATCCTTCTTCTTGACAAACAAGATAGGAGAGCCCCAAGGCGATGCACTCGGCCTTATATACCCTTTCTCAAGAAGGTCCTCGAGTTGTTTCTTCAACTCTTGCATCTCCGCTAGAGCCATCCGATATGGTGCTTTAGAAATCGGCGCGGTTCCAGGCTCGAGATCAATAGTGAACTCCACGTCACGATTTGGGGGTAAACCGGGAATCTCATCAGGAAAAACATCCGATACTCACATATGACAGGAACATCGTGAACTGAAGTCTCATCCTTCTTGGGCTTATCTAGATAGCACAGGTACCCGACACAACCTTGTCGAAGTAGCTTACACGCAGCCATCGCATTGATGAGCTTTCCGTTATCAGCGTCATTACGACCCTTGAACTTGCATACAAACTGGATCCCAGATGAAATTGTCACTGTCCTTGAGCTAAAATCGATTATCGCCCCATGACGTGTCAGCCAGTCCATCCCGAGAATTATGTCGTATGGAGCCATGGCTATACAGATCAAGTCCGCTTCGAACTTTCGACCTTGAATAGTAATCAGAAATTCCGACAGACGCTTGGTCCCTACTAGTTGTTCACCATTGGGAAGATTTACCACAAATGGCTCGCAAGTCTCATTGCACAATAAGCCTAGCTTACTCACACAGTTCTCCGAAAAAAAGAATGAGTGGCACCCGAATCAAACAATATGTACACAGATGTAGAATGGAGGTATATAGTACCTTGAGTAATTGGAGCATTTGGTCCGTCATCCTCACGCATCTCATATAGCCGCTGACCTTGACCTACGGAAGTAGCTGGGGCTTTCCCCTTATTCTGGGCAGTCGTCTGCGTCGAAGGGCTAAGAGTCTCCACAGGCTTGAATCGGGGTCGGTTGTTATGACTAACTGACTCTTGTTGCGACTCATCCCCTTTCTGCCTCCTCTGAGGACAAAACGTTTGCAAGTGCCCCTCCTTTCCGCACGCAAAACACGTCCTCTTGTCCTTCGGACACTCGTTACTCTTGTGCCCTGACGTTCCGCAGTTATAGCACTGGATCAGGTTCTTGCCTTGGCCTGAGCATTGAGTAGAACCTGACTGCGTTGCCTCCGTTCTAGCCCGGCCAGACTTGGCAAAATTCGACGGTGGCGCGGGTCGTTTAAACCCACTAGCCTGAGGCTGGCTCTGCGCCGGTCTCTGGCGATTGCGCTTCTTCGCCGACTCTTCCAGAGTCACCTCTAGTTTATAGGCGGCATGCACATACTGCTCCAGAGTAGAGCAACCGTGGCGCACCATCAATGTCTTGATGTCTGGGTTCATCCACTCATGGAATGCCAGATCTTCTACTCCTCACTCGACACTTCTGAACCAGCATATTGCAACAGATGATTGAACTTTGCAGCTAGCTCAGTCACCTTCACCCCATACGTTTTAGGGTATAGGAACTCCTTATGCTTCTCTTCCCTCATAGCACGGGAAAAGATACGATCGGTCATCTTCGTCTTAAACATACCCCAGTTCAACCTGGGATGATCAGCTAAACCGGTGCTCTCCCACCATTCGCTAGCCACATCCTTCAGTTGAAGGGAAGCAATGTGCACTTTCTCAGCCTCAGTGCAATCGACGTTCCTAAACAACCTTTCCATGTGCGAGAACCAATACGCCACTTTGACTGGTTCTCCTATACCATCATAGCCGTCAGGCCTCATTGAGCTAATGACTTTCAAAGCTCGACCATAGTTTCCTCTGTTCCTGACGGCATCGACCTGAGGTACATGAATAGCTGGCTCCTCAAATTCAGGGATAACCTGAGGAACCGGAACACCCTGTTCCTGTGGTGCAATTAGCCAAATTATATCGGTGACCGCTTGCATAACGATCCCCCGAATGGCCTCTATGGCCGCAGCGTCGAACACCACCTGAGGATTAGCCGGAACTTGGCCACTGCCTACGGGGTTATTGTGAGAGACAGACTCGCTCTCATCCCCTTGATTAGCGGCATTCCTCAGATTCAGCCTTGGATTGTTACTTGGTCCAGCACCAGCATGAATTGTGTTTCTTGTGTTCACCATCTGTTTATCGATCAATTTTCCAAGTATTTCACAACATTAATATCACACTTTTTAACACGCACAACACATGAAGTTGATTCGAAGTAGATCAAACTGGCAAATTTTATTGATGAAATGAACTGAAACCATGTTCGATAAGTTGTACAATTATCCTCCTAAGCGAGAAGACAAAATTGCTAGGAGGCTAAGGCTCTAAAACAACAGAACAGAACAACTAGAAAAGAAAATCACTACGACATGCTAATGTCCTTCCCTCAAGGTGCCTTGAAGAAATTCCTGTACACGTCGGACCTTTGACACCTTCTCTTTAGGAGTGGTCCGTTCTCGGGTTCCGGCGTCGGCTTCCTCGAGTTACTAGGACCCGGAACACACGGCTTCTCCCTAGGTATCGGCATACTTGGCCCCGCTCTGGGCACATGAACACTCGACCCTTCTTCAGGTATAGGTGGGTAGCAAAACTCCTCCAGGAATCCTGGGTGAAAATCAGCCCTGTTCACCATGTAGTGAGGGTTGAGTAACAACTTGGCCTACCTGATATTCTCCTGGAGCTCACGAACGTCACCCAGCATACGAGAGAGACCGAGCTCAGTCTCGTAAGTCCGCTCCTCCATATCGTACAATGCTTTTGTCAACTCCTCCATGCGCTCTACTAGCACTCGGGGCCTAGGCCTGGCCTGTTGGGTCGAAACCTCCCTCGGAGCATCCATCGATTCCCACGGCCTTGCCCGCATACGAGCTCGCTCAGTCATCACCTCCATATGGTGACGAGCCTCGGCGGAAGCCATCTCACTCAGATTGTGCGCATGATGAGACGCAGGGCTCACCACTAGCTCTCTAGGCACATGAGTAGGATGCGGACCCACTGGCACATCCAAAGGCTCATACTCCACCCTCTCATCACCTGGCACACCAAGTGCCTCCCATGCAATAGGGTACAACGGTGCATACTCCTGAAATGGTGGATTCTCCGAACTCGGGAAAATGAACTGCATCCCCGGGTCTTCACCATCAATAAGCAGGTGCTCCAGACCGTCTGAGTCGTAATAGTACTCCTCGAGGTCTTCCTCTGGATCCTCCTCGGGATCTTCTTTCAGATCTTCCTCTGGATCCTCTTCCGGATCCTCCTCGGGATCCTCAACCCAGTCGGACACCAGTACAACCGACTCTACGAGGACGGTCTTCACCTCCTCGGGTGGGCTACTTGGCTCCCCAACCTGTGTACAACTCGGAAGAACGGGAAACACGAGCTCGACCTGAGGTGGCAGAGCTATCTCGGCGCCCTTCTTACCCCTAAGCTGAGACACGAAAGAACCCATATCCTGCGAGACGGCGAGAAAGGAATTAGTCTTTCTAAATATAGAAGTTACTTTCTATATCAGACCGGAAAAGAAGGCACGATTTGAATGGCAGAGGTTTCAAAAAGATCACATTTTATTCAAAGTATAATTTTGTTCAAAATCTTGATTTTTGGAACTAACCAACAATGTCTTAACACAAACGGGGTACGGTTTATAAAAAAATTGTTATAAGTAAAACGATTTGAAAACCCAACCCGTTTAAAACCTTTGGCTCTGATACAAAATCTGTAACACCCCCAAATAATCCTTTGAAAGTATTACCGCCAGTGAACTCAGATTACACGTCTGGGGTCACCCAAGGCTTAACTCATTTTATAACAAATATATAACAACACAAATTGTATTAAATATCATGAAAACTTCTCCAATAATATTCAAACCAATGTCATGATCTTACAACTGTTTGATAAACCAAATACAAACCGAATACATAATTGTTTAATACAGCGAAAGTCTTGAAAATTAATAAACGCCACGAAGGGTTTCGATCTGAGCGATCTCACCCCTAGGATCTTCAACCTTGGAAAAACACTTAAACCATCATATGCCCTCATCATCGTATTTTGGCCTTCACGGAATATGGAGTTTACCTGATGTGCCGTATGAGACGGATGCCACCAGCCAACCATGCAAAGGAATAAAACCGGTTGGTTAGTCTAATGAAAGACTATGCAAGGGTACACATAAAGAGGTTCTAAGTAGTTGTGTTAGGTTACGCCCATCACTTCTTGAATAATAACCGATGACGACAGTGAACCTCAACAAATCTACAGAAACATAAGAAAAGGAATGATCAAGAGAAGACTCCAAAGAAATTAGTCTTATGGGAAATGTATGAAGAGAAGACTCCAAAGAAGTTGAGTCTTACGGAAATGTATGACAAGTGTTTGGGAACGTATATAGTTTTCACACAAGCGTTTAAAACGACTTGATCATTTGGGTCCACGACCAACCTCACCGCACAATGCGAATTCAGATTGGAAAGAAGACTTACTCTAACCGAAGTCCGGGCGGGTTCCAAGTTGTACTTCTCGCCCGAAGGTTCATTAATTATGTGCATAACCGCACTTATCTTATTTAGGTACAAAACGTATATTCACGTTAAAGCTTTTAACATATATCATCTCGACACGAGAGATATCTTGGGAATTAATCCCGATTGTTGGCACCAACTGTGTGCACCTACCCTGAATAAAGGTAAAGTCATGACCAGAAAGTACTAGGGTAAAATCCTCCTAATACCAGTTATAAAGAAACGACTAGACCTCGCAAGGTACATAGCGTTCCTATGAATACTCGTTCTAACTACACATGTAAGTTCATACATAAATCCACACCAATACCATCACGGTAATAACATGTATAATAGCGTTGTTTCTAGCAATATATACAACCTATTATAGAATCATATTTTAACACATTATTTATTAAAATCTGTTCCCAAACGAAAACAACATTTCATTCCAATTTAATTAACAATCAAAAGTAATTGATAACTAAAGGAAATATGGAATGATAAGCAAGAGCGAACCGCCACTTGCCTTAATCTAGACAAATTGAAGATGTCGGGTTCCGAGTATCTGGAGACTGGAATCTGAATATGGATTCCTACGACGACGATGAAATAACGACGAAACCCTAGGTTAGGTTCGATATGAACGGAACGAGGGTATATAAACGATACGAACGAAAGGAAACATGCCTAAGCCGTGGCCATGGTTGTCCAAGCCACGATCGCGCTTGCTAAGGTAAGCCGCGGTCCCGGTTTGCACATCCACGGTCGCGGAAATCTGGGCAGAGCTGCGGTCGCGGAATTCATCCCCGCGGTCGCGGTTCTCCCTTCCGACGATGGCTTTGGAGGCGATCGAGCTTACCAACGATGACGACGACGACACTACTGCAACACCGCGATTACCACCACTTCAAGGCTTCCCAAGGCACCTCCGGCGACCACCAACAACTCCGACGAGGCTCCGACGAACTCAAAAACTCTGGCGAAACACTAAAATGAGAGAGAGAGATTGCTAGAGTTGTGGATGAAGAACTTCGGTGATGGGAAGCCCCTATTTATAGGGTAAGGGGAGTCCAACGCCAAGCAACCCAAACGCCTCGAGTTCCCTCACCGGCGTACGTTTAAAAACGTGTAGAAATCCGAACCGGCGTGCTCGGATAAGAATGACGAAGAAGACAAATCAACGATCCGCGGTTGCGGAAACGGAGCCGCGATCGCGGATGGTTCCTGGGCGAATCCGCGCCCGCGGAAGCATTCCGCGGTCGTGGAACAGCCGCGATCACGTCTTTTGGCCTTTGGTCGCGGGTCTCGCTCGCGGTCTTTGCTAGATCTTTACTTTTAGCATTTCTAAAAATAATCTAAGACCCAATACACATTAAACATATATTATTACGTTCAAGAGAGTTATTACAGAGATTATCGAGGTTACAGAAATTGCCCATTATGTCTTTCATACAAAACGACAGTTCGAGACTTTTAGGGGTTATTACAAAAAATATCAAAATCAAATTAATAATTTTTCTTAGTTTGTATTTTTATATTACAACATGAAAACCCAATCGTTAATTAAATAAATTATTAGTGATTTTTTTATTAAAAACATAAGAATATGATGACTCTCACCTTTTTGAGAATATTTGGGTGAAAGATATCCAACTTTCTATCGATATCATACTTGTTATCAAATGCGTAAATTATTGTTATTGGTAAGTCACTGTGAAATTTGGTGTCTTGTAATTGATTATTAGTACGTTAGGTATACCTTTGATGTGTTTCAGGCATGATGTTGAGTAAATGAGTAAGTAACATATAGAAAAATGGCGAAACTTGGAATGACAATATTTCTTAGAGATATGAAATCTTGATATTGCTCATTCTGAAATATATATTTAATTAACATTATACTTATTATATATATTTAATGTTTATTCGATATATTGTCGACACACACCAAATACTTTTACTATTTGAAAAGTACTAATACATTACTTCCTACCACCGATCACTTTAAAATACAATAGTAAATATAATTGAGAATGGACAATATATGAAGGAAAGGATGAACACATGTAAAACTATTTAAGACAACATAGTTTTGGATTTTGTTATTATCATTGTCTTAATTTTCCATCTGTAATGACTTATCTAAATTATATTGTATGAATTACATACATACCTTATCTAATCTTAAATAACCTAGCATGCATGCAACATTCCGTTTAGATAGCTATGCTTGAACGTACTTGAATTAGGAATTGTCATATGGCCTTTTGATAATTGTGAGAGCTATATATTGCATTTCGGCTCTTAATATAGAAAAGTTAAATGTCATTACAAATAAAATTTCCAAGTTAATGCTATGGGTGTTTTTTTTCTAGTAAAACCCATTTCGTTTCATGTTCAGGCCATTAGTTGCATACTTAACTCATACGAAGTACTAAATTATTATGCCATAATTTCACGCATTACTTTTGGTGTATGGCCATTGGCCATCTAACCAGTTTGATGCCCTTATATCGAGTGTCATAATTATAACCTTTATTTTTTGGTAGTCTTTGCAGGTCACTTAATTAGATTAAATACGTATCATAATCACAATAACATTTGTAATAATATGTAGTACGGAGTCTATGAGGATATACGTTTTTATTTCCTTCATTGATCAATACCTAATAACTAATTAGAATACTCATTAATTTATGTCCTTTAAAAAAATGGCTTAAATAGATGAAGTTTTGACCCTCCAAATTATAAACATCAATTATAATATGTAGAGTATATAAAAATGTGATATAGAATTTACAAAGTACATAGATGTTGGATTTCCTTAATTTATAAATTAAATACAAAATAGAATTATCATTAGTGTATGGATTTAATTAAATGACATATTTGTCCAATCAAAATATTTTTCTTAACTCTTAATTTTAATAAATCTTAATAAATCTAAATTTTTTACATTATTACATTGTTGTTATTATTATTTTAGATTAATAATAATTTGTAATAAATTCCTAATATACAAAAATATATGCCAAATGCCTTTTAGAGAAATTGAATATAAATTGAATTAAATTATATAAAACTTGTTGATAGAAGTGCTAGCTAGTTTAATATGTTTATAGATTTATAGATAGGTTGATTATTATGAGATGAGTTGGCATGATCAAATTTATGACATTAGTAGATATATAATATTTTGAGTGATAAAATCAAAATTATATTAAAATGTATGGCATTGAAGCCACTCCTTTATTGCTTCAAAAGACAATTTTTATATATACGAGTCTGAATGCACAGATTGTAAGTGCTAGACTAAAATGAAGATATTTGATTTGCTTAATGCATGGATCTCTACATAATGTACATATATGCGACGTTAATATATTTGGCCCATTAATGTTATATGGATCCGAATGCATTGAATTTATTGAAATATGATTTTGTGTTGTATTATATGACCTGATTGATAGAAGGAATTGAAGTAAAGCAATTAATGGAAATAAATATTTATAATATCAAATTAGAATATTAAAATATATAAATTTGGCCAAACTTTATTTTATGACAAAAACTTAAATAAAATAAAGATGATAATATATGACAATTTCTTGAAGTATATGAAAATAGCCTTTTTTCATTTATTGCTTCAAAGGCCAACTTTTATATATACGAGTCCGAATGCATAGATAGTAAGTGCTACACTAAAATGAGGACATTTGATTTATGTATGAATCTCTACCTTATGTATATACGACATTAAAATAGTTGGTGCATTAATGTAATTTGGATCCTAATGCATTGTCTGAAATTTGAATTTTTGTTGTATTATATGGCCTAATTGAAGGATTTGAAGTAAAGTATTATAGGAAAAATTATTTATAATATCAAATTAGAATATTAAAGTATATAAATTTTGCCAAAGTTTGTTTTAGGACAAAAACTTAAATAAAATAAAGATGATAATATATGACAATTTCTTAAATTATATGAAAATAGCACTTTTTATTAAGTATAAATATTTATTAATAAAAAAATTACTTTGTATTTTAGATTAAATTACAAAATTGTAATGTATGTAGGTTGTGAATTTAATTCCATTTAATTTATGTAAACATATGTGTTGTTTTGGTGTAGGAAAAATACTAAAATTACAATCATTAATTATGGGTAATTAATAGGCAAAATACTAACTTTTAGTTATATATAGATATTGCTCACTTCAGCTCTAGCTGTTAATTTCTACTCATGCAACAAAATCTAAATGTTTCAAATTTCAATGAAAAGGTACAGATATTTCAGAATTCAAAGTGAAAGTTGCCTTTAGGACCTGCAAAGCAGCTAGAGCTGCAGCAACCAAAACCTTCGGAATTTGTTTCGGTTACCCTCGGGGTAGCCTACCCTCAGCCCACTGCACTTAGTTTTTATAATTTTTAATTTTTAATTTCAAAGGGTGAAAAATAGACTATTATCTTCCGGTCCCACTAGTGTAAGTCACTTGTAATATCAGTTGCTTTTAATATTTATTTACCTTTTGAGAAATAGCAATTCATACCCTACTTTACTAATGTATTTGCAATTTTACCCTATCCTTTTTGTTTTTTGCAAAACTACCCCAACCACAATTTTTTTTCCTGTTTTTGCAAAAATACCCCCCAAATAAAAAGGTACATTGAAAATTGAAAATTCTTTTTATTTTGGAAAATAAAATATGACATGACACTGATTTCATGAAAAAAAAATTAAAACATAATTCAGTTTTAATTTCAAAATGAAATGTGAAATTTGCTATAGAAACAAAACAACGTCGCCGGCCGAGGTCTCTCTCCCAGCTCGAGGTGTCTCCATCTTTTCCGGCGGAATCCAGGGTTGTTTTGTCTGACGAATTTCACCAATTCCGGCGAGAAGGTTTCTCTTCCAGGTATGATATCGATTCAAACTCCATAATCTCCAGCTTTGTTTTTTGCTTGAAACCCTTCTTCGCCGTTCGAGGTAGCTTAAACCCTTCTTTCGTCGCGAAATTGCAGGTTTTCCACAGACGAAGCCCTTCATCGCCGCTTGAGCTCCGCTCAGTAAGGCCCTTGCCGAAGACGCGCGACAAAGTGCAGATTTTCGACCGACCTCCCGATTCGGTCGCGATTCCGATTCATCTTCCTCTTCTGTCTATCTCCTTCGAGCCTTGTAGGTATGTCAAGTTTTTCAGAGTTCCAGCCATTTAACGCCATTTTAGGGTTACTCCATTGCCGTTCATTTGGTTTTTAGGGTTGATTTAACTATTGTTCGTTTGAGCTGAAATGAAGTGAGGTTGAATGCAGCGAATTATATCAACCTGTGAAATCCGTGTTTGTAAAATGAGAATGTCAGATTATGTTTGTTTTTGTCACAATTGCAGGAATTACCATTGTTTGAACATTTATTGTCAGCGTTGATGAAATATTTGTCACATCGTATAGTTTTATTGTTGAAATGATCAATTAAATTGCCAGTTTTGTCAAACATTATTGTGTTTTGAAATTTAAATGTTTTTATTTGCCTGACATTATAGCTCTCTTACTCTTGCAACTTCCTTGTCTTCTCATGTGATCTCTACATCTGAGTATGTTGAGTTAGGTGCTTAGAAAAAGCTTAAATGTTGATATTTTTTGTTGTTTGTTTATCTCCCCCAGTGCAGCCGAAGTGGTGTAGTTTTCCATATTGAAACAGAGGAAATTGAAATGGGTAAAAAGGTAAATTTTGGTTAGCTCATTGTGTGTAATTTTCCATAGTTCACATCCTGTCATGTAGTTTTTAAGTATACGTTCCTTTTGTATTTATTGACCTTGTATAATTTGTATTTTTAGGGTCATTTATTCAGATTTGAAGGAAAAAAATTCATCGGCAGAGTCAACCAAAACTGTCGGCGTGAATTGCTGAAACTTATTGAGAAATGCCTCTCCCCTGTGGACTGGCAGAGGATAATAGATGGTCTATTTGGACCTACTATGAAGATGGTTCGTCGACAAACCTTTTCATGTCAGCTTGTACATTACGTTTTATTCTGTCAAGTAGAAACGAGGAAGTTGTGGGAGACGTGGTATGACCTGCAAGGACAACTGCTACGTTTTTCAATGAAGGAATTTGCACTTGTGACAGGGTTATGCTATCGCAGAACGAATGATAATGAGCTGAACCCGGATAAAAATGTCGTGAAAGAGTTATTTGATGTACAAAATTTGACGTTGGGTGAGCTAGAGTCATTATTTATGCGTACACAACTTGATAGCCCTTTGAAATATAAGATGGCATTATTGATTATATTAGAGGGCGTCATTCTTGGGGTTGAGAAAAAGGTTCGCATAAGAACGGGTCATGTCAAATTATTGAATGATATCGATCGATTCACGAAATTCCCATGGGGCAGGATTAGCTACATTGAAACTCACCAGGGATTGAGTTCAACGGTGAAGAATAGATTGGAAACAGTTGAAACAAGCAGAGACTCAAGTGCAAGGTTGGGTTACAAACTCAAGGGATTGCCAATGGCCTTTCAGGTAACATGACAGGATGTAATGTATATTGTTTTGAAGTTGGTATTATAGTTACAATATATTGATGGTTTAAGTATCATACTGACAAGAAAAACTGCGGTTCAGGTTTGGCTGTTTGAAGCTGTTAAACCAATTGCTTCAGCGTTTGCACATTTGGTGGATAAGGAGGCCTACCCACGCGGTCTACGATGGTCATCAGATTCACAACCTGATGCGATGGCTGTGGAGTCTTTCTCGGGGAAGGCCACATCCCGTTTTATTCCAAATGTGGTGTTGATAGAGGAAGAAGCTGAGGTGGAGGTCTTAAAAGAATGCAAATTTGATGGGGAAGTGAAGGACACTTACTTTGACAAGGGAGTTGAGAGATTCGAGGTAAGTAATAAGAGGTCTATCAGTGGTAGAAGAAAAAGGAAAGAGTGATTCGAACCCTGCCCCTGCTGCGAAGTCCTCAGGCCTGGATGCAAGACAAATGATGTGCGCTATGAAAGAGCTTCATGAGCGTATGATTAATTTGGAAAACCAAGTGGATGCAGGATTTAGTGCTATGAATAAAACCTTGGGCATAATGGAACAAATGATCAAGAAGAGGGTATTCAACAACTCAGGTTCAACAAATGATGAAGAAGACAGCATTGAATAAGAGGAAAGAGAGGTAAGATAACTGTCAATAATCGTTATTAAGTTTTGTTTGGGAACTTAGATTTTTATTTCGTGGAAGCTCAAGCATTGTTTCTTGTCGGAATGTAGAATAGTAATGTCATTTTAAAAAGGTAAAATGTCACTGTTTTAAACTTGAGATTGACAGTTACTTATATTTATTGTCAGTTAAAGCCTTTTTTTTGACAAACATTATAATAGGAATGTCATAGTTAGTTAATAGAAAATCAATATTTATAAGTTGGATGGATGCATAAAGCTCTGTTTTTGACAAACACTATAGAATGATGCACTTACTTATTATTCTTTTGAGTTAAATCTAATTTGTAATTTATTGAAGCAGAATGTTGTACATGGTCGTGATGAGGATGTCGAAATGGATAGAATGGGGGGTTCTGATTCAAATCCCCTACATGATGACGATGATAAAGGTGCCATTAAAGTCGACAATGGCAATTTAGGATATATGATTGTTTATCGAGAGCAAAAGGATGATGAAGATGGTGCAGTTCAGAGAGATGATGTTGAGGGTGCAGTAGAAGATGAAGGGAAAAATGGAGAAACGATGACAAAAGAAGAAGACGATAAGAAAGAAGGAAAGCAAGTTGTAAGGAAGACTCATTCAAAAAAGAAGAAGGATGATAAAGATGGTGCATTTCAGAGAGATGATGTTGAGGGTGCAATACAGGATGAGGGGAAAAGTATTTGCAAGAAAGGAAAAGTATTTGCAAGGAAGACTCGCTCAGAAAAGAAGATGGGTAATGAAGATGACGCAGTTCAGAATGATGGGGAAAATAAAAAAGGGAGGACAAAAGGAGTTGAGGTATGCATCAATAAATCTTCCTGATAGGATAGTCCCTCAGATCACCAACATCTTATTTATGAAAAAACTTATTTGCACATGCTAAAAGAAGCTGAGGTGGAAAGAGAGTCTACCAAAGAATCAATTGGAGTCTCAACAAGAAAAAGCAGCTCAAAAAAAATAATTAATACAACTGGTGAACTGAAGGACCATCCTGTCAGGAAGAGAGGACTGTCCAGAGAAGCCGATAATCCCAAACGATGCAAGGTTTCAACGTCCAAAGGAATTCCAAACATGAATAAATTGTGCCGTTGGTTAGACTCGAAGGAAAGGTTAGGAAGTTGTCCCTCCTGTCTTGATGATATGAATGCGTGTTTGAGATGTTAATTAAACCATGTTATGATGCAGTGAGGAAATTGTTTCTCCAACTGGAGAACATCTAAAGAGGAAGTTTTTTGAGAAATTGTTGCAACCAAAGGCGTGGCTGAGTTCTCAGGTAAGCCCTTTTCATTATTTATATAAATTATCGTGGCATGCAGCAAATTTCTGGTATGACATATATTTTTGGTTTGTAGCACTTGGACGAATGTATGTATTATCTTGGCTATCGTGTGCGTGACAAACCAGTGACAATATTGGACACCTGGTTTCAGCGTAATTTGGACAAGGAAATGAATAGATGGTTTTCAGATAAGCAAAGTTATGTTGCTGATCAATCTAAGATGAGATACCTATGTGGGGAACTGCCTGCACTTTATGGGAAGGATTGAAAGGACGTGGATCGTATATACCTCCCCTTCAATTTCAGGGAGAAACATTGGGTAGCTCTGGAGATACAACTAAGTAAATGGTGTGTCACTGTATACGATCCCGACATCAATTTGTTCAAATTGTCAGAAGTCCATAGGCTCCTTGCAGGGTTGACATATATTCTTCCTGTCATGATAGCACAATATGAGCCCTTGGCAACAATTTATGAAGATAGGGGGGGAAATCCCCTAAGTGTGACTCGTGTTCCTACATTGGAGAGAAACAAGAGAGGGTAAGTTGTTTACATAAATTGTTCATTTTTTTGTGTGAAATTGGTTATAATATCAGCAAACCAACTACATTTTTTACTTGTGTGCAGGGGCGATTGTGGCGTCTTCACGATCAAGTACATAGAAATGCTAAGTTCCGGACGTCAAAACATCGTGAACGTGGGTGACAAATTTGTGGATGAGTACAAAAAAAGGATAGCCAAAAGTATTTTCGATATGAACTGGTTTGACTAGGGAGGATATCTTATTCACTTTCATGTAAGCTTCACTGTAGTTGGGATAGTGATAGTGTTGTATGATTCCTTGTTGGGTGGTTTTCGCTAGAATTGACTTGTATTGTTGACAATAACTTGTGTTGAAATTGTTTTGGAAATCTAGCAAAATTGGTTGGTGCATTTCTTGTTTGCTACTTCATTGTAGATGCATACTTCCTGTCAGTGTTGTTCATAATTCCTGCCAGTGAAGTTTCTTTATAATTTGCGTACATATGTTTTTTGTCACATTGTATAATCCTATTGTCGAAAATATCCTTTTGTTTTTGTTGTTTTAGGGTACAAAATTATTTTTTAATATTATTTGTTTGTGTTTACCATTCTGTTGACCTTTTTAATAATATTTAATTTAGAATAAAAAGGGTAAGACATAACCCTATTTACCTTTCTTCGAAGTTCGAATGCTCCCAAAAGGCCCTCCGTGTTTACCTTCCAAAATTCCCTCCAAAAGAAGATAATTTCTTCTTCCCCAGAAGGCGACTCTGCAAACATCCATCATTGTTATTAGACATTTTCTTCTTCCCCAGAAGGCGACTCTTCAACTCCTCCATCTTTCTCTATTAACGCTAGACTCGATTTTTGCGTACTCTTGAAGCCCATTTTTTCTTACCAAGTCTATCTCCATATTTTCTTACTTACTCCCTCCATCTTTCTCCATTAACGCGACTCTGCAACTCCATTTTTACTTACTCGCCCCTCCTTGAACTTTTCCTTAACCTTTGAAGCGCGTTACAAAAGGACCCTAGAAAATGGAAGTGCTTAGAGACCGTAAAGAGTCGAGCCCAAAGAAGGGTGGAGAGAAAAGGAAGAGAAAAGAAGACGACATGCATGTTCGAAAGAAGAAGAAGCAGAGAGACGAAGTGCAGGTGAAAGGGAAAAAAACTTCTAACAGTTCCATAGGAAAAAAAGCCGGGAAGGGCAGGTCGAGGCCAAAAGCGATACCAGTAAAGGGGAATAAACCCTTAATCTTTAAAGGGGATGTAAGTTGTCTACATTTTTTGTTTAGGGCTTAGGGTATTTTTTCAATTGTCCTGTCACCCGTCTGAAATGGTTTACTTTGTATCGGGAGTGTTTTTTTAGGGTTTTTTGTTTTTTCATCTATCGTCTGAGGCTTCTCAAATGGTTCGATTTCGTTTGTTTATGGTTATTTGCATTTGGCTTGTAGATTAGGTATAATTATTTCAGAGGTGAACCTTTCTACGGAAGAATTAACATCAACTATAGGGTGCACTTTGTTCGTGAGATTGAAAACAAGTTGACACATGCGGATTGGCAACAGGTTTTGGATGGCCCGTTTGGAAAAGTTTTGAAAATGTTGCATCATGTATCATTTTCTTCACAGATATTACATGCAGTTCTATTTAAGCAACTTGAAACAAAAAAGAAGTGGGAGTCTTGGTATGAGGTGGCAGGGAAAGAGTTGAGGTTTTCGATTAAAGAGTTCTCTCTCATAACTGGAGTGAATTGTGGTGAACTTCCATTTGTGGATACTAAAGTTGATGGGCTAGTAATGGAGCGATTTTTTGGTAGTCCTGGTGGTCCTAAGACGACAATACAAGATGTTTACAACAAATTTAAAGAACATCGTGAGTTGGACAACTACAAACTCAAGTTGGCACTATTGTTGATAGTTGAGGGTCTGTTGCTAGGAGGGGATAAGAAGAGGCTAGTGAAGCCGCTGCATGTTAGGCTGCTGGAGAATATGGATAACTTTTGGGATTATCCATGCGGAAGGGTTGCTTATGAAGAGCTTCACAAGTCATTGACCACAACATTGGCCAAAAAGATGCAAACAGTAGAGAAGACAAAGCTACTCTCCAACGCACCAAGAATTCCATATTCCATTCAAGGCATGCCAGTTGTGTTTCAGGTAGTTTTATTGCTTCAAATATTAATTACTCTATGCTATACTATGACCGGATGTTTGAGTACAGGGTGACAGGATCATAGTGGATATGCAGGAAGTTGTTTGTTGTTTGATTGACACAACATAGTAGTTTTTCAACATACTTTTATTTGCATTCCAGATAGTTATAGGGTGACCTTATCTAAATTTGTAATGGTTGAAATATGAATTACTGAATGTGTTTTATTTGCAGCATAGTAGTATACTCTATGCTATACTATGACCGGATGTTTGAGTACAGGGTGACAGGATCATGGTGGATATGCAGGAAATTGTTTGTTGTTTGATTGACACAACATAATAGTTTTCCAACATACTTTTATTTGCATTCCAGATAGTTTTAGGGTGACCTGATCTAAATTTGTAATGGTTGAAATATGAATTACTGAATGTGTTTTATTTGCAGCATAGTAGTATACTCTATGCTATACTATGACCGGATGTTTGAGTACAGGGTGACAGGATCATGGTGGATATACATGAAATTGTTTGTTGTTTGATTGAAATAACATAGTAGTTTTCCAACATATTTTTATTTGCATTCCAGATAGTTTTAGGGTGACCTGATCTAAATTTGTAATGGTTGAAATATGACTTACTGAATGTGTTTTATTTGCAGCATAGTAGTATACTCTATGCTATACTATGATCGGATGTTTGAGTACAAGGTGACAGGATCATGGTGAATATGCAGGAAGTTGTTTGTTGTTTGAGTGACACAACATAGTAGTTTTCCAACATACTTTTATTTGCATTCTAGATAGTTTTAGGGTGACCTGATCTAAATTTGTAATGGTTGAAATATGAATTACTGAATGTGTTTTATTTGCAGCATAGTAGTATACTCTATGCTATACTATGACCGGATGTTTGAGTACAAGGTGACAGGATCATGGTGAATATGCAGGAAGTTGTTTGTTGTTTGAGTGACACAACATAGTAGTTTTTCAACATACTTTTATTTACATTCTAGATAGTTTTAGGGTGACCTGAGCTAAATTATGGGGTGACAGGATAAAATGAAATAATGTATCTTAATTTGCTAATTCTCAAACCGCTTGTTATTGTAGATATGGGTATGGGAAGCTGTGCCAACATTTGGTCTCCAATTTGCATCAAAGTTGAGTGAATCTGCAATGCCTCGAGGCCTTCGTTGGTTTTCAGATGAAGCCCCTGAACATGGAGTGTTGGAGTTGTCTTTGGCTGATCCTACACATGTGGTTAAGCCCATTCTTATTCCCGATGAGGATGAGGTGGATAAGCTGTCCGACTGCTACTATGTTGTTGAAAATGATGACCCGTATTTTGACAAGATTATAAAGGAATCAATGAAGGGTTTGAAAAAGAAGGGGAAGGGGAAGCAAGGAAAAGATGGAGCAAGGCCGAGTAATGCATCTGTGAAGTCATCAGAGGTGATAAGTCAGATGTTCAGAATGATGAAGAGGATGGAAAAAGGAGTGCTTGACAGGATGGAAAGGCTGGAAAAGAGGGTATCAAAGGAGGATGAGGTGTCTAAGCTCAAGAGTAATGGGAAATCAAAGAATTATTCGGATGAGGATGATTTTGAATCCTATGGTGAGTCTGATGAGGAAGAGGACGGAGTTTATAAGGATGACCAGGAAACAGAGGATGAGGAGGTGGAGGATAATGAGGTTGAGGGTGACGAGTTTGAGAGTGGTGAGGTTGAGAGTGAGGATAATGATGATGATGATGATGATGGTGATGATGACGAATTTGGTGATGGTGATGAGGGTAATGACAATGAAGAACTTTGCCAGGGTGGTGACAAACCGAATGAGGAAGTTTCTGATGAGGATAATGAAGTTGGTGATAATGAGTGTGATGGTGAGGAAGTTTCTGATGAGGATAATGAAGTTGTTGATAAGGAGAGTGATGGTGAAGAAGTTTCTGATGAGGATAATGAAGTTGTTGATAATGAGAGTGATGGTGAGGGTGGTGACAAAGAGGTTGAGGTTCAGGAGGCTGAGGTGGAGAAGGTAGAGGTTGAGGTTCAGGAGGCTGAGGTGGAGAAGGTTGAGGCTGAAGGCAAAGAGGTATGAATATGCTCATATGAAAATTATCATATTATCATCACTACTATGACATTATTATTTGTACGAGGTGACAAGATTTCTAGTGTGATGAGAGTTTTTATGTTTTACAAGAAAAGTCTGGCATGGTGATAGGATTTATACTCATGTATGACATGGTTATTATGATTGCAGGATTTTGATAATTCCATTGAGGGTAACAATGATGTTGAGGGTGCGTATGGTGTTATGGCCATTGTCAAAGACATAAATGAAAATGTTGCTAATGATGGTGAAAAGGACCAGGAGCAGGATTTTACTAACGACATTGAAGGAGCACCGGAGGCTACCCAGCAGGAGCTAACCCCAGCAGAGGTTGAGGAAAGAGAGGAACCTCTTTCAGTGCTAGCCGTTGTGGTTGCTTCATCCAGCAAGGCGAAACCCAAAAATAAACGAAACCAGCATCTCCAACCGAAGAGGGTTCTTCCTAGTCGTATGGTGAAGCCATCCGCCAAAAAACTAACACCTTACACAGATGAGAAAAAGGGGAAAACTGTGAAGAAGATAACCAAGAATTCACAGGTGAAGGAGATGACTGCTTTTCTGAAATGGATGAATGTCGAAAGGTTAGTATCTCACGGATTTAATAATGTTCAACTATCTTTCATGGATTTAATTACGCCTTCTTTGTTTTTCAGCTCTGAGCCAAGAGTTGGACTGTGTGGTCAAGAGATGGACAATGACTGGTTTGGCCTAATACTGGAACCAAAAGCTTGGATGAAAGATGGTGTAAGCTATTTACTTATGATGTCAAATTAGTTTACTGTTGGGATTTATTGCAATGCCTGACAGGATGAATTATATTTTTTTGAAGCACATCGATGAAGTTTGTTATTATATCCGTAAGGCGCTTTTGGAGTCCGAAGTTAAACGCAAGGCCATAATATTAGACGTTTTCTGGCCTGTTGATTATACGGATGCATATAGATACTATGTCTAAAATGCCTGCACTGTTCCACCTGCATCTGAACGTGCACTCGCATACTTTAGGGGAGATCGACCTAAACCTTATGGGTCCAGTTGTGATGATCTGGACTTCATTTATTTCCCCCTCAACATCGATAACATGCATTGGGTGGCTGTAGAGATCGATCTGTAGCAATGGTAGGCAAGTGTATATGATTGTAATGTGGATTTGAACTCTAACTTGGGCGTAGAGACATGCCTGCATGGGGTTTGTCGGTTTCTTCCTCACTTCATGACACAGTACCCGCCGCTTGCCAAGAAATTTGAACATCGGGGTACTCAAGAGATTAAATTTGAGAGAATTCAAGGACTGAAGCAGAACAAGCGTGGATAAGTCGAAATATCAATCCCCTTACCAATTTTATTATATACTTCATCTAAGTAACTTTATTGCATTTTGTGTTCGTAGTCATGACTGTGGGATATACACTCTGAAACACATGGAGTTGCTCAGTGCTGGTTGGAAAAATCTTGACGTTGTGGCAGACAAATTTATTGACGGCTTCAGGAGCGACATGGCTCACAGCGTGTTTGACATGGTGTGAAGGTCGAGCCTAAGGAACTCCATCGTTTAAATTGGATATTTCGATGTTCTTTTTGGGGTTTGTATGGCATTTGCTTAGATTACGTACAATTGGATGTTTTCGAAGACATTTGTTTAGGTTACATACAATGTTATGACAACTTGTTTAGATTACATACAATGGCAGTTAAATGGCAGTTATGTGCGTGTAGGTTAAATGGCAGTTACATGGCACTTAAACGACATTTGAATGACAATTGTGTAAAATAATATAGGGACATTGACTGACTTCATAATATACATATTAAGAAGTAGCATGACAAGATGAATCTAAGAGGGATGTGGGATACAATAAAAAACTCCAAATAGGGTATCGGCTCTACTGAGAACTCAACCACTCCTTTTTTGAGAAGAGACAATAAAAAACTCCAATCCGTCATGAAATTAGCAGTAACTGCCCACTAACTCCAATTTACGCTGATTAGACAGGATATAAGTGACAGGATAGGATATTAACACAAGTAATTAAATTATGAAAATATTAGAGCACCGTCATAAATGTATATGTAACTGCCACCAACCCAAAAACCTCTTTATATACCCCCTCATATGAAGTCATATTTCCTCATCCACAATCCCCTTAAAAACATCTTCCACCTTACCCTAAAAACACCAAATTCCCTACGCTTCTTTCGTTTACATGGATGATTAGCCTAATGATCATCCCTTCAAGGGGAGCAAATGCCAGGATTTCGACCCAATACTACCAAGGCGGAACGACGCAAAACTGGAGTCCGTTGGCTGAAATGGTACAAGATGTTTGGTGGCTGATCAACCAACTGTATCACTTTAACAATTATGAACGGGACGCTTCGTACTTCTTCGAAGTTGTGCCCCCCGATTGCGGCCCTCGTACCTTGAGGGCCTTACAGAACCGCGGAGACGCGGCCATCCTTGCCACCCAAGGTAGAACCGTGGCCTTCATAAACATATATGTCATCACGAGAGATGTTGTTGAAGAACTTTTGCAGCGCGACGACCCAGATTCATCTGTCTCCTCCGCAACAATGTTTATGTAATATTTAGTATTTGATTAAGTAATGTAGTGTAGGGAGTATGTAAGTTAGTGTAGTATTTAGTAGGTTATGAAGTCTGTTATTGTATGAATTGGTAATGTCAAGTAGGAACTCGATAATGTCATATAGTGACTATATATTGTCATATAAGTGCCAGATTCCCAAATGAAGCATGTTATGTAATTCTGTTTTATATAATATAGTATGTTATGGTAATGTCGCATGAAATAGTACTTTATGACATGAAAGGCGACATGCCAAAATAGTTAGTATGACAGGATATAAAAATGCCATATTTGGCCCAATTTCTGAGCGGTTCCTTGGAGCACACATGCCATATTAGGGCCAATTTCGACCGGTTTAACAATTATATTAAGAACTTGTTATGAACCCGGTTTAACAGACTATTATATATACAATTTCTGAGCGGTTCCTTGACTTCATTTCATCTATCCCAATTTCTGAGCGGTTCCTTGGAGCACACAATGCCATATTATGTTATATACAACGTTACCATATTAAGAGATTAGTTTTGAAATTGAAGAATGTAACTCTATGGTGATGCTTTTGTTGGTGGGTAAGTAGTTGTGTTGAACATCGTATTAGTGGTAATGCATGTGAGTGTCGTGAAGATATAATGTCATGTAGTGACTATGTAATGTCACGTAAATGTAGTGATTTTAAGAAGCATGTTATGTATGGCCGAGGACGGTTTATGTTTTTCCCGTGTGTTATTCAGATGCCACTCATGTTGGTCTGTTGGTTATTTGAAAGAATATTGAATCTGTCATGATAAATATGGAAGAATAACAAGTGGGGTCAAGGGGTAGGTACAGAATGGAGTGAAACTTCTGTCATATGAATTTAACCAAAAGTAGTCAATATTGACAATGTCAGGACATAAATATAGTCATGACAGGATAATGTTACATTACCTAACCGCATATTAACAAAATACATATCATTTATACGAAAAGTAATATGAGTGGTAAGAGATCCTTCAAGAGTTTGGATCTCTTAATACACATATTAACAAAATACATAATTCAAGAGGTAGCACGGGTTGCTCACATATTAACAAAATAGATAATTGAAGAGGTAGCACAATTAACGACATCATGGGCCGACTGAGGGGTTAGGACAGTTTTGTGAGTTATGGCCGATAGTGCCACAACTTCCACACCTTCTCCTCGGGCCCCTGTACTCTCCCCATGACGGGATTCTTTTCTTCCTTGGTCTTCCTGATTTCCTCCTAACATCCGGGGGCAAATATGCTCTATTCAAGACCGTGTCAGGAACTTCCCAATGCTCAAATGCAGGAATCGGATATATAGTTTCCTTGTACACTTCCTTCCACATTTCAACAGTAAAGAGGGGATAAACAAGAGTGACAGGATCCACACCACAATCCTTCGCAACCGCTATTGCATGTGCACAAGGAATTTGGTCAACTTGGAAGACGTTGTAGTAGCAGGTTCGAGCATGCAGATTTACCAAGAGTGTAGTTCCATTTGTAATACCCCTCAATCTTTAGTAAGGGTATTTGGGTATTTTCCTCAACCCTCGTTCTGTAATCGTGTCGCTTTCAGAGAAGTTTGGATTTTCTGTAATGTGTTTGATCTCTGTATTTTTTTCCTGAGTGGTATAAAATACATTCGACGTATTTTCGGGGCTTAGAATATTTGTTTATTGTACAAATATATAAATTCTGGGGTTTAAACCCACGCCAAACCTTTCCCCGGGCAAACAGACGCGGAAAAGGCATTTCCGCGACCGCGGCAGCATTTCCGGGACCGCGGAAAATTGGGTTTCAGAAGGGCTGGGCACAGGAATTTTCCGCAACCGCGGATAATGTTCCGCGACCGCGGAAAACTCCAACACGCCAACGTCGCGTCGCCTGCACCTCGCCGTTTGCGCCACCGTTGATCGTATGACTCGCCGTTGATCTGGGATGGGAGAGATCCTTCTTTGGGCTATAAATAGAGTTGATTTGGGAAGGTTTAAGGGCACCCCAATCTGATATCTCTCTCTCCCTCGTTCGTTTTCTTGCTCGTCGGAGTTCCAAGCCTCGCCGGAATCTTTGAAGTGTCACTGGAGGCCTCACCGGGAGTTGTAGCAGCCTTGGAGTGGTGCATTGGAAGCACAAGGAAGGTTGGAGTCGAAGCCCCCTCGAATCGAGCCCCGTCGCGTCGTCGCCGGTGAGATTTTCTCCCTTTAGAGTCACCAGAGTTCATAGCCGTGACCGCGGACATGAACTGCCGCGACCGCGGCAGTGACAAGGTCGGTCGCGTCTGCTATCATGACACCCGCGGTGGCCTTGTCCTCGACGGTCACGACCACGGAATCCCAGCCGCGACCGCAGATTGCTCTGGCAATCACGATCGTGGCCTTGGGCATGCCGGTCTCGGTCGGGACCTTCGTTCTTTCGATTTCGTTCGTTCTTTCTTAGATTCGTATCATTTTATTATCGAATCTAACCTAGGGTTTCGTTATGGGTCGTCGTTGTAGGAATCTGTAATCCATCTTCCGTTACCGTTTCGGACCCAAAAACCCGTCGTCGTTCAATCGTTCGTCTAGATTAAGGCAAGTGGCGGTTCGCTCTTGCTTATCATTCCATGTTTCCATTAATTATCAATTGTTTAATTATTAATTAAATTGGGATGAACTATTGTTTTTGTTTGGGAACAGATTTTATGAATAATACGATTAAAACATGATATTATAATAGGTTGTATATATTGCTAGAAACAACGCTATTATATCTGTTATTACCATGATGGTATTGATGTGGACTATTGTGTGATCTGAACTGTTTAGTTAGAACGAGTATTCGTAGGAACACTATGTACCTTGCGAGGTCTTGTTGTTTCTTTATAACTGGTGCTAGGAGGATTTTTCCCTAGTACTTTCTCTGGTCATGACTGTACCCTTACTCAGGGTAGGTGCACAATAGCTGGTGCCGCCATTCGGGATTTATTCCCTTCGATATCTCTCGCGATGAGATGATATATCTTAAAAGCTTGTAACGTAAATGTACGCTTTGTCACTAAAACAAGATAAGTGCCGATATGCACCTAATTAATGAACCTTGGGCAAGAAGTACAAGTTGGAACCTTGTCTGGACTTCGATTAGAGTATGTCCTCCTTCCAAATCTGAATTCGCATTATGCGGTGAGGTTGGTCGTGGACCCAAATGGTCAAGTCTTTTTAAACGCTTGTGTGAAATTATAATGTTCCCGAACACTTGTCATACCTTCCGATAAGACTCAATCTTTTGGAGTCTTCTCTTCATACGTTTCCGATAAGACTCGATCTTTAGGAGTCTTCTCTTGATCATTCTATTTCGTATCCTTCCGTATAAGTATTGAGGTTTACTATCGTCATCGGCTTTTATTCGAGAAGCGATGGGTCTAGCCTAATACGACTACTTATAACCTTTCTGTTTTACCCTTGCATAGTCTTTCATTAGACTAACCAACCAGTTATTTTCCCTTGCATGGTTGGCTAGTGTCATCCGTCTCATACGGCACATCAGGTAAACTTCCGTTCCGTGAAGGCTAGAACCGACGATGAAGGCAGATGAAGTTTTAAGAGTTTTTATCCAGGTTGAAGATCCTAGGCGGGTGATCGCTTCGATCAAGACCCTTATGTTATTTATTTAAAAGACTTTCGCTGTATTAAACATATTCTGTATTTCTGTTGTATTTGGGATTTACGGATGTAATTCCGAGACTTTGGTTTAAATAAAGATTATGATATTTTGTTTTATCAGTGTATTTTATGATTTGTATGAATGGTTAAGCCTTGGGTGGCTTCGGTTGTGGAATCTGAGGTCATTGGCGGTAATACTTTCAAGGATATATATTTGGGGGTGTTACAGATTTGGTATCAGAGCTGAATTTTTTTTAAAACGGGTTGGGTTTCGAATCGTCTTACTGAAAGCAAAGATTTTATCAACCGTTTATCCGTTTTTGAACTGAGAAAGTTGTTTAAATTCAAAAATTTTGAATTTCCGAATAAAATCATACTTGACTAGAAAATGTGTTGTTTTGAAATCTCTGCCGCTCTAGTTGTGCCTTCTTTCCAGTCTGATATAGTAAGTTCGCTTCTATATTTAGAAAGACTAAACTCTTTTCTCGTCGCCCCGTAGATTATGGGCGCATTCATCTCTCATCGGAGGAACCCGAAGGAAGCCGAGGTGGCCCCGCCATCTCCAGTTAGGCTTGAGTTCCTGGTTCCCTCGCCATGCTTTGAGGTCGGGGAGCCCAGTAGTCCACCCGATGAGGTGAAGACCGTACTTGAGGAGTCGGTGGTGTTAGTGTCCGACATGGCCAAGGTTCCCGAGGTGGAGCCTGAAGCGGACCCAAGGGAGGATACAGAAGAAGAGGAGGAGCCGGTGCAGTACCTTGGAGGGTACTACGACGACGACTTCGAAATGGAGGAGGATCCCGAAGAAGACCCGGAAGAAGATCCGGAGGAGGATCCGGAGATGGAATTTATCTTCCCCAGTCTGGCGTCGCCACTTGAGCGGGAGTATTCACCATTGTCTCCTGCCACTTGGGAGACATTTAGTGCTGAAGGTACAGTCAGGAGGAGGAGTGGGCCGCGGGATGCATCTGAGGGCTCACAGTTTATTCCTACTCCGAGGAGGCCAGTGATGAGTCCTAACTCGCGACAGGTGTTTCGCCAGAGTCAGATGGCTTCCTCTAAAGCGCGTCGCCTGGTGGACGAAGTGGTTGAGAATGCTCGTAGGAGGGCAAGGCCGTGGGAATCGATGGGTACACGAGGGTGGTCCCGACCCAGCAGGCCAGGCCAAGGCCCCAAATGCTGGAGGAGCGACTGGAGGAGTGGTCGAACGCCCTAGACGACATGGAGGAGAGGACATACGAGGCTGAGCTAGATCTCTCCCGAATGCTTGTGGACGTCCGCGAACTCCAAGAGTATATCCGCCCAGCAAGATTGCTACTTGACCCTTTGTACGAGGTGAACAGGGCAGACTTCCAACCAGGATTTCTGGAGGAGTTTTGCTACCCACCGGGATCTGATGGGGCTGTACCAAGTGTTCCCATGCCTAGGGAAAGGTCGAGGGCACCAAGGCCGAGAGGTGAGCCGTGTGCTCCAGGGCCGAGTAGGTCTAGAAGTCCGACACCAGACCCCGATGATAGACCACGTGCGAAGAAGCAGTGCATGAGAGTTCCCGATTATAGGAAGTTTTTCAGGGCACCATGATGGGGGCCAGTGTTAAGAATAGCAGTCTTCTTTTCAAGTATTTCGGTTGTTTCGTTTTGATAGCATTGTATTCTCTAAGAAATTTTGCCTTATCGCTTGGAAGAATTTCCGATGTAGACCTATCAAACTCAGTTTCAGTTCATCAATGAAAGTTTACCAAGTTTGGTCTATTCTAAGTCGATTTTATACATTGTGCATGTGAAATGATATTAATGTTATAAAATACTTGGAATTTGATCGGTAAACAAATGGTAAACACAAGGAATACCATTCGTGCTGGTGCTGGGCCGAGCAACGACCCCATACAAAATTTGAGGAATGCCGCGAATCCATTGGATGAGAACGAATCTGTTTCTCACAACAATCCTGTGGGCAGTGACCAAGTTCCGGTCCACGCTCCAGTGGTATTCGATACTGCGGCAATTGAGGCTATTCGGGGGATTATGATGCAAGCAGTCACCGATATTATGCGACCAATCGCGCCTCAGGCACAAGGTGTGCCAATTCCTCATGTGGTTCCTAGATTCGAGGAGCCAGCTGTCCATGTACCCCATGAGGATGCGGTCAGGAACAGAGGCAATTATGGTCGAGCTCTGAAGGCCATTAGATCTATGAGGCCTGACAGCTATGACGGGAAATGAGATCCAATCAGAGTAGCGTATTGGTTCTCGCACATGGAATGACTGTTCAGAAACGTCGAGTGCACATAAGCTGAGAAGGTGCACATTGCTTCCCTTCAGCTGAAGGAGGTGGCTAGTGAATGGTGGGAAGGCACCGGTCTAGCTGATCACCCTGGGTTGAACTGGGGAATGTTTAAGGCAAAAATGACTGATCGATTCTTTTCCCGAGCTATGAGGGAAGAGAAGCATAAGGAGTTTCTCTATCCGAGGACGGATGGATTGAAAGTGACTGAGCTTGCGGCCAAGTTCAATCACCTGTTGCAGTACGCTGGGCCGGAAGTGTCCAGTGATGAGCATAAAATCTGGCATTTCCACGAGTGGATGAATCCGGACATCAAGCCACTGATGGTACATCACGGATGCTCTACTCTGGAGCAGTACGTGGACGCTGCCTATAAGTTGGAGGTGACTCTGGAGGAGTCGGCTAAAAAGCGCAATCGCCAGAGACCGACACAGAGCCAGCCTCAGGCAAGTGGGTTCAAGCGACCCGCGCCACCGTCAAACTTTGCCAAATCTGGCCAGGCGAGAACAAAGATGACTCATGGAGGGTCTACGCAATGTTCGGGCCAGTGCAAGAATCCGATCCAGTGCTACAACTGTGGTACACCCGGACACAAGAGCAATGAGTGTCCGAAGGAGAGGAAGACGTGTTTTGGCTGCGGAAAGGAGGGGCACTTGCAGACTTTTTGTCCGCAAAGAAGGCAGAAAGGAGCTGAGTCACAGCAAGGGTCCGTTAGTCATAACAACCGACCCAGATTCAGACCAGTGGAGGCTCCTAGCCCTTCGGCACAGACAACTGCTCAGAACAAAGGGGAAAAGCCATGCTGCTTTAGGAGGTCAAGGTCAGTGACTCTACGAGATGCGTGAGGCTGATGGACCAAATGCTCCTACTGCTCAAGGTACTCTATACCTCCATTCTACTTCTGTGTGTATGCTTTTTGATTCGGGTGCTACCTATTCTTTCATCTCGGAAAGTTGCGTAAGTAAGCTAGGGTTAGTATGCAATGAGGCTTGTGAGCCTTTCGTAGTCAATCTTCCCAATGGTGAACATTTAGTAGGATCCAAGTGTCTGTCGGAATTTCCGATTACCATTCAGGGTAGAAAGTTCAAAGCAGATTTGATCTGTATAGCCATGGCTCCATACGACATTATTCTCGGTATGGATTGGCTGACGCGTCATGGGACGGTGATCGATTTCAACTCAAGAACTATGACGGTGTCATCTGGGGGCCCGTTCGTATGCAAATTAAAGGGTCGTAATGACGTTGATAACGGCAAGCTCATCAATGCGATGGCCGCGTGTAAGCTACTTCGACAAGGTTGTGTCGGGTACCTGTGCTATCTGGATAAGCCCAAGAAAGATGAGCCTTCAGTTCTTGATATTCCGGTCATTCACGAGTTTCCAGATGTCTTTTCGGAGGAGATTTCCGGTTTACCCCCGAATCGTGACATAGAGTTTACCATTGATCTCGAGCCTGGTACCACGCCAATCTCCAAGGCACCGTATCGGATGGCTCCAGCTGAGATGCAAGAGTTGAAGAAGCAACTCGAGGACCTTCTTGAGAAATGATATATAAGGCCGAGTGCATCACCTTGGGGCGCTCCGGTTTTGTTCGTCAAGAAGAAGGATGGTTCGTTCCGACTTTATATCGACTATCGAGAGTTGAATAAAGTCACGATCAAGAATAAGTATCCGTTGCCAAGGATTGATGATCTGTTGGATCAATTGCAAGGAGCAAAAGTCTTTTCCAAGATCGATCTGAGATCTGGTTACCATCAACTCAGGATTCGCGAGGAAGACATTCCGAGGACTGTGTTCCGGACAAGGTATGGCCACTATGAGTTCATAGTCATGCCATTTGGCCTTACTAATGCTCCGACGGTCTTCATGGATCTGATGCATCGATGTTTCCACCAATACCTGGATAAGTTCGTGGTGGTCTTCATCGACGATATTTTGATCTATTCCCCGAGTGAGGAGGCTCACGAGAAACACCTTCGGATCACCTTGTCAGTCCTTAGACAGAATGAGCTGTACGCAAAGTTGTCTAAGTGTGACTTCTGGATCAAAGAAGTGGCTTTCTTAGGCCATGTGATCAATGAGGATGGGGTCATGGTTGATCCCCAGAAGATTGACTCTGGTTTCAAGACCGGATTTGTGTGCCTGACGTTGATGGCCTTCGCCAGTTGGTGATGAAGGAGGCCCATTCATCAACTTATTCTGTACATCCAGGCTCTAGTAAGATGTACAAGGACCTCAGGAAGAAATTATGGTGGCCCAACATGAAGTGAGATGTAGCGGAATTTGTGGCAAAATGCTTGACCTGTCAAAAAGTCAAGATAGAACACCGTAGACCAGGTGGTGAATTGCTACCTCTTCCAGTGCCAGAGTGGAAATGGGAGGACATTGCTATGGACTTCGTCACAGGGCTGCCAAAGACTCAAAGTCAAAAGGATGCTATATGGGTAATCATTGACAGGCTCACGAAGAGTGCTCACTTCGTGGCTATCAAGTCAACATGGGGAACCCAGAAGCTATCAGAAGTGTTCCTACACGAGATTGTCCGTTTGCATGGTACACCAAAGACCATTGTATCGGATCGTGATAGTCGATTCATGTCGAGATTCTGGAAGGAACTCCACAAAGCCATGGGAACCGAGTTGAGGTTCAGTACCGCGTTTTATCCTCAAACGGATGGACAGTCTGAGAGGACCATCCAGACATTGGAAGATATGCTGAGAGCTTGTGTACTTGATCGTCCGACTAGCTGGGAGAACAACCTATGTCTGATTGAGTTCACATACAACAATAGCTGGCATGCTACCATCAAGATGGCTCCATTCGAAGCTTTATACGGTCGAAAGTGTAGATCTCCAATTTGTTGGGATGAGAATGCCGACAAGGTTCTGCTCGGACCATATTTAGTTGAAAGGACTGCCTCAGACATTGCGTTGATCCGACAGAGGATGTTGACAGCTCAGAGTCGACAGAAGTCCTACGCAGATCTGAAGCATAGGAATGTCGAATTCGAGGTTGGTGACAAGGTGTTTGTCAGGGTGTCGCCATCCAAAGGCGTGTTCAGGTTCGGCAAGTGTGGGAAGCTTAACCCTCGCTACATGGGACCGTTTGCGATCCTTGACAGGGTGGGGTCTCTAGCGTATCGTTTGGCATTGCCGCCATCGGCACATCCGGTGCATAACATGTTCCATGTGTCCTTGTTGAGAAAGTACGTGCCAGATGCGTCTCATGTTCTGAGTTTTGAAGACATTGAGATTCAGACAAATGGTACCTACGAAGAGATACCTGTGCGTATTCTCGAGCGTCGCGAAAAGCAATTGCGGAACAAGGTAGTACCATTAGTACGGATTCTTTGGTCTAAGGCTGGATCTGAAGAGGTTACTTGGGAAACCTGGGAGACTGAAGAGGATATGCTTAGCCATTTTCCCGAGCTGTTTTCGGCCTAGTTTTAGGATCGAAACCTTTTTAAGGGGGTAGTGATATAACGCCTCGCTTTTTTTTTGGTTTTCGGCCAAGTTTTGGGGTCGAAACTTCTTTTTAGGGGGAAGTGATGTAATACCCCTCAAACTTTAGTAAGGGTATTTGGGTATTTTCCTCAACCCTCGTTCTGTAATCGTGTTGCTTTCAGAGATGTTCGGATTTTCTGTAACGTGTTTGATCTCTGTAATTTTTCCTTGAGTGGTATAAAATACATTCGACGTATTTTCGGGGCTTAGAATATTTGTTTGGGTACAAATATATAAATTCCGGGGTTTAAACCCACGCCAAACCTTTCCCCGGGCAAACAGACGCGGAAAAGGCATTTCCGCGACCGCGGAAAAAATGGGTTTCAGAAGGGCTGGGCACAGGAATTTTCCGCGACCGCAGATAAAGTTCCGCGACCGCGGAAAAATCCAACACGCCAACGTCGCGTCGCTTGCACCTCGCCGTTCGCGCCATCGTTGATCGTCTGACTCGCCGTTGATCTGGGCTGGGAGAGATCCTTCTTTGGGCTATAAATAGAGTCGATTTGGGAAGGTTTAAGGGCACCCAAATCTGATATCTCTCTCTCCCTCATTCATTTTCTTGCTCGCCGGAGGCCTCGTCGGGAGTTGTAGCAGCCTTGGAGTGGTGCATTGGAAGCACAAGGAAGGTTGGAGTCGAAGCCCCCTCGAATCGAGCCTCGTCGCGTCGTCGCCGGTGAGATTTTCTCCCTTTAGAGTCGCCGGAGTTCATATCCGCGACCGCGGACATGAACTGCCGCGACCGCATCCGCGGCCGCTGTCATGACACCCGCGGTGGCCTTGTCCTCGACGACCGCGGAATCCCAGCCGCGACCGCGGATTACTCTGGCAATCACGATCGTGGCCTTGGGCATGCCGGTCTCGGTCGGGACCTTTGTTCTTTCGATTTCGTTCGTTCTTTCTTAGATTCGTATCATTTTATTGTCGAATCTAACCTAGGGTTTCGTTATGGGTCGTCGTCGTCGTAGGAATCTGTAATCCGTCATAGGAATCTATAATCCGTCTTCCGCGGTGGCCTTGTCCTCGACGGCCGCGACCGCAGAATCCCAGCCGCGACCGCGGATTGCTCTGGCAATCGCGATCGTGGCCTTGGGCATGCCGGTCTCGGTCGGGACCTTTGTTCTTTCGATTTCGTTCGTTCTTTCTTAGATTCGTATCATTTTATTGTCGAATCTAACCTAGGGTTTCGTTATGGGTCGTCGTCGTAGGAATCTGTAATCCGTCTTCCGTTCCCGTTCCGGACCCAAAAACCCGTCGTCGTTCAATCGTTCGTCTAGATTAAGGCAAGTGGCGGTTCGCTCTTGCTTATCATTCCATGTTTCCATTAATTATCAATTGTTTAATTGTTAATTAAATTGGGATGAACTATTGTTTTCGTTTGGGAACAGATTTTATGAATAATACGATTAAAACATGATATTATAATAGGTTGTATATATTGCTAGAAACAACGCTATTATATCTGTTATTACCATGATGGTATTGATGTGGACTATTGTGTGATCTGAACTGTTTAGTTAGAACGAGTATTCGTAGGAACGCTATGTACCTTGCGAGGTCTAGTTGTTTCTTTATAACTGGTGCTAGGAGGATTTTTCCCTAGTACTTTCTCTGGTCATGACTGTACCCTTACTCAGGGTAGGTGCACAACAGCTGGTGCCGCCATTCAGGATTTATTCCCTTCGATATCTCTCGCGATGAGATGATATATCTTAAAAGCTTGTAACGTAAATGTACGCTTTGTCACTAAAATAAGATAAGTGCCGATATGCACCTAATTAATGAACCTTGGGCGAGAAGTACAAGTTGGAACGTCGTCTGGACTTCGATTAGAGTAAGTCTTCCTTCCAAATCTGAATTCGCATTACGCGTGAGGTTGGTCGTGGACCCAAATGGTCAAGTCTTTTTAAACGCTTGTGTGAAATTATAATGTTCCCGAACACTTGTCATATCTTTCGATAAGACTCAATATTTTGGAGTCTTCTCTTCATACGTTTCCGATAAGACTCGATCTTTAGGAGTCTTCTCTTGATCATTCTATTTCGTATCCTTCCGTAGAAGTATTGAGGTTTACTATCGTCTTCAGCTTTTATTCGAGAAGCGATGGGTCTAGCCTAATACGACTACTTAGAACCTTTCTATTTTACCCTTGCATAGTCTTTCATTAGACTAACCAACAGGTTATTTTCCCTTGCATGGTTGGCTGGTGTCATCCGTCTCATACGGCACATCAGGTAAACTTCCGTTCCGTGAAGGCTAGAACCGACGATGAAGGCAGATTAAGTTTTAAGAGTTTTTATCCAGGTTGAAGATCCTAGGCGGGTGATCGCTTCGATCAAGACCCTTATGTTATTTATTAAAAAGACTTTCGCTGTATTAAACATATTATGTATTTCTGTTGTATTTGGGATTTACGGATGTAATTCCGAGACTTTGGTTTAAATAAAGATTATGATATTTCGTTTTATCAGTGTATTTTATGATTTGTATGAATGGTTAAGCCTTGGGTGGCTTCAGATGTGGAATCTGAGGTCACTGGCGGTAATACTTTCAAGGATATATATTTGGGGGTGTTACACCATTGGCATGCACTTGAAACTCATATTGATTTAGCCTACTCACAACCATTGTCAATGATTTCAAATAATTACCTTCTAGCTCACGACAAACTGTCGGGGTCAGAACTTCAGAATGTCGCTCTCCCTTGAATCTCCTTTCACAAAACCACTGACTCATGACATTCAGTATACCATCAAGCAACCCAATCAACAGCATTCGATGCGGGCTCACTAAGCAACTATTAACGGATTCCGCATTGTTGGACGTCATAATGTTGAATCTGTTTACGGGCATATGCGACCTTGTCCACGCTTCAAATCCAACACCCCTGAGGTAGGTACCGACTTTCGGAGACTGGTTGCAAAGTCTTGCAAATTCACGATTGAAGTCCTGTTTGGTGTACGCTTGATTTTCCTTTTGGTTTAGAATCCACAAGTCATTACTTTTAAACCTCGTCTTCACGTTACTCCATAGGTGAAGTGTGCAACAACCATGCTTTGCAAAGATATAGCGCTCTCTTAAACCTTTGTATATACTTCTATGACGATCAGACACAAATACGAGGTCATGATCGTCGGCAACAACGGAGCGTAGGTGTCGGAGAAAATACGACCATGAACTGTCATTCTCGCTGTCAACAACATCAAAAGCCACTGAATATATTTGTCTGTTTCCGTCTTGTGCCACTGTAACTAGAACTGTGCCTCTGTACTTTGATCCTAGATGGGTACCATCCACAGTTATGACCTGCAATAGTTTTCAATCAGCTTTACAAAGTGACATATGCTATAATGTACTGTATCAATTTGACAATAGCATCGTGGAACGTGACAAAACGGAAATATACCTTTCTTAAAAACTGCATTCCATTGCGCCAAGCACCCAAGCTGATGAAACAATACTTGAATCGACGATTAGAATCTACTTCAACATGTGTGACTGTCCCTGTATTCATCCTTTCGAGCATGTACATGTATCCATGAATCCTATTGTAGCTTTCTTCAGTTGTGCCTTTTATCCTGTCAATGACGGTTAAACGTGCTCTGTTTGCCTTGTCGTAACCAACTGCCACTCCTATGTTCTTCATGATGTCTTGAATTTCGACAGCACGAGGTCCAGGACATGTACCAGTTGTGTTAAAGATGTAACAGGATTGTATATGTAACATGCTAAGGTTAGTTCATATACATGCTCATAAATATATATGATCGTACTAATAAGATTGTTTACTTACCTTGACATAATATGGTCAGCAATTACGCTTGAACTTGCATGTCTGTGGTGGTTATGCTTTAGCTTCATGCCACACGTATGCTATCCACAATACTTCCTTACTTCAAACAATCCTGTTGTAACACCCCCAAAACTTATCCCTTTTGGAAAGGTATTACTGCCAGTGACCCCAGTGTTCCTTACCGAGATCACCCAAGGCTTTACCGTTTAAATACAATTTATGAAATACAAATTATCATAATGATCAAAGCATTCAATTCCAAAACATAACATTGTCAAGGAAACATGAGTTACGGGATTACAACCCAATCCCGAATAGGCTAACACAGAGTTTAAACCAAATACAACGGAAGTCTTATAAAGTAGGGTACAACATAAGTCTTATAAAATACATTACAACCAAAGTCATTGTCCAAAAGATCTCAACCTGATTAACGAAATAACTCAAACATTCGAAAACCACCGTCGACTCCATAGTCCTTCTATTCTTCTGAGCTACTTTCTATCTGATGTGCCGAATCGAACGGATGACACCAGCCCACATGCAGAGAACAAACTTCATGGGTTAGTCTACTTGAATAGACTAGCAAGGGTACAAAGCAGAATGGTTCGAAGCAGTCGTATTAGGTTAGACTCATCGCTTCTCGAATAACAATCGATGACGATAGTCAACCATCATACTCCTACTGGAATAAACAAGAGGTATGCACAAGAGAAGATTATGGAAGACTGAATCTTCACAGAAATCAACTCGAAAGAAGACTCCAACGGAAATGAGTCTTTAAGGAATTATGACAAATCTGGAATGTTTACAGAATCATACAACAATGATTTAAAAGTTGACTGAGATGCTTCGGTTCACGACCAACCTCACCGCATACAGCGAGTCCAGATTGGAAAGAGAACATACTATGATCAAAGTCGAGATGAGTTTTCCTAGTTGCACTATAACTTAGCTGCACTACTCGCCGAAGGTTTATTAATTATGTGCGTCGAGTAGCACTTATATGATTTATATTACAAACCACACATCACATTATTAGACTTTTACATGTGTACCCCACCATTGGGATGACACATCTTAGTATACGTTTCGTCGAGAGTGACGTACACCGAAAGGTTTGTGACACCAGCTAAGTGTCCTGTCTCTACACACTTGTGGAAGAGACCGATCATGATCTTAGAATAGTACCAGATGGAGACGAGCCACCCCGATACCAGATTATAAAGAAATGACTGGACGAAGTCCGAGTACATTCCTAACTACAGTGCTAACCACACCGATACAACACAATTATAGTTACAGAATAAATCCACATAAAGGCCCAAAAGGCGATCACATATAATAGCGTTGTTCTAACAGATATACAACCTATTATATGATTTTCAAAACAGTTTATAAATCACTTCCAGATGAACACAGTAATAATCATTCCAAATTAATTAATCAATTGAAATAACTGATAATCAATGTAAATATGGAAACGATGAGCAAGAGCGAACCGCCACTTGCCTTAATCCACAGAATAGAAACAAGCCTAACGACAACGACGAGATTCCGGGCTCGATACGGGTATAGCTCCGACAGCACAACGACCTTCGAGTCGACCCATAAAAGGAACCCTAAGTTAGATCCGACATAACAACAGTACGAATCTAAAAACGGCGAAAGAAATCGAAAGGAAAGACGCCACAACGACAACCAACCAAGCCAAAGCCACGAAGGCATTCTGGGCACTGGCGGCGGTCACCGTTCTTGGCGGCGGTCGCCGCATTCATCACGGCGGGCGCCGTAAAGAACACGGCGGTCGCCGTGAAGAACTCCGACGATAGAACGAGAGAAAAACTCACCCAAATGATGCGCGTTTCGACCCCTTTTTGCCTTGCCTAGGTTCCAACCTCCAAAGGCAACCAAAAGGCTTCACAAGGGCTTCTGGAAACACCACCAACCGACACCAACGAATCTTCCGAAATCCGGCAAAACTAACACTCCGACGAGGCGAAAATTTGGCAGAGATTCGGTGCTGGGATGGCTCAAAACCCTTCCCCCAACACCTCCTTTTATAGCCAAAGCAATGGGAACATCATCATCACCCTAGACGAGGCCGAGCAGGGCTAGATCGGCGCGGCCAGAGCTCGCCGGCGACCAACGGGTAATGACTGCTGGGTATTCACGGCGGGCGCCGCAACTTTGCCTACGGCGGGCCGCGGCGGGCGCCGTAATTACGGCGGTCGCCGTTCCTAGCCCTGGCGAGCCCAGAGTAGGAGATGACGGCCTGACACCTCGGGCCCAGCGACGGCGGGCGCCGTTACTGTACGTCGGTCGCCGTTTTTGCCTTTTCCCGCCCATTCAGCTTTTGAACGAGCAAGACATTAACCCGGGATAAAAATTATCGTATGCGAACGCGTATAAACATCCGAAGCACGTCGTCTGTATTTTATTTCACTGAGAAAAATATTACAGATACAAAGCATATTACAGAATGTCTGAAGCTACCTGAATTAAATCCGACGTACTAAACGGGTACTCGGGAAAATTCCAAAATTCCCAAAATAACCTTACAAAAATACGGGGTATCGCATCTCCCCCCCCTTAAAAGAAGTTTCGACCCCGAAACTTAGGCTGAAAATAACTCGGGAAAACGCCTGAGCATATCTGACTCGGTTTTCCACGTCTCCCAAGTAACTTCTTCGGCCCCTTACTTGGACCACAACACTCATACCAACGGCATGATCTTGTTGCGCAAACGCTTCTCCCGACGCTCCAAAATGCGCACGGGCAACTCTTCATAAGTACCATTAGCTTGAATCTCGATGTCCTCATAGCTAAGCACATGAGACTCATCTGGCACATACTTTCTGAGTAAAGATACGTGGAACACGTTATGCACCGGGTGAGCCGATGGCGGCAACGCCAAGCGGTACGCTAAGGTTCCCACCCTATCCAGAATCTCGAACGGTCCCACATAGCGAGGGTTAAGCTTCCCACGCTTACCAAACCTGAAAACTCCTTTGGAAGGCGACACCTTGACGAAGACCTTGTCGCCAACCTCGAACTCGACATTCCTATGATTCTTATCTGCGTAATATTTTTGTCGACTCTGAGCAGTCAACATTCTCTGCCGGATCAAAGCAATATCTGCAGCTGTCCTCTCGACCAACTCTGGTCCAAGCAGAATCTTGTCAGCATTATCGTCCCAACAAATCGGAGATCTGCATCTGCGACCATACAAATCTTCAAACGGAGCCATCTTGATTGTAGGATGCCAGCTATTGTTGTATGTGAACTCAATCAGACTCAAGCTGTCCTCCCAGCTAGTCGGACGATCGAGCACACAAGCTCTAAGCATATCCTCTAGAGTCTGGATGGTCCTTTCAGACTGGCCATCTGTCTGAGGATGAAAAGCTATACTGAACCTTAACTCGGTCCCCATAGCCTTATGAAGATCCTTCCAGAACCTCGACATGAAACGACCATCTCGATCAGATACAATGGTCTTAGGGATACCATGCAAACGGACAATCTCCTTCTGATAGACCTTTGCTAACTTCTGGACTTCCCATGTGGTCTTAATGGCTATGAAATGAGCACTCTTCGTAAGCCGATCCACGATCACCCAAATAGTATCTTTTTGACCTCGAGTCTTGGGTAGCCCTGTGACGAAATCCATGGCAATGCCTTCCCACTTCCACTCTGGCACAGGGAGAGGTAGCAACTCACCACCTGGCCTGCGATGCTCAATCTTGACCTTCTGACAAGTCAAGCACCTAGCCACGAAGTCCGCTACATCCCACTTCATGTTTGGCCACCAAAACTTCTTCCTCAGATCATTGTACATCTTGCTGGAGCCTGGATGCACAGAATAGGCTGAAGAATGAACTTCCTTCATCACCAACTGACGAAGGCCTTCTGCGTCTGGCACACAGATTCTATCCTGAAACCACAACGATCCATCATCCTGAATCACGAAACTGGGAGCTTTCCCATCCATCACCTCACTGCTTAACTTCACCAAGATGACGTCATCAACTTGCTTTTCCTTGATCTGATCCAGCAGTGTAGCCTGAATTTCCAACATACTCAGGAAACATCTACGCTGATCATACAGAACTTCAATGTTGCATGACTCTCGGTTCAGCTTGGTCTGGGCAGTAAGTAAAGCAACTACCATCTCGTGAGTTGTCTTTCGGCTCAATGCATTAGCTACCACATTAGCCTTGCCCGGATGGTACAACAACTCGATGTCGTAGTTCTTGAGCAACTCTAGCCAGCGGCGTTGTCTCATATTCAACTCCTTTTGAGTAAATATATACTTGAGACTTTTGTGGTCAGTAAAGACTTGGCATCTTATACCGTAGAGGTAATGCCTCTAAATCTTTAGCGCAAAGACAACCGCTGCTAGCTCAAGATCATGTGTCGGATAGTTTTCTTCGTAAGTCTTGAGCTGTCTGGATGCATAAGCAATGACTCTGCCCCTCTGCATCAAAACACAACCAAGACCACACTTTGAAGCATCACTATAGACCACATAATCGTCGTTCCCCTCTGGAAGTGCTAACACGGGTGCCGAGGTCAGCCGTCGTTTCAACTCCTGTAAACTGGCCTCGCACTTGTCATTCCAGACAAACTTCTTGTGAACCTTGCGGAGTAGATTGGTCATAGGTAGAGCGGTCTTCGAAAACCCCTCCACGAACCTTCTATAATACCCGGCAAGCCCAAGAAAACTACGCACCTCCTTCACGCTCTGGGGCTGTGTCCAATTTGCCACAACTTCGATCTTCTGAGGATCAACCATAACCCCATTCTCATTGATCACATGGCCTAAGAAAGCCACCTCTTTCATCCAGAATTCACACTTGGACAGTTTAGCATAAAGATGATGTTGTCTAAGGATTGACAAAGCAATCCGCAGATGTTCCTCATGGACTTCTTCACTCGGAGAGTAGATCAGAATGTCGTCTATGAAGACCACTACGAACTTGTCCAAGTACTGGTGAAAACATCGATTCATCAGGTCCATAAAGACAGCTGGAGCATTTGTAAGCCCAAAAGGCATCACTACGAACTCGTAATGACCATATCTGGTCCTGAACGCAGTTCTAGGAATGTCCTGCCCACGAATTCTGAGCTGGTGATAACCTGATCTCAGGTCGATCTTGGAGAAAACCTTTGCTCCCTGTAATTGGTCCAACAAGTCATCAATCCTAGGCAGAGGATACTTGTTCTTGATCGTCACCTTGTTCAACTCTCGGTAGTCGATACAAAGTCGGAATGATCCGTCCTTCTTTTTGACGAACAATACCGGAGCACCCCACGACGATGCACTCGGCCTAACATAACCTTTGTCAAGAAGATCTTCAAGTTGATTCTTCAATTCTTGCATCTCAGCTGGAGCCATCCGATACGGTGATTTGGAAATTGGCGCCGTACCCGGCTCAAGATCAATTGAAAACTCTACGTCACGGTTCGGGGGTAATCCAGGAATTTCTTCCGGAAAGACATCTGAAAACTCCCTAACCACAGGAATATCAAGAACCTCAGGTCCATCCTTCACGGGCGAATCCAAGTAGCAAAGGTACCCGACACATCCTTGTCGTAGTAGCTTAAACGCAGCCATCGCATTGATCAGCTTGCCGTTATCAGCGTCATTCCGACCTTTGAACTTGCACACGAACTGGCCCCCAGATGACACCGTCACCGTTCTTGAACTGAAGTCGATCACCGCCTTGTGACGCGTCAGCCATTCCATACCAAGAATGATGTCGTATGGAGCCATGGCTATACAGATCAGATCTGCCTCAAACTCCTTACCCTGAATGGTAATTGGAAAGTCGGACAGATGCTTGGTTCCCACCAAACGTTCTCCATTAGGAAGACTAACGACGAAAGGGTCGCATGAATCGTTTCACATTAAGTCTAACTTGCTAACACAGATATCCGAAATAAAGGAATGCGTAGCACCAGAATCAAATAGAATGCACACTGAAGTAGAGTGAAGGTATAAAGTACCTTGAGCAATTGGAGCATTGGGTCCATCTGCTTCATGCATCTCGTACAAGCGTTGACCCTGACTTCCAGAAACAGCTAGGGTCTTTCCCCAAAACTTAACCCTTTTGGAAAAGTATTACCGCCAGTGACCCCAGTGTTCCTTATCGAGATCACCCAAGGCTTTACCGTTTAAATACAATTTATGAAATACAAATGATACATAATGATCAAAGCATTCAATTCCAAAACATAACATTGTCAAGGAAACATGAGTTACGGGATTATAACCCAATCCCGAATAGGCTAACACAGAGTTTAAACCAAATACAGCGGAAGTCTTATAAAGTAGGGTACAGCGGAAGTATTATAAAATACATTACAACCAAAGTCATTGTCCAAAAGATCTCAACTTGATTAACGAAATAACTCAAACATTCGAAAACCACCGTCGACTCCATAGTCCTTCTATTCTTCTGAGCTATTTTCTATCCGATGTGCCGAATCGAACGGATGACACCAGCCCACATGCAGAGAACAAAGTTCGTGGGTTAGTCTACTTGAATAGACTAGCAAGGGTACAAAGCCGAATAGTTCGAAGCAGTCGTATTAGGTTAGACTCATCGCTTCTCGAATAACAATCGATGACGATAGTCAACCATCATACTCCTACTGGAACAAACAAGAGGTATGCACAAGAGAAGATTCTTGAAGACTGAATCTTCACAGAAATCGACTCGAAAGAAGACTCCAATGGAAATGAGTCTTTAAGGAATTATGACAAATCTGGAATGTTTACAAAATCATACAACAAAGATTTAAAAGTTGACTGAGATGCTTCGGTTCACGACCAACCTCACCGCATACAACGAGTCCAGATTGGAAAGAGAACGTACTATGATCAAAGTCGAGATGAATTTTCCAAGCTGCACTATAACTTAGCTGCACTACCCGCCGAAGGTTTATTAATTATGTGCGTCGAGTAGCACTTATCTGATTTATATTACAAACCACACATCACATTATTAGACTTTTACATGTGTACCCCACCATTGGGACGACACATCTTAGTATACGTTTCGTCGAGAGTGACGTACACCGGAAGGTTTGTGACACCAGCTAAGTGTCTTGTCTCTACACACTTGTGAAAGAGACCGATCATGATCTTAGAATAGTACCAGATGGAGACGAGCCACCCCGATACCAGATTATAAAGAAATGACCGGACGAAGTCCGAGTACATTCCTAACTACAGTGCTAACCACACCGATACAGCACAATTATAGTTACAGAATAACTCCACATAAAGGCCCGAAAGGCGGGCCGCAACTTTGCCTACGGCGGGCGCCGCAACTTTGCCTACGGCGGGCCGCAATGGGCGCCATAATTACGGCGGTCGCTGTTCCTAGCCCTGGCGAGCCCAGAGTAGGAGACGATGGCCTGACATCTCGGGCCCAGCGACGGCGAGCGCCGTTACTGTACGGCGGTCGCCGTTTTTGCCTTTTCCCGCCCATTCAACTTTTGAACGAGCAAGACATTAACCCGGGATAAAAATTATCGTATGCAAACACGTATAAACATCCAAAGCATGTCGTCTGTATTTTATTTCACTGAGAAAAATATTACAGATACAGAGCACATTACAGAATGTCTCAAGCTACCTGAATTAAATCCGATGTACTAAACGGGAACTCGGGAAAATTCCAAAATTCCCAAAATAACCTTACAAAAATACGGGGTATCACACCTGTGCTGCCAAGAGCGGTCCCACGACAAAAAAATGTGCAACTAGGATCAATGCACCTTACCACATATAACTTCTTATCAGACTTCTGGACTTGCATCTGGAAGCGCCTCTGTAATGCCATCAAGGATAAACGATCCTTAAGATCTTTCTTGCAATTGAAATGCTCTCCAACTTTTATTTCCAAATTATTGCCGCTCACCCCATTATCCTCCATTGGCTCATCCAATTACCTTTTACTAAACCGTTTGCTACGATAGTACTCGGCTTCAATCTCTTATAGAAATTCCTCATCAATGTCTATGAATAAGTTGTCGACTTCATTAGTGTCATCCAACAATGTCCCTTCTTCAACTTCTTCCTCAACATCATCCTCAAAGTCATCCCAATCAAAATCTCGCCCAACGTCATCCCCATAATCACTCTCAATGTCAATACATTCATGTATTCTTTTCGTTCCTGTGGAAGACCTTGTTTCTCTCCCATCAGTTTCCAAGTCTGCCTCAGATTGGCTCACCAAGTCAACTATTTATACTTCCCCATTGTTTACACGACAAATTTTTGGTTTCAGTTCATACATGTCACAATCAACTATATTCAGTACAACTTCAGTGGGACAATTGTCGCTTACCATATTGCTCTTGTCGGATTTGGTACCATTTCTGCTTGGATGGCAACCTACCACAACCTCGGCCTCTGCCTCTTGAGTTTGTGTTAACGGTGACGGAGTCAAACACACTGTGATGTCCTCGTCATCACTTCTACTTGGATGACCAGCCATCATAACCTCTGCCTCTGCCTCTTTGTTTCCCTTCTTTTTCATACTCGCATATAACTCGATAAGCCAAATGTTATCTTGTGAGTGTGCGTTCAAAAATTTGAATGCATCAAGGTCCTCGTCATCTTTGACATCGATTGGTTGTGGCAGTGGTTTCCACGGTGACAAATATTTTATCTCCATTTCATCTATCTCGTCAATGCATTTAATCTTCTCAGCCAATTTTTTCCTCAGATTTGAGTAATTCATATCTGCATATAAAAGAAGTCCTGTTGTCGTTGTGATCCCATCAAAAACCCATTTGTTTCCCTTACATGTCCATTCACCACCTGTTTTCAGAGTCAAGTAGTATGCTCTTGAACCTGTTATACGAACAAAAAGCAAACACAAGTTCAATACTTTATGCCAAACGGGGACCCCCGTATGACCAATACCCTAACACCGACATTAAAGGGTAAGCAAGTCCATAATAAAGGGTTTTCAGGCTGGCGATTTTGATAATTCTAGTGATGGTAGTTCCATTTGTAGGGAAAACAAATATTCTAGAATCAAGGATAAACGGGAGTTAAAGTTGGTGTAATGCTCAACAAGAATCTGAAAGGTTGTTCTTTCGTTTAGGGAACCATAGAAGAATGTCTTATAAAGAAGAATATGAACGTGAAAGTCAGAACTCACCCATTATTAAATTTCTTCTATTCCAAAGACATTGAAGATGCTGCACTTTTTTGAAGATTTATGGATTTAAGGTCTTGTGGTGTTACGGTGGCTTTGTGCAGGTTTATAGGTTGGGTTCTGCTTGGATGACAACCTAACACATAGGTAAAGGGGTAGAAATTGGAGGGAAACTTGTTAACTTTTAGAGGGAAAACAGAGGTTAAAAGATGATGTGTACTACATTTTCAGAAGTCATATCAGGTAAATAGTTATGAAGCAATATTCAATAGCGAATGACATGGCCGTCAAATTGAACAAAAAAACCTAAATAAACCTAAGCGGGGCCCCTTGACCATGTTCCTTCTCATTTTGACTCAATAATCCCTAAACCCTCTCTGTGCCGAACTTGAAGGTAACCCTCTTTGTTTATTATGTGGTTTTCATACTGGATCAATAAGCAAGCACGTATCACTGTGTTTTTGGCTGGAAATCTTTCTTTGTTTCTGCAGTACTCGAGTACAATGTCATCCAGCGACACCTCAAGTTATCAAAGCGGGGACCCTCGAAAATATGAACATCCACCTACATCTCCTACACCTTCTCAAATAGAGGAGAAGTTGCAAGAAGAGTTAGACATGTTGGTAACGAATAGCCCACGTTCTAACATGTTGGGTGAAATAATCACACGCCTACGTACTGAGATACATGAACTTGGACAAAGAATCATGGAACTCAATACAAGTGAGATGCAATTCGATCATGCAATTTGGCGACTAAATGCAAGGGTGGTAGAACTTGAAGCTGAAAACAAGACACTACACTCCCAGGAAAACTTCAGGAACCATGTAATAATTCCTATTTCTGTGTTTGGTGCTGGTGTGATTCTAGGGATTAGTGCTTTCAGCATTTGTAATCGAGCATGTAGGCATGGTTGAAGATGAATTGACTATGAAGTATGTACCTCATGACTTTAGTTTTTTATGTAAGAGGATGAATTTTATTTTCGAATAGTATTCGTAAGCATGGTTGATTCTACATGTCAGATTGCCAAAATATTAATGTCGATCTTCATGTAAGTTTTGCAAATTCAATCATAATGCCAGCACTACACACACAGACAATTACCTTACTAGAATAGTTGCCAACTGGATGCTATCATTACATTCCTAGAATATTATAACGTGGGCTACCATTATATTTCTACAAAAAAGGATAGTTGTCAACTGGATGCTATCATTACATTACTAGAATCACAACTACCTACTGTCAACCTCCTCCTTCACGTGGAATGCACAGCCTTCATAGGCGCTATTTAAAACACAATCCTTTAGGATTTCTTGCTAGTGCCAATCCCGTGAATGACCAAAAACACGGTTAGTTAATCAACCTTTTTAATCCTGTCAATGACCAACAACAATGACCAACAATGTAAGTTTTTTTACCGGGAATTACCTTTTCTATAATATAAGGGTTTCCAACAATAATAAGCAATGATCGGGCACGAGTCAGGGCAAAATTGAACCTCTTCGGGTTGCTCAGATATCCCATGCGGAAAGTCTTGTCATATTCATCGTGGTTAGCGGTCGATCTAACGGTTGACATGATGATCACTTCCTTTTCTTTACCCAGAAACTGCTCAACCCCGCCAATCTCAATATCCCTCATATGTAGAGACATGAGAGCCTTCCTTATCTTTAGTACTTGTTGTGGGAAAGGGGTAATAATCCTGATGTCTTGCTCAGGGATATTCCTTCTTATCAGCTTCTGTACGAGCTCAACCACCTTGCTAGCTTCAATCCTATTAAACCATGATGGACTGCCCTTTTCCCTCTCATCAAAGCCTTGGATGCCACAGAACATGAAAGGGAAGTTCCCATTGGGAAGCATATCGGCCCAAGGTAAGGAAGATGTGTTACTGTCTTCTCGATATCGAATCAATGCTCCACTATAAAATAGTCTTGAAGGAACACAAACAATTGCAGGGTGGCTCCGGTAATTGTTCAACAACATTGTGACATAACTGCGATCCCCTGATCTGTAAACTTCGAAGTCCAGCAACCTCTCCAGAAAAGATCTTCCCAAACCATAAGCCTCAGCTTGCTTTGAATGAATATCAGGCCCAAGTTGTTTGGGATCACCACAAAGAACAATCATTGTGTTCTTTTCTAAGAGGGTTGATATGGGGATCATTGTCTCTGGCTCTGAAACTTGGCTTGCATCATCTAAGATGATGTGGGAGAAGTGGCCACGGTTAACCCCTTCAGCATGATAGAGGTAAGATGCACTCGTGTATGTCGTTATTATTATCTTGTACCTGTGGAGTGCATCTCGAGAAGGGCAAGTGAAGAAACCTACACTGTAGGTGCAGAACCTCAACAATGCAACGTTCATTTTTTGTAAGGGACGATGTGTGGCATTCAACCTATAAATATCTTCCTCCCTAAGTTTCATCCCCTCACAAAGGATTTTCTCTAATATGTGATCTGCCGTGCAATTTGAAGAAGCACATACCAGTATATGAGAATTACGTGTAGTTGTATAGAGTTGTAGGATCACCTCCACCAGTGTTTTTGTTTTTCCTGTTCCCGGGGGTCCATAAATCACATAGGGAGCTCCTCCTCTGCAGCCTAAAATTAAGCGAACAACATTTTTTTGGTCCTCATCAAGAAGAAGTGAGGTAGGCACAAAATTGTTTGTTGTAATCCTCCGCTTTGAATGATACTCATGGGGAAAGAGAAAGTTTTCGTGTAATGCCTCTGCAGATAGAATGGCTTCATGAAGCTTACGGAAATTTGCCGCATTGAACACAAAACAGATTTCATACACATTTCTATCTATATGCCTTTCGTAAAATTCATCATTAAATTGCAATAATAATTCATCAGCTCAACACGGTGGATCAAGCCCTGTTCAAAGAACATTGGCAAGTTCAACATGAGAACATAACATTGACAATGATAATTCGTGCAATTTCATAATTCATTCCGACAATAGTATATAACACTTTGACAAAAATAGTAAGATACCTAACATTATCCACATACCTGATGGAGAGAATATTCTCCATAAATATTCACCACATCTCCACGGACAACTGAGGGCCTTCTTTCACCTAGTCTTGGCACTTTAAGTGCTACAAGCTGATTATACCTTTGTCTCAAAGTAACAGACTTCATATTATAAGCTTTCACGTACTCCTGTAAACAAATATAAAAAAAATCATTCAACAACTTGGTACTACGAGAGAACAATGCCATCTAGTTATCCCCTCAGTCCCCCAACCCCCATATAGAGAAAATATAACACTTACCATAATCAGAAGTTCCTCCATCCCTAACAACTCATTGAAATACGACGCATAATTTTCCTCTGTTAAGCCTTATAAGACTACTTCAAGGATTTCCTCAAACTCTATCGCTTTCCTAATCTGTGGTGGTATGTTATATGGTCTCTGAGGTGCCAAAGCTTTGGATACCTCATCTTCAGCCAAGAGGAAGACAAGTCGTTCAATAGTCACAACATCAGTTTGGATATGCACTATAGATGTGAAAATGCCAATATCCTTGGGCACACAAGACATCCATATAGTCAGGATACCATGTGGCATCAAATTTCGTTCCTCCATATGAAAAGAACGGACAAAATCTTTGATAGCTCCATGACCCCCTCAATGACGGCGAAGGACGAAGAGGACACAATGAAGGTGCGCTCGAATGGTCCGATGACAAGAGCCCGCACAAGAGCAATGGAACGAGCCACACAATCCTTAGTCTCGCGGGCGTACGCAAGTGACACGGGTTCATCTAGTCCTAAATGGGCCCTCCTCATGACCTATGAAGGCTTAGGTGATGTTTCCTCCTAACTGACCCCACCAAAAAGACGAAGACGACGAGTTCGCGGAAGCAGAGCAACAGCCAAGAACGCGGCCCAGAACTCGACCGAGTTCTAGACCGAGTTGTCACTCCAGTCAAGAACTCGGCCTAGAACTCGACCGAGTTCTGGACCGAGTTGTCAACCCCGGTCGAGTCATTGCAACAGTCAAGAACTCGACCCAAAACTCGGCCGAGTTCTGGACCGAGTCGCGGCCCACGTCAGCGATTTCGCTTCGTCGTTTGCTGAACAATTTTATTATTATTTTATATTATTTCTTTTGACGCTATTTAAGACTTTAAACCCTAGTTTGTAACTTTTCACGTTGAATTTGAGTAGTAAAGTTGAGTACGCTCCTTCCCTTGAGTTCCAATGTCAACTCTTCGATCCCACGGATCGTCTATCCTGTAGCTCGTCGCTTCGAGCAATTCATACATCGTATCTTCGGTGTTTCAAGATCATCTCTTTGATCTCCCCGTCATCTCTTTGATGCGTTTGTGGGTTATCTCTTTAGCCCTAGGAAAGCCATCACTTTGGCTACGAAAGAGAAGGAATCGAATTCAAGCTTGAGGAATCAAAGATCCTGCGTTGCAGATAACACTTCAGAGGTTGTTCGCATCAATTTGCATCAGAGCCTGTCCAAGCTAAGTTTGTTTCTTCTCTCTTATTGTGTTTCCTTGCAATTTTCCGCTTGCAAAAACCCAGATTTTTTTCCCCTCACCACTGCCCCTTGCCGGAATTATCCCCGCCGTGAACACCACCACCACCGTCTGCCACCACCACCACTCCGTCCGCCACTCTCTCCACCCCTCACGGCTGGAACCCTAATTTCCCTTAGGTTTGGTTACTTTTCCAACATCCCTAAAATCTATCCTCTAGCAAATCTTGTTTCCTTAATTGCATATTTGATTTCCTTGTTTCTTGTTGCTCAAGTCTTGCTTCATCTTTGGATTAATTGCTAGATTAGTTGTTCGATTTTATTCCCTCATAGTTGCTTTGTCTCTTCTTTCTTTTCCTGCACTTGCTTGTGTGGTTCTTTCTTGCTTGATTCAAAATCATATCAAAAAAAAAAAACAGTGTGACCGTATAAACAAAAACAAACATATCATTCTCACCTTCCATCAAACAAAACAAAACGGTTTGGGAAGATGGAAGCCTCAAAAACAAAAAGAAACAAAAGAAAAGGCAGAGAACGCACCATACGGTCATACTCCATCTTCTCTTCTTTCATGTCTCTATGCAACTCTCATTGAAAAGGGCAAAATATTCAACTCTCTTGTGATTAATTCTGAGAAACTTGATTTGATATGCTTGCACTTGGGTATTTGTGTGTTGTTTGGGACGTGATTTGCTAGTTTTTGCTTTATTGCCTTCCGTTCAAGCCTCTCCCTCATCACGAGCAACCAAAATTAGTACGCCCAACGGAAAATTTCTTGGTTCACTTTTGAGACAAGGACTTGGCTTGGACTTGTTCTTTTGCCTGGTGCACCTTACTTCTAGTGTTGCATGCTTTGTATAGGTACTATGGATGTCCCTACCTCGAGCGTCTCTCCTTCTACGGGCCACCGCAGCCCCAGACACATGGACTCTGCCTATGAGCAAATTGACCAACTTCAGGCATCGAATGACGAGAAAGACCGCCTCCTTGCCGAGCAGGCTGCTGAGCTTGCGCACTTTCGTCGGGCCATGAGTAACATGAAGTTGCCCACGGCTGACCCCTTGTTGAACCCTACGGCCTCCATAAGCCAACCACTGGACCGCAAGTGATGTGAATCCTTCCCATCAAGTCAAGTCCTCCGAGCCAAGGCGTTCACCAAGGCTAGCCAACCATGAGCCTAGCCGAGAAGAGCCATCGAGCCAAGAAGAGGGTGCCTCCATGAGGCTCACACGAGCCAAGGCTAGGGAACTACAAGACAAGCTCCACCTTGGTCTCGCCACACTTGGGCCTACTTCTAGTCGTCTAGGAGACTTCTTCTCCTTGATGACTATCTCGGCGCCAAACGAGACCTAAGGCACTTTTCAAGGGCCTTTTTGAGGCATTTATTTCATGACATTATGAGACTTTAGCTTTGCATTTTATGCATGATTTTAGACGTTATTTTCTGCAAACAAACCATTGTGGGACGGCTTGCTAGGGTATAAGGCCGCCGCCTCCCTCATTTGTTTCCTCAGCTTAATTTTGAATCAAGAAAACACTCTCAAGAGAGAATTGTCATCCTTAAGCTCATGCAAATTGCTTCTTTGTGAGTCATATCAAAGCAGTCAATTTGCTCCTTGAATCCCCTTGGTGAGTCATATCCAAGCTAGGTTCAAGAACCCTTGTTCAACGTGGTGAGTCACATCCATAGAGAACAAGCTATCCCTCGGCTCCTCCACCTTCCACCGCTGCCGCTTCCACCCCTCAAACTACACTTCATAAGCCACCCAACCACCACCAAGTGCCACCTCCATCACTTCCACGCCTCCCTCAAACCGAAGCCCTAATTCACCTTCCATCGTTAGGGTTTCCACCAAAACCACCACTCTTCCATCCTCCATAAGTCAAGGCTCGCATCGGCGCCACCAGGCCCCTTTTGCACCACCATTCCTAACATCATCCACCACCATTGGAGACCAAGGCCGCCGCAAGCCGCCTCCAACGCCGCCCTACAGCCCGCTCCCAAAGACGCCTCCCCGAATTGCCGAAGGTTGACGACCGGCCAAGCTCTTGCACCGAAGCTCATCCAAGTCGATCCTTGTCAAGTGGTATCAGAGCCATGCAAGGTTTGGCCATCAAATCTGTCTTTCTTTAGTGCAATTTGTTCATTAGAAGTGCAAGCTTAGGTTGTCTAGACTTTAACTTCCGAATTTGGCCTTGTTTTGTGCATTTCTCCATTGTTGTCTTGATCTTTTGCTTGCTTCGACTTCTGAACTTTCTGAGGTTGAAGCAGACCGTTGGCATGCTCAAAATCCAGTTACAAAACACAAAAAAAACGTAACTCAAATCAGCCATCATTTGCTAGTTCATTACTTTCCTTATTTGGCTTTATTACCATATTTGCTAGCATTCAATATCTCCTCTTTGCAGCCAATCCTTAGCCACGACTTTTACCTTGACTTTGGTGTATATTATTGCTTACTAAGTTGCTGCATAAATCAAGCTTTGGACTTAGGTTAAGGGAATTTCACTTTTACATTTCTTGTGGCTAAGACAACACCGAAATTGTGCAAAAAAGAAGATTGTTGGTGTGATTGTTCTCGAAATTTTGTGAGACTTTGATTGTTAATTCAGTATTGTAATAAGCTTCAAAACTTGTAGCTTGCTCAAAAAAAAAAAAAGAGAAGAAAAGTGCTCAAGAAAAACCCGGCCTAAATAGGAGAGGCTATAGAAAAAGTGAGCCATTGAAGAGCAAATTTTCTTTCTTTTCTTTCTTTTGTTTACGTGAGGTGTTGATTTGTTTGTGGCTGCTTGGGTGTGATTATGGTCGGTACCTTCCTTGCCATTGCTTGTGGTTCCGACTTGGTAGTGAAAATATACACCAATTTTTACCCTACCCACAAACCTAGCTCGTAACCTCACTTGAGCTTGCTATTTCTTGTGAACACTTTGTGCTTGATAATTTCAGATTGTGTGGGCCCTTGTGTGTGCTCAAGGGACCATTTGCTTTGATTATCTTGTGGTTGCGCTTTTAGTGTTTTTGCTAGGTTATCATGGGAGACAACCTCAAGGAATCCGGTGGGGGCAAAAGCGCCTTGACCATCAATGAGCCACCCACCTTAGAATCTGTCATGGAGATCCTAAGAGGGATAGAGAGCCGCCTTGATGGGCAAATAATGGAATCCCAACGAGAGAACCAAGCGGCCATGAGAAGGCTAGAGGCTAGAGTCGAGGCCTCCGAGCACAAGTTGGATGACATGTCAAGGATTTGTGTGAGCATTCTTCCCTCACAATTGGAAGCTACTTCTTCCCACAACAAGCCCGGAGACATGGCCATACCCAACTTGCCCGGTGCCTCCGCCAGTCAAGCGACGGCCATCACTTCCTCTAGTGACTTCCAAGGTATGACTCTCCCACTCTCCGTGCCTATAACTTCTATGTTTCCAGCTGTGGCCACTAATTTTTCAGGCCAAGATGCGAGAAAGCTTCATGAGGAGGTGAATGCCATCTATGAGCCGCAAGGGAGCCAAGCTAGGTTCACGGCGCCTCTCACCCTTCCATTGAGGAATCTCCAAGGCCGTAGGCAAGGCCTAGGCTTGGGACGTGCAGCTGGACAAGGTGCAAGGCAAGATGATATGTTTGATCAAGGAGATAGATATGGAAGACAACAAGATCCCTTCCAACAAGGTGGCCGAGGCTACTACCTGCCAAGGCACCATGACTATGATCAACCAAGGATGCCCAAGACCAACTTGGACGTGGAAAAGTTTGGCAAGTCGGCTGACCCGGAAGAGTGCCTCCATTGGATTAACAAGACCGAACAAGTCTTTGATTTCCAAGGCCTCAATGATGCCCAACGAGTTGTCGTGGCTAGCATCTGCTTTGAGGGCTTTGCGGACCAATGGTGGGCCGAGGACAAGGAGGAGAGAGCACAAGCCGGCTATGACCCCATAGACACTTGGGAAGAGCTCAAGTTGGCACTCAAGCATAGATTTGTTCCGGAGAACTTTGCAGCCCGGATTCATGAGAGACTACAACAATTCAAACAAGGTACTAGAACCCCGGATGAGTATTACAAAGAGTTGAAAACTTTATTGTTTAGATCCGGTATTAAATTTCCTAATGAGTATGTTATGTCTAAATTTGTTGAGAATTTGAATCATGAGCTTAAGGCAATTGTCACATTGCAACACTTTGCAAGAGGCATCTCGGTGGAAGAGGTCCTCCATTATACTAACCATGTTTATAGGACATTGCCCCAAAAGAAGAGCTATCCACCTAGTTCAAGCTCAAGGCCGTGGAGTAATGCAAGCTCAAGCAACTCCAACTACACTCCAAGGCGCCAAGAACCAAGGCAAGAAGCCGGCGCCATGCAGCCAAGAAGAGAACAACCGGGGCTATCCCCACAACCGAGAAGGAAAGGCGAGCCAAGGACAAGTGAGATCAAGTGCTTCAAGTGTCTAGGCCGTGGGCATATGGCCAAGGACTTCCCCTCTTGCCGCCAAGTGTTGCTCAACACAATAGGGGAATATGAGTCGGATGATGAGATGCTTGAGGAGCCCGAAGACGTAGAGGAAGAGGAGGAGGAATTGCAAGTCAAGGCCGAGACACAAGGAGAGTGCTTTGTGGTTAAAAGGTCACTTATAGCCAATGAGGCGCCAACCCCTCCCAACCAAAGAGAAACCATCTTCCATACAAGATGTCTCATCCAAGGTAAACTTTGCAACCTTATTATAGATGGAGGCTCTTGTTGCAACATAGTAGATCAAGAGGTAGTGAAAAGGTTTGCTCTCCCTACTATTCCTCATGCTCAACCTTATACTCTTTGTTGGCTGAATTCTAACACTCCTTTGAAGGTTAGTGAACAAGCTAAGATAAGCTTTTCCATAGGGGGATACAAGGATGAGGTCGTGTGTGATGTATTGCCCATGACCGCATGCCATGTCCTCTTGGGAAGGCCTTGGCAATATGATATGGGTGTGATCCATCAAGGGGTCACTAATGAGTATTATTTTCATCTCCAAGGTAAGAGAATTACTTTGCACCCTATGGCTCCTCATGAAATTATGGCTGACCATGTTGCTAGGGAGCAAAGAAAGTTGCAAAGGGAGAAAGACGAGAAGAAGCTTGTTTTGGCCAAGCCGAAAGAGGTGCTCAGTGCAATCAAGGGAAGTCAAGCTTGCTTTCTTATCATTAGTAAGGAAGTTATGATTTTCAAAGAAGAGCTAACTAGTTTGCCACCTCTTATTGCTTCTCTTTTGCAGGATTATGAGGACTTGTTCCAAGAGGAGGTGCCGCCTGGATTGCCACCAATTAGGGGAATAGAACATCAAATAGACTTTGTCCCCGACGCCACCCTTCCAAACAAGGCTGCATATAGAGCCAATCCAGCCGAGACAAAGGAGCTACAAAAGCAAGTGCAAGAGCTCCTTGACAAAGGTTATGTGCAGGCAAGTTTGAGTCCTTGTTCGGTTCCTGTCAATTTAGTCCCTAAAAAGGATGGGACTTGGAGGATGTGTATGGATTGTAGGGCTATCAATAACATTACCATCAAGTATAGGCATCCAATCCCTAGACTTGATGATATGCTTGATGAGCTCCATGGTTCAAGCATATTCTCCAAGATAGATCTCAAAAGTGGATATCATCAAATCCGCATGAAAGAGGGGGATGAATGGAAAACTGCATTCAAGACCACCTATGGCTTATATGAGTGGTTAGTTATGCCATTTGGCTTAACTAATGCTCCGAGCACTTTCATGAGGCTTATGAACCATGTGCTAAGAGCCTTTCTAGGCAATATTGTAGTGGTTTATTTTGATGATATTTTGGTGTATAACCGTGGGCTAGGGCAACATGCACAACATCTCCAACAAGTCTTAGAGGTCCTAAGGAAAAAGAAGTTGTATGTCAACTTCAAGAAATGCCATTTTTGTTCGGATCATGTGGTTTTTCTTGGTTTTGTTGTATGCAAGGAAGGACTCAAGGTAGATGAGGAGAAGGTGAAGGCAATCAAGGAGTGACCCACACCAACCACCATGACACAAGTAAGGAGCTTTCTTGGATTGGCCGGCTTCTACCGCCGGTTTGTCAAAGATTTTAGTACATTGGCCGCCCCCCTCACCGAGCTTACAAAGAAGAATGTGCCTTTCCTTTGGAGGGAGAAGCAAGAAGAAGCTTTTAGTATCCTTAAGCATAAGCTAACTCACGCTCCTTTACTATCCTTACCTGATTTTACAAAAACTTTTGAGATTAAATGTGATGCATCATGAATAGGACTTGGAGGTGTGCTAATGCAAGAAGGAAGGCCAATAGCTTATTTTAGTGAAAAGCTCAATGGGGCCGAGCTGAATTATGAGACATATGACAAAGAGCTTCTAGCACTTGTGAGGGTCCTTCAAACTTGGCAACACTACCTTCTTCCAAGGGAGTTTGTCATTCACACGGATCATGAGGCCCTAAAGTTTCTAAGGGGTCAAAGGAAGCTCAACAAGCGTCATGCCAAGTGGGTGGAGTCCATAGAAGCCTTTCCCTATGTCATCAAACACAAGAAGGGGAAAGAGAATGTAGTGGCAGATGCTTTGTCAAGAAGGTATGTTCTCTTAACCACTTTAGATGCACGCATGCTAGGGTTTGCTTTCATGAAGGATTTGTATGCTTTAGATGCTGATTTTGGTGACTTATATAAAGCATGCTTAGACTTAGGAAGTAAAGATCAATTCTATGTGCATGAGGGCTATCTTTTTAAGGGTCCTAGGTTGTGTATCCCTAGTGGGTCTAACCGTAGGTTGTTGGTCCAAGAGGCTCATGGAGGAGGTCTTATGGGACACTTTGGTGTAGCTAAGACTTCCCTCACCCTCAAGGAACACTTCTATTGGCCACACATGCAAAAGGATGTGGAGAAATATTGTGCTTCATGTGTGACTTGTAGGCAAGCTAAATCTCGGTTGAACCCACATGGCTTGTACACTCCTCTACCTATCCCTCATCGGCCTTGGGAAGACATATCCATGGATTTTGTGCTAGGTCTTCCTAAGACTAAGAGGGGAAGAGATTCCATATTTGTTGTGGTAGATAGGTTTAGCAAAATGGCACATTTCATGGCATGTCATAAAACTGATGATGCCCCTAATGTTGCTAGCCTATTCTTTGAGCATATTGTGAGATTGCATGGAATACCACATACCATTGTTTCTGACCGTGATGTGAAATTTTTGAGCTATTTTTAGAAGTCCTTGTGGGCTAAGTTGGGAACCAAGTTACTTTTCTCTACCACGTGCCATCCTCAAACCGATGGGCAAACCAAGGTAGTGAATAGAAATCTTGGTGCCTTGCTTAGGTCTTTGCTTAAGACTAACTTGCGTAGGTGGGAAGAATGCTTGCCCTTCATTGAGTTTGCAAACAATAGGGCCATCCATTCCGCAACCAAGAAGACACCATTTGAGGTAGTTTATGGACGCGACCCTACTACTCCCCTAGATTTGGTACCTTTTGCAATTTCAGGTTCACAAAGTGAAGAAGGCATGGATCAAGCACTCAAGATCAAGAATCTCCATGAAGAGACAAGGGCCGAGCTAGAAAAGAGGACTACCCAATATGCCAAGCAGGCCAACAAGAAGAGAAAGGAGCTAATCTTGGAGCCGGGAGAGCTAGTGTGGGTGCACCTAAGGAAGGAGAGGTTTCCCACCCTTAGAGACTCCAAGCTCAAGCCAAGGGGAGATGGACCATTTCAAGTCCTTGAACGCATCAACAACAATGCTTACAAGGTGGACTTGCCGCCTACTTATGGAGTGCATGATGTGTTCAATGTTACCGACCTCACTCCCTACTTGGTAGATGAAGAAGAGCAAGAGCAAGGGCTAGATTCGAGGACGAATCCTTTTCAAGGAGGGGAAGATGATGTGAATCCTTCCCATCAAGTCAAGTCCTCCGAGCCAAGGCGCTCACCAAGGCTAGCCAACCATGAGCCTACCCGAGAAGAGCCATCGAGCCAAGAAGAGGGCGCCCCCATGAGGCTCACACGAGCCAAGGCTAGGGAACTACAAGCCAAGCTCCACCTTGGTCTCGCCACACTTGGGCCTACTTCTAGTCGTCTAGGAGACTTCTTCTCCTTGATGACTATCTCGGCGCCAAACGAGACCTAAGGCACTTTTCAAGGGCCTTTTTGAGGCATTTATTTCATGACATTATGAGACTTTAGCTTTGCATTTTATGCATGATTTTAGACATTATTTTCTGCAAATAAACCATTGTGGGACGACTTGCTAGGGTATAAGGCCGCCGCCTCCCTCATTTGTTTCCTCAACTTAATTTTGAATCAAGAAAACACTCTCAAGAGAGAATTTTCATCCTTAAGCTCATGCAAATGGCTTCTTTGTGAGTCATATCAAAGCAGCCAATTTGACTCACAAATTCTCTCTTGAGGAACATACCTGGAGTTAGTGCGAGACCAAGACGCTCAAGCAGCCAAACGAGCGTCTTGGTCTCGCACTAACTCCAGGTATGTTCCTTCCCCTAATTCAGGTTCATTTCCTTCTAATGAGCGCCCCTCTTCACAGTCCGCTCCCGCAACTACAACGCCGGCCACTCGGCCGAGCAACACTCCGGCGCGCATCAACGAGCCACCACAACGACGTGCGCCTCCTTCCGATGATAGGGCAAGGGACAAGGTCTATTTTAAGTGCCAAGGGCATGGACACATACAGCGGGACTGCCCCAAAAACAAGCGATTCCTCTTCTCGCACACCTCCGGCTATGAATCCTTTGACGAGGACACCATCGACGCCGGGCCGGTCCTTGACACGTACGGCCAGGTTGAGGAGGAGGAGTTGGACGGTTACATCTGCAGTTCCATGGATGAGCAAGGCAATGTGCCTCTTAGCTTGGTTACACGCCGCGTTCTTACCGCCAAAGAAGGTACCTTACTTGACCAACGTGAAAATTTATTTCATACTAAGTGTGTGGTCCAGGGTGCTTCTTTGAGTGTCATTATAGATGGTGGAAGTTGTTGCAATATCATCAACGAAAAGGTGATCAAGCACTTCAAGTTCGACACAACTCCACATCCATAACCCTATAGTCTACAATGGATCTCCGAGGGCAATGTTTCCAATGTTGTGAAGCGACAATGCACTATCAATTTCAGCATTGGCCATTACAAGGATTCGGTGCTTTGTGACGTAGTACCAATGGATGCAACTCATCTTCTCTTAGGGCGACCTTGACAATTTGACAAGAGAGCTCTTCATGATGGATTTCTCAACAACTACTTCTTCATGCACAATGGAAGAAAGGTGACATTGCTTCCTATGAGCCCTCAGGAGATTATGCAAGATCATGTTGAACGGAACCGTGTCAAGGCACTTGAACAAGCCAAGGGAGACCCGCTACCCTCAGCTGACCGTGAGAAGCAACCGAAATCAGCCCTAACACAGCCCCTAAGCCAACTCACAATGGCATTCAAGGGTCCTGTGAAAATCGGCTTCTCTTGGCTAAGTCTCGGGATGTCTCCCCAATCATTAAGGGACGTCTTCCTTGCTTTTTACTTGTTCCTTTCGCGTGTCTTCTAAATGTTAAAGATCTTGTTGCTTTACCCCCTGCAGTGACTTCTCTTTTGCAGGAATTTGAGGATGTGATGCCCGAAGAGCTGCCCGACGGATTGCCACCTATTCGTGGAATTGAGCATCAAATCGACTTTATGCCCGGCGCCTCTCTTCCTAACCGAGCTGCATACCGCGCGAGCCCAGAAGAAACCAAGGAATTGCAGCATCAAGTGCAAGAGTTGATGGCTAAGGGCCACGTCCGAGAGAGCTTAAGCCCCTGTATAGTACCGGTCATTCTAGTGCCTAAGAAGGACGGTAGTTGGCGCATATGTGTTGATTGTCGGGCAATCAACCAAATCACTGTAAAGTATCGACACCCTATTCCTAGACTTGATGATATGCTTGATGAATTACATGGTGCTACCTTATTTTCTAAAATTGACCTTAAGAGTGGTTATCATCAAATTAGGATGTAGGAGGGTGATGAGTGGAAAACTATTTTTAAGACTAAGTACGGCCTTTATGAGTGGTTAGTTATGCCTTTTGGTTTGACCAATGCTCCTAGCACTTTTATGCGATTGATGAATCATGTTTTACGGGCGTACTTAGGCAAAATTGTAGTTGTCTACTTCGATGATATCCTTGTTTACAGCAGGCCATTAGATGAGCATGTTGAGCATCTTAGGAAGGTCTTAGAAATGAGAAACTTTATGCTAACCTTGGTAAATGTTCTTTTTGCTCGGCTTCCACTATTTTTCTTGGTTTTGTTATTAGCAAGGATGGGCTGAAAGTTGACCAAGAGAAGGTCCGCGCCATAGAGGATTGGCCACGCCCCACAACTCCAACCATGGTTCGTTCCTTCCTGGGCTTGGCTGGCTTCTACCGCCGATTTGTGCGTGATTTCTCCACCATTGCAGCCCCATTGCATGAGCTTACAAAGAAGGCTGCGTCCATTGAGTGGACGACCGCACACGAGACTGCCTTCACTACCTTGAAGGACAGGTTGTGCCACGCTCCTTTGCTGAAATTACCGAACTTCTCCAAGACTTTTGAGGTGGAGTGTGACGCCTCTCATCATGGAATTGGAGGGGTTTTGCTGCAGGATAGGCGTCCCATTGCTTACTTTAGCGAAAAGCTCACAATCGCCCAACTCAACTACCCCACGTATGACAAGGAGCTCTATGCTCTTATTCGGGTGTTGAAGACTTGGCAGCACTACCTATGGCCTAAGGAGTTTGTCATTCACTCGGACCATGAGGCGTTGAAGTACTTGAAGAGCCAGTATACCCTCAACCGGCGCCATGCACGATGGGTAGAGTTCATGGAGACCTTCCCCTATGTGGTCAAATACAAGAAAGGTAAGGAGAATGTGGTTGTTGATGCCCTTTCTCGTAGGTCAATGCACTCGGCTATGCAGAAGACTCCCTTCTAGGTTGTCTACAGCCTCAACCCGCTCACCCCTTTGGATCTCGTTCCACGGCCAATGAAGGACAAGGAAAGCCTCAAGGGAGTGGAGCATACGGACCAGGTCAAGACTTTGCATGAGAGGACGAGGCAGCAGCTGGAGCGGAGGTCCGAGCAAGTAACCGCTCAGCGCAACAAAAACTGCCGCCCGGTTACATATGAACCCGGAGACTTGGTGTGGCTGCACTTACGCAAGGAACGCTTTCCATTGAAGCGACGCCACAAGCTGGACGCGAGAGGTGATGGTCCTTTCCAGGTACTATAATGCCTTGGGGCCAATGCCTACCGCTTGGAGTTACCCGATGACTATGGCGCACATCCGACTTTCAACGTCGCTGACCTTGCGCCTTACACGCCGCCTGCTTTTGACGACGAGGACGAAGCGGGGACGCTTCGCAGCCAAGAAGGGGAGATTGATAGATCCATGATGTTAGAAAATGGAACTCTGGAACTTCGGTTCCCCTGAGAGTTCCTTTCCTCAGTTTCTCTACTTTTGAAGATGACAATTATTATGATACTAATGTTTTATCTCAAAGATGTGCTTTAAGGAACCACAGGAATATACCGAAGGCAAGAAAGCCAAACAGGACAAGAGAACCAAAGGAACAAGACAAAGGAAGAAACCCAGAGGAACCCAGGTGTGCCCAGAAATGCAACATGTGACTTTGCGTTTCCCGAGAAATCTGGGAACACCAAACCTCGGACAAAAGGAGGTGAAAGCGACTTGAGAAAAGCTTCCAAAAGCCTGCCACCATCCAAGAGGAAGACTCCAAGATGCCTAGAACAATGAACCTCGGACAAAGGCACTGAAAGCGACAGCTCATAGAGATGTCACTATCCAGAAGACAGTTCCCAAGTGCCCAAATTGTTGAACCTCGGAAGAAGGAAGCTGGAGAACGACTTGGCTGAAGAGGTTGACTAACCTAGAAGGATTCTGAGCTGCCTAGGTTGTTTGCACATGCCAAGAACAACGTGGACCAAGGAGAACCACTTATCCTAGGGCAAGCTCAATCTGTGGGAACCTAGAGAAGATTAAGCTGCAAAGAATCCTCTTTAAAAGGAAGACTAATTCAAGGGTTATCTTCAAGCATTCACAATAGAATCACACTCCATAGCAAACATCAAAGTGTGAAGCTTCAAACAAGATCATCAAAGCAAACCGAGATCAAGAGGAACCAGTCAAGGAATAGAAGAGCTGAGTGCGAAGTTCCTATGACTGTAAGTGATAGTTCCTAGGTGCGAAAGTCTATTTCTTGGATTGATTATTGATTGTGTTAAGTTATCTAGGATTGTCTAACTGTGTGTAAGGCAAAGGAACTGTGTGTTCGTTCCTAGGATAAGCTGTAACCAAAAGAGATAAGAAATCAAGAAGTAGACTTTGAAATCCTTTCGAAAGAAAGGTAGTGGTTTTTATCCTAGATTGCTAGTTGGCAATCGAAGGTTTCCACTATAAGGAACTTGTTCATTTAGTTGATTGTTTATTTCCGCTGTGAAGGGAACTGTAAACTGTGTTCTCAGTTCCCTGATTATTAATCTAACAATCACGATCCTACAATTGGTATCAGAGCAGGAAAAGCTCTAGATCTTTGTTAAGTTTGCAGATCATGTCTCAACCAAGCAAGTTTGAGCTCAGAATCTCCACCAACAAGCCACATCTCCGAAAGAAAGGAGAAGAAACATGGTGGGAAAAGTGCATGGAAAGCCACATCAAGACCAACGACTACCAATGTTGGAGGATAGTCGAAAATGGAGATGGCTATGTCGATCTTACCATGAAGGAAGAAGATTGGAAACCAGAACACTATGTCATCATGGAGAAGAATGCCAAGGCCAGGCAGTTCATCCTTAATGGATTGGACAGAGAAGATATGGACAAGGTCATAGGCATCAAGACAGCGAAGGAGATGTGGAAAGCTCTCAAGGAGATGCATGAAGGAAGTGAGGAACTAAAGCAAAGCAGAAAGTTTGCTTTGGAAGGAGAATACCACACCTTCAAAATGATGGAAACTGAGACCATCTCAGAGTACTACTCCCGCTTCAACAAATTGATTGGAAAGTTGACAGCAGCGGGAGTCGATCTGGATGAAGTTTCCAAGTCCCTAGTGGTCATCAAATGACTCAACTCTAAGTTCACCCTTCTCAAGGGAATCATGAGGAACACTCCTGGCATTCAATCCCTTCCCTTGACCCAAGTCATAGGGAAACTGGAGGTTGAAGAAGGAGAGCACACCAAGGCCAATGCCGACAAGAAACTGGAGAAAGGAATTGCCCTCAAGATCTCCAAAGCCTTCTCTAGGCTCGAGATGGAGGAAGAGAACTCAGACTTAGAAGAAAAGGAGGACGAACTTACGACCCTCTTCACAAAGAACATCAAAAAATTCTTTGTGAAGGGAAGGTTCGAAAAGGGCAGTTCCTCCCACAATGGACCCAGAAGAGATCTCAAGGAAGTCTCCTGTTAGGAGTGCAAGGAAAAGGGACACTATGCTAAGAATTGTCCCAACAAGGAAGACTCAAAGGAAGAAGAAAGACCTCAGAGAAAGAAGGCTCTCGTAGCCTCATGGGGAGAAGACTCAGATGAGGAACTGGATCTCAGTGGCTTCTCTGGAGGAAGATGTCTCATGGAAAAAGGAGACTCAAGCGACTCAGAAGACCTTGAGGTAACTTCTGACGATCTCTTAAAATCCCTAGTTGATTGTGATAAGAAACAACTTCTTAAGATCATAAAGAAACTAGGAAAGGAAACCAGTTCTCTTCAACAGAAACTAGATGATTGTGAAGATGAAATTGCTTGCTTGACTATTGAGAATTCTGTTTGGAGTAAGAAACTTGATGAAACTGAGAAAGACCTAGCTGAAACTCACTCCAAACTCATTGATATTAGGAATATGCATGCTAGTCACCTTAAAACTTGCAAATCTTGTGATGAAACTAGCATAGATTCTATCAAAGTTTCCTTGCATGCTAACCCACCTGGAAATGACATGCTTCAATCCATAATTGATAGGTTAGACATTCTTACTAATTCCATTAATGAAAAAACGATAAATCAAATTGTTTTTATGAGACAACGCCATGGAATAGGATATGTCAATAATAAAGGGAACAATGATGTTGAAGAAGAAAAGGCTAGGCGAGAACTTGTTGAGATGAATGAGAATCTCAGTATTGTTCTTGCCACTTCTCGTAATAGGAATCAATTCCTATCAGAGAAGATCATGGTCCTTGAGAACAAGGCTGAGGTTGCCAAACGTCTCAATGAAGGCTCTCAAAGTTCTAAGAAGGAACCAAAGGGAAAAGAAAAGATGGTTCCTGAAAACCAATGGTTCACCAATTCCTTTGCTCACAAAAGATATATTGACATGGCCCATAGCAAGGTTAGAAACAATGTTGATTTTAACAAAAGGAAAACTGAAAAACCTTTTAGGCCAAGAAAAGGAAAATATGAACATGTTGTTTACAATCGTTTGTGTACCTACTGTGTTAAGAATGGTCATTACAACACTGATTGTGCTAAGAAAAGGAACTTTGAAAAGGAGAAAAGTACTCATTACCATGAAAGGAACCAGTTCCCTAGTTATTCACAGACTCACAATGCTAATCCCCCCAGTAAAGCCAAGCTTCGTTGGGTTCAGAAATCTTAGTTCCCTTATGTGCAGAAAGAAGAGAGGCAACCTCAACTATGGTACATCGACAGTGGGTGCTCATGCCATATGACTGGAAGAAGAAATCAAATGACCTCTCTTCAACCTCTCCAAGGAGGGAACATATCCTTTGGAGACAAAAGCAAAGGGAAAATCTGTGGAATAGGAATTGGGAAACTCAACGATCACATTCAGGTAAACAAAGTTCACCTTGTTGATAATCTTGGTTTTGACCTAATAAGTGTGTCACAGCTGTGTGATCAAGGAGACAATGAAGTTAGATTCAGATCAAACGAATGTTCAGTCCTTGACTCCTCGGGACAAATCATCCTAAAAGGGAAAAGATTCAACAATGTCTACATAATTGATTCATCCTTTGTTCCCAAGGAGAAACTTTGTCTCTCAACTGTGAATGACCAAGCTGATTTGTGGCATCAACGCCTTGGTCATGCTAACACCAAGCTGATTCAAAAGCTACACTCAAAGGAGCTAGTCAGAGGGCTGCCAAAGCTAAGTGGCACATCTAAGGAACTGTGCTCTGACTGTGTAAAAGGGAAACATGCTCGTAGTTCCTTCAAGTCCAAAAACATGGTAAGCACCTCAAGGCCTCTTGAACTCATCCACATGGATCTGTGTGGACTCATGAGAGTTCAGAGCCTAGGAGGGAACAGGTATATCTTTGTTCTTGTCGATGACTTCTCTCTCTTTACTTGGACCATCTTTATTAAATCTAAGAGTGAAGTTATTGACCGCTTTAAAGATATGGTTCCCTTGTTAGAAAAATCTCTTGATTGTTCACCCAATGCTATTCGGTCTGACCATGGTACCGAATTCGAAAATGGAGAATTTCTAACGTTTTGCAATGAGCATGGAATTGATCACAACTTCTCTGCACCATATACTCCTCAACAAAATGGAGTAGTGGAAAGGAAGAACAGAACTTTGGAAGACATGGCTCGGACTATGCTGATCTCAAGTGGACTCTCTCAATCATTTTGGGCTGAGGCGATCAACACAACTTGCTACATCATCAATCGAGCCATGCTTCGCCTAATCACAGAGAAGACACCCTATGAACTCCTAAGAGGAAGAGTTCCCAACATCTCACATCTAAGGGTATTCGGATGTAAGTGCTTTGTGCACAACAATGGGAAGGATAATCTTGGCAAGTTTGACCCAAGAAGTGATGAAGAAATCTTCATTGGATACGCCTCGGGCAGCAAGGCATACAAAATCTTCAACAAAAGGACTAAAAAGGTAGAAGAGAGTGTTCATGTTATTTTTAATAAAAAATCACTTGGAAAGATTGTGCAGAACACTACCACTCCCTTTGAAGACCCGTTTCCTAAGGCATCTCAAGAAGATCCAGATGAAGATGTCACTCCACCCAGTTCCCAATCCGCTGCACAGAATCCTCTACTAGTTCCTCCACCAGTTCCCATGGATAATGAATAATAATCCATTTATGGGAACCATGAGCATGACGACAACATCTGTGGAGACTTCAATAGTTCATCCTCCCACATGATCTTCAATGGAGAAGGTGATCCCAACCAGGAAGCTGAATGCTCAAATCAAAATGTCTCCACATCAAATACTCTAGCTCCTAACAGAGAAAGAAGAGTCATCAAGCCTCCAGTTAGGTTTGAACATCTAACCTTCTTTGCTTTCAATGCTTTTCTGTCTATTGTGGAACCAAAGAACATAGGTGAGGCACTGAAGGATGCGGACTGGATCCAAGCTATGCAAGAAGAGCTCCATCAGTTTGAAAGGAACAAAGTATGGCATCTAGTTCCCCGTCCCAAGGATAAACACATCATAGGAACTAGATGGGTTTTCAGAAACAAGCTAGATGATACAGGAGCTGTGATAAGGAACAAAGCAAGACTCGTTGCTCAAGGATACAATAAACAAGAAGGCATCGACTATGATGAAACCTATGCTCCAGTGGCAAGGATTGAGGCAATAAGATTGTTGATTGCCTTCGCATCACACAAAGGGTTCAAGTTGTTCCAAATGGATGTAAAGAAGGCCTTCCTCAATGGAATTCTTCAAGAAGAAGTCTATGTGAAGCAACCTCCAGGTTTTGAAGACGATGATCATCCAGATCATGTCTACTTTCTAGACACAGCTTGGTATGATCGTCTTGCCCAGTTCCTACTCTCAAATGGCTACAGGCGTGGAGTTATTGATAAGACTCTCTTCATCTTAGAAGAAGAAGGTAACATCTTAGTGGTTCAAATCTATGTTGATGATATCATTTTTGGTTCCACTAACCTGTCCCTTGTAGACAAGTTCAAAGACTTGATGAGCAGTGAATTTGAAATGAGTTTAATTGGGGAACTCACATTCTTCCTCGGATTACAAATCACTCAAAAGGAAGATGGTATTCAAATCCACCAACAGAAGTATGTTAGGGAACTACTGAAGAAGTTCAAAATGGATTCATGCAAGCCTCTCTCCACTCCCATATCCACCATTGCCCATCTGGATAAGGACCACTCGAGTCCTCTAGTGGAGGAGAAGCTCTATAGAGGTATGATAGGCTCACTCATGTACCTAACCGCTAGTCGACCAGACATTGTCTTTGTTGTTGGCTTGTGTGCTAGGTTCCAATCTTGTCCAAGAGAAACCCACTTGGCTGCTGTGAAGAGAATACTTTGATATCTCAAGGGAATTGACTCTCTCTGTATTTGGTACCCCAAAGAGTGTCCCTTTGAGCTAATGGGTTTCACTGATGCTGATTATGCTGGATACTTGGTGGATAGGAAGAGCACCTCTGGAATGGCACAGTTCCTAGGCCCTTGCCTTGTGTCATGGGGATCAAAGAAACAAGTCTCAGTCTCTCTCTCCACCACAGAATCTGAGTACATTGCAGCTGCCTCTTGTTGTTCCCAACTCTTATGGGTAAAGCAACAACTCGCGGATTTCGGTATGTCTTATGGTCCCCTCACTATTATTTGTGATAACACCAGTGCTATAAACATTTCTAAGAATCCTGTGCATCATACTAGGACCAAACATTTAGATATAAGGCATCACTTCCTTAGAGATCATGTTGAGAAAGGAAACATCATTATGGAATTTTGTAGAACTGAAGATCAAATAACAGATATATTCACCAAAGCCTTGAATAGAGTTCCCTTCGAGAACCTTAGATTAGAACTGAGAATGATTCCTATAAACTAGCAGTTCCTTTAGTTTAAAGTTTCTCTCCAGTTCCCTTGATTGACTAGTTTAGAACTCTTTACTTGTCTTTATCTTGGAATCTTTGTGTCATTTCTCTTGCGTTAGACCCTCATATTCATAATGGTTTCTCAAAAGGCTTTTACAAATTTTTCTAGTTCTTCTCCTTGGTTGTTCATCTCTTATTAAAATTCAATCATTGTCCAAGTTTCTTTGTTGGCCCAAAAGTCACAATCCGATCATATTCTAACCCAACAATACAAGCCGAAATGATGATTGTGTACTATGACCCTCCCTTGCCTCATTGCACAATCTAATTCCCTATGATCCTCTTCTTAACCCTCTCTGGGAATTAGTGTGTGATGCGATAAATGGCCTTCCCCGATTTCTTTAATGGGAACGTACTTTCTGGTCCTATGTTTTAAAACCCACATCAAAGGTTCCCATATATCCCTCTAGCACACTGAAAATATCGCCAGAAAGGAACTAGGATGGGCTACCCCTTAAACGGCTAGTAAGAGAATTGCTCCTCCCAAGACACTATTTATAGCAAATCTCACAGCGTTAGAGACGTCTTCTCAGCCTTGAACAGTTGCCATTTTTGAGCATCTAATCTTTGAATTTTTTACCGTTGCAAAGGCGCAAAAACTTCAAGAAAATTAGCCGTTTCAACTCTTCAGAGTTCCCAGAAATATCTCCAATGGCTTGATTCTCAACGGCTCCAAAATTGCTCAAGGGTTATTTAAGGTTTCCTGTTTGATTGAGCCGAGCACTCTGTTCTCTCACGCCTTCACTCAATCTCATGTTCACCTGTCTCTCTCAAAACACAAAGCTCCTCAAATGGCCAAGAAAAACCTCAATCTTAACCTTGCTCAATTGGAGGTAATCAGGCCGATAAGATGACAATAGGCCAAGATGAAGGAACTGCATAAAAGAAGGAAATTGAAGAGGAGGCCACTACGCTGCCATAGGAACGTCTCTCCTAGTTCCCAGTGCTATAACATCACAGTGTGCTAGTAGTTCCCTAGGGTCCTACTCCCCTCTTCTATCCTTATTTTGTCTAATGTCCAGTTGGTTGTGCTCTTTTATTTCTCTTTCCACTATGCATCTATGGGCAATGTTCTTGACTTTAATGATTAATGAACTCTTATGGTAATGTTTCTAATGCATCATTTGTCTTTGCCTTAAGTTTCTATTATGGTCACTGTCATGGGTTTAATGCAAATTGTTTATTTCACATTGATATCCTATACTTGATAAGTAACTTGATCTTTTCGATGATGTCAAAAGGGGGAAGAATGGATAGGAACCTTGAATTATTGAAACTACTGGACTAATAGGAACTCTGAACCCGTTCTACTTCTAAGGGGGAACTTGAATAACTTAGTTCATTTGCTTAGGGGGAATTTACAACTATTGAATGTTCTATTAATATTTTTAAAGTTGAAAATCCCTTAGCTCAACTGTTCTCATGAAATTCAAAGTCCTATTATGTTGTCAGGTTCCTTGTATTTGTCATCATCAAAAAGGGGGAAATTGTTAGGAAATGGAACTCTGGAACTTCGGTTCCCCTGAGAGTTCCTTTCCTCAGTTTCTCTACTTTTGAAGATGACAAATATTATGATACTAATGTTTTATCTCAAAGATGTGCTTTAAGGAACCACATGAATATACCGAAGGCAAAAAAGCCAAACAGGACAAGAGAACCAAAGGAACAAGACAAAGGAAGAAACCCAGAGGAACCCAAGTGTGCCCAGAAATGCAACATGTGACTTTGCGTTTCCCGAGAAATCTGGGAACACCAAACCTCGGACAAAAGGAGGTGAAAGCGACTTGAGAGAAGCTTCCAAAAGCCTGCCACCATCCAAGAGCAAGACTCCAAGATGCCTAGAACAATGAACCTCGGACAAAGACTCTAAAAGCGACAGCTCATAGAGATGTCACTATCCAGAAGACAGTTCCCAAGTGCCCAGATTGTTGAACCTCGGAAGAAGGAAGCTGGAGAACGACTTGGCTGAAGAGGTTGACTAACCTAGAAGGATTCTGAGCTGCCTAGGTTGTTTGCACATGCCAAGAACAACGTGGACCAAGGAGAACCACTTATCCTGGGGCAAGCTCAATCTGTGGGAACCCAGAGAAGATTAAGCTGCGAAGAATCCTCTATAAAAGGAAGACTAACTCAAGAGTTATCTTCAAGCATTCACAATAGAATCACACTCTATAGCAAACATCAAAGTGTGAAGCTTCAAACAAGATCATCAAAGCAAACCGAGATCAAGAGGAACCAGTCAAGGAATAGAAGAGCTGAGTGCTAAGTTCCTGTGACTGTAAGTGATAGTTCCTAGGTGCGAAAGTCTGTTTCTTGGATTGATTATTGATTGTGTTAAGTTATCTAGGATTGTCTAACTGTGTGTAAGGCAAAGGAACTGTGTGTTCGTTCCTAGGATAAGCTGTAACCAAAAGAGATAAGAAATCAAGAAGTAGACTTTGAAATCCTTTCGAAAGAAAGGTAGTGGTTTTTATCCTAGATTGCTAGTTGGCATTCGAAGGTTTCCACTATAAGGAACTTGTTCATTTAGTTGATTGTTTATCTCCGCTGTGAAGGGAACTGTAAACTGTGTTCTCAGTTCCCTGATTATTAATCTAACAATCACGATCCTACACATGACCCCCTCAATGACGGCGAAGGACGAAGAGGACGCAATGAAGGTGCGCTCGAATGGTCCGATGACAAGAGCCCGCGCAAGAGCAATGGAACGAGCCACACAATCCTTAGTCTCGCGGGCGTACGCAAGTGACGCGGGTTCATCTAGTCCTAAATGGGTCCTCTTCGTGATTTATGAAGGCTTAGGTGATGTTTTGTCCTAACTGACCCCACCAAAAAGACGAAGACGACGAATTCACGGAAGCAGAGCAGCAGCCAAGAACTCGGCCCAGAACTCGACCGAGTTCTGGACCGAGTTGTCGCTCCAGTCAAGAACTCGGCCCAGAACTCGACCGAGTTCTGGACCGAGTTGTCAACCCCGGCCGAGTCATTGCAACAGTCAAGAACTCAACCCAGAACTCGGCCGAGTTTTGGGCCGAGTTGTCATCCTGGAGCCGAGTTGGTTCAACAGTCAGGAACTCGGCCCAGAACTCGGCCAAGTTCTGGACCGAGTCGCGGCCCGCGTCAGCGATTTCGCTTCGTTCGCTTCGTCGTTTGCTGAACAATTTTGTTATTATTTTATATTATTTCTTTTGACGCTATTTAAGACTTGAAACCCTAGTTTGTAACTTTTCACGTTGAATTTGAGTAGTAAAGTTGAGTACGCTCCTTCCCTTGAGTTCCAACGTCAACTCTTCAATCCCACGGATCGTCTATCCCGTAGCTCGTCGCTTTGAGCAATTCATACATCGTCTCTTCGGTGTTTCAAGATCATCTCTTTGATCTCCCCGTCATCTCTTTGACGCGTTTGTGGGTTATCTCTGTAGCCCTAGGAAAGCCATCACTTTGGCTACGGAAGAGAAGGAATCGAATTCAAGCTTGAGGAATCAAAGATCCTGCGTTGCAGACAACACTTTAGGGGTTGTTCGCATCAATCTTCCTCGGGTATATCATCTGGCTGGCCAGATGGAGGTTTCATCAGTGACAACACAAATAAATCTTCAGGAATTGAAGCATAAATCTTCACACCCAAAAGTAAAATATATTCATCAGTGGTGTTTTCTATTGTGAATGACGCCACAGCAACCTCGTTCACATGAACTGATTGAGGCTTTCCTCCAGCAAATGGAAACGGAACATACACCATGACAGGACCCTCCTCAGTAGGAGTGGAAGTTGTGACTGAAGGAACATCGATGAAGCCAACCTATCCCTTGTCTCTAATGGTGGAGTATTCATCAGCCATACCTATTTGCCACTCAATTAAAATCCAATAGAAGTTTGTGAGTCCACAAGCAAAGAACACAACCATACGAGCTGCTCTAAGGAGATGAAAGAGATGAAGAGTAGAAAGAGATGGGTGAGATGAAGTGAAACAAAGAGAGAGTAGGACTGGAAGCATGTACAGTTGGGATAGTCAAACAACACACACTCCAATGAGATAGGTTAGATGAAGTGCCATTAAGATCTCTATAAAGTAAGATCTCTGCAAAGTAAAACAATCTAAATACGGTCATATTTGTCAATCATAGACTATTACTCTATGAAAATAGTATAAACAATATGTCACAATAGCAATTTACAATGTCACGGTTTTGAAATCACTAGCACTACGAGTGGCACCATGTACCTCAAAATACTTAAACATGGAGCATTTTCTAATTAAGATATCTGTAAAGTAGATTGGTGAGATGAAGTGTGTTAGGAAATGGAACTCTGGAACCTTAGTTCCCCTGAGAGTTCCTTTCCTCAGTTTCTCTACTTTTGAAGATGACAAATATTTTGATACTAATGTCTTATCTCAAATATGTGTGTTAAGGAACCACAGGACAATTACCAAAAGCATGAAAGCCAAACATGACAAGAGAACCAAGCAGCAAGACAAAGAAAGGAACCCAGGTGTGCCCAGAAATACAACATGTGATGTTGCGCTTTCCGAGAAATCTGGGAACACCAACCTCGGACAAGAGAAAGGTGAAAGCAACTTGTGTGAAGCTTCCAAAGGCTGTCACCGTTCAGAGCAAAACAAAAGATGCCTAGAACACATAACCTCGGACATAGAAAGGTGACAGCGACATGTCATGGAACCTGTCGCTATCCAGAAGACAGTTCCAAAGTACCCAGGTTGTCGAACCTCTGAAGAAGGAAGTTGGAGAACAACTTGGCTGAAGCAGTTGACCAACAAAGAAGGATTCTGAGCTACCTAGGTTGTTGGTACATGTCAAAGACAGCGTGGATCACGGATCACCACACATCCTAGGGCAAGCTTGATTTGTGGGAACCAAGAGAAGATCAAACCGCAAAGAATCCACTATATAAGAAAGACTAACTCAGAGGTTATCTTTAAGCACAAAAACACGAATCACACTCAATAGCAAACATCAAAGTGTGAACCTTCAAACAAGATCATCAAAGCAAACCGAGATCAAGAGGAACCAGTCAAGGAATCGAAGAGCTGAGTACTAAGTTCCTGTGACTGTAAGTGAGATAGTTCCTAGGTGCTAAGGTCTGTTTCTTGGATTAATTATTGATTGTGTTAAGTTATCTAGGATTGCCTAACTGTGTGTAAGGTAAAGAAACTGTGTGTTTGTTCCTAGGATAAGCTGTAACCAAAAGAGATAAGAAATCAAGAAGTAGACCTTGAAATCCTTTCAAAAGAAAGGTAGTGATTTTTATCCTGGATTGCTAGTTGGCAATCAAAGGTTTCCACTATAAAGAACTTGTTCATTTGTGCTTGATTGTTTAAATTCCGCTGCGAAGGGAACTGAGAATTGCTATTATTAGTTCCTTAGTTATTTGTCTAACAATCTCGATCCTACAATTGGTATCAGAGCAGGAAAAGCTCTAGATCTTTGTTAAGTTTGCAGATCATGTCTCAACCAAGCAAGTTTGAGCTTGGAATCTCCACCAACAAACCACATCTCCGAAAGAAGGGAGAAGAAACTTGGTGGGAAAAGTGCATGGAAAGCCACATCAAGACCAACGATTACCAATGCAGGATAGTCAAAAATGGAGATGTATATGTCGATCTCACAATGAAGGAAGAAGACTGGAAACCTGAGCACTATGTCACCATGGAAAAGAATGCCAAAGCCAGGCAGTTCATCCTCAATGGACTGGACAGAGAAGACATGGACAAGGTCATAGGCATCTAGACGGCAAATGAGATATGGAAGGCACTCAAGGAAATGCATGAAGGAAGTGATGAACTAAAGCAAAGCAAAAAGTTTGCTTTGGAAGGAGAATACCACACCTTCAAAATGAAGAAAACTGAGACCATCTCAGAGTACTACTCCCACTTCAACAGACTGATTGGAAAGCTAACAGCGGCGGAAGTCAATCTTGATTAGGTCTCCAAGTCCCTGGTGGTCATCAATGGACTCAACTCCAAGTTCACTCTTCTCAAAGGAATCATGAAGAACACTCCAGGCATCCAATCTCTTCCCTTGACTCAAGTCATAAGGAAACTGGAGGTTGAAGAAGGAGAGCACACGAAAGCCAATACCGACAAGAAACTGGAGAAAGGAATTGCTCTCAAGATCTCCAAAGCCTTCTCAAGGCTTGAGATGGAGCAAGAGAACTCAGACCTAGAAGAAGAGGAGGACGAACTGACAGCCCTATTCACGAAGAATATCAAAAAGTTCTTTGTGAAGGGAAGGTTCCAAAAGGGCAGTTTCTCCCCCAATGGACCAAGAAGAGATCTCAAGGAAGTCTCCTGTTACGAGTGCAAAGAAAAGGGGCACTATGCTAAGAACTGTCCCAACAAGGAAGACTCCAAAGAAGATGAAAGACCTCAGAGAAAGAAGGCTCTCGTGGCCTCATGGGGAGAAGACTCAGATGAGGAACCGGATGTGAGCGGTTTCTCTGGAGGAAGATGTCTCATGGAAAAAGGAGACTCAAGCGACTCAGAAGACCTTGAGGTAACTTCTGATGACTTTCTAAAGACTCTAGTCGATTGTGATAAGAAACAGCTTCTTAAGATCATAAAGAAACTAGGAAAAGAAACCAGTTTCCTTCAACAAAAACTTGATGATTGTGAAGATGAAATTTCATGCTTGACTGTTGAGAACTCTGTGTGGAGTAAGAAACTTGATGAAGCTGAGAAAGCCCTAGCTGAAACTCACTCCAAACTCATTGATATTAGAAATGTGCATGCTAGTCACCTTAAAATCTGCAAATCTTGTGATGAAACCAGTGTAGACTCTGTTAAGGTTCCTATGCATGATAACCTACCTCAAAATTATATGCTTCAAACTATAATTGATAGGTTAGACATTCTCACTGACTCTATAAATGAAAAAACGATAAATCAAACTGTCTTTGTGAGACAACGTCATGGAATTGGGTATGTTGACAACAAGGACAATAATGATGCTGAAGATGAAAAGGCTAGACGAGAACTTGTTGAAATGAATGAGAACCTCAGTACTGCTCTTGCCACTTCTCGAGATAGGAATCAGTTCCTATTAGAGAAGATCATGATTCTTGAGAACAAGGTTGAGGTTGCCAAGCGTTTCAATGAAAGTTCTCAAAGTCCGAAGAGGGAACCTAAAGGAAAAGAAAAGGCATTCCCTGAAAACAAGTGGTTCACCAATTCTTTTGCTCATAAAAAGTATGTGGATATGGCTCATGGTAAGGTTAGAAACAATGTTGATTTCAACAAAAGAAAAACTGAGAAACCCTTTAGACCTGGAAAGGGAAAATATGAGCATGTTATTTACAATCGCTTATGCTATTACTGTGGAAAAAATGGTCATTACAACACTGATTGTCCTAATAAAAGGAACTTTGAAAATGAGAAAAATGCCTATTACCATGAAAGGAACCAGTTCCCTGGTCATTCACAGACTCGGAATGCTAATCCCCCCAGTAAAGCCAAGCTTCACTGGGTTCAAAAGTCTTAGTTCCCCTGTGTGCACAAAGAAGAGAGGCAACCTCGACTATGGTACATTGACAGTGGTTGCTCATGCCATATGACCGGAAGAAGAAATCAAATGACCTCTCTTCAACCCATCCAAGGAGGAAACATCTCCTTTGGAGACAAAAGCAAAGGGAAAATTTGTGGAATAGGAACCGTAAATCTCAATGACCACACTAAGGTAAATAAAGTTCACCTTGTTGATAACCTTGGTTTTGATCTAATTAGTGTGTCACAGCTGTGCGATCAAGGAGACAATGAAGTTAGATTCAAGTCAAGTGAATGCACTGTCCTAGACTCCTCGGGACAAATCATCTTAAAAGGCAAAAGATTCAACAATGTGTATGTTGTTGACCCATCATTTGTTCCCAAGGAGAAACTCTGCCTCTCAACAGTGAATGATCAAACGGAGCTGTGGCATCAACGTCTTGGTCACGCCAGCACCAAACTGATCCACAAGCTATACTAAAAGGAACTAGTTCGAGGCCTTCCAAAGATAAGTGGCACATCTTCGGAACCATGCTCAGACTGCATAAATGGGAAACAAGCAAGGAGTTCCTTCAAATCCAAGAATATGGTAAGCTCCTCTAGGCCCCTTGAACTCATCCACATGGACCTTTGTGGACCTATGAGAATTCAAAGCCTAGGAGGAAACATGTATGTCCTTGTCGATGATTTCTCTCGCTTTACCTGGACTATCTTCATAAAATCTAAGAGTGAAGTCATTAATCGCTTTAAAGATCTGGTTCCCTTATTATAAAAATCTCTCGATTGTTCCATCAATTCTATTCGGTCTGACCATGGTACCAAATTCGAAAATGGAGAATTTCTAACCTTTTGCAGTGAGCATGGCATTGATCACAACTTCTCTGCACCATACACTCCTCAAGAAAATGGAGTAGTAGAAAGGAAGAATAGAACCCTAGAAGACATGGCTCGAACTATGCTCATCTCAAGTGGACTCTCTCAATCATTCTGGGCTGAGGCAATCAACACATCTTGCTACATCATCAATCGAGCCATGCTTCGCCCAATCATAGAGAAAACACCCTATGAACTCCTAAGAGGAAGAGTTTCCAACATCTCACATCTGAGGGTGTTCGGATGCCAGTGCTTTGTGCACAACAATGGGAAGGACAACCTTGGCAAGTTCGATCCAAGGAGTGATGAAGGGATCTTTATTGGATATGCCTCCGGAAGCAAGGCATACAAAGTCTTCAACAAAAGGACCAAAAAGGTAGAAGAAAGTGTTCATGTTATTTTTGATGAGAAATCACTTGGTAGAATTGTGCAGAACACTACCACTCCCTTTGAAGACCCATTTCCCAAGTCATCTCAAGAAGATCCAGATAAAGATATCACTCCACCCAGTTCCTACCATGCTGCACAAAACCCCCCACTAGTTCCTCCACCAGTTCCCATGGATAATCAACAACAATCCATTTATGGGAACCATGAACATGAAGACAACATCTATAGAGACATCAACGATTCATCCTCTCACATGATCTTCAATGGAGAAGGTGTTCCCAACCAGGAAGCTGAAGCTGAATGCTTAACCCAAAATGTCTCCACATCAAATGGTCTGGCTCCCAACAGAGAAAGAAGAACCATCAAGCCTCCAGTCAGGTTCGAACATCTAACCTTCTTTGCCTTCAATGCCTTCTTATCTGTTATGGAACCAAAGAACATAGGTGAAGCACTGAAGGATGTAGACTGGATCCAAGCCATGCAAGAAGAACTTCATCAGTTTGAAAGGAACAAAGTATGGCATCTAGTTCCCCTCTCCAAGGATAAGCACATCATAGGAACTAGATGGGTTTTCAGAAACAAACTAGATGATACAAGAGATGTGATAAGGAACAAAGCAAGACTCGTTGCTCAAGGATACAATCAACAAGAAGGCATCGACTATGATGAAACCTATGCTCTAGTGGCAAGGATTGAAGCAATAAGATTATTGATTGCTTTCGCATCACACAAAGGGTTCAAACTGTTCCAAATGGATATAAAGACTGCCTTCCTCAATGGAATCCTTCAAGAGGAAGTCTATGTCAAGCAACCACCTGGCTTTGAAGACGATGATCATCCCGACCATGTCTACTTTCTAGATAAAGCATTGTATGGCCTCAAGCAAGCTCCCAGAGCTTGGTATGATCGTCTTGCCCAGTTCCTACTCTCAAATGGCTACAGGCGTGGAGTCATTGATAAGACTCTCTTCATCCTAGAAGAAGAAGGTAACATCTTAGTGGTTCAAATTTATGTCGATGATATCATTTTTGGTTCCACTAACCTGTCCCTTGTAGACAAGTTCAAAGACTTGATGAGCAGTGAATTTGAAATGAGCCTAATTGGGGAACTCACTTTCTTCCTCGGATTGCAAATCACTCAAAAGAAAGATGGTATACAAATTCACCAACAGAAGTATGTCAGGGAACTACTGAAGAAGTTCAAAATGGATTCATGCAAGCCTCTCTCCACTCCCATCTCCACCATTTCTCATTTGGACAAGGACCATTCGAGTCCTCTAGTGGAAGAGAAACTTTATAGAGGTATGATAGGCTCACTCATGTATCTAACCGCTAGTCGCCCAGACATTGTTTTTGTTGTTGGCTTGTGTGCTAGGTTCCAATCTTGTCCAAGAGAAACCCACTTGGCTGCTGTAAAAAGGATACTCCGATATCTCAAGGGAACTGATTCACTCTGCATTTGGTACCCCAAAGAATGTCCCTTTGAGCTGATGGGTTTCACTGATGCGGATTATGCTGGATACTTGGTGGATAGGAAGAGCACATCTGGAATGGCACAGTTTCTAGGCCCTTGCCTCGTGTCATGGGGCTCAAAGAAACAAGTCACAGTCTCTCTCTCCACCATAGAATCCGAGTACATCGTTGCTGCCTCCTGTTGTTCCCAACTCGTCTGGCTAAAGCAACAACTTGCGAATTTCGGTATGTCTTATGGTCCTCTCACTATTCTTTGTGATAACACCAGTGCTATAAACATTTCTAAGAATCCTGTGCATCATACTAGGACCAAGCATATAGACATAAGACATCATTTTCTTAGAGATCATGTTGAAAAAGGGAACATTATTATGAAATTTTGTAGAACTGAAGATCAGGTTGCAGACATATTCACCAAAGCTTTGAATAGAGTTCCCTTTGAGAACCTTAGATTAGAACTGGGAATGATTCCTATAACCTAGCAGTGACCTTAGCTTAAAGGCTCTTCTCCAGTTCCCTTGATTAACTAGTATAAGATCATTTACTTGTTAAATCTTGGTATCTCTGTGTTATATCTTTTGCTACAAACCCTCTTTTCCATAATGGTTTCTTAAAATGGCTTTGATAAAATTTTCTTAGTTCGTGTCCTTTGGTCCTCATTATTCTTTCAACTCTTTCATTGTTCAAGTTTCTTTGTTGGCCCAAAAGTCACAATCTGATCATATTCTAACACAACAATACAAGCCGAAATGATGATTATGTACTATGACCCTCCTTGCCTCATTGCTTAATTTAATTCCCTAGGATCCATCTCTTAACCCTCTCTGGGAATTATTGTGCAATGCGATAAATGGCCTCCTTGATTCCTTGTATGGGAACGTACTTTTCGGTTCCATGTTTTTAAACCCACATCAAAGTTCCCATATATCCCTCTAGCACACTGAATATATCGCCAAAAAGGAACCATGATGAAATTGTCTCCAAACAGCTAGTTAGACGCTTGATCCTCCCAAGACGACATTTATGGCAAATTTGCAGAACTCAGATACGTCTCGTCAGTGGAAGTGCTTCCTTCTCTGAATGAGTAACTTTTTAATTTCTTTTGACCGTTCGGAAAAGCTGCAAGCCTCTTCAATGCTCCAGATCTTCCATGATCTCCTCAACGGCCAAATCTTTCCCAACGGTCCCTTCAGCTCTCAACCAGTTTTAAAAGGAGTCCTGTTGATCCGAGCAATCCCCACTCTTGCCTTCTCCATCTCTACTAATTCCCTATCTCTCTCTACATCAAACACACAAAACCTAGCTCCTAAAAAATGGCTGACAAGAACCCTAACCCTAACTTGATCCAAGACGAAGAAGAAGCTGCCCTTCTCAAGGCCTTCAGAGAAAAGAAGGCCGCCTCGTCTACCCAACCCATTATTGACACCACCTCCCAAAACCCACAAACTGAGGAGAAAACTGAGGAGAAAGCCGAGGCAAAAGCTGAGGAGAAAGTGAAGGAAATCACTCCTGCATCAGCATCGGCTACAAAATCTGTCTCGAAAGGAGGATCCCACGACTCCTCCCCAGACAAGATCACCCAGGAGATCCTCAGCCCAGAGCCCTTGCCTGCCAGCCTCAAATCCAAACCCATCTCCAAACCTGGTCCCTCTGTTGCCACAAGGCTCCAACAATGGAAACGCATTTCCCAAGATTTGGTTCCCTATAACCCTCCCTCCAAAGAGCCCAAATCCTCCAAAAAGGCTAAATCCTCCACCCTTTCTTCCTCCTCTCTGGGTCAAGTGTCCTCCCTCTTCTCTAAGAGGAAGATACTCAAGCCGCTCATTATTGGCACCGAATTTTGGACCCAAACCCTCGAAGAAGAAGATGAGGAACTGTTCGGTGAAGCCCTCAGTGAGTTTCACTCTCTGCTACAGTATCAAGGATGGGATGAGCTTTTGGTGGAACCTTTCTCCGCCTCTGATGAAGTAGTCCGCCTGTTCTATCAGTCTCTAACCTTTGTGCCAGCCAAGGATAACTCTCCCTGCAACGACGCCATATTCCAGTGGAAGGGAACCATGTATCCCCTGTCCCCCAACATCATCGCGTCTGCTCTCGGGATCGAGTCCAGATCCGGCTTCGACATTCTTCATCAGAAAAAAGACTTGGCCCGAAGGAAAGGGTTACAAGACCAAGACTGACGTGGTGAAGAAACTCTATGACGGCGACTACCCATCAAGCCTGCAGACCAAGGATCTCTCCATCGCCAACAAGCTTCTACATTTCTGGATCATCCGAAACCTAGTTCCCAGGCAAGAGCACCGGGCCACAGTTCTCATCACGGATGCTATCCACATGGATAAGGTGTTGTCTGGTGCACATATTGATCTCCCTAGAATAGTGTTGGCTCACATGCAGTTCTGCAAATCCCATGAATCCCATGCCCTGCCCTTCCCTCATCTCATCAAGAATCTTCTCTCCCTGCTTCACCAGTACCCCGATGATCTCCCAGAAACTGTCTACAGCAAGTCCCTCACCATGGCCACCCTCCGAAAACTCAAGACAAAGGATCACCAGGCCACTCCCTCTGAAGTTCAAGCTGATCCGCCTAAGGTAAATGCTAGTTCCCAGGCCCCTTCAAGTTCCCTACCACTGCTCAAAGACTCCTCTGCGATCCTCTCTTATCTGGGTCGTATTGAAAAAGCCATCACGGAAGGCTCGACTGTTATCACGGTCGCTCTCCGTGATCAAGTAAATGAGCTGGGGAAAATGAGCACTGTTGTCTCAAGTTTGGTGGAAGTACTTCAGAAAACATGGAAGGATGCAACCGGCGCAAATCAGGCCACGGGCCAAAATGAAGGAACTGACGACAACAAGGCTGATGAAGAGGAGGCCACTGACTTGGCATAGGAACGCTTCTCCTGGTTCCCAGTGCTATAACATCACAGTGTGCTAGTAGTTCCCCTAGGATCCTACTCCCTCTTTTACCCTTCTTGTCGTTTTCCTTAAAGGTTGCTTATGTTGTTGTCTTTGTAGGTTGTTTTGTGGTTTGTCTTACCCTGCTCCTGAACAATGTTAAGGTTTTATTAAGTTTAATGACTACTTTTGGCTACGTTTCTATGAATGATTTGTAGTTTCTATTATGGTTTCTGTTATGGGTTTGACGCAATTGTTTATTTCCTTGGATATCCTGTTCTTAACATGTTAACTGATCTTTTCGATGATGTCAAAAGGGGGAATAAGGATAGGAACCTTGAACTTTGAAAACTACTAGACTAATAGGAACTCTGAACTTGTTCTATTCTAAGGGGGAATTTGAATAACTACGTTCATCTGCTTAGGGGGAATTTGCAACCATTGAATGTTCTCTCATTATTTTATAACGTTGTAAATCCCTTAAAATCAACTGGTCTCATGAAATTCACGTCCTATTATGTTGCCAGGTTCCTTGTATTTGTCATCATCAACAATGGGGAAATTGTTAGGAAATGGAACTCTGGAACCTTAGTTCCCCTGAGAGTTCCTTTCCTCAGTTTCTCTACTTTTGAAGATAACAAATATTTTGATATTAATGTCTTATCTCAAAGATGTGTGTTAAGGAACCACAGGACAATTACCGAAAGCATGAAAGTCAAACATGACAAGAGAACCAAGCAGCAAGACAAAGAAAGGAACCCAGGTGTGCCCAGAAATACAACATGTGATGTTGCGCTTTCCGAGAAATCTGGGAACACCAACCTCGGACAAGAGAAAGGTGAAAGCAACTTGTGTGAAGCTTCCAAAGGCTGTCACCGTTCAGAGCAAAACAAAAGATGCCTAGAACACATAACCTCGGACATAGAAAGGTGACAGCGACATGTCATGGAACCTGTCGCTATCCAGAAGACAGTTCCAAAGTACCCAGGTTGTCGAACCTCTGAAGAAGGAAGCTGGAGAACAACTTGGCTGAAGCAGTTGACCAACAAAGAAGGATTCTGAGCTACCTAGGTTGTTGGTACATGTCAAAGACAGCGTGGATCACGGATCACCACACATCCTAGGGCAAGCTTAATCTGTGGGAACCAAGAGAAGATCAAACCGCAAAGAATCCACTATATAAGGAAGACTAACTCAGAGGTTATCTTTAAGCACAAAAACACGAATCACACTCAATAGCAAACATCAAAGTGTGAACCTTCAAACAAGATCATCAAAGAAAACCAAGATCAGGAGGAACCAGTCAAGGAATCGAAGAGCTGAGTGCTAAGTTCCTGTGACTGTAAGTGAGATAGTTCCTAGGTGCTAAGGTCTGTTTCTTGGATTGATTATTGATTGTATTAAGTTATCGAGGATTGCCTAACTGTGTATAAGGTAAAGAAATTATGTGTTTGTTCCTAGGATAAGCTGTAACCAAAAGAGATAAGAAATCAAGAAGTAGACCTTGAAATCCTTTCAAAAGAAAGGTAGTGGTTTTTATCCTGGATTGCTAGTTGGCAATCAAAGGTTTCCACTATAAGGAACTTGTTCATTTGTGCTTGATTGTTTAAATTCCGCTGCAAAGGGAACTGAGAATTGCTATTCTTAGTTCCTTAGTTATTTGTCTAACAATCTCGATCCTACAAAGTGCAATTAATATCTATGTAAAGTAAAATTGTCAAAGAGGTAGAGCATCGTGAAAGGGAGATCCAATTAAGACATCTTGTATTTAGATTAGTCAGATGAACTATCCAACTTATGAGTAGAACTATTGATGTGACCATGGATCACATCAAGGACATGCCAAGGCCGGGTCAATGAAGATGACGGATCAGACAAGCTGCATGGACGTAATGGGCTTTAGGAAAACAAGCTGATTTGTGTTTATTGTTTTGTTATTTCCCTTTCGTTAATTAACTAGTTAGTTTAGCTAGTTAGTGGTTACCTTAGTGGCCTACGTAGTGCTAGGCTTAGTGGGTAGTTAGTGGGTTTATTTTTGTGTTTTTCCTTATTTCTTTTTGGCACCTATATAATGGTGGCCGAGAGCATTGTATTCCTTCAAGCTTGATTTGGAGATTAAAAACAAGAGTGTTTGTTCATCTTAAGCTTCATGACGATGGTTTCCGAGGTGGTACCTATCCTCGAATCCTTAGTCTTGTTTCGGTGAGTCATATCCGAAAGACCAAATGTTGGTGTGTCATATCCGAAGGCGGTTGGGTATTCATGGTGTGTCGTATCCATGAGTGACCAACCTCGTCTCATGGTTCTTGGTGAGTTGCATCCAAGGGTCATGAGATACTTATCACAAACTCTTCATGAAATTCTTTCATGAGAGTTATATCCATTTCCCTCTTTTTGTCAAATCTCCACCAAGCTATTGTTTAGAGTCACAATCAAACACATCAAATATCCTATCCTTGAAAGATTAGCCGAGAAGGAGTTAAACCAAAGTCTTGGCGCCCTTCATCTTGTACCGTACGGATCCTGGCATGTGCTTACGCACAACATGTGGTATCTGAGCCATTCAAGGCGAGGGGATGTTCGTGTGCTCATGGCTTAGAGTTACCAAGTTCCATCAAGAACAGCCGCTCTCGCTACTAGAGGCTAAAGGAGACCGCGCCGCGGCCTCTCAACCGCGACCGCGGCATCTCAAGCAGCGCCCGCGGCCAAAATAAAAGGAGACCGCACCGCGGCCTCTCAACTGCGACCGCGGCATCTCAAGCAGCGCCCGCGGCCAAAAGATAAGGAGACCGCGCCGCGGCCTCTCAACCGCGACCGCGACATCTCAAGCAGCGCCCGCGGCCGAAAGCAAAGGAGACCGCGACCGCGGTATCTCAAGCAGCGCCCGCAGCCAAAAGAAAAGGAGACCGCGCCGTGGTCTCTCAACCGCGACCGCGGTATCTCAAGCAGCGCCCGCGGCCGAAAGCAAAGGAGACCGCGACCGCGGTATCTCAAGCAGCACCCGCGGCCGAAAAGCAAAGGAGACCGCGACCGCGGCATCTCAACCGCGCCCGCGGCCGAACATAAAAGAAAGGCCGAATGGTTCAAAAATGTGTTGGGAGAATCTCTACAAGATCTTCCCAGATTTTCTTACAACAACCCCCAACCACTCCCCTTTTTCTACTTCCCCATGAGTTCTTCGCAAGAAAAAATGTGTTGTAGTTATGACATTATTCTGTGAATATTTGATATGACATATATCCAATTTAAACGTTGTAGTTATGACAGATTTATTATTTATTAAGTATGACAATTATTTTACTAAGGCCGACAAGAACTTTCTATTATAACAGGAAAAAAACCTTCTAAAAATTTGTCTACTTCAGAAAACTACCAGTTCATCTGGTTAACAAAAGTCTTGTGAATCATTTCTTTACTTTAGAAAACTACCAGTTCATCTGGTCGCTTGGGTAGCTTCGGTTTTACATTTGCTCCCTTCTGAATATTTGGTTTTACATAATTTAGCCCTAACCCTAACCTGGAAAACCGCTTGTGAATCAATCTGTTGAGTTCAACAGTTCTTCGGGTTCATCTGCTGAGGTTCAACACTTCTGTTACATAGTTAATCGCCAATCTCCATTCTTGTTTAACAGTTACACAGTTCGCGGTGGAGATACATCGCCATTCCTGAGGTTCAACACGTTTGCAGAATGGGAGGGAGAGGGAGGGGGGGAGAATGGGTTTGGATTCTTCACTTCCAACTGTTCATTCACCGGCCGGCGGGATGGAGGAAGGCGGGATGGCCGGGAAATGGGAGGAAAGTGGGCGGGAGAAATGAAGAAAGGGGTGGGATAAAATTTGGGGTTTTGGAGGGAAATATTAAAAAATGATATTTTTCTATTTTGTGGTTTTTTGTTTTCTTTTTTTTTCCTCCAATTTCATTGATTTAATTTACTTCTGAAATTAAAAAAAAAAGATTTATTATTTTGCAATAATACACTAAATGGTGTATTATTGTAAAAAAAAAATAGCTTCTATGTTTGCAAATGGCAAACCCGTTTAGGGTATATATGCAAATCCGTGTTACCTTTATCTGTTTATGCTAATTAATGCTAATGTATACTCCGTAATTGTTACGGAGTATGAGTTTTCTTAAGTGTTGAATAACAGTGATATATAGACACTAAGACACATACGTAAATTTGTATAATTTGCATGATTAATGTTAATAAAATTGTATAATTGACATACTTACGTATATATATCGACACATATATAATTGTATAATTGACATACTTACGTAGTTACGTATATATCATAATTGTATAATTTGCATAGTAAGATTCTCATAACATATGCCAAAGAATTAATATTATATACTCTGTAATTTTTAATTAGTTTCAATATATTTTCTAGCTGTATTTAGTATTTGTTACTATGTACCTTCAAAGTTGTAGTACCAATTAAAGGAAAAAATAATTTTTATTACGTTAATTGTTATTCTTGAGAAACATGAAATTTGTTTTGGATAGTGAATGAAAATAATTGAATGATGGGGTAACTTCAAGAAATAATAAAAATATTAAGTGAACATAGAACAAAATTTCGAATTTTATGTAATAAAATACAGTAAAAATAAAAATATCCAACTCAGACAGACCACTTCGGTAAAATGTTTTTTTACTCATCTAGAATAATAGTATATAATTTTTTATTACATATCAAATATCGAGTAAAAAATAAAATTAGAATTTAAATTTCAAACACACTGCAAAAGATCCAGAAATTGGTCGATTTGGAATCGGAAGGATCCGGAGCCACAAGGATCTTCAACAGGTTTGAAACTTTTTTGTTTCAAGCGGTCGGCCGAATTTTATGGAATTAGCTATAAATCAAGCTTGTCGACTATCAAAAATCTAATTGTATGTAATTTAGCAATGTTTTGGGACAAAAGGATCAAACCGACCTAATTTATCTTAAATAGGGTAATTAGACAACAAATGATTGGGATATCGAAATAATCCAAGTCAACGAATAATGAAATGAATGAATTTAACAAAATGACGAGAACAAGCTTATAACAAGAAAATCACTTGGTCGAATACTTTCGCCCTTAATCGTCTAGATCTTGGACGAAGAGTTTAATGAAAAGTTCACACTTTGGTGATTGCAAGAGAGTATTTTCGTATTCCTTTTGCAAGAGTATGATCAGTGTGTTTGTTACATATATAGGAGATCTCATGCTATTTATATTAACCTCTAATTAATCCGATAAAAATCTACTAATATCTGTGGGAGACGTTGTACAATTTGTTAGACGTCCGAGATTTCTCTATCGGCCCAACGTCTGGTGTCTTCTTCGTCTTCTCCACCGTGATCTATAATGTCTCTTGCCTCTTGCCTCTTTTGGACTACTAGGCCGATTCACTGAACTTCATGAAAATCCTTGGCCCTATAAACAATAAAATAAGTGATATTGAAAAACCTACAAGAAAACAGTTTAAGATCGTGATTTTTTTTGAAAGGAAGAGAGTGAATTAAATTTAATAAGGTACTGTACAAAATAACAAAATCTAAATAAATGAATTATTACCTTGTAAAAATAAACGTGATAGTGAGAGGCTGGGAACCTAGCTAGCCTAATAATATTAAAAGTCGTATTGAAAAAAGAAGAGCTTATACATTAAAAATATTTAAAAAAAAAGCTTGATACAGTAATATGCTAATGGTAGGAATGCGGGACCTTCCCTGGAGGCTGGAGGAGTAAGCCAATCATCCCCCAAAACCTTCCCTGGAGGAGTCAGCGGACAGAAGGTGCAGGTATTCCAGTAGAGACAACGGAATTCCCAGAAGAATGTGATTCAGAAGCAGATTCCCTAATGTTAACATTAACCTGATGGGTTTTTGACTCCCCATTCACAGAAACCTATTTTTTATAGATGAGTGGTTTTCCTCGGCTGAAATTTCAGGCACTTCGCTGGGCTCAGGGAGGTCCTTTGTTGAGAGTGATGCATCAACATGCTCACCTTCAGAAGCCATCTTGGGTTCTGAATCACCATACTTTTAGCCAGCTGAATTATTTGAAGACAACTCAACTTCATGAGAGGAATAAATCCCTACACTTGATTCAAGAATCCCCTAATTACCTTTGAATTTATCCATTACTTTATCCTAATTACCTTTGAGCTTGTGCTGGATGAGTGGATCTTTGTATGTCAACTATATTTTGGGTGTGCTGAATTTGATTTTCAGGTCTCCAAAATGGTGTTTCATGCTTTCAAAAGAAACAAAAAATATTAATATACTAATAAAGTTCACGGAGTTAGATATTTAGGAAAATAAATGATACGGGGCAGAAACAGACAAAACCACGGGATACCATATGGAAATTGGTAAAGTATGGGACACCAAGCGAAAATGTCTAAACCACAAGGACACCATACGAAATTTCCCTTTTTTATATGTGTGGAAATTAACTATCATACATTATAAATTGTAATGTGGCAGTTTTTGACACTTTTTAGCTTTAGATGTACATTTTTAGATAAAAATACAAAATGTTTGTTGTGTAATGTTGTATGAGCAGGTGGGCATTATTGACACATTGAGGTAGAAAACAATAAAAAAAAATTGACACCTTACTATGTCTAATTCCAAGAAGCCTGAACATACGTATCAAATCACAAATATATACACAAAAAAAACAATCTTACCATGACAAATAAAAATTTACGATATAAAAGATGAAAACAACAAAAAAAGTTAGTAATATATAATGAAAAAAAGCATACACATTTTATGTAATAAAAAAACAAATACACACTAAAATTAATTATTTATGTATCATACAAACATTTTATGATAATATTTTTGCCCCATTTGAATCACGTAGTGAATTATCTAGCTTTCATATAAATTAAACTATTATATTTTACAGCAAAACATAGTTATAAATACACCAACATTCCTTAACAAACAAATATACAATCTGGTAAGAGAAAACCTGAATTCTACACAATCGTATATACTCAAATTTGATACATTTACTCTAATTTGTGTATTGTCTACATAATAAAGTGAATTATACGATTTATTTACTATTTACAAAAAAGTCAATCACCTTCGAAATTTGTATAAGTTAATAATAACTAAAATAATCAAAAACATGATTTATAAAACATAGCTAAAAAACTTACAATAACGCATCCATCACGACCCGTGTGAAGCATAGACTTAAATGACTAGTTTTTTACAAAAAAGAACTTGAACACGCTCATGCATTATGTGCCTTTTTAATTTTGAATTATGTTATAAAAATTAAAATAGTGATTTTATAACTGAAAAATAAATAAATTATCTTCTATTTAATCGATTATTTTATAAAAATAAAAAAATATTTTTTCTATTATTAAAAAACCTTTGTTTCGTCAAGTTTCAAATTTTTACAGTTTCCCCCAATATTTGCTTCGTCAAGTTTCAGTTTGATGGTAATTAAATTTAAAAGAGAGTTTATTTAGTTCTTTTTGGTGGGAAAGTTAAGTAGGCAATCAAATCCGTATGTCCAAAATAGACTCCAAAATGTAAAATATACAAAATAAATGTATCAGACACAAATATGAAAATGAATCCTAAATAAAACTAATCATGTGCAAGGTCGGTTCCAACCCCTCGTTCATGACCCCCTGATGTGTTTCCGTCTAAGAATCTCCGTTCTGGTTCAAGGAAAGTCGTCCTCCAAGGCTTCGTATTGTTCAAGACTCGAGTCGTTGTCAAGAATGGTTCTTTTGTGGAATTTAGGGTTTATGTTTGCAAGGAAATAAAAAGGGATAGAGAATTTGGATATATTGGATATGACGCACCAATAGATTCAAAAAGAGGTTTGTTGATTCACCAAGGATATGATGCACCTATATTTCACAACCGTTTTGGATATGACTCACCAACACCGAGTAGATTGAAATGGATATGACTCACCAAGACAAAACACTCAAGAACGTTACTTCAAAGTTCATTCAAGAAACTCAAAGTTCTGTGTATTCAATTAATTAAAGCTTAACTAAAAATGAAAATGGCAAAGCACTTAAATAGACCAAATGTTCTAAAAAATCCTAATTGTTCTAGAAACTCGTACGCCCTCCAAAGAGATCCATTGGGCCTGGAATTTGCACACAAGATAGATAATCCCATAAATCAAACATATTCAAAAATCAGCCCAAACACACGAGTGGATTAAAATTGCACCTTTGGACAAAATCTAGCCCACAAGTTGTATTCGTTGGCGCCACGGCTGGGCCTTCTAGGCTCGACTTCTCCGAGCCCTCTTTAACTTCCCTCGAACAACCTTAGCTCCCTCGATCCTTGGCATCCCCTGAAGATGGGCTAAGTCTTGTGCGTTTTGGGGATGGCTAGGGCCTAGAACATCCTTGGCTTTAGCGCCGTTTGGAGTCTCCATTACTTCTTTCCCTATGTTTGCTTGCAACATCTCACGCACAAAGGTATAACAAAGAAAAATAGTTTATTACTAATAAAGCAAGCAAACTTGTTAAGTTAAAGGAAAAGCAAAAATAAAAACACAAATTTTATACAAGACAATACCTTCTTTGGGGCGCACTCCCTTTAATCTCCTTAGGTTGGCCATGCACTTAGGGTTTCCTTCTAAAACCTTAACTTGATCCAAAGGTTAGTGCAATCACAAGAGTATCTCATAATGCACAAGTAAAGATCAATCAAGATCTTAAAATCAAACACAAGAGAGTGTTTGAACTAGGGTTAGGGTTCGGCTAGCTTAAGGATAAAAAAGGAAAACACTGATGCGAACGACCCTCGAAACGCCGTTGAAAGGTAGGATCTTTAATGTTGAACAAGCCTTCCTTCATCTCTTCTAACTTGCCAAAGAGATGGCGTCTTCTAAGGCTAAAGAGATAGCCTTTTCACGCAGGAAACTGGACCAAAGTGATAGTCTGCACAAAGTGATAGTCTGCACACGTCCAAAGTGATGGACAATCACGATCAAAGAGATGATCAAGATGTTTGCCAGAGGAACGCCGGAGTAATGCTCGAAGCAACGAGCTACGGGATAATTGAGATCCGGGGGATCGTAGGGGGTTGATGTTGGGATTCCAGGAAGGAGATAACTCAACTTAACAACTCAAATCAACATGCTTTTATTAATGACATAAGTAGTGTTTATATAACACAATTTCATGGCCTATTGCCTTGCAAAAGAAGAAAACTACCTAATGCGAAAGATAAGGAAACTAGATAAAAGATAAGATCTTGCTAAAGAAGCAATTAGGAAACCAAACAATCTTGGATCCTAATTCTTGTTATCTAATCCTAAAGAAATAATAAACTAAATAAAAATGATGGAAATAATAAAAATCAAACAAGGAAAAACGGATTAAACTATATCTAATATAAACTATATCTAATAGAACCGAATTAAGGAAAGTGAATAATTCCCGTTAGAAATTGCACAACTCTCAGTAAAACTCAATTTTGACCATCTTCTTGTCGGAATCTTGATTTGACGTAAACTATTAAGTTGTAGATCTTTGAATCAGCTTTTCAACGCATCTTGAATAATCTCGAGATCAATTTTCTAGCCACATTTATGGCCGTTTTACTAAAGACTGTCCAGAACCAAACGAGAAGTACCAATTTCGAACTTGTACAAGACTTCACCCTTTGCTTGAGCCGCTTCCTTGGAGCTCTTTGATTAATTCTCCCATGCATGTTGCTATCAAACACCAAAGTCAAGATCTTAGTAAGAAAGTCACGTCCAAATAAAATATAGTTTAAGATAAAACTTAAATGAAATAGATAGCTTGGACACTTACCACAAATAGAGCCTCTCATTTTTCTTGACTTTCTTGGCTTTTTTGGGCTTTCTCAAGCTACTAGCAAGGGTCCCTATTTTTTTAATTCGTTCAAGCTACTAGCTTTGAATATGAATTTTAGGGCTTTCTCAAGCTATAAGTAAGGGTCCCTTTTTTAATTAAATTTTCGGCCAAGATAATATTTTTAAAGTAAAGATAGCACTTAACCCTAAAATATAGCAAGAGATCACAACTACCTAAAAGATAAAAGCAAATCTTTAACTAAATATTATCTATACATAAAAAGTAAAGCAAAATCTATCTTAAGGTGCAAGAACAACAAGATAATACAATAGGGTAAGAGATAGAATTTGGCAAAAGGAAAGGATAGAGCCATGGGTATGGTGTGGTGCGCAAGGCACCAGTGGGCGCAAGGGTGTGTGGTTCTTGGCTTCGCGCACAAGGCTCCCTCACTGTCTACCTTGCTAGGGTTTTCTAGGGCAATTTTCTCAACGTTCCTAGGGCTCTCTCACGACAGGCTTCTCTCCAAAGGGTTCACTCACAATGTTGGGCAATTATGAACTTGGTGAGCGCACGGTTTGATGGATCTAGTCTTGGGGGTCAAGGAAAACTCTCAGGCTTTCTTGATGGGATTTTCCCTAATGTTTTCTAAGGATTTATAGGGTACCCTCACGTCATTTCTCTCACAAAAATCTCACACAAGGTAGGGTACGCAAACTAGGGCAAGAACGACAAGGATTCTCGAACACACAATCTTACATTTGAGATTAAGACAAGCAATGATTTTAGACTTTTACCTTGATCAAGCTCTGATACAAAATGATGTGTTTCTGCCTAAGTATCTTCGTTCTGGCTCAAGGAAATTCATCCTCTAAGGCTTCGTGTTGTTCAAGACTCGGATCGCCGTCAAGAATGGTTCTTTTTGTGGATTTTAGGGTTTATGTTTGCAAGGAAATAAAAAAGGATAGACAATTTGGATCTATTGGATATGACACACGTAGATTCAAAAGGAGGTTTGTTGATTCACTAAGGATATGATGCATGTAGGTTTCATTATCGTTTTGGATATGACTCACCAAAACCGAGTAGATTGAAATGGATATGACTCACCAAGACAAAATACTCAACAACGTAACTTCAAAGTTCATTCAAGAAATTCAAAGTTCTGTATATTCAATTAATCAAAGCTTAACTAAAAATGAAAATGACAAAACACTTAAATAGACCAAATGTTCTCAAAAAACCTAATTGTTCTAGAAACTTGTACGCCCTCCAAAGAGATCCGTTGGGCCTGAAATTTGCACACAAGATAGATAAGCCCATTTGGACAAAATCTGAGCCTTTGGACAAAATCTGGCCCGCATGTTGTATTGAGCCTTTGGACAAAATCTGGCCCGCATGTTGTATTCGCTAGCGCCGCGGCTGGGCCTTATGGGGTCGACTTCTCCGAGCCCTCTTTAAATTCCCTCGGCCAACCTTAGCTCCCTTGATTCCTTGGCATCCCCACTGAAGATGGGCTAAGTTTTGTGCAGTCCAAGTCATGTGGATCATCGATTTGACCGTGGCTCTTCAGAAACGGCCTTGCCAGCGCCACTACGATGAGGGTCCTTGTGTCTTCTCCAAGCATTCCTCCTCCAACTGGCCTCATAATTTGTATGGGTTCCTCAAATAAGCCTTCTTGATTATTGGAACTGTAAGGGCTCCATTTGGACGTTGTTGGCTTGGTGGTATTTTCAAACCCTAGTTTGAGGCGCGACGACGTTGTCACTATTAACCGCACTATTATTGGAGCGGATATATAAAACCGTGGTAAAGAAGATCTACGGACCACGGTTCCAAGTTTAAACGTGGTGCATAGGTTTTTCTTTTAGTTTATTAAAGAACAACCGCGGTTTTATAATTATCCGCGGTATTTTTTTTTATTGAACACGGACCACAATTATAATCTCAACGTGGTAATTATTTTTTCATGAAACAAGGACCGCGGTTGAATATAGAGTGAGGTTTGGGTTATAGAATTTAGGGTTCCCTCATGCCTTCGTTATCTGCCTCCTTCCAAAACTTCTCGAGCACCGTACCGCTAAAAACCCTCTCCAATTCTACTGATTCCTTTAGGCTGTTCACCTCAACTTCCGGTTCGAGCCGGTGCGGTTCCTTCAACTACGGCCACTCCCCCTCCATCGCTCGGTATGGTACTCTCCGGTTGTTCCTCTTTTGTCACTTTCGTTGGTGGTCGCCGGTGTGGTTAATTCGGCGGTTCTCGACTAGTTGAGTTGTTAGTGCTTCTCCCTCGCAGATGGTTGCTAGGCCGTTCACCATCGGTACTCTCCGATTTGTTTTCTTTCCTGGATTATTTCGCCTTGGTATGTGTGGCCGTGTGGTGTTACAGGAAATAGTAGTTGGGCTATTTTTGTAATAAATAGTAAAGTGAGGGCTAACAATATAAATTCTGTTATTTGTAACAGAATATAACAGAGACGAGGGAGAGAGGGAAACATTCATTCAATATGTAAGAAAGTGTTCAATTGAAATGTGGGATTCTGTTGTTTTGCAAGAACATTAGATCCTTTCCTTCCTATTTTCTCTATCATTTCTCTCGATACAGATATTCTGTATCAAAGTGGTATCAGAGCTGTCGACCTCGGAAACTGATCAACAATGGCGGAAACGAGAGCACAAGCTGTGATTCGCGAATGTGGAAGCGATTGATGAGAAATTGGATAGTCAAATATCAGAAATGTTCAAGGCGATAGGGATGGTTACGAAGAATGTGGAAGCGATTGCAATGGTTACGAAGAATGTGGGGTCTTCCAGTCCAGTTATTCCTCCGGCGCCGAATTTAGACCATCTTCGGGGATCACCGATTGTTCAAGGGCAGGAGAATCGATTCAGACAGGGAACTGTTGGTGGCAATTCGAATGGCTACTCTGGTCTTACTCGATTATCTCGACTGGATTTTCCTAGGTTTGGGGGAGACATGGTGAATGAGTGGATATTCAAGTGTGAGCAATTCTTCTTGATTGATAGAACGCCAGAAGATATTAAGGTGAACTTGGCTTCTATCCATCTGGATGATCAAGCAGCAAGGTGGCATCAATCGATGATCCAGAGTGAAGAACACAGAGGTATCTTTCTTGAATGGAATCTTTACAAGGTTTTATTGCTAGAAAGGTTTGGAGAAGTGTTAGACGACCCTATTATGGAGTTGAAAAATCTGCAAGAAACTGATGGAATCATGGATTATCATTGCAAATTTGAGGCTATACGAAATAGAGTTAAGTTGCCTGAAGATTATCTTGTAAGTGCATACTTAGCTGGATTGAGGAATGACACTTAAATGCATGTCCAGATGTTCCAACCTCAAACTCTTAGGCAATGTTTGTCATTAGCCAAATTGTATGAAACGGCTCATCCCAAGATGTGGAGCAATGGGAGTAATGCTGGTATTGGGAGGATTCAGGGTAGTGGATTTCAGTCTAAACCATTGAATACTATCAAGAAAGAGCCTCAGAAGCTGCCTTTTCAATCCAAGAACTATGAGATTCCTAAGGGAACTTAAGGAAGGAAGTTCTTGACAACTGAGGAGATGAATGCAAAAAGAGCTAAAGGGTTATGTTACTATTGTGATGAGAAGTATACACCAGATCATTACAAGACACACAAAAGAGGTCAGTTGTATGTCTTGGAATACGAGGATGAGGATAAAGATTGTATGGATGATGAGTCAGTGTATGAAAGGGAAGAAGAAACTGCTCAGATCTCGATCAATGATGTGGCAAGCATCTCTACTTACAGAACCATGAGGGTTAAAGGAATGATAGGGAAGAAATCCTTATTCATATTGATAGATTCTGAAAGTACTCATAATTTTATGGATAAGGCTATAGCTGAGAAATTGGGGTGTAAGCTGTCATCTACAGGATTGTCTAAAGTGATTGTAGCTGATGGTAGCACTTTGGATGTCTCAGCTAAGGTAGAAGGATTTCAGTGGAGTTTCCAGAACACTTCCTTTACTGCTGATGTTATGGTTATTCCACTAGGTTACTGTGACATGGTTCTAGGGATCAGTGGCTGGAGACATTAGGGCCAGTGATGTGGGATTTCAAGAGATTGACTATGGAATTTCAGCTTGATAATAAGAGATTGCTGTTGCAAGGTATTACTCAAGGATCAGTCAGGGAGATAAAGGCTAAAAATGTCAACAAGTTATTGGATGCACAACTTACAATGATTTGTGTTCAAGAAGTTAAGGAGAAAAGTGAACTCTGTACAATTGAGGCTGAAGCTAAGCACACGGTTTATCCAGAGGACATTACACAGTTGCTATGTCAGTTTGAGGATATATTCCAAGAGCCAAAGGAATTACCCTCTTTTAGAGTTGGTCATGACCATAGAATTCCTTTATTAGAAGGTTCTAATCCAGTTAATCAGAGGCCTTACAGATATGCAGTGCATCAAAAGAATGAGATCGATAAAATTGTCAAAGACATGTTACAAGCTGGTACTGTGCAAGCTAGTTCTAGTTCTTATGCCTCTCCTGTGGTTTTGGTCAAAAAGAAAGACGGGTCTTACAGATTATGTGTGGATTATATGGCCTTGAACAACTTGACAGTTAAGGATAGGTTTCCAATTCCTTTAATTGAAGATCTCATGGATGAATTAGGAGGGTCTAAGATCTACTCTAAAATTGATCTTAGAGCAGGATATCATCAGGTGAGAATGCACAGTGAGGATGTTCACAAAACTGCTTTTAAGACTTACAATGGTCATTATGAGTATTTAGTTATGCCGTTTGGGCTAACTAATGCCCTAGCTACATTCCAATACTTAATGAACTCAGTTTTCAGGGAGTTTATGAGGAAATTTGTGCTCATATTTTTTGATGACATCTTGATTTACAGTTCATCAATGGAGGAACATGTCTATCACTTATCCCTGGTTTTTGGTCTCATGAGGAAACATTTGCTGTTTGCAAAAAGGAGCAAATGCGCCTTTGCTGTTGAGAGAGTAGAGTATTTGGGGCATTATATTTCTGCAGAGGGCATTGCTACTGATCCACAGAAGGTTTTGGCAGTTTCTCAGTGGCCTATTCCAACAACACTTAAGCAGTTGAGAGGATTTTTGGGGTTAGAAGGTTATTATAGGAGGTTTGTGTAGAATTATGGGGCAATTGCTAGACCATTAACCTTGTTGTTGAAAAAAGATAGTTTTCTATGGTCAAAAGAGGCTGCTGCAACCTTTGCTTCTCTTAAAACTTCCTTATGCAATGCACCAGTTTTAGCTCTTCCTGATTTTTCTAAGGAGTTTGTTGTTGAAACAGATGCTTGTGGGTATGTTATTGGAGCTGTTTTGATGCAGGAAGGACATCCTTTAGCTTACATCAGCAGACACCTTAAAGGTAGACAGCTCAACTTGTCCATTTATGAGAAAGAATTGTTGGCTGTTGTATTTGCATTGCAGAAATGGAGGCATTATCTGTTGGTAAGCCATTTCATTATTAAGACTGATCAAAGAAGCCTTAAATATTTTTTAGAACAAAGGTTGAATACACCAATTCAACAACAGTGGTTACCCAAACTCTTGGAGTTTGATTATGAGATTCAATATAAACATGGCAAGGATAATTTAGTGGCTGATGCATTATCAAGAGTAGAGGGTTCTAAAATTTTATCCATGGCTTTAACAGTGGTGGAATCTGATTTACTTCAGGAAATACAACAATGCTATGAATCTGATGGGCATTTGAAGCAGATTATTGCTGATTTAAAGGTTGATATGAAATCCAGGAAGTATTATACATGGTTTCATGATCAGTTGAGAAGAAGGGGCAAGCTTGTCATTGGTAATAATGTGGCACTTAAGAATAAAATTCTTTTGTGGTTGCATAGTTCTGGAGTTTGTGGTCACTCTGGTAAAGATGTAACAGTTTTCCGGGTTAAGAGCATGTTCTATTGGAAAGGGCTGGCTAAGGATGTTCAATCTTTCATCAGGAGGTATGTAGTATGTCAGCGAAACAAGTATGATCCAACTGTATACCCCGGATTACTTCAACCACTGCCCATTCCTTCAGCTGTGTGGACTGACATTTCTATGGATTTCATTGAGGGATTGCCAGTTCCTCAAGGGAAATCAGTTATCTTTGTGGTAGTAGACAAGTTAAGTAAGGCTGCCCATTTTATGGCTCTTTCTCATCCATATACAGCTTTGACAGTAGCTCAGTGTTTCTTGGATAATGTTTTTAAACTACATGGGTTCCCAAGGTCTATTGTCAGTGCCAGAGATACAGTTTTTGTTAGTGACTTCTGGAAAGAATTGTTTATAGTTCAATGAGTTGATTTGAATTTATCTATTGCTTACCATCCACAAACTGATGGACAAACTGAAGTTGTCAATCGATGTTTGGAGACCTATTTGAGATGTATGTGTGGGGATAAACCTTCTTTATGGAGTAAGTGGTGCCACTTGCTGAATTCTGGTATAATACATCTTCCCACTCTACTACTCGGCTCACTCCATATGAGGTAGTCTATGGTCAACCTCCTCCTGTGTATTTGCCTTATCTTCCAGGAGAATCCAGAGTAGATGTTGTTGCTAGATGTTTGCAGGATAGAGAAGATATGGTTCAACTTCTCAAATTTCATCTTACTCGTGCTCAGCATAGGATGGAACAACTTGCTAATAGACACAGAAGTGATAGGCAATTTGATATTAATGATCTGGTTTATGTCAAGCTGCAGCCATATCGACAGCAAAGCTTGATTACAAGGAATAATCAGAAGCTCTCTCCTAAGTATTTTGGGCCCTATAAGGTGATTGACAAGTGTGGAAAAGTTGCTTATAAATTGCAGTTGCCTACTTCTTCTAGAGTGCATCCTATTTTCCATGTTTCTCAATTGAAGAAACACATTGGTACTGCAGTTCCTTCTACTGAATTTCCTTCTGTTGTCCCTGAGGTGCATGTCAAACAACCAGAGCTGATTTTGGAAAGAAAAATGGTGAATCGGCAAGGTCGGGCAACAACCAAGGTGTTAGTAAAGTGGATGAACCAGCCTATAGAGGATGCTACTTGAGAATTCTTTTATGATCTGCTGCAAAAATATCCTACTTTTCAACCTTGAGGTCAAGGTTGTTTCGTTGGGGAGGATTTGTTACAGGAAATAGTAGTTGGGCTATTTTTGTAATAAATAGTAAAGTGAGGGCTAACAATATCAATTCTGTTATTTGTAACAGAATATAACAGAGATGAGGGAGAGAGGGAAACATTCATTCAATCTGTAAGAAAGTGTTCAATTGAAATGTGGGATTCTGTTGTTTTGCAAGAACATTAGATCCTTTCCTTCCTATTTTCTCTATCATTTCTCTCGATACAGATATTCTGTATCATGTGGGTGTCTTTCTCTACTGTCATCATATGACGGGAGGAAGGTGAAAGTAGTTGATTGAGTTTGGGGAACTTAGTTAGCCGGATAGATTTGTATTTAGGTTATTGTTTTAGTACTGGCTTAATCTTCAAATTATACAGGGTTTATAATACAAAGTGACCTTCTAATTTGATATATTTATTGTTCTCTTCACAAGCTAGTCACTACAATGTTGTTTTATGGATGATTTGAATGACTTTGAGATTCAATGATTCACTGATTGAAATGATGTTTTTCTAGCCATAATATAATTTATGATATTGTTAGTTTCAAATTGTTTCCCTTTAGATGTTTCTGGTACAAAAAGTTGCTTACTAGAGAGCAATAGGAATCCTCTGTACAATTTCATGACCATATCTTCCAGTTTAAGTAGAGAAGCTTTTTGGTGTATCATGATGTACAATATAAATAGCTTTCACTGATCATTCCTCTTAGGGTTTCTATGACTGTGTACATTTATCTGATTGTGCTCAGTCTTCCTTTGTGTCATTGAGTTATCCTTGGCCACATAGATGAACAGTTTTCTGTACGTCGATTGATGTCCTTTCATATGTATATGTCGATTGATCCACGACCTACGCACGCCCCCATTAAGGCCAACCTCGGGATCGGGAGCGGACACGGGCTCTGGAGGAGGAAGAATCGGTCGACCTTGTCGGGGCCGACGAGGTCTAGGCTGTTGGGCCGTGGCGAAATTAGCCATGAGGGGTTGGGGGAGCCACTCAGAGAGTAGCGGGGCGGGGGGCGTCAAGGGAGCCGTAGGATTAGCCGCCCGAAGAGTAGACGAGGGATCACCAGGGAGCAGTTTAAAACCCATTGATAGTACGTTGTTAGTTTTAGAACAACTTTTGTTTTGTTAGTTGAAGTTTATAAAATATTTGTTTTCATCACAAGTCAAAGTCTATTTAACATTATAAAGTCTACAAAAATTCACATTCAAATTATTACGACACTAAATCCAGAATAAATGCATAATAATTAAACAATATCAATTTCACAATTATAATTGTAAAGTCTAATTATAAAGTGCATAATAAATACATAATAAGTCTAACTATAAAGTCTAGGAAATTCACATTCAAAATTATAAACGACACTAAATCCAGAATAAATGCATAACAATTAAACAATTTCAATTTTGTAAAAATAACTATAAAAACTAATTATAGAGTCTAATTATAAAGGAAAAAATTAATACATAATAAGTCTAATTTGAAATAATATTATTATTAAGTTAATTCACAAACATATAGATATATCTAAAAATTATTTATTCTAGTTGAATGATTGCTTTAAAATCAAATCATTAAAAAATTATTTATTCTAATTGAATGATTTGCTTTGAAATCAAATCATTCAAACTTTGATTTGCTTTGGAGTAATATAATCATTAAGTTTATTCACAAACATACAGATATATCTAAAAATTATTTATTCTAATTGAATGATTTGCTTTAAAAGCAAATCATTCAAACTTTGATTTGCTTTGGAATAATATTATTATTCAGTTAATTCACAAACATATAGATATATCCAAAAATTATTTATTCTAATTAAATTATTTTCTTTAAAATCAAATCATTCAAACTTTGATTTGCTTTGGAATAATATTATTATTATGTTAATTCACAAACATATAGGTATATCTAAAAATTATTGGAGTTATAAAACTTAGGGATCTTTTTCTAACCTAATATAACTAGATATTTATGTAAATTCGAGATTTATTCAAATTATAAATCAACTAACGTATATACACATTCTAATTTACTCTTAATTATAAAGTGCAGAATAAATGCATAATAATTAGAACAAATGCAAAATAAGTCTAATTAAAGTCTATGAAAATTCACAATAACATTCAAAATAAATGCATAATAAATTCAATTATAAAGTCTAATTATAAAGTGCAAAATAAATACACAATTAGTGTAATTATAGAGTCTATAAAAATTCACATTCAAAATTATTACGACACTAAATGCAAAATAAATGCATAATAGTTAAACAATTTTAATTTCATAATTATAATTATAAAGCAATTATAATTCGAATATACATACTAACGTTGTCAAAATCGGGGTCTCACACGTGGCTATTACCGAGAATGCCATGTATACAACCCTTACAAGGCGATCATCTCTTGACAAGTAGAAACTATAAAGCGTCCCTCAAGACCACCAACGAACAATCACAATTATTGCAAGGAAAGACAAGAGGAACACTAAAACACAATGGTACCGCATGATTACCAGGAAAGACCTCTTAAAAACTCATCCCAATCACCAAGTTCATCGTCAAAAAGGATGATACCGCATGATCTCTACGATGACAAGATGAACATGATGATACTGTATGATCGCTACGGTGTTATGATGACATCGATACAGTATGAAGTGAAGGGTGTGACCGTATACAACAAAGAATGGCCTTACACGTGGAGCACCGAGTCAAATAGAAACCAGATGAAGAAGAAGATGAGAAGATGAATATTTCGTCATCGTCATACCATATCATTGAAATCGTCGAACACATACGGTCACCAAATGAACACAACGGCATGCGAAAAGTCTTGAGAAAGCAATTGACCCGCACGTGAGAAGATATCATCAAGACTTAGAAGTACCAATATCATATAAGAAAGTATGAATCAGCAAAAGGATGGATCCAACATCATCCTTGTACCGTATGATTGTGATCGCCAATACATACGGTCACCAGATGGACGTAACGACATGAGAAAGATCTTGAGAAAGTGATCGACCCACGTGTAAGAAGATCTGATTAAGATTCAAGAGTACCCAAGTCACGTGAACAAGTATAAATCAAATCCAACAGAAGCGTGTTCGTACAAGGGAAATCTCAATCGAAGCTTGTCCGTATAGTAGGATCTGATTTGGCATGCCCGTACGGTCTCAACATTAATTGAGTATTAGAGGTGGCGTCTTGAACAGTGATGTTGTACGCTGAAATCCCGAGAAAGGACGATGCGCCCCACGCCCATACCCATTGTTTTGGGGCGAAAAGATCAATCAACCTAAATCGCCTTAGACGGGGTAACGAGTCAGTCGGATAGAGTGCGGTAAATCCAAACCAAATAATCAATCAACTACGTATGAAATAGGAGCAAGATTATATTATGATGTATTGATCAAGTGATAACAGAAATGAATCGAAATACAACTTATCCTCAAGGAATAGAAGATTAGGTCTTGTCCGACCGACTATTCTGGTGACTCGACTATTCGTAGTCGGATGATATGCCAAAAGAACCCAACGAGAACCAGTGAGTTAGTAAGCTTTTCAAGAGCTGAGTTGATGAATGTTGTTTTGTAAACGTGTCTAGTGTCGATCGTCCCTTGCCCAGCCTCTTCATGATCTATTTATGGACTTTTTCCCTTGACCGTTACCGTTTTTGTGAGATCTCTCCATTTATTGCCAAGCATAATCTCTGAGATCTTTCTCTTAATGACACCCCTAATCTTGTACTTGAATTGGCTGCCGTTTGCTCAGGATTGAGTAGTTAAGGCTTTAGGCGAGATTCTCGGGACTGGTCGGATCTTATGTGTTTGAGGTGCGTCCGACGTCTTTCTTCAATCTTCTCGGCCCACTCCTTCAACTGAGGTTGGCCCAATTTGTTTGAGTCGGTTCTTTTAGAGCATTTTGGGCCCAACAATAGCCCCAAGTTGTTTTGGGCTCAAGGCAACCATGAGCGGGAGCCCAAACGACTTCCACTCTGCACGACCTCCACCATCCGATTCAGACGCGACAGGCGAGGGCTAACGTGGCGACGATCGTGCGGCGTGATGGGACACTTCTGCTCTTCCATTATTCCCTCCATAAATCCGAAGCAAGCTCTGACGATCTCTCTTCACCTTCTCTCTTTGCTTTCTATCCTGGTAGGTTCTCAAGATTTTCAAAAAATTTCTCTCCGATTTCCTTCTCTTTCTGTCTTGGATATGGTTTCTAGTGATTCCTCCGAGTCATCTGCTACCCGCTCGAACTTGAGCAAGAACGAGGCTCCCCCCTTTTCCTGCAAAAGGAGGCCGATGCTCTGACGGGGACGCTAACATAGGCGGAACTAGAGCAGATCCTCCAAGTCGGAGGCTTTCCTCCTGAGACGGTTGCCAGGCTGCCACACCCGGACGAGAGGGCTGACGCTCGTTATGAGGGGTGGATTTGTTTTTATGCCTATCCATTTTGGATAGGGCATAAGTTTCCGTTCTCTTCCCTTGTCAGGGATTTTTTGGCGACTCTAGCGCTTGCGCCGTGTTAGGTTATGCCACAAGCATGGCGGATCCTCAGAGTTTTGGATCTGTTGAACTTACAGTCGGGGGCTGGTTTTAATTTTGATGCCTTGTGGTATAACTACTCTCTGGGGTCGAAAAACTCTTCTCGGGTCCAGTTGCGCATTCGTCAGGGTCGGAAGCCTTTGGTGGCTAATCTTGATGTGAACGACCGCGGATGGGGGTCAAAGTTTTTCTTCGTCGAGCGATCATCTCTGGAGAAGGGGGGTGACTGTTCGTTTTTGCTGTCGGAGTGGCGGGTCGAGAGTATGTATTTTTCCTTGATTTCCGCTTGTCAGTCACGTGTTTAACTTTTTGCTTACCTCTTCTTTTTTGTAGTCCCCGAAGCTGAAGATTTGGAAGTGGATGCTCAGTCGGAAGGCCTGACCAACATCATTCTCGGGATCCCTTTGTCGGAGTGGAAGTTTGTGAATGTGAATCTGTTGTCTGTCGCTCCCACTACCCAAGACGTTATGTCGACTCTATCGTCACCTCGGGTTAAGTGTAAGTTTTTCGTTTGAGTCATGTGTCTTTCGTCGCACGTTGTATTTTGTATGTCACGTCTTGTCTGGTGTGTCAGCGTCTCCTGTTGGTCGGTCAAGTGCTCGCTTAAAATGAGTGTCTGGGAAGGGTCTGATTGAGCAGAGGTTATCCGTCTTTATCTTCCAGTGCCTTACCAAATGGGGTTAGAAGTGAGAGGGTTCTAGTGCCTTACCAGATGGGGTCAGAAGTGATACAACTTTACATGTGTAGCATTCCAGCTTTTTAGGATCGGTTTTCCGTCTTTATCTTCCAGTCGATATGCTCCCTGTCCAACTACTTCTTTGATGAGGCAAGGACCTTCCCACTGCGGTACAAGCTTGCCGTCGGTCGGATCCTTGGTGTTCTGGAATGTCTTTCTAAGGACCCAATCGCCAACTTTGAAGACCTTGGTCCGGACGTTCTTGTTGTAACTACTTGCAACTTGCTGCTGGAACCTGACCATTCTAATTCTAGCTTTTTCTCTAGTCTCATCGATCGTGTTTAAGTAGTGTGATAGTTCTACATCGTTTTGTTCATTCGTCTGGAGACTGTAACGAGCGGTCAGAACTAGTAGTTCGGCAGGAAAGACCGCTTCACTTCCATAGACGAGTGAGAACGGTGATTGTCCGGTTGCGTTCTTTGGAGTGGTCATGTCGGACCAAAGGATGAGGGGGAGTTCGTCTGCCCATTTTCCTTTAGCCCCTGTGAGGCATTTCTTGAGGTTATTGATGATGATTTTGTTGCTAGACTCGGCTTGTCCGTTGGATTGCGGGTATCGAGGAGTGGATGTGACCAGTTTGATATTCCACTGGTCGCAGAAGGCTCGAGTCTTATGACTAATGAACTGGGAGCCATTGTCGCACACGATTTCTGACGGGACGCCAAATCTGCACATGATATTGCGTTTTATAAATGAAATGACATGTTGATCTTTTACCTCTCGATAGGCTTCAACTTCGATCCATTTGGAAAAATAGTCTGTCATGGCAAGGAAGAAGACCCGTTGGCCCAATGCCGGTGGGAGTTTTCCGACGATGTCCACCCTCCACCTCATGAAGGGCCATGGTGCTAAAGTCGGATGGAGGAGTTCTGAGGGTTGATGTGGAACGGGTGCGTGTCGTTGGCAGGCGTCGCATTTCTTGGTGTATTCCATCGCGTCTCTATTCATTGTGGGCCAATAGTATCCCGTTCACAGGGCTTTCCCCGAGAGGCTTCGTCCTCCAGTGTGGTTGCCGCATTCTCCTTCATGTAATGATTGTAGGATGCGTTTGACTTCCAGAGTCTTGAGGCATCGTAGGAGTATCACTGTGACAGATCTTTTGAACAAGACCTCACTTATAATGTCAAAGGAAAGAGCTCGTACCTTTAGCCTTTTTGCTTTCGTTTTGTCATTGGGCAGGGTGCCATCTTATAGCCATTTGACGTAAGGTAGCGTCCAATCATCATGACCGTTGACGATGTCTTATTCTGGTCGGTCGCCTATTTCCAATGAGACAAGTTCTTCCAGCAGTGTGCTCAGATCCTTGGGTGTTTTTGGAACAACTGGTGTCGTGACGTGTGCCAGTGGGATGTTTGGGAATTCCTTCGGATCCAAGACGGACCCTAGGTTGACTAGTGCGTCGGCCTGAGCGTTGAGATCTCTGGGAACCTGTCTGATGTCGAACTTTCGGAATTAGTCGATCAGTTTCTTGACCACGTCTAGATAAGCTATCATTCTGTCGTCATTGGGGTTGTATGACCCTTGAATTTGATTCACAACTAGGAGGGAGTCGCAAATGACTTCGATTTCTTGGACTCCTAGGTCGCGTGCTAGAGTGAGCCCAAATACGAGTGCTTCGTATTCGGCTTCATTGTTAGTTGTGTCCCATTCGCATCTTACGGCTTGGGCTATCTTGTCCCCTTATGGCGATTTTAGCACGACCCCCGACCCTGATCCTCTAGCATTCGACGCGCCGTTTGTGTGGAGCTCCTATTTACCTGTTTCTTCTATTGCGAGCAATTGTGTTGCTTCTTTGATGGCTTCCTGTTCAAGGGTCGGACTGAAATCTGCCACAAAATCAGCCAACGCCTGGGACTTGATCGCCGTTCTGGGCTCGTATTCGATCTCGTAACCACTGAGGTGTATGGCCCATTTAGCCATTCATCCTGTGAATTCTGGTTTCCTCATGATTGCTCTCATGGGATGGTTAGTACGAACAATTATAGTATGAGTTTCGAAGTAGGGTTTAAGTTTGTTCGATGCCATTATCAGTGCTAGGATGAGTTTTTCCAGTGACGAATACCTCGTTTCTGCTGGGAGTAGCATTCGACTGACATAGTAGATCGGCGATTCCTTGTCTTCTTCTTCTCTGACCAGCACTGCGCTTATAGAAGATTCTGACACTGCTAGGTACAATAGTAGTGGCTCGTCGTCTTTAGGATTTGCTAATAGTAGGGGGCTGGCCAGGTACTTCTTCAGATCTTGAAATGCAACTTCATGTTCTTCCGTCCATTGATAGGACTTGTTCTTTCTGAGAGCGTCGTGGACGGGTTTGCACTTGTCCGACGACTTTGAGATAAACCTGTTTAGGGCTGCTATTCGACCTGTCAGCTTTTGTATGTCCTTGACACATCGAGGAGATCAGAGGTTGATGATGGCTTTGACCTGCTCCGGGCTGGCCTCTATTCCTCTTTGTGTCACCATATATCCCAAGAATTTCCCTGACGAAATTCCGAAAGAGCATTTCATAGGATTTAGTTTCATATTATATCTTTTCAATACCTCAAAGCCATCGCGGAGGTGATCGACGTGATCCTTCTTCTTTTTCGATTTGACCAGCATGTCATCTATGTAGACTTCCATTGTGTCCCCAATCTGGTCTTTGAACATCTTGTTGACTAGTCGTTGATAAGTAGCCCCTTCATTTTTTAGTCCGAAGGGCATTACTTTGTAACAATAAATACCTTGACTTGTGACGAATGCCATTTTTTCTTGGTCTTCTGGTTCCATGAGGATCTGATTGTATCCACTGAACGCATCCATGAAGGATAGCATTTCGTGTCCTACTGTCGCGTCGACCATGGCGTCGATATGGGGGAGTGGAAAAGAGTCCTTGGGACATGCTTTGTTAAGATCGGTGAAGTCGATGCAGACTCTCCACTTGCCGTTTTTCTTTTGGACCATAACCACGTTGGCTAGCCAATCGGGGTAGTCGACTTCTCTTATCTTTCCTGTTTCTAGCAGGCTCCTGACTTCGTCGTCGATGATCTTATTCCGCTCGGGGGCGAATTTCCTGTGTTTTTGCTTCACAGGAGGGTGAGATGGATCTATATTAATTTATGAGTAATAATGTTTGGAGATATCCCGACCATGTCTTCATGTGACCACGCGAAGCAGTCAGCATTAGACCGAAGGAAGTCCAATATTCATTGCCTGGTCGAGTCGTTCAGGTCCGACCCGACCCTTACCATTTGGTTTGGCTTTGAAGGATCTAGTGCAATCTCGTCGAGTTTTTCCATCTCTGGTTCGATGTATCGACTGGATCCTTCGCCGAGCTATAATTGCTATGCGATCTTTGGTTCGACCACACTTTTCATGGAGGGGACATAGCATTCCTTGGCCATCCTTTGGTCGCCTTTGATCTCTTGAACTCCCCATTTGGTTGGGAACTTGATGGTCTGATGGTACATTGAGGGTACCGCCTTCATCGCGTGTATCCAAGGCCTACCAAGAATACAGTTGTAGGGAGACGGACAATCCAAGACTAGGAATTTTACCTATTGGTTTATTCATCTAACGTATGTCGTAAGAACGATTTCGCCAATAGTGTGTTTGACTTCGCCGTTGAACCCAACTAGTGGAGTCGATTTCTTGACAAGGTCATCTTCACCCAGACACATCCCTTTGAGGGCGTTGAAGGTCAGGAGGTTGGTCGAACTTCCTGTATCGATTAGTACTCTACGTATGAAACAGTTTCCAATAGACAGAGAGATTACCAGACCGTCATGATGGTTTTCCGACTCGTCAACGTCGGATTCGTCGAACGTGACCGTTGGGAGGTTATAGACCTTGGGTCGTCTGAGCTCTGGTACCTCGTGCTTGTTGCCTTTGCTTTCTCTCACATGTCTTTTTGCCACAGAGTACGTGTTTCCACATATGTCCGAGCCTCCTGAAATAGTATTGATAATTTTTGTATGGACAGGAGATGGGGGTTTATCGGGTTTTACCTGGTCTCGTTGTTCCATGGTGGCTTTGGCCCGTTTCGAGATTACGTTGCGTAAGAGGCCTTGTGCAAGCAACCTAGCGATCTCTTTGCGCAATGCGATGCATTCGTCCGTCGAGTGACCGTGGTTACCATGGAATTCGCACCATCTTCTCATGTCCTTCTTGATGTCTGGTCGGTCGCTCTTTCGGGGCCATCTTACTTCTTTCCCATGATTGTCGAAACTCTTGACGAGCTCCGACACGGAAACATTGACGTTGTAAGATTGAACCCTGGGAGGCAGCGTCGGACCGTCTTTCCAGTCTTGAGACCTGTCTTGGAAGGAGTTTACCTGGCTTTGCTCGCTCCGACCACGAGGGTACGGATGATGGCGTATGTCTCGGCGACTGTCGGAAGAGGATTTGCGATCAGAATGATTGGGTCCGTGGGATGCCTTTCGCGACTCGCGATCTTCTTCTAAACATACCTCAACCATAGTCTTGGCTTAACCGTCTTCGAAGCTTCTGCACAGGTACTTGGTGATCTCGTTGTAGAGGTTGCTATCTTTGATCAAACCTTGTCTGAAGGCTTCGATGGAGGTGGAGACATCGCAATGGGGGATCACGACCTTTTCCTTGTTGTACCTGTTAAGATAGCTTCGGAGGGGTTCATTATACCTTTGGGTGATTCGATAGAGATCGCTTGACTGCCTTTCGAGTCTCTGACTGCTGGCGAATTGGACTTTAAAAGCATTGACCAGATCTGCAAACGAGGTGATCGTACCCTGAGGCAAACGCATAAACCAGGTTAGTACGGGACCCGCGAGAGTCGTGCCAAAGCTTTTGCACATGACAGCCTCGCGGCTTTCCCTTGGAACAGTTGCAGTCATTAATGTTTGTTTATAGAGAGAGATGTGATCGTCTGGATCGTTGGTGCCGTCGAAAGTTGTAATGCTAGGAAGGTTGAACTTCTTAGGGATCTCGACTCTGGCGATTTCTTCGACGAACGGAGATTCTTCGTATCCGTCCCATGCTTCTTTCTCGATCGGCTGTGGGACTCCAGGAATTCTAGCGATGCGATCGTCGAGTGCCTTCATGTGCTGACTGAGCATCTGTTGGACGAGAGCCATGATATCAGGGGGATTGGTAACCTGTGGTTCGACGATTCGGATTCCTGCTGACCCGATCGGTGTGGAGAAAGTAACATTGTTAGTCGAAAATGGATTGACTAAAGGAGTTATGTGATACCCCGTAATTTTGTAAGGTTATATTGGGAATTATGGAATTTTCCCGGGTACCCGTTGTGTACGTCGGATTTAATTCAGGTAGTTTGAGACATTCTGTAATGTGCTCTGTATCTGTAATATTTTTTTTCAGTGAAATAATATACAGACATTATGCCTTGGAGTTTAATTGTCATTCGCGTACGATAATTTTTATCCCGGTCTATCGTCAAGCTCGTTCAAAGCCGAATGGGCGGGAAAAGGGGGAAACGACGACCGCCGTTCAGAAACGGCGACCGCCGTGGTTGGACCCGAGAAGTCAACGTGTCAGCTTCTAGCTGGCCGCGACAGGCCTAGCGATGGCGACCGCCGCGTGCCCGCCGCAGGCAAAATTACGGCGACCGCCGTGATTGTCTAGTGGGCATTGCCCGCCGGTCGCCGGCGTCGTTCGAGGCACGCCGTTGCGTCGGTTGCCGCATTTGAGGGTTTGCAGGTCACTCCTTGGGGTTTGCCTATAAATAGATGAGCTTGGGCATAGGTTTTGGGTCATCTACAACCCCGAATCGCTGCCAAAACTCTCCCTCAAAGTGAGTTGTGTTTTCGTCGGTTTTCTTGTGCTCGCCGGAGGTGTCGTGGTGTGTTTCCAGAGTGCCTTGGTGAAGCTTTTGGTTAGCCTTGGAGGTTAGAAGCCAAAGCAAGTCGAAGGAGGCCGAACCGCTCGTGTTTTGGGGTGAGATTTCTCTCATTTCAGTCGGCCGTGTTCTTCACGGCGACCGCCGCCAAGAACGGCGACCGCCGCCAGTGCCCAGAACGCCTTCATGGCTTTGGCTTGGTCGGTTGTCGTCGTGGCGTCTTTCCTTTCGTGTTCTTTTGACGTGTTTAGATTCGTACTGTTTATGTCGGATCTAACTTAGGGTTCCTTTTATGGGTCGACTCGAAGGTTGTTGTGCTGTCAGAACTATACCGTGTCGAGCCCGGAATCCAGTGACGTCTTTAGACTATTCTGCGGAGTAAGGCAAGTGGCGGTTCGCTCTTGCTCTTTCGTTCCATATTTACATTAATTATTAGTAGTTATCTGAGTAATTAATTTGGAATGAATATTCTGTTTTTCTGGAAACGGTTTTGATAAACTGTTTTGAAAATCATATAATAGGTTGTATATCTGTTAGAACAACGCTATTATCTGTGATTCGCCTTTCGGGCCTTTATGTGGATTTATCCTGTAAATGTTGTGGTGCTGTAACTGTTTAGTTAGCACTGTTAAATAGGAACGTTACTCGGACTCTATCCAGTCGTTTCGTTATAATTTGGTATCGAGATGGCTCGTCCCCATCTGGTACTATTCTATGATCATGATCGGTCTCTTACACATGTGTGTAGAGACAGGACACTTAGCTGGTGTCACAAACCTTTCGGTATACGTCACTCTCGACGAAGCGTATACTAAGATGTGTCGTCCCACTGGTAGGGTACACATGTAAAAGTCTATAACGTGATGTGTGTTTTTGAAACATAAATCAGATAAGTGCTACCTTGACGCACATAATTAATACACCTTGGGCGAGTAGTGCAGCTAAGTTCAGTGCAGCTAGGAAAACTCATCTTGACTTGAATGTAGTACGTTCTCTTTCCAATCTGGATTCGCTGTAGGCGATGAGGTTGGTCGTGAACCGAAGCATCTCAGTCAGTTTTAAATCATTGTTGAATGATTCTGTAATATTCCAGATTTGTCATTACTTCCTTAAAGACTCATTTCCGTTGGAGTCTTCTTTCGAGTCGATTTCTGTGAAGATTCAGTCTTCCAGAATCTTCTCTTGTGCATACCTCTTGTTTATTCCAGTAGGAATATGATGGTTGACTATCGTTATCGGTTATTATCCGAGAAGCGATGAGTCTAACCTAATATGACTGCTTCGAACCAGTCTGCTTTGTACCCTTGCTAGTCTATTCATTTAGACTAACCAACCAATGTTTTCCCTTGCATGGTTGGCTGGTGTCATTCGTTCGATTCGGCACATCAGTTAAGAAGTAGCTCAGAAGATTAGAAGGACTATGGAGTCGACGGTGGTTTTTGAATGTTTTAATTATTTCTTTAATCAGGTTATGATCCTTTGGACAATAACTCCGATTGTAACTTACTTTCTTAGTCTTCCGCTGTGTTTGGTTTAAACTATGTTTTGACCTATTCGGGATTGGGTTGTAATCCCGTAACTCTTGTTTCCTCGACAATGTTATGTTTTGGAATTAAATGCTTGATCTTTGTGTATCAATTACATTTCATAAATTGTATTTATTTGGTAAAGCCTTGGGTGATCTCGGTAAGGAACACTGGGGTCACTGGCGGTAATACCTTTCCAAAAGGGTTAAGTTTTGGGGGTGTTACAGTTGTGGTATCAGAGCAAAAAGTTTTTAAAACGGGTTTGGAATTGTTATAAACCATTTATCCGTTTTTGAAATGCTTTAAAAAGGACTCTGAATTTTCATTCTGAAAAGAATTTCAAAACACCGTTCATAGTCATGTCTTTTTTATAGTCTGATATAGTAAGCTTGCTTCTATGTCTAGAAAGACTAATTCCTTTCTTATTGTTCGATAGGATGGGTGTCTGCTTTTCTATCGGTAGGGGGTCGGAAGACGCCAAGTCGGACCAGCCGAGGCTAGATTTTCCGATACATCAGCGATGTTTCGAGGTTGGAGGCCCGAGTAGCCCTCCCGAAGACGTCAAGCACGTTCTCCCCGAGTCAGTTGTCCTTGTAGCCAGGAATGCTATGGTCCCTAGACCTGCACCTATGCCGCCACCAAGGGTGGAGGAAGTACAAGAATGGGAGCAGGAAGATGAGTTATCAAGGTATGAACAAGGGGTTTACCAAGACGACTTTCTACTGGGACCAATTCCCGAGGAGATCGAGTACGAGGACGAGGAAGAGGAGATGCTTGAGCAAGATCCTGTCGAGGACGAGGAGATGATCGAGGATGATTCCGAGGATGAGGATCCCATCGAGGATGATCCCGAGGATGAGGATCCCATCGAGGATGATCCCGAGGAAGAGGATCCCATAGAGGATGATCCAGAAGAGGATCCAGAGTTGGACCTTGGAGGGCAGAATCAGGAGCCCGGTACAGGATTGTCACCAGTGCCAGAGTACGCACCCATGTCAGAAGCTGATTGGGAGGCACTGTATACCGAGTACGGTATTGGGAGAAGTGACATGGAATCTTAGCCTATCCCTACTCCAAGGAGATGGAGGTCGGAATCCGAGCTGCAGGAGATTCTCCGCCAGAGCGAGGTAATCTCCGCAGAATAGCAGCGTCAGAGGGATGAGCTGATCGCCAGTACTCAGAGGAGGGCTGGAATAGGAGGACCAGTCATGGACGACCCATACTTTATCATGACTGAGCTAGGACTATGTGCTTCAGGGTCAAGTAGGGTGCGAGACCCATCGCCAGAGCTCGATGGTGAGCCTAGCCCGAAGAGACCATGCACGAGTAGCCAGTCGTATGAGAGACTTTTTGGAACGCCTTGAGGAGGAGTGACGTTGCCTATCGCAGTAGTTTCGTTTCTTAGTATTCCAAGTTGTACTTTATGTAATATTTCAGTATTGCGGCAAGTACTCTGAGAAACACTTATATCTTCGAGCAATGTTGTCCAAACGCTCGAATGATAAACTTATGTGTAACTTGTGTAAGAATTCGAAGGTTCATCTATAAAATGCCAAGTTGATCTATTCTGAGTGATTTATTTACATTGATATATTGCATAAGTATGTTGCATAATATTAATGTATTGAATGCTTGGAATTGGATCGGTAAACAGATGGTGAACCCAAGAAGCATGAGAAACTCGAATCGAGCCGGTGCTGGGACTAGCCAAAACCCCAGACCAGCAGGAAGAGGTGTTCAGGATGAACACGAGTCTGAGTCTCGCGTCCAGCAGAGGCGTGAAGGTCAAGATCAGACCCAAGCGCCGACGCTGTTTGACGCTGCAACTGTTGAGGCGATCCGTGGGATCGTGATGCAGGCAATTGCAGATGTCTTGAGACCAAGTGCGCCTCAAGCACAAGAAGTGCCTATTCACGCAGCGGTTCCTGATGTTGTGGAACCCAGAAACCCTGTGATTCAGGAGACTGTCGTCAGGGCGAGGGACAGCTATGGTCGCGCTCTCAAGACCATCACTTCCATGAGACCCGACTGCTATAATGGGAAAGGGGAGCCAGTGGCAGTGACTCATTGGTTCTCCCATATGGAGAGGTTGTTCAGGAACGTGGAGTGTACGGAGGCCGAGAAGGTCCATATCGCTTCTCTTCAGCTAAAGGAGGTGGCTAGCGAGTGGTGGGAGAGCACTGGTTTGGCTGAGAGCCCAGTGTTGACTTGGTCGATGTTCAAGACCAAAATGGTTGATCACTTTTTCTCTCGTGCTATGAGAGAGGAGAAGCATAAAGAGTTCTTGTACCCTCAGACTGATGGTCTGAGAGTGACCGAGTTGGCATCTAAGTTCAACCATCTTTTATAGTACGCCACTGCCGAGATCACCAGCGAGGCTCAAAAGATCTGGTACTTCCACGAGTGGATGAACCCGGATATCAAGCCATTAATGGTGCACCACACATGCTCTACCTTGGAGCAGTATGTGGATTGTGCCTATAAGCTGGAGGTAACTCTCGAGGAGTCGACCAAGAGGCGCAATCGACAGAAGTCGATGCAAAATCAGAACCAGGGAGGTGGTTTTAAGCGTCTTGCGCCACCGTCTAACTTCGCCAAGTCCGGCTGATACACACAATTATGTTGCGTGTATTGACGGAGTTTTGGCATGATTTTAGTGGTGTTTTAGGATGCTCTAGTGATGATTTGGAGACTTGGCAAGGAGGCACGGAAGTTACGTTTTTGGAAGCTTTTGGAGCTGAGGAGCGAAGTATGAAGAAGCAGAATTACGGCGACCGCCGCATAACAACGGCGACCGCCATTAATTCCCCCTGGAGAACCTCAGCTACGACATTGAAACGGCGACCGCCGTGTAATTGCAGCGACCGCCGCAATTACGGCGATCGCCGTGGGAAAAGCAGCGGCCGCCGCCGCTGTTGGAAGAAGCGCCGAGCCGATTTTCCTTTTCGGTTGTAGTTATTTTATTTTATTACGTTTTGTTTTTATTTTAAGTTAATTTCAGATTAAATTCCCTTTGGTATTTAAGGGTTGAGAAGACTTGTTCTTTTCTTATCTCGGAACCCTAGTTTTATTTCTTACGTATTTCCCTTGCTATGAAGAACTAAGCCTCTCTTGCTTAGTCAGACATTGAAGCGCTTCGTTTGATTCAGTTGTAAGTTTCTTACTTTTAATCTATTGCTTTGGCTTTTATCTTTTCTCTTGCTTGAATCTTATGATTGATATTGGTAAATTCTAGTCTGATCAACTAGGGTTTGTTGGTATTTATCTATTACTAGGTCTAGATTGTTACTGGTTGAGCATATCTATTCCTTAGTAGCAACTGCATCGTGTTAGTAACTGGTTGTGCTAATCTTATGCAGAAGAGAATTGATTTGCATCTTAGGGTAAAAACTGGTTGTTTTATTCTAGGTTGTATCCAACTATATTCCTATCCATAAAGCTGCTGTTAAATTGAATCTTGATAGTTTCAGGGTTGTTTAATTAGTTAGTTCTAATAGTATCTGGTTGTGCTATTAGATACTTTTGAAAAGGAATTGGAATTGCCATTGCATGCGATTTTGAGTGGTTTCTATGATCAACTTGTCATTCGATTAGTGGATATTGTTTGACTAAGTGCCTTCCCCATACTTGATTTCAGCACTTTAATTGCTTACTTACTTTTGCATGCTTGGTTACTCTACAAACAAACAAAATCCCCCCTTTGGTTACTTCAATTGACATACACTTTACATACTGCGATAGATTGTGTTTCCCTGTGGATCGACCCTTACTTTCCTAAGACTGCGTTTTAGGTTCTGTTTGGATTTCTTGCATAGTAGGAATTAGAACGACAAAATTCCTGTTATCAAATTGGCGCCGTTGCCGGGGAATATACAATTCTATCTTGTGTGTGTGATTTGTGTGCCAATTTTGGTGTGAACCTCTCTTATGGTTCACACCACCCGTGTTACTAATACTCCACTTTTTGATTTTGATCCAGAGATCGAAAGGACTTTTCACCAGGCTATCAGGGCTGCGCGTGCATTACTGCAGGATACTGATACGATGGCTGATCAACGTGTTACTCTTGAGTCCTTGATGGCTCCCAACTTAGACCAACCAACTCGTGCTGTGGAATTTCCCGCTCTTGGTGCAGGAGTAAAATTTGAGCTTAAGACATGAGTAGTTCACTTACTCCCGAAATTCAGCGGAACTCCCCTTGAAGACCCTATTCAACATTTGGATGAGTTCGTTGAGGTCTGCACCAGTATGAGGCCATCTGAGATCACTGAAGATCAGATAAAGCTTAGAGTTTTCTCCTTCTCACTGAAGGACTCTGCGAAAGACTGGTACCATACTGGTACCATACTTTGGCCCCAGGAAGCATCACCACCTGGACTGCCCTGAAGAAAGTTTTCCTAGACAAGTACTTCCCAGCAATCAAATCTAATCAGCTGAAGAAGAAGATATGCAACATTGAGCAGCAGTCCAATGAGTCCCTCTATGAGTATTATGAGCGCTTCAAGAAGCTAGTGAAGAGCTGCCCCTACCATGGGTATGAAAAGCATGATCTTATTCTTTATCTGCATGGAGGACTCCGTGAAGATGACCGTCGGATGGTGAATTCCTCTTGTGGCGGTAATATTCTGAAAAGGACCTATGAAGAGGCCCTGGAGATATTTGCCACTCTAGCTGATGATGCGAGACAATATAGTGGGAGAGGCTCTCAAAGCTTGGTTGCTGCAAGCGCTCAGTCTAAGTATGATCAAGCTGATTTTGATTTGCTGCGAGAGGAGGTGAGGCGTCTGAAGCTGAAGGGTACGCCTCAACAGGTTAAGGCCTGCGAGATCTGTCATGACGACCTACACCCTACTGATGCATGTCCTACTATGCAAGAGGAGGTGAATGCAGTAGGAGGATATCAACAGCGGCCCAGGAATGATCCCTATTCTAGTACATACAATCCTGGCTGGAGGAACCATCCCAACTTCAGATGGAGAGACCCGGAACAGGATCAAGGTCAAACGCAACAACAGGGTAACCCACAACAGTCTAGACAACCCTATGTACCGAGACCCCAAGGGCAGAGCTCGAATCCTTCATCATCCATGGAGGACATGATGAAAACATTGACTGCGAATGTTGTCCAAATGAGCAAGAATCAAAAGGAATTCCAGGAGCATACACAGTCCAGCATCCAGAATCTGGAAAGACAGTTTGGTCAGATTTCTCAAGTGGTGAATAAACTGGATGCCAGGGATTCCGATAAACTCCCGTCTCAAACTGAGGTGAACCCAAACATTCGAAATGTCAGTGCTGTGACATTGAGAAGTGGGAAGAAGCTTGGGGAAAATAATTCTGAGATTAACGAGGAAGAAACTGAGGATTTGGCCAAGAACAGTGACGGCGACCACCGTGACGACTACGGCGCCCGCCGTCAGGAGGAGTCTGCTCTTGACTTTTGTGATGAAAACAACGGCGACCGCCGTATCAATTACGGCGGCCGCCGTGACGGTGTTCCAATTTCCGAAGTTTCTGATGATGTTCACGGCGACCGCCGTGAAACTTACGGCGCCCGCCGCGAAACTGAAGTAGCTCTCGACTTATCCGAAGAAAATCACGGCGATCGCCGTGACAATTGCGGCGCCCGCCGTTCATCTGGAGTCGAAGCTGAGGCTGAAAAGAAGTCTGACTCTCCGATTTTTCCTGAGTGGAAGCCGGTTGCGCCCTTCCCATCTGCTCTGAAGCGCACCAAGCCACTTGCGCAGGACAAGGACATGTTCAAGATGTTCAGGAACGTCGAGGTCAACATACCTCTTCTCAATCTGATCAAGTCCGTCCCCCGTTATGCCAAATTCTTGAAGCAGATGTGCACCACAAAAAGGAACCAAGACAGGAATAGCAAGAAGAAGGTAAAGGTAAGCGAACATGTCTCTGTTGTGTTTCAAAAACGCCTACCCAAAAAGTGTGGTGACCCAGGTATGTTTACTATCCCTATCACCATTGGAGGAACCAAGTTTAATAAGGCTATGCTGGATTTGGGTGCTTCTATCAATGTTTTACCTTCCTCTCTCTGTGAATCCTTGCGATTAGGACCTTTGCATGCAACTAATATTTCTATTCAATTGGCTGATAGGTCTAGTGTGCGTCCTATAGGGATTGTGGAGGATGTCTTGGTTATGGTTGGTGATCTTAAGTTCCCTACTGATTTCTATGTGCTCAATATGGAACATGACAAGCATGCAGCCCCTATTCTGTTAGGGAGACCTTTCCTCAAAACTGCTAATACTAAGATCAATGTGAGCACAGGTTCTTTAACTATGGAGTTTGATGGCCAGGCTATTAATTATAACATATATGAAGCCATGAAATATCCTGCTGATGATCACTCTTTGTGTGCTATTGATGTGCTTGAGCCTGTAGTACAAGATGTCTTTGATGATGACCAATTAGATTCTATGCAATCCATGATTGTTGATTCTAGTTTAGATTTTACTCTATCTGCTAACGTGCAGGAAGTTGTCAATGAGTTGGATGCTTACTATAAGCGTCTTACTGAGCTACCAGGTAAAGCACCTCTGCCACTAACCCTGCCTGGCGAGAAACTTTTACCCTCTATTGTGCAGGCACCAATGATTGAGTTGAAGCAACTTCCCGAGCACCTAAAGTATGTCTTTCTTGGAGACGAGGAGACCTTGCCAGTGATCATCTCTAACAAGCTCACCAAGGAACAAGAAGACAAGTTGTTGGTGGTTCTCAAGGAACACAAGACGACAATTGGTTGGACCATTGCTGACATCAAGGGAATCAGCCCCACCACATGCATGCACCAAATTCTGCTGGAAGGCGTAGAGAAGCCTTCGCGACAACCCCAGAGGCGTCTGAATCCACCTATGATGGATGTTGTCAAGAAGGAAGTTCTGAAGCTTCTGCAGGCAGGTATGATCTTTCCTATTTTTGACAGTAAGTGGGTTAGTCCTACGCAGGTCGTCCCAGAGAAAGGAGGGATCACAGTTGTGGAAAACCAACATGGAGAGTTAGTCCCTACACGACTGCAGACAGGCTACAGGGTGTGCATTGATTACCGCAAGTTGAACGCAGTGACCAGGAAGGACCACTTCCCTCTACCATTCATTGACCAGATGCTCGAGAGACTGTCAGGTCGTGCATTCTACTGCTTCCTGGATGGATACTTAGGCTATTTCCAGATAGCCATTGCACCTGAAGACCAAGCGAAGACGACATTCACTTGTCCCTTTGGCACTTTTGCCTATCGTAGGATGCCATTTGGATTGTGCAATGCTCCAGGTACCTTCCAGCGGTGTATGGTAAGCATATTTTCTGAGTACATTGAGAACTTCATAGAGGTATTCATGGATGATTTTACTGTTTATGGAGATGACTTTGATGCATGCTTGCACCATCTATCACTTGTGCTTGCAAGGTGTGTTGACACCAATTTAGTGCTGAATTCTGAGAAGTGTCACTTTATGGTTGAGCAGGGCATTGTTTTGGGTCATATTGTGTCATCTAGGGGTATTGAGGTCGATAAGGCAAATATTGAAGTAATTCAGTCTTTGCCCTATCCTACTAATGTTCGCGAAGTTCGTTCTTTTCTGGGCCACGCAGGTTTCTATCGCAGGTTCATTAAAGATTTTTCCAAGATCTCATCACCTCTATGTGACCTGCTGAAGAAGGAGATTGGATTTGAGTTTACAGCTGAGTGTCGGGCAGCCTTTGATGAACTGAAGGCTCGCCTGACAAGTGCCCCAATCATCCAGGTGCCTGACTGGTCTAAGCCCTTTGAGATCATGTGCGACGCCAGTGACTATGCTGTGGGGGCTGTGCTGGGCCAAAAAGATGGAAGAGCATCCCATGTGATCCAGTATGCATCTATGATGCTAAATGGTGCGCAGAGGAACTACTCCACCACAGAGAAGGAGATGCTGGCAGTAGTGTTTGCCCTTGAGAAGTTCAGGCAGTACCTGCTTGGTACAAAGGTCTTTGTCTACTCCGACCATGCTGCTCTGCGCTACCTCATGACGAAGAAGGAAGCCAAGCCAAGGCTGATCCGGTGGATCCTATTACTCAGTGAATTTGATGTGGAGATCAAGGACAAGAAGGGTGCTGAGAATCTTGTTGCTGACCACCTCAGCCGAATTGTCCAGGAAGATAACACCCCACAACCCCAGATTCAGACGAGATTCCCTGATGAGTCTCTATTCCGGCTCACTACTGTAGAGCCTTGGTATGCTGATTTGGTGAATTTTCTCACCACGGGTGACTTTCCTTCACCCTTCAACAAGGCCCAGAGGGACAGGCTGCGCAGTTCAGCCATATTTTTTGTCTGGGACGACCCCTACCTATGGAAACATTGTTCTGACCAGGTAATTCGTAGGTGTATCCCAGAAAATGAGATAAATTCTCTCCTTACTTTTTGTCATTCTGAGGCCTGTGGTGGACACTTTGGGGTACAACGAACCGCTAGAAAGGTACTTGAAGCAGGATTTTGGTGGCCTTCCATCTTCAAGGATGCGCATAACCACTGCAAATCCTGTGACAAGTGTCAACGGGTTGGAAATATATCTCAGAGGGATGAGATGCCACAAACAGGGTTGATTTTCTGTGAAATCTTTGATGTTTGGGGTATTGACTTCATGGGACCGTTTCCATCCTCTTGCGGTAACATATATATTTTGCTTGCGGTGGACTACGTTTCCAAGTGGGTGGAAGCGAAGGCCACCAGGACTGATGATGCTAAAGTTGTTGCAGAATTCTTGAAGTCCCACATATTTACCAGGTTTGGAGTGCCAAAGGCTCTCATCAGTGATAGAGGAACTCACTTCTGCAATAGGACAATTACTGCGCTGTTAAAGAAATATCATGTCACGCAGCGAGTTTCTATCGCCTATCACCCTCAAACGAATGGGCAAGCTGAAGTGTCCAACCGGGAGATAAAGTCCATCTTGGAGAAGACGGTGTCTCCTAATAGAAAAGACTGGAGTTTGAGGCTTGATGACGCACTCTGGGCATACAGGACAGCTTACAAAACACCAATTGGTATGTCACCCTTTCGGTTGGTGTTTGGTAAGGCTTGTCACCTTCCAGTGGAGCTAGAGCACAAGGCATATTGGGATGTAAAGAATTGCAGCTTGCAGATGGATGAGGCTGGAGTGCTTAGAAAGCTCCAACTACAAGAGCTGGAGGAGGCCATGATCGAGGCTTATGACAATGCCATTCACTACAAGGAAAGGACTAAGGCCTGGCATGACAAGATCATACTGAGGAAGGACTTCAAGGTTGGAGACAAAGTCCTCTTATTCCAGTCACGCCTTAGACTTTTCCCAGGCAAGCTGAGATCGCGCTGGGCAGGACCATATTATGTGACCAAAGTCTTCCCACATGGTGCCGTAGAGCTGTTTGACTCGACATCACAGACTTTGTTCAAGGTGAATGGGCAGAGGATAAAGAAATACCATGAAGGCTTCACCAAAGACACCATTGAGGAGGCGTTCCTGAAGGAACCCGAAGCTGAAACGTGATTGAACCTACACTGAGTCGAGCCACGACGTTAACTACGGCGCTTCTCGGGAGGCAACCCGATGATTAGGTAATTTCTTTTCCTTTCCCTTAGTCAATTCTAGTTATTTCCCTTTTGTTTCTGTATTTCTGTGTCGAACTCACCTGCAGAAACGTGAAAAATCGAAGAAGGTGTTCACGGCGACCGCCGCGTAACTTACGGCGACCGCCGTTAATTGCTCACCATGGAGGTTGCCTACGACTTCAAAACGGCGACGGCCGTTTAATTGTGGCGACCGCCGCAATTACGGCGACCGCCTCCCTCCACACGGCGCCCGCCGTTTCACCCCTCCTCGATCACGCTGTTTGCATCAAATGACGGCGACCGTCGTTTAATCACGGCGACCGACGCCGTTTCAGGTTCGATTCTTTTTTCCTTTTCTTTTAATTTTCGCAAAAAAAAAAAAAAGGGCCCCGAAAAAAAAAACCCTAAACGGAGCGCAAAAGACAGAAAATAAATCCCCGAAAAGACCTTAAACGGGGAGAAAAAGTCAAAAATCCAATAAAAATGGACCCTGAGAAAACTTTAAACAGGGTGCAAAAGGCATAAAAAGAAACCCGTTAAAACCAAACGGGGGTAAAAGAAAAAAAAGAAAAAAATAAAATAAAATTGGGCCCCCCCCTTCCCAGACCTATCATCTAACCTAACCCCCTACCCTCTCCCTCACTTTCCCATTCCCCATTCCCCTCTCTCTCTCTCTCGCCACCCCCCCTCAACCCCAGATCCGGCGACCGCCGCGCCAGCTCGCCGCCAACTTCGCTCGCCGCTTGCCCGCCGCCAGCCAAGGTCGCCGTCGTCGCTCGCCGTTTCGGAAATCTGCAGAATCTGTGAAAATTGAAAACGGTGACCTTCGCATTCAACACGGCGACCGCCGTTCTTAGCAGCGACCGCCGCCCAACCCGGCGACCGCCGTTTCGTCGAATCTGGTGATTTTATTTTTATTCCCTCCCTGTTCTGCTTTTTGCTGTTGCTAGTAGTTGGGATTATTGAGATGTCGGGATTTTTGAAACGCTCATTGTCTTTCCGGAAGAAATCAACGGGAGGTGAGCCCTCTCGAAAAAAATCATCGGGGGTTGAGGCCTCCCGTAACAAGGTTGAGGAGGCTCGTAGGAGGCTTTTGCAGGCGAGGGCTTTTCAGTCCACATTATTCTTTGATCCAAACACTCTGCAGGAGTTGCAAATGTATGAGAGTATGCAGGAGCTTTTTGTCAATGGTGGGATGGGTAGTTTCTTCCATTTTGCGGCGCCCACATTCCCCAGCTGGACTGTGGAGTTTCTGGCCAGCTTTGATAGTCATTGCGATGAGGAGAGGATCACATTTAGTTTGGGTGGTAGCAGGCACTCTATGTCCTGGACGGACCTTGATCTAGCGCTTGGGATTACCAGACCACCATCTTCTGCGCAGGCGTGGAACGCCGCCAATGGTTACTTCCCCTTTTGGTACCACTCCACAGGGTCCAATGTTTACAACCCGCAGGATGGGGAGTACAATTACAAGTGGTCGCATCCGGGCCTGCGGCTAGCACATAAAGTAGTGCGGATGGCCTTCCATGGCCAGTCCGAATTGAACAAGCTCCCGTACGACGATTTGTATGCTGTATGGAGTATGACCCCCGAGTGCCCTCTGGTGTGGGATTGGCGCACCCATTTTATTGCTGCGTGCAGAAAATTTCAGGATAACAAGGAGCAGAAGATCGTCATTGGGGGCATGATCACTTTGATAGGCCGCCACCTGGGTCTCGAGCAACCCGACCCTTCCCAGCAACTCTCTCCTGCTTTTACATATGATTGGAAGCAGCTCAGGACTTCCACTGTGATATCCGGGATCGGGTCTAACCCGAAGTTCTGGCTGTATGGCACGCGGGGTATCTACAAAATCCCCATCCCTTTTCCGTTTGAGGTGGCCTGTGGCCCGCGCTACAGAGACTTTGATGTGAGCAGTTACCGGGTGGGAGCCCCTGGGGTGCGTCCCGTGCCCGCTGGAAGTGTTGCTCAGGATGATGATGACAGTGAGGATGAGGACGATGATGCCAATGACGATGAGGACACTGCTATGCCTGCGGTACAGGCTACCGCTGCTGCTGGACCATCTCAGGATTACCAGAGACAGACTTGGGAAATGGTCCAGGGGATTGACTCTCGCCAGCAGTCTATGCAGTCGGACTTTGCTGCCTACCACCAGGAGTTCATTGACTTCCGCCAGGAGTCCAGGGATCACTACGCGACGCAGGCCCAGGACATTCAAGCCCTGGAGGAACAGATGAGGCAGTGGAACCTTTTCATGGGTTCCCAATATCCCGATTTCCCACCACCGCCGCAGTAGTAGGTACATTCTTCACTTCTCCTCTGTTATTATGTCTGATATCATTGAGGACAATGCTTATTTTAAGTGTGGGGGAGTGGATTATGTATTTATTATTGCTAGTATATTTATCAAAAAAAAAAAAAAAAATCCTGGGATGGGCTGAAAACCTGAAAGGGCAGTCCAGGTAAAAAGCAGGTAATCCGACAGGCACTAGGCCTGGGCAAAAGTGGATTCAGAGTGATGTGAGGCGGTGAGTCCATCTATGATAAAATGAAATGAGTGGCTAGGATGAAAACCCGAAAGGGCTCCTAGGCAAAATGAGTGAAAAGAAAAAGAGTGTTTTCTAGGATCTCATTTTACCGGCGGGGCGACATAAGATGAGGAGACAAAGAAGGATTGTCGGGTAGGCCATTGAGGGAGACATAAGGAGTCATAGATGGAGGTTAGGACTAGTGGTTACTTTCATTTTTGGATGACCGGGATAAGCTTGGGGAAAGTATTCTGCTTGCCCTTAAGCTTGGATGTGTATTGAGTTGGCTGCTGTGGTTGAGGTTGTGGATATTGCATATGTTTGTGTTGATGTTGTGCTGATTATGATGCTGGTGTTGAGGGTGTAGTTGTGTTGTGATAGGTTGGTTGAAGGATGTTGAGCTTTCATGTACATGCTGTTACTCTTGGTTGTGGGCTTTCCTTGCATGTTGATTATCTAGGTGCTTATTGGTAATGGGTGGTAGTTCTCTATCCACTCGAGACGAGTAGAGATTCAAGTGTGGGGGAGTTTGATACACACAATTATGTTGCGTGTATTGACGGAGTTTTGGCATGATTTTAGTGGTGTTTTAGGATGCTCTAGTGATGATTTGGAGACTTGGCAAGGAGGCGCGGAAGTTACGTTTTTGGAAGCTTTTGGAGCTGAGGAGCGAAGTATGAAGAAGCAGAATTACGGCGACCGCCGCATAACAACGGCGACCGCCGTTAATTCCCCCTGGAGAACCTCAGCTACGACATTGAAACGGCGACCGCCGTGTAATTGCAGCGACCGTCGCAATTACGGCGATCGCCGTGGGAAAAGCAGCGGCCGCCGCCGCTGTTGGAAGAAGCGCCGAGCCGATTTTCCTTTTCGGTTGTAGTTATTTTATTTTATTACGTTTTGTTTTTATTTTAAGTTAATTTCAGATTAAATTCCCTTTGGTATTTAAGGGTTGAGAAGACTTGTTCTTTTCTTATCTCGGAACCCTAGTTTTATTTCTTACGTATTTCCCTTGCTATGAAGAACTAAGCCTCTCTTGCTTAGTCAGACCTTGAAGCTCTTCGTTTGATTCAGTTGTAAGTTTCTTACTTTTAATCTATTGCTTTGGCTTTTATCTTTTCTCTTGCTTGAATCTTATGATTGATATTGGTAAATTCTAGTCTGATCAAATAGGATTTGTTGGTATTTATCTATTGCTAGGTCTAGATTGTTACTGGTTGAGCATATCTATTCCTTAGTAGCAACTACATCGTGTTAGTAATTGGTTGTGCTAATCTTATGCAGAAGAGAATTGATTTGCATCTTAGGGTAAAAACTGGTTGTTTTATTCTAGGTTGTATCCAACTATATTCCTATCCATAAAGCTGCTGTTAAATTGAATCTTGATAGTTTCAGGGTTGTTTAATTAGTTAGTTCTAATAGTATCTGGTTGTGCTATTAGATACTTTTGAAAAGGAATTGGAATTGCCATTGCATGCGATTTTGAGTGGTTTCTATGATCAACTTGTCATTCGATTAGTGGATATTGTTTGACTAAGTGCCTTCCCCATACTTGATTTCAGCACTTTAATTGCTTACTTACTTTTGCATGCTTGGTTACTCTACAAACAAACAAAATCCCCCCTTTGGTTACTTCAATTGACATACACTTTACATACTGCGATAGATTGTGTTTCCCTGTGGATCGACCCTTACTTGCCTAAGACTGCGTTTTAGGTTCTGTTTGGATTTCTTGCATAGTAGGAATTAGAACGACAAAATTCCTGTTATCAAATTGAGGCCGAGCTAAGACGGAGATGACGCAAGGGGGATCGACTCAACAATCAGGGCAGACCAGGAGTTCAGTTCAGTGTTATAACTGCGGTACTGCTGGGCACAAGAGCACTGAGTGTCGGAAGGAGAGGAGGCCATGCTTTGGGTGTGGACGTGATGGTCATCTGCAAAAGTTCTGCAAGCAGGGGAAACAGAAGGGAGTAGAGTCGCAACAAGGGTCAGTTCATCAGAGCAACCGACCTAGGTTTAAGCCTGCCGAGACTCCTAGCCCTTTAGTGCAAACGACTGCTCAGAACAGGGGAAAGGCTCCAGCTGTTTCTGGAAGTCAGGGCCAACGCTTGTACGAGATGCGTGAGGCAGATGGACCCAACGCTCCGATTGCTCAAGGTACTCTATACTTTCACTCTACTTCAGTGTGCATTCTGTTTGATTCTGGTGCTATGCATTCCTTTATTTCGGATAGCTGTGTTAGCAAGTTAGACTTAGTGTGCAATGATTCGTGCGACCCTTTCGTCGTTAATCTTCCTAATGGAGAACGTTTGGTAGGAACCAAGCATTTGTCCGACTTTCCGATTACCATTCAGGGTAAGGAATTCGAGGCAGATTTAATCTGCATAGCCATGGCTCCATACGACATTATCCTCGGTATGGATTGGCTAACGCGTCACAAGGCGGTGATCGAATTCAGTTCAAGAACGGTGATGGTGTCATCCGGGGGCCAATTCGTGTGCAAGTTCAAAGGTCGAAATGACGCTGATAACGGCAAGCTGATCAATGCGATGGCTGCGTTTAAGCTACTACGACAAGGATGTGTCGGGTACCTTTGCTACTTGGATTCGCCCGAGAGGGATGGACCTGAGGTTCTTGATATTCCTGTAGTTAGGGAATTTTCGGATGTCTTTCCGGAAGAAATTCCAGGATTACCCCCGAACCGTGTCGTTGAGTTTTCTGTTGATCTCGAGCCTGGTACGGCGCCGATTTCCAAATCCCCGTATCGGATGGCTCCAGCTGAGATGCAAGAATTGAAGAATCAACTTGAAGATCTTCTTGATAAAGGTTATGTCAGGACGAGTGCATCGCCGTGGGGTGCTCCGGTATTATTCGTCAAAAAGAAGGACGGATCGTTCTGACTTTGTATCGACTACCGAGAGTTGAACAAGGTGACGATCAAGAACAAGTATCCTTTGCCTAGGATTGATGACTTGTTGGACCAATTGCAGGGAGCAAAGGTTTTCTCCAAGATCGACTTAAGATCTGGATATCATCAACTCAGGATTCGTGAGCAGGACATTCCTAGAACTGCGTTTAGGACCAGATATGGTCATTACGAGTTCGTAGTAATGCCTTTTGGGCTTACAAATGCTCCAGCTGTCTTTATGGATTTGATGAACCGATGTTTTCACCAGTACTTGGATAAGTTCATGGTGGTTTTCATCGACGACATCTTGATCTATTCTCCGAATGAAGAAGTCCACGAGGAACATCTACGGATTGCCTTGTCAATCCTTAGACAACATCAGCTTTATGCTAAATTGTCTAAATGTGAATTCTGGATTAAGGAAGTGGCTTTCTTAGGCCATGTGATCAATAAAAATGGGGTTATGGTTGATCCCCAAAAGATTGAAGCTGTGGCTAAGTGGACACAGCCCCATAGCGTGAAAGAGGTGCGCAGTTTTCTTGGACTTGCCGAGTATTATAGAAGGTTCGTAGAAGGATTTTCAAAGATCGCTCTACCTATGACCAATCTACTCCGCAAAGTCCACAAGAAGTTTGTCTGGAATGACAAGTGCGAGGTCAGTTTCCAGGAGTTGAAGTGACGGTTGACCTCGGCACCCGTGTTAGCACTCCCAGAGGGGAATGACGATTATGTGGTCTATAGTGATGCTTCCAAGTGTGGTCTTGGTTGTGTTTTGATGCAAAGGGGCAGAGTCATTGCTTACGCATCTAGACAACTCAAGACTTACGAAGAAAACTATCCGACCCACGATCTTGAGTTAGCAGCGGTTGTCTTTGCGCTGAAGATTGGAGGCATTACCTCTACGGTATAAGATGCCAAGTCTTCACTGACCACAAAAGTCTCAAGTATATATTTACTCAGAAGGAGTTAAATATGAGACAACGCCGCTGGCTAGAGTTGCTCAAGGACTACGACATGGAGTTGTTGTATCATCCGGGCAAGGCTAATGTAGTAGCTGATGCACTAAGCCGGAAGACAATGCACAAGACTGTGGTTGCTCTACTTACTGCTCAAACCAAGCTAAACCAAGAGTCATGCGACATTGAAGTCTTATATGACCAGCGTAGAGGGTACCTGAGTATGATGGAAATTCAGGCTATACTGCTGGATCAGATCAAAGAAAAGCAAGTCGATGACATCATCTTGGTAAAGTTAAGCAGTGAAGTGATGGATGGGAAAGCTCCCAGTTTTGTGGTTTAGGATGATGGATCACTTTGGTTTCAGGATCGGATATGTGTGCCTGACACGGAAGGTCTTCGTCAGTTGGTGATGAGAGAAGCTCATTCATCTGCTTACTCTGTGCATCCTGGCTCTAGCAAGATGTACAAGGATCTCAGGAAGAAGTTTTGGTGGCCAAACATGAAGTGGGACGTAGCAGACTTTGTGGCGAAGTGCTTAACTTGCCAAAAAGTCAAGATCGAACACCGTAAACCAGGTGGTGAGATGCTACCTCTCCCCGTGCCAGAATGGAAATGGGAGGACATTTCCATGGACTTCGTCACTGGGATACCCAAGACTCGAAGTTAGAGAGATGCTATCTGGGTAATTGTGGATAGGCTTACGAAGAGTGCTCATTTCATAGCCATCAAGACCACATGGGAAACCCAGAAGCTAGCCGAAGTTTACCAGAAGGAGATTGTCCGCTTACATGGCATTCCCAAGACCATTGTATCAGACCGAGATGGCCGTTTCATGTCAAGATTCTGGAAGGAACTTCATAAGGCTATGGGAACCGAGTTGAGGTTCAGTACAACGTTTTATCCTCAGACAGATGGCCAGTCTGAAAGGACCATCCAGACTCTGGAGGATATGCTTAGAGCTTGTGTGCTCGATCGTCCGACTAGCTGGGAGGACAGCTTGAGTCTAATTGAGTTCACGTACAATAATAGCTGGCATGCTACAATCAAGATGGCTCCGTTTGAAGCTTTGTATGGTCGCAGATGCAGATCTCCGATTTGTTGGGACGATAATGCCGACAAAATTCTGCTTGGACCAGAGTTGGTCGAAAGGACAGCTTTAGACATTGCTTTGATCAGACAAAGAATGTTGACCGCTCAGAGTCGACAGAAGTCCTACGCAGATCGGAAGCGCAGGACTGTCGAGTTCGAGGACGGTGACAAGGTTTTTGTCAAGGTGTCGCCTTCCAAAGGAGTTTTCAGATTTGGTAAGCGTGGGAAGCTTAACCCTCGCTACGTGGGACCATTCGAAATTCAGGATAGAGTGGGATCTCTAGCGTACCGTTTGGCATTGCCGCCATCGGCTCACCCGGTGCATAACGTGTTCCACGTGTCTTTACTCAGAAAGTATGTACCAGATGAGTCTCATGTACTTAGCTACGAAGACATCGAGATTCAAGCTAATGGTACTTACGAAGAGTTGCCCGTGCGCATTTTGGAGCGTCGGGAGAAGCATTTGTGCAACAAGATCATACCTTTGGTACGAGTGATGTGGTCCAAGTCAGGGACCGAAGAAGTTACTTGGGAGACGTGGGAAACCGAGTCAGATATGCTCAGGCGTTTTCCCGAGTTATTCTCGACCTAAGTTTCGGGGTCGAAACTTCTTGTAAGGGGGAGGAGATGTGATACCCCGTAATTTTGTAAGGTTATATTGGGAATTATGGAATTTTCCCGGGTACCCGTTGTGTACGTCGGATTTAATTCAGGTAGTTTGAGACATTCTGTAATGTGCTCTGTATCTGTAATATTTTTTTTCAGTGAAATAATATACAGACATTATGCCTTGGAGTTTAATTATCGTTCGCATACGATAATTTTTATCCCGGTATATCGTCATGCTCGTTCAAAGCCGAATGAGCGGGAAAAGGGGGAAACGGCGACCGCCGTTCAGAAACGGCGACCGCCGTGGTTGGGCCCGAGAAGTCAACGTGTCAGCTTCTAGCTGGCCGCGACAGGCCTAGCGACGGCGACCGCCACATTTACGGCGACCGCCGCGTGCCCGCCGCAGGCAAAATTACGGCGACCGCCGTGATTGTCCAGTGGGCATTGCCCGCCGGTCGCCGGCGTCGTTCGAGCGCGCCGTTGCGTCGGTTGCCGCGTCTGAGGGTTTGCAGATCACTCCTTGGGGTTTGCCTATAAATAGACGAGCTTGGGCATAGGTTTTGGGTCATCTACAACCCCGAATCGCTGCCAAAACTCTCCCTCAAAGTGAGTTGTGTTTTCGTCGGTTTTCTTGTGCTCGCCGGAGGTGTCGTGGTGTGTTTCCAGAGTGCCTTGGTGAAGCTTTTGGTTAGCCTTGGAGGTTAGAAGCCAAAGCAAGTCGAAGGAGGCCGAACCGCTCGTGTTTTGGGGTGAGATTTCTCTCATTTCAGTCGGCCGTGTTCTTCACGGCGACCGCCGTGATGAATACGGCGACCGCCGCCAAGAACGGCGACCGCCGCCAGTGCCCAGAACGCCTTCGTGGCTTTGGCTTGGTCGGTTGTCGTCGTGGCGTCTTTCCTTTCGTGTTCTTTCGCCGTGTTTAGATTCGTACTGTTTATGTCAGATCTAACTTAGGGTTCCTTTTATGGGTCGACTCGAAGGTTGTTGTGCTGTCAGAACTATACCGTGTCGAGCCCGAAATCCAATGACGTCTTTAGACTATTCTGCGGAGTAAGGCAAGTGGCGGTTCGCTCTTGCTCTTTCGTTCCATATTTACATTAATTATCAGTAGTTATCTGAGTAATTAATTTGGAATGAATATTCTGTTTGTCTGGAAATGGTTTTGATAAACTGTTTTGAAAATCATATAATAGGTTGTATATCTGTTAGAACAACGCTATTATCTATGATTCGCCTTTCGGGCCTTTGTGTGGATTTATCCTGTAAATGTTGTGGTGCTGTAACTGTTTAGTTAGCACTGTTAAATAGGAACGTTACTCGGACTCTATCCAGTCGTTTCTTTATAATTTGGTATCGGGATGGCTCGTCCCCATCTGGTACTATTCTATGATCATGATCGGTCTCTTACACATGTGTGTAGAGACAGGACACTTAGCTGGTGTCACAAACCTTTCGGTATACGTCACTCTCGACGAAACGTATACTAAGATGTGTCGTTCCACTGGTGGGGTAGACATGTAAAAGTCTATAACGTGATGTGTGTTTTTGAAACATAAATCAGATAAGTGCTACTTTGACGCACATAATTAATACACCTTGGGCGAGTAGTGCAACTAAGTTCAGTGCAGCTAGGAAAACTCGTCTTGACTTAAATGTAGTACGTTCTCTTTCCAATCTGGATTCGCTGTAGGCGATGAGGTTGGTCGTGAACCGAAGCATCTCAGTCAGTTTTAAATCATTGTTGAATGATTCTGTAATATTCCAGATTTGTCATTACTTCCTTAAAGACTCATTTCCATTGGAGTCTTATTTCGAGTCGATTTCTGTGAAGATTCAGTCTTCCAGAATCTTCTCTTGTGCATACCTCTTATTTATTCCAGTAGGAATATGATGGTTGACTACCGTTATCGGTTATTATCCGAGAAGCGATGAGTCTAACCTAATATGACTGCTTCGAACCAGTCTGCTTTGTACCCTTGCTAGTCTATTCATTTAGACTAACCAACCAATGTTTTCCCTTGCATGGTTGGCTGGTGTCATCTGTTCGATTCGGCACATCAGTTAAGAAGTAGCTCAGAAGATTAGAAGGACTATGGAGTCGGCGGTGGTTTTTGAATGTTTTAATTATTTCTTTAATCAGGTTATGATACTTTGGACAATAACTCCGATTGTAACTTACTTTCTTAGTCTTCCGCTGTGTTTGGTTTAAACTATGTTTTGACCTATTCGAGATTGGGTTATAATCCCGTAACTCTTGTTTCCTCGACAATGTTATGTTTTGGAATTAAATGCTTGATCTTTGTGTATCAATTGCATTTCATAAATTGTATTTATTTGGTAAAGCCTTGGGTGATCTCGGTAAGGAACACTGGGGTCACTGGCGGTAATACATTTCCAAAAGGGTTAAGTTTTGGGGGTGTTACAAGTTCGAGATGTACCCTCAGTATATCCGAGGCGTCGGACGCTTGGGGGAGTCAGCTCGACGCTATCCATGTTAAGACGCGTCTGGACGTTTCTATGGACGAGCGCTTGTCTGGATCCAGAGACCATCGATTGTACCTACGATCTAAGAGACTCATTTTCATGAGTTAACTGTGCAATCTCGGCCTCTGATTGGGTGGACAAGGCTGCCAGAGCATCGGTCTTTTGACGCCGCTGGGCGAGGTTGTCTTAGAGGGTAATCATTTTTTGGGCAAGCTCTTGGAGCTGGTTCAGAGTAGGATTTTCGGTTGTGTTTCCTTGAGTTTGGGAGTCGTCTTCGAGGCGTGGCTCCTCGTTATCGGTAGGTAGGCTGACAGTCATGGTTGGAGGAGTTTTTAGATGGTGATCGGCAAGTTGTCCCACGGTGGGCGCCAAATTATTTTGGGGCGAAAAGATCAATCAACCTAAATCTCCTTAGACGGGGTAACGAGTCGATCAGATAGAGTGCGGTAAATCCAAACCAAATAAACAATCAACTATGTATGAAATAAGAGCAATATTATATTATGATGTATTGATCAAGTGATAACAGAAATGAATCGAAATACAACTTATCCTCAAGGAATAGAAGATCAGGTCTTGTCCGACCGGCTATTCTGGTGACTCGGCAGTTCGCAGTCGGATGATGTGCCGAAAGAACCCAACGAGAACCAGTGAGTTAGTAAGCTTTTCAAGAGCTGAGTTGATGAATGTTGTTTTGTAAACGTGTCTAGTGTCGATCGTCCCTTGCCCAGCCTCTTCATGATCTATTTATGGAGCTTTTCCCTTGACCGTTACCGTTTTTATGAGATCTCTCCATTTATTACCGAGCATAATCTCTGGGATCTTCCTCTTAATGAGACCCCTAATCTTGTACTTGAATTGGCTGCCGTTTGCTCAGGATTGAGTAGTTAAGGCTTTAGGCAAGATTCTCGGGATTGGTCGGATCTTATGCATTTGAGGTGCGTCCGACGTCTTTCTTCAATCTTCTCGGCCCACTCCTTCAATTCAGGTTGGCCCAATTTGTTTGAGTCGGTTCCCTTAGAGAATTTTGGGCCCAACACCCATCTAGCGCCATCATGACCCACGTGATCATTACATCACCCCTCCTCCAGCTGCACTTGATGTGTCCCTATTGAGGATCTCCAAGCTTCAAGAAAAGTTCGAGACCAAAACCCCAAGCAATTCCTCCTCGACGTCGGCGGTGGACTCGCTAGACAAGTAAAGTTGGCCGAGCGTTTGGGAGTATTTGAAGGCAGTATTTGAAGGCAATTTTGTGATGGGATAAACTACTGGAAATCCTTGGATAAACACACCAAAAATAACCAGAAGGATGGTAGATTGGATCGAGGATGAACACACCTAAATCACTCTACTAAGTTTGGATGAACACACCAAACAACGACGTCAAAACCTAAAGGCTCTTAAAGACTTTTTGCTCTTGAAAAGCTCAATATATTATTCAAGTTAAAACGTGAAAATAAATGAAGCTCCAAGCCAACTTAATAACACAAAGAAACCCTAAAATTGTCTTAACACATTAATGGAAATAATTTAATGGGCTGGTGAAATCTCAATGCCATTTGCCTTCAATTTTGGAGATAAATGTCATCATCCAATGTGCCACGTCACCACAAAAATTGAAGGCAAAGGCACGAGCCAATTGTGATAAGGCCTTGCTTCAACGCCTTGACAATACCGGCGTCAGGGACTCCTTGACATCCAATGCCATCTCCGAGCAAACCTTCAAACTCCCTACCACTCCTAGGGTCCATTGGCTTGTGGAGGTTTCAAGAGTGGATGGTAGGAGTTTGGCCTCATTTGGAGCTCTTTGGCCTGGTGAACGCCGCTGCTCCCCTTCTTGGCGAATGCCCGACGTCGGGGTGCTTGCTTGGATGAGTGCCATCACCGAGTCATCTAACACTTGGCTCGGCGCTCCATAGATCATAAGGCCTCTTTTTATGCCTTCTTGGAGTTGCTTGGCTTGGGCCCTCGTGATGACCCATTTGACTTGGGAAGCGCCGAGGTGGCCTTGATTAACCCTAGCCAGCGCCCGAATGTGTGAGCGGCACTGTAGAAGCTAGATAGCTTGGCGCCAAAACTCTCATGCCCTTTTGGACTTGCACCTCCACTTGATCATCATTCTCCAATATGGCCTCTTTTGGTGACAAGTTGCCGTGGTTGCCTACCTGCCCTAGCGTTGGTGTCGGCGGCATCGGCATGGCGTTTCCCGCAGTCTTGTCTTTGGCCTTGGCCCTCAACTCTAGATCATCCTTGGCGCTTGCTGGAGTGGTGGCTTCTTGAGGTGAAGCAGCTTGATTCACATCATCCTCCCTCTCTTGAAAAGGATTTGACCCTGAATGTCCTTGCTCTTTCTCGTCTTCTTCATGGTCTACCATAAAAGGCTTCAAATCTACAACATTGAAAACATCATGCACACCATATATAATCATTAGGCAAATAAAGTTGGTATGCATTGTTGTTGATCCTTTTGACCACTTGGAATAGTCCATCACCTCTTGGGTTGAGCTTAGAGCTCTTAAGTGTAAGAAATCTCTCTTTCCTTGGGTGGATCCACACCAAGTCGCCAAGCTCAAAAATGACTTCCTTTCTTCCTTTAATAGCTTGCTTTACATATTGTGTCGTGCACTCCTCAAGCTTTTCCTTGGTGGCCTTATGCAGCTCTTGCACAATCTTGGCATGATCCTTGCCATTCTCATCTTTCTTGTACTTAAGTGTGTAAGGAACCATGTCAAGAGGAGTGATTGGATTGCGTCCATACACAACCTCAAAAGGAGTCTTCTTGGTGGCCGAATGCACTGGATGGTTGTAGGCAAATTCAATGAAAGCTAAGCACTCTTCCCACATGCACAGGTTAGTACTCAACAATGCACGTAAGAAAGCTCCTAAAGTCCTATTGACAATCTCAGTTTGTCATCAGTTTGTGGATGACTTGAAGTAGAGAAGAGAAGCTTAGTTCCTAGCCTAGACCATAGTGTTTTCCAGAAATAGTTAAGGAATTTAGCATCTCTATCCGACACTATTATCCTTGGAACTTCATGTAGTCTCACTACTTCACAAAAGAACAAATCAGCCACATGTGATGCATTATCGGTTTTATTACTTGCTATGAAATGTGCCAATTTTGAAAATCGATCAACCACAACAAAAAATGAGTCTCTCCCTGTCTTAGTCCTAGGTAGACCCACAAAACAATCCATAGAAATGTCCTCCTATGGGGCACTAGGAATAGGAAGGGGAGTGTATAGTCCATGGGGGTTTAGCTTAGACTTGGCCCTAACACATGTGGTACATGAAGCACAAAATTTCTCAACATCCTTAGCCATCCTCAGCCAAAAGAAATGCTTCTCTATGTGCGTAATGTCTTAGCTACCCCAAAGTGCCCCATTAGTCCGCCCCCATGTGCCTCATGAATGAAGAGCCTACGAAGGTAACCACTAGGGACACATAGTCTATTACCTATAAACAAGTAACCATCATGCAAATAGAATATGCATTTGCTACCCTTACCCTCACATGCTCGAATTGTTTCATAAAAATCAGGATCACCAAAATACAAAGACTTCATGCAAGCAAACCGTATAACTCTAGCATCCAAAGAAGTGAGAATAGTGTACCTCCTTCATAGGGCATCAACAACTATGTTGTCTTTTTCCTACTTGTGCTCACGTAGGGAAAGGCCTCTATAAACTCAACCCACTTGGCATGCCTTCTATTTAGCTTGCTTTGGCCTTTAAGATACTTCAACGCCTCATGGTCAGAATGTATGACAAACTCCTTAGGCATAAGGTAATGTTGCCAAGTCTTGAGCACTCGGACAAGAGCAAACAACTCTTTATCATAGGTGGGATAGTTGAGCTAGACGCCACTCATTTCTCACTAAATTAGGCTATTGGTCGGCCTCCTTGCGTCAACACCCCTCCAAGGCCAATCCCCGAGGCATCACACTTGATCTCAAAGGTTCTTGTGAAGTTCGGGAGTGCAAGCAATGGTGCATGGTTGAGCTTGTCCTTTAGTATTTGAAATGCAGCCTCTTGCACCTCACCCCAATGGAACACCACATTTTTCTTGGTGAGCTTAGTCAATGGCGTGGCTATTGTGCTAAAGTCCTTCACAAACCTCATATAGAACCCCGCCAATTCTAAAAAGCTCCTCACTTGTGTCATGGTGGTAGACATCGGCCATTCTCTTATGGGTTTCACCTTCTCCTCATCAACCTTTAATCCTGTCATACTCATAACAAAGCCAAGAAAGATAACATGATCCGAGCAAAAATGGAATTTCTTGAAGTTTGCATAGAGCTTTTCCTTCCTAAGGACATCTAGTACTTGTTTTATATGATATGCACGCTCTTGTAAGTTCTTGATATGAATCATTATGTCATCAAAATAAACAACTACATATTTCCCTAAGAATGGCCTAAGCACATGATTCATCAACCTCATAAAAGTTCTAGGAACATTAGTGAGTCTGAAAGGCATTACCAATCATTCATAGAAGCCATACTTTGTCTTGAAAGCAGTTTTCCGCTCATCTCTCTCTTTCATCTGGATTTGTGGTACCCACTTTTGAGATCTATCTTGGAGAAGATTTGGGTGCCATGTAACTCATCAAGCATGTCATCCAACCTAGGGATGGGATGGCTAAACTTGATGGTGATGCTGTTGATGGCTCGGTAGCCCACACTTGCTCTAACTTCCATCCTTCTTAGGCACAAGTATGATTGGTACGACACAAAGGCTCAAGCTTTCGCTCACATAGCCCTTGTCAAGTAGCTCATGGACTTGCTTTTTCAGCTCCTTAGTTTCCTCCGGATTGGTCCTATAGGCGGCCCTATTTAGCAATGTGGTGCCAGCCACAAAGTCAATTTGATTTTCTATCCCACGAATGGGCGGCAAGCCACTAGGAATCTCCTCTTGAAACGAATCCTCATAATCCTGCAAAAGAGATGCAATAGGCAAAGGTAGATCACTCAATTATTGTGAGGAAAACAAATTAGTCATAGGCACAAAAAGGAAACAAACTTGTCTTCCCTAAATAGCCTTGTCAACTTCTTTAGCTTTGGCCAACAACATGTGATTGCTATCCCCGGAGTTAGTGCCTATGGCTAGCTTCTTGTTGCCTCCTTTGCTGTGGCTCTTTTGGTTCCTTCTTTGCTCATTGGCCACATATTCGGCCATGATCTCATGAGGCGCCATAGGGTGAAGAGTGATCTTCTTCCCAACCATGTCGAATGAATACTCATTGGTGACCCCTTGGTGGATCACCCTCGATCATATTGCCAAGGCCTCCCAAGTGGCAAGTGGCATGCCGTCATGGGAAGCACATCACATGGCACCTCATCCTCATAAGCTCCAATGGAAGACCGAATTAAAGCTTGAGTTTGTACCTTGAGAGGAGTTGAGGAATTGAGCCAATTGAGCGTGTAGGGTTGATGGTGAGGCACAGTTTTGAGGTTCAATCTCTTAACCACTTCTTGGTCAATGATGTTGCAGCATGAGCCCCCATCAACAATCACACTACAAACTTTCCCTTGGATGTGACACCTCGTGTGGAATATGGTTTCATGTTGAAAAGACAAGGGTGGCGCGTCACTAGCAACCAAGGTCCTCTTGACCACAAAACAATCTCCTATGGCTACCGTGACATGGACCTCTTCTTCTTCATTTTGAGTGTCGTCCTCCTCTAGGGCTTCCTCTTCATCCTCCGACTTATAGTCCCCGTGCTTATTTAAGAGCACTTGCTTCCTTGTAGGGCAGTCCCTTGCATAATGGCCTCGACCTAAGGATGGACCTCTGCTTCTTCATTTTGAGTGTCATCTCGCGCAAGGGCTTAGGGATTCCCTTACGTAGCCACATTCCAGAAGTTCTTGCACTTGGCGCTGGAGCTCCTTTGTTTCATCTGGTCCAGCGTGATAGGTAGCGCGATTTGGTAGGGAGGCACCAGTCATCAAATCAATTTGGTGCTCGATGCCTCGTAAAGGTGGAAGGCCTTGGGGAATCTCCTCTGGGAATAAGTCCTTGAACTCATCGAGCAGCTCAGAGATCGTGCTGGGCAAAGCTTCTGTGATGGGGGCTCTCTAGGTTTCAACGCATGGGCACTAAAAGGAAACATGGTGCCTTTCCACTCAAGGGGGCAGTGAGGTCGCTTGGCCACGCCAAAAGTAGTCTGTGCTCACAAGTTCCTTTCAACTTGGTGCTTTTTGAAGGGGTCTTTGGCCCTTCATTTGAACGCGTTCGATCAGTGGACGCGTTATCGGTGGTAGCGACTTCGTGTCCAGTGGAAGAACGCGTGCTACTTGTACTCTGGGTCTTTGCTGCTTCCATAGCCTTCTGTCGATCACGCTCAACCTGGTCCTGTAAAATCTCATGGGGAGACATAGGTAAGAGCGTGACGCATTTCCCATGGTAAGTAAACACTTAAGTGTTTAAATAGCCATCGTGAAGGACGCGTCTGTCGAATTGCCATGGGCGCCTCAACAAAAGATGTGTGGCATCCATTGCAATGACATCACAAAGCACTGAGTCTGTATATTGACCAATTGAGAAAGAAATAAGGCATTGTCGAGTTACAGTGTTACCAGAACTCGATGAAATCCATTGTAGCCCATAGGGTTGTGGGTGAGGAGTGGTTAGTAGGTTGAAATGGTTGACCACATTTTCATTGATGATATTGCAACAACTACCTCCATCGATGATGACACTCAAGGTTGCGGTCTTGACCAAGCAACGCGTGTGAAATAGATTCTCGCGTTGGTCGACAAGGGTTGCTTCCTTGACAGTGAGGAGACGTCACGTGACAAGGCTCAGTGGTGTGCCTTCATTAAGCGCGGTGGATTCACAGGTGTAAGCCTTCTCGTCATATTCAAATCCTTCCTCGATGGTTTCAAGGGTGTATCATCCTCATAACACTCATATCCTACAGCGATGCTTGAGAATAGGACTTTTTTGTTGTTTGGGCAATCTCTCATGTAGTGCCCTCTTCCTCCACACTTGAAACACTCCAAGTCACGTGCACGCTCTGGAGTGGTTGATGGGCCCTTTGTTGGCGTCGCACGAGGAGCGTTGGTGGGTGTTGTCGTGATCTTCCCCTGTCTGCTTTGATTTGATGCGGTGGTTCCTGTTGGTGGACCGCGCACATTAGTAGAAGGGAATCGACCAGAGTTAGAATCACACTTTCTTTGACCCGGAGTTTGCCAAGAGGATTGCCGATGACGCGTTTGTTGGTTGTGGAGTTGCATCGTGGTGTGAGTCAAGGTATTCAGATCCTTGATTGGCAATATCTCGAGTTGGTCACGGATGGAGACATTCAAGCCACTGAGAAATTTCGTTCGCAGTGTGGATGGGGCGACACTGATGCTGGATTTGTAGTACATGTCCTCCAATTGAGAGAAGAACTCCAGAGGTGTTTTGGAGCCTTGATGCGCCATGGCGATCTCCATTCGCATTTGATTTCTGTAGTCCGCTGGCATGTACTTCTATGTCATGACATACACGAGCTGGTGCCAATCCGTGATGGGAATAAGGTGTCGACGTTCACGATCGTCCACGAACCTATGGTACCAAACACGTGCAGCACCTCTGAAATGTAGCGTTGCCGCATCAACATGCTCTTCTGGGGGGAATTTGCAATATCGCAAAGTATACTCTATAGCCTGCAACCACTCAAGAAACACAGCGGGATTGTATTCGCCAAAGAAATGCTCAATTTTGACTTTTACCTTGTGGCGGCTAAACCGTGGTGTATGTGGAGCAGGGTGTGGCGCATAAGCGCGCTGGGCAGTATCTTGAGCGCGATGTTGATGACGGCGAGCTTGGCGAACCGGGATATCATCAGTGACAAAGTCCCTAGGAGGTGCGTTGTAGTCAGCGCGTCCTTTTCTTCTTCTGGGAACAGGGACATCGTGTTGGCGATGAAAGTCATGCGGCATATCTCCGTGGTGGTGGCCACGAGAGTCACGTCTGTTCTCGCCTTGAACGCGATGCGATTGTCCTACTGGTTGGAGTAGAGGTGGAATCCAATCCGCTGGCCTATCTTGGAGTTCAATGGGATCACCAAGGGGAGGATGGAAGGACCTGGATTGATGAGTCATGTGTCCTCCATCTCCTCGTCATTGAACTCATGGAAATCATCATGGACAATCGGTGTCGTCGATCCATAGCCATCGGAGTCATAACGCGGAGTACGCGCACTTTGACGGCCAAGGTGATCGTTGACGTCGAAAGGCACTGGTGTGGGACCATGGCGACGCTGACGCGGCTCACTGTCTGTAACGCGATTAGGTCTACGCGGCAAACTTGAGTCGCGTTCATCCCGTCTGGCGCGGCCTGCAAGAGGTGTTGATGCAGTCTCGCAGCGGCGTCTTGTTTCTCTGGCTTCATACCTGTCATTGAAGTAAAAGGGTTCAGAGTACTCACCATGGGAGTCATCGTCGCGGTCGGAGTTGCTGTCATAGCCGACTGGTGTTGCCCGCAGTGCATAGCGTTCGCGATGCGACACATAGCCTTGGCGGCTCTCGATCACTGATTGGATCCTTTGAAGGTGAGGTTGCAAGTTGGAGGTAGATGGCATCACTACTTTGCCCTTGTCCACACGCTGTTGGCTTGGGCCGACTTCAGTGTGACGCGGCGTGGCTAGAGTGTCCATAGGGACCATCAACGTTGGTGTGGGTTGGGCCTGCGCAGCGCGTTGCATGGACTGGAACTGGGTAACTTGGCGCCTAAGTTCTTGGATCTCGTGTTGTTCCTCCGAGAGTTCCAAAATGGGGTCTTGTAGGGCAGGATTGGCGAGAGGGACCACTTCATGTTGCGCGATGTTTTGCTGTGGTGGGTGGTTGTTGCCATCTCCTTGGACATTCCCACTGGTGGGTGCCGTAAGGGTACCTATCACAATGTGACCAGACATCGCGAGTAAAAGCGAACAAAAGACAATGCAGAACCAAAGAACAAGCAAGAAACTAGCAAGTAACAATTGTTCACGTAGGAGGGTGCATTCTTTGGCCGTGAGGGCGGCTTAAGGCAATCAAAACAAGTGTGATATGCAAGCACAAATCCAAACGAAACAAATTGAATAAAGTCTTAACCTCTTACGTAAACAACACAAACACACAAGAACCAACCTTCGAGGTGTTAACCTAGACGGTGGAGAGATGAAGAAGATGAGCCTAGCCGAGAGGGGGAAAGAAGGTTGCCTTATTTTGGCTTTCCTTCTTTTTTTTTTTGAATGAATGTTGGGTTTTTTTTTTTTTTGAAATGCGACTGTCACTTTTTTTTTTTGAATTTGAAATTCAAATCCGAGATCTTAGTCTTTGATTGAAGATCAGATAAGAATTAAACAAAACAAAATAAAAATAAACGGCTAAGTAACTTATGGAAAGAAATCGCGAGATTTACGCGATATGAGAGAGAAGATTGATTTAGATTTATGACGGTCAATCAACAAGAAGATATGGCATTTATGGCATGCGAAATTCACGGAATCAATTAAGCAAATTAAGCAGTTAATTTCAGAAGATTTCACGCGAGCAAATCACACAAATTTCGCGAGGAGATCAAGCAATTATCGGCCAAGAGACTCTCTTGTAGAAACCGAAAGGACTAGCATGTGTTTGAAGAGAAAAAAAATGTGACAATGGCGGAAGCAAGATGATGGAGAAGAAGAAAATTGTGAACAAATGAGACTTGATAAGCGATTTACAAGATCAAAAGGCTCAGATGTCAGTTGATGCATTCCTGCTTGTGAATGCCGGATCGATGATCTTGGTGGGAAGTCGCGCGAGTCACTTCAGTGGTGGGATGAGTGGAACGCGTCGCGTGAGTGGAATAACGCGATGTTGATGGGGCTCGAGAGATGAGCGAAGGCCGTAGCGTCGACAACGGAGGGGATAGACTCGAGAAGATCGAGTGGATGTCGTAGCATCGGCAGCGGAGGAATGGAGATGAGAAGTAAGAGTTTGGGTGACGCCGATCTAAGAGATTGGAGGCAAAAGCTCTCGACAAATAGTCTTAGATTAAAATGAAGCGTAACCTAGTACAGAAGGTCGAGATGACCTTTTATAGTACATAGCGAGACTCGGATGGGCCGAGTCTTACTTAATGGGCTAGCAAGAGGTGTTGATGCAGTCTCGCGGCGGCGTCTTGTTTCTCTGGCTTCATACCTGTCATTGAAGTCAAAGGGTTCAGAGTACTCACCATGGGAGTCATCGTCGCGGTCGGAGTCTCTGTCGTAGATATGATACCCCGTAATTTTGTAAGGCTATTTTGGGAATTATGGATTTTTCCCGAACGTCTGTTTGGTACGTCGGATTTAATTCTGAAGGTTTGAGACATTCTGTAATGTGCTCTATATCTGTAATATTTTTCTCAGTAAAGAATTATACAGTCGAGATGTTTTGGAAGTTCGTACTCGTTCCTGTACGACTTTTGTTAACGCGGGTTAAGATTGGTACAAGTTTATTGCCCAAGAGTTGTTATCTAATGGGCAATAGTACAAGATTCTTTATCCAAAGGTTGTTGTCCAAGAGCTATTATCCAAGAGGCAAAGTGCAAGGTTATTACCCAAGGGACGGGAAGGAAGCTTCCTACCACCTTCCTCCTCCTTGGATTTGCCTATAAATAGAGAGCATTGGGTGTGAGTGAAAGGGGCTGAAAAACGCAGAAGCGCTATCAAGCTCTCGTCTCTCAAAAACGCTCTCTCTCGGGAAGGCTCTAGTGGATCGTCGGAGCTCGTTTAGTGTCGTTTCCGGTGGCCAAGAGGAGCATTGGAGGCTCTCGGACGCCTAGAAGTCAAGCAAGGCAAAAGACGAGCCAAACCGATCGTCGAGGGTGAGTTTTCTCCTCTCGTATTTCTGTTTTTGTTCGCGACGGCGACCGCCGCGAGGATCACGGCGACCGCCGGCTCGAAGGCGGCAACCGCTGGCATGAGACGGCGCCCGCCGTGAAGATCTCGGCGCCCGCCGTGATGTTGTGGCCAGCCGCCGTGAAGAAGGGCCAAGGAGCGGCGCCCACCGCAGTTGAGCGGCGCCCGCCGTGCTTGAGGCGGCGCCCGCCGTATTTAAGGCGGCGCCGGCCGTGATTGTTGTGGCGCCCGCCATGAAGTGTTGGTGGCCGTGGTTGTTGGTGTTGGCTTCCGTAGCCTTCGTTCGGGTTTCGTTTCCTTCGATTCCTTTCGTTCTTTCGTAGATCGGTATTGTTGTTTGTCGAATCTAACTTAGGGTTTCTGTATGGGTCGATCCGAAGGTACCGGAGTTGGCGGATTCGTCTCTGTGTCGAGCCCGAAATCCCGTCGTTAGACTTCGTTCAATCTCTGCGGATTCAGGCAAGTGGCGGTTCACTCTTGCTCATCGTTCCATATTTACATTAATTATCAGTTGTTTATCTGAGTAATTAATTTGGAATGATTACTGTGTTTGTCTGGAATTGGTTTTATAAACTGTTTTGGAAAATCATATAATAGGTTGTATATCTGTTAGAACGACGCTATTATCTGTGATCGCCTTCCGGGCATTTATGTGGATTTATCCTGTACTGTGGTTGTGTTGTAACTGTAAGTTAGCACGAGTATTTGTAGGAACGCCTGGATCCTGAGAGTTCCATGCGCGTTCCTTTATAACTGTAAGGGCGATGAAGACCCAATCATTGTTGAAGTTTGAACTCAGTGAGGTTCATTCTTTTAAAGGGCGAGCAAGACCATGCGATAGTAGAAGTTTGGACTCTGTGAGGTTCATTCTTTCGATGTAGATTCAGAAGTTTGGACTCGGTGAGGTTCATTCCTTAGATATGGGTCCTGCATGACAGAGACATATATTAAAAGCTTTTAACGTGTTAATCGTTTTGGAATTAAATAAGATAAGGTGCCCGAGAGCACTTAATTAATATACCTTTGGCGAGTAGTGCAGCTAAGTAAATAGTGTAGCTAGGAAAGCTCGTCTTGACTTTTGATCAGAGTACGTTCTCTTTCCAATCTGGATTCGCTGTAAGCGATGAGGTTGGTCGTGAACCGAAACATCTTAGTCAGTTTTTAAATCATCGTTATGTGGTTCTGTAAGATCTAGACTTGAATGTAGTACATTCTCTTTCCAATCTAGATTCGCTGTAAGCGGTGAGGTTGATTGTGAGCCGAAGCATCTCAGTCAACTTTTAATCGTTGTTGTTTGATTCTGTAAACATTCCAGATTTGTCATATTTCCTTAAAGACTCATTTCCGTTGGAGTCTTCTTTCGAGTCGATTTCTGTGAAGATTAAGTCTTCCAGAATCTTCTCTTGTGCATACCTCTTGTTGTTATTCCGTAAAAGTGCCGGGTTATGTATCGTCCCTTCAGTTATTATTCGAGGGACAATGATAGTAAACGGTAACGATCACTCGAACCACTCTGCTTTTTACCCTTGCTAGTCTATTCAAGTAGACTAACCCACGAACATTGTTCTCCGCATGTGGGCTGGTGTCATCCGTTCGATTCGGCACATCAGATAGAGCGAAGATATGAGGAGACTAGATTGATTATGAAGACGACGGTTGTTTTTGGATGTTTTAATAATTTCTTTTAATCAGGTTGAGATCCTTGGGCAGGTGATCATTACGATCACAACCCTTTTTGTAATATCTTTTAAAAGACTTCCGCTGTACCTTGTTTAAAGACTCCTGCTGTACTTTGTTTAAACTCTGTGTTTGGCCTATTCGGGATTGGGTTGTAATCCCGTAACTCATGTTTCATTTGATTGATGTTTTGATTTGAATACTTTGATCATTATGTATCAATTGTATTCCATGAATTGTATTTAAACCGGTAAAGCCTTGGGTGATCTTGGTAAGGAACACTGGGTCACTGGCGGTAATACATTTCCAAATGGGTTAAGATTTGGGGGTGTTACAGTTGTGGTATCAGAGCCAAAAGTTTTAAAACGGGTTTGGGATTTTTATATCATTTATCCGTTTTTGAAAAATGCTTTAAAAGGGCTCTGAATTTTTTAAAGTGAAAAGAATTTCATTTTCAACCGTTCATAGTCATGTCTTCTGTATAGTCTGATATAGTAAGCTTGCTTCTATGTCTAGAAAGACTAATTCCTTCCCCGTTTCCCCGCTAGATATGGGTGCATTCTGTTCTCTTCAGAGGAACCCGGGAGAAGCCGAGGTGGTTTCGCCATCTCCAGTTAGGCTTGATCCCCAGTTCGCTCGTTGTGAGTTGAGGTTGTAGAACCTAGTAACTCGGTTTGAGTCCATCAATATAAATTACCAAGTTGATCTATTCTAAGTTGATTTTATTACGATAAATATATCAGAATGATATTAATGTGATAAAATCCTTGGAATTTGATCGGTAAACAGATGGTGAACACGAGGAACGTTATCCGTGCTGGTGCTGGGCCGAGTAATGACCCCAGACCAAACCCGAGGAATATTGCAGACCCATCAGGAGAGCGTGAGTCTGTCTTCAACAATAATCCAAGAGGCAATGGCCAAGCTCAGGCCGATGCTCCAGTAGTGCTCGATGCAGCGACAGTCGCAGCAATTCGGGGGATTGTTCTGCAAGCAATCACCGAGATAATGAGGCCAATCGCACCTCAGGCACAAGGAGTGCTAGTACCTCCAGAAGTTCCGAGGTTTGAGGAACAAGAGAACCAGGTACTACAGGGAGGCGTGATTAGGGATAGAGGAGAGTATGGCCGAGCGCTGAAGGCCATTAACTCTATGAGGCCCGATAGCTATGATGGGAAAGGAGAGCCAGTCAGAGTCGCTCATTGGTTCTCACATATGGAACGGTTGTTTCGTAATGTTGAGTGCACTGAAGCGGAGAAAGTGCACATAGCTTCTCTACAGCCGAAGGAAGAAGCCAGTGAATGGTGGGAGAGTATCGGCTTAGCTGATAGCTCGGTTTTGAACTGGTCAATGTTTAAGACTAAGATGACGGATCGTTTCTTCTCTCGAGCTATAAGAGAGGAGAAACACAAGGAGTTCTTGTATCCTAAGACGGATGGGTTGAAGGTGACAGAGCTCGCCACCAAGTTCAATCATTTGCTGCAGTATGCTGAACCGCAGATATCCAGTGAGGCACAAAATATATGGTACTTCCATCAATGGATGAGCCCGGATATTAAGCCATGGATGGTGCACTACACATGCTCTACTCTCGAGCAGTACGTGGATGCGGCCTACAAGTTGGAGGTAACTCTGGAGGAGTCCGCTCATAAGCGGGAGAATCAAGTTAAGGGAAATGGTGGGCAACAGGATCGCCAGGTTGGTTCATTCAAACGACCGGCATCACCTACCAAGTTTGAAAAGTCTGGTCGTGCTAAGACCGAGACAACTCAGTCTGACTCTGCCAGGGGCTTAGGTTGGAGCAGCGGAGTGATTCAGTGTCACAATTGTGGTGCATCTGGGCATAAAAGTTTTGCATGTCGGAATGAGAGGAAGACTTGTTTTGGTTGTGGGAAGGAAGGGCATATGCAGAGGTTCTGTCGGCAGGGAATGCAGAAAGGAGCGGAGTCTCATCAGGGGTCTGTTAATCCAAACAACAGACCTAGGTTTAAACCAGCAGAGACTTCCAATCCTTCGATGCAGACAACTGCACAGGATAAGAGGAAAGCCCCAGTGACTTCTGGAAGTCAGGGTCAACGCCTTTACGTGATGCGTGAGGCGGATGGACCCTATGATCCTAATGCTTAGAGTACTTTGTATCTGCTTTCTACTTTTGTTAATGTGTTGTTGATGTGGGTGCTACCCAGACTTTAATTTTGGATGGTTGTAAGTTAAGTTGTGTGTACAACGAGGTTGTGAACCTTTTGTTGTAACTCTTCTTATATATGAACCTTTGGTTTATACCAAGTTAATGTTTCGTTGCTTGGTATGGGGTAAGGTCTCGTGTTCGAGACTCACCAACAACCTCTTAGGAGATGGCTGCCTATTAATTAGGTAGAGCTACCAAGGATGGGTTGAGATGTATGGACAGCGGCTCATGGCAACAGTGGACGCTGATAATGGCTGGGCCTGGGCTCGGAGCCACTAGTGAGTCGTCTGTGAACCATGTAGTGGGCTGGTCCAAGATGGTGACCATTTAGTGGGAACCAATCGTCTGTCGGATTGTCGATTACCATCAAGGGTAAGAAATTCAAAGCGATTTGACCTAAATAACCATGGTCCCATACGATAATTATTCTCGGTATGGATTGACGGAAGCGTCATAAGGCAGTGATCGACTTCAGTTTTGATATTCATGTGGTTAGAGGATTTCCGGGTGTCTTTCCAGAAGATATTCTTGGATACCCCGAATTGTGTTGTGGAGTTTGCAATTGATCTCGAGCCGAGTACCACGCCGATCTCAGAGGCACCGTACCGGATGGCTCCTGTTGAGATGCAAGAGTTGAAGAAGCAACTCAAGGATCTTCTTGACAAAAGTTATATAAAGCTGAGTGCATCACCTTGAGTAGGAGTGCCCTAGTTTTATGTGTCAAAAAGAAAGATGGACCATTTCGACTTTGTTTTGACTTTCGAGAGTTGAATAAAGTCACGATCAAGAGCAAGTATCTGTTGCCAAGGAGTGATGATCTGTTGGATCAACTACAGGGAGCAAAAGTTTTCTCCAAGATCGACCGAAGGTCTGGTTTTTATCAGCTCAGGATTCGTGAGGATGATATTCCGAGGATTGCGTTCGGACGAGAGATGGTCACTACGAGTTTGTAGTCATGCCATCTGGATCTACGAGTGCTCCATTAGTTTTCTTGAACCTAGTGCATCAATGTTTTAGACCAGTACTTGAATAAGTTCATAGTGGTCTTCATCAATGGCATTTTGATATTTTCCCGAGCAAGGAAGCTCACAGGGAACATCTGCGGATTGCTTTATCGGTCCTTAGACCAAGTCGACTGTACGCAAAGTGGGCTAAGTGCGATTGTTGGATCTAGAAGTGGCTTTCTTAGGCCATGTGATCAATAAGAATGAGGTTATGGTTATTCCCCAGAAGAGTGAATCAGTAGTTGTTTGGAAGCGGCCTCAGGGTGTGAGCGAGGTGCGCAGTTTCCCAGAGCTTGTTGAGCATTATAGACGGTTCATGGAAGGATTTTTCTAAGATCACTCCACCTATGACCAGTCTGTTCCGCAAGGTCAACAAGAAGTTATCTGGGATGACAAGTGCAAGACCAGTTTTCAAGAAGTTGAAATAGTGTCTGACTTATGCACCAGTTTTGGCGTTGTCGGAAAGAATGATGGTTATATGGTCTATAGTAATGCTTCGAGAAATGGGTTGGGATGTGTCTTTGATGCAGAGGGGCAAGGTTATTGCATACACATCTAGACAATTGAAAACCTATGAAGCAAACTAACCAACACATGACCCAGAGGTCAGCAGAAGTTTTTCTCCAGAAGATTGTTCGTTTACATGGCATTCCTAAGACCATTGTATCGGATCGCGATGGCCGATTCATGTCAAGTTTATAGCAAGAACTTCACAAGGCCATTGGAACTGAATTGAGATTCAGCAGCGTTTCATCCTCAGACAGATGGTCAGTCTGAAAAGACCATCTAGACCCTGGAGGATATGCTAAGAAGCATACGTACTCGATCATCCGACTAGCTGGGAAGATAGCCTAAGTCTGATTGAGCTCACGTACGATAATAGCTGGCATGCTACGGTCAAGATGGCTCAGTTCGAAGCTTTGTATGGTCACCGATGTAGATCTCCGATTTGTTGGGTTGAGTACGCCGACAAGATTCTACTTGGACCAGAGTTGGTCGAAAGGACAACTTCGAACATTGCTCTGATTAGACAGAGGTTGTTGACCGCTCAGAGTCGACAAAAGTCTTACGCAGACCAGGAGCGTTAAAGTGTTGAGTTCGAGGTTGGTGGCAAGGTACTTGTCATAGTATCGCCACCCAAGGATGTTTTCAGGTTTTGTAAGCGTGGGAAGCTTAACCCTCGCTACATGGGACCATTCAAGATTCTGGATAGAGTAAGATCTCTAACGTACCATTTGGCATTGTCGCCATCGGCATACCCAGTGTATAATGTGTTCCACGTATCATTGCTAAGGATATTCATGTCAAGATGAGTCTCATATGCTAAGCTTTAAGGACATCGAGATTCAGGCAATGATGCTTGAGAGGAGATGCCAGTGTGCATTCTCGAACGCCGTGTGAAGCAGCTGTGCAACAAGATCGTACTGTTGGTACGAGTTCTGTGGTCCAAGTTTGGGAAAGAGGAAGTTACTTGGGAAATCGAAGCAAAGATGCTCAGACGTCTTTCCAAGTATTGGCGACCTAAGTTTCGAGGTCGAAACTTCTTTTAAGGGGGAGGTGATGTGATACCCCATAATTTTGTAAGGCTATTTTGGGAATTATGGATTTTTCCCGAACGTCCGTTTGGTACGTCGGATTTAATTCTGAAGGTTTGAGACATTCTGTAATGTGCTCTGTATCTATAATATTTTTCTCAGTAAAGAATTATACAGTCGAGATGTTTTGGAAGTTCGTACTCGTTCGTGTATGACTTTTGTTAACGCGGGTTAAGATTGGTACAAGTTTATTACCCAAGAGTTGTTATCTAATGGGCAATAGTACAAGTTTCTTTATCTAAAGGTTATTGTCCAAGAGCTATTATCCAAGAGGCAAAGTGCAAGGTTATTACCCAAGGGACGGGAAGGAAGCTTCCTACCACCTTCCTCCTCCTTGGATTTGCCTATAAATGGAGAGCATTGGGTGAGAGTGAAAGGGGCTGAAAAACGTGGAAGCGCTGTCAAGCTCTCGTCTCTCAAAAACGCTCTCAAAACGCTCTCTCTCGGGAAGGCTCTAGTGGATCGTCGGAGCTCGTTTAGTGTCGTTTCCGGTGGCCAAGAGGAGCATTGGAGGCTCTCGGACGCCTAGAAGCCAAGCAAGGCGAAAGATGAGCCAAACCGATCGTCGAGGGTGAGTTTTCTCCTCTCGTATTTCTGTTTTCGTTCGCGACGACGACCGCCGCGAGGATAACGGCGACCGCCGGCATGAGAGGGCGCCCGCCGTGAGGAACACGGTGACCGCCGGCATGAGACGGCGCCCACCGTGAAGATCCCGGCGCCCGCCGTGAAGAAGGGCCAAGGAGCGGCGCCCGCCACAGTTGAGCGGCGCCCGCCGTGCTTGAGGCGGCGCCCGCCGTATTTAAGGCGGCGCCCACCGTGATTGTTGTGGCGCCCACCGTGAAGTGTTGGTGGCCGTGGTTGTTGGTGTTGGCTTCCGTAGCCTTCGTTCGGGTTTCGTTTCCTTCGATTCCTTTCGTTCTTTCATAGATCGGTATTATTGTTTGTCGAATCTAACTTAGGGTTTCTGTATGGGTCGATCCGAAGGTACCGGATTTGGCGGATTCGTCTCTGTGTCGAGCCTGGAATCCCATCGTTAGACTTCGTTCAATCTCTGCAGATTCAGGCAAGTGGCGGTTCGCTCTTGCTCATCGTTCCATATTTACATTAATTATCAGTTGTTTATCTGAGTAATTAATTTGGAATGATTACTGTGTTTGTCTAGAATTGGTTTTATAAACTGTTTTGGAAAATCATATAATAGGTTGTATATCTGTTAAAACGATGCTATTATCTGTGATCGCCTTCCGGGCATTTATGTGGATTTATCCTGTACTGTGGTTGTGTTGTAACTGTAAGTTAGCACGAGTATTTGTAAGAACGCCTGGATCCTGAGAGTTCCATGCGCGTTCCTTTATAACTGTAAGGGCGATGAAGACCCAACGATTGTTGAAGTTTGAACTCAGTGAGGTTCATTCTTTTAAAGGGCGAGCAAGACCCTGCGATAGTAGAAGTTTGGACTCTGTGAGGTTCATTCTTTCGATGTAGATTCAGAGGTTTGGACTCAGTGAGGTTCATTCTGTAGATATGGGTCCTGTGTGACAAGGACATATATTAAAAGCTTTTAACGTGTTAATCGTTTTGGAATTAAATAAGATAAGGTGCCCGAGAGCACTTAATTAATATACCTTTGGCGAGTAGTGCAGCTAAGTAAATAGTGCAGCTAGGAAAGCTCGTCTTGACTTTTGATTAGAGTACGTTCTCTTTCCAATCTGGATTCGCTGTAAGCGATGAGGTTGGTCGTGAACCGAAACATCTTAGTCAGTTTTTAAATCATCGTTATGTGGTTCTGTAAGATCAAGACTTGAATGTAGTACATTCTATTTCCAATCTAGATTCGCTGTAAGCAGTGAGGTTGGTTGTGAGCCGAAGCATCTCAGTCAGCTTTTAATCGCTGTTGTTTGATTCTGTAAACATTCCAGATTTGTCATATTTCCTTACAGACTCATTTCCGTTGGAGTCTTATTTCGAGTCGATTTATGTGAAGATTAAGTCTTCCAGAATCTTCTCTTGTGCATACCTCATGTTGTTATTCCGTGAAAGTGTCGGGTTATGTATCGTCCCTTCGGTTATTATTCGAGGGACAATGATAGTAAACGATTACGATCACTCGAACCACTCTGCTTTTTACCCTTGCTAGTCTATTCAAGTAGACTAACCCACGAACATTGTTCTCCGCATGTGGGCTGGTGTCATCCGTTCGATTCGGCACATCAGATAGAGCGAAGATATGAGGAGACTAGATTGACTATGAAGACGACGGTTGTTTTTGGATGTTTTAATAATTTCTTTTAATCAGGTTGAGATCCTTGGGCAGGTGATCATTACGATCACAACCCTTTTTGTAATATCTTTTAAAAAACTTCCGCTGTACCTTGTTTAAAGACTTCCGCTGTACTTTGTTTAAACTTTGTGTTTGCCCTATTTGATTGATGTTTTGATTTGAATACTTTGATCATTACGTATCAATTGTATTCCATGAATTGTATTTAAACCGGTAAAGCCTTGGGTGATCTTGGTAAGGAACACTAGGGTCACTGGCGGTAATACCTTTCCAAATGGGTTAAGATTTGGGGGTGTTACAGTAGCCGGCTGGTGTTGCCCGCGGTGCATAGCGTTCGCGATGCGACACATAGCCTTGGCAGCTCTCGATCACTGATTGGATCCTTTGAAGGTGAGGTTGCAAGTTGGAGGTAGATGGCATCACTACTTTGCCCTTGTCCACGCGCTGTTGGCTTGGGCCGGCTTCAGTGTGACGCGGCACGGCTAGAGGGTCCATAGGGACCATCAATGTTGGTGTGGGTTGGGCCTGCGCAGCGCGTTGCATGGCCTGGAACTGGGCAACTTGGCGCCTAAGTTCTTGGATCTCGCGTTGTTCCTCCGAGAGTTCCAGAATGGGGACTTGTTGGGCAGGATTGTCGAGAGGGACCACTTCATGTTGCGCGATGTTTTGTTGTGGTGGGTGGTTGTTGCCATCTCCTTGGACATTCCCACCGGTGGGTGCCGTAAGGGTACCTATCACAATGTGACCAGACATCGCGAGTAAAAACGAACAAAAGACAATACAGAACCAAAGAACAAGCAAGCAACTAGCAAGTAACAATTGTTCACGTAGGAGGGCGCATTCTTTTGGCCGTGAGGGCGGCTTAAGGCAATCAAAACAAGTGTGATATGCAAGCACAAAACCAAACGAAACCAATTGAATAAAGTCTTAACCTCTTACGTAAACAACACAAACACACAAGAACCAACCTTCGAGGTGTTAACCTAGACGATGGAGAGATGAAGAAGATGAGCCTAGCCGAGAGGGGGGAAGAAGGTTGCCTTATTTTGGCTTTCCTTCTCTTTTTTTTTGAATGAATGTCGCGTTTTTTTTTTTAAATGCGACTGTGATTTTATTTTTTTGAATTTGAAATTCAAATCCGAGATCTTAGTCTTTGATTGAAGATCGAATAAGAATTAAACGAAACAAAATAAAAATAAATGGCTAAGTAACTTATGGAAAGAAATCGCGAGATTTACGCGATAGGAGAGAGAAGATTGATTCAGATTTATGACGGTCAATCAACAAGAAGATATGGCATTTATGGCATGCGAAATTCACGGAATCAATTAAGCAAATTAAGCAGTTAATTTCAGAAGATTTCACGCGAGCAAATCACACATATTTTGCGAGGAGATCAAGCAATTATCGGCCAAGAGATTCTCTTGTAGAAACCAAAAGGACTAGCATGTGTTTAAAGAGAAAAAAAAATTGTGACAATGGCGAAAGCAAGATGATGGAGAAGAAAAAAATTGTGAACAAATGAGACTTGATAAGTGACTTACAAGATCAAAAGGCTTGGATGCCAGTTGATCCATTCCTGCTTGTGAATGCCGGATCGATGATCTTGGTGGGAAGTCATGCGGGTCACTTCAGTGGTGGGATGAGTGGAACGCGTCACGTGAGTGGAATAACGCGATGTTGATGGGGCTTGAGAGATGAGCGAAGGCCGTAGCATTGGAAGCGGAGGAGATAGACTCGAGAAGATCGAGTGGAGGCCGTAGCGTCGGCTGTGGGGGAATGGAGATGAGAAGTAAGAGTTTGGGTGACGCCGATCTAAGAGATTGGAGGCAAAAGCTCTCGACAAATAGTCTTAGATTAAAATGAAGCGTAACCTAGTACAGAAGGTCGAGATGACCTTTTATAGTACATAGCGGGACTCGGATGGGCCGAGTCTTACTTAATGGGCTAGCAAGAGGTGTTGATTCAATCTCGTGGTGGCGTCTTGTGTCTCTGGCTTCATACCTGTCATTGAAGTCAAAGGGTTCAGAGTACTCACCATGGGAGTCATCATCGCGGTCGGAGTCGCTGTCGTAGCCGGCTGGTGTTGCCCGCGGTGCATAGCGTTCGCGATGCGACACATAGCCTTGGCGGCTCTCGATCACTGATTGGATCCTTTGAAGGTGAGGTTGCAAGTTGGAGGTAGATGGCATCACTACTTTTCCCTTGTCCACGCGCTGTTGGCTTGGGCCGGCTTCAGTGTGATGCTGTGCGGCTAGAGTGTCCATAGGGACCATCAACGTTGGTGTGGGTTGGGCCTGCGCAGTGCGTTGCATGGCCTGGAACTGGGCAACTTGGCGCCTAAGTTCTTGGATCTCGCGTTGTTCCTCCGAGAGTTCCAGAATGGGGTCTTGTTGGGCAGGATTGTCGAGAGGGACCACTTCATGTTTCGCGATGTTTTGCTGTGGTGGGTGGTTGTTTCCATCTCCTTGGACATTCCCACCGGTGGGTGCCGTAAGGGTACCTATCACAATGTGACCAGACATCGCGAGTAAAAACGAACAAAAGACTATACAGAACCACAGAACAAGCAAGCAACTAGCAAGTAACAATTGTTCACGTAGGAGGGTGCATTCTTTTGGCCGTGAGGGCGGCTTAAGGCAATCAAAACAAGTGTGATATGCAAGCACAAATCCAAACGAAACCAATTGAATAAAGTCTTAACCTCTTACGTAAACAACACAAACACACAAGAACCAACCTTCGAGGTGTTAACCTAGACGGTGGAGAGATGAAGAAGATGAGCCTAGCCGAGAGGGGGAAAGAAGGTTGCCTTATTTTGGCTTTCGTTCTCTTTTTTTTTTAATGAATGTCGCGTTATTTTTTCTTTTTTTTGAAATGCGACTTTGACTTTTTTTTGGAATTTGAATTTGAAATTCAAATCTGATATCTTAATCTTTGATTGAAGATCGGATAAGAATTAAATGAAACAAAATAAAAATAAATGGCTAAGTAACTTATGGAAAGAAATCGCGAGATTTACGCGATAGTAGAGAGAAGATTGATTCATATTTATGACGGTCAATCAACAAGAAGATATGGCATTTATGGCATGCGAAATTCACGGAATCAATTAAGCAAATTAAGCAGTTAATTTCAGAATATTTCACGCGAGCAAATCACACAAATTTCACGAGGAGATCAAGCAATTATCGGCCAAGAGATTCTCTTGTAGAAACAGAAAGGACTAGCTTGTGTTTGAAGAGAGAGAAAAAAATGTGACAATGGCGGAAGCAAGATGATGGAGAAGAAGAAAATTGTGAACAAATGAGACTTGATAAGCGATTTACAAGATCAAAAGGCTCTGATGCCAGTTGATGCGTTCCTGCTTGTGAATGCCGGATCGATGATCTTGGTGGGAAGTCGCGCGAGTCACTTCAGTGGTGGGATGAGTGGAACGCGTCGCGTGAGTGGAATAACGCGATGTTGATGGTGCTCGAGAGATGAGCGAAGGCCGTAGCGTCGACAACGGAGGGGATAGACTCGAGAAGATCGAGTGGAGGCCGTAGCATCGGCAGCGGAGGAATGGAGATGAGAAGTAAGAGTTTGGGTGACGCCGATCTAAGAGATTGGAGGCAAAATCTGTCGACAAATAGTCTTAGATTAAAATGAAGCATAACCTAGTACAGAAGGTCGAGATGACCTTTTATAGTACATAGCGGGACTCGGATGGGCCGAGTCTCGCTTAATGGGCTAGCCCACGCGACACGCGTGGAACACACGCCCCAAAAGAAATAACTAAAATAATTAATGTTCAGAATATTGCAATCAATTCAGAAGATTGCGTTCAATGGATGGTTGATAGGAGATTGATAGAGAACGCGTTCTCTGGACTTGATTGAAAGCGTTTGAGAGAGAATACGGTCTCTTGCGTTCCTTGGCTAGCGACAACGCGGACAACCATGGATTGTGTCGCGTTGACGATGGCTTTGGCGCGCGATCTTGTTATTGGCCCTTCTGAGCGAATGCTCATAGCTTCTTCTTCCTTGGTGGCAATCAGGGTGGGCAGGAGCGCATCATAGTCCCTTCTTGATGTTCTTGTTGTTTAAAAGGGCACTCGTCTTGAATGCAAGAGGGGGCCAACTGGTGGTTGATAAGGTTGCCTCATCATCCTCTCAAGCAAATGAGGGTAGGCCGGAACAAGTGGCCGCGTCAGTGCTTGGTTGATGGCATTAGGGGAGAAGGGGTTCTCCATGTCATCTAGGAGGTGATTGTGGCCCCTTGAAGGCATCAACAAATTGGTGCTCTCTCCGGCTTGGTGTGAGGGCCCTTTCTCTCGGAAGCTGTCATGAAACTCTCTTTGCTTAGGGGAGCTTGGCTAGCTTGTGGAGTAACTCCTCCTTGGGCTGCCAAGCCTTTTCTCTAGCTTTTCATCCATCGCTTGTAGGAGGTCTAGCCGGGTCCTTTCAAACAAGGCTTGGATGTCCTTAAGTGTGAGAGGCACTATCGCCGTCCATGAGGTTTTTCCCTTTGTCTCCATGTATTGACATACAAAACAAAAGGTAAACAACATAAAATTTAGTCCAAAAATGAATTCACAAAGTAGTGGCAAAATACCTCTAAGTGGCTTCCATGTCTTGCCCTTCACACGACCTTCTTCTTCCACTCTAAGGTGTCCCTCTTAGTGACTTGTTTCATAGGATCGAAGAGTTCCTGTCGCGTTCAGTTGCGTATCCGACCTGGTCGGAAGCCCTTGGTGCAGAGCCCTGATGTTAACGACCGCGGATGGGGGTCGAAGTTCTTTTTCGTCAAACGCTCTTCTCTGGAGAAGGAGGGAGAATATCCGTTTTTGTTGACGGAGTGGCGATTCGATAGTATGTACTTGTCTTTTCTTTCGTGTATTTGTGTGTCTTAACTCTTGCTTTAACTTTTCTTTTTTGTAGTCCCCGAACCAGAGGATCTAGAAGTGAGTAGCTGATCAGAGGGCTTGTCAAAGATTGTGCTTGAGATTCCCGCGTCTAAAAGGAAATTTGTGAACGTCAACTTGCTGGCGACGACTCCTGCCTCACAAGAAGATATGTCGAATGTTTCTTCATCTCGTGCAAAAGGTAGACTTTCGGCTTTAGGAGTCTTTTTATTGTTTTTCACTTTTTGTTGTCCTGTCGTGTCAGGTTCCCCTGGTGGTCGTTCGAGTGCTCGCCTGAGGGTGGCGTCGGGAAAAAGCTTGATTGAGCAAAGGAAAGCAACAGCCAAGGCGGCGTCGAGCAAATCGGCTTTGATTGACCTGACGACTACGGTTAAAGCTGGCTCTAAGAGGAAAGCGAGGGCTCGTCCTGATGATGTCAAGGCGGAGGAAGTCCCTAAGAAGAAAGGCGCGACCGCCGAAGGGGTCAGCAAGATCGGTGCCGCAGGGCCGTCGATCGTTGATCTTTTTTGCGCTCAAGACCTGACTTTGAAGTCGGAAGTTAAGGACGTCTCCCCTTTGGACTGCATTGGTGAAGCGGGTAGTTCCGCGTGGAGGGTGTGTTGCCCTTTGTTTTGTGCATTTTTGTATTTCTTTTGTTCGACTGTGTTTTCTGATTCGCGTATTTGTGTTGTCGTATGCCTTTTTGTCAGGCTTTTCAATACTGTTGGGCCTCGATTTTCAGCCTATTAGATCGGCCCAATCGCTTGAATCAGAGATGCCTTATAGAAGAACCGGTCAACAACAACCTCCACAAATCTAGGTCCGGTCAGTTAAAGCCACCAGAGATCTCGGTCCGGTCAGTTCAGCCTACCAGAGATATCGGGGCGACCAGTGGTTAAAGCGACGACCTCCGCGGATTTCGGAGCAACCAGTACACATCTGAACGTCTCCCGCAGATCTCGGACAATCTCAACCGACCTACAACAACTTCCATGAATCTCGGCGGATCTGCCAACCGATTGAAGACTAGAAGTAGTATAAATTGTAGAGAAAACTCTCTTGTAAGGCCCGAGATCAATTCTGTAACGACACATAACCACACATGCTCATTATTACTCAATTTAAGTAGCTTTTTATCATTATTCTACTGTTGTTCTACTCGCATACGAGATCATTCTTGTACTCAGTCCGTTACTCCAACATTAAAACGACCGACGGCTTAATTTCTGTATTTGATTCGCCTCTCATTCAAGGGAGATAAGTTTATATTATATTCATTTACTCTCATTCTCTTGATTGATTAGTTGATTTGGATTATTTAGATATAATTTGTCTAACAAATTGTCTAGTTGCCCTCATTAAGGCGATTTGGATTCGTTAGGTCTTTTCGCCCCAAAACAATTTGGCGCCCACCGTGGGGCATCTAGCCAATCAACGATCCGATCGACAATCCAATCTACATTCAATCATGGCCGGTGCTGGAATCCCCATGATCGTCGCTGAAGAACAGGTTCAAGCCAACCTCCCAATCGTAGGTCAAACCGAAGATCTCGCCAACCAACCAATCCTGAACGTCCAGATCCAAAAGCTCGCAAAAGCAATGAGCTTCCTCCAAGAGGAACTGGCTCAACAACGCCTAAGAACCGAAACCCTAAGCATCCAATATGGAGTTGAAATTACAAGACTAATTCGTGAAAACGAATTTTTGAAATCGCAGGTGAATTCAGCTGCATCGGTCCTAGGCGGATCAAGACGAATAGTCAACACCGAAGGACTACAAACACGTTTCAACATGAATGGGGCAATCTCGACGCCCATGGATTTGGTCACTCAGAGCGTCGTTCAACCCATTGGTATGTTTCAAACTCCTCAAGTTAATACTTTCATGACTAACGCTTCAATTCCCATGACCGAGCCTACAAAAGCTCGAGTAGTCCCTCCACAGGTCACCCCGCCGATGGACCTACGAGTCCTCATACAACAAGCTATCAACAAACATATGAAAGTCTTAGCCGATCGCATCGCTCGGATTCCAGGAGTCCCGCAGCCGATCGAAAAGGAAGCAATGGACGGATACCAGGACTCGTCGTTCGTAGAATCAATCGCGCTCGTCGAGATCCCGAAGAAGTTCCATGTCCCCAACATGCCCAACTACGATGGGACCGGGGACCCCGACGATCATATCTCTATTTACAAACAAAAACTATTGACTATCTCTATTCCAAGAGGGAATCGTGAAGCGGTCATGTGCAAAATCTTTGGCACGACCCTCACGGGACCCACACTAACTTGGTTCATGCATCTGTCGCAGGGTTCGGTCGCTTCGTTTTCCGATCTGGTCAATTCATTCAAAATCCACTTCTCCAGCAGTCGAAGACTGGAAAAACAATCAAGCGACCTATACAAGATCGTGCAAGGGTACGATGAGCCCTTAAGGGATTATCTTAACAGGTATAACAAAGAGAAGGTCGCAATCCCACATTGCGACGTCCCAACGTCTATTGAAGCCTTCCGTCGAGGATTGGTCAGGGGCAATGAACTTTATCATGACCTGACCAAATATCCCTGCCGAAGGTTCGAAGATGTCCAAGCCAAGGCGATGGCACATGTCAGATTGGAAGAAGACGAAGAGTCCATAACAGACGACCAACCAAACTGGGGCACGACCCATTGGGAGTCGTCTTACTTTTGAACACTTATACTTTGTACTTCATTTAGATTCAGTCAATTATACTTATCTAACTGTTTAATAAATTCAAGCATCAGAGGACTATTGGGCTCATACCTAACGATCACCCTTCAATCTTTTCTATACTTGTCAAGTGTCTTCAACAAGAACATAACGAGAGGCCTCCAAGACAAAACTCAACGTTCAAACGGATATCCTTATCACATACAAAACAGTGCTTACAATACACATTACACGAACGATCGGTACACGGGGAGTAGAGGACACGACATTCTACAAACTACTTACAAAGACTTGTCCTACCCAGGGCGTTCATCTTTTCATACATACAACTCCTCCCCCGACACACAAAGCATGCTACACTACAGGTCTACACGACCGACTACAGGTCTACATGACCGACTACAGGTCTACACGACCAACGACAGGTCTACACGACCAACATCACACGACTTGACCAGGAAGCGACTGACGAGTCCACCTGTAAAACAAAACGAACAACAAACAAGGAGCGGTCTCTTGACCCTTCGTCGTCACAAGAGACGCCCTCAGCCATCTTCACACGGTCATTGGCTGTATTAAGTTGATTCTCAGCTTGAGCAACATATACGTTGGCCCTGTCGCCAGAACACCTTCAACGAAGTCGAAGGTATAAAATCAAACCGTCTCATCACTTGACGCTCCGACCCAGTTTAATTTTGGGGCAATTGTTGGGCCTTGATTTTCAGCCTATTAGATCGGCCCAATCGCTTGAATCAGAGATGCCTTCTAGAAGAACCGGTCAACAACAACCTCTACAAATCTAGGTCCGGTCAGTTAAAGCCACCAGAGATCTCGGTCCGGTCAGTTCAGCCTACCAGAGATATCGGGGCGACCAGTGGTTAAAGCGACGACCTCCGTAGATTTCGGAGCAACCAGTACACATCTGAACGTCTCCCGCAGATCTCGGACAATCTCAACCGACCTACAACAACTTCCATGAATCTCGGCGGATCTGCCAACCGATTGAAGACTAGAAGTAGTATAAATTGTAGAGAAAACTCTCTTGTAAGGCCCGAGATCAATTCTGTAACGACACACAACCACACATGCTCATTATTACTCAATTTAAGCAGCTTTCTATCATTATTATACTATTGTTCTACTCGCATACGAGATCATCCTTGTACTCAGTCCGTTACTCCAACATTAAAACGACCGACGACTTAATTTCTGTATTTGATTCGCCTCTCATTCAAGGGAGATAAGTTTATATTATATTCATGTACTCTCATTCTCTTGATTGATTAGTTGATTTGGATTATTTAGATATAATTTGTCTAACAAATTGTCTAGTTGCCCTCATTAAGGCGATTTGGATTCGTTAGGTCTTTTCGCCCCAAAACAATTTGGCGCCCACCGTGGGGCATCTAGCCAATCAACGATCCGATCGACAATCCAATCTACATTCAATCATGGCCGGTGCTGGAATCCCCATGATCGTCGCTGAAGAACAGGTTCAAGCCAACCTCCCAATCGTAGGTCAAACCGAAGATCTCGCCAACCAACCAATCCTGAACATCCAGATCCAAAAGCTCGCAAAAGCAATGAGCTTCCTCCAAGAGGAACTGGCTCAGCAACGCCTAAGAACCGAAACCCTAAGCATCCAATATGGAGTTGAAATTACAAGACTAATTCGTGAAAACGAATTTTTGAAATCACAGGTGAATTCAGTTGCATCGGTCCTAGGCGGATCAAGACGAATAGTCAACACCGAAGGACTACAAACACGTTTCAACATGAATGGGGCAATCTCGACGCCCATGGATTTGGTCACTCAGAGCGTCGTTCAACCCATTGGTATGTTTCAAACTCCTCAAGTTAATACTTTCATGACTAATGCTTCAATTCCCATGACCGAGCCTACAAAAGCTCGAGTAGTCCCTCTACAGGTCACCCCGCCGATGGACCTACGAGTCCTCATACAACAAGCTATCAACAAACATATGAAAGTCTTAGCCGATCGCATCGCTCGGATTCCAGGAGTCCCGCAGCCGATCGAAAAGGAAGCAATGGACGGATACCAGGACTCGTCGTTCGTAGAATCAATCGCGCTCGTCGAGATCCCGAAGAAGTTCCATGTCCCCAACATGCCCAACTACGATGGGACCGGGGACCCCGACGATCATATCTCTATTTACAAACAAAAACTATTGACTATCTCTATTCCAAGAGGGAATCGTGAAGCGGTCATGTGCAAAATCTTTGGCACGACCCTCACGGGACCCACACTAACTTGGTTCATGCATCTGTCGCAGGGTTCGGTCGCCTCGTTTTCCGATCTGGTCAATTCATTCAAAATCCAGTTCTCCAGCAGTCGAAGACTGGAAAAACAATCAAGCGACCTATACAAGATCGTGCAAGGGTACGATGAGCCCTTAAGGGATTATCTTAACAGGTATAACAAAGAGAAGGTCGCAATCCCACATTGCGACGTCCCAACGTCTATTGAAGCCTTCCGTCGAGGATTGGTCAGGGGCAACGAACTTTATCGTGACCTGACCAAATATCCCTGCCGAAGGTTCGAAGATGTCCAAGCCAAGGCGATGGCACATGTCAGATTGGAAGAAGACGAAGAGTCCATAACAGACGACCAACCAAACTGGGGCACGACCCATTGGGAGTCGTCTTACTTTTGAACACTTATACTTTGTACTTCATTTAGATTCAGTCAATTATACTTATCTAACTGTTTAATAAATTCAAGCATCAGAGGACTATTGGGCTCATACCTAACGATCACCCTTCAATCTTTTCTATACTTGTCAAGTGTCTTCAACAAGAACATAACGAGAGGCCTCCAAGACAAAACTCAACGTTCAAACGGATATCCTTATCACATACAAAACAGCGCTTACAATACACATTACACGAACGATCGGTACACGGGGAGTAGAGGACACGGCATTCTACAAACTACTTACAAAGACTTGTCCTACCCAGGGCGTTCATCTTTTCATACATACAACTCCTCCCCCGACACACAAAGCATGCTACACTACAGGTCTACACGACCGAATACAGGTCTACATGACCGACTACAGGTCTACACGACCAACGACAGGTCTACACGACCAACATCACACGACTTGACCAGGAAGCGACTGACGAGTCCACCTGTAAAACAAAACGAACAACAAACAAGGAGCGGTCTCTTGACCCTTCGTCGTCACAAGAGACGCCCTCAGCCATCTTCACACGGTCATTGGCTGTATTAAGTTGATTCTCAGCTTGAGCAACATATACGTTGGCCCTGTCGCCAGAACACCTTCAACGAAGTCGAAGGTATAAAATCAAACCGTCTCATCACTTGACCCTCCGACCCAGTTTAATTTTAGGGCAATTGTTGGGCCTTGATTTTCAGCCTATTAGATCGGCCCAATCGCTTGAATCAGAGATGCCTTCTAGAAGAACCGGTCAACAACAACCTCCACAAATCTAGGTCCGGTCAGTTAAAGCCAACAGAGATCTCGGTCCGGTCAGTTCAGCCTACCAGAGATATCGGGGCGACCAGTGGTTAAAGCGACGACCTCCGTAGATTTCGGAGCAACCAGTACACATCTGAACGTCTCCCGCAGATCTCGGACAATCTCAACCGACCTACAACAACTTCCATGAATCTCGGCGGATCTGCCAACCGATTGAAGACTAGAAGTAGTATAAATTGTAGAGAAAACTCTCTTGTAAGGCCCGAGATCAATTCTGTAACGACACACAACCACACATGCTCATTATTACTCAATTTAAGCAGCTTTCTATCATTATTATACTATTGTTCTACTCGCATACGAGATCATCCTTGTACTCAGTCCGTTACTCCAACATTAAAACGACCGACGGCTTAATTTCTGTATTTGATTCGCCTCTCATTCAAGGGAGATAAGTTTATATTATATTCATTTACTCTCATTCTCTTGATTGATTAGTTGATTTGGATTATTTAGATATAATTTGTCTAACAAATTGTCTAGTTGCCCTCATTAAGGCGATTTGGATTCGTTAGGTCTTTTCGCCCCAAAACAATTTGGCGCCCACCGTGCGGCATCTAGCCAATCAACGATCCGATCGACAATCCAATCTACATTCAATCATGGCCGGTGCTGGAATCCCCATGATCGTCGCTGAAGAACAGGTTCAAGCCAACCTCCCAATCGTAGGTCAAACCGAAGATCTCGCCAACCAACCAATCCTGAACGTCCAGATCCAAAAGCTCGCAAAAGCAATGAGCTTCCTCCAAGAGGAACTGGCTCAGCAATGCCTAAGAACCGAAACCCTAAGCATCCAATATGGAGTTGAAATTACAAGACTAATTCGTGAAAACGAATTTTTGAAATCGCAGGTGAATTCAGCTGCATCGGTCCTAGGCGGATCAAGACGAATAGTCAACACCGAAGGACTACAAACACGTTTCAACATGAATGGGGCAATCTCGACGCCCATGGATTTGGTCACTCAGAGCGTCGTTCAACCCATTGGTATGTTTCAAACTCCTCAAGTTAATACTTTCATGACTAATGCTTCAATTCCCATGACCGAGCCTACAAAAGCTCGAGTAGTCCCTCCACAGGTCACCCCGCCGATGGACCTACGAGTCCTCATACAACAAGCTATCAACAAACATATGAAAGTCTTAGCCGATCGCATCGCTCGGATTCCAGGAGTCCCGCAGCCGATCGAAAAGGAAGCAATGGACGGATACCAGGACTCGTCGTTCGTAGAATCAATCGCGCTCATCGAGATCTCGAAGAAGTTCCATGTCCCCAACATGCCCAACTACGATGGGACCGGGGACCCCGACGATCATATCTCTATTTACAAACAAAAACTATTGACTATCTCTATTCCAAGAGGGAATCGTGAAGCGGTCATGTGCAAAATCTTTGGCACGACCCTCACGGGACCCACACTAACTTGGTTCATGCATCTGTCGCAGGGTTCGGTCGCTTCATTTTCTGATCTGGTCAATTCATTCAAAATCCACTTCTCCAGCAGTCGAAGACTGGAAAAACAATCAAGCGACCTATACAAGATCGTGCAAGGGTACGATGAGCCCTTAAGGGATTATCTTAACAGGTATAACAAAGAGAAGGTCGCAATCCCACATTGCGACGTCCCAACGTCGATTGAAGCCTTCCGTCGAGGATTGGTCAGGGGCAACGAACTTTATCGTGACCTGACCAAATATCCCTGCCGAAGGTTCGAAGATGTCCAAGCCAAGGCGATGGCACATGTCAGATTGGAAGAAGACGAAGAGTCCATAACAGACGACCAACCAAACTGGGGCACGACCCATTGGGAGTCGTCTTACTTTTGAACACTTATACTTTGTACTTCATTTAGATTCAGTCAATTATACTTATCTAACTGTTTAATAAATTCAAGCATCAGAGGACTATTGGGCTCATACCTAACGATCACCCTTCAATCTTTTCTATACTTGTCAAGTGTCTTCAACAAGAACATAACGAGAGGCCTCCAAGACAAAACTCAACGTTCAAACGGATATCCTTATCACATACAAAACAGCGCTTACAATACACATTACACGAACGATCGGTACACGGGGAGTAGAGGACACGACATTCTACAAACTACTTACAAAGACTTGTCCTACCCAGGGCGTTCATCTTTTCATACATACAACTCCTCCCCCGACACACAAAGCATGCTACACTACAGGTCTACACGACCGACTACAGGTCTACATGACCGACTACAGGTCTACATGACCAACGACAGGTCTACACGACCAACATCACACGACTTGACCAGGAAGCGACTGACGAGTCCACCTGTAAAACAAAACGAACAACAAACAAGGAGCGGTCTCTTGACCCTTCGTCGTCACAAGAGACGCCCTCAGCCATCTTCACACGGTCATTGGCTGTATTAAGTTGATTCTCAGCTTGAGCAACATATACGTTGGCCCTGTCGCCAGAACACCTTCAACGAAGTCGAAGGTATAAAATCAAACCGTCTCATCACTTGACGCTCCGACCCAGTTTAATTTTGGGGCAATTGTTGGGCCTTGATTTTCAGCCTATTAGATCGGCCCAATCGCTTGAATCAGAGATTCCTTCTAGAAGAACCGGTCAACAACAACCTCCACAAATCTAGGTCCGGTCAGTTAAAGCCACCAGAGATCTCGGTCCGGTCAGTTCAGCCTACCAGAGATATCGGGGCGACCAGTGGTTAAAGCGATGACCTCCGTAGATTTCGGAGCAACCAGTACACATCTGAACGTCTCCCGCAGATCTCGGACAATCTCAACCGACCTACAACAACTTCCATGAATCTCGGCGGATCTGCCAACCGATTGAAGACTAGAAGTAGTATAAATTGTAGAGAAAACTCTCTTGTAAGGCCCGAGATCAATTCTGTAACGACACACAACCACACATGCTCATTATTACTCAATTTAAGCAGCTTTCTATCATTATTATACTATTGTTCTACTCGCATACGAGATCATCTTTGTACTCAGTCCGTTACTCCAACATTAAAACGACCGACGGCTTAATTTCTGTATTTGATTCGCCTCTCATTCAAGGGAGATAAGTTTATATTATATTCACTTACTCTCATTCTCTTGATTGATTAGTTGATTTGGATTATTTAGATATAATTTGTCTAACAAATTGACTAGTTGCCCTCATTAAGGCGATTTGGATTCGTTAAGTCTTTTCGCCCCAAAACAAATACTTCTTGGGAGCTTACTTCGGTGTCCAGGCGATGCTTGTCAAGGTTGAGGACAGGGCTGCTAGGTCAGAGTCCGACCTTGCCTCTTTAAGGACCAAGCTGGAGGGAGCTGAGAGTCGTTGTCGTGAGACTGAGCGTCGTCTCACCAGGGAGCTGAAGAGCTGTCAAGGGGAGCTGGTCGCATGTCAGAGGGAGTTTGAATAGTGCAGGGCAGGCATTGAGGAGGAAGTGAAGTGGGCTCGGATTGCCGACGGTCAGATTGCTGGCGACGTTGGGGCCTTTTACGCGGTGAAATCGCGCATCGAGATGATTGAAGAGTTCAACGAGGGCAAGCATGAGCTCTGGGACCTGAAGGCGGAGAAGGAGACTTTGGACTCCATGTTTCCAAAGGGCGATCCTGGTCAGGAGCTGTTCTACTTAGCCGGCGTCGGAGAAGAGGCTGTGGATGAAGATGCCGATGAGGATGAAGCTCATTCTGGCGATGCTAAGCCGACCGACTAGATAGCCCCATTGGAGCCAGCCCCTGCCGAAGGTAATGTTGTTGTTCCCGATGCTTGACTTTGTTTGTCCCACTTGTGTGTGGGTTTAGTCATTTGGTGCCTTTGGATAATGTATGTTTTGGCGACCCGTCCACCATCGCGGGTCACAGAATATTTCGGTTTGATGAAGTCCTACAGATGTGTAGGCAGACAATGTGGTTTGGCGACCCATCCGCCATCGCGGGTCGCGTATTTATAAAAATGCTTTTTATTTTGCTACAAATGCGTTTTTACATGTAGAATTGCATGATAGTTTGTTTCGTACATGTTCGTCGAACTTTCGAGGAAGTTGTCGATGACGTTTAGTATGGTATAGCTTGAGATGTGCTGCGTTCCAACTCCTCGGGATTGGTTGTCCGTCTTTGTCTTCTAACTGATACGCTCCTTGTCCGACCACTTCGGTGATCAAGTAAGGTCCTTCCCATTGTGCTGCTAGCTTTCCGTCGGATGGGTTCTTGGTGTTCTGGAATGTCTTCCTTAGGACCCAGTCTCCGACCTTGAACGCCTTGATTCGGACGTTCTTGTTGTAACTCCTTGCGACTTATTGTTGGAACCTGACCATCCTGATTCGAGCTCTCTCTCTGATTTCGTCCGATGTGTCGAGATTGTGTGTTAGTTCGATGTCGTTCTGTTCACTTGTCTAAAGGTTACAGCGAGCGGTCGGAACCAGTAACTCAGCCGGGATGATCGCTTCACTCCCGTAGATGAGAGAGAAAGGCGATTGCCCGGTCGCATTCTTTGGAGTAGTCCTGTCGGACCAGAGAATAAGTGGGAGTTCGTCTGCCCATTTGCCTTTAGCCCCTGTGAGGCGTTTCTTGAGGTTGTTGATAATGATCTTGTTGCTGGATTCGGCTTGTCCGTTGGATTGCGGATACCGAGGTGTGGATGTGACCAATTTGATGTTCCATTGGTCGCAGAAGGCTCGAGTCTTATGACTGATGAATTGGGAACCGTTGTCGCACACGATTTCTGACGGGATGCCAAATCTACACAAGATATTGCGTTTTATGAATGAAATGACGTGTTGATCTTTTACCTCTCTGTAGGCTTCGGCTTCGATCCATTTAGAGAAGTAGTCAGTCATGGCAAGGAAGAAAACTCTTTGACCCGACGCGGGGGGAAGCTTTCCGACGATGTCCATTCCCCATCGCATGAAGGGCCATGGAGCCAGGGTCGGATGGAGGAGCTCTGAAGGCTGATGATGGATGGGTGCGTGCCGCTGGCAGGCGTCGCACTTCTTGGTGTATTTCATGGCGTCTTGGTTCATTGTTGGCCAATAGTACCCGTTTCGGAGGGCTTTTCCTGAGAGGCTTCGTCCGCCGGTGTGGTTGCCACACTCTCCTTCATGTAATGATTGTAAGATACGTCCGACTTCTGGAGTCTTAAGGCATCGTAGGAGTAGCCCTGTAACAGATCTTTTGTACAAGATATTGTCAATGATATCGTAAGAGAGTGCTTATACCTTGAGCCTTTTTGCTTCTATCTTGTCGTCGGGTAGAATGCCGTCTTTTAACCACCTGATGTAAGATTCGTCGGGTAGAATGCGCCATGAAGCGGTGAAAGATTTGAAGGGCCGGGTTGCTTATGCCGGATGCCTTTGTCCTAGAAGCATCATAGGCGCCTGTTCCAATCTCGCCCCAGAACACGCCAGCGCGACAGAAATCAACTCTTCGCTCCCCCCGAGGAACCAATTGATCTGTGACGATAGGAAAACCGAAAATCGCATTCGCAGTTGCCAAATCGAGTTCCCTGTCAGTGTTTCCAAGGCAGAAAGTGCAGAGCCCAACTGAGGTTCTTTCGCCTTGCATGACCTGAGATTCAAAAGTGCTCAGGAATTCCAATGTGAGGCCCTTGTACGTCGGCTCCCGAAAATGAAGGAATTATGTCTAGCCCAAACGTCCAGCCAACCACTCAATGTCACCCCGGATACCCAAAGCTTCAAGCAACTCGAAATCCAGAAATCGAGTGAGGATCAACTTCCGCTTCTTGATAAGCTCAAATTGGGTGATCTGTTTTTGCGATGTGAAGTTGATACCAAGTGACGCGGGAGAATCCTCTCCAACACGAGGAAGAGGAGGACCCCTAGAGGAAGACGCAGAAGCTTTTCGTTGTCGTTTGGGGGCCATGATCAAATCCCGTACCTACACACAAAAGACAAGCAAACCAAGGCAAAGCAAAGCCACATATATGTCGTCCCGACAAGGACGACCAACAACAGTAGCACAAAGTTTACCAACAAGGTCCCCACAAGAATTTCAAATAGAGCTAGACAAAGATTTTACACGTGGACAAAACGACAAATTCAACCCACGGTTCAATTTGACACGAAATTCCCGCGCATAAAATTTTGTCTATCAAAGTGAAAGCACAATCAAGTAATCTAACCAGCAAATTCCCCCAAGCTTATCATTCTTCATCCCCAATTCAAGCAATTTCATCAACTTACCATTAAAACCCTAGAAATTAATTAAGCCAAAGGGGGAAAATTATACCACACTAAATCTTCAAGGGGTCTTCTCGGCTGCTGGTGGGGGACGGTAAGGAGATGCTGGCGGCGCGGAGCTTGGCCGGCGGTCGGAGGAAGGGAGAAGCAGCGGCTCGCGAGCAGCTCGGGTACGGATCTGGACAACGGTCGAGAAAGAGCAAGACAGTGGTGGCTTGGGTGGTGCGGCGGTGAGGTGGTGGAGTGACAGAGGCGGCGGGCGAGCGGTAGGAGGAGTTTATGGGCGATGGAGGCAGGGGCGAGGTAGCGGGAGAAAGAAAAGAAAAGAAAGAAAAGAAAGAAGATAGGGAAAGAGAAGGAAAAGAATTTTTTTTTTTTTTTTTACATCAGAGGAATGGAAAGATTGTAACTCGGTCCACAACTCGGTCGAGTTGTGGGCCGAGTTCCTTACTGTTGGAAAATTTCGAACGAGAAGAAAAGAGAAGGGAAAAGAAAAGAAAAATTACCTGATGGGTTGCCTCCCATCCAGCGCTTAGTTTAGGGTCATTAGCTTGACCTTTCATACCTTTCTAGTGGCTCGGGTCAAGATAGAGAGAGGCGACCTTCTCAATTGGATCACCGACGATGTATTTCTTTAAGCGTTGTCCATTCACCTTGAATTGCCCCGTCTCTTCGCTCCATATCTCAATTGCACCATGTGGGTACACTTTTCGCACTTGGAACGGACCACTCCATCGGGATCTCAGCTTTCCCGGAAAAAGTCTCAACCTGGAGTTGAATAACAAGACAAGATCACCTTCATGAAACTCTCTCGGCACAATGTGCTTGTCATGCCATCTCTTGGTTCGCTCTTTGTAGATCCGAGCATTTTCATAAGCATCTAACCTCAACTCCTCCAACTCTTGCAATTGCAACAACCTCTTCTCACCGGCTGCCTTCATGTCATAGTTGAACAATTTGATTGCCCAATATGCTTTATGCTCTAACTCAACCGGGAGATGACAAGACTTCCCATACACTAGCCGGAACGGTGTAGTGCCAATAGGAGTTTTGAACGCTGTCCTATAAGCCCAAAGAGCATCATCAAGCTTCATAGACCAATCCTTTCGGGATCGGGAAACCGTCTTCTCCAAGATACTCTTTATCTCCCGGTTTGAGATCTCAACTTGACCACTTGTTTGAGGATGATATGGGGTGGCAATCCTATGTGTTACCCCATACTTCTTCAGCATAGCCTCAAACTTCTTCTCAATGAAATGTGATCCTCCATCACTAATCACGACTCTTGGTGTCCCAAATCTTGGAAAAATCACTTTGTTGAAAAACTTAGACACCACCCTTGAGTCATTTGTTGGAGATGCAATAGCTTCAACCCACTTAGACACATAGTCAACTGCCACAAGGATAAACTTGTTAGAGTAGGACGGCGGAAAAGGCCCCATGAAATCAACTCCCCATACATCAAAAATCTCAACCTCTTGAATGTTAGTAAGAGGCATCTCATTCCTCCTAGAAATGTTCCCCGTACGCTGACATGCATCACAAGAAGCAATGAAACGGTGCACATCCTTGAACATAGAAGGCCAATAGAGAGCTGAATTTAAGATCTTAGTGGTTGTCTTTGAGGAACTAGCATGCCCTCCACATGGTAGAGAGTGACAATGAATGATAACACTCTCTACCTCATCCTCGGGGATACATCTTCTAATGACTCCATCAGCACACCTCTTAAAAAGCAATGGCTCATCCCAAAAATAGTGTCGAACATCCGACATAAATTTCTTCTTCTGTTGGAATGATAGCTTAGGAGGTAACTCATTGCAAACCAAGTAGTTGACAAAATCAGCAAACCATGGCATTCTTGAATTTGCAAAAGTCAAGACTTCATTAGCGACCCTGAAAAGATGGTCGTCAGGGAATGAATCATCAATAGGGGGCTCATCTTTAGTGCACTCCAACTGCTCTTGAGTCAATCTAGAAAGATGATCAGCAGCCAAATTCTCTGTGCCCTTTTTGTCTCTAATCTCTAAATCAAACTCTTGAAGAAGAAGAATCCAACGGATCAGTCTGGGCTTGGCCTCCTTCTTACTCAAGAGATACCGGATAGCAGCATGATCAGTATAGACAATAACTTTGGCACCCACCAGATAGGACCGGAACTTCTCAAAAGCAAACACAATAGCCAGCAACTCCTTCTCAGTAGTGGCGTAATTCATTTGAGCTCCATCAAGAGTCCTGCTAGCATAGTAGACGGCATGAAGCTTCTTATCCTTCCTTTGCCCCAAAACAGCCCCAACAGCATAATCACTAGTATCACACATGATCTCAAAGGGGAGATCCCAATCAGGGGGCTGCATAATTGGAGCTGAAATCAGTGCCTCCTTCAACCTGCAAAAAGATACAGGACACTCTTCCGAAAAATCAAAGGAAACATCCTTCAAGAGCAAGTTAGTGAGAGGCTTGGCAATTTTTGAAAAATCCTTGATGAACCTTCTATAGAACCCAGCATGTCTAAGAAAGCTTCTTATGCCCTTGATCGAGGTTGGAGGAGGCAACTTCTCTATAATCTCAATCTTAGCCTTGTCGACCTCAATCCCACGGTTAGAAACCAAGTGTCCTAACACAATCCCTTCACTTACCATGAAATGACATTTTTCCCAATTCAATACAAGGTTTACTTCCTCACACCGTTGCAAAACTCGAGACAAGTTAGACAAGCAAGCATCAAAAGAAGTACCATATACAAAAAAATCATCCATGAAAACTTCCATAATATCCTCAATCAAGTCAGAAAATATAGCCATCATGCATCTTTGAAAGGTACCCGGAGCATTACATAAACCAAATGGCATTCTCCTATAAGCAAATGTGCCATAGGGGCATGTGAAAGTGGTCTTTTCTTGATCATCAGGATGAATAGGGATTTGAAAGAATCCACTATAACCATCCAAATAACAAAAGTGTGAATGCTTGGCTAACCTTTCTAGCATTTGATCAATGAAAGGAAGTGGAAAATGATCTTTTCTAGTGGCTTTGTTCAATTTCCTATAGTCAATGCACATCCTTCAACCTGTGACAGTCCTAGTAGGAATCAATTCATTCTTTTCATTCTTCACCACAGCCATCCCCCCCTTCTTAGGCACAACATGAACAGGACTAACCCAAACACTATCATAAATATGATAAATAATGCCTGCATCTAACAATTTCAGCACTTCTTTTTTCACTACTTCTTTCATGATAGGATTAAGTCTTCTTTGATGCTCAATGGAGGGTTTATGATCTTCTTCCATTAAAATCCTATGCATGCACATTGAGGGACTAATTCCTTTTAAATCATCAATAGAATATCCAATGGCTCTTCTATGCAATCTAAGTTCATGCAACAATTTCTCAATTTCACAATCACTTAAACTAGCATTGACAATCACCGGATAGGTTGAATTAGGTCCAAGGAACTCATACCTCAATGTAGGGGGAAGTGGCTTCAACTCCACTTTTGGTGCCCTTTCAGTCTCTTCCTTAGAAATAGGGTCTTCTCTTGTAAGGGCCTCAACCACGGCCTTAGGCAACTCTTCAGTTGACTCCAAATCCAAGAGCACATCAGCAAGTAGCTCTAGATTTTCAGCTTGGGTCACACTTTCAGTCAAGCAAAACTCCAAGGGATCCTTAGTCATGACAGCCATCAAGGATTCTTGAGTTGCATTGTCAACCACATCTAACCTAGACACATCATCCTCAAAAGCAGGCTGTTTGATAGCTTTAGAAAAATTCAATTCAATTTTCTCATCCCCAATAGTAAAGGAAAGAACACCCTACTTTACATCAATAAGAGTACCTGCAGTAACTAGAAAGGGTCTTCCCAAAATAATCGGAATAGGAAAATCAGCCTCAATATCTAGGACAATGAAATCCACGGGAATATAGAACTTACCAATTTGGACGGGTATGTCCTCCAAAATACCTACCGGACGCACCGTGGATCTATCCGCCATGTAGAGAGTCATCTTTATCGGTCTTGGCTCTCCCAAATCAAGCTTCTTGCATATAGATAGCGGAATGATACTCACACTAGCTCCCAAATCACACAAGGCGTGGTAGGTGCATTTCCCAATCACCATAGGAACACTGAAGCTACCCGGATCTTCAAGCTTAGGAGGCAATTTATTCTGAATGAGAGCGCTGCACTCTTGGCTCAAAGAAACGGATTGGTACTCATCTATCTTCCTCTTGTTGGAGAGGATCTCCTTCAAGAACTTCACATATGTTGGCATTTGCTTTAGAGCATCGGTGAAGGGAATGTTGATGTAGAGCTTTTTCAACACCTCCACAAATCTACCAAATTGTTGATCCAACTGAGCTTGAGCCCTCCTTTATGGGAAAGGAAGAGGAGGCTTGAAAGGCGGTGGTGGCACATATTTGGGCACTTCCTCTTGCCCCCTCTCTTGGATCACTACTTCTTCGGGCTCTTCAATAACCTTGCCCTTTTGCTTGAGATCCACAGCCTTTGGATCTTCAAGTTGTTTCCCACTCCTCAAGGACACAGCATTGATTTGCCCCTTTGGGTTTGCCTCAGTTTGACCTGGAAGCTGACCTTGGGGTCTAGGAGCATTCAAAGCATATTGAGCATGCAAGCTATCATGATTCTTCAATGTCTTGTTTATGTTCTGAAGCTCTTTCATTATCATGTCAAGCTTGGAGTCCTCAGACGGTTGAGCACGTTCTTGACCTTGAGGTGGAGGAGCTCTTTGTTGGAAACCGGGAGGTGGTCTTTGAGCAGCTTGGTTGTTGGCATATGAAAAGTTAGGATGATTCCTCCAACCGGGGTTATAGGTGTTGGAATATGGATCGTTCCTGGGACCCCGATTGAAGGTGTTCATGTAGTTTGCTTCACCTTGGGTGTCACCTTGAGCAGCAAAAAGTTGACATGATGAAATAGTATGATCACCATCTCCACAAAACTGACAAGCAACACCAGATACAGCTTGAGTGGATGACCCTGCACCCTGCCTTTGAGCCTTCTGAACCAACAAATTCAGCCTCTTGACCTCTTGTGACAAAGCATCCATTTGAGCCTGTTGGTGTGTCTCAGAACTAACCTCATACATCCCTGTTGGTTTCTTTGAAGTTGAGCGAGCATCACTGTAATAATGAGAGTGTTGAGCAGTGTTCTCAATCTTCTCCCAAGCTTCATCAACTTCCATTTCCATGATTCTACCACCAGCTGAAGCATCAATAATAAGTCGAGTTGAACTATCAACAGCGTTGTAGAAGACATGTAGCAAGGTCCATTTCTCTTGCCCGTGATGCGGGCACAACATCAATAGCTCTTTGAATCTCTCCCAACCTTCATATAGAGACTCATCATGGTTCATCTTGAAAGCAAGAATTTGATTCCTCATCTCAGCTGTCTTCTTAGGTGGGAAATACTTGTTGAGAAATGCCTTGGCTAACTCATCCCAAGTGGTAATAGATCCATGAGGTAAGGCCTTGAACCAAGCCTTGGCCCTGTCTCGTAGAGAGAAAGAGAAAGCACGCAGGAAAAGTGCATCTTGAGAGACATCATGAATCTTCACTGTATCCATCAGCTCAATAAAAGTAGCCAAGTGCTGATGTGGGTTTTCAGAAGGAAGACCTCCAAATTGATTCTGCTGAACCATGTTGATTAGGGAGGGTTTCAGCTCGAAGTTACGGGCTGCCACCGGAGGTCGAACCACACCAGAAAGAGGACCAAGGTGGTTGGGCATCACATAATCACCCAGAGTCATACGTGGCTGATCATCACCGCCCAACAAGCCACCGTTCCCTCTACCAGCCATCTCTTGCACTCTAATTTCACGTTGTTGCCTTCTTCTTCAGAGAAAAGTACGCTCAGGTTCGGGATCAAAGTCGTTGAGATTATTAGCGCTCAGGACTCTCCGCATTCAGAAGAAAACAAACCTGAAACCAAAGCCAAAAGGAGGAGGATCAAAACAAACAAAAGACTTAGTCGAACCAGTTATAGGGAAAACAACCGATACTAGCAATTATCCTCGGCAACGGCGCCAAAAACTTGATGTGGCGAAAACCTACCCACAAGTGTATGGGGTCAGTTGTAGCTATTCAAGTGTCGTTCCCACGAGGACAATGTAGTACCTTTTGTAACTAAACTGGTAAGCTAAGCCGCAAGAAAGGTTTGTTCAATTAACTAAGAAATAATGATTGCAAATGTAAGTAAATTCAAATGATGGGAAATATCTAGGATTAAGGATCCCCACAATAATGCATTGGTAAACTCATGCGTGTTTATCTCAGAATAGCATGAACTCGTTTAACGGTAAGTTATCAAATATCACTACTAATTCCTTTCAGACAATAGTAGACGTATCTAAACTCCAACTAACAATCGCTGTCGCGCAAAGCTAATCAAATTTAGACCCATTGAGCACTTAGAATCTAGGATAAAACTGGGTTAACATTCACTTTCGTGCTCCGTTAATTCCAGACTAACCTAGGGTTTCTATGATAACTTATGACTCCGCAAGAACAAACAAGTTTATTCAGGTTCAATTCATAGTAATTCCAACAATAGTAATCTCCTTTTAGACTCATACCTTGTCTAATTCATTCATTAGGAATCTCCTTTCAGACTCAACCTAATAGAATTTCTAATTGATAAATAACCAATAGCAATAAGAACCCTAGAATTGAATCAAGCAAGAATTCATGCTACCAATTCAGACAAACACAAATTGTAAATCTACCAATACATTATTGGGGTCACCCCAACCCTAGATAAAGGGGATTAGCCTAGCATGCTTGGGGAATCAATCAAGATCATTGTATAAATCGGAGAAATCATTCAAATAGATAGAAAGAAGAGAAATACTTGTTTCGATCCAAGAGCAATCTCCAATCTTCAACCAAGAAAAACTCAACAAACACAACTAGGGTTTTTTAGAGAGAGACTAAGTTCAGAGCCTGAGAGGAAGTGTCCAGTCTTTTCGTCCAAACCTCATAAAATAGGGCTGGAGACGTTTCAGCAGATGAAGAAAAAACCGTTACGGATGCTGACTCGGTCCACAACTCGGTCGAGTTGTGGACCGAGTTGTCCACTGTTTTCCCAGCCCGGATAATATGCGCTGACTCGGTCCACAACTCGGTCGAGTTGTGGGCCGAGTTGTCTTCTGCTGGAAAATATGTTGCTGACTCGGTCCACAACTCGGTCGAGTTGTGGGCCGAGTTGTCGTCTGTCTTCTCTTGTCTTCAGTAACTTCGACCAAGTTCGCTGACTCGGTCCACAACTCGGCCGAGTTGTGGGCCGAGTTGTTCTCTGTTGTCTTTGCTCTTCATAGCTTGGTCCTGACGACTCGGTCCATAACTCGGCCGAGTTGTGGGTCGGGTTGTGGACTGTTGTTCCTTCGTCTTCACTAGCTCGGTCGGGCTTCCATTTTGAACTTTCCTCGTTTGATCTTGGCACTTGTATTTCGACCATGGCGCCATCTCTTCTAGTCGTCCACCCGAACATCTTCACTAGTAGCTCGATTTTCTTGAAAACGCCTCCAAACGATCCTGAAATCACAACTACATAAGAGTAGACTCCGAACACTACAAAATCTACGAAAACCAAATAAAACTAAAATAAAAAGGAGCAAAACAAACCTATTCAAGAGAAATAAACATGATCTAAACTAGCCTAAATGCATGCTATCAGGTAGCGTCCAGTCGTTATTGGTGTCAATGATGTCTTCTTCTGGTCGGTCACCTATTTCCATAGCAACGAGTTCTTCGAGTGGTGTTGTTAACTCGACGGATGTCCTTGGGACGGCTGGCGTCATGATGTGGGCCAATGGTATGTGTGGAAACTCTTTCGGGTCTAGGACGGATCCTAGATTGGCGAGTGCGTCAGCTTGGGAGTTAAGATCCCTGGGCACTTATCGGATGTTGAATGTCTGGAATTGTCCGATCAGCTTCTTGGCTACCTCCAGGTAGGCTATCATTCTGGTATCTTTGGCACTGTACGACCCCTGTATTTGGTTTACGACCAGCAAGGAATCGCAAATGACTTTGATCTCTCGGACCCCTACGTCGCGAGCCAGGATGAGTCCGAATATGAGTGCTTCGTATTCAGCTTCGTTGTTGGTCGCATCCCACTCACATCTGACAGCTTGAGCTATCTTGTCCCCCTGTGGCGATTTCAGTATGACCCCAAGCCCCGATCCTCTGGCTTTTGACGCCCCATCTGTGTGGAGCTCCCATGTACCTGTCTCGTCTGTCGCGAGTAGTTGTGTCGCTTCTTTTGCGGCTTCTTGCTCTAGGATCGGACTAAAATCAGCCACAAAGTCGGCTAAGGCTTACGACTTGATCGCTGTCCTAGGCTCATACTCGATGTCGTAACCACTGAGGTGTATGGCCCATTTGGTCATTCGTCCTGTGAACTCAGGTTTCCTCATGATAGCTCTCATGGGATGATTAGTGCGAACAGTAATAGTATGGGATTCAAAATATGGTTTGAGTTTGTTCGAAGCCATTACCAATGATAGTACAAGCTTTTCAAGTGACGAATACCTCGTTTCGGCTGGTAACAGCATCCGACTGACGTAGTATATTGGCGACTGTTTGCCGTCTTCCTCTCTGACCAGTACATCGCTTATGGCCGACTCTGACACTGCAAGATAAAGAAATAAGGGCTCGTCGCCTTTAGGTTTGGTTAGTAACATTGGACTGGCCAGGTATTCTTTGAGGTTCTGAAATGTTGTTTCGTGTTCTTCCGTCCATTGAAAGGATTTGTTATTCTTGAGTGCGTCGTGGAAGGGTTTGCACTTGTCGGATGATTTGGAGATGAATCTGTTCAGAGCTGCTATCCGACCTGTGAGCTTCTGTATGTCTTTTACACATCGGGGGGATCGGAGGTTGATGAGAGCCTTGATCTGTTCTGGGCTGGCTTCTACTCCTCTTTGTGTCACCATGTAACCTAAGAACTTCCCTGACGACACTCCAAAGGAGCATTTAGTAGGGTTTAGTTTCATGTTGTACCTTTTGAGCACCTCAAAGCTGTCGCGTAGGTGGTCTATGTGATCTTCTTTCTTTTTGGATTTGACCAACATGTCGTCTATGTAGACTTCCATCATGTCTCTGATTTGGTCTTTGAACATTTTGTTGACTAGTCGTTGATACGTAGCCCCTGCATTTTTTAGACCAAAGGGCATTACTTTGTAACAATAGATACCTTGACTGGTGATGAACGCTGTTTTTTCTTGATCATCGGGATCCATGAGGATCTGATTGTAGCCGCTGAAAGCGTCCATGAAAGTGAGCATTTCGTGCCCTGCCGTGGCGTCGACCATGGCGTCGATATGGGGTAGAGGAAACGAGTCCTTGGGACAAGCCTTGTTGAGGTCTGTGAAGTCGATGCAGACTCTCCACTTGCCGTTCTTCTTCTGGACTATGACCACGTTGGCTAGCCATTCGGGATAGTGGACTTCTCTGATTTTTCCTGTTTCCAGTAAGCTTTTGACTTCGTCGTCGACTATTTTGTTCCGCTCGGGGGCGAACTTCCTGCGTTTTTGCTTGACAGGGGGATGAGATGGGTCTACATTTAATTTATGAGTAATAACGTTTGGAGATATTCCGATCATATCCTCATGCGACCATGCGAAACAGTCGACATTGACCCTGAGGAAGTCAAGGAGTTGTCGTCTGGTCGAGTCGTCCAAGTCTGACCCGACCCTTACCGTTTGGTTTGGCTTTGAAGGATCTAGTGCGATCTCGTCGAGTTTTTCCATTTCTGGTTCGACGTATCAACTAGGTCCTTCGCCGTTCTGTGATTGCTATGCGGTCTTGTGTTTGACTGCATTCTTCATGGAAGCGACGTAGCATTCCTTTGCGGTCCTTTGATCTCCTCTGATCTCTTAGACCCCCCATTCAGTAGGGAACTTGATGACCTGGTGATATGTTGAAGGTACTACCTTCATAGCATGTATCCACGGCCTGCCAAGGATACAATTATAGGGAGACGGACAGTCTAGGACGAAGAATTTAACCTGTTGGTTGATTCCTCCAGCGTATGTGGTCAGAATGATTTCACCAGTCATGTGTTTAACCTCACCACTGAACCCGACCAGTGGGGTCGACTTCTTGATTAGGTCGTTCTTGGTCAGACCCATTTCTTTGAGAGCATCGAGGGTCAAGAGGTTTGTCGAACTCCCTGTATCGATTAGTACTTTCTGTATTAAACAATTACCAATGGACAAAGAGATTACCAGTCCGTCATGGTGCCTTTCCGACCCGTTGGAGTCGGACTCGTCGAATGTGACCGTCGGAAGGTTAGATGCCCTCCTTGGTTTGAGTTCCGATGCCTCGGGCTTGTCGCCTTTGCTTTCCTTGGCGTGTCGCTTGGCCGCGGAGTATGTGTTCCCACATATGTCGGACCCACCTGAAATGGTATTGACAACTTTTGTATCGACAGGAGATGGGGGTTTGTTCTGTTTTACCTGATCTCGGCGTTCCATGGTGGCTTTTGCCCGTTCCGAGATGATGTCGCGTAGGAGCCCCTGTGAGAGCGGCCTAGCGACCTCCTTTCGCAGGGCGATGCACTCGTCGGTCAAATGACCATGGTCGCCGTGGAATTCACACCATCGACTCATGTCCTTCTTGACATCTGGTCGGTCGCTCTTTCGGGACCATCTTACGTCTTTTCCATACTTGTCGAAACTCTTGACGAGCTCTAACACAGAAACGTTGAAGTTATAAGACTGGACCCTAGGAGGCAACGCAGAGCCGTCTCTCCATTCCTGTGACCTGTCTTGGAAAGCATTTACCTGATTTGGTTCATTTCGATTACGAGAATAGGGATGTGGACGTCTGTCTCGACGATTATCGGAGGAATGTTTATGATCGGATGGATCGGGTCCGCGGGAGGATTTACGCGACTCACGGTCCTCTTCCAGTCTTACCTCGGCCATAGTTTTGGCCTGAACATCTTCAAAACTTTTGCACGGGTACTTGGTAATTTCGTCGTAGAGATTGCTATCTTTGACCAAGCCTTGTCGGAAGGCTTCGATAGACGTTGTGACGTCGTAGTGGGGGATTCCCACTTTCTCTTTGTTGTACCTGTTGAGATAATTCCGGAGAGGTTCATTGTACCTTTGTGTGACTCGGTAGAGGTCACTCGATTGTTTCTCATGCTTTCGACTACTGGCAAACTGACTCTTAAAAGAGTTAACCTGATCCGCGAATGATGCGATCGTTCCCTGAGGCAAACGCTTAAACCAAGTTAGTGCGGGGCCCGCGAGGGTCGTGCCAAAGATTTTGCACATGACAGCCTCACGGCTCTCCCTTGAAACAGATGCAGCCATTAGTTTTTGTTTATAGAGAGAGATATGGTCATCTGGATCGGTGGTGCCGTCGAATGTCGCCATGTTGGGGAGATGGAACTTCTTGGGGATCTCGACCCTTGCGGTTTCTTCGACGAACGGGGATTCTTCGAATCCGCCGGACGCTTCTCTCTCGATCGGTTGCGGGACTCCTAGGAGCCTGTTGAAGCGATCGTCGATCGTCTTCATGTGTGGATTGAGCGTTTGCTGGAAAAGAGCCATGACATCTGGCGGATTGGCAACCTGTGTTTCGTCGATTCGGGCCCCGGCAGACCGGATCGGTGTAGAAAAGCTGACATGGTTAGTTGAAAATGGACTAGCGAAAGGAGTTCGAGACGTACCCTCAGTGTGTCCGGGACGTCGTACGCTTGGAGGCGTTGGTTCGATACTGTCCATGTCGAGCCGTGTTCGGATGCCGCCGTGGATGGGCGCGTTCCTAGATCCTGAAGCCACTGATTGTACCTGCGACTTAAGAGACTCATTCTCACGGGTTAGTTGCGCAATCTCGGCTTCGGATTGGGTTGACAAAGCGGCTAGGGCTTCGGTTTTCCGACATTGCTGGGCTAGTTCCTCTTGAAGGGCGGCCATTTTTTGAGAGAGTTCTTGGAACTGGGTTGTGGTAGGATTTTCAATTGGGTTTTCTGTAGTTTGGGTTTCGTCTTCGAGACGTAGTTCTTGATTGTCAGTAGGAGGGTCAATAGTCATGGTTGGAAGGTTTCGGAAGGGTGATCGGCAAGTGGCCCCACGGTGGGCGCCAAATTGTTTTGGGGCAAAAAGATCGGACGACCTAAATTGCCTTAGACGGGGTAACTAGTCGATCGGGTGATAGAAAACAATCCAAACCAAGCCAAAAATAGATAAACACAGAATAAATGTATAATAGCGTGATGATCTTATTAGATGTCGTGTGAATCAGACTGAATCGTGATACAACTTATCGTAATAAAACCAGAGATCGAGCGGGACTCGACCGGCGACTTGTGAGTGGCGACCGGCAGGGATCTAGCGTAAGCAGCCGTTAGAGAGCTAGGTCGAGAGCGAGAGTGCTATTCTGGTGAGTTGTTTTTTTTCCGAACGCTTGTCCTGTGTGTAATTGTGTAGTCTTCTTCTTATCTTCCTCGTCGTCCTGATATGGTAAGTCTTTTACTCTTGTGACCGTTTATGCTTCGGCCGAATATTCCATCTTCAATGCTCGGAGTGATGGTGAAGATTGCGCCATTAAATCTCTGCGTTTATGGTGGTTTGAAGGCAGTGGCCGTTGCGTGATCTGGCATTTAATGCTTGGCGAGATCCTCGCGATCCTGTCGGAAGGAATTCGACCAGAGACGTCTCGTCGGATCCTCTGGGCTTTCTTCTTCGATCTTCCGATTGGCAATGGGCTTGGGCTCGACCGATTTGACCCATCTTCTCTGGAGAATCCAGGCCCAACAATCATGTTGCCGCTTAGTGAGATCCATCAACCCATGAGGCTGGTGTTGCCACCATCATCACGTAGTGAGATCCATGATGTCGAAAGGATCATGTTGTTGCTTGGTGAGATCCATTAGCCCTTGAGGCTAGTGTTGCCACCATCATCACGTAGCGAGATCCATGATGCTGAAAGGATCATGTTGCCGCTTGGTGAGATCCATCAGCCCTTGAGGCTAGTGTTGCCACCATCATCCCGTAGTGAGATCCATGATGCCAAAAGTATCATGTTGCCGCTTGGTGAGATCCATCAGTCCTTGAGGCAGGTGTTGCCACCATCATCCCGTAGCGAGATCCATAATCCCGAAAGGATCATGTTGCCGCTTAATGAGATCCATCAGCCCTTGAGGTTGGTGTACGTTGCCACCATCAACCCGTAGCGAGATCCATGATGCCGAAAGGATCATGTTGCCGCTTGGTGAGATCCATCAACCCTTGAGGCTAGTGTAGCCACCATCATCCCGTAGCAAGATCCATGATGCCGAAAGGATCATGTTGCGACTTGGTAAGATCTATCAGCCCTTGCGGCTGGTGTTGCCACCATCTTCACGTACAAGCGAGATCCATGATGTTGTAAGGATCATGTTGTCGCTTGGTGAGGTCCATCGACCCTTGAAGCTGGTGTTGCCACCATCTTCCCGTAGCGAGACCCATGATGTCATAAGGATCACGTTGCCGCTTGGTGAGGGCCATCAGCCCTTAGGCTGGTGTTGCCACCATCTTCACGTAGTGAGGTCCATGATGGTGTAAGGATTATGTTACCACTTGGTGAGGTCCATCATTCCTTGAGGTTGGTGATGCCACCATCTTCTCGTAGCGTGGTCCATGATGTCGTAAGGATCATGTTGCCGCTTGGTGAGGTCTATCGGCCCTTGAGGATGGTGATTCTACCATCTTCCCATAGTGAGGTTCATGATGCCGTAAGGATCATGTTGCCGCTTAGTGAGGTCCATCGGCCCTTGAGGCATGTGTTGCCACTATCTTCCAACCCGCAAAAATCATGTTATCACCTCATGGAGGATCTAAAACCGCCACAAGCAAATATGACAAACTACATAGCTACAAAAAAGTCAATTCGACAAAAAAGGCTACAAGAAGGGTGTATGGAATAAAGATCACTGAATACCATTCATTCAAAAAACAAACTGTATCATATAACAGCAACCAATATGAGTGTATGGCGTTACAAATGTTACCCTCATAAAGAGACAGCATGACCATAAAACGTTGTACAAGCAAAACAACCACCACAAAAGACCAACGAGGTTCAACACCAGAATACATGACTACGTCAAAAAGAAAAGCAAACCAAAAAATGAACGTGAACGCAAGCTAGTCAGGACCACATGGACGATAACTCACAAACTCATCACTCGCCCCCATCACCATCATTCGCGGAGCCTCCTACGTCATCCTTGGATTTTGGGTCACCTCCGCCTCGTCAGGATTCATCCCGCCTCTTAGGCGTTGAAGCAGCACATCAAGCTCACTGGAAGTCGGCGACACATACTCATCGACAACAGGAGGACTAAAGGAGTCACGAACATTTTGGGCCTTCTCTAATCTTGAGCGCGTATTGGCAAGCACCAATGTCCATTCCTCTCTGCAGCCAAGGGGCGTTCTTGTGAGCCAGACGCAAATCCATCCAAACGGAACTCTTGTACTCCATAACCGTTGCATCTTAATCTTGCCAACTTCTCCTCAACCGACCGACGGGCCACCTTCAAGGATTCGATATCAGAACGACATGCAGACGATACGATATCACCCTAAAGACAGGACCTCATTTCCTTCAACCGTAAAAAATGCTACACAAAATTCACAAAAAAAGAATGAGGATAAATAAAGAAGACAACATGCGGTCTGCCAACGGAAAACCAAAAAAGAAGTGCGGTACGTGAGATGCGGCCGATAGAAGAAATGTAATGGGCGGCGGAAGTGCCTCGATACTGCACCATTCATTTTATAAATCGAGTTGACTTCTACCGGGAATTTTCTGATTTTCTACTTCACGGAGTGACTGTGAACCCCATAAAGTATGAGGTTGTCTGACGATGTAAAAAATGGGGGCTCACACATGGAGCGTTAAAATAACAACTATGTGTAAACCCCCTTGTATAAGAAGTCAACTCAACAGTCAACAAAGCATGGTCAATGATCCTATAAAATCAGGCGTCAGATCATGGTACAAATCGGACACCGCTACCGTATCCGTAAAGCTCAAAGGTTAGGGATGATGACACCTTCAGTCAGGAAAATCACATAAGAAGGGGAGCAACGGTCTAGGTCTTCCATCATCAACGTACAACATCATCAAAATCGCCAACGTACGGCATCATCAAAATCATCAACGTACAGCATCATCAAAATCATCAATGTACAACATCATCAAAATCGTTAACATATTGTATCATCATTGTCATCAACATACCACATCGTAGTAGTCATCGCACACGTACGGGATGAAAGAAGCCCTGAAGAAAAGGCCCATCCATGTACGAGAAGATAAGATTAAGACTTGTAAATATCCAATGTCATATAAGCAAGTATGAATCAACAACAGGATGGATCCAACATCATCCTTGTACCGTATGACTGTGATCGCCAAAGCACATACGGTCACCAGATGGACATACGGCGTGAGAAAGGTCTTGAGAAAGTGATCGACCCACCTGTGAGAAGATCCAATTAAGATTCAAGAGTACCCAAGTCACGTGAGCAAGTACAAATCAAATCCAACGGAAGCGTGTTCATACAAGGGAAATCTCAGCCGAAGCTTGTCCGTACGGTAGGTCTGACTTGGCATGTCCGTACGGTCTCAACATTAATTGAGTATCAGAGGTGACGTCATGAACAGTGATGTCGTATGCTGAAATCCCGGAAAAGGACGATCGGCCCCATTCCTCTACATGCCTAAGTCATCATCACCATCCACGTGGGCATGGCTTCATGCACTCCTTCATCTATAAAAGGAAGGGAAGAGCAGCCATTAAAAAAGGAAGGGCTTCTTCTTCTTCTTCTTCTGGAATGGGAAGAGTTTTAAATGCACATTGTGGAAGATCTCAAAAATCAAGGGGGATACTTTATTCTTCAATCATCAAGTTTTTCATAGATTCTTCAAGCATTGATCAAGAACTCCATTTCAAGTTCTTCAAATTCCATCATCCATCAAGTTTACTTCAAGCTCCTCAACTTCTTCAATTCTCGAGCATGATCTTCAAGTTCTCAATCCCGTTGCCGCCACTTCAAGAACATCAAAAGCTTTATCCAACATCTCATTATATTCATCATCTCTAAACTCTTTATTTCTACAAACTCTTCCTCTATATAAAGTTTCATCATGTTGATGGTCCCTACAGACTTTGCTTTCGTTGAGGGTCTTCCCAAGGGTCCACCCCTTTGGTTTTTTTAAGTGTGGCACAGAGCGGATATGCTCAAATCATGAAGTCCACTATAATCACCGACGAGGAGCCTGATAGATGTTGATACGGCATGTAGTGGATGGGCGCAAATCATGAAGTCCATTATCATCACCGCCGAGGAGGAGCCCGATAGATGTTGATACAACATGTAGCAGATAGGCGTAAATCATAAAGTCCACTATCATTACCACCAAGGAAGAGCCCGATAGATGTTGATACAACATGTAGCGGATGGGCACAAATCATGAAGTCCACTATCATCGTTGCCGAGGAGGAATCCGATAGATGTTGATACATCATGTAGCGGATGGACGTAAATTATGAAGTCCACTATCATCACCCTTGAGGAGAAGCCCGATAGATGTTGATACGGCATGTAGCGGATGGGCGCAAATGATGAAGTCCACTATCGTCATCAAGGAGGAGCACGATAGATGTTGATATGGCATATAGCGGATGGGCACAAATCATGAAGTCCACTATCATCACCGCCAAGGAGGAACCCGATGGACATTGATACGATATAGAGCGAAAGGGCACCAATCATGAAGTCCTACGTCGTCATCGCCGGAGAACCAGATGAACATTGGTACAACATGAAGAACCTGATAAACATTGGTACAACACAAAGAACCAGATAAACATTGGTACAACACGAAGAACCGGATAAACATTGGTACAACATGAAGAACTGGATAAACATTGGTATAACACGAAGAGCCGGATAACATTGGTACGACATGGAGACCATCATCGTCATCTATAAACCAGATGAATGCTTAAGCACATGAGCGAAGGAGAGAATAAGTATACAACATTGACGTCATCTTCCCCATCAATAAACCCTATAGATGCTATACCGTAAAAAAAGGCAGACATGAGTGTACGTAATCAACGTCATCACCATCATCCATGCACCTAGAGGATGTTGGAGCACAAGAGAGAATGGATGAGTAACGGGACACCATCATTGTCATCAATGAAGCTTTAGACCCTTGGAATGCATGACATAACTCAAAGCGAAGATGCCATTGTCATCACCGATGCCGCATGAAGTAAAAAAAATGCGGAAATAACCAATGATGACGTCACAAGCCATGAAGGGAATCGAGAGAGCCTTGGTGGATCGTGATCATCGCACCTCCAAGTATTCCCCCTAATATCTTTGAGATCTTCAGTAGGAGCTGGATAGCTTGGCACCGGCACTCTTGTGCCCTTTTGGACTTGCACCTCCACTTGATCATCATCCTCCAAGATGGCCTCCTTTGGTGACAAGTTGTCATGATTGCCATCCTGCTCTAGCGTTGGCGTCGGCGGCATCGGCATGGTGTCTCACGTGGTCTTGTCTTTGGCCTTGGCCTCTAACTCTGGCTCATCCTTGGCGCTTTATAGCGTGGTGGCTTCTTGAGGTAAAGCAGCTTGACTGGCCTTGGCACTCCTTCTTCTATGAAATCCAGAAGAACACCATGAAGAAGGGACTTTTTTTCCCTCAAAATAGGAGGAGGGAATTAGTCTTGTGGGAGATCTCAAAAATCAAGGGGGAGAATTTATTCTTAAATCATCAAGTTCTTCATAGATTCTTCAAGCATTGATCGAGAGCTCAACTAAAAGTTCTTCAAATGTCGTCATCCATCAAGTCTACTTCAACCTCCTCAATTTCTTCAATTCTCGAGCATGATCTTCAAGTTCCTCATCCCGTTACCACCACTTCAACAACATCAAAAGCTTCATCCAGCATCGCCTCATATGCATCATCTTTAAACTCTTTATCTCTACAAACTCTTCCTTTACATCAAGTTTCATCATGTTGAAGGCCTTAACTGACTTTGCTTTCGTTGAGGGTCTTGCCAAGGGTCCACCCCCTTGGGATTTTCAGGTGCGGCATGGAGCAAATAGATGCAAATCACGGAGTCCACCATCATCACCGATGAGGAGCTCGATGGACGTTGATACGGTATGGAGTGAAGGGCACAAATCATGAAGTCCAGCATCATTACTTCCGAGGAGCCTGATGATCGTTGATACGACATGGAGCAAATGGGCGCAAATTATGAAGTCCACCATCCTCACCGACGAAGATCCTAATGGAAGTTCATACGGTATGGAGCGAAAGGGAAACAATCATGAAGTCCTACGTCGTCATCACCGAATAACCAGATGAACATTGGTACAACATGGAGAACCGAATAAACATTGGTACGACATGGAGACCATTATTGTCATCAACGAACCAGATGAAGGATAAAGCGCGTGAGCGAAGGAGAGAATAAGTGTACAACATAGATGTCAACATCCAATCAATGAAACCTAAAGACGCTATAGCATAGGGAAAGGCAGACATACAATGTATGTCATCGACATCATCACCGTCATCCATACACTTAGAGGACGTTGGAGCACAAGGTTGAATGGATGAGTAATGAGACACCATCATTGTCATCAATGAAGCTTTAGACCCTTGGAATGCATGGAGTATCTCAAAACGAAGATGTCAATGTCATCACCGATGCCGCATAAAGTCAATAAAATGCAGAAACAACCAATGATGATGTCATAGACCATGAAGGGAATAGAGAGCCTTGGTGGATCGTGATCATCATACCTTCAAGTCATGCCCCCACTATCTTTTATATCTTCACATACTCAAAGAGATTCTTACCTTCAATCGACCACCACACCCTCTTCCACGACCTCGGCCTCTCCCAACAGTATCGCCATTAGGTGCGGGATCGCTTGTCGCTCGACCTCGGCCTCTCCCAACGAAATCGTCACGACTTCAACCCCTCGCGTCGTCCTGACCTTGACAGCATCCACGCCTCATCTGGGTCAAAATCTCTATATATACAGGCCCCACAACGCTAGCGGCAGCACCATCAACTGCACCACCAGCACTGTCGATGCCACCACCACCAAACGTCGTCGAATTTGCGCCCAGATCGACATTGGTGCAACCAACATCACCTCCCATGGCTGCGCCACCGGATTGCCTCCCAGGACGCCGGCGTCGCCACCAACCACTGGGGAGCCATTGACTTGGCCGCCATCGCCACCGCCCACCAAATTAGATGTCATTTCAAAGGGTAAGAGATCGAAGGATGAGGAGGAAGAGGAAGAAGAAAGTTGTTATGCTAGAGACTTTTTGCGACGGCGTCGTGAAAGCTGGAGATTTAGGGTTACAGAGGAAGAAGAAAGTTGTTACACTTTTATTAGCGTAAAAAATGCCACGCTCATGCGTTTAACAAGCGTGACTTTAATCCATTTTTTGTAAATTAGAGTCACGTGTGCGTTATGCATAGTCGTGGTTTATTTTTCATACAAAAAACATCGTTACACTTCCAGCAAGGGTGACTCTTTCCCGTTTTGTTTTTAAAATTATGTCTTCATCTCTATAATTATGTTTGCCAATATAAAACAAAAACATGTGTACATTAATCACAATCTATTAACTTTTTTTATAAATTTGTTACATTCTTATATACTTCATGATTATAACAGGAACCCTTTTATAGGCCATTATATTTATTACTTTATTATGAATCAAGGTAGGTTAACAACCTAAATATGTGAATTGCATTTAGGATTACAATTTGTATACCAAGCATAAACGTATCTTATTGATCCTCAACAAAATGTAGTACCGAAAAGCTTACATGAACTTGATTAATGTGAATATTACATTCTCATTTTGTAGTGTTACATTCATAATCATTACAACTACGGCCTCAACCCTCAACTATACAAAAGGTTTTGGTGAACGACCACCTTGCACCCTAAATGTACGTCATTGTGCAATCTTCTCCTCATAGAAGGTGTCCCAACCAATGACTAGGGGTGTCAATCAGGCGGGTCGGGTTCGGGTCGGGTAATTTTGGATTCGGGTCATATCGGATTCGGACCAATGTCCGATTATACAACAAGTCGGATCATATCAGGTCGGATTGGATAAGATATTCTTTTATCGGGTGAGATTGGGTATTTGGGTCAATTTTGGTCGGGTTAATTTGAATTTCAGTCAAACTTAGGGTTGTCAATCAGATGAATTGGATCGGTTTTGGGTCGGGTCATTTGGGTTTCGGGTTAATCCGGATCCAGGCTAATGACATATTCACATGTATTTTGATAACCCGGTCCAATTCGGGTCGGTCGAGTCAATTATTCATTTAGTAGGGCAAAGTTGGATATTTGGGTCAATTTCGATGGGTTATTTTTTATTATGACAAAACTAGATTTGGTGTAAATCATATTTCGGTTGAGTCGGATTTCATATAAACATGAGTTCGAATGAATAAGATTTAGTTTAAGTACGATCTCAAAAAAAATCATATATTTCGATGGAAGAAAAAAAGAATGATCTAATTTGTGCATATCTTTTAACTTGAAAGAAAAATTACTTTAGTTCAATGTAATAAAAATAACTCTTATCAATTGCTCGTAATACATCCATTAAATTATTGTAGGTGTGCGTTTTTGTTGAGAATAGATGAACACTGATTGTAGGGATAATAGGTCGTGGGTGATTTTGAGTTTTTCAGATGATTTCGAGTTGGGTGTCTTTAAATTTTCCGGATGATTTAGGATCAGGTGGCATTGGTTTTTTTTTGTGATTTCGGGCTATCGAGCTTGGGTTTTAATGTTATTTCAAATCAGTCAACTTTGGGTTTTCGGGTTATCTCGAATCGGACAACTTCGGGTTTTCAGGTGATTTCGGATCGGGCAACTTTGGGTTTTCGGGTGATATCGGATCGGGCAACTTCGGGTTTTCGGGTGATTTCGGGTCGGGTGACTTCCGGTATCGGGTTGATAATGGGCTAGTCCGTTCGAGTTATTTTTTGGGTTCAGGCTAGTCGGTTGGGGTCGGGTTAGGCTCGAGTACACATTTTTTTTTCCGGATATCGAACAGGTTTGGTTTCGGGTGGGTCATTCGGATCGGGTCAAGTTTTGACAGCCCTACCAATGACACTACGGTCTTTGAATCTTACCCAATAGGATAGAGGGGGTAGTAGTGGAGCAATACCACTGAGCCACAACTACAATAAGATACACATAAATATTAAGTTTGTATATTTTGTGATCTAAGTTAAATAATGTTTTTATTAATTTTTGTATGTACCGGAATGAAGTGAATTTAGGGTGAACTGCATGAGCGCACCCAAGCACAATTAGAATGTTGCGGTGCCCAATACAAACACCAAGCTAACAAGGGTCGGTGTCGCGTGCTTTTCGAGCTTGGACACATGGTGACAAAGATCCACACAACAAGAGATATGGTTAATCACTGAATTCTATCAATCTCAAGTTCTTATCTTTCCTATAGTTGTCCTTATCCCGATCTTAGGTAACTATTAGTTCTACCAGCCCTAATAGTACTTATTACCAAATCAAATCCGAAAACCTTCAAGACTCAATAAAGCAATAGCATTCAACCAAGGATTCAACAAGATACATGCAATAGAAACAACCCGTTACTATAAGCATGCAATTAACTCTCTCTCACGATGAACACTCGCAACCCGCTTATGTAAATCGTGTTTGCTACTAGATATGCAACCCGAACCCGGAATCACAAGTCCTAGCTATATGGATAATATCAATAAACCTAGGTGATCAGTCTAGATAAACCAATAAGATTCAATAAACATTCAAGCGCAAGAGAATTAATACAACTAGATAGGAAAACGAACAAGAGTAGAAAACTCACAACCAATCAATTGAAGGCTTCAAAATGTCAAGTGCAACAATGGAAGCTTAGTTCTTCATAGGGTTTATGAGGGTACACCTACGATGTGAGAGGTTCCCTATCAAGAGGCATAACAAGCTGGATCCACGTGGAGATGATCCCTTCCGAGTCTTGGAATGCTTAGGCAACAACGCCTACCGCTTGGACATCCCCGCCGATTATGGTGTCGCTCATGCCACCTTCAATATTGCTGACCTCTCTCCCTACGTTCCCCCTGAGTGCGACAAGGACGAATCAAGGGCAATTCACTGCCTAGAAGGGGAGAACAAAAGCTCCATAGCCACCTTGACAATGAGAGACGAAGAGGAGATGATGAGTGTCCTCTCCAACAGGCTCGTGACTAAGGCATGTGTCAGAAGTGTCGCACAAGCCACCCAATCCTGTAAACTTGCAGTCTTGGAGAAGATTTGCAACTTCGTTTGGCTTGTTGCGAAGAGAAGGATCTTGAAAAATGACGAACGACAAAAAAGACACCTCAATACCAATTCTATATGTGCCCTTTTAATGCGGACTCTAAAACCCTCATTTACCTCATACGCATCTGCTAGAGCATCAAATAGGTATGAACCCCCTTATCCCTCATAATAAACACCATCGTTTTTTCTCCCTCAACATTCTTGATTGGATGCGTGTGAATTCGGATGCTGGAACAGCTACCATAGATGGGCTTCAATGGCCTATTTTCTCTGCGGTCATCATTTGGAGGGTATGGAAGCGGCACGATGTGACTGTGTTTTCGGTGCCACAACTGTCCAACTATAGCAAGGACTTTCTTTTTCAACAAGCGAAGGACTACCAGAACGCTTGGTGCAAGGCCAGCCATAGAAGTCATGGGAGAACCCGTATTAGAAGCACATCTTTTGGAAGAAATTGGATCACTATTGGATCAAAATCAACTCTGATGGAGCTTCCAAAGGAAACACGGGTCACGCAACTACAAGAAGAGTCATACGCAACGAGGCAGGTTTGTGGTTGGGTGGGTTTTCCACCAACTTGGGATTTGTACAATGCCAATATGTGAAATATGGGGAGTTGCATTGGGACTTGAGTTGGCATGGAACTCATGAAATGTAGGGAGTTGCTACCACCCACTACCTCGCTCCCCTAGTACTACGGTGAAATGGCTTAATCGAGAATGGCTGGTGATACGCCCTAGGCCTTGATATTAATGGAGGCCCAAGAAGAAGACATGATGAGTGTCAAATCCACCGGTCCCACCACTAGAGCGCACGCTTGAGCCATTGCCCAGGCCACGCAGAGCATCGTGGCCAAGGGCCTCGTGCGCAACAGCGTTGCGGCGTTATCGGCTCCCAAATCCATGACACTCGCCGCCATTGAAGACTCCTAGGCCTTGGCTCCAGTAATGAGCGCGCTCCCTTCAGCGCGCTGCCATGGCTCTCTAACGCCGTTCTTATCATTTTCTTATTAGTCTATTTTGAGGTTTATTTCATACAACTTTTGTGTTTTAGGAAACTTTCCGGTTTTGGGATGTGACTGTTTTAGCACTTTCCATTTTTAGCTAGTTTCTTTTTGGACGCGCACCCTCTTATGCTTAAGAGGCTGATCCATTAAGCTTGTTTGCAGCCCAAGGTCGAGACTACTTGGCTATATAAGCCAACACTTGCATTGTTTTTAGGTTACGTTGAAATTAATTCTTAGCTTTGTCGTTTGAGTTAATCTCCGCCCCTAAGCTTCGACGTCACACCCACTAATCGGATCCAAATTGAGTTTCGTAGATGACTCACAAACACACCCTCGATTGAATTCATTCCATCGAAATCCTCTCGCCCTCCTTGAGATTTCAAGCATAAGAGAGCCGTCAACTTCCATTCACGTGAAGGTAACCGCGTGACCGTGTTCATGTTAACCAATTGGTTAAAAAATTAATTTTTTTGCCTGGTGACATTGAGGTATAGGTTAATTCGCAAGGTACCCCACACTTTGGTATATTTCATGAGGTAACCCTGAGGTTTGTTTTTTTATTTCGCTAAATACCCCACCATCAAATAATTAACATGTTTCGTTATTCAAAAAAAAACAAAAAAAAAGGAAATCAGTATGCACCGTCTTCGAGTCTTTATCCTCCTTGTGGGCGCCCCTCCAGCCCTCCTCATCGGTGACCTTCTCCTCTGAACCTCTTTCGTGTCACTCCACAACTTGTGTAAATCCGAGAAGACGGTGCAACGGTCTGTGATAAGCACTACTTTGTAGGGCTTAACTAAGAGTTATTAGAGGTTTTATTGGTGCCATTCGGGTAGATTTAGACACATTCTTGTGTATGGCATTTGGAGGCGAAGTTGGTGTTTTTGGAGGTGTTTGAGCTACTTTGGAGATCATGAAGACACTGAGGAAGGAAGCCATCAAGAGAAGACGCCAAGGAGTGAAGAGGAGACGGGTTGGTGCAAGGCAAAGGACAAGAATGCCGAGCATTAACCGCGATCGCGGGCATGGGTGCCGCGATCGCGGGACTCGGAGCATGTCGAGAGTTTTCTGCGGGCGCGGAGCCACATGGGCCGCGATCAAGGTCCACCACCCGCGATCGCGGGTCTGACACGACAGAGGCTAGGACTTATTCCGAATTATCTTTTTAGTTTTCTTTTCCCTTTTTCTTATTTCTATTTCAGTTATTTTTCTTAATGGGCTAGGTCATTTGTTAGGGCCCTATAAATACTCTCCTTATGCATTAGGGTTAAAAATCCAGACTTTAGTTGCAATTTTCATTCATCGTTGTTTTCTTTTCCTTTGAAGTTTCTACCATGACTATGAGGAGCTAAGCCTCTTTGGCTTAGTCCGGTAATGGAAGCATGATTTTGTTCATCTGGTTGTGAGGTTTTGTTCCTATCTATCTATCCTATTGAGTTATATCTTTTCTCTGAGCAAATTCATATTTGAATGTTTGTTGGTTTATCTAGACTGATCACCTAGGTTTATTGCTTTCATTCATATTGCTAATACTAGGGAACTGTTGGGCTAACGCTCTAGTATAAGTAGCAAGCATTGATTGTTATCTGCATCTGTGGATTATATCTATGTGGGAATTGATTACATGGTAAATGCATCTGAGCGAGCACACTGGGTATCCTGGTTAATTCTTATATGCATTGTTGCCTTTGGGTTGAACCTTTAGTGGTACTAGGGTTATTCATTGATAAGGGTTCTTTGTGGAAGGTTTCCCTCTGAATTTACATAAGATCGGGACAGGAATAACCAAATAGGAAGATAGAACTTAATCAATGAACAACCTTTGAATGACTTATGTGGACATTACTTGGCTAAGTATTTTTCTTTCTTGATATTTCATCCATTCTACTTTGCTCTGTTTGTTTCGTTTGCAACCAACCAACCATAAAACCCCCCTTTGTGACATTGCATGCTACCACCATTGGTTCCTTCCTTCTCTGTGGGATCGACCCTGACTTACTTACTATACTTTGTTTAGTGAGGATTTTAGGATTTACTTTTGATTGGGGATACGACGACTATTCCTCCTATCAAATTTTGGGGCCGTTGTCGGGGAAGGCAATTGCGGATTTTTGGTGTTTTGCATGCTTTGTGTGTTTTCGAATTTTTCTTTGTGATTTTCGTGTGTTTGCTTGTGTGTGTGGACCTATCTTATGGTCCACACCCATACTGCTAACTCTCCACCTTTAGATCCTGATCCAGAGATTGAGAGAACTTTCTCCCAAGGACGCAGAGTGAATCGAGCTTTGGTCTTTGAGAATCCCACTTTTGAGATGGCGGACGAGGTACCACCACCTACGTTGAGGCAGCTGACTGCGCCTAACTTGACGCAGCAGCCACTGGCCGTACAATTCCCGGAGCTAGGCACGGGAGTGAACTTTGAGCTCAAGTCTGGTCTTATCCTTCTTTTGCCTCAGTTCCATGGGCTAGCTGGAGAGGACCCAAACAAGCACCTCTCGGAGTTCCACGCCGTGTGCAGTTCCATGAAGCCACGGAATGTCACTGAGGATCAAATCACGTTGAGGGATTTTCCTTTTCACTTAAGGATTCAGCCAACGACTGGTTTTACTACCTCACCCTAGGAAGCATCAACACTTGGGAGAAAATGAAGAAGGCATTTCTGGAAAAGTACTTTCCAGCAACGAAGTTGAACAGTCTCAAGCGCAACCTGAGCAACATAGAGCAGCATGGGACGGAGACGCTCTATGAGTACTATGAGCGTTTCAAGAGGTTGTGCTCTAGCTATCCCTATCACGGGTATTCAGACCAGGATTTGGTCTTATATCTGTATGGGGGATTGCTGGATGAAGAGCGACGAATGGTGAACGCGGCGTGTGGGGGAAACATACTGAACAAAACCCCTACCGCTGCATTTGAGATATTCAGCGAGTTGTCGGAAGGCTCAAGGCAATTCAGCAAGAGGGCGAGCGCCCAGGCTGTGAAAGCCACTTCAAGTGAGAATGTTCCCCCATCTATGGCGAGGGAAGTGAGCGAAATGAAGGAGATGATCAAGGTTTTGATGAGGAAGGAAGGACCCCAGAGGGTCAAGAAGTGCGAATTTTGCTATGCCACCACGCATGCAACTGACGCATGTCCTACACTCCATGAGGAGTCCACTGAGCAAGTCAACGCTGTTGGGGGGTACCAACAAAGACAACGGTACGACCCCTACTCCAGTACCTACAATCCGGGGTGGAGAGACCATCCTAACTTGAGGTACGGGAACACGCACAATGTGGAGAACCCCCCTGAGTTCCGACCAAGACCCCCTCAACAATACCAGCAGCAGCAACAGTACCCCCAGCGACCATTCCAAGGAGGCCAGCAATTCAGAGGCCCAGCAGAGCAGAGACCGCAAGGACAAGGAGCTTCCCGCGCTATGAATCTAGAGGACCATGTCAATACACTGGCGCAGCACATGACCACGCTGACGCAGACAGTAGGAACCATGCAGAAAAACATGGTTCAGTTCCAACATGAGACCAAGTCTAGTATCCAGAACCTGGAGAAGCAGGTAGGGCAGATCTCCCAAGTGGTCAGTAAGCTCGAAGCTAGAGAGTCACGAGCACTCCCATCTCAAACTGAGATTAATCCAAGGCAAAACGTCAACTGCATGACGTCAAGACCAAGATGGGAAAATGAAGAAGAGAAGCTGGAATTAAAAGAGAAGTACGAGGCAAAACCGCGATCGCGGGGCGACAGTCGCGATCGCGGGTTTACGAAGCCAAAAGCCGAGAAAAACTCGAGCATAAAATTCGAGCATTAACCGCGACCGCAGGCATGACAGCCGCGATCGCGGGGAACCAGTGCGAGAACCGCGATCGCGGGTTGACACCTGCGATCAACTCTCAGAAAGAGCTCCACCTCGCAAGACATTTATGAACAAGTATGACTATCCGGAGGGATATTTTGACATCCCGGTGCCATTCCCTGCAGCATTAGAAGATGAAGGGAATACGGAAATATACTGCGAGATATACCAGGGCTACTCGGAGAGCCCCTTCTTGAGAGAGCTACGCAAGACCATAGCGGAGCAAAAGGAGCGATCTAAGAAGAAGCCAAAGGTCAAGAAGGATATCTCGGCTGTGGTACAGAAGAGGATTCCCGGCACTAGTGGAAAAAACACTTGTTGAGGCTCCCTTTTAGAGGCGGGCCTATAACAAAACGCCTCAACAACGTCCTACGCAATCAGTTTTTTAGGTTTTTGAGGCGGATAATTATTTTATACGCCTCAAAAAATTCTATTGAGGCGGGCAAACATTTATACGCCTCAAAAAGTTTCCAAAAAATTATTCCCGCTAAAGTATTAGAGGCGGGCCGATTAAAGGCCCGCCTCTAATGGTAAGTAATTGAGGCGGGCGAAAATGCCCGCCTCTATTAAATTTTGTTGAGGCGGGCCTCCATAAGCCCGCCTCAACAAACGTAAGCAATAGAGGCGGGCATAAGGACGCCCGCCTCTATTGCCTCTTTCTCGGCCATAACTTGGACTTATAGAGGCGGGCATAAATAGGCCCGCCTCTATAAGTCTATACTTAATTAAAACTTTCAGCTTCTCCGCGCGCTTCACCAGAACATTCACCTCTTCGCTTCGTTCAGACTTCGTCTCCTCTCCTCTCGCCGAGCACTCGGTTTCACCAGAACTCCGACTTCCTCACCCGATTCCTCTGGCCGGTAAGCGTTTCTCTAATATGCGTTTCTCTGTATTGTGTTTAAAGCTTGTACGAATTTGTTTATTTTTGTGTTTAAAGCGCGTGCATTGAAGGTGTTTGATGAAATGCCCCTATGAATATGCGTTTGTCTAAGCAGATTTTTTGATGAAATGCCCCTACGAATATGCAAATCCTAATGTACCGATTTCTAATTTGTGTATTTTGTGTTTAAAGCTTGTACGAATTTGTGTATTTTTGTCAACTTGCTCGTGCATTGAAGGTGTTTGATGAAATGCCCCTATGAATATGCGTTTTTATGAGTTCCTTCCTCTATTCATTATCTAACAATTACTTACATATTTGTGTTAATCTTTCTTATCAATTATCTTCTTTTACTTCTACAGATAGAAACAATTCTTCAGGTTTTAGGCTCAGCTGCAATTATCCAAGTCATTAGCAAGAAGCTTTTGTTTGCAGAGGCAAGTTCACTGAAGCTTTCCCCTGAAAACTGTTCTTTTACAATAAGCTTTATGTTATAATAAGTAATTTTTTGTGTGTGCTTGTTGCAGGAATTCTAGCCACTATGTCTAACGAAAGTGGAAATGCTATTTTCCCTACCCAAGGTGATCCTGAATCACAAGGTGTTAGCGCGATTACACACATCGCTAAAGGGCGTGGTCCGTCAAAAGGCGTTCAAGTAAAAACGCCTATGCACCTTGAGTTTAATGAGTTGAATGTCCCTGATGGCGAGTGGTCGAAACAATACGGAAAGCAAGTTGGGAGTTGTGCTCAAAGAATTGATATAAACGTGAGAGAATACCGAATGATAGATGAGCAGACGAGGCAAGGGTTTTGGGAGGAGACCAAGGTATAATGTCTTTTTAAATTGTTTTAAATATATACTATATTAACTATCATTCTAACTTATTGTAAAAATCCACAGCTTATGTTCCACATCATTGATGATGAAAGGAGGTCAAGGGAAAAATACTTTCATTCTTGTGTGGCAAAACGATTTAGAGATTTCAAGAGCAAGTTGAAAGCAAGATGGATAAATAAGACACAAAAGCCGTCGAAGTATCCTAGAAACTACATGCCTTGGGATGTCTACTACCACATTACAGAGGCTGATTGGTCAGTTTTTCTTCAAGAACATTACAGGCCAGAGTCATTGGTAATAATGCTATTTCTTTTTAGTATTAAAGATTTCTAGTCAGCTAGCGGAAATCATTGGTAATAATGCTATTCACTTTTGACAGGCTCGTAGTGAGAAAGCAAAGGCAAGTGCAGCCCAAAACAAGAATCCTCATCGCACCGGCCAGGCGGGTTATATTAGAAAACGACACGAGTGGATAAATGAAGGACGACTCCCAGAGGAAGCAGCTTTATCTCTGTCAAGTAGCTCCTCAGTGAACTCATCGGCTCCTAGAGCTAGAAAATACAGAGCAAAGGAGTGGGTTTTGGCTCATCAAGTTCGAACTGAGGATGGAAAGTGGGAAGTTAGCCCGAACGATAAGGATGCCGTAGAAATTGCAAGAAGAATTGTAAGTAGTTCTTTTTAATGAATATTTACTTAAATTTAGTTGGAAATATGAACTAATCTATACTTTCCTAATTGACATTATAGGATGAGTATATCGAAGAAGAAGAAAAAGGAAACCTTACTTTCGAGGATGATGAGGATGCCCTCACCAAAGCCATTGGGAAAAAAGATCATCGTGGCCGTGTCAAGGCAATGGGTGGAAATGTGGGTTATAGAGTTGCTTTCGGTCCAAGATAACGACAGAGAAAATGTTCTAGTGAAGCTTCATCAGATCTGATCGAATCGATCAAAGCTGAAGTTAGAAAGGAGTTTGAAGGTGAGTTAGATAAAAGGGTGGCTGAGGCCCTCCAAAAGCAACTACGCTCCATGTTACACATAAATCAACCAAACTTCACTTCTACTCCCGTTCTTGGACCTGATGTTGATGCACCCTATACCACTTGTCCTGATTCGACACCGCAACCACGTGAGCTAAAGGTATGTTTGAGTTTGAGTATTATCATGAACTCTTTATGTCCAAATATCTCTTATAACATGAATTAAAATACCTCTTATGCAGGAAAGGACTCCATGCCATCTTGCCCTTGAGGATAAAGATTCTGGTAACAAAGTGCTAGTAGCGGATGGTATGGTACAACCCTCAAACGGTGCATCGTCCCAACACTTTACACCGATGAAGCCTGATCACTACAAAGTCCAAGTTGATTTTGTTTATGATGGACATCATGATGATATTCTTCCGGTGCCTACGGGTGATGGTTTCACTAACTTAGGCGGTGCTCAGGGTAGTTTCGTGCAATGGCCGATCCGCTTAGTGATTTTCGAAGACGACGAGGTAAGAAATCTGGGCTCAATAATAATGTCTCACTCTTGCTCATCTATAATTTTAATATATATATATAGGACTATACTACTCCACGCCCCCCTAGAGAAGTCCAAGTCATTTATCTCTAAGAAGTTGAGCTTCACCGCCAAAAATACAAAGGTAAGTCATTTCTCTCTAAAAAGGTGGATAACAGCGCCAATTTAGGCCCTTGGCGGGATAGAATTCATAATTTAGGCCCTTGGCGGGATAGAATTCATAATTTAGGCCCTTGGCGGGATAGAATCCATAATTTAGGCCCTTGGCGGGATAGTTATTAGAAATGATATTAAATCTTCCTTGTTTGTGCTCAATAATACAAATGTTACTTCATTATTATTGTCGGTCAATAACATGTTGAAATAACTCTTAAGTCTCAGTCCAACAAAGAGGTGGTTGGTAGTTGTGATCGGAAAACGGAAGAATCAGCCGCCAAAAGGAAGAAAGCAGAAAACGAAGAAATTCAAGGTCTTGGCCAGTCATGCAAGTTGTTGCAATTTGTTATGTCTTCGGCGACGGGTGGTATATATGATAGTACTCCCATCCCATTGGATGCCTCGGTTTGGAATTATGGGACAGATCAAGAAACATACGTCACTGCATCCGATGTAGAAGAGTTCCTTAAGGGGGAGTGCTTAAACATTTCTTTGATTCAAGTCTACATGATGTAAATGTTTTGATCAGTCTTTATCTTTTAATTGTCAACTATCATTCTTAATCGTTTTTTCTTTAATTGTTCAACTATCATTCTTAATCGTTTTTTCTTTAAATGTGCAGGTATTTATTGGACAATCACACATATGCATTTGAAAATTCTCGAATTGGGTTCATTTGTCCTGAGATGGTGTCAAGCACTAGAATCAGGGCCAATCCAGCTGTTCCAGCAGAGTACTTGCAACGTGTGTTCAATGCTAACAGTGCCAAATTGTATTTGCTCCCATATAATCAAGAGTAAGTGTTTTCAATAAGTTTCATATATAAAGAGTATGTTAAGCAATCATTAATGTTTATCAATTTACGTTTAAATGATGCAGCAATCATTGGATTATGTATGTGATAGACCTATTTAAAGCACAGGTCTATCTGTTCGATTCTCTAAAATGTCCAGGCAACAGAACGACTGATGCATCTCCAATCATGAATTTGTAAGTTATTTTACTTACGAACTAGTTTTTATTGGAATCAATATCAGTTTCATGACTGTATTATGTTGATTTTCTAGGGCATTTCAAGTGTTTTTGTATCAAGGTGGGAAGTGCGAGAAATCAAGAGAAAAACGTAAGACGTTGAGAGTCTGCAATATAGAGGTACATATAGCATTTTAAACGCTTTAGGTTTGTTTATTTATAATCAAAGGCCTTGTATCTAAGACATCCCCCTTATGTTGTGTAATTAGTGCGCTCAACAAAGCGGCGGAACCGAGTGTGGCTATTATGTCATGAAGTTCATGTTAGAGATAGTCACGGGATTCTATGACTCTGATGAGCGACTAGAGGCGGTATGTCCCTTAACAAACTATATGTTGATAGTATTTGTCAATAATTCATGTGTTTTTTATGAAGGTATATCCTAAGAGGAAGACAACGTATACTTCTGAAGAAATGGACGTTGTTCGTGAGCAATGGGCACAATATTTTACATCGAAGTATTTATTATCGGATTGAACTTGTTTGTACTTGTCCTATATATATACTGTTGTTAAGAATCTGACTGTACTCTGGTGAAATCTGTTATATTATTCTGTGAATGAAATCGATCTGTTGTGTTGACGTGTATTATTCTGCTTATCTGTGTGTATGGTATTTCAACAATTCGAGCCTGACTCGGCCGAGTTCTGGGTCGAGTTAGGCTCGAATTGTTGAAATACAATAAACCGAGCCTGACTCGGCCCATGACTCGGTCGAGTCAGGCTCGAATTGTTGAGGCTTTTAGAGGCGGGCCTATGGAGGCCCGCCTCTATAAGACACTTGTTGAGGCGGGCCTCCAAAGGCCCGCCTCAACAAGTGCATCACTACGGCGCCATGTGAGGCACTTGTTGAGGCGGGCCTATGGAGGCCCGCCTCTAAAAGCCACTTGTAGAGGCGTATATAGCCCGCCTCAAAAAGCTTTCCTACTTGTTGCAGCCCCCTCAGTTGCGGCGATCGGTGTTCGCCGCAATAAGTGTCAAAAGGCCCGCCTCTAAAAGGATTTTTTCCACTAGTGCCCAAGAAGTGTGAGGATCCTGGAATGTTCAGCGTGCCCTGCAAGATTGGGGAGACTGAATTCAGCGAGACATTGTTGGATTTGGGAGCTTCAATCAATGTCTTGCCACTGTCCGTCTACAACAACCTCGACGTTGGACCATTAGAGAGCACGGAAATCGTCATCCAACTGGCTGACAACTCCGTCATCACTCTTAAGGGCGTTGTGAAGGACGTACTGGTAAGCGTCGATACCCTTATTTTTCCTGCAGACTTCTTTGTCATGAACACAGGGGAACGAGGAGGACGAGTAATGCTAGGGAGGCCTTTCATGAAGACCTCCAACACAAAGATCCACGTGGGCAGAGGCACAATCAGCATGGAGTTCGACAAGAGGAAGACAGAGTATAGGCTGGAGAACATTCCGGAGCATCCTTCGGATACAAGAGCAAGGAGTACGGTTATAGGAGGCAACCCCGGATGAGAAGTACAGCAGGACGTCATGCCGCGACAATAACTATGGCGCTGATCGGGAGGCAATCCGAGGTATGAGTCGTTGAACTCATTTATGTTTTTACCTTTCTTAGGACTTAGATTTTATTTTTCTATCTTCTTCTTTGCACTTGTTTTTCTTTTTCTGTGGGCACTAGAACTAACTATGCAGCGGAGGCCATAATCCAGAACCCGCGATCGCGGTTTCACACCCGCGATCGCGGTTTCCCCTCGGCGATCCATGGCGAGTTCTAGCAAAAAATCAAAAAAAAAATGGCCCACGGTTTAATAAAACCGGCATGTTTTTCGAGGCAGTCAGCGCCTCGTAACTCGCACTGACTGTTACGGATGCAGGGGCATTAACCCCGCGATCGCGGGACCTCAGCCCCGCGATCACGGGTATTCATCGCGGCAATTATAAAAGGCGAGAGGCGGTGGAGGCATTTTACAACACCTCCACCACCACCTCTCACTCTCACCAGATCGGATCTCCGACCCCGACCACCGCAACACCCCCCTGCAGCCCCGCGACTATCGTTCCGACGCCGCGACGTCGTTTGGGTGAGATCTCCATTTTCCAACTCTTGGATTTCTCATAGCCTCACGAGCCGCGATCGCCGGACCCACGCCAAACCCCACGACCACCGCAGTGCCACCGCAAAGCACCGGAGCCATTTTTTCTCGAAGTTCGCTGCAAACCGAGAAACCGCTATCGCCGGCATCAACCCCGCGATCGCGGCACATCTTCTCCAGCGAGCTTCGAGTCGAGCATAAACCGCGACCGCGCCCCACACCCCGCGATCGCGGGTCCCTCCGGTACTCTTTCTGTTGTGCTTTCTCGCTCCTTTTTCCCACCATGGCAGCCTTTGTAGGCAACATGAGGAGCCAGAGGCACAGGCGGTACTATGAGACGTTCAGCGCGCGGAAGTTCGTCCAGACAAAGTTCTTCGATCGGCCAACACTGCAATGACTCGGACTGGAGGACTGCACACAACAGTTGCTGAGCCACGGAGGGCTCGGCAACTTCATTGACCTTGCCGCCCCGTCCTCCCACGAGCTGACCCTGGAGTTTCTGGCCACGCTAGAGCGCCACGATGACGGGATCACGTTCAACCTGCTGGAACGGCAGAGGATGATGTCCTACCAAGGTCCGTGGGACCTGTTTGGCGTTACTGAGGCTCCCGCCGAGGATTGGGAGGCCGCAGGCACCTTGCCAGAGCTCTTCTGGTAGGATGCGACCCAGGAGGTACTCAACCCCAGCGCCGGCGAGTATAACTATAAGCTGACGCACCCCTGTCTGAGGCTGGCGCACAAGGTGCTCGCCATGTCCTTCCTGGGACAGGGGGAGGTGAACAAGGTTCCGACACTGGACCTTACAGTGCTCTGGTGTTTGACACCGAAGAGCCACAACTCCCCCGACTGGGTCGATTTGTTCCTCTCCAGCTGTCTCGGGCTGAGGGAGAAGACGGGCGGCAAGATCTCCATGGGGGCATGGTGACGCTTATCGCCCAGCAATACGAGAACATCGCGGACCATTGGGATTTCCCCGCCGACATCTACACCTACAACATCACACTGCTGCAGAGATCCCATCTGCTGGAGGTCCGTGGTGGAGAGTACACCTGGCTCTCCAAGAAGGAAAGGACCCACCGAATGAGGCTGCCTCGTCCGATGCCTTATGGGCCCCGGGCGAGGGATTTTTACCTCTATGCCGATGGAGAGCAGGGGTCGTCGTCCGAAGATGAAGGGGACAACGACGACAACAAGGAGGAGGAGGAGGAGGAAGCGACTGCAGCGGTGGACATGGAGAGCGATGTGCCATCCCCGCTGCCTTCCAAGGGCCCACCTGTTTACCCTGACTATACCTACCAAGCATCTGGGTCTGGTAGTGGATCTGGAGGGGCGCCCTAGGACCAGCTCCTGGACAGAATGGCCAAGCTGAGGCAGGCCGAGAATATACGAAGGAGTGCCGAGTGGGAACGCGGCATCTCCCAGAGGCTAGAGGAGCATGAGAGGAGAAGCGTTCAGTGGGAACGCCAAGTCTCCACCCGCCTGGATGAGCAGGAGCGGCGGAGCGCTGAGTGGCAGCGCAACATGGAGGTCAACCTTGCATACCACGCCAACCGCCTGGACAGTCACCTCACCATTGTTGAGGACCAGGTGGTTCAGATGCAGAGGAGAGCTGAGGCTTTCTTCAACACTTATGGGTATTGGCCTCCACCCGAGTGAGTATTTCTATTTTCCCCTTATCTTTTTCTTGTCTTCCATACATTGAGGACAATGCATGATTTAAGCATGGGGGAGTAGAGTATTCACTATCTATCTTGTACATATTTCTTTTCCAGCATTGTACTTTGATTTTTAGCATTTCGAATTTCAGCATTTCTTTTCAAAAAAAAAATTCGAAAATCCTAGGACAAGCTGAAAACCTGAAAGGGCGGCTTGGGTAAAAAGCAGGTGACCCGGACCAGCGCTAGGTTGGGGTAAAAAGGTGTCTGAATGACGTGAGCATATGTGAGCACATCTATGAGAAAAATATGAGTGGCTAGGATGAAAACCCGAAAGGGCTCCTAGGCAAAATGAGTGAAAATAAAAGGAGTGTTTCTAGGATCTCATTTTACCGATGGGGCGACATAAGTAGAGGAGTTGAAGAAGGATTGTCGGGTAGGTCACTCTGGGAGGCATAAGGAGTCATAGATGGAGGCTAGGATTAGAGGTCATTTTACACTATTGGATGTCCGGGTTGAGCTTAGGGGAAGTACTCTGCTTGCCCTCAAGTTTGTTGAGTTGTGGATGTGTTGTAGATGAGATTGGTGCCAGGAGCTTTGGCATGGGTTAGGTAACTCTTAGTTGGAGGATATGCTTCCTGAAGACCTTGGGTGCTACATTGGAGGAGTAGACTTTCTATTAGTTTACTCGAGGACGAGCAAAGGTCTAAGCATGGGGGAGTTTGATAAGCACTACTTTGTAGGGCTTAATTAAGAGTTATTAGAGGTTTTATTGGTGTCATTCGGGTAGATTTAGACACATTCTTGTGTATGGCATTTGGATGCAAAGTTGGTGTTTTTGGAGGTGTTTGAGCTACTTTGGAGATCATGAAGACACTGAGGAAGGAAGCCATCAAGAGACGACGCCAAGGAGTGAAGAGGAGACGGGTTGGTGCAAGGCAAAGGACAAGAATGCCGAGCATTAACCGCGATCGCAGGCATGGGTGCCGCGATTGCGGGACTCGGAGCATGTCGAGAGTTTTCTGCGGGCGCGGAGAGATTGAAGGGCGCGGAGCCACATGGGCCGCGATCAAGGTCCACCACCCGCAATTGCGGGTCTGACACGGCAGGGGCTCGGACTTATTCCGAATTATCTTTTTAGTTTTCTTTTCCCTTTTTCTTATTTCTATTTCAGTTATTTTTCTTAATGGGCTAGGTCATTTGTTAGGGCCCTATAAATACTCTCCTTATGCATTAGGGTTAAAAATCCAGACTTTAGTTGCAATTTTCATTCATCGTTGTTTTCTTTTCCTTTGAAGTTTCTACCATGACTATGAGGAGCTAATCCTCTTTGGCTTAGTCCAGTAATGGAAGCATGAGTTCGTTCATCTGGTTGTGAGGTTTTGTTCCTATCTATCTATCCTATTGAGTTATATCTTTTCTCTGAGCAAATTCATATTTGAATGTTTGTTGGTTTATCTAGACTGATCACCTAGGTTTATTGCTTTCATTCATATTGCTAATACTAGGGAACTGTTGGGCTAACGCTCTAGTATAAGTAGCAAGCATTGATTGTTATCTGCATCTGTGGATTATATCTATGTGGGAATTGATTACATGGTAAATGCATCTGAGCGAGCGTTCTGTGTATCCTGGTTAATTCTTATATGCATTGCTGCCTTTGGGTTGAACCTTTAGTGGTACTAGGGTTATTCATTGGTAAGGGTTCTTTGTGGAAGGTTTCCCTCTGAATTTACATAAGATCGGGACAGGAATAACCGAATAGGAAGATAGGACTTAATCAATGAACAACCTTTGAATGACTTATGTGGACATTACTTGGCTAAGTGTTTTTCTTTCTTGATATTTCATCCATTCTACTTTGCTTTGTTTGTTTCGTTTGCAACCAACCAACCATAAAACCCCCCTTTGTGACATTGCATGCTACCACCATTGGTTCCTTCCTTCTCTGTGGGATCGACCCTGACTTACTTACTATACTTTGTTTAGTGAGGATTTTAGGATTTACTTTTGATTGGGGATACGACAACTATTCCTCCTATCAGTCTGAAGGAGGAGACGCGAATTGGTTGTAGGTGGTGGCCGGCATCGAGAAGACGACGACAGGCTTGCAAACCTCAGACGAGGCTGAAAGAGGGCGATAGGTGACGGGCAAAGACGTTCGTCGGACAACGAAGACGGTGGTTGCAGCGGCGACGATGGTTGCATTTCAGGTATGAACCGCCGTTGGAGATGTTATCGTCGCCAAGCTTTGCAATTACCAGATATAATGTACTTTAATTTATATGTTCTTCTATCGATTATGCATTTGATTTGTCAATTACATTTACTTCTAATAATTTTTTGTTGATTTGGTAATGAATTGTTGATGAGAATGGAGATGCATTCATCACAATGGAGTTGTGATCAGGTCTGCGGTCATTGGGATGAAACAATGGAGTACAATCAAAGATTTTAAGAAGATGTTAACCAATGTGGGTGTTGATGGAGATGGCACGGTCAAAATTATGTAGAGTTTAAGATGATGATGAAAGGCGATAACTTTGCTTCTTTATGTTCTTAAGGTGTTCAAGAACTAGAAAAAGGGGTTTCAAAGGGATGAAATGAAAATGAAACAGAGAGATACTCTGTTGTATATGATATTGATCTTTTCTTAATATATATATATATGGTTTCTTGAAGTTCTTTTATGTAGGTTCTATTATCAATCATGTTAAGTGATGACTCCATGCCTACCCCCCTTACGGCGAGAGACGAAGAGGACCTCATTAGGGTGAGTTCCGATGGGCCGATGACTAGGGCCCGTGCTAGAAGCATCGCCAGAGCTACTCAATCTCTAGTCACCTGCATATGTGCGAGCTTCGGGTCCGAGCCAAGTTGTTCGTGGGTCTCTCTTTCGACCCTTGATTATTAGGGGGTTAGCTGACGATTCCGCCCCAGGCCCGCATGCTATTTATAGCTTTGCTAGTTTTGAATTGCTTTTCTATTTTGAGATGATGTAATGGGTTGGGCCTTGTTGTCTTAGGCCCAAGCCCATTAGGGTTTGCTTGTGAAACCCTAGTTTTCCCTTGTTTTTTCTATAAATACCCTAGAACTCTCATTGTAATCTTCAAGTTGAGTTTTGATAAACATAGTTGAGAGTCACTCCTAGTTTATCCCTTGGCTTCACCTCTCTTTCCCTTTGAAGGCTTTCTAGCCTTTTTCTCAAAGTTCTCTAAGGAGCCATAACGTTGGCCTCCTTCTATCACCTCGGGTGTTCATCACGTTGAACCCCTCCACCCATCTGCCGCCACGGTTTGATCCGCCAAACTCAAGAAGAGGAGACATAACGTTGTTTCCTCGAAGGAGTTCACGAAGAACGCGAAGAACGAGTGCTTGCTTGGGAAGAACAACGATCCGAACCTAGATCGGTCTTGCTCCACGGGGATCGATCGCATCAATTGGTATCAGAGCCATTCCTCAAGCTAAGTTTCTTGTTCCTTTTGATCTTTAAATTTTGGCACTCAATCCCATTTCTAAGTTTGTTCTTATATCTCCATTACTTCCGCCATTGTTCTCTTCGTAAGGTCGGTGCATGCGTGATTCTTCACTTTGTGCTCGCCCATTACCGTTCACCTTCACTTGTGCGGTTCAAGCGTGATTCTTCATTTCTTGACCATCCATTTTCGAGGTCGAAAAGTAATTTCCAAGAAAATTTACTTTTCCAAGAAATTTTACTTTTCCCAATATTTTCGTGTCCCAAGTAGCATTTAGTTGATTCATGCAAGTAGATAACTTTCCATAAAGTTGTCTTGAATGTTTTTTCACCTTTTAGATTTTCTTGATTGAAGTTGTGCATGCTTTCTTCCTTTAATAGTTGCTTGTCTCTTATCACCTCCAATCACACAACAACATAAAGTTTGTGTGACTTCCTTCAAAAAAAAAAAACTTGCGTCGTCTATTTAAAAAAATAAAAAAATCTTGCATTAAAAAAAGGCTCGCCATAGACACAAAAGGGTAAAGATCCCCCGCTTGGCGCAAGGTTTCCACTTTGTTCCCTCCATTGTATAAATTGCAACACGTGTAAAAGGTTTGATTTGTCTTGCTATCTTTCAAGAAGAATTACTTCTAACACGTGAGAATCGTTGTTGACGCTTTGTGCATCACGACGCTTGTGTGAATCATTGCTTGCTACTTCATTTGCTTCTAGCCTTACGTCAAGCCTAATCCGCCTCACGCTTGCCCAAAGTTCTCGGCCCTTGAGTGCCAAATTTTGGGTCGTTTGTGACAAGGACTTGGTTTGTCGTTAGGTTTTCTTGCCTTTGATTACTTTGATTCCAGTGTGTGCATGATCATAATATGTTCGGTTTCCATGGATCCCAATGTTGAGCATGACAACACACCAGTCGGCAACCAAGAGCAAGTAGCAAACCATTCCCCGTCTGAGGGCCGGGCACCGCTAGCCTCCATGCCCTTGTTGCTGAGTTATGTGCCGAAGTTGCCGTCCTCTGTACCGCCCAAGAGTCTAGACCTCCGATGCCCACGGTTCCGACACCACAACTTATTGTGGACCCGATTGTCAAGGCTCAAGCTAGAGAAGGAACCGCCTTATTCTAAGGCAAAGATCCCATGGCTGCTTCGACCTCGCATCACCTGGCGCTTCCCCGCCCCTTGAGGTCTCAAGTCGACAGCCACCCAGGGTGTGTCAACCCTCGTGATCGCCACAACCCTAGGGCGTCCTACTCCCGCCCGAACTATTTCTTGGGATGTGACCCAATCGGTGATGACTATGACCCGGACCTGGAGGATCCTCTTCTCTATGTGGATACTCGAGACCGGGCCAAGGTTGCGGAGCACTTTGCTAGGCGCTTCCCATCCGGTGGCCGCAATAGCCACACGACCTATGGCAGTGATTACCAAGATTTTGAGGGCGACGACGAGGACTTGCAAGTTGCCCCCAATGAAAGGTCGTACCACGCTCCGATCGGTGAAATCTTTGATAGTGATCATGATGATGATTGGATTCCCCAAGCTCATCTCGGCCCTCGCGGCCAATGAGAGCACCGTCGACCTAGCCCGCGTGATGATCCTGATTGGATGCCAGAGGCGCGCCATGGTCCCCCTCAATACCACCATGATCCACTAGATGATTATGAGTGGGACTTCGATGAGCACCCCGCTCGTGAGCCTCGGTGCCCCCGTCGCGGTCATGGGCCGCCCCGAGACCGCAACCCATCCATGAGTCGGTTCCTAGCTCGTCGTCAGGAAATCAAGGTGAAACTTGAACACTTTGCTGGCGACTATGATGCATCCAAGTTTATTGAGTGGAAACAAGCCACCGAGGATGCCTTTGACCATTGCAAATATGCCGAGGAGGAAAGAGTCAGGGCGGCTACTTTACACTTCACCGACAATGCTCGTGCTTGGTGGTTTAGACTCAAGACAGAGCGGGAAAGGCGTTTCTTGCCCTGCATTCGTACATGGTCACATCTCATGTATGTGATGACCAAGAAGTACGTCCCCGAAGATTATGTTGAGCAGATGCGCCTTCGGATTGCCCTCTCCGAGCAGGGAAACCGTTCACCCCTTGAGTACTTTACTGAGTTCGAGGATTTGTGCCACATGGCCGGTGTTCACCAGTCGCCCACGGCTATGCGCACAACCTTCATGCGTGGGTTGAATATTGATATCCGGGACCAACTCTGGATTCTCAACATCAAGGATATCCACACGTTGACCCACACGGCCATGGAGATTCACAACTAGATCCAAAGACGAAAGAAGGCCGCTTGGGCCCACAATTCAGCTTCAAGGTTTGGCCCCACCACGGCCGCGCCTACCTCTGGACCGCCCCGGTCTTCGGTCCCCACTCGCCCCAGTTACCCGTCCAAGGTACCCACCAATGCCACGCCTCCTACTCGCGGTACCGCGCCAACCAGACGTCCTGGCGCCACCGTCGAGGAACGTGCTCGTGATCAGGTTTGCTTCAAGTGCCAGGGCCGAGGACATGTGCAACGGGATTGTCTGAACAACAAGAAGGTATTATTCATGGCTCAGTCTGGTTATGAGTCCTTTGATGAAAAGTTTGAGGCCAACGAGGCCGAGCACCATGTTGACGCCGCCGATTAGGCCAACGATGAGGAGTATTTTTGTGGCGCTATTGACAAGGCTGACGGCTCCCCTTTGAGCCTTGTCTCCCGCCATGTCCTAACCGCCAAGGAGGGCATCCTTTTGGACCAACGAGAAAATCTCTTTCATACTCGTTGCTTGGTCCAAACTTCCTCGTTCAGCGTCATCGTTGATGGTGGGAGTTGTTGCAACATCGTGAATGAGAAGGTGATCAAACACCTCAATCTGGCTACCACTCTGCACCCACAACCATATAGCCTTCCGTGGATTTCCGAGGGATAGGGCAATGCTATGGTTCACCGCCAATGCCTCATCGAGTTCTCCATTGGCTACTACCGAGACAAGGTGCTATGTGATGTGATTGCTATGGACGCCACCTACCTCCTCTTGGGTCGTCCTTGGCAATTTGACAAGAAGGCTCTCCATAATGGGTTTCTTAACACCTATGTGTTTATGCACAACTCGAAGAAGGTGACTCTCCTTCCGATGTCCCCGAATGAGATTTTACAAGACCAAGTGGACTGCAACCATGTGAAGGCGCTAGAGAGTGCCAAGGGCAAGAGCCTTCCGAGCCGTGAAGCCACTACACCGCAACGCCTAGGACAGCCACCGGCCAAGGCCAAGACATCTCCAGCTCCTCTTTCTGGCCCCGCCCTAGGTGCCTTATCATCTTCGGCACCCATCAAGGGAACTTGCGAGCCCCGACTCCTCATGGCCCGCCAATGCCACCTGGCGCCTATCTTGCACGGCCGACGTCCGTGCTTTCTCCCGGTACCTAACCCTTGCTTTATTGTCAATACTAATTTGTTAGAGTTACCCCCTACGGTTGCTTCCTTGATGCAGGAATTGTCAGATATTATGCCCGATGAGCTTCCCACTGGCTTGCCCCCGGTGTGCGGAATCGAGCACCAAATCGATTTTGTGACAGGCGCTTCTTTGCCAAATCGGGCCCCATATCGTGCTAGCCCCGAAGAGACTAAAGAAATCCAATGTCAAGTTCAAGAACTCATGGACAAAGGATATTTCCGTGAGAGCCTTAGTCCTTGTGTTGTGCCCGTGATCCTTGTGCCCAAGGATGGCTCTTGGCGTATATGTGTCGATTGCCGCGCCATCAACCAAATCACGGTCAAGTACCGCCACCCAATCCCTCACCTTGATGACATGTTGGATGAGCTTCACGGTGCCACATTGTTCTCTAAGATCGATCTTAAGAGTGACTACCACCAAATCCGCATGAAGGAGGGCGACGAGTGGAAGACGACCTTCAAGACCAAGTATGGCCTCTATGAGTGGCTCGTGATGACTTTCGGCCTCACCAATGCCCCAAGCACCTTCATGCGCCTCATGAACCAAGTTCTTCGGGCTTACTTGGGCAAGTTTGTGGTCATCTACTTTGACGACATCCTGATCTACAACAAGAATTTAGAGGATCATGTTGGCCATCTTAGGTCCGTGCTCGAATGCCTCCGAAAGAAGAAATTATTTGATAACCTTTCCAAATGCTATTTTTGTGCTCCTTCTACTGTCTTTCTAGGTTTCGTGGTGGGACGAGACGGCTTGCGCGTCGATGAAGAGAAGGTGCACGCAATTCGAGAGTGGCCTCAACCAACAACGGCCACCATGGTCCGTTCTTTCCTTGGCTTGGTTGGGTTCTACCGGCGTTTTGTGGGGGATTTCAGCACAATTGCCGCACCATTGCATGAGTTGACCAAGAAGGGAGCTACAGTGGAGTGTAGTGATGTACACGAGGCGGCATTCACAACACTCAAGGATCGCTTATGCAATGCCCCATTGCTTCAGCTGCCATATTTTTCCAAGACCTTTGAGGTGGATTGTGATGCCTCCAACCACGACATCGGTGGTGTGCTTCTCCAAGACCGATGCCCCATTGCATACTTCAGCGAGAAGCTCACCGGTGCCACTCTCAATTACCCGACATATGACAAGGAGCTCTACGCCTTTATCCGGGTCTTGAAGACATGGCAACATTACCTCTGGCCGAAGGAGTTTGTGATCCATTCTGACCATGAGGCTCTCAAGTATTTGAAGAGCCAAGTGCATCTCGGCCGGCGCCACGCTCGATGGGTTGAATTCATGGAGACCTTCCCATATGTGGTGAAGTACAAGAAGGGCAAGGACAATGTGGTCGCCGACGCGTTGTCTCGGAGGTATACTCTTCTCTTCCAACTTGATGCCAATATCCTTGGGTTCTCTCTTATTAAGGAATTGTATGCACAAGATGCTTTCTTTGGTACAATCTTTGACTTGTGCATACAAAAGGGAGAATCTGAGGGATATTATATGGACAATGGGTTTTTGTACAAAGTTGGCAAATTGTGCATACCTGACACCTTCATTCATAGACTTCTTATCCAAGAAGCCCATGAAGGGCGCGGCCACTTCGGCATCGCCAAGACCTTGTCCGCTCTCAAAGAGCACTTCTTTTGGCCCAAAATGCTTGACCATGTCACTAAGTTTAGCAATAGTTGTATGCCATGCCATAAGGCCAAAAGTAAGTCGAGTCCCTTTGGCTTGTATACCCCTTTTCCAATTCCGGCAGCCCATTGGGAGGACATTTCTATGGACTTTATAACGGGGTTGCCCATGTCTAAAAAGGGGAGGGATTCCATTTTTGTTGTGGTGGATAGATTTTCCAAAATGGCTCACTTTATTGCATGCAAGATGACCACCAATGCTTAGGAGGTTGCCACTTTGTTCTTTGAGCATGTAGTCAAGCTACATGGCATTCCTCGTAGCATTATGTCGGAGCGCGATGCTAAGTTTGTGAGTCACTTTTGGAAGACTCTTTGGTCCAAATTGGGGACGCGACTTCTTTTCTCCACTAGTTGCCACCCTCAAACGGATGGTCAAACTGAAGTGACCAACCGTACTCTTGGTGCCTTATTGCGCTCTATGTTGAAAGCTAACACCCCCAGGTGGGAAGATTGTTTGCCTCATGTTGAATTTGCTTACAACTGGTCCATGCACTCGGTGACCAAGAAGACGCCATTTGAGGTCGTCTATGGCCTCAACCCTGCCACCCCGCTTGATTTGATACCACGGCCGCTTCACGATGCCGAGAGCGCCACAGGTCATGACAGTGCTGAGTTTATCAAGAGCCTCCATGAGCGCACCCGTGTGCAACTTGAGCGCCGAGCTGAGCAGTACAAGCGCCAAGCGGACAAGGGACGGCACAACATCACCTCTGAGTCGGGCGACATGGTGTGGCTCCATCTGCGCAAGGAGCATTTTCCAGCCAAGCGTCGTAGCAAGTTAGATCCCCGAGGCGATGGACCATTCCGCATTTTGGAATGCCTTGGTGACAATGCATACCGCCTCGAGCTGCCAGGCGAGTATGGTGCCCATCTGAGCTTCAATGTTTCAGATCTCTCTCCATATGCTCCCCCAGAGTACGACGAGGATGAAGCGAGGATGCTTCGCAGCCAAGAAGGGGAGAATGATGATTCCATGCCTACCCCCTTACGGCGAGAGACGAAGAGGACCTCCTTAGGGTGCGTTACGATGGGCCGATGACTAGGGCCCGTGCTAGAAGCATCGCTAGAGCTACTCAATCTCTAGTCTCCCGCATATGTGCGAGCTTCAGGTCCGAGCCAAGCTGTTCGTGGGTCTCTCTTTCGACCCTTGATTATTAGGGGGTTAGCTGACGATTCCGCCCCGGGCCCGCTTGCTATTTATAGCTTTGCTAGTTTTGAATTGCTTTTCTATTTTGAGATGATGTAATGGGTTGGGCCTTGTTGTCTTAGGCCCAAGCCCATTAGGGTTTGCTTGTGAAACCCTAGTTTTCCCTTGTTTTTTCTATAAATACCCTAGAACTCTCATTGTAATCTTCAAGTTGAGTTTTGATAAAATAGTTGAGAGTGAAACCCTAGTTTTCCCTTGTTTTTTTTCTTTAAATACTAATAGGCGTTGTCGAGGCGCCTAACCAAAATAATCCTAAACAAGTAGCAAAGGCAAGCAAGGGTTGAATCCCACAGGGAGGAAGTAATCTTTCTAAGTGCACAATTGTATGTCAAAGGTAACAAAGGGGGTTTTGTTGATTGGTTGTCAAACAAGTAAACAAGGGAAACAAAACCAAAGAGTTTGTAATCAAATAGGGAAAAGTACTTAGCCAGACAAATATCCACCATTCATGAGATTGGTTGATCCTAGATTCTCTCTAATTCCTTCCTATGAATGTTCCTATTCCTTTTCATAAATTATAAACATGACAAACAAACCCTGAGAATACTAACTATTAAATAACTATGAAAACCTCATGCATCAATTCAATAGCAGTAATGAGCACATGAATTTCGATAGATACATGCAAGAGTAGCAAACAGTCATACTATTGCATATAATTAATTCTCTCTACAATAAACTAGTCCCAAACAGTTCTTAGAGTATTGCAGTTGCTACACATGAATTAGGTAACTCAAATAGTAATTACCAAACCCTAGCAATAGACAATTACCAATAACAACTAGTTGCATCCAACAAGTGAAATCAATAATAATCAATGGGATGAAGCACAAGAGAATCAATACATTCAAAGGAAAATAAATAGAATTAGAATCTCACAACCGTATATCAATTGAAGGCTTCAATCGTCGGACTAAGCAAAGGGTGCTTAACTCCTCATAGTTCTTGGAAACAAATAAACTTCAAAGGGAAAACTGTTGAATGCTAAAATGTGATGAATTCTCTAGATGATGAACAATGAATGGGAAACTAGGTTAAATAACCTAACCCTAAAACTAAAAGGGGAAAGATAACGAAAACCATCCCAAAAAAAATGTACGAAATAATAAAATAAAGAAAAGTCGAAAAAGACAAAAGACAAAAAGTTCGGAAATTCCTCGCCGGGCTCGCCCCCGTGTCTTTCCGCGGTCGCGGCCAGAAATCCGCAGTCGTGGAAATTGAATTACTGTTCTCGACCTGCTCGATGATGGAATTTTCCGCGGTCGCGGAAAATAGACTCTTGCTCTCGACTCCGAGCTTCACTGGGTGATTTTCCGTGGTCGCGGAGAATGCCTTCTTTTGCTCCGCGCTTTCGACTTTTCCGTGATCTCTTCTATTCCCCTCCGCGGTCGCGGATCTTGTCTTCTTTCCTTCATGTGGCTTATTCCTTCTATCTTCCTTGGTCTCCTCAAGTGGTTTACTCCTCGTCTTCAATAAATCTTCATTTAAGCTTCTCCAAACCACCAAATCCACACTTCTTCTCTCCTACTCCAAACTCCACAGTTGTGCCCTAAATCCATACAAATGGCACCCTAAACATCGGTAACAACTCCTAGATAAGCACTACAAAGTAGAGCTGATCAAATACCCTAGTGACCAACCATACTTTTGGCGCCTTATTGTGCACTATGTTGAAAGCTAACATCCACAAGTGGGAAGATTGTTTGCCCCATGTTGAATTTGCTTACAACAAGTCCATGCACTCGGCGACCAAGAAGACGCCATTCGAGGTCGTCTATGGCCTCAACCCTGCCACCCCGCTTGATTTGATACCACGTCCACTTCACGATGCCGAGAGCGCCACATGTCTTGACCGTGCTGAGTTTTTCAAGAGCCTCCATGAGCGCACCCGTGTGCAACTTGAGCGCCGAGCTGAGCAGTACAAGCGCCAAGCGGACAAGGGACGACGCAACATCACCTTTGAGCCGGGCGACATGGTGTGGCTCCATCTACGCAAGGAGCGCTTTCCAGCAAAGCACCGCAGCAAGTTAGATCTTCGAGGCAATGGACCATTCCGCATTTTGGAACGCCTTGGTGACAATGCATACCGCCTCGAGCTGCCAGGCGAGTATGGTGCCCATCCGAGCTTTAATGTTTCAGATCTCTCTCCATATGCTCCCCACGAGTACGACGAGGACGAAGCGAGAGCGCTTCACATCCAAGAAGGGGAGAATGATGACTCCATGCATACCCCCCTTACGGCGAGAGACGAAGAGGACCTCCTTAGGGTGCGTTCCGATGGGCCGATGACTAGGGCCCGTGCTAGAAGCATCACCAGAGCTACTCAATCTCTAGTCAACCGCATATGTGCGAGCTTCGAGTCCAAGCCAAGCTGTTTATGGGTCTCTCTTTCGAACCTTGATTATTAGGGGGTTAGCTGACGGTTCTGCCCCGGGCCCGCTTTCTATTTATAGCTTTGCTAGTTTTGAATTGCGTTTCTATTTTGAGATGATGTAATGGGTTGGTGATGTGTTCTTGCCTCCGATGACAAGCCAATTGTCAAAGGCGCCACCTTTGGATCTAGTCTTGGGCGAGAAGTCACTCCTTCCTTGTCAAACCTGCCGTGGAATCCTTGGGTTCAAACCCGCGTTGTCTTGCACGAAAGGTGACAAGATGGTGGCGAAGTGAACCCGGTGGAGGTGGTCTGGATGGTCGCGGCGTCGGCGAGGCTGAGTGTCACGATGAGTGTCACAACAGCGAAGACAACGTCGAAGACGACGTCGATGACAAAGGCGATGGCGAATGCGATGGAATTGGTGGCGATTGTGGGTGCGATGGAAGCGATTGATGGGGCGAATGGATAGCGATGGCGGAAGCGATTTGATTAGGTATAGGCGACTTTAAAAGACAAGTCTTTGGTGTTGTAGTGTCGACTGCGGGAGAAGGGAGATGCGAAGGAAGACTTGGCTTGAAGGTTCAAGCAATTGCCGTAGCGTCGGCGGCGGAGGGAATGGGGATGCAAAGATAGAGGGTGACGTCCGATCAAGGGAAGGATGATAAACACTCTACTTGAAACCTTGAGTAAAATTGAACGTACTAAAACCAATAACATTGTTTGACTTAAGTACTAGGGCGAGACCTCGGATGGGCTGAGTCGAGCCTAGTGGGCTAGCCCATGCAAGCATGCAAAAGGCACAAACCCTAAAATAGAAATGACTATAAAAGGAAACTATCTAAAATAAGCAATAATACCAAATATAAAAAGTGTCTCAAAACTATGCCAAAACAAAGGCAATAAACCTCTAAGTGTCAACACGACGCGGCGAAGGCATGGATGCAAACACCGCGAGGAACGGCGACGAAGGGTCGATGGCCTCGCGAGTGGGTGCACGCGATGCCGGCTGCGATGATCGCGATGTTTCGATGCCGATGGTGGCGAGGACGACGAGTCTTGGGTTGGCGTCTGGGCTTCCTTGGCCAGCGACGACGCGTGTGACAAGTGACGCGACGGCGGCGATGGATTTGGACCTAAACCTTGTCACTGGGCCCTCTGAGCGTAGGCTCATGGCTTCTTCCTCGTCTTGTGCCGTCATGGGAGGTAGGGTCACATCACCCTCCCCCACTTGGCTGTGAAGCGTCCCCGCTTCACCATCATCAAACTTAGGCTCAACATATGGTGTCAAGTCCGCCACGTTGAAGGACGCGTGGACTCCAAAATCTGGTGGGAGCTCGAGTTGGTAGGCATTGTCCCCTATGGCCTTTATCACGCGGAATGGACCATCTCCACGCGGTGCCAATTTGTGCTTACGCCGCGAGGGAAACCTTTCTTTTCGCATGTGCACCCAGACGAGGTCCCCGGGTGCAAAAATGACGCGGCGTCGGCCAGTGTTCTTCTCTGAGGCATACTGTGCGGCTCTTCTCTCCAATTGGTCCATGGTCCGTCGATGGAGCTCTTGTACTTGCTCGGCGCGATTGGCGGCGGAGACATACACCACGTCAAAAGGTGTCAACTTGGTCGCTGTGTGTCTGCATCTATTGTAACAAAACTCTACAAGTGAAAGTAAGTCCTCCCAACGCCTAGGGTTGGCTTTAAGCATCGTACGAAGGAGGACTCCTAGGGTTCGATTTGTGACCTCCGTTTGGCCATCGGTCTGGGGGTGGTAGCTAGTGGAAAATAGGAGTTTGGTTCCTAGCTTACCCTAAAGAGTTCTCCAAAAATGATCAACGAACTTAGAATCCCTATCACTCACTATGGTACGTGGGACTCCATGAAGACGCACCACATGCTCAAAGAATAGATCGACAATCTCACTAGCACTATGGGTTCTCTTACAAGCTATAAAATGTGCCATCTTTGAAAATCTATCTACGACCACAAAAATAGAGTCTTTACCTCGTCTAGAGAGGGGCAAACCCGTGATGAAATCCATAGACAAATCTTTCCAGGGGGCACTAGGAATGGGCAATGGTGTGTAGAGGCCGTGTGGGCTTGACCTAGCTTTGGCTCTTTGGCACGTCACACAACTTCTACAAAACCTAGTCACTTGGTGGTTCATCTTAGGCCAAAAGAAATGTTCTCTTAGGGCGGCCAAAGTCTTACTAATCCCAAAGTGTCCACGACTTTCGTGTGCTTCCTGAATCAAAAGGAGCCTAATGGAAGACCTAGGGATGCAAAGGCGACTAGCCTTGTATAAATAACCCTCAGAAAGGAAATAAGACTCAAACTCTCAAAATCTTAGGCAATGCTCGAATATAGGTGCAAAGAAGGGATCACTAGTATATAATTCCTTAATCAAAGCAAAACCCAAAACTTTAGTTTGCACATGAGTCAAGAGTACATACCTTCGAGACAACGCGTCGGCGACAATGTTCTCCTTTCCCTTCTTGTGGACCACGACATAAGGAAATGTCTCAAGAAATTCCACCCAACGAGCATGGCGTCGATTGAGGTGGGCTTGACTCTTCAAATAGCTCAAGGCTGTATGGTCGCTGTGGATGACAAATTCACGCGGCCAAAGGTAATGTTGCCACGTCTTTAGCACGCGTATTAGGGCATATAATTATTTGTCGTAGGTGGGGTAATTGAGTGTGGCCCCTGTGAGCTTCTCACTGAAATATGCAATGGGCCTCTTCGCTTGGTGTAGCACACCACCAATGCCAATGTCTAAGGCATCACACTCCACCTCGAAGTGCTTGGCGAAGTCGGGAATCTAGAGCAATGGTGCTTGGCACAAGGCCCGCTTCAAAGCCGAGAAGGCTTCTTCGTGGGACTCAAGCCACAAGACAGTGCTACCCTTCTTCGTCAACTCATGCAAAGGCATGGCAATGGAGGAGAAGTCTCGAACAAAGCACCTATAAAATCCTGTGAGGCCGAGAAAGCATCGCACCTGCGTCGTCGGCGTTGGCCACTCTTTGATGGCCGCGATCTTTTCTTCGTCAACGCGCAGACAATCACTACTCACAACATAGCCCAGAAAATTTGTGGACGCGGAGCAAAATGAGCACTTTGCCAGATTGGCGAATAGGCTCTCGCGTCGAAGGCACTCGAGCACTTGGCGAAGGTGATCGACATGCTCCTCCAGGCTCCGTGAATACACAAGGATGTCATCGAAATAAATGATGACAAACTTGCCAAGGAAGGTTCTTAAGACGTGGTTCATCACGCGCATGAAGGTGCTTGGCGCGTTCGTGAGGCCAAATGGCATGACAAGCCACTCGTAGAGCCCATACTTCATCTTGAACGCGGTCTTCCACGCATCACTGACAGGGCTAAAGTCGTATGCCTAATCAAAGAAATCCTAAAGTACTTACTAAAGAGTATAGCAAGTAAGTCAGGATCGAACCCAAGGGAATCAGGTTATCAATTCTTGTATCTTTCAAGTCACCAACTAGGAACTAGGGGGGGTTTGAATGATTTTCGAACCAAGTAATTAAAATAAAGCAAGTAAACAGATTCGCAGGCAAAGGTTGTGAATATGATTGGGAAAAGCGTCACACCTGACAAAGATCCACACAACAAGAGATGTGGTTGATCACTGAATTCTATCAATCTCAAGTTCTTATCTTTCCTTTAGTTGTTCTTATCCCGATCATAGGTAACTATTAGTTCTACCAGCCCTAACAGTACTTATTACCAAATCAAATCCGAAAACCTTCAAGACTCAATAAAGCAATAGCATTCAACCAAGGATTCAACAAGATACATGCAATAGAAACAACCCGCTACTATAACATGCAATTAACTCTCTCTCACGATGAACACTCACAACCCGCTTATGTAAATCGTGTTTTCTACTAGATATGCAACCCAAACCCGGAATTGACAAGTCCTTGCTATATGGATAATATCAATAAACCTAGGTGATCAGTCTAGATAAACCAATAAGATTCAATAAACATTCAAGCGCAAGAGAATTAATACAACTAGATAGGAAAACGAACAAGAGTAGAAAACTCACAACCAATCAATTGCTGGCTTCAAAACGTCAAGTGCAACAATGGAGGTTTAGTTCTCCATAGGGTTTGTGAGAGTAAAAAACTATGAAAGGTGGCAACTAGGGTTTTTCTAAACAAAAACTTAGAAATAACCTTAAATACTAGGGCAAATAATCCAGAAATAAATAAAAGGAAATAACAAACTTGGAAACAAAGTTTCAGAAATAAAATAAAAACAGATGAAATATCTCGGAAATAAGCTGAGAAAAGTCTTCAGCGCGTCGTCACCGCGGGTGCGGTAATACCCACCGCGGGGTGCGGTGGTCTTCCAGAACTTCGGCAGCTTCTGCCTTCTTCTCTGCTGGCTCACCGCGGGGTGCGGTGATGTTGCCGCTAGGTGCGGTGGTACTCCAGCAGCTCTGTGACACTTCCGTAAAAACGCCATAACTTTTGATTCCCAACTCGAATTGCGCTCATATTTTGAGGACTTGCAGTAGACTTCAAGATCTAACTCCTCGAATTGGAATCACTCCATTTAGACATCTGAGTAAAGAGAACGAACCAATTGAATTCAGAACACTGTCCTTCTACTCTTCAATGCACTTCAAACCTCTGTAAATCCCATGATTTCTTCACTTCTCGTCTTCTCTTCCGGATTACAGAATTACCATCAAGTCATATCCAAACATCCTCTAAATCATGCTAATAATCCCTAGATACACCATACAATATATCGCATATCAAATTCCCCCATGCTTAAACCTTGCTCGTCCTCGAGTAAGCTAAAAACTGAACTCACTTCATCAATCATGCTCCAAGGCCTCAGGAAGTACAAGAAAATATGACACTAGTAGTTACAACACATCAACAATAAGCTCCAAGACAACCAAAAACACAACACCAAATCACCACACACAACCAAGCTTAGAAGGAAAGCATAGTACTTCCCCCAAGCTTATCCCGAACACCATAGAGTGAGTAACAATCTAATCCTAGCCTCCATCTATCTTCTTATCGCTCCAGAGTGACCTACCCGAATCCTCCTTATATAACCTCTTCTTATGTCACCACGCCAGGTAAAATGATGATTCCTAAAAATCACTCTTCTTCTTTTCACTCATTTTGCCAAGGCGCCCTTTTGGGTTTTCACCAAGCCACTCATTTCATTTTTCAATAGATGTACTCACATAAACTCACGTCACTCTTGACCTCATATTACCCCAGCCTAAAGCTGGTCCAAGCCACCTGCTTATTGCCTAGGCCGCCCTTTTGGGTTTTCGACCTATCCCAGGATTTCAATTTTTTGCCTTTTTTCAAATTTTTGGCTCTTTTCATTTTTTTCTTCTTCTCAACGACTTAGCAAGTATAGAACCCTCCCCCATGCTTAAACATTGCATTGTCCTCAATGTAATGAAAGACAAAAAGAATATAAGCATAGGGAAAAGCAAAAAAATAACTCATAACGTCGCTGAGCTGCTTGGACACTTTCGTTGTTGCTGGCGGTATACTCAGTAACGCCCAGGTCTCCAGTGTTGGGCGGGTGTCTTCATCAACTCCATAGTTTTCTCCTACCGTGCAACCAAGAGGAAACCACTTTGGTGAGTAGTGGCTTTGCAAAGATGTCGGGGCTGCACGGCCTTCAACGAACACGGCCTTCAACGAACACATGGTGGAGCCCAGATGTAATCGTGATGGGGGCTCTAGTTTTCCTCCTCCTCAGCTGTCAATTGTAGGGCCATCATCGTTGCAAAATAATGTGTAGGGCTAATGTTTCCTCCTTTGACAACATGATGCGCACCGTCTCTCCATGGGGAACTCTGGACAGCTGGCCTACGGTAGAACTCTTTTTTGTTGTTTTTATGAATTTTTATTTTTTTTTATCCCCGTTTAAGGTTTTTTCGGGGATTTTATTTAGTGCATGGCAAAAGAAGACTTACAATGGTGTGGGAAACAACTTCTTCAATTCGCATAGGGTCTCCTCCCTGCAGGTTAGTCGGAAACAAAGAAAAACAAAAACAAAGCAAGAATACACTAAAAACAAATACAAAAACAAAGAAGGAAAAGCAAAGAAAGAAAAACATACCTCGGGTTGCCTCCCGGATAGCGCCTTAGTTATTGCCATGGCTTGACTTGGTATTCTCCCTCTCAACCTGGTTCACTCACCTCCACTGAGCACTCGGGGTTCCCATCCGGAGGGTGTCTCTTTGTATACTCCATGTTTAGCCTTTCCCCCATGCTTGTGCACTTACTGTTGGTTGGACCGCTGGTCATACCCATGAATGCACTTGCCATCTTCAGAAATGGCCTACCCAACATCTCAGGGGCTCCATGTTTGTCCTGCCCCGTATCCAGCGTGTAGAAATCCGCCACTTGAATCAAGGCCTCCTTCTTGTACTTCCCCTTTGGTTTCTTTTTGATATTGCCCAGCGCCCTTACAACTTCTGTGCAGCAAGGGACGATGTTTGCCAGTGTGACCAAAGGAACATTCGCCTTGCAGCTACTGAAGGTGTCAAATAAACCTTTGTCGTTCTCCACCTTTTGGGTGTCCTTCAGAGCCTCACGAAAGGGTACGGGAGGCTTCTTAGAACCGAGAGGGGGAAAGTACGAACGAACATAGGTGTCGACGTAGGGCTCTTTCACAACTCCAGAAGGTCCACCGCGGGTGCGGTCAGAATCCACCGTGGGTGCGGTCGTCCCGACAAAAAAGTCTCGGAATTCTGGGGCTCCGTCACCGCGAGTGCGGTGACTCACCGCGGGGTGCGGTGGTGTAGCCGCTGGGTGCGGAGAAAGTGGCGCGGGGTGCGGTGATCTCGACTGAGAGCTCAGTTGCTCTTCTGTAGTCCCACCGCGGGTGCGGTCTTCTTGCCGCATATGCGGTTTTTCCAACTGAGAATTCTCGTTTTCTGTGTCATCCTCTTCAGCACTAGGGGCGACATTCAATTGCTTACCACGTCGAAGCATCACAGCACTAACATTTGCTCATGGGTTCACTATCGTTTGAGATGGTAGATTTCCCAAAATCTTTGCATCGATCCTTGTGATGGCTTCAGCCATTTGGCTCATCTGATTCTCTAAATTCTTTATGCTCGACCCCGTAGCTTGAACATGAGTAGTGAAATGTTTCGTCAAAGCTTGGAGAATATCTTCAGTTGAGGCAGACTTACCCGGTTGTTGATCTTGCGACCTTTGTAGAAATTGAGGTATTGGTTGTTGTTGTTGTTGAAACTGAGGCTGCTGTTGTTGATTCGGTTGATCCCTCCATCTGAAATTTGGGTGGTCTCTCCATCCCGGATTATAAGTGCTGGAGTAGGGATCGTTCCGAGGTCTTGGAGGTCCATAACCTCCTACATGGTTCACCTCAGCATTCGGATCATCTTGCAATTGAGGACATGCATTGGTGGGGTGGAATTGATCAGCACAAATCCCACATGCTTTGAGTTGTTGAGGAGTTCTTTGCAGCGTTAGTCTCCTCACCATGTCCTTCAATTCAGCAATCTCGCTCGCTAGCTCAGAGTGATTGGAGTTCACGGCATTGACTCCTCTCTTGGTAGAAGTTCTACCAAAATTTCTTGTCCCCTCTGCCATCTCCTGAATCTTTTCCATGGTTGTCGCTGGTGTTGTGTTGAGAATGTTGCCTCCACAAGCAGCATCGACAATTCGTCTCTCATTATCCATCAAACCATTGTAGAGATGAAGCACTAGATCTTGAGTAGTATACCCATGGAATGGACAGCTTGAGCAGAGCCTCTTGAACCGTTCATAATAGTCATAAAGGGTCTCATCATCCTCTTGTTCAATATTGCTTATAGCCTTCTTCAAGCTATTCGCCTTCATGACAGGAAAATACTTCTCAAGAAAGGCCTTATGAAGCTTGGCCCAAGTGTCTATGCTTCCGGTGGGAAGATGGTAGTACCAATCATCAGCTGCATCCTTGAAAGTGAACCCGAAGGCTCTCATCTTGATTTGCTCCTCAGTGATATTCGTCGGTTTCATGCTCATGCACATAGTGTGGAATTTACCCAAATGCTTGATTGGGTCCTCTCCACTCAGTCAATGGAATGACGGGAGCAAATGAATCAGCCCCGGCTTCAGTTCAAAATTCACGCCATCTCCTATGGCGGGGATTGTCACAACTAGTGGTTGCATAGTCAGATTCGGCGCAGTCAATTGCCGAAGCGTTTGGTCACCCATTGCAGCTTGTGGGGTGGTGTGTTCTCTGCGGTTCCTGTGGAACGTCCTATCAATCTCTGGATCTAAATCAACAAGTGGATTATCACTCCCTCTGCAGGGGATCGGCCAATTTGCAAGTGGAGAGCCAAGTTGCATGCAACAGGGATAAGAATTCGGGAAGATAAGATTGCATAGGGAGGATAAGATTGGTATGGGTTTTAAACCCAGGAAATTATATGTTTGTATCCAAACAAATATTCTAAGTCCCGAAAATACATCGAATGTATTTTATACCACTCAGGGAATTAATTCGGAGATCATTGAAGTTACGAAAAATCCGAACTCCACTGAAAGCGAAATAATTACTGAACGAAGGATGGGAAAATTACCCAAATACCCTTACTAAAATTAAGGGGTATTACATTACTACCCCCTTAAGAAAAAGTTTCGACCCCGAAACTTGCATTAAACCAATGAGGAACCTGCCTCACCATCAAACTTACTATCTGAACTTAATATCCTTAAACAGGACATCATCTCACAACCTTATCTCCATACAACATACCAGGTAATAACTCTTACTACCTCTACAAGATTATGTCTACCTTAGAATAATGGTCTCCCATCACCATCATAACTATATTAATGTACCTTTAATAGGAGAACACACATTTCTCCTCCAATCTCCTTATATAAACAATCATGAATTCACACACTAACTTCTTATAACCAGATATCAAATCTTAATAACCTCGAATCTTACGACCTCAATTTCCTTAAAGATACTTTCCACAATTCCATTACTCATTATCATCGGATTTGGCCCTTATGCCAAATTCTCACTTGGGATCCTTCGGTAATGACTTAACTTATTTCTGAAATCACTTTATAACTTAAACCTTCAAGATTCCTTAATTTTCTCCCACAAAATCACTACACTTTATATTCCTCGAAACGGATCACATGAGATATTACTCTTAATTCCTTAAGATATCATTCTGAAAATGATTCATCCACATTAATCCTTATAACACGAATCCACATACGATACTACTCCTATTTCCTCAAAGAGAGTGATACTATAAGCCTTATAGATGACATACTCACAAGATGTCAATCCTTGACAATTCCCAAGAGTCCTAACTCTTCATCCTCTGGAAATTCCAATTATCGAGTCCAACGACTCGTACTGTCTTAAATGACTTATTTCTAACTTAAAATCCTTATATTCACACACAATCTACTATACATCCAGGACTTAATTGCATCATTTCCTTATATTACCTCAAACGAATCTCAAATAGATCTCCCCAAAGGACACCTATGATTTCGTACACTTGGCTTTTCCAAAAGCTTTAACCATTGGTCCTGCATGGGTCATACTTACTGATTACCAAACTACGGAGATTATCGACACACGTCGTCGCTCCTGCACCAGCATGAACCGTATCTCTTGTGTTCACCATCAGTTGATGAACTCTAACCAAATTACTAGGTTCTACAACCTCAAATCACGACGAAGGAACCGTGAACTCAAGTCTATCTTAGAGATGCAGGAGCCATCTCGGCTTCTTCCGAGTCCCTTTGAAGAAAAAAAAGAATCCACCCATATCCTTCGGGCGACGAGAAGAGAGTTAGTCTTTCTAAATATGGAAGTTCGCTTCCCATATCAGACTAAAGAAAAAGGCACGACTATGAACGATGTCATTTCAAATTCTTTTCATTTTTTTGAAAACTCGGAGCCCTTGAAAACATTTCACAATTTAAAACGAGTAAATGATTTATAAAATCTCAACCCGTTTTTAAAAATTTTGGCTCTGATACCAATTTTGTAAAACTCCCAAATAACCTCTTGAAAGTATTACCGCCAGTGACCTCAGACGTTCTGTCCGATGTCACCCAAGGCTTTACCAGTTGATATAAATCATCAAACAACAATTATGATACAGAATATCATAACTTTCATTTAAACCAAAGTCTCGGAATTACAACATAATTCCAAATACATCAAAAATACATAATCAAAATCATTACAGCGAAAGTCTTTAAAATAACAACAAAAAGGGTCTTGATCGCAATGATCACCCACCAAGGACCTTAACCTGAAAAACTTGTCAAAACACCGTTTGCCTCTATAGTCGTTCTAGCCTTCACAGGACGGCAACTTATCTGATGTGCCGAATTGAACGGATGACACCAGCCAACCATGCAGAGAACAATTTCGGTTGGTTAGTCTAATGAAAGACTAAGCAAGGGTACAAAGCAGAGTGGTCTGAAGTAGACGTATTAGGTTAGACTCATCGTCTCTCGAATAACAGTCGATAACGATAGTCAACCACCATACTCCTACTAAAATACATGAAAAGGCATGATCAATAGAAGATTCTGGAGACCGAGTCTCACAACAATCAATCCCAAAAGAAGACTCCAACGAAATGAGTCTTATCAGAAACATGACAAATGTTGGGGAACATTAATTAATCACAAAATCACAGTATCGTATACGAGCGATTTAAAAGTTAAGACGAGATTTCCTAGCTGCACTATTGCCTAGCAGCACTACTCGTCCAAGGGTATATTAATTATGTGCGACAACATCACTTATCTCATTTAATTCCAAAACGATCATCACGTTATAAGCTTTTAAATCTCCCCACAAGAGATATCGGATCTCCCCACAAGAGATATCAGATCTCCTCACAAGAGATATCGGATCTTCTCACAAGAGATACCAGAGGGAATAAATCCCAAAAGATTTGGCACTAGCTAAGTGCACCACCCTGAGTAAGGGCATGGTCATGACCTAAGAGAGTATTGGGGAAGAATCCACCAAGTACTAGTTATAAAGAAACAGCTAAACCCCCACAAGGTACATAGCGTTCCTACGAATACTCGTGCTAACTAAACAGTTCAACACAGTAATAATCCATATCAAAGCCGTCGCGGCCAATAACAGATATAATAGCGTTGTTCTAACAATATACAACCTATCGTAATATCTGTATTTAATCATATCAAAATATATATAATAGCGTTGTTCTAACAGATATACAACCTATTATAATATCTCCTTTTTAAAATCACAAACAGTTATCAAAATTGTTCCCAACAAAAATAGTAAATCATCCCAAATTAATTAACAACTAAACAATTGATAATTAATTGAAATATGGAATGATGAGCAAGAGCGAACCGCCACTTGTCTGGAGTAGATTTGGCGATGAATCTAGACGAGACGACTACTGATTATATCCTTTCCGAGGATATGGCCTAAGCTTCAGATAACCCCAACTGATTACGAGTCCACACGCGATTCAGCAGATCACGTTCTAACTGACAAATTAATTATCTATCAATTAATTTGACTGGACGAATTTAAGGAATTATATTTAATAAATTTTTATGATATTAAATCATAAAAATATTTATTAAATTTTCCTAAAGAAAAATACGGACGAAAGGGGATCGAAATTATACTGCTCGAATAATTTTGGGTTGAATTTGGACTGGATGGCTATTGGGCTAATCGGCCCATAACGAAACAATCTCAACAAGGGGGCCTACTCCACTATTCATCCATCTTCTTCAATTCGAACCAAAACAGAGGAGCAACATGGGTCTTACCGGGCTTTTCCTGTTGACGTCGGGGAGGAAGGCAACGCCGGCGGGGAAGAGCACCACGACACCAGCTGAACGCAGCCACCGCCAGCACAACGATCACGACAGCAGCTACCCAACGACACCACTCGGCACCAACAGTACACCAGCAACCGCGAAGAACAGAGGGGACCGAGCCGGGGCAGAGGAGGACGAAGTGGCGCCGGAGGAAACCAAGAGCTGATGGGCTCGTTGGAGGAGAAGCCGAGAGCTGGCTGAGGAAGGAGAAGCTTGGCTGGGCAGAAAACCGTGAGGAGACAAGAGGAAGAGCTGGGGAGAGAGAGATCGGGTGCCCTTCCAACCCTTCATCCCCACCACCATATATAGCCCAAGGAGGTAGCCCAAGGAGGGGGCAAAGGTCCGACAACTCCCTCTGCAGGGGACCGGCCAATTTGCAAGTGGAGAGCCAAGTTGCATGCAACAGGGATAAGAATTCGGGAAGATAAGATTGCACAGGGAGGATAAGATTGGTATGGGTTTTATACCCAGGAAATTATATGTTTGTATCCAAACAAATATTCTAAGTCCCGAAAATACATCGAATGTATTTTATACCACTCAGGGAATTATTTCGGAGATCATGGAAGTTACGAAAAATCCGAACTCCACTGAAAGCGAAATAATTTCTGAACGAAGGATGGGAAAATTACCCAAATACCCTTACTAAAATTAAGGGGTATTACATTACTACCCCCTTAAGAAAAAGTTTCAACCCCGAAACTTGCATTAAACCAATGAGGAACCTGCCTCACCATCAAACTTACTATCTGAACTTAATATCCTTAAACAGGACATCATCTCACAACCTTATCTCCATACAACATACCAGGTAATAACTCTTACTACCTCCACAAGATTATGTCTACCTTAGAATAATGGTCTCCCATCACCATCATAACTATATTAATGTACCTTTAATAGGAGAACACACATATCTCCTCCAATCTCCTTATATAAACAATCCCGAATTCACACACTAACTTCTTATAACCAGATATTAAATCTTAATAACCTCGAATCTTACGACCTCAATTTCCTTAAAGATACTTTCCACAATCCCATTACTCATTATCATCGGATTTGGCCCTTATGCCAAATTCTAACTTGGGATCCTTCGGTAATGACTTAACTTATTTCTGAAATCACTTTATAACTTAAACCTTCAAGATTCCTTAATTTTCTCCCACAAAATCACCACACTTTATATTCCTCGAAACGGATCACATGAGATATTACTCTTAATTCCTTAAGATATCATTCTGAAAATGATTCATCCACATTAATCCTTATAACACGAATCCATATACGATACTACTCCTATTTCCTCAAAGAGAGTGATACTATAAGCCTTATAGATGACATACTCACAAGATGTCAATCCTTGACAATTCCCAAGAGTCCTAACTCTTCATCCTCTGGAAATTCCAATTATCGAGTTCAACGACTCGTACTGTCTTAAATGACTTATTTCTAACTTAAAATCCTTATATTCACACACAATCTACTATCCATCCAGGACTTAATTGCATCATTTCATTATATTACCTCAAACGAATCTCAAATAGATCTCCCCAAAGGACACCTATGATTTCGTACACTTGGCTTTTCCAAAAGCTTTAACCATTGGTCCTACATGGGTCATACTTACTGATTACCAAACTACGGAGATTATCGACACACATCGTCGCTCCTGCACCAGCATGAACCGTATCTCTTGTGTTCACCATCAGCTGATGAACTCTAACCAAATTACTAGGTTCTACAACCTCAAATCACGACGAGAGAACCGAGAACTCAAGCCTATCTTAGAGATGGAGGAGCCATCTCGGCTTCTTCCGAGTCCCTCTGAAGAAAAAAAAAGAATCCACCCATATCCTTCGGGCGACGAGAAGAGAGTTAGTCTTTCTAAATATGGAAGTTCGCTTCCCATATCAGACTAAAGAAAAAGGCACGACTATGAACGATGTCATTTCAAATTCTTTTCATTTTTTTGAAAACTCGGAGCCCTTGAAAACATTTCATAATTTAAAATGAGTAAATGATTTATAAAATCCCAACCCGTTTTTAAAAATGTTGGCTCTGATACCAATTTTGTAGCACCCCCAAATAACCTCTTGAAAGTATTACCGCCAGTGACCTCTGACGTTCTGTCCGATGTCACCCAAGGCTTTACCAGTTGATATAAATCATCAAACAACAATTATGATACAGAATATCATAACTTTCATTTAAACCAAAGTCTCGGAATTACAACATAATTCCAAATACATCAAAAATACATAATCAAAATCATTACAGCGGAAGTCTTTAAAATAACAACAAAAAGGGTCTTGATCGCAATGAACACCCACCAAGGACCTTAACCTGAAAAACTTGTCAAAACACCGTTTGCCTCTATAGTCGTTCTAGCCTTCACAGGACGGTAACTTATCTGATGTGCCGAATCGAACGGATGACACCAGCCAACCATGCAGAGAACAATTTCGGTTGGTTAGTCTAATGAAAGACTAAGCAGAGTGGTTCGAAGTAGACGTATTAGGTTAGACTCATCGTCTCTCGAATAACAGTCGATAACGATAGTCAACCACCATACTCCTACTAGAAAACATGAAAAGGCATGATCAAGAGAAGATTCTGGAGACCGAGTCTCACAGCAATCAATCCCAAAAGAAGACTCCAACGAAATGAGTCTTATCAGAAACATGACAAATGTTGGGGAACATTAATTAATCACAAAATCACAGTATCGCATACGAGCGATTTAAAAGTTAAGACGAGATTTCCTAGCTGTATTATCGCCTAGCTGCACTACTCGCCCAAGGGTATATTAATTATGTGCGACAACAGCACTTATCTCATTTAATTCCAAAACGATCATCACGTTATAAGCTTTTAAATCTCCCCACAAGAGATATCGGATCTCCCCACAAGAGATATCAGATCTCCTCACAAGAGATATCGGATCTCCTCACAAGACATAGCAGAGGGAATAAATCCCAAAAGATTTGGCACTAGCTAAGTACACCACCATGAGTAAGGGCAGGGTTATGACCTGAGAGAGTATTGGGGAAGAATCCACCAAGTACTAGTTATAAAGAAACAGCTAAACCCCCACAAGGTACATAGCGTTCCTACGAATACTCGTGCTAACTAAACAGTTCAACACAGTAATAATCCACATCAAAGCCATCGCGGCCAATAACAGATATAATAGCGTTGTTCTAACAATATACAACCTATCGTAATATCTGTATTTAATCATATCAAAATATATATAATAGCGTTATTCTAATAGATATACAACCTATTATAATATCTCCTTTTTAAAATCACAAACAGTTATCAAAACTGTTCCCAACAAAAACAGTAAATCATCCCAAATTAACTAACAACTAAACAATTGATAATTAATTGAAATATGGAATGATGAGCAAGAGCGAACCGCCACTTGCCTGGAGTAGATTCGGCGATGAATCTAGACGAGACGACTACTGATTATATCCTTTCCGAGGATATGGCCTAAGCTTTAGATAACCCCAACTGATTACGAGTCCACACGCGATTCAGCAGATCACGTTCTAACTGACAAATTAATTATCTATTAATTAATTTGACTGGACGAATTTAAGGAATTATATTTAATAAATTTTTATGATATTAAATCATAAAAAATATTTATTAAATTTTCCTAAAGAAAAATACGGACGAAAGGGGATCGAAATTATACTGCTCGAATAATTTCGGGTTGAATTTGGACTGGATGGCTATTGGGCTAATCGGCCCATAACGAAACAATCTCAACAAGAGGGCCCACTCCACTATTCATCCATCTTCTTCAATTCGAACCAAAACAGAGGAGCAACAGGGGTCTTACCGGGCTTTTCTCGTTGACGCCGTGGAGGAAGGCAACGCCGGCGGGGAAGAGCACCACGACACCAGCTGAACACAGCCACCACCAGCACAACGACCACGACAGCAGCTACCCAGCGACACCACTCGGCACCAGCAGCCGCGAAGAACAGAGGGGACCGAGCCGGGGCAAAGGAGGACGAAGTGGTGCCGGAGGAAACCAAGAGTTGTTGGGCTCGTTGGAGGAGAAGTCGAGAGCTGGCTAAGGAAGGAGAAGCTTGGCTGGGCAGAAAACCGTGAGGAGACAAGAGGAAGAGTTGGGGAGAGAGAGATCGGGTGCCCTTCCAACCCTTCATCCCCACCACCATATATAGCCCAAGGAGGGGGCAAAGGTCCGACAACTCCCTCTGCAGGGGACCGGCCAATTTGCAAATGGAGAGCCAAGTTGCATGCAACAGGGATAAGAATTCGGGAAGATAAGATTGCACAGGGAGGATAAGATTGGTATGGGTTTTAAACCCAGGAAATTATATGTTTGTATCCAAACAAATATTCTAAGTCCCGAAAATACATCGAATGTATTTTATACCACTCAGGGAATTATTTCGGAGATCATGGAAGTTACGAAAAATCCGAACTCCACTGAAAGCGAAATAATTACTGAACGAAGGATGGGAAAATTACCCAAATACCCTTACTAAAATTAAGGGGTATTACATGCTCCCCCCGAGAACGACGAGGACGAAGCGAGGATGCTTCGCAGCCAAGAAGGGGAGAATGATGACTCCATGCATACCCCCCTTATGGCGAGAGACGAAGAGGACCTCTTTAGGGTGCGTTCCGATGGGCCGATGAGTAGGGCTCGTGCTAGAAGCATCGCCAGAGCTACTCAATCTCTAGTCACCCTCATATGTGCGAGCTTCGGGTCCGAGCCAAGCTGTTCGTGGGTCTCTCTTTCGACCCTTGATTATTAGGGGGTTAGCTGATGATTCCGCCCCGGGCCCGCTTGCTATTTATAGCTTTGCTAGTTTTGAATTGCTTTTCTATTTTGAGATGATGTAATGGGTTGGGCCTTGTTGTCTTAGGCCCAAGCCCATTAGGGTTTGCTTGTGAAACCCTAGTTTTCCCTTGTTTTTTTCTATAAATACCCTAGAACTCTCATTGTAATTTTCAAGTTGAGTTTTGATAAACATAGTTGAGAGTCACTCCTAGTTTATCCATTGGCTTCACCTCTCTCTCCCTTTGAAGGCTTTCTAGCCTTTTCTCAAAGTTCTCTAAGGAGCCATAACGTTGGCCTCCTTCCACCACCTCGGGTGTTCATCACGTTGAACCCCTCCACCCATCCGCCGCCAGGGTTTGATCCGCCAAACTCAAGAAGAGGAAACATAATGTTGTTTTCTTGAAGGAGTTCACAAATAACGCGAAGAACGAGTGCTTCCTTGGGAAGAACAACGATCCGAACCTAGATCGGTCTTGCTCCACGGGGATCGATCGCATCATTAAGACATGCATTTTAGTATGAATTTTCAAGACTTCAAATCTATCAGAATCAATATACCTACAGAAACACTACATTGAATTTAACATAATGTATAAAGTTATAGCAAAGTGATTATTGCACAAGCGATCTAGTTGAGTTCCAAAGCTTACAAGCATGGAAATCGTGAAAATGCTAATCAGTAAATATATAATGCAAAGTGAAAATGCTAATCAGTAAATGTATAATGCAAAAAAAGTCATGTTATTATACCATTTCAACAAGCAAGCGTCAGAGTACAACTTTCTGCGGTTCAAGCTGATCACATTTTCATAAAATCTAACAAGAATGATGGTCTAACTATGACTGTAAGTTTCATGAATCACACCTAGGTTGATCATCAATCAACGTCTCCATAAAATTTGATCGGGATGATTATGTCAACGCGTGTCAGCTCATTGTTAACTCCTCTCCAAGAAACACAAACTTTGGAATGATGTTTGTAGCTGGAGTCTTGTAGGCTATTGTTACTGCGCAGATTTTGCTCTATTTCTGTATTAGCTCCATGTCTTAGTTTTGTATTGTTGTTCTCTATAGCTTTAATCTTTGCCTTGTCAACGGTATTTGTGTTGGTCGACAAGGGGTGCAGTGCGTTGAGTGGATCTTGTTTAATGAATGATGCGAGATGGTTGAGAAATCAGTTGATTGGAAGCCATTTCAAATATTGGCTTGGTTGGGAATCTTGAGTCGTCTTCAATTTATTACCAGGTGACAATTTACGTATCCAATCAAGTCAGCAACTAGGACTGCTCGTAGCAGTTCTGATCGAGATGGCAGTGTTCTATGAATTCCTGAAGAAGGAAAGGGTGTATGGAGAAACCAACCAACTTTAATCCTGTTATTACGCTTTTTAAGGCACTTAGGAAGAAACATGAGGTGGTAGTCATGACACCAAACAACATCCCCTTCTTGATAATGTTCTTAAACCACATAAGAAAACTTTTGATTTGCCTTCTTATAAGCAACAAACTGGGACTGGAAACTTCTTATTGTGGCGAGATGATCTTGTGGGAGTCCAAGATAGTGAAAAACAGGCCACATTACATTGTTGCAGTATCCATTCTAATATTGATGTATTATTTCGTTGTCAAGGAATACGGGTATACACCTCTGTAATAATATATACAAGAATCCTTAATGTGGTTGTAAGCCAATACTAAGTACATTGCTACTTTTGCTTCTATAGATGCACCAGGCAATAGTAACACAACAATGTCAAATTAGAACTACAATAATTCAGGCTTCAGAAGAAAAATACATTTTTCATCTAGCGCGATTGATAAAGCCTTCTTCCCTTTCACATCAGGAATATTAACCTCAGCCCATCCGATCCATTTTGCCTCGAATTCTTTCACACCTGCAGAAGAATTTAAACAAAGGACACTTAATATTCCATAGTAAATTGTAAAATTAGAGTTTGAGTTGTATTTTTATGTACAAAGTCTAAGACTACATATTCAATTCCATACCTAAAAAAGCACTAACCAAGCCTCCAGCACTGATATCCAATGACCATGAATCTTCACCTCTTCGAACAGAAGAAACTAGGAGCCGGTTAGCCACCGCCAAGAGTCGATGCTTGGGTTGTGGCAACAAATCTACCCTCTCATACCCTTCAGTCTGACTTGCTAGAGCTGCATCCGCCAAGAATTGTTCCACATAAGAGAAATCATTCTAGGAGTCCTCATGACCATTGAACTCATATGCAACCCCAATTCGCTGATGAGATGCCTCATCATACTATGAGAAATCATGATAAACATTCAAAACTAGTTTAGATAACCTTTGCAGGCAAGCTAAACCATCAGACTACGACATCATTATTAAAATCAATACTTAATAAGTCCCATTTCGGTTTGGCGAAATGCTAAACACATCACTTCAATTTAAAAAATACAACAACAACTAAGAATTGAACTAACAAAAATTGACAAAAGATATAAAGTAATAAACTTTGTGAAGCTACAAGACAAATGTTTAGAATCAATTGAGTTCTCTGGTAAAATCGATGTTTATTGTCAACCACGCAACAATACAATACCAAATCAACAAAAAATTAACAGAAATAAATGTAATCGACAAATCGAATGGGGAATCAATAGAAGGATATATAAATTAAAGTACAGTATATCTGATAATTGCAAAGCCTGGCGAAGATAACATCTCCAGCGACGATCCAGACCTGAAATGCAACCACAGTCGCCGCAGACAACACCGTCTTCGTCGTTCGACAAACGTCTTCACCCGTCGCCTGTCGTCCTCTTTCAGCCTCATCTAAGGTTTGCAAGCCCGCCGTCGTCTTCTCGATGTTGGCACCACCTACAACCCTTTCACGTCTCCTACTTCATACTGTTGCACCGTCTTCTCGGGTTTACACAAGTTGTGGAGGAGGTTCAGAGGAGAAGGTCACCGACGAGGAGGGGCGCCGACGAGGTGGATGAAGACTCAAAGACAATGCAGACTGATTTTCTTTCTTTTGGTTTTTTTGTAAAAAAAATTAACAGAACTGTTAATTATTTGACGGTGGGATATTTCACGAAATAAAAGAAATCTTAAAATTATCTCGTGAAGCATAGCAAAATATGGGATACTTCGCGAACTAACCATAACTCGGGGTTACGAGCCGAAAAAAATTGAGTGTTGACTATCCGCTTGACTTGTGCAAACTTCCCGAAGTCCTGCTCGTCGGGCCTAACCCTACAATTAACAAACTTCCCAAATCCCACCCCCTCAAATCCGCCATTGGAGGGAGAAACCACACCAGCTTCATCATGTCTTCTCCTCGCCATCTACTCCTCCTCTCTCTCATCCTCTGCTCCTCTCTCCTACCCGGCCCCACCTCCTCCGCTTCCGATGCCGACGTCGTCGCCGAGCTTATCTCCCTCCGCTCCAACTCCCCCGCCGGCGTCATCCGCGTCTCCGACCACCTCCTCCGCCGCATCATGTCCGTCTCCCGCCGCTCCTTCTCCTTCGCCGTCTTCTTCGACGCCGCTCAGCTCCACGACAAGGCCGAGCTCCACCTCCCCGCCCTCCGATCCGAATTCGCCGTCGTCTCCTCATCTTTCCTCCTCAACCATCCAGATTCCAAGGATCTCTTCTTCGTCGACATGGAGTTCAAGGAATCTCAGCAATCCTTCTCCCTCTTCGGCGTCAACGCACTCCCGCACATCCGTGTGGTGAGCCCTAGCGTCGACAATCTCCGAAATTCCCATAATCTGGACCAGGGGAATTTCAATTCCCTCTCAGATTCACTCTCATCGTTCATCGAATCGAAGACGAAGGTCTCTATTGGCCCGATCCACCAGCCGCCAATGTTCTCTGGCAAGCAAATCGCGTTCTTCGGTTTGATCCTCTTGATCTGGGCGCCCTTCGCCTTCAAGAAAGTTCTAGCCGGGGAGACTTTGCTTCACGATTTCAGGACATGGCTCTTCGGCGCCATCTTCGTGTACTTCTTCAGTGTCTCCGGCACAATGCACAACATCATCCGGAAGATGCCTATGTTCATCGCCGACAGGCAAGATCCATCGAAGCTGGTGTTCTTCTACCAGGGATCTGGAATGCAATTAGGAGCTGAGGGTTTCGCTGTTGGCTTCCTTTACACGGTGGTAGGGTTGATGTTGGCAGTTGTTACTCACGTCCTGGTCAAGGTTAGGAATGTGACTGCTCAGAGGATTGTGATGGTGGTAGCGTTGCTGGTGTCTTTCTGGGCTGTGAAGAAAGTGATTTACTTGGACAATTGGAAGACTGGTTATGGCGTTCATGGCTACTGGCCTTCTAGCTGGTGATGGCTTGCCTTATCTGAGGTTAGAGAATTCTAGCTGGCATTGTTGTTTTGATCAAACAAAGCAGGTTTTACAAATTAAAATTTCCTGAACAAGAACTATTGAGCTCTTTCGCTTTGTGATGACGTTCATGCTATGTTGATTGTAGCTTGAAACTTGTTACTTTTAGTTTTATACACTTGAAGTTAGAATTCAGTTTCTGTATGTTTCTGTCTATCTGGCGCTTGTTGTTTGATTGTGCAATGCTTCTGTTGTGTTTGTATTGAGATGGTTTGTAGGCATTATAGGAAAACCTTAAGCCCTATTGAGGACCTTGAAATGAAGAGATGAACTGAAATAGTAGCAGTAACAAGATTGCAACTGTCATGGGGTTGTCTCTTCATAAACTAATAAAACCATGAAACTAGATTTAATATGGATTTGTCTGAAGTAGTAAATTATTGCTTAAAAAAGTTTTAAGTAGATTGTAATATGTTATGGTAAGTAGAAACATAATTGTTCCTCTTCCAAAACATTATAGCAATGCTTAGTTATGGTTGCACATAATTGCAGTCAAGAACCCCAGGCATCACAAGAAAACGAGTATACAATGAGAACATATTGTAGGAAAATGTATTATGTAGTAATATAGAAATTCTTTTATAACAATGACAACATCTCCCACAATATACTTCCTGATCGTGTTGGTAGGTCCTCATTAGGGACTACGGAAAATCTTCTTAACCACTCAGTGTAGGAAGATCAGTGACTCTGACTACAATAATCAAATTTCCTGCAATTCCGAGTAAAGGTTACTATATGATCATAAATAGTCTTAAAGTTCATCAACCAGAGGTCTAGAGATATAAGAGTCGGTCACCTTTCGTCTCAAGAGTATCTGTGAACTTCTCTATTCATGTCATGTTGATCACCTGTACACGGTCACACATCCTACGCTCTAAATGGATGAACAAAAGATTTCGATATACAGTTGATAATAATAACACAATAATGATAATAACAATAACATATAACTGTAGAACATGACTACTCAAAGTCTCAAGTGTCTTCCAGTAACTCTTAATGCGTATAAACTCTATTTTCAGGAAGTTTATAGTACTTTTGAGCCGTTCGTTTATGTGACCCTAAAATGCAGTGTCTCGTGGCTCTTAAGGTGGACTACAAGATGATAAAATGCAGTGTCTCGTGGCTCTTAAGGTGGACTACAAGATGATAGTGTCACAGTAACACTGGTTAAGATCAACCTTTGTATGAATCAAATGAAAATAAGACTGCCTTGTCACCAGCGGTAAAAGTTGTCTATAAAACCAAAATATCCAAGATGATAAAACTTTGATGTCAATGACCAAGTTTTTTGAAGCCAACTTAGGAGTGTTGTCAATTTGCATTCAGAATACGTTTCCTAACAAATGCTTGCATTCAGAATACTCTAAATCTGCTGATGAAGCAATTCTGGGAATTAGTCAAGAACAGAGGATAGCGAGAATCTGATGTTCAATTAAACAACAAATTCTACCTTTAAGCGCGGGACTCCAAGAGAAAGAAGGGAATCCGAGCAACTAGAAGCTTGTTTCCATTAGAGAGAATGAGAGAGATTACAATGTAATGTTCTGAATGAATGATCTGTAAATCCGTTCCTCTTATTTAAGTAACAACTTAAGCTTCTAACAGAACCACGCGCTCCACACGCGCCTATAACAGAATAACAGAATTTAAGTGGTTATAGCTGACACGTGTCCAAAGTTACAGTGATCTAACTAACTTGATCGATTAACTCCTGATCCTTGTAACAAATCCACCCGGCTCGAAAAAACCTTGACCTCAAGGTTTAAAATCTGGAAATTGCTTGAGGAGATCATAGTAATACTCCCACGTGGCTTCTTTTAGAGCTTGATTAGTCCACTTGACTAAGACCTGTGTAGCTACCCTTCCCTGATGATTGACCATCCTCCTCTCCAAAATCACTTCAGGTTCCTTTGCAAAAATATATGGCAGCACAGAAGGAAGAGTATTGGTTGTCACCACAGACCCTACATGCTCCTTTAATTGAGACACATGAAAAACTGGGTGAATTTTAGAGCTTGAGGGCAACTCTAGTTTATAGGCCACCTTGCCACATGTATCAAGCACCTTATAAGGGCCAAAATACTTAGGGGCCAAATTGTTGCCTGTAGGCTTGCAGTTTCACAAATACATAATCTCCAATAGCAAAACTTCTGTCAGACCTGTGTTGATTAGCAGATTGAGACATCCTATGTTGGGCCCTAAGGAGGTGAAATTTCAAAAGTTGTATCATATTCTCTCGTTCCTACAAACTTCTGGCCACCACCTCAACCTTAGATTCACCAGGTAAGTAAGGCAAATAGGTGGGAGGAGCCTGGCCATACACTATCTCAAAGGGTGTCATCTGAGCAGCAGAATGATATGTAGTGTTGTACCAGAATTCAGCTAATGGAAGCCACTTGCTCCAGAGATGGGGTTGATCATTGCACATGCACCGCAAGTAAGTCTCCAAGCACCGATTGACTACCTCAGTTAGCCATCACTCTGAGGATGATAGGCAGTTGACAGATTTAAGCTGACTCCTTGCAAAGTAAACAGCTCTCTCCAGAATTCACTCAAAAATATTGTATCCCTGTCACTAGTAATAGATTGGGGAAATCCATGTAGCTTATACACATTGTCTTAAGTAGCATTGAGCTACAGAGGCAGCAGTGTAAGGATATGCCAAGGCCATGAAGTGAGTCGCCTTACTCATCACTACAAATATCACTGTCTTACCAAAAAACATTGGAAGACCATCAATGAAATCCATGGACACCTCGGACCACACAGAATCAGGAATTGGCAAAGGTTGAAGAAGGCTTCGATAAGCAGCATTATCATACTTGTTTTGCTGGCAAATGACACAACTCCTAATGTATTGCTGCACATCCTTGAGCATTCCCTTCTAGTAAAATAAGGATTTCACTGTTTGCAGGGTAGCATCCCTCCCAGAATGACCCTCAATGCCAGAAGTATGCAGCCAGTTAAGCAACTTGTCCCTTAAAGCCACATCATGAGCAATGACCAGTTTACTCTTTCGCCTGAGGATGTTATTGTGCCATGTGTAATGCCTCTTAGCTTGAGGATTGACCTTAAAGTCTTCAATAATTTGTTTCAGCACCAAATACGTCTCATACTTGGACTGGATTTCCTACAGCAAATCAGACTGGAATGTGGAAATGGTCATTGCTACAAATTCTAATTCCTCCCTTCTTGACAATGCATCAGCTACCAAGTTGTCCTTTCCCTGTTTATACTGTATCTCATAATCAAACTCCAGAAGTTTTGGTAACCACTGATGTTGTATAGGAGTGTTAAGTCTTTGTTCCAACAAAAAATTTAAACTTCTCTGACCTGTCCTGATGATGAAGTGATCTTGCAACAGATAATGCCTCCACTTTTGGACTGCAAACACAACTGCCAAGAGCTCCTTCTCATAAATGGATAAGTGCAGTTGTTTATCCTTCAAATGTCTACTTATATAAGTCAGTGGATGCCCCCCCTGCATTAAGACAGCCCTAATACCATGCCCACATGCATCAGTCTCCACAAGAAATTGCTTAGAAAAATCTGGCAATGCTAGTACAGGAGCTTCACATAATGCTGATTTCAAGGTTTCAAAAGCACAAGTAGCCTCCTCTGACCATTCAAAACCATTCTTCTTAAGCAACTGGTTTAATGGTCTAGCAATAGTACCAAAGTTCTTCACAAACCTTCTGTAGTAGCCTGCCAGCCCCAGAAAACCTCTTAATTGCTTGAGATTTGCTGGTTGAGGCCACTGTTTCACAGCTGCAATTTTCTGAGGGTCAGTGGACACACCAGCTGCAGAGATGTAATGTCCTAAATACTCCACCTTGTTGACAGCAAAAGCACACTTACTAGCCTTAGCAAACAGCTGGTTCTGTCTCATGAGCGCAAACACCTGCCTAAGGTGGTTAACATGATCTCCTAGTGAAGAACTATAGACCAAAATATCATCAAAGAAAATCAAGACAAACTTCCTTAAGAACTCCATGAATACAGAATTCATCAAGTGTTGAAAAGTTGATGGAGCATTTGTAAGGCCAAAGGGCATTACCACATATTCATAATGACCACTATGAGTTTTGAATGCTGTCTTGTGGATATCCTCACTACTCATTCTCACATGGTGATAACCAGCTCTCAAATCTATCTTTGAATAGAGTTGTGATCCCCCTAGCTCATCCATTAAGTCCTCTATCAAAGGAATGAGGAATCTATCCTTGATAGTTGTAGCATTCAGCTTTTTGTAATCCACACAAAGCCTCCAACTGCCATCCTTTTTCTTCACCAAAACAATTGGAGAAGCATATGGACTTGAGCTATTTTGTATCACCCCATACTGCAGCATCTCCTTTATCATCTTATCAATCTCATCCTTCTGGTACACAGCATATCTGTAAGGTCTCTGGTTAATGGGATTTGATCCTGCTAGCAAGGGAATTTTATGGTCATGAGTAGGTCTGGAAGAAGGCAAAGCTGTAGGCTCTTTAAAAATATCCCTAAACTCCTCCATCAATGCCAAAATCTCCTTAGGCTTCTGTTCCTAATCCTCCTCGACAGACTGCAAAAGGTTCAAGGTAACTAACTCACTGGTGCTTGCAATTTCCTCTACACACAACATAGCAAGCTGAATAGTCTGTTCAGAGTGCTTATTAAGCTGTTTAGCCTTAACTTCCCTGACTGACCCAATGTGCATCCCATGCAAAACCACCTTCTTATGGCCAATCTTAAACTGCATAGCCAGCTTTTTAAAATCCCATAAGACTGGCCCCAATGTCTCTAACCATTGGATACCAAGTACCATGTCACAACTTTCCAATGGAATAACCATGACATCAGTTTGAAAAGGAATGTCCTGGAAACTCCATTTGAGATTCTCTACCTTTGCCACAACATTCAAGGAACTACCATCAGCCACAGTGACCTTAGTGAGTCCCATAGGTAGCATTTTACACCCCAACTTCTCAGCTATCTTAGTGTCCAAAAAATTATGAGTGCTCCCAGAGTCGATGAGAATGAATAGACTCCTTTTTCCACTTAAACCTCTTACTCTCATGGTTCTATAACCAGCTATCCCAGCAACTGCATTCACAGATATCTCCATCTTTTCTTCTTCAGAATCAGTGTTGTTACTGAGTGTATCTACTGTACATTCCTCATCCACATCAAGCATGTACAATTGAGTCTTCTTATGCTTCAAATAATGGCCAGGAGAATACTTCTCATCACAGAAGTAGCAAAGTCCTGTTGCTCTTCTCTCACTCATCTCTTCATTAGTTAGGAACTTCCTAGGAATAGGAACACTCTCCTTTCCTTTCCATGTCTCTCCTGGCTTGGATTGCTCCCCTAATCCCTCTTTCTTAAAAGGTAACAATCCCTTACTGAAGCCAACACTACCAACAGCCTTAGAACTGCCAGAATTGCTGTTGAAATTCCTCCTTGGATGAGTTGTTTCATACAATTTTCCCAGCATCAAACACTGCCTCACAGTCTGTGGTTGGAACATACGAATAAGCATCTGAGTTTCTGTTCGCAAACCAGCAAGATAGGCACTCACAAGATAGTCTTCTGGCAAATTCACTCTCATCCTAATCTGCTCAAACTTGTTATGATAATCCAAAATTCCATCTACTTCTTGCAGATTCTTAAGTTCAGCAATTGGATCATCTAAGATCTCTCCAAACCTCTCAATCAACAGGTCTTTATAAGCTTTCCAATTACTATTCAAGATTCTTCCCAAATCAGTTTGCATCGGTGATCTATGCCAAGTTGCAGCTTGATCATCAAAATGAATAGAAGCCAAGCTAACCTTTAGATCATCGGGAGTGTGATCGATTAAGAAAAATTGCTCGATCTTGAACATCCATTCCTTCACCTTGTTGCCATTAAATCTTGGAAAATCGATCTTCGCCAATCGCGTGAGACCGGAATATCCGCCGGTGAAATTCGTCGGTCGCTGGCGCTGATTCTCTGGAATTGGTTGCGGACTTGAGAAACTGCCACCTAGATTCCCTGGAGAAGTCACTCGTTCACCATCACCATGGCCTGGAGCTCCAACATTTCCCGTAAACAACTTGACTGCATCGAAAACTTGTGCAGCTAGATCGGAGATGCGTTCATTCATCTCTGTAAGGCGATTGCCAATAGCAAAATCCACCTTCGTTGAAACGACTTCCTTCAAGATTGCTTGAGATCTCGTTTCCTCCATGGATACAGTGCCAGGATTAAGGCTCTGATACCTTTGATGAAGCAATTCTGGGAATTAGTCAAGAACAGAGGATAGCGAGAATCTGATGTCCAATTAAACAACAAATTCTACCTTCAAACGCGTGACTCCAAGAGAAAGAAGGGAATCCGAGCAACTAGAAGCTTGTTTCCATTAGAGAGAATGAGAGAGATTACAATGTAATGTTCTGAATGAATGATCTGTAAATCCGTTCCTAGCTCCTATTTAAGCAACAGCTTAACCTTCTAACAGAACCACGCGCTCCACACGCGCCTATAACAGAATAACAGAATTTAAGTGGTTACAGCTGGCACGTGTCCAAAGTTACAATGATCTAACTAACTTGATCGATTAACTCATGATCCCTGTAACATCTGCATTTGCACAATGCATTCCGAGACAGCCGTGATGGCCTTTGCTGCATAATGTGAGCAGCTGTCAGAATCAAGGTATTGATAAGGAAACCGTAAGTTTCACTCTCCATTCATTTCAGTTCATTGTGTAGTTTCAAAAGCAGCAAGAATATTTGGAAGAGTAAATTCATATCCACTGATATACTTCACAAGTGAAATTTATGGGCATATGACAGAGAAAGAACTTGCAACAAGAAAATATGGTAAATCATAACTCTAGTCCTAGTTCCATTTTCATGGGAAAAAACGAGTAAAGCACAAATTAGATTTGCATGATTAAGGCCAACTAATCTATAACAAAGATTAGTACAAAAAACTAGCATTATAATACCAAAAACTGGTATTATAATGCCAGTTAATGCATAATCCAAACAAATCCTAAGCAATTTGGAGTTTTACATTGCATCAGATGTCAAAACAACATAGGTTTTTATATTTTTGGACACAACAAATCTAAAAATTTAGGAGCTATCCACAAAAAAGAAGATGCAGTAGTAGTTGATTACTTTTTTCTTATTATTATAATTATTGAGATCTACACACTCTTGAACTTAATTTATTATAGAGACGAAGATTTATGATATTTTCTAAAATGGTATCTAGTGTTTTTTTCGAATGGGTAAAAATATATAAACGTTGAACCTTTACACAAGAACTCTACCATACAAAGGGTAGAGTTGTAAAACTATATAAAAAAAAAAGTGGCTTCCAACTGCTCATGTAAGAGCTACAAACCATGTCTCTCAAAGAAACGTGATTTACATACGCAATCAAGCTCTCCAAATCCTACCATTTCTATGCCTAAGGTCAAACTTAGCAGATATGCGAAGCTTATACTCTTGATGACCCTAGCAACACATGAATCAACAGAGGGATTAATGCTATGGAAAATAGCATCGTTACGGACTCGCCAAATGGTATAAACAAGACAAGAAAAAGCAAGAATCTGAGACTAAAAAATGATGGACTTCTTACTGCTACCCTCATTGAACAACGCTAACCAATCATCAAGAGAGTCTTTCCTTACGCCAATACACAACCACTCAAGGCTTTTTCAGTCACCGCTTTACTGAATGGACAAGCGAACCAAAGGTGTTCTTAATCCTCTCTAGCCTGGTTGCAGCAAACACACACGTCATCCCAAAAGACCTCTGTCAAACAGCTTAGCCTTAGTAGGGATTCTCCTCAGTAAAGCAAGCTAGAGAGTGAATGGACACTTTCTACATTGCACTCCCGACCACAGGAACTCACCCCAGGGGATAGCTTGGCCCTTCGTACGTAAGATGTCATATAAAACAGAGCAACAATATTTCCTTTCAACTTTAATAACGTGTGTCAAGTCAATTATATCCACTCAGCAACAGAGGAAGCTAGTGACAATCTCCTTCCTAACTCTGATAATATGACGCCAGATCCAGGAATCATATTTCGACTCTACAATGCTCCAAAATCTTATCCCTTAGCAAGATTGTTGTGAAACCAAGTGGTCCACAGATTGTTCCTACCAAAGTGCACATACATGCCTAAATTAAAAAAGGAGGGACTTATTCCATGCCAATACCTCTTTTATAATGAGACCGCCTTCCACGAAAGGTTTAGAGACGTTCTCCCAAGCAACAAGACACTACCTACTAGCTTCTCTTCCACTCCAAAGAAAGCTCTTGCATAGAGCTTCTGTAACACCCCAAACCAGAGGTGTCACAGTGTCGTAGGCCCGAAGGTCAATAAGGCGATTTTAAGAAAGAGAAACCCAAAACGCTTCCAAAGATACAAAAGTTAACAGCATAAAAAAAATCTCGGTTCAAGTTTGAAACAACATGTAAACCTTGTATCAAGTTCAGTGTATCAATTTATATCCAAAACAACAAGTAGTTAATACAACATTTTCAAATCTGATGCAAAGTTAAATCTTTAACTGTGAAGATGAATTTGTGATCAAGAACCCTCTTGCTGCTGCCGAACCTGCAAAGACTAGTTGACTGGTGGACCCGATACACCAGCCAACCACGGAAACGTAAACCGAGGTTGGTTAGTCTAATGAAAGACTAGCAAGAATCATCAAGCAAAAACAGTAGAACACAGGAAAGAATTATCATACCATCCAACCAACGCCAAACAACAACACATCAAAATATATATTATTACTATCACATAACCATTACTTAACCATTCCTATCCAACTCTTCAATATGCTAGCCACATTCAAACCAATCTCAACCATACCACGAGAATATCGGATGAGACGATCCAATCCAACTTTCTTTTTTACTACTAACACGTCAATTAATAACACTACGAAACATATACATATACTACTACTACTAACACGTCAATTAATAACACTACAAAACATATACATATACTACTACTAACACGTAACCAGTGTTAATCAATTATATCAACTCACTACAGTACTACACATCCAAACCAACTTTCACCTCAGCGAAAACATAAGCGGGTGAGATGATCATCACCCTAAGCAATCTACTATCCATAGATAGACTAAAGATGAGACAATCACCATCCGGTTGTGGCCTTGAACCAACAGAGGTCACACCCTCACGTGGTCGGGTGAGGCGATCATCACCCCGGCCCAGCTATAAGGAGTAATGCCCTCCTACATAACTGAAACAAACAATCAAGGTTTAAGATGGGACGATCACCATCTAGTTGTGGCCTTGAACCAACGGAGGTCACACCCTCACGTGGTCGGGTGAGGCGATCATCACCCCGGCCCTGGCCTTAAACCAACGTAAGGTCACACCCTCACATGGTCGGGTGAGGCAATCATCACCCTGGCCCTGCTCTAAGGAGTCATGCCCTCCTTATAAATTAAACAACAATCAACCAATAATAACCAACAATCCAAAACTAGCTACAACCAACAACTACAACCAATCGGCAACCAACAACCACAACTAACGGCAACCAACCACCACCTAATGGTCCAACATAAATCAACAATAAACCAATATCCAACAACAACTAATATCTAACAACAAAACCAGTAGCCCGCAATCAACCAATATCCAACAACAAAACCAATAACCAACAAACAACCAATATCCGACAACAAAACCAATAACCAAGCAACAGTCAATATCTGACAATAAAAACAATAACCAAGCAACAGTCAATATCCGACAACAAAAACAATAACCAAGCAACAGTCAATATCCGACAATAAAAACAATAGCCAAGCAACAATCAATATCCGAAAACAAAAACAATAACCAAGCAACAGTCAATATCCGACAACAAAAACAATAACCAACAAACAATCAATATCCACACATTCAACCATTTAATTCTATGCCTGCAATTTTATATCAAATTAACAGACAAGTGCATAAATCATTACTGAAAATAATGATATATGAAATTAATTATTTTAGGAGATAGGTAAAAAGGAGCAAGAATCATCTTGCCTTAAACTTAACAACAATGACCTCAGAATTTCGCCAACTAATCTCGAACGAACCTGCGACAACAATCCGAACAATTCCTGGCATTAATTAACCCATACCAAGCCACTACTAACAACCCCCAATTCAGCCCCTAAAATCATACCTCCAATTTACCAACTTCAGCAAACCCCCACAAATCAACCCAATTGCTCCAACTGCTCGATGGACTGCACAAAACAACACAATCAACCAAACGGATTATATGGTTGCACAATTCCAACAAAATCAGTCAACAACTACATATTGCTGTCTACAACCCCTGAATTCATCACATTTGTCAACCATAAATCAGCAGCAATTCGGAGCCCTAAAAAAATTCAGATCGAAGAACCCCCATACTTACCTCGTTGACAAGCTGTAGTCGCCGAGACTGTCTCATCATCGTCGGAAATTGCAGCAATAGCCCCAGCAGAACACAGCAGCGGCAACAACAGAACGCAGCAGCACCGACTCGCACAGCAGCAACGGTTTCTCTCTGCAACTGGACGCGGCTCGTACAGGGAAGGAAGAGGTGGCGAGCGGCGGTGGCCGGGTCGAGCTCACCGGCGGATGATTGGCTGAGCACGGAAGGAAGTTGGAGGGAGCACGAGCTGCTCAGCTGGCTGCTCACATAAAACGAAGACAAGGGTTTTGCTCCCTTAATTTTACCCCTTTCTGACTTTATAAAGTCTTGAAAATTTTATTTACCATTTACTATATATATATATTGGGGTATTTCATTCTCCCCTCCTTATAGGAGTTTCGCCCTCGAAACTAAGATCAAAACAGGTTCGGGTATCTGTCTTGCATGACTGACTCCAGTTCCCAAGTCTCTTCTGTCGTTCCGTGCTTAGACCATAAGACTTTTACCAAAGAAATGACCTTATTCCTCAATTTCTTTTGATCGACAGCTAGAATTCTTACGGGTGATTCCTCAAATGTGCCATCAGGTTGAAACTCTATCTCCTCAAGTTTCAGAACATGAGTCGGATGATACACATATTTCCTCAACTGTGACACATGAAACACATCATGCATTCCACTCGATTTCGGCGGTAACGCTAATCTGTAAGCTACAACACCAACTCTCTTCAAAACATTGAAGGAACCAACATACAAGGACTCAACTTCCCTCGTTTTCCCAAATCTGAACACTCCTTTAGTCGGCGAGACTTTAACAAACACGTGGTCTCCAACATTGAATTCTAAGGGTCGTCTATGAATATCTGCACACGACTTTTGTCTGCTCTGAGCTGACAACGAATCACCTCAATGTCATCCTTAGTCTTCTGTAAAAGCTCGGGGGAAACTAGAACGGCATCAGCCATATCGTCCCAACACAGTGGCGATCTATATCGACAACCATACAGAACCTCATAAGGTGCCATTTTTATCAACGCATGCCAACTATTGTTGTACGTACTCCACCAGATGCAGATTGTCTTCCCGATTTACTGGCCACTCCAAAGCGCAAGCTAGAAGAATATCCTCCACGGTTTGGATTGCTCGAAGCATATCTCTGCCCCCATTGTCGTATGCAAGGACTTCTAAAAACGAGACACAAATCGTCCATCTTTGTCAGACACCAAAGTCTAGGGAACGCCATGCATTCTAACTAATCCTCGAGAACAATTCAGCTAACCTTTCTGGTCCCAAGTAAACTTGATAGGTACAAATTGTGGAGACTTTGTTAACCGATCTACAATGACCCATATAACATCGTTTCCTTTTCGTGATCTAGGAAGACTAACAACAAAGTCCATTGCGATATCCTTCCACTTCCATTCAAAGATAGGAAGCGGTTGTAGTTCTACAACTGACCTTTGGTGCTCAATCTTAACTTGTTGACATGCCAAACACCTCGACACGCACCCAGCAATTTCCCGCTTCATGTCACTCCACCCATAACTCCGTCTTAAGTCCTGGTACATCTCACTGGCTCCAGGGCGTACAGAATATGCAGAAGAGTGACCTTTCAAACTCAACCCTCTGAGCTCCTTGTCAACTCGCACACCTAATCGATTCTGGAATCGTAATATTCCATCCTCGTGAAGAAGAAATCTGGGTGCCTTTCTCTGAGCAATATCGTTGCACATCCTTCTCAAAAATGGATCACGAGGTTGCTTCTCTATGATCGTCTCTGAATCTCTAACACCTAGATGCATTCGATCCTTCTCCAATCCATACTTCAATCTCGCTCCTTATAAGCTCTCGTTGTAGCTCGGGCTGAGCTGTTAAACAAGCGACCATGTGTTTTGGAGTCGACTTCCTACTCAAAGCATTTGCTACCACATTAGCCCTTTCTGGATGATAAACGATATCCATATCAAAATCCTTAATCAATTCTAGCCACCGTCTTTGTCTCGTGTTCAACTCTCTCTTATACAGTTTGAGCTGACGATTGCTTAGACGCATCACTGTAGACGACAAACCCTTCTGTTCCCTATGGTAAAACTAACACTGGCGCACTAATTAAACACTTCTTGAGTTCTTCAAAACTCTCCTGACATCTCTCATCCCATTCAAACTTCTTAGTCTTACGTAACCTGCCACAATTTGCCTGTAGTAACCTGCCAGTTCGAGAAAACTCCTAATTTCCTTAACATTCTGAGGTTGTTCCCAATTCGCTACTGCTTCTGTTTTCTGCGGATCTACCATCATACTCTCGTTAGAATTCACATGGCCCATAAATGCTAACTTAGGTAACCAAAAAATTACGTTCAGACAGCTTTGCAATTAGTTTCGGCCGCCTCAACACTTCGAGTATAGTTCTGAGGTGAGTCTCGTGGTCCCTCTTACTCCTAGAGTATACTAAAATGCCATCAATGGAACTCACTACAAACGATCCAAGTACTTTCTAAAAACATCGGTTCCTTAAGTCCTTGAAACCCGCGGAAGCGTTAGTCCACCCGAAAGGCATCACAACCAATTCATAGTGACCATACCTAGTTCTGAAGGCAGTATCATGAATATTTTCCTCTCGAATCCTAAGCTGAGGATACCCTGATCTCAAGTCAATCTTTGAAAACATTATAGCTCCTTGCAATTGATCCAACAAGTCATCAGTACGGGGAAGCGGATGCTTATTCTTGACTGTCACCTTATTCAACTCCTTATAATCCATGCAAAGTCGAAAGGAACTATCCTTCTTTTTAACCAACAATACATGCCAATTTGATAACAGGTTTTTGTCGTTCTAAAAACTGCTATGCAAAGTATCCAAACAAACCTTAAACCGTAGTCCTAGGTAAGTAAAGGTCGAATCCACATGGAGGCGAATTCTATCTAAATATGCAATTCGTATGTCAATCAAACGTAACCAAATGGGGTTTTTGTGAGTTTTGTAAGTTCTAAACATGCAAAAGGTAAACAAGCGAAAGAGTTGTGAAATCAATGATGGGAAAAGCACTTAGTCAAACAACATCCACTATTCGTATGACAAGTTGATCATAGATACTCATTCAAAATCTCATGCAATGGTGATTCCAATTCCTTTTCAGATATAACTAATAGCACAACCAGATACTATTAGCACTAACTAATTAAACAACCCCGAAACTATCAAGATTCAGTTTAACAGCAGCCTTACGGATAGGAATATAGTTGGATACAATTCTAGCATAAAACAACCAGCTTTTATCCTATAATGTAAATCAATTCTCTTCTGCATAAGACTAGCACAACCAGATACTAGTACGATGCAGTTGCTACTCTGAAATAGATATGCTCAACCAGTAACAATCTAGATCTAGCAATAGACCAATAACAACAAACCCTAGATGATCATACTAGAGATTATCAATATCAATCATAAGCAACTTAAGAAAGAGAAGAGATAAAAACCATGCAATAGATTAAGAACGAGAGTCTCACAACTGAATCAAAACGAAAGCTTCATCGTCTGACTAAGCCAAGGAGGCTTAGTTCTTCATAGCAAATACGTAAAAACTAATTAGGGTTCGAGAGAGAATCCAAGATTATGATAGGCAAACAAGCCTTTTATCAACCCTTAAATACTAAAGGAAATAAAGCTAAGTTAACCTAAAACGAAATAATAAAAAGTAATAAAATAATCTGAAATAACATATAAGGAAAATTCGGCTCGGCGGTCTTCTGACACGGGCGGCGGCCGCTGCAACCTTCACGGCGGGCGCCGTAATTGTGGCGGTCGCCGTCTTTCCACGGAGGTCGCCGTGGACAAGTCGTAGCTACGGTCGCTGGAATGGAATTGGCGGCGGTCGCCGTGAACTCGTTTCTTCCTCCTTTGTCTCTTCAGCTCCCGAAAGCGTGTCTTCAGCACCTCCTCGCCAATACTTCATCTTGGCGTCTACTACTGGTGGCTTCCTCCTCAGTGTCTCATATGATCTCCAAAATAGCTCAAACACCTCCAAATACACCAACTTCGCCCCCAAACACCATGCACATGAATGTGTCTAAATCTACCCGAATGGCACCAATAAAACCTCTAATGACTCTTACTTAAGCCCTACAAAGTAGTGCTTATCAAACCACCACATGCTTAGACCTTTGCTCGTCCACGAGTAAACCAAATAAGAGTCCACTCCTCCAATGCAGCACCCAAGGTCTCAAGAAGCATATCCTCCAACTAAGAGTCACCTAACCCATGTCAAAGCTCCTGGCACCAATCTCATTCACAACACATCCACAACTCAACAAGCTTAAGGGGCAAGCAGAGTACTTCCCCCAAGCTAAACTCGGACATCCAATAGCGTGAGTAACCTCTAATCCTAGCCTCCATCTATTGCTCCTTATGTCTCCCAGAGTGACCTACCCGACAATCCTTCTTTGTCTCCTCTTCTTATGACGCCTCGCCAAGAATAATGAGAAATCCTAAAATCACTCTTCTTCTTTTTCACTCATTTTGCCAAGGCGCCCTTTCGGGTTTTCACCAAGCCACTCATTTCATTTTCCAATAGATGTACTCACATAAGCTCACGTCACTCTTGACCTCATATTACCCCAGCCTAATGCTGGTCCAAGCCACGTGCTTATTGCCTAGGCCGCCCTTTCAGGTTTTCAACCTATCCCAGGATTTTTCTGATAGCCTTTTTTCAAAGTTTTTGGCTTTTTCTCTTTTTTCATTTTTATTTTTCTCCTCAGCAGCGTAGCAAGTATAAAACCCCACCCCATGCTTAAACATTGCATTGTCCTCAATGTAATGAAAGATAAAAGAATAAAGCATAGGGAAAAGCAAAAAATAACTCACAACGTTGCCGAGTTGGCTTGGACACTTCCTTGTCGCTGGCGGTGTAGTCATAAAAGCGCATATCCAGGTGTTGAGCGTGCGTCTTAATTACTCCATAATCGTCTTCTACCGTGCAACCATAAGGTGACCACTGTGAAGTGCGGTGGTTATTCAGGAAATCAGGGCGGCACGGCCTTCAATTCCATCAACTCCTACCATGCAATCAAAAGGAACCACTCTGGGGAAGTAGTGGTCAATCAAGGGAACAGGGTTGCATGGCCTTCAAAAATGGGCCCAAATGTCATCGTGGTTGGGCCCTGGTGTATCTCATCTCCAACTATTGACTACAGGGCCATCATCGTTGCCAAATAAATGTAGGGTGAATATATTCCTCCGTTGGCAACATGATGCGCACCTCTCCGTGGGAATCTGGACAGCTGGCCTCCGGCAGATCTTTTTTTTTTTTTTTTTGGGGTTTTTATTGACTTTTACTCCCCTTTTAAGGTCTTTTCGGGGTATTTTATTTTCGTCTTTTACTCCCCGTTTAAGATTTTTTCGGGGCCCTTTTTTTTTAACGAAAGAAAACGAACCTGAAAATGGCGGCGATCGCCGTAATTAAACGGCGGTCGCCGTCATTTGCCGCAAGCGAAGTGTCGGAGAAGGTGAAAACGGCGGGCGCCGTTTGGTCGACGGCGGGCGCCGTGAACTCCTTCTTCACTTTGAAACGCTTCATGCAGGTTAGTTCGACACAGAAAGGAAAAACAAAAGAAAATGACTAAGGGAAGGAAAATAAACTACCTAACATCGGGTTGCCTCCCGATCAGTGCCTTAGTTAATGTCGTTGGCTCGACATACTACTCGAAAATCCTCAATCCATATCGTCAGGCTCTTTAGGAACCTTCTTAATCCATACCTCCTTCCTGAACCAATTATGAAAAGGTTTGAACCTTAGACCATTCTTCTTCTTCAGCGGCTTCTCCATCTTGACCTTCTTAGTCGCGTCTACCCCATGCTTAGATCGATCAGGGGGGTGTTTAGCCTTGACTTCAGGGACCTGCACCAAAGATGGAACGAGCCTCTCGCTCGGTGTTAGCAGCAAAGGTGATTTACCTGGAAGCTCCGGAGGGAGCTTATAGCAAGCGTCCCACTCAGCAATACTTTCCTGCAAGTCAGTAGATATAACAATATCCAAGCTATAATCAACAATAGGTGGTGTGCCATCTAGGTGGTCCTCATCAAAAATGTTTTTCACCACAGGCTCAAGTACATCAATTGCACACAAAGAATGACCATCAGAGGGGAATTTCATGGCTTCATAGATGTTATAATTAATGGTTTGGCCATCGAATTCCATAGTCAAGGAACCAGTACTCACATTGATTTTAGTGTTGGCAGTTTTCAAGAAGGGTCTCCCTAACAGAATAGGGGCTACATGCATATCATGTTCCATATCAAGCACATAGAAGTCAGCAGGAAAAGTAAGATCACCAACCCTAACCAAAACATCCTCCACTATCCCCATAGGACGCACACTAGATCTATCAGCTAGCTGAATGGAAATTTTGGTCGCATGCATGGGTCCTAATCCTAAGGATTCACAAAGAGATGAAGGTAAAACATTTATGGAAGCACCCAAATCTAACATAGCTTTATTGAACTTGGTACCTCCAATGGTGACGGGGATGGTGAACATACCTGGGTCGCCACATTTTTTGGGTAAGCGTTTCTGAAAAATCGCAGAGACATGCTCGCTTACCTTCACCTTCTTCTTATTGTTCCTATCCTGATTCCTCTTTGTGGTGCACATCTGCTTCAAGAACTTGGCATAACAAGGGACAGACTTGATCAAATTTAGGAGAGGCATGTTGACCTCAACGTTTCTGAACATCTCAAACATGTCCTTGTCCTGCGCAAGTGGCTTGGTACGCTTCAATGCAGATGAGAATGGTGCAACGGGCTTCCACTCAGGAAAAATTGGAGGTACATACTCCTTCTCAGCCTTAGCATCGGCTTCAGAGGGGCGGCGGGCGCCGCAAGAAGTGCGGCGGGCGCCGTGAACATCATCAGAAAGTTCGAAGTTTGGCTCATCGTCACGGCGGGCACCGGAATAAGTGCGGCGGTCGCCGCAATTTTCATCAGACAAGTCGAGAGCAGGGTCATTTTCACGGCGGGCACCGTGGTCTTCACGGCGGTCGCCGTCGATGTCACGGCGGGTGCCGTAAGTTGTACAGCGGCCGTCGTCGCAGTTCTGTTCTAGCTCCTGATCCGCTTCCTTGTCGACCTCAGAATCATCCTCTTCGAGTCTCTTCCCGCTCCTCAGAGTTATAGCACTGACGTTCCTAATGTTTGGGTTTACTTCCGTTTGAGATGGAAGTTTACCAGAAACCTTTGCGTCGAGCTTGCTCACCACTTGAGAGATCTGACCAAATTGTCTTTCCAGGTTCTGAATGCTAGCTTGTGTACTTTCCTGGAACTGTATGTGGCTCTTGGTCAACTTGGCAACATTCTCATTAAGGTTCACGTTGCTCTACATCAGCATCTTCATCATATCCTCCACAGACGATGAAGGATTCGAACTCTGCCCTTGCGGTCTTGGCACATAGGGTTGCCTAGGTTGTGGAGGGTTATCCTGCTGTTGGACTTGACCTTGATTTTGTTCCGGGTCTCTCCATCTGAAATTGGGATGGTCCCTCCAACCAGGATTGTAAGTATTGGAGTAGGGATCATGCATGGGCCTCTGCTGATATCATCCTACTGCATTCACTTCCTCTTGTAAGGTAGGACACGAATCAGTAGGATGCAAGTCGTCATGACAAATCTCGCAGGCCTTAGCCTGCTGAGGCGTACCTTTCAGCTTCAAATGTCTCACCTCCTCTCTCAGCACATCAAAGTCAGCTTGATCAATTTTGGATTGAGAACTTGCAACCACCAAGCTTTGGGAACCTGTCTCACTGTATTGTCTGGAGTCATCAGCCAGTGTAGCAAATATCTCCAGAACTTCTTCATAAGTCCTCTTCAAAATGTTTCCACCACATGAAGAATTCATCATCCGACGATCATCTTCACGGAGTCCGCCATGCAGATAGAGAATCAGATCATGATTAGCATAACCATGGTAAGGGCAACTCTTCACTAGTTTCTTGAAGCGTTCATAATAGTCGTAGAGAGACTCATTGGACAGTTGCTCAATGTTGCAGATCTTCTTCTTAAGTTGTTTGGACTTGATAGCTGGGAAATACTTGTCAAGGAATACTTTCTTCAAATTCACCCAAGTAGTGATGCTTCCTGGGGGTAGAGAATGATACCAGTCCTTTGCTGAGTCCTTCAGAGAAAAAGAAAATACCCTCAACCTCATCTGATCTTCAGTAATATCAGATGGCCGCATGCTGGTGCAGACCTCAAGGAACTCATCCAAATGCTGAATAGGGTCTCAAGGGGGGTTCCACTGAATTTCGGGAGTAAATGGACTACTCCTGTCTTGAGCTCAAATTTAACCCCATCACCAAGGGCGGGAAATTGCACAGCACGAGTTGGTTGGTCCAAGTTAGGAGCCGTCAAGGATTCAAGAGTAACACGCAGATCGTCAGCCATCGTATCAGCTTCCTGAAGTAATGCACGCGCAGCCCTGCGAGCCTGATGAAAAGTTCTTTCGATCTCTGGATCAAATTCAAGAGGTAGATTATTAGTAACACGGGTGTGAACCATAAGATAGGTTCACACCAAAATTGGCACACAAATCACACACTAAATAGAATATTGCCTCCCCGGCAACGGCGCCAATTTGATAACAGGTTTTTGTCGTTCTAAAAACTGCTATGCAAAGTATCCAAACAAACCTTAAACCGTAGTCCTAGGTAAGTAAAGGTCGAATCCACAGGGAGGCGAATTATATCTAAATATGCAATTCGTATGTCAATCAAACGTAACCAAAGGGGATTTTTGTGAGTTTTGTAAGTTCTAAACATGCAAAAGGTAAACAAGCGAAAGAGTTGTGAAATCAGTGATGGGAAAAGCACTTAGTCAAACAACATCCACTATTCGTATGACAAGTTGATCATAGATACTCATTCAAAATCTCATGCAATGGTGAATCCAATTCCTTTTCAGATATAACTAATAGCACAACCATATACTATTAGCACTAACTAATTAAACAGCTCTGAAACTATCAAGATTCAGTTTAACAGTAGCCTTATGGATAGGAATATAGTTGGATACAATTCTAGCATAAAACAACCAGCTTTTATCCTAGAATGTAAATCAATTCTCTTCTGCATAAGACTAGCACAACCAGATACTAGTACGATGCAGTTGCTACTCTGAAATAGATATGCTCAACTAGTAACAATCTAGATCTAGCAATAGACCAATAATAACAAACCCTAGATGATCAGACTAGAGATTATCAATATCAATCATAAGCAACTTAAGCAAGAGAAGAGATAAAAACCATGCAATAGATTAAGAACGAGAGTCTCACAACTGAATCAAAACGAAAGCTTCAGCGTCTGACTAAGCCAAGGAGGCTTAGTTATTCATAGCAAATACGTAAAAACTAATTAGGGTTCGAGAGACACTAGTGGAAAAAACCCTAATAGAGGCGGGCCTTTGGACACTTATTGAGGCGAACACCGTTCGCCTCAATTGAGGGGGCCGCAACAAGTAGGGACCCTTTTTGAGGCGGGCAATATACGCCTCTAAAAGCCACTTGTTGAGGCGGGCCTCTATAGGCCCGCCTCAACAAGTTGCATTTTCCCACTTTTTAGCCCGGATCTGGGTAAGTCCGGGCTAAAAAGCATTGTGTTTTAACAAAAAAAAACTGGACATTTTAGCCCGGATCTCTTCCACATCCGGGCTAAAAAGTCCAATTTTGCCAAAAAAAAATCCAATCAAGCGGTATACTTCGATAGAAGAGTGAAGAATCACTGACACCTAGACAATAACTCATCTAAATTTGAGCAAATTGTTAATAGGAACTGATATTGTACTTAAAGAAAGATGTGAACTTGGAAAATAAACAACTGTAAAGAAAGATGTGAACTTGGAAAATTAAATTTCTACAAACAAGTTTGCATTGGCAAAAAAGGAATTTTAAAGAGAAGAAAGGGGTTATCAAGTCACCTGTACAACATCCATTCCTTTGGCCACTCTACCAAAAACAGTATGCTTATTGTCAAGCCATGGTGTAGCGATTGTGGTGATGAAGAACTGTGAGCCATTGGTGTTTGGCCTAGCGTTTGCCATTGATACTGTGAAAGGCATGTCATGCCGTAAGCTGCACAAAAAATATTAGAAAGTTGATGGTTCTGCAGAAACTAATACATATAGCCGAGAAAAAATATGCTTATATAAATGTTGATGGTTCTGCAGAAACTATTTACTGTCAAGATCCAAGAAATTCAAGGCAAAAACTTGTGAGGAAAGCCCTAAACAAAGGCTATTTCTTCATCTAATATGCAATCAAATGTCCAAATAGCTAGAAAGGATCACCTCTGTACTGAAATCAACAGAAGATGAACACAACATGCTAATCAAGTACAATGCAATTTCTACCCGCCAAGTTAAATTAAGGGAGTACCAAAAACATTAGAGGGTATTGATCCCATTTACTGCTAATCATCAAGAAGAAGAAAAACACCTTTATTGACAGGTGCACATATCACATGATGCTAGGCAAACATATCATATGCTCTCTTTGCAATATACGGAGTATATATACGTATATATATATACAAGTTGCAGTTCTACGTTCAAGAATACAGCATAACCAATTACTTGTTTTGACAAAGTCAGACAAGGAACAAATCAATAAGCTACTAGAAAAGAGTTTGATGTAAGCATTCCATTATTATCCAAACACCGCAACAGAAATAGGCGTCACAAACCAGCAAAGAAGTACTAACCAAAAGTTACAATTATACATCTAAATGGATTTTTTTTTTTTGCTATCAATAGTCCATACACTATATCAAACACTCAAATGTATATCTTGTACCAAAAATTATAGTTTATGGATTGGACCATTCATTTAGCATTGCATTGAATTGGTCTAGAACTAACGTTCAAACGCTGACATCAGATTTCGTGGCTGCATTACCTCATAACTGAATGTAGCACCGCTGGGAGAACCCGGTTGCCTGATGGCAACATTAGAGACAGTCCCGGTTGCAGAGAGAACACATACACCTCGAGGACCACTTAACGAAAACGATAACATCCTAGAAAGAACATCCTGTAAGCCGGGGCCGACACAAAGTTGAGAACTCAACAGCCACAACAACCAAATCAAGAAAACCCTAATTTCCAAACTGCTAGATCTTTTCAGAAATCATTTAAGGCCTGTATAGTATGAAGTGATGAGCTCATGAAAGTTAAATATTTCATTATTAACGATCATTTGAAATAAAAAATACCCCCTTCATTTCCATCCCTCCCCAACTCAGTCACTCCACAGTTCATATCAATAATCCTTTCTATCTTTCCCTTCTGCTAATTCTCTGATCTCCATTCCACTCTAATCAAGTTGTTCAAGAACTGGCCCGTATACTTTTGTTCCTTCTTCTAAGTGTATACTGTTGTTTCTAATTTACATGGTTGGTGTACACTTGTCTTATATCAGTGTCTAGTTCTCTATTTCTTATACATTTCGTAAGTGACAAGAGAAATAGTCATATTCAATATCATAGAGGGGAGAAAGAGAAAGAAAAGATGAGTGACAGCTCAAGTAGAGAATAATAAACAACTAAGAAGCACATGGAAAGAAATTAAACAAGTGGGATGTTGAGCTCAGCCACACATGCCAAGTTGTTGCCCCTAGTCTTGATCATCCAATCATTGTCTACCCTGCTTTTACACTTCAATTATACTGTATCTTACAAGACTTTTGGACAGGTCTTTAATGGAGGAGAGTTGAAGAGCATAACATCTTTAATCACACAATGACTTTTTCATGTAAGAAGATTTCTACAAGTTAAGTGTTTGATCTACATTCCATAAACATCCTTTTCAAAGAACAAATTCACCTTACTCTTATCACAGCACTCACTTTTCTAACAGCATCAACAGTGTCAAAGATAGTGAATACCGAATAGAAATGGTCATGACAACACAGAATTAGCAACAATCTTATTTCACTTATCAGAACAAAAATGAAAGAATTTATGGAGGAATCCTACCTTGAACAATGGTTGAATGGCGCATTTCATTATGTATGAATTATGAAATCTAAAGGTGCTGCAGGAAGAAGCTTTCAAAAGTCAATTTTACACAGAAAATAAAGTTGGCAATAATGATAAAAAATAGTAGAGAAAGCCTAATTTTCCCTTTAATCAACAACTCAACATTCCTATCAAATTTTCCTTTAGTCAACTATGCAACTGTCAAACCTCGATTTTATACGAAATTTAACCATAAAAATCATCTCCAAATTAGCCAACCAAGTGAGATTCGTTTACATTCAGAACATCAAACCAAACCCAAAATTCTCACTAAGAATAAATTCAAACACATAATCGAACCCTAAAAGCTTTCATAACCAAGATGGAGAAGAGAGATTAACCTCGTAAATCTAGAAGGAAACGAGAACAACTAACAATAAAACTCATGAGTTTTATTGTTTTACCTAGAAGCTAAAGCTTTCATAACCAAGATCAACAACCTAGAAGGAAACGAAAATCAAATAAGAACGACAACAACTAACAACTAAAAATCAAAGAGGGGCTTGTTTTACCTTGAAACTGAAGGGGGGAGAGAGATTTCGGTGGTGTGGCAGCCGGATCTGGGTCGGGAAAGGGGTCGCTGGTGGCCGGATGGGGTGGCTCGCCGGTGGTCGGGGTGAGGGAGAGAGAGCGTGAGGAGGGAGTTCGGGAGAGAGATGGAGGCAAAGGAGGGTTAATGAGGGCTTAGGGCTGAGAGGTATCGGGGCTGGGAGAAAAGAAAGAGAGGAGAGAGAGAAAGAAAAGAAAAGAAAAGAAAAGAGGGAGAGAGAAAGAAAAGAAAAGAGAAAAAAAAATTATTGAGGCGGGCTTTAAGAGGCCCGCCTCAACAAGCTTTAATTGAGGCGGGCTATTTGGCCCGCCTCAATTAGTTAGCATTAGAGGCGGGCCTTACCCTGGCCCGCCTCTAATACTTTAGCGGGAAATATTTTTTCGGATACTTGTTGAGGCGTATATTAATTTGTCCGCTTCAAAAGATGTTTTTGAGGCGTATAAATTAATTATCCGCCTCAAAAACCAAAAAAAGTGATTGTCTAAGTCGTTGTTGAGGCGTTTTGAACTATGTACGCCTCTAAAAGGGAGCCTCAAAAAGTATTTTTTCCACTAGTGAGAGAATCCAAGATTATGATAGGCAAACAAGCCTTTTCTCAACCCTTAAATACTAAAGGAAATAAAGCTAAGTTAACCTAAAACGAAATAATAAAAAGTAATAAAATAATCTGAAATAACATATAAGGAAAATTCGGCTCGGCGGTCTTCTGACACGGGCGGCGGCCGCTGCAACCTTCACGGCGGACGCCGTAATTGCGGCGGTCGCCGTGGACAAGTCGTAGCTACGGTCGCTGGAATGGAATTGGCGGCGGTCGCCGTAAGTTGCACGGCGGTCGCCGTAAGTTGCACGGCGGTCGCCGTGAACTCGTTTCTTCCTCCTTTGTCTCTTCAGCTCCCGAAAGCGTGTCTTCAGCACCTCCTCGCCAATACTTCATAACTCCTTGGCGTCTACTACTAGTGGCTTCCTCCTCAGTGTCTCATATGATCTCCAAAATAGCTCAAACACCTCCAAATACACCAACTTCGCTCCCAAACACCATGCACATGAATGTGTCTAAATCTACTCGAATGACACCAATAAAACCTCTAATGACTCTTACTTAAGCCCTACAAAGTAATGCTTATCAGCGCACCCCAAGGAGAGGCACTTGGCCTAATAAAGCCTAACTCCATAAGTTCCTCTATCTGCTCCCTCAATCCCAGCATACACACATAACCGGCACAACCTTGTCTTAACAGTTTTGTAGCTGTCATCGGACTAACAATTTTGTCAGAGTCTCTAGGATCATGACCCTCGAACACATACACTAATCCCCCATCTGTTGTTACAGTAACTGTCTTCTTCCTGTAGTCACAGGCGCACTCTACTCCTCAACCCAGCCGAACCCATTGTTGTAAAATCCCACTTATTCCGGTGTAGACTGAGTCCTTTGTTTCTTACCGCCTCAAGCATCAATAGTCTGATTAGAATCATCTATAGCAGTCTCCATGATCAAGCACTCATCAATATACTGCTCAAGGGTCGCACAACTATGCCTCGCCATCAAAGGTTTTATCTCCGAATACAACCATCTATGAAAGTGCTTAATCTTGTCTTTCTCATCCTTAACAATAACAGAAGAATACATCAACTTCCTACCAAATCATCAGTTACTAGACTACCTGCTTTACCCCTTGACGATAAGACCGAGGGCCTCATCCTCTACCACATCCACGCCTTCGACCTCTTAACACATTCCACTTCCGGGGCATACAGCATGAAATTACTCATCAATACTAAACATTGCATATAAAATTTATCAAACACAAACTTACCTATGAGTAACAACAAGGGTCTCCGATCACACGATTGTTTCACAGTTTTTTAGAGAATGGTCTTTTCCACGTCAGACCTTTGAAAAACATTTTCGACTGTAAAGGCTCTGATACCAATTTTTGTAACACCCCAAACCAGAGGTGTCACAGTGTCGTAGGCCCGAAGGTCTACAAGGCGATTTTAAGAAGGAGAAACCCAAAATGCTTCCAAATATACAAAAGTTAACAGCATAAAACAAAATCCCTGTTCAAGTTTGAAACAACATGTAAACCTTGTATCAAGTTCAGTGTATCAATTTATATCCAAAACAACAAGTAGTTAATACAACATTTTCAAATCCGATGCAAAGTTAAATCTTTAACTGTGAAGACGAATCTGTGATCAAGAACCCCCTTGCTGCTGCCGAACCTGCAAAGACTAGTTGACTGGTGGACCCGATACACCAGCCAACCACGGAAACATAAGCCGAGGTTGGTTAGTCTAATGAAAGACTAGCAAGAATCATCAAGCAAAAACAGTAGAACACAGGAAAGAATTATCATACCATCCAACCAACGCCAAACAACAACACATCAAAATATATATTATTACTATCACATAACCATTACTTAACCATTCCTATCCAACTCTTCAATATGCTAGCCACATTCAAACCAATCTCAACCACACCACGAGAATATCGGATGAGACGATCCAATCCAAATTTCTTTTCTACTACTAACATGTCAATTAATAACACTACGAAACATATACATATACTACTACTAACACGTCAATTAATAACACTACAAAACATATACATATACTACTACTAACACGTAACCAGTGTTAATCAATTATATCAACTCACTACAGTACTACACATCCAAACCAACTTTCACCTCAGCGAAAACATAAGCGGGTGAGACGATCATCACCCTAAGCAATCTACTATCCATAGATAGACTAAAGATGGGACAATCACCATCCGGTTGTGGCCTTGAACCAGCGGAGGTCACACCCTCACGTGGTCGGGTGAGGCGATCATCACCCCGGTCCAGCTATAAGGAGTAATGTCCTCCTACATAACTGAAACAAACAATCAAGATTTAAGATGGGACGATCACCATCTAGTTGTGGCTTTGAACCAACAAAGGTCACACCCTCACGTGGTCGGGTGAGGCGATCATCACCCCGGCCCTGGCCTTAAACCAATGTAAGGTCACACCCTCACATGGTCGGGTGAGGCAATCACCACCATGGCCCTGCTCTAAGGAGTCATGCCCTCCTTATAAATGAAACAACAATCAACCAATAATAACCAACAATCCAAAACTAGCTACAACCAACAACTACAACCAATCGGCAATCAACAACCACAACTAACGGCAACCAACCATCACATAATGGTCCAACATAAATCAACAACAAACCAATATCCAACAACAACTAATATCTAACAACAAAACCAGTAGCCCACAATCAACCAATATCCAACAACAAAACCAATAACCAACAAACAATCAATATCCGACAACAAAACCAATAACCAAGCAACAGTCAATATCTACAGATAACCTTTCCTTTAAGGGTAATGTGTTCTACTGCACTGATGAGTTGGTTCAGGTTCTTGATCAGACTCGATTGAGTGACCATGTTTTCTCGGGGGCTCATTATACTTGGAGTAATCAGCAGGAGGGGAGAGACAGAATAGCCTGCAAACTTGATCGTGTATTAGTCAACCAGGCTTGGGAAACTTGTTTTCCAGTCTCCAGAGTATTCTTTGCTGATCCAAATATGTATGATCACTCTCCTACTATCTTGAATGTGAATCCTAACCCTTGTTTTAAAAGAATTCCATTCAAATTTCGTAATTTCTAGACTGAAGAGTTAGACTATACAGAGTTGCTATAAAGTGCTTGGCAAGGTACTTTGAATGGGAATGCTCAATTTGTACTGGCTTCTAAATTGAAAAGAACTAAGATTGCTCTGAAGGGATGGCAGAAGGGGAGATTTAGACATCTTGAGATGATGGTGGAGGAGTGTGTTGATAGACTAAAGAGTGCTAATGAAGCACTCCAATATGATTTTTCCTATACAACTAAACAACATGCTGTTACTAAGGCAAAAGAGAAGTTAAATTTAAGAATATGCCAGCTTCAAAGCTTCATTGCTCAGAGAGCCAAGGTGGACTGGATCAAACTTGGAGAAGAAACCTCTCCCATCTTTTACAATGGAATTAAAGTCAGAAAGGCTAAATGTAGTATTTTTGCACTCAAGGATGCTAATGGTCAAGTGCTAGATACAGATTCTGCTATTGAAACAGAGATTATACAGTTTTATGTCAATCTTTTTGGTTCAGAAGGTGCGACAGTCCCAGCCAAATTTGAAGATTATGGGGGAGCTAAGGTTGATTATGTTAGTTACTTAGCTATCTGCTCCTTGCCAAGGGGAGAAGAGATAAGAGATGCTACTTTTGATATAGGAAATCTTAAATCTCCTGGGCCAGATGGATTTGGAAGTCTATTTTTCAAAAATGGTTGGGGAATAGTGGGTAATGATGTGATTGCTGCGGTCCAAGACTTCTTTAGAAGAGGAAGAATTCTGAGAGAAACTAATGCTACTTTTATGAGCCTCATTCCTAAAGTTGATGTCCCTTTTCAGATTAAGGAATTTAGGCATATTTCTTGCTGTAACACTATGCTGAAAATCATCTCTAAAATCCTTGTGATGAGAATGAGACCTCTCCTTGATGAGATTGTTACTATCAACCAAGGGGCATTTGTCACAGGTAGATCAATTGCTCATAATATTGTTGTGGCTCAAGAGCTTGTGAGGGGATATGATAGCAAAAATATTTCTCCTAGATGTTTGCTCCAGGTTGATCTCCAGAAGGCTTATGACTGTGTTAGCTGGACTTACCTTGAAGAAGCTCTTGTTTTTCTGAACTTTCCTAGACAGCTGGTGGGTTGGATTATGGAATGTGTCACTACACCTTCCTATTCAATCATGATCAATGGAGAGGCAAAAGGATTCTTTAAAGGAGGAAGAGGACTTAGGCAAGGAGATCCTCTTTCCCCTTTCCTTTTTGTCATTGTGATGGAAATGTTTGCTAGAAAACTTCGTAAAGTCAGTCAAAGAAGAGGTTTTGGTTATCATCCAAAGTGCAAACAATTACAGCTCATTAGCATTGCCTTTGCAGATGATCTTATGATCTTTTGTAAACCCACCTTATTTTCCTTAAAGATTGTTCAAGGATGCTTGTCAGAATTTGCTCAAGAGTCTGGATTGATTGCTAACAGTGCAAAATCTAAGGTATTTTTTAGGGGCATTAGTGCAGCAAGAAGAGAGGAATGTGCTGTTGTTCTTGGATTTGCTCAGGGATCTTTTCTAGTGAAGTATCTTGGCATCCTTCTACACTCAAAGAAGCTCAAGGTTGATGAATATGGACCCTTGTATGACAGACTGAAGCAAGTGATCAATTGTAGGTGTGCAAGGAATATCTCTTATGCAGGCAGGGCACAAGTGATCAGAGCTGTGCTTGAGGGAGTCATTTCCTTTTGGATGCAGATTATTCATATTCCTAAGAAAGTATTAAAAGGATTGAGAGTTTATGCAGATCCTACCTGTGGTCAGGGAATTTTGGTAGTGGTAGAAACTTGGTGGCCTGGAGAAAGGTGTGCCAGGAGTTTGGAAATGGAGGGCTTAACTTTAAAGAGCTCCTCTCTTGGAATAAAACTCTGTTATTCAGGCTTGTCTTTGATCTGCACTGGGAGAAGCATAATTTGTGGACCTTGTGGGTCAAGCAGAATATTACAAAGAGAGGTGATATCTGGACAGTTGAGCTACCTTATACTTGCTCTTGGCTGTGGAGAAACCTTATGAAGATTAGGGATCAGGTTATGCAACTAAATCAACCTATGACAGTGCCCCTAATCACAAAGAGCAATGGTAAGCTTAACACTGTTGGTCTTTACTCTGTGCTAAGGCCTAGAGAGCACCTTATTCCCTGGTGTGGTGTGATATGGAAAGGAATTCATGCTAGGAAATGGAGTTTTATCTATTGACTGGCTACTCTAAAAAGGCTTCCTATAGCAGCTAAACTGCACAGATGGGAACTGGTCAGGAATCCGGACTGCTCCTTATGCTTGAGAGGTGATGAAGATGAGGATCACCTCTGGTTTGGCTGTTCTATTGTTGCAAACATTACAAATAAAGTCCTGGAATGGCAGAGTATTCATACTAGGAAACAGAATCTTATTGAATGGTGGGATTGGTTTACAGCTTGTGAAAAAAAGGGAAATAATATCTACTTGTCTAAGCTGTTAGCTCTCATGATTGTTGTCTACTTTACCTGACAGCTGAGAAATGAGTTAATTTTCAGAGGAGCCAATGTGGATGAGGAAGCTTAGCTACAAAAATCATCCAAGCCTGTAAGTTCAGAATTTTTCACAAGCTATCCTTGAGTGGTAGGAGAGGAAGAGCTATGAGGAGGAGGTTAGGCCTTTGATTGTCTGTTTTTGTCTTGTGTTCGCAGTAGCTTTCTTTTGTGGCGTTTGACTATAGGGTGTGTTTTGCGAGAGGTGTTGTGTAATCCTTTGGACTCTTGTTCGTTTGTTTCAATAATATTTTTTAACATTTGACTAAAAAAAATATCCGACAATAAAAACAATAACCAAGCAACAGTCAATATCCTACAACAAAAACAATAACCAAGCAACAGTCAATATCCGACAATAAAAACAATAACCAACAAACAATCAATATCCACACATTCAACCATTTATTTCTACGCCTACAATTTTATATCAAATTAATGGATAAGTGCATAAATCATTACTGAAAATAATGATATATGAAATTAATTATTTTAGGAGATAGGTAAAAAGAAGGAACAAGAATCATCTTACCTTAAACTTAACAACAACGACCTCAGAATTTCGCCAACTAATCTCGAACGAACCTGCAACAACAATTCGAACAATTCCTGGCATTAATTAACCCATACCAAGCCACTACTAACAACCCCCAATTCAGCCCCTAAAATCATACCTCCAATTTACCAACTTCAGCAAACCCCCACAAATCAACCCAATTGCTCCAACTGCTCGATGGACTGCACAAAACAACACAATCAACCAAACGGATTATATGGCTGCACAATTCCAACAAAATCAGTCAACAACTACATATTGTTGTCTACAACCCCTGAATTCATCACATCTGTCAACTAGAAATCAGCAGCAATTTGGAGCCCTAAAAAAATCAGATCGAAGAACCCCCATACTTACCTCGTTGACAACCAAGCTGTAGTCGCCGGGACTGTCTCCTCGTCGCCGGAAATTGCAGCAGCAGCCCCAGCAGAACACATCAGCGGCAACAACAGAACGCAGCAGCAGCGACTCGCACAGCAGCAGCGGCTTCTCTCTGCAACTGGACGCGGCTCGTACAGGGAAGGAAGAGATGGCGAGCGGCGGTGGCCGGGTCGAGCTCACCGGCGAATGATTGGCTGACCACGGAAGGAAGTTGGAGGGAGCACGAGCCGCTCAGCTGGCTGCTCACAGAAGATGAAGACAAGGGTTTTGCTCCCTTAATTTTACCCCTTTCTGACTTTATAAAGTCTTGAAATTTTTATTTACCCTTTACTCTATATATATATACATATTGGGTATTTCAGCTTCCACTTTCTTGATCACACCCTCAGGAAGAATGATGGCTTGACACTAGAATGAAAGAATACCTTCAACTACAGATTTTAGCAATTGCATTCTCCCTTCATAAGATAAAGCCCTGAAACTCCAACCATGAATGAGGGACGTGATCCTTTGCAGCAAGCCGGAGTATTCAGGAATCTTTAGTTTCTTGGAGGTCAGTGGAGTACCAAGATACTTAATGGGCCGACAACATCTATCAAACCCCATGGTACCACAAATCTGGTCAACAACATTCTCATTAACGCGACCAAAAAAAAACTGACTCTTACTCGCATTAGCCATGAGTCCAGAATCAAGACTGAATTGATGAAGACAATCTCTCATAACGAAAATAGAAGATATGGCACCCCTACAAAAAAATAGAATGTCGTCAGCAAAGGCCAAGTGGGTGAGTCTCATCCTATGGCACTTAGGATGAAAATGAAAAGCTTGCAGATGACTAGCATCCTGAAGTTTCCTCCCAGGCATCTCTATGACTAACACAAAAAGGAAAGGAGAGAGAGGATCCCCTTGGAGTAAACCTCTCTATCCCCTGGAAAAAAAACCTTAGCTTCACCATTGATAAAAATAGAGTATGATGGGCTAGTCACACAAGCCATAATCCAATAAATGAGTTGTGCGGGAAAGTTGAAGTAGACAAGAGCTTGATGCAGGAAATCCCATTTGACACAATCATATGCTTTGTGCAAATCAACTTTAATGGTGCATCTTGGGGAAATACGAGTTTGATCGTAGTGGACCAGTGGTTAATGAGCTCTTGGGCAACAATAGGGTTGTGGGCAATAGATCGGTCAGGAATGAAAGCACTCTGATTTCCAGCAACCACCAATTCAATAGCATCTCTCACCTTTTCAGCAAGCAATTTGGTAATGATTTTGAGACCAACATTACAGAGGCAAATAGGTCTAAAATCCCTAACTAGAGTAGAATTGTCAACTTTGGACAAAAGGCAAATGAAAGTGGTATTCAATTCTCTAAGAAGAGAGCCAGAAGAGAAGAGCTCTTGAATAGCGGCCACCACATCATCGCCAATCAAATTTGAGCAGTGTTTGAAGAAGCCACTCTTAAACCATCATGAACAGGGGATTTGTTATCACCAATATCCCACACAACGTTACAAATCTCCTCCTTAGAGGAAATAATACACATGTAAACATGTTCATCCTCAGGAACACTACTACCTGGGCTAGGCATTTCAAGTTCATTATTGCCATTCAATTCAAGGCCAAGCAAATCACGATAAAATTGCACGATAATAGCACAGCTGGAAGCTCTGTCAAAACAAAAGTTATCTTTCTCATCTTGCAGCAGAACGTTGTTCTTGGCCTTTCTAGCTTTGACTTGTCTGAAGAAGACAGAAGAAGTTTCTATTGGAAAGGAACTCTATGAACGCAAGTTCCCTTGAAAGTTCATTTCCTTTGTTTCTTCACTTTTGACGATGACAAACACATGTTACACTAATATTTCCATGAGATTAGATTGGCAGTATTATCAGTTTAACCATTCAAGAGGAGCAAGCGTTGGGAACTGCAAAAGGAACCAAGTTAGGGAACTGAAGAACTCTAATGAATTCTCTAAAGAAAGATGGAACGTGATTTGTCTTTACTTATGAAGAGTATCGTGTACAACCTAAGAGACTACCATTTTCAAACATTAGCTGTAGGTTGTTGTGCTAAAATCTCGAAAAGATATTGTTTGATATCTTTGATAACAAACAATATCCATTCTGATTTTTTTCAACAGATTTATTTATATTTTTGGCAGAGTTGTTGAGATATGTTTCTAAGCTTTCTCAACATTCTTCCTGAAAGTATAAATAACATTCTCGTTGTCTCTAGGATGTTATGCATTTAATGGAGTTCAACTAGGGGTGCCAAGGCAATTGCCCGAGCCATGCACTGCTTCATCGCTCAGGCCTTCGCCAACACCAACCTCCATGACGCCGCCCCCGCGGCATTGTTCCTCGCATCGCTTGAGGCCCCGCCCACGCATCCCGATGCCGCCTCGCCAGTGTCGCCCAGCGCTGCTTGTGTCGGCGCCTCAACGCCGCGTCCGCAGCGCCTCGCTGCCTTCCTTGAAGACTGGCACCTATCTAGTAGTAGCTATTACATTTTGAGGTCTATTTGCTATGTTTAGACAATTCCATTTTTAGTATTGCTATTTATGTATTGTTTCTATTTAGGATGTGCGCTCCACTCATGTGAGTGGGCTAGCCCATGGACTGCCTCGGCCCATCCGAGCGCGCTCCCTTTATAATGCATTATCGACATCCATTATAAGGTTTACGTTCAATTTTATTGCTAAGTATATTGTTGAGTTTTATCTTCATTTCTTAGCATGGACGTCACGCATCTCTCTCATCTCTTTCTTCTCCCTCTCACTTCAGTTCTCCAAGCAAACGTTCAACTTCATCATCGTCGAGACTCTTCTTGAGTTTCCTCACCATTGCCGATTGACGCTTCAAGAAACTGGATCGGCCTCGCCTTCACCCCTTTGGAGACTCGCCCGATCCACCATCGACTTCACTTCCGCAGCCCTTGTTCCAGTCGAAGTCACCACCCGCCGTTAAAACCTCAAGATGTAAGAGTGGGCTCATTACTTGGAGGCATCCTTGACATCCATTCGAGACCAAGGATGCATCAAGGAGGAGGACCTCGCACAATACGAGGCTGGACTCATGCGAGGGGGCTCACATAAGGATGTGAGATCTGGAGATACCAGTCCAGGTACTCGTCGTCCACATCCCACGCTCGGACAGCCATCGGGCTCTCCAAAATGAATGGACAGAGATACTCATCAAGATGCTCCCAGCCGTCGCATGCGCGATCAAATCTCAACTCGTATAGGTGTTTCCCCATAAACTTGATCGGGCGTCGTGCGTGCAACGACTGTATGACATCCAAGGGCTTGCTCTGTCGACATCCAAACTGGCGCAAGACCCAATCGGGCATGTATGGCTCCTCAACGTCCAGGAAAGCGATCGTCCCTCGGTATGTGGATGCCCTATAGGCACCAACAAAATTTAGACTGCCATACGGCGTCCACCGTACCTGCAATGATAAAAAAAGTACAATCGTGTAAATAATTATTCATAGAGGAGACATAAATATAAAAAAATTAGAGTGCTTACATCCTCGGGCCGATACTCATTCAAAATACGCCTGTAATGCCGGTTGTTGTCGAGATCACGCAGCGCAGTGCGCTGGATATAATATCGAGCAGTGCGTCGCTCGTCGCCATTCATGTCAGGAATGGGGTTAGGTTTCCCCGGGAAATATATGAAGTACGTCCATATCCACGCCTACATATTAATTAATATTTTTGGTTGACAATAATTTAAATTTTTTAATAATTAATACAAAAACGTTAATTGTACGTTCAATTACCTGAAGCATATAGGTGCACCCCGCTATGCCTGCGGTCATTCCCCGAGAAGCCTCGCCAAGGTTCCTATACAACCAGGAAAGCATCCCGGTCCCCCAAGTTGTGCCGATGACATGCCCCCAATCCTCGAACAACGGCAGCGTCTTCACCAGTAGCTTGTTCATGGACTTATCCACGAAAATGCTGCAAGACGTGGCGTGCCATAGGTATCCCGCCGCTATCAACTGGGGCTCGTCGTTGTCCTCTATCATGCGTAGCAGGTGCACAAAAAATAGATAGGCATTAAGCCGACCCTTTCTAACTTCCTTCCGTATCTTCCTCTTGTTAACACCGTACATATACCTGAACAACTCCTGGCCCAACTTCTTCAGCTCGTCATCCGTACCTGCCAACGGTACGCAGAAGGGAAACCCCTCTATGCTCAGCCCCAAGATCTTCTCCACGTCGTGAAGCGTGATCGTAATCTCGCCCCACAAAAATGAAAGTTGTTCGTCTCAGGATGCCACCTCTCGACGAACGCTGCTATAAGAACGTGGTGGACCCTACCGAACTAAAAATCCCAGAGACCAGTCAATCCGGACTACTCCGCAAGCCAAAACCAGCTACCCTCAACCACCTCTGTGGGAATGAAACTCCTCCAGCCCTCGATGTCGGTTGGGCAAGTATAAGCCTTCAAACGCCGTACGAGGGGCGGTGCAGGCGGAGGAAGAGCGTGCCAAATCTGGTGCGCAACGTGTGTCCCGAAGCTCCATAGCACCTCAAGCGACTCAAGCTCGTACGAGGGGGCCTCCTCGGCAGGTGGAGCTTTGCCAGCGGGAGGAGGAGCGGGCTGCTGGGGGGCGGGAACGGGCTGCTAGGGGGCGGGAGGGGGAACGGGATGCTGGGGGGCAGGAGGGGGAACGGGCTCCTGGGGGAAAGAGTTACATCCTCCATAACAACATTGTCCAAATAAGGACCCTCGGCCATAGTCTCCTCTGTGTCAGCAAACGCATCCTCCATATGTGAATCGCCCATGTCACGGACGGGACTCTGCGAAGCCGGAGGTAAACACACATCAGGAGATGGAACTACTTCTGAAGGAGGAGGATCCGCTAATGGAACGGGATCTTTCGGGATTCTACTCTTGCGACCACGTCGGGTGCGGGGGTTTAGGAGGTTTATGCGCTTACGACCAGAAGTTGTCACGGGTTGAGATTCTACCCGACATCCCATGTGCATGTTTCGTTTGATTCTCGCGACTGTATCCTGTATTATTCAAATTACAATTTATTTTCATATATTTGTCCCAAATTACCTAAATTATTCGTATACTTCACTATTTTCGTTACGAATTCCTATTTTCTGAGATCCAATATCCGCACTTATTCTAATATTCATATATTCCTTGATAAAATTTATTCTAACTATTGTAATATTCCTTCATATATTATATTCCTTCGTAACGTTTATTCTAACTATTGCAATATTCTTTCATATATTATCTACACTTACCTAAAATTATTCGCATACTTTACCTAAAATGTTATTTTAAATAAAATTCTAATTTAATTTAAAATAAAATTCTAGTTTATCTAATTCAACTTTTTATTGAATTTAAATAAAATTCATCTAATTTATTTTGACTAACATTCTAATTTATCTAATTTAAACAAATTTCTAATTGCAATCAAATTACAATTTATTTTTACCTAAAATAAAATTTTAGGTAAAATTCTAATTTAATTTTAAAAAAAAATTCTAGTTTATCTAATTCAACTTTTAATTAAGTTAAATAAAATTCCTCTATTTTCAACAAATTTCTAGTATATTTCGACTAATATTATAATTTATCTAATTTAAACAAAATTCTAATTGCTATAAAATTACAATTCATTTTTACCTAAAATTCTAATTAAATTTTTTGCAACACTAAATTTAACTACTATACGAATTTGCCTATTTTAATTTAATTACAACTCTAACTATTCTTATAAATATTACTAATATAATTACATACTAAATAAATACAATAATCTAATTTAATTAAAAAAATAAAGCAAACGAAAAGGTACCTCGGCCAGTTCTCGACGGACATATTTTTGTGGCCGTCGGGATGGGCTTGCCTCCCGCACTCGCGCCACCGCCTCGACATTGACGGCCGTCGCCACCTCCAATGCATTATTTGACGCCACCTCCGCCTGCGCTGCAGCTGTCATCGCCGACGTACCCACCTCTGGTGCCGACGTACACTGCTCCTCCGCCGCCTTGGCCGCCGCATCTCCACCGTTGCTCACTGGCTTGGCCGCCGCATCTCCACAGTTGCTCGTCGCCGCCGCCGAACCATCCCCTGAACTGCTCACCGGCAGATCTGGAAAAAAATTCCAAATTTGTCGTCGCCGCTCCTCCGGCGTCCGCTCTGCCACCTCGTGTTGCCGCATCGTCCGCCGCCCTCGCCGCCTGCTGTCCTCTTGCTCCATGGCCGCCGTCGGGGAAGGGAAGGGGAAGGGAAAAGGGGATTAGGTCGAAAGGGGGCGAATTCGGCGCTACTATATAGCGCCTTTGGGCACTACGTAGTGGCACCCAGTTTTTTTTTTGCTTGGGCTCTACATAGTAGCACCCAAGTGACCCATTTTTTTTGTTAATTTTGTTTTTTTTAGAACCAGTTCAATTATAACTCTTGGGCGCTAATCGGTTCAATTATAACTCTTGAACCCAAGACCTATAACTTATTAATAGACGACTTAACCACTATGCCACACGCAACCTTTTATCTTTCTTTTAACAATAATAAGTATATAAAACAATTATAATTATGATTAATGAATGTAATAAATATGGATATGTATTAAATTTATAGAGTTTGGATCATATGCGGAGCACTCTTCCCGTGCGGACGTGCGGAGCATGCACTTTTGGGTCTTATTTGTGCACTTTAACGTCTTATTTGTGCACTTTTTCAAAAAAAAAAAAAACATTTCAAAATTTTTTCCAAGCATTTTTCAATTTTTTTGCAAAAGTGCACAAATAAGGCCCTATAGTGCATGTCCGCACGTCCGCACGGGAAGAGTGCTCCGCACCGGAACCGTACTCTAAATTTATATATGTAGTAATAGATATATAGATAGATATGTTAATGTGATTTAGAAGGATATTATACAAAAAAAAATTATTCCCTTCTTCCCTCTAAATTTCAGATTACTAATGTTTAAAGAGAACAATACTCTTACACATCTTCCCTAAATACTTAAAGTTGAAGGCAAGTTTTCACAAAAAATTGAATCACTTGACTACTTCTACCTTTGACATCTGACTTAACCTGGTGATAACATCTGTCCCAATCTTCCCTAAACATTTTTCTTAAAATCTCCTGTAAATGTTCAACAGCAACGAGGCCGACCGATTCCGATATGGTGCCGATCGCCGAGATCGGAGGAGCACTGGATTCGGCCGACAGAGAGCCTACCTCTAACTCCAAGGAAGAATGGGCCGGTAACTTGCAAGAGGAACTCACTACCTCTATTGCTTGATTTATTGTTCAGTTAGTGACATTTACATGATGTGTTGTTCTCACTCCTCTATTGAGTTCTTTAAGTGTATTTTTTGTATTTGAATTGATCAAGGTTGGAGCAAGAATTAGGATTTTTCTTGAATATGAGATACTTTGTTAACCAATGGAGAATTAAGATTTTGTTTGAGAAATTGTCTTTCAAAAACGCATAGGCAAAATTGTCTTTCAAAAATGCATAGGCTCCACACGTAACGTGTGGAGCCTCACCACACGTTACGTGTGGATATTTTAATATATTATAATGCTCTATTGGCGTTGAGGGTATTTTAATATATTTTGTATGAATCATATTATAATGTTGTAACCAAAAGCCAGATGTGGAGCATATTCACACGTTATGTGTGGTTATTTTAATATATTATAATGATGTGGATGTTGTATCATATTATTGTTTATTTTTAGTATTTATTTGTGTTTCAATGTTGTGTATGAATCATATTATAATGTTTTGTATGAATCATATTGTAATGTTGTGTATGAATGTTGTGTATGATTTGTAAATATGCATTAGGGGAGGATTACCCCCATTGTGTTGCGCAACTTTTATCTAATATTAATAACAATACAATACAGGAAAGAACCTAGAAGACAAAAACAAATTGTTCATTACGCTGGTTGACTACAACCACATTTAGCACACAATACAGGAAAGAACACAAGTTGTTCATAAACTTAGAAAAAATAAGAGAAAATATATGACATTGCTTTAGCGTTTGAATAAATTAGGATAGTCTCTGGTAAACGTTCTCTTCATATGATATCTCTGCTTTGCTAAATTTGGTTGCTCCCTACAAAGGTTGATAGTACATGAACAACATTACACAAAAGATACGACATTAATCACCTACGATGTATATCATTTAGTAGTCTTGTCCCCACCTAACTGAATTAATGGTCCCCTTCATCTTCCCCGGCTAACACACCATTTCGAGCATAAACCTTCATTTGAAACACTCCAAAATTTGTTTTTACACTCTCAATTTTTTTCCAAAAAATGGACAATACAAACAACAACGAGTATTGGAACAACAATGTCGAAGATATTCCACTTCCGAATGAGGTAATTTTCGTTATTTAAAGTTAAAATTCTCATTTTTTTGTTTTGAACATTTTTAAAGTTTTGGGTTTAGAAAACTAGCTTTATGTTTAGGATTTAGAAAACTAGCTTTATGTTTAGGGTTTAACCAAGTTTCACATGCTAGATTTTGTAAGTTTTGAACTTGACTTTTATTGTTTAGGAATTACAAACAAAGTTTTAGATAATAGATTTTATTTCTAGGATTTAGGGTTTAGAATGCGAGATGCTCGTTACAAGAATGTTGACACGTAACGTGTGGGACTCTTCAACACGTAACGTGTGGGGATGTTTCACACGTAACGTGTGGGGATGTTTCACACGTAACGTGTGGGGATGTTTCACACGTAACATGTGAAACATCCCCACACGTTACGTGTGAACCCACAACCAGTATGTGGTTGTTAAGGGCCTTCTGTAAAATGGCACGGTTTAGTGCACGGTTTGTCACAAACCGTTCCATTTAGCAGAATCTTATTTCTTAAAGGGAATTATGGTTTTACAGTTTATAATTAGTTCACTACTTGATGAGATGATTCCATGTGTATACAGACGAACTATTATTTGTACGAGGGATTAAACAATATTTCCCTCGATGACTGGAGCACCCCACAGAAGACATTTTCTGTTTGGGAAACACCTCATCAACCGCTGCCGGAATGGAACACACCATCTGAGTGTAAAACAACTATTGAGATACCATCCTTATCACTTGGATCGTTTGACTATAGTGTTCCGCCTCTAGAAGCATCTTTATCTCATGCTACCCCACAATTTTGCTTTCCATCCCTACACATACAGCCTCAGTTTAGTGTACCACCAGAAGAGGATGTTTTCGTTTCTGCTGATTATTCAAAGTTCTTCACAACTGATCAAATCTGGGAGTCTAGAGAAGAAGCATTTATGTTGGCGCGGGAGATTGCTATGTGTCACAACTTCTGCATCAAAAAGTGGAGGAATAAACCTTCCACCCTTCGGCCCTTGGGGGGACTTGGTTACCGTGTGATAGGCATGGACAAAACGTGCCTAAACAAGCTGACCAAGTGAGAGACATCACAAGGTCGAAGAAGTGTGGGTGTCCCTTCACGTTGAGGCTTAAAGAAGGGCCGAAGGGATCGTGGAAGATCAGTGTACAACATGGAACTCATAATCATGTGATAAATGAGAATTTGTATGGTCATGCATTAGCTGGACGGCCAAACGCTGAAGAGAAGGAGATTATTAGGGTGATGACAGTCAATCATTGCAAGCCTCAAAAGATTCATACTACAATCAGGTCGTCCCCAGGAAACTTGACTAAGATGAAACAAGTGTACAACATCATGCATGAGATACGAAAGAAGGGCATGGTCTTCATGTTGGTGATCGCGATATGGATTCAGACGTCCGTAGCAACCCTCGATGCACTGCACACAAGATAAGTGGATACGATTAAGAAAATATTTTGTAGACGAAATTAAACAAGATATAATTATTCAATTTCTTACCTGCTGCTGAGCGTGATCACCCTCTGGAGGGATGATGAATGGATGTGTATGTTGGAGGTACCATTGCATGTAATCACCGCTACACTGGTGGGGTTGAACGACTGGAGGGCCCATAGCTTGTAGGCTAATGGAATGTTGATTGCGGACATCCCATGCAAATTGGGCTCTATCGTATTCCACCGTGTAGCTGCTAATCTTCATGCCCCTCCATGCCCTAATTGGCACAATCGGCGGTCTTGGACGCTGTTGTGCACGCCCAAACTGCCTAGCTGCTCGATCCGGCATGTAAGGCTCGGTGACCCACAAACAGGATATGACTCCATGGAATAGCGATGAACCAAACATCCCATCGTTGAAGTCAATCGGGCCGTATGGCATCCACTCAACCTAAACATAATTGAATTTTAAACAACTAATCATGCCTATAATTTCATATTTTAACATACTAGATAAGGACCGTATATGCACTTACACTCTCAACATGCATCCCATCCAGCTCCTCCCTATAATTTCTGGTCCGGTTGGGTGGCTGTGACATGTCCCATCGACGGGCGTATGAGATCGGCTGTTGGGGGTCCCAGTATACACTCTGTGCAGGTCTAAACATGGGGAAGTATTGATATATCCATGCCTACAAAACAATTATATGTAAGTCAATTGAGTAAATAACAAATATACATCTATAACAAAACTACATATGTTTTTATACAAGAAAATTTATACCTGGATCATAGTGAAACATGTGGACATGACCCGCGCCTCTTTTCTTGTGCACTCGCCCAAGCTGTGGTACACGTGTGAAAGAACACCGGTACCCCAGGCATAGTTCTTGGTTGACGAGGGATCAACCACGAACGGAGTGTAATAAACGGGCAATTTATGCTGAGACTTGTCAGGAAAGAGACAAGACCCCACCAAGTACAGCAAGAACCCAGCCGCATGCGTCTCGTCAGTCAAATCCTGGCAATGAGCCTTAAAATCTCTCGCATGCACGGTACCGGCGACGACATCACGACCCTGCAGCTCAAATAACTCATGCGTCTGCTCCACCAACGCCTTCTTAAAATCATTGAGGCCCAGCTGCTCGTGCCATTTCTCTGGGGGACCCATGTCTTGCCCTTGTATGTTCAGCTGGAGGATCATCCACACATCATGGAGAGTTATAGTCATCTCTCCCCATGGCATGTGGAATGAGTTGGTCTCTGGTTGCCAACGCTCGACGAAGGCACCAATCAGCGTCTCATCCACATGCTCGTGCATGATGTCCGGTAGATGACATAGCCCGGACGCAGATGCCATGTTACCCCACTCGGCATTCAGTGTGATACGCCATGAGCGTAACTGCTTGCCTCGCTGTTGGAACCTCAACGGTGGCACCGGCTGTATATGAACATATTTAAGCAATTACAATAAATAAAGTTTAAGAATTACAAGAAATACAGTTTCATGCAACTTACAATGCGCTGGTATAGGAGGTACGCAACGTGGTTGACATAACTCTTGAGGAGTTCAGGGCTCTCCGGACCTCTAGGAAAGCTCACCTGCAATTCAGGGTCATATCTCACATTCTTCTTTGATCGGGGCGGTTTTGCCCGCGAAGAAGAGGCTTCCTGAGGCTCCTCGTCCACGTCCGGAGCGTCATCTCCTGGCCTGGTCCTGAGTCCCCCATGTACTGGCCTGATCCTATATTTATTAAATAAATCAGAAGTAATTACTGCAAATCCACAAATTCACATTATACTAAATGTACTTACCATAGGCTGATGGTAGGGAGCGTACGGGTTTTCCCAAGGGTTGTGCTGATCCTCAGCCCCCTGATAATAATACGAAGGGCTCTGATGGGGGATCACATGCGGCGGTAGTACCGGTGGACTATAGTAGTTATTATGATCTATTGTATCAGAATAACCATGTAGCGGGCTCGTTCGGTAGTCCGGGTACAACTGAGGCTCAGAATCTGCCCTACCGCCAGTTGGAAACGAAGGCACCGCCATTAAGCTATGAGCGGGAATCATGCCCGCAACCCCACTACTACTATCGGCTCCAGTCTGATAAGTGTCAGTTTCATCATCTCGGTAGCATACATTCCTCCGTACCCTTCTCTCCGTCATGTTCACCTCTTCACCAGTCCTTAACGATTGTTTGCGGACAAGGTTGCAGCGGCTCCTGCGTGCGGTTCTTTCACCAGGCTCCATCTGCGGTTATATCCACACATTTTAATCAAAATAATATATTCTGTATTCTGGATAAATACTACGTCGGAGAGCCGCTTGAGAGTCGCCGGAAAACTGCAAATCCACACATTACGTGTGAAATAGCTCCACACGTAACGTGTGGGACACATTCACACATTACATGTGAATCTGCATATTCCAACTGCCGTCGGCGACTTTCCGGCGACATTCCGTCGTCTTCTCCGGTGACATTTCCGAATTCCGGTGATTTTTTTTCCATCAAATAATACCCCAAAATCAACAAAAATCACACTATTTTTACAAATCTACCAATACTATCAATTCCACTTGCATATTTTCACACAAAATTCAACATAAATCCTCAACACCAATTTTCACCATTTCATGCAAAAAATTACTTCAAAATTAAACAAAAATCAACAACAACCCCAAAAGCTTCTACACAACATAGATCTACCATCCTAAACATCTACACAACATAGATCTACAATATGGATCTACAATCCCTAACCAAACACTTCAAAATTAACAAAAAAAAAACAACAACAATTTCTACTAACTAACCTTTCAAAGATCTTGAACGTAACGTGCGGAGTTCGTTGATTCATAACGAGAAGATCCACGAGACGCGTTACGCGGGTAGGGAAGAAGGGTTTAGGCCGCTGCGAAAGAGTTCGAATGATTTCGGAATGGGAGGAACTCTGGCTTTTAAAGCCAGATTCACTCCACACGCTACGTGTGGAGTGAACCCACACATAACGTGTGGAGAAGCTCCACTCGTAACGTGTGAGGTTGTTCCACACGTTACGTGTGGGGCTTGAATGGGTCTGTCCTAGCGCGTAACGTGGGAAGCCTATTCCCACGTTACGCGCGACCCTATGCGCTAAAAGGTAAAACTGCCTATGCGCCGAATAGTAAGGGCCTATATATTTGAAGGAAAACCGGGTACAAAAGCAATGAAGATCCTAGACTCAACCTAACATCCCCACCACGTACATAAAACGGACAAGGCCAATAAATCTTTGACAGAATTAATGGTAAGCATTGGATCTTATTACTATTTCGTTAGAGCTTATAACTGAAAACAATACCATCACACATTAACTCTGCAATAGCATACATGGTCTGTTTGTACAATATTCCAGAACCATCTCGCTTATTTCCACTTCTTTTTACACAAATGCTTGAGTACCCATGTGTTTCCATCTTTCCTCTGTAAAAAGTGTCATATTCTACTACTTCCTAAAATTTGTAAGTGATGCAAAGAAACAACATTTGCCATTTCAAATAGATCATATAATGTGATCAGAATATCAATAAATTACCGTGGCAATATTAACCTATAAGAAGAGGAAGTCAGTGCCAAGGCTCTTAAGGAGAGACAAAATTGCTTTTGAACGAGCTTTTCATCTGCAGAAAAGCCTAAATCAGACTATCAAAAAAATAGAGTATGAAATTTAAAATCAATTATCAATCATCAATTACTATATACTAAAGCAATAGCAATTTCTATCATATGTCGCTAATTGAATAGCGCCACATCACCCCATATTAGAATAATTGATTGGAAGAAATTTTACTTGACCCCACTTATTTACACATAATAATTAATAATTATTTAGTTTATTTATACTATGGAAAACATCTAGATACTCTTAGTTGATATTGTTATATGTAAAGATCTGATAATCAAGATATAGTGAAATATTGTTGTTTGTTTGTTTTTTAAATAATCCTCGTGTATACATATAAGATGAGAGAGATATTGAAACACCCCCAAAACTTAACCCTTTTGGAAAGGTATTACCGCCAGTGATCCCAGTGTTCCTTATCGAGATCACCCAAGGCTTTACCGTTTAAATACAATTTATGAAATACAAATGATACATAATGATCAAAACATTCAATCCCAAACATAACATTGTCAAGGAAACAAGAGTTACGGGATTACAACTCAATCCCGAATAGGCTAACACAGAGTTTAAACCAAAAACAGCGGAAGTCTTAGAAAGTACATTACAACCAAAGTCATTGTCCAAAAGATCTCAACCTGATTAAAGAAATAATTAAAACGTTCAAAAACCACCGTCGACTCCATAGTCCTTCTATTCTTCTGAGCTACTTTCGATCTGATGTGCCGAATCGAACGGATGACACCAGCCCACATGCAGAGAACAAAGTTTGTGGGTTAGTCTACTTGAATAGACTAGCAAGGGTACAAAGCAGAATGGTTCGAAGCAGTCGTATTAGGTTAGACTCATCGCTTCTCGAATAATAATCGATGACGATAGTCAACCATCATACTCCTAGTGGAATAGACAAGAGGTATGCACAAGAGAAGACTCTGGAAGACTGAACCTTCACAAGAATCGACTCGAAAAGAAGACTCCAACGGAAATGAGTCTTTAAGGAAGTATGACAAATCTGGAATGTTTACAGAATCATACAACAATGATTAAAAGTTGACTGAGATGCTTCGGTTCACGACCAACCTCATCGCATACAGCGAATCCAGATTGGAAAGAGAACGTACTATGATCAAAGTCGAGACGAGTTTTCCTAGCTGCACTATAACTTAGCTGCACTACTCGCCGAAGGTTTATTAATTATGTGCGTCGAGTAGCACTTTATCTGATTTATGTTTCAAAAACACACATCACGTTTATTAGACTTTTACATGTGTACCCCATCATTGGGACGACACATCTTAGTATACGTTTCGTCGAGAGTGACGTACACCGGAAGGTTTGTGACACCAGCTAAGTGTCCTGTCTCTACACACTTGTGAAAGAGACCGATCATGATCTTAGAATAGTACCAAATGGAGACAAGCCACCCCGATACCAGATTATAAAGAAACGACTGGACAGAGTCCGAGTAACGTTTCTATCTAACAGTGTTAACTAAACAGTTACAGCACAATAACAGTTACATGATAAATCCACATAAAGGCCCGAAAGGCGATCACAGATAATAGCGTTGTTCTAACAGATATACAACCTATTATATGATTTTCAAAACAGTTTATCAAAACCGTTTCCAGACAAACAGAGTATTCATTCCAAATTAATTACTCAGATAAACTACTGATAATTAATGTAAATATGGAACGAACGAGCAAGAGCGAACCGCCACTTGCCTTAATCCGCAGAATAGCCTAACGACGACAACTGGATTCCGGGCTCGACACGGGTATAGCTCCGACAGCACAACAACCTACGAGTCGACCCATAAAAGGAACCCTAAGTTAGATCTGACATAACCACAGTACGAATCTAAAAACGACGAAAGAGAATGAAAGGAAAGACGCCACGACCACAACCAACCAAGCCAAAGCCACGAAGGCATTCTGGGCACTGGCGGCGGTCGCTGTTCTTGGCGGCGGTCGCCGCATTCATCACGGCGGGCGCCGTGAAGAACACGGACGACTGAAACGAGAGAAATCTCACCAAAACGATGCGCGTTTCGACCCCTTTCCGCCTTGCTTGGGTTCTGACCTCTAAAGGCAACCAAAAGGCTTCTAAAGGGCTGCTGGAAACACCACCAAACGACACCGACGAGAGCTTGCGAACTCCGGCGAAACACAACTCCGACGACACTAAAATTCGGCAGAGGTTCGGTGTTTGGGATGGCTCAAATCCTTTCCCCAACACCTCCTTTTATAGGCAAAGCATCTGGAGCACAAAGATGGGCCTACGACAGCTAGTTCGGCGCTCGCCAGAACCACGCCGGCGACCATCGGGCAAAGACTGCCGGACAACGACGGTGGCAATTACGGCGGGCGCCGTAATTTACGGCGGTCGCCGCAGCCTGGCACGCCAGCTACCACCTCGAGCATTGGGACGGCGGGCGCCGTGACTGTACGGCGGTCGCCGTTCTTGGATCCGCGACGGCGGTCGCCGCGACTGTACGGCGATCACCGTGACCAGCTTTTCCCGCCCGTTCAGCTTTGAACGAACATGACATTAAACCGGGATAAAATTATCGTATGTGAACGAATATTAAAATCCAAGGCATGTTGTCTGTATATTATTTCACTGAGAAAAATATTACAGATACAGAGCACATTACAGAATGTCTCAAACTCTCTGTATTAAATCCGACGTACACAACGGGTACTCGGGAAAATTCCAAAATTCCCAAAATAACCTTACAAAAATACGGGGTATCACATCTCCTCCCCCTTAAAAGAAGTTTCGACCCCGAAACTTAGGTCGAAAATAACTCGGGAAAACGCCTGAGCATATCTGACTCGGTTTCCCACGTCTCCCAAGTAACTTCTTCGGTCCCTGACTTGGACCACAGCACTCGTACCAATGGCACGATCTTGTTGCGCAAACGCTTCTCCCGACGCTCCAAAATGCGCACGGGCAACTCTTCATAAGTACCATTAGCTTGAATCTCGATGTCCTCATAACTAAGCACATGAGACTCATCTGGCACATACTTTCTGAGCAAGGATACATGGAACACGTTATGCACCGGGTGAGCCGATGGCGGCAATGACAAGCGGTACGCTAGAGATCCTACTCTATCCAGAATCTCGAATGGTCTCACGTAGCGAGGGTTAAGCTTCCCACGCTTACCAAATCTGAAAACTCCTTTGGATGGCGATACCTTGACAAAAACCTTGTCACCGACCTCGAACTCGACAGTCCTGCACTTCCGATCTGTGTAGGACTTTTGTCGACTCTGAGCGGTCAACATCCTTTGTCTGATCAAAGCAATGTCTGAGGCCGTCCTTTCGACCAACTCTGGTCCAAGCATAATTTTGTCGGCATTATCATCCCAACAAATTGGAGATCTGCATATGCAACCATACAAAGCTTCGAACGGAGCCATCTTGATTGTAGCATGCCAGCTATTGTTGTACGTGAACTCAATCAGACTCAAGTTGTCCTCCCAGCTAGTCGGACGATCGAGTACACAAGCTCTAAGCATATCCTCCAGGGTCTGGATGGTCCTTTCAGACTGGCCATCTGTCTGAGGATGAAATGCGGTGCTGAACCTCAACTCGATTCCCATAGCCTTATGAAGTTCCTGCCAGAACCTTGACATGAAACGGCCAGCTCGGTCCGATACAATGGTCTTAGGAATGCCATATAAGCGGACAATCTCCTTCTGGTAGACTTCTGCTAACTTCTGGGTTTCCCAACTGGTCTTGATGGCTATGAAATGAGCACTCTTCGTAAGCCTATCCACAATTACCCAAATAGCATCCCTCTGACTTCGAGTCTTTGGTAGCCCAGTGACGAAGTCCATGGCGATGTCCTCCCATTTCCATTCTGGCACTGGGAGAGGTAGCAACTCACCACCTGGCCTGCGGTGTTCGATCTTGACCTTCTGGCAAGTTAAGCACTTTGCCACAAAGTCTGCTACGTCCCACTTCATGTTTGGCCACCAAAACTTCTTCCTGAGGTCCTTGTACATCTTGCTAGAGCCAGGATGCACAGAATAAGCGGATGAATGAGCTTCTCTCATCACCAACTGACGAAGACCTTCTGTGTCAGGCACACAGATCCGATCCTGAAACCAAAGTGATCCATCATCCTGAACCATAAAACTGGGAGCTTTCCCATCCATCACTTCACTGCTTAACTTCACCAAGATGATGTCATCGACTTGCTTTTCTTTGATCTGATCCAGCAGTGTAGCCTGAATTTCCATCATACTCAGGTACACTCTACGCTGGTCATACAGGACTTCAATATCGCATGACTCTTGGTTTAGCTTGGTCTAAGCAGTAAGTAGAGCAACTATAGTCTCGTACGTTGTCTTCCGGCTTAGTGCATCAGCTACTACATTAGCCTTGCCCGGATGATACAGCAACTCCATGTCGTAGTCTTTGAGCAACTCTAGCCAGCGGCGTTGTCTCATATTTAGCTCCTTTTGAGTAAATATATACTTGAGACTTTTGTGGTCAGTGAAGACTTGGCATCTTATACCGTAGAGGTAATGCCTCCAAATCTTTAGCGCAAAGACAACCGATGTTAACTCAAGATCATGGGTCGGATAGTTTTCTTCGTAAGTCTTGAGTTGTCTAGATGCATAAGCAATAACTCTGCCTTTCTGCATCAGTACACAACCCAAACCACACTTTGAAGCATCACTATAGACCACATAATCGTCATTCCCTTCTGGGAGTGCTAACACGGGTGCCGAGGTCAGCCGTCGCTTCAACTCCTGGAAACTGGCCTCGCACTTGTCATTCCAGACAAACTTCTTATGAACCTTGCGGAGTAGATTGGTCATAGGTAGAGCGATCTTTGAAAATCCTTCTACGAACCTTCTGTAATACCCGGCAAGTCCAAGAAAATTGCGCACCTCCTTCACGTTCTGAGGCTGTGTCCATTTAGCCACCGCTTCAATCTTTTGGGGATCAACCATAACCCCATTTTTATTGATTACGTGGCCTAAGAAAGCCACTTCCTTTATCCAGAATTCACATTTAGACAATTTAGCAAAAAGCTAATGTTGTCTAAGGATTGACAAGGCAATCCGCAGATGTTCCTCGTGGACTTCTTCATTCGGAGAATAGATCAGAATGTCGTCGATGAAGACAACCACGAACTTATCCAAGTACTGGTGAAAACATCGGTTCATCAAATCCATAAAGACAGCTGGAGCATTTATAAGCCCAAAAGGCATCACTACGAACTCGTAATGACCATATCTGGTCCTGAACGCAGTTCTAGGAATGTCCTGCTCACGAATTCTGAGCTGGTGATATCCAGATCTCAAGTCGACCTTGGAGAAAACATTTGCTCCCTGCAACTGGTCCAACAAGTCATCAATCCTAGGCAAAGGATACTTGTTCTTGATCGTCACCTTGTTCAACTCTCGGTAGTCGATACAAAGTCGGAACGATCCGTCCTTCTTTTTGACGAATAATACCGGAGCACCCCACGGCGATGCACTCGGCCTGACATAACCTTTGTCAAGGAGATCTTCAAGTTGATTCTTCAACTCTTGCATCTCAGCTGGAGCCATCCGATACGGTGATTTGGAAATCGGCGCCGTACCAGGCTCAATGTCAATTGAAAACTCTACACCACGGTTCGGGGGTAATCCAGGAATTTCTTCCGGAAAGACATCCGAAAACTCCCTAACTACAGGAATATCAAGAATCTCAGGTCCATCCTTCGTAGGCGAATCCAAGTAGCAAAGGTACCCGACACATCCTTGTCGTAGTAGCTTAAACGCAGCCATCGCATTGATCAGCTTGTCGTTATCAGTGTCATTTCGACCTTTGAACTTGCACACGAACTGGCCCCCAGATGACACCGTCACCGTTCTTGAACTGAGGTCGATCACCGCCTTGTGACGCGTCAGCCAATCCATACCGAGGATAATGTCGTATGGAGCCATGGCTATGCAGATTAAATCTGCCTCGAATTCCTTACCCTGAATGGTAATCAGAAAGTCGGACAAATGCTTGGTTCCCACCAAACGTTCTCCATTAGGAAGATTAATGACGAAAGGGTCGCACGAATCATTGCACACTAAATCTAACTTGCTAACACAGCTATCCGAAATAAATGAATGCATAGCACCAGAATCAAACAGAATGCGCACTGAAGTAGAGTGAAGGTATAGAGTACCTTGAGCAATCGGAGCGTTGGGTCCATCTGCTTCACGCATTTCGTACAAGCGTTGGCCCTGACTTCCAGAAACAGCTGGGGCCTTCCCCTGTTCTGAGCAGTCGTCTGCACTGAAGGGCTAGGAGTCTCGGCAGGTTTGAACCTAGGTCGGTTGCTCTGATGAACTGACCCTTGTTGCGACTCTACTCCCTTCTGCTTCCCCTGCTTGCAAAACTTTTGCAGATGACCATCACGTCCACACCCAAAGCACGACCTCTTCTCCTTCTGACACTCATTGCTCTTGTGCCCAGCCGTACCACAGTTATAACACTGAACTGAACTCCGGGTCTGCCCTGACTGCTGAGTCGATCCTCCTTGCGTCATCTCCGTCTTAGCTCGGCCGGACTTGGCAAAGTTAGACGGTGGCGCAGGGCGCTTAAAACCACCTCCCTGGTTCTGGTTCTGCATCGACTTCTGTCGGTTGCGCCTTTTGGTCGACTCCTCTAGAGTTATCTCCAGCTTATAGGCACAATCCACATACTGCTCCAAGGTAGAGCATGTGTGATGCACCATTAACGGCTTGATATCCGGGCTCATCCACTCGTGGAAGTACCAGATCTTTTGGGTCTCGCTGGTGATCTCGGCAGGGGCGTACTGTAAAAGATGATTGAACTTAGACGCCAACTCGGTCACTTTCAGACCATCCGTCTTTGGGTACAAGAACTCTTTATGCTTCTCCTCTCTCATAGCACGAGAGAAAAAGCGATCAACCATCTTGGTCTTGAACATCGACCAAGTCAACACTGGGCTCTCAGCCAAACCTGTGTTCTCCCACCACTCGCTAGCCTCCTCCTTCAGCTGAAGAGAAGCAATATGGACCTTCTCGGCCTTAATACACTCCACGTTCCGAAACAGCCTCTCCATATGGGAGAACCAATGAGTCACTGCCACTGGCTCCCATTTCCCGTTATAGCAATCGGGCCTCATGGAAGTGATAGTCTTAAGAGCGCGACCATAGCTGTCTCTAGCCCTGATGGCATTCTCTTGAACCACAGGGTTTCTGGGCTCCACAACATCAGGAACCGTTGGGTGAGTAGGCACTTCTTGCGCTTGAGACGCACTGGGTCTCAATACGTCTGCAATTGCCTGTATCACAATCCCGCGAATCGCCTCAACAGCTGCGGCATCAAACAGCGCCGGCGCTTGGGTCTGATCTTGACCTTCACGCCTCTGCTGGACGCGAGACTCTGACTCGTGCTCATCCTGAACACCTCTTCCTGCTGGCCTAGGATCTTGACTAGTCCCAGCACCGGCTCGAATCGAGTTCCTCGTGCTTCTTGGATTCACCATCTGTTTACCGATCCAATTCCAAGCATTCAATACATTAATATTATGCAATATACTTATGCAATATACCAACGTAAAGAAATTACTCAGAATAGATCAACTTGGCATTTTATAGATGAACCTTAGAACTGTTACACAAGCTACACATAAGTCTATCATCCGAGCGCTAGGACAACATTGCTCGAAGATATAAGTGTTTCTCAGAGTACTTGCCGCAATACTGAAATATTACACATAGTACAAACTTGGAATGCTAAGAAACGAACTACTGCGATAGGCAACGCCAATTCTCATCAAGGCGTTCCAAAATGTCTCCCATAAGACTGGTTACTCGTGCACGGTCTCTTCGGACTAGGCTCACCATCGAGCTCTGGCGATGGGTTTCGCACCCGGCTTGACCCTTAAGCACATGGTCCTATCTTAGTCATGGTAAGGTATGGGTCGTCCATGACTGCTCCTTCTATCCCAGTCCTCCTCTGAGTACTGGCGATCAGCTCATCCCTCTGACGCTGCTGTTCTGTAGAGATTACCTCGCTCTGGCGGAGGATCTCCTGCAGCTCGGATTCTGACCTCCTTCTTCTTGGAGTAGGGATAGACTGAGATTCCCTGTCACTTCTCCTAATACCGTACTCGGCATACAGTGCCTCCCAATCAGCTTCTGACATGGGTGCATACTCTAGCACTGGTGGAAACTCTTGCATAGGTGGTAACTCTGTATTGGGGTGAATAAATTGCATCCCCGTTTCCTGACTATCCACCAGCAAGTGCCTCAAGTCATCGGACTCCTGGTTTTGTCCGCTGAGGTCCATCTCGGTATCCTCCTCGGGATCATCCTCGATGGGGTCCTCTTCCTCTTCGGGGTCATCCTCTATGGGGTCCTCTTCTTCATCTTCCTCCTCGCTCCCTTCAATAATCACATCCATCGGGTAATCGTCATTGTAGTACCCTCTCGCGTACCTAGACGATTCATCATCTTGCATTGCTTCCTCCCTTGGTGGCTCCACTGGCGCTGTCACAGGAACTACAGCATTCCTTGACACCAGAACTACCAACTCAGGAAGCACATGCTTGATCTCCTCATATGGGCTGCTCAAGCCTCCAATCTCGAAGCATCTCTGGGGTATAGGGAAGTCTAGCCTCTCGGTAGACGGTGAATCCATCTCGGCATCTTCCGACCCCTTCTTCAGAGATATACATGCACCCATCTCCTATAGGATAACGATGAAGGAATTAGTCTTTCTAGACATAGAAGCAAGCTTACTATATCAGACTATCCAGAAGACATGACTATGAATGGTGTTTTTAAATTCTTTTTACTTTGAAAATTCAGAGTCCTTTTTAAAGCATTTTCGAAAACGGATAAATGGTTTATAAAAATCCTAAACCCGTTTCAAAACCTTTGGCTTTGATACCACAACTGTAACACTCCCAAAACTTAACCCTTTTGGAAAGGTATTACCGCCAGTGACCCCAGTGTTCCTTACCGAGATCACCCAAGGCTTTACCGTTTAAATACAATTTATGAAATACAAATGATACATAATGATCAAAACATTCAATCCCAAACATAACATTGTCAAGGAAACAAGAGTTACGGGATTACAACCCAATCCCGAATAGGCTAACACAGAGTTTAAACCAAAAACAGCGGAAGTCTTAGAAAGTACATTACAACCAAAGTCATTGTCCAAAATATCTCAACCTGATTAAAGAAATAATTAAAACGTTCAAAAACCATCGTCGACTCCATAGTCCTTCTATTCTTCTGAGCTACTTTCGATCTGATGTGCCGAATCGAACAGATGACACCAGCCCACATGCAGAGAACAAAGTTTGTGGGTTAGTCTACTTGAATAGACTAGCAAGGGTACAAAGCAGAATGGTTTGAAGCAGTCGTATTAGGTTAGACTCATCGCTTCTCGAATAATAATCGATGACGATAGTCAACCATCATACTCCTAGTGGAATAGACAAGAGGTATGCACAAGAGAAGACTCTGGAAGACTGAACCTTCACAAGAATCGACTCGAAAAGAAGACTCCAACGGAAATGAGTCTTTAAGGAAGTATGACAAATCTGGAATGTTTACAGAATCATACAACAATGATTTAAAAGTTGACTGAGATGCTTCGGTTCACGACCAACCTCATCGCATACAGCGAATCCAGATTGGAAAGAGAACGTACTATGATCAAAGTCGAGACGAGTTTTTCTAGCTGCACTATAACTTAGCTGCACTACTCGCCGAAGGTTTATTAATTATGTGCGTCGAGTAGCACTTTATCTGATTTATGTTTCAAAAACACACATCACGTTTATTAGACTTTTACATGTGTACCCCATCATTGGGACGACACATCTTAGTATACGTTTCGTCGAGAGTGACGTACACCGGAAGGTTTGTGACACCAGCTAAGTGTCATGTCTCTACACACTTGTGAAAGAGACCGATCATGATCTTAGAATAGTACCAAATGGAGACGAGCCACCCCGATACCAGATTATAAAGAAACGACTGGACAGAGTCCGAGTAACGTTCCTATCTAACGGTGCTAACTAAACAGTTACAGCACAATAACAGTTACAGGATAAATCCACCTAAAGGCCCGAAAGGCGATCACAGATAATAGCGTTGTTCTAACAGATATACAACCTATTATATGATTTTCAAAAGAGTTTATCAAAACCGTTTCCAGACAAACAGAGTATTCATTCCAAATTAATTACTCAGATAAACTACTGATAATTAATGTAAATATGGAACGAACGAGCAAGAGCGAACCGCCACTTGCCTTAATCCGCAGAATAGCCTAACGACGCCAACTGGATTCCGGGCTCGACACAGGTATAGCTCCGACAGCACAACAACCTTCGAGTCGACCTATAAAAGGAACCCTAAGTTAGATCCGACATAACCACAGTACGAATCTAAAAACGACGAAAGAGAACGAAAGGAAAGACGCCACGACCACAACCAACCAAGCCAAAGCCACGAAGGCATTCTGGGCACTGGCGGCGGTCGCTGTTCTTGGCGGCGGTCGCCGCATTCATCACGGCGGGCGCCGTGAAGAACACGGACGACTGAAACGAGAGAAATCTCACCAAACCGATGCGCGTTTCGACCCCTTTCCGCCTTGCTTGGGTTCTGACCTCCAAAGGCAACCAAAAGGCTTCTAAAGGGCTGCTGGAAACACCACCAAACGACACCGACAAGAGCTTGTGAACTCCGGCGAAACACAACTCCGATGACACTAAAATTCGGCAGAGGTTCGGTGTTTGGGATGGCTCAAATCCTTTCCCCAACACCTCCTTTTATAGGCAAAGCATCTGGAGCACGAAGATGGGCCTACGACAGCTAGTTCGGCGCTCGCCAGAACCACGCCGGCGACCATCGGGCAAAGACTGCCGGACAACGACGGTGGCAATTACGGCGGGCGCCGTAATTTACGGCGGTCGCCGCAGCCTGGCACGCCAGCTACCACCTCGAGCATTGGGACAGCGGGCGCCGTGACTATACGGCGGTCGCCGTTCTTGGATCCGCGACGGCGGTCGCCGCGACTGTACGGCGGTCGCCGTGACCAGCTTTTCCCGCCCGTTCAGCTTTGAACGAACATGACATTAAACCGGGATAAAAATTATCGTACGCGAACGAATATTAAAATCCAAGGCATGTTGTCGGTATATTATTTCACTGAGAAAATATTACAGATACAGAGCATATTATAGAATGTCTCAAACTCTCTGTATTAAATCCGACGTACACAACGGGTACTCGGGAAAATTCCAAAATTCCCAAAATAACCTTACAAAAATACGGGGTATCACATCTCCTCCCCCTTAAAAGAAGTTTCGACCCCGAAACTTAGGTCGAAAATAACTCGGGAAAACGCCTGAGCATATCTGACTCGGTTTCCCACGTCTCCCAAGTAAATTTTTCCTCACATGCCGCCTACATAGGAGGAATTTTGCTTCTGGAAACTGCTTCTCTAAGGCGTTCATCAACGCCTTCTCCCGATCAGTGACCAAACATGTGGGTGCCCGTTGCACCTTGCCAAACATCTTTGCAAGTTGCTCTATGGCCCACTTGTAACTGTCTTCGTCCTCCTTCTCCAAAAATGCCCCGGTAATATTGTAGTTTTTCCAAACAGATGTGATGCCGACAATTTCAAAGAAGGGCAAATTGTAGCTGCACACATAATCATATATATAATATGATGGCACCCTAACCTTGACATGAACAAATGAAGAGTATAATAGATATGTATGTTACTAACCAGTTAGTTGCATATGTAGAGTCCAGCAGCACAATGTACGGAAATGCTTTCAGCAACGACAACTGATCCTGGCTTGCGAAGAAGATATATGTTATCTTGTTGGTCTCCTTGTTGAATCTGTACTCCATGAAGTATCCCTTCTCATTGCACTCATAGAAGAACCGTTGCACAACTGTTCTCCCTTCCATGCCATTCTTTCGTATCTCGTGCATGATATTGTAGACTTGCTTCATCTTGGTCAAATTTCTAGGAGACGAATGGATTGTAGTATGAATCTTGTGCGGCTTGCAATGGTTGACCGTCATCACCTTAATAATTTCCTTCTCTTCAGCGGTTGGTCGCCCAGCTAATGCACTATCATACAATGAATCTGCTATGACATGATTGTGAGTTCCATGTTGTACAATGATCCTCCACAATCCCTCCGGCCCTTCTTTCAGCCTCAATATGAAGGGACACCCACACTTCTTTGACCTTGTGATGTCTCTCACTTGGTCAGCTCCTTTAGGCACGTTTTGTCCATGCCTATCACACGGTAACCAAGTCCCCCCAAGGGCTTTTGGGGTGGAGGGTTTATTCCTCCACTTTTTGATGCAGAAGTGTTTACACATAGCCATATCCCGCGCCCACAAAAAAGCTTCTTCTCTAGACTCCCATATTTTATCAGTTGTAAAGAAGCTTGAATAATCGACAGAGACGTAAACATCCTCCTCCGGTGGTACACTAAACTGAGGTTGTGTGTGTAGGGATGGAAAGCAAAACTGTGGGGTAGCATAAGATGGTATATCAATATATGGTTGAGGCGTGTTCCAAACCTGCACCTTTTGCGGCGTTTCCCAAACCGGAAATGTCTTCTCTGGAGTGCTCCAGTCATTGAGGGAGATATTATTTAACCCCTCGTACAAACCATAGTTCGTCTGCATACACATTAAATCATCTCATCAAATAGTGCACAAACCCTAAACCTAAATCTATATTTTTCTGTAAAATGGAACGGTTTGTGATAAACCGTGCCATTTTACATATTAAACCCACAACCAGTATTAGCTCCATACGTTACGAATGGAGCTAATGCACATGTTACGTGTCAAAGCGTTCCACGCGTTACGTGAAAACCATATTTCCACGTAACGTGTGGAACTGTTCTTCAATGTAACAGCGATTTCGCTGCCCTAAGCCCTAAACAACAACGTTTGCACAATCTTTGTTTCTATCTCCTAAACAAAATCAGATCTTTAACTTTAAACAACAAATAAGAGCCTATACTAAACCCTAAAAATTAAATATTAAAACCTCCTAAACCCTAAATCATCAAACTCAAAACTTAAAACAACAAGTTCATAACAAGAAAAAATAGCACTTTATGGTTAAAGAATAGAAATTACCTCATTCCAAAGTGGGATATCTTCTCCATTGTTGCACCAATATTCATTGTTGTTGGTATTGTCCATTTCTTTTTCAAAAATTTAGAGTGTAAAACAATTTTTTGTAAGTGTTTGAAATGGGAAGTTGATCGTTATATTGAAGAAGAAGCTGGGACCATTAATACCGTTAGGTGGGGACAAGACAGTTAATTCAATGCGTTTCGCCACAGACAGGTCCACACGTAACGCGGCATACCTCTCTCCACGTTACGTCTGTGTTACATGGAGACGTAACGTGGAACACTGTTCCTCACATAACGTCTGGTTCGAGGGTTTGTAGGGTAGGGTTAGGGTTTAGGTTGGAAGGGGGTTTTAGTTTAGGGTTTAGGGTTTGGTGGATTTGGGAGGTTGACTTTAGGGTTTAGGGTTAGGGTTTAGGATTAGGGTTTAGGGTTAGGGTTAGGGTTTAGGTTTAGGATTGTTCAAAATTGTCATTCAATGCTAGTTGTTGAGGGTTGTTCAAAAGTTTTTAATGATAGTGGTTGAGGTCATTAATGCTAGTGGTTGAGGTCATTATATACTACAGTTGTATACAGCTGTATATTAGCTGTCAAATACATTCCTTTTCACTATATAAGAGGCATTAGGGTTGTTTGTTCACTACAACAAGTCCAACACAAGCGGGTTTTGAAGATTCATTTGTGGATAAGCTTCTTCTTCCAGTTTCTTTCGATTTAAGAGGCATTAGGGTTGTTTGTTCACTACAACAAGTCCAACATAAGCGGGGCTTGAAGATTCATTTGTGGGTAAGCTTCTTCTTCCAGTTTCTTTCGATTTAGTAACCCTAATTGGCCTTTTCATATTAATGGATTGTAGGAAATCAAGCACTACAACAAATAATGGCATCTTCATCCGAATCATCAACAAACCCAAATAGGCACCATCAGCAAATAAGTGCTCCACAATACGAATGTAATTTGAAAACAATTGTCCGTACTTGGGATTTGCAGTGGAACTACAGAAGGAGGTATTGGGGATGCCCAAGACTGGGGTGTTTATACAGGAAGTATATTGATTCTACGTACGAGGACAGGGCACACGCGGTTATTCGACAACAATGGCGGGAAAAACAAGATCTTGTTAAAGAAAATCAAGATATTGTTAAGCAGAATCAAGAACTTTTACAAGATGCGGATAAGATGCGTAGGTATAACCTCAATCTATATAATGATGTACATCGTATACTGCCTTGATGTCATATCTTTTGTGTAATGTTGTTTACGTACTATCAACCTTTGTAGGAAGCAACAAATTTTATCAAAGCAGAGACATGATAGGAAGCGAACTTTTACCAGAGACTATCCTAATTTCTTCAAACGCAACTAGACGATGTCATTTATTTTGTGTTAGGGTTTCTAAGTTTATGAAGAACTTGTATTATTTCATGTATTGTGAGCTAAATGTGGTTGTAGTCATCCAGCGTAATGAACAATTCTATTTCGTCTTCTATGTTGATTCTTTTGGGGTATTTCTTTTATTAATTCTAGATAATCAAATAAATACTAAAAATACACAATAATATGATACAACATTCATACACAACATATATGTAAAATAAACAATAATTCAACATTGAACAACAAATAAATACTACAAATATATAATAATCATTATTTTAACATTGAACCACAAATAAATACACATATACACATACCACAACATTATAATACACTAAAATACCATACGTTACGTGTGATATATACCCACACGTAACGTGTGTTAGAGCGCCGCCCGTAACGCATGAGACGCTGAAATGGTCTGCTTCCAGACGTTACGTGGTAAGACACTCCACGCGTAACGTCCGGGCCCTATGCGCTGAAAGGCAAAAATCCCTATGCGCCGAAAAGTAATCGTGCTTCTAAAGGGCTGTTGGAAACACCACCAAACGACACCGATGAGAGCTTGCGAACTCCGGCGAAACACAACTCCGACGACACTAAAATTCGGCAGAGGTTCGGTGTTTGGGATGGCTCAAATCCTTTCCCCAACACCTCCTTTTATAGGCAAAGCATCTGGAGCACGAAGATGGGCCTACGACAGCTAGTTCGGCGCTCGCCAGAACCACGCCGGCGACCATCGGGCAAAGACTGCCGGACAACGACGGTGGCAATTACGGCAGGCGTCGTAATTTACGGCGGTCGCCGCAGCCTGGCACGCCAGCTACCACCTCGAGCATTGGGACGGCGGGCGCCGTGACTGTACGACGGTCGCCGTTCTTGGATCCGCGACGGCGGTCGCCGTGACTAGCTTTTCCCGCCCGTTCAGCTTTGAACGAACATGACATTAAACCGGGATAAAATCGTACGCGAACGAATATTAAAATCCAAGGCATGTTGTCTGTATATGATTTCACTGAGAAAAATATTACAGATACAGAGCACATTACAGAATGTCTCAAACTCTCTGTATTAAATCCGACGTACACAACGGGTACTCGGGAAAATTCCAAAATTCCCAAAATAACCTTACAAAAATACAGGGTATCACAGATATTTCATTAATATATATAATTAACACTCTCTCAATAAGTAAAATCTTAACAAATACAATATTTTTTTTTACCTACCTCATATTCCAATCTAATTTCTTCTGCTTTCTGTTACAAAATCTGAATGTGGCCTACTTGCTTTGTGTTACAAAATCCGAGCGATTGCATATAAGGTCAGCCAATATCAAAAGTAATGTGTCCCTTAATTACAAATCGGTTAAAATAACCATTACCTTTTCACTTTTAATATCTTCAAAAATCTTATTTAGCTAAAAAAAATATTCAGCTAAATGAATCAAAATAAATTTGAATCTTCCTCAACCAACCTCGCTCCCATCAACCTATAAGTAGCTTATCCGCAACACTATAAACTCACATTTTTTCTCAATTTTATCATCCATTTACAGAGGATGAGAGGAATAGTATTCAATGTAAGTTTTGTTTATAAATTTAGTATATATTTTACATTGTATTTGCTAAGTTTTTTTTTATATTATTGTAGACTATGGAGAGGAACATCCATCATGATATGATGAGGTACTTTACTTCTTCTACTTTGTCACACATTCAGTACTATTTTTTTTAAAACTAACAATACACATCAAAAGCTATTTCACATAGTATTTTCACATCTTTAATCGTTTTAGCAGATTTTTTTAAATAGTTTTTCTTATGATATTGTTTTATGATACACAACTCTTAATTATTCATAATATATTTCCTTCTTACAGAGATGCATGTTAATGAAGCGTTGTTGGGAAGGACTTCATGCCTTATTAGCTTAGATGTGTAGTTTTCATATTTGTTTTTGCTACATTTTGTTCTGAATTATGGAATGTTGACAACTTAGGCTATTAGTACCATGAACTAGTGAATCCTACCAAATATTGTTATGAACTTTTGCAAACAATTTAATGTGGTGTAGCAGGTTATCCCTGTCGGTTCACTTCATGATGCAAATAGAGCTTCTTGTGGTTGGCTTTAAATTTGATTTTTCATGGCATTTTAGCTGATATATATATTTTTTGTGTTTATTTTGCTAAAATTTGTCATGAACTACCTAATGTCATATAGAGATTGATATTTTTATAACTACTCAAGTTTCATACAAGTTCTTTTAAGTAGTTGATGTTATTGACTTTTCCTAAATTTCATTGCTATTGGAAAATTGATTTGATTATGTATAAACACAATTAGTAAATGTTATTATATTTTAATATATATGACAATCACGCGTTTTAAATAACGCTCATGTGCAGGGCACGAGTCTTCAACTAGTTTAACCTATAATTTTAGTGATCTATCATAAACATTGTCTGTGAACACTGTGATATGCCTAACTTAAATACTACAATCTTGTGCAGGAGCAGATAAGTACATGCTAGGCAACTCCAATAAAGGTCTATAAACATATGCACATGCTTTTTTAGTCAATTTTCTTTACATTCTTTTTTTTTCGCGTCTAAAGTTCCTAAAATGTTTAAATCTCAAAGTTTCAAGAAGAAATGAAAAGTAAATAAATGTTTCGTGAGGATGTTTAAATCTCAAAGTTTCACATCTAAAGTTTGCAGGTTTTTCCTACGATATTGAATTTATTCCACCATTTCATTCATGTTTATCCATATGTAATAGACGTATAAAACATATCTTTTTGTTAGGATGTTATTTTTGTTGCTCATTAGTTTCATTCAAATTTTTGTAGCGCCTAACTTATTTTTCAGTTAAATAAAATTATTCAGCGGCTAACACAATTGCTAACTAATAAGTTAAACTTACCCGTGCCATCTAGTTTAGGTCTAAAAACCGTCATTTTTTTTATATGATAGAAAGCAACAGATTACAATGTCAATTTATTCGAGTTTCATTTATCTGACACAGTTAATAGGTGTATACTAGTATAATGCCCGTGTCATGCACGGGTTATGGTTATAAATTTTCTAAAATAATTTTTATTAGGTAAATTTAACTCTAATAATGTTTATTAGAGTTAAAAATTATAAATTATCTTCTTTTTACCAAAAAATTAGGAGATATACAAAATTAACAAAAGTATTATTATTAGATATTATCTTCTTAGTTAATATAATAATAATTATTATTAGAGATAGAAATAGATTATCTTTTTTTATCAAAAAAGATTATCTTCCTTTTACCAAAAAATAAGATATACAATATTATCGAAATTATTATTATTAGATATTATCTTATTATTTAATATATAATAATTAAGGATTTATTATTATAATAGGCTTTTGGTGGGCTTGATGATGTGGCGGATGAGGTGACATAACTCAGAGGCCGACACATAAGTGAATTGTACGTAGTGATAACATATATGCAAAAGCCTTAAACACGTATGCAAAATTCAATTATAAGTATAATTCTCGTAGATATTGTACATTGAAAATATCTCAATCGTAGAATTTGATACGTTAGTTACGGTTAAGATAATGAATACTAAATAAAAGACATGTTTTGAAGTTATAAATTTGGATATTAACCTAGAAAATTATCTTAGCTACTATTTAAATTTGATATTATGGGGAATTAATATATCACAATCAATCTATTTAGTTTAAGGCACATAAATTATGATTTGTTTTAAATTAATAACAAAATGAACAAATAATTTAAAATTTTAACTTTTTAAAAGGAGATTGATATATAATGAAATTAGATCATTATATTCTTACGTAGATATTGTACATAAGATATATCTCAACTATAGAACATGATAAGCTAGTTATGGCTAAAGTTTTTATATATTAAAAGTATGAGGAAAGTTATACAGAACTACCAATATATATGAAATTAATAAGAAATGATATAATTATTATTTAGTTTAAATAGTTATGAAAATAAACAATAAGATAAGATAAATAGTTATGATAAAAATTCAAAAAATAGATAAGAAATGATATTTTTATTATTATTTAATTTTAAATAGTTATGAAAATAAACAATAAGAAAAGATATGATGAGGTGGCAGATAAGGTGACATATCTAAGAGGCTGACATGTAGACGAATTGAACGTGATAACGACACATAAGCGAATTAAACGTGAGTCTGACACGTAGGCGAATTAAATATATATAGAATATATATAGATATAGATTAGAGTATAGATTGATGATACGATATAAGTGTATATCTAGGAGGGTTAAGCAAATAAGTTTTAATGGATTTAAAAAAATTCAACTTAATCGGCCACAAAAATTTAAATCTATAGATATAAAATATGCTTCCTAAAGTTAATCTCATGAATTGGTATGGTCATCAAATTTAATCTTATCATATAAACTACAAAATTTATCTAATGGGTTTGGATAATAAAGACTAATAGACTTTACTTAATCTTTTCAATTAAATACTTATAATGCTTAATAATAATTAGATAATATTAAGATAATAAGGATATAATTATTATTTAGTTTTAAATAGTTATGAAAATAAACAATAAATTAGTTATGACAATAAACAATAAGATAAGATATCAGATGAGGTGGCGGATGATGTGGCATAGCTCAGAGGCCGACACATAGACAAATTAAATATGGTGACGACACGTATGCGAATTGAAGGTGAGGCCGACACGTATGCGAATTGAAGGTGAGGCCGACACGTAGGATTTATGCTTCTGCTTTAGTATATATAATAGATAGATAGTAGATTACGTACAAAAAATATATGACTGAGAATATTGTTTGCTACGTTTTTGGAAAGCATAGATTATACAAAATATTTATATTATATGCATATCCGGCTAATATGGGTAGAGATTTTATTTTCATTGATTTTATTTGATTTTCGAAAAACCAACGGAAAAAAATGAGAGTTTAACACATGGCAAATTCAATATCGTAATTCCACGTAGCAACAGAAAATTTAGGTTCATTTTGGGGGTGCCACATAGCGTAGTAGTTATTCTACTTTAGTAGATATATAGTAGATTACGTACAAAAAATATATGGTTGAGAATATTTTTTGCTACGTTTTTGAAAAGAATAGATTATACAAAATATTCATATTGTATGCATATCTGGCTAATATGGACATATATTTTATTTTCTTTGATTTTCAAAAATCAACGAAAAAAATGAGAATTTGACACGTGACAAATTTAATATCGTGATGCCACGTGGCAATGAAAATTTTGGTTCATTTTGGGGCGTTATGTTGCGTAGTAAGTATTCTACTTTAGTAGATATATATAGTAGATGTATGATTTTTTTTCCATTTCAGTGATTAAATAAGGTCAAATGGACGAAAATCCAAGCAAAAAAGGCTCAGAATCAGACCCCCTATTCTATCGCATTACACTTTGCACTCCACAAATCTCTCTTCAAATCTAAACTGGGATTTTTCCTTTTTCCATTTTGATATTCGTCTCCTGTAATTCTGCCATTTGAATAGCTCACTCTCCATCACAGTACACACTAGTACTTCAATTTCCCAAAACACCATTTTCACAACTAATGTTTTATGACAAAGATTTATGAGTTTTCATCTTTACTGAAAACATATAGTATAAATTATACATGGACAAATGTTCTTGCATTTTATGTTTATTTAGACTATCCTGTCCTAAACTAACTTCCATATTCAGCAAAGGACATAGAGAATATCATCTTCGCTTCTCATTAATCATGTGATTCATGTCTAACATTTTTATGTAGAAATTTGATTACCAAAAAAAGTATCCTATAAAAAATTACCCAAATAAAGTTGGAGAGAAGGCCACTGGGTCATTTCGGAACTCTTGATTTGCAAAAGGTTATAATGAATCGAAATTTTGATATTTCACCAAAGCAAGCAGGGCAATTTTGGAAGTCCAATGATGGGCAGTTACAAAATCCATTCGGAAATTTAGGATGGGGTGACTTCAAATTATTATTTATTCAAGTTTCAAAGATAAATAAATCAACTTTTTAAATTAAACATTAGCATGATACCCGCAACAAGATTTGACGTTTCAAACCTTCTGTTTTTCCTCCATTATCTTAATTAAGTACATATTTTCACAAAATGGAAAAGAATGTGCTGAGATAAACACATATCACCCAATTATAAATTAGTCAGTTGACAGTGAAAGAGAGATACGGGAGTTACCAGGAACTGAGGGAGAGGGGAAGCTGAGCAGGTAGAAATACACAGAGATTGAGAGGAAGAAGAGAGATGGATTTTCTGACTACGTACAAACTTCTTTCCTCATAACCTATAGTGAAAAATCCTGGTAAATATGTTCTGCTTCTGCTGTTTAACCCTTCATTTTTTCGCCCATGTTTAATTTCACTGGGATCAGTATGGAAAGATACGGTTTCTTTGCCAGTTAGACATGGCTATATAGTGATGAAGAACATAAAAGTGGCTTTTGAAACAACATACTTGACATATGATTGCATTTCTTTTGAATTCTTGTAGCAGATTGGTAAGAGCCCTTTAGGTTTGTTTCTTTGGCTGTCAGTTTTGTCTAGCTTTACTTGGTAAGTAATTTATGCCATTTCTACTCTACCACAGGAAGGAAACTGTAAGGGAAAAAATCTTAATATAATGGTTTTCTGCAATTGAGTGTTGAGATAACTTTCATATACCTGCAGATAAAATAGATATAGTGATGGACTTCATTGATGCAACTAAGATTCTTATTGGTAGAATCGAAAAGCTGGAACCAGAAAGTGTACCTGAGATTGTTGGGTTCCTCCTGATGCAAGAGCTTAGAGAAGACCTCATACGCCTGGTTCATTCTCCTGATAAGGTAATTGAAGAGAAGGTCCAAGAAGCGAAGCTCCGCTTAGCCACACCATACCCGTTGATGACGAGTCCCCGGCCTTATTCATCACCGATTCCAATAGCAACAAACCCCTACTGGAACCATCGCGCAGGAACCGAGCACCAACAAGTTGTGAGCTCTGACTATGCTTCTTTGGGGTACCAAGACTCAGCTGCAGAAGATTACAGCAGGCTTTCGAGTTGTACTGGCCGGTTTATTAGCTTTGAGGATCAATTAGAAGCCGCTGGTGGTGGTGGGATGGCTGGGTTTCATGGCGATTTCTTCTACTCCGATCCGCCTATTAGCGGGCGAATCAGCAGGCAAACAACACCCCCAAGTCTGCCAAATTTCCCAATCAAGACTTGCCATTACTTCAACAAGGGGTTCTGTAAGCATGGAAGCAACTGTAGGTATATACACGGTGGTGGTAGCCACTCGGCGCGTTCCCTTCCAGACAGCTTGTCTAGAATGTTTATCCCAAACTTGATCGACGGTGCTGATGACCCCGCTTTCTCATCCGGGTCCCTTGAGAAGTTAGAGGCCGAGATAACCGAGCTGCTCAAGTCCAGAAGGGGAAACCCCGTCTCCATCGCTTCGTTGCCCATGATGTATCAAGACAAGTATGGGAGAAGCCTCCAGGCTGAAGGGTACCTCACTGAGAGCCAGAGGCATGGCCGAGCTGGCTACAGCTTGACTAAGCTCTTGGCTCGGCTCAAAAGCATTCGCTTGTTCGAGAGACCTCATGGACAGCATTTTGTGATATTGGCTGAAGATGCTGCAAAGTACAGCCTTGATAGCCATAATGAGAAGAAGGATCCCGGTCCTATTGTTGCTGGATCACGTCAGATATACTTGACTTTTCCTGCAGATAGCACATTCACTGAGGAAGATGTGTCGAGCTACTTCAGGTTTGTTTCGTAAGCATTTGCTTTCTTTTGATTCTTCGTTATCTGTCACTTACTCTTGGGATGCAATCTGTCTTGGCAGTTCTTTCGGGCAGGTGGAGGATGTTAGGATCCCTTGCCAACAGAAGAGGATGTTCGGGTTCGTGACATTTTTGTGTCCTAATACTGTCAAGATGGTTCTCTTAAAGGGGAATCCGCACTTTGTTTGTGGAGCTCGTGTACTCGTCAAGCCTTACAGGGAAAAGTCGAAACTCGTTGAAAGGTAATAATCAACCTGCTTCAGTTTGTGGGTAAAATGTAAGGAACAAGTTGCTTTGATTCTGGTTACCTGCGCTGCAGGAAGTGCATGGAGAAAGCTGAGCAGCACATGTACCAGTACTACCAAGGAAATTACTGGGATTTGGAAACTGAGATTCACCCAAGTGAGTGCAATCTTTGACAGATGAGAGTGCAAGTTCTTGGGACTGCTAATTTGAATGGATTCTTGTTTCTGCAGTGCCACGAGGATTCTTGAGGCGGCAAATCACGGAGGAGCAAGAGCGGGCCCTTGAACTCGAAACAAGGCATCTATCGGAGCTGAAGCTAATACAGAAACCGGTTCCTACTCCACCTTACATAAACTATGCTGTAGAACTAATAGAAGAGCTGAATGCTTCAGAAGGTTACCCATTTCTGTCTATTGCTCTGTATCCTTGCTCTGAGGAGAGGAAGATGTGTTTAATGTTGTCAGTTCATGCAGAGGACGCCAAATTTCTATCAGATGGGCGTTTCAACCACTGGCTTGATGTCTTCAACAACGGCTCCACCAGCGATAGGCAGGCATACTTGGACCAAGAAAGGTAAAGATTTGTCTTCGTCGTCTTACATGTTAATGGATGAGGCCTCTCTCACATACCTGTTAATGCTAGTTTATCAAGCAGCAACCAATCAATCCTTATCCACCTCCCAGACAGTCCATTCGCTCCCCAGATGCCAAGCAGCATTTCTACAGTCATGTAATGTAGCGCATAACAAGAGCTTCCCAGGGAGGAGATCTTGTAGGATTCCAGAAGCTCCACAACAGACTACATGGCATCTTCCTCGCAACTCCGCTTTTTACATAGCTCCGTTTTGCACATTTGAGTCATAAAGGAAACAAGCAGGTTTTGCATAGCCTTTTTGTTTGTTAATACAAAGAGCTACCACAAAATATCATCGTACAAAGAACGTGTTAGGATGAGAGACAGGAATTTCAACGACCCATATGGTTTTGTTCAGTCTCTGATACATGTAAGACCGATTGTGGTTTATTCAACCAGTTTCAAAGTTCTCCCTTGTTGAAATTCAGAATTTTACACTTTTCTTCTGCTTCGAATCAAGTTTCTTAGCAAAATGGATCATTAGAATTACAAGTCAAAACATGTCTTCACGATCCTCACTTCCATTGGTTTTACCCAAAAATAACAAACTAACAGCAACTGAAGATGATATCAGAAACTATCTGAATCTCTACTCTATGATATTAGTATTTGAGTTATGAAATCTCAAGGCATTTTCTTAGTAACTACTAGACATTCCAGAAGTTTATAAATTCTTTTCAGCTTCAAACTTACTATTACTTCGCCGCCATCAATATTATTCATGGAGGTTAGTTCATGGCACTGTTAGAATTAAATGGTCAATACCATCAGTCAGTGCTAAAGTATACACCCCAATAACAATAAACAGGTGCACAGGGAGGCATTCAAAATGCAATATATCCTGGATAAGATTCTAAAAATAATTCTAGTACATAGAAACTATAGGATTATGCAATATAAACAGAAAGATTGAGGAAACAGGAATATTTACCCAAAACTTCCTAACTATTTCAGCCTATTTGTCTATGTATGACTGAAAACACATGAGCCATATAATTTGAATAATACTCTTTAGCATAAGCTATTACAGAAGAACCTTTTCAAGTGAAAAAATACATCATTTGCTTCCGAACCACCTGAAACAAAATGAAATTACAGTGACGTCAGTAATAACCCAAAAAATAAGGAAGGACTTCCCTAATGGGCAGGATGGGTTAGATCAACCTCAGTCCCTGGAGGACTAGGGATTCTTCACAGGTGTGTATTTTGATTCTTTAAAATGTCGAGAAAGAAAAACTATGAACTTTTTTGCTAAGTTAAAACAATATTAACAATTCATTCTTGGCATTCTGGAGTTGATAGCAACCAAGGCAAGAGCACAAACAACTCTACTTTAGAATTTTGCAGAGAGCATGAACTACTAATATGATATTTAAGTGTAGACTGAGAAAAGTTTATAGCATTGAGAAATGCTATAATGAGCTAGAATCAGCTTTCATGTACAAACCTTTAGTGTGCCCGGATGTATCCTGGTGTGTAATCTCCTAAGGCTAGAAAACCTTTACACTTCTGCACTCGTATACAGGACAAGAATAAAACTTCATAGCAATAAATTATCATTGCTTTTCATATTTTTGTGCTAACTCTTTCAGCATCAATCTCTGACGAAAGGCCAGATACTTATCCACGCTGGTTTTAGCCCATTGCTGGCAGAAAGATTCATCAGTAGGGACCAGGGAGCTAAGAGGAAAGGGTCCTTTTGGTGCTTTCTTCAAGAAGACCAAAAACCTATGTCTAGGGCGAATTCTCTGGTCTAGAGACAAACTCAGGTACATGGGATACTTCGTCAAAGCTTTCACTTCGTTTTTCAGTTCATTGACCAAGTATATGTACTTAGGCCTAAGATTTCCTTCCAAAGACAAGGACAATACCTGCAAGCAATTTTGCAAGCACTTATATGAATATCTACAGGTAGAACTATAGAAGAAAGCATATGAATGCATTGGGTTTGAATAAAGAAGAGACTCTCATCATAATATTAGAAAATGAATTCCATGATTTCATTGCAACATGCAGATATGCACCGAGTATACGAGCATTTCTGAACATGCAAAAGTTTGTGTGTGTATCAAGTATCCAAGTTAGTGGGTTCATAGGTGGATGGGTGTGTTTTCGGGGTAGAAAGAGGGGGGTGGGGGGGAAGAGTGGGAGAAAGAGACTGACTTGTGTAAGACTAGTTAACACTTTTAAGATGTCAGAATTGCACATCCCAATGCTTCTCAGAAAGTTTATTCTCGGTAAAAGTCCATCTTCAATGCTGTAATGAAGAAGCTGAGGATGCTTAGTGACCATTTTAACAATACTATCTCTGGGTGCTCCCAATTCCCTCTTTAGAAAATTATAGCGATCAGTCCAAGATATATCAACTCGCTGAACCAATACCTGAGGACTTAGCTGAATGACTTTGCTCAAGTCCTTTTTCTGTATACCAACCTCATCAATTAAGTAACGCACCGTGGGTCTCAGGGAATTTTCAACACTATAAGACAAGAAGGATGGTGCAGCAGCAATAATTCGCCCAATTCTTGAATCAGGGATGCCTAAACTGACCAAAAAAGCTACATGGACCTTAAGATTGTTTTCCACTGTATACTCCAATATTTGTGGTTGCCTCAGTAGCATTTTTCTAATATCATTGTGCTGGACACCAACAGACAACAAATACTCCAACCTCTCCCGTGCAGAAATAACATTTATCTGAAAAGAAGGCATGTGTCTTGCATACATCTGGAGCAGATGCGATTCACTTAGCCCAAAGGTAGTCAAATAATCAAGCAAGGGAATCCATCTTCTATCTAGTTCTATTTCTTCAGACAACTGAGAATATTTGTTCCGTACAGGTCTATTTCCATCCATCTGCAATTTAACAGCAACAAATTCGTGGAAATGTTAATCCCAGATGTTTTATAGGCTTACAGCAAAAAACTCAAACATAGCATTTCTGCTATGATAAAAACAAATACCTTTCCTTTTCCACCAGGTTCAAGGCCACCACCCACCTTTTGAGTCTTGTTGCTTCCTAATAAACAGATTCATGTTAACCAGAGCACATGCAAAAAATTCTCTAGACTAAATATTTATGCCACACCTTGTTTCATTTTTGCTGCAGCTAATAATTTAGATCTTCTCCGAATAGGATCAGGATCAGCTGGTTCTGCAAATTCCTCCTGGTAAAGGCATAATAATATGATCATGCTATTGACGATTAGGTCTAGCCTTGTTTCCCTATGGACAGTTATTGTTCAACACGTGGATAACTTTGAAGGACTAGTTGTAGTCACTAACAAATCATATGAAGCAAAATAGATATTCATAGGCATATGAAAATGGAAGTAGGTAAACTCAATTGCAGATAGAACAACATCAAATGAAAGCTTGGGATCTTAACATGAAGAGTTTCAAATTCAAGTCAAACGCTGCATCACACCAGGGCAGGTAACGAAAATTGAATTGAAAAGTGGTTTTGGTGCATGAATATTAAGCTGAATTGAACGATGCTGATATGATATATCCTGATACAGAAGAAATGCTTTACATGAGGGGTAAAGCTAACGATTAAAATAATGAATTTCATGAATTGACACCAAAACCAACTGAAGTTCTTCATATGAAGCATGGGAACCAAAATCAAAACTTTGCGAAGAGATGAACCTACATCAGATGACCAATCCAGTCCATCGTCATCTTCATCCTCTTTCTCATCTTCTTCTTCGTCGTCGTCTTCCTCCTCCTCAGAGTCGTAGGCAGAGAGCGTCTGCCCGAAGCGAGACCTCCGATTGGTCTTCAGAATCTTGGCATTGGAATGCGCCAAAGAGGAGACTATCCGGCCTCTTCCGGTATGAGCTCCGCACAATCGAATTGGGGAAAGCCATAGCCAGTCGCAAGTGGTGAGAGCGAAAGAAGAGGGAGGGCAGGCAGTGAAGATACACGGAGAGGGAGTGGACATGAGGGACAGAGAGAGAGAGAATGAATATTCTGTAAAACCCTAAGGAAGAGAGAGAGAGAGAGAGAGAGAGAGAGAGAGAGAGAGAGAGAGAGAGAGAATGAATATTCTGTAAAACCCTAAGGAAGAAAGAGACGAAAAGGAGAATATCTGGACTGTGTATAGGGGATGTATTTTCAGACTTATCCTCATCTTGAATGCTCCGCATCGCCATGAAAAATTCGACATGGACAGCCACATAATTGCATTCTTACAGCGTCTTCTCCTTGGCTGATATTAATTCCACATGGTTTTTATATGTAAAATGGAATAAACCTGTAGTTTTTATCACTCACTGAAACAGAAATTAGTTTGACTATCTACCGACTACTATGCAAACAACAAATGCACATGAAATTTAGCTAATGAAAAGGTCCCCATAAATTTTTTTAGGAATGACATCACTATCTCTTTTTTATATAAGAAAATAATTAGACTAATCTTAGTTTTTATGCGAAGACCAGCATAGAGCATCATTGCAGATGAGAATTTGAAGTTCTAAATCATTACTCATGGAAGACACAATTGATGAAAAGCTGAGTTTAGCAATTCTGTCAGCAGCGCGGTTCACCTCACAAAAAATGTGTCTAATCTGAACATCTTGGAAAAGATGGAGGTTGACTTTAATATCGGCAACAACCATTTTAATTTCTCAAGGACAATCTCAAATACCTTTGATAGAGTTATTAAGGCTGAGATTGTCGCCCTCAAATTATAGTTTTTGGATATTGAGGGTTTTAGCATGATTAATGTTATATTTAAGGACTAGAGTTTCAGCCATAAGAGAGTTGTTATGACCACATCGTTTACTTTCCATGTGTATAACATCCCATTTATCGTTTGTGATGATAAAGCTAGTACCAACTTCTCCATTTGGTTGTTTAGAACCATCAAAATTAATCTTATGATAGTTCTGGTTTGGTTTTTCCCATTTAAGAAATCTTGTTTTCCTGGTATTACGGGTTTTGTGTTTTGGGATAATAACATCGTCACTCTCAACTTTTTTAGTCTTATCCCAATTTATAAGAAGGATGGATATAAATTGAGACAAGTGCTTAATTTTGTCCAAAGGATCAGAGTTAAAAATGATTTGGTTTCTATTTATCTAGATTCCCCACCAAGAGGTGGCAAGAATGATGAATTCTTTTTTCGTTAGTAAGGTGTTTAATTCCACCAGCAGCTCTCTTGATTTTTTATTGTTTGTGTCAAGATTTTGTAGAATGTTTTCCACATGTGCATTTTGTTTTTTACTATAGTGAAGAGTGAATGGGCATTTTGTAAGGAGATGGAAGATGTCTTCAAGAGGATTGTCATAGGAGTCACATGCCAGAGTGACCAGGACATGTTTCTGTGCTAGTCGCATTTTTGTTGGTAGGCCATCATGGAAAATTTTCCAAATGAAGTTCTTCACTTTTGGGTACGTGTCAAGTTTCCATATCCAAGAAAGATTGTCAATGATAGAGTTCGAGTGGTTTGTAATAAGATCGAAGGCTGTTTTGGTAGAAAACCATCCATTTTTACTGGGAGCCCAATATAATCTATCTGGTATTGTATGTTGCGGGATAGGGATGTCTAAGATTTTTTTAACAGCATAGCAGCCGTTTATGATTTTTTCCAGCTTAGTTTTATTCCATGTACCATTGTTATTAATAAATTCACTAACAGTAGTGGAGTGGTTAATAGAAGTCGTTGATATGTTATGATCTTGAAGATTGAGGTTATTGATCCAATTGTCTATCCAGAAATGGATAGTTTTTCCATCTCCAACTAACCATTGAAGTCCAGTCTGGAATTCTTTCTTGAGTCTGATTAAGTGAGACCATTGTCAAGAGTGATTGCCTCTCTGTAATACCCCTCATTTTTAGTAAGGGAATTTGGGTATTTTTCCCCAACCCTCGTTCTGAAATCATATCGCTTTCGGAGAAATTCGAATTTTCTGTAACATGTCTGATCTCTGTAATTTTTCCTTGAGTGGTATAAATTACATTCGACGTATTTTCGGAGCTTAGAATATTTGTTTGGGTACAAATATATAAATTATGGGGTTTAAACCCATGTCAAACCCTTTCCCGGGCAAAAAGACGCGAAAATGCCTCTGCCGCGGCAGCATTTCCGCGACCGCGGAAAAATGGCTCTCAGAAGAGTTGGGCACAGGAATATTCCGCGACTGCGGAAAAAGTTCTGTGACCGCGGAAAATGCAGACACGCCAACGTCGCGTCATCTGTCTCCTCGTCGTTCACGCCCACCGTTGATCCTCTGTGCCACCGTTGATCTGGGCAGGGAGAGCTCCTCCTTTGGGCTATAAAAGGAGGCCAGGATGGAGGGTTTTGAGCACCCAAACATCAGATCTCTCTCTCTCATTTTTCTTGCTCGCCGGAGTTTCGAAGTGTCGCTGGTGGTCGTGGCAGCCTTGGAGTGGTTCTTTGGAGGCGCAAGGAAGGTTGGAGTCGAAGCCCTCGCGAATCGAGCCCCCTCGCATCGTCGCCGGTGAGGTTTTCTCCCTTTTGAGTCGCCGGAGTTCATGGCCGCGACCGCGGACATGAACTGCCGCGACCGCGGCAGTGACAAGGTCGGCCGCGTCCGTGGCCGCTGTCCTCGACGCTCGCGGCCGCTGTCCTCGATGCCCGCGACCGCGGAATCCCAGCCACGACCGCGGATTACCTTGGCAATTGCGATCATGGCCTTGGACGATCCGGTCTCGGACGGGACTTTCGTCCTTTTGATTTCGTTCGTTCTTTCTTAGATTCGTATAATTTTATTGTCGAATCTAACCTAGGGTTTCGTTATGGGTCGTTGTCGTAGGAATCTGTAATCCGACTTCTGTTCCCGTTTCGGACCCAGAAACCCATCGTCGCTCAATCGTTCGTCTAAACTAAGGCAAGTGGTGGTTCGCTCTTGCTTATCATTCCATGTTTCCATTAATTATCAATTGTTTAATTGTTAATTAAATTGGGATGAACTATTGTTTTCGTTTGGGAACAGATTTTATAAATGATACGATTAAAAAGTGATATTATAATAGGTTGTATATACTGCTAGAAACAACGCTATTATATATATATATTATTGCCATAATGGTATTGATGTGGACTATTGTGTGATTTTAACTGTTTAGTTAGAACGAGTATTCGTAGGAACGCTATGTACCTTACGAGGTCTAGTCGTTTCTTTATAACTGGTACTAGGAGGATTTTTCCCTAGTACTCTCTCTGGTCATGACTATACCCTTACTCAGGGTAGGTGCACACAGCTGGTGCCGATATTCGGAATTTATTCCCTTCGATATCTCTCGCGATGAGATGATATATCTTAAAAGCTTATAACGTAATTGTGCATTTTGGAATTAAATAAGATAAGTGTGATTATGCACATAATTAATATACCATCGGGCGAGGAGTACAACGTGGAAACCGCTCGGACTTCGATTAGAGTAAGTCCTCCTTTCAAATCTGAATTCGCATTACGCGGTGAGGTTGGTCGTGGACCCAAATGGTCAAGTCTTTTTAAACGCTTGTGTGAAATTATAACGTTCCCGAACACTTGTCATACTTCCGATAAGACTCAATCTTTTGGAGACTTTTCTTTATACGTTTCCGATAAGACTCGATCTTTAGGAGTATTCTCTTGATCATTCTGTTTCGTATCTTTCCATGGAAGTATTAAGGTTTACTATCGTCATCGGCTTTCATTCGAGAAGCGATGGGTCTAACCTAATACGTCTATTTAGAACCTTTTTGTTTTACCCTTGCATAGTCTTTCATTAGACTAACCAACCGGTTATTTTCCCTTGCATGGTTGGCTGGTGTCATCCGTCTCATACGGCACATCAGGTAAACTTCCGTTCCGTGAAGGCTAGGATACGACAATGAAGGCAGATGAAGTTTTTAAGAGTTTTATCAAGGTTGAAGATCCTAGGCGGGTGATCGCTTCGATCAAGACCCTTATGTTATTTATTTAAGACTTTCGTTGTATTAAACATATTCTGTATTTCTGTTATATTTGGAATTTACGGATGTAATCCCGAGACTTTGGTTTCAATCAATATTATGATATTTCATATTATCAATGTATTTTATGCTTTGTATAAAGTAGTTAAGCCTTGGGTGGCTTCGGATGTGAAATCTGAGGTCACTGGCGGTAATACTTTCAAGGAAATATTTGGGGGTGTTACAGATTTGGTATCAGAGCCGATTTTTTTAAAAAAAAAACGGGTTGGGTTTTAAAATGTTTTATTAAAAACGAAGATTTTATAAACCGTTTACTCGTTTTGAACTAAGAAATTTTTTTTTATTCGAAAATTATGAATTTTTAAATAAACCTTACTTGACAAAATGTATTGTTTTGAAATCTCTGTCGTTCTAGTCGTGCCTTCTTTCCAGTCTGATATAGTAAGTTCGCTTCTATATTTAGAAAGACTAATTCTTTTCTCGTCGCCCTACAGTTTATGGGCGCATTCATCTCTCATCTGAGGAACCCAAAGAAAGTCGAGGTGGCCCCGCCATCTCCAGTTAGGCTTGAGTTTCCGGTTCCCTCGCCGTGCTTTGAGGTCGGGGAGCCCAGTAGTCCACCCGAGGAGTTGAAGACCGTACTCGAGGAGTCGGTGGTGTTAGTGTCCAACAAGGTCAAGGTTCCTGTGGCGGAGCCTAAAGCAGAGCCAAGGGAGGACACTGAGGAGGAAGAAGAGTCGGCGCAGTACCTTGGAGGGTACTACAACGACGACTTCTAAATTGAGGAGGACCCTGAAGAAGACCCAGAGGAGGATCCAAAGGAGGACCCCGAGGAGGACCTCGAGGAGTATGGCTACGACTTGGAGCACTTGCTGGAGGACAGCGAGGACCCGGGAATGCAGATCATTTTTCCGAGTCCAGAGTTGCCGCCTGATGAGGAGTATACGCCGTTGTCCCCTGCCGCTTGGGAGGCACTTGGGATCTCGGGTATTAGCGGGAGGAGTGGGCCGCTAGATGCACCGGTGAACCCGCAGTTTATCCCCACTCCGAGAAGGCCGATGGTGAGCCCTACTTCTCGACACGTGCTTCATCAGAGTGAGATGGCTTCCTCTGAGGCTCGTCGCCAGGTAGAAGAGATGGTTGAGCGTGCTCACAGGAGGGCAAGGCCTTGGGAGGCGATGGGTACACCGAGGGTGGTCCCGACCCAACAGGCCAGGCCTAGGCCCCGAGTACTGGAGGAGCGACTGGAGGAGTGGTCGAACGCCCTATACGACATGGAGGAGAGGACATACGAGACTGAGCTCGGTCTCTCCCGAATGCTTGGGGACGTCCACGAGCTCTAGGAGTATATCCGCCAAGCAAGGTTGCTACTCGACCCTTCGTATGAGGTGAACATGACAGACTTCCAACCAGGGTTTCTAGAGGAGTTTTGCTACTCACCAGGATCCGATAGGACTGTACCAAGTGTTTCCACACCTAGGGAAAGGCCGAGGAATGAGCCGTGTGCTCCAAATCCAAGTAGGGCAAGGAGTCCGATGCCAGACCCCGATGATAGACCCCGTTCGAAGAAGTTGTGCATGAGAGCTCCTGACTATAGGAAGCTTTTCAGGGCACCATGATGGGGGCCGGTGTTAAGTTTAGCGTTTTTCTTTTCTAGTATTTCGGTTGTTTCGTTTGGATAGCATTGTATTATCCAAGCAATTTTGCCTTGTCGCTTGGAAGAATTTTCCCATGTAACTCTTTCAAACTCAATTTCAGTTCATCAATGAAGGTTTACCAATTGATCTATTCTAAGTCAATTTTATACGTTATGCATGTTGAGATGATATTAATGTTGCGAAATACTTGGAATTTGATCGGTAAACAGATGGTGAACACAAGGAACACCATTCGTGCTGGTGTTGGGCCAAGCAACAACCCCATACTGAATTTGGGGAATACCGTGAATCCATTGGATGAGAACGAGTCTGTTTCTCACAATAATCCAGTGGGCAGCGACCAAGTTCCGGTCAATGCGCCAGTTATTTTCGATGTTGCGGCAATTGAGGCTATTCGGGGGATTGTGATGCAAGCAGTCACCGATATTATGCGACCAATCGCGCCTCAGCCATAAGGTGTGCCAATTCCTCCTGTGGTTCCTAGATTCGAGGAGCCAGATATCCATGTACCCCATGAGGATGCGGTCAGGAACAGAGGCAATTATGGTCTAGCACTGAAGGCCATTAGCTCTATGAGGCCTGACAGCTATGATGGGAAGGGAGAGCCAGTCAGAGTGGAATATTGGTTCTCGCACATGGAACGACTGTTCAGAAACGTCGAGTGCACTGAAGCGGAGAAGGTGCACATTACTTCCCTTCAACTGAAGGAGGTGGCTAGTGAATGGTGGGAAGGCACCGGTCTAGCTGATCACCCTGGGTTGAACTGGGGAATGTTTAAGGCGAAGATGACTGATCGATTCTTTTCCCGAGCTATGAGGGAAGAGAAGCATAAGGAGTTTTTCTATCCGAGGACGGATGGATTGAAAGTGACTGAGCTTGCGGCCAAGTCCAATCACCTCTTGCAGTACGCTGGGCCGGAAGTGTCCAGTGATGAGCAAAAAATCTGGCATTTCCATGAGTGGATGAATCCGGACATTAAGCCACTGATGGTACGTCACAGATGCTCTACTCTGGAGCAGAACGTGGATGCAGCTTATAAGTTGGAGGTGACTCTGGAGGAGTCGGCTAAAAAGCGCAATCGCCAGAGACCGGCACAGAGCCAGCCTCAGGCAAGTGGGTTCAAGCGACCCGCGCCGCCGTCAAACTTTGCCAAATCTGGTCGGGCGAGAACAGAGATGACTCATGGAGGGTCTACGCAATGTTCGGGTCAGGGCAAGAATCTGATCCAGTGCTACAACTGTGGTACACCCGGGCACAAGAGCAATGAGTGTCCGAAGCAAAGGAAGACGTGTTTTGGCTGCGGGAAGGAGGGACACTTGCAGACATTTTGTCCGCAGAGGAGACAAAAAGGAGCTGAGTCACAGCAAGGTCCGTTAGTCATAACAACCGACCCCGATTCAGACCAGTGGAGACTCCTAGTCCTTCGACGCAGACAACTGCGCAGAACAAGGGGAAAGCCCCAGCTGCTTTAGGAGGTCAAGGTCAGCGACTCTACGAGATGCATGAGGCTGATGGACCAAATGCTCCTACTGCTCAAGGTACTCTATACCTCCATTCTACTTTTGTGTGTATACTTTTTGATTCGGGTGCTACTCATTCTTTTATCTCGGAAAGTTGCGTAAGTAAGCTAGGTTTAGTATGTAATGAGGCTTGTGAGCCTTTCGTAGTCAATCTTCCCAATGATGAACATTTAGTAGGATTCAAGCGTCTGTCAGAATTTCCGATTACCATTCAGGGTAGAAAGTTTGAAGCAGATTTGATCTGTATAGCCATGGATTCATACGACATTATTCTCGGTATGGATTGGCTGACGCGTCATGGAGCGGTGATCGATTTCAGTTCAAGGATTGTGACAGTTTCATCCGGAGGCCAGTTTGTATGCAAGTTCAAGGGTCGAAATGACGCTGATAACGGCAAGCTCATCAATGCGATGGCTGCGTGTAAGCTACTTCGACAAGGATGTGTCGGGTACCTGTGCTATCTGGATAAACCCAAGAATGATGAGCCGTCAGTTCTTGATATTCCGGTCATTCGCGAATTTCCGGATGTCTTTTCGACGGAGATTCCTGGTTTACCCCCGAATCGTAACGTGGAGTTTATCATTGATCTCGAGCCTGGTACCGCGCCAATCTCTAAGGCACCGTACCGGATGGCTCCAACTGAGATGTAAGAGTTGAAGAAACAACTCGAGGACCTTCTTGAGAAAGGATATATAAGGCCGAGTGCATCACCTTGGGGCGCTCCGGTTTTGTTCGTCAAAAAGAAGGATGGATCGTTCCGACTTTGTATCGACTATCGAGAGTTGAATAAAGTCACGATCAAGAATAAGTATCCGTTGTCGAGGATTGATGATCTGTTGGATCAATTGCAAGGAGCAAAAGTCTTTTACAAGATCGATCTGAGATATGGTTACCATCAGCTCAGGATTCGTGAGGAAGACATTCTGATGACTGCTTTCCGGATGAGGTATGGCCACTATGAGTTCTTAGTCATGCCATTTGGCCTTACTAATGCTCTGGCGGTCTTCATGGATCTGATGCATCGATGTTTCTACCAATACCTGGATAAGTTCGTGGTGGTCTTCATCGACAATATTTTGATCTATTCCCAGAGTGAGGAGGCTCACGAGGAAAATCTTTGGATCACCTTGTCAGTTCTTAGACAGAATGAGCTGTACGCAAAGTTGTCTAAGTGTGACTTCTGGATCAAAGAAGTGGCTTTCTTAGGCCATGTGATCAATGAGGATAGGGTTATGGTTGATCCCCAGAAGATTGAAGCGGTAGCCGACTGGAAGCGGCCTCAGAATGTGAAGGAGGTGCGCAGTTTCTTAGGACTCGCTGGATATTATAGACAGTTCGTGGAGGGATTTTCTAAGATCGCTCTACCTATGACCGGTTTGCTCCGCAAAGTCCACAAGAAGTTTGTCTGGGATGACAAGTGCGAGGCCAGTTTTCAAAAGTTGAAGAAGTGTCTGACCTCCGCACCAGTGTTAGCGCTACCGAAAGGAACTGATGGTTATGTGGTCTATAGTGATGCTTCAAAGAATGGGTTAGGATGTGTACTGATGCAGAAAGGAAAAGTTATTGCGTACGCATCTCGGCAATTGAAAACCTATGAGGTAAACTATCCGACGCATGATCTGGAGTTAGCAGCTGTAGTTTTTGCGTTGAAGATTTGGAGGCACTATCTCTATGGTGTAAGGTGTCAAGTCTTCACCGATCATAAGAGTCTCAAGTACGTGTTCACTCAGAAGGAGCTGAATATGAGACAACGTCGCTAGTTAGAGCTACTCAAAGACTACGACATCGAGTTGTTGTATCATCCGGGCAAGGCTAATGTAGTAGCCGATGCATTGAGCCGGAAGACGCCGCACGAGACTGTGGTGGCTCTACTCACTGCTCAGACCAAGCTGAACCAAGGGTTGTGCGAGATTGAAGTCTTGCACGATCAGCGTCGAGGATACCTGAGTATGCTAGAGATTCAGGCTACGCTACTTGATCAAATCAGGGAAAAGCAGGTTAACGACGTGGTCTTGGTAAAGCTAAGCAGCGAAGTGATGGACGAGAAAGCTCTCGGATTCATGATTCAGGAGGATGGATCACTCTGGTTTCAGGAACAGATTTGTGTGCCTGACGTTGATGGTCTTCGCCAGTTGGTGATGAAGGAGGCCCATTCGTCAGCTTATTCTGTACATCCAGACTCTAGTAAGATGGACAAGGACCTCAGGAAGAAATTCTGGTGGCCCAACATGAAGTGGGATGTAGCGGAATTTGTTGCGAGATGCTTGACCTGTCAGAAAGTCAAGATAGAACACCGTAGACCAGGTGGTGAATTGCTACCTCTTCTAGTGCCAGAGTGGAAATGGGAGGATATCGCTATGGATTTCGTCACAGGGTTGCCAAAGACTCAGAGTCAAAAGGATGCGATATGGGTAATCATTGACAGGATCACGAAGAGTGCTCACTTCATGGCTATCAAGTCAACATGGGGAACCCAGAAGCTATCGGAAGTGTTCCTACACGAGATTGTCCGTTTGCATGGTACACCAAAGACCATTGTATCGGATCGTGATGGTCGATTCATGTCGAGATTCTGGAAGGAACTCCACAAGGACATGGGAACCGAGTTGAGGTTCAGTACTGCGTTTCATCCTCAGATGGATGGACAGTCTGAGAGGACCATCCAGACATTGGAAGATATGCTGAGAGCTTACGTACTTGATCGTCCGACTAGCTGGGAGAACATCCTAAGTCTAATTGAGTTCACGTACAACAATAGTTGGCATGTTACCATTAAGATGGCTCCATTCGAGGCATTGTACGGTCGAAAGTGCAGATCTCCGATTTGTTGGGATGAGAATGCCGACAAGGTTCTGCTCGGACTGGAGTTAGTCGAAAGGACTGCCTCAGACATTGCTTTGATCAGACAGAGAATGTTGACAGCTCAGAGTCGACAAAAGTCTTACGCAGATCTGAAGCGCAGGAATGTCGAGTTCGAGGTTGGTGACAAGGTGTTTGTCAGGGTGTCGCCATCCAAGGGTGTGTTCAGGTTCGGCAAGCGTGGGAAGCTTAACCCTCGCTACGTGGGACCGTTTGAGATCCTTGACAGGGTGGGGTCTCTAGCGTATCGTTTGGCATTGCCGCCGTCGACACATCCAGTGCATAACGTGTTCCACGTGTCCTTGTTGAGAAAGTACGTGCCAGATGCTTCTCATGTGCTGAGTTATGAAGACATCGAGATTTAGGCAAATGGCACCTACGAAGAGATACCTGTGCGTATTCTCGAATGTCGCGAGAAGCAGTTGCGGAACAAGGTAGTACCATTAGTACGGATTCTTTGGCCCAAGGCTGGATCTGAAGAGGTTACTTGGGAAACCTGGTTGACTGAAGAGGATATGCTTAGTCGTTTTCCCGATCTTTTTTCAGCCTAGTTTTGGGGTCGAAACCTTTTTTTTTTAGGGGGAAGTGATGTAATACCCCTCATTTTTAGTAAGGGTATTTGGGTATTTTTCCCCAACCCTCGTTCTGAAATCGTATCGCTTTTGGAGAAATTCAGATTTTCTGTAACATGTCTGATCTCTGTAATTTTTCCCTGAGTGGTATAAAGTACATTCGACGTGTTTTCGGGGCTTAGAATATTTGTTTCGGTACAAATATATAAATTCCGGGGTTTAAACCCATGCCAAACCCTTTCCCGGGCAAAAAGACGCGAAAATGCATCTGCCGCGACCGCGGAAAAATGGCTCTCAGAAGAGCTGGGCACAGGAATATTCCGCGACCGCGAAAAAAGTTCCGCGACCGCGGAAAATGCAGACACGCCAACGTCGCGTCGTCTGTCTCCTCGTCGTTCACGCCCGCCGTTGATCCTTTGTGCCACCGTTGATCTGGGCAGGGAGAGCTCCTTCTTTGGGCTATAAAAGGAGGCCGGGATGGAGGATTTTGAGCACCCAAACATCAGATCTCTCTCTCTCATTTTTCTTGCTCACTGGAGTTTCGAAGTGTCCCCGGAGTTACGAAGTGTCGCCGGTGGTCGTGGCAGCCTTGGAGTGGTGCTTTGGAGGCGCAAGGAAGGTTGGAGTCGAAGCCCTCGCATATCGAGCCCCCTCGCATCGTCGTCGGTGAGGTTTTCTCCCTTTTGAGTCGCCGGAGTTCATGGCCGCGACCGCGACAGTGACAAGGTCGGCCGCGTTCGCGGCCGCTGTCCTCGACGCCCGCGACCGCGAAATCCCAGCCACGACCGCGGATTACCTTGGCAATCGCGATCATGGCCTTGGACGAGCCGGTCTCGGGCGGGACTTTCGTCCTTTCGATTTCGTTCGTTCTTTCTTAGATTCGTATCATTTTATTGTTGAATCTAACCTAGGGTTTCGTTATGGGTCATTGTCGTAAGAATCTGTAATCCGACTTCCGTTCTCGTTCTGGACCCAGAAACCCGTCGTCGCTCAATCGTTCGTCTAGACTAAGGCAAGTGGCGGTTCGCTCTTGCTTATCATTCCATGTTTCCATTAATTATCAATTGTTTAATTATTAATTAAATTGGGATGAACTATTGTTTTCGTTTGGGAACAGATTTTATAAATGATACAATTAAAAAGTGATATTATAATAGGTTGTATATACTGCTAGAAACAACGCTATTATATATATATTATTGCCATAATGGTATTGATGTGGACTATTGTGTGATTTTAACTGTTTAATTAGAACGAGTATTCATAGGAACGCTATGTATCTTGTGAGGTCTAGTCGTTTCCTTATAACTGGTACTAGGAGGATTTTTCCCTAGTACTCTCTCTGGTCATGACTATACCCTTACTCAGGGTAGGTGCACACAGCTGGTGCCGATATTCGGAATTTATTCCCTTCGATATCTCTCGCGATGAGATGATATATCTTAAAAGTTTATAACGTAATTGTGCGTTTTGGAATTAAATAAGATAAGTGTGATTATGCACATAATTAATATACCATCGGGCGAGGAGTACAACGTGAAAACCTTGACGTAAACCTCATTTGGGGTAAAACACATTAGTAGGACCACTGTTGACAAGAACAGAGAATGATACTATTTCAATGCATTTTTTTATCCAACCAATAAATCGTGGCGAGAAACCAAAATTTTCTAGTACTTTGAGAATGAAATCCTATTCAATCTTATCATAAGCTTTCTCCATATCAAGTTTGATTGCAACCCAACCTTCCTTACCTTTTTTGTTGCGGAAGGAGTGGAAGATTTCATGAGTGTAGGATCGTGATTGTTAGATAATAACTTAAGGAACTCAGAATATCGATTCTAAGTTCCCTTCGCAGCGGAAATAAACAATCAAACAAATGACAAGTTCCTTATAGTGGAAACCTTTGATTTCCAACTAGCAATCCAGGATAAAAACCACTACCTTTCTTTCGAAAGGATTTCAAGGTCTACTTCTTGATTTCTTATCTCTTTTGGTTATAGCTTATCCTAGGAACAAACACACAGTTTCTTTGCCTTACACACAGTTAGGCAATCCTAGATAACTTAACACAATCAATAATCAATCCAAGAAACAGACCTTCGCATCTAGGAACTATCACTTACAGTCACAGGAACTTAGCACTCAGCTCTTCTATTCCTTGACTAGTTCCTCTTGATCTCGGTTTGCTTTGATGATCTTGTTTGAAGGTTCACACTGGATATTTGCTAATGTGTGTGAGTCGTATTTTAGTGCTTAAAGATAACTCTTGAGTTAGTCTTCCTTTTATAGAGGATTCTTCGCAACTTGATCCTCTCTGGGTTCCCACAGATTGAGCTTGCCCTAGGATCAGTGGTTCTCCTTGGTCCACGTTGTTCTTGGCATGTGCAAACAACCTAGGCAGCTCAGAATCTCTCTTGGTTGGTCAACTACCTCAGACGAGTTTTGCTATGTCGTTGTCCAAATGCTTTCGTCCGAGGTTGAACAAGCTGGGCGCTTGGGAACTGTCTTCTGGACAGTGACATCTCTATGTCCTGTCGCTTTCACCTTCTCTGTCCGAGGTTCAGCGTTTCTGGGTATCTTGTTGTTTTGTTCTGGACATTGGCAGACCTTTGGAAGCTTCGGACAAGTCGTTTTCAACAACTTTTGTCCGAGGTTGTGTGTCTCCAGATTTCTCGGGAATCGCAATGTCGCATGCTACGTTACTGGGCACATCTGGGTTCCTCTGGGTTCCTTCTTCTGTCTTGTTCCTTTGGTTCTCTTTGTCCTGTTTGGTTTTCTTGCCTTCAGTATATTCCCGTGGTTCCTTAAAACACATCTTTGAGATAAAACATTAGTATCATAATATTTGTCATCTTCAAAAGTAGAGAAACTGAGGAAAGAAACTCTCAGGGGAACCTAAGTTCCAGAGTTCCATTTCCTAACAATTTCCCCATTTTTGATGATGACAAATACACGGAACCTGGCAACATAATAGGACTTTGAATTTCATGAGACCATATTGAGTTTTAAGGGATTTACAACATTACAGAGTAATGAGGAACATTCAATGGTTGCAAATTCCCCCTAAGCAAATGAACAAGTTTATTTCGAATTCCCCCTTAGAAGTAGAACTAGTTCAGAGTTCCTATTAGTCCAGTAGTTTCCAAAGTTCAAGGTTCCTATCCTTTTCTTCCCCCTTTTGACATCATCGAAAAGATCAGTGACAAGTTAAGAATGGGATATTCAAGTAAATACACAATTGCAGCAAACCCATAACAGAAACATAATGGAAACTTAAGGCAAAGACAAAGTAATCATAGAAACGAAGCCAAAAGTAGTCATTAACTTAACAAAAACTTAACATTGTTCAAGGCGGGGTGAGACAAATCACAAAACAACATAAAACCAACACACCAACAACCTACAGAGACAACAACATAGGCAACATTTAAGAAAGACAACAAGGGATAGAAGAGGGTAGTAGGATCCTAGGGGAACTACTAGCACACTGTGAGGTTACAGCACTGGGAACCAGAAGAAGCGTTCCTATGGTAATGCAGCGGCATCCTCTTCAACAGCCTTGTTAGTACGGGTTGCATCTTCCCAAGTTTTCTGAAGAACTTCCACCAAACTTAAGACAGCAGAGCTCATTTTCCCCAACTCATGTACTTGATCACGAAGAGCGACTGTGATGACAGTCGAGCCGTTCATGATAGCCTTTTCAATATGACCCAGAGAAGAAAGGATCGTAGAGGAGTCTTGAGTGGGGTTGAGCGGTGGAAGGGAACTTGAAGGGCCCTGGGAACTAGCCTTTTCCTTAGGCGAGTTAACTTGAGCTTCAGAGGGGGGGGGGGGCTGGTGATCCTTTGTCTTCAATTTTCGAACAGTGGATATGGTGAGAACCTTGCTATAGACAGTCTCGGGCAAATCATTAGGGTACTGGTGTAGCAGGGAGAGGAGATTTTTGATAAGATGGGGAAAGGGTAGGGCATGGGATGTGTGGGACTTGCAAAACTGCATATGAGCTAACACAATACGGGGGAGATCAACTTGTACTCCAGATAGTACATTTTCCATTAGAATGGCATCTGTGATGAGAACTGAGGCTCGGTGCTCCTGCCTGGGAACTAGGTTTCGGATGATCCAGAAGTACAGAAGCTTGTTGGCGATGGAGAGGTCCTTTGTTTCCAAGGTTGAGGGGTAGTCGCCGTCATAGAGTTTCTTCACCACTTCTCCCTTGGACTTATAACCCTTTCGTTTGGGCCATGCCTTTTTCTGATGCAGAATGTCAAAGCCAGATCTGGACTCGATCCCAAGAGCAGACGCTATGAGGTTGGGGGACAGAGGGTACATGGTTCCCTTCCACTAGAATATGGCGTCGTTGCAGGAAGAGTTATCCTTGGCGGGTACAAAGGTGAGAGACTGGTAGAATAGACGGACAACTTCATCAGAGGCGGAGAAAGGCTCAACCAAAAGCTCATCCCAACCTTGATACTGCAGCAGAGAGAGAAACTCGCTTAGGGCATCACTGAACAGTTCCTCATCTTCTTCTTCTAGGGCTTGGGTCCAGAACTCCTTGCCGATGATGAGCGGTTTGAGGATCTTTCTCTTAGAGAAGAGAGAGGAGACCTGACCCAGGGAGGAAGAAGAGAGAGTGGTGGATTTAGCCCTTTTTGTGGATTTGGGCTCAAAGGGAACTAGAGCTTGGGAGCTTCTCTTTCTTTGTTTCAGCCTTGTGGCGACAGAGGGGCCATGGTTGGAGACGGGTTAACATGAGATTGAGAGAAGGCGTGAGAGAATAGAGTGCTCGGCTCAATCAAATAGGAAACCTTAAATAACCCTTGAGCAATTTTGGAGCCGTTGAGAATCAAGCCATTGGAGATAATTCTGGGAACTCTGAAGAGTTGAAACGGCTAATTTTCTTGAAGCTTTTGCGCCTTTGCAACGGTCACAAATTCAAAGATTAGATGCTCAAAAATGGCAACTGTTCAAGGCTGAGAAGACGTCTCTGACGCTGTGAGATTTGCCATAAATATTGTCTTGGGAGGAGCAATTCTCTTACTAGCCGTTTAAGGGGTAGCCCATCCTAGTTCCTTTCTGGCGATATTTTCAGTGTGCTAGAGGGATATATGGGAACCTTTGATGTGGGTTTTAAAACATAGGACCAGAAAGTACGTTCCCATTAAATAAATCGGGAAAGGCCATTTATCGCATTGCACAATAATTCTCAGAGAGGGTTTAGAGATGGATCATAGAGAATTAAATTGAGCAATGAGGCAGGGGAAGGTCTTAGTACACAATCATCATTTCGGCTTGTATTATTGGGTTAGAAATATGATCAGATGTGACTTTTGGGCCATCAAAGAAACTTTGAACAATGAAGGAGTTGAAAGAATAATGAGGACCAAAAGGAGACGAACCAGAAAAAATTTATCTAAGCCTTTTTAAGAAATCATTATGAAAAGAGGGTTTGTAGCAAAATATATTACACATAGATATCAAGACTCAATAAGTGAAAAATCTTAAACTAGTCAATCAGGGGAACTGGAAATGAGCCTTTAAACTAAGGTCACTACTAGGTTATAGGAATCATTCTCAGTTCCAATCTAAGGTTCTCGAAGGGAACTCTATTCAAGGCTTTGGTGAATATATCTGCAACCTGATCTTCAGTTCTACAAAATTTCATAATAATGTTTCCTTTCTCAACATGATCTCTAAGAAAATGATGTCTTATATCTATATGCTTGGTCCTAGTGTGATGCACAGGATTCTTTGAAATGTTTATAGCACTAGTGTTATCACAAAGAATAGTGAGATGATCATAAGACATACCAAAATCCGCGAGTTGTTGCTTTAGCCAGAGAAGTTGGGAACAGCAGGAGGCAACCGCAATGTACTCGGATTCTGTGGTGGAGAGGGAGACTGAGACTTGTTTCTTTGATCCCCATGACACAAGGCAAGGGCCTAGGAACTGTGCCATTCCAGAAGTGCTCTTCCTATCCACCAAGTATCCAGCATAATCAGCATCAGTGAAGCCCATTAGCTCAAAGGGACACTCTTTGGGGTACCAAATGTAGAGAGAATCAGTTCCCTTGAGATATCTAAGTATTCTCTTCACAGCAGCCAAGTGGGTTTCTCTTGGACAAGATTGGAACCTAGCACACAAACCAACAGCAAAACCAATGTCTGGTCGACTAGCGGTTAGGTACATAAGTGATCCTATCATACCTCTATAGAGCTTCTCCTCCACTAGAGGACTCAAATGATCCTTATCCAAATGGGCAATGATGGATATGAGAGTGGAAAGAGGCTTGCATGAGTCCATTTTGAACTTCTTTAGTAGTTTCCTGACATACTTCTGTTGGTGGATTTGAATACCATCTTCTTTTTGAGTGATTTGTAATCCGAGGAAGAAGGTGATTTCCCCAATTAAGCTCATTTCGAATTCACTGCTCATCAAGTCTTTGAACTTGTCTACAAGGGACAAGTCAGTGGAACCAAAAATAATATCATCTACATAAATTTGAACCACTAAGATGTTATCTTTTTCTTCTAGGATGAAGAGAGTTTTGTCAATAACCCCACGCCTGTAGCCATTTGAGAGTAGGAATTGGGCAAGTCGATCATACCAAGCTCTGGGAGCTTGCTTGAGACCGTACAGTGCCTTGTCTAAGAAGTAGACATGGTCTAGATGATCATCGTCTTCAAAACCAGGTGGTTGCTTGCCATAGACTTCTTCTTGAAGAATTCCATTTAGGAAGGCCGTCTTTACATCCATTTGGAACAACTTGAACCCTTTGTGTGATGCGAAAGCAATCAACAACCTTATTGCTTCAATTCTCGCCACTGGAGCATAGGTTTCATCATAGTCAATGCCTTCTTGTTGATTGTATCCTTGAGCAACAAGTCTTGCTTTGTTCCTTATCACCGCTCCTGTATCATCTAGCTTGTTTCTGAAAACCCATCTAGTTCCTATGATGTGCTTATCCTTGGGGCGGGGAACTAGATGCCATACTTTGTTCCTTTCAAACTGATGGAGCTCTTCTTGCATAGCTTGGATCCAGTCTGCATCCTTCAGTGCCTCACCTATGTTCTTTGGTTCCACAATAGACAGGAAGGCATTGAAGGCAAAGAAGGTTAGATGATCGAACCTGACTGGAGGCCTGATGACTCTTTTTTCTCTGTTAGGAACTAGAGCATTTGATGTGGAGACATTCTGAGTTGAACATTCAGCTTCCTGGTTGGAATCACCTTCTCCATTGAAGATCATGTGGGAAGATGAGTCATTGAAGTCTCCACAGATGTTGTCGTCATGCTCATGGTTCCCAGAAATGGATTGTTGTTCATTATTCATGGGAACTGGTGGAGGAGCCATTGGAGGGTTCCGAGCAGCAGGACAGGAACTGGGTGGAGTGACATCTTCATCTGAATCTTCTTGATATGACTTGGGAAACGGGTCTTCAAAGGAATTGGTGGTGTTCTGCACAATCTTTCCAAGTGATTTTTCATTAAAAATAACATGAACACTTTCTTCTACCTTTTTAGTCCTTTTGTTGAAGACTTTGTATGCATTGCTGCCTGAGGCGTATCCAATGAAGATTCCTTCATCACTTCTTGGGTCGAATTTGCCAAGATTGTCCTTCCCATTGTTGTGCACAAAGCACTTGCATCCGAACACCCTCAGATGTGAGATGTTGGGAACTCTTCCTCTTAGGAGCTCATAGGGTGTCTTTTCTGTGATTGGGCAAAGCATGGCTCGATTGATGATGTAGCAAGCTGTGTTGATCGCCTCAGCCCAAAATGATTGAGAGAGTCCACTTGAGATCAGCATAGTCCGAGCCATGTCTTCCAAAGTTCTGTTCTTCCTTTCCACTACTCCATTTTGTTGAGGAGTGTATGGTACAGAGAAGTTGTGATCAATTCCATGTTCACTGCAAAAGGTTAGAAATTCTCCATTTTCGAATTCGGTACCATGGTCAGACCAAATAGCATTGAGTGAACAATCAAGAGATTTTTCTAACAAGGGAACCAGATCTTTAAAGCGATCAATAACTTCACTCTTAGATTTAATAAAGATGGTCCATGTAAAGCGAGAGAAGTCATCGACAAGAACAAAGATATACCTGTTCCCTCCTAGGCTCTGAACTCTCATGGGTCCACACAGATCCATGTGGATGAGTTCAAGAGGCCTTGAGGTGCTTACCATATTTTTGGACTTGAAGGAACTACGAGCCTGTTTCCCTTTTACACAGTCAGAGCACAGTTCCTTAGATGTGACACTTAGCTTTGGCAACCCTCTGACTAACTCCTTTGAGTGTAGCTTTTGAATCAGCTTGGTGCTAGCATGACCGAGGCGTTGATGCCACAAATCAGCTTGGTCATTCACAGTTGAGAGACAAAGTTTCTCCTTGGGAACAAAGGATGGATCAATTATGTAGACATTGTTGAATCTTTTCCCTTTTAGGATGATTTGTCCCGAGGAGTCAAGGACTGAACATTCGTTTGATCTGAATCTAAGTTCATCCTTCCGCTGCGCCCCCACAGTCAACTGAACACCCACTTCAGTCTCTCCTGATGAGTTGTTCGCCCCAATACGCATTCAAGCGATCCTTGACAATAATTTGTAGTCTTTCCATCGGACAAGGTCACATCAACTGGCATCAGAGCCTACGAATCGCGTAAGTCGTTCCAACTCTTCGTTCAATCACCCCTTCGCTTCCGTAAATCAATTCCTGCATCAAAAAAAAAAAACAGATCTTGTTCTAGGAACCAATTTTTTTTTCTTGCAATTCGAATCTGAAAAAACCATACAGAAACCCTAGGTTTGGTGGTTGATAATTTCGGCCATCATCAAAACCAACCAAAAAAATTTATTTCTGCACAAAACCGACCCATTCACACAGTTTTCCTGCAATTTCTGGTGTTTTGCTTGGTTTTGATTGTGTTTGTTGAAGATCTGCTTGCATATAGGCTTAGATAGTTCGTTTGCGACTTTGTTTGCCTTGTTTGCGCCACAAATCTACATCTTCGCAATCTCCTTCTCTTCCCACTTGCGCATCCAACAAAGTGTCACCAACTAGTCTCGATGACACTTTAAAAATGTTACTGCTTACTAGCCTCGATGAATTTGAAAGTGTCACTAATTACTACTCTTGATGACACTTTGAAAGCGCCACTAATTACTACTCTTGATGACACTTTAAAAGCGCCACTAATTACTAGTCTTGATGACACTTTGAACGTGCATTAACTAGTGGAGATAACACTTCGTAAATGCCACCAACTAGTGGTGGTGACATTTCAACGAGATTTGTCATCAAAACAATAATTGTTATCAACTAGTGGAGATAACACTTCGTAAATGCCACCAACTAGTGGTGGTGACATTTCAACGAGATTTGTCATCAAAACAATAATTGTTATCAACTAGTTGTGATGACAATTTGTGACATTATCTAGTTGCGATGACAGTATGTGTCATCAACTAGTTGAAATATAGTTTGTGTTTTGATGATATTATGTGTTTTGATGACAGTATGTGTTTTGATGACAATATGTGTCATCAACTAGTTGCAATACATCTTGTGTTTTGATGACAGTAATTGCGTCAAGATGGTGACATTAACTGTCGTCAAGATGGTGACAGTAACTGTCGTCAAGATGGTGACGTCATCAAAAAAATTTGACAGGAAAAAAGTTCACCGGTCAACGCCGATCAATGGTCAAATATGCTAGTTTGTTTGACTTATGGTGATATCATCATTATATAATGATGACATCATCATGGGTCATGAGTTTAGGTGAAGTTTATTAGGGATATTTGTCTAATTTTCGGTGAGTTAGATAAATGACCTTTTGACAAACCTTTTTTTAAACTAATGGACCCTTAGCAAAAATGAATCCATCTCCTTCTTCTTAAACCCTACTCCATATCCCCTAAATCCTACCCCTTAAATCATAAACCCTAAATCCCAAAAAACAATATTTTAGAGAGAGAAAAAACAAAGAAGAGAGAGAAAAAAATAAAATAAAATAAGCTAGTAGGGATAGAAAAAATACATTAAAATTAATATAAATTTTTTTTATTAATTAAAAATTCTTAAATGATCAATGGACCCAAAATCATCTATAATTTCACTATACTTATAGGGTCATTCACAATAAATTGAAAAGATTTTGTGTCGGCCCAAATAAGTCGAATACAATCTGGCCCAGTTTGATCTATATGCAGATGAATTTTCGGCACAATTTCAAATGTGGGCTCAACTCAAATCATAACCCCGTATCCGTATCCCCTTAAAAGTTAAAACCCTCTTTGTTATTTTCCCGCACCATTTTCTCCGTCACCGCGCCCCGCCGCCGCCGCCTCCATCGCCGCCGCTTACCGGCTTCTTTGCAAAGAAGAGAAGCAGAAGAGAGGTGTAAAGATGAACAAGAAGAAGATTTTTAAGCTGGCAAAGGGATTCAGGGGGAGGGCGAAGAACTGTATAAGGATAGCAAGAGAGAGAGTGGAGAAGGCTTTGCAGTACTCTTACAGAGATCGCCGCACCAAGAAGCGCGATATGCGCGGTCTCTAGATTGAGCGCATTAACGCCGGCACTCGTCAGCACGGCGTAATCTTATTTTCCTCTCTTTCTTAATTCCTTAGCCCCATTTCGATTGAGTTCGGTGGAATTTCGGTTTTTTATTGATTGTGATGCTTAATTCGCAGTTGTGAAACTTATTTCTTGTTAAGTATGTTTGCTCTGTTCGTTGCTGGTTATAGATTTTAGGATTTGCGTTACTGGAGATTTTATAATTGGTGTTGCAATGCTAGGTATTTTACTGACAATCAATTGTCGTTAGGTTACTTATGTTGAGACTAATTAGGATTAATTTGTTAGTTTGTTTTCTGCACTTTGAATAAGTCCTCCATTATCTTCTCAGCACTAAGTTAGTGGAGTATCTATAGGTAAATTGTTAGCAGATATCTCCTGGTTTGTTATCTATCATGTATATATATGGCACTTAATTAATGGAATGATTCATCAGCTTCAATAATATCTTTACATGGTATCAGTTTAGCCTAAAAAGATCCTCCATTATCCCCCACTACAACCCCAGGACGTCGTTCCCTTCTCCTCACTTTCCTTTCTTCAATGGCTGCAGATGGCAGTACCTACATCCCTAACCCTTATGAACCCACAAAACCTTTCGCCTGTGTTACTCTAGCCACTGTCCTCAAACTCCTTCCGTCCAATTACTTGAACTGGAAACTTCAAGTTGAAGCCTTGCTCGATGGTTACGACCTCCTTCAATATCCCGATGGTTCTCTCCCCGCGCCGCCGGCCACCATCACCTCCTCTGCATCACCACCGGAGACATCTCCCAATCCTGCTTACCAAACTTGGCGACGCCAAGATCGCCTGATCTACGGTGCCCTCCTCACCACCCTATCAAATCCGGTCGCCTCCCTGGTGTCTCAAACCAGGACCTCTCATGAGCTATGGAGCCTTCTTCAACGCACCTACGCCAATGCCTCGCGTGGACACGTGAAGTAGCTCAAAGATCGACTCCGTTCTGTCTCCAAAAGTACTCAGACTATCACCGACTATATGCATTCAGTCAAGGTGACAGCAGATCTCCTTGCATCGATTGGTCACCCCGTCTCTACCGAGGACCTCACTGATTACATTCTCAAGGGTCTTGATGACGGGTACCGCTCGGTTGTCGACGGCGTCAATGCCCGTGATGCTCCTATCTCCTACGATGCCCTCCTTGAGAAACTTATACACCAGGAGTTGTCCCTCGTTGCTGCCCACAAACATACCGCAGCTCCTGCCACTGCCCTGACGGCCCAATTTCGCCCACAACGACCTTCAGGCCCTCGTCAAGGTCCTCGCCCTCCTTTCCAGCCGTGGTCAACACCACTAGCACCGTCGTCACAACCTCACTATGGCCCCCGTGGTGCATCGCCGAAGCCGTTTAAGGGGAAGTGCCAGTGGTGTAACATCCAGGGGCATGTTATGTCCCAATGTGCGGCTTTCCGTCAACAACACCCCACAGTTCCGCTGCCCTCCTTTGCTCGGGCTCCGACGCCGGCCCCTCCACCTCAGGCGAACAGCTTGACCACCGAGAACTCCGGCAGTCCGTACTTGGTGGATAGTGGGGCTACACACCATGTTACGAAGGACCTCGACAACCTTGCACTCTACCATCCATACACGGGGCCCGACTCGCTCTTTATGGGTGACGGTTCAGGTTTAAGCATCTCGCACTCCGGAACTCTTAAGCTTAAAGATTATTCTTTGTCTAATGTTCTTCATGTCCCCTCCATGAAACAAAATATAATTTCTGTGTCCCAATTTACCTCTCAAACAAACTCTGCTATAACCTTTTTCCCTGATTATTTTGATGTGAAGGATCTTCGAACGGGGGCAACCACACTTAAAGGTCCGTGTCGTCATGGTGTCTATCTCTGGCCACCCACAACTCCTTTGGCTCATCATCTTCACCTGTCTGACTCGGCGGCGTGGCACCATAGGCTCGGTCATCCATCCTCGTCGGTTTTCAAGTTTATTCAACAAGAGTTCTCTTTGGGCTCATCAAAATTTCCACCATCTGATTGTCATTCTTGCCAAATAAACAAAAGTCACAAATTACCTTTTAGTGAATCATCTCTCAAATCTACTCGTCCATTGGAAATAATTTTTTCAGATGTATGGACTTCTCCAATTCTCTCTATCGATGGTCTTCGCTATTATTGTTTATTTGTTGATCACTTTATTCGCTACATTTGGTTATATCCCATGAAACGAAAATCAGACCTCAATCACATATTCCCAAAGTTCAAAACCCTTGTTGAAAACTTCTTTAATCACAAAATCAAAATCCTGTATACCGACAATGGGGGTGAATACATCGGCCTCCGATCGTTCCTAGGAGATCAAGGCATCAGTCATCATACGACTCCGCCACACACTCCCGAACACAATGGGATCTCCGAACGAAGGAATCGCCACGTCGCTGAAACCGGACTCTCCCTTCTTACCCAGGCCGGCATGCCCCTTACATATTGGCCTCACGCCATGACCACCGCTGCCTACCTCATAAATCGCCTCCCCACACCCATCCTTGAATACGACTCTCCTTTCTCCAAACTGATGAATATTAGACCAGATTATCTTAAACTTAAGTGTTTTGGTTGTTTATGCTTTCCCTGGTTAAAACCGTATGCTAACCATAAACTTGCGCCAAAGTCTTCTGTGTGTGTTTTTGTAGGGTATTCAGCGGATCAACATGCGTATCTTTGCTTGAATCCTCAAACGGGGCGAATTTACACCTCTCGTCATGTTCGCTTCGTTGAGAATGAGTTTCCCTTCCGCCGCTCTGCTGTATCTCCCGCCCGGCCCACTGAGAATGTTGAGGAATCCACACCTCTGATGGTCCCCATCCTGCAGACTGATGTTGGGCCCCATTTCACACAGCCCACAAATCAACCCACACCCTCCTCTAGTCCGCCTCCTACCTCGCCTACCTCATCCTCCACTCAATCGGCCCATCCACCCCCCGGCCCAAGTCACACTCAACTCACACCCTCTGTTGCCCCTCCATTACCTGCCCCCTCCTCCACTATTGGGCCACTCACCGATGGCCCATTACCTCCAGCCCAACCTCCCTCTACCAGCAATTCACACCCCACTGCCTACCCTAACAAGAAGCAGCGAGTTGCCGACACCATTGTCACTCGTTCCCATCACAATATCCGAAAGCCGATCTCCAAGCTCAATCTCACTGTCCAAATGGCTGACCCCACCGAACCCACTACCATCACGCAAGCGCTCAAGGACCCTGATTGGCGCCAAGCTATGCAGGCGGAGTTCGACGCCTTATGTTCCAATCACACTTGGGATCTCGTCCGACCCTCCTCCGAGCAGAACCTTGTGGGCTGTAAGTGGGTCTTTCGGATCAAGTCCAAATGGCTGACCCCACCGAACCCACTACCATCACGCAAGCGCTCAAGGACCCTGATTGGCGCCAAGCTATGCAGGCGGAGTTCGACGCCTTATGTTCCAATCACACTTGGGATCTCGTCCGACCCTCCTCCGAGCAGAACCTTGTGGGCTGTAAGTGGGTCTTTCGGATCAAGCGGAATCCTGATGGCTCGGTTGATCGCTATAAGGCCAGACTGGTAGCCAAGGGCTTCCATCAACGCCCTGGCTGGGACTATGCGGAAACATTCAGCCCTGTCGTTAAACCAGTAACGGTGAGGGTCGTCTTGTCCCTTGCTGTCCATTCCGGTTGGGCTCTGAGGCAGTTAGATATCAACAACGCATTCCTGCAGGGCACTCTCGATGATGAGGTGTACATGGTGCAGCCACCAGGCTTCCTCAACAAGGCCTTCCCTGAGCATGTTTGTCGCCTTCGGAAAGCGTTGTATGGCCTCAAGCAAGCGCCGAGGGCGTGGTATACCGAGCTGCGTCTTTTCCTGCAGTCCATTGGCTTCATAAACTCCACCGCTGACGCGTCCCTGTTCATCTACAAACATGGCTCAACAACGCTCTATTTACTCGTGTATGTAGATGACATAATCGTCACCGGGAACTCACCGGATGCACTGTCCAACCTCATTGCTCGTTTATCTGCCCGCTTCTCCCTCAAGGATCTAGGCCCGCTCAGTTACTTCCTAGGTGTCGAGGTGGTTCCGACTGGTGATGGTGTTTTCCTCTCACAGCGGAAATATATATCCGACCTCCTGCACAAGGCTGGAATGGCAGACGCCAAGCCCATATCCACACCACTGTCCGCTACTACTCCGTTGCTCCGCTCTGGAGGCATGCCATTAGACTCTCCCACTGATTACCGGACCCTGGTAGGAAGTCTGCAATACCTGAGTCTCACCCGGCCTGATGTCGCCTTCGCCACAAATCGCTTGTCACAGTTTATGCAACAACCTTCCACTGAGCATTGGGCTGCCCTCAAGAGGGTCCTGCGATACCTTGCGGGAAGTCGTGAGCGGGGTATTCACATCTCTGCCAGCTCTCCTCTCACCTTTCATGCCTTCTCCGATGTCGATTGGGCTGGAGATAAGGACGACTACATCTCCACAACCGGCTATCTGCTGTACCTTGGTAGCACGCCCATCTCCTGGAGCTCCAGAAAGCAGCGTTCCATTGCACGGTCGTCGACGGAAGCCGAGTATAAAGCCCTGGCTGACACTGCCTCAGAAGTCATTTGGGTACTTTCTCTCTTCTCTGAACTCGGCCACAGGCCCACTGACCGACCGGTTATTTACTGCGACAATTTGGGGGCAACAAGCTTGAGTGCGAATCCTGTTTTCCATTCTCGTATGAAACATATAGCATTGGCTTACCATTTCGTACGTGAACAAGTTCAACGGGGTACGTTCCGAGTGTCGTTCGTGTCAACCGACGATCAATTGGCGGATGTTCTCACAAAGGCGCTCCACAGGCCTCGCTTCGACTCATTCATGACCAAGTTGAATCTCTCGTTCCGACCGTCCAACTTGCGGGGGAATGTTGAGACTAATTAGGATTAATTTGTTAGTTTGTTTTCTGCACTTTGAATAAGTCCTCCATTATCTTCTCAGCACTAAGTTAGTGGAGTATCTATAGGTAAATTGTTACTGGTTTGTTATCTATCATGTATATATATGGCACTTAATTAATGGAATGATTCATCAGCTTCAATAATATCTTTACAACTTAGAGGCTTGCTGTTTTCGCTTGTTGCATTAGCTAGTTTCTGTAGATCCTTACAAGTTATCCAGCTATCATTTGCTAGGCAGAAATGCTCATCTTTAGCAATTGCTTTCGATCCTGCATTGCCCCAACTTTCTACAGATCCTTACAAGTTATCCATCCACCCTTCGTCAGTGCCTTCCTTTTCACAACGAAATGAATACATGGAAAATTGTACAAGGTCAATATGGTAATGCAGTGCTATATTCTTCTCTGACTCCTGACGCGGAATAAAGTATTGAAGCAATTTGAACTTGCTAAAGATGATATTTCTTGTATCACAATTTGAACTTGCACTTCTTTTTGGCATACATGTACTGATTTGCGACCAAAACTTGAAGCAAAGATGATATTTTTGTTGTTGTTGTTGGAACAACAATTGGGGAGGGACAGTGAGAACTTTGAATGTGGCATCTCGCCAAGCATGAAGAGATTTAGAGAGAACCACGGCTGTCTCATCTTAGGGTTACATGTGCTGGGGTTGAAAAGTGGGTTACTATAATTTTAGTTGAACGTTTTGCAGCTGCCACTTAGCTAGTTAAATTTGGTTTGTCCACTTAAGTTCTTAACTATATAGTTGCATTACCTGATGCCTTTCTACTGCGGTTGAGGATACCCTATTCTGACTTTGTTTTAATATTACCATGTTTCTTGTGTTGTGTCTTACAGATTTCTTGTCTCAGCTAAGCCATTGAAAAATGTTAACTGTGATCCATCACTGTTATAAGAGCTCTGAATTTAAGACCATTACAAATTATGAGCTGATAATGTTTTTATCATGGTACATGCCTGAAAGCATCTCTTGTTCTGATGGTCTTCTATTTGTTGATTGCCATCAGGTTAATTATAGCACCTTCATACACGGTTTGATGAAGGAGAACATTCAGCTGAACAGGAAAGTTCTGTCAGAGATATCTATGCACGAACCATACAGTTTCAAGTCTCTTGTGGACATTTCTTGCAATTCGTTCCCAGGAAACAAGAAAGTAGATGTAGCTTCCAAGAAGGTTGGCCTTGCAGTCGTGCTGTAGTTGTGAGGCGTCAATCCATGTCAAGTGTTGCTCATGACCTACGTGGCCTGATTTTCTTAATCAAAAGGGCCTTGAATGACTCCATCTGCTACTATGAACCTATATGTTTTCGGAGTATTCCAACTATCTTATGTACTCAAGCTAGTATGCCAGATATTGACCCCCTCATATTTCTTCTGTCATATCATATGTACTTGTTATTTCTCGTCTCCCTTAAACGAGAATGAATTTTTATATTTGTTCCGGGTAAATTTGTCTAATGGAGAGAAACCCTGAAACAAATTAAAATTAATTTTGCTTCTAACTTATAGATAATTACAAGAGTAATCGACTTCTATAAAATACCATAAAAATGATCTAGTTGGGTACTTGTATTGTAGTTCAATATATATACAAGAAATAAATTGATATGAAGTTCACAGGGTAGTATATATTGGATATCATAAAACTTGGTGGTTGGATACCAAATAATTTCAAAGTAGAGCGCTAGAACACGAGGACTAGAAACAACGAAATTATAAAGAAGTAATCCAGTTTGATATTCTTTTTAGTAAAACATAACCGCAGCATAGGGGCCATTTCTTACCAAAAGGGGTAGATCGTTTTTGCTTGGCTATTGAGTGGTGGTGGTGGTGGTGGTGGTGGTGCCGGCGGATGAAAGATGATACATTTCTGGAGCCGCATCACATCAGGCGACTAGAGTGACAACCTCCAGCCAGGTAATATGCTTTCACTAAGCCGTTTCAACTCATTGCGCTGGAGGCATTTGAACTGCTGTTGCCTATCAAACCAGGGATGGGTTGATGATAAGACGGAGCATTTGTGGCGTAACGAAAACGGCGATGTGCAGTTGGGTGAGGAGCGAATTGATGATTCCAGGCCTAGTTTCCGTGCCCGGCGGCTGCCTAGGGCTGGAAGCTGCGAAGACGAGACTTTGACTTTGGTGAGGGAAGCGTGCAGATTGATTGACCTTAGGCATAGATGGGACCCAAAGCTTGAAGGGCAACTCAAACATGTACTCAGAAGGCTTAAACCCCGCCAGGTCTGCGCTGTCTTGCATCTACAAGCCGACGAAAGGGTTGCCTTCGACTTCTTCATGTGGGCCCATAGGCAATGGAGGTATCGCCATGACCCTGTTGTGTATTATGCAATGCTTCGGGTTCTTGCCAACACTAAGCTGTGCCAGGCTGCCAGGAGGGTCTTCCGCCTCTTGCGCAAGCGAGCTATTCGTCCTAGCCCTCAGGCTTTTGCCTGTCTTATGATTTCTTATAGTAGGGCCGGCCACCTAAGGCATGCCATGCGGGTTCTTAACTTGATGCAGCGAGCTGGAGTTGCCCCAAACTTGTCTATATGCAATACAGCTATTTACGTTTTGGTAAAGGCTAATAAGTTGGACAAGGCATTCGAGTTCCTAGAAAGGATGCAAATTGCTGGCATTAGGCCCGATGTTGTGACATATAACTGCTTGATCAAAGGTTACTGCGATTTAAAACGTGCTGCAGATGCCATAGAGCTGATTGAGGACATGCCCGGAAAAGGTTGCCCCCCTGACAAAGTTAGTTTTTATACTGTATTGGCTTTCCTTTGCAAGGAGAAGAGAATACAAGATGTGAGAAAATTGATGGAGAAAATGGCGAGTGAGAGCGGCCTGTTCCCGGATAGACTTACTTATAATACTGTCATTCATACCCTTTCCAAGCACGGCTATGGTGACGAGGCTGTTGATTTCCTAAGAGAAGCAGAAGAGAAGGGGTTTGGAGCTGACAAAGTTGGGTACAGTGCTGTGATTACTGCATTCTGCCATGGTGGGGAGATGCAGAAGGCAAAAGAAATGGTCAATGAGATGTTTGAAAAGGGCTGCGACCCGGATGTGGTAACATATACTGCGGTAGTAGATGGGCTGTGTCGGATAAGTAAGATTGATGAAGCCAAGAAGATGCTGCAGCTGATGTATAAGCATGGCTGTAAACCAAACACTGTCTCCTATACCGCTCTGCTGAATGGGCTTTGTCAAAGCGGGAGGACACTTGAAGCAAGGGAAATAATGAACATGAGCGAGGAGGAATGGTGGACTCCGAATGCCATCACGTACAGTGTGGTAATGCACGGCTTTCGCAAGGAAGGGAAACTGTTGGAAGCGTGTAATGCTGTCAGGGAGATGACTGCTAAGGGCCTTTTCCCAACGCCCGTCGAAATTAACATGCTCATTCAGTCTCTCTGCAGGCAAGGGAGAACGGACGAGGCCAAGAAGTTCATGCAGGAGTGTCTGAGCAAGGGATGTGCTGTCAACGTGGTCAACTTTACCACCGTCATTCACGGCTTCTGTCAGAGGGATGATCTAGAGGCTGCTCTCTCCTTACTCGATGATATGTATTTGATTAACAAGCACCCTGATGTTTTCACATATACAATGCTAGTTGATGCATTGGCAAAGCACGATAGATTCGAAGAGGCAAGTGAACTTGCTATGAAGATGCTCGGGAAAGGTATACTTCCAACTCCTGTTACTTATCGAAGTATTATCCATAGATATTGTCAGAAAGGTAGGATGGAAGATCTGTTAAGATTACTAGATAAGATGCTCCCAAGACAGCCTTATAGGACTGCATATAATCAGGCTATTGAAAAGCTCTGTAAATTTGGGTATACTGATGATGCATATAAACTGTTGGGAGAAGTCTTGAAGACAGCTTCAACAACTGATGCCCGTACATGCTACGTGTTGATGGAGAGTTTTCTGAACAAAGGGAGTCCTGTTTTGTCATGTAAGGTGGCATGCCGGATGTTCAAACGTAATATGCTACCTGATTTGAAGTTATGTGAGAAGCTATGCAGAAGGTTGATGTCAGAAGGAAAATTGGAGGAGGCGGATAATCTAATGTTGCGGTTTGTGGAGCGTGGACACACTTCACCTTCCATTTCCAGATCTTGAATATTAACTGCTGTCAACTTGTTTATACTGCAACATGTCATCCTTGACAAAAACAAGATGGTTTTCACCTCGAGGTCAGATTTTTGCCTCTTCCAATTTTGATTTTCAAGTTTTGAACCACTTGAGGAAACATATTATTATTTATGATTGAGGACATGCTCCTTTCAATATTATGCCTGCAGTCGGTTCTGCCGTCTCAGACACATGAAAGATCTGCGCTTTGTGAACTGAACATTAGGTATTAAGAGACCAAGTACTTGGTGAACTGAACATAACTTGTTACCTTAATGTGAAGCCATGAGTGCTAAAGTACGTATGTGCTAATGTCAGTGGAAGCAGTAATGAATATGATAATTTCCTGCATCTACTAATGTCATTTGGTGTGTCATATGATCTAGTCATCTCTTTATATTTAAGATTTGTTACATCCATTCTCAGATATCCGACTCCGACATACATAAATTGAGTTCAAGGAAGGAATTGGGGAACTAATGAAGGAAGCATCAGAATCGGACTAACAGAGCATTCTTTCCTGAACAGTAAGAAAGCAATTGGGTGTTTGTGATAATTGTATCGCCAATGTGGAATCAGGCAGTCAATTGATGATATGATATGCAGCATCAAGTTGATACATTGACCAATTCTAATGAAGATGTATCCTCGCCACTATTTCTGCATGATTTCATACTAGATGCCAAGTCAGTAGTCATAGAGCAGAAAAGTCAAGGCTGTCTATTTTTGTGCTCTGGTAATGAAGGCTTGCTTTCCTTTCCCTTCCCTAATATATGCCCATAAACTCAGGTTAATGGGAGTTTTATGTGTGGATCATTCAGTGTAATAATGCAGATACGTTGTCTTCTAAATCTTGTCTCCTGATGTTTAATTCCTTGTGTTCCTCATTTATGATTCAAAAACAGGTCAGAAGGATGCCCATCTGATACATGAAATCCAGCAATTTGTTTTCTCTCAATCAAATAATTCTTCAAGAGTATATACTAAATAGAAGAAATATTCAGTAGAGGAAGATGAAAGGGAGAAGCATATGGCCAAATCTTAACATGTCATGTTGATGGCCGACCAAAGCCCTTTTTTCTTCTTCTTTCAACCCTGTTGCTTAGAATCACCAAATTATTCATCCACCATTCTTATCCATCCTAATCCTAATACATTCTAAAACAGAGACCATATCTGTATAAAAATTTATGCCACTTACAAATTTTGTGATTGACACATGTCACAAAATTTCAACCAATTTTTTTTTGTAAAAATTAAAAATATGCCTGAAGTTACAACCACTTTTCCGCTCAAAATGCGGAGTTGGCCAAATGTGAAGTTGACACATATCCTTTTACTTAAAACAAAAAATTTAAGCACGTGAGCAGTTGAATAAAAAACGGTTTTGTACCCATGTTCTATCCCACTTGTCCGATGATGTAGCCATGTCTGAAATCTATAAATTCACCAGCAGTATGTTCTTTCTTTGATTGTTCTTCCCCAGATATTCAACAATTCCATATAAAATTCAGTTAGATATCTACAACGTAAACGGAGGCTGGGAATTCTCTCTCCAGGGGCCACAAATTTGGTGAATTCTCTTCCAGGGGCCATAAATTTGTTTGTTGAACAAATTCGGTGGCTCTCTCCGCCTCCAGGACCGACGAATTTCCGCCGCCTTCGCTCACGGGCACCGTCTTCCCCATTTTTCCGCGCGGTTTCCCCTCCTGATACCCTGAATCGCCGCTAGGTTCCGAAAGACATTCCTAGAGCGAAAATCTTGTGTTTTTGTGGGACCGTTCCATGAAATGGGGAAGATTGAGACCCCCAATGGACTAGAATTGGTCTTCCACGTACTGTTACAACTTCTCGCAGCAATGGGGTAAAGATTTCTAAATCACCCAAAGTTGTTCTCTTTATTTTGTCTAGGACCCTTCACTCTTCTTAGTTGTCTTGGATCCCCTTGCTTGTATGATTACATGGGCCACGTGGCTAATTCCTTTCTAAAACCCTTCTTGATTAAAGGCGATATATGCAAGAATATAGCTTAATGGATGCTAATTTTCCAATTGTGAGTAAAAAGCCTGCTTAAGAGATGCTTTTTATAATTCTACCAAGCAAATACAAATAATTAAATACACAAAATTTCCAATTTTACTGTCTTTTTTTATTAGAAAATTATCTATTTCACAATGTGACTTTCAATAAAAGTTTTTGCTTGATTGGGTATATCCCCTTGATTTCATGATTTATATTGTCTTTGTTCTTATACAAATACTTAATGTTTAGGTATTTTGCTCCAATAAGCAGGGTTTTCAAAATATTATTTTTGTGATAAAATGAAGACTTATTTAGCACAACTATTTTGCTTCTTTTTAAATCCCCTGCTGTGTTACTTAAACAAATTGCATGTGGTGTGGAATAAGAGAAGCTATGCAATCAGAGCCAGCTTGGAATTATTTTTGAGTTTTTTTTGTTGGTTTTACTAAGACAACCTTCACTGTGAGTTGAGTTTTGACTCATATATTCTTATCAGCACTGCAAAAATTGATTTTCTTATCATTTAATATCTGATAAAGCCTTTCTAATGAATGAAAAAACTTGAAAACACTGTTGTCAGTGATCAAAATTGTCCATCCTTGAAGGTGAACACAAATCATTTTCCTAATTGATAATTTTTTGGAGCTGCAGATATCTTCTAAGTCAACACATCATTATTTCTAACATTTTATTCTAAGTGTAAGAAACAGTATTTTATCACCTTTATCCTGATTGTTAAATAATGTGTCATGTAAGCCAACATCTTTATCTTTATGTTTGATTTAATTATTTCAAAACATTAAGTTGCATTTTTTACTCATTTGCTAATTTATGTTTGATTTAATTTGGTGATTTATAATGTAATTTGGTAATTTATAGTGTATATTGTCAATTCAAATTTCTTAATTAACTCATTTGTTAATTCAACAAATGTGAACTCATAATTTATTTATTTTTAGGGTTCTGGTCACCCGTGCAGGTCACGAGCACTGCACTGCACTAGTGTAAGATTACAAAGGTATTTATTTTTAGGGTTCTGGTCTCCCTTCTTCTTCTAGCATACTCTTCTATCTAGCTTTTAGTCATCCTATCAATATATACCTGTCCAATTCAGTAAACAACTACTCGATCCAAACCTTAGCCCCAAAAAAGAATAAAAAATGATGATCAATATTCTCACTGCTTCACTGCACAGGCTATATACTGGCTCTATCAGCAGTGAGCTAGTAATCTTCTGTTTAGAGCCAATTAGCATGTGAACTGATATATATATATATATAGACACGCTCCGGTAAAACAACTTTTATGGTGAAATGAGTGCACAATTATGGAGCGTCGGATTGAGGATGATAGATGGCTAGATTAGGAGAGAGAAAATAGGGTGTAGTGGGGGTGTGAATCATGGAATAAATATCACCACCAAAATAGACAGTTAGAAGGAGATTGGAGAGAGAAAACGTGGATTTGGTCCACAAATTTTTAAACCGTTCTGCATATCGACACAAAAAAAATGCATATTGAGACGAAAAAGATAAATATTGTTATATATAATTTGCATATATGTTAATCTTGTTCATGTTCCATCGTATATAATACATCGACTGAATTGAGATACAATGTGTTAATATCAAAGCACATTATATGAATATCGTTCAAGTATTATTGAATAACTGTTATTCGTGATCATGGTCAATTGTATATATACTGATATTCAAAAACATTGAACAGATATGCACATTGTGATAATGGATATTCCAATTTAAAACATACAAGTATATTCTGCATATCACATCCACACAAATGAATATCATATTTACGACCAAGGAAATAATCCATAATTACAAATTGCATACAAGTATATTCTGCATATCATTGTACAACAAATGCATATCCCATCCATATAATTGCATGACCGGACTCAGCGAGATCTTCCTTGGCCGCGCCCATGGCTTCCTTTTTGCGCCCGCAGCTTGTTCTTCTCAGCTTCTATCGAGAATATCACTCAGCGATATCTTCCTTGGTCGCGCCCGCGGCTCCCTTTCCGCGCCCATGGCTTATTCTGCATATCAGTGTATAGAGAATGCATAACTCATCTACACAAATGAATATCTCAATCACAACCAATGAAATAATCTATCATAAAAAAATTGCATATCATATAAGTATATTATGCATATCAATGTATGAAAAATGCATATCATATCCACACAAATGAATATCATATTCACGGCCAAGAAAATAATCTATAATTACAAATTACATATCATACAAGTATATTCTGCATATCACAGTATGAAAAATGCATATATCTTCCACACAAATGAATATGATATTCACGGCTAGAAACATAATCCATAATCACAGAATGCATAGCATACAAGTTTTTTTGAATATCATACATAGACGATGAACCATGGCACGAAGATGATAAAATCAAACAGCGATTTTAGGGTTACCTTTAATCGGCGACCGAACACGAAGATGATGATTGCGTTGGAGAGATCGACGCAAGAAATGACGGCGAGCTTTCACTCGGATCGAACCTGCAACAATGGTGATAATTGTCATACAAGTATGTTTGAATTTCATTCCTATGGATATCACAATCGAAAATCAATCAATCAATAATATAAAAAAAAAGGACTACCAATTCAACCTCCAACCAAATGCCACCTTATAGGCTTACTGTTAAGCTTAACTCAAATTTATGGACTGTTTGAAAAAAATTATTGCAGAAAACTTTGCGTCAACTTGTGCATTTAACCAAGTACCAACACAACACACCACAGTCAAGGCAAAAACCAATCCAAATTCATGAAACGATAAAATAAACATCTAAATGAAATGATTAGCGAAAGACTGAATTTAAGCGTAGATAGATGAATTTAGTCAACTGTGAGACCGATATATAATTAGGAAATACTTTCGACTAAACACTATGTTGTCGTAGAAGGTTTGACCTGAATCGGATTCGGAGAATAAGATCTCGGACTCCAGGAATTTTTCTGTCATCGGTCGATTGGAGACGGGTCGGAGAATTAACAAGACAGTTTCTGTGTACATGTTGGGGGATAATCGAATTCGAGACAGCGCCGACGATGATGAAGCAAGGAGGCGACGAGGAGAAGACGCTGACGAGGAGGACGCTGACGAGAAAGACAGCGCCGACAATGGCGGTTTCAATTCCTGCGACAGAGAGAAACACGAGAGAGGACGCTAACGAGGAGGCGCGATCGACAAGGAGAAACAAAACTCGGTGAGGTCATCAATGGTGGTTCCCTGCAACGCCGGAGAGAGGAAGACGAGCGGAAGAGGGAGTTGAAGAGGAAGACGAGCGACTGAGAGAAATGAGAGAGAGAGAGAGAGAGAGAGAGAGAGAGAGAGAGAGATTAAAAGAGGAAGTTGAGGGGATTTGGTGAATATTGTAATTCCTTGATTTTAGGGTTTGATGAAATCTGGTGTGGTCATATCCACTATATAAAATTGGAGAATCCATCATTAAATCAGAGCCATCTATCATCCTCTCATCCAACGTCCTATATTTATCCACCCGTTTCACCATAAGAGTCCGTTTTACTAGAGCATAGATATATATATATATATATATAGATATATATATATATATATATATATATATATATATATATATATATATATATGGTCATAGTTTAGGAGCTGTTGTAGAAGCTTATAAGAATGAGTCTCTCATTATTACCTACGTTTTAGAAGCTTTTTTCTCCTACTGAAATCTGTAATTTGTCCTAGCTAGCTTTTAGCATGCCATCAATTCACAGTACATTGCTGAGGGGCTAAATGGTGATTTGAATGGTTTTGGTGTTTGTCATGATTGTTGTAGCAACAACAACTTATAGGAACTGGAAGCTGTAAGTCTGTAACTCCGTTGGATGGTACTTGTAAACATGTTCGATCAATTTGGTGATGTTATGCTTATTATATTTTACTTCCTCCTTTTCAGGTAGTGAGTGAATTCTACGAGTCCAGTGGTTTTGCTTGGGTGTTCAAAAGTGGTAACGAACAAGTAGTTTAATCCACTTTCTACTTTTATGATACAGAATTTAGTGGTTGGAAAGAACGGTAGGTAATTGATGTATTTTTGTTATCCTCTTCAGTTTTAGGAGAATTACTCTTTTATCTTTTCATTTGGTTCGTTTTAGAGGTAAAGCTCTTCTATTGCCAATTAGCTGATTTGCATCACAAATTCTCACCATTTTAGATTGGCTTATTACACAGAATTTATCCATATTCTCCAGTCAACTTAATGATAAAGAACTATGTGTTATCATCCAAATACACACTAACATGATAATTTTGCAAGCGTAGGACCATTGTGTGTAATCTATTTATCATGTGGATATGATTAAGTTTATGTTAAAATTGATTGGAAAAGCATTCCTATATTCATATATTCTGGAATTTTTTGTTTTTATAGTATAGTGTATCTTTATAAAGTGGAATGTACCGTATTTATCTATTAAATATTAATTTTTGAGTTATTTTTACCTACTTTTAATTTCTTTTCAAGATAGACTTAAGTATTTTGGAGTTTAATTAACCACCACCAAAGAGCTGGATTTGGAATGAAGAATAAGAAAATAAGTTTTTTTCCAACCCATTAACTTAAAATTTTAACTCAAATTTCTGACTTTTTTATATTAAAACAAACGTACTTTATAGGGAAAAAAGTATTTTAGGAGGGGTGACGTACTTAAAAAGCTACATTCAATAGTTGTATAAATATTACACACACATTTCCTGTATTATTATATAATATTATATAATGATCTACAACCACAATTTATTCACAACATTGGCACTCATTTACTGTGATGCTTTTATGTCCCTCTCCTAGATCAACTCACTCTTCTACATGTCATAAGTTAACAACGAAATTTGCACTGATCCCCTCTTTTCATGGAATCTTAATTAACAATTTTTCTGACAGAGAGGTAAGCCAATGTCGTATCTACTCCTTTTTACTGTGGTTATAACCATTACATCTCATCAATATATATTTTTGCATAAGATAAGTTTATTTTGAATTATATTCCCTCAATATGTGTACAAAGAAGTCCTTCAAAATATTTGAAGCCCACGTTTTAATATATATACATTCCCTCAATAGCCTACTTAAATTATGACGTTATCATCACTATGGTCAAAACAATTTTTGTTGGGTAAAAACTATGGTCAAAACAATTGTAATCAATGTGTTTTAAAAATTCTCCATCATTATACCTACTAATTATTATTTTATTCGTTTTTAAAATAATTATACTTATATCTATAATTACCCATACAAGGTATGGGTATTACATAATGCATCAGCTTACAATACACTCAATTATCACATAACAATTACCAGGGAAGATTTCATTTTGGTCATGCCATATCACTAGAATGAAATTTTCTTATTTTACTAATACAAAAGCATTAGAATTTCCGCTCACTAATATATATGGTCTACCTCCCAATGCCCTTGAAGCAACAATATGTTAATTTTATTTTCTAGGTTCAAGTTAAAATATGAGATTCAAACTTATATTTGTTGATAACCCTTTATAAATGTGACACCTAAACAACAACTCTACAAGTATTTTCATAAATAAAAGAACATATAAGTATTTAATGTATGTTTGATCCATGAAGGTAAAAGAACAACTACTATTGCAATCACAATCCAAATCAATCGGATTCATGTTCGTGTATTGGATTCAAATTTCAATAATTCCATAAGAATAAATGCGGGTCAATTAATTGCGAAACATAACAAAATCATTCAAATGTGGGAACTAACAATATCTCTTTCTCGATGACACCTTCACGTATTCTACTCTTTCATGTTATTTTCTATCACCTTCTTTACAACCGCTTCTACTTCTCAAGACAATGGAGTGGACTTCAGCAGCCGTCTTCAATTTCTCAACTTCTAAAACTTCAACATACTTAATTGTACAAGTTTCTCATGAGTTGTATTTTAACTTCAAGGTAGACACCCAAAATTTGGCTGATAGCTGGCTATATAGATGCAATTAATCTTAATATCAAAGCTAAAAGCCCTGCATTTCAGCTTATTCTCCATGGCATTTCTTTCTTCAAGGTAGACACCCAAAAATGAAAAATTGACTTGCAATTTGTCTTATGTGCTAATTCTTTCACTATCTATCAACTAAGGCTCTGTTCGGTAAATCGAGCTGAAATGAAAGTTGGAGCTGAATGAGTAGCTGAAGTAGGAGTTGGAGTTGAAGCTGAGTTTATTAGCTTAATTATTTACAAAATATAGTTGATGTTCGGTATTATAAGCTGAAATGAGATAAATGTAAAATCCAGTTTGTTAATCTTCAACAATCTAAGGGGTCACATTAAAAAAAATGGAAAAATTAAGCTACATTAATCTACTATAAGCTTCCTAAGCTAGATTGACGTTTTTTTACCGAATACTCATTAACTAGATTAAAAAAAAAAATTAAATTCCGCTAATCTCAAAAAAGTTTTGCCGAACGGAGCCTAAGTTGTTTTGTATTAATCATTTGGACCCACAAACAGCACAATTGGAGTGTGGACAGCCCAAGATATCTGCTTTTGCTTGTTGCTTAATTCAAGTAGCAAAACACTTGTATTATTTTGGGGGTAATTGCCATGAATTTTGTTCAATTCAATTTCTTCTCATGGTGTAGGGATTTGTGTGTGGAAGAAAGAGGGCCCTTCTTCCCTGTCAATCAATCTAAGCCTTACATTTTGGGTGTGGGTTACAATCAGTCCTTTCTGCTTTACCTGTCCTTTCACCAACTTCAATTATTCGATCAAACTTGCACTTGTGATGGATCCTCAGTTCTACTCCCTCCGTCCCAAAATATAAGTCCTATTTGATCAATCGATACTATTCACAGTTGAAGGGAATCTTCAAAATTTCTTCCAATTTATAAGAAAAAACATAGTTATATGGGGTCTTGTTTGATTCGTCTAAACGAGTACTTTGATAATATCAAAAAATTATAATTTTTAGGGTTATGTAATTAGAGATATTAACGATACAAAATCCGCCTCGACATTTAAACCCAGTCAAAGTGAGGGTTATATATTGGGACAGAGGGAGTATTACGGAGTACAATTGTACTTAGTCTTAAAATTTGTGTTAAACTCTACAATGACACATAAAACTGACCAGAGGGAGTACAACTGTAACAACATAAGAGTATGATTAAGTTGAGATTCTCAAAGTTATATGAACAGCAAAGAATATAGAGCTCCCACAAAGACAGACACGATGCTTATAATTAATGTGGATTAATTGACAAGAGTATTTAGAATAATGCTTATACAGTTATCCTGTGCTCCCTTTATACGACCGGCCGTCTACTTGCAACTGTACAAATATAGACAGCTAAATCCTTGTTTCCTTGTGCACATACATTATACATTATACTATATAACTATTTACAGTAATTGTAACATTATAAGGCTTAAAAAACACAACTTCTAGACCCAAAAAAAAACACAACTTTATGTTATAGTAAATTATTATATTTCATCACATATTAACACTGTGGATCCAGACCTTTTTTCACTTGAGATTATACTGTATTTGGAGTAATTTACAATTTCAATTATTCAATGTGCATCTAATTGTTGTTTTCACTTAAGAGACATACAACAATTATACAAAAACTTGTTAGGGCTTAATCATATGAGAATGATGTTTTATGTGTAAAATGATAATATTTCTTCGCTTTTGGATGAGTTGTCATCTAATGATGGATATTAGACTTTAATTTAAATTAGCACGTAACTACTTAAATGGTTTGGTTCGGCCACATGACTGACAACGTTGGCGTTGATCGGTCAACTTTTTTTAAAGGGTCAATTTTGTTTTTGTCACAATTTTTTTTCTCTCAGAGTCAAAATTTTCAATGCACATCCAGCGCAAAAATTATGCACATTCATGTCAATTTACACGCATATTCACGCCAGCGGTGACAAGTCAACGTTTTTGTCGAGCCAATTTTTTTTGGCCAAATGTTTTTCTCTACGGGCCAAAAAATTTTATGCACATCCGTGCAAAAGATATGCACGTTCAGGCTAATTTGCATACAAAAACACGATATATGCACACCTAGTACAAATTAAGTGCACTTTCAAGTCAGTATTCATGCACATACATGCAAAACGTCTGCACTTCACAAAGTCATGCACACACGATTTAAAACTCGTGCACATTTTATCTGAAAAACGTATGCACACACAAGAAAATTTAGATGCACATACATGTCAATATCTATGCATACACAAGGAAAAACATGTGCACATTTCATCTCGGGCGCGCGTGAAAAAAAATGTCCGAAAAATATAAATAAAAATTGGTCGGTCAAAACTTGTGCATATATGGGTCAATATTTTTGCACACACATGTCAAAACATGTGCACATTCATCTTAGGTGCGCGTGCCAAAAAAAAAACAAGGAAAAAAAATTCTATCAAAACTTGTGCACATACGGGTCAATATATGCACACAAGCCAAAACATGTCACATTTCATTTCAAGTGCGCGCGCGAAAAAATTGCAAGAAAAAAAATAGTTTGCCAAAACTTGTGCAAATATGAGTCAATATCTATGCACACATAAGCCAAAACATGTGCACATCCAATCTTAGGTGGTCGCGCGAAAAAAAAATTGGCTTCTCTGTTTCCATACACTCTAGTGAGTTACATATAGGGCAGAGCTTTTGGTTTTTTCATGTTGTTAAAGAATTCAAAAAAAATTGGTTTGTCAAAACTTGTGCACAAACGAATCAATGTTTATCTCGAAACAAAAAACTGGCCCAAAAAAATAGTAAAAAATCGGATGGTTAACACTGGTGTTGACCGTCGGAAATTTGTTTGATCAAATCTTCTAAATTTCCATATTGTTAGGTTCAACTAATATTTTCCATAAAAGTTTTATTTGTAACGATTTATTCAAGTCTTTTGATTTGTGTAACCCTAAACCTCCTTCAGACTTAGGATGATAGATATTATCCCAACTAATTTATGGGTGATGGGTAGAAGTATGTTTATTCTAAAAAAATCTTTATTTATTTCTATTTCATTGCAAACGTTGTTGGTAAAAGAAAACTTTGCATCAAGTAGTTCACTTTGGAAATGAGATTAGATTGAATTAGAATTCCTTTTTCGGCTTGAGACATAGAGTTAGTCTTCCATTTGGATAATTGTTTCTTCATATTCAAAATTGAGTAATAAAAAATCTCATTTGAAATCGGTCACGGACATAAATTCTAAGATACTTTTCCATGGATTTAGTTATTTGAATGTTCAAAATGGAAGCAAGTGAATACGCTTGTTTCGACGTAATGTTGCTAGATGTTTGGAAAGTACTTTTATGGTAATTTATTGCTAAGCCATATTTCAGTGTAAAGTTATCCAATATTGATTTTTGTGTATAACATGCTAGAGTGAGGCACATTGGCAAGAATCAATGTAGAATTAGCGAAATTAAGAAAAGGGATACATGTTCCATTAAATGGATTCCAACCTTCCTGATTGGCTGTCGAGATTCAAGAGTTAATGTTCTAGCTAAGAATTCCATGGTTAGAATAAATATAGAAGGTGGTATGGGATCTCCTTGACGGAGGCCACGTGATTGATGGAATAGAGGTTCTGGTTTGTTGTTGACTAAGACTGAGAAGGATGTGGAGGTTATACAAATCATTACAAGGTTTATCCAGACTATATCAAAACCAAATTTTATAACGATTTCTCTAATGGAATTCCAAATTAGTTTGTCATATGCCTTTTCCATATCCAGTTTAAGGCTCATCCATCCCTTTTTGCCTTTCTTTTTGTTATGAAAAGAGTGAAACAATTCATGTGCAATTAAAATGTTATCTTGTATGACTCGTCCTTGAACGAATGCTCCTTGTAATGGACTGATTAAGCGAAGAAGTAATGGTTGTAATCTGTTAGCTAAAATTTTGGTTATGATTTTATACATAGTATTACAAAGACTAATAGGTCTAAAATGATGAATGATAACAGGGTACCTATTTTTGGAATCAAGGCAATGAAAGATTGAGCACATTCCTTAAGTAATTGTCTAGAGTGAAAAAATGATTGAACTGTTAATATAACAGAGTTTCCAACAATATTCCAAATTATTTTGGTAAAATTCATCTGGGAATCCATCAGGATCAGGTGTTTTGTCAGATGGAAAATCAAAGACCACCGCTTTAAATTCCGAGGCGGAGGGTTGTTTGAGTAACATCATGTTGTCTGCATCTGTGACTAATTGTGGATTATTGCTAAAATTTTATGAGTAGTTGTGTTGAATTTTCATGGGTTGAATCTATTCTTAAGTTTGTCAGAGATGACATGTTGGATAGTCGAATGATCATAAAAAGTTAACCCATCATGGCTTTGAAAAGAAATCGTCTTTTGTCTGTAGAAACGTATTTTAGCAGTTATTTGAAAGTAATGGGTATGTTTATCTATGTATAAATATGTGGTTTCAACACTTTTTTTCTAATATTTATGTTGAAATTCGAGTAGCTTATTATGTTTTAAGATATATCTGGTTGCAATATTAATTATCATTTGTTAAATTATGTAAATATTGTGATTGAAGTTTTTAAAATGATAGTTCTGAGATTTTAAATTGTTTAAAATTATTATTCATCTTATTTCGTAATCAAAATTCAGAATATATTTTTTAAGAAAAATTAATTTCATATAAAATTTGAAACATAAAAAATCGCTTGTGTTCCACATTTGCTCATCCAACGCAAAATGCCCTTTGTTTATTAGTTTTGGTGCGACAGTTCACAGCTTTTCCCGCGCTTAACTAGGCGAACCACCAAGGGTAGTATCGTAAATTCAGAGAAGCGCCTTCCTTTATTCAAGTCTCCAGGCAGCTGCCCAACGACGTGTTCGGAGGCGTTTTGAACAGGAAATTATGGTGCGATTTCACCAGCTACGACGGTTTTCGGGCGGCGCGATTGAGGAGAAGGGCGGATTTTACAAGGGATCGGCGAGTAACTGTAGAGGGGCTGATGATGAAGGCAGGGAGAAGAAATGGTGTTCGTCGTCAAACTGGTGAGTTATAGCCCTCGAATTCGATCAGGAATTGGGGAAGATGACATGTTATGCAGCTAAGCGGTTTTCATGATGATGAATGAATGCAATTATGCATGTGCAGTCGTAAAGTATAAAATATGTAGGTGATGTTGTAGGCCGATAAATGTAGGTTGTAGATGGAAGTCAGCAAGTGGCGCGGGAGCACTTGGTGAGGAGCGGTTACTCCGACCAGCACCAAGCTTTTCATGTTGATCAACGAAGCTCCCATCATGTCCACTTTCATGACTTTATTTACAATAACACAAGTTTATCTGAGTTTTAATTTGTTTCCACGGCACAAAATAACAGACGCGCATCTGTTTTTATTACTTAGTCTTGGTGTCTTCCTCCTCTTTGATCTCATCTCCTGCTTTCCAGATGACATCTTTCAGCCCAGTGGACAAGTTACTGTAGAACTGCAGATTCACCCAAAACAAGCACAAGGTTATTGCAAAAAACAACAGTCATCATCATGGCCTTTTTTACCCTTTTCATGCTTGTTACACTATCGACAACAATTACACAAGTACAAATGAGACATAACATACACTCAGCAGAAGAGCTCAGATTCATAATCAAGTAAAACTCAAATTCAGTAGTCATAAATCAGCAAATGTTTACCTTGTGAAATTCGAGGGTATCCCCTTTGGATTTGCGAAGCTCGACCATGTACAAGGAAGGGGCAACTTCAAAAATCTGCAGCGAATGACAAAGCTGTAAACCTCCCTTTTTTAAGACTATCAAAAAAAGCCTCATATAAAAAGAAAAAAAATAGAGAAATAATTGGTAGAAGCTACTGGGCCGATGAGAATGGTGGACGGACATACCTCAGTTGCAACAGCAAGCTGACCCTTGCGACCAAGTTTCTCCCCCTGAAGCTTCAGCTGAAATTTATGATCACCAAGTTGCATCAGAAGCATAAATAACTTTTGTGACTAGAACAAATTTTACCACAGAGATTTAAGTAGCAGTGAAATGAATAAGAAAATGTCATTTGAAGAATATTCTAGATCAACCATACTTCAAAATACTTTGAACCCAGCAATTACAAAGACCATGTATGCAAAATTTAGTTGATAAAAAAAACTATTATCATAAAGGTGGAAGTATACGCGTTATCAAGAAAAAAATAGTGAAAATATAGTTTATACTTCATACCAAGAAATTTGAAATAAATCTAAACTATGAATGCAGTCATCGTTTCACCTTGCAATTATTCTTTTTTACGCCAAAACCCAATGGCCCAGCCGTTTGTTCAATTTTGGAGATAATCTCATCTGCAGAGCATTTAGATGTAAATCTTGTTTCCCGCTTAACAAGTCCCTAATAAGACAAAAACTGGTACGTCAACAACTTTGTTAAGGGAGTAGAAATCAGTGATATCTATTCACATAATGTCAGTCAAGATCAGGATATACCATTTGCTTTTCAAATAGTATGCCAAGGTTAAGACCCTGTGATGTAGAGATGAGATCAAAAGCATTCATTGTTAGAGGTGATGCAGGTAACACAGGTTGTTCTTCTCGTTGCTCCACAACAAGTTGCCCAGAGGACTTTTTACAACAGATGCAGTAAAATGAAAAACAGTATATTAGTGATACTTCAAATAATTTATATAATGACACATTTGTTGATTTGCAAAGTAAACATAATATGCCCAACGAGTTACGAGTCAATGTAAACATGTCAATATCTACCTCTGTCTGATCAAAAACAGCATCTACATCATCAAGAGTAAATTCGGGTTCTTCAAACACAAGAGGCTTGTAGCCTTTTTTGAACCATTCATTTTCAACGACCTCTGCAATCGTAATGCGCTGTTTCGGATCATCAGAAAGCAAAAAGATAGATCAGCTGTTCAGGATCAAAGCTGCAGTATATTACAGCATACATTGTAGACTAGTATCCACAAAAATGGTGCAAATCTAACTACAAGAAAATAAATGTTGCAAAAGCAGCAGCAAGAAGCATACCGTTGAAGGATTGGGATCTAGTATTCTCTGTATCAACTTTTTTGCACTTGTTGAGAACCATGCTGGACAAGTAAAGTTGGCCTTGTGTATCTGCAACCAAATGTAATTCATATAACTAAACTACATACATACATGACTAAAAATTGACAATTAATAGATACAATATACGAATCTATATTACGGTCGAATAAATATTTGTAATTTATATGTGCAGAAACTAATCGACACCATTCCTGAACACATGATATTAATTACTTAATTCTGACAAGCAGCATGATTCTGCGGCACCTGAACTGAAGCTTTAAGCCAGACAAACTAGATAGCATCATATCCCTATCTCACTGGCAGTTTCAGTGACACATAGCAACTAGTAGCCATATATGATCAAGGCAACATCCCAATCTAATACCAAAATTACAATTCAAAAACCTAGATAGTTTCACTATAGATCAGGGATTGATAAAAAAATGCACTTCGAAGATAGCAATAATACAACAGTACACCATTTACAAGCCATCAACCAGACGAAAGTGAATTACTTTTAGAGCTTAGTGGCTTGAGTGTATAAATGATTTTGGTTGAAAAACTTGATTAAATACTTGATCTCTTCAGCAACAACATAGTTTACTGAACTATAAGCAAGTTACCATTAGCTTCTGTATATATGCAAGTCATTAACATCTATACATTCCTATAATGCAAAAAAAATGAAAGAACAAACAAGGATTTTGTGCAATAAAGCAAACCACACTACATCTGTTGGTATGAACTGGTGCCATTTCACAATAAAAGCAATGAGTAGTACACCTAATTGCCAACAAAGCTTTATAAAAGTTTAGCCAAGACAAATTAAAATCACCTTTTTATACAATGCCATGAGGTTTGAATCTTCAAAGGGTAAATACCCCGCCATAAGAACAAACAGAATTATACCACAGGACCACAAATCAGCTTTAGCTCCGTCATAGCCTTTGTTGTTAATAACCTACAAAGATTAGAAACATGAGAAGATGAATAAAAGAAAATGGCTTCAAACAGAACCAAGAGCAACAAAGAGCTTTAGAAATATATATACCTCTGGAGCGACATAATTGGGAGTTCCACATGTAGTGTGCAGTAACCCATCTTCCTGAAAAAGATCATTCAGAAATAACATATTATGGAAACCGAGGGAAACAAATTTGGATTAACATTTTAGTGGTCAACAACATAAAAATCAGCTAATAAAAAGCCTAAAAATTGTCATCTATTAAGGAGCTTAAGAAACTCACCCGAACTTGCTGAGCTAAAGCACTCAATCCAAAATCTGAAACTTTAAGCAAACCATTTGCATCTAGCAACAGGTTCTCTGGCTGTTTACATAAGCTCAAAAGGATCAAGAACACAATAAATATTTCTATGTGAAGAAAACAAATATGAAGTATAGATTAATAACAGGGAAAGGATTTTAGAAAAACTACTAGTCTAAACTTATCCCAACAAAACCTGAAGATAATAAAGCAGATAGCTAATGGGAGTCAGTCACCTTCAGATCTCTATGAAAAACACCCCTGCTGTGACAGTAATCAACGGCATTTATTAGCTGTTGAAAATACTTTCTTGCTTCATCTTCCTTCAATCTCCCCTTACTAGCCTGCTCAATTAACACGCAAACAAAAAGAATGATGCACCATTGTCAATTTAATACAATAATCATAACCAACTAAATAACTGAACAGTTCACAGAAGACACAACAATAAAATTTTATAGAAAAATGGAAAGTTTATTAGCTTACAATTTTATCAAAGAGTTCACCACCAGTGACAAATTCTAGAACAATATATATCTTTGTCTTGCTTGCCATAACCTATAAACAGCAAATACCAGTTAATACTATCAAAAGAAGATAGAATGCTTTTCAAAGCATAGGCGACACCATAATGAAGAGTTGAATTTAACCAGAAAACAGCTAATATTATGTGAGCAAATGCACATATGAAACAATTCACAATAGCGTAATAAAGAAATTTATACAGGTGCATTCTTACCTCGTGCAAACGAATAACATTAGGGTGCCGAATTAGTTTCATGGTTGAAATTTCACGTTTAATCTGCAAGAAAGTCAAGGGTATTGGTGTAAATGACTCATTCAGTAATTTGGGCAACTCACGATATTTAGAAGATAAGAATTAAACATGTCAGTATTTCTACTCGCAATTCATGATCATCACTCAGATATATTGAATCTCATAGCATCATAATCTGGAGATGTTGTTCACTATTTTCATTAATTTTTTATCGTTGGAAGGAGAGTTGGATTGAAAGCTAAATTAAGAAGAAGGGGAGGACTGGAGGAGGTAAAATACACAGATACCCATTTGAGCATGGAAAAAGTTGCAGGTAAAAAAGCAATTTAACATCATCTATGATACTTTAACCACCTACATAAGCCCAAAAGATGGAAGAAAGAGCCATCATATCTGCAGGTTTAAGGTTGTAAGACCACAAGCACATGAATTTTTTTCACGTAAATAATGAATTTCTCTAAGAAAATGAAAGACTGTACAGTGTACACCTATCATCTACAGGACAATAAACAATAAAATGAAGTACTTCCTGCTTCATTTGATGTAAATTAACTTTATTAATTTATTTTACTATGCTTAGCTTCTTCATATTTCTCATCTCTAGTATTCTTCAAACCCAGCCACAAAATCATCTAATTGACCATCATACAAAGAATAAGATTAAAAATGTTTTTTTATATTACATGAGATTCTAACTGACAGTAGGGTAAACAAGAGACACAGTACAAAAGAAACACGGAAAGCAAGATGCAGAATCAAATTCAATAATTAGCATGAGAATCATAGCTCTGCGACCATATTAATTTTAGATCTTCTCTTCTACAACCCATTCAATTAGACAAACAGTAAATTCATAACAAGATAAATGATAAGCCCAAGAGAATATCCCCTTTCTTCCAATCCAATTGATAATAAAATGTTCCTATATTCCCATAAGTAACTAAAATTCACCCCCAGATCAGATCCTACTTCAAAGATACAACCTTGCATGTCAGCATAGCCAAGATCATGAACCAGTTAGATCAACTATGAAACAAAAGCAATATAAAAAACAAACGAAAGGAGTCATGAAAAAAGAAAGGGGAGTCGGGAGTCGCAAGAAAGCGACCCTTTTGTATCTGAATATCAAATTGAAGTGTTTATAAAAGAGCTCAGAGATTACCAAACCCATATACCTGGTTAATCATCTTGTGCTTGAGAACCTTTTCCTTGTCAAGAATCTTGATGGCCACATGAAATCCAGTATCAACGTTCCTCGCAAACTTCACCTTTGCGAACGTTCCTTCCCCTAAAGTCCTCCCCAACTCGTATCTTCCAACCCTAGTCTTACTAACACTACCTCCATAGCTACCGCCGCTGCCACTCGACACCCCTTTCGATCTCATGATCACCTTCTCAAAACCTAACCTCCACGCTTATCTCTCTCTAAAAACTCAGAATTTCCCCCCCTTTCTCTCTCTTTCTACCAGTACCTCTTCTTCTTACAAGGTTGCCACACTTGGCTCTTTTCAACCCTCATCTTCCGCCTATTTCCGGTTGGGGAATAAGATCAAACAGGTAGTGTGCAATCGAAAGGAAAAAACAAAAGAAAAATTACTCCTATGACAGAACGTGAGAAGAGAAGGACGGCCGGATCGAGAAATTTCCCATCGAATGAGATGGAAAACCCTAGACGTGAGAGCAATAAATCGGGGAAGTGTATAAATTTCAATCGATTCGATTCCTTTTTGCGATCACTTAGCCTTAGAAAGAAAGTAATCTGATGTGAGGCCTTGGATCTGAATCTTCGTCTCTCGCATCAAATAGGAAAGATGGGGAGGCGGAGACGACATTGTTGAAAACTGGAGAAGGGGTTTTTATAGATGGGAGAAGGAAGAGGAGAATGGGCTAAAAGATTGAATGGACCTTGGCACATTCCAGTGGACAGTGCGCGTACGAGGAAGGTGTCTTCTGGTGATGCCATTTTTACACTTTCTGTTAGTATTGTTACAAAGTTTCATTTTCCTTCCTTTATTTTTTCTACGTTTTTTAAATTTTCTAATTTTTTTAAAATGAATTCACCCTTTTCTATTTAGAGATTATTTTTTTAATAAAAATTCTTAAACGCATAAATTAGACAAACCGATATTTAATTTAGCATCCAAAATATTATACTCCATACTACTTTTTTTCTTGGTTCACTTCTCATTGTATTCATATTATAATTTGTTATTATACATAAAAAAAAAAGTAATGGATGCTTAGTCATAACTGTAATACCTCTCATTTTTAGTAAGGACATTTTTGTAATTTTCCAAACACTCGTACTGAAGTCGAATTAATTTCAGAGAAGTTCAGACATTCTGTTAAATGCTTGATCTCTGTAATAATTCCATGAGTGGAATAAAATACATTCGACGTATTTTTGGGGTTTAGAATATTTGTTCGGATACGAATATATTTAATCCGGGGTTAAGACCCATACCCATAATTCTTCCCGGACGAAAGAGGCAGGATTTGGCCTCCACCGCGCCTGCGGTCATACCCACCGCACCCGCGGTCAGAATTGGCCTTCACCGCACCCCGCAGTGAGACCCACCGCACCCACGCCGTCATCATTACTTTTCTGCTTCGTCGAACTTTGACTGTCGTGCGCTTGAGCTGCTTCGCCCTTGTCGGAGCTGAGGCGGTGGGAGAGCTGGTTGCTTGAGCTCCTTGCTTGGCCTATATAAGGGGGGGGACTTGGAGGAGGAAGCCATCTCAATCTCTCTCTCTCTCTCTCAAATCTCTCTCTCGTTCCATTGTCGTCGGATTTGCAAGCTTTCGCCGGAGTTGTCGCCGAAGCTCTCATAGGAGGAGGAGGTGCTCTCAAGGTGGTGCTTGGGTGGTCCAAGGAATCCAGAAGTCAGAGCCACCACGAGTCGAACCCCCGTCGTCTTCCCCGATGAGTTTTCGTCGTCGTCGTCTTGCCGTTGTGGCTTGACCGCACCCGCGGTCAAGGCCACCGCACCCGCGGTGTGCCTGGGCGCTTGTGGTTGTGGTTTGGGCTTTGTGGTTTTGATCGAGGCTTTGTTCCTTCGATTTCGTTCGTCTTTCCTTAGATTCGTATATTTTATTATCGAATCTAACTTAGGGTTTCGTTATGGGTCGTTCCGTAGGGATCTGAAATCCGAGTTCTGTCCTCGTTCCGGACCCGGAAACCCGTTGTCTTTGAGCTTCGTTGAGCTTCGTCTAATCTAAGGCAAGTGGCGGTTCGCTCTTGCTTATCATTCCATATTTCTATTAATTATCAATTGTTTAATTGTTAATTAAATTGGGATGAATTACTGGTTTCGTTGAGAACAGTTTTCTTAAAATGATAAGATTAAAATGAATATTATAATAGGTTGTATATATTGCTAGAAACAACGCTATTATATCTGTTATTACTGTGATGGTATTGTTGTGGATTTTTATGCGAACTTGAAATATAGTTAGCAGTGGATTTTATGTGCACTTGAGATATAGTTAGCACGAGTATTCGTAGGAGCGCTGCTTACCTTGAGAGGTAGCCGTTTCTTTATAACCCGGTGGATAGGATGTTCAAGCCCTAACACCGTTTCTCTAGTCATGACTATCCCCTATCTGAGTATAGGGGAGGTGCGCTTAGCCGGCGTCAAACCTTTAGGGATTTATTCCCGACTATATATCTCTATATCCTGAGGGATGAGATGATTATGATAAAAGCTTATAACGTGAATATACGTTTTGGAATTAAATAAAATAAGTGCCGTTATGCACATAATTAATGAACCTTAGGGCGAGAAATACAACTTGGAAACTCGTCCGAGACTTCGATTAGAGTAAGTCCACCTTCCAAATCTGAATTCGCATTGTGCGGTGAGGTTGGTCGTGGACTCAAATAGTCAAGTCAGTTTTAAAACGCTGGTGTGAATTATAATGTTCCCAAACATTGTCATACTTTTCGATAAGACTCAATTCGTTGGAGTCTTCTCTTCATATGTGTCCTTAAGACTCAATCTTTCAGAGTCTTCTCTTGATCATACCTTTTCGTATTTTTCAGTAGGAGTATGGTGGTTGACTATCGTCATCGACTTTTATTCGAGAAGCGATGAGTCTAACCTAATACGACTACTTAGAACCTTTCTGTTTTTCCCTTGCATAGTCTTTCATTAGACTAACCAACCGGTTATATTTCCTTGCATGGTTGGCTGGTGTCATCCGTCTCATACGGCACATCAGATAAACGTCCGTTCCATGAAGGCTAGAAACGACGATGGAGGCAAATGGAATTTTGAAGAGTTTTTATCAAGGTTAAGATCCTAGGCGTGTGATCGCTAGATCAAGACCCTTGTGTCATTTATTTTAAAAAGACTTTCGCTGTATTAAGACTTCTGCTGTAATATATTTTGGTTGTATTTGGATTATGGATGTAATTCCGAAACTTTGATTTAATCCAATACTATGACATTTCGTATTATAAATGTTGTTTTATGATTTGTATAAACTGGTTAAGCCTTGGGTGGCTTCGGATGTGGAATCTGAGGTCACTGGCGGTGATACCTTTCAAGGATATATTTGGGGGTGTTACAATAAATCATAAAGCTATGCATTTGTATTGGTAAAGTCAGGTGTATTCAATCAACAATACCACGATTTAAGTCATTTGGTGTTTGGCTTTTCTAAGTGTTTTATTCTCTAGATTTGTTTTTTGCTAGAGGTGTATATGAAAATATTAACGTTTTCACAAACCAATAGTACCACGGTCTAGACGTAGAGCGATTTTGACCAATTAAACCATGCGATCAAGATCTAAGAAAATCAGATATGTTAACAAAATACATGAGGCGTAGGTACAAATAGTTTTTTCAAAATTAATAAATAAAGAGCTCCTATGAGTATCATGTTTAGGGTGAAAAATGAAAAATATTATTAATCTAGGTCAATAAAATAAAGAGTTAGGATTAAAAATGAGAAATGACACAGAGAGACAAAATAATAATTTAGCGATTTTTTGCATGTTATTGCACCAAGTTTACGATTTATACTTAAGGTGTGTATATACATATCAAAGGTGCATATTTATGCACTAGACGTGCATTTACTATATACACATATTTTAGAGAATGTAAGCATATCTTAAATGTTCACATTTAGTATATGAAGGTGTATATTTAGTATATGAATGTGCATGTTTATTAAAAGCGTACATTTTAGCTAAATTTGCATGTTTAGTACACTAAAGTACGTGTTTAATATATATATTTTATTAACAGTGGATTTTATTAAAAGTGTACATTTTAGCTAAAGTGCATATTAGTATGTTGAAGTTCATATTTAATGTGTTGAAGTGCTTACTACATCCGGACAAAACGTTTACAATATATTACCCTTTGACATTCCGTGTGACTTTTTTGCCTTTTTCTACTTTAAATCGTATGTGTTCATATTTTTATCCAATAACTACAATATCAAAAAAACATCACGGTTGAGGAATAATAAATACATTATTGTTTAAAGAATATATACAGATTTTATTTATAATTTACTTCTCAACATGAGGAGGTTAACTTACAAGCTTGAGTATATATTTAATGTCAAGGAAGCATTAGAGCATCTACAATGGTGATACTTAGAGTACCATAAGTCATAAGCATTGTTTTACAGGAAAAAGAAAAGACAATGTCAGAATTTTGTGTAAATCAATACAAAAAAGTAGAGAAGAGTATCATATGCATAATACTTCTTTATTGATTTACTTGAAAAAGCTGATAATTTTTTATTTTTATTTTTTATAAATAAATATGATATTCAATATGAGTATTACCATTAAAGATAGTCTTAGTCTTGCGATTTATCTTTTCTTAACAAGTGAACAAATAATCACGTTACAATTTTCAAAAATAATTCTAGCTAGTGTGTGCTTAGTATAAAATTATAAATATGAAAATTATATGTGAACTATTCTCCAAATTAAAATGTTTAAACTCTTTACAAAAATTAAAATTAATAAATAATTACTGTACTTATTAAACATGAAAAAAAGTCAAATTAAGAAATATTGGAGATGGGACCAAAAGCAAAGTAATGAATATATATATAGTGAGTTTTGACATGTGTTTTACTTTTTCGTGTAATGATATGCTATTTTATTTGATGTATTAATTGAATTAACTAATGCCGAATGCCCCCTCCCTAATAATAGTAACACTGTTCAAATTGCGACCAAAAGAATACTGTTTAAAATTTGACTTTGAAATATACTACTTCTAGATGGCATACTCGTACTACGCATGAGTCATATGTTATATATATTAATATTATTAGTTTTTTCTGTTTTCAAATGAGAAAAGAAATTTAAATTTTTATTTTAAATATTTTCAACTTTAACAATACAAACATTCACATAAATTTGAACATTTTAGAATGGCAGGTACACAAATAACAACTCACTTTTGTTCACCAAACTAAGTTGGAGAATTTGTCATTTTTATGGACAAAGACACACTTAGATGCTATTGTAGAGAATAAATAACAATTTAGAATATGTTGCCTTCTTATTTTATCAATCAACATGTTTAAAACGGTTTTAGGTAGATCAAACATCTTATCTGCAACTCTTAGATGGATCTCAAATATCGTATGAAACTAATGAATTTATTTACTCTGTGATACCCCGTAATTTTATAAGGCTATTTTGGGAATTATGGATTTTTCCCGAGCGCCAGTTTGGTACGTCGGATTTAATTCTGAAGGTTTGAGACATTCTGTAATGTGCTCTGTATCTGTAATATTTTTCTCAGTGAAGAATTATATAGTCGAGATGTTTTGGAAGTTCGTACTCGTTCGTGTACGACTTTTGTTAACGCGGGTTAAGATTGGTACAAGTTTATTGCCCAAGAGTTGTTATCTAATGGACAATAGTACAAGATTCTTTATCCAAAGGTTATTGTCCAAGAACTATTATCCAAGAGGCAAAGTGCAAGGTTATTATCCAAGGGACAGGAAGAAAGCTTCCTACCACCTTCCTCCTCCTTGGATTTGCCTATAAATAGAGAGCAATGGGTGAGAGTGAAAGGGGCTGAAAAACGCGGAAGCGCTGTCAAGCTCTCGTCTCTCAAAAACGCTCTCAAAACGCTCTCTCTCGGTAAGGCTCTAGTGGATCGTCGGAGCTCGTTTAGTGTCGTTTCCGGTGGCCAAGAGGAGCATTGGAGGCTCTCGGACGCCTAGAAGCCAAGCAAGGCGAAAGACGAGCCAAACTGATCATCGAGGGTGAGTTTTCTCCTCTCGTATTTATGTTTTCGTTCGCGACGGCGACCGCCGCGAGGATCACGGCGACCGCCGGCTCGAAGGCGGCGACCGCCGGCATGAGACGGCGCCCGCCGTGAAGATCCCGGCGCCCGCCGTGATGTTGTGACCAACCGCCGTGAAGAAGAGCCAAGGAGCGGCGCCCGCCGTAGTTGGGCGGCACCCGCCGCGTGGGAGGCGGCGCCCGCCGTGAATTGGGCGGCGCCCGCCGTGATTGTTGTGGCTCCCGCCGTGAAGTTGTTGTTGGCCGGGTTGATGTGTTGGCTTCCGAGGCCTTCGTTCGGGTTTCGTTTCCGTCGATTCCTTTCGTTCTTTCGTAGATCGGTATTGTTGTTTGTCGAATCTAACTTAGGGTTTCTTTATGGGTCGATCCGAATGTACCAGAGTTGTCAGATTCGTCTCTGCGTCGAGCCCGGAATCCCGTCGTTAGACTTCGTTCAATCTCTGCGGACTCAGACAAGTGGTGGTTCGCTCTTGCTCATCGTTCCATATTTACATTAATTATCAGTTGTTTATCTGAGTAATTAATTTGGAATGATTATTGTGTTTGTCTGGAATTGGTTTTATAAACTGTTTTGGAAAATCATATAATAGGTTGTATATCTGTTAGAACGACGCTATCATCTGTGATTGCCTTCCGGGCATTTATGTGGATTTATCCTGTGCGGTGGTTGTGTTATAACTGTTAGTTAGCACGAATATTTGTAGGAACGCCTGAATCCTGAGAGTTCCATGCGCGTTCCTTTATAACTATAAGGACGATGAAGACCCAACGATTGTTGAAGTTTGAACTCAGTGAGGTTCATTCTTTTAAAGGGCGAGCAAGACCCTGCGATAGTAGAAGTTTGGACTCTGTGAGGTTCATTCTTTCGATATAGATTCAGAGGTTTGGACTCGGTGAGGTTCATTCCTTAGATATGGGTCCTGCGTGACAGGGATATATATTAAAAGCTTACAACGTGTTAATCGTTTTGGAATTAAATAAGATAAGGTGCCCAAGAGCACTTAATTAATAAATCTTCGGCGAGTAGTGCAGCTAAGTAAATAGTGCAGCTAGGAAAGCTCGTCTCGACTTTTGATCAGAGTACGTTCTCTTTCCAATCTGGATTCGCTGTAAGCGATGAGGTTGGTCGTGAACCGAAACATCTTAGTCAGTTTTTAAATCATCGTTATGTGGTTCTGTAAGATCCAGACTTGAATGTAGTACGTTCTCTTTCCAATCTAGATTCGCTGTAAGTGGTGAGGTTGGTTGTGAGCCGAAGCATCTCAGTCAGCTTTTAATCGCTGTTGTTTGATTCTGTAAACTTTCCAGATTTGTCATATTTCCTTAAAGACTCATTTCCTTTGGAGTATTCTTTCGGGTTGATTTCTGTGAAGATTAAGTCTTCCAGAATCTTCTCTTGTACATACCTTTTGTTGTTATTCCGTGAAAGTGCCGGGTTATGTATCGTCCCTTCGGTTATTATTCGAGGGACAATGATAGTAAACGGTTATGATCACTCGAACCATTCTGCTTTTTACCCTTGCTAGTCTATTCAAGTAGACTAACCCACGAACATTGTTCTCCGCATGTGGGCTGGTGTCATCCGTTCGATTCGGCACATCAGATAGAGCGAAGATATGAGGAGACTAGATTGACTATGAAGACGATGATTGTTTTGGATGTTTTAATAAATTTCTTTTAATCAGGTTGAGATCTTTGGGCAGGTGATCATTACGATCACAACCCTTTTTGTAATATCTTTGTTTAAGACTTCCGCTGTACTTTGTTTAAACTCTGTATTTATCCTATTCGGGATTGGGATGTAATCCTGTAACTCATGTTTCATTTGATTGATGTTTTGATTTGAATACTTTGATCATTATGTATCAATTGTATTCCATGAATTGTATTTAAACCGGTAAAGCCTTGGGTGATCTCGGTAAGGAACACTGGGGTCACTGGCGGTAATACCTTTCCAAATGGGTTAAGATTTGAGGGTGTTACAGTTGTGGTATCAGAACCAAAGGTTTTAAAACGGGTTTGGGATTTTATAAATCATTTATCTATTTTTGAAAATGCTTTAAAAGGGCTCTGAATTTTCAAAGTGAAAAGAATTTCAAAACACCGTTCATAGTCATGTCTTTTGTACAGTTTGATATAGTAAGCTTGTTTCTATGTCTAGAAAGACTAATTCCTTCCCCGTTGCCCCGTTAGATATGGGTGCATTCTGTTCTCTTCAGAGGAACCCGGGAGAAGCCGAGGTGGTTTCGCCATCTCCAGTTAGACTTGATTCCCAGTTCGCTCGTTGTGAGTTGAGGTTGTAGAACCTAGTAACTCGGTTTGAGTTCATTAATAGAAATTACCAAGTTGATCTATTCTAAGTTGATTTTATTACGATAAATATATCAGAATGATATTAATGTGATAAAATCCTTGGAATTTGATCGGTAAACAGATGGTGAACACGAGGAACGTTATCCGTGCTGGTGCTGGGCCGAGTAATGACCCCAGACCAAACCCGATGAATGTTACAGACCCATCAGGAGAGCGTGAGTCTGTCTTCAATAATAATCCAGGAGGCAATGGCCAAGCTCAGGCCGACGCTCCAGTAGTGCTCGATGCAGCGACAATCGCAGCAATTCAGGGGATTGTTCTGCAAGCAATCACCGAGATAATGAGGCCAATCGCACCTCAGGCACAAGGAGTGCCAGTACCTCCAGAAGTTCTGAGGTTTGAGGAGCAAGAGAATCATGTGCAACATGGAGGCATGATCAGGGATAGAGGAGAGTATGGCCGAGCGTTGAAGGCCATTAACTCTATGAGACCTGATAGCTATGATGGGAAAGGAGAGCCAGTCAGAGTCGCTCATTGGTTTTCACTTATGGAGCGATTGTTTCGTAATGTTGAGTGCACTGAAGCAGAGAAAGTGCACATAGCTTCTCTACAGTTGAAGGAAGAAGCCAGTGAATGGTGGGAGAGTACCGGCTTAGCTGATAGCCCGGTGTTGACCTGGTCACTGTTTAAGACCAAGATGACAGATCATTTCTTCTCTCGAGCTATGAGGGAGGAGAAGCACAAGGAGTTCTTGTATCCTAAGACGGTAGGGTTGAAGGTGACAGAGCTCGCCACCAAGTTCAATCATTTGCTGCAGTATGCTGAACCGCATATATCCAGTGAGGCACAAAAGATCTGGTACTTCCATGAATGGATGAGCCCGGATATTAAACCATGGATGGTGCACCACACATGCTCTACTCTGGAGCAGTACGTGGATGCGGCCTACAAGTTGGAAGTCACACTAGAGGAGTCCGCTCATAAGCGGGAGAAGCAAGTTAAGGGAAATGGTGGGCAACAGGATCGCCAGGTTGGTTCATTCAAACGACCGACATCGCCTACCAAGTTTGAGAAGTCTGGTCATGCTAAGACCGAGACAACTCAGTCTGACTCTGCCAGGGGCTCAGGTTGGAGCAGCGGAGTGATTTAGTGTCACAATTATGGTGCATCTGGGCACAAAAGTTTTGCATGTCGGAATGAGAAGAAGGCATGTTTTGGTTGTGGGAAGGAAGGGCATATGCAGAGGTTCTGTCGGCAGGAAATGCAGAAAGGAGCGGAGTCTCATCAGGGTCTGTTAATCCAAACAACAGACCTAGGTTTAAACCAGCAGAGACTTCCAATCCTTCGATGCAGACAACTGCGCAGAATAAAGGGAAAGCCCCAATGGCTTCTGGAAATCAGAGTCAATGTCTTTACGTGATGCGTGAGGCGGATGGACCCTATGATCCTAATGCTTAGAGTACTTTGTATCTGCGTTCTACTTTTGTTAATGTGTTGTTGATATGGGTGCTACCCAGACTTTCATTTTGGATGGTTGTAAGTTAAGTTGTGTGTGCAACGAGGTTGTGAACCTTTTGTTATAACTCTTCTTATATATGAACCTTTGGTTTATACCAAGTTAATGTTTCGTTGCTTGGTATGGGGTAAGGTCTCGTATTCGAGACTCACCAACAACCTCTTAGGAGATGGCTGCCTATTAATTAGGTGGAGCTACCAAGGATGGGTTGAGATGTATGGACAACGGCTCATGGCAACAGTGGACGCTGGTAATGGCTGGGCTTGGGCTCGGAGCCACTAGTGAGTCGTCTGTGAATCATGTAGTGGGCTGGTCCAAGATGGTGACCATTTAGTGGGAACCAATCGTCTGTCGGATTGTCGATTACCATCAAGGGTAAGAAATTCAAAGCGAGTTGACCTAAATAACCATGGTCCCATACGATAATTATTCTCGGTATGGATTGACGAAAGCGTCATAAGGCAGTGATCGACTTCAGTTTTTGATATTCCTGTGGTTAGAGGATTTATGGGTGTCTTTCCAGAATATATTCCTAGATACCCCGAATCGTGTCATGGAGTTTGCCGTTGATCTCGAGCCGAGTACCACGCCGATCTCTGAGGCACCGTACCGGATGGCTCCTGTTGAGATGCAAGAGTTGAAGAAGCAACTCAATGATCTTCTTCACAAAAGTTATATAAAGCTGAGTGCATTACCTTAAGTAGGAGTGCCCTAGTTTTATTTGTCAAAAAGGAAAGATGGACCGTTTTGACTTTGTTTTGACTTTCGAGAGTTGAATAAAGTCACGATCAAGAGCAAGTATCTGTTGCCAAGGAGTGATGATCTGTTGGATCAACTACAGGGAGCAAAAGTTTTCTCCAAGATCGACTGGAGATCTGGTTTTTTATCAGCTCAGGATTCGTGAGGATGATATTCCGAGGATTGCATTTCGGACAAGAGATGGTCACTACGAGTTTGTAGTCATTCCATCTGGATCTATGAGTGCTCCATCAGTTTTCATGAACTTAGTGCATCGATGTTTTAGACCAGTACTTGAATAAGTTCATAGTGGTCTTCATCAATGGCATTTTGATATTTTCCCGAGCAAGGAAGCTCACAGGGAACATCTGCGGATTGCTTTATCGGTCCTTAGACCAAGTCGGCTGTACGCAAAGCGGGCTAAGTGCGATTGTTGGATCTAGAAGTGGATTTCTTAGGCCATGTGATCAATAAGAATGAGGTTATGGTTATTCCCCAGAAGAGTGAATCAGTAGTTGTTTGGAAGCGGCCTCAGGGTGTAAGCGAGGTGCGCAGTTTCCCAGAGCTTGCTGAGCATTATAGACGGTTCATGGAAGGATTTTTCTAAGATCACTCCACCTATGACCAGTCTGTTCCGCAAGGTCAACAAGAAGTTATCTGGGATGACAAGTGCAAGACCAGTTTTCAAGAAGTTGAAACAGTGTCTGACTTATGCACCAGTTTTGGCATTGTCGGAAGGAATGATGGTTATATGGTCTATAGTAATGCTTCGAGAAATGGGTTGGGATGTGTCTTTGATGCAGATGGGCAAGGTTATTGCATACGCATCTAGACAATTGAAAACCTATGAAGCAAACTAACCAACACATGACCTAGAACTAGCAGCAATATTGTTTGCATTGGAAGCCGAGGTTACTTGGGTAACCCAGAGGTCAACAGAAGTTTTCCACCAGAAGATTGTCCGTGTACATGGCATTCATAAGACCATTGTATCAAGATCAAGGTAGCTTAGTTCGAAGATTTGTATGGTCACAGATGTAGACCTCAGACTTGTTGGGATGAGAATGCCGACAAGATTATACTTGGACCAGAGTTGGTCGAAAGGACAGCTTCGAACATTGCTTGATTAGACAGAGATGTTGACCGCTCAGGGTCGACAAAAGTCTTACGCATATCAGAAGCGTAGAAGTGTCAAGTTCGAGGTTGGTGGCAAAGTACTTGTCAGAGTATCGCCATCCAAGGTGTTTTCAGGTTTGGTAAGCGTGGGAAGCTTAACCCTCGCTACATGGGACCATTCAAGATTCTGGATAGAGTAAGATCTCTAACGTACCGTTTGGCAATGTCGCCATCGGCATACCCAGTGTATAATGTATTCCACGTATCATTGCTAAGGATATTCGTGCTAAGATGAGTCTCGTAGGCTGAGCTATAAGGACGTCGAGATTCAGGCAAATGGTACTTGAGAGGAGATGCCAGTGCGCATTCTCGAACGCCGTGTGAAGCAGCTGTGCAACAAGATCGTACTGTTGGTACGAGTTCTGTGGTCAAGGTCTGGGACTGAGGAAGTTACTTGGGAAACCGAGGCAGAGATGCTCAGACACTTTCCCGAGTTGTTTTTCGGCTAAGTTTCGGGGTCGAAACTTCTTTTAAGGGAGAGGTGATGTGATACCCCGTAATTTTGTAAGGCTATTTTGGGAATTATGGATTTTTCCCGAGTGCCAGTTTGGTACGTCGGATTTAATTCTGAAGGTTTGAGACATTCTGTAATGTGCTCTGTATCTGTAATATTTTTCTCAGTGAAGAATTATACAGTCGAGATGTTTTGGAAGTTCGTACTCGTTCGTGTACGACTTTTGTTAACACGAGTTAAGATTGGTACAAGTTTATTGCCCAAGAGTTGTTATCTAATGGGCAATAGTATAAGATTCTTTATCCAAAGGTTATTGTCCAAGAGCTATTATCCAAGAGGCAAAGTGCAAGGTTATTACCCAAGGGACGGGAAGGAAGCTTCCTACCACCTTCCTCCTCCTTGGATTTGCCTATAAATAGAGAGCATTGGGTGAGAGTGAAAGGGGCTGAAAAACGCGGAAGCGCTGTCAAGCTCTCGTCTCTAAAAAACACTCTCAAAACGCTCTCTCTCGGGAAGGCTCTAGTGGATCGTCAGAGCTCGTTTATTGTCGTTTCCGGTGGCCAAGAGGAGCAATGGAGGCTCTCGGACGCCTAGAAGCCAAGCAAGGCGAAAGACGAGCCAAACCGATCGTCGAGGGTGAGTTTTCTCCTCTCGTATTTCTGTTTTCGTTCGCGACGGCGACCGCCGCGAGGATCACGGCGACCGCCGGCTCGAAGGCGCCCGCCGTGAGGAACACGACGACCGCCGGCATGAGACGGCGCCCGCCGTGAGGAACACGACGACCGCCGGCATGAGACGGCGCCCGCCGTGAAGATCCCGACGCCCACCGTGATGTTGTGACCAGCCGTCGTGAAGAAGAGCCAAGGAGCGGCGCCCGCCGTAGTTGGGCGACGCCCGCCGTAGTTGGGCGGCGCCCGTCGCGTGGGAGGCGGCGCCCGCCGTGAATTGGGCGGCGTCCGCCGTGATTGTTGTGGCTCCCGCCGTGAAGTTGTTGTTGGCCGGGTTGATGTGTTGGCTTCCGAGGCCTTCGTTCGGGTTTCATTTCCGTTGATTCCTTTCGTTCTTTCGTAGATCGGTATTGTTGTTTGTCGAATCTAACTTAGGGTTTCTTTATGGGTCGATCCGAAGGTACCAGAGTTGTCAGATTCGTCTCTGCGTCGATCCCGAAATCCCATCGTTAGACTTCGTTCAATCTCTGCGGACTCAGGCAAGTGGCGGTTCGCTCTTGCTCATCGTTTCATATTTACATTAATTATCAGTTGTTTATCTGAGTAATTAATTTGGAACGATTATTGTGTTTGTCTGGAATTGGTTTTATAAACTGTTTTGGAAAATCATATAATAGGTTGTATATCTGTTAGAACGACGCTATCATCTGTGATCGCCTTCCGGGCATTTATGTGGATTTATCCTGTGTGGTGGTTGTGTTGTAACTGTTAGTTAGCACGAGTATTTATAGGAACGCCTGAATCCTGAGAGTTCCATGCGCGTTCCTTTATAACTGTAAGGGCGATGAAGACCCAACGATTATTGAAGTTTGAACTCAGTGAGGTTCATTCTTTTAAAGGGCGAGCAAGACCCTGCGATAGTAGAAGTTTGGACTCTGTGAGGTTCATTCTTTCGATATAGATTCAGAGGTTTGGACTCGGTGAGGTTCATTCCTTAGATATGGGTCCTGCGTGACAGGGACATATATTAAAAGCTTACAACGTGTTAATCGTTTTGGAATTAAATAAGATAAGGTGCCCAAGAGCACTTAATTAATAAATCTTCGGTGAGTAGTGCAGCTAAGTAAATAGTGCAGCTAGGAAAGCTCGTCTCGACTTTTGATCAGAGTACGTTCTCTTTCCAATCTGGATTCGCTGTAAGCGATGAGGTTGGTCGTGAACCGAAACATCTTAGTCAGTTTTTAAATCATCGTTATGTGGTTCTGTAAGATCCAGACTTGAATGTAGTACGTTCTCTTTCCAATCTAGATTCGCTGTAAGCGGTGAGGTTGGTTGTGAGCCGAAGCATCTCAGTCAGCTTTTAATCGCTGTTGTTTGATTCTGTAAACTTTCCAGATTTGTCATATTTCCTTAAAGACTCATTTCCTTTCGGGTCAATTTCTGTGAAGATTAAGTCTTCCAGAATCTTCTCTTGTACATACCTCTTGTTGTTATTCCGTGAAAGTGCCGGGTTATGTATCGTCCCTTCGGTTATTATTCGAGGGACAATGATAGTAAACGGTTACGATCACTCGAACCATTCTGCTTTTTACCCTTGCTAGTCTATTCAAGTAGACTAACCCACGAACATTGTTCTCCGCATGTGGGCTGGTGTCATCCGTTCGATTCGGCACATCAGATAGAGCGAAGATATGAGGAGACTAGATTGACTATGAAGACGACGGTTGTTTTGGATGTTTTAATAAATTTCTTTTAATCAGGTTGAGATCTTTGGGCAGGTGATCATTACGATTACAACCCTTTTTGTAATATCTTTGTTTAAGACTTCCGCTGTACTTTGTTTAAACTCTGTATTTGTCCTATTCGGGATTGAGATATAATCATGTAACTCATGTTTCATTTGATTGATGTTTTGATTTGAATACTTTGATCATTATGTATCAATTGTATTCCATGAATTGTATTTAAACCGGTAAAGCCTTGGGTGATCTCGGTAAGGAACAATGGGGTCACTGGCGGTAATACCTTTCCAAATGGGTTAAGATTTGGGGGTGTTACATACTCGTGATAGCATTGTCTCACTTTGATTGTACATAGTAATAAGCTTTAGTAGGTCATAATCTATTATATTTGATTTTGTATGTCTTCATACTATCCACACCATTTACAAAATATTTTTTTTAGATATGAACATGCCATTGAAAGGGTTATCGCACGATTTAGTTATACGATAATTAATTGACATATAGAATGTTGTGAAGAAGTTATGATCATAGTTTTTATTACTTATATCTGTTTATTAAAAGGGGTTACATATTTCAAAAATAACAAAGGATTCACAAAGATAAAGGATATTATAACAATCATTGATGATCAATTATGTATATATACGAATACAAACTTGTACTCCTATGGAGTATGTAGTAAACATATAGCAAGCAAAAATGCTTATTGCTTAAACTATTATTCAATGAATCTCTTATTTTGCATCAAAATTTTAGATAATTAAATAGTATTATAATATAAGTTAAATTTAACTTTTTCTTAGTACATATATTGTTAAAAAACCCTACATTTGTGGTGGACAATACCTTCAACCACGATAATCATATATATATATATTCATGATCTCAATTATTTATGTCACTTTAGTAAATGAATTATAGTTATTACATATAGCCATGTAAATAATTCAGCAATCAGTTAAAACTTTCTTATTGTCATGGTTAGTCTATTATCAAAGCAAGCCTGCTATATCACCTTAAATAAAAAATCATTTTTAAAACAATAGGGGCACAGGGAAGCAATTGTCTCAATTTCAGCAATCAACATCATATTGTTTTTTTGAAGCAATAAAGCAAAATTGAAGCAATTATGCATATTAAACTAACTACCCAACAGTGTAAACAAACACACAAAACCAATCAAACTACCTAAAAGAGGGAGAGAAGTGTACCATATGTGTAAGAATCCTCCCCCAAACCAAACCAGACAATGTCCTCATTGGCAAGAGGAAAAACATCAGCCAAGGATAAGCTCAGAAAAGCTGAATTCTGCACATGGATAAGCTCAGAAAAGTGGTAAAATACACTCACTCACCTCTCCAAATGAAAAAAAAGCTGAAACGATGGAAAAAAAACACACACACAAAAGCAATAAAACGCAGGGTTGCCTCCCGTAAAGCGCTGGTTTATAAAGGTCCCGCATGACCTTGTTACCTCAGATTATCAAACAGTGAGGGGGAGCGGTTGAAGGAGAATCACCTCAACAAATCCCACCATGGCACCTTCATGGTATAACTTCAGACGTTGACCATTTACCTTAAACCTCTCACCTTTCCTATTCATCACTTCTACTGAGCCAAACTTATTGACACTTGTGACAGTATAAGGACCTGTCCACTTAGACTTTAACTTTCCAGGAAAGAGCCGAAGCCTAGAATTGTAGAGCAGAACCTTGTCACCGATGGAAAATTCTCTACGCAAGATCCTGCTGTCATGCCACTTCTTGGTGCGCTCCTTGTAGATGCGGGCACTATCATAAGCTGCAAGACGAAATTCATCAAGCTCATTGAGCTGTAACAGTCGCTTCTCCCCTGCCAACTTAGAATCCATATTGAGTTCCTTGATTGCCCAAAAAGCTTTATACTCCAACTCTACTGGAAGGTGGCAGGATTTCTGTAATACCCACACCACATTAGGCCGGCCCATCATAGGGCTGCAGCCCATACACCCTAACCCATCCCATGTTGGCCCATACCCTTAAGGCAGGAAACCACACCACAAAGGTTGTTCGTGAGTCTCGAACTCGAGACCTCACGCTTTAACAAGAAGTCCAACGCCCTCTTGTTACCAATTGCGCTACAACCTCCATGGTGTGGTTTCCTGCCTTAAGGGTATGGGCCAACATGGGATGGGTTGGGGTGTATGGGCTACAGCCCTGTGATGGGCCGGCCCAATGTGGTGTGGGTATTACAAAAAAGTACACTTTATGTTGGTGTCTGACCTTGCCGACAACGGGCCTGACAGACACCCCGACACTGCCATCCTTAACAGGCCTGCATGCCGTGTACCCCAACCCTTCCCCCCAACACGGGTAGGTTGTTGGTGAGAGTCGAACACGCGACCTCTCCACCCTTTATCAAGCGCCTAAGCACCTTGATACCAATTGTGCTGCAGCACAATTGGTAACAAGTGGGCGTTTGGCCGCTTGTTAAAGCGTGAGGTCTTGTGTTCGAGTCTCACGAACAACCTCCCAGCCATGAGGATTTGGTTGGGGTACATGGACTGCGGCCCATGGATAGAGAAATGGCTGGCCCGATGAGGTCGGAGCCCCTCTCATTCAAAGTGTACTTTTTTGTAACATCCCAGGCCAAGCTACCCCAGCCACCAAGCCGCCCAGCCACCCAACGGTGCCGGCGCCGGTACTGGTGCCGCCTGGTTGTCCAAGGGCATGCAGCCCACACACCCAACCCTTCCCCCATTTAAATGGGTAGGTTATTGCCCACGGGGATCGAACCCGGGACCTTTAGATACAAGGGCAATGCCTTACCACTTGTTTCACCAATTGCGCAGCACAATTGGTGATACAAGTGGTAAGACATTGCCCTTGTATCTAAAGGTACCGGGTTCGATCCCCGTGGGCAACAACCTACCCATTTAAATGGGGGAAGGGTTGGGTGTATGGGCTGCATGCCCTTGGACAACCAGGCGGCACCAGTACCGGCGCCGACACCATTGGGTGGCTGGGCGGCTTGGTGGCTAGGGTAGCTTGGCCTGGGATGTTACAATTTCCCGTACACCAACCTATACGGCGAGGTATCGATAGGTGTCTTAAATGCTGTGCGGTATGCCCATAAGGTGTCATCCAACTTCAAACTCCAATCCTTCCTAGATTTTGCTACCACCTTATCCAGAATAGACTTAATTTTGCGGTTTGAAACCTCGACCTGCCCGCTTGTTTGAGGATGATAAGCCAACCCGGTCCTGTGAGTCACTCCATACTTTCTTAGCAAAACATCCAGCTGTCTCTCATGAAAGTGTGAACCACCATCACTAATAATAGCTCTCGGCACCCCAAACCTTGGAAATATGATCTTCTTAAAAAGTGAGATGACCACTTTCGAATCATTAGTGATTGATGCTACGACTTCCACCCATTTGGAAACATAGTCTACAGCAACCAAAATGTACATGTTCCCATGGGAAGAGGGAAAAGGTCCCATGTAATCAATACCCCAAACATCAAAAATTTCTACCTCAAGGATGCCTGTTTGGGGCATCTCATGTCGCCTCGAAATATTACTGGTCCTCTGGCAAGCATCACAAGTTGTAATGAAGGTCTGCGCATCTTTGAACATGGTAGGCCAGTAGAAGCCTGGCTGCGAGACCTTGGCAAATGTCCTGGAGGGACCATGATGGCCTCCATATGACGATGAATGACATTGTTGAAGGATTCCATTGACTTCCCACTCGGGAATGCACCTGTGATATAGCCCGTCTGCACATTCACGGAACAGAAAAGGATCATCCCAGAAGAAATATCGTACATCATGTAGAAACTTCTTTTTCTGTTGGTACGTCAAATCTGGTGGTATTATTCCGCCTACGACATAATTGGCGAAATCAACAAACCATGGAGATTGCACAGTTACAGCAAGAAGGTGATCATCTGGGAATGAGTCAGCAATAGGAGTGGCTTCCCTACCGTCATCATACCTCAATCTAGATAAATGATCTGCTACTACATTCTCTGCTCCTTTCTTGTCGCGAATCTCGAAGTCAAATTCTTGAAGCAAGAGAATCCACCTGATAAGCCTAGGCTTGGCTTCCTTCTTAGCAAGAAGATATTTCAGTGCTGCATGGTCAGTATAGACGATCACCTTGGACCCAATGAGATAAGTCTGGAATTTGTCTAAGGCATAGACTACAACAAGTAACTCCTTCTCTGTGGTGGCGTAATGAACTTGAGCTTCATCTAGTGTCTTGTTAGCATAGTAGATAGCATGTAAGACCTTGTCTTTCCTCTGACCCAGAACGGCTCCCCGGCAATGACGCCAAAATTTGATAGGCTAAATCGCACACCTAATCAAAGATAAACCTAATGTTCACCAACTAATGTAGTTAGGGAAGTCAGGACCGTATCCACAGGGAGATAGCTTTCTTACAACTACTAATCAGACGAAACTAGATTATGTAAAAAGGGTCTTGGTTATTGGTCTATTGAACTAACAACTAATTAAACAAGAACAAACAAGTAAATCAGATAATTTAAAGCCTAGGGCATAGGTTCACTATGAATGCAGTTCGGGATTCAAACAAGAATCATATAACATAATCATGATCATACTATCTAGAGCACACAAGCTCTCTCGAGTCAATGTCTCCCTTAGAACATCAGTCTAGCAGGCTCTCGCAATTTACTAGATTCGTTCTACCCATTATTGTAAGCTTAACAATGTGTTAATACCTCTCGGCACATAACCCAAGTTTGCAAGACTAATTAATCAAACATGGCCACTGTTCAATTAACAAGCAAAAACAACGAATAACATGGCAATAGTAGAAATCAATCAACTAATTAAATCATCTAAATTAAACCCCTTTCATACACCCCTAGATCACCTGGCCCTAGTATTGGACTACTCACACATAATAGAAGAGATTGGAGAACAATTCATCATGAAATCAAACCCTCTCAGTAATTTAGGGTTGAGAAATAATGAGGAAAACAATGATTAAACTAATGTAAGGCATAAAACAAAGGAAAGAGAATAATGAAATTGGTACCTTAAACTTGATCGATCCAGTGAAACATTTAGAATAATGGAGAAAATCAATCGAGAATTCTATGGAGAGAAGCTATGGAGAAGACTAGAAAGTAACCGCCTCTGTCTCCCCAAAAATCCAAAATCAGAAAAAAAGACCCAATAATTATCTATTTCTACTATTTATATGTTCCTATTTTTTTCTCATATTTAAAGAAATATTAAAAAGTAAATGCTAGCTAATGGGAAGCAGCGTGCTAGAGATGTTGGACGAGACAACCATCAACGATATGTAGTTAATCCAAGGCCTCCATAAACCGCTATGCTAGCTCCAAGTACAAGTTCCTCCAGTGTTAGCTCAAATGAGTATAAATCAAGTCCAAAACACCAATTCATGCACAACAAAGTAAAGGAGCAAGAGCCACAACTAGGAGAAGAAATGTTAGATAAATTAGCTCTGAAGATCGCAATAAATACCATAAAAATCTAAGAGGCAAGGGTATAAAACTCTATATAAACAAGACATATCAGTTTGTCTTCTTTTTGTTTGCTTCTGTGTTCGATCCGATTGTTGTTACTCTTGACATTCTAAATGTGACCTCTTACCCTCTGAATCCCTTAACTACTGCTTCGTTGATGCTCTCCTGCACTTGGCTGTGTTTTTTGTGCTTTTCCGTCCCAGCGCCTCATCTTGCATTTAGACCCTATTCCCACTACCAATGTTTGTTTTAGTGAGCATTTGAATATTAGTAAACTGACTTTCGTCTGTATTATGTTTACTGTTGTGTCTCGGAGTTATTTGTTTCTCCCCTTTACTACAGATTTATCCAGACTGTTTACTTGGAGAGCTTCTAGCTTCTTGCTTCTACAAGCACTAAGTTATTTGTTAAACCTTAATGACCTTGTGTGTCTGTTACAGGCCTTAGATCAGTATACCATTATGGTTGAGAAAACCAATAGTAATGGTGATACTAGTACTGATTTTTGTATGTTTGAACCTGTTTGCATGAATCACAGATCTGAATAATTTGAGATTAATACGTCTTACAATCATTTTTCTGAAATTCTCCTTAGGAACTCTTCTCTTGAAGATGTTCCTACTGTTGGGCTTCGGATTTTGGTCTATGACGTGGCTGTTCACTTGAAATTTCACTTTGTTGTGTTTTTCAGACATAGGTTCCAGGAGGCTTTGGATTGGATTCCAGGGCTCTTCTTGGCCAGGACCAATGGAGAACAAAACCATAAAAAGAATCCAAGGAGCCAAAGAGGAATAACACCTAGAAGGAACCTTCAACACATGAACAAATCTTGCTATGAAAAATGGAGCAATGGCAATAAGTATCATATGACACCTTACCCCCTGAACAATCGTTACTGGAACCATAATTTTGCGAAATTTGGTTCCTGGCAAGACCTGCCATATTTGACTCTGACTCTCAATTCTGTAAGATCAACTTGTTCTCTTATGCATTATTATAGGGTTGTGGAACCATGTATTAGAACAATGGAAAAAATGCCAAAAATGATCCCTTTATGTGGTTTGGAAGGAACAATTTTAAACCGTACATTGTATCTACGTGGAAAAACACTCAACAAAGACAAACTAGTTTTAAGTCCCATCACAGTCTGCGGACAATGGGCAATACAAAATTTGGTTTTTTATGAAGATTACAACATGGAATTGTCGAGGGATTGGAAAAAAACAATTTGGATGGATATTGAATTTTTTTGCAAGATTGAAAGGATTCAACTTCTTGCTTTATTTGAAACAAGAACGAACAAAGAACCAAGTGAAAAATTGTGGAAAAAAGCAGGGTTTGACAATTTTCACTGTATATCGGCAAATGGTTTTTCTGGCGGTATCTGTGTTATGTGAAAAACTTATCAACTCACGAATGAAATCCTTGAAGTTGACCAAATAAACTCACGTTTTGTGAGCATTAAATACAAAAATCTTTATACAAATATTACAACCCTACTTATTCTTACGTATGCTCCTCCCAATGAAGCAGGAAAAAATGAATTTTGGGATACCATTATTCGTTTTATCAAGAATAGTGCATATCCTTGTATAGTTATGGGGGATCTTAATGAGATTCAAGACCATGCTGAAAAAATGGGTGGTTTAACCCCACCACTGACGAAATTCACTAGATTAAAAAACTTCAAAGATGAATGCGAATTAATGGATATCCCTTTTACAGGGAATGCTTTTACTTGACGTAAAAACAAAACCGAAATAAATAACATCTACGAAAAACATGATAGAGTTCTGGTTCACCACCAAATACTACAATGGTATCCTGACATATGTACCAAAAATTATGCTTTTACTAGCTCTGATCATTGTCCTATCTCAGTTGATCTTACTTCTGTAACAAGTTTCAAAAATCAACCCTTCAAATTCGAAAAAATATGGATGACAAGAAAGGATTTCAGGAATGTTGTCAAACAAGCCTGGAGGACAAATTATCATGGATCAAGGATGTTTGATCTCATTTCCAAAACAAAGCTATGAAAAAAATACGCAAAAAGTTGGAATAAAAACACTTTTGGTAATGTTCTTACCCAACTACACAATTTAGAAAAACAACTGTTTGACATCCAAATTGAAATTTGCACAAATGCTAACAATAATCTAATACAGAAACAAATAAGGCTTATTGAAAAAAAGGAAAAGCTCGTTAGTTTCTAAAAAATCCCAAAGAGCAAAAGTTAAACATATTAAATTTGTGGATACAAATGCTAGCTATTTTCATAAAATAGCTAGTGGTCGAAGAAATATAAAAATCATAAAAGAAATCATAACACAAGAAGGAACGAATATAATTGGAAAAGAAAATATTAGAAATGAGATCAGAAATGATTTCATTAAAAGATTTAAAAGTGAAGAAATGAACGAAGATCTATCACGGGAAAATTTTGATTTAATTCAAGATGAAATCACCTGTGAAGATAATGAAAAACTAATTAAGAATGTCTCAAACGAAGAAATTAAAAAGGTTGTTTTTGATATTGGTTCAGATAAATCACCTGGACCAGATGGAATGACATCAGAATTTTACCAAAAATATTGAGATATCGTAGGCCCCTCGGTTACACAAGCAATGAAAAGCTTTTTTCTATTTGGAAAATTACTCAAACAAATTAACCATACATTCATATCTCTGATCCCAAAATGTGATAACCTGAATTCAACACACCATTATAGGCCTATAAGTCTGTGCTCTACAATTTATAAAATTATCTCAAAAATTCTGACAACAAGATTAAAACGAACTATGGAAAAACTAATTCACCCATTACAAGGAGCTTTTATTGCAAACAGAGCTATATAAGACAATATCTTAATAGCACATGAAAATTTTCATTCCTTCAAAGCAAAACAAGGAGAGGAAGGTTTTATAGCCATCAAATTAGATATGGAAAAAGCTTATGATAGAATTGAATGGAATTTCATTCTTAAAACTATGGAAAAGTTTGTCGTTCACCAAAAAATCATTAACTGGATCAAAGAGTGCATAACAACGGTCTCGTTCTCGGTTCTTGTTAATAATGGGCCGACAGAGATCTTTACCCCAACAAGAGGACTACGACAGGGAGACCCCCTATCTCCGTTTCTATTTATTTTGGGATCGAAAATCCTAGCCCGAAAACTGCAAGAAGCAACTACTAGACCGCGAAAACCAATTGGTTTCCAAATTTGTAGACAAGGAACACAGATCCCCTTTTTGGCATTTGCGGATGACATCATGATTTTCTCAAAAGCAACTCCAGAAAATTGTAAGGAAATTAAGGATATTGTGGGTGATTATTGCAAAATATCCGGACAAAAAGTTAATTTCAATAAATCAACCTTTCAGGTAACAAAGAAAGTTACTAGCACCAAAAAATTGTTAATCCAAGGAATTCTTACAATTACCAACATGACCTCACTTGAAAAATATTTGGGATGCCCTATCATTAATGGTAGAGTTAATTCAAATACCTTTGCTGACCTTTTAACAAGCACTCAAAAACAGCTAATAAAATGGAAAGCTAATTCTCTATCCCAGGCATGAAGAACAACTTTGATTAAGACCAATCTTGCTTCTAGACCAAACTACCTAATGCAAAGCTTTATGCTTCCTACAAATACTCATAATGAACTTGACAAATTAAACAGAAACTTTTTATGGAACAAAGATCTAGCATATAAACCCCTTATAGGATGGGAAAAAATCTGCAAACCTACACAACAGGGAGGCCTAGGATTACTAAAATCAAAAGATATGAACAAAGCATTACAATTCAAATTACTATGGAAAATCCTGGCAGAATCTGATAACTATTGGGTTAAAATTATAAATGAAAAATACCTAGAAACACAACACTTCCTACACTATGAAAAAAGAGGCATATGCTCTTGGCAGTGGTCTAAAATGATCGAAATATTGGATGAATTCAAAAAGGAACTCATCTGACAAGTAGGAAATGGGAGAACAATAAAATTTTGGACTGATAATTGGTTATCAAAAAGTCCCATAAAGAGCATAAACAACACACAACAAATTCAGAACATTGATGCCTTGGTTGCAGAGTTCATTCTGCCAGACAAGACATGGAACAAAGAAAAGATTTCACAGCATGTACCAGGCGACATAGCTAAACAAATAACATCAGTACCAATACCAATTAATAATATTGAGGATAGGATGTACTGGGAAGCCAGTAAAAACGGGTGGTTTTCTACAAAATATGCCATGAACATGATTAATGAAAATAAACGATATACAACACATGATTCCTCTTGGATATGGAAACTGGACACTTACCCTAAGGTTAAAATTTTTCTTTGAAAAATCATGAAAAATGGACTCTTATCTAAAGCAAGACTAGCTGAAAAAGGAGTTTCAATTCCTCTAGGTTGTATTCGATGCAGAGCACAAATTGAAGATAGTAATCATATCTTATTCTGTTGTAACCATACTATGAAAACCATTGAAAAAATTAATCTCCATACTCTTGGGATTATCAAATCACTTAACATTGAAAATAAAAAAACATATGAACTTATTGAGGAAATCAGACAAAAAACTGATAATGCACAGTTTTTAGAACTACTTAATTCATGGTGGGGAATATGGTTCTACCGAAACCAACAAAATTTTGGAAGGACAAACAATGACATAGACCCTATAAAGGATGTACCAGTTTACATCAAAAACCAAATTCATAATTGGAAACAAACAAAGAAATGAAACCCAGACTGTTTAAATACAGATAAAATACAAAAAAATACCAATACAAATAAAAGGCGACCAAAGAAGAAATGGAAAAAACCACCAAATACTATCATAAAAATAAATACGGATGGATCCACTAAGACCAATGGAGAATCTAGTTATGGCTATATCATTCGGAATATCGAAGGAGAACCCTTATTCATCTTTGGTGAAAAATGTGGATTATCAACCCCACTAAAAACAGAAATCATTGCTTTCAGGAATGCTTTGTTTAAAGCTTATGAATTAGGCTTTAACAACATCCAAATTGAATGCGATAACCTTACAATTGTAAACGTCCTGAGCAAAATCTGGCACTATCCTTGGGATATTGAAATTTTAATTTCTGATATCCTTTGTGTTTTACAACTGTTTTCTTCAGTGCAGATTTGTCACGTCTTCCGAGAAACTAACGCTGTTGCTGACTACATTGCGAAGCTGGCGCAACAAGGGCCCTTGGAAGATGTTAGAAATAATTTAGAACTTGTAGTTCTCTTCCGTAAGGATGCTATAGGCTGAGAAACCGTTCTTTCTGTGGTTTCCAGTCTAATTTTTACCTTATAAAAAAAAAGTCAATTATAACTCATAAATAGATATCAATAAACTAACCATATAAAAATCTAATCCAAGCAATTATAGGAATAAGGTGTAAGAAAATCATAAGACAATGGAGATGTGGATTGAGATCTTTTATTTTTTGGAATGGATGTCTTGTATCTGTATGACCTTTATATAAGGGTAAAATTTATCTTTATGGTCACATTCATTTGTCATCTACATTAAATCAGCCTCTAATCAATTAGGAGTTTGAAATATGAAAAGCATAAGTTACGATCTATATTTTAAATGTGATTAATTGACATTAGAAACATGTAATGAAGATGTAACTGTCACAACAAAATATATTTACTATAAATTGAAATAATGTTTTAATCGAATATCTTAAATGACTTCATTTCTTTATAAAATGAAATAAATTTCCATATAAAAGTTATGTGCAAGTGAGTTTGAACGACCATGCAAGCGTTTTTAAATATACTTTTTCCCGTCAAAGTTGATGTCCATGTGAGTTTGAATGACCCGAACGTTACTAAGGTTGACATAATTATCATTGATATAAGTGTATCACCAATTAGTATAATAAACTTTTCAATTTCTTGATGTTACAATTCGATGGTAACTTTTTCATGTTCTAATCCTCTTCTTAATCACTTCTTCCAAAATGTATACTTTTATTGATAATATTTATTTCTTAAGTGACACATTAATTTTTATTTATTACAAACCATTTAAAACGGGAATATGTTACACATTTTTCAAAGCAGTTACATTTCTAAGATAATGTTTGCGACAAACTTATCCTGTCAAATAATCTTCCATTAACTTGGTTTTCTCCCTATATTGAATTTGATAGTTGATGACTATTCATTGATTTTAGTTTTATAAATTATTCTGATTTGCACAAAAATAATTGAAGGGTTTTAGAACTAAATTGGATTTACAACGTCAAAATTGAAAAGTAGTCATTTAGAGTTATGAAAAAAAAACATTACAATAAGTATGAAAATTTCAATATATGCATTAAAATTAGGTGTTTAAGTTTGAATGTTGGTAGTGGATTTGAGAGTTTTATGAAGATTATATTGGTCTGTTTTAACTTGAATGAGGTAAGCATTATTTTATTTTTTAAGTGATTAGTTAAATTATTACATTAAAATAATTTGTAATTTAATCCTGATAAGATGGATACAATATTTGTTTTGGTACTCAAGTGGATACAATTTTTTATATTCGAATTATGTTATTTGGATTTATAATGTCTTAATTTTGATATATTATTTTACATTTAATTATGTATTTTTATGTTATACAGAGAATTTGATTTATATATGTAACTATGAGTAGTAAAAAAAGAAATTATTTAGCTAGGCATGAAGAATACCATAAAACAAATAGAAATATAAATTATTTGATTTTTCAATTGCATTTACCAAACAACCTCAAACTGTCTATTTTTTGGTAGAAATCTCACATTGTTTCCTTAGGTATAAAGAAGACAATAAATGTATTCGTATTTCCTTTTTAAGTTTGTTTTCTCTTTTTTCGGTTTTTAATGTTACTTTTAGGTTTATTTATTGGGATAATTGTCAAGTACAATAGATTTTAGTGGCTGATTTAAGAAATTAAATAACTCCTTAGGTTTAGGAAAAAATATTGAAAATCAAATTGTTTCTAAGAAGAATTAAACTTTTAACGTTTTGTTTGATGAAGTCCCTTCACTAAACCATTGAGATAAAATAGAATATTTGACTTCTAGTGGAATGTAAAAAAAAATGAAAAAAAATTTAGTAAAACAAACTTGTTAAGAATGGGGATTGAACCCTAGATCTCTTGTATTATGAGAGTGTCTTTAACCATTGAGCTATATTAGATGATTTATTTTTAATGAAAGATTAACAAAAAAATGAGAGATACTTTCTCATATTTATTGGGCATTAATTGCACACTTAGTCTACTTTATATATTTATAGATAGATAGATATGTTCTCGCGTCTATTCGGGTTTAGTTAATAAAATTTAAAATTATATTTTATTAAACATTTACAAAAATTAAATTAGATAAGCTTAATCTATTGAATATATGGTGATAAAATTTTTGTATGATTATAATTGAAAGTATATATACGGGAATTTGTATATAAAAATGATAAATAAATTAGGAATTTCATACAAACAACAAATAAGAAAACATATAAGCTAGAGATAAGCAATGAAAACGATTAATTATAAGGGGAAAAATATTAAATTATATCACATATTTATGTCAAATATTTTTAATATATATTACCACTTTTGCATTATGAATCATACATAACCATTTGTATTTTTAATTGCGTGTTATCAATTATATAAATTTAAGTATTGAAACTATAAGAACATTACATTTTTAGGTATGTAATTTTGAAAAACGTACCTTTGACATGGTTGAAATGTAGATTTTAATTTTTGGCATCTATATACTACTACTAAAGCCGCAATTATCTCTCATACGTGTCGTTCATCTAAATATGCCACACCATCAAATAATTATGTATATTTACCTATTCACCCTTATTCTATTTACAATTTATTTTATCTTTGATTTATACAAATTTCCTAAATTACCACCCCAAAATACTTCTGTAACACCCCCAAAACTTAACCCTTTTGGAAATGTATTACCGCTAGTGACCCCAGTGTTCCTTATCGAGATCACCCAAGGCTTTACCAAATAAAATATAATTGATACACACAGATCAAGCATTAAATTCCAAAACATAACATTGTTGAGGAAACAAGAGTTACGGGATTACAACCCAATCCCGAATAGGTCAAAACATAGGTTAAACCAAACACATCGGAAGACTAAGAAAGTAAGTTACAATCGGAGTTATTGTCCAAAGGATCATAATCTGATTAAAGAAATAATTAAAACATTCAAAAACCACCGCCGACTTCATAGTCCTTCTAATCTTCTGAGCTACTTCTTAAATGATGTGCCGAATCAAACGGATGACACCAGCCAACCATGCAAGGGAAAATATTGGTTGGTTAGTCTAAATGAATAGACTAGCAAGGGAACAAAGCAGAATGGTTCGAAGCAGTTGTATTAGGTTAGACTCTTCGTCCCTCGAATAATAATCGAGTACGCTTGTCAACCACCATACTCCTACTAGAATAAACAAGAGGTATGCACAAGAGAAGATTCTGAAAGACTGAATCTTCACAGAAATCGACTTGAAAGAAGACTCCAACTGAAATGAGTCTTTAAGGAAGCAATGACAAATCTGGAAAGTTACAGAATCATTCAACCATGATTTAAAACTGACTGAGATGCTTCGATTCACGACCAACCTCATCACCTACAGCGAATCCAGATTGGAAAGAGAACGTACTACATTCAAGTCAAGACGAGTTTTCCTAGCTGCACTGAACTTAGCTGCACTACTCGCCCAAGGTGTATTAATTATGTGCGTCAAGGTAGCACTTATCTGATTTATGTTTCAAAAACACACATCACGTTATAAACTTTTACATGTGTACCCCACCAATGGGACGACACATCTTAGTATATGTTTCATCGAGAGTGACGTATACCGAAAGGTTTGTGACACCAGCTAAGTGTCCTGTCTCTACACACATGTATAAGAGACTGATCATGATCATAGAATGGTATTGGATGGGGACGAGCCACCCCTCTACCAGATTATAAAGAAATGACTGGACAAAGTCCGAGTAACGTTCCTATCTAACAGTGCTAACTAAACAGTTACAGCACCATAACATTTACAGGATAAATCCACATAAAGGCCCGAAAGGCGATCACAGATAATAGCGTTATTCTAGCAGATATACAACCTATTATGATTTTCAAAACAGTTTATCAAAACCGTTTCCAGACAAACAGAATATTCATTCCAAATTAATTATTCAGATAAACTACTGATAATTAATGTAAATATGGAACGAATGAGCAAGAGCGAACCACCACTTGCCTTACTCCGCAGAATAGTCTAAAGACGTCACTGGATTCCGGGCTCGACACGGTACAGTTCCGACAGCACAACAACCTTCGAGTCGACCCATAAAAGGAACCCTAAGTTAGATCCGACATAAACAGTACGAATCTAAACACGGTGAAAGAACACGAAAGGAAAGACGCCACGACGACAACCGACCAAGCCAAAGCCACAAAGGCGTTCTGGGCACTGGCGGCGGTCGCCGTTCTTGGCGGCAGTCACCGTTTTCATCATGGTGGTCGCCGTGAAGAACACGGCGGTCGCCGTTAAGAACACGGCCGACTGAAATGAGAGAAAACTCACCCCAAAACACGAGCGGTTTGGCCTCCTTCGACTTGCTTTGGCTTCTAACCTCCAAGGCTAACCAAAAGCTTCACAAAGGCACTCTGGAAACACACCAAAGCAACACCGGCGAGACCTCCGGCGAGCACAAGAAAACCGGCGAAAACAAAACTCCGGCGAGAGGCGAATTTGGCAGCGATTCGGGGTTGTAGATGACCCAAAACCCATGCCCAAGCTCACCTATTTATAGGCAAACCCCAAGGAATGAGCTGCAACCCCTCAGACGCGGCAACCGACGCAACGGCGCGCCTCGAACGACGCCGGCGACCATCGGGCAAAGCCCACTGGACAATCACGGCGGTCGCCGTATTTTTGCCTGCGGCGGGCACGCGGCGGTCGCCGTAAATGCGGCGGTCGCCGTTGCTAGGCCTGTCGCGGCCAGCTAGAAGCTGACACGTTGACCTCTCGGGCCCAACCACGGCGGTTGCCGTTTCTGAACGGCGGTCGCCGTTTTCCCCTTTTCCCGCCCATTCGGCTTTGAACGAGCATGACGATAAACCGGGATAAAAATTATCGTACGCGAACGACAATTTAAAATTCAAGGCACCTTGTCTGTATATTATTTCACTTAGAAAAATAGTAGAGATATAGAGCACATTACAGAATGTCTCAAGCTACTTGAATTAAATCCGACGTACACAACGGGTACTCGGGAAAATTCCATAATTCCCAAAATAACCTTACAAAAATACGGGGTATCACATCTCCTCCCCCTTACAAGAAGTTTCGACCCCGAAACTTAGGTCGAGAATAACTTGGGAAAACGCCTGAGCATATCTGACTCGGTTTCCCACGTCTCCCAAGTAACTTCTTCGGTCCCTGACTTTGACCACAGCACTCGTACCAAAGGTACGATCTTGTTGCGTAAATGCTTCTCCCGACGCTCCAAAATGCGCACGGGCAACTCTTCGTAAGTACCATTAGCTTGAATCTCGATGTCCTCATAACTAAGCACATGAGACTCATCTGGCACATACTTTCTGAGTAAAGACACGTGGAACACGTTATGCACCGGGTGAGCCGATGGTGGCAACGCCAAACGGTACGCTAGAGATCCCACTCTATCCAAAATCTCGAATGGTCCCACGTAGCGAGGGTTAAGCTTCCCACGCTTACCAAATCTGAAAACTCCTTTGGAAGGCGACACCTTGACAAAAACCTTGTCACCGACCTCGAACTCGATAGTCCTGCGCTTCCGATCTGCGTAGGACTTTTGTCGACTCTGAGCGGTCAACATCCTTTGTCTGATCAAAGCAATGTCTGAAGCCGTCCTTTCGACCAACTCTGGTCCAAGCAGAATTTTGTCGGCATTATCGTCCCAACAAATCGGAGATCTGCATCTGTGACCATATAAAGCTTTAAACAGAGCCATCTTGATTGTAGCATGCCAGCTATTGTTGTATGTGAACTCAATCAGACTCAAGCTGTCCTCCCAGCTAGTCGGACGATTGAGCACACAAGCTCTAAGCATATCCTCTAGAGTCTGGATGGTCCTTTCAGACTGGCCATCTGTCTGAGGATGAAACGCTGTACTGAACCTCAACTCGGTTCCCATAGCCTTATGAAGTTCCTTCCAGAATCTTGACATGAAACGGCCATCTCGGTCCGATACAATGGTCTTAGGAATGCCATGTAAGCGGACAATCTCCTTCTGGTAAACTTCGGCTAGCTTTTGGGTTTCCCATGTGGTCTTGATGGCTATGAAATGAGCACTCTTCGTAAGCCTATCCACAATTACCCAAATAGCATCTCTCTGACTTCGAGTCCTGGGTAGCCCAGTGACGAAGTCCATGGAAATGTCCTCCCATTTCCATTCGGGTACTGGGAGAGGTAGCATCTCACCACCTGGTCTACGGTGTTCGATCTTGACTTTTTGGCAAGTTAAGCACTTTGCCACAAAGTCTGCTACGTCCCACTTCATGTTTGGTCACCAAAATTTCTTCCTGAGATCCTTGTACATCTTGCTAGAGCCAGGATGCACAGAATAAGCAGATGAATGAGCTTCTCTCATCACCAACTGACGAAGACCTTCTGTGTCAGGCACACAGATCCGATCCTGAAACCAAAGTGATCTATCATCCTGAACCACAAAACTGGGAGCTTTCCCATCCATCACTTCACTACTTAACTTTACCAAGATGATGTCATCGACTTGCTTTTCTTTGATTTGATTCAGCAGTGTAGCCTGAATCTCCATCATACTCAGGTACCCTCTACGCTGGTCATACAAGACTTCAATGTCGCATGACTCCTGGTTTAGCTTGGTCTGAGCAGTAAGCAATGCAACCACAGTCTCGTGCATTGTCTTCCGGCTTAGCGCATCAGCTACTACATTAGCCTTGCCCGGATGATACAACAACTCCATGTCGTAGTCCTTGAGCAACTCTAACCAGCGGCGTTGTCTCATATTTAACTCCTTCTGAGTAAATATATACTTGAGACTTTTGTGGTCAGTGAAGACTTGGCATCTTATACCATAGAGGTAATGCCTCCAAATCTTCAACGCAAAGACAACCACTGCTAACTCAAGATCATGGGTCGGATAGTTTTCTTCGTAAGTCTTGAGTTGTCTAGATGCGTAAGCAATGACTATGCCCCTTTGCATCAAAACACAACCAAGGCCACACTTGGAAGCATCACTATAGACCACATAATCGTCATTCCCCTCTGGGAGTGCTAATACGGGTGCCGAGGTCAACCGTCGCTTCAACTCCTGGAAACTGACCTCGCACTTGTCATTCCAGACAAACTTCTTGTGGACTTTGCGCAGTAGATTGGTCATCGGTAGAGCGATCTTTGAAAATCCTTCTACGAACCTTCTATAATACCCGGCAAGTCCAAGAAAACTGCGCACCTCTTTTACGCTCTGGGGCTGTGTCCATTTAGCCACCGCTTCAATCTTTTGGGGATCAACCATAACCCCATTTTCATTGATCACGTGGCCTAAGAAAGCCACTTCCTTCATCCAGAATTCACATTTAGACAATTTAGCATAAAGCTGATGTTGTCTAAGGATCGACAAGGAAATCCGTAGATGTTCCTCGTGGACTTCTTCATTCGGAGAGTAGATCAAAATGTCGTCGATGAAGACCACCACGAACTTATCCAAGTACTGGTGAAAACATCGGTTCATCAAATCCATAAAGACAACTGGAGCATTTGTAAGCCCAAAAGGCATCACTACGAACTCGTAATGACCATATCTGGTCCTAAACGCAGTTCTAGGAATGTCCTGCTCCCGAATCCTGAGTTGATGATATCCAGATCTTAAGTCGATCTTGGAGAACACCTTTGCTCCCTGCAATTGGTCCAACAAGTCATCAATCCTAGGCAAAGGATACTTGTTCTTGATCGTCACCTTATTCAACTCTCGATAGTCGATACAAAGTCGGAACGATCCGTCCTTCTTTTTGACGAATAATATCGGGGCACCCCACGGCGATGCACTCGGCCTGACATAACCTTTGTCAAGAAGATCTTCAAGTTGATTCTTCAACTCTTGCATCTCAGCTGGAGCCATCCGATACGGGGATTTGGAAATCGGCGCCGTACCAGGCTCGAGATCAATAGAAAACTCTACGTCACGATTTGGGGGTAATCCTGGAATTTCTTCCGAAAAGACATCCGAAAATTCCCTAACTACAGGAATATCAAGAACCTCAGGTCCATCCTTCTCAGGCGAATCCAAGTAGCAAAGGTACCCGACACATCCTTGTCGTAGTAGCTTAAACGCAGCCATCGCATTGATCAGCTTGCCGTTATCAGCGTCATTTCGACCTTTGAACTTGCACACGAATTGGCCCCCGGATGACACCGTCACCGTTCTTGAACTGAAGTCGATCACCGCCTTGTGACGCGTCAGCCAATCCATACCGAGAATAATGTCGTATGGAGCCATGGCTATGCAGATTAAATCTGCCTCGAATTCCTTACCCTGAATGGTAATCGGAAAGTCGGACAAATGCTTGGTTCCCACCAAACGTTCTCCATTAGGAAGATTAACGATGAAAGGGTCGCACGAATCATTGCACACTAAGTCTAACTTGCTAACACAGCTATCCGAAATAAAGGAATGCGTAGCACCAGAATCAAACAGAATGCACACTGAAGTAGAGTGAAGGTATATAGTACCTTGAGCAATCAGAGCGTTGGGTCCATCTGCCTCACGCATCTCGTACAAGCGTTGGCCCTGACTTCCAGAAGCAGCTGGGGCCTTTCCCCTGTTCTGAGCAGTCGTCTGCACTGAAGGGCTAGGAGTCTCGGTAGGCTTAAACCTAGGTCGGTTGCTCTGATGAACTGACCCTTGCTGCGACTCTACTCCCTTCTGCTTTCCCTGCTTGCAGAACTTTTGCAGATGACCATCACGTCCACACCCAAAGCATGGCCTCCTCTCCTTCCGACACTCAGTGCTCTTGTGCCCAGCAGTACCGCAGTTATAACACTGAACTGAACTCCTGGTATGCCCTGACTGCTGAGTCGATCCTCCTTGCGTCATCTCCGTCTTAGCTCTGCCGGATTTGGCGAAGTTAGACGGTGGCGCAGGGCGCTTAAAACCACCTCCCTGGTTCTGATTCTACATCGACTTTTGTCGGTTGCGCCTCTTGGTCGACTCCTCGAGAGTCACCTCTAGCTTATAGGCACAATCCATATACTGCTCCAAGGTAGAGCATGTGTGGTGCACCATTAATGGCTTGATATCCGGGTTCATCCACTCGTGGAAGTACCAGATATTTTGAGCCTCGCTGGTGATCTCGGCAGTGGCGTACTGTAGAAGATGGTTGAACTTAGATGCCAACTCGGTCACTCTCAGACCATAAGTCTGAGGGTACAAGAACTATTTATGCTTCTCCTCTCTCATAGCACAAGAGAAAAAACGATTAACCATCTTGGTCTTGAACATCGACCAAGTCAACACTGGGCTCTCAGCCAAACCAGTGCTCTCCCACCACTCGCTAGCCTCCTCCTTCAGCTGAAGAGAAGCGATATGGACCTTCTCGGCCTCCGTACACTTCACGTTCCTGAACAGCCTCTCCATATGGGAGAACCAATGAGTCACTGCCACTGGCTCCCCTTTCCCGTTATAGCAGTCGGGTCTCATGGAAGTAATGGTCTTAAGAGCGCGACCATAGCTGTCCCTCGCCCTAACGGCAGTCTCCTGAATCACAGGGTTTCTGGGTTCCACAACATCAGGAACCGCTGCATGAATAGGCACCTCTTGTGCTTGAGGCGCACTTGGTCTCAAGACATCAGTAATAGCCTGCATCACGATCCCACGGATCGCCTCAACAGCTGCAGTGTCAAACAACGTCGGCGCCTGAGTCTGATCCTGACCTTCACGCCTCTGCTGGACGCGAGACTCAAACTCGTGTTCATCCTGAACACCTCTTCCTGCTGGTCTGGGGTTTTGGCTGGTCCAGCACCGGCTCGAGTCGAGTTTCTCGTGCTTCTTGGGTTCACCATCTGTTTACCGATCCAATTCCAAGCATTCAATACATTAATATTATGCAACATACTTATGCAATATATCAATGTAAATAAATCACTCAGAATAGATCAACTTGGCATTTTATAGATGAACCTTCGAATTCTTACACAAGTTACACATAAGTTTATCATTTGAGCATTAGGACAACATTGCTCGAAGATATAAGTGTTTCTCAGAGTACTTGCCGCAATACTGAAATATTACACAAAGTACAACTTGGAAAACTAAGAAACGAACTACTACGATAGACAACGCCACTCCTCCTCAAGGTGTTCCAAAACGTCTCCCATACGACTGGCTACTCGTGCATGGTATCTTCGGGCTAGGCTCACCATCGAGCTCTGGCGATGGGTTTCGCACCCTGCTTGACCCTGAAGCACATAGTCCTAGCTCAGCCATAGAAAAGTATGGGTCGTCCGTGACTGGTCCTCCTATTCCAGCCCTCCTCTGAGTACTGGCGATCAGCTCATCCCTCTGACACTGCTGTTCTGCGGAGATTACCTCGCTCTGGCGGAGAATCTCCTGCAGCTCGGATTCCGACCTCCATCTCCTTAGAGTAGGGATAGGCTGAGATTCCCTGTCACTTCTCCCAATACCGTACTCGGTATACAGTGCCTCCCAATCAGCTTCTGACATGGGTGCGTACTCTGGCACTGGTGACAATCCTGTACCGGGCCCTTGATTCTGCCCTCCAAGGTCCAACTCTAGATCCTCTTCTGGATCATCCTCTATGGGATCCTCTTCCTCGGGATCATCCTCGATGGGATCCTCTTCCTCGGGATCATCCTCGCTGGGATCCTCATCCTCGGAATCATCCTCGATCATCTCCTCATCCTCGACAGGATCTTGCTCAAGCATCTCCTCTTCCTCCTCCTCATACTCGATCTCCTCGGGAATTGGTCCCAGTAGAAAGTCGTCTTGGTAAACCCCTTGTTCATACCTTGACAACTCGTCTTCCTGCTCCCATTCCTGTACTCCCTCCACCCTTGGTGGCGGCACAGGTGCAGGTCTAGGGACCATAGCATTCCTGGCTACAAGGACAACCGACTCGGGGAGAACGTGCTTGACGTCTTCGGGTGGGCTACTCGGGCCTCCAACCTCGAAACATCGCTGAGGTAACGGAAAGTCTAGCCTCGGCTGATCCGCCTTGGCGTCTTCCGACCCCCTACCAATAGAAAAGCAGACACCCATCCTATCGAACAATAAGAAAGGAATTAGTCTTTCTAGACATAGAAGCAAGCTTACTATATCAGACTATAAAGAAGACACGACTATGAACGGTGTTTTTAAATTCTTTTTCAGAATGAAAATTCAGAGCCCTCTTTAAAGCATTTTGAAAATGAATAAATGGTTTATAAAAATTCCAAACCCGTTTTAAAACTTTGGCTCTGATACCACAACTGTAACACCCCCAAAACTTAACCCTTTTGGAAAGGTATTACCGCTAGTGACCCCAGTGTTCCTTACCGAGATCACCCAAGGCTTTACCAAATAAAATACAATTGATATACAAAGATCAAGCATTAAATTCCAAAACATAACATTGTTGAGGAAACAAGAGTTACGGGATTACAACCCAATCCCGAATAGGTCAAAACATAGTTTAAACCACACACAGCGGAAGACTAAGAAAGTAAGTTACAATCGGAGTTATTGTCCAAAGGATCATAACCTGATTAAAGAAATAATTAAAACATTCAAAAACCACCGCCGACTTCATAGTCCTTCTAATCTTCTGAGCTACTTCTTAACTGATGTGCCGAATCAAACGGATGACACCAGCCAACCATGCAAGGGAAAATATTGGTTGGTTAGTCTAAATGAATAGACTAGCAAGGGAACAAAGCAGAATGGTTCGAAGCAGTTGTATTAGGTTAGACTCTTCGTCCCTCAAATAATAATCGAGTACGCTGGTCAACCACCATACTCCTACTAGAATAAACAAGAGGTATGCACAAGAGAAGATTCTGGAAGACTGAATCTTCACAGAAATCGACTCGAAAGAAGACTCCAACTGAAATGAGTCTTTAAGGAAGCAATGACAAATCTGGAAAGTTACAGAATCATTCAACCATGATTTAAAACTGACTGAGATGCTTCGGTTCACGACCAACCTCATCGCCTACAGCGAATCCAGATTGGAAAGAGAACGTACTACATTCAAGTCAAGACGAGTTTTCCTAGCTGCACTGAACTTAGCTGCACTACTCGCCTAAGGTGTATTAATTATGTGCGTCAAGGTAGCACTTATCTGATTTATGTTTCAAAAACACACATCACGTTATAGACTTTTACATGTGTACCCCACCAATGGGACGACACATCTTAGTATACGTTTCGTCGAGAGTGACGTATACCGAAAGGTTTGTGACACCAGCTAAGTGTCCTGTCTCTACACACATGTATAAGAGACCGATCATGATCATAAAATGGTATTGGATGGGGACGAGCCACCCCTCTACCAGATTATAAAGAAACGACTGGACAGAGTCCGAGTAACATTCCTATCTAACAGTGCTAACTAAACAGTTATAGCACCACAACATTTACAGGATAAATCCACATAAAGGCCCGAAAGGCGATTACAGATAATAGCGTTGTTCTAGCAGATATACAACCTATTATGATTTTCAAAACAGTTTATCAAAACCGTTTCCAGATAAACAGAATATTCATTCCAAATTAATTACTCAGATAAACTACTGATAATTAATGTAAATATGGAACGAATGAGCAAGAGCGAACCGCCACTTGCCTTACTCTGCAGAATAGTCTAAAGACGTCATTGGATTCCGGGCTCGACACGGTACAGTTCCGACAGCACAACAACCTTCGAGTCGACCCATAAAAGGAACCCTAAGTTAGATCCGACATAAACAGTACGAATCTAAACACGGCGAAAGAACACGAAAGGAAAGACGCCACGACGACAACCGACCAAGCCAACGCCACGAAGGTGTTCTGGGCACTGGCGGCGGTCGCCGTTCTTGGCGGCGGTCGCCGTGAAGAACACGGCCGACTGAAACGAGAGAAAACTCACCCCAAAACACGAGCGATTTGGCCTCCTTCGACTTGCTTTGGCTTCTAACCTCCAAGGCTAACCACAAGCTTCACAAAGGCACTCTGGAAACACACCAAAGCAACACCGGCGAGACCTCCGGCGAGCACAAGAAAACCGGCGAAAACAAAACTCCGGCGAGAGGCGAATTTGGCAGCGATTCGGGGTTGTAGATGACCCAAAACCCATGCCCAAGCTCACCTATTTATAGGCAAACCCCAAGGAATGAGCTGCAACCCCTCAGATGCGGCAACCGACGCAACGGTGCGCCTCGAACGACGCCGGCGACCATCGGGCAAAGCCCACTGGACAATCACGGCGGTCGCCGTATTTTTGCCTGCGGCGGGCACGCGGCGGTCGCCGTAAATGCGGCGGTCGCCGTTGCTAGGCCTGTCGCGGCCAGCTAGAAGCTGACACGTTGACCTCTCGGGCCCAACCATGGCGGTCGCCGTTTCTGAACGGCGGTCGCCGTTTTCCCCTTTTCCCGCCCATTCGGCTTTGAACGAGCATGACGATAAACCGGGATAAAAATTATCGTACACGAACGACAATTTAAAATTCAAGGCACCTTGTCTGTATATTATTTCACTGAGAAAAATATTACAGATATAGAGCACATTACAGAATGTCTCAAGCTACCTGAATTAAATCCGACGTACACAACGGGTACTCGGGAAAATTCCATAATTCCCAAAATAACCTTACAAAAATACGGGGTATCACAACTTTCCATTGTACATGATAATTCTGCTCTTACCAAAAACATTATTATCATACTTAATCAGTGTCCATAATATAATATGTACGTTAATGGTCAGTAAACTCCATTATAAAGATATGTATATAGATAGATGGTCCGTAAATAGTTAACGTTATATGGTTCATCCACCAACATACATATAATAATGCACTCACCAAAAACATTATTATCATACTTAATTAGTGTTCATGATTTCATAAGGGTGAATAGATTGTCCGTAAACTCTATTATAAAGAATATAATATGCAAGATTATTTTAGTGCACTTTTATTTTTAATAATTATATGAAATTCCTAATTTATATTTTCTTCTATTAATATAAATTCACACATCTACTTTCAATTTTCATCATATAATACACCTTATAAATTATTCCAATTAAGAAATTATCTTTTCAATACATCATGTTAATTTTCCTATATAATTCTCTTTTATATTTTACATACTATAAACAAATTTAAATTCATTCTTAAAATATATGGCCATACCCATGCAAAGCACGGGGACACATGCTAGTTTATATAACTAAATTTAACGTAGTTTTAATTTTTGTTTTATTCATATATATTATAAATAATTTTAATTTCAAATAAGAAGTAATGTAACTAATAAGATAAAGTATATATTATAAGTAATTTCATTTACAAATAAGAAGAAATTAATAAGGTAAACGTATAATTAAGGTAAATTATTTTAGATATATTATAACTAAATAAGAAATAGAATATGTAAATATCGGAGTTAGAAAATAATAAAATTATAATTATACATTGAAATTTGTTCACATAGCATAGCTCACTTAGTGATATAATAACAAATTAGTTAGAGTTTTAATATATAGTATATAAATATATAGATATATAATTATACAGTCCGGTTCTTGTGCATACCAGATTTAATGTGTAAAATGCGGACCTCCCGTGCACCGTTGGATGAAGCCTTCCAATGACCCAGATTAGAGCAGTCCCCCCCCAGGTGTACTGTAGAGGCGCGTGCGGTAGATCAAACAAGCAGTGGCATTAACGTAAATTTGGGAAAAGGGGCGAGACAAAGACGCGCCTGCCCTTCAACGCTTAAAACACAAACCCTTCAATTGCTTCTTCATCAAAACACTCTCCAGTCACTTCGATTCGAAAAACTTCATGAAGAATCTGCTATTCATAATCCAAAAATCAACCAATAGAACGAGGAAGATCAAAGTTGAAGAACTACGAGAAGCAACACGAAGATCAATTTCTCGATTCTCGTCACAATACAGAGGCACTGAAGAATAGACGTTCGTGAATGGAAAAATTCAAAACATAGTCGAAGCAAGAATATCGAACAACAAAGAAAGCAAGCAAATAAGCAACACCGAATCCGAGTCAAAAGGTAGTAATAGTACAATTTCTTGCCTTCTATCAGTTCCAGTTTCGAATTTTAAGAAAAAAAGAAAATTTTGAGGAACTGTCCACGAAATTTAGGGTTTACTAGATTAGTATGACATGAACATTCATAATTGAGTTGGCATTTGAGATAATCGAAGTTCCTAGGGTTAGATGATACATGAATGAGTTCTGGAAACAACAACATCTAGGTTTTGATGTGCATGAGTACAAACAACAACATAGTTGAATGTGTAAACTATATTAGGTTCACGTGTATTGTACGTTAGGTTCACGTGAAGGTTCATATAGTATCGTAAGGTGTTTGAAACTTGTGTTATGAGGTTCATGTAGTTTGTGTGTAAAGTTCATGGTGTTGTTAGGTGTGGTTCATATGTGTGTTCACATATGTTTACTCATGTTAATAACTTGTGGTTCATGGGGTTAACAACATGGGTTCATGTGTCCCTGGCACTAGGTTCATGCATATGGTTAGTGATTGTGTACCTTCTATTATGGGGTTCATGTATTTTGTATGTAAAGTTCATGGTTTTTAAAGTTATGGTTCAATTGTGTCTTCGCTTAAGTCTAATGTTATTAACTTGTGGTTCATGGGGTAAAGAATATAGGTTCATGTGTACTTGCAACTAGGTTCATGCTTATGGTTAATGATTGTGAACCTTATGTTATTAGGTTCAAATATTTTATATATCAAGTTCATGCGCAATGTCCTCATCTAACACTCTTCTATAAACATGGTTGCAGAGGGAATACCTTTGGCAAAGCTAGCTTTGCAAAAATTGCAAGCCAATCAAAAGAAAAGATCAATAGAACAACAAACACAAGCTTCGCCTGTTCAGCAGACACGCACAAGCCCACACAATAAAGCTTCACCTCTTCAATAGAGACGAGTTAGCAACCGCAATAAAGTTACACCAACATAAGCGGAAAAAGAGAAATCTTTCGAGGTATTAGAAATAGAGGAAGACGATTTAGATGAGAAGAATCTTTCTCAAGAGATGGGAGAGGATGAGGATGAACCGAGCATTGACTTGCATAGTGATGCCAAGGACGACGATTTAGGGAATGAGAGCGTCGGGGCTGTCATAAGAGTCAGCGAAAGGAAGTCATGCGCCATGAGGAGGAACGTGACATCAAAGCCTCCAACAAAGAAACCAAGACTGTCACAGAGAAAAAGATTGCACAAGACAACTAAAGATTAGAGCTCCGATGAGTTTGAGAAGCCTGCGTCGAAGAAGGCGAACAAAAGAATGAAGTCAGTACCTAGACCAACGACTTCAAAGGGTTTGGCAAGCAAGGCGAAGGGAAAATAGATTGTTTCCGTTCAAGACAAGGTCAAAAGGGAAAGAGCAAGGACTTCGCTTGCAAGGAAAAAGGGGCCATGAAGTTGGTCATTTCAAAGAAGAAGGAAAAGGAACAAACGGAGAGTCCAGAGAAAGACAAGAAGGGCAAGATTACAACTCCAAAGAAGAAGAAGAAGAAGTTGCAGTTGGCAACTATTGCTACAAAAAACAAGAAGAAAGAAGGCAAGAAGGAAACAAGTGCTTTCGAGAGCTTTAGCACAAGGAATGTGACATTTCTGTTGGTGGAGACATTATAGGTATTGCTCGATGACAAGAAGGAGTGCAATAGAAAGATGGGGTTTGGGAGCCTTTTAGAATTGAAACTGAATGCTGCCCTAAACAACTAGCTTACTGGGTCATCGACTCGATACTGCCAAGTGCGCAATCAAATTGGAGGATGGCGGTTACATTGATATCAATGATAAAGAGGTGCACCGTGTCCTCGACATTCCTAGAGGGAATAGAGAATTTTTAAGGCAAAGGGATGAGCAAAGAGACCGCGAGATCATCAAGGAATGGAAACTATACTTCAAGGATTATGATGATATCCGACCAACGAGTGTGGCCGTGGAAATACTAATGTGCGGCGACAGGACGTGGTTCATTAGGCTTTTCCTTATGTTCTTCATGAGTGTGCTTGTTAAGAGCAACCAAAAAGGAACAATTGTGCAACAATTGATGATAGATGACATCGATGACGTACCATGAATAAACTGGTGTCAGTTTGTCATCGACAGCTTGATAAACACAAAGCCTGAATGAGAAGAAAAGAAGGACAAGTTCTTTAGAGGGCTAATCCTTTTTCTAGTGGTAAGTGCGTGTATATAAAACCGCTTAATATTACATAATATCTTTGTATATCTACACTAACTCCGTTTGTTATTCGTATATGCAGTTGTTGTACGTTGATAGAGTATCTATCCTAGGGAAGAACAATCCGGTCAATTCCCCTGTGTTCTTAGGGTGGACATATGAGAGCCTGGCTGAGCATCAAAAATATGAGATAAAGCTTGGAGGGTTGGGTGTGGAAGAATAGTACAAGACAAGGGCAAGACTGCCATGGAAGAAGAGTTAGAAGTTATGGACAAAGAGAAAGGAAATATGCATAGCTTTGGACCAAGCTTTCTACAAGTAACTCTGTCATAAGGTTCATGCATTTACTCTATGAACTTCATGTTTTTTGGACTACAGGTTATGCTTTTAACTGTAAGTTCATGTGAATAAAAGGTGATGCAATATAATGTGTGGGTTCAAGTGGATGGAATGCTAGGTTCATAGGTTGCAATTTCGTGATCCATGAAGATACAATTAAAAGTAGATATTTTGGAAGGTTCATGTGTGTTTTGTATGAATTTCATGATTTTTGCTCTTCAAGTTCATGTTCTTTAAAACACAGGTTCATGTGTGTAAAAGGATCATATATTATATTGTATGGGTGCAAGTTCAAATTGTGCGAGGTTCATAGGTTTTAAAATGTTGGTTCATGAATATGCAAATACAGGTTCATTAAGTTAAACTTGTGCCGTGTGTAGTTTAAAGTATCTATTGTAGTAGGTTCATACATTTGTGTATATGGGTTCATGTAAGTTTGCCTAGAAGTTCATATGTACATGTGAGATGTGTGATAAAAATGTTAAGACAATTTTAATTGAACATGCTTTTCTTTCTTTTTAATATGAGTGACATACTGTATTGTTTTCGTGGAGGAAGGACTGGTTGGCGAAGTTTACTGAGAAGAACACGATCTTAGCAAATGCAATACTCGACATTGCTAGTATGGTGGACGATCTGCCACGAGAATTCAAAGTAGACACGATGGTGAAGAGCATGATCAAAACATCACACGCACTCACGAGAAGAAGAAATAGGAGGATGAGGTCAAGTCTGAATTTGAGAAAATATAAGAGGACTCATAGCATTTGTTCTGGTCTGAGCCACAACTCATTGAGTGCCTCAAGCAGGTTGAGAAGCCAGAAGCATCAACGGCTAGGGTCAACGTTTCTACTGATGGTGTTGGACCATCAAACTACAACGTAAATGAACAAGGTTGGGAGGATGTTAATGATGTTATAAGGGAGTATGAGAATAAAGGTACAGGAGCAAGAAAACAAACTCAAACAGAAGAGACAATGATAGTTGGTGTGGAAAAGAGCAAACAAGATGGTGATGCAGGGGAGAAGGAAGTAGAAGCGGGTATGGAACCAGTGAAATCAAGGGAGACAGAAGAAGAGGGTTTGGCAACACAAAACGAGGAGCCAACAAAAGCGCCATAAGAAACAACCAAAGAAAAAGAAGGAAATGTGGTAGAAACATCCAAATAGACTAGAGGAGATGTGGTCGAACAAAGATGCAAGTGAAGGGACTAAATAGCTGCCAATACACGAGTAGGAAACAACAAAGGGAAATAACAAGAAGGGGTGTGGGGATTTCACACCTCTTAGCTCGGAGGAAACAAATAACATGGATATAGAGATGGTGACACAAGAGGAAAACGTCACAGCACAAAATGAGGAGCCATCACAAGAAACACAAGCGGTAGGCATCGCAGAAGAAGACAAGGAGAGACAACAACAAACATAAGAAAAGGAAGAACAAAATAGCGATAAAGTAAGGTTTTTTGCTATTGGTTTTTTGTTTGACCTTACAATATCACATTACATTGTTTAACTTCTTCATGTCTTAAACTGAAAAAGGAAAAGGGCAAGGGCAAGTAGAAGGTGGATGAAAAGGACAACCAGCCAATGGAGAAGGCCAAGGAACAAAAGGTTGGTGAAGAAGTAAAACTGAAATATATGTTATTATTTGTGTCAAACAACAATGTTATAGGATTCTAACATAGAGGTTGATGTAGGACAAAGGGAAAGGCCAACTCACAAGTACAAAGGTGCAGATTTATGGGCCAAGGCATAAGAAGGCAGCCGAGACACTGAAGAGCCCATACAAAAACATAACAATATAAATCTTGGCAAAGCCAAGTGAGGAGCAAAAGGTTGTTTGGTGGTACGTGGACACAAAAGTAACCGACAATTGGTAAGTTGCCGTTTTTTTCCTTGTTTTTTTGGAAAAAAAATGTTTGTCGCAATTTTAATTACATCAAAACGGTCTACTGTTGAGGAACTTTAAGGGGCCTAAATTGGGTTTTTTTTACTCGTTGATTAGTGAGTTGGTGTTTCAAGACAGACTACTGAAAGGCTCAAGGCTTGAGTTCAGTACCATGGAACTGGATGTGCACTACAAGGTTGTTGATACTTGGACCATGTTTGGTGTACATAGGAAGATCTGGTTAGGCTTGTTTTGGCTTCTATCTCTTTCATTATAGCTCAAAAAAGGTTCACGAATTTTTGATGTAAGGTTCATACTAATTGAACTTTAGGTTCATGAACTCATTTGTGTGCGTGTGGATTGGAATACACCTGTGAGGTTCATGGATGATGCAATAAAGTGAGTGCATTAGAAGGTTCAAGTAGTTACTGCATGAGGTTCATGTATTTTTATATTCAAGTTCATGTCTTAATTATTGTAGGTTCATTTGACTATTTTGGTTGGTTCATTGATTTTAATTTGGTGGTTCATGAAGTTGAACTCGAAGGTTAATGATGGAATACATATTCATATGTAGTTAATAACATGTGTGCATTGGAACACAGGAAATGCACCCCAAGGATGAGCTATACGACTTCATGAGGAACATCGATTTTGCTGTGAAAACGGTGCATGGACGGCACATGAGAGATGTTGACATGGTAATCATTAAAACAACAAAAATGGAAAATCTATTTCAGAGACAAGTGTATATTTGTGTTCTAAAACTATAGTTTTGTAGGTTTTTGTTCCAATACTGGCGAACAACTATCACTTCTATGTCATCTTGTTTGACATAAAGAATGCCACAAACCATGTTCTGGACAACGTACACAACAATGAAAACATGAAGCGGTATGCAAGCGCAATAGATAGGATGGTAAGTCCGCAAAGACTTGAAAATGTTTGATGTAACACTTTCAGTGTTATCAACATGAAATTGTAATAAGAAAAAACTATTTCTCTTCTATTGTTTATACAAGGCAAGTTAGTTGCATAATACATGTCAACTGCAAAGCTGCACAAGAGGTCTAAGACGCTTCTTGCTGCCAAGAAAAAAATCATCAACTGTGCCTCTGCCATGGGCAGAACCTGGAGACATACTCAACTCTTCAGTGTATTCCATGAGGCATATGGAGATGTACATGGGGTCACTAAATGAGAAATGGGAAGCTGAAATGAATAAAAAAAACAAGAAAAAGTGCATCGAAGCGTTGAGGATCAAGTATGTGCATGCCATCATTACATCGGACGTCAATATCTTAAAGGCTAAGGTGATGAAGAGAATCACATAGGCAAACAATCTTGAAATGAAGTCACTAGAGAGGACTAGGTGGTTGATATGTAAGTAGAGCTGTCAATTTTTGACCCGACCCACAAACCCGACCCGACCCGTGCTTTCTGGGTCGAGACCCGACCCGACCCGCGCTTTCTGGGTCGAGACCCGACCCGAAAAGTATTGGGTCAAAAGTAACCCGACCCGTTCGACCCGAAAATTTATGGGTTGGGTCATTGACCCGTTGGGTCATTACAATTTTGTTTTTATTTTATTTAATAAACATTATAATATATTTTGTTATTAAAATATTATATAATAATTTATTTATTTTTTATATTTTTTGTTTTAATTATAACTATTATTTTAATAATCATTTTATAAAATTTTGACAAGGGCGCTCTCGACCCGCTGGGTCGACCCGAACCCGTACCTGACCCGCAATGACCCGACCCAAAACCGATCCGTAAATTTTGACCCGTAATCGATCCGACCCGACCCAATCAAACAGGTCTATATGTAAGGGTTCTTGTAGGTGTTATGAAAAGCCAAGACAAAAGATGTTTTCTAGTAAATTGGATTGTGTGTTTAAAGTCATGAAACTTGTGTGAGACAAGAACATGCAAGAAAAGGTGTTAAGATAGCTATATGTGAGTTATGCTCACAAATGTTTTCAAGTAATGTGGAGGGTTCTGTGTTTTGGATAGCAGGTTCATTGTTAAACTCATGTAGGTTCATGATGTGTCTTTGCCTCCGATGACAAGCCAAATTGTCAAAGGTGACGCCTTTGAATCTAGTCTTGGTTGGAAAGTCACTCGATGTTGTGATTCTGCTGTGGAACACGATGATGGGGATGATCGCAAGCGAAAGATCGCGATGAATGGGACTGCGGAGGAAGGAGATGCGAAGATAGACTTTGCTTGAGAAGATCAAGTGATTGCCATAGCGTCGGCGGCGGAGGGAATGGGGATGAGAGGGATATGGGTGACGTCCGATCAAGGGAAGGAGGAATTAACACTCTACTTGAAACCTTGAACTTTAACTTGAACGTAAGAAATAACATTAACAAAGTCGGGTATAAATAGGGGAGGTGAGACGTCGGATGGGCCGAGTCGAACCTCGTAGGCTAGCCCATGCAAGCATGCAAAAGGCACAGACCCTAAAAGATAGAATGACTAAAAGGAAACTATCTAAAACGCTATGAAATGAAACTACGTAAAGCTATCAAAGGAAACTATCTAAAACACGCTGGAAATACCAAATATAGATAGTGTCTTAAAAGAACGCGTAAAACTCCTAACGCGGTGAAGATGACGACGAAGTGTCGCTGTCTTCAAAAGAACACGTTGATCCGATGGTGGCGAGGACGACGAGTCTTGGATTGGTTTCTGGGCTTCCTTGGCCAGCGACGACGCATGCAACTAGTGATGCGACGGCGGAGGCGATGGCTTTGGACCTAGACCTTGTGACTGGGCCCTATTAGCGTAGGCTCATGGCTTCTTCCTCGTCTTGGGCCGTCATGGGAGGCAGGGTCACATCACCCTCCCCCACTTGGATTTGAAGCATCCCCGCTTCACCATCATCAAACTCTGGCTCAACATATGGTGTTAAGTCCGCGACGTTGAAGGACGCGTGGACTCCAAAATCTGGTGGGAGCTCGAGTTGATATGCATTGTCCCCTATGGACTTTATCACGTGGAAAGGGCCATCTCCACGTGGTGCCAATTTGTGTTTATGCCACGAGGGAAACCTCTCTTTTCGCAGATGCACCAAGACAAGGTCTCCGGGGGCAAAGACGACGCGGCGGCGGCCTGAATTGTGCTTCGAGGCATACTACACGACCCTCCTCTCCAACTGCTTCTTGGTTCGTCGATGAAGCTCCTGCACCTGCTCGGCGCGGTTGGAGGCGGAGACATGCACTAGGTCACGTAGTGGACGCGGCGACAGATCCAGTGGTGTCAAGGGATTCATTCCATACACCACTTCAAACGGGGTCAGCTTGGTCGCCGTGTGCCTGCATCTATTATAACAAAACTCGACAAGTGATAGTAAGTCCTCCCAACGCCTAGGGTTGGCTTTGAGCATCGCGCGAAGGAGGGCTCCTAGGGTTCTATTCGTGAACTCCGTTTGACCATCGGTCTGGGGGTGGTAGCTAGTGGAAAATAGGAGTTTGGTTCCTAGCTTACCCTAACGCATATGGTTGGCTTTGAGCATCCCTTTCACTCACTATGGTATGCGGGACTCCATGAAGACGCACCACATGCTCAAAGAATAGATCGGCAATCTCACTAGCACTATGGGTTGTCTTACAAGCAATAAAATGTGCCATCTTTGAAAATCTATCTATAACCACAAAAATGGAGTCTTTATCCCGTCTAGAGAGGGGCAAACCCGTGATGAAATCCATAGACAAATCTTCCCAGGGGGCACTTGGAATGGGCAACGGAGTGTAGAGGCCGTGAGGACTAGACTTAGCTTTGGCTCTTTGGCAAGTCACACAGCTTCTACAAAACCTAGTCACTTGGTGGGTCATCTTAGGCCAAAAGAAATGTTCTCTAAGCACGTCTAAGGTTTTCCTAATCCCAAAATGTCCATGACTCGCGTGTGCTTCCTCAATCAATAGGAGCCTAATGGAGGATCTAGGAATGCAAAGATGACTAGCCTTGTATAAATAACCCTTAGAAAGGAAATATGACTCAAACTCGCGAAATCTTAGGCATTGCTCGACTATAGGTGCAAAGAAAGGATCACTAGCATATAATTCCTTAAGCAAAGCAAAACCCAACACTTTAGTTTGCACATGAGTTAAGAGAACATACCTTCTAGACAACGCGTCGGCGACGATGTTCTCCTTTCCCTTCTTGTGGACCACGACATAAGGAAATGTCTCCAGAAATTCCACCCAACGCGCATGTCGGCGATTGAGGTGGGCTTGGCTCTTCAAGTAGCTCAACGCGGCATGGTCACTGTGGATGACAAATTCACGCGGCCAAAGGTAGTGTTGCTATGTCTTCAGCACATGGATCAATGCATAAAGTTCTTTGTCGTATGTGAGGTAATTGAGGGTGGCCCCTGTGAGATTCTTACTGAAATATGCTATGGGCCTCTTCTCTTGGTGTAGCACACCACCAATGCCTATGTCTGAGGCATCGCACTCCACCTCGAAGGTCTTCGCGAAGTCGAGGAGTTGGAGCAATGTCGTGTTGCACAAGGCCCTCTTCAAGGCTGAGAAGGCCTTTTCGTGGCATTGAAGCCAGACAACTGTGCTGCCCTTCTTCGCCAACTCATGTAATGGCGCGGCAATGGAGGAGAAGTCGCGTACAAAATGCCGATAGAATCCCGCGAGGCCTAGAAAGCTTCGCACCTATGTCGGTGTCGTTGGTGTTGGTCAATCTTTGATGGCCGCGATCTTCTCTTCGTCGACGCGTAACCCATCACTGTGATACCCCGTATTTCTGTAAGGGTTTTTTGGAAATTACCTAAACGTCTGTTGTGTACGTCGATTTAATTTCGGAGACAGAAAGACATTCTATAATGTTCTTAATCTCTGTAATATTTTTCTAAGTGAAATAATATACAGTCGACGTATTTTGGGACTTAATACTCGTTCGTGTACGATTATTATTTATCCCGGATTAAGACCTTGTTGTTCCAAGCTTAAACGGACGAAAAATGGGCTTGGCGGCGACCGCCGCCTGACAGGCTCTGACATCGTCATCCTCTTCCCGGCAAGTTGGCAAGTGGTACCAAAAAGCAGCGACCGCCGCCGGCCAAAATGGGCAGCGACTGCCGCCTAGGTGCAGGCCTAGCTCTGCCTCGCCGGCTTGACTCCGTGGTGGTCGGCGAATCGGGTGACCTCCGATCTTAGCCCTCCACGTTCCCTTGGTTGTCCCCTGGAGTTTTGGCTATTTAAATGAGGATTTGGGAGCTGAATTGAGCACAAATCCGAAGCTCAATCTCCCCATAAATCACTCGCCGGAAATTCACGCTTTTGCCGGATAATTCACAATCGATTGCCGGAGCTCCATTTGGTGTTATTCCAGTTGCAAAGTGAAGCTTTGGAGGCCCTTAGAAGCTTAGAATCCAAAGCAAAGTAAAGGAGAAGCAAAACAATCGAAGTCGGTGAGTTTTTGCCTCTCGTGTATATTTTCTAGTGTTCGAAACGGCGCCCGCCGTAAGGCAGGCGGCGACCGCCGCCACGAACAGCGGCGCCCGCCGCCCAAAAGCACTTGGCTTGTTTCGGCCTTGGCTGCTGTGGTTTTGATCGGGCTTCGTTCATTTCGATTCCTTTCGTTATTCTTTAGATTCATACTCGTTGTTGTAGAATCTAACTTAGGGTTTCTTTATGGGTCGATCCGAAGGAATCTGTGTTGCCAGATCTGTCCCTGCTTCGAGCCCGGAAACCAGTTGTCGTCGTACCTAGCTTCGTTTAAGCTTCTGCGGATTTAAGGCAAGTGGCGGTTCGCTCTTGCTCATCATTCCATGTTTCCATTAATTATCAGTTGTTTAATTGAGTAATTAATTTGGAATGAATACTGTGTTCGTCTGTGAACAGTTTTGTTAATTGTTTTAGAGAACTAAAATATGATATTATAATAGGTTGTATATCTGTTAGAACAACGCTATTATGAATATATATTTATGTTGATAGCCTTGAGGGCAGTTATGTTGATGTTTGTGGACTATTGTTGTGCTTGGACTGTTTAGTTAGCACTAGTAGTCAGGAACGTTGGATTCGTTGGGATCCAATCGTTTCTTTATAATTTGGTAGAGAGGTGGCTAAACCCCACCTGATACCATATGGATGGTCATGACCCAACCTCTGATACACGAGTATATAGGTGGTGCACTTAGCTGGTGGTACAAATCTCAAAATAGTAGAGAGGTGGCTAGACCCCACCTAATACTATATGTATAGGATCCATGGGATTTATACATTTAAAAGCTTATAACGTGTTGTGCATTTGAGAATATCATAAGATAAGTGCCGTTGTCGCACATAATTAATATACCTTGGGCGAGTAGTGTAGCTAGGCGCTAGTGCAGCTAGGAAAGCTCGTCTTAACTTTTAGTCGCTCGAATGCGATACTGTAATTCTGTGATTCTGTGTTGTTCCAGACTTTGTCATGTCTTCCTATAAGACTCATTTCGTTGGAGTCTTCTTTCGAGTTGATTTCTAGAAAGACTCGGTCTTCCAGAATCTTCTCTCGTGCATGCCTTTTGCTGTATTCCAATAGCAGTATGGTGGTTGACTATCGTACTCGACTGTTATTCGAGGGACGATGAGTCTAACCTAATACGACTACTTCGAACCTTCTGCTTTGTGACATTGCATGGTCTTTCATTAGACTAACCAACCGTAATTGTTCTCTGCGTGGTTGGCTGGTGTCATCCGTTCGATTCAGCACATCAGATAAAGCGCAGATATGAGGAGACTAGAATGACTATGAAGACGACGTTGGTTTTTGGATGTTTTTAATGTTTTAATCAGGTTGAGAACCTTGGGTAGGTGATCATGGCGATCACAACCCCTTTTTGTATATTTTAAGAAAGACTTCCGCTGTATTTTGTTTAACTCTGTATTTAGTCCTATTCGGAATTGGGATGTAATTCCGGGACTCATGCTTTAACCGAATATTATGATGATTTTGTATCATAAGTGTTTCATGGATTGTATTTAAACGGTAAAGCCTTGGGTGGCTTCGGTGAGGAAAATCGAGGTCATTGGCGGTAATACCTTTCCAAATGGGTTAAGATTTGAGGGTGTTACAATCTCGACACACAATATAGCCTAGAAAGTTGGTTGACGCGGCGCAAAATGAACACTTGGCCAATTGGCGAATAGGCTCTCGCGTTGAAGGCACTCGAGCACTTGGCGAAGGTGATCGACATGGTCTTCTAGGCTCCGTGAATACACAAGGATGTCATCGAAATAAATGACAACAAACTTGCCAAGGATAGATCTCAACACGTGGTTCATCACGCGCATGAAGGTGCTGGGCGCGTTCGTGAGCCCAAAGGGCATGACAAGCCACTCGTAGAGCCCATACTTTGTCTTGAACGCGGTCTTCCACTCATCACCTTCTTTCATTCTGATCTGGTGATAACCACTCTTCAAATCAATCTTGGAGAAGAGTGTCGCGCCATGAGGTTCATCAAGCATATCGTCGAGGCGCGGAATAGGATGCCTATACTTGACGGTGATCTGGTTTATCGCGCGACAGTCAACACACATTCTCCATGTGCCATCTTTCTTGGGCACAAGGATCACAGGCACATCGCAAGGGGAAAGAGATTCCCTTACGTACCCGCGATCCAACAACTCTTGGACTTGGCGCTGTAACTCTTTTGTCTCTTCTGGACCAGCTCTATACGCAGCGCGGTTGGGCAAAGAAGCACCGGGCACAAGGTCAATCTGGTGCTCAATGCCTCTCAGGGGAGGTAAACCTTGTGGCAACTCGTCTGGGAATACGTCGGTGAACGCGGGAAGCAACTTCGCGATCGTTGGTGGCAAGGGCGCGTTTGTCGACGATTCAGGGATGCATGGGGTTGGCACAAGCAAAAAGTATGGAGTCTTCCCAGTCAAACACGCTGTGAGGTCACTGGACCGGGCTAAAAGAAGGCGTTGCTCACAGGTGCCTTACAAAGGATGCGGTGGTGGCAACGGATTGGCGAACTTTGTTGATGGGAAGGCACTGCCCGAATTCTGTGGGGCACTTGGTGTCCCAGCTGTGGCATTGTGTTTTTTCTTGCCAGTGCCTGGAGTAGACGAAGTGTTGCCAGATTTGGAGGAGTTCTGCCTTGGTAGTGCTTCTGGACACTCGTTTTACCTAGGAGACGCGACCTCTATGGCTTTCTGGCGGTCACGTTCAACCTGGTCCTGCAAGATCTCATGGGGAGACATTGGATGCAAAGTGACGTGCTTCCCATGGTAATTGAACACATAAGTGTTCAAATATCCATCATGGAGCACGCATTTGTCAAATTGCCATGGGCGCCCAAACAAAATATGGGTGGCGTCCATTGAAATGACATCACATAAACTGAATCACAGTATTGGCCTATGGAGAAAGAAATTAAGCGTTGGCGAGATACTGTGTTACCTGGACTAGATGATATCCATTGGAGGGCATAAGGCTGGGGATGAGGCGTCGTGGGTAACTTGAAGTGTGTCACGACCTTCTCATTGACAATATTTGTAACACCCCCAAATATATAACCTTGAAAGTATTACCGCTAGTGACCTCAGATCCCACATCCGAAGCCACCCAAGGCTTAACCAATTTATACAAATCATAAAACAACATGTAATACGAAATATCATTACATTTGATTAAATCAAAGTCCCGGAATTACATCCATAATTCCAAATACAACCAAAATACATAATATGTTTCAATACAGCGAAAGTCTTTTAAATAAATAACAAAAATGTCTTGATCGGAGCGATCACCCGCCTAGGATCTTAACCTTGATAAAACTCTTAAAAACTCCATCTGCCTTCATCGTCGTTTCTAGCCTTCACGTAACGGGAGTTTACCTGATGTGCCGTATGAGACGGATGACACCAGCCAACCATGCAAGGAATAAAACCCGGTTGGTTAGTCTAATGAAAGACTATGCAAGGGTAAAACAGAAAGGTTCTAAGGTAGGCATATTAGGTTAGACCCATCGCTTCTCGAATGAAAGCCGATGATGATAGTAAACCTCAATACCTCTATAGAATGATTCAAAGTAGAATGATCAAGAGAAGACTCCTAAAGATCGAGTCTGAAGGAAACATATGAAGAGAAGACTCCAAGAGATTGAGTCTTATCGGAAAGTATGACAAGTGTTCGGGAACATTAAAGTTTCACACAAGCGTTTAAAAAGACTTGCCCATTTGGGTCCACGACCAACCTCACCGCGTAATGCGAATTCAAATTTGGAAGGAGGACTTACTTTAGTCGAAGTCAGACGAGTTTACAAGTTGTACTTCTCGCCCAAGGTTCATTAATTATGTGCATAGCGGCACTTATCTTATTTTAGTGACAAAGCGTACATTCACGTTATAAGCTTTTATATATCATCTCATCGCGAGAGATATTGAAGGGAATAAATCCCGAGAATCGGCACCAGCTGTGTGCACCTACCCTGAGTAAGGGCAAGGTCATGACCAGAGAAAGTACTAGGGAAAAATCCTCCTAGCACCAGTTATAAAGAAACAACTAGACCTCGCAAGGTACATAGCGTTCCTACGAATACTCATTTTAACTAAACAGTTAAAACCACATAATAATCCACATCAATGCCATCATGGCAACAATATATATATATCTATAATAGCGTTGTTTCTAGCAGTATATACAACCTATTATAATATCTCTTTTAATCGAATCAAATACGTTTATCAAAACTGTTCCCAACGAAAACAATATTCATCCCATTTAATTAACAATTAAAACAATTGATAATTAATAGAAATATGGAATGATAAGCAAGAGCAAACCGCCACTTGCCTTAGATTAGACGAACGATTGACGAAGACGGGTTTTTGGGTCCGGAACGGGAACAGAACTCGGATTACAGATTCCTATGAAACGACCCATAATGAAACCCTAGGTTAGATTCGACATTTAAAATGATACGAATCGAAGAAGGAACGAACCAAATCGAAGGAACGAAGGCCCCGACCGAGACCGACAAGCCCAAAGCCACGATCGCGATTGCCCAGGCAATCCGCGATCGCGGTGGGCACTGCCACGGTCGCGGTCGTCGAGGATGAGTGTCCGTGAGCACAGATGACAGTGGCCGCAAACGCGGTCGCCTATGTCACAGCCGCGGTCGCGGTAGTTCATGTCCGCGATCGCGGACATGAACTCCGGCGACTCGAAATGGAAGAACTCTCACCGGGGGTGACGCGACGGGGCTCGATCCGGATGGGGCTTGACTCCTGGGCACCTTTCACCTTCAATGCACCACCTTGAGAGCACCACCGCCTCCAACGAGAGCTCTGGTGAAAGCTTGAAGATTTCCGGCGAGAGCTTCGACCTCCGGCGAGCACGAAAATGGGAGAGAATCTGAGAGGGAGAGAGTGATTTCTGTGTGCCTTTCAACCCTCAATCCGAGCTCCTTTTATAGGCCAAGGAAGGATCTCTCCCAGCCCGGATCAACGGCGAGTCAGAAGATCGACGGTGGCGCGAACGACGAAGTACAGGCCGACGCGACGTTGGCGTGTTGGAGTTTTCTACGATCGCGGAACTTTATCCGCGGTCGCGAAAAATTCCTGTGCCCAGCCCTTCTGAAACCCACATTTCCGCGGTCGCGGAAATGCTGCCGCGATCGCGGAAATGCCTTTTTCGCGTCTGTTTGCCCGTGGAAAGGTTTGGCATGGGTTTTAAACCCCGGATTAAATATATTTGTACCCAAACAAATATTCTAAGCCCCGAAAAATACGTCGAATGTATTTTATATCAATCAGGGGATTTTACAGAGATCAATCTCGATACAGAAATCCGAACCTCTCTAAAAACGATACGATCACAGGACGAGGGTTGAGTAAATTACCAAAATACCCTTACTAAAATGAGGGTATTACATCACCTCTCCCTTAAAAGAAGTTTCGACCCCGAAACTTGGCCGAATAAACCAAAAAAATGAGGCGTTACAACACTACCCCCTTAAAAAGGTTTCGACCCCAATACTAGGCCGAAAACAGCTCAGGAAAACAGCTAAGCATATCCTCTTCAGTCTCCCAGGTTTCCCAAGTAACCTCTTCAGATCCAGCCTTGGACCAAAGAATCCGTACTAATGGTACTACCTTGTTCCGTAATTGCTTCTCACGACGCTCGAGAATACGCACCGGTATCTCCTCGTAGGTACCATTTGCCTGAATCTCGATGTCTTCATAACTCAGCACATGAGACGCATTTGGCACGTACTTTCTCAACAAGGATACGTGGAACACGTTATGCACCGGATGTGCCGATGGCGGCAATGCCAAACGATACGCTAGAGACCCCACTTTGTCAAGGATCTCAAACGGTCCCACGTAGCGAGGGTTAAGCTTCCCACACTTGCCGAACCTGAACACACCCTTGGATGGTGACACCCTGACAAACACCTTGTCACCAACTGATAACAGGAATTTGTCGTTCTAACTCCTACTATGCAAAATATCCAAACAAACCTTAAACCGTAGTCCTAGGTAAGTAAAGGTCGAATCCACAAGGAGGCGGATTCTATCATAGTATGCAATTTATATGTCAATCCAAAGTAACCAAAGGGGGGTTTTGTGAGTTTTAGTAATCCAAGCATGCAAAAGTAAACAAGCGAAAGAGTTGTGAAATCAGTGATGGGAAAAGCACTTAGTCAAACAACATCCACTATTCGTATGACAAGTTGATCCTAGATAATCATTCAAAATCTCATGCAATGGAAATTCCAATTCCTTTTCAGATATAACTAATAGCACAACCAGATACTATTAACACTAACTAATTAAACAACCCTGAAACTATCAAGATTCAGTTTAACAGCAGCCTTACGGATAGGAATATAGTTGGATACAATTCTAGCATAAAACAACCAGCTTTTATCCTAGAATGTAAATCAGTTCTCTTCTGCATAAGACTAGCACAACCAGATACTAGTACGATGCAGTTGCTACTCTGAAATAGATATGCTCAACCAGTAACAATCTAAATCTAGCAATAGATCAATAACAACAAACCCTAGTTGATCAGACTAGAAATTCAATATCAATCATAAGCAACTTAAGCAAGAGAAAGATAAAAACCATGCAATAGATTAAGAACAAGAATCTCACAACTTAATCAAAATGAAAGCTTCAGCGTCTGACTAAGCCAGGGAGGCTTAGTTCTTCATAACAAGGTACGTAGAAAGAAATTAGGGTTCGAGAGAGATTCAAGATAATAGATAGGCAAACAAGCCTTTTTTCAACCCTTAAATACTAAAAGAAATAAAGCTAAGTTAACCTAAAATGAAATAATAAAAAGTAATAAAATAATGCAAATAAAGAAACGGCGCGGCGGACTTCAGACATCGGCGGCGGTCGCCGCATCTCCCACGGCGGGCGCCGTAATCGCGGCGGGCGCTGCAATTAAACGGCGGGCGCCGTGGTCACTTCGTAGCCAAGGTCGGTGGAAAGCCAATTGCGGCGGGCGCCGTAAGGTTCACGGCGGGCACCGTAATTACGGCGGTCGCCGTCGTTGTACGGCAGTCGCCGTTCTTCGGTTCAGCTCCTGCGACACTTCCGTAAAAATGCCATAACTTTTGATTCCCAACTCGGATCGCTCTCATATTTTGAGGACTTGCAGTAGACTTCAAAAGATAACTCCTAGAATTGGAATCACTCCATTTGGACATCGGAGTAGAGAGAAAGAACCAATTGAATTCAGCACATTGTTCTTCTACTCTTCATTGCACTCCCTTGGTGCCTACTACTGGTGGCTTCCTCCTCAGTGTCTCATATGATCTCCAAAACCGCTCAAACACCTCCAAAAACACCAACTTCGCCCCCAAATACCATGCACATGAATGTGTCTAAATCTACCCGAATGGCACCAATAAATCCTCTAATGACTCTTACTTAAGCCCTACAAAATAGTGCTTATCACCAACCTCGAACTCGACATTCATGCGCTTCAAATCTGCATAAGACTTCTGTCGACTTTGAACTGTCAACATCCTCTGTCTAATCAACGCAATGTCCGAGGCAGTCTTTTCGACTAGCTCCGGTCCGAGCAGAATCTTATCGGCATTCTCATCCCAACAAATTGGAGATCTGCACTTTCGACCGTACAAAGCTTCGAATGGAGCCATCTTAATGGTAGCATGCCAACTATTGTTGTACGTGAACTCAATCAGACTTAGGCTATTCTCCCAACTAGTCGGACGGTCAAGTACGCAAGCTCTCAGCATATCCTCCAAGGTCTGGATGGTCCTCTCAGACTGTCCATCCGTATGAGGGTAAAACGCAGTACTGAACCTCAACTCGGTTCCCATGGCCTTGTGGAGTTCCTTCCAGAATCTCGACATGAATCGGCCATCATGATCCGATATAATGGTCTTTGGAGTACCATGCAAACGGATAATTTCGTGTAGGAACACTTCTGATAGCTTCTGGGTTCCCCATGTTGACTTGATAGTCACGAAGTGAACACTCTTCGTGAGCCTGTCAATGATTACCCATATAGCATCCTTTTGAGTCTGAGTTTTAGGCAACCCTGTGATGAAATCCATAGCGATATCCTCCCATTTCCATTCTGGCACTGGAAGAGGTAGCAATTCACCACCTGGTCTACGGTGTTCTATCTTGACTTTCTGACAAGTCAAGCATTTCGCCACAAACTCCGCTACATCCCACTTCATGTTGGGCCACCAGAACTTCTTCCTGAGGTCCTTGTACATCTTGCTAGAGCCTGGATGTATAGAATAAGCTGACGAATGGGCCTTCTTCATCACCAACTGGCGAAGACCATCTACGTCAGGCACACAAATCCGGTCCTGAAACCAGAGTGATCCATCCTCCTGAATCATGAATCCGAGAGCTTTCCCGTTCATCACTCCACTGCTTAGCTTTATCAAGACCACGTCGTCAACCTGTTTTTCCCTGATTTGATCAAGTAGTATAGCCTGAATCTCAAGCATACTCAGGTATCCTCGACGTTGATTGTACAAGACTTCAATCTCGCACAACCCTTGGTTCATCTTGGTTTGAGCAGTGAGTAGAGCCACTACAGTCTCGTACGGCGTCTTCCGGTTCAATGCATCAGCTACTACATTAGCCTTGCCCGAATGATATAGCAACTCGATGTCATAGTCTTTGAGTAGCTCTAACCAGCGACGTTGTCTCATATTCAGCTCCTTTTGAGTGAATACATACTTGAGACTCTTATGATCGGTGAAGACTTGGCACCTCACACCATAGAGATAGTGCCTCCAAATCTTCAACGCAAATACTATAGCTGTTAACTCTAGATCATGCGTTGGATAGTTTGCTTCATAGGTTTTCAATTGTCGAGATGTGTACGCAATAACTTTTCATTTCTGCATCAGTACGCACCCTAACCCATTCTTTGAAGCATCACTATAGACCACATAACCATCATTCCCTTCCGGTAGCGCCAAAACTGGTGTAGAGGTCAGACACTTCTTCAGTTTCTGAAAATCGGCCTCGCACTTGTCATCCCAGACAAACTTCTTGTGGACCTTGCGGAGCAAACCGGTCATAGGTAGAGCAATTTTGGAAAATCCCTCTACGAACCGTCTATAATATCTAGCAATTCGTAAGAAACTGCGCACCTCCTTCACATTCTGAGGCCGCTTCCAATCGGCTACCGCTTCAATCTTCTGGGGATCAACCATGACCCCATTCTCATTGATCACATGGCCTAAGAAAGCCACTTCTTTGATCCAGAAGTCACACTTAGACAACTTTGCATACAACCTATTCTGTCTAAGGACTAACAAGGTGATTCGAAGATGTTCCTCGTGAGCCTCCTCACTCGGGGAATGGATCAAAATATCGTCGATGAAGACCACCACGAACTTGTCCAGATATTGGTGGAAACATCGATGCATCAGATCCATGAAAACTGCTGGAGCATTAGTAAGTCCAAATGACATGACTACGAACTCATAGTGGCCATACCTCATCCGGAAAGCAGTCCTTGGAATATCTTCCTCACGAATCCTGAGTTGATGGTAACCAGATCTCAGATCGATCTTGGAAAAGACTTTTGCTCCTTGCAATTGATCCAACAGATCATCAATCCTTGGCAACGGATACTTGTTCTTGATCGTGACTTTATTCAACTCTCGATAGTCGATACAAAGTCGAAACGATCCGTCCTTCTTCTTGACGAATAATACAGGAGCGCCCCAAGGTGATGCGCTCGGCCTTTTGTAACCTTTGTCAAGAAGGTCCTCTAGTTGCTTCTTCAACTCTTGCATCTCTGTTGGAGCCATCCGGTACGGTGCCTTAGAGTTTGGCTCGGTACCAGGCTCGAGATCGATTGTAAACTCCACGTCACGACTCGGGGGTAAACTAGGAATCTCCTCCGAAAAGACATCTGAAAACTCACAAATGACCGGAATATCTAGAATTGAAGGCTCATCTTTCTTGGGCTCGTCCAGGTAGCACAGGTACCCGACACATCCTTATCGAAGTAGCTTAAACACAACCATCGCATTGATGACCTTGCCATTATTAGCGTCGTTACGACCCTTGAATTTGCATACGAACTGGCCCCCAGATGACACCGTCACAGTCCTAGAGCTGAAATCGATCACCGCCCCATGACGTGTCAGCCAATCCATACCGAGAATAATTTCGTATGGAGCCATGGCTATACAGATCAAATCTGCTTCGAACTTTCTACCCTGAATGGTAATCGGAAGTTCTGACAGACGCTTGGTTCCAACCAATTGTTCACCATTGGGAAGATTCACAACGAAAGGCTCACAAACCTCATTGCATACTAATTCTAGCTTACTGACACAACTTCCCGAAACAAAAGAATGGGTAGCACCCGAATCAAACAATATACACACAGGAGAAGAATGAAGGTATAGAGTACCTTGAGCTATAAGAGCATTGGGTCCATCAGCCTCACACATCTCGTAGAGTCGATGACCTTGACCTCCTAAAGCAGCTGGGGCTTTCCCCTTGTTCTGCGCAGTTGTCTGTGTTGAAGGACTAGGAGCCTCCACTGGTCTGAACCTGGGTCGGTTGTTATGATTAACAGACCCTTGATGTGACTCAGCTCCTTTCTGCCTCCTTTGCGGACAGAATGACTGCAAGTGCCCCACCTTTCCGCAGCCAAAGCACGTATTCCTTTCCTTCGGACACTCATTGCTCTTGTGCCCGGGTGTACCACAGTTGTAGCACTGGATCGGATTCTTGCCTTGAGCCGAATGTTGTGTAGACCCTCCATGAGTCATTTCTGTTCTCGCTCGGCCAGATTTGGCAAATTTAGACGATGGCACGGGTCGCTTGAACCCACTTGCCTGAGGCTGGCTCTGTGCTGGCCTCTGGCGATTGCGCTTCTTCGCTGACTCCTCCAGAGTCACCTCTAACTTGTACGCAACGTCCACATACTGCTCCAGAGTAGAGCATCCGTGGCACACCATCAGTGGCTTAATGTCTGGATTCATCCACTCATGGAAATGCCAAATCTTTTGTTCCTCACTGGACACTTTCGGCCCAGCATACTGTAGCAGGTGATTGAACTTGGCCGCAAGCTCAACCACTTTTAATCCATCCGTCTTCGGATAGAGGAACTCTTTGTGCTTTTCTTCCCTCATAGCTCGGGAGAAGAATCGATCCGTCATCTTAGCTTTGAACATCCCCCAGTTCAATCCAGGGTGATCAGCTAGACCGGTGCCTTCCCACCACTCGCTAGCCACCTCCTTCAGCTGAAGGGAAGCAATGTGCACTTTCTCAGCCTCTGTGCACTCGACATTGCGGAACAATCGCTCCATATACGAGAACCAATATGCCACCCTGACTGGCTCTCCCTTTCCATCATAGCTATCAGGCCTCATAGAGCTTATGGCCTTCAGTGCCCGACCATAGTTGCCTCTGTTCCTGACAGCTTCCTCATGAGGTACGTGGATAGCTGGCTCCTCGAATCTCGGAACCATAGGAGGAATTGGCACACCTTGTGCCTGAGTCGCGATTGGTCGCATGATATCAGTGACTGCTTGCATCACAATCCCCCGAATAGCCTCAATTGCCGCAACGTCAAACACTACCGGAGCGTTGATCGGAACTTGGTCATTGCTCCCCGGATTGTTGTGAGAAACTGACTCGTTCTTATCCAAAGGGTTTGCGACATTCCTCACATTTGGTATGGGGTCATTGCTTGGCCCAACACCAACACGAATGGTATTCCTTGTGTTTACCATCTGTTACCGATCAAATTCCAAGTACTTTATAACATTAATAACATTCCAATATGTACAACGTATAAAGTCAACTTAGAATAGATCAAACTTGGTAAATTTTCATTGATGAACTCCAACTGAGTTTGAAAGGGTTACAAAAGGAATCTCCCAAGCGGCAAGACAAAATTGCTCGGAGACTACCATGCTTATCAAAACGAACACTGAAATACTAGAAAAGAAACTGCCAAACTCGGCACTGGCCTAATCATGGCGCCTTGAAACACTTCAAATAATCAGGAACTCTCATGCACTGCTTTTTCGCACGGGGTTCACCATCGGAGTCTGGTGTCGGACTTCTTGACCTACTCGGCCCTGGAACACACAGCTCATCCCTAGGCCTCGGTGCCCTCGGCCTTTCTCTAGGCACGGGAACACTTGGTCCAGCCCCATCAGATCCCGGTGATTGGCAAAACTCCTCCAGAAATCCTGGTTAGAAGTCTGCCCTGTTCACCTCGTACAAAGGGTCAAGTAGCAATTGTGCTTGGCGGATATACTCCTGGAGTTCGCGGACGTCCACAAGCATTCGGGAGAGACCGACCTCAGCCTCGTACGTCCTCTCCTCCATGTCGTACAGGGCGTTCGACCATTCCTCCAGTCATTCCTCCAGTACTCGGGGCCTTGGCCTAGCCTGCTGAGTCGGGACCACCCTTGGTGTATCCATTGACTCCCACGGCCTTGCCCTCAAGCGAGTACGCTCAACCGCCTTATCCACCAGGCGACGCTCTTTAGAGCAAGCCATCTGACTCTGGCGAAACACCGGTCGCGAGTCAGGACTCATCACTGGCCTCCTCTTGACGGTATTTTCACCACTAAGTGTCTCCCAAGTGGCAGGGGACAATGGCGAATACTCCCGCTCAAATGGCGACACCGGACTCAGAAGGAAAAATTCCATCTCCGGGTCTTCCTCTGGGTCTTCTTCAGGATCCTCTTCCGGATCCTCATCGGGATCCTCTTCTGGATCCTCCTCGGGATCCTCCTCCGGATCTTCCTCGATTTCGAAGTCGTCGTCGTAGTACCCTCTAAGGTACTGCGCCGGTTCCTCCTCTTCCTCTGTGTCTTCCCTTGGGTCCGCTTCTGGCTCCAACTCGGGAACCTCGGCCCTAACAGACACCAACACCACCGACTCTTCGAGTACGGTCTTCACCTCCTCGGGTGGACTACTGGGCTCCCCGACCTCAAAGCACGGTGGGGGAACCGGGAACTCTAGCCTTACTGGAGATGGCGGGGCCACCTCGGGTTCCACTGACGAGAGACGAAAGCGCCCATAACCTGCGGGGCGACGAGAAAGGATTAGTCTTTCTAAATATAGAAGCGAACTTACTATATCAGACTGGAAAGAAGGCACGACTAGAACGACATAGTTTGTCAAGCGACACGTTTTTAATCAAATAAAATTTTATTTGGAAAATTCAAAATTTTTGAGAAAGAAAGAAAAAATTCTCAGTTCAAAACGAGTAAATGGTCTAATGAATTAAAAAAAAACCTTCTTAGTTCCAAACGAGTATCCGGTTTATAAAATCTTCATTTTTAATAAAACGTTTGAAAACCCAACCCGTTTTAAAAAAAAAATTCGGCTCTGATACCAGATCTGTAACACTCCCAAATATATAACCTTGAAAGTATTACCGCCAGTGACCTCAGATTTCACATCCGAAGCCACCCAAGGCTTAACCAATTTATACAAATCATAAAACAACATGTAATACGAAATATCATAACATTTGATTAAATCAAAGTCTCGGAATTACATCCATAATTCCAAATACAACCAAAATACATAATATGTTTCAATACAGCGGAAGTCTTTTAAATAAATAATAAAAATGTCTTGATCGGAGCGATCACCCGCCTAGGATCTCAACCTTGATAAAACTCTTAAAAACTCCATCTGCCTTCATCATCGTTTCTAGCCTTCACGTAACTGGAGTTTACTTGATGTTCCGTATGAGACGGATGACGCCAGCCAACCATGCAAGGAATAAAACCCGGTTGGTTAGTCTAATGAAAGACTATGCAAGGGTAAAACAGAAAGGTTCTAAGGTAGGCGTATTAGGTTAGACCCATCGCTTCTCGAATGAAAGCCGATGACGATAGTAAACTTCAATACCTCTACAAAATGATTCAAAGTAGAATGATCAAGAGAAGACTCCTAAAGATCGAGTCTGAAGGAAACATATGAAGAGAAGACTCCAAGAGATTGACTCTTATCGGAAAGTATGACAAGTGTTCGGGAACATTAAAGTTTCACACAAGCGTTTAAAAAGACTTGCCCATTTGGGTCCACGACCAACCTCACCGCGTAATGCGAATTCAGATTTGGAAGGAAGACTTACTTTAGTCGAAGTCAGACGAGTTTCCAAGTTGTACTTCTCGCCCAAGGTTCATTAATTATGTGCATAGCGGCACTTATCTTATTTTAGTGACAAAGCGTACATTCACGTTATAAGCTTTTATGTATCATCTCATCGTGAGAGATATTGAAGAGAATAAATCCCGAGAATCGACACCAGCTGTGTGCACCTACCCTGAGTAAGGGCAAGGTCATGACCAGAGAAAGTACTAGGGAAAAATACGCCTAGCACCAGTTATAAGGAAACAACTAGACCTCGCAAGGTACATAGCGTTCCTACGAATACTCGTTCTAACTAAACAGTTAAAACCACATAATAATCCACATCAATGCCATCATGGCAATAATATATATATATCTATAATAGCGTTGTTTCTAGCAGTATATACAACCTATTATAATATCTCTTGTAATCGAATCAAATACGTTTATCAAAACTGTTCCCAACGAAAACAATATTCATCCCATTTAATTAATAATTAAAATAATTGATAATTAATAGAAATATGGAATGATAAGCAAGAGCGAACCGTCACTTACCTTAGATTAGACGAACGATTGACAAAGACTGGTTTCTGGGTCCGGAACGGGAACAAAACTCGGATTACAGATTCCTACGGAACGACCCATAATAAAACCCTAGGTTAGATTCGACATTTAAAATGATACGAATCGAAGAAGGAACGAACCAAATCGAAGGAACGAAGGCCCCAACCGAGACCGACAAGCCCAAAGCCACGATCGCGATTGCCTAGGCAATCCGCGATCGCGGTGGGCACTGCCGCGGTCGTCGAGGATGAGTGTCCGTGAGCACAAATGACAGCGGCCGCGAATGCGGTCGCCTATGTCACAGCCGAGGTCGCGGTAGGTCACGTCCGTGATCGCGGACATGAACTCCGATGACTCGAAATGGGAGAAATCTCACCGAGGGTGACGCGACGGGGCTCGATCCGGATGGGGCTCGACTCCTGGGCACCTTGCACCTTCAATGCACCACCTTGAGAGCACCACCGCCTCCAACGAGAGCTCCGACGAAAGCTTGAAGATTTCCGGCGAGAGCTTCGACCTCCGGGGAGCACGAAAATAAGAGAGAAGCTGAGAGGGAGAGAGTGATTTCTGTGTGCCTTTCAGCCCTCAATCCGAGCTCCTTTTATAGGCCAAGGAAGGATCTCCCCCAGCCCGGATCAACGGCGAGTCAGAAGATCGACGGTGGCGCGAACGACGAAGTGCAGGCCGACGCGACGTTGGCATGTTGGAGTTTTCCGCGGTCGCGGAAAATTCCTGTGCCCAGCCCTTCTGAAACCCGCATTTCCGCGACCGCGGAAATGCTGCCGCAGTCGCGGAAATTCCTTTTTCGCGTCTGTTTGCCCGGGGAAAGGTTTGGCGTGGGTTTTAAACCCCGGATTAAATATATTTGTACCCAAACAAATATTCTAGGCCCCAAAAAATACGTCGAATGTATTTTATATCACTCAGGGGATTTTACAGAGATCAATCTCGATATAGAAATCCGAACCTCTCCAAAAACGATACGATCACAGGACGAGGGTTGAGTAAATTACCCAAATACCCTTACTAAAATGAGGGGTATTACAATATTCGCACATGATCCTCCATCAATAATGACACTCAAGGAAGCTGTTTGGACTAGAGCCCTTGTGTGGAACAAGTTCTCTCGTTGATCACGTAAGCTGGCTTCCTTGACTGTGAGGGGACGACGCGTCACCAAGCTCAATGGTGTGCCCGCGTGCAAAGAAGCGGGTTTGCAGTCATAAGCATCTTCGTCCTCTTCTTCGGTGCCTTCATTGATCGCGTCAAGTGTGGCCTCCTCGTCTACATAAGACTCGTAGCCGGCGACGGCTGTGGAGAACAACACCTTGTGAGCATTGGGGCAATCTTTCTTATAGTGGCCTCTTCCACCACATTTGTAACACTCAAGATCACGCGCGTGATCTGTGCTCACTGGAGCCTGTCTTGGTGCGTTCTGGCGCGGCACGGTGGTCAGCATCACGGGCTTGGCCTTGGAGGCTTGGCTAGACACGGCTGTGGTAGAGGCACTAGGGAGAACATTAGTATAAGTAATCCACCAGGGTTAGAAGAATACCTTTGCTGGCCACTAGGATATGTGTAAGACTTTCGGCGAGAGAGTTGGGCATGGATTTGCATCGCCGTGTGGGTGAGTGTGTTCAAGTCTTTGATGGGCAAAATCTCGAGTTGATCACGTATGTTGGTGTTCAAGCCACTCAAGAATTTCGTCCTCAAAGTCGATGTTGCAACGGAGATGTTGGCCTTGTAATACATGTCTTCAAGTTTGGACAAGAACTCGAGTGGAGTCATCGACCCTTGGCGAGCCATGGCAATCTCCAATCTCATTTGATTCCTGTAGTCTGGAGGCACGTATTTCTTGGTCATCACGTAGACTAGTTGATGCCATTCTGTGACTCGTGTCCTGTGGCGACGAATGCAGTCATCTTCGAATCTATGCCACCACACGCGGGCGGCTCCTCGGAAGTTAAGCGTCGCGGCGTCGACATGCTCCTCAGGTGGCACTCGACAATATCTAAGGGTTTACTCCATAGCCTGCACCCATTCAAGAAAAACAGAGGGGTTGTTATCACCATGAAAATGCTCAATTTTTACCTTGACTTGGTGTCGCTGGTATCGAGGCTGGCCATGTGCTTGGTTGAACGCGTTGTTTGGTGCGGCGTCGTAGAGAGGGTTCTCAAAGGCGCGCAATCCATGTGGTCTATCGCGTCCAACCTGGTGTCTATCGCATTGTGGGTGATCGTCGTGGACGAACTCATCCCTTGGCGCGTATGCGTCATTGCGTTGACGTCTGCGCGGCCGGGCATCGTAGTTGTCGCGTCGAATGTCTCTCTGCAAAACATCGCGGCGCTCGCCGCCAATGTCTCGAACGCGTTCTCCTTGGGGATGGAGACGCGGTGGAGGTATCCAATCCGATAGGTGATCCTGCAATTCAAGTGGATCTCCAAGAGGGGGGTGAAAAAAATTAGGGTTGACCATACCTGAGTCCTCGATCTCTTCGTCATCATACTCGTCGAAGTCGTCTTGGACATTGGGTGTGATCGACGCGTAGCCATCAGATCCGTAACGCGGTGTTCGAACACTCTGGTGTCGAAGGTGATCGCGTACATCATGGCTCCTTGGCTGTGTAGGTGTGGGCCTATAGTGATCATCGCGTCGTGTAGGTCCATTGTCACGACGGCTTGGTCTTCTCCGCGTCGCGTCGGCTTGGGCGGCTTGATGACGTCGGCCATCGCGTGGTGTGGAGTCTGGCACACGGCGCTGGGTTCCCCGAGAGGCATACCTATCATCAAAGTTGTAAGGTTCAGAGTACTCACCTCGAGAGTCGTTGGCATCACGGTCGGAGCCGGTGTTGTAGCCAGCGGGTGTGGCTTTGGGCACGTAGCGATCCGTCTTGGGAACGAAGCCTTGGCGGCTCTCAATGACACTCTACATTCTGTTGAGTTGTGGTTGATGTTGAGAAGTGGACGACATAACTCCCTTGCCTTTGTCCACTCATGTCTTCGATGGGACCGCGTCGGTTGCTCCAGTTGGAGGCGGCGCGTCCATATCACTAGGGGGTGTTGGAGTTGGCACAATGGGTGCCACTTGTTGGTTGGCTCTCAGAGTCGCGACCTCTTGTCTAAGAGCCTGGATCAAGATTTGATCTTCGGACAACTCCATGATGGGATCGCGTTGTTGGGCTTGTGGTGGTTGGTCTTGAGGTAGACCCAATGGCTGGGGTTGTGGGTTGGTGGTGTTATCTTCGCGGTCGTCTGCAATGTGTCCAATCGCCATGGAACCTATAACAAGACGGCCATAGATGGAAGTAAAAACGAACCAAAAGACAACAAAGAACAACAACCAAGCAAATCACTAGTCAAATCACAAAGTTCACGTAGGTAGGGCTTGTTTGGCTTGCCGTGAGGGCGGCTTGGTTTGAACAAGAGATGGTGTATCAAGCAAGTTGCAATCAAACAAACAAGAACAAATTGAAACCCTAAAACAAACGTAAACAAAGCAACCTAATTAGCAAGAAAGTACCTTCTAGGAAGCTTGACCTAGACGACGGAGAGAGATAGAAGATGAGCTTAGACCGATGTGGGTTAGGGTTGTCTTATTTTGACTTTACCTAACTTTGGATTTTTTTTTTGTGAAATATCTTTTCGATAATCTTTTTTTTTTAATATCCGAGATCTTATCTTTTGATCTTGTCGGATTTGCAAAGGAAACAAAATAAAAAAAGGTCTAAATAACAAGAATATCACAAGTGTGATCTTTAGAGATAGAGGTGAGAGAAGAGAAGATAAGATTTGATGATATCTTATATTAGGAAATTCGGTTAACAACCTAAAAAGTAAGATCTAGCAAACAAGGAAACTCTATCCACGCATGAAATAAGGAAACAAAATATTCTAGCATGCAAGATAACAAAATTACCTAACACACCAAAACTTGGGGAACAAGAAAAAAAAAATCGGCCAAGGTGGGACCTTGTAGAAACCGAAAGGCGCGGTAAATATGGAAATTTGTGATTTTTCTCAACAAACTTGCGAAAGCAAACGATGGGGGGTCAAGAGAAAAAAAATTGTGAACAAGATGTAAACTTGAGTTCGTGACTTACAAGACTGCTGGGATCTGATGCCAGTTGATGTGTCCTTGCCTTCGATGACAAGCCAAATTGTCAAAGGTGACGCCTTTGGATCTAGTCTTGGTTGGAAAGTCACTCGATGTTGTGATTCTGCTGTGGAACACGATGATGGGGATGATCGCGAGCGGAAGATCGCGATGAATGGGTTTGTTGGTGTCGGCGACTGGGAAGACGGTGGCGACAACAAGGAACTCGGTGGTGATGGAAGCGATTTGATGGAAGAATTGTTAGCGGTGGCGGAAGCGATTTGGTGAAGGATATAAGGCTTGAAAAGAAAAGTGTTTGGGGTGTCGTAGCGTCGACTGCGGAGGAAGGAGATGCGAAGATAGACTTTGCTTGAGAAGATTAAGCGATTGCCGTAGCGTCGGCGGCGGAGGGAATGGGGATGAGAGGGATATGGGTGACGTCCGATCAAGGGAAGGAGGAATTAACACTCTACTTGAAACCCTAAACTTTAACTTGAACGTAAGAAATAACATTAACAAAGTCGGGTATAAATAGGGGAGGTGAGACGTCGGATGGGCCAAGTCGAACCTCGTGGGCTAGCCCATGCAAGCATGCAAAAGGCACAAACCCTAAAAGATAGAATGACTAAAAGGAAACTATCTAAAATGCTATGAAAGTAAACTATGTAAAGCTATCAAAGGAAACTATCTAAAACACGCTGGAAATACCAAATATAGATAGTGTCTTAAAAGAACGCGTAAAACTCCTAACGCGGTGAAGATGACGACGAAGTGTCGCTGTCTTCAAAAGAACGCGTTGATCCGATGGTGGCGCGGACGACGAGTCTTGGATTGGTTTCTGGGCTTCCTTGGCCAGCGACGACGCGTGCAACTAGTGATGCGACGGCGGAGGCGATTGCTGTGGACCTAGACCTTGTGACTGGCCCTGTGAGCGTAGGCTCATGGATTCTTCCTCGTCTTGGGCCATCATGGGAGGCAGGGTCACATCAGTTCATATATTAACTCATACAGGTTCATTGATTAACTTACATAGGTTCATACGACAAAAATAAATTCATGATATGAACCTTGTTCATAATGTTATGAATCTAGGTATGAAAGATCGTGATCCTAATGAAACAATAACATGACATCGTCAGTAGAACACTGGTTCATGAAGATGAACTCTAAGGTTCATATAATTTGGAAACTCGGAACTGCATTTAAGTACGTGCAATAGAAGGTTCAAGAAGTTACTGTACGAGGTTCATATGTTTTCACATTCAAGTTCATGTAGGTTCATTTGACAAAAGAGGTTCATATAATGTAATATATGGGTTCAAGTATATATTGTGGTAGGTTCATAGTTTTTAGTTAGGTGGTGCTTGAAGTTGAACTTACAGGTTCATATAATCTACATGTGAAAAATGTGAGTTCAAGTAATAAATTTAGGAGGTTCATATAGATGGTGTATAAAGTTCAAGTTTCTAGTATTAAGGTTCATATTCTTTTTCATGTAGGTTCATATAATACAATGTGTGGGTTCAAATTAGATATTGTGGCAGGTTCATAGGTGTTATGTTACAGGTTCATGAATGATAAGCTAAAGGTTCACAAGATTTAAAATGTGTGGGCTGTGAGTTCAAGCGAAGGATGAATAAGTTGAAATTATGAAGAACAACTGAAACTAACATTTACAATCCATGAGAGAAAAACAGTAACAAACAAGATAACATGTTCCACACAAACTACTGAATATGCTTGTTAAAAGGGATTTAACTTCGGAAAAATGTCTAAGAATCTAGCACTTCGTTACGAGTGCGGTTGTTGTGAGTGGTAAACCTCTTGCATCTCCCGCAACGCCTTTGTTCGGAACGGCTAGCATCCATGGATATCTCTCTGCTACTACGGATAAGCTTGCCACTTCCTTTCGTCTTAGCTTGATCCGGTGGCAGAATGTTAACCTTAGAGGGGATTTCAACGCCCGCGTATGTCTCGAAATGCTGCCGGTTCGAAGTAGCACCGCTAGAAGAGTCCCCACCCGTACTCAGTAAGGAGGCCTTTTTCTCTTTCAAAAGGGATGAAAATTATTTCAATAGATTCGGCTTGTCTTCTAGTAACCACACGTAACTGTAAAAGTCAGAAATGACATCATTCATAAGCAACTCCCTTTCTTCAGTAGCCACACACTAATTGACGACGGAATAATCAATTGTGAAGATCGGGTTTATGGTGGCATTCTTTGTCCGCCGCATAAGGATGTATTTCACCGGGATCCTATCCAAACACAAGTTCCTGAAGACGAAAATCATATGCCGACAAGGCAATCCAATACATTGAAACATCGTGCATCTATATATGAAGGCGTCCTTGATCAGCTCTACTTTGTAGTGCTTATCTAGGAGTTGTTACCGGTGTTTTGGGTACCATTTGAAGATGTTTAGAGCGTATTGTAGAGATTGGAGTTGAGAAGTAGAAGTGCGGATATGGTGGGTTAGATGAGCTTAAATGAAGATATATTGAAGAGAGAAGGAAGCCACCCAAGAAGACGAAGAATAGACCCAATTGGGTCTATGGAAGCCGCCGCGACCGCGGGCGACGAAGGAAAGAGATCGCGGCAAAGTCGAGAGGAAAGGAGAAGAAAAAGTCCATTTTCCGCGACCGCGGAAAATTCCCCCAGCGCCAGAGGTCGAGAGCAACATTCTAATTTCTGCGACTGCGGAATTCTTTCCGCGATCGCGGAATGGCACAGAGCGAAGCCGCGCGGGATTTTCCGAAGTTCCTTATTTTTATTATTTTTGATTTTTATTTTCTGTTATTATTTCGTACTTTATATTATTTCCTTTTAGGATTAGTTTTGTTATCTTTTCACTTGAGTTTTAGGGTTAGGTTATTTAACCTAATTTTTCCTAGTATCGTTCAAGATTGAGATTCAGTTTTCATTGTTGTTTTTCGCACCTTTTGCAAGCCTTTGGTTGATTTGATTGTGAGGTTATTCCTTTACTCTTTCTATGATTGTTTTAATTCTCTCTCGTGCTTAATCTCATTGATCGTATATCGATTCTCCTTGATTTATTGATTAGGATATCAAATAGATTGATAATAGTAGTTCCATCTAGCCTGACAATCTAGAGAAGATTAGTATTACGCTATTGGTTCCCCTTTTCTATACAACCTATTGAGATTGTTATTGATCATACTATTAAGGATTGAAGGAGACTGTTTGAGAATCTTGATTCCTTAGCTTGTGTAGAGAATTAATTACATGTAATTGTATGACTGTTTGCTACACTTGCATGTACCTATCTATTCCTGAATTCATTACTACTGTTAGATTCAATCTAGAAACTCTTCTAGGTTATTTGATAGTTAGGGTTATCAGGACTTGTTTGACTGATAACTATATCAGAACAGGGATTAGGCGTCCTCCATAACCAGATGTTCCACCTCCACTGCTTTAAGGTCGCCCTCCTTAATGGCATATACTTTCATACCATTGATGTCCAATATGGAGACCATGCAACATGAGTAGCAAGCAACACAAATCTCCTTCTGAATACATAGAAACATAGACAATGTGTACACCTCAGAGGTGTGCTTCTCCAATCTTAGAGGCGTCTTCAACTCTGGAACCATCGTCAAGCATTCGTGATTCAGCTTTGCTTGATGGTGTCTCTGAGTGTCCATAGCAATGTCGAAATGCATAACGAGCTCGACAAGGCGGTAGTATTTATTAAAGTTTCCAAAAAAACTATTGGCCGACTAAGAAATGGACGTAGTACGGAGCAAACCACCAAAGAGGATATCTAGGAAGTAAGCAAGAATCCAGTACTTCCGAATAACAAACATGTCGTCGAACCACCTCCGATTCAACAAGGGGTATTCGTCCAATAATGAAATCGAGCGTGCCTCAAAATCTGCAGGTTCCATCACCGGGCAGCTTGCTTGAATACCGAGTCTTTCTTTAGGTCAAATCCATTTTTGGATCATTTTTTCGGGGTTAAGACAGAGTCCCTCCGGTTCGTGTCCTCGTCAATCTTTTCCTAATGGAATGGAGATTTCCTTGATTTTTTCTTGGCTTTCTCTCCCAGAACTACTCACATGGCTTGAAACGATGTTGTTGAGCTTGCTCCGGAACACCTCACATATCTCACTATCGTATTTCGTCTTCCTCAGAACTTTGCTCATGATATGCGACATACACAGCCGATGGCGAGAGTGTGGGAAAACCTGCTCAATCGCAAGCTTCATGGATGGGTCTTGATCCGTCATAATAATCTTTGGCTCATGAACCATAGCTTCCTTGAACTTCTGCAGCAACCACACATACGATCCCGCGTCCTTTCTGAATATTAATCCAGCACCAAACGTAACACTCGACTTGTGGTGATTGACGCCGGTGAAAGGAATGAAGATTAAATTGTACATGTAGCTTGCAGATCTAAAATTTTTTTGTAATCAATAGCAAAAAAATAGGTTCACATCTATGAGAGACAAGTGCATACACACTAGGGAAAAAGGTTCATACGTTTATGTCTGAGGTTCATGGACAATTAAAATCAAAACAACAACTAACAGAGAAGTGACATCATAAGGTTCATGAATTACTGCTTATAGGTTCACAACATTTTACAACAGGTTTATCATTAAATAAAATAATTACACTCTGGAAATGGAGATACAAGTAGAACAAACAAAAAGAGATAAAGTATAAAGGACCTATTCATTCGGTAGGTCATCAAATGATACAACATCACCAAAGAAGGAAAAGTTCTTACGCGAGACGGGATCACACCAGAACAGTCGGGTCAAACGGTCGGTGTAGTCGACATCGTACTCGAAATAAAATGCAGAGGATAGTTCCTTTGTCTTGAAGAATCTGTGAATCGTCATCTGCACATCGGATCCGCCTATGTAAGCCAACATATCGCGTCCGAAATTCTTGAAGTCAATCGAAAACGCACCAACGTGTGAGAAGCCCCCGACAATCTCTTTGAATATGCAATGGGACCTCACAGGACCAATACTTGCTTTTTCACAGTTCATAACAAACTTCTTGTGCCCCACATCCATCTTCCTACGCATCTTCATAAACTTCCTATGGTTGTCGACGACAAGTTTGTGAGTGTGACATTCTTTGAAAGAAACTACTTTGTACCCCAGGCTGCCAGCCAAACGAAGGGTAAACTTTGCCTTGCAACTGACCCTATTCAACACCCTTGTATAGAGACGTTTGTTTTTTGTCCTTGCTTGAAACCTTCCTTGCAGCATAATAGATACTTCAACGTAACAACTCTGTCTTTGTTGTGCGAACATGCATGTCGAACATCAAATCCGCACTCGAAAGCGTATTGCTTGTAAAACGCAATGCCTTCGTCTAGCATACAAAAAATCATTCATACCACTGGTTTGATAGAGGCAAAGCAAATTGGAATGTAGTATATCGAACTGCCTTGAGATAAATGAGACTCGTAGTGTGGTTGTGAATCACCCTCATCTAATGGAACTTCTTCAAGACTATGGCAGCTAGATCCATAAGATGTTTCATAGCCAAGTTCAATAGGGACAGATTGACACTGAAAACAGAGAGACAACATGTTAGTGTTAGGTTCATAAGGTATTAACTGCAAGTTCATAACTAATCAACACTAGGTTCATGCGTTGAGAACGCTGATAATGATGATGAATTGATTGCGTGAATTTAACAACAATGAAATCAAGTAGCACAACCAAACAAGAGGCAAAAAATTATCGTAATAGGTGCATAAGAAGTTGAATGCAAGTTCATCAGTAATAAGCACTAGATTCATGGGATGACAACACTGATCGTGAATTTTTCCTGTCAATCTAAAAACAATAAAATTTAGTAGCACAACCAAACAAGACACAAAATAATATAGCACAAACACATTAAACAACACAAGAAGAGGAGGAGAAACAATGACAATGAAAAGATCAAACACAACAGAGCCAAACGCAGTCGAACGAAGAACAAAACCTAGATTTTTCAACAAATTCAACATTGGCAGGTTATTCTGTGCGAAATCGAAGCGAGAAATCATTCACAAACACAACATAATAAGATTCAGAAGAAGGAAGAAGAATTAAATGCAAGGATGAATAAAAAATTCAAGCACAAGCAAATCTAGGTCAAAACATTAATCGCATTACTCGAATCCAAGTCGTTCGACGTAATCGACGAGCGGAATGCAAAACAAACACTAATTAACAGGTTTTAGACGAATCGAGCACTGAATGAAGACGAAGTCCAATGTAATTCAACAAGAAATCGAGAACCCTAACAATGGCGATTTGTGGAAGAAAAATCGCCAAAATCGCCACTGAAAGAGAGTGTTGTCGCGGAGGAGAAAGGAATGAACGCGAAATAACGATTGTGCCCCTTCGTGTGAATCTTGTAGCAAAAATTGTGGATGCTTCTAGACCGCATGATAAAGCGGGATGAACGGCCCAGATGTGATCCGTATATTACACTAATCATAAAATAGACGAATCGTGCTTTTGGTTCATGGAATATTCCGCAGATACTTTTTTTACTATTTACCACTAACTTCTATAAATATTATTATTATTTCCATCTATTGTTTTTCTTTTTGAGAGATTTCCATCTATTGTCAAGATATGGTTTTATACCAAGTCTACATCAAATCGTGATGTTATGGTATCATGGCTCAATAGGGTGATTAAATTGTATCGAATATCTTTGATTTGTATTTTGCTGTATTAATATAATTTTATAAGTGATGTATTTGAAAATTTTGTTACCTTAAATATTACTTTTTGATAAAAAAGACTTTGCATTGAAAATTTCAAAAAATTATAAATAAAACGGGGTCTTGTTTGCACCAGAAATTTTTGTGTATCACACCGGAAATTGTAGCGTTCAGAAAAAAATAAAAATAATAATAAACGCTATATGGTAGTGTTTGAGTAAACCCGGTTCAACCGGGTCAAGTTAAACGCTACCATATAGCGTTTACCTTTTTTATCCGGTTCAATTAAATTAGAATAAACGAAATAAAAATTGGAAAAAAATATAGCATTTTTGAACCCTACGATGTAGCGTTCAAAAACGCTATTAAAACGCGTTTTGTCTCTTCTTCCTCCCTCTTCTTCTTTCCCTTTCCCTTTCCATTTCCAGAAACCCTAAACCCTAAAATGTCTAATGGCGGCGGCGATCGTGTGGAGGACATCATCAAGGTGGTGGAGGCGGGAGGAGAGACGGTGGTGGAGGAGGCGGCGGAGACAGAGGTTCTGATGGAGGATGCGGCGGCGAGGAGGACGATGCCGGAGACGCCGCCGCCGAAGGAGCTTGTTCCAGAGACGACGCCATAGGAGGTGGGTCCGGTGCCAGGTCGGGCTGGGTCCGGTTCGGTGGAGGAAGTTGGTTCGGGTCAAGCCGAACCAGGGTCGAGGCCGACTGGAAGAGACAAGGCGGGTGAGTGGCGTGTCGATGTGGGGTCGGAAAACGCTCTCTCTGTGGCGGCGGCAGTCAGAGCTGCAGCGGTGGCACAATCGTCGACGTAGGATGAGTCGGTGGTGTCTATGATTGAGGCGAGCGGATCGAAGAGTGTTTCGGTGGTTCTAAAGCCGAAACGACGTACGCTATGATGTAGCGTTCAAAAACGCTATTAAAACGCGTTTTGTCTCTTCTTCCTCCCTCTTCTTCTTTCCCTTTCCATTTCCAGAAACCCTAAACCCTAAAATGTCTAACGGCGGCGGCGATCGTGTGGAGTACATCGGCAAGGTGGTGGAGGCGGGAGGAGAGACGATGGTGGTGGAGCTTCTGGCGGAGGTGGACCCAGATCTGGTGGAGGAGGCGGGAGGAGAGACGGTGGTGGAGGAGGCGGCGGCGACAGAGGTTCTGATGGAGGAGGCGGCAGCGAGAAGGACGACGCTGGAGACGACGACGCTGAAGGAGCTTGTTCCAGAGACGACGTCGGAGGAGGTGGGTCTGGTGCCAGGTCGGGTTGGGTCCGGTTCGGTGGAGGAAGTTGGTTCGGATCAGGCCGAACCAGGGTCGAGGCCGGCTGGAGGAGACGAGGCGGGTGAGTGGCGTGTCGATGTGGGGTCGGAAAACGCTCTCTCTGTGGCGGCGACAGTCGGAGCGGCATCGGTGGCACAATCGTCGACGTAGGATGAGTCGGTGGCGTCTATGATTGAGGCGAGCGGATCGAAGAGTGTTTCGGTGGTTCTAAAGCCGAAACGACGTACTTATGAGGTATTTTATGAATTAATAATTATTTATGTTTAGATATCATTTAAATATTTATAATATATTAATTATTTATTTATATGTGATAATTGAAATGCACTCGTAATTAAATTATAATAGGGAAATAAAATTTGACGTCCAAATATTAGAGGGATTTTAGGTATAAATTGCTTATGAATGTAAGAAATGATATTAATAAGCAAAAAATAAATGAAAGAATAATTAAAATTTCATAATAAATGTATGTTAATTGATAATTTATACCATGTTAAAAAATTAAAGTTGGAAATATAGATTTATTATAATTAAAATCAAAGAAAAAACAATTAATGAAACAAAATATATAAATCAAAGAAAAATAATTAAATAATAATTTAAATTAGCTTTATTAAATTAATTAAAAAAACATAACTAAATTTATCTTATCTTAATTGATAATTTATCTCATTTTTAATATTAAAGATTAGAAATATATATGTTTTATAATTTGAATGAAAAAACCCAAAAAATAATATATTAAGTAAATTATTCCCCGTAAAAGTATATATAAACTTCACATTGAATGTATAAACCAATTTAAATAAAAAGAAATGAAATTTTGATTAAACAGGATATATTGGAATCAGATTTTCGGTAATGGTAATCATCTTTTTGTCTATAAAAAAGGCACGCCCCAAACCCTAATACTCACATCAAGCGGCGCTGCCTAAAACTCGACCCCCGCCATAGTGAAATCAGATTTCCGGTAATGATAATCATCTTTTTGTGCTTTAGTTTTTTCAAGAGTTTATAGATTGTAATACAATAATTCATAGTCCAGATCTGGGAATACAAAGGATTACAGGAGAGGATGGCTTCGTCGTCTAGCAGCGCAAGGATGGCTTCATAGTTCAAATTGATTAATGTTATAAGTAAGGACCTTAGTTCGGTGCTTATTTCTATTGTATGTTTATTTTGAGTTTTATGCAAGTGTATTTCCAATTATCTTTACTCTGAAGATAAGAAAGCAGAAATGGGCAGTGCCATTTTGTATTATATTTGTTCGTTTTTGTATTCTATTTAACACTAAGAAATCCATATTTAACACTAAGAAATCCATATTTAACACTAAGATACACCCTATAGTTTTCGTATTCTATTTAACAATAAGGAAAACTATAGAATATAAGATACATCCTATAGTTTTCCAAAAGCCTAAATGCCACACTGTAGCGTTTACAACTTAAACGCTACAGTGTGACGTTTAAGAGGTAAACGCTACAATGTTGTGTGTAAGCCTTAAACGCCACACTGTAGCGTTTCATGTTATGTGAGAGGTTTTAGGGTAGGGTTTTTTAGGGTATAGGGTTTAGGGTTATAGTGGCTATGGTCCATTCATCAGGGTTTAAGGTTTGGGGTGTTCAAATTTGTTTCGGTAAAAATATCTTGCATAGGTATATTTTGGCCGGATATTTATTAGTTTTATTCATAACCCTAAATGTGCTTCTAAAGCTCTTCTACTGAAGGATCATTAGAGAATCTCAAATAATCCCAAACAAATTTGGACATCTCAAACCTCAACCCTAAACCCTCGACCCTAAACCTTAAAAAACCCTAAACCCTAAACTAATAGAAAGACCCTTTCTAACCCTAAACAATATCAATGCTTATACTATCAAAGATCCAAAAATCTCAAACACCCTAAACCTTAAACCCTTGCTTTAACATAGATCCTAAACCATAATAGTAATGTATAAACATGCATACCTCAAAACAATATAACGTTTGGATTTGAGGTTTAGGATGAAAAAAACACAAATCAAAACCCAATATCCTAAACCCTTAACCCTAAACAATATCAATGCTTATACTATCAAAGACCCAAAAATCTCAAACACCCTAACCCTTAAACCCTTGCTTTAACATAGACCCTAAACCATAATAGTAATGTATAAACATGCATACCTCGAAACAATATAACATTTAGATTTGAGGTTTAGGATGAAAAAAACACAAATCAAAACCCTAAAAACCCCAAGTTTATTTTAGCCACCCTACACGCCATCAAGTGGCGTCTAAAAGTAGCCCAAACCCCAAACCCAAGCCAAAGCACCTTACACAGTGGCGTTTATCAAATGCCACTGTGTAGCGTTTGATAAACGCCACTGGGTGAGAGCTTCTGTTTTTCGGCATGGTAAGGTGCACGGTCTGGCACAGACCACTGCTCTGCTCCATAGACCCTTTAATGACACGTATCTGATCATTCATAAATTTCACTTCATATTATATTTCCCATAGGCACAAAGTAGTACAAATGAAAATAATACAATGAGCCAAAAAGATTACACGCACCTGATCCGTGAACATATTGTAGATGTGTACTACGATCATGTCAAACCCTCCAGCAGATGATTTTAGGATGTCCTTGAGCATAGAGTGCTGAGACTCGACCCTGACAAATAATACTCATGTTATACTTCATAAAAAATAATACGTATCTAACGAGAAAATATGTTATATAATTTACTTGTTTGATGATCTTGTGGTGAAATGAAGAATATGATTAGACCATGCATCAACTAACTTCTTTTTGTGCTCGTTAAGCCAAACTTCCTCGACGTACTTCATAAACGTACCTTTCTTCCACTTGTCCCTCAAATACTTAAGCCGTGACTCGTACACATCCTCCGTGGGTGACCTCAACAACCAACGGATATTCCCCGTAAAATGCTTAACACTTTTGTTGCACATATTCTCAGTGACCTTTGCTTCAACATTGCGGTTCACATGGACCCTACACAACAAATGGTGTGCATTGGGAAAGACTATTGGTACAACCTTCACAACTGCCAAATTTCAGTCTGACATGATCGCCGTAGTTTTTTTTTTACCGAACAAGGATTCCAAACGCCGCAGGGCCCATACGTAGTGCTCCGTTATCTCATTTCGCATGAATATGATGGCAATACAGTAGTTAAGGTTTGTGCAAGTGAACCCAACAAACTCCAAACACGACATACCGTACCTATACACGTACATTAAAAAAGAAAATAAGATGCAATTAGATAGTGCAAATATAGTGAAAAGTTAAAACTAAAGATTACTTGTTGGTCTTGTAGGTTGTATCCATAATGATGACGTGGGGGAACAAACCCAACAAGTGCTTGGAGTCGGGGTGACTAATAAAAAGATCACTCACAACCTCCTTCACCACATACTTCCCCTTTTCTTTCCTATTAACCTTAACCCTTTCAACGTCCGCATAATATCCTTTAGACCTTAGAAATTCCAACATGAATTGCGTCACCGTCAAATGGCCCCTGGATTTCTTCCTCTTCCTAGCCTTGCAAGTGTACACTTGACTCCTTGATGTCAAGCATTTCGGGTCTACTCTGACAAAAAAGAGAAATAATGTTCTTCGGCGTCGAGCCGGTGGCAGACAACAACTTCACCGCCTCGATTTGATCCGCATCAAGGCGTCCAACAAAAGCATGCCCTATTAAGGATGTTGGGATGTCATGGGTGTGCCATCCACATATGACCTTTAAGCTCTACTTACTCTCTTTTGATAACAACCCGTGCATCTTAAATGGGCACTCACTCTTCTTTGTCCTCGTTGACCGGTTTGATTTAGGGGTTGGCTCGCAACCTTCGACCACCTTATTCTTCACCGGTTTGTATGATCCAGACTTCTCACATGATAATATCACCTTTCGATCCCATGATTTTTGTATGACAATCAAAATGTTCATTTCCTTGCCCACTGAACGAACCCATTGAATCATACTCTGTCTATCACCCCATTCCTCATCCGTAGTAAAATGCAAAGAAAAATCGGCACTCATAAAGTTGGTGCCACTAGAATCATCCTATTTATTTCACAAACATTGGTATTCATTATAAATATACATAAATACAAACTAAGATAAATACTCATATTCTACACCAACAAAGTGTTCTATACCTAACCTAATGTTCTACCCTAGAAATCATGGTGCAAATATGATACACGTAGAAAATTAAAACATTTGTCCGTTCTCCTCATTTACCTAAATTTAAATAAATACTTTCCAATTCTACGCTAATTACATAATTTATCACATTTCTACAGTAACATGATGTTCTAATGTAAATAACATAGTCAATATAATTTATTACTGATATTCTATACTAATATACATACAATATCTCTGACATAGAATTATTACTAATAAGAATATGTTAACATATAACTTACCACTAATAATGTGCACTAACATACATATAATATCTACAAAATATAATGTACAACTACTACACTAACATAATAATATTAAATCCATAGTATACGTACCAGTACATTATTTTCACTAATCGATTCAAGACCGGGCCCATCGACTACGCTTGAGAACGACATTCTCTCTCTTACTATTGTGCTTTGAAATTGTGTACATGTGAAGAAGGCATATGGAAGAAACAAATATATACAAGTGTGGGGAATTCAACCGTTCGAAAAAAGGGGGAATTGTAAACGCTACTACGTAGCGTTTACAATTCTCATAGGTAATAGCGTTTAAAATGGATCCAGTTTAATTGAACCGATTTTTTTTGATTAAATCTCATTAATTCTTAAAAAAATACAAAAAAGTTAAATGCCACAATGTGACGTTTAAAAAAATAATAATTAAACGCTACCAAATTACGTTTATCACCTGGTACAAAAACCAAAAAAATCGGTGCAAAACCGAACCCCCAAATAAAATAATGCGACCTGAAAGATCATCAAGATCTAAAATCTCACTTCTCTAATAAATCTCCAAATCCAATGGACAATGTAGCTCCACTCACCTGACACGTTTGGAAATTCAATAGAAGTATAAAGTATAATTTAAAACCACTAAACTAGCTTACAAATGATTCAGATTTAGCCATTACGTAATTTTTAGGCAAAACTATTACGTGATTTGTTCCGCCTAATTAGCAAATTGTATCAAACAACTACATTATTCAAATGCTATTATTTTATGTTTATGATGAATAGTTTTTGGTATAAAAGTCCATAGTTTGTTATAAAATGTTCAAACCAACCGGCAACCACACACAAAATGACAAATGACAAATAACAATATACTCCGTATTTAATAATGTTAAATAACTGTACACGATTCGTGTGAAAATTGACATCTGAACACTTTTCGATACCGAAACTATATGCATGCAACTATGTTCATGATGTCACGTGGGTGTTGCTGCTATTCGCCATGGAGAATCTTATCATTTCAAGTATCACTTTAAATATACAAATTTAGAATATGGTCGGATTAAAAATATTCATTCATCAATGTATTTTTTCTTTCTTTGATCAAGCGGTTTAATCCGGCCCAAGACAGTTGACGATGAAAAGAAACTCTTTTCAAGATTCACACTCCATATATACACATTATTGGAAAGACTCGAACCTAAAGCGTTGGTTATCAATTTATTCTATTATTGTACAAGTCAATGTTGAGGTTGTGTGGATTTTGATTACTTATAATAACAGTCAATTTCAAAAGTTTTGTGGTGTTGACTAGTTTTCGATGACGCTACATTGTCTTAACAATTTACTCATGCACGGTTATATTTTACATCATGGGTCTTTATAGATGTGAATTAAATATATGCGAACTCTTTTTCTCATGCGAAATGTGCGAATAATGCACATAGCACGCTAGATGGTGCACATCATGCTACGATGCATACTCATTTGTGCTATGCATATTCACTATAACGTCCACTCATGTGTATTATGATGCACATGATGTGCATCCTAGTGACTTCCAACATTAACTAAGGATCTCCGACGTTGATCGTCATTAACCAGTGTTGAATGACGATGACTTGTCGTGGGCCGGTGTTGAGTGGCCACATGTGCACTGTAGCAATATGCATCATAACTAGGGATTAGCATCCGTCCAAAACCGAACTAGAACGAAAAACCGAATCTGGAAAAAATATGGACCAAAGACTGGACTCGAAAATACTGGTTCGGTCCATCTCGAACCGATTTTGGACCAATTTCATATTTTTTTTTAAAAAAATTGTAAAAAAACTTATAAAAGAATTTTATTTATGGTATATAGTAATATATTAATATAGAAACATATGAATTACATTAAATATATTGGACCATTTGGAATGAAATCGATATGTTAAATATATTGGACCGAAAATCGGACCGATTTTCATTTGGTCTGGTTCGATCTAGACCGAATGGGACTGGTTCGGTCCAAAAATCCGATCTGGTCCAGTTTTTGCTCATCCTTGAACATAGCACAACACAAATGTGCATTGTACCAACACAAAATTGTCCATTGTAACAATCTTCATCGTAGCACAACACAAATGTGCATCATAGCACAATACAAATGTGCATCATAACAACACACAAATGTACAATGGCGGACCCAAGTGGGGACTAATGGGAGCACTAGACCCCACTGGGATTTTTTTTAAAAACAATTATATATATTTGATATGTAATTGTTAAAAGTAACAATAAAAGATTGTAGTGTAATTAGCTAGTGTATAAACCTTTGAGTAAATTTGAGATTGAGGGTTCAAGCCTCACTCTTTCCATTCTTATTCTTATTTTTCTATATTTTTCATCTTTGATGTATAGTTTTGTTCTAATCTTTGTTATCAAATGATAATTGTAATGCTTCGGATTTTAATTAATCCCTTTGGAAATTATTAATTAATCCTTTAAGAAATTCTTGGAATAAGGTTATTGTAAATTTTCTATGGCCACATTTTTTCTAAGGAATCTAGTAAATTTCTCCCTTCTTATATATTTCTAAAGCTTCTTTAATATATAATGAAATTGACCTTAGTCAATCATGTAAATTGTTTCTATTTTGTATTTCTTTCAATTAGCTTTGCAATTCAATATAATCGGCTCATCAAAATACTAATTATGTCTTATATTTGGGTCTAGATAAAGCAAGAAACTAAAATATGGAATTCATTGCACTAATTTAGAAATTATGGATTTAGATTATGAAATTAATTATGAGATTCAGATTAAGATTAAGCCAATTTCGGGATTTGATTGAAAATTATGGTTTGTGATGAAACCTTAGAAAATGTTATTATGATAAAAGCATATTACGTATTTTTTAGTATTTTATATTATAATGTAAAAATAATATTATTTTTGCCCTCACTCAATGAAAATCTTGCATCAGCCCCTACAAATGAGCACTCTAGCAATGTACATCATAGCACAACACTAGTGTGCATCATAACACATCACAAATGTACATCGCAACACAACACACATGTGCATCATAAATTGAAGTCCTTTTATTTGGATGTTTTTATATAAAAAATGTCATTAATGAAGCATGTGTGTGGCACATGACCTCTTTTAATGAAACTCCAATCTCATTGATCCATTGATTATAAACAATGCAATGACTTGTGTTCTTTTAACTTTGAGTTATTTTAAAAAAAATGGAATCACGTCCTATTAATGCCCATTTACACATGAATTTGATCCAACGGTCTAGATTAGTCCGTACGTTCGCATGAGAGTCTTCGTTCGCAACTGACAGGCATGACCCAAAAGTAGGGGCAATAGGGGCACCGACTTAGGGTCAAAGTAGTAGGAAGCATACATCAGTAAAACAAATTAGCCTAATGATTTACAACCCAACTCCTAATTGAGAAGGCGCATGTTCGATTCTCCCTTTTTCCTTTTTTCGACTTTACATAAAAAAAGGCCCAACCTTACAAATTGTATCTAAAATCCCACTAGGCCCACGTAAAATATTTAATCTAAAAAGACTTAACAACTTCGAAATTGAAGAGAAAGAAGCAAAATATGCAATTAATATACAAGGGCGTTATATACACGCGTTTTTCATACTTTTCGCACGCGGTTTAGTGCGCCACAATCTGGCATGCAGGTTTGACGCGCCAAAATATGGCGTGGAGAGGGCAAAACAGTAAGGAGGCAAAATTGCATAAAGTTCATGCGCCATATTATGGCGTGTAGGGCGCCTCTTGTTGGCGCACAAACTGGAACGCCAGAATTTGGCGTGTAATATTTAGCTGTTTGAAAAAAACGACCGTTGGATGCGCCAGATGTTGGCGTGCCAAATGGGCAGATTTTCCAACGGCTAAATCTCACCCTATAAGCATCCGAATTCAACTCCATATCCAAAACACCCTTATCAAAAATGTCTCATACTAGTTTACATATTGATTTGCACTTGAGCGGAGACGATGAGGATTGTCAAGCTAGCGGAGAAGAGGACGATGGACACTTGAGCGGAGACGATGACGATTGCGACTCGAGCGGAGAAGATGACGATGAGAACTCGACCGACAATTTCGTGGTTAGTGTTTAATATATTGTAGGTGTAAGAAAAAAAGTTTTAATGTGCCTTTAGAAATTGCGTTTAGAAAGTTTTAAAGTAAGATATGTGCCTTTAGAAATTGTCTTTAGAAATTGCCTTTAGAAAGTTTTAAAGTAGGATATGTGCCTTTAGAAATTATAATCGAGATTTTCTAAATCATTCCTGATTATGCAAACATGTATAGGGGAGAGACTTTGGAGATGTATTTCGTACTAGCCTAATATGGGAGATTGGGCTAGGCAGAAGGCAAAAGATTTGATGATTGTTCTAGTCACTCGTAACTCAAATGAGAGAATGATTAGTTTGACTTGTGAGCAGTACGGTAAATATAGATCGGGAATGCCAAAAGTTAATGAAGAAGATCTGGAAAAGAGAGTTGAGATTATTCGTAAAACCAAATCGAAGAAGAGTGGATGCAAATTTGAGTTGTATGGGGTTCAGTTGAAGAAAAAGCCATGGTCGACTACTCATAAATGGATCTTGGATGTGATAGAAGGTCGCCACAACCATGCGCTTCCGACTAGCTTCATTGGGCATCCATACATGGGTAAAATGACCCCCGATCAGCAGCTCGTGGTTAAGAGCTTGGGCGAACATTTCATGGGGCCAAAAATTATTGTTTCGTATTTGAGGACTTTCTTTCCCGGCAATGTAACATCCATGAAGCAGGTTGCAAACTATTTGCAAAAGATCCAGTACGAGGATCGTGGCGAGTTGACGGTTATCCTGTGGACGCTAATTTTTTTGAAAGAAAATAACTACGTAGTTCGTCCTCTGAGGAAGAAGTCAACGAGTGAGGTGGATATCCTATTTTTTGCTCACTCGGACTCGCAACACTTGTTGAAGATGTTCCCACATGTGGTAGTTATCGACTCCACCTACAAGACAAATAGGTATGCATTACATTTTAATATAATAGTAGATTTATCTATGTACTTAATTTTGGTTCTTTTTTATTAATGAACAATATTTTATCTTTTGTACAGGTATGATATGCCATTGGTGGAAATTATTGGTTTTACTTGCACTCACAAGACGTTCAACATTGCATATGCATTTACCCGAGGGGAAAATGTTATGCATTACAAGTTCAGCATGAAACATCTTCGACAATTATTTGAAGAGTTGGGAGTAATGCCTGCGGTTATAATGACTGATCGAGAAAAGTCCCTCATCAAAGCAATTCATATAGTCTTCGAAGGGAAAGTGCAACACCTTTTGTGCTGGGTGCATATTAAACACAACATTGAGGCATATGTCTCCCCAATCCTGAAAAACAGTGAGAAAGTGAAGAACTTTGCGGGCCAATGCTGGGGACTTTGGTGTTCAACCACTGAAGAAAGCTACGAAGAGAGGCTGGACAGATTGAGAAAATCGTGGCATAATGGGCTCGTTGGGTACGTTGAGAGGGAGTGGCTCATTCCATACAAGGAAAACATAGTAAGAGCATGGACGGATCGTCATCTTTACTTCTTCACGCGGACTTCAAACAGGTATCCCTTAACCAATGTTTAGTTGATTAATATTGTGTTTCATTAAAGTGTTATAACACAAGTCCTTTTACCTGTTTTGATAGGGTTGAGGGTATGCATAAGGTGTTGAAGGACGTTTTGCGTTCTAGCAGAGGTGGCTTTAATAGAGTGTCCGTGAGGATCCACCATGCGGTCACAATTCAAATTGAGCAGGTGAGGGCGATCATGGAGATGTCAAGGACGACACGACCAACGTTTTTTGATGAAAACGTTGCGCCAGAAGTAAGAATGTCGTTTGCAAGGTTATTCTACAAAGTATCGGACAAGTGCTTCGATTTGTTGTTGGGCATGTATGATCAGATAGTGAAGGAGGAATATTCTGAAGATTGCACTGATCAGTGGGTGCGAGATTGCTTTGGCCTGCCGTGCGTCCATAGAGTTGCAAATGCCATCATTACGGGGACCCCAATTGTGCCGGATGAAGTACACGAATTCTGAAAGCAACTGGTATGGGAAGGGACTCCAACAATAAATGTGCCCACTCAGGACAATGTACAGATGCGCCATTCAGAGTTGAAGTTGCGTCACATGTATGCGAGGTTGGAGAAAAAGGATTTGGGGCGAGACACATTATACCAACTAGGTGAGTTGTATTATGACTTGGAGTTTCCGCATGAAAGTACGTTGAAGGAGCCGACAGGGATCGTTGCAAAAGGAAGACCAAAGGGTTCCACGAAGTATGACACCACGAGACAGCCGAGCTTGTTTGAGCACATAAGGGACGAGTTGGAGGAGTATGAGAAGGAGAATGCGAAGCAGAAGGAGAATGAGAAGACCAATGGGAGACAAGGTAGAGGTTGGGGTCGCCCTAAGAAGGAACCAAGTGTAGCTTCGACCGACATTGGGAGTCAATCCCAACCCGAATGGTTTGGTTCGCAATTCGATGAACAACCCATGGTTCATATGGGGGTGAACTTTGGGGTTAAGAATGTGGATTACTTTTGGTATCCATACATTAAAAGGGCTAGAGATGTACGTCCAGACGGACACTGTGGGTACCAGACACTAGCTGTATTTTTGGGCATGGAAGAGCATGAGTACACCAAAGTTCGACATCAGCTGGTGGCAGAGTTATTTGACAACCCAGATGTATACATGCCAATAATTCCTAGACTACGGCCGGGGTTGTCCTATGAGGATCTTATGTTTCAAGTGAACTATATCATCAATCCTTGCTCCTCGGACTACTGGCTTGATATGCCCCTGATTGGTTTAGTGTTTGCCACCGCTTATCAAGTTGCGCTGGCCTTCTTGTCCTGGGATGGTCCGTGCTTGTTCTTACCAATGAAGGCATCTAACACAAGCCCCGACCCTCCAAAGAAGATATTGGCGATGGCCCACGTGGGGAACCGGGACCACTTCATACCGGTAAAGCTTACTGTTTCTAAACTATTTGATGTAAATGCTCATTTGTTTAGTCTAATAAGGGTTAATTATTGTGTTTGTAGGTGTGGCTCAAGGATGGCTCTCCACTACCCCCCCTGTGCTTGTGCTTACCAATGAAGGCGTCTGACACAAGCCCTGGCCCTTGATAAGCACTACTTTGTAGGGCTTAACTAAGAGTTATTAGAGGGTTTTATTGGTGTCATTCGGGTAGATTTAGACACATTCATGTGTATGGCGTTTAGGGGCAAAGTTTGGTGTTTTTGGAAGTGTTTGAGCTATCTTGGATATCATAGGAGACACTGAGGAAGGAAGCCACCAAGAGAAGACGCCAAGGAAGTGAAGAGGAGAGGTTAGGAGGCGAAGCCAAGGAGTAAAGGCCGAGCATTAACCGCGACCGCGGGCAAGGGTGCCGCGATCGCGGTTCCTCGGGGCAAGTCGAGAATTATCTGCAGGCGTGGAGAAGTGTGAAGAGCACGGAGCCACAAGGGGCCGCGATCGCGGTCCATGGGCCGCGATCGCGGGTCATCAATGCAGGAAGTTCGGACTTTTCCCGAATCTATCTTTTCTGTTTTCTTTTCTTATTTTCTCATTTTATTCCGTTTCATTTTCTTATTGGGCTAGGTCATTTGTTAGAAGCCCTATATATACTCTCTTTAGCATTAGGTTTAGGAGTTCGCCATTCTAGAGTTTCATTTTCATCGCTGCCACTTTTCATACTTTTGAAGTTCATCATGTTTATGAGGAGCTAAGCCTCTTTTGCTTAGTCCGGTAATGGAAGCATAAGTTTATTCATCTGGTTGTGAGGTTTTGTTCCCATCTATCTTATCCTATTGAGTTATATCTTTTCTCTTGCGCAAATTCTTATTTGGATGTTTGTTGGTTTATCTAGATTGATCACCTAGGTTTATTGATTTCATTCATATTGCTAATACTAGGGAATTGTTGGGCTAACGCTCTAGTTCGAGTAGCGAGCATAGATTATATCTGCCACTGTGGAATTTATCTATGTAGAGAATTGATTACATGTTGAATGCTTCTGGTTGAGGTGTTATGTGTCTCCTGGTTAATTCTTATATGCATTGCTGCCTTTGGATTGAATCACTAGTGGTGCTAGGGTTAATCATTGGTAAGGGTTCTTAGGTTTGGTTGATCTTTGAATCTACCCAAGATCAGGATAGGAATAACCGAATAGGAAGATAGGACATAATCAAGGAACAACCGTTGGATGACTTATGTGGACATTACTTGGCTAAGTGTTTTCTCTCTTTGACATTTCATTCATCTACTTTGCTGTGTTTGATTTGATTGTGACCGACCAACTTACAAACCCCCCCCCCCCCCCTTTTAGTGACTTGCATGCAACCATCATTAGTTTCGCTCCTTCCCTGTGGGATCGACCCTTACTTATTGACTATACTAGTTTATTTGTGAGGTTTTATATTTGACAGCTACGAACGACAGCACGTCAAAATTTGGCGCCGTTGCCGGGGAAGGCAAGTTTTGAGCTTTTGGTGTTTTTGTGTACTTTGTGTGTGTTTCAAAATTTTTGTGTGATTTTTGTGTGTTTTCTTGTGTGTGTGGACATATCTTATGGTCCACACCCGTATTGCTGACTCTCCACCTTTAGCTATTGATTCAGAGATTGAGCGGACATTGAGGGAGAATCGGAGGGCAGCATCGATTTTGGCCGATCCACCTAGAGCGATACTACAGGAAGAGATCGACGAAGTAGAAGTGATGGCTGACAATCCACCCACGTTGAGGCAACTGACTGCTCCTAACTTGGAGCAGCAGCCACTGGCCGTAGAGTTCCCTGAGCTCCCAGCGGGAATGAACTTTGATCTCAAGTCTGGGCTTATCCATCTTTTGCCCCAGTTTCATGGGCTAAGTAGAGAGGACCCAAACAAGCATCTCTCAGAGTTTCACGCCGTGTGTACCTCCATGAAGCCATGCAACGTAACAGAGGACCAAATCAAGTTGAGGGCTTTTCCTTTCTCGCTTAAGGATTCAGCCAACGAATGGTTTTACTACCTCACCCCAGGTAGCATCAATACCTGGGGAAAGATGAAGAAGGCGTTTCTGGAGAAGTACTTTCCAGCAACAAAGCTGAACAGTCTCAAGCGCAACCTGAGCAACATAGAGCAGCATGGGACGGAGACGCTCTACGAGTACTATGAGTGTTTCAAGAGGTTGTGCTCCAACTGTCCTTACCACGGGTACTCAGACCAAGATTTGGTCTTATACCTATATGGGGGATTGCTGGATGAAGAGCGACGAATGGTGAATGCGGCATGTGGAGGCAACATACTGAACAAGACACCTGCCGGAGCATTTGAGATATTCATCGAGTTGTCGAAAGGCTCAAGGCAATTCAGTAAGAGGGCGAGCGCCCAGGCAGTGAAAGCCACTACAAGTGATCATGCTCCCCCATCTATGGTGAAAGACATGAGCGAAATGAAGGAGATGATCACGGTTTTGATGAGGAAGGAAGGACCGCAGAGGGTCAAGGAGTGCGAATTTTGCTATGCTACTTCGCATGCAACTGACGCATGTCCTACACTCCACGAGGAGTCCACTGAGCAAGTCAACGCTGTTTTGGGGTACCAACAAAGACCACGGTACGACCCCTATTCCAGTACCTACAATCCCGGGTGGAAAGATCACCCGAATTTAAGGTACGAGAACACGCAGAATGTGGAGAACCCCCCTGAGTTCCGACCAAGACCCCCTCAGCAATACCAGCAGCAGCAACAGTACCCCCAGAGGCAGTTTCAAGGAGGCCAGCAGTTCAGAGGCCAAACAGATCAAAGACCGCAAGGGCAGGGAGCTCCCCGCACCACCAATCTTGAGGACCAGGTCAACACACTGGCGCAGCATATGACTACGCTGACGCAAACCGTGGGAACCATGCAGCAAAACATGGTTCAGTTTCAACACGAGACCAAGTCCAGCATACAGAACTTAGAGAAGCAGGTGGGGCAGATCTCCCAAGCGGTTAGCAAGCTTGAAGCTAGAGAGTCACGAGCACTCCCATCTCAAACTGAGATAAATCCAAGGCAAAACGTCAACTCCATGATGTCAAGGCCCAGATGGGAGCATGATGAAGAAAAGCTGCCAACCGAGAAGTACGAGGACGAACCGCGACCGCGGGCAATTTTCCGCGATCGCGGGTCTGTTGAGCAAGAGAATGGGCAAGATGCGCCGATTAAGCGCGATCGCGGGCAGGATAGCCGCGACCGCGGGGCCCCAGTGCAAGAACCGCGATCGCGGGGTGAAAACCGTGATCAAACTTCGGAAAATGGGCCGTCTCCACTTACATTTATGACGCGGTATGTCTACCCGGAGGGATATTTTGACATCCCAGTGCCATTCCCTGCTGCGCTAGAAGATGACGAACCCATTGAGGGACTGAAGGGAATGTACGAGACATTCAGGAACTACAAGGTGACTCCCCAATTGAGCAAAACGATGCCTCGCTTTGCAAACTTCTTGAGGGAGATATGCAAGCTCAAGAAGGAGCAAAAGGAGCGATCGAAGAAAAAGGAGAAAGTCAAGAAGGATGTCTCGGCTGTGATGCAAAAGAAGATCCCGAAAAAGTGTGAAGATCCCGGGATGTTTAGCGTACCCTGCAAGATTGGGGAAACCGAGTTCAGCGAGACATTGCTGGATTTGGGAGCCTCAATCATTGTCCTACCGCTGTCCGTCTACAACACCCTCAATGTCGGACCACTAGAAAGCACGGAAATTGTCATCTAACTGGCTGACAACTCCGTCATCATTCCAGAGGGCGTTGTGAAGGACGTTTTGGTGAGCGTCGACACCCTCATCTTCCCCTGCAGACGTCTTCGTCATGAACACAGGGAAACAAGGAGGACGAGTAATGCTAGGAAGGCCTTTCATGAAGACCTCCAACACAAAGATCGACGTGGGCATAGGTACGATAAGCATGGAATTTGATCGGAGGAAGGTAGAGCACATGCTGGAGTCCATTCAGGAGCATCCCCCAGATTCAAGAGTGCAGAGTACGGTTGCAGGAGGCAACCCAGGTTGAGAAGGTACAGCAGGACGTCGTGCCGCGACGATAACTATGGCGCTGCTCGGGAGGCAACCCGAGGTATGAGTTGCTGAACTCATCTTTGTCTTTTGTTTTCGTTAGGATTTGTTACTGTTTTTAATTTTGTTGCATTAGCTGTTATTTTCTTTTTCTTTCTTCTGTGGGCCACTAGAACTAACTTTGCAGCGGAGCCCCGACCCCAGCAACCCCCGACCCCAGGATCTCGCTACTAACGAGTGTCGCGCGCTGACATGCCGACTCAGTCACACCATGTCTCCGCCTCGAACGTCGCTTTGGCATCCGATATCTCACCGACAACGAAGAAAAGAAATCTCGTACAACCTAAAATTAAATATTATTAAAATTTATTACATTCATTTAATTTCATTCAAATAACTATTTTTTCTATAATTTATTCTAATTTATGCACTTTTATTATAATTTATGCCATTTAATTTCGTATATAATAATATATGGTTCTAGTTATGCATTTTTTAGTAATTTCTAATTTGTTCTAATGTTCAAATTTGTTTAAATTTGTTCTAATTTATTATATTTATAATTTATTCTAATTTGTTCTATTTTTTCTAAGTTAATCTAATTTATTCTAATTTATTCTAGTTTGTTCTAATTTGTTTTATTTTATACAAATTAGTTCTAATTTATTCTATTTTTTTTAGAATTCATTCTAATTCATCTAATTTCTCAACCAAATAAAATTTCTAAACTAATTACAAATCTAAATATAAACTACAAGTGTGCGTTATTAAATTAAAAAAATAGGAAATAGAAAATTACATACCGTATGGCTTCCCCCCTACGCGTAACTGGTGTCGTCTCGAGATCCTCCGCTTCCGCTCCCGGTGCAGTACTCGTGGTGTCGTCGACGGCCGAACTGGTTGGGGTGCCTCGAACTCGTGCCTCAGCTCGGGTCTGGAATTCGCCCGGTAATACGATCTCGCATCCCCTTCCGCAAAGTCTGCCTCCGCCCTGGTAAACCCGCACCTCCTCCGCACCTTCCTCCTCCATGGCGACATCGCCTCCTCCAGCCGCCTCCACCACCACCTCCTCTGGACCACCACCTCCAGCCACCGTCTCCACCTCCGCCACATCGCCGCCTCCAGCCACCGCCTCCACCACCTCTGTGACGTCACCACCTCCAGCCACCGCCTCTACCACCCCCCACCACCAACGTTGGCACCACCATCAGCCGCCCCCACCTCTACCACTGTGTCGGTGCCACCGCCAGCCACCGTCTCCACCCCCAATCTGGCGCCACCACCACCCGCCACCTCCGCATCGGCGCCACCACCAACCACCGTCGCCCCCAGCTCCGATCCATCACCATTACCTCCTCCAACCAACGCCGACACCACCACTGGCGCCATCTCCGAACCGGCGCCATTGCCTCCTCCAGCCAATGCTGTCACAGCCACCACCAGATGTTGGTTCCATGGGTGATTTTTCGTGAGACAAGAGAAGAGAGAGAGGGAGATCGCTCAGAGATTCGCCGTCGCCGTCGTCGTCGAAGAAGAAACGAGAGAAAGAGCGAGGAAGAAGATGAAGTCGATGCGCCGCGCACGCTGCATTTAACCAAAATGCTTATGCGCCAAAGTGCGGCGCATCAAATCTACCATCTGATGCGCCATAGTTCAGCGCACCAGTGGCAGACTTCTACTTGGGCCGCATTAAACTCGCGACCCAATAAATGGCCCAGTATTCTTATGCGCCTTAGTTAGGCGCATCAGTGGCTGGGCAAATTTCTTATACGCCTTGTTTTGGCGTGTAAGAATTATCATTTCTTACCAAATTATACCCCTCATTCTATACGCTTAATTTTGAATATTAATTATGTTGTAGAAGGGTGTTTTGTTGATTAATCTTCGGTTGTCTCGGATAACGATTGAATCGTGTTTTGAACACTTTCCAAAACCAATATTTCGACCCTTTACTTGTTGCCTCGGGTTTCATGAAATCTGATTTGGGATAAGACAATCACACCTCCAATGATTCAGGCAAGATCAAAAGAGAACACTTGAAGTTTTCGGTTTTTGTTCGATTTGAGAGATCGTAAGTTCTCGTTTCGGCAAGACTTGCCCCAAACCCGCCCTTATATAGAGCATTAGATTTTAGGCAGTTAGATGTCAGTTTAGGAGGTTAAAAACCAGTTATGGCGGTTAAGTTAGGTAAAAACCCGCCAAAAACCGCCAAAACTCACTCCCCGGCAAGGCACACGGTTTATGACAAACCGTGACCCAAATCGTGCCTCCTTCCAGAATGCAAAAACACGCTAGAAACAAAGTTCTGGGACACCGCACGGTTTGTGACAAACCGTGCGGCTTTACAGAGAGCCATTCTGGCTTCTGTTCTATATTGCACGGTTATGGCCCTTTGTGCACGGTTTGTCACAAACCGTGCACGACCTTAGGACCCCGGAAATCACCCTTTCGGTGTCCGCCTCTTGAACCCCGACACGTTTCGTAACTCCGAGTCCGAAACCACGCACACGAGTGTGCACTCCACACCCCCGAAACTCGTTATGCGCCGAACAAACTCCTGAAGTCTTGAGCGAATCCCGACTACACTAAATGGCCGATGACACTAAAATCACCAACATTCCTCCCCCATTTTAGTGTAATCCTTGATTCACTTAACATACATACATCAAACACAAACTCATGCATAAATGAAAATGTCCTTAGGATTGAATTTTCACATTAGTGTAGTACACATTCCAAATAATCGAGAATCAGGGTGTCCAAAGGATTGAACCCTTCAACTCATTTGACTACCTGAAGATACAAACACACACAAGTTTCTACACTACTCCAAGTGCTAACTTGACACTATTTTAGCCATGTGTCCTTATCCATTCACGAACGTATACAAAGCCAAGCCCGTGATAGTTGAAGCGGCACCACTTCACGCTCGTATAGGTGGATTCTTTTTATCATGCACCTGTAAATGCATTTTTTCAAAAGATCCATTAAGAAGATAATCTTCAACCTAACTTTACTTGCAGGTCCAAGAACATACTTAGGGATGAAATATGAACATGTGCTTCAAACTCTAAGTGTAGGCTTTCCACGTTGAATTCAGCCTCCAACGTCATATTAGAGGGGAATTGGGTATCCTACCATTAGAGATTTTAAACGGGCTTTAAACCCATCCCAATAGCCGACTTGATCACCAAGTCCCTGGCTAACTCCTTCGTCAAGTGGTCCGCCAAATTTTGTTGAGACCGAACAAACTCAATAGTAATCACCCCATGAGTGATCAACTCACGTACCGCGCTATGTCTAATGCCCAGGTGTCGCGACTTACCATTATACACTTGGCTATAAGCCTTAGCCAAAGTAGCTTGACTATCACAATGGATAGAAATGGGTGACACCGGTTTCGGCCACAAAGGAATCTGGTAGACTAAGTTCCTTAGCCATTCCGCCTCTCTACCGGCAGCGGCCAATGCTACGAATTACGATTCCATAGTCGAACTTGTAATGCAAGTTTGCTTCTTAGAGGCCCATGAAATGGCACCTCCCCCAAGCAAGAATACCCAACCACTAGAAGAAGAATGATCTTCTATATTAGTGATCCAACTCGCATCCGAATACCCTTCTAAACCAAAGGAAATCCGACATATGACAAACCATAATTCATGGTCCCCTTTAAGTATTTGAGTACCCGCCTTATTACTTGCCAATGATGAGTACTAGGATTACTAGTGTATCTACTCAACTTGCCTACCGCATAAGCAATATCCGGCCTTGTGCTCGTCATGGCATACATTAAGCAACCAATCACTTGTGAGTACTCAAGTTGTGATATCGCTTTACCCGAATTGGGCATAAGTTTCACACTCGGATCCATAGGAGTGCTAACCGGAGAACAAGTCTCACAATTGAACTTCTTAAGCACTTTCTCAATGTAATGAGATTGTGACAAAGAAAGTCCTTTATTCTCATGTTTGATCCTAATATCAAGGATCACATCCGCCTCCCCCATGTCTTTCATGGCAAAGCTTGATGACAAAAAGGCCTTGTAAGGTCCACTTGTTTTTGATCTGTACCAAAGATCAACATACAAGCAAATGATTACTCCATTATCGGAATTATCAAACTTGCTGTATACACACTTGTCCGACTAATTTAACTCGAATCCGCTCAACAAGACAACCTCATCAAACTTTTGATGCCACTGCTTAGGTGTTTGCTTTAGCCCATACAATGACTTTACCAACTTACACACCTTATGCTCATTACCAGGCATAATAAACCCTTCAGGTTGCTTCATGTACACCTCCTCCTCCAAATCACCATTCAAGAATGCCATTTTGACATCCATTTGGTGAATCACAAGATCGTTAATAGCCGCCAAGGCAATCAACAACCTAATGGTGGAGATCCGAGCAACCGGAGCATAGGTATCGAAATAGTCAATACCTTCCCTTTGTCTAAAGCCTTGGATAACCAATCGGGCCTTAAACTTATCGATAGTACCATCGACTTTCATCTTCTTCTTGAAGATCCACTTGCAGCCCAAAGGCTTGTAACCCGGTGGGAGATCCGATAAAACCCACGTGTTATTTCCCATGATGGAATCCATCTCATCATTTATTGCTTCTTTCCAGAAAGCAACATCTTAAGACCTCATTGCCTCACCAAAAGTCCTAGGATCCTCATCAATATGATAACAATATGAATATTGGAACCCAACTTCATCTCTAGATCCTTCAACCAAATAAACTTGGAAATCTGGACCGAAAGACTTTTCAATCCTCCCTCGCTTGCTCCTACGGAGCATAGATGACTCATTAGAAGGCACGACCCAACCATCTCCTTCTTTAGTTCCACTTGTACTAGGAACCAAATCCTTTGGTCTAGGTATGGACGAGAATCGATTCTCATCAAATATTGCATCTCTCGACTTAATCACGGTGTTAACCGAAATAGAATCATTAGGCTCTATCACATAGAACCTATAAGCCTTGGAATGCTCAACATACCCAATAAAGATGCAATCAATACCTCTTTCCCCCAAGGTTTTAATCTTGGGCTGGGGTAGTCTTACGACAGCCCTACATCCCCAAACTCGAAGATAGTTCAAGTTTGGTTTCTTTTTGTACCAAAGTTCATAAGGGGTAGTCTTGTTCCTTTTGTTAGGAACCCTATTTAATAAATAGCAAGCCGTTAACATGGCTTCACCCCAAAATCCATCACTCAATCCCGAGTAGGATAACATGGAATTAACCATCTCTTTTAGGACTCTATTCTTCCTCTCCGACACACCATTTTGTTGTGGCGTGTAGGGAGCCGTAGTCTCATGTATAATGCCTACGGACTGGAAATACACAAGATCATAAAATTCTCCACCTCTATCGGTGCGTAGTTTCTTAATCAAGTTATTTTGTTGCAATTCAACCTCGGTTTTAAAAACCTTAAATTTATCTAGGGCCTCGTCTTTACCATGTATCAAATACACAAAAGAATAACAAGAATAATCTGGATAATAAAACACACAACATAAATCGCAAAACATATTTACAAAATGTAAATAATCGACCAGTCTATACAAAGTACAGTAGGGTCTAATGACTAATATGTTTGGAAACAGTAGAGTCAATTTTTAGCCGATCAGTATAACTATACTATAGGGCATAACATGACCAGTAGACTAAAAGGTAATCTGGTCAACCTAGTAGACTTATCATCAAATAATCTGTATTAAATACAGTAGATCTGAATCAAGTAATCTAGAAACACGAGTAGTCTATGCAAAGCATAGTAGACTCATAAAAACACACAAGACCTCATTAACTCATGAGATACTTTTCCTTAGTCTCTTAAGATTTAAGTTATGATAATGCTATATATACATACACATATATCCACATGAGGAAACAATTTTTTTTACATTCCTCATTCACCCATTCAACTATTTAAGTTAAAATATCATGATCATTATTTTGAACATCTGGTCACATAAAATGGGAATTTGAACTAATGTGACTTATATCATGGTCATACGTATTTTACTTATACGTAGATTACAACTGCCACTATATGCGGTTAGAATACAATACATGACACCAACAAGAATTTAATTCTTACCCATACATATAAATATATGTTATATGTATACATGTCCAGAGATTACACAATCTTTTGCATATATCTCAAGATCATCAATATGGTTTAAATATCACGGTCTTCGCATAACCACAATGAAAAAAATTTAAATCCATTTTATACATTTAATGCCACATCCAAGACCATATAGAGACCGGTCTTACATATATATGTATACACCCAATACATAAATAACATAGAGGTATGAAACCTCCATTTACACGGCCCCATATCACCACCACTCATGCTTTATTAGCATTAGCCTTTATCGTGATTAGGATGTGTGGCCTCTCAAATTAAATTTGATAGCCAACCACTACCGCACATGACAACCAAACATCTGATCTTGCCATTTTCCACTTGTTGCATCTCCTCGTCTCCTCCAAGGGTTCGTTCTTCGCATCTTCCGGTATGGGGGGCATTGGCATGCTTAGAACGTACACCTCCTTGAGCGTCGTGAGGAGGAAGTGCATCTTCTTTTGCCATCTTCGGAAGTCCAGGCCTTCGAACTTCTCCAACTTTCCGAACTTGGATGTCATCTCACGAACCGATGCAGCCGCCATTGATCAAACACAAAATTATTGGTTTTGAATGTTGTAGAAGGGTGTCTTGTTGATCAATCTTCGGTTGTCTCGGATATCGATTGAATCGTGTTTTGAACACTTTCCAAAACCAATATTTCGACCCTTTACTTGTTGCCTCGGGTTTCACGAAATCTAATTTGGGATAACACAATCACACCTCCAATGATTCAGGCAAGATCAAAAGAGAACACTTAAAGTTTTCGGTTTTTGTTCGATTTGAGAGATCGTAAGTTCTCGTCTCCGCAAGACTTGCCCCAAACCCGCCCTTATATGGAGCATCAGATTTTAGGCAGTTAGATGTCGGTTTAGGAGGTTAAAAACCAGTTATGGCGGTTAAGTTAGGTAAAAACCCACCAAAAACCGCCAAAACTCACTCCCCGGCAAGGCGCACGGTTTGTGACAAACCGTGCCCCAAACCGTGCCTCCTTCCAGAATGCAAAAACACACTAGAAATGAAGTTCTGGGACACCGCACGGTTTGTGACAAACCATGCCATAAACCATGCGGCTTTACAGAGAGCCATTTTGGCTTCTGTTCTGTATTGCACGGTTATGGCCCATTGTGCACGGTTTGTCACAAACCGTGCACGACCTTAGGACCCCGGAAATCACCCTTTCGATGTTCGCCTCTTGAACCCCGGCACATTTCGTAACTCTGAGTCCGAAACCACGCACACGAGTGTGCGTGGTTTTGAGCGAATCCCGACTACACTAAATGGCCGATGACACTAAAATCACCAACAAATTATATGAGATTTTATGTACTATATGTGATAAGTTTTTAGTAGAAATATATGTGTTAAATAAGTAGCAAATTAAAATATATATATGTTAAATAAGTAATATATTAGGGCCCTTAATCTACTTTCGCTCTAGGGCCTTTAAAATTTCAGGATCGGGGATGAAAACTGAACATGCCTCCTTTATAACTTCACATATTTTCTTATATGTTCTTCTTTTGATTGATTGTCATCCGTTTGTCAATTTTTTAAAAGTTTGTTCGATAATCGAGTTTTTCGGGTACTCTGTTGGATCGAAACCAAGTGTTAGTAACAAAGTAAAGCACTGTTCCTGTATAGGGAACGATACCTTTGCACAGCGGAATATCACAAATAACAATACAATCACGTAGAGAGGAAAACCAAATCAACCAACTTGTTGACAAGGAAAAACTTCTACCTCTAGGTGTTACCCTAGTAGGATTTCAAAGTATATTTCTTTTATTGATAAACACGAGCTACACAAGTCAAGCAAAGATCCAACGTAAACTAGATTTCCCTACTAGAATACTCTCTAAGCTTAACAACCCTTAGCACGTATTACCAACTCACAGCAAACTTAAAACTATGTAAAAGTTACCTCCTTCACCTCAGAAACTTCGCCTATGAAGCTCCTAAAGATCGCAATTCTCCTTGACGTAGGAACGACTCTGTCGTTCCCTTGAGCCAACAGCCTTGAAACTCGCCTCTTGAACTCCAAGCTGTGTTCTTGCTCTCCAATGGCTACTTAGAAACCTTCAAAGCTCCTAATGTCGTCTCTCTCTTGGATGCTCCTCTTTCTCTCTTGGAAGCATGTCAAACTAGGTTGATAGTGCCTTGTATTTATAGGCCTCTAAAGAATGACGAAAATATAATTTATTTATGGTCTAATCTGATATATTATCCCATAAATAACATTATATATTTCCATCAAACTATTTCCTAAAATACCACAAACAATATCTTCCAACTTGACATTATCTTGTTTCCATAAATAGATCTTATCTCTCCATGATAATTCCGACCCATTATCTACAAGATATAATCTCCACTTTCCTTGTATAAACGTCTCCTTGTGCTCCAAGCAAACATTTAAAACCCTAGACGTAATATCTCGCGATTTGCCTCTTCGCTGGGAACGTTGACAGCTTCTCTGCTCTGTTTTCCTTGTTCCCTGGAATCTCCATTCCTTCTCTTCTTCTTGAGCTCTGATGCTCTTGTTCCCACTGTTCCCTAGGATGACTTATCCATTGGTCACAACCATTGTTCCTTTGAACTTTTCCAGATAGCTCGCATGCTTTCTGTTATTCCCTGAAACAATACTTAAGAAAAAAACCATCAAATGCATGGTGTTTATCATCATCAAAACACCTAAGGTTCCTTGAGGGAACCTTCTTTCAACAATTTCCCCGTTTTTGATGATGACAAACCCATCTTCAAAAATGCACAATAAAGCGATATCAAAACAATAGATATGCACATGCACAATCAACAATCATGGATAAGTTCCCCCTAAGAAATATATCCAGTAGCTAACTCTTCAACCTCCTAATCTGAATTCATTCCACATTTTCCCCCTTTTGACATCATCAAAAAGACCTTGAAAACCTTAAAGGAACGGAACATCAGATTATCACATGAAACATAAATTTCATCAAGAGTTCTCCACTTAAGTTACTACGAATGCAATGAGTGATAAAACATATAATCACAATCATCAAGAAGCAACTTCATCACACATATCAGAAAACGTTACAAAAGAATCAAGAGATAAGGATATTAACTGCTCGGTTCTTTTGAGAGGGGATGTGTTAGACATGCCACGAAGTTCCCTAGTTGAAGACCTTTACCTTCCACACTTGGACTGTTCTATCTTCAAGCAAAACTTCCTTTCATGACTTCTTTTGTCGCATTGTTCCCTTCCGAAACATCTTCTTATACATCTTCGCACTGTTCCTTTTGGAACTTTTTTTCATTCTGATATTTTTTCTTTCCCATTTTTTTAAGGAATTTTTTTCTCCTTTTCTACTTCTTTTCATCAGGTAACATTCTGATTTCTTTTTCTTTTTGCTGAGGGAACGGTCCCTCTTCTGCAACTTCAGCCAATCTTCAATGTTCAATGGGTAGTGTTCCCTTTGAATTGAACTTTCACCCAAGCTCTTGGAATCTTCAAGATCCTCAACCGAAACAACCTCATGGCATATCCAACAGATATAAAGGTACATTTGGACTATATATTTTCAAGGTTAAGAAAATTCAACAAAGAAGTCCAAATCAAAATTCGATAGGCCTTTTGTACCATCCAATGTTTTACCTCAGTTGTGGACTCAACAAAGAAGGGCTCATAGAGGCAAACATCATTGGACTCAACTAGGATTGGTCTTTGAAATCAACTATCATGTCGGCTTATGATGAGGGTTCAAAGATCAAGTTGATTTATTTGGGCCGAAAGAAGAACGTTTTCTAACACTCATGTTGACGTTAAATCATGAGTCATGCTATCATACATTCGCACACACAAGAATGAATAATAACTCAGAGGATAAAATATCAAAACGAAATCACATAACACATGGCAACATGAGGTAACAGTTCCTTCTTAGTTAACTCATCCTCTCTAGCCAATCATCGGGGTACTTATGAAAGTAGTCCAAACTAGTCAGTCTAAGAACTTCATTCCTAGATACATTCCAAGGGATCAACATAAACATGAAGTAAACACAAAGTAAACATGCATGCTTGTGACAAAGATACTTATCTCATTCCTTGGTTCCATGGGACAGTTCCCAATCGCTTTGACCTCACCGTTCCTGGGCATCGTTCCCCCGGAACTGGTTGTCTCGTGTCCTCTGAATTGGGAATCGTTCCCCTTAAGCTTCAGCACTTCCTACCAAATCACAAGTGAGTTCCCAACTCACTGTTCCTATAGGTTGTGAGGGATTAATCTCCATGAAACACCTCTTCCTAGGCTGTTCCCTTACACCTACCTGCAAAACAAGCTAAGTCTTGTTCTTGGGCATCCAAACAAAGTTGGGTTCCCTTGGGTTAGTCCTAGCACCAAAAGACTCAACAATTCCATAATCCACATAGCGAGAATGCACATAAGGATTAGAAAACTTACTTCTCCTAGGTTGTTGCACTCGCTGGGCATTGTTCCTTGATGTAGGAAATTTGCGATCGTTCCTGAAAGCATAGTGCCCACGTTGTTCCCATCTCCCATAGCTTTGCCTAGGCTTCTGCTGTGGAGAAGCCTTTCTTCCTTGAAACCACGTTTCCTTGTGTGGTGTCTTCCTCTCAGGCCTTGGTTGGTGCCGACTTGCACCTTGTGCACTTGATTTTGCCTTAGGAGCAACATAGCCTAAACCAGCGGTACTGTGCGCTTTCGTTCCTGCATACCAAGATTGGTTAGTAGAACCATTGTTTTCAAGAAGACTTACCTTAGCCTCCAAATTCTTGTTCCGGTCGTTGACACTCTGCAACTTCCTTTGTAAAAGGAACAATTCCTCCTTGTCTTCAGCCTCGACACCTGGTTGTTCCTTAACAAACCGCAGCTCATACAACTTTTTCTCATTCTTAAGGTTAGTTGCAACAAGCTCATCAACCCTAAGTTTCATCTTTTCCAACTCAGTTTGGTCATATGGAACAGTTCTCTCCTTAGAACTAGCATTCTCCAAGTCTTCTAAAAGTTGTAACTTTTCTTTCTCAAGACTATTCACCTTAGCATGTAGTTCCTTATTCTTAAAACTCAGATCTTCAGCATTAGATTTAAGAATAGTACACTCATCACAAGATAAGGAACAACTAGCAGCATCAAGTTGTTCACTCAACTCTTCCTTTTCCCTATAAACTTTCTCAATAAAGAGTATCAGGGAACGCTTGCTACAACCCTTTAATTCATTGTAAATATCAGAGTTGCTTACCTCATCCTCGGAATCAGAAGCACATTGTTCCTTAGCCACCAAACACAACTTGGTATTTGCCTATGACTCCGATTCAGATTCGGAATCACTTCCCCATGTGGCAACAAAGGCTTTCTCCTTCCTGGAAGAGTCATCATCATCTTTCGACTCCTTCTTCTGGGGACAGTCCCTAGCAATATGACCCTTTCCTTGACAATTATAGCAAACAATGTTAGGATTCTTCTTGAAAGACTTGCCTTGATCCTTGTGATCCTTGTCTTTCTTGTTGAGAAGGCCCCTCATAGCATTCATGATGAGCGCCACTTCTGGGTCCTTGTCCTCCTTGTCCTTCTTGCCCGTCTTTACTTGCTTCAACGCTTTGGAAACTTTCAAGGCCATTGTTCCCTTTTGGGGACTTTCATCTTTATAAGATTTCATCTTGTCTTCATGAGAGATGAGAGATCCTATGAGGTGTTCCAAAGGTAAGGAACTCAGATCCTTGGCTTCTTCAATCGTCGTTACCTTAGGAATCCACTTCTTGGGTAGACTTCGCATCACCTTTCGAACTTGATCTTCAGTGGTGTACACCTTTCCCAAACAAGTTAGCTCATTAACAATAACATTGAAGCGAGCAAACATCTCTTTTATGGATTCATCCTTTTCCATCTTAAACAACTCATATTGTTTGACAAGAAGATCTATCTTGTTTTTCTTAACCTCAATGGAACCGTCATGAGTCGCACACAACATGTCCCACATTTGCTTAGCACTTGTGCAAGCCGACACCCTACTATACTCACTATCACATAACGCATGGATAAACAGTTTCATAGCCTTGTGGTTCTTAGAGATCACCTTTTTGTCCCCGTCATCCCAGTCACCCTTTGATTTGGGAACGGTCTCACCTTTATCGTTCTTCATGGAAGGAACAACTGGTCCGTCAACCACGATGTCCCAAAGGTCCAAGTCCTCACATTTGATGAAGATCTCCATCTTTTTCTTCCACCAACCGAATTTCTCTCCTTCGAAGAGAGGAGGACACGCCATTGAGTATCCTTGACTGTTCCCATCGTGGGTACTCATCTTTTCCTAAAAACTAACATAAATCTAGAGCAACCTTGCTCTGATACCAATTGTTGGATCGAAACCAAGTGTTAGTAACAAAGTAAAGCACTGTTCCTATATAGGGAACGTTACCTTTGCACAGCGGAATATCACAAATAACAACACAATCACGTAGAGAGGAAAACCAAATCAACCAACTTGTTGACAAGGAAAAACCTCGACCTCTAGGTGTTACCCTAGTAGGATTTCAAAGTATACTTCTTTTATTGATAAACACGAGCTACACAAGTCAAGCAAAGATCCAACGTAAACTAGATTTCCCTACTAGAATACTCTCTAAGCTTAACAACCCTTAGCACGTATTACCAACTCACAACAAACTTGAAACTACGTAAAAGTTACCTCTTTCACCTCAGAAACTTCGCCTATGAAGCTCTTAAATATCGCAACTCTCCTTGACGTAGGAACGGCTCTGTCGTTCCCTTGAGCCAACAGCCTTGAAACTCGCCTCTTGAACTCCAAGCTGTGTTCTTGCTCTCCAATGGCTACTTAGAAACCTTCAAAGCTCCTAATGCCGTCTCTCTCTTGGATGCTCCTCTTTCTCTCTTGGAAGCATGTCAAACTAGGTTGATAGTGCTTTGTATTTATAGGCCTCCAAATAATGATGAAAATATAATTTATTTATGGTCTAATCTGATATATTATCCCATAAATAACATATCTGATATATTATCCCATAAATAACATTATATCTTTCCATCAAACTGTTTCCTAAAATACCACAAACAATATCTTCCAACTTGACATTATCTTGTTTCCATAAATAGATCTTATCTCTCCATGATAATTCCGACCCATTATCTGCAAGATATAATCTCCACTTTCCTTGTATAAACGTCTCCTTGTGCTCCAAGCAAACATTTAAAACACTAGACGCAATATCTCGCGATTTGCCTCTTCCCTGGGAACGTTGACAGCTTCTCTGCTTTGTTTTCCTTGTTCCCTGGAATTTCCATTCTTTCTCTTCTTCTTGAGCTCTGATGCTCTTGTTCCCACTATTCCCTAGGATGACTTATCCATTGGTCACAACCATTGTTCCTTTGAACTTTTCCAAATAGCTCACATGCTTTCTGTTGTTCCCTGAAACAATACTTAAGAACAAATCATCAAATGCATGGTGTTTATCATCATCAAAAGACCTAAGGTTCCTTGAGGGAACCTTCTTTCAACATACTCAATTTTAGTAAATCAAATCGCTTCTTTATAAAAAAACTATTAATTTGTTCTATAATTAAACCCAACTTTTAAAGTGTTAAACTCGATGACTGGAAAAATTAATAAAAAAATGATAGTTTTGCTGGGTGTTTTGCGACCTGTATACATTATAGGCAAGATCAGTTGTTTTGCGAATAAATTTTAGAAAGTGGTATCTTTTGTGAGAAAAAGTATTAAATAAGGGATAATTTTAGAAAGTGGTGTTTTGCGACATGTATACATTAGTGTAATTTTTTAACATGTATAGCATATATTGAGTTAGATTTATGCTATAGTGAAACAACCTATTAGAGTGAAACGGGTGAATGATTCTAGTGCGTTGGATGTTGATGAGATGAACGGACAAGATTTAATGGAGGGAGGTACAAAATAAATTTAACAGAAGACACACATTGGATTAGCTAATTTTATGTGATTCACTTTCCTCAATTTACTCCCTCTCTCTCTACCCCACCGATTTACTTTCCCTATTTCATCATCTCTCCCTCTCTCAGTTCCTTCCAAAAACCATTCATCGTCTTCGTCTCTCTCTCTCTCTCTCTCTCTCTCTCTCTCTCTCTCTCTCTCTCTCTCTCTCTCTCTCTCTCTCTCTCTAAAATTCTTCCACCTCCATTAAAGTATTTGTTCAAGCATTGATTTTCGCCGCCGTTCTCTTTCGAAAAACCGTTCGTCAACTGCTCTCTCTCATAAATCCTTCTCATCTTTGGTGGTTTCACCCACTTCTCACCAGGTAAACACATCTCGTTTTTGTTTTGTTTTTTAACTTTTTGTTTCGATTTTGGGCATGATTTGAGTTACAACACCGATATCCAAATAAATAAGGTCAGGATTTAGGTGTATTATTGTTCTAATGATTCTAGGGTTTTGTTTGGGATGAAAATATCACATTGTATATTACTATGTGATATTCATCTTTTTTAAAATTGATATTCATTATATTCTACTTGATATATATGCACTACATCCAGTGTTGTTAGGATTTAGGGTTTAGGGTTTATTGGATTAGCGTTTAGGGTTTATTGGATTAGCGTTTAGGGTTTATTGGTTTAGGGTTTAGGGTTGATTGGTTTAGGGCTTTTTTGATATGTAATGATGTTCAAGTATACATAGAACATGTAGAGTTCTTTTTCTTTGTTATATCATTAAATATCAATATTCACATTTTTGTTCTTGATATTCATGTGTACTTTGAAGGTATTTAGGAATCTAGGCGCAAAGTTCAACGGTTTTGCCAACAAGAAGCCCATAATTCTAAACATGAAGTGGCATGACGTTTAAAAATAAGATTGGTTGTGGGGTATTCACATATGCCATGTGGAGGCATACCTAGGTCAATGTTTAAAGTATTTTAAAATTGCATTCAAGCATAATTTCTCAAAGTACATGATTGGATTGTAACACCCCCTACTTACGTCGGTAGTGCCACACGCCGGTGACCTCAGACTTTAATGTCCAAAGTCACCCAAGGATTTAATCGGAACAAAGTTGCTTAAATAAATAAATAACTTTAAATAATAAAAGAGTAATTAGCGGAATACTTTTGAAACAAATACTTAACCTTTATTAAAATCGTTCCTCGTAAATTGAGGAGATAAGTTTTACAACTCGAAATTACAATACAGCGTGTAGGATCGTGATTGTTAGATTAATAATCAGGGAACTGAGAATACAGTTTACAGTTCCCTTCACAGCGGAAATAAACAATCAACTAAATGAACAAGTTTCTTATAGTGGAAACCTTCGATTGCCAACTAGCAATCTAGGATAAAAACCACTACCTTTCTTCGAAAAGGATTTCAAGGTCTACTTCTTGATTTCTTATCACTTCGGTTACAGCTTATCAGTCATAGGAACTAGCACACAACTCTTTGATTCCTTGACTGGTTCCTCTTGATCTTGTTCTGATTTGATGATCTTGTTCTGATTTGATGATCTTGTTGAGAGCTTCACACTATGATATTTGCTATGGAGTGTGATTCTTGTATTTGTGCTTGAAGATAATAGCACAGCTTATCTTCCTTATATAGTGGATTCTCGAGGTTGGATCTTCTCTTGGTTCCCTTAGATCAAGCTTGCCCTAGGATGTGTGGTAATCCTTGATTCACGCTGTCTTTGACATGTACCAATAACCTAGGCAGCTCAGAATCCACTTTTGTTGGTCAACTGCTTCAGCCAAGTCTGTCAAGTCGTTCTCCAACTTCTTTCTTCCGAGGTTCAACAACCTGGATACTTTGGAACTGTCTTCTGGATGGTGACAGCTTTTGTGACACGTCGCTTTCACCTTTCTCTGTTCGAGGTTGTGTGTTCTGGACATCTTGGAGCTTTTCTTTGGATGGTGACAGACTTTGGAAGCTTCGCTCATGTCGCTTTCACCTCTTTTTGTCCGAGGTTTGGTGTTCCCAAATTTATCGGGAAAAACAACATCACGTGTTGGATTTCTGGGCACACCTGGGTTCCTTTGGCTTGCTGCTTGGTTTCTTTGTCTTGTTTGGCTTCCATGGTTTCAACAATTGTCATGTGGTTCCTTAACACACATCTTTGAGATAAAATATTAGTATCAAAATATTTGTCATCTTCAAAAGTAGAGAAACTGAGGAAAAGAACTCTCAGGGGAACCGAAGTTCCAGAGTTCCGTTTCCTAACTATTTCCCCTTTTTTGATGATGACAAATATAAGGAACCTGTCAACATAATAAGGACATGAAATTCATGAGAACAGTTGAGTTAAGAGATTTACAACTTTATAAAATAATGAGAGAACATTCAATAGTTGCAAATTCCCCCTAAGTAAATGAACTAAGTTATTCGAGTTCCCCCTCAGAAGTAGAACGGGTTCAGATTTCCTATAAGTTCAGTAGTTCCAAGAGTTCAAGGTTCCTATCCATTCTTCCCCCTTTTGACATCATCGAAAAGATTAATTTACTTATCAAGTATATGATATCAATGTGAAATAAACAATTACGTTCATTAATCATTAAGGTCAATACATTGTCCAGAGATGCATAGTGGAAAGAGGAACAAAAGATCACAAACAACTTGACAAAGATAAAATAAGGATAGAAGAGGGGAGTAGGACCCTAGGGAACTACTAGCACACTGTGATGTTATAGCACTGGGACCTAGGAGAGACGTTCCTATGATAGCGTAGTGGCCTCCTATTCAGTTTCCTTCCTTTCTTCAATTTCCTCTTCTTGGCATGTAGCCATCTCAACGGCCTGATCACCTCCAATGGCAGCCTCCAAGGTTTGTTGAATCATATCCATTAGACCAGATACAGCCTTTCGGGTCTTTCCCAGTTCAGTTACTTGATCACGGATGGCACCAGAGATAGCAATGGTTCCTTCCGTGATGGCTTTTTCAATACGACCCAGTGAAGCTAGGATTGCAGAGGAGTCTTGAACGGGGTAGAGCGGAGGCAAGGAGCTCGGAGTGGCTTGGGAACTTGCCTTTTCCTTAGGCAATTCCGCTTGCACATCAGAGGGAGCATCCATATGATCTTTGATTTTGAGCTTCTTTACAGTGGCCATGGTTAAGAACTTGTTGTAGGTTGTTTCATTGAGATCAGCTGGTAATTGGTTAAGCATGGAGAGGAGGTTTTTTATGAGGTGAGGATATCTCTGGGAACTCTGACATTTGGGAACGGATCAATTGATGGCAGCTTTTTCGGCTTTGAAACGATCACAGATTCAAAAATCAAATACTCAGAAATGGCAACTGTTCAACGCTGAGAAGACATCTCTGACGCTGTGAAATTGCCATAAATGCTGTCTTGGGAGGAGCGAGTTTCTACGAGCCGTTGGAGAGCTGTCAATACCTAGTTCCTTTCTGGCGATTTTTTCAGTGTGCTAGAGGGATATATGGGAACCTTTGATGTGGGAATTTGAGGACATAGGACATGAAAGTACATTCCCATAAAAGAAATCGGGGAAGACCATTTATCGCATCACACACTAATTTCCAGAGAGGGTTAAGAGAAGGATCATAGGGAATTAGATTGTGCAATGAGGCAAGGGAGGGTCATAGTACACAATCATCATTTCGGCTTGTATTGTTGGGTTAGAATATGATCAGATTGTGACTTTTGGGCCAACAATGAAACTTGAACAATGATTGAGTTCAAATGAATAATGAAGACTCAAGAACACGAACTAGAAAAATTTATCAAAGCCTTTTGAGTAACCATTATGGAAATGAGGGTCTATTGCAAGAGATATAACACATAGATTCCAAGACTAAATAAGTAAAAGATCTAAACTAGTCAATCAAGGGAACTGGATAGAAGCCTTTAAACTAAAGTCACTGCTAGGTTATAGGAATCATTCCCAGTTCTAATCTAAGGTTCTCGAAGGGAACTCTATTCAAGGCTTTGGTGAATATATCTGCAACCTGATCTTCAGTTCTACAAAATTTCATAATGATGGTCCCTTTCTCAACATGATCTCTAAGAAAATGATGCCTGATATCTATATGCTTGGTCCTAGTATGATGCACAGGATTCTTAGAAATGTTTATAGCAATGGTGTTATCACAAAGAATGGTAAGAGGACCATAGGACATACCGAAATCCGCGAGTTATTACTTTAGCCATAAGAGTTGGGAACAGCAAGAAGCGGCTATAATGTACTCAGATTCTGTGGTGGAGAGGGAGACTGAGATTTGTTTCTTTGAGCCCCATGACACAAGGCAAGGGCCTAGAAACTGTGCCATTCCAGAGGTACTCTTCCTATCCACCAAGTATCCAGCATAATCAGCATCGGTGAAACCTATCAGCTCAAAGGGACACTCTTTGGGGTACCAAATGCAGAGTGAATCAGTTCCCTTGAGATACCGGAGTATCCTCTTCACAGCAGCTAAGTAAGTTTCTCTTGGACAGGATTGAAACCTAGCACACAAGCCAACAGCAAACACAATGTATGGGCGACTAGCGGTTAGATACATGAGAGAACCTATCATACCTCTATAGAGCTTTTCTTCCACAAGAGGACTTGAGTGATCTTTGTCCAAGTGGGCGATTGTAGAGATAGGAGTTGAGAGAGGCTTGCATGACTCCATTTTGAACTTTTTCAACAGTTCCCTGACATACTTTTGTTGGTGAATTTGTATGCCATCTTTCTTTTGGGATATTTGCAATCCGAGGAAGAAAGTGAGTTTACCTATTAGACTCATTTCAAATTCATTGCTCATCAAGTCTTTGAACTTATCTACAAGGGACAGGTTAGTAGAACCAAACATGATATCATCAACATAAATTTGAACCACTAAGATATTATCTTTTTCTTCTAGAATGAATAGAGTCTTGTCAATGATACCACGCCTGTAACCATTGGAGAGTAGGAACTGAGCAAGATGATCATACCAAGCTCTAGGAGCTTGCTTGAGACCATACAAGGCTTTGTCTAGGAAATAGACATGGTCTGGATGATCACTATCTTCAAAATCAGGTGGTTGCTTGACATAGACTTCCTCTTGAAGAATGCCATTGAGGAAGGCAGTCTTTACATCCATTTGGAATAGTTTGAAACCCTTGTGTGATGCAAAGGCAATCAACAACCTTATTGCTTCAATCCTTGCCACTGGAGCATAGGTTTCATCATAGTCGATTCTTTCTTGTTGATTGTATCCCTGAGCAACAAGCCTTGCTTTGTTCCTAATCACAGCTCTTGAATCATCGAGCTTGTTTCTGAAGACCCATCTAGTTCCTATGATATGCTTATCCTTGGGGCGGGGAACTAGATGCCACACTTTATTCCTTTCAAACTGATGAAGTTCTTCTTGTATGGCTTGGATCCAGTCTATATCCTTTAGTACGTCACCTATATTCTTTGGTTCCACAACAGACAAGAAGGCATTGAAGGCAAAGAAGGTTAGATGTTCGAGCCTGACTGGAGGCTTGATGGTTCTTCTTTCTCTATTGGGAGCTAGAGCATTTGATATGGAGACAATTTGATTTGAGCATTCAGCTTCAGTTTCTTGGTTGGGATCACCTTCTTCATTAAAGATCATGTGAGAAGATGAATCATTGATGTCTCCACAGGTGTTGTCTTCATGTTCATGGTTCCCAGAAATGGATTGTTGTTGATTATCCATGGGAACTGGTGGAGGAACAAGTGGGGGATTTTGTGCAGCAGGGAAGGAACTGGGTGGTGTGATGTCTTCATCTGGATCTTCTTGAAGAGGTTTGGGAAATGGATCTTCAAAGGAACTGATGGTGTTCTGCACATTTCTACCAAGTGATTTTTCATTAAAAATAACATGAACACTTTCTTCTACCTTTTTGGTCCTTTTGTTGAAGATCTTGTAAGCCTTGCTGCTTGATGCATATCCAATGAAGATCCCTTCATCACTCCTTGGGTCAAATTTGCCAAGATTGTCCTTTCCATTGTTGTGCACAAAGCACTTGCATCCGAACACCCTAAGATGTGAAATGTTGGGAACCCTTCCTCTTAGAAGTTCATAGGGTGTCTTCTTTGTGATTGGGCGAAGCATAGCTCGATTGATGATGTAGCAGGTTGTGTTGATTGCCTCAGCCCAGAATGATTGAGAGAGTCCACTTGAGATGAGCCACGTTCGAGCCATGTCTTCTAAGGTTCTGTTCTTCCTTTCCACTACTCCATTTTGTTGAAGAGTGTATGGTGCAAAGAAGTTGTGATCAATGCCATGCTCACTGCAAAAGGTTAGAAATTTTCCATTTTCGAACTCGGTACCATGGTCAGAACGGATAGAATTGATGGAACAGTCGAGAGACTTTTCTAACATGGGAACCAGATCCTTAAAACGTCCAATGACTTCACTTTTAGATTTTATGAATATTGTCCAAGTAAAACGAGAGAAGTCATCGACGAGAACAAAGATATACTTGTTTCCTCCTAGGCTTTGAACTCTCATGGGTCCACAAAGGTCCATGTGAATGAGTTCAAGGGGCCTTGAGGAGCTTACCATATTTTTGGATTTAAAGGAACTCCGAGCTTGTTTCCCTCTTACACAGTCTGAGCATGGTTCCTCAGATTTGCCACTTAACTTTGGGAGGCCCCTGACTAGCTCCTTTGAGTGTAGCTTTTGGATCAATTTGGTGCTAGCATGACCAAGACGTTGATGCCACAAGTCCGTTTGATCATTCACAGTTGAGAGACAGAGTTTCTCCTTGGGAACGAAGGATGGGTCAACAACATACACATTGTTGAGCCTTTTACCTTTTAAGATGATTTGTCCCGAGGAGTCAAGGACAGTGCATTCATTTGATTTGAATCTGACTTCATTGTCTCCTTGATCATACAGCTGTGACACACTAATTAGATCAAAGGCAAGATTATCAATAAGGTGGACTTTATTTACCTTAATGTGGTCATTGAGTTTCACAGTTCCTATTCCACAAATTTTCCCTTTGCTTTTGTCTCCAAAGGAGATGTTCCCTCCTTGGATGGGTTGAAGAGAGGTCATTTGATTTCTTCTTCCGGTCATATGGCATGAGCAACCACTATCAATGTACCATAGTCGAGGTTGCCTCTCTTCTTTCTGCACACAAGGGAACTAAGACTTTTGAACCGAGTGAAGCTTGGCTTTACTGGGGGAATTAGCATTGCGAGTCTGTGAATGACCAGGGAACTGGTTCCTATCATAGTAATAAGCTCTTTTCTCATTTTCAAAGTTCCTTTTCTTAGGACAGTCAGTGTTGTAATGACCATTCTTTCCACAATAGTAACACAAGCGGTTGTAAGCAACATGTCCATATTTTCCCTTTCCGGGCCTAAAAGGTTTCTTAGTTTTTCTTTTGTTGAAATCAACATTGTTTCTAACCTTACTGTGAGCCATGTCCACATACCTTTTGTGAGCAAAGGAATTAGTGAACCACTTGTCTTCAGGGAAAGCTTTCTCCTTTCCCTTTGGTTCCCTCTTTGGACTTTGAGAACTTTCATTGAGACGCTTGGCAACCTCAGCCTTGTTCTCAAGAACCATGATCTTCTCTAATAGGAATTGATTCCTATCTCGAGAAGTGGCAAGAGTAGTACTGAGGTTCTCATTCATCTCAATAAGTTCTCGTCTAGCCTTTTCATCTTCAGCATCATTATTGGCCTTGTTATCAATATATCCAATTCCATGACGTTGTCTCACAAAGACAGTTTGATTGATCGTTTTTTCATTTATAGAGTCAGTGAGAATGTCTAACCTATCAATTATAGATTGAAGCATATCATTTCCAGGTAGGTTATCATGCATAGGAACTTTAACAGAGTCTATGCTAGTTTCATCACAAGATTTGCAGATTTTAAGGTGACTAGCATGCATATTTCTAATATCAATGAGTTTGGAGTGGGTTTCAGCTAGGTCTTTCTCAGTTTCATCAAGTTTCTTACTCTACACAGAATTCTCAACAATCAAGCAAGCAATTTCATCTTCACAATCATCATGTTTTTGTTGAAGGGAACTGGTTTCCTTTCTTAGTTTCTTTATGATCTTTAGAAGTTGTTTCTTATCACAATCAACTAGAGTTTTTAGGAAGTCGTCAGAAGTTACCTCAAGGTCTTCTGAGTCGCTTGAATCTCCTTTTGCCATGAGACATCTTCCTTTAGAGAAACCACTCAAATTTAGTTCCTCATCTGAGTCTTCTCCCCATGAGGCCACAAAAGCCTTCTTCCTCTGAGGTCTTTCATCTTCTTTGGAGTCTTCCTTGTTAGGACAGTTCTTAGCGTAGTGTCCCTTTTCTTTGCACTCATAACAGGAGACTTCTTTGAGATCTCTCCTTGGTCCATTGTGAGAGGAACTGCCCTTTTGGAACCTTCCCTTCACAAAGAATTTTTTGATATTCTTTGTGAAGAGAGCTGTAAGTTCGTTCTCCTCTTCTTCTAGGTCTGAGTTCTCCTGCTCCATCTCAAGCCTTGAGAAGGCTTTGGAGATCTTGAGGGCAATTCCCTTCTCCAGTTTCTTGTCGGCATTGGCTTTTATGTGTTCTCCTTCTTCAACCTCCAGTTTCCCTATGACCTGAGTCAAGGGAAGAGTTTGGATGCCTGGAGTATTCTTCATGATTCCCTTGACGAGGGTGAACTTAGAGTTGAGTCCATTGATAACCACCAGTGACTTGGAGACTTCATCGAGGTTGACTCCAGCCGTTGTTAGCTTTCCAATCAGCCTGTTGAACCGAGAGTAGTATTCTGAGATGGTTTCAGTTTCCATCATTTTGAAGGTGTGGTATTCTCCTTCCAAAGCAAACTTCCTGCTTTGCTTTAGTTCATCACTTCCTTCATGCATATCTTTGAGTGCTCTTCACATCTCCTTTGCCGTCTTGATTCCTATGACTTTGTCCATGTCTTCTCTGTCCAGTCCATTGAGAATGAACTGTCTAGCCTTGGCATTCTTTTCCATGATGACATAGTGCTCAGGTTTCCAGTCTTCTTCCTTCTGGTTGAGATCGACATAGCCATCTCCATTTTCGACTATCCTCCAGCAATGGTAGTCGTTGGTCTTTATGTGGCTTTCCATGCAGTTTTCCCACCATATTTCTTCTCCCTTCTTTCGGAGATGTGGCTTGTTGGTGGAGATTCTGAGCTCAAACTTGCTTGGCTGAGACATGATCTGCAAACTTAACAAAGATCTAGAGCTTTTATTGCTCTGATACCAATTGTAGGATCGTGATTGTTAGATTAATAATCATGGAACTGAGAATACAGTTTACAGTTCCCTTCGCAGCGGAAATAAACAATCATCTAAATGAACAAGTTCCTTATAGTGGAAACCTTTGATTGCCAACTAGCAATCTAGGATAAAAACCACTACCTTTCTTCCGAAAGGATTTCAAGGTCTACTTTTTGATTTCTTATCACTTCGGTTACAGCTTATCAGTCACAGGAACTAGCACACAGTTCTTTGATTCCTTGACCGGTTCCTCTTGATCTTGTTCTGATTTGATGATCTTGTTGAGAGCTTCACACTATGATATTTGCTATGGAGTGTGATTCCTCTTGATCTTGTTGGATTTCTGGGCACACTTGGGTTCCTTTGGCTTGCTGCTTGGTTTCTTTGTCTTGTTTGGCTTCCATGGTTTCAACACTTGTCATGTGGTTCCTTAACACACATCTTTGAGATAAAACATTAGTATCAAAATATTTGTCATCTTCAAAAGTAGAGAAACTGAGGAAAAGAACTCTCAGGGGAACCGAAGTTCCAGAGTTCCGTTTCCTAAAACAACGGAAGACTCTTAAAATAAATCCTAACTCATGACTAACTTAACTACATCTTACATTTATTTAGGAAGATTAAATTAATACTAGACAACTCTAAAAAATATATTTATTACTTTAAATCACAATATTCAACTGCAAGCCTTCGTCTTCGATTTGTTACTTCTAGGCATTTGAGACCAACCACTAATGTGTCGTATAGGACGGAGACACCAACCAACCATGCAAGGAAAGAGAAAGGTTGGTCAATCTAATGAAAGACTATGCAAGAGTGCAAACAAAATGGTTCTTGTAGCCGTATATAGTCACAACCCTTGATTCCCGAATAAAACTCGATAAACGGTATATGACTACTATACTTCCACTGAAAAGAAAGAAAAGGCATGCTTCAAGAGAAGACTCCAACGGAAATGAGTCTTATTGGAATTATGTTTGTTTGTTTGGGAACATTTATAATTATCACACAAAGTTTTAAAAACGACTTCTTTGAATAATCAGATCCTTAACCAACCTCACTGCATACGTGCTGTGCAAATTCAGATTGGTAAGAGGACCTTCATAAATAGAAGCCCGAGCGGGTTCCACATTGTACTTCTCGCCCGAGGGTATATTAATCATGTGCAAAATGACACTTATCTTATTTAATTCCAAAACGTGCATTTACGCTAAAGCTTTTAATCCACACCAATCTCGCAATGAGATATATCATGGGACGAATCCCAAATTTCGGCACTAGCTAAGTGCACCACCACTTATATACGAATAAGGATAGGTCATGACCAAAGGTATTAGGGTAATAATCCTCCTAACATTAAATTATAAAGAAACGACTAAAGATCGCAAGGTAAATAGCGTTCCTACGAATACTCATGCTAAACTAGCATATATGTCCACACCAAATGCACAACAAGTCCACACCAAGTATATCTAGCACCCTATAATAATAATAGATAGATATATATATGTTGTTGCTAGCATATTATACAACCTAATAATAAGGTTCATTTATCACACCATTTAATCAAACAAGTTCCCAAACGACAAGAAAATTATTATCCCAACTTAATAGCACAATCGATTTATTGTCAATTAAGATAAAAATGGAATAAATGTGCAAGAGAGAACCGCCACTTGCCTTGAATCACGAAGAACATGAACGGCATAACGGAGATGGTTGCTTTCGAAAAGCAAATTGGCTCCTTGCTTTATTTCCGTTCCAAGTGCGATTCCGAGATGTACCCAAATCAGACAACATAAATAAATTATGATTAGATAATTTATTCAATAACAACATTTGAAGGATACAAGTCTCGATTTTTAATTGAATTTACTTAACTCCAAATAAATCAATTTCAAGGCTTTACGATAAAACGATTATTTATACGATACTAAAAATCAATTGGTCGTATATTCTAAATAATTATATAAAAAATAAATAAATTACTCAATTTATTTTTCATCTCAAATAACCCAACACATCACCCAATTGTAGTGTTATTCCTTAACAACTTACAATTTACGATAATATGATATGATATAATCAATATAATTTTAAGGATGCGGATCCGGTGAGAAAGGGGGCTTAGGTGAGAAATAAGAAAGAATATGGGCCATTTGATCCAAGGAAACTAAAGGCCCAGATTAAAAAAGCCAAAAAATGCAATAATTTGGCACGACCGAATTTTATTTGAAAAAAATGCGTATTTTTTGGGGGAAATACGGGAGGGTGTATGCACTTTTTTTTTATTCGCTAGCACATACAACACAAAAATCATGCATATAGAAACTTATTTTCATGCACATACAAGCAAAATCTGTACATTTTTTAACTCGTCCACTTAAAGTCAAATGAAATACAAATTTGTGCACATTTCAAGGGTAAGTTTTTTGCATGTATGTGCATGAGTTTCCACTAAACAAAGACAAACAAATATTCATGCACATATAAGCACAAACTCGTACACATTCTAAAAAAGTGCATCAGTTTTTGCTTGTATGTGCGTGTGTTTCCTCTTATACAAAGCCACACTTACAGTCACAATATGTGCACGTACATTGTCGTATACCACTAAATCAAAATAAACCTAGACAAACCTAAACAAGTAGTTAGGGCAAGTAAGGATCGAATCAACAGGAAGGAAGGGATTAATCTATGTGTTGTTCGCATGCAATAGTAATAAGAGGGGGGAGTTTTTGGTTGGTTTTGTAATCAAGAAAGTAAACAAAGCAAATAAGCAAAGAGTGTAATCAAATGTGGGAAAAACACTTAGCCAAACAAGATCCACTTTTCCTATGGTAGATTGGTCCTAGGTTCTCTCTATTCCTTTCCTTTAGTTATTCCTGTCCCTAATCTTATATAGTTACTAGCCCTACCAGTTCTAGCAACACTTGTTATTGAACAACCGAACAATAACATCATAGAGCATAGGATCAACCAGGATACATGTCAATAATCACAACCCGCAATAATTAACATGCAATCAAGTCTTCTTTCATAACAATCTAGTCCTACCAGTCCTAGATAATCATGGATGCTACTTCTGAATTAGGGATGAATAATATTGATCTCAACAAGTTGACCAGAAAGTAATCATTAACACTATAGATAATATTAATCTCAACTAGGTTGTCAGGCTAGGGAAAATAATATTAATAATGATAATTACCACAACTGATGAGTTAGATCCAACCAATACTATTCAAGAACCTAATCCTGCAGTATGAATAATATCAATAACACTAGGTAGCTAATCTAGAGAAATCAATATAACTCAATGGAATGAAGCTCAAGAAGAAAGATATAAATCCAAAGAAAATAGGAATAGGGAATTAACCTCGCAATCAAACCATAGAAAAAGCTTCACATGTCGGGCTAAGCAATGGGTGCTTAGCTACTCATAGTACCGAAAGACATAATTGTTGAAAGGGAAAAACTCTGAATACTGAACATACGATAATCCGGGGTTCATCTATGTGGGATCCCGAATGGAGGCTGTGGGAGTTAGGTTAAATAAGTTAACCTAAAGCCCAAGATCACAAACCTCATCCCTAAAAAGGAAAAATACTAATATTCGGAATTAAATAAAATAACGAAAAAGGAAAAAACAGAAAAAGAAAACAGAAGTGCGGAGCGCGTCGGGCTGACTCTCGCTCATGGCCGCGGTCGCGGTTTGCTCTCGAAGTGCATAATTAATTTCCGATAATTCGGCCGCGGGCGCGGCCTTCGGGCCGTGGGAGCGGCCTCCTCGCTATCGCCCATCTCCTTCGGAAATCTTGCCGCGGCCTGGTCGCGGTTTCTTCACTTCACCGCCTTCTCACGTGGTTTCTTCATGGATCTTGCTTGTCTCCTCACGTGGTTTCTTCAAAATCAAAGGGAACATCATCGTTCCAACACATTTTAACCCAGAAAAACAATGTACACAAGTAGAATTTAGATGCACATACAAATCCAAATCCATGCACACACAACCCAAAATCTATACACATCCCAAATCCTGTGTGCGCGCGCGTGTCCTTTTGAAGTTGTTTCAAATATACGCGTTTTTTTATTTAAAAAAACGGCACGGCCGTTTTTTATTCTCATTCTCACTCTAATAACCTTTCTCACTTGAACCTTTCCCTAATTTTAATACTTCTAAAATTAAATTAACCCAGTATGTATTTAATTAACCTCAATTTACATGCATAATCATGATTAATTGGATAAAAAACCAAATAGAGGTACGAATTAGCCATTACCGAATACGTTCGGTTCGTTCTTGTCGACACCCTCTCGTTGTTTTCTTCGTATCTCCCTCATCCGAACTCCATATGATGCGTGGATTGAGGATCTGGAAACTATACTTCAAGACGAAGATTTTGATACCTAACCCGTAACTAGAGGTGCTTAGTTGAGAGAGAAAACACTTCTGCAAGTGCACGAACATTTTGGGGACAGTTGAAAACTTAGGGCTTGAAATTGGATAAATCTACTCAATGGGTGAAGGGGTATTTATAGGGGTTGGATAGGTATTTCAAAATCCTACAGATTGATATAAAATTTTGCCCAAAACGAGCCCGAATAGGATTTCAATTTCATTCTTCATTGAAAATGCATTTATGGGAATCTTGTTGCCTTTACGAGTGAAATTCATATTTAATTGGGGATGAATCCATCCAATTCTTGTGTCTAGATGCAAGATAATGTATTCCTAAAATTGCCCAATGGTTTATTGCTCAAATCCAAATTTTTGGTACCCAAATTTTCCATGGGAGACCAAGGTTTCCTTGTATGGAGCAAGAGGTTGAAGACAACCCCTCTTTTTGAGTAATTATGGTCGCCCCCCCTTTTTAGGCTTAATTGCACATTTTTGCCCAACTTTCTAAAGTTGTGACAAAAGTGTCCTTATTTCACTTTTCAAAATTTATAAAATTTACCCAAACTTGTTTATTTTATAATTCTAAGTTTACATAATTATTTTAATCCAAATTTATGAAGGAAGAAATTTTAGATTAAGTTAATTCTAAGATTTAAATTACATTTTATCATATTTTAACCTTATCTTACTTAATATTTTGTTCACCTTAATTTAATACTTTATATTAACTTGATAATTTTAATTAAATTATTATTAACATAAGTTAACATAATTTAAATATTTAATGACTTAACAAGGTAACCTACTTAGGTTAATTTTCTTAATTATTATTTTATCCTCTCATGGATAAACATAATAATTCTTATAACCTTTATTATTATATTTAGAAATTCCCAATGCTACATTCATGGTTATACTTAATTAGTTATTTCTACCATACTATTATAACCCATTTGATAATTTATACCAAAAAATTATCATAACCCAACCTTTGAACTTAAGTTAATGAAAATTTAAATTATTTCTCTAAAAGAAATAAAATAAATTTCATAAATTTTATTATTATCAAAATAAAATATATAGAAATTACATTAATACCCTTATGATAAAATGAGGGTTATTAAATGCATATTCTTTGAAGTTTTATCAATATTTTTGAATGATCCTACCAGTGTAAAACACTACAGTCGCAACTCTATGCACGACGTATGCATGAATATCAAATGTACGTAACTCAATGAATATTGTACAAAAATTCATGAATGCTATCAATTTAGTTAAAGTGAATGTATGAAATACGAATCTGATTATCAAACATACAAGTTTAATTTCCTTGCAATTTTTCACACTGTATGTTTGACATATCACTTATATATTCATGAAGATACAAACACAAATCCAATAATAGTAATACAAAACATACAAACTTTAATAGGCAAATAATGAATTTCTAGATCACGCATATTCATATCTAGTATTAGGATACAAATATCAAGTCATATAGATCTAACAAAGGCCCAATACTTATTAATCTTAAATGTGTGAATATCGCAACTTAAAAAAAGAATATCTAGAATAAGAATACAAATATCTAAACTACAAGTCATCTTTGCAATTCCTATGATCATGTCTTGCATACTTGTTGCACCTCTTGCAATTCCTCGATCATGGCCTTCTTCATTTTGAATATGTCTTAACAATCCCTGAATATCACCAATAAGAATATAGATGCATAATAAACATGGTGAATACATGGAGGTTGAGAGGAATATCAATTTATACAAAGTGCATATCAATTTAAAAAACGAATATCAATTTATACAGAGTGCATATATATTCACAGTTTGTGAATATTAGAATGAATACGACAAAACATGAACAATACTAACAGATATTTAAAAAACCTTGAACGATATTCACAAATTTAGTGTCGGTATGCACAATGTTCACTTTCAACTCAGTAGATGCATAATAAACATAGCGAATACGTATACACAATACTCGAATATCATATATTAAAAAGTGCATATTGTACGTATATTGATATTCAAAAACGAAAGAAAGATGTTCATAAGTAAAGATATTGATATGCACGAACTTCCATTGAATATGCGTATGAACTAAAAACACATTGGCTTGCATATGCCTTTAATTACAGTACCCGAATATCATAACCTATTGTATGCATATCAAATCAAAGCAGACAAACATAAATCCATAAAGCATCGAAACCCTAAATTCGTTAAATCATAATCGATGTGCAAAGAAATTGACATGGATTATATAATAATCATATTTGGTATTCACCATTCACCAAAATCACACCAAAATCAATTTGAATATCTTTCAAAACACAAGAACAACAACCCATACATCCACGAAACCCTAAATCTTAGTTTATATTATATGAAACTAACACGCGTATTCAAAATATCATAATCTGTATTAGGAAACCGCAAATTATTCAACTAACCTTCTTCCATATTCATGAATGGCTATGTCGGATTATCACTTTGGCGTATGGTAACAGAGAAAGGCGATGGAGTTGAAGCAGGAGAAGAAGATGAACTAATGAAGACGAATATGGAGTTGGGAAAGATCGGTGTTGTTCAACTGTATGGAGATTTGATCTTCTCTCTCTTAACAAAATCTCCTTATTTGGCTTTCTTTTTTGTAACCGTTTTTTATGAAATCTGATAGTGGGAGGCCCTTGTTTTATGGTTACACCTCCACCATAATTTCTCTACAGCCTATCAATCTGTCCATCCATCATATTACATATAACGCACCTTATTCATCCACTCGTTTTACCGTAAAAGTTTTATTACCTGAGCGTCACTCTCTCTCTCTCTCTCTCTCTCTATATATATATATATATATATATATATATATAGAGAGAGAGAGAGAGAGAGAGAGAGAATAAATAACTTACAAGTAAGAGAATGAGAGGACCCCTATACGAGCATATTTTAGGAGCAATGTACCTCAACTTACATAGCCTAGTCCGGAACAACCAACACCAATCGTAATCTTCCATACGACCAGAGAGATTCCAGTCAAACCAATTTAGAGTTTTTGGGGTCACAGTTCCATTGGCGTTGCTCTCTATAACAATTGAGTAAAACAACACAACAAAAGCAATATCAAACGTCACATCCGCATCCTTGTTCGCTTTCAGCCTATTTGCCACATCAATTGGCTTGAAAACAACATCACCAGCATACCTTGACCTCCAAATCCTTAATACATCAAAGGAAGCACGTTGTTGATCAAACTGCATTAGTCCCCTTGGCAATCCAAGGTACTCATGCACAATGTTGTCATTAATCGGGATAGGGGTAATTCATTACCCATACGTATGGAGCATGAGGCACTATCAAAATTTTCAACCAGCCAGAAGGATAAAGTGATAGCTCCATGACCCCCTCGATGAAGGCGAAGGACGAAGAGGAAGCAATGGGGGTGCACTCGAATGGCCGGATAACAAGAGCTCGTGCAAGGGCAATGGAACGCACAACTCAATCATTAGTCTCTCGGGCTTACGCAAGTGACTCGGGTTCATCTAGTCCTAAATTGGTCCTTCTCTTGACCTATTAAGGGTTGGGTGAGGTCCCGCCTTTGCCGCCTCCGCCGAGGAGAGCCAAACGCAGAGTAGGAGAACAGAAGCTTTTCCGCGACTGCGGAAACCATTTCCGCGACCGCAGATTATCACACTGGCGGATGGCTCTACAGAAGGCTTTCCGCGACTGCGGAAGACGTAGCCGCGACCGCGAATTTGCTACTGGCGAACGAGTCTTTTACAGAAGGTTTTCTGCGACCGCAAAAGACGTAGCCGCGACCGCGGATTTGTTACTGACGCTCGCGTCTTTTACAGAAGGTTTTCCGCGCCCGCAGAAACTGGACCGGGCTTCAGCGATTTAGACGTTTTTTCTAAACTTATTATTGTTTCTAGTAGTTATTTAAGCTAGAAAACCCTAGTTTGTTATGTTATGCAGATTTTGAGAATTAAGTTGAGTTATCTCCTTTCCAAAATCCCTTGTATCTTCTCTATGATCCCACGAATCAAACTATCCCATATCTCGTCACTTCGAGCAATCAAACACCGTCTCTTCGGTATTTCGTGATCATCACGTTGATCCCTACGTTCATCTCTTTGGACGAGTTTTGGCTATCTCTTTAGCCATAGGAAAGCCTTCTCTTTGGCTACGCAAGAGGAGATTCGACTACAAGCTTGAGGAAACGAAGATCCTGCGATTGCAACGACACTTTCAGGGGTGTGTTCGCATCAACTGGCATCAGAGCCTATCCAAGCTAAGTTTGTTTCTTCTCTCTTATTGTGATTCCTTGACAATTTTCCGCTTACAATCCCCTTTTTTTTCCACCACCACTCGCCGGAATCCCTTACCGCCGTGAACACCACCACCATCGTTCCGCCGCCACCACCACCGTCCGACACCTTATCCCTCACGGCCTGCTTACCCTAATTTCTTTTAGGTTTTGGTTATTCTCAAGTAAGAGTAATCTTTGACTTTCAATATCTTGTTCCCTTATTTGCATAAGTTGATTCCCTTGTTTATTTGTTTGATTACTTCTTGCTTCATCTTTGGATTAATTGCTAGACTAGTTGTTAGATCTTATTCCCTCATAGTTGCATACGTCTCTTCCTTCTTTCTCTTGCACTTGCTTGTGTGGTTCTTTCTTGTTTGATTAGAAATAAAAAAAAACAGTGTGGCCGTATAAACAAAAACAAAAATACAATTCTCACATTCCATAAAAAAAAGGGTTTGGGAAGACGGAAGCCAAAAAAAAACAGGCAAGAGAATGCACCATACGGCCATACTCCATCTTCACTTCTTTCATGTCTCTACGCAACTCTCATTGAAAAGGGCAATATTTTCAACTCTCTTGTGATTAATTCTAAGAAACTTGATTTGATCTGCTTGAACTTGGGAATTTGGGTGCTGTTTGGGACTTGATTTGCTACTTCTTGCTTTGTTGCCTTCCGTTCAAGCCTCTCCCTTCTCACGAGCAACCAAAATTAGTACGCCTAGCGGAAAATTTCTTGGTTTACTTTTGAGACAAGGACTTGACTTGGACTTGTTCTTTTGCTTGGTGCAACTTACTCCTTGTGTTGTATGCTTCGTATAGGTACTATGGAGTTTCCTACGACAAGCTACTCTCCTTCTACGGGCCACCGTAGCCCCGGACACATGGACTCCGCCTATGAGCAAATTGACGCACTTCATGCATCGAATGAAGATAAAGACCGCCAACTGGACGCGAAGGATGCCGAGCTTGCACACCTTCGTCGGGCCATGAGTGACATAAGGTTGCCCACGGCTGACCCAATGTTGAACCCTACGGCCTCCACCAGCCGGCCACTGGACCGCAAGGGTAAGGGCGCCTTGTCTACCCCTCATGATCGCCTTCGCTCTCAAATCGAAGGCTACCCTCCTAAGCGTGTCAACCCCGGCGTTAGGTATAATCCTACGTTTGCTTCTAGAGATGATAATTACTCATCGGATCGCTCCCGTCGTCGTCTCGAAAGAGGCCGACAACATAGGCGGTCTGACGATCCTGAATCCGAGCTTAATGATGACGATGGCAGTGCCTCGGACTACTCCCGGGACAGATTTGATGACTATGAGGCGTATGAGTTGGAACGCCAGGAGGAGATGCGCCCCGTGCGCCGCGACAACCGCCGACACACACCGGACAGATGTCGGCCGAGCCCTGGGCGCCATGGACCGCGTCGCCCCGACATTAAGGTAAAACTTCCAAACGTTTTTGGTGAATTTGATCCCATTAAGTTTCTTGATTGGCAGCAGTCCACGTAGTATATTTTGGATCATTATCGCTACCCGGAAGAAGAATGGATTGAAACCGCCGCTTTGCACTTCGACGGCGCCGCCAAGGCTTGGTGGCATTGTTTCCGAGCTGACCTTGAGCGTCGCCATGAGCGTCCAGTCACTTCGTGGTGCCATCTTATGTGGATCATGAGAAAGAAGTGTGTCCCCGAGGACTTTACTTCCGAAATACGCCTCAAGATACAACTAGCGGCCCAAGGTAACCGTTCTCCCCTTGATTTTTATGTTGAACTTGAAGAGTTATCCCATAAGGCAGGTTTCCATTACTCTGATGAGGACTTTCGGAGTATATTCCTTCATGGCCTACATGAGCCTATTAAAAATCAACTTCGGGTGCTTAACATACGAGACCTCCAAAAGTGCGCACATACGGCACAAGAGATATGGTCGCAAGCTCAAGCGGCTAAGAGAGCGTCTTGGTCTCACCCTAATACAAGGGATGCTCCTTCCCCTAATTCAGGTTTGTTTGATTCTAATGTGCGCTCCTCTTCGCAGTCCGCTCCCGCGACTACAACGCCGACGCCGGCCACTCGGCCGAGCAATACACCGGCGCGCGTCAACGAGCCACCGCAGCGTCGAGCGCCTCCTTCCGATGATAGGGAAAGGAACAAGGTCTGTTTTAAGTGCCAAGGGCGTGGCCACATCCAGCGAGACTGCCCCAACAACAAGTGAGTCCTCTTCTCGAACACCTCCGGCTACGAGTATTTTGACGAGGACACCTCCGATGTCGGGCCGGTATTTGACACCTACGTCCATGAGGAGGAGGAGGAGGAGTTGGACGGATACATATGCAGCCCTATGGATGAGCAAGGCAACGTGCCTCTTAGCTTGGTTACACGCTGCGTTCTTACCGCCAAAGAAGGTACCTTACTTGACCAACGTGAAAATTTGTTTCATACTAAGTGTGCGGTCCAGGGTGCTTCTTTGAGTGTCATTATAGATGGTGGAAGTTGTTGCAATATAATCAATGAAAAGGTGATCAAGCTCTTCAAGTTCAATATGACTCCGCACCCACTACCCTATAGTCTACAATGGATCTCCGAGGGTGATGATTACAATGTTGTGAAGCAATAATGCACAATCAATTTCAACATTGGTCATTACAAGGATTCGGTGCTTTGTGACGTAGTGCCCATGGATGCAACTCATCTTCTCTTAGGGCGACCTTGGCAACTTGACAAGAAATCTCTTCATGATGAATTTCTCAACAACTACGTCTTCATGCACAATGGAATAAAAGTAACATTGCTTCCTATGAGCCCTCAGGAGCTTATGCAAGATCAGGTTGAAAGGAACCGAGTCAAGGAACTTGAATAAGCCAAGGGACAACCACTGCCCTCAGCTGGCCGTGAGAAGCCACAAAAATCACCAACAAAACAGTCCCCTAAGCCAGCTCAAAACGGCATTCAAGGATTTTGTGAAAACCGGCTTCTATTGGCTAGGTCTCGGGTTGTCTCCCCAATCATTCAGGGACGTCTTCCTTGCTTTTTACTTGTTCCTTTCGTGTGTCTTTTAAATGTTAAAGATCTTGTTGATTTACCCCCTATAGTCACTTCTCTTTTGCAGGAATTTGAGGATGTGATGCCCGAGCAGGTCAAGACACTAGATGAGAGGACGAGGCAGCAGCTGGAGCGGAGGTCCGAGCAGATAGCAACGCAACGCAACAAAAATCGACGTCCGGTTGTCTATGAGCCAGGCGACTTTGTTTGGCTGCACTTACACAAGGAACGCTTTCCATTGAAGCGATGCCACAAGCTGGATGCACGAGGTGATGGTCCTTTCCAGGTGCTACAACGCCTTGGGGCCAATGCCTACCGCTTGGATTTACCCGATGACTATGGTGCGCATCCTACTTTCAATGTCACTAATCTTTCTCCTTATACGCCTCCTGCTTTTGCCGACGAGGACGAAGCGGGGACGCTTCGCTGCCAAGAAGGGGAGATTGATAGCTCCATGACCCCCTCGATGACGGCGAAGGATGAAGAGAAAGCAATGGGGGTGCACTCGAATGGCCCGATAACAAGAGCTCGCGCAAGGGCAATGGAACGCGCGACTCAATCATTAGTCTCTCGGGTGACTCGGGTTCATCTAGTCCTAAATGGGTCCTTCTCTTGACCTATGAAGGGTTGGGTGAGGTCCCGCCTTTGCCGCCCCCGCCGAGGAGAGCCAAACGCAGAGTAGGAGAACAGAAGCTTTTCCGCGACCGCGTAAACCATTCTCGTGACCGCGGATTATCACACTGGAGGATGGCTCTACAGAAGGCTTTCTGTGACCGTGGAAGACGTAGCCGCGACCGTGGATTTTCTAATGGTGAATGAGTCTTTTACAGAAGGTTTTCCGCGACCGCGGAAGACGTAGCCGCGACCGCAGATTTGTTACTGACGCTCGCGTCTTTTACATAAGGTTTTCTGCGACCACGGAAGACGTAGCCGCGGCCGCAGATTTGTTACTGACGCTCGCGTCTTTTACAAAAGGTTTTCCGCGCCCGTGAAAGTATTTCCGTGCCCGCGGAAACTGGACCGGGCTTCAGCGATTTATACGTTTTTTCTAAACTTATTATTATTTTATTATTGTTTCTAATAGTTATTTAAGCTAGAAAACCCTAGTTTGTTATGTTATGCAGATTTTGAGAATTAAGTTGAGTTATCTCCTTTCCAAAATCCCTTGCATCTTCTCTACGATCCCACGGATCAAACTATCCCGTAGCTCGTCGCTTCGAGCAATCAAACACCGTCTCTTCGGTATTTCGTGATCATCACGTTGATCCCTACGTTCATCTCTTTGGACGAGTTTTGGCTATCTCCTTAGCCATAGGAAAGCCATCTCTTTGGCTATGCAAGAGGAGATTCGACTACAAGCTTGAGGAAACGAAGATGTTGCGATTGCAATGACACTTTCAGGGGTGTGTTCGCATCATAAAGCCCCTGGAAACTCCTTCACATCCCAAGACAAGAATCCAAATCCCATACGACTCATGAAATCCTTCTGAGCTGAATTAAATTGGGCAATTGTATCGACAAGCAGAGATAGAGTGCCCCTTGCCTTCAACCTTTGATTAGGGGCCTTGCTTTCAATATGCAAGGGCACAACCACTCTAGAGGATATTGAAGGAGAAACCCTCCTTGTCTTTGATGGAAGGGCTAAATTGAATGTCAATTTATGCTTACTTACAACAACAAAAATGCAAAAATGCAAAAATGAGTGATCACGGAATCCACAAAAGATTTTAAAAACTACGAAGAACAATTTGCCAGATTTAAAGGGGATATAAATTACCCTTCGAGTCCCCCTTTTGATCAACGGGGGAACTTATGACAACTGCATAGCTTGAGCTGTCACCCTCCGATTGTTGCTCTGAAAAAAATCGATAACATAAATATACAATCAATAATAATCAAAACTTTGCTATGCTAAAATATATAACTGGAATTGAACCTACGAATTCGCCAATTATGAGTTGGGCGCTTAAATCATTCAACCATGGATGCTTAGCGGGGATCCTCGTACATGGTGACTAACCAAATTCCAATTGAAATGAAATCTTTAGGATAAATCAATACAAATACAATTTTCATTTTATACAAATATCATTGAAATTTTCATTGAAATATAATATAGAAATGTTAGACATATTTTCATTTTCAGTGAAATATCATAATTGGAGTATCATAATAATAATATATCTATTATAGATATACATACAATTACATTTTCGTATTGTATTATACTATAGTATAAGAGTATAAGTATCAAATTGCATTTTTTTAACTTTAACAATTGCATATTAAAGTAAATTTATAGTATTTTAAAATTGGTGAGAATATTGGTGCAAATTATAGAATAGTGTGTTGCACAACTTATAGAAAAAGTGATACATAACACTAAGTGAAACTAGTGCACTATCTTTAAAATAGTGATGTGCACAAGAAAGAGACAGTATGGTGCACAAGCATATGATATAGAGGTGCACAACTTATAATACAAATAAACAAGTGCATATAGTGTCCATATTGCAGTGCACAACACATGCTGAAATTGGTGCACAATGATAAGGATACTAGTGCAAAAATATTAATAACGTAATACACACAGATTTAAAGAAATATATATATATATATCACCTATGAGAGTATCCTCATGTTCTTCTAAAGATTGTTCATCTAAATGAGGGGCTTCAACAACTGCTAAAGCGTTTGATTCTACCCCTTGTTGTGTGCTTGATTTTTTTTTCAACAAACACAACCTTTCTTTTAGAAGAAGAATGTTTGCTTTGTGAAAAAACTGTGAAGATAAACACTTTTTAAATGACAGGTGCACAAAAATAATTAAACAAAAATTGGAGGCACAGCAGCAATACAAAGCATTGAAATTAAAAAGAATTAAAACAAGCATTCTAGTTCACAATACAAGATAATGTGGCGCACAATAAAATAAACAAGAAGTACACCTTAAAAAGATACAAACAAAATCACACAGGCACCAGTTCATTTTATTATATAAATATGGTGCATAACTTTAATAAAAATAGTAAACAAAGTAAAGATAACTTACTACACATCAATAAAATGAAGTAGTGAACCAGTAAACAGTCTAGTGATGCACAAACAAAGTACGAAAGGTAAAAATAATGCGATCCACAACCTATAATTCAATAGTGAACAATCGAAGGGAGTTTAGTACACGAAAATACCACATAATATGGAATCAACACAGCAGTGATACATACAAGAAGAAAATATGAAAAACATACTAAAAAATCAAAACATAAAGCACAAAATAGCGATCAAATACAACTGCTACACACTCATGCATGGAAAACATTACAGGAAACAAAATCGACACAGAAAAATAGATGTCTAGGGTTAGGTTTACGATAGTTTAACCTTGAACTGGAGAAGATGAAGAACGACATTGATTTTCAGCCATTTGAGTGTAGATGGATGATTTAGATTGAAAAAGTAGAGTGAATGAGATTGAATCGGAGAGAAAGAGAGAAGTTTGTTAATCAAATTGCCTCCAAACCGACTTCGAGAAAGAGAGGAATAGAGAGTAAGAGAAAATGAACGGACGTTTCAAATGAAATTGCTTTTTAGATTAATACGCGTGGAACGGACGTAAATTCTTACTGATTATTTAAATTCCATCTAACAGCTGTGATAAATTTACATTTTTTTCTAAAAAAATTAAATAATCAGTAAGAATTTACCGCCAATGACCTCGGAACACATATCCGAAATCATTCAAGGCTTACAGTATTGATTGCAAATATATAAAATAATACGAATCATTATAAATTAAACCAAAACTGTGTTACAAATAGCGTTGCTAAAGATGGCAACTTAGTAATGTATCAAATGTAACAATGGAAAACTTATAAAATATCAAAACTCTAAAAATAGGATCTTAATCTTATTGTCAAAACAAATATCAAATATCAAAAACACAGATGCCTTCAACATCGACGTCCTGTGTCTTTAACTTGGGAAGCTTTACCTGATGTGCTGTATAGGACGGGTGACACCAGTCAACCATGCAAGGAAAGAGAAAGGTTGGTTAGTTTGACGAAATACTAAACAAGGGCACACACGGAATGGTTCTATATGAATGTATCCAGTTACTATCACTGTCTCTCGAATAATAGTTGGTAAACGATACATAACTCGGATACTCTCACTAAAACGATAGAAAGAGGTATGCACCAAGAGAAGACTCCAAAAGATTGAGTCTTATAGGAATTATGTATGTTTGTTTGGGAAAATTATATTTATCACACAAGGTTTGAAAAACGACTACTTGAATATTTGGGTCCTCGACCAACCTCACCGCACCAGATTGGAAAGGGGAATTACTTTAAACAAGAGTTCGTGCGGTAATCACGTTATACTTCTCACCCAAGGGTATATTAATTATGTGCAAAACGGTACTTATCTTATTTAATTTCAAAACGTGCATTATCGTTGAGGCTTGTAATTCCACAACCAATCTCGATATGAAATATAGAATGGGACGAATCCCGAATATTTGCACTAGCAAAGTGTACCACCACTTATATTCGAATAAGGGTAGGTCATGACCAAAAAGTTTTAGGGCAATAATCTTCTTAATACCAAGTTATAAAGAAACAGCTAAACCTCGCTAAGTAAATAACGTTCCTACGAATACTCGTTCTAACTAAGCAAACAAGTCCACACCAAATTCACACCAAAGTTCATCTAGCACCCTACAATAATAATATATATAAATATGAGGGTCGTTGCTAGCAAATATATAACTTAATAAATAAGGTTCATTTACACGCCAATTTAACACACAAGTTCCCAAATGAAATTATCAGTGATATTTATCCCAATTTAATAGCACAATTCATTCATTTTCAATTAAGATGAATATGGAGTAAATTGCAAGAGCGAACCACCACTTGCCGAGAGTTACAAAGAAGTTGAACGACGTAACGGAGATGGTTGCTTTCGAAAGCAAATTAGCCCCCTGCTTTATTTTCGTTCCAAAAGCGATTCTGAGATGTACCCAAATCACACAAAATAAATAAATTATAATTAGATAATTTATTCAATATTAAAATTTAAAGGATACAAGTCCCGATTTTTAATTGAATTTATTTAACTCTAAAAAAATCAATTTCAAGGCTTTTCGATAAAACGATTATTTATACGATACTAAAAATCAATTGGTCGTATATTCTAAACAATCATATCATAAATAAATTGATCTAATAATTTATTTATAACCCTAATAATTTCTCACCTATCATATTATCCCAAAAATTCATAATACAAGATAATACCCCAAAAATTAAATTAAATTTTATTTAATGCAAATAAAATTACTTTGACCTAACATAATTTTTAACTAATCCAGATTAATGTAATTAATCAAGATTAATAAAAAAACAAAGCCAAAAATCAAAATCCTAGAATTTCCTCCGAAAATACGTCGTTAAATTCTAGAATTTCCTCCAGAAATATGTCGTCAAATTCACGTACAATAGGAATTTCGTGAAGAGAGACTTCATCCGTCTTGGGTTCATCCAAATAACACAAGTACCCGACACAACCTTGTCGAAGTAACTTAAACGCATACATCGCTTTTATCAACTTTCCGTTATCGGTGTCATTACGACCCTTAAACTTACACACATACTGGCCCCTAGATGAAGCTGTCACAATCCTCATTTTGAAGTCGATCACCGCCACATGACATGTTAACCAGTCCATCCCTAGAATAATGTCGTATGGAGCCATGGCTATGCATATAAAGTAACCCTCGAATTTCCAAGCCTGAATGGTCACTGGAAATTACGACAACCGCTTAATTCCTACTAAATGTTCCCCATTGGGAAGATTTACCACGAATGGTTCGCAAGCCTCATTGCATTATAACCCTAACTTATGTATAAAGTACCTTGAGCAACGAGAGCATTTGGTCGATCGGCTTTACGCATCTCGTAGAGCAGCTGATCCTGAATGCCTGATGCAATCAGAGCTTTCCTCTTATTCTGAATGGTAGACTGCGTAGCAGTGTTAGCAGTCCTTGTAGGCCTTTGTTGAGGTCGATTGTTATGGATAACCAACCCTTGTTGGCACTCAGCCTCCTGATTTCTTCACTTGGGGAAAAAAGTTTGCAGATGCCCCTCCTTCCCACAAGTGAAGCACATTCTCTTTCCCTTTGTGCATTCATTTCTCTTACGTCTAGGTGCCCCATAGTTGTAACACTGAACATAGCTCTTACTTTAACCTGAACGCTGTGTAGCACCAGATTGGGTCGTCTCAGTCTTTAGGGCAACTATACTTAGAGAAGTTTGATGGTGGAGCTGGCCGCTTTAACCCACCATTTTGTTGGTTGTTACTCACCGACCACTATCGGTTACGCTTCTTCACTGACTCCTCCAGAGTCACTTGCAGCTTATAGGCAACGTCAACATACTGCTCCAGAGTAGTACAACCATGACGCACCATCAATGCCTTGTTATCTGGGTTTATCCACTCATGGAAATGCTAGATCTTCTGTTCCTTAGTAGCCACCTCACTCCTTGCATAATGCAGTAGGTGGTTGAACTTTGCAACCAGAGCAGTCACCTTCAACCCATCAATCTTCCGGTAAAGTGTGCTTCTCCTCCCTCATAGCCCTAGAGAAGAAATGGCCAGTCATCTTGGTCTTGAACATAGACCAAGTCAACTCGGGATGATCAACTAAGCCCGTGCTTTCCCACCATTCGCTTGCCCCATCCTTCAGTTGTAACGAGGCAATGTGCACCTTCTCAGCTTTAGTGCATACTATGTTCCTAAACAGACGTTCCATGTACAGGAACTAGTAAGCCACTTTGACGGGTTCTCTAGTACCGTCATAGGAATCGGGACTCATGGAGTTGATCGCTTTCTGCGCACGATCATAGCTTTTTCAATCTCTCTGTGTAGGCATGGGAGGCGCAATATTCATCGGCTCCTCCACATCAGGAATAACCTGAGGAGCTGGATTCTCTTGGGCTTGCGACATCCATGGTCTAGCCATTTATGTGACCGTTTGCATCACAATCTGCCTTATTGCCTAGACAGTAGCAACATCGAAGACAACTGAAGCAGCAGGAGGTATATGCACCCCTTCCCCTTCTACTTGAGGATTAGCCTGAGGCAGATCATCCATAGTCGGATTGTTGTGGGATACATACCCAGTTTTAACCTCTTAATTAGTTGCGCTCCTTAACTGGATCCGAGAGGCATTGCTCCATCCAACACCTTGACGAGCAGCATTCCTAGTGTTCACCATCTTGATGCATTTATTTTTATTAGATATAACCTAATCAATTATTATATTACTTAGAAATATAAATCTCAAATGCAATAATTAGAGATAACCATCTAACAAACTTGCCACTTATTATAAAATGAATTCACCAAATTCAAGTCAAACAACCCTCAAAAGGTTCAAAGAAAATTACATTGGGAGACTACTGCTATGTTATTATTCATAAGTGGAAACACTAGAAAGGAAAAACAACTAGTTGACTAAAAGTCACTGCTTCTTCTTGGGGTCTTGAAACGAGTCTCTATATGCCTTAGCCGACACCATCCTCTTCTTCGGAGCTAACTCTTCCCCTGAATTTTCTAATGGTCTCTTTGATTCCTTAGTCTTCGGAATACTCGACCTATCAGTTGGCACTGGTGGATGACAAAACTTGTCCATAAATCCAGCTTGAAGCTCTGAGGCTTTCAAATGTTGCACTGAATCGGTATTCGTCAGCTTTTTGGCATGCTCTATGTCTCGCAACACTAACTGGACACATCCCACCATACACTTGAAAGTCGACTCGAGATTTTGAGTTTCTTCCTTTATGTCGTTCAATGACCCCTTCTAGCTCTTCATATGCTCGTTTAGTACTTGGATGTTCACTCGAACCTGTTGAGGCCTAGTACTGCCAGAGGCAAAGTATTGTTCCCAAGGTCGAGCCCTCCTTCTTATCTGTTCAGTCATCTCTTTGATAAAACGGCAAGCCTCTGAGGTAGTCATCCTATCAAGCGTCTCTCGAGTGATCGGACTTCTCGGGGGTTTGGGAGGTGAATAAACTGGAGAGGGAACCAAATCAGCTGGAAATGTAGTCGGATTGTACTCTTCCCATTCAGCATTGGGAAATCCATTGGCCTTATAAGTAGTTGGAGACCAAGGTGAGAACGGCGGCATCTCACCAAGTTTAGCTGAGCTGGTTCAAGCTGAACCTGCTCCCCTTCACTCACATAGTCTGGATCTTTCATTAGTTCCTCCTCTTCGGTGGCTTCCGGGAGAGGGAATGACTTGGATTGCACTTGCCCTTCTCCTTCGCTCATGTAGTAAGGATCTTCAATTTGATCCTCCTCCTATTCAGTGTCTTCTGGGTAAGGGGTCTGCTTGGATTACACTTGCCCTTCTCCATAACTCTTGTACTCGGGGTCCTCAGTTGGATCATCCGCTTCAGTGGCCTCAACTACCATCAAATCCTCCATAGCCACCCTTGACGTGGTTAAGTGTACCACAAGGTTGTCAGTCTTGATAGTAGCGACAAAATCATGCTCGGACTTGAGTGTCAGAGCGGTCCAAGATTCCTCCAATGCCTTGAGCTGAGACCTCGTGAAAACCATTGTTAGACATAGACAAGGAAAAGTCAGAACTTTTCAATTATATAAACAACACTTTCTATAAGTAGGCATGAGTAGATGAAACTACTATTGCTGGAAGAAGTTTGAAAAACAATTTTCACACAAAACTATGAATCCAACTTTGACTCATCTATTAAACCCGACCTTGTCTTTCATTTTAAACCCCTTTATAGAAAGTATAATATTATACTTTTGAAATAATCTCCACCAAATAATTGTGGTCTAAAACCTCTTAAAGACATTTATATCCTTAGCCTTACTTAGGGCCTATAGTAAAGAAAAATTTTCACACTATGTTTTTGTTTTTTAAAACTCAAATAAACACAAAATGGCTTTAAAATTTTGTCTGATACCATAACAGTAACACCCCTAAATTACCTTAGGAATATTACCTCCAGTGACCTCGGAACACATATCCGAAATCACCAAAGGCTTAGAGTTTTGATCCCAAATATATAAAATAATATGAATCATTATAAATTAAACCAGAACCGTCCTACAAATGACGTTGCTAAAGATGGCAACTTAGTAATGTATCAAATGTAACAGCGAAAGACTTATAAAATATCAAAACTCCAAAAACAGGATCTTAACCTTATTGTCAAAACAAATATGAAAAATAAAACTGCCTTCAACGTCGACGTCCCGTGTCTTCAACTTGGAAAGCTTTTACTTGATGTGTAGCATAGGACTGATGACACCAACCAACCATGTAAGGAAAGAGAAATGTTGGTTAGTCTAGTGAAAGACTAAACAAGGGCACAAACAGAATGGTTCTATGTGATTGTATCTAGTTACTATCATTGTCTCTCGAATAATAGTCGATAGACGATACATAACTCAGATACTCTCACTGAAATAATAGAAAGAGGTACGCACCAAGAGAAGACTCCAAAAGATTGAGTCTTATAGGAACTATGTATGTATCTTTGGGAACATTATATTTATCACTCAAGGTTTGAAAAATGACTACTTGAATATTTGAGTCCTCGACCAACCTCACCGCATAACGTGAATCCAGATTAGCAAGGGTACTTACTTTAAACAAGATTCCAGGCGGATTCCACGTTGTACTTATCGCCCGAAGGTATATTAATTATGTGCTAAACGGAACTTATCTTATTTAATTTCAAAACGTGCATTAACGTTAAGGCTTTTAATTCCATAACCAATCTCGATACGAGATATAGAATGGGACGAATCCCGAATATTGGCACTAGATAAGTGCACCACCACTTATATTCGAATAAGGGTAGGTCATGACCAAAAAGTATTAGGGAAATAATCCTCCTAATACCAAGTTATAAAGAAACAGCTAAACCTTGCAAGGTAAATAGCGTTTCTACGAATACTCGTGTTAACTAAGCAAACAAGTCCACACCAAAGTTCATCTAGCACCCTACAATAATAAAATATATATAAACATGAGGGTCATTTCTAGCAAATATACAACTTAATAAATAAGGTTCATTTACACACCAATTTAACACACAAGTTCCCAAACGAAATTGATAGGATCGACGATTCTCATCAGCCCCGGTGCAAGGAAACGCCAAGAGATGCAGCCAAACAAGAGAGTTCCAAGGACTTGTTGCGTAGGGGTCTTGTGAATGGGTTTTCAAAGTGTTTGGTGGAGGAGATGGACTGGATAAATGGAGATCGAGTTGCTGGTATGGAGATGAGGATAAATGGACTTTCTTGAGTGGATATGACACACCACTTGTGATACCCCGTAATTCTGTAAGGATTATTTTGGGAATTTTTGGAATTTTCCCGAGTACCCGTTGAGTACGTCGGATTTAATTCAGGTAGCTTGAGACATTCTGTAATGTGCTCTGTATCTGTAATATTTTTCTCAGTGAAATAATATACAGATAACATGCCTTGGATTTTAATTGTCGTTCACGTACGATAATTTTTATCCCGGCTTAATGTCATGTTCGTCCAAAGCTGAACGGGCGGGAAAAAGGTGTCACGGCGACCGCCGTAAAGTCGCGGCGACCGCCGTAGTGAGACCCAAGCACGGCGACCGCCGTAAAGTCACGGTGCCCGCCGTCCCAATGCTCGAGGAGGCAACTGGTGTGCCAGGCCGCGGCGACCGCCGTAAATTACGGCGCCCGCCGTAATTGCCACCTTCGTTATCCAGCGGTCCTTGCCTGTTGGTCGCCGGCGCGACTTCTGGCGAGCGCCGAACTAGCTCTAGGCCCTCTTGTCGTTGAACTCCAGATGCTTGGCTATAAAAGGGGGTGTTGGGGGAAAGGTTTTGAGCCATCCCAGCACCAAATCTCTGCCAAAATTCGTCTCGCCGGAGTTGTGCCCTTCGCCGGAATTTATGAAGCCCTCGTCGGTGTCGTTTGGTGGTGTTTCCAGCAGCCCTTTTGAAGCCTCTTGGTTGCCTTTGGAGGTCAGAAACCAAGCAAGGCGGAAATGGGTCAAAATGCGCTTTGTTTTGGTGAGATTTCTCTCGTCTCTATCGACCGTGTTCTTCACGGCGACCGCCGTGATGAATGCGGCGACCGCCGCCAAGAACAGCGACCGCCGCCAGTGCCCAGAATGCCTTCGTGGCTTTGGCTTGGTTGGTTGTCGTCGTGGCGTCGTTTCTTTCAGGTTCTTTCGTCTTTCCATAGATTCGTACTAGTTATGTCGGATCTAACTTAGGGTTTCCTTATGGGTCGACTCGAAGGTCGTTGTGCTGTCGGAGCTATACCTGTGTCGAGCCCGGAATCCCGTTGTCTCTGCTTTGTTCCAGATCTGCGGACTAAGGCAAGTGGCGGTTCGCTCTTGCTCATCGTTCCATATTTACATTAATTATCAACTGTTTATCTGAGTAATTAATTTGGAATGATTACTGTGTTTATCTGGAAATGGTTTTATAAACTGTTTTGGAAACTGTAATAATGACATTATCATAGGTTGTATATCTGTTAGAACAACGCTATCATATGTGTTAATTACCGTGAAGGTATTGTTGTGAAATTAATCTTAATGCTAGAATAGCATGTGGGCTAATAGGAAAACTAATCCAAGTAAGGATTAGCTGTTTCTATTATCTCTATGTTTAAGTTAATTGCTTGGATGGCTTTAATGTGAATAATTGATGTGTTAGACTGTTTAGTTAACGCGAGTGTTCGTAGGAACGCTAATCCAAGTAAGGATTAGTCGTTTCTTTATAATTTAATATTCGTGGGAACGCTAATCCAAGTAAGGATTTGTCGTTTCTTTAAATCATAATATTCCTCGGATTAATTCCGAATAATTTAAGGGTCATGACCTATGCTTCTTATCCACATGTAAGGATCTGAAGTGTTTAAGCGCCTTGCTAGCGTCAGTGGATGAGCTTAATTGCAGTCCTGTGCATTAAGCACTTAGCTAGTGCAATTGGGGTGGACGTAACTGTCACCCTGTAAATTAAACTGTAAGCATTGTGGCAGTGCAATCAGGGTGAACGTAAGGTCACCCGGTGTAATAATAACTTCCGTGTTCTCGGAATAGTATTAAAAGCCTCAACAGTGTGTGTGTGTGTGTGTTGTAATTTAATAAGATAAGTGCAGTTAAGCACATAATTAAAGTGTAAGCACTGTAATAGTGCAATCAGGGTGAACGTAAGGTCACCCGGTGTAATAATAACGCCATTGTTACTCGGCATAATAATGTTAAGTCCCGCGTGTGTGTTTTAATTTGGGTTGACGTAATTGTCACCCTGTGATTTAAGCCTTGTTGTCGCTCTTAATAACATTAACGTGTTTCAGTAATGTGGGTTTTGTAATTAAATAAGATATGTGCCCGAGTGCACATGTTTAATAAACCCATGGCGAGTAGTACAGCTAAGTAATAGTGCAGCTAGGAAAGCTCGTCTCGACTTTGATCATAGTACGTTCTCTTTCCGATCTGGATTCGCTGTATGCGATGAGGTTGGTCGTGAACTGAAGCATCTCAGTCAACTTTTAAAATCATTGTTGTATGATTCTTTAAATATTCCAGATTTGTCATATTTCCTTAAAGACTCAATCTCTTGGAGTCTCTTTTCGAGTCGATTTCTGTGAAGATGAAGTCTTCCAGAATCTTCTCTCATGCATACCTCTTGTTGTTATTCCGTGAAAGTGTCGGGTTATGTATCGTCCCTTCGGTTATTATTCGAGGGACAATGATAGTAAATGGTTACGATCACTCGAACCACTCTGCTTTTTACCCTTGCTAGTCTATTCAAGTAGACTAACCCACGAACTTTGTTCTCCGCATGTAGGCTGGTGTTATCCGTTCGATTCGGCACATCAGATAGAGTGTAGATGAGAAGACTAGAAGGACTATGGAGTCGACGGTGGTTTTTCCGACGTTTTTAATAATTTCTTTAATCAGGTTGAGATTCTTGGGAGATGACCATTATGGTCAGGATCCTTGTCTGTTATATATTTTAAAAGTCTTCCGTTATACCTTGTTTAAGATTTCCGTTGTAATTTATTTAAACTCTGTGTTTGTCCTATTCGGGATTGGGATGTAATCCCGGGACTCGTGTTTTATATGAATAAGGTTATCATTTTGTATCATTGTATTTCATGATTTGTATTTAAACGGTAAAGCCTTGGGTGATCTCGGTAAGGAACACTGGGGTCACTGGCGGTAATACCTTTCCAAAAGGGTTAAGTTTTGGGGGTGTTACAGTTGTGGTATCAGAGCTAAAAGTTTTTTTTTAAAACGGGTTGGGTATTTGAAAACCATTTACTCGTTTTAATTGAAAAAGTGTTTTCACAGAACTCTGAATTTTCAAAGTGAAAAGAATTTGAAAACACCGTTCATAGTCATGTCTTCTATATGGTCTGATATAGTAAGTTTGCTTCTATATCTAGAAAGACTAATTCCTTCCCCGTTGCCCCGTATGATATGAGTGCATTCTATTCTCTTCAGAGGAACCGGGAGAAGCCAAGGTGGTTTCGCTATACCCAATAAGGCTTGAATTCCCAGTTCTCTCATTTTGAGTTAAGGTTGTAGAACCTAGTAACTCGGTTTGAGTTCATCAATAGAAATTACCAAGTTGATCTATTCTAAGTTGATTTTATTACAATAACTATATCAGAAGATACTAATGTGATAAAATCCTTGGAATTTGATCGGTAAACAGATGGTGAACACAAGGAACGTTATCCGTGCTGGTGCTGGGCCGAGTAATGATCCCAGACCAAATGCAAGGAATGCTGCAGACCCAACAGGAGAGCGTGAGTCTGTCTTTAACAATAATCAGGGAGGCAATGGCCAAGCTCATGCCAACGCTCCGATATTGTTTGATGCTGCAGCAGTGGAGGCAATTCTAGGAATTGTCATGCAGGCAATCACAGATGTTATGCGACCAGTTGCACCACAAGCACAAGGTGGTCCAGTTCCTCAAGCTACTCCTGAAGTTGAGGAGTCAGTGGAGCAAGTACCTCAGATCAATGTTGTCAGAAACAGAGGAACTTACGGGCAAGCATTAAAAGCCGTGAGTTCAATGATGCCTGACAGCTATGACGGTACTGGAGAACTAGTCAGGGTGACATATTGGTTCTCGCATATGGAACGGTTGCTCCGAAACATTAATTGCACTAAGGCTGGGAAAGTGCACATCGCCTCTCTTCAACTCAAGGATGTGGCTAGCGAATGGTGGGAGAGCACCGGTCTGGCAGATCATCCCGAGCTGAATTGGAGCATGTTCAAAACCAAGATGACCGATCGTTTCTTTTCCCGAGCTATGAGGAAGGAGAAGCATAAGGAATTTCTGTACCCGCAGACTGATGGGTTAAAGGTGACTGAGCTCGCAGCTAAGTTCAATCACTTGATGCAGTACGTTGGACCTGAGGTGTCAACCGAGGAGCAAAAGATCTGGTACTTCCATGGATGGATGAATCCAGAGATCAAGCCTCTAATGTTGCGTCATGGCTGTACTACGTTAGAGCAATATATGGATGCAGCCTATAAGACGGAAGTCACATTGGAGGAGTTTGCCCTTAAGAGGGAGAAGCAAGTTAAGGGAAATGGTGGGCAATAGGATCGCCAGGTTGGTTCATTCAAACGATCGGCATCGCCTACCAAGTTTGAAAGGTCTGGTCGTGCTAAGACCGAGACAACTCAGTCAGACTCTGCCAGAGGCTCAGGTTGGAGCGGCGGAGCAATTCAGTGCCACAATTGTGGTGAAGTGGGGCATAAAAGTTTTGTTTGCCAAAAGGACAAGAGGATGTGTCATAATTGTGGAAGGGAAGGCCACATAAAAACATACTGCAGACTGAAGGGTCAGGGACCAATGCAGTCTTATCAGGCGTCAAATGTTGGAGGTGGACAGAACCCAAGGCCAGTGGTATCCACTCTTGAGCAGTCTATGGCTCGTAATAAAGGCAAAGCGCCTATGGGGTCTTCAGGCCAAGGGCAGCGACTCTTCATAATGAGTCAAGCCAACGGAGAAGAACCCTGATCCATTAAGTTGTATTTGTGTTAAGACTTTCTTTAAGATTAAGGAGTAACGACGTGTGTCGGTAATCTCCGTGGTGTTAAGATCTGCCTGATCGACTTTTGTCAATTCATGTAATGTTTGAATGTTAATGAAGTATTTCCGTGTTTTGGAAAATTTCTGAATGCGTTATCCGTACGAATTAGTTGTTCATACGAAACCTCGTAAGTGTCGAGAACAGCTTATGCCAAGTAGGATAAGGACTGTCGGACTTATGGTGGTGAAGTTTTGTGGATAACTTAGATGTTCGTCCCTTGTGGTTAATCCCAGGGTCGACTCTGTTGTTTAAATCTAAATCCACTCCTAAGATTCTTCTTCATACATAAAGTATGTCATCTATAAGATCGGATGCAGCTCTTTGAGGAAGATTAAGTGGTGAAGCGGTCATGTTGAGAGGAAAGGTTGCAGTTAAGGATATGTTGATGATCCCGATGTATTAAAGATTCAGTAAGGAGAATTGTCTATATACACCTAAGGAGTACTGTGGTAAGCGTTATCTCATACGCTGAGTTTTTCCGAGATTTCTTAAGGAAAGGGAATGAACTTGTAGAGTTTTGTTCGGAGAGATCAGGAGTTATCTCTCATGCGTAAGTTTGTGCCATAAGCATTAAGGCAGATGAATCATTTTCAGAATGATATCCTAAGGAATTAAGAATAATATCTCATGTGATCCATTTCAAGGATGAAGTGATTAAGGATGTTGGATCCAAGTGGTAAGATTGGTGTTGAGGTAGTATCCTTATTGGCTTAATGCAAGTTTCGGGGTCGAAACTTCTTTTAAGGGAGAGGTGATGTGATACCCGTAATTCTGTAAGGATTATTTTGGGAATTTTTGGAATTTTCCCGAGTACCCGTTGAGTACGTCGGATTTAATTCAGGTAGCTTGAGACATTCTGTAATGTGCTCTGTATCTGTAATATTTTTCTCAGTGAAATAATATATAGATAACATGCCTTGGATTTTAATTGTCGTTCGCGTACGATAATTTTTATCCCGGCTTAATGTCATGTTCGTCCAAAGCTGAACGGGCGGGAAAAAGGTGTCACGGCGACCACCGTAAAGTCGCAACGACCGCCGTAGTGAGACCCAAGCACGGCGACCGCCGTAAAGTCACGGCGCCCGCCGTCCCAATGCTCGAGGAGGCAGCTGGTGTGCCAGGCCGCGGCGACCGCCGTAAATTACGGTGCCCGCCGTAATTGCCACATTCGTTATCCGGCGGTCCTTGCCTGTTTGTCGTCGGCGCGACTTCTGGCGAGCGCCGAACTAGCTCTAGGCCCTCTTGTTGTTGAACTCCAGATGCTTGGCTATAAAAGGGGGTGTTGGGGGAAAGGTTTTGAGCCATCCCATCACCAAATCTCTGCCAAAATTTGTCTCGCCGGAGTTGTGCCCTTCGCCGGAATTTCTGAAGCCCTCGTCGGTGTCGTTTGGTGGTGTTTCCAACAGCCCTTTTGAAGCCTCTTGGTTGCCTTTGGAGGTCAGAAACCAAGCAAGGCTGAAAGGGGTCAAAACGCGCTTTGTTTTGGTGAGATTTCTCTCGTCTCTGTCGACCGTGTTCTTCACGGCGACCGCCGTGATGAATGCGGCGACCGCCGCCAAGAACGGCGACCGCCGCCAGTGCCCAGAATGCCTTTGTGGCTTTGGCTTGGTTGGTTGTCGTCGTGGCGTCGTTTCTTTCAGGTTCTTTCGTCTTTCCATAGATTCGTACTAGTTATGTCGGATCTAACTTAGGGTTTCCTTATGGGTCGACTCGAAGGTCGTTGTGCTGTCGGAGCTATACCTCTGTCGAGCCCGGAATCCCGTTGTCTCTGCTTTGTTCCAGATCTGCGGACTAAGGCAAGTGGCGGTTCGCTCTTGCTCATTGTTCCATATTTACATTAATTATCAGCTGTTTATCTGAGTAATTAATTTGAAATGATTACTGTGTTTATCTGGAAATGGTTTTATAAACTGTTTTGGAAACTGTAATAATGACATTATCATAGGTTGTATATCTGTTAGAACAACGCTATCATATGTGTTAATTACCGTGAAGGTATTGTTGTGAATTTAATCTTAATGCTAGAATATCATGTGGGCTAATAGGAAAACTAATCCAAGTAAGGATTAGCTGTTTCTATTATCTCTATGTTTAAGTTAATTGCCTAGATGGCTTTAATGTGAATAATTGATGTGTTAGACTGTTTAGTTAACGCGAGTGTTCGTAGGAACGCTAATCCAAGTAAGGATTAGTCGTTTCTTTATAATTTAATATTCGTGAGAACGCTAATCCAAGTAAGGATTTGTCGTTTCTTTAAATCATAATATTCCTCGGATTAATTCCGAATAATTTAAGGGTCATGACCTATGCTTCTTATCCACATGTAAGGATCTGAAGTGTTTAAGCGCCTTGCTAGCGTCAGTGGATGAGCTTAATTGCAGTCATGTGTATTAAGCACTTAGCTAGTGCAATTGGGGTGGACGTAACTGTCACCCTGTAAATTAAACTGTAAGCGTTGTGGCAGTGCAATCAGGGTGAACGTAAGGTCACCCGGTGTAATAATAACTTCCGTGTTCTCGGAATAGTATTAAAATCATCAACAGTGTGTGTGTGTGTGTTGTAATTTAATAAGATAAGTGCAGTTAAGCACATAATTAAAGTGTAAGCACTGTAATAGTGCAATCAGGGTGAACGTAAGGTCACCCGATGTAATAATAACGCCATTGTTACTCGGCATAATAATGTTAAGTCCCGCGTGTGTGTTTTAATTTGGGTTGACGTAATTGTCACCCTGTGATTTAAGCCTTGTTGTCGCTCTTAATAACATTAACGTGTTTCAGTAATGTGGGTTTTGTAATTAAATAAGATATGTGCCCGAGTGCACATGTTTAATAAACCCATGGCGAGTAGTGCAACTAAGTAATAGTGCAGCTAGGAAAGCTCGTCTCGACTTTGATCATAGTACGTTCTCTTTCCGATCTGGATTCACTGTATGCGATGAGGTTGGTCGTGAACTGAAGCATCTCAGTCAACTTTTAAAATCATTGTTGTATGATTCTTTAAATATTACAGATTTGTCATATTTCCTTAAAGACTCAATCTCTTGGAGTCTCTTTTCGAGTCGATTTCTGTGAAGATGAAGTCTTCCAGAATCTTCTCTCATGCATACCTCTTGTTGTTATTCCGTGAAAGTGCCGGGTTATGTATCGTCCCTTCGGTTATTATTCGAGGGACAATGATAGTAAACGGTTACGATCACTCGAACCACTCTGCTTTTTACCCTTGCTAGTCTATTCAAGTAGACTAACCCACGAACTTTGTTCTCCGCATGTGGGCTGGTGTCATCCATTCGATTCGGCACATCAGATAGAGTGTAGATGAGAAGACTAGAAGGACTATGGAGTCGACGGTGGTTTTTCCGACGTTTTTAATAATTTCTTTAATCAGGTTGAGATTCTTGGGAGATGACCATTGTGGTCAGGATCCTTGTCTGTTATATATTTTAAAAGTCTTCCACTGTACCTTGTTTAAGATTTCTGTTGTAATTTATTTAAACTCTGTGTTTGTCCTATTCGGGATTGGGATGTAATCCCGGGACTCGTGTTTTATATGAATAAGGTTATCATTTTGTATCATTGTATTTCATGATTTGTATTTAAACGGTAAAGCCTTGGGTGATCTCGGTAAGGAACACTGGGGTCACTGGCGGTAATACCTTTCCAAAAGGGTTAAGTTTTGGGGGTGTTACACCACTAAAGGAAGAACAAGGTGATCTAAAGCTAAGGGATGCGACACACCTAAAGGAAAAGATCAAGAGGTAGTTCGATGCTACATACGAACTTAATTCTTGCTGGAGTTTTCAAGGGAAAACAAAGTTTTTCTTGCGATATTTTATTCAATTAAAGGATGATTTTACAAGGAGGAAGATGCAGTCTTATATAGGCCTCAAAGGAGCTACATGGCCAACCCTTCACATGGCCATCAAAACTAACTCATAAACCCTTCCCCTCCCAAGTTTATCCAGCATTAAAAAGATTAAAAATACATATAATAAGCTGGAAAATATAATTAGAAAACACAGCCTTGAATTTCTTGATAAGGCTTAAGATGCGCTTTGGCGGTTTGCCTTCTATGCGGCTCGACGCGTCATGAGAAAAGTCATCGAGTCAAATTGATCATGGATCGGCGCTTCAAGGATGAGTAGAACCCTCTTGAGCTTGGATTGAAGTTCCTTGGCTCGTGCTCGTGTGATAGCCCCATGTGGAAGCTCATCGCCCAAGTCTAAGGGTGAAACCTTAGCAGTACCACGCGTAGAGGAAGGTGAGCGGCATTGGTTAGGCTCCTTAGGAATTTCACCGGAAAACCCTGGGTGAGGGCCCTTCCTAGAGCATGAGGAGTGTTGTGGACCTTGGGTGTGTGGGCCAATATGAGGAGTGGTCGGTGGAGCCGTGGGGGTGCCAGGAGCGGGCAAAGCGGCGCAGCCATCTTCAACCTCTGGCATAGCTTCTGTGGCATACTTGGGCTGGTTCCATTCTTCATGATTGAAGAAGTCTTTGGAGGTCGGGGTGTCCGGGGAAAACTGTAGGGATGGTGTGATGGCCTGGGGTGACTTGCAAGGCGCCGATGATGGTGTAGGAATGGAGGCCGCTGTGGCGATTGGGGCGCCAAGGCTTCCTTGATGGGACATAGTCACATCATCATCCCTCTCTTGAAAGGGATTCGTCCTCGAATCAAGCTCTTCACAGCCTTCGTCATCATCCATCACGAAGGGGGCCAAATCCGCAACGTTGAAGACATCATGGACGCCATAGGTAGGGGGCATCTCCAACTTGTAGGCATTGTCATTTATCCTCTCGAGCACTTGAAATGGGCCATCCCCTCTAGGTTTAAGCTTTGAATTGCGGAGGGTGGGGAAGCGCTCCTTCCTTAGATGCACCCATACATGGTCTCCTGGCTCAAAGATCACCTCATTGCGGCCCTTGTTGGCTTGCTTCATGTATTGCATGGTTCTTCTCTCTAATTGCAGCCTTGTGTCCTTGTGCAACTTCTGAATCCTTGCCGCATGGTCAGCTCCGTCTTTGCTCTCTCGGTCCTTGGTGGCATAGGGAATGAGGTCCAATGGAGTGGTAGGATTACGGCCATACACCACCTCAAAGGGAGTTCGTTTGGTGGCTGAGTGGACCGATCTATTGTATGCGAATTCTATGAAGGAGAGGCATTCTTCCCACCTGCGCAAATTAGTGTGCAACAAAGATCTAAGGAATGCACCAAGAGTTCGATTTACTACCTCAGTTTGTCCATCCGTTTGAGGATGACAAGTGGTGGAGAAGAAGAGTTTCGTTCCAAGCTTGGCCCAAAGAGTCTTCCAAAAGTAGCTCAAGAATTTCACATCTCTGTCCGAGACTATGGACCTAGGAACACCATGTAGCCTCACAACTTGATAAAAAAAGAGGTTAGCAACATGTGAAGCATCATCAGTTTTGTGGAAAGCAATGAAGTGAGCCATTTTTGAGAATCTATCTACCACAACAAATATGGAATCCCTCCCTCTCTTAGACCGATGTAACCCTAAGACAAAATCCATGGAAATGTCCTCCCAAGGGGCTTGGGGAATGGGTAGGGGAGTGTATAGGCCATGGGGCTGAACTTTAGACTTAGCACGTAAACAAGTGGTACATGATGCACAAAATTTCTCAACTGACCTGAGCATGCGTGGCCAATAAAAATGCTCCTTAAGGGTATGCAAGGTTTTAATTACCCCAAAGTGTCCCATGAGTCCCCCACCGTGGGCTTCTTGAACCAACAACCTCCTAGACGAGCCTTTAGGGACACATAACTTAGACCCTTTGAACAAAAATCCCTCATGCAAATAGAATTGGTCCTTACTCCCTGTAGACATGCATGCATGAAAGATATCACAAAAATCTGCATCACTAGCGTATAGCTCTTTCATGAAAGAGAATCCAAGCAATTTAGCATCCAAAAGGGAGAGAAGAGAGTACTGCCTTGAAAGAGCATCAACAACCACATTGTCTTTCCCCTTCTTATGCTTCATGACATAGGGAAAAGCCTCAATGAATTCAACCCATTTGGCATGCCTCTTATTCAGTTTGTTTTGCCCCTTCAAGAACTTCAATGCTTCATGGTCCGAGTGGATGGCAAATTCCCTTGGCAGTAGGTAGTATTGCCATACCTTGAGCACTCGGACTAGGGCCAACAACTCTTTGTCGTATGTGGGGTAATTCAGCTCAGCTCCTCCAGCTTCTCACTAAAGTAAGCAATTGGCTTGCCTTCTTGCATAAGCACACCCCCAAGACCAATGCCAGATGCATCACACTCGATCTCGAAGGTCTTGTCAAAGTTGGGCAAGGCTAGGAGTGGTGCATGCGTGAGCTTCTTCTTAAGAGCCTTAAAGGCTTCTTCTTCTGCAGTCTCCCATTTGAAGACCACACTCTTCTTGGTGAGCTCGGTGAGAGGCATGGCCAAAGTGCTAAAATCCCTCATAAATCTGCGGTAGAACCCAACCGGGCTAAGAAAATTGCGCACTTGAGTCATGATGGTGGGAGTTGGCCACTCTTGGATTGCCTTCACCTTTTCCTCATCAACTTTCAAGCCTTCCTTGTACACAACAAAGCCTAGAAACACCACATGATTGGAGCAAAAGTGACACTTTTTGAAGTTAGCATACAACTTTTCACTCCTAAGTACTTCTAAGAATTTTCTAAGATGATTGACATGTTCATGCAGGTTGTGACTATATACTAAGATGTCATCAAAATATACTACCACAAATTTACCAAGAAAAGGATGTAGGATATGATTCATTAACCTCATGAATGTACTTGGGGCATTGGTGAGCCCAAATGGCATGACCATCCACTCATACAAGCCATACTTGGTTTTAAAGGCGGTTTTCCACTCGTCACCCTCATTCATCCTTATCTGGTGGTAGCCACTATTCAGGTCTATCTTGGAGAAGATGCTTGCTCCATGCAGCTCATCAAGCATATCGTCAAGCCTAGGGATTTGATGTCGGTATTTGATGGTAATGTTGTTGATGGCCCGACAATCAACACACATCCTCCATGTCCCATCCTTCTTTAGGACCAAGATAACTGGAACGGCACATGGACAAAGGCTCTCCCTCACATTTGCCCCGGGAATGAAGTCAATTTGATGCTCTATGCCTCTAATCGGTGACATCCCACTAGGGATCTCTTCTTGGAACAAATCTTCAAAACCTTGCAAAAGACGAGCAATCAGAGGAGGGAGATCAGCTAACTCTTGGGAAGAAAACAAGGTTTCTTTGAATATAAGAAGATAGCAAACTTTACTTCCCTGGATGGCGTGAATCACTTCCTTTGGCTTGGCTAGAAGCATGTGATTGGATGCGCCTCCTTTGCTTCCTATGGCTAGCTTCTTACCCTTGGTCATGCCTTCCTTCTCCTTGGCAAGCCTCCTTTGCTCCCTCTCTATGTGATCAACCATTATCTCATAGGGTGCTAAGGGATGGAGGGTTATCCGTTTGCCCTTCAAATGGAAGGAGTATTCATTTGTAACCCCATGGTGTATAACACCCCTATCAAATTGCCACGACCTCCCAAGCGAGATGTGGCAGGTAGTCACGGACAACACATCACATAAGACTTCATCTTCATAGCCTCCAATGGAAAATTTAACCTTGGCCTGTTCTTTAACTTTGAGAGGAGTAGAAGAGTTAAGCCAACACAAGGTATAAGGTTGAAGATGAGGTGTAGTGGAGAGATTAAAGCGAGTGAGTACCTCTTGATCAATTATGTTGCAGCATGAGCCACCATTTATAATAATACTATACACCTTACCTTGGATGAAATTATAGATCGGTATAGTAATCTTTATAGCACCTTGTATGGAAGATGGTCTCACGTTGGTTAGGGATGCTTGGGGCTTCATTGGCAACTAGGACGCGCTTGACAACGAAGCAATCTCCCATAACAGCCTCTAGATGGAGCTCATCCTCTTCTTGTCCTTCTTCTTTCATGACCCCTTCCAAGAGCTCATCTTCGGACTCATAATCTCCATGAGTGTTAAGCAACACTTGTTTCTCGGTGGGGAAGTCCATGGCAAAGTGTCCACGGCCTAGACACTTAAAGCACTTCAAATACCTAGTGCAGGATTCCCCTTCTTTCCTAGGCAGTGGAGGTCGCACCTCCTTTTCGGCTGGCTCTACTCTTGGCTTATGACGCCTAGGTTGAGCATTAGTGAAACTTGAGCTTGATGCGGGCCATGGGCATGAGCTAGTCCTCTTCTTCTGCAAGTTTCCATACACATGGTTGACATAATGGAGGACTTCTTCAATGGGGGTGCCCCTAACAAACCGTTGGTTCTCTACAATGTTAGCCAAATCAGAATTCAAGCCACGAACAAATTTAGAAATTACATACTCCTCAGGAAATTTGATGCCCGATCTAAACAAAAGAGTTCTAAGTTCTTTATAAAACTCATCTGGGCTCCTTGGACCTTGCTTGATGCGCTCAAGCTTGACATGGATGCGGGCCAAGTAGTCATCCGGCACAAAACGAGCTCTCATGGCAGCCTTGAGCTCTCCCCAAGTTTCAATGGCATGATATCCTCCATACACACGTTTCTCCTTCTCTTCTTGCCACCATTGGTATGAAAAATCTGTGAAATTGATGGTAGCAAGGGCAACACGTTGAGCATCTCCATAGTTGTAGAAGTAAAAAACTGATTCGGCCTTGGACTCCCAATCCAAGTATGCTTCAACATCTGAAGAGCCTGAAAATGTAGGAACTTGTACCTTCACACCATGGTATTGCTCCCTCCCTTGGGGCCTCTCATACTCGTCTTCAAGGTACCCTTGTGGGTCCTGGCGTAGACCCCTTTGGAACTAGCCTACTCTCTCCCTAGGATGGTCTCTAAGAGGGAGATTCCTTGGCACATTCCTCCTTGGCAAAGGAACAAGCCTAGAGAAGGGTCGTGGCTGGTCATTTCTTGCGCCAATTCCTGCATAGTTAGTCCGAATAGGGGGATATGAATTGACATGAGACAAGTGATCCTCACCAAAACCTTGCTCTTGGTGAGTGGTGGCAATAGGAGGAGCTTGGGATGTGGTAGCTTACTCATTGAGGGCCATCCTAGAAAAGACATTCGGTATGGCTCCGAGTTGGTCTCCTTCTTGGCGTGGTGAGTGTATGGAACCACCTTCTTCTCGTTGGCCTCATCCAACTGAGGGAATTCTCAATTTTGGCCTCCATACTTTGCATGAAATTTGCGGTCTTCGCCCTCACTTCTTGGATTTGTTGCCGCACATGTTCTTGTTACTCTTACTTGTTTGTTTGGAAAGCTTTCAAGAGTGTCTCCATAATGATGGGTGGGGTGGATGTAGGTTCTTGGAAGGTGACTCCCTTTTGCTTGTCGGTTGGATCCATGGCACTTCCCTTGCAAGTTAGCAACCAAGGCAAATACCAAGCACAAGAACTAAAGAGAAGGCAATCAATCAATGGAACCTCGAACCAGCAAGTGCCAAAAAAATTGATTATAAAGTGTCACAAAATTCAGGTTGCAAGCTTCAAGTTTTGGGATAGCTTAGGGTAGACTCGATCAAGCAAACACAAACCATAAAACTTGAATGAAATTGTGAAAATCTTTAGATCAAACACGAACCAACACAAGTGTTAAGGAAGCTACTAAGCACTTGACCTCTCAAGTTTACTTGGCTCGTTTATTTCTAGTTTCACTACTCTTTCTCGGGCTTTGGATTACAATTTGTTACTCGCCTTTTTCTGGCTCCTGGCCCTTTTTCTCGAGTTTAATTCAGCAAGAAACTGAGGTTACAACTTGGAATAACAAGAGCAAACATCTTCTTTTTTTTTGAATAACTCCAGTCAAAAGCAATAACAAAAACAAAAGAAGTAAAACGAGAGAATTAAGGCCTTTCCCGTATCCTTGCTGCTTGATTGGCTCAGTTTTAATCACAAGAATTTCCACAAGTCACACAAATTAATTGCAGCAGAAAATAAGAAAAAGCAAGCTAATAACTAAAGCTAATAAAAGGGGGAAGGTGAAGCCAAGAGGTTTGGCAGGTGACACAATTAAAGGGGGCGGTTTGGGGGGTTAAGAAGTTGTCTTCAACATTTGGTAGGAACACAGTTTTAAGAGTGCTTCCAGCAACCAAAATATGACCAATACAGCTGCAAATTCACAACTTGATGTAGCAAGACACAAAAAAGCATGAAGACTTGCAACACGAACTAAGATCGACATTAAAATCAAGTTCTCAAGCGTTTACCTTGCATGGCTCTGATACCACATGAGAGGATCGACGATTCTCTTCAGCCTCGGTGCAAGGAAACGTCAAGAGATGCAGCCAAACAAGAGAGTTCCAAGGACTTGCTGCGTAAGGGTCTTGTGAATGGGTTTTCGAAGTGTTTGGTGGAGGAGATGGACTTGATAAATGGAGATTGAGTTGCTGGTATGGAGATGGGGATAAGTGGACTTTCTTGAGTGGATATGACACACCACTAAAGGAAGAACAAGGTGATCTAAAGCTAAGGGATGCGACACACCCAAAGGAAAAGACCGAGAGGTAGTTCGATGCTACACACGAACTGAATTCATTTTCTGAATCCTTATGTAAGGAATTACAAAAAAAATTCTTTCAACAAAGATGCTGCTGGAGTTTTCAAGGGAACACAGAGCATTTATTAAGATATTGTATTCAATTGAATGATCATTCTACAAGGAGGAAGACGCAACCTGACAGAGCTAAAGTCGTGATGCCTATCAAATAAATCCCAAAATACCTACTAAGTAGTATATTAAGCAAGACAGGGTCGATCCCACAGAGAGTCAGGTTATCAATTTGTGCAATTCGTTATCACCAACTAGGAACTAGGGGGGGTTGTTTGTGTTTATCGTAACCAAAGTAAACAAAGCAAGTAAATAAGTTCGCAGGAAACGGTTGTAAATATAATGGGGAAAAGCGCCACACTCAACAGAGATCCACACAATAATAGATAGGTCGATCACGGAATTCTATCAATCTCAAGTTCTTAATATTCCTATAGTTGTTCTTATCCCGATCTTAGATAACTATTAGTTCTATCAGCCCTAATAGTACTTATTACTAAATCAAATCCGAAAACCTTCAAGACTCAATGAAGCAATAGCATTCAACCAAGGATTCAACAAGATACATGCAGTAGAAACAACCCGTTACTATAAGCATGCAATTAACTCTCTCTCACGATAAAGCGCTCGGATCCCCTAAACGCAACAATCGTGCTTGCTACTAGATGGGACATAGTCACATCAGAAATTATCAATGATATTTATCCCAACTTAATAGCACAATCGATTCATTGTCAATTAATGCAAGAGCGAACCGCCACTTGCCTAGAGTTACGAAAAAGTTGAACGGTGTAACGGAGATGGTTGCTTTCGAAAGCAAATTGGTTCCCTGCTTTATTTCAGTTCCTAAAGTGATTCTGAGATGTACCCAAGTCACACAAAATAAAGAAATTATAATTAGATAATCTATTCAATGTTTAAATTTGAAGGATACAAGTCCAATTGTTTTAATTGAATTTATTTAACTCTAAATAAATCAATTTCAAGGCTTTTCGATAAAACGATTATTTATATGATACTAAAAATCAATTAGTTGTATATTCTAAATAATCATATCATAAATAAATTGATCCAATAATTTATTTATAACCCTAATAATTTCTCACCCATCATATTATCTATTTGAAGTGTTACAATTTAACAATTCATAATACAAGATAATACCCCAAAAATTATAATTAATTTTATTTAATGCAAAAAATAATAATTTGGCCAGACATAATTTTTAACTAATCCTGATTAATGTAATCAATCAAGATTAATAAAAAACAAATCCAAAAATCAAAATCGAAATCGGAGTAAAACCGTACCAAAAATCGCGGGTGAATACGCCTTGGAAAACGTGGAAATTTGTCTTTGTCGGACCACCACCGGAGCTGGGGTTAGAGGACTCCTTAGTGGATCTAAGGGTGGCACCAATTGAAAAAACAAAGGAAGGAAGGGGTCGAAGTTCTCGGATGAACAACCGTGATTTTACTTCTAGGGTTCGGGAGCTTTTGCTATGAAATAGATCTAGGGTTTTCATTAGGGTTATTTTTTTCAAATTTATCGTTGTTGTATATCATTAAGTTCTTTGATTTGTTTAGCTAGTATTGGGGATTGTGGGTTTTAATGTATGAATCGATATGTATCCTGTCATGATCAATATGTACCCCTACAAACTACTTTGTTACAGGAAAGCCCGGTTGCTTATTGTAGTCATCAGACGGTTGTCGAGAATGTTAGCGGCGACTTGTCGGAGAGGCTGTATGGTTTAACAACCGCGCATCTGCTGGTTTGCTTGGAACGAGACGATCTAAGAAGGTTCAAGGGGGTTGCGATACCTTTGTTTGTTGTCCTAGTTATTTTAATTTGTCTTGGTTTAATGGCTTATTTGCTACACTATCTGTACATGTAGGGTGCAGAATGCGATGGTAAGTTGTAAGAAGATGGAACCAAGGATGCCATTTTGAAACTTTATGCATTGTAATAGCTAGGCATAGATGTTTGACATTTTGTATGGTGCCTTAGCTCAATGGAAAAGACAAGTCAAGTATTATCATTTCAGTAGAAGTTCTAATCATTCTCTTCTATTTCCTATTTTAATCATTCTCTTCTTCTTCCTATGTGATCTGGACTGCTACTCATGTCACGTTGAAATCACGTGCAATTTAACCCAAACTAGTTGGTAGGATTATTTCAAAACATATTGAACATGTTAGGATTTATATGGAACCATGATAGGATTGTGTTATATTCTATGAAATCACGAAAACTAATATGAGAAATATCATTAGCTAAGAAAACTACATTAACTACTTTCAACTAAATATCAATTCAACCAATTCGAACCACACAAATTACATTAACTACTTTGAAACCATATTGACCGTGACAGGATAAGTATAAGACCATGACTTGATTTGTCTTCGAAGAAAAGAAAGTTCACAAGAAAAAGTCCTAAGCAAATTACATTAACTAGGTTCGAAAGTAATATGAGTGGTAAGAGATCTCTCAAGAGTTTGGATCTCTTACTACACATATTAACAAGATGCGTTCAACATCAAACGGGAAGTAAAATATGGATGAATGTTCCCAAAATATGGATCTGTTACTACACATATTAAGGGGATGTGTCCTCTCAGCTTGGCAAACGTCTGTAGCATGTCCTTTGGGTATGTCCTCTCAACCCGCATCTTGAACAATGCTTGATTTCCATAATTCCTCTCCCAATGCGCCTTGAACTTGTGGAAGATAAAGCTTATCGAGCGGTGGAAGATAAAGCTTATCGGATACAGATAGAGGAACATCCCAGCGACTGGTTGGGGGCACTAGGTGCACTATTTCTTTGTAAGCTACCTTAGCCGTATCATTAATGTAAATGAGACTCACCAAAGAAGAAGCATCAACACCCTTATCCTTTATTACAACAAGGGTATGTGTGCATGGAATCCTGTCAGTTTGGAATACCTTGCATTGGCAGGTCTGAGCGTGAAGATTCACTTCAAATATGTCATCTCCATCTATTACCTCCGCTTCAAACCGACTAAGCCTATGCACCTTCATTGATAAAGACCTCAGGTACCCGACGTCCATAAGCTTAGTGGTTTCCTTCGTAACGCCCTCAGCCCACCTGCTTGTGTGTTCCCTCCACTCACAGAACCACCTTGCAAACATTTGTAGAATCGCATCAAACAATGCAACTATAGGCCATGCATGTTGCTCCTTAAATAGTGAATTCAAACATTCAACATTGTTCGTTCTCACTAAGTTGAACTTGTTTGCCAGAAAGTGAGCCCTTGACCACGTGGATAACCTTGCACCAACTTTCGTAACTCCTTCGTATACTCATCAACGGTGTACGCCTTTGCAACCTTATTCCACTGACTCAACATGTCTCCCTTACGGTATTTTGTCTTGAAGTTCTGGTATATATGATAGATGCAAAAGCCATGACCTGCAAGAGTATAGTGTCTTCTCAACCCCCTTACAATGCTCGTGTGACGATCAGACACGAACACAACCTCTTACGTGTCTGATACAACAACTTTCATCTGACTGAAGAAAAATGACAATGACGCATCATTCTCACTGTCAACCGATGTGAATGCGAAAGGGTATATGCCTCTGTTTTCATCTTGGGATGTAGCTAGAAGAAGATGGACAAAGTATTTCCCACTCAAAAAAGCTCCATCCACTAAAATTACATGTGACTAGAAAACAACCATTAAACAACTTATCATCCTGTCATGCAACCAAATATTTCAAGCCACCTAAAAAAAACAATCCTATCCTTACTCACATCATGTCATACATTTCTACCAATCCTTACATTTCTTGATTATGCAAAAAGTACTTAACAAGCATGCATACCTTACTTAGTTAGGACAGTCCCCTTATCCAAGGACACAAGTACCAGAAGCAGTACTTGAAATGGTTGTTAGAATCTGTGGTAATAGTCGTGTGGGAGCCAGGATTCATTTTTTTTAGCATGTAAAGCAACGAGTTCAGCTCACTGTAACTTCCCTCCGCAGTACCACATATCATGTCCTCGGCTAACAAGTGTGCTCGATTGGCCTTATAATAATTGGCATCAATTCCCATGTCCTTCATGACATTTTGTATTTCTCTTGCTCTTGGGGCTTCCTTACGACCTTCGAACCTGTCAAACAATAAATCAGAATCGTCACTCACATCCTGTCATACATTGCAATAAGGCATTACACATACCTCAAATAACTTAGTTTTACCTTGGAAGTATCTTTTCAGCTATTACAGATGCAGCTGCATGTTTGTTGTGGTCATGTCGATAACGCAATCCACAACTATGGGTTCCATCAAACTTTCGAACCACGAACAAACCATTTTCTTTCTTTACTGATCCACAACATCCGAATGTGCATGCTTTCTCGACACACCCTACTGAATATGTTGTTTTGTCAGACTTCTTCACCCTAGATGGAAACAATCCTTCAAAGCAATTGCAGTTAACACATCTTTCAACTCCTTCACTAGTGGAAAAAACCCTTTTAGAGGCGGGCCTTTTGACACTTATTGAGGCGTACACCGTTCGCCTCTACTGCGGGGGCTGCAACAAGTAAGGACCCTTTTTTAGGCGGGCAATATACGCTTCTAAAAGGACCTTATTGAGGCGGGCCTCCTAAGCCCGCCTCAACAAGTCCCTTACTTCGGCGCCAAAACGAGGGACTTGTTGAGGCGGGCCTATAAAGGCCCGCCTCAACAAGTGTGTTTTTTTTTTTGGGTGGGTGTCGGTTGTTGAGGCGGGCCTATATAGGCCCGCCTCAAAAAGTCTTTTTTTTTAAAAAAAAAAAATCGGGACCCCGGTTTTTTGTAATACCGGGGTCCCATTTCTTTTTTTTTATAAAAAAATCAGCTCAAAAATTAAAAGCTCTTACCCTGATCATATCTCTGCTAAAGCTACTGTAAATATTTTTTATTGTTTCCATTATGGTTAATAACAACATAACCAAACAAAACCTAACCGACTTTCTACCTGATGCCCACTAGAATGCATATCATAAACAATTCATTATAAGACAGTAATGCATATATTGTTTCCAGCCAGTTAAAAGTATTCAAAATCCAAACATAAGAGGCAACAACAACAAGAAAATGAAAGGGAAAAGAAAATGTAGAGATCAATTGTATAAATTAAGCATCTTTCATTCAAGCAAGGACAAGCCAATGAAGCAATGAAATACTGTACCAACCCTCCAATGGCATTGGCCTTTCAGAGTATATCTGTTGTTACTCTATTCATTCCATATCTCCCTCTCTTAGACATGTACTACTCTCAGCTTTTTAACATTTTCTGTGATTACAATTGTTGGTCTAGCACTATTCTAAAGTCCTACTATTCTTGTAGTATCTGTATTAGAAGGACGCTACCATGGGTATCTGCTGATTTCCTACTATAAGTTAGATATTTCCAGTTTTGACTAAAGAAGTTTAAATTATCCATCCAAACCTCCCGATTTCTTCTTCATCAGTAACTCCATCTTCTTCAGCACTTTTGAGATCTCCAGCAGTTCCTGCTTCCTCCTTGCCTTCTCCTTCAGCATATCATTGTACCTTTCCTGTTCAAAAAAGAAGAATGATGGGTTAATCTAACTGAATTGGTGCTTCAAAGGCCAAATACCTCATACGGTTAGATGATTTTCACCTTAAACATAGCCGGATTTAGACTTTCAACAGCGCCTAAACTGCTCAAGACAGGCATATTTGCCAGTGTCTGCTCGTCTTTCTGGGCTGCCATCACTTGCATTTCTCTGCAAATAGACGTTATTAGGGAAGACAAATGGGGCAAAAAAGTATCATTTAGTAGTGTTTCCAGGATGAGTTACTTTACCCTCGGATTTGGGCTAATTCCTCCTTTAGAGCACTAATCACAGCAGCACAGTCAGAGGTGTGGTTACAGATGGGATCACCAAGATTCCACCCTGGTGGTGGGGTCCAGTATGGATCTTGCACGCCAGCCTTCTTCCTGATATCATCAAGGTCTGCACTTTCCAGCCAATATTCCATCACCCCTTGGGAATCCCAGCGCCTTTTGAACCGCTCCGTACCCCCAGGGGCCAAAGTGTCAACGACATGCTTTAGCAGGTGATCTAAAAGCCTCGTGTCCCCAATTTGTTTCCTTGCCTCTGCTCTAAGAGCATATCGTGAAATGGGATTCAGGTATGCTGCACGTCTGGCTTTCATCACAGAAAACAACTCTTGTTTTGCACTCTCATACCTTCAGAAAGAGCACTTGATCAGTAAAAATGCAGGAGGATCACTAAGGCATTCATTGCCTTTTTCCCAAGATAACGTATAAGATGATTAATTCTAGGGGATCTTAAGTTGAGCAAATCATGCCCAGAGGTCTATGTATGCTCCTACCGAAGAAGACGAGTTCTCCAGGTCTTCCAAAAGTGAGTTTCTGAAGCTTATTTAATTAAAAATATAATAGATATAACTTCAACATTATGGAGTTCCAGAAAAGTGGACTTGTCACATAAAAATCAGTATAAAATGCAAGATAAAGGGGAAAACATCATGCATTTCAATGGAGCAGTAAGAGCTTTAATTAAAACTAAATGCCCATATACTGTGACAGCTAATTCATTTTCTGTAACACAAAAATACTGGCTAGGTGACTCTCTCTCTTATATATAATTAGAGGAATTTAAGTCAATTAATTTAAAAACACAAGCATTGTTTTAGTCGGTTCCCTTTACGCCAAACGCAAGGAAGATTCATACAAGAAAAAAACAAAGAGACAGTGCATAGCAAGCGAAGTTCAGGCTAAAAATGATTAACAGGAAAATCCAACTCTAAGTTGCAAATAACAACTAAAAATCAAAGATTCTAACAACTAAAAATCAAAGATCATCTTCTCTATTATACATCGACCGTTGCCGCATATGTCTTGCCCCTTCCTCCTCAGGGAGATCTGCTCCACTATCAACTATAAAGTCTGGAAACACAAGATTCTCAATCAGTAAACACAGAGATTCATGTGTTTGTTTCATGGCAAGTCCCACAGCCCAAGTTGTATTTTACAATCCATCTTTAAAATTCTACTAAGATACAAGAATCATGAAAGAAGAGCTTCTAAGTAGTCACTGAGATTCATGTTTTGTTTGATGCCAGCCACCAGAGCCCAAGTTGCACTTCACAATCTATCTAAAATTCTACTAAGAATTCCAGAATTATGATTGAATAACTTCTAAATAATCGGCAATTATCAGTAGATTATAAGGCAATAAGATCATAAACAAACCGTCCCAAATTCATAAACCCCTATCGCCCCAATGTGACAAATTTAACAGAAATATTTGCAGCTAAAATTACCCAGAAATCAATTAAGTAAAACCTAATATGTGTCACGAATCAAAGCACCCGATTCGTTAATAGTGTGCGAACCAACAAAACCCTAAATCGCAAAAAGAAAAGAAGCGGCAGAATACTAACCATCTTCACCCTCCTCCTCTTCTTCCTCCTCGTCACTGTCAACTATAGCTTCATCGTCAATCAAAGCAGAGACCCGACCCCTTTTCGACGAGCGCCGCTTGGAAGCACCACCATGATACTCCTCCTCCTCGTACTCATCCTTTTCCTCCTCATCGTCTTCCTCAGCGACGTCGTCAATAAACTCGGATCTCCTCCTCTTTCCGCTTGGGGTGGCTCGCCGGTGGTCGGGGTGAGGGAGAGAGAGCGTGAGGAGGGAGTTCGGGGGAGAGATGGACGCAAAGGAGGGTTAGGGCTGAGAGGTATCGGGGCTGGGAGAAAAGAAAGAGAGGAGAGAGAGAAAGAAAAGAAAAGAGGGAGAGAGAAAGAAAAACAAAGAGAAAAAAAAATTGTTGAGGCGGGCTTTAAGAGGCCCACCTCAACAAGCTTTAATTGAGGCGGGCTATTTCGCCCGCCTCAATTAGGTATCAGTAGAGGCGGGCCTAACATTGGCCCGCCTCTAATACTTTAGCGGGAATATTTTTTTCAGAAACTTTTTGAGGCGTATAATAAATTACCCGCCTCAAAAGATATTTTTGAGGCGTATAACATAATTATCCGCCTCAAAAACCTGAAAAACTGATTGCGTAGGTCATTGTTGAGGCGTTTTGATATATGTACGCCTCTAAAAGGGTGCCTCAAAAAGTATTTTTTCCACTAGTGCTTCTTGGTATCAAATGTATCTTCTATCTTTATCTTATTATCAGCCCCATTTACTTCTTCATCTTTGAAATTGGCCCATTCACCATCCTCATCCATTGGTCGGTAATACCTCTCTTCAGCTTCATCTACATCATTCATAAAATTGGAGTCCATTTCTTTTTTGACAAGTACATTGTCACCAAGGTTATGATTTTCACCGTCGGTGTGGCCTTCCCCTTCAATGTCACCAAGGATGTCCTTTTCATTTGTTTGATCATCGTCAGCAATTACAACCAGGTCACACCCCATGTGCTTTGTTGCAGAAACAAGAACTTCTTCTTCGTCGTTGCTTAGTGACACCCTTTGCTTGGTTGCAACTTTTTCCTCATGGCTACTTAGTGAGACAACGTCTGATGGTGTTGATTTCTCGCAAAACCATTTTCTTACATCATCCCTCTTCGTTTTTTGGTCATTATCGTTATAAATCTTGCCTCTCATCCAAGAAGTTCCCTTGTATCCTGTAGAACATCGTCCTGTAATATATCATCCAGTATCATGTCACCCATGATGTTTTCACCTTCCACCGTCAAAGTTCAGAATGAGGTTGTGTCTGTGTCACCAATGGGGGTGCACTTACTTGTACATTGATACAAGGTTTCTTCTAAAAAAACTCCACATGCAAGTTATTTGCACCCGTAACTGTCAAGCTTTCATAAAGGGCTATCAACCAGACCCCATCTTTACAAGATTTCATATTAAGAAATTTGAATGCATCAAGATCATCGTCGTCAGTAAGATCAAAAGGTGGTAGATTTCCACTAAGTGCCGAAGTGTAACTCAACTTTAGTCGAAACATATCATGATCAACAGAGAGCTTTTCAGATATTTTTCTCCATAACTCTTCAAACCTTGTTGTATCTGATGTGATATGGATTCCCATCAAGTTACAAGACTAAGCCAAGAGACGAGCCAAGCCTAGAAGAGTGACTACGCAACCGTCGACGTGCTTCAAGCTAGGTTTCTCAACACCACCAAGCCAACATTGTCCAAATTGAGTCCTTCTAGTTCCAAACATCAAGAAGGCTCATTTAAGGAACCCCTACAAAGTATGGAGCCAATTTGAGGTGAAGAGCTTGGTGAGGTGGCTAGAGGAGCATCCATGCTGCTCGGCGGCAAGACCCGAACTAGGGCAGAGAGGCATTCGCAGAATGGTTGATCCAATTGGTACGAAATTTGAACATATTGTATTTCTTAGGCCTATCTTGGTCGTGTTCAAATTTGAGGCCCAACGGAGCCAGGAGCAGAGAGATATGGACGCTGCATTATCCCGGAATGAATCTGACTGTATGCGCGAACCATTTATCCGTTTGGGCTCATTTTTGGAGATGTTCTTGTTAATGGGCTCAACGGAAAGATATTCAAATCTAAGGTCAAACGGACTTTATAACAGAAAGATATCACATCCAAGTTTATTGAAGTTACTAAATGGAAGATACGCATATCACAAAATCGGGGTTTTTTATTGCTTTCTTGCAAGATAAGTTTTGTGACATTTGAGACTATAAGTAGGGTTTTAGCATTTCGTTTTTGGTAGCTTTAGATTAAATTGAATACATACATTTTGTCTTTGAGCATCGTTAATCTTGAGTTCTTTGTTCTTAAGTGTTAGAATCTTGGTGCATAATATCCAAGCTTTCTCATACTTGTGTGTTTTGGTGCGTAATATCCAAAGAAGGGTAATTAGGCTTGGGTGAGTAATATCCCTAGCTTGAATTATCATCTTCTTAAATCTCTTGGTGACTCATATCCAAGAGAGGATAGTTGCTTATCCCTTTTTCATTTCTTGCAATTCTAAACACAAAAACCACCAAAAAGACCCAATCTTGCGCTTGTCTTGTTGTCCAAGCAAGAAGCCTCAAGACCGCAGCCTTGCACGTGACTTGTCCTTGAACTTGAGCACGGATCCTTAGAGGAATCACATCATTTAGTATCATAGCTTGATCGAGGTAAGTCTAACCATTTGCCTGTCTTGATTTTAAACTCTAGAGATTGTGTTGATCCTACCTTACCTTGCGAGAAAGGGGCTGAATTTTCCATTGGGAATGTGGCTGCGAAATCTTTTTTTTCTGACCCAATAAAACTTCAGCCGAAGCCCTACAAAGAGGGGAGGTCCCAAGCCGTGCAAACCACATCCTCCAACCAACGCACCTTAGAGTGTGCCGCCGTGCCTTCCGCGCCAAGCCACCAAACCGACCCACCACCAACATACTTCGGCGTGAGAAAAAGGGTGGAGTGGGCTGCAAAGGTAAGGAAAGAAGGCCAAGTGGGGGAGAGAGGAGGAATTCCCTTGACACGCCTTGGCCCCCAAGAAATAATCTTGATCTTCCAAGATTCTATCTTCGCCACTTGCCAAAAAAAACACGGCCCAAGGCCGAATGGCATAGTGGGCAAGGCCCTAGCCGTGCACAAGGCAAGAAGAATAGGACCCTTGCCCAAGCTTGAGACAACCCAGGGGACCCTTGCAAAAAGCTTGAGAAAGCTCAACGTGACCCTTGCTAGGGCTTGATAAAGCCTTCCAAGAAGATCAAGAATGTCCATCTTGAAGCAAGAATCTAGATAACTACATTAGTGTAAGTCTATCTTGAACTTTATCTTATCTAACATATCTTGCAAGATTTGATCTTTTTCTTGGTGTTCACAACTTTACATTGGAGAGAAGCCAATCGTCCCTTAAAGCCCAACAAAACTATCTTGTGTTTGATCTCAAGAATGTGCTTAGTCCTCAACTTGTGCTCGCGAAGATCTCCACGTGACTGCACCACCCTAGGATGCAAGATAAGGTTCTTGGACAAGGAACCCTAGGGCTACGGCTGACCACAAAGAGAGGAGAAGCGTGTGGTTCAAGAAAGAGGTTCTTGATCCTTCCAAATTTTGTTTTCTTGTTGTTTTGTTTAACTAACATCACAAGTTGTTTTCTTTGAGTAGTTTTAGCTTAGATTATTTGCAATTAGTTGTTACTATGGCACGCCCTTCGGGCAAGAAGCCAATTACCTTGGAGGACCTCCTAAGATTGCTTACATAATACTACAAGGAGCTATGGGAATAAGCCACTGCCACCATGGAGAGAAAGCTAGGTGTGGACCAAGGAAGTGGTGCCAAGGAAAGACCGAATGACAGCCCCATCCCTAGGACTGTACAAGGAGAAGAGAAGGAGGCTGCCAACTTGGGAAACAAGCCACCAACTCACAAGGACCAGCCAAGAGCCATGGATGTAAACCCAGATGACGAGACGCAAGTCCTTGAGACCGAGACGCCTAACACTTCAGTCCTTGATGCTTGGAAGGACAAAACGCCATTCCTTGGTGCCTTGGAGGACAAGAGGCTAGTCAATGGTGACGTATAGGATGAAGCCCCTTCGGTCACCCCACAAACACCGATCATGGAGGATGCTTCACAGAATAAGGAGGTGGTTTTGGCTTCTCCCCTGCCCCAACATCAGCCCACAGTGATCGCATTCCAAGAACATTATGAGGACTTCACTCGGTTTAGACAAGAGTCTCATGAGTTGCTAAGGCCTCAAGAGAAGAAGGTTGAAGAGGTCGAGCCATTTGCGACCACTTTGAAGTGGCTTATGCCAAAGCCGCTTGACGCTCATTCCTATCCCCCTAGCTTCCCTAACCACAAGGCTACCCCATCGTTGGACACAATGCCTATGCTTCCAACATGTCTTCCATTTGGCCTTATGGGAAAGGAATAAACCAAGATCAGAAGCAAGGAGTGGAAGCGCAATTGCCCTGATGAGGAGAACAAAGCACATGAGGGGGACACTCGAAGTTCAAAACAAAGGGAAGTATCATTTACTTGTCCCTATTCTGTCTCTTCATTCTCGAATCCTTTTATGTATGCATCTTGTCTTAGAGATTCTTGTGGAATACATGATGCATTAACATGTAAGGTTAGGAGTTCTTACATTCATTATTGTCTTTATCCTCTAGACATGACATATAGGTTGAACCCAAGTAATAGTGTAATATATGCTTGTTATGTTGCTAGTCGCATGATTAAGCATGTGTAGACATAGAAAGAAAAGTGGTATATCTAGTGCATGCATTTTTGCTTATTGATTGGATCTAGGAGATAGGCTACATATTAAGAAGGAGAGCCCCTTCAAATATTTGCTTGTGCCTAATAGCCGAACACATCAAGTCTTGTGTAGTCTAAGTAGTTTCACTTATCTTGGTGCGTTTGAGAAGCCTCATTACTTGATTTTTGTTATAGGCTGTGCGGATTTGAGGTCAAATCTTTTCAAAGGATGGGAGCATTATGTGATATGGATTCCCATCAAGCTACAAGACCAAGCCAAGAGACGGGCCAAGCCTAGAAGAGTGACTACGTAGCCGCCGACGTGCTTCAAGCTATGGTTTCTCAAGACCACCAAGCCAACATCGTCCAAATTGAGTCCTTCTAGTTCCAAACATCAAGAGGGCTCATTTAAGGAGCCCCTACAAAGTATGGAGCCAATTGGAAGTGAAGAGCTTGGTGAGGTGGCTAGAGGAGCATCCATGCTGCCCGACAATGGGACCCGAACTAGGGCAGAGAGGAGTTCGCAGATGGTTGATCCAATTGGTACGAAATTTGGACATGTTGTATTTATTAGACCTATCTTCGTCCTGTCCAAAAATGAGGCCCAACGGATCCAGGATCAGAGAGATATAGACGCTGCATTATACCGGAATGAATCTAACCGTATGCGCAAACCATTTATCTGTTTGGGCTCATTTTTTTAGATGTTATTTTTAATGGGCTTAACGGAAAGATATCCAAACCTCAGGTCAAATAGACTTCAAAACAGAAAGATATTGCATCCACAAAATCTATCATTTAAAGAAATTCTATATGTAAGAGTAAATCTTGTAAATGGCTGTTCTCTCAATTGGCTTGGTGGATTTGGCTGATTTTTTGATATGATTTTTTTAGTTGGCGCATCTTGTACTTATCGAAAATTCAGGCCAATTGGAATTACGAGTTGGAAGATCCGCAGATCACCATATCGGGGGCTTTTATTGCTTTTTTTTTCAAGATAAGTTTTGTGACATTTGAGACTATAAGTAGGATTTTAGCATTTCGTTTTTGGTAGCTTTTAATTAAATTGAATACATACGTTTTGTCTTTGACCATCGTTAATCTTGAGCTCTTTGTTCTTAAGTGTTAGAATCTTGGTGCATAATATCCAAGCTTTCTCATACTTGTGTGTTTTGGTGCGTAATATCCAAAGCAGCGTAATTAGGCTTGAGTGAGTAATATCTCTAGCTTGAATTGTCATCTTCTTAAATCTCTTGGTGAGTCATATCCAAGAGAGTATGGTTGCTTATCCCTTTTTCATTTCTTGCAATTCTAAACACAAAACCACCCAAAAGACCCAATCTTGCGCTTGTCTTGGTGTCCATGCAAGAAGCCTCAAGAACGCATCCTTGCACGCGACTTGTCCTCGAACCTAAGCGCGGATCCTTCAGGGAATCACATCAGTATCCGAGACCATAATTCCGTTAGCCTTCCTCGAGCCTCCGTAAGTTCGAGTTTCACCAAGAAATTTTCATTCCCCACCGCTAATCAAAGATATCATGAACCTCGTTCGACCTAAGGACAACAAAAACAAAACGTAAGGATACAAGTGACAGTTAATAGGCATTTTCAACTCTTAAAACAATAACAACTTACCCATGCCGTATACAATGTATATGGTTCCCTTATTCTGAATAAGTAACAGGGTATGGCAGGATTCTTTCTGGCTAAAACAAAAGGGAATAGCGATTAATGAAGTGTGGCAGGATTAAAGAAGAAGAAAAAAGAGGAATAGAGATGAATGTAGTCTAGCAGGAATATCGAAGATGAAGATTAAAGTTATCTTTTAGGAAGATAATGCGTAATAGAGGTAAAGTTATATGGGAATAGATCAAATGAGAACCATTAGTTATGAGAGAAATGAAAACGATCGTGGGTCGTCAGATTTGAGGAAAAGAACGATAAAGATTAGATTTTCATTAAAAGGCGGATAATTCGGCCGTGTCGAATTTTTCCCGTATTTTTGCCGAATTTTTCGCGTATTATACACGTTTTATTGGAAAAATTCATTTTCACTCGCTATGAACATATTTTTGATGTTCATCACTTTTGCCCATAAATGTTCACCACTTTCATACAAGATGTTCACTATTCCAACCATTTTTTTCGTATTTCCCCCCAATTTTACCCGAATTTATCCCATATTATACACGTTTTTTTGGAAATATACGTTTTCACTCGTTGTGAACATATTTTCGATGTTCATCACCATGTCCATAAATGTTCACCACTTTCATTACAGATGTTCACTAAACAGTGATGAACATCTATGAACAAAACAGTATACATCAGTGTCCACTGTGAGGTTGTGAACATATTTTCGATGTTCATCACTTTGTCCATAAATGTACCACTTTTATTCCAGATGTTCACTATACTGTGATGAACATCTATGAACAAAACAATGAACATCAGTGTCCACTGAGGGGTTGTGAACATATTTTCGATGTTTATCACTTTGTCCATAAATGTTCACTACTTTCATTCCAGATGTTCACTATACTGTGATGAACATCTACGAACAAAACAGTGAACATTCGTGTTCACTAAGTGGTTGTGAACATAATTTCGATGTCAATCACTTGTTTAAGCATACATGTGAACAACTACGCCTACATTTGTATCACAAAACCCATACAAGAAAAAACTACATTTTACTTACTTTATACTTGATTTTATAATAAATAGTATTAATATTGCGTCATATAAGCATGTAATGAACATTCAATGATCATTTTTATAAAAATTTGAGAGTTTAGAAAGGGGAAAAAAAGAATAAAAATTCTAGCAAATTCACTATTTTTTAGTGTAAAGTGGTGAACATCGTTATATACTGCGATGAACATCTACGAACAAAACAGTGAACATTCGTGTCCACTGGGAACAAACACGCGCGCGAGGGCGGGAACACCTTTGGTGCGTTCTCAGTACTCTCATGGAATTTGGTTCTCACCGGAACCGCATCCTAGTTATTTTTTATTATTGTTTAACTAATAATCCAAAGGTTACTACCTTTTTTTTAGGGGGGGGGGGATTTAGAGGTAAAGTTGGTCTGATTGATGTTGATATGTGTTTTATAAGGTTGTACTTTTTTTTATCTTTCATTGTACTTCTTTCCCGTTTTTCTTCTTCTTTCTTTCTTCTTTTTTAATTATTTTTTCATTGTACTTGTTTCTTAAAAAAATCGGATATTATTTCTTATTAGTTTCTTTTACCCTTTTTTTATGAAAATGAAAATGTTTTCCAACTTTTTGTATTTAAAAGAAAAGGTAAATACAAATTGTATGGGTACCTAATTAGGTAGGCTTGTAAAACCAAAAGCAACAAACCTAAATTTGCTAAATCCAACTTTCAAATGGGTATTTTTGCAAAAAGGCCTTTGAAATACTACGTAGAAACTTAATTTTCAGCGTTGAAGTTCGAATGTGGTACAAATTTGGACAAATTTATTGAACACGAGAATTAGTCAATCAAAAGTCATAATGATTTAAGTTCACACATTTCTCCCAACTTATACCATGACGACTCATACTGACCAATTTTAAGAGGAAAATATATAAGAGATTTGTAACTTTTTATATCACATATTTATTAACTTTTCGTTTACTTTTTTTTTAGAATCATATTCACTTATAAAATACATCATTGGTATCTTTCTTACTCTCTATGAAAGATTTCTTTATTTTTCATTTTTTTTTTGTATAAACAATAATGCAAATTATATATCGAACCTATATTGAACACAAAATTTAAATCAAGTGCACGGCACGAGAATTAAACTAGTTAGAATTAAAGAGTAAAATACATACAAATTACATGGGTATTTCTAGGGGTGTTCATAATCGGATATCCGATCTGATGCGGCTTATCGTATTGGATATCCAAAAAAATCATGAAATTGTGATCCCTATGATTTGGAAGTTCCCGAATATCTGAAAACCTCGCTCGGATCGTATTAGATATTCATATCGGATATCCTAAATATCCCATCTGTATATAAATTAATATAAAAAACTATTATCATAAACTTATAATTTATCAGCTAGTTTAGCTACATTCTCAACATACAAATTCAAACAAAATACTTAGTAGGTTAATCAACATACAATTTCATACGAACCACTGAAAAAAACAACAAAATACCTTCAAAGTCTACTAATTCGAGTTCCAAAATAATATTTAAATGTCTAAACTTCAATAGTTTCATCCTTAATGAAATTATTGATGTTTAGACATTTATAAAAATGGGAAAATCATTGGGCTATTTAGTTTTCAAGCAATATATATTAATTTATATATAAATAATATAGTAGTGGCACATCCCCGGATATCCGCCGGATATCTAGTCTCGATCCGTATCCAGTCCGATGATCCGAAAAATTTCTCCGGATCGGATCGGATTCCGATAGTATTCCTTTGGACTCCGATATTTTAGGATTAGATCAGCTAATCGATGGATCCGATCGAGCGGATCGGATGATTATGAACACCCCTAGGTATTTCTATCATAAAAATCCGAATTTGGAAGGAAAAGATAAATTAATTTTAGAAATTAAAACTCCTAAATTATATAATTGAGAAAATATATCCTATATTTGAATTCTTATCTTATGCTATATCTGATAATATGAATACAGTGAAAAAAGAGCAAGGCGATTAGAAATTGCAATGAATTCCAACTGGTTGCTTGATCTTGGTGTACATAACTTTAGTAGCTAGAAGTGAAATACTGTCATTTGTTGAACCAAATTGGGTGTTAGTTGGGAGTTTATTTTACCTAATCAAACCAAATTCCATTTTCTTGAAGATATTTGGCATCACCTACAAAATTATTATTTTTTAAATAATTTATATAGGAGCAAGTGGGCATGTCAAGCCCTTGTTTTGAAACTTAAAATTGAACATTTCCAAATAAAAATGCAAACTTGTTGGAGATTGCATCTGGATATGGATGAGTTGGTGAGATAAGTAAGTATACGCAAACTCAATACACACATCTCCACCATTTACTTTCTCAACTTGTTCTAGATTTAGCAGTGATGATTCACATTGCATCATCAAATCTTCTTGTAAGAGCATGTGGTTCATGGGAAAACATATACAAGATCGAGCAAATCTTTGATGATCTCACGACTCACAGTATAACATTCTTTTCCTTTGCTCTTATAATCTTCCTATAAACTCTTACAGACACGGGAAACAGCACATCCAAAGCAATTCAGAGTTCAATATGCTTCTTTCATTTCTAGCTTCCTCAAGTTATTTATGAGCATCACCATGCTGAGTTTTGGGAGTTGTTACACGTGGCAGGTTCTGGTGGGAGGAGGAGACGGATCCAAGTGTCGGTTGACTGAAGAGAGAGAGAGCACAACCCGGCATCATGTTGAGTTTTGGGAGTTGTTACTCTCTTGGTCTTGAATTTTTTTTCAAAGTATGCTCAAATAGAAAAGATATTCCTGAATTAGGCTCGGTTTTAAAAAAATTCTGTATATAGACTGGCTAATATGCTTCGAATAAAGTCACACAGCCAATTGGCGACTTATACATAGAGAGTCGCTAAGTCAATCAATGACTCTCCTTCTTTCCTACTTGATAGCAGTGCTCTCGTTAATAGAGAAATTGAGCACTTCGAGGAACCACCTCACCGGAACATCTCCAAACATGTGGAGACTCTTCGTGGGCAATTGGTGGAATTGATCGTAGTCTTTGTTCCCCATTCTCATCAGTTGCCCAGATCTTGTTCCAAAATCAATAAATTTGAAAAGAAAAAGAGGGATAAATTAAGCATAATAAATTCCCTAATTTCTGTGGTTTAGAGGAATAAAAATGGCTGATTTGCTTCAGCAACAATACATATCAAAAATTATTTATAGGGAGCAAAATCGCTATATGATCAATTGCATACAGTATTTAACTTACAAATCAAGAAATTTGTTTCAGCAAATTATAAACCTTAAATTGGGAAGAATAAGGTGATTATGGATTACTGATTTGTAAATAATTTAAGTAGAGAAAGTAAGGAGAGTGAATGAGAGGAAAACCCAACAGTATGTGAGATCAATTAGATGTTGAATTGCAAAAGTGCTGAAAATTGAAAGCTTCTAGTTCGAGAGTAACATAAAAATTGCAGGAGATAGGACAATTGCAGCTGTTGGATATTCAAAAGCTTTTACCGTTTTTATGTTATACTCATATAATGTTCACTTATTTTTAGCAACATTTTTTTTATAGTGTCTTTATTTGGAGGAGGGATTCAGTGATATCCAAAGCAAATAGACAGCCTATTTGAGGAATTACTTCTGAACCAAGCCTAACTTGAGAATATTTTTTAATTTTCAGCCTACTTTGGAAAAAAATTCCTTGGTCTTGGCTGTGTTGGGAGTTGTTACTTTCTTATTCTCACGCAGCCTTCACCTTGCAAATTCGAATGGTAAGTATATCATCCTTCAACTTCATATGAACACCAGCACTTTTTATTCCCTCACCAGTTTAGACATGGCATGGGGATTTGTCCATTTTCCATCAATTGTGGAGGACTCAAATCCTTGGCTCTTGTGCATTACTTGTGCTTCCAAATCACTGCCATTTGATCAGCAAATCTGATCTAATTTAACCCCTGTCCTCTGATGCCGTATTCAATAGATCATTTGATCTTCAAAAAACCGTCTTCTCTGTTTCTCTTGTCAAGTAAATTTGTACCATAACATCACTTTGAGGCTCCAAACAGTGGTCATGGATCATACTAGTAGGTTTTACAGAATCTCCTACTAGCTATCAACTGGCAGTTGTTCTCTATCTTAATGGACTATTTTACAATCCTAAGATCAACCCTGTTCAACAGCAGTGAACAGACAAGACAACATAGCTAGAGAAGAATAACAAATCTCAACTTCGACTCGAATTATCAATGTCAATCTCAAACTGATCTTGAAAACTCCCCTTGGCCTTCGCGTTGTCGTCCCTGCCAAGTTCATCGTCATCAGAAACAATGTCTTCAAGGCTAAGCGGAAGGCTACAAGAGAAAACAAGTGTAGGCTTTGTTCTGGGCACTGCCAAAGGCTCAGACTCATTGTTGAGTATTTGAAGCACCCTTCTCATAGTAGGCCTCTCGGAGCAATCCGGGTGGGCACAGCTCAAACCGACCATCAAAAGCATCTCCATATCTTCCTTGACAAACTCACCTTGCAGCCTCTCATCAGCTGCTTCTATGATCCTCCCTTGTCCGTACAAACCCCAGACGTAATCCACCAGACTCACCATCCTCTGCCCACCATCGGCTTCCTTCTCGATGGGCCTCCTCCCACACGCCAGCTCAAGGATCACAACGCCATAGCTGAAGACGTCGGTCTTGTCACTTGCCGTCCCCAACTGAAGGTACTCCGGGGCAAGGTACCCCATGGTGCCAGCTGTCAGCGTTGAGACCGGGCTCTTGTCGTGTTCCATCAGCCTTGCAAGCCCAAAGTCCCCTAATCTTGCATTGAAGTTGCCGTCAAGCATCACATTGCTTGCCTTGATGTCTCTGTGGACGACTTGTTGCTCGCACTCTTGATGGAGATACGAAAGAACGGAGGCTAACCCAACTGCGATGTTGTATCTGCAAGGCCAGGGGAGAACCGAGCCCAGCTGCTTGCCACTGGGATCCTTGTAGCATTCTGGATAGAGAGCCCTGTCCAGGCTACCGTTGGGCATGAACTCGTAGACCAGTAAAAGCTCATCCTTCTCAGTGCACCACCCTTGGAGCTGCACAAGGTTCTTGTGCCTTAGGCAAGCAATGATGGAGAGCTCAGCTACAAAATCTGACTTGCCCTCATGGGCGTACTTGGATCTCTTAACAGCCGAGATAGAACCTGATTCAACACAAGGGCATTTTACATGGTTAAATCAATCACAGATCACAAATTTCTTCCATTAGCAAGAAAGTATGAAACTTCAAACTGCCATAAACATCATATCAGACCTTCTAAACCGTACCATCTACCAAATTCAATCTACACTGGTTCCACTCCAAACCGGTAATAGTCCAAAAAACGGACTAACTAATGCTATGTTATACCTGAAGATACAAAGAAGGCCCTGTAAACAGTTCCAAAGGCGCCACGACCGACAATCTGGCTAGAGTGGAAGCCTTTAGTGGCCAATTTGAGCTCCTTGTAGGTGAACTCCCTCGGGCCAGGCACATTTTCAGCCTTGAAACTCCTCTGCTGCTTGATCCCATTCCATTTTCGGATGGAAACCCAACCAAAGATGACCACCAAAGCACAGCAGAATGCAGGAACGGCAATCCCCACGCCCAATCCAAGCCTCTTCTTGTCATCTTTAGCCCTAATCTTAGGGACCTGAGGGATTACAACCACAGCACTATCAGACACATTATGAGGCCTTATCCTCGGCTTCAAAGGCGAAAACCCGAAAGTCTGAAAGCTCCAACTCTCAATCTTATGAACCTCCGTACTCCCTTCAGTAGACCCTGAAAACCCTAGATACATGAACTCCTTGAGGTAACCAGAAAGATCAACATCCACCTTCAAAACAGGGGTTTCGGGTTTCGAATCCGATTTACTCACGAACACCACGAGCTTCATCTCGTCGTTCCTGTAATCAATCCACGCGTTGATGGACTTGCCGCTCTTCAAATCCACTCCATAGGGCCCCAGGTTCGCGGTCTGGACTGAAATCAGGCTCTCGATATCCACACCGACGTGATTATCGTTCGGATCCTCGAAGTGCGCGTCGAGTCTGGTATCAAATTCAACCGCAACGAACCGGTTCTTGGTCAATTGCGAGGAGTTCACAAGTCCCAGAAACCCGCCGGGGCTGCCTAGGGTTTGGTTATCGGGGGAGAGGAAGAAGGCGATGCCGTCGCCGGAAGATCCGGGGTTGAGATTGACGATCGAGAAGGAGAAGGTGGTGGAGAAAGAAGCGGTGGTGTTGGAATCGGGGTCGAAGAACTGAACGGGGGAGTTGTAGATGACTGTGCCGGAGCTGCTGGTGGGGACGGCGGCGTCTCGAGTGAGCCCAACGACGCCGTTTTTGAGGTGGGAGTCGCCCAGTAGGGTTAGGTTTCGCGGGTTGAAATCGGGGAAATCGAATTCGAAGCTCACAGAAGAGACTCGAAGTGGGATGAAAACAGCGACCATCACGAAGAGGAGGTAATCAAGAAGATTTCTCGGAGATCGACTCATCGTGTTCACCATCTTTAATCTTCAGACTCTTGACGATTTCATTGAAAAAGCTTAAAGATGAGATCTTTCGGTGGTGCGATTCTTGAAACTGGAAAGAGAAGTGGAGGATCTTGGGAATTCTGGAAAGTAGTGGTGGGAATCATGGAAGAAAATGGGGGATTAAAACGGTTAGAAATTGGGCGCGTTGGTCGGATTTGGAAAGTGCTGGAGCGGAGATAATAGAAAGAAAGAAAAATGCGGCCGAGGCTTTTTCGTTGCGGTACTGGTAACGGTCATGTTAAGCATTTTGCCGCACTCTTTGAGTTGGGTTCAAACGACGTCATTTCATATATGCTCATCAAAAAGATGATCGAATTCCCATGAAATGTTGATTACAGATTATTATTTGCAATTTGTTATTTGATCAAATTACTACTTGTTTATTATGTTAGCTGAAATTCTAATAATATGATTCCCTTTACTTCCTAAAAATCGGTGCTGTGTAGACTGTAGTAGTGATATTTCAAATCAACTTGTTGGTTTTTTAATAAAGTATTTTAGTTAATTTTTTTTCTCTGTTACGTCATCTAAAAAAAATTTACTTTTTTTCATATTCATAATTTTTTAATTCAGATTTTTTCACTCTATAAATTTTATTAAAAAAATATATAAATGAGTGTCTATGGATGGATAAAAATCAATTATGAGTATTGGATATACTTTTTAAAACAAACAAAACTAAATTTGAGCTAAAAATGACTAAAATAGATGTAAAATTCAATATTTTAACTTAAATGAATTTTTTAGTACTTTCTTAGTAAAAAACCATATAGAAGACTTTTTAACAAAAATATATATAGCTAAAAAAAACTTATTATATTTTAATCCAAAAAAATCACCATTGTAGTGATCTTAGAAATTTGATTCTTCTGGGTGTTCGCTCAATACACGCGTTGGATAGTGTTATTTTCACCGATTTGATCAAATCCCCATTTCAAACACGTGAGATGTAGTAATTACCTCTGCATGGGACTGCATTAGAACTAGATATGCTCTCTTATTTATTTCTTGAATAATACTTATTATTTTAATTTTTAATATAATTATTAAAAAATGTACTTTCTACTTGAAATTAAAGGACGTAGTAGACATGCACGACACACCGCAATGGAAAAAATGCTCTCTTCCCTCTCTTCCCCTTTCACCCTCTCATACCCAATCCTAACCAGCGCCGCCTGCCTCTCCGGCCTTACCTCCGAGCAATAGCTCCCCCTCAATCGAGTGTGCTAATTCACAGCAAACCCCAACCACCCCAAACAACCCTCTTCCTTTTGATTTGGTTTTCCTGTCAGTTCTTGAGGACGATTCGAGAACTCCTCTCCTCAAAAATTCCGATTCCGACTAGCATTGGGTCAAGCTTAGGGTTTAATCCCCTTCTCTTCAGCTGCTCAATCATCATGTTCTTTGGAGATGATTTTGCGTCTTGGTATGGGAGAAAACCCATTCTCCTCTTCCTCTCTCTGGTCGCGGTTAGGGTTGGTAAGACTTTTTGGGGTACAGTCCGACTTACTTCACTGGATCTATGGGTGTTTGTGATGCCCCTTCTTCATTGTCCCTCTGGACAACTCCATTGGTGGCTCTGGGTGATGGGTTCTGGTGCTTTGGACTCTCCTTGGTGGCAGTCGAAGCTTCTCCAGTCTAACCTAAGGTGTAGTCAACCAACTCTTACCCTCATCTGCTTTCATTACTCATGGCTTATCTCCTGGATTTATAATTCCTGCACTAATATTTTGCTTACCAGCACTCTATATCGACCTCACCCTTATTCTCGTATTTGTGTGAAATATGCATATACTTCTGGTCTTGCTTGTGATCTTGCTGTGAGACTTGCCATGTTTGACTGCTCCTTGCTTAATCTGAGTTTGCTTTCATTCTATTTCAACAAAAAAGGATTCTCTGTTTCTTTGTCTTGTTACTCAGAAACCCCTATAAAAAATGCTTCACAAGCATTCATCACTTATAATATTGTTGTTAGCAACGTTGGAACTAACTCTCTATATCTGGATGAAGCTACTAACACAAACCCACTTTGACCATCTGGTTATTGAGTTTCATTACCCTGTGGTACATCTTCCAGTGTACCAAGTTAACTTGGTCTCTGGCTGCTTACTGGACTACTCCAACTCTTTCTTATCTGGATTCAAAATCCTATAATAGTGTGTTGACCAACCTTTATGCTACCTCATCCAAATGGAAATCTCTTACTTGGCATAATAACAAACATTTACAGAACAAGATTCAACTGCTGAACATTAGTTGGGACTCACATCCTGGGCTCAATGATTTGTACATCCATAATCCGAGTACCCACTATGCTGATCTGGCTAGGAAAGCTTATAACTCTTACTACTTGCATCACAAATACATTACCATTGTCAACCGTGAAGTAAGTAAGAAGTGCTTTGTGCTGCCTTTAACTTTTCTTCCATTTAACTAGTGTTAGGGTTGCTATTTGATGAGCCACTCCTGCTCCCATACCATTATCTGGGTTTTCTTTCCATACTATGCCATACTTTTTTTTTATCTAATGTGCAATGTGTTTATCACAAGATTGATTGCTCTACAATAATGTTATCTCCCTATTACTATCTGCTTCAACTGGTTTTCTGTGGTGCAGGGCCCAATATACATATTCAAATCCGACAGTCTCACAGACTCACATATTACAATTATTTACTTTTGTTCATCGTTTTGATGTTATCACATTTCTACTATAAGGTGTTCTACTTCCATTTATTAGTTTCTGAATTCATCTGTTATCTTCTAACAGGTTTTGTTTCCTCTCTTCCTGACTATTTTAATAATCTCATTTTTTCTTTTAATCTGAGATTACTTTTCCAAATATCAACTAAATTGGTTTCTCTTTTTTACCTTCTTATACAGTCTCTTATCTCGATCTACAAATGGAGGTTTGGGCGTCTTGACTATCTCTCCTCTGCTACAAATTTATTCTCTTCTTTAATTACTAATAATACCAACAAGTGCAATCAAACCTGGATCACCTCCAACCAATGGCTTCATCGGGTGCTTAACAGCAGCTTTGGCAACAAAATTCAAAGGGTTCATCCCCTCTGCTATAATGAATCTTGGGAACTCTACAAAAGAAACTGTCACTCCACTCGTGTCTTGTTTTATGACAATAACTATTTCTGGATTATGTTTAAATGGTCCTTGTTATCCAGCTGCTATGCCTTTGACACTAACTTACATTTTTGGAATATGTATAATCCACATTCCTACCAGATCAATTTGTATATGTGCTGGGGCACATACTGCTGTGTACCCATATTTAATATCAAGGAATGTCACACGCATTATCAACATTATTCTAACAAGTCTTATTACAGTAGCATTAGGCACTCAGTCTCCACTCATCTGTGGAATTCAATATATACAAAAATCCCTTATAAAACTATAACTCCTCTTTGTGTCAAATTCCCATTTATATCCTACCCAACAAAAAATAAATTATTTTTAGATGAGAGCGTAATGCATAACGACAAGAAAAACCTATATGATATCACTAAAATTGTTACCAAACACAATATGACCAACAAAGTACTGGAAAAATACTATAATACAGTTCATGTTATTAACCAATCCAACTGTACTCAAAGCCAAATCCTTATCCTAATAAAAGCAAGACTAACATTACTTGCACAAATTATGTATAGTTATTAATGAAGATAAGCCTTTGGAACTGTAGAGGTATCAGTCGTAAGAACCTTTGGACTGATATTGAATCCTTTTGTATAATCAAAAAAATCCAAATCATGGCTTTGGTTGAGACAAAAGCCGAGAAAGAACCCAAACAAATTCTATGGCAAAAAGCGGGATTTGATAATTTTCACTTCTCACCATCTTATGGTTTCTCTGGTGGTATCTGTATCATGTGGAAATCCTATCAGATGCAAAACGAAATATGCAAACTATCCCATGTGGATAAAAGATTTATGGCAATCAAATACAAAATAATAGACAAAGACTATTGTATGATGCTTATTTTTGCATATGCCCCACCAAAGGAAAATGAAAAAAATGAATTTTGGACTATTCTAACAAATTTTATCAACCAAACACATCTACCTTGTGTTATTATTAGGGACCTAAATGAAATTAGTAATATCACCGAGAAAAAAGGAGGGAACCATCCTCTACCCTCTAAATTTGTAAGATTACAACAATTCAAGAATAACTGTGATCTACTAGAAATTCCTTCACAAGGAAGCGAATTCACTTGGAAGAAATTTTTTACAGAAATTGATAATATTTATGAAAAATTAGATCGTGTTCTTATTCACGATCAAATCCTTCAATGGTTCCCAGGTATATTTACTAAAAATAATACCTTCACTTCCTCTGACCACTGTCCCATTTCACTAGAACTTGAAAACCCTAACCCTTTCAAAGCTCAACCCTTTAAATTTGAGAAAATGTGGACCTCAAGGAAAGACTTTGAAAATGTGGTGAGACAAGCATGGAGACTAGATACACAAGGTACACATATGTACAACCTTGTTAAAAAAACCATAGCCTTTAAAGTAAATGCGAAAAAATGGAATTTCACAACTTTTGGTAATATCTTTAAACAACTCAAAGAAATTGAGGAGGATCTATCTAAAATACAAAGGGATATCCTTACTAACCCTTCTTCCTACCTTACAACTAAACAAAATAGACTTATTTGGAAAAAAGATAACTTACTCTCCTTCCAGAAAAAATACTGGAGTAAACGAGCTAAGACTAAACATATCAAACTAATTGATTCCAATACTAACTACTTTCATAGAATAGCAAACGGTAGACGTAGCAGGAAAATCATCCGAGAAATACGAACTCAAGATGGTACGATTATCATCGGTCTGGAAAACATCAGAAATGAAATTAAAAACGATTTTGAAAAAAGATTCAAAAAAGGATCAATCAACCAAAATATTCTTAATGATTATTTGGGTAATATACGGAATGAAATTTCAAATCAAGAAAATACAGAACTCACCAAAAGCATTACTAATGAGGAAATTAAAAATGCAATATTCAACATTGGAAGTAATAAATCTCCAAGACCTAATGGAATGTCTGCTCTATTCTACCAAAAATACTGGCATATTGTTAGACCATCGGTTATCAAAGCCATCAAAAGTTTTTTTCATTCTGGGAAAATTCTTAAACAAATTAATCATACCTTTATCACTCTAATCCCTAAATGTGACAACCCGAACTCCACAAATCATTACAGACCCATCAGCTTATGCTCAACAATCTACAAAGCAATATCCAAAATACTAACAGAAAGTATGAAACCAATTCTAAATAAACTAATCCACCCCTTACAAGGAGCTTTTGTAGCCAACCGTGCCATTCAAGACAATATTCTAATAGTTCATGAGATTTTCCATTCCTTCCGGACCAAGAAAGGAAAGAAAGGATGGATAGCAATCAAACTTGATATGGAAAAAGCATATGATAAAATAGAATGGCACTTCATCCTAGAAGTACTCAAGAAATTTGGATTCTCTAACAGATTTGTAGGTTGGATTAAAGAATGCATTGAAACCATATCTTTTTCGGTCCTAGTCAATAACGGACCAACCAATCTGTTCCTTCCCCAAAGAGGACTACGACAAGGTGATCCTTTATCCCCCTTTTTATTCATCCTTGGTGCTGAAGTTTTGGCAAGAAAATTACAACAAGAAAGTAACATTAATCATAATCAAATTGGATTCCAAATTTCTAGAAGTGGGACCAATATACCATTCCTAGCATTTGCCGATGACATCTTAATCTTCGCTAAAGCAAATCAAACTGCTTGTACCAAAGTTAAACAAATTATTGAAAACTATTGTGACATTTCTGGACAATGTGTTAATTATCATAAATCAGCCTTTTAAGTCACTAATAACACACCGAGCAATCTCAAAAATAGTATACATTCAGTACTTAACATACCTAGCACCACTTCACTCGAAAAATATTTAGGCTGCCCAATTATAAATGGTAAAGTTAATCGAGAAACATTTCAAAATACAATAACTAATACTACCAACCAACTTTCCAAATGGAAAGCAAACTCCTTATCGCTTGAAGGTAGAGCCACTCTTATTAAATCAAATCTAGCCGCCAAACCAAACTATATTATGCAATGCTTTATGCTACCAACTCAAGTTCACAAGGAACTAGATAAAACAAATAGAAACTTCCTCTGGAACAAAGACCCAAATTATAAACCTCTCATTGGATGAGACAAAATATGTAAAAACAAGGCCAATGGTGGTATTGGTATCTGGAAAACCCAAGATATGAATAAAGCATTACAGATGAAACTCATATGGAAATTTTTTGCCGAACCTGATAATATATGGGTTAAAGTTATCAATGAAAAGTATCTTAAAAATATCAACATATTACTATATGAAAAAAAGGCAATCTTTCCTGGCAATGGTCACAATTATTAAAACTGAGAATTGAATTCAAAGAAGGTCTTTAATGGCTAGTAGGTGACGGGAAAGCTATTAACTTCTAGCAAGATAATTGGCTTAATGATATTCATCTTCTAAATGAACGATTACCAAACATTGTACCAAATCTAAACTCAACTGGTAATGATTTCATCTTAAATAAAAAATGGAACCATAATAAACTAACCAATATGCTTAATACCACAACTGCTAATAAAATCATGGACATCCCCTTACCAGATAATGATATCACTGATAGGCTTTATTGGAAACCTAGTACTAATGGTTGGTTTTCCACAAAAACGGCATTTGAAATGATAACCAAACAACAAAACCATCCTACCAATGAATATTCCTGGTTATGGAAACTTGATATATACCCAAAGGTCAAGAACTTTATTTGGAAAATATGTCATGATGGCTTGCCGACTAAACTAAGACTAACACAAAAACATGTAGCAGTCCCATTAGCTTGTGACGGCTGTAATAATCTCGTCGAAGATATTATTCATTTTCTATTCCAATGTCCTTTCACCCTCAAACACATCAAACTCCAAAACAACCATATTGAATCAGCCATCACAAAAATCAACTTAGGAAATAAAACACCCAAAGTCTTATTGAATGAAATCAATAATTTACTTTCTAGAGAGGAATTTGCCTGTCTTACCACTACTTGGTGGGGACTTTGGATTAATAGAAATCAAACTATTTTTAACTACTCTGCTGCAGACAAAATCAAAAATCTCAAGAACTACATTCATAACCTCATTCTAAACTAGAAGAAAACAAAATTACTTGAGGAGGAACAGTGTATTAAACCAAGGAAAAATAATGAAATAATCAGAAGAAAAAAAAGCTTAAAATGGACCAATCCACAAGCAAATTACTACAAAATAAACTTTGATGGATCTAAACTTAGCAATGGAGAAGCCGGACTGAGATTCATTATTCGAAATGATAAAGCGGATTTAATTCACATGGAAAATAGTCGTTGTGGCTATAGCACCACTTTAATGACTGAAGCACTAGCCCTCAGGCAAAGTATTACTAAGGCTAAACAGCTTAACCTTTCTTTTATTGAAATTGAAGGTGACAACCTTTGCCTTATTAACTCTCTTAAAGACATTTGGGTTTGTCCTTGGGAAATCGAAATGGTTGTCGCAGATATCCTCTTTGACCTTCATTCTTTCCAAGATGTCCGTATCAGACATATTTTTCGCGAGGTGAATCGGTCCGCTGATCATATTGCTAAACTCAGCTTTTCATCTCATATGTCTGATCTCACTCTTGATTCAGAACTTCGTGTTCTCATCCGGCAGGATGCTCTAGACTGGCCTACGTTTAGACGTTAGGGTAGTCTAATTCCTTTCCTCATCAAAATAAAAAAGAAAAAAAAGGACGTAGTAGACAATAATCATAGATTTTAAGATGCCTACTAAACTAGTTGTAATTATGCTCCACATCCTAATTTATCCATGCACCTCTAACTTTTTAGTAAATTTAAATGGAAAGTTGTTTTAGAGCATGTGTAGTGGTGGTTTTTTAGTATTAAAATATATCAGGTTTTTTTAGCTACAGTGTATTTGTTGGATTGTTAGTGTTTCATCTGAAGGAACAAATGTTTTGTTCCCACAAAAGGTGCATCGGAAATATATAAGCAGAAAAGAATAAGACTAGAACTCACTATTTAGAGTGAAAACCCCAATTAATCAAATGACCAATCAAAGAAAAATCACTACCTTCAAGCTTCCCGCTTGAGAGGATTTTAAAGATGTCTACTTGTCTTATTGATTTCTTGTTCGGTTACACTTATAGCTCGGACTTCAAACCCTAGACTTCCCACCTAGTTTTGAATCACTCCTACAACGATGAACACGAGCTCACTCTCTAAGACTCACGAACTTCTTCACTTCTTTTTCTTTCTCACTAAAATGCTTCGAGTTCGTCCTTAGAAATGATCGACTCACTTCTATTTATACACGTAGAGAATTCTACTATCAAATAATATCTTCCTCTCACTTTCCAGTAACAAAAAGATATTATTTGACTCACAAAAATAATATCCTAATCGATCCTATTATCTAAGGAAATCACTCCTAAAATAACATAATCAAGATAAGATAGAATTTTCTCTCTCTAAATCTTCTAGTTGGTGTAATCAAGCCAACTTTCCGTTTCCAACTGCATGATCTTCAGTGATTATCTTTATCATCTTCACAACCATATTCTTTATGATATTCGCAACTTGTTGTTGTGACGGCACTGGTATTCCTTTGGTGATAACAAATTGTGTAGAAACTCTTTGTTCCTTCTGCATTATTGTGATGCCGATCGTTCCATGTGACACATTTGTTTGATCCTGAAACACTTAGTCACCATATTAGTTGAATGTTTGTTACCATCAAAACCAAGGAATTCAACAAATTCCGCTTTTTTGATGGTGACAAGCATTCTTGACAAAATAACACATACTTGAGATAAAGACAGTAGCGTGAAGAAAGTTTTCCCCTTTAAAACAGTATGTTCCCCCAAAGAGACAATAAGGATGGAGACATGATAAGTTCCCCCTCAGCTAGACTACCCATCATATTCCCCCTTTTGGCATCATCAAAAACTTAAGAAAATTTCAGAAGGAAAGTTAACACATCTGGATAAGCAACCAACCTTTTTTTCATTAATATAAAATAAACATGCAAAGACTACAACACGGACAACTATAAAATAAGCAAAATAAGCAAACATGATCAACATGCCAATCAAGGCAAACACAAGGAACAGAGACAAAGAAAAACAAAGCAACTAAGGAGTAGAGAGATGAGAACAAAAGCGGGATTGGTCAGGCAGAGAAAGACGAATCAAGCACCATCAGTGCTTGTGGATGGAGCAGAAGGATGAGTAGCAATCGATGCACGCACTTCCTCCATAAGACATCTTTGTTGTTCCGCCAAAAGAGAGATTGCACGGGACAACTGCCTCATAGCCTTTAACACTTCAGAATCCATACTGGGCGCATTCTTTTGTTCCCCGTCAGAGTCTGCACCATCAGACTCATCCGTCTACATTCACCATTGGCTCAGGCTCGACCTTAACCCAGTCGACTCCTTCTTTCAAAATAAATTGTATCTTGTGAAGATTACTCGCATCCAGACCTTGGTAAAAGAAGGAACTTTCAGTGTCCTCCTTGTACACCTTGTGATATTCCAGAATTTTCTTGATTGCGCTGGGATACGATAATGCGTGTCGAACAGTGTTCCTCGCATGAGCCATATGCTGTATCATCACCTTGGGCAGATGGATATACTCTTTATCGAGCAGTTTCGCGAGGAGTACAACATCCAGAATCAGCAAATTCTTGCACTTTTGTTCCCTGGGGGTAATGTTGCATATGAGGTAGTGATAGAGAACCTTGTTGAGCGCACACATGGAGTTAGTGTGAAGAGCACCAGACTGGGGAAGAGAGGAGATTTCGGACACGCGGTGAACCACCTCCTGGTAAGAAAAATCCTTGGGCCAATGACCTTTGGGGTACTCGTTACATCCACGGTGAGGGACCCCTAACAGAATGTTGAGCTCCATGCTAGAGAACACATGGGTTGTGCCCTCCACGGTATAGCTCCCTAAGATAGCATGGGGGCGGACCTCGATACAGAAAGTGGAGTAGAATGCCCGGAGTTGCTCATCATCAACGACCTCTGCATCCATATGCAAATGATCCCATCCTTGAGCTTGGAGAATAAAGACAATCTCCCCCAATGCATTGTTCCCCAGAAACTCATGATCAAGCAAAAGTTTCCGGACAACACCTTTGTGATTCATGTCCTTTACCTCATCAATTGCAACCTTCTGTTTTGACTTTGTCGCTTGACGACATTGACTCTTTCGAAATGGAGCCGATGACACCTTGGCGCACTTGGGATTGCGCTCTGACACTTGCTCAGATTCATCTTCCGAGCTCACAGTAATAGCCTTGGCAGCCTGAGCCCTTTTCTTGCGTTTGGGAGGACAACCCATTTTGACTCGGTCGGAGAACTTGAGACTCACCGACGGTGATGCTTCCACCTCATCATCAACCAATTCCCATTCCAAGTTACACACAACCCCTTTGATTTGGGCCGTGGTAGCAACGTGAATCTTCACCGTCGATGGCAACGCCGTGGTGGCGGCATCGAGGCACTCCTCTGTCTTTGTGTGGGGTTAGGTGTGTGGGGTTAGGTAAGGTGGGTGAGAGAGGAAAGTACCTCCTACTTTTCATTGGAGGAGACAATAGTGAGGGTAGAAGGGTTATGGTTAGGGGAGGCAGGGGGTGGTGAGGGTGATTTAGGGGCAGAGTAGGGTACCATTGTGAGGGTGGCAGGTGGAGGTGAGGATGGTGGAGAGGCCAGTTTTGAGGTGGTGGATGTTGGTGGAGGGTTGGGAGTGTCGACAGAGGAGGAGGTGGGGGTGGCTTGAGAGAGGGTGGCGATGATGGAGGGGTGGGTTCCCATCGCAGAGAGTTTGCGAAGGAGGGTTTGGGGACTCTCGGTGTCGTCAATGGTGACGTTTGGGGTGGAGGCCATTTGTGGAGCTTGGGAGAGACAAGGAAGAAAACAATAGACTTGGAGACTAGGAGAAGCAATTAGAGGTGGTAAAGAAGAGTACCTTGGAGATGCCGAATATATAGAGCCACATCAAATCTTTTTTGGTTGCCAACGATAACGATTAAGATCTTCTCCTTCCATCTTTTCCAAGGATTTCAGCCGGATTTTTTCTTCAAAAAATAAATCTTGTGAAAGATTGTGTCTATATTCATCAAAGCCCACATAATCTCGAGCAAACCAAACACCACGCAACCATCAAATCAACCCTAAATGCTCACAACTTTTCCCACGCAGTTGCAGGCCATCATTGCACCTCAAACCTGTCAATTCCCGACCACAGAACACAGGGGCGATGATCCGACTTCTCAGCTTTTCGAAAAAGTAGAAGGGTGTGATGTGGGGGTAACATTACCAGAAAGGGTACAAAGAACATCACACAAACATTATACGAGAATTTTTAATAACATTTAATCATGAAAGAGAGGCTCCTAGTTGTGGATGATTAGAGGGGCTCATAGGGAGCATAAAACATGATGGCTAGGGTAAGCTGTAGAGTCAACAATTATTTGGGCTTATGATGAGGGATCAATGCATCAAGTTTACTCTTTGGGCCGAAAGAAAGTTGTTCCAAGTGTAGTAATGAAAGCATAGATGATCATGTAAGAAATTTGCAAATCAAAGAAGTACAGGCAAGTAAGTTCACCAAGAAATTTTTAGCCAGTCATCGAGGGAACAAAATGAGTAGAAGTTAGAGAGATCATACCAAGTTTCATGTGAAACTGTTCAAAGGGTTCCATGTTGAGTGCCTTGGTGAAAATGTTAGCGATTTGATCCTTGGTTCCACAGAAGTCCATGGAAACCAATCCTTTCTCCACACAATCACGTAAGAAGTGATGTCTTATCTCAATATGCTTGGTACATGAGTGTTGTATATGATTCTTGGAGATATTTATAGCACTAGTATTGTCACATAAAATGGAGTACAACAAGCTGTGGTGACTATGTATTCAGCTTCTGCTGTAGACAAAGCAACTGCATTTTTCTTTTTCGACCCCCAAGAAACCAAGCACGGCCCAAGAAACTGAGTCATTCCTGATGTAGACATTCTATCCACTTTATTCTCTGCGAAGTCAGCATTTGTATATCCAACCAGATCAAAGTTACATCCCTTGGGATACCACATACAAAGATCATTTGTCTCCTTCAAGTATCTCAGTATCCTTTTCACTGCCTTGAGGTGTGTCTCCTTGGGATCTGCATGAAATCGAGCACATAGACACACACTATACATAATATCAAGTCTTCTAGCAGTGAGATAGAGAAGCAAACCTATGATTTCTTGATAGAGTGTTGGGTCAACTCTTTTTTCATGTCCATCATTTCCCATAGGGTTGTTTAGAGATATAGGAGTGGTAAAGGGCTTTGCATCAGACATTCCAAACTTCTTGATACACTCCCTGAGATACTTCTATTGATGAACCCTTGTTCCATCCTCTCCCTAAGAGACTTGAAGACCGAAGAAGAACTTCGATTCTCCAACCATGCTCATCTCAAATTTGCTAGCCATAAGACTTGAGAATTTTTTAACCAGTTTGTCATCTTTACACCCGAAGATGATGTCATCAACATAGACATGCACAACCAGAGTTTTCTTTCCCTCCTTCAGCAGAAACAAAGACTTGTCTACCTTACCACAAACTTATACATTTGACAAAAGGAACTGTGATAGCCTATCATACTAGGCCTTGGGAGCCTGCTTAAGACCATAAAACGCCTTGTTAAGTATATAGAATTGATCAGGTTGAGAAGTGTCTTCAAATCCAGGCGTTTGCTCTACATAGACATCCTCCTTGAGAACTTCATTCAAGAAGGCAGTCTTTACATCCATTTGCTAAAATTTGAAGCCATGAAAGTGATGGATGCCAACCTCCATTGACCTCCATCAACGAGGAGGACTTGTTGACCTTGAAGAGTGACGGCCCGATGACAAGGGCTCAAGCAAGAGTCATCGCTCAAGCCTCTCAATCATTCATTGCTCGGACCATCACAAGCATTAGCCTCGCCAAGCCACCGCCACCGCGCCTAGTCACTTTGGTGACCATGGCAACACATGAAGACCAAGATGGCACCGGGCGTGCCTCGGCCCCATGACACTCATAGGTGCGCGCGCCCCATGGCTCATCTCAAATTTGCACATGGAGCTCGGCCCACTAGCAACCCTAGTATTTAAATGCCTTTAGTTGCACTCTTTAGAACTAGTTGAAGATTTTTGTGTCAAGTTGACAAGAGAGTTGAGGAATACCTCCTCTCACCTTGGGTGTAGGATTACCTCCCCATAACTTGGTCGAATCTATCAACCCAAGCTTTGTATCTTCCTTTCACTCTCTTTCAATCAAGAAAAATCAAGTTTGTTCTCAAGAAAAACATCCTCATTGTTGCACTTGTTTAAGCTGAAGCAAAGGAACCTCACTTGGAGGTTCCCTTGGCTTTGCTTGTTCATCAAACACTCAAACACATATTCTCAAGACTTCAGCCTACTTGCACCTTCAAGAACAACATCAAATCCAGCCGGTGCCCGGAGAAGAAGTCCAACGCCTACTTGTGCCACGATCTGGAGCTCAAGCAAGTGAAGTGAGGCCTTTAACCTCCTTGTTTCACATCAATTGATATCAGAGCTCAACGGCAAAGTTAAGTGCATTTTCTTCTCAATTGTTTTCTCTTTTTGTGCTTGTTAAGTTTGCATCTCTTTCCCCTCCAAAAATCCACAAAAAATACCCTTCTGTCGCCTTATCACCACCGCCCTACCGCCATCGCTGGCCACCAGCCCTCCGCTGACCTCCCTGCCATAGCCACTAAGCTGTACATTCGGCCTTGCTCCAAGGTTGAAGAAGATAACCCCATTCCTCCATGCTCTTACACATTTATGTGACATCTCCCAAACTGGCAAACCCCAACATATTATTTGGTCAAAAGTAAACTTGTCTAGTGCCATTTCGGGTAATTCCTTGAAAGTTATCTTTCCTTTAGCTTGTGTGAGATTTCGTGTGTGTAGTCTAGCAAAGTGGGTTGAAAGGTAGTCACTCAAAGTGGCAAGTCTTCTCTTCTCTTTCTCCATTCAAAGTTTGATCACTAAAAATATTTGTGGTACATTCCAAAAACGTCTAACACCTTGGTTGCCGCCCATTCAAACACATTTGTGGTCTTCCCAAGTCCAAAGTCAAGTAGTCTTCCAAAGCTACACATTTTTTTTATTGTCTTTCCAAGTTAAAAAATAAGATAAGAAAGACCAAGAAAGTCAAAAACAAAAGAAAGGCAACAAAGTCTATCAAAAAAAGATCAAAGGTTGCAAGTCTCACATTCTTGGACGAACCACTCAAAGGCCTCACGCCCAAAGGGAAGTTTCCATTCACTTGGCATCCAAGGCTCATTAAGCTTGCCCCAACATTCCTCTTTCCTTGTCACTTTGCTCAACTACTCTAAACTCACCTTACTAAGTTGCATGCCTATGTTCCATACTTGTTTAAAATCTTTATAAGTGATCTTGGAATTATTTGTCATGTTCTTGACTTGTTTACTTTGACTTGCTCTCTTTGCCTTGCCTTGCCCTAAAATCGCCGAGCATTACCTTGTTCTTTTGGTATTGTTTTGATTCATTCATTCATTGCCTACTTTCGTTGAGCATTTGACTTGCGTCTTCTTTGGTTGTTCTAGGCGACGAGGCCATGGATGACACCTTCGAAGCCGACGCCTGGAGCCAACGAAGCTCCACACCCACACTTTCACCCGATTCCTTCGAGGCTAGGCTAGCCGAGGAGAACCACACCACTCTAGCTGCGATGGTCGAGTTTCGCCGAGATCAAGGCCAAGAGAAGGAGATCAAGGCCGCCGAGAAGTGTCGAGCGAAGGAGGCCACCGAATCCCGGATGGCCGCCATTGAGCGCCTTTTGGCCAACCTCTCCACCACTTCCCCAACGCCTACTCCGGCCTTGGCACCGTCCCGCCCGGCGCCCATTCCTACCGGCGCCTCCTCCCATGGCCCGACCGACCACCACCACCATGAGGCTGCGGCGCGTGACCTAGGCAAAGGCCCTATGCACCCTCCATCTTACTCCGAGGCTAAGGTACTCGCCGAAGAATTGTCGCCGGTGCGTGAGCCCTCCTACTACGATAACCATTCGGCGCGTGTGGAGCCCCGAGAGCATCACGACGCTCGGCCGTTGCCCGGCTGGCATCCACAAGACCACGCCGCCCCCATGGATGGCGGCCCCTACTCACGTGCCGCCCCGGTCTCCAACGTTGATGATGAGCCTAATGCCCGCCGCTACGAGGCCACAGCCGAGGATGCACGCGCCACCAAGGCCCACCTCGTGGCCACTAATACCCGGTTGGCTGAGGCACTCCGCCGCAAGGAAGCCACCGAAGCCCGATTGGCTGCACTCGAGCACCTCTTGGCCAACGCCCACACCGCACCCGTGGCGTCCACACCGCCCATGGCCCAGCCCCGACCAGTTCCCATTCTCACTGGGGCCTATTCTCTCGGCTCGACTGGCCTCCACCACCGCAAGGCCTTGGCACACGACCGCGGCAAGGGCCCCATGTATTCCACACCTTCGGATATGATCTACTTTGTAGTGCGTAACTAGGAGTTGTTATTGGATATTAGGTACCATTTGTGTGGGTTTAGGAGACAACTTATGAGAATGGAGTTGTAGAAAAGAAGTGGCTTAATGGAGGATTTTGGTGAAGTAATGAAGCATTAGGAGTATGAAGCCACCGAGTGAAGGCCGCGAGTGCGGAAAAGCAGATGGAGTCGCAGCAGAGCCAAAACCGCGGGCGCGGAAATAAAACCGCGGGCGCGGATTGACAACAGAAGCAAGAGTTCAACAAAGCACAAAACCGTGGTCGCAGTTTCCAAACCGCGGTCGCGGGTCCTTTCCCAGGCACGGAGCGCGTCGACAATTTCGTCTGAGATCTTTGTTAGTTTATTTCTTTTTATTCCGTTTATTATATTTTAGGAAGATTATATTTCTTATCTTAGGAAAATTAGGTTTTGTTAGGTTATTTATCTTTCTTTTACATCAGAATTGAGAATCACTTTTATCATCGTTCAGTTTTTCCCTAGAGTTTTGTGTTTTTGAGAAGACTATGAAGAACTAATTTCCATTGTTTCGCCTGACGATTGAAGCCTTTAGTTGATTTGGTTTTGAGGTTATAACTCTTGTTCTATTTCTTTTGGGTTGTAATAATTCTCTTTGAACTTATATTTACTGAGTTTTGCTGATTTGACTAGTCTGATCAACTAGTTGATGTTAGTAATTTTCTATTGCTAGGATTTGGTTATTTTTGGTTGAAATTCCTTATCTAGAGTAGCAACCATAATTTACAGGAACTGGTTGTGAATGTTTATTGTGAAGAGAATTGATTGCATGTTGAATACTGACTGGTTGTTAAGTGTTGCATGTATCCTGCTTTATTCTTATGCTTATTGCTGCTGTTAAATTGAATCTTGATAGTTTCTTAACTGTTTAATAGTTAGAGTTTTCAGGGTCGGTTGACCTGTTAATATACACAAGATCGGAATAGGAACAATCCTAGGATTGAATGAACTTGAGATAATCAAGGACCAACCTATCATACTGAAGTGTGGATATCTGTTAGGTGAAATACCCTCACAATCATATTTACAACAATCTTAATCAATTCTTGCTTTAATTCATTAGTTATAGAAAACCAAACAACAATCCCCCCTCTAGTTCCTAGTTGGTAACTTGCTTTCTTACATAGAGATAGATCCTTTGATTCCCTTGGGTTTGACCCTTACTTGCCTACTATACTTAGTTATGTTTTTAGGGATTCTTTGATAGGCATAACGACTTTAGCCTCATCACCTTCCTCAGCCGCCTTGGAGCTCCACGCGTCCTTACCACCGTCGCGTTGCCCCTCCTACTATGACAATTCACCCACGCGTGAGGAGCCACAAGTACCTCACCACGCTCGGTTGCTACCGGGCCGCCGTTCACAAGGCCAAGCTCGTGATGTCATCTCCTTGGATGGAGGCCACTACACACGCGTTGATCCTAGGCTCGCAGAGGAAGAGCCCCGGAGGAGAAGCATGAGGTCACCAAGGAGGCCGCCTATGAGGACTACGCTTATGCCCCTCTTGTGCATGGAGCTGCCACCCCGCTTAGCTTGGTGACTCGCCGTGTGCTTTCGGTCCAAGAAGGTGATCCAAGAGAGATTCTTGAGGACCAAGTTGAGTGCAACCGCCATGAAGCCCCATTGTCGCACCATCAAAGGAGGACGGAGCCTTGTTGCCGCATTGGTCGGCCCCCTTGTTGCCTCTTGGTGCCTCTCTATTGCCCCACCACCAAGGAGGCCGATGCCCCATTGTCGCACAACCAAAGGAGCTCTTCCTACACTTACATCATGAGGCCCTTGCTGATTTGGAGAGACATGCCCACCTTGGCTGGTGAAAGAAGGGCCAATACAAGATTGTTGACATTTTGTCTAGGAGGTATGTGCTTCCTTATATTCTTCATGCTTACATTTTGGGATTTACTATTATTATGTTTTTACATGCTCGATATCCCTTCCTTAGCCCTATCATAGTCGAGTATGCCACTAAGGGTGAGTTTGAGGACTATTTCTTAGATGATGTTTTCTTTTACCGAGCCGTTGAGCTCTGGGTCCCTAGAGCCGGTGAGCTTTGGGTCCCTAGAGCCTTCATTTGGCATTTGTTGATTAATGAAGCCTATGAGAGCCGTGAACAGTTTGGGAATGCAACAACCTTTGCCGCACTTGAGGAATATGTCTTTTGGCCTAAACTTGCCCATCATTTGACAAAGCCCCACCCTCCCAGTCTCTACACACCCCTATCCCTTCCAGCCGCCCCTTGGGAAGATGTTTCAATGGCATTTATAACCGGATTGCCCACGTCTAAGAAGGGGAGGGATTCCATTTGTGTGATAGTCGACCATTTCTCTAGGATGGATCATGGCATCTCTTGTAGGACCACATACCATGCCTCGGAGCTAGCTACCTTTTCCTTTGACCCCATGGTGAACTTACGTGGAATCCCTCATACTATAGTGCTAGCTTAGGATCCTAACTTTGTAGGTCATTCTTGGAGGACTTTGTGGCTGAAATTTAGGACGAGCCTTATCCTTGCCACTAGTTGTCACCCCTGCATCGGTGCCTTGCTTAGAGCCATCCTTAGGGCCAACCCGCGCTGTTGGAAGAACTTACTCTTGCTTTTATGAGTTTGCTTGTCCTAGGACAATGCCATTGGCGAACATGCTCCACCCTTTTGCGAGGTTTCCATGTGGCCATGGATCCTTTAAAGTGCTCAAGTGGTTCGAAGACCATGCATATGTGGTGGAGCTTCCCAAGGACTACAGCGCCCAGCCCACTCTCACATTGGCAGTCCATTTCTCATATGTGCCTCCGGATTATGAAGAATAATTGAGGACAATTATACCTCAAGAAGGGGAGAGTGATGGATGCCAACCTCCATTGACCTCCATCAACAAGGAGGACTTGTTGACCTTGAAGAGTGATGGCCCGGTGACAAGGGCTCAAGCAAGAGCCATCGCTCAAGCCTCTCAATCATTCATTGCTCGGACTATCACAAGCATTAGCCTCGCCAAGCCACCGCCACCACGCCTAGTCACTTTGATGCCCATGGCAACACATGAAGACCAAGATGGCACCGGGCGCGCCTCGGCCCCATGACACTCATAGGTACGCGCGCCCCATGGCCGGCCTAGCGGCCGCAACTATCCGAACATTTTCAAGGCTCTTATCCACATTCCCTTTTTAGTCATTTACATATGTTGTAGACCTTCTATTTTGGGTATGTAGATCCATTTGCACATGGAGCTCGGCCCACTAGCAACCCTAGTATTTAAATGCCTTTAGTTGCTCTCTTTACAACTAGTTGAAGAGTTTTGTGTCAAGTTGCCAAGAGGGTTGAGGAATACCTCCTCTCACCTTGGGTGTAGGATTACCTCCCCACAACTTGGTCGAATCTATCAACCCAAGCTTTGTATCTTCCTTTCACTCTCTTTCAATTAAAAACAATCAAGTTTGTTCTCAAGAAAAACATCCTCATTGTTGCACTTGGTTAAGCTGAAGCCAAGGAACCTCACTTGGAGGTTCCCTTGGCCTTGCTTGTTCTTCAAACACTCAAAAACATATTCTCAAGACTTCCACCTACTTGCGCCTTCAAGAACAACATCAAATCCAATCGGTGCCCGGAGAAGAAGTCCAATGCCTACTTGTGCCACGATCCGGAGCTCAAGCAAGTGAAGTGAGGCCTTCAACCTCCTTGTTTCACATCAGAAAGGCTGAGTATGCATCTAGTAGTCGAATAGCTTCCAAACTAGCAACAGGAGCAAAGGTTTCATCATAATTGATCCCTTCTTGCTTGTTATACCCCTTCACCACTAGCCTTGCTTTGTTCCTTGTGACTTTTCCCTGATCATCTAGCTTGTTCCTGAATGCCCACTTGGTGCCTATCACAGTTTTGTTCCCTGGACGAGGGACGAGCCTCCAAACTTTATTTCTTTCGAACTGATGGAGTTCTTCCTGCATAGCACTTATCCAGTCCAGATCCGTCAAAGCTTCACTGATGCGGGGATTAGCCGCGAGTGGCCCGATCTAGACGCCAAGGACTCGATTGAAGGTGGAGATAGAAAAGAGACAACAAGAACACCAAGAACAACAAGAACAAGTTAGCAAATGATAGGAAACAAAGAAATAAACAAGGATATAGGAACAACCGAAAGATGCAATGGAGAGACCCTTGGCAAACAATGTCGCCAATAACCAACCCAATGTGCACAAACGACCTTTCCTTCTACAATCTCCCATAACGATGGACGTGTCCAAAGAGCAAGAGAAGGAGGCGAGTGAAGCCTTGGAGCACCAAGATCATAGACGAAATTGACACAACGCAAGAGCAACCTAGCAAGTTCGAATCAACACCTTGAGAAACACTCCCATGGAGCTCTCATCTTTCATATGCTTAAAGCAAAGTTCATGGCTGAAAAAAGTTATGTTACAAAGCAAGCAAAAGAGGTCTTAAATACCCTAGGAGTCGGCCCACACAAGCCCAACAAGACAACAATACAAAAGGGGGTAAAATAGGACAAACTCGGCCAAACAAGGCCCTGACCCGGCCGAGTTTGTGACCGAGTTAGGTTCGGTATTGGCTAACTGAGGACAACTCGGCCTGGACCCGGCCGAGTTGTGGGCCGAGTCAGGCCATGGCTTGGCTTCTCTGAGAGGAACTCGGCCTGGACCCGGCCGAGTTGTGGGCCGAGTCAGGGCCAAGTCTTGGTTGGCTTCTCTGGGCGCAACTCGGCCTGGACCCGGTCGAGTTTGGTGGCTTGGGCCGAGTCAGGGCCCTCCAACTCTTGAGGTCTTTGTTCGTCTTGGCGCGGCTTGGCTTGAAAGGTCACCAACGTCCTTAGCTTTGGCTCGGTGAAGTCTTCAACTAGGGCGGGCTCCCTTGAGACATAATGGCTAGCCAAGTTCTCAAACTCTTCTTGCATGAGCTTGGCTTGAGCCCTTGTGAGCGGACCACCTCCTCTTGTGGGAACCTTGAGTGTAGTCTTGGATGCTCCCGCATCATTCTCCCCTTCTTGAAAAGGATTCGACCTCGAATCGCCCAGCTCCTCGTCATACGCCTCATAGAGTGTAAGATCTCCCACATTGAAAATAGGGCTAACTCCATATTCCTCAGGTAGCTCCAACACATAGGCATTGTCTCCCACTTTCCTAAGCACCTTGAATGGTCCATCTCCTCATGGTGACAGCTTGGACTTGCGCTTGTCGGGGAAGCGCTCCTTCCTCAAATGAACCCAAACAAGATCTCCTGGTTCAAAGGGCACTTCTCCGGACTCCAACTTTGAGTAGCTCACACACTTCACTTCTTGGCCTGAAATCAAAGCACTAGAGACTCCATATAACTCCACAACTTGGTCAATAAAAGGGTTAGTCACATAAGATGCATTATGAAGTCTAGGGTATACAATGAATTCATCTTGCTTAGAGGACTTAGTCATAACAACATTGACAAAATAAGGCCCTCTAGCATGTGCACACAATTGTAAGAATTTAAGCATAAATCTTCCAATGACTACATGATATCCAAGCATGCATGCAAATAATATTCCACTCTTTTTCCTAGTTCTATGTTCAAGCTTAGGAGTGCAACTAACAACACAACACACTTGTATGGACATAAGGATCATATTATGAACAAGATGCATTCCACAAGACATGTATTGTGCCATAGAACTTTGGTGTATGCATGAGTACCTCGTTCTACAATCTAAAATAGACTTAAGCACATGAGATTCTCTTCCCCTAGGAAACAATTCATATTCAAGCAAAGGGAAAGGAATACGAAAAGTAGAGACAAGTGATACTTCCCTTAGATGTGTCTTCTCCTTTTCAAGGCAAGAATGTGTTTCCTCGGCATGCTTAACATCCATGGCATGGACCTCTTCTTGGAGTGAGAATGGTAAGTACGAGGGAACCATAATTGTTGCATCCATCCAAGGAGTAGCCAAGGATTTGAATGAGCTACGCACAATGATGGGCAATCGATGCTTGACCCTTGTAGGTGAAGAAGATGTTTCTACAACGTCCTCTTGTTTTTCCTTTGGCTCAATCTCCTCTCCTTTGGCCATTGGTTCAATAGCAAGAACCTCCTCGGTTACTTTTGCCTCTAATGGCATCATCTTTTTGGCCAAGCGATCAAGGTTGGCCGATATTTCCTTAAGCATGTCCGATAGTTCCTCCGATGGTGTTCGTGGGGCATTAGGAACAACGGTTAGGGGCCTTAGGCTTGACGTGGAGTAGCTTGGTTGAGCACTACTCATTGGCTCCACATGAGGACTTGAGAAGGTTCTCTTGTCCCTTCCTTGTAGGGAGTCATAGCCATATGGTTGATAGCCTCGGGTTTGGCTATCACTTCTCCAAGAGCTTGGCTGGCCACTATAACCTCTTCCTCCTTGGTTTCCAGCCATGGTTGTCTCTTCATCTTGGATTACACTTGCTCTAACTCTTGCCACTTGCCTAGCATTGTGAGTCTCTTTGGCACACATTGATCTTTGTCTCAACTTCTCTTGCCTTTGCTCTAGAACATGGATGAGATGTTGAGGCACAAAGCGATATCTCATCAAGGTCTTCATTTGAGCCCAAGTTGTCAAGGGTGCTTCTAAGGCTCTTCTCCTTTGTGTCACAAGATTTTTCCACCATGTTAGTGCATAATCATGGAATTCAAGGGCGGCGAGTTGTACCTTTTTATGCTCGGGAAAGTTGTGACAACTCCATGCACATAACAAGCAATATTCAAAGATTCGAACCCCCAACCTTTTATACAAGGGCAAATCCATGCACACTTGTATCACCAATTGAGCTGCAGCTCAATTGGTGATACAAGTGTGCATGGATTTGTCCTTGTATCAAAGGTTGGGGGTTCGATTCCCCCCAGCAGCAACCCACTCAGCAAGGCCTCGTGCCTACTGGGAGACGGGTTGGGGTGTACGGTCTGCAGACCTGGGGAGGGTTGAGCGCCAGCGGTCCGATCGCCGACTCGAGGCAGACCGTGGGCTGGGCCGCTGGGTCAGATCACCAACTTGAGGCACACCAAGTGAAGGCGGTCCCAGGTGGGCTCAAACCTCATCATAAAAGTGCACTTTTGATGAGGTTTGAGCCCATCTGGGACCGCCTTCACTTGGTCTGCCTCAAGTCGGCGATCTGACCCAGCGGCCCAGTCCACGGTCTGCCTCGAGTCGGCGATCGGACCGCTGGCGCTCAACCCTTCCCAGGTCTGCAGACCGTACACCCCAACCCGTCTCCTGGTAAGCGCGAGGCTACACTAGGTGGGTGCAGCTCAATTGGTGACATATCCCCCAGGGTGTTGGGAGATATGCCAAAGGTCAGGGGTTCGATCCCCCCTGGCAGCAACCCACCTGGTGTAGCCTCGCGCTTACCAGGAGACGGGTTGGGGTGTACGGTCTGCAGACCTGGGGAGGGTTGAGCGCCAGCGGTCCGATCGCCGACTCGAGGCAGACCGTGGGCTGGGCCGCTGGGTCAGATCGCCGACTTGAGGCAGACCAAGTGAAGGCGGTCCCAGGTGGGCTCAAACCTCATCATTCACCTACAGTTTTGGGTTCTTGCAGAGAAAGAAAAGCATGGAAGGCACACAAATTTCGCAGAGAAGAGCGAGTACAAGTTCCCTTTCGAAAGTCCGTAAGAATTTGATCCACTGGATGATCCTTCTTTTGGTGGTAGTTTCTCACTTGCAAAGTAAGTGAGATCAAAATCAACGAAGTTGGCACCACCAACGCTTGTACTGTCTTCAACAACTTCTTCAGCATTAGGACTTGGGCTTTGTTCCTCGGGAGGGACCTGAGGAGAATTAGATAACTGAGCATCATCACTAGATGTGATAGAGCCAGCAGAGTCATGAGCCCTTGGAGTTGATTATTCATCATGACTATCATGACCAGGAGTGATGCGTCATTTGCTTCGATGTGGTCAAGGCAGCCTTGCGATGAGAGGATCTAGGCCTTGTGCTTGGTCGCTTTCGTCTAAATAGAGGTTCACGAGTCGGCGGTGGAGCAGATTTGGCGAGGCGCTAAAGTGATAGTGCGGACTTGGTGGTAAGAGCAACCACAAGACTGGTGCTCGGAGTTGCTTGAAGTGACAAGTGGAAATGTTCAAAGCGACGATCGACGGAGTGGTAGAAGAGACTACCGGCGAGAAGGAGATGAGAAGGTAGAAGTGTTGGTGATGCCAAGATTCAAGGAAGGAGGAAACAATTCTCTCAACTTAAGCTTGAATGTAAAATATGACATAAAAAGTACAAGGGAGCCTTGTGAAAGCCTTATATAAGCGCGAGTGCTCGGATGGGCCGAAACTCGCCTAATGGACTAGCCCATTCTACAAGAATGAGGCACATGCCCAAAGAAGTAAAAACATAAATGGAAAGCTAAACATAGAAATGTCTAAAACAAGTAATAATAACCTTTAAATGAACTAAGCTAGGATAAGCGCCGGCCTTGTGAAAGCTGGTGAGACATGCACGGCGTTGTCGTCAAGGAGAGCGATGCCATGAGTGTCAAGGCATTGACGATGGCCATGACACCGAGCGCGAGTGAGATGGCTGTGCCTGGTCTTGGCTTAGGCCAGGGAGGCCTTTGGAAGTTGCGCACCAGGCTCGGAGGGCAGTGTGCCCGATGGTGGCTCGGGGGCGTCGCTGAGAGTGGCGAGGAGCACTAGAGGAGGTGCGGCTTTGGGCGCGCCTTGGCTGGCGTCGAGGTGAGCGACCAAGGACTGAGTGGCTTGGATGATGGCCTTGGTGCGGGCCCTAGTGACTGGACCAAGTGATTGAAGGCTCATAGCCTTCTCCTCTTTTGCGACGGACATGAAGGGCAGGGTCACATCAGGGAGTGGCCTCGTTGATATCATCATTGAGCGTGATTTCCATGACATTGCTTTCCACGAGATGAAAGTTGTCATCCTCAGGGAGACCAGTATTTGAAGGAATACCAGTAATTTGTTCCTGCATGAGGTTACCAGCCATAACAGATTCATCAAAGACAACATGAATGCTTTTCTCTACCTTCCTTGTCCTTTTATTGAAAACTTTGTAGGCCTTGTTGTGGATAGAATATCCTACAAAGGTGCCTTCATCACTTCTCGAATCAAACTTTCCAAGAGACTTTTTCCCATTGGTGGACGAAGCATTTGCAACCAAAAGTCCGCAGATGTGAAACATTAGGCTTTCTTCCCCTTAAGAGTTCATAAGGAGTCTTGTTCAGCAGCGAGCGAATGGTTGCCCTGTTCAACACATAACAAACAATATTCAAAGATTCGGCCCAAAAACTCTTTTGAGGAACCACTGGCAATAAGCAAGGTGCATGTCATGTCCTTCAGAGTCCTTGTCTTCCTTTCCACAACACCATTTTGTTGCGGAGTTCTGGGTGCTGAGAAGTTATGACTTATTCCATTGTTCCGGCATAGGGATAGAAACTGATAATTCTCAAATTCTGTCCCATAATCAGTACGAATGGAGCTAAGAGATTGTCCAAGATTCTTCTCAACGGATTTCAACCAAGACTCAAACTCAACGAAAACTTCATCCTTCGAGGATAGAAAGAGGGTCCATGTATACCTGGAGAAGTCATCAACAATAACAAAAACATATAGATTCCTACCACGGCTCTTTGTGCGCATTGGCCCACAAAGATCCATGTGGATTAGTTCTAAAGGATGAGTTGTGCTTACTTCTTCTTGGATTTGAACGAAGATCTCACCTGCTTTCCTTTGGTACAAGCATCACAAACTTCATTGCTTGTTACATCGATCTTAGGAAGACCGTTGACCAGTTCTTGCCGATGAAGTATGGAAAGAAGTTGAAGACTTGCATGTCCAAACCGCTTGTGCCACAAGTCTGTTGTCACATCAATGGATGACAGACACAGGTCCTTCTCAGGGATAAAAGCATGATCAACTTTGTAGACGTTGTTTTGGCAGATCCCTTTGAGCAAAATTTTCCCTGTACTAATACACTCAACTTGACAATCGTGAGTAGTAAAGACTACCCTATTTTTCTTGTTTTTGGCATAGTTGAGCAACACTGAAAAGAGCAAACTTGAGATTGTTCACGAGAGTCACATTATCCACAGTTATGTGACTAGAAAGTCTTACCTTACCAAGACCACAAACTTCTCCCTTATTCTTATTTCCAAAGGTTATAGAACCTCCGGAGGCTTGTTGAAGTGAGGTGAACCAACTTTTGTTCCCTGTCATATGACTTGAGCATGCGCTATCGAAGTACCAAGAACTTTTCCTCACTTCATCCTGTATCGAAAAGATTAGTTCTTATGAACCCAGACAAGCATAGGCTTTCTGGGTTTGGGAGCAACATATTTGATCTTAGCAGGTTTTTCATTGACTTTTTCTCTAGCAATACGAGCAATCTTCTCATTGTGTCTTTTCAAAAGACACTCTTGTTTGTAGTGACCAACATGACCACAATACCAACAAACCCACTCTTCTTTCTCTGTCCGGGCCAAATTGGTTTGTTAGCAATCCTAGAATGAAAATCAATATGTTTAGGCTTACCATTTTATGCTTGCTTTAGCCAAATAGAGTGAGCCTACTGTCCATGATACCAAGGTTTGTTCCCGTCAGCTGAACTTGCACAATCTTTCTGATTGTTCCCTTGAGACAAACTTTCCCCATTTTCTCGAAAAGATTGTTTTCCTTCGACTTCCGGACATTTGACCTGGGTGTCATCAATAGGAAGCTTAGCTTGGTATCCAATGCCAAAGTGAGGCACATGTTTCTTCCCTTTCTTTTTTTTCATTCTTGGCTGCAACAAACTCAATACCTTTAGTTTTTCATTTTTGCTCCTCATTGATTTCGGACGAATCACTAGACAACTTAGCGTTGCTTAGTTTTAACTTTAAGGATTCCGATTCCAATGAGGTAACAGAAGCTTCCAGGGAAATAATCTTTTTAGTGAGCTTGGAACATTCATCACAAGAGTTAGAGAAAGAAGATAAAACGTTCTCAAGATTGGTCACTTTTTCAGCCCAACCTTTGTTCTCATCGATCAAACTTGAGATCATATCATCCTTTTCTCCAATATGCTCACTAAAAAGACTATTTTCATGAGCAAGTTGTTTAATAATGAAAATCAATTGTTCCTTAGACTTGCTTTTCAAACTTGAGATGAGTTCATATTCGTTTACCTCAGAGTCATTTGGACTACCTTCACCCATGAGGCAGAGCATGCTTGAGACAGAGTTGCAATCTTTCGAGTCATGAGGACTCCCAGTGGCCATCAAGCAGACATCTCTTGAATGAGAAGATTCCTCATCTCCTGAGTCAGAGTCTCCCCAAGTTGCCACCATTGCTTGTTTTTCTTCACGAACATAAGGAAGACCCGCCTTTTTCTTGAAGCATTTTTTGGGAAAGTGTCCTTTGTTTTGACATTGGTAACAAACGACATCCTTAAGATCTTTGTTCCCTTCAGATGAACGACGGGTGCCTTTGCTTTGGGACCATATTCTCTTCATCACTCTAGTGATGAGAGCAACATCTTCATCTCCATCCTCATCCTCATCTTTAACTTGAGAGAAGTCGAAGGCTTTTTTAACCTTTAGAGCAATGCTTTGAGCCTTCTCAGTTCCCCTTCGGCTCATCTTAGAGTTATGAACTAAGGTTCTGCTTTCCAGCTTGGCAACAACTTCTTCCATAGTGAGAGCTTTGACATCAATCTGGGCGTAAAGGGCAAGAGCAATTGTGTCTCATTGAGGATTAAGACATTGCATGAAGTGATGAGTGAGCTTCCAGTCAGGAAGCTTCTCGCCAAGGAACTCCAGTTGGCCAACTACTCCCTGGAAGCGGGAGTAGAAGTCTTGAATATGTTCATTTTTTCCTTAGGAGATGTAATCATACTCCTTCGTCAAGGCGAGGATACATTTTTTCTTGACATCCTCATTGCCTTCATGGAGATGTTTCAAAGCATCCCAGATCTCTTTAGCTATTTTGTAGCAGATGACCTTCTTAAGATCAGTTGGGAGCAAAGCCATATGAAGTATCTTTTTGGGTCTAATATTCTTTTCCAGCTTTTTCCAATCAGCATCATCATAGTCAGCTTTAGGTTTTGGTTTTGTTGCATCATTTTCATCCTGAATTGGGATAAGACCGACTTCGATGATTTTCCATATCTGACTGTCAAGGGAGCAGATCTGGGACTTGATTTGCTCAACCCACCAGTCGTATTCACTAGCCTTCAGAGTTGGTGGTTTCCAGAATGAGTCACTAATAGCACTGCTTTGTCTTAACGAACACAATCTAGAAACCAGGCTCTAATACCTATTGTTGGATCGTTAGTTTTTCGTCTGAGGGAACAAATGCTTTGTTCTCACAGAAGGTGCAGCGGAATATATAAGCAGAAAAGAATAAGATTAGAACTCACTATTTAGAGTAGAAACCCCAATTAATCAAATGACTACTCAAGGAAAAACCACTACCTTCAAGCTTCCCGCTTGAGAGGATTTTGAAGATGTCTACTTGTCTTATTGATTTCTTGTTCGTTACACTTGTAGATCGAACTTCAAACCCTAGACTTCCCACCTAGTTTTGAATCACTCCTACAACGATGAACATGAGCTCACTCTCTAAGACTCACAGACTTCTTCACTTCTTTTTCTTTCTCACTGAAATGGTTCGAGTTCGTCCTTAGAAATGATTGACCCACTTCTATTTATACACGTAGAGAATCCTACTTTCAAATAATATCTTCCTCTCACTTTCCAATAACAAAAAGATATTATTTGACTCAAAAAGATAATATCCTAACCGATCCTATTATCTAAGGAAATCTCTCCTAAAATACAATAATCAAGATAAGATAGAATCTTCTCACTCCAAATCTTCTAGTTGGCGTAATCAAGCCAACTTTCCGTTTCCAACCGCATGATATTCAAAGATTATCTTTATCATCTTCACAACCATCTTCTTTATGATATTCGTAGCTTGTTGTTGAGACTGGACTCTTGTTCCTTTGGAGGTAACAAATCGTTTAGAAAACTCTTTGTTCTCTCTGCATTACTGCGTTGTCGATCGTTCTCTGTGACACCTTTGTTTGATCCTGAAACACTTAGTCACCATATTAGTTGAATGTTTGTTACCATCAAAACCAAGGAATTCAAGAGTGCTTTCGCTGAAAAACTACATTCATGGTTTTTTAAAACTGCAAAAAAACCTTCCTCAAGCTGAAAAGTTTAATTTTTTAGCTATTTTTGTAATTTTTAGGTCAAATTTAGTTTTGTTTATTTAAAAAAAAAATTAATATTCATAATTGATTTTTATCTATTCATAGAGACTTATTTTATATATGTTTTTCATAAAACTTATAGAGTTAAAAAATCCGGACTAAAAAACCATTGATATGGAAAAAAGTAAAAGAGTTTTTTGGATGATGTGGCATAAAGAGAATGTTGAAAAATTAACTAAAGAACCTTGTTAAAAACCAACCATTGTGCATGCTCTTACTGATACCTGATAATTGGGGAGTGAAAAGTACTTATAGTTTATTGTGTTTGCAGGTTTCCAAGCCCAACAATAAATGAGACAATAATTACATTAAACCCATAATTTACAAGGGTAAAATCGAAAAAGTTTGTCAAAATACTTTAGATGACAAATAAATCTGAACAAAAAATTAGGGCTAAAACATCAAGCAATTTTGAACAAAGGGAGTAACAATTAAGCTAAAACACTATAAACTTTTTCTAAAATCTACAATTTAATAAGTACCCACGTCATTTCTAACATATGAGATTAAAAAAAGAAAATTTGCATAGAAAGTGTCAATATGTGTAATTTCCAATAACATACCTCATAACTCACCAAAAAATCATTACCTAAAATACTAAAATGACATATATTTTTTAACAAATAAGTAAGGCAAAAATGACACTTATTTCTTAAGGGAAAGAATATTAAAATTCTCTTAACTTATACATAGACTTAGGCCCTTCGGCGTAGCGGGTTGAAGATGGAATATGCTTTTCCATCTACTAAAGAAGCGTTCGGTACAGAGTTGGAAAAAAATTGAAGTAGATAAAGGGAGATGGAAATCAGAGAAAATTAGCAAGCTATCCCCAAGCTTTTACAAGATGAGACTAGAAGAATTTTGAATTTTGACAACTTTTGCCCCTCCTTGAATCAAAAACAGTGAACAACCCACTAATCCCTAGTCATCACTCCGGCCATGTCCTTTTCGGTTCCGATGAATTCCTCTAGTTTAGTTTCCGAGTTCGACCTTTGGATCCCGGTTCAATCTCCTCCGGTCTCTGCAATGGCGGACACGAAACCTCGGAATACCCTAAATTGAAATTTGTATGAGTTAGGCGACTCCAATTGCATACTCGATGACACCTCACTTTGGGACACCCTAAAGTTAGTAATAAATGAGAAGGGTATAGAGTGAAATTATTTTACCTACTCCCTCCGTCCCATAAAGTTTTTCATGTTTCTCTTTTGTACACTATTTATAGTTGAAGAGAATTTTTAAGATTTCTTCCAATATATAAGAAAAAACATAGTCATGTGGGGTCTTGTTTGATTCGTCTCAACGAGTACTTTGATAATATCAAAAAATTATAATTTTTATTAATATGTAATTAGAGATATTAACGATACAAAACCCGCATCGACAAATGTGCCCGGTCAAAATAAGAAGCACATTATGGGACGGAGGGAGTATTTCTTAAAGTGAGATCCAGAGGGAACAAAGGTACAATACGATTAAGTTGGCGTGTGTAAGGCTCAGTTTTCAAGAGTAATTGATAATTTTAGGATATTTTTGTCCTTTTCATTTACACTTTTACAATTCCAGCTCGTACATACCAAACATCCATTTCTATTTCAGCTACCTGTTATTAGGAAAGAATTATCTTGAAGGAAGATTTATCTTTGAATATTATCCTTTGTGATATTTTACTTATCTTCCAAGCAACTCTATCTTGTAAAGTCAGTATATATTGTTTCATTCATTCAATGAAGAGATTAAGACGTTCTTTCACAAAACTCTTATGTTATCTTATATGGTATCAGCCTACCTACGATCCTAAACCCTTAATTTTGCTTCCGCCACCATGACTTCAACCGACCACTCGTCCAACACTGGTGGAGACAATCACGTCTCTGGTTCGCAAACCACCGGCAATGGATCCTTCCTTGCTACTGCCTTTGGTGCGGCCGACAATGATAATACGAATTTTCCAAACATTCATCTTTGTCTTGAACGCACAAACTACACGCTTTGGCGCCACACGATCAAGTCCGCCCTTGAGGCCTATGAACTTGATTCAATTATCACAACTTTGAATGCCCCGTCTTAGTTTTTTTCCTCTTCGTTAGACACCATGGCTACACCGACTACCAATCCCGCTTATCTCACTTGGCGCAAGAAGGATCAATTGGTGCTTTGGCTTCGATCGACTCTCTCGACTTCTCTTCTTGCCCATGTCGCTCGCACTGCCAGAACCCATGAAGCGTGGGCGATCCTGAAGCGGATGTTTTATGCCCAGACAAGGGCCCGTTTGATGCATCTGAAACAACAGATGTAGAATTTTCCCAAAGGAAATCTCTTCATCCTCGAGTACATTGAGAAAAAGCGGAGTTTGTTGAATGTATTTTACATGGTATGGATGCTTCTTATGTTGTCTTTCGCACCGCCTTCAACATGCGTTTGGAACCTATCTTATCAGACTAATTACTTGGCTTGCTACTTTAGGAGAAGGAACGTATGCAGGAGGCTTCTATACCTCCGTCTGATTTGTAGCCCTCTACCAATGTCGCTCGCAAAGGGACATCGTCCTCTCGCTCTTCTAATCCTACTCCATCCTCTGATGGCGCATCTGATCAAAATCGTACTCGTCCACAATGTCAGATTTGTAAGAAACAGAGTCACGAAGCACTGAATTGCTGGCAGCGCCTCAATATGCATGAGTATCCACTTGTTGTTCATCGTCGTTCTGGTCGCGGTGACTCCTCTGGCCGTGGTGGCTTTGTTGGCCGCTCTGATGGCCAGAACCATGATTACTCCCATTCACAACAACAACTGTAGCGCCAAGATTTTAACGTCTAGGCTCCTCATTCTCAATTGGTGGACCCGGCATGGTACTTTGATATGGGTGCCACTAATCATTTGACTTCGGATTTTGGTAATCTTTCTGTGCACTCTGATTACAACGACAATGATGCCTTACAAGTTGGCAACAGTATGTCTCTCCCTATTACACATTTGGGTAGTCAAACTCTTCCTGCCTCACATAAACTTGTTCATCTACATAATATTCTTTTGTCCCTGAAAAAAAAAATTGTTGAGTGTTTCTCAACTTACCAAAGACAACAATGCCTATATGCTTTTTTACCCTACTTGTTGTTTTGTGAAGGACCAGCAGGGGATGACACTCCTAAAAGGCACCATTGAAGATGGGTTGTATCAGCTAAGCTCACCCAATGCCAACTCCATAACCCCTTCTTCCCCGACCTCAGCCGCGTTCCTTGGTTCCAAAACCACCCTCCAACACTGGCATAATCGTCTTGGTCACCATAATGAGTCTGTTTTACAGCGTCTTGTGTCTAGATTTTAATTACCAGTTTCTCTACATAATCTTAGTTCAATTTGTGAGTCGTGTCAACTTAGGAAGAGTCATAGGATTCCTCTCCCTAGCACACATGAGTCCAATAGTAGTGCATTTTTGTTAATTTACTCGGATGTTTAGGGTTCTGCCCTAGTTAACTCCTTTAAAGCAAAACGTTATTTCTTAATTTTTGTGGATGACTATACTAAGTTTGTCTGGATATATTTTTTGGCTCAGAAATCACAGGTTCTACATTTCTTTCAACTCTTTCAGAAAATGGTAGAAACTCAGTTTTCAACAAAAGATAAAGCTTTCCAATCTGACTGGGGTGGGGAATACAAAAACGTGTCTACCAACCTAGAATCCCAAGGCATCCTCCACCGTGTCTCTTGTCCTCAAACGCAATCACAAAATGGGCCGCAGAGCGTCGTCACCGTATCATTGTCGAAAAAGACCTTGCTCTCCTTGCCCATGCCCATCTACCTCCCTTCTACTGGGAACATGCCTTCTACACCTCGGTGTTTACCTTCATAACCGCACAATCACTCATATCCTGCAACACAAGTCACCCTTTGAATGTCTCTATGGGAAACCACGTGACTATAATTTCCTCAAGTTGTTTGGGTGTTTGTGCTATCCTTTCCTACGCCCCTACAACAACAACAAGTTAGAGTTTCGATCTTCCCCTTTCATCTTTCTTGGGTATAGTTCCAAACATAAGGGGTATCTATGTCTCCATGTCCCCACCAGGCGCATTTTCATTTCCCGAAATGTGACCTTCGACGAGTCCACATTCCCCTACCCTTCATGTGCTGCCCCAACGCCTCTGCAGCCCAAGTCGTCCTTGACTGCTACAACCCTTTCTCTGCTAGTTGGCCTTTTCCTTTCCCTCTCCCCATCGTCGGTCACTCCTTTTCTATCATCTTTGTCCTCCCCCGGACACTCCGGCTCTCCCACCTCGCTTGTTGCTCTCCCACTTCAGGCCACCCACATCGTCCCTGAGCGAGCTGGCGACTCGGATTTGCGCGCCTCGCATGAGCTCGTCTCAGTTGCTTCATCTCCCACAAACGCAAGCCTTTACTTTCTCTCCTTTACGCATTCTAACACCACCAGCCTTATGCCCTCCATCTCCACAATATCCCTTCTACTTCTTCCCTGTACCCGACACCAGCCATAAACTGATAAATCGCTCCAAAACAAGCAGCCTAAAACCAAAAACATACAACACCACAAAGCATCCCTTACTGCCACACTCCCCTATTGAACCCAAAAATTTTCTCCAAGCCTCTAAATGACCCCAATGGCAACATTCTTTGCATGTTGAATTCGATTCTCTTTTATGAAATGGGACTTGGCATATTGTCCCGCCTCCTTGTAATGCTAACAATATTGGTTGTAAGTAGGTGTACGGGATTAAACGAAAGTCTGATGGCACTATTGAGCGATACAAGGCTCGCCTGATAGCTAAGGGATTCAATCAGGAAGAAGGAGTTGATTATTTTGATACGCTTAGCCTGGTAGCTAAGAGATTCAATTAGGAAGAAGGAGTTGATTATTTTGATACGCTTAGCCCGGTTGTTAGCCCACAACTATTCATATCATACTCACAATTGCTCTCACACTTGGTTGACGTCTTTGTCAGGTTGACATTGCCAATGCCTCTTTGAATGGTGAATTGTTTGAGCAGGTATTGTAACACCCCTAAAATTACCTTAGGAATATTACCGTCATTGACCCCGGAACGCATATCCGAAATTCTTGCCATCTAAGCTCGATGAGAAGGTTATTTATAATTAAGGTGATCTTGTGACACGTTTTGGATAAAATAAAATGATTGATCATAAACGTGTTAAAGGAATTATCAAAATCGTGTTTGAGGAGAATAGGGATAAAATATTGTGTGATTATTTTGAGCAGAATAAGGGTCTTAAGTTAGAGATGAATTATTTGAATGTTAAATTTTCCTTGGAAAAAGTTTTGAGTTAGAGATGGGCATAAATGCTAAATTTAATCAAAGCGAATAGTGTGAATCGCGAGTTATACACTTAATGAATAAGGAGCGATGACTGGTGTCGATAGTCTCCATATTTTAGTAATCTGTCTGTTTGACATTCTGTCAATCGTTTTATTGTAATGTTTAGAATAATAAAGAAGTATTTCCTTGTTCCAGAAATTACTAGATTCGTTACTTTTGCAAGTTGTTCGTCCATACGAGAATCCTTGAGTGCCAAAAGTAGTACATGTCACGAGTTGATAAAGACTGTTTGGACTCATAAAGGAAAGTGTTGGGTTGGGACATTTGTGGTTGCTCCCTACCTTGTTAGCGCTAGTTTTGAGGTCGAAACTACTTATAAGAACCCCTCTATTTTCTTGAAATAATGTCAAGTTGGGTATTGACATTATTTGTCCCCTTCGCTCGAATTCATGTGCATTGTCTCGAGAGGTTAATGTTGTAAGTATTCCTTGCTATAAGGATTTGGTGGGTGTAGTAATGCTCTATGGAGTTTGAGGTTATTCCTCATGTGCGTACTCTGATCATTAGATGAGGGAGTTGTATAAATTATATATTTAAGTGAATAAATGTATAAGAGAGATATTTCATAAGGAGTTGGTTTTCTCTAAAATGATCGTACTCTAATACGATCTAGAGTAAACTTTAAAATTAAGAGCTATAATTGCGGGGTTTATAAGTGAATGCGTACGTTGTGGGACTAGTGTTAAAAGCTTTTGGAAAAGCTAAGTGTGCGAAATCATAAGTATTATTTCGAAAGACCTATTTGAGGTTTCGTTATAAGGCTTTCTTAAAGAAATGATATAATGATATGAGGACATAAGAGTATTTAGACGATTAAGTCTTGGGTAAATAGTAAATTTCGGTAAAGCAAAACGGTTGCTTAATTTGTGATGATAAATTGTGTGAGGGCGATTAAGTATGTAAGGATTTATGGGAAACTCAGTCGGAAAAAGTTTATTGTAATGTGGATGGATTAAATAGTATGGGATAACGTAAGTGTATGGATTTTATCAAATGGACTTGATGAAAAAGTGATTTATGTCTATTAAGGTAATCTTATAACACGTGTTAGATGAATAAGGTGATTGATTATAATCATGATTAACGGATTAATTAGCATCATGTTTGAGGAAAACATGAATAAGATATTGTGCGGTTAATTGTAAAAAGGATTAAGGAATCTTAAAGATCTTATGTTAAGAGCCTAATTAATGGAAAGATTTTTGGGTTAATAGTTGGCATAAGGGCCAAATTTAATTAAGGTAAATAATGAAATGAATGAGGTGCATATGTAAAGAGTAAGCCGATATGACAATTGGGGGTACTAAGTTGGGGTATAAGTGAATTGTATGTATGTACTTTGAAGATCTGATCATCGAAAGAAAGTTGGTAAGGAAATATTGTATTCTTCTGCTTGAGGATATCAAGATCTTTATGTTCAATAGGGCATAATAGCGAGATTATATTGGAGACTTTAATGGATACTCTGATTAAGGTAATCATAATCTTGTGGATGAATATATCGATTCTAATGAGGGTAACGAATGAAGGCAATATGTAGTAGGTGGAATCATGATCGAATAAATAGTTCGACTTTGGTGATATAGGTTACGAAGACAAAATTATTTAAGGATATCAACTTAAGGAAGATAAGGTATGAACTTTGAGAGTTGTTTATAAAGAGAAAAGTTGAAAGAAAATGTGTGTTCTCAAGCTTAAGGTGTATTAAGATCGTGTGATGATTTTTGGAGACTATGATTCTAAGGTAATCATGATCTTGTGAGTATATTGAGAGTCGGCATACGAGTTAATATATGGAAACGAGACATATGATGGATGTCATGGTTGAGGAAACAGATCGACTTTCCTAGGATTAATTTTGAGTACGAAATAGTTGAGGATACTAAACTCAAATGGAGATATTAATGTGAAGACTGATACCTCTATCTTGGTAGTGCTAGTTTCGGGGTCGAAACTATTTTTAAAGGGGTAGTAATGTAATAACCCTCAATTTTAGTAAGGGTATTTGGGTAATTTTCAAACTTTTGTTTTGTAAGCAAGACGTGTTGGACAATTTCTGTAACCTCTATAAGGACCTTTTGAACGAGTTCATATACGTCTAAATATTACGGGGTCTTAAAATTAATTGAGGAATGCTAAAACCAGAGTTTAGCAAAGTCCGCGATCAAACCCGCGAGCAAGGGCCAGATCCGCGACCGCGGTTTTGAAACCGCGAGCGCGGCAGATCCACGACCGCGGTTTTGAAACCGCGGGCGCGGTTTTGTCTGGGTAAACCACGACCGCGGGAGCCTTCTGTTCGCCTTCTTCGCCAGCTTCCAGAAGGCCGACGATCGGCTTTCTCCTCGTGCTCCTAACGCCGGGGGAGCTGGATCGTTTGGTTTGCCGGTATGGGGTGAACTCCTTCTCCTCCGTGCGTATAAAAGGGAGCTTTTGGCAGCCATTCCCTTCATCAATCTCAGCTCCATCTTCTTATCTTCAAAAGTTCTTATGTCCTTCGCCGGAGTTGCTCGTCGCCGGAGTTTTGGTGGTCGTCGGAGGTCGCTCGTGGCTTGTGAGTAATCCTTGGAGTGGTGGTGATACGCGGTGGTTCAGAAGTGGAGTGGAAGCCTCGTCGTTGTCGTCGGTAAGGCTTCGAAGCCGCCTCAGCCTCGCGTCGGGATGGAGATCCGCGACCGCGGCTCCATCCACCGCGACCGCGGGCTTGGCCCAGAAAACCGCGACCGCAGTTATGCTAACCGCGACCGCGGCTTTGCCCAGCAAGCGCGATCCCGGCCATGGTAACCACGGCCGCGGCTCAGGCCTTTTTCCCTTCGTTTCGTTTCGTATCTTCGTATCGTATCTAACTTAGGGTTCCGTCTTATAACTTGCCGTCGTCGTAGGAATCCGTACTCAGATTCAATTTCCAGATCTCGAACCCGATCTCTTCGTTCGTCTAAACTAAAGGCACGTGGTGGTTCGCTCTTGCTCATTATTCCATGTTTCCCCTTGATTATCAATTATTTGATTGTTAATTAAGATGGAATAAAATTGTTGTTTTAAGTTTGGGAACAGATTTGATAAAACAATGTGTTTAAATATGAATCTATAATAGGTTGTATATATTGCTAGAAACAACGTTATTATATAGTTCTTCGTGATATAACCGTAATGGATTTTGGTGTGGATTTATGTGTGAACTCATGTGTAGTTAGAACGAGTATTCGTAGGAACGCTATGTACCTTGCGAGGTCTAATCGTTTCTTTATAACTGGTATTAGGAGGATTTTGCCCTAGTACTTCTGGTCATGATTGTACCCTTATTCAGGGTAGGTGCACTCAGCTGGTGCCAACAATCGGGATTCATTCCCAAAATATATCTCGTATCGAGTTGATCTGAACTAAAAGTTGTAACGTGAATGTATGTTTTGGAATTAAATAAGATAAGTGATGTTATGCACATAATTAATATACCCTTGGGCGAGGAGTACAACGTGGAAACCGCCCGGACTCTTGTTAGAGTAAGTCTTCTTTCCAATCTGGATTTGTATTGTGCGTTGAGGTTGGTCGTGGACCCAAATAATCAAGGTTGTGTTTTATAAAACTTGTGTGAAAACTTAACGTTCCCAAAAAATTGTCATACGTTTCCTATAAGACTCAGTTCCTTTGGAGTCTTCTTTTCGTTGCATGCCTTTTCTATAATTCCGTGAAAGTTCCGGGTTCTTTATCATTCCTTCGGTTATTATTCGAGGGACAATGATAGTAAACGGTTACGATCACTTGAACCATTTTGTTTTCACCCTTGCATAGTCTTTCATTAGACTAACCAACCGGGTTTTATTCCTTGCATGGTTGGCTGGTGTCATCCGTCCTATACGGCACATCAGAGGTTGGTCCCCTGACGTTTGAAGTAACCAATCGAAGAGAAGGCTTGCAGTTGCAGTTTGCGTTTAAGAAGTAATATTTCCAAGGCGTGTCTGTCTAATTTGAAATAAATGTAATACATAGTCATGTAATTAGGACTATGTTTAAAAGTCTTCCGTTGTAATTTAAAAGTCTTCTGTTGTCACTATACTTCGTTGTAAAACCGTCCTTCTCATTTCACGAGAGGAATTTTAATAAAAGGTTGAGTTATTCAGTAAATGTCTTCCGCTGGTTATTCTTTCATTATTTAACATTTATGTATTTATTTAAGCTTAATTGTACCGATTAAAGCCTGGGTGACTTTGGACATTCACGTCTGAGGTCACTGGCGTGTGACACTACCGACATAAGTCGAGGGTGTTACACAGACAACTGATATCTTCACCAAGGTTGTCAGCAACAGTCGGTTCCTATCATTGCGTTCCAAGCTTCATGTCCTCCCTCCATAAGCTTGTGGGGGTATTAGGAAAGAATTATCTTTAAGGAAGATTTATCTTTGTACATTATCCTTTGTGATATTTTACTTATCTTCCAAAGAACTCTATCTTGTTAAGTCATTATATATTGCTTCATTTATTCAATGAAGAGATTAAGACATTCTTTCACAAAACTCTTCTGTTATCTTATACATATTCAACTCTAGCTTCCCGCAGCTCATTCCAGATAGCTCCAACTACTAATTCCAACTCCAGTTCGTAAAAACACCAACAATACCGAACAGAGCCTTAATTTACAAGATAGCTGACAAAACTTAGGTGTGATAATTACATTTAAAATACCATACGGTTGGCACAATCATAGTAGCTAGTTACCATGCACAAAAGTGGCTATGAGTTGGATGAAATGTTAGTGCGATAGAGGGTCAGTAAAAACTATATGAAGTGAAAATGGTATATAGGTGTCTTTTTGTATTAGACACTCATTATTTAAATTAAAACATCCAGATTATTAATCCACTAGATCTATTGTACCAATTAAACAAGTAAATTAAAAAATAAAGAATATTTTTTTATAAGGTAAGAATTAGACTGGTGTCAAGAAGAACTTTACACTCAGCCTATAACATCCTTGTGGATGAGAGCTTTGAGCTCTGAGTTGTTCATGATATCGTTCAGAGAAAAATCATGGCCAAGTTTTGCAATGTGATAGGCCACCGAGTTCACTTTTTGAAAGATATGGGAAATCTGCACTGTCTGAAAAGATTGTAATAAACATAGGATATCGGAGATAAGAATCTCGATTTCCCATGGACAGTGCCAGATTTTATTAATAACGTTCACAATAGTAAGTTTATCTGTTTCTATTTGTATTTGATTGTATTTCTTTTCTTTTATTTTAAGAAGCGTATTTCGTAGGACCAGAGTTTCGGCTATGACGGGGCCGGGGAGAGCACGAAATCAAATATAAAAAAAAGGAGGAGCAGGAAATCAAATAAGAAATCTGACAGGCGCGGCAACTCAAGTCTGCAAGTCCGCGAATTGAAGGGGCACGTGACTAGCTCAGGAGTGAAAACAAAGGAACACTCGTACCCACATGCCCTGTTTCTTTCTTCTCATCAAACACCCAAGGCCAAAATAATGGGATTGCTCCCCTCCTAATATATAGTCGTTACTGTTATCAATCAATTCAAGAATGAGAATGTTTAGCCATGAACTTTTATCTAATAAGTTGGGTTTTAAAAAATGAAAAATAACTTACATTCAACAACTCCTTCGTGATTTCAATTATACCTCAGGTCTATCCATTAACTTCCATAAAAGTTCTTTTCAAACCTTTAGGAATATCTCTCCATCTCTACAACAATCTCTTGCGACTATCCTTAATATCCAAACAACTTCTTCTATGAAGAAATATTTAGGTATTTCCATAGTTCGAGGCAGAGTCAAGAAAGAAATTTTCAATTACTCACTCAACACTTTGAAGAAACAAATGTCTAAATGGAAAGCTAACACACTCTCTCAAGCCCGCCGAGTTATTCTTATTCAATCTAACTTGGTCTCCAAAGTGAATTATTTAATGCAAAGTTTTTTACTTCCCCTATCTATTTGTAACGACACTGACAAGATCAACAAAGATTTCTTCTGGAATAGACCCCAAAAAAACTTTCGGCCTCTTATCAGTTGGGATACTATCTATCGACTAAAGTCTGATGGTGGTCTTGGTCTTTATAAAGCTTTCGAAATGAACAAAGCACTCCAACTGAAGCTGCTATGGAAATTATTGACGGATCAGGATTCTTTATGGCGTCATATCATTTCGGAAAAATATCTTTGACTCAACGATATTTTCTCATACAGGGCAAAGGCTAAGCAATCCTGGCAATTTTCACGACTCCTTCACTTGCGTAATGAATTTCAAAGTGGTCTACACTAGGAACTTGGAGATGGTAAAACAATCAAGTTCTAGACTGACAGTTGGCTCCCTAATGGTAATCTTCTTCCCTATTTCACACATTCTACCCCAGCAAATATCACAATTTCTTCTTTTATTACACGCTCCAATCAATGGAATATACAACTGCTTCAACATTTGATGCCACAACATATTACAGACAAAATTGTTACCATTCATATTCCATCCTCACCTATGGAAGATCGCCTTATTTGGAAATTGTCCTCAGATGGTAATTTCAATGTCAAATCCACACGATCTTTGTTCCATTCCCGTTTACCCAATCTACCCCCTACCTCCGTTTCCTGGATTTGGAAACTATAAATTCCTCCTAAGATCCAAAACTTCCTCTGGAAAGCAGTAGTTGACGCCTTACCAACAACTGAACATCTCAACCGTTACTTCTCTAGAGTCCCAGCCTCATGTAGTCTTTGCCAACACAACAATGAAGATTTGAACCACTTCTTTTTCACTTTCCCATTTACACAATACATGATAACTACATTCGAGCACAAATTGCAAACTACATTTCACCTTCAATTTACTTCTGACTTCCTCTTTAATTTGGAATATTATAGACACTCAAACACAACAATTACTCCTCTCCTCTTCCTTTGGTGGTCACTTTGGAAACATAGAAATAACCTCATCTTCAAACACGATACCCCGTTCCTACAAAAATGCCCAGCACAACAAGCCTTCTTACATTTACAAGACTGGAATCTCTCAACGCGAAGTGTTAAAACATGCTTCTATTAGACGTATTCGTACTCATCCAACGAATATGACGTGGCAGAAACCTCCAGCTGACTGGGTTAAATTAAATTTCGACGGCTCTAAGAAACAGGATGGCTCAACACATCTGGGTTACCTTCTGCGTGACCACCATGGTAATCTTCTCTCCTTCCACCGTCAAATTATCTCATCTACATTTGTACTCCAAGCAGAGGCCTTTGCTGCTCTTTCAGGCATTCAACATGTTGCTCATTGCCAGACTCGACATTTAGTCATTGAGGGTGACAATCTTACGGTTATTAACTCCATCCGGGCCACTTGGAAAGTCCCATGGGAAATTCACAGCATTATCCATGACATTACTGCTTCACTCTCTTCTTTTGTTTCTTTTTCAGGTTCGTCATTGCTTCCGTGAGGCTAATCGCGCTGCCAATTTCCTTGTCACTCACCCCATTCCAAATCCAGCTCTTCAAGCTTTTCACCGTCTTCTTTCTCCACTACACTCCGATTCCACTACGGACTGTCTTCTAGACCGTAGATATGAGTTCACATCCTTGCACTCTACTTTTGATAGTTTTGGTTCTCAGTTTGTAAAGATCATCCATTTGGATGATTTAGGATAGCCTTTCTGTTCTGAAAGGATCCTAGTGTTTGCTTGTAACCAAAAAAAAAATGAAAAATAACTTTAAATAATATCAAGTATCGCTTATGAACCAAAAACAATACGAACTTTAAAAATTGTAAAAATATATACCCGAACTATGTCAATATTAACCCAAAATGGTATAGTTCATTTTTCCGGTGAAATCTCTGATGGAGATGCTGATGTGGCACCGAAAAACATGAATTGTCAAAAAAAAATCACACATTAGCTCATTTATATAACAAAAAAATCAAAATGAAAAAAAATCAAAACCAAAAGAATGAACTTCTTCAACAATTTGTATCTACTAAATCACGAACAAAAAAAAACAGTCCCTTGAAGAGGGCTCGAAGTGGGCGCTCAAAGAAGAAGGTCTGAAAGTCAATCTCCGTCATCGTTGTAAAACTGATTGTTGAAATTTTAGGTTTGTGTTTCAGTAGATGCAAATTGCTGAAGAAGTTTATTCTTTTGATTTTGATTCTTTGTTTTTTTTCATATAAATGAGCTAATGTGTGAAAAAATTATCAACTCATTTTTTGGTTCAAAGATGATAGTTGATATTATTTAGAGTTATTTTTCCTTAAAAATTACATATATATATATTATGCTTGTTGTATTGCTTGATAATCAATATAAACTGAACAACTAGAGTAATAGGGTTTCTGAACCATTTATAAATGGCAAAGCTATTTGCACCCTGATCTTGTAGGTTTCCGAGTAATAGGGTTTTCGAACCATTACTTTCAAAGTCTGTGCAAGTACAATCACATGATTCACATTCAAGAGTACTCTTGTAATTACCTAGATCTTTTAGGTTCTTTCTACCAATTGGAAATGCCAGATTATGAAAATTTGACTCAATATTTTTTTATGTCGAAATAATTTGACTCAATCTCTTATAATTTGGGACCATGATACACCTAGTATAAGGTTAAATGTTTACACATTTTTACAAGTGTCAAAGATGATTCCTTGACCTTCTGAAATTTGTGTCCATAAATAATTTTTAATACTTTTTAAATTGTTGTTTTACAGTCCCAATGTAAATCTTTTCTTTTCAATCACGCTTTTCCATCTTTCTCCATCACAATCTATATATATATTAAAGGAAAGAAATTTTATAGTCAACACAATGCTTCTGACCCACAAATCATACGTGTCATTTTTTTATTAATTCACTTTTTTACATTAATATTATATTTCAATTTAAATCACAATATTTAATCACAACTAATTTTAAATATTTAAAAAGTTAAATCACAATATCCAATCACAACTAACTTTAAATATTTAAAAAATTAAATCACAATATCTAATCACAACTAACTTCAAATATATAAAAACTATATACAATTTTTTTATAAAATTTGATTTCTACAAAACACATACAATAAGCTTATAATATATGTCAAAATAATATGTGATAGATTTTCTACTAAACTTATATATAAAATACATCTTATATTCATTTATGTAATTAGTAATATTATTTTCATGAGTTTGCATATATAATTGGACCTATATAAATTTATGGATAAAAATAATACAATCTATACAATTTCCAACTCATAATACATGTGCTTTTATAATCAGACTCACTATATTATATTATTACACATACAAATTTTATGATCCATCTATATTCTATATTTATATATATATATATCTATATATATTAAAGCTATTTAATTTCAAGCCTTCACAACGATTCTGAGCCCACTATGTTGTTGCATTATTATATAACATTCTAAGTTTCTAACTAACTAAAATCTTGTGATATTGCAATTAGTTTTTAATTCCCGATTTTTGTTTATTTTTAAAATTAACTAACTCAACGTTTCAGCTAAATATTAATTTTTAAAATTTTAATTATAATATATTCACATTTTAATATGTAAACCCACGTAAAATATGAATATGTGATAGCATATAAACTTTCATTTTAATTATAATACATTCACATTTTCCATTCATAGATTTCACATATAAAGTTTTAAAACATAATATTTATTTTATTAATGATTAATAAGAAAATTTATGTATAAAATATGATTTATTATTATATGATTTTCGTTCGAGAGTGGCTATTTGTTGATATTTTAGCTAGATACATGCTCAATAAGTAACTACTTTGGTTTTATAAATCAATTTGTACGTAACACACTTTTTTATTTTTCACTAATATACTCTATAAAAATGAATCAACAAAAATGTCATATATCATGAATTTATTTTTAGATTATATTAGTTTAAAATTTTTAAAATAAAAACCAAATCAACTTATATAAACATATATTAACCTCCTATTTATTTTTATATATTAAGATGGTTAAACTTGAACTTAAATATTCAATAACTTTTTATATAACTTTAGATATATTGGATAAGATTTTTTGGAAAAAAAACAAAATCACAAAAATTATTGAAGTAGGGGTTTCCTTTTCTTTTTATTCATTATCTTAATGTATTTATACTTTACCTAATTTTAAACTAATTTCAAACCAAATATCTTAACAACCTATAAGACCTATATAAGAAATATTTTATAATAATTTTCCATCAATTTAATGTGTTACGTAATTTTAGATAATTTGTTATACTGATTTTATTCACGTTCACATATATTTATTCTCATACATGTTCATGTTGCAATATTTCCACTGATTTGTTTAAGTTTAGTTGGTTAAGGTTTTATTGTTTAAAGTTTCAATCTAAAAATAATTTATTACGTAGCATTAGATAGGAGATCAATATAAAGTTATAAAATTATTGATAAAAAATAAGATACAAGCACATAAAACATTTGGTATTACTCTTGTAAGTAATCAATTTTATAAAACAAATTAAAATATTTATAGTAAAAATATATGAACATATAAGATTGACAAAATATTTTTAATTATTTTAACTTTATATATTAATTATCCTATATTTTATTTTTATTGGTATGTTTACAATAATTTTTCTTTGAAGTTTATATAAAAATAATATTTAAAGTATGGTTTTTGTAGGTGCCATCGAAATACATTATTGAGTATACTGATTATTTATCAAATATAACTTATATCATGTTGATTGTTACGATCGAGATTTTTGATGATAAAATCTCAACCACCTCATAATCTGTACATTATTAAAGCAATTTATTTTTTAATCAGTAAAAAGATTCTGGACCCACATTACTCATGTGTCAAATTATAAAAATTCAACAAAGTTTAATGTTAACCAACAAAGTATATGAATTTTAAATAATATATCTTACATTATTAATGTTTTATTTACTCGACTATCAAATTTGATTTTAACCAACCAAACTTTTCAATCTAATGTATGATATTAATTGTTAAATGTAACATTTCCCATTTAATCTAATATTTATTTGTTATTAAAATAATATAAATCATAATCTCACTATTTTTTTTTAGCAAATCTTATTTCTAAGAACATGACAATTTACTCTTATTTCTAAGAACATGACAAATCTTATCATAATTTCACTCTTCTTTTCAATATAAATCGTAGTATTAGCTACGTTATTATTCCAATGACAATTTTTACACCATAAAATGATTAAGAACATGTTAAATACAAAAAATAATTTTTCTAACCTATGATTATGGCATAAGTTAAGCACTTAATTTTAAAGGATTTTGTTAAGTGTAATTATATCAGTGATTTTATTATTTTGTAAAAGGGTTTATGCATTATTTTTTAGAAAATAGTTTTTAAAATGAGAATTCTTAACATATGCCATTGGGGCATAGGTTAGAAACCGATATAACAATTATTATCATTAATTATTTAATATATATTTCAATTATTCCAAAAAAAAATCAATTTAAAACTTATTTTTTTATCTTTAAATACAAGTACACATCTAAATAAACTCATCATAACAAACATGAATAACTTTTGATATATTCTAACTATCTCAAACTTTAATATTTCAAATTTTTAGATTTTTTTAGATTATGATTTAAAATTAGTCATTAAATTGTTTCTATTTTTCTTATTTTTATTTTTGAGCTAGTATGATTGATATCTTGATATTTTTGAATAATTCATATTAAAATAATATATTTTTGATATAGCATTTCAACATATCACTTTTAAAGCTAGATTTTTGTTATAAGTACACATATTTATGTTTAACTAATATTATGACTTATAATTTTTAATATTAAAATATTGATAAAATTATTAATATTATATGTTAATATAATATAGTTTATTGAAAATACACTATAAATGATAGTGAAATACATACACGACTTCAACAAAAATATTATGTGTATGACAATAATTGTATGATTAAATATAAAAAGGATAAATGTACGAGATAATAGATATATATGAATAAAATATAATATATTTATACAAATTTATATATAATAATAAAATTTTAAACGTATTGTTATTTCAATCTTCTATTTATATAATTTTTAAACAATATCACTAAAATTATTTTATTCTTAAAACTATTTAAATATAACATAATTTAATTCAATGATAATAATTATTGATGATTTTATACATTTAAATTTACCCGTACATTTTACGGGTACTAAACTAGTACAAATAAATCTCATGCCACTTCCTCTCTCTTCACCTCCCTACCGGAATCCATGGCAGCCACCTCCTTTCGACCACCGCGCTTCCTTGCCCCTCCGTCTTGGGTAACTTTTGACGACTCGGTGATGGTTCAACAACAAGGTTTGGGTTCTCATACCACTACCAAGAAAATGCTCTTGGATCTGGTCACAAGAACGATCTTCGATCTTGACCAAACCTCCCTCCAAAGAGGTGATTGATGGGGAAGCCGGATTTGATAGGGTCGACCCGGATCCAGACCCGATGGAGGCCGGTGATTGATGGGAAAGCCGGATTTGATAGGGTCGACCTAGATCCAGACCCGGCGGAGGCCGCCGAGGGCTCTGAGTGGATGGAGGCTAGAAGTAACGGAGCTGATGAGCGTTCTGAGATTGGGAGATCTGGGATGCTAGTGGGCTGAGGCGCGACTGAATTGCTGGAGTTGGGGCGAGATGGACGGAGCCTTCGCCAGGCGCGACCTCAGAAAGGAGATGCCGGAATCGGGTCGGGGAAAGAAGAGGACTGAGAGAGCTCGCCTTGGCTTCAATGGAGTCGAGCGGTAGATTTGGATGAAATGGTGCAATTTTTGTTAAAAAAACGAGGACTCCATTTTTAATTAATGATAGTAGAAATTAAAATTGGAAAATCTGAAAAGCCAAAAAAGTCATAAATGTTACAATACTCCTTTCCAACGTAATCTTATATACTGTATTTATTACCTTTCCAATGTAATCTTAGTTTCTTAAAATAATAAAAAGTAAATAAAAAATGAAATTATATTATAACAATATTTAGATTTTTTTATTGACACTGGTCAAATTTTAATTGAAGATAAGGACTGAAAATCTTACACTTATGTAAGTCTAGATTTGTCTTATAATTTGACTCAATTTAATGCATATCTAAAGGAGAAAGATTGGCTAACCCTAAGGGTAGATCTGATCAAACACGGGTTTAGGCTGGGTTCGGACCAGACCCATTTTTGCCGTTTAAGTGGGGAGGGTTCGGGCCCGGTCTGTTATTCGGGTCAGAATCCTTAATCGGATCCGTCCGTAATTCCGGGCCGGTCTACGGGCGATCCGGTTGGTCATTCTCAAGTATATTTTTGATTTTTTAATATTTTTCTTCTCTAAACTAATTATTTAATACTATTAATAAGAAAAGGGTAAATAATTTTAGGTTAGGAATTTTTATTATATATATTTAAATATTAATTAAAAATAATATGCGGGCCTGAACGTGTAACCGAGTCCGGCCTGTTTATCCGTCCGGGCCGGACCAAACGGCCCGTTCGGGCTAGAATCCTTGTCCAGGCCCGTATTATTTTTCGAGCGGGTCAACCCACGTTTGCTCAGGTCTACCTGAGGGTAACTAATCCTTTGGTCTCACTTAGTATTTTGTACTTATCTATCTATATATAAAAATTAACATATTATTACAATTAATTATATCTCTTTACACAATTTCATCTATTTTACATAAGACTAATTTTCTCTAATCTTCTATCTTAATAAATGCATTTAAATAATCTTTTCTTATCTATCTATATACTCGATCCGTATCAAAATACTTGTCTTTTGGGACAATTGCACATATATTAAGGGAAGTATGAAATGTACAAATATGTCCATATTTATTACTTTATTTTGTTACTTTTCCAATACAATTACTAATAATTATTCTCTCATTTATTAAGAAGTGCTAAAAATTATAAGGACATATATGTAAAGTAGATTGAAAATATATTAAGAGGACAAGTATATTGAGACAAAAAAATAAGGCTAGAAAGACAAGTATTTTGATACGGATGGAGTATAAAAGTTGATATATTTGTCACAATTAATAACCTCTATTTTACACAATTTTCTCTATTTTACATAAAACCAATCCCTTCTAATTTTCTATCTTAATAAATGCATTTAGTTAATTTTTAAAAAACTCTTTTTCAACCCATTTATTTATCAATGCTCACATTTAAATATAATTTTTTATTGATATGTTTTTAAAAGATGAGTTGGAAACCAATAAATATCCTTCGACATACATGTAAAATGAGGAGAACAAAATTCAAAATAATTCAACACTTTGGTTTTGTATTAGCTCAATGTATCCACTTGAAATAACACCTAAATAGTGAAAATTTAAACTACTTCTATATAATATGATATGAGGTATAATTATACAAATTTTGTTATGAAGTTCACATAGTAATTTTGTTTCATCTCAGATTACATTAATAACATAGTAATTAGTAAAGTATAATGGAATATCTTATATATATCATTTCGATATTTAAAAATCGATCGTAAATTTTGATAAATTTGACTGTATAAATTGTATAGCGTATACTAATATATTAAAGATATAAACTAATCTAATTATAAATAAAATTGAATTAAACATGTTACGGACCCGTATGTAGCACTTGTACAAATATAACTAGTTTGAAGAAGAAATAACTATAGGAGTTGGATGAAATTTAAGTTTAACTTCCAACAAACATTAGGTAGTAATTTCATTTTAATTTTTGTTGAAGTTTATAAATATTAAAATTATAAACGATAAATAATAGCATCAATTAGAAAACCATTGCCTCACTAACTTAAATTAAAAGCATAATATTAATATATAAGTTTCTCATTAAGATTGAACTCATTAATTTGATAACTTAATTTTTAACATAATAGATTAAGAAACATAACTATTTCTAAAAAGTCCAATACTCCGTAAAGTATTAGTTTTAAAGAAACTATAACAAAATTGTAATTTTATTAAATAAATTTAACTAATCACATTCAATTAGATTAGATTAGATTTTATTATGAATTTCTTGTATGAATAAAAAGTGATGTTATGCATTATAATCTGACTACATCTGGTACAAATGTTATGCATTATAATCTGACTACATCTGGTACAAAATGCGAAGTTTCGTCAGCGTTTGGATCAAACTCATCCTACGGACATATTCATTCCCGTGTATATTAAAACGTTTAAACATTTGGAGTGTTTTTGGTAATTTTGTTGTTCATATACAAATAGAAAGAGAAGCGACTGTCTCATCCAAAACCATATCTTCTTCCTCTCTTTCAACCATTCCCAATCCAACACATGCTACTCTCTCCTCGTCATCGACCACCCCCACTGCAACAAACGGCCAAGTGACCAACCATAAAGTCTTCAGCGAGGAAGTCACTTTCAGTGCCGACATTTTCCCCTCCTGCATCCTCTGCATTGTTGGATAACTCACCCTGACCATCCGCGTTGATCAGTGTTACTTTATAGTGTTTATCTAGGAGTTATTATCGGTATTATGGGTATCATTTGGAGATGTTTAGAGCGTATTATAGAGATTGGAGTTGAGAAGTAGAAGTGCAGATATAGTGGTTTGGAGAAGCTTAAATGAAGATTTAGAAGATGAAGAGGGAAGCCACTTAAGAAGACAAAGGAAGAGATGAAGAAGGAGCTGGAAGGCCTTTACAGGAAGTTTTGCGGAACTCACCGCTGCGGTCGCGGAGAAGAGAAGAGACGGAGAAGAGCAAAACCGAAGTTCCGCGATCGCGAAAGCTTTTTTCCGCGGTCGCGGAAATCCCATTCGTCAGCGCGTTCGAAGATCCGAAGAATTATTATTTTTTACTTTATTTCTTTTTCTTTTATTTCTTTATTCCGGTTACTTTATTTTAGTTTCCTTTTAGATTATGTTTGTGATCTTTAGTTTTTAGGTTTAGCTAGATTATTTAAACCTAGTTCCAATAGCTTTCATTCAGGCATTCAGACTATTATCGAGTATTGTTTTCCCTTTGAGTTTTTGTTTCAAGACTATGAAGAACTAAGCACCATTTGCTTAGTCCGACGATTGAAGCCTTCATTTGATATATGATTGTGAGGTTATAATTCTATTCTTATTCCTTTGGATTATATTTTTTCTCTTGAGCTTATTCCTATTGATTCTTATTGATTTGACTGGATTGATCACCTAGTTGATATTAGTAATTGTCTATTGCTAGGGTTTGGATATTTCGAGTTGAAATCTCTTATCTTGTGTAGCAACCATGATACTCTAGGACTAGTTGGACTAGTTTATTATGAAAGAGAATTGATTATGTGTTAAATGCTACGAGTTATGGTGTTACATGTATCCTGGTTAATTCATATGCTCCATGCTGCTATTGTTCTAAATCTTGATAGTTTCTCGTGCGTTCGATAGTAAGGGTTGTCAGGACTAGTTGGACTGGTAGCTAATTCAGAATAGGGACAAGAATAATCATAGGAAGGAATAGAGATAACCTAGGACCAATCAATCAAATGATTGATGGATATTTGTCTGGCTAAGTACTTTTTCCCAATTGATTACAACTTTTGTTTTACTTACTTTATTTACTTGCAATCAACCAACCAACAAAACCCCCTTTTGTTAATTTGACATACTAATCTGCACTAAGAAAGATAACTCCTCCCTGTGGGATTCGACCCTTGTTTGCCTATTCTATTAAGTTAGGTTTTTAAGGATTTACTTTGATTGGGCATCACGACTTTAGCACCTGTCAAATTGGCGCCGTTGCCGGGAGGCAAGTTTTGATTTTTCTCTTTGTGTGTGTTTGTGTGTCAATTTTTGTGTGGACCTATCTTATGGTCCACACCCGTACTACTAATCTTCCACTTCTGAGTCCTAATACAGAAAACCAGCAAAACGAGAGATGATGCAGCCATATATGACAAAGAGCGGACAACAACAGGAGCCACGATATGACCCATACTCCTGCGCATACACTCCAGGGTGTAGAGATCACCCCAATTCGAGTTATGGGAACCAGCAATACCCTCTATATGGTCATGACTACCAGGAGTCCTATCCGAGGCCACCGTCGTTCTATCAGCAGTACAGTCCAGCCTACGAGCATAGCCCACCGGTGTCCAATCCAAGTTCCTCCATGTCTACTGAGGATTTACTTCGATCTCTTACGCAAAGCACGATCCAATATGAACAAGAGATGAAGTCCAGTATCCAGAACTTGGAGAATCAGATTGGGCAAATGGCTCAAGCAATGAGCAAAATGGAGGCCATGGCGTTGGCGAAACTACTATCTCACCCAGTAGTGCACCAGAGAGAGAATGTATTTTCGATGACCCTACGAAGTACTAAGCAGCTGCATGTCGCCTCCTTAGCTGAAAGGGAAGAACAAATTAGTGAGACAGATGCAGAATACAGCGAGATGTCTGTAGAAGAGAAACCGAGACCGCGGGAGGTGTGCCGCGACCGCGGTTTACTCATTGAAGAGATGGGCATTCCAGACGAAGAATGTGACCGCGGTGATGAAACCCGTGACCGCGGTGTGCTCTCTGAATAATATTATTTTTGGGAACAAGAAGCATTCCACGACCACGGAGAAGAAGCCCGCGACCGCGGGGTTCATGCTGAAGAAGAAGAGAAAGTCGGCAAATTTCCGCGACCGCGGGCAAATTTCTACGATCGCGGAATAGTTCCTGTTGACGAGAATTTTTACGAAGAAAGTCCGCGACCGCGGACAGAATTCCGCGATCGCGGAAAACTCTTTGAAGACGGCCTTTGCCCAGTTGAAGAACCGCAACCGCGGGTCCTAAACCGCGATCACGATTTAGTGTCTGACGTGCTTGATGCTTATACTCGCCCCAACTTTCCTCCGCTCAGTACATTGAAGCCCCCAACACCTTTCTCTGAGGCATTATAAGATACTCGAAGGCTGAAGAACAACAAAGAGATCTATGAAACCTTCAGTAACTGCAAGGCAAACGTTCCTGTGGTCAAACTGACAAACAGCACCCCTCGCTGCACAGAATTTTTAAGGGCACTGCGCAAGATCAAGAAGAAGCCAAAGGAGAAGCACAAAAAGGTGCAGGACAAGCATACAGCCCCTGAAATGTTGGGTAGGCCATTTCTGAAGATGGCAAGTGCAATCATTGATGTGAACTGCGGTCCACCCACCATGAAGTGCATAAGAATGAGGGTAAAGCTCAACATAGAGAATACAAAGAGGCACCCCCCTGATGGAGTCCGCGAGTGTTCAATTGACGTGAGCAACCCAAGTTGAGTGGGCGAGCACCAAGTCGAGCCACGACAATAACTAAGGCGCTGCTCGGGAGGCAACCCGAGGTATGAAATTCTTTCCTTGTCTTTTCCTTTCTACTCTTTATTATTGTTTTCGTTTTGTTTTGTTTGTTTTGTTTCGTTTTTGCTTTAGACTAACCTACAGGTAGGAGACCCGAAACCACATTGAAGACGGTGAACCACACTAGAGTCTTTTCCGCGGGCGCGGAAAATTTACTGTAAGTCTCCTAATCCCTGCTCGAAATAAAAATAAAAAGGTTCTACCGAAGCCCAGTTGTCTGTGTTTTATTTTGAGAGACGGTGTGCATCATGATGCCAAGGAGGAGACATTCACCCCACAATTTTATTTGGCACCGATGATGGCCCGACATTCGACAGCTGACGAGGAGGAACACCATAACCCACCACACAATTACATCTGGGCTCCATTACGTGTTCGTTGAAGGCCGTACAACTCCGATTCCTTTGATGTACCACTACACCTTGCAGTGGATCTATTTGGTTGCATGGTGGAGTTTGATTTCGAAGACCGCCGCAACACCAGTGACATGTGCTTATATTGATATACCGCCAGCAATAACTTTTTAGTCCAAGCCAACTCAACGACGTTTGTGAGTTATTTTTTTGCCTTTCCCTGTGCTTCATTCTTTTTTGTCTTTCATTACATTGAGGACAATGCAATGTTTAAGCATGGGGGAGTGTTCTATACTTGTTAGTCGTCTGAGTAAGAAAAAGAAAAAGTCAAATATTGAAAAAAGACAAAAATAATAATAATCCTGGGATAAGTCGAAAACCCGAAAGGGCGGATTAGGTAATAAGTAGGTGGCTTGGACCAGCATTAGGCTGGGGTAATACTTGGTCAAGAGTGATGTGAGTTTTATGTGAGCCCATCTATTGAAAAATGAAATAAGTGGCTTGGTGAAAACCCGAAAGGACGCCTTGGCAAAATGAGTGAAAAGAAGAAGAGTGATTATTAGGATTTCTCATTTTTCCTGGCGTGGTGACATAAGAAGAGGTGATATAAGGAGGATTCGGGTAGGTCACTTTGGGAGGAATAAGAAGATAGATGGAGGCTAGGATTAGATGTTTATTCATGCCATGGTGTTCGGGTTAAGCTTGGGGGAAGTACTCTGCTTTCCTTTAAGCTTATATGTTGATGTGTTGGTGCCTTGGAGATTCATGTTTAGGTGCAGTTCTTAGTGGGGATGGTTTTTCTGTGCTTCATGAGACCTTGGGGATTTGAGTGGAGGAGTAGGTTTATATTAGCTTACTCGAGGACGAGCAAGGTTTAAGCATGAGGGAATTTGATCAGTGCTACTTTGTAGTGTTTATCTAAGAGTTGTTACCGGTGTTTTGGGTACCATTTGGAGATGTTTAGAGCGTATTGTAGAGATTGGAGTTGAGAAGTAGAAGTGCATATATGGTGGTTTGGAGAAGCTTAAATGAAGATTTAGAAGATGAAGAGGGAAGCCACTTAGATGAAGGAAGAGATGAAGAAGGAGTTGGAAGGCCTTTACAGGAAGTTTTCCGCGGTCGCGGAACTCACCGCCGCGGTCGCGGAGAAGAGAAGAGACGGAGAAGAGCAAAACCGAAGTTCCGCGATCGCGGAAGCTTTTTCCGCGGTCGCGGAAATCCCATTCGTCAGCGCTTCCGAAGATCCGAAGAATTATTATTTTTTACTTTATTTCTTTTTCTTTTATTTCTTTATTCCGGTTACTTTATTTTAGTTTCCTTTTAGATTATGTTTGTGATATTTGGTTTTTAGGTTTAGCTAGATTATTTAAACCTAGTTCCAATAGCCTCTATTAAGGCATTCAGACTATTATCGAGTATTGTTTTCCCTTTGAGTTTTTGTTTCAAGACTATGAAGAACTAAGCACCATTTTTGCTTAGTCCGACGATTGAAACCTTCATTTGATATATGATTGTGAGGTTATAATTCTATTCATATTCCTTTGGATTATATCTTTTCTCTTGAGTTTATTCCTATTGATTCTTATTGATTTGACTGGATTGATCACCTATTTGATATTAGTAATTGTCTATTGCTAGGGTTTGGATATTTCGAGTTGAAATCCCTTATCTTGTGTAGCAACCATGATATTCTAAGACTAGTTGGACTAGTTTATTATGAAAGAGAATTGATTATGTGTTAAATGCTGCGAGTTGTGGTGTTGCATGTATCCTGGTTAATTCATATGCTCCATGCTGCTATTGTTCTAAATTTTGATAGTTTTTCGTGCGTTCGATAGTAAGGGTTGTCAGGACTAGTTGGACTGGTAGCTAATTCAGAATAGGGACATGAATAATCATAGAAAGGAATAGAGATAACCTAGGACCAATCAATCAAATGAATGGTGGATGTTTGTCTGGCTAAGTACTTTTTCCCAATTGATTACAACTTTTGTTTTACTTACTTTATTTACTTGCAATCAATCAACCAACAAAACCCCCCTTTGTTACTTTGACATACTAATCTGCACTAAGAAAGATAACTCCTCCCTGTGGGATTCGACCCTTGCTTGCTTATTCTACTAAGTTAGGTTTTTAAGGATTTACTTTGATTGGGCATAACGACTTTAGCACCTGTCAGGCGTCGAAGGTCTCGTCACTGGCCAAGTTGCTGATCTCCATTATGAGGGCCATCAGAGTTGAAGGTCTCTTTGTTGGCCAAGTCATCCATAAGATCGTGAAGCTTCTAGAAGTTGCGGTGGTTTTGGGGGCAATCCGGACGGCGACGTCGACGATGAGCTTGAGAGATTGAGGATGCAGAATCAGCCATTTTTATGGCCTTTAATAGGCGAAGTAGTGAAATTGGTAGAAGGTACACTTTCTGTAGATAAGCCAAGCCTCCTTTGAAATTTGGCTTTAGAAAAGGAGAAAAGCAGGGAAAGAATGAGGTTGCGGTGAAATTGAAATGGTTAAGTTAGTCAATCTATGGCTTTTTATAGTGAAATTGAAGTAGTATCATATCATATATGGTTTAAAGATGAAAGAATCAATAAACTTGTATAATTTGATATTCTCAAGAACTTGTATAGTTGTATCAGTTGCATTTTCATCAAAGTGATGAATTCATCATATTTTAAGATAGAGATGAATGTATTGTGTCAAGTAAAATTTGGGTGGTGATATACGAATCATGAAAATGAGTTTTTGGTCATGAGTTGACAATCATGAAGTAGACTGAGGCAAGAAATCGTATGAACAAATTAAACTAATATAGCAAATTGTTCGCTCGTGTAATATATAAAGGCCCATGTTCCACAAAATCATACTTATATCCCCCACACCAAAGTGATGGCATATACACCTCCAAAATTATCTTACAATAATGACTCCTACAAGTAATGCAATGAAAGATTACAAACCTACCTATAATTCAATCATTGATCATTCATATTTTGTTGACAACTTATATTTAACATCAATGAGATAACAAATATAAGTATGATACTCATCTGAAATAAAATAAAATGGGCTTAATATAAACGTCGACGTTATTCTATATGAACCTTATATGACTATATATGAACATTGATATATAACATATGAACCTTTAGTTTTATTTATTTGGGTGTAAAAATTATGAAAATAAGATGAAATTCTCAAAAACATAATGATGAACCTCATATGACTATATATGAACATTGACATATAACATATTACGAACCCTTAGTGTTTTATATAACTATATATGAATATTGTCACATAACATATGAACCTCTAATTTTATTTATTTGGGTGCAAAGATTATGAAAAATAAGATGAAGTTCTCGGTAACATATGTATGAACCTCATGTGACTATATATGAACATTGACATATAACATATGAACTCTTAGTGTTTATATGATTCATTGAGCAAGGAAAAATAATCTCAAACATGAACATGCTCAAAGTAGTATATATTGAACATTAGGTAACTATATATGAACATTCACACCCAATAGATGAACATATGTTACACAAAGAATGAGAAAACATAGACGAAAGTTATCATGAAAATAGAGGTTCACAACTAGTACATTAAAAGTTCATATTTACTATACTAAATGTTCACAGTAATAAACATGTAAACGTCAAATACTATGTTTGAGGTTCACGGTTAATGTCATGAACTTGATTATTTTTATGTGAACAATATTGTTATTGGTTGATTTTTCATTATAAACAATATTATTCAAATTGTTTTGTTGAACTATTTTTAAAATATGAAAAATATAATTAAAAATAAGGAACTAATATAAAAATAATAGAATAAAATTTTGTTGTTATTAAAAGTTCAAAGATTTATTAAAAAAAAAGAATATGGGAAGAATGAGGGAATCAGTGAGTCAATTATCTTGATAAAAGATGAGAGAAGAGAGAGGAAATGAGTGTAAAGTGACGAAAAAATACACTATCTAGATAGCACAGGAGTACAGGACTCATGTGACAGGAGAGAGGGGAAGGGAAAAAAGCAACATGAGGGTATATCAGGGAGACCGTAGCCTTTTGATTTAATTTACAAAATTGTCATTAAATTGTAAACAGAGGCACGTACATCTTTTTTTTTTTCTAACTTTGTCTACTTTTAATCTTGATCGTCCATAGAACGGTAGAACCCATCTAACGACTGTAATAACTTCATACTTTTCACTATCGGGTCGGGTCATTACAGGTCAGCGGGCGGTTTGGGTTGACCACGAGTCAAGAGTGTCATTTTTTAAATATTTTATTCATTATTAAATAGTTAAAAACTAATTTAAATATTTCAAAATAAGTTGAAATGAATTAAAAAAATTATTATATTATATATTTTTTTGATACAGTAAGAATTATACTGAAAAACCACAAAAAAGCACGGTTTCTCAGTCTATAGCATCCTTGCGGATGAGAACTAAAAGCTCTAAATTTGCTTGAATATCTTCCAAGGAAACCTGATGACTCAGCTTCGCGATACAATCAGCCACAGCGTTTGTATCTCGAAAGACATGGCAAATCTGCATTGAAGAAAACAGTTGCAAAAAACAAAGGATATCAGAAATTAACATTTCGATATCCCAAGGACAGTGTAAGATCTTATTCATGACGTTTAATATTGTAAGGTTGTCACACTCCAGTTGGATATTACGTATACCCATTTCGGTTGCTTTGATTAAAGTATTTCTAACCGCTATAGTTTCAGTTTTTAGAGGAGTTGATATACCACATTTTTCACCAAATATAAGGAGAGGTTCACCTTTATTATTACAAAAAATGAAACCATAACTAGATTCACCATTCGTTTCCGTAGATCCATCAGTATTAATTTTAATAATATTTTCTGGTGGTTTTTTCCATTTTTTCAAATTCCGCCCTTTTTTGGTGTGCGTTGTATTTTTGGGGATAGAATCAACCAAACAGTCTGGATTCCATTTTTTGGTCTTATTCCAATTGTCAATCTGACTGTTGATGTAACGTGGTACATCCTTTATCGGTTCATTGTCATTATTTGTTCTGCCGAAGCTTTGTTGGTTTCTATAAAACCAGATACCCCACCATGATACTGCTAGTTTAGTGAATTGTGATTTGTCTGTTTTATTTCAGACTTCCTCAATAATCTCTTCAGTTTTTTTAGTTCCAATGTTTAAAGATCTTATGGTGTTATAAGTTTGTTTGTTCATTTTTCCATAGTTTTCAACGTATGATTACACTGGAATAAGAGGTGATTAGAATCTTCAGTTAGTGAGTTACATCTAATGCAGCCTTGTGGAATTGCCATACCTTTTTCAGCTAATCTTGATTTGGTTGGTAGTCCATTTCTTAAATTTTTCCAAAGAAAATTTTTAACTTTTGGATAAGTGTCCAATTTCCAGATCCATGAAAAATCATGTGATGTATATCTTTTCTTTTTAATGAGCATATCCATAGATGATTTGGTTAAGAACCAACCATTTTTACTAGCTTCCTAATACATTCTATCATGAATATTGTTTATAGGTATCGGTGCAGAGATAATCTATTTAACTAAATCCTCTGGTAAATATTGTTGAATCATTTCTTTGTTCCATTTATTATTTGGAAGCATAAAATCTGCAACTAAGGCAGTTTTGTTTGAAATATGTTGCATGTCAATGATGTCACAAAGCGAGATTGTAGAGAACCATTTATGAGTCCAGAATCTAATGGTTCTACCATTTCCCACTTGCCATATAAGTCCTGTTTTGAAATCATCAATGATTTCACACATTTTGGACCATTGCCATGAGCAATGTCCTTTCTTTTCCTATTGTAAAATATGTTCAGTTTTTAAATATTTTTTAGTGATAACTTTGACCCAGATATTATCTGGTTCAGCCAAAAAATTTCATAGTAATTTAAATTGTAAGGCTTTATTCACATCCTGTGATTTTCTCAGTCCTAGTCCGCCTAGTTCAGGCGGTTTGCATATTTTATCCCATCCTATCAGAGGTTTGTATATATGGTCTTTGTTCCAGAAAAAACCTCTATTTAGTTTATCGAGTTCATTATGGGTTTGAGTGGGCAACATAAAGGTTTGCATCAGGTAATTTGGTCGTGATGCAAGATTCGCTTTGATAAGAGTTGTTCTGCCTGCTTGAGAAAGGGAATTAGGCTTCCACTTTGTTAATTGTTATTGTGTGCTAATTAGCATATCAACAAATGTATTAGAGTTGACTTTGCCATTAATAATAGGACATCCTAGATATTTGTCTAGGGAAGTCATATTTGTAATTGGAAGAGTTCCCTGTATCGCTAGTTTTTTGGTGTTTGTTACTTTCTTTGTAACCTGGAAAGCAGATTTATGCAAATTTACTTTACGGCCTGAAATATTGCAATATTCATCCAAGATATCCTTGATTTCCTTACAGTTTTCTTGTTTTGCTTTGGAAAATATCATAATATCATCCGCAAAAGCCAAGAAAGAGATACGAGTTCCAATTCTTGAAATTTGGAAGCCAATGGGATTTCTTGGTCTATCCGCTTCTTTTTGTAATTTTCTCGCTAGAATTTCAGATCCTAGAATAGAAAGGAAAGGGGATAGTGGATCTCCCTGTCGGAGACCTCTAGTTGGTCTAAAAATATTCTTCGGTCCATTATTGACCAGTACCGAAAAGGACACTGTCGTGATGCATTCCCTGATCCAGTTTATGAATTTCGAATGGAATTCAAATTTATCCATGATTTTAAGAATGAAATTTCATTCAATTCTGTCGTATGCTTTTTCCATATCTAATTTGAGTGCTATAAATCTTCTAGCTCCTTGTTTCGATTTGAAAGAGTGGAAAATTTCATGAGCTATTAAGATATTATCTTGGATGGCTCTATTGGCTACAAATGCACTCTGAAGAGGGTGAATTAATTTTTCCATAGTGTTTTTCAGTCTACTAGTTAGGATTTTTGAGATTATTTTATAAATTATAGAGCATAGACTAATCGGTCTATAATGGTTTGTTGAGTTTGGATTGTCACATTTTGGTATTAGATATGATTGACCTGTTTAAGTAATCTTCCTGAAAGAAAAAAGCTTTTCACAGCTTGGATTACAGAAGGTCCCACAATATCCCAGTATTTTTGATAGAATTCAGCTGTCATGTCGTCCGGTCTTGGCGATTTGTTTGTACCAATATCAAACACTGCCTTTTTAATTTCATCATTAGTGATATTTCTGGTTAATTCTTCGTTATCTTCCATAGATATTTCAGTGTGTATTAATTCTAGATTTTCTTGCAGTAGAGCATCATTCATTTCTTCACTTTTGAATCTTTTGATGAAGTCATTTCTAATTTCATTTCTGATATTGTCTTCACCAATAATGCTTGTTCCTTCTTGGCTTTTTATTTCTTTAATGATTTTTCTATTTCTTCGACCACTTGCTATTTTATGAAAATAGCTCGAGTTAGTGTCAGTCAGTTTAATATGTTTCACTTTTGCTCTTTGGTTCCAGAATATTTTTTGGAAGGTTAGTAATTTCTCTAATATTTACTAATATTTACATTTGCTCTTTGGTTCCAGTCAGTTTAACAGTCTTATTTGTTTCTGGATTTCACTAATATTTACATTAGTGCAGATATTAATTTGAATCTCAAATAATTGTTTCTCTATGTCTTTAAGTTGAGTGAACACATTACCAAACGTCGTTTTTTTTCCATAGTTTGGCATGCTTCTTTAGTAGTTTTGTCTTTGAAACTAGGTCATACATCATTGATCCATGATAATTTGTTCTCCAGGCTTGTTTTACAACATTTCTGAAGTCCTTTCTTGTCATCCAGATTTTTTCAAACTTGAATGGTTGGTTTTTGAATGAACTAGTTGAGGCTAATTCAATTGATATAGGGCAATGATCTGAGCTCGTAAATGCATATTTTTTTGTATAGATGTCCGGATACCATTGTAAAATTTGGTGATGAGTTAAGACTCTATCCAGTTTTTCATAGATATTGTCTATTTCAGTTTTGTTTTTTCTCCAGGTAAATGCATTTCCTTGGAAAGGAATATCTAATAATTCGCATTCATTTTTAAAGTGTCGTAGTCTAGTAAATTTTGATAAAGGTGGTAAAGATCCATCCATTTTTTCGGTTGGGTCTTGTATTTCATTCAAATCACCCATAACAATGCATGGATAAGCACTGTTTTTAATAAAAGTGATTATCATATCCCATAATTCATTTTTACCTGCTTCATTTGGTGGTGCATACGTAAGAATTATCATTATTTCAGTATGTGTACACAAATTAGAGTACAGAATACTAATAAATCTTTTTTCAATCTTGTCGATTTCAAGTACTTCATTGACAAGCTGATATGTTTTCCACATAACACATTTTCCGCCCGCGAAACCCATAGCCGGGACACAGTAGAATTGATCAAATCCTGCTTTTTTCCACAATTTTTCACTAGGTACTTTATTTGTTCTTGTTTCAAATAACGCTAGTAATTGGATCCTTTTTATCTTACAAAAGGATTCTAAATCCATCCAGATGGTTTTCTTACCAATTCCCCGACAATTCCAGGTGGAAATCTTCATAAAAAACAAATTTTTGTGTTGCCCCATATCCATTGACATTGAGGGGTCTTGCTAGAATTATCACTATGGTAATGTATATCGTAGTTGGCATCAGGGGAAAAAAGCAGGTTTTGACCAATTCTAATGTATTTCGTATTATTTTGATACATATAACAGTTAGGGAACTTGTTTCTTACTTTTTTAGAATGATGCTTTTGGCAATATTGAACATCATGGAGTTTAATTTTGGTGTGTTGTTTGATGAGATGATTTACCTATAAGCTGCCACTTTTGTCCATAAAAAGGGACTGAGCCATGAATTTCTTATAGTAATTGGGATCAATTTCATTATTTGTGGATATTATTCCTAATTGTTCCTTAGTTTTCAATCTAAAAGGTTTGATTTGATTCACTAGTATCGCTTCACGAGACAAGCCTTTTCCATGATTCTTGTCAAGTGTTCCATACAACAGAATTAAATCTTTGTAAAAACAACCAACCGCAGAAATTCTATTCAAGGCAAAACTTTCATTTCTAGAAGAGAGAAGCCATGTAAGAGAAGGATTACATTGATAAGTTTTCCTAGGTCCAGGTTTCATTGGTATAATTATGAGTACTCCATGTAATAATCATAATCAGATTATAGTAGGAAAATTTGTTGTCTTCATAAGAAATCCAGCTTTGTGAATCATTCTTTACATAATTCATCAATTGCTTAAAGATAAAGATGCTTGCATCAAAGATACAAACCGTATGTTCACAAGTGTCATATTTGTTGGTAGAAGAAAATGACACATCACTAAAGGAAGAGAAAACTTCAGGATGCATAATCTCATTCCTAACCTGGTAGCACACGAAGCTTAAGTTAATGTTATCACATGTCACTTTTCCATACAACAACATATTCATAATCAGCTTCAAAGCACAATTGGTCAAAGAGGTAAGCCTCCAAAAAAGATTGTTCATGTGAAAGGTTTTTGATATTTTTTTGGTGTCCATGGGATCACAGTCTGCTGGTTTATTGGCTTGGTAGCCAACTCTAGATTTCAGTTTTTGGTTCTTCAAGGATTCATTTGCTTTGTATATCTGTGTTTGTAAAACAGAAACCAAGTTAGAATTATAACAACAACAAGCAGAGTAAAGGAAGGAAGAAAGAACCCCAATTTTGAAAAACAAACAACAGTAATCAAACCAGTTGATGAAGACTATCACAAATCTCCATAAGTCATGCAATAGCTTACCAGCACAAAGCCAAAAGTTGTCATCCTTGTCATTTTTCAGAGTCGTAAGAAGATATGAGCTAATAGAAGTACTACAGTAGCAGTAACAAAAATACTGAAAGTACATCGTCATCTTTCCGTTAGATAAATAGTTCCAGCACACAACATGATAGTCAAGAGGGGTTACCTCAGAGGATTCCAGCATAATTGGTTCATGGTTAGAGATTTCAGCCTTAACAGAGGAGCTAGGGTTTTCAGGTAAAGAACAAAGAGCTTCTTTCAACGGATTTTTCCCTTTATCCATTAAGATGGATAGAGGAATAGCCAGCATGAACACTAAGTTGATAAGCGGAAGAAAATCAAAGCACCAGAATAATGTAAAACAGAGAGAAATAAAGAGGTTCGGGGGGTAGTGAATCAAGTTCAGCCATTCAAGTAATATATTTAGAGAAACAAGTTCAACAAACAAAAGAAAAAAATAAGACAGATGGGACTCGGAAGGAAAACACCTTATAATCGGGGCAGGAGAAATGTCAAACCCACACGGCTTGATCGAGGGACTGTTCCAGAGAGCCCATCCCTCAGTCACGAGGACCAGATTGTTGGGCTCAAGGCCCATTAGTCCAGCCCAAATTCTCCTCTGATTTGCTAGGCATATATAAAGCAAATTAAGAGGAGAAATGCATGTGAGTGAGTTGCAAATTTGCCCTAGAAAGTGGCAGCCCCCATTTGAGATTCAAAAGGAGCACAAAAGTGAGGAGGGAGATTGGAGAAGAGAGAAGAGAGAAGAGAAATCGGTGGAGAAAGTGAAGGCTTTTCCTTGTCTACACCTCAGATCGTTCGTCTCTTGTCCCAGGAAGCCGACAACGGATGTTTGTCGGTAGGTATTCCTCTTTGGTTGGATCTAATCCCTAGTTACAAGTGTTTGTTGTTAGATTGGAGATTTGCTTGAGTTGATTATCCATATCTTGTTATCTCCTGTGTGAGATTGGTATCTGTATGAACACTTGTACTCTGTTTTGATGAATAGTGGATTTCGTGCTCTGGCGGGCGACAATGGGTTTTTTACCTCTCGTTAGGAGGGTTTTTCCCACTTAAATATTGTGTTGATTTTTGTGCATTATTTCTGTTGTGGTTGTGTTGCTTGATTGTGGTTTGGTTTCTGCAATCTGGTTGAAGTTGGTTTGGTTACCGGAAAGAGACCTAGGTTCTGCAGGTTCATTGTTTTTGAGCTTTCGCTGATTTGTTACCAGGACCGGATAGTGATCGATCCCCAAAAAGTGGCATCAGAGCCAGAGAGAGCTCAGTTTGAGTTTGGGTCGATATATGACGAGTAAGACAGAGGAGTTTGCGGGTACGATGATTAAGCTGACGTCTTCGAATTACTCGATTTGGAAGTCGAAGATGGAAGATATTCTGTACTGCAAAGATCTGTATGATCCAATTCAGTTAGGGTCGGACAGACCAGATGAGATTAAAGAGGGCGACTGGGTAAAGTTGCACAGAAAGGCAGTTGGAACCATGAGGCAGTGGGTAGACAACAGTGTATATCATCATATCAGCAGTGAGACAGATGCACATGTTTTGTGGAAGAAGCTGGAATCCATGTATGAGAGAAAGTCAACGCAGAGCAAGGCCTTTGTAATCAGAAAGATCGTGAATCTGAAATACAAAGATGGAAAGTCTGTTGCCGAGCACCTGAGTGAGTTTTAGGAGCTAGTGAATCAGTCGAACAGAATGAAGTTGGTCCTAGATGATGAACTGCAAGCTTTGTTGCTTTTGAGTTCTTTGCCGGATACTTGGGAGACTCTGGTTGTGTCCATCAATAACTCTACACCGAGTGACATTGTGTCCTTGAGTACCGTGATTGATAGTCTCTACAATGAGGAGACTAGGAGAAAAGATATGGGCACTAACACTTCGCAGACTCTGGCGACGACTTCAGAGAATAAGTCCAGAGCGAGAAGCAGAGAAAGAAAGGGACGTGGGAAATCCAGAGGGAAGTCACAGAATAGAGGGACATCTCAGAATAAAGGAAAGATGGCCTGCTTTCATTGTGGCAAAGAGGGACATATGAAGAGGAATTGCTATGCCTTGAAGAAGAGCATGAGTGAAGAGAAGAATCAGAAAGAAGACGACAAGAACACCACTGCAGTTGTATACAGTGATGAAGAAGGTCTTGTTGTTCTTTCCTGTGTTGATGATCACAGTGATGAGTCAGATTCTCGTGTAGAATGGATAGTGGACTCAGCTGCATTCTATCATGCTATACCGAGAAAGGAGATATTCACCAGCTATAGAGCAGGAGACTTTGGCAAGGTGAAGATGGGGACCACCAGCTACGCGGAGATTGTTGGTATGGGTGACATTTGTGTTCATACAAATGCGTGTTGCACGTTGACTCTGAAGAATGTGCGACATGTACCCGATCTGCGTATGAATTTGATTTCTCTTCATGCTTTGGACCTAGAGGGTTATCACAGTTATATTGGTGATAAGAGATGGAAGCTGACTAAAGGCTCGATGGTGATTGCTAGAGGGAGTCTGAGCTACACGTTGTACAAGACTCAGATGAAGGTCTTGAGAGATGACCTGAATGCAGTTGAAGATGATGCATCACCAAATTTATGGCACAGACGGCTGGCTCACATGAGTGAGAAAGGACTGCAGATTTTGGCGAAGAAGTCTCTCATTCCTTCCGCCAAAGGTACTCCTCTGAGCCTTTGTGATTATTGTTTGTTTGGTAAACAAACTAGAGTGTCATTTAGAAAATGTTCTGAAAGAAAAAAGAATTTGCTTGAACTGGTGTATTATGATGTGTGTGGTCCCATTGATGTACCACACCTGGTGGTCGTAGATATTTCCTGACCTTTATTGATGATGCTTCACGTAAGGTTTGGGTGTTTGTTTTGAAAACAAAAGACCAGGTCCTTGATTGTTTCAAGCAATTTCATGCCATGGTGGAGAGAGAGAAGGATCGTTCTCTGAAATGCCTTCGCAGTGATAATGGAGGCGAGTACACTTCCCATGAGTTTCATAAATATTGCCAGGAGCATGGCATACGACATGAGAAGACAACTCCGGGCACTCCACAACACAATGGCGTTGCAGAAAGGACAAACAGGACCATCATGGAGAAGGTCAGATGTATGCTGAAGATGGAGAATCTTCCTAAGCCATTTTGGGGTGAAGCTGTGATGACTGCTTGCTATCTGATGAATAGATCTCCATCAGCTGCTTTGGATTTTGACATTCCTGAGAGAGTTTGGTCTGGAAGAGACATTTCATACTCTCATTTGCGGGTCTTTGGCTGTAAGACATTTGTGCATATGCCTAAAGAGCAGAGAGAAAAGCTGGACGACAGAGCAGTTCCATGCATTTTCTTAGGCTATGGAGATACTGATTTTGGATACAAGTTGTGGGATCCAGAAAGAAAGAAGGTGATAAGGTCCAGGGATGTGACCTTTCACGAAGACAAGTTGTTGTCAGATTCTGAGACACTAGAGGAAGTTGATGAGCTTCCAGTTTACTTGCCCTCTCATTCAGAAGGGAATGACACAAGTGACGAGTCTTCCTCAGAGAATGGCACAAATGAGATTCCTGCGTCAGACGATGTCTTGCCAGATGCTGAAACTGGTGAGGGTTCTGAGCAGGGGGAGCCAGAAGAGAGTGAAGAAGCTAATGAGCTCAGAAGGTCAGAAAGAGAACGTCGTCCGTCCACTAGATATCCCTCGTTTGAGTATGTTGCAGTTACTGAAGAGGGGAGCCTGAAAATTTTCAAGAAGTGCAGAACCACAAGGAAAAAGCTCAGTGGGTGAAAGCCATGGAAGAGGAGTTGAGTTCTTTGAAAAAGAACAACACATATGAGCTAGTGAAGCTTCCAAAAGGAAGAAAGGCGCTGAGAAACAAGTGGGTGTTCAGGCTAAAGATGGATGGAGACAAACTAGTCAGGTACAAAGCCCGACTAGTTGTGAAAGGCTTCAGTCAAAAGAAGGGAGTTGATTTTGATGAAATCTTCTCGCCTGTTGTCAAGATGAGTTCCATCAGAGTGATCCTTGGCTTAGCTGCAAGCATGGATCTTGAACTCGAGCAGTTGGATATGAAAACTGCATTTCTCCACGGTGATTTAGATGAGGAGATTTATATGGAACAACCAGAGGGATTTGAAGTAAAAGGAAAAGAGCACTTGATTTGCAAGCTGAAGAAGAGCTTATATGGACTGAAGCAAGCTCCCAGACAGTGGTACAAGAAGTTTGATAGCTTCATGGTGAATCATGGCTACACCAGAACAAGTGCAGATCATTGTGTTTACTTCAAACGTCAGGCAAACGGTAAGTTTGTCATTCTTCTTCTTTATGTGGATGACATGCTCATTGTGGGACAAGATAAATCCCTAGTTGATGCTTTGAAGCGGGATTTGAGCACTTCCTTTGACATGAAAGACTTGGGACAAGCACGCCAGATATTGGGCATGTAGATTACTCGTGACAGGAAAGCCATGAAGATATGGTTGTCACAAGAGAAGTATATTGAGAAGGTTCTGAGTAGGTTCAAAATGGAAGATGCTAAGCCGGTTAGTACTCCTCTTGCTAGCCATTTCAAATTGAGCAAGAAGTCATGCCCGTCTTCAGGTGAAGAGAAGAAGAAAATGGCCATCATTCCTTATTCATCAGCAGTTGGTAGCTTGATGTATGCTATGGTGTGCACACGGCCGGATATAGCTCATGCAGTTGGTCTCGTTAGCAGGTTTCTTGCTAATCCTGGAAGAGATCACTGGGAAGCTGTGAAGTGGATCTTCAGGTACTTGAGAGGTACTTACAAGACGAGCTTATGCTTTGTAGGAGCTAAACCTATTCTTGAGGGTTTCACGGATTCAGACATGGCAGGAGATCTCGATGGTAGAAAGTCGACATCGGGGTACTTGTTTACTTTTGCAGGGGGAGCTGTCTCGTGGCAGTCTAAGTTGCAGAAGTGTGTTGCTTTGTCCACGACTGAGGCAGAGTACATTGCCATGACAGAAGCAGGAAAAGAGATGCTTTGGGTGAAGAGATTCCTTCGAGAACTGGGTCTGAAGCAGGGAGAGTATGTGGTGAACTGTGATAGTCAGAGTGCTCTTGATTTGAGCAAGAATGCCACATACCATTGCCGAACAAAGCACATTGATGTGAGGTACCATTGGATTCGAGATGCTGTGAGTGATCGCCAGATGAGCTTGAAGAAGATTCACACAGACAAGAATCCAGCTGATATGTTCACCAAGGTGGTGACTACTGACAAGCATCAGTTCTGTGCCAAGATGGCGGGACTAGTGCGCAAGTGAAGATCCCGAGACGACGTGGATGTCTTCCCCTGGGCTGGAGGGGGAGATTGTTGGGCTCAAGGCCCATTAGTCCAGCCCAAAGTCTCCTCTGATTTGCTAGGCATATATAAAGCAAATTAAGAGGAGAAATGCATGTGAGTGAGTTACAAATTTGCCCTAGAAAGTGGCAGCCCCCATTTGAGATTCAAAAGGAGCACAAAAGTGAGGAGGGAGATTGGAGAAGAGAGAAGAGAAATCGGTGGAGAAAGTGAAGGCTTTTCCTTGTCTACACCTCGGATCGTTCGTCTCTTGTCCCAGGAAGCCGACAACGGATGTTTGTTGGTAGGTATTCCTCTTTCGTTGGATCTAATCCCTAGTTACAAGTGTTTGTTGTTAGATTGGAAATTTGCTTGAGTTGATTCTCCATATCTTGTTATCTCCTGTGTGAGATTGGTATCTGTATGAACACTTGTACTCTGTTTTGATGATTAGTGGATTTCGTGCTCTGGCGGGCGACAATGGGTTTTTTACCTCTCCTTAGGAGGGTTTTTCCCACTTAAATCTTGTGTTGATTTTTGTGCATTATTTCTGTTGTGGTTGTGTTGCTTGATTGTGGTTTGGTTTCTGCAATCTGGTTGAATTTAGTTTAGTTGCCGAAAAGAGACCTAGGTTCTGCAGGTTCATTGTTTTTGAGCTTCCGCTGATTTGTTAGCAGGACCGAATAGTGATCGATCCCCAACACAGATCCCCTCCGCAGTACCAGATCTCGCAGAGAGCGAGCCAAGCAGCAGTCGCGAGGACCCTAGAGAGGACGTGAACAAAGGGATGGAATGAGAATAACTCCGCCGCCATTCTTGCGCCCACGCCTCCATCAGTAGAAGAGTCCATACTTTGAGCAAGAATTCGTTGAGCTTGAGGGTAAAGATTAGCACATATTTGATGAAGATTTGGCAAGATTGGGTTAAGATTGTAACCAGGTAGGAGATCTGAAGCAAAATAGCAAGAGAAATAAGATTGTAGTTGGGTTTAGAAGGGTCAGATTGCTGATTTTGGGTAGAGCGGCGGAGGCCTTGTTAGGAGTGTTTAGGGTTTTCGGCGGAGGCATGGTTCAGGTTTATATTATAAATTATTTTAACGTAATTGGTATTAGTAGTTTTAATTTCAATTTATATTATATTAATTTATAAATTTCTGAATTATAAAAAATATATAAGTACAACAATGTTTATTTTTTAGGATAATTGAACATATTACCATTATTTATATGTTATCCATCATATATATTTAATGTTATATTTTATTAATACTCCACATTTATTCGTTAATCGGGTCGGCTTTGGGTTGGTCGGGTTCGGTCTTGATAAATTCGGGTTCGGCAAATTCGGGTTACCAAAAATTCCGGTTAGGTCGGTAAAACAGGTTCGGTTACTTTTTTCACAGATCTAATAGGTAATATTATTATATACTTTTGGCTTTAAGTGAAAATATATAGAAGAAAAATGTTAAGAATAAATTGCAATACCTAAAAACAAAGATATAAATGGGCTGAGTTATAACAATAAATACTAAGTAAAGACATATAGAATGAAAAAAACGTTAAGATAAATCGCAGTACCTAAAAATAAAGATACAAATGTGCTAGGGTCTGCGAGTGTGGAGTGAAGAGGAAGAGTCTCTTTTATTTTCATTTTTTCAATACACAATAAATTAAAAAAAAAAGTAGGTGATGTAAAATAAGGGTAGACAACTCTCTGGGTCAGCCAAACATTTTCCATATCTAAGTGCCACGAGATATACTATATTATGCTAAAGATCGACATTTGTGATCTCAGAGTCATATGTTCAAGTTTCCCTTACATAATGACCTTGTGCATGAATGATTTTAGACGGAAAAAATAGCTCAACTTTGGAAGTTGCATTGTCATTAGAGCTCTCAAAATGTGACCGAACCCGTTTTACAGATCTGACTGACCCGCTTTTAGACCCGATCCGACCTAACCGAAAACTTGAATATACCGAACCCGGATTTTCCGAGACCGAACCCGACCAACCCGAATCCGACCCCGACCCGATTAACAAATAAATGTGGAGTATTAATAAAAAAATAACATGAAATATATATGATAAACAACATATAGATAATGATAATATGCTCAGTTATCCTAAAAAAAGAACATTGTAGTACTTATATAATTTTTATAATGTAGAAATTTATAAATTAATATAATATAAAATAAAAATAAAAATAAAATATTATTTTGGTCTACTAATATCAATTACATTAAAATAATTAAGGATATTATTTATTATTTTAATTCATTTTAACTTATTTTGACATGTTTAAATTAGTTTTTAACTATTTAATAATATTTAAATAGTGAATAAAATATTTAAAAAATGACGCTCTTGACCCGTTGGTCAACCCGAACCGCCCGCTGACCTGTAATGACCCAACCCGACTTGACCTGTTATCCGAAATGACCCGACCCGTTCTCAACCCGAACCTGAAATAACCGAACCGAACCCGACTTGACCGACCCGATTGACAGCTCTAATTGTCATAATATAAAACTACATTTGTAATTAACAATAGCTACAAGAAGTGGGTGGCGGAGCAGACAATTTCGAAAAAGGAGGCATAAAATAATATTATATTATTATTAATATTAAATAAATAATAGCTATAAATAATATCAATATCTATATCATATGTATTCTCACTTCGAACTCTTCTTTTCTTGAAATACTAACATCGATCTCCATCAACATTTTCAAATTCATTAGGAATAATCGGAGACTCAACATTTGAAATTAACAATCTCTTACTTCGCAGAATAAATTTGTCAATATTCCTACTCAGAATAATTCAATTTAACACAAGTTCAATTAACACATCAATCAAATAAATTAAGTTTGATCTATAAACATTCATTCAAGCAAATTTATACCCGATCCATCTCAATTTGAATTCAAAAGATCGAAAATGCAAATTGAGATGGTTCGGTTATGAATTTGGTTGTTTTAGGAGTCAAATCCTAATAATTTGAGGGCGAATAACACGATTATGGACTTGAACCGGTATACACCTAAACTCAGTGATGAGTCCCGATGATGGATGCTTCCAACACACTCCAGCCCAAGGGTCACGCCTACTCTTATGCCTCACCATGGAGGAGCCAAGGCCTTGACCACCAAGGCGCCGACGCATCAATGCCACGACACTCAAGCATCGACCATGCTTCGATTCTAAGGCATCCATGCACATGCCTATATCCAATCCTCTAAGGCTTTTATCCCTTTCTACTTTTGGTTATTTAGTTTCATGATTTTTAGTCTTGCCTTAGTGAGTGTGAAGAGCCATTTGCATATGGACTTCAACTCACTAAGGCCCATTAGAGGATTTCCTTGTTGGCTGAAATGCCATGACTATTTAAACCCCCTTTGTAGTTTATTATAACTAGGTTGAAGATTATAGAAGTGGAATATTTTCCTTGGGTTAGAGGAATACCTCCCCAAGGCCTCCACTTACTTCTATCAACCCCAAAGCATTCAAATCTCTTATCTTCCTCTCAATCCTCACGAGTTCATCCATCAATCTAGCTCATTGAGTTCTTTCCAAGACAAACAAGCCAAGGAGCCTCTCCTAGAGGCTCCCCTTGGTTCATTGGAAGCCACTGCCAGCCAATGAGTCTCACGGCCGGCCACCCCTTGCTTCCCCTAGGTTTCCCACGGTTCCTTCCTTGCTCCCACCTTCAAGAGCCCTAAGGAGACGTTCAACCCCAAAGAGAGAAGGAAGAATCCCTTGCTTGGTCACGATCTAGCTTGTTGGGAAGAAAAGCCTTGTCTAGGAGGCTTGATTCTCATCACTCAGGGTTACCCACCGGAATTTCCCAACAAAAAATTAATATAACAAGTGAAAGAAAAAAAATCATGAATGAAAGGGGGGCATCAGACCCCTCTTAGTTCCGCCTCTAGCTATAGGGGTGATATATAGGGGAACATTTAGGTGAGTACGCTCCCCCATGCAAAAAATATTCTCACCATTCTCGCGCTGACACATGTTAGTTTTTTTAGGATGTGCATTTGTATATAACTAGACGTACATGATGCTACTATGGTCCATCAAGAAGAGCAAGTGCAAGATCAAGCCGATGTCGATGCTGCCACACTCGCGCCCACGCCTAGGGAACCTTCTCCTACTTCCTCGGGCCCAACTCGACTTGGCTCGAGCAAGCCGGTGCCCTTGGCCTGCACTGGACCCATGCCACCCCTCCAGACCTTGGATGCCGAGGAAATGGTGCAAGAGCCCGAGCCACGACGATCAAGGCGTCTAGCGCGCCCTATCCTCGACAATGAGCCACTTCCAGGCATAATCACTCGAGCAAGAGCCAAGGAACTTCAAATGCAACTCAATCAAGGTATATTGGCTCAAGGAGAGCCGAGAGAATCTCAAGTGGGCTCGGTCAACTTGATCATGGCTCAGTCGTTGACATAAGGACCGCACACACCATGGCATTGCTTATGCGTTTGCTTCCAATAATTATGAGAAGTTTTTAATATGATTTCATGCATGATATTATGTAATAAAAGGGAGGGGATAGATTTTATTTCCAGCTGAGTTTAATGCTTAAGTTATTGTAAAACTCTTCATGTTGTCAAGGCACTTAAAGGGTTGGGTTAGGATCAGTTTTGGAGGGCTATATATAGCCGCCTCCTTCCTCATTGTAAGACATTTCAAATTCAATCAGAAACTCAATAACAATCAATTCATCTTCAGAAATTCTCTCCAAGAAATTTCTCAAGCTCGTGAGTCATATCGAGCCTTGTTCTTGTGTCTTTGGGTGCGTAATATCCCAAACCACTTGAACCTTGTCCTACTCTATTGTGGTGCATCATATCCACCTTGTAGAAGTTCACTTATCCCTTCACTTCCCCAGGTTACCCATCCACCAAAAACCACAAACATACTACTTCATTTCTGCCTGCAAACTTTATCAATAATTCACCGAACTTCCAAGGAACATCCCGAGCTTTTGGAGACGCGACAACTCAAGCGTTCTTACCTTGAACTGTGGCAACAGAGGCGCGGTCCTTTTCAATACATTTGTAATCAAATGCACATCTAATATTTTTTTTTGTTTGAACAATTTTTTTAGGCCTAATTTTCCTCAAACGCACTTCACATTATAAGTAAATGCACATCTAGTATACAAATCCACTTCACTTTATAATTAAGCAAATGCACATGTAGTTATATACAAATACACATCCTACAAAAACCAAATACACATCGTGTTACAACCAAATGCACATCACATTATAACCAAATACGCATCACGTTATCACTAAATGCTTATAATCAAATGTACATCTTATAATCTAATGCACATCCTACAAATCCAAATGCATATCACATTATGACCAAATACACATCACGTTATCACCAAATGCACGTTCACATTATAACAAAATGCACATGATGATGTTCGCCGAATGCACATTCACGTTATAACCGAATGACATTCATGTTATAACCAAATGCACATTCATGTTATAACCAAATGAACATAATGGTGTTCGCCAAATGCACATCACATATCACATTATAACAAAATCACATTCACGTTATAACCAAATGCACATTCACATTATAATGAAATGCGCATAATGATGTTTGCCAAATGCATAAATTGATTGACCATAAAAATGGCTCAAAAAAAATAGTTAAAATAAATAATTTGGAGCTATTTTAGGTGAAAATAAAATTTTTAGGTTTAAAATAAATTTATTACACATTCGGGTTTAATTGGCTAAATAGAAAAATGGGAATTCCGTGAGGTAACCCTCAGGTTCTGCAAATTCCGCGAGGTGTCCAGAGGTTTTAACTATTCCGCGTGGTAACCCTCAGTTTTTAAAAAAATCCGCCAAATAACCCTACGTTATCCTAATCGTTAAAGTGCCGTTAAATATTCAAAAAAAATTAAATTAAAAAGGCTGTTGTTATTTCATATAAGAAAAAAATTATAATTAATAATATCTGCCAAACAATTTATGAAAAAAAAACGTTTAAGCAAGCACAAGCAGGAGTGAACAACATAATTTAACTCTGATTACCAAACATTGAACAACCACAAAATTAGTGGAATATTGTCTTCAGCACAAATCACCTGTTAGCAATAAATATCAAAGCACAAATCAAAGATGTGCGTCTAACCCCTTCACAAATATATATCAAAGCACAAATCAAACAAATTTAATCAGTGGAAAATTTTATCCAACACAAATCACCAAAGAAATTTAATATATCTAATTCACCAATTCAGAATGTTTCAAACAAATTTAATTCAAATTGATACCAATTTGACTAAAATCAACAATCTCATCAAAACCCCCAAATTGGCAAATTTACATGAACCCTAAATCTGCAAATTTTACAAAAATCAACCAAATTCTCAAATTCGTATGGGGCACCTCGTCTTCACCATTAGAATAGTTGCCTCGTCGCCACCGGGAGCCTCTCGTCACCGCCTTGGAGTAGATCGGACTAGCAACCCTTCACCCTCCACCTCGGCCCTCCACCACCGACGTCGTGCTTCCCGGTGTCGTCCTGCCCCCCGACGTCATCGCGCTTCCCGACGTTGTTCCACTCCCCGACCGTCGAGAAATTCCCGCGAAGTCCCTCACAAGCCTCTCGGTTTTTCACGAGTTTGGTTTCACAATATCTCAATTTTGGTTGTTTTGATTTCTTCTTCTTGTTTTTATGGTGGTTAGCAGCCTGACATGTATTATTAATTAGATTTTTTTATATGAAAATAACAACAACCTTTTCATTTTTTAAATACTTAACAACACTTTAACGATTAAGTTAACAGAAGGTTATTTGGCGGAATTTTTTAAAAACTGAGGGTTACCGCGCGAAATAGTTAAAATCTTTGGACACTTCGCAAAATTTACAAAATCTGAGGGTTATATCACGGAATTCCCGATAAAAAAATGTAGGAAATGATAAACAAAATAAAATGAAGATGGAACATGGGTAAACACGCATATCCCTCACCTTTATACCGGTGCACTAAGTTGCTTTAGTGTTTAAAAAATGGGGAGTGATAGAGATACCCTAAGGGTAGACTACCCTCTATGCCACCTCAGATTTTTTTTACAGAGTGTCTAAATATTGCTGACTGGGTTTTAAGTATTTTAAATGTTGCTGACTGGATTTAACATAATTAATTTAATTTTAATCTTTTTCAAAGCAACTTTTCAGTGACTATTCATCTTCTTCCCCACCCTCTTCACCGTACTTCCTTTCTCATTGGGTTGTTTATCTGCAGTTCCTCTCCCAACCTGTATTTGAATTTTGCTTTGATGAGTATCACTTTGCTGAGTACTCCTTCGCTACCGTCCCGTTATGTAAGTTGATTTGTGCCTCCATTGGGTTGTTTAGTACTCTAATGGGTACTCCTTTGCTGAGTACTCCTTTGCTTCCAGAGTGCTGTGCCATTGCTTTGTCATTATGCTTCCATGGATATTACTTGTGTCTGATTGAAGTTATGGTGTTTGGGGCTTATGCTTCCATGGATATTACTTGTGTCTGATTGAAGTTATATTGACTGCATCATTCAACAAGTGTGATAAGATATATTATCTTTGAATATTTTGACAACAAATTAAGAATTTATAAGTTGTTACCTCATAGCAAGTGAATATCTAATTTTACAGCCCTGTTGACCACATAAGATTAATACCTGTGAGCAAATATCAGAAGATTAGTACATTGCCTAAAGCCTCAAATAAAAATTCCAAACCGGAATCACTAGTAAATTTGACGACTGACAACAAAAAAATATATTAGCTTTCCAGTTACACTAAATCCTGAGGCGATTTTCATAATTCACCTCAAGCAAACCGGAATCACTAGTAAATTTCATAATTCACCTCAAGCATTAAGCTCACAGAACCCATTTGCATCAAGCATCCTGAGGCGATTTTCATCGAAGAGGCTAAGTAGAATATATACCAGGCTTCCACGAGAATACCAAGTATCTTGCCTAAAAGGGGTTTAGCACTAGCAAAGACCTGCGTCAAGGAATTCACCATCAAAAACCTTATGCGCATATGCCACAATCACCAGGAAAGAAATGGAAACCCAATGCTGGTTTCTATGTATACATTATTTGCATACTAGGTACAACTTTGGTTTCAATCTAAAGAAGTACATAGGAAAGGTGATGATAGTTGTGCTTACCTCCATCTCTACCTCTATAGCCATCACCATGACTGTTCCACAAGTTCAAGAGAAAGACAATGCCCCATAAAACAATGATGAATGATAGAGAGACCTTGTACAAACGGTTCCTTCCAATTGCCTTCTCCAATGCTCTTCACTGCAAAAGAGCTCGACGTGTTCTCTGCAATGAACATCAATGCGACCTGAATCGGAACTACCAGATGCACTACTACGCCTCTGCACGGCAAATCAGGTGTAAATCACCACAAAAAATTCACCCAAAACAGAATTCAGAAACTCCACAAAAAATTCACCCACTACAAACTCCCTAAGCTGTACATGCAAAATCAGAAATCTCGTTTCCGGATCCAATTTCCAAATCACGATTCAGATTTACAGTCACCAAAGATTCCAATTTCGAATTTACAAAAACCACAACCATATCCAAACCAGACCAGACCAAATCGGAGTAAAAACGCTGGGATAGGAGCACTAACCGCCGTCGGCGAGGCGGCGTGAGTCGCGTGACGGCGGAAGCGGTGGTAGTGGAGGCTACACTGCAGCGGCAATCACTGAATAAAGTCGAAATCGAACGGAGTGAGGAGAAGAGAAGGAGATCCGAGAATCGAACAGAGTGAGGAGAAGAGAAGGAGATCCGAGAAGATCGAGCTTCGTCGGTATAGGAATTAGAAGGAGATTTTTAGTTTAATTTAGTGAGGAGAGAAGGAGATCCGACCAGGGAGCTCGATATAGGAATTAGGAATTAAATTAGAATAAAATTCGATCAAAATAAATGGGATACTGCTGACTTGGAAAAATAAAATAATTCATTTTCCACATCATATTTATTTTATAATTATAATTATGTCAAATCAACAGGGTAGACTACCCTGAGGGTAGCTTAAACATTTTCCTTAAAAAACCCATTAACTTATTAGGTGTTCTAAAAGTTGGTCAAATTAAAAAAAGAGCCACCACGTGGATTCTCCCTCTTACATGAAAACGTTCTCGTGTCGCACTCCATTGTCACGAGAATGGTTTACTATATATATTTTCTGAAGGCGTAATGGCAAGAAGCCAAGAATACTAGCAAACTCATGTTCACTTGTAAAAATACCACAGTTTTAAAAGTAGGGCAAAAATACTAAATTTTGAATATTTTTGCTATAGTTGAATTTATTTATTTTTTTAAATAAAAAAATCACATAAATCATTAAAAAAAAATAAAAAATCTTAATCCTAATAATCTACTATATAATAACTAAAGCAAAATGGCGACTGAGCAGCACGCGCCCCCGTATTGCACCCGCATTTTCTGCTGCCACGTGTCACATTCAGAATATTTTGCCACGTGTCGACATTTCGCTCAATGTTTTTTTTTTTAGAAATATCTTTGATTCTGATATTTGCTTTGTACGGTATTTTTTTGAGATCTTAATGTTTCCCACTTAGTAAAAAGCAATCATAACTAACAGATACGTATATATTTAGGCAAATTAGCATCAAATTTTTACTAATTAAATATTGCAAATCTTTCTAAAAGAATACATAAATAATTTCTTACCTAAATTGTGGTTTCTTTGGCAGAAAAATGATACGTTATCTTATGAAATAAAACCGATTACCTATATTTTTTGTATGTAATCAAATCACTACGCTATGCATGCATAATTGCCCAGAAAACAAAACATATAAAAATTATGCTAGCACCTATTAAACCCGACATTTGACCTGCAAAAACCACAAACTCTAAACAACATATAACACAATGCTAAAAACTAAATTCAGAGCACATAAAAACCTCTAATAGTAAACCGCAAAAACAAAGCACCTAAAAACAGATAATAATACATATTTCGGCCCCAACTAATCAAACATTATGATGTATGCAAATACAAATTATGCAAATGCAGTCTGAACACAGTATTGTGGTGCCTGTACAAACCTGTCCAAAAATAAACACATGAATATTTGTAGGGCATAAAGATGATCTGCATAATATTAGACATATTAGACATAATATTACAAACTAAAAACTGCACAATCAGTGGCCCAATATCACATCATATCATAGAATATATATGTTCGATTATAATGCACCAAAAATCTGTATTTCCAAAAATTGAAATCGAACTTGATAATATAATCATACCCAAAATATTACAAAATTAAAAAGATGTTCAAATAAAAAGCAGAATATCACATACAATATATGGATGAATTGATGGCAATGAAAATCTTAGTTTGCCAAAAATAAATAATGATATATTACGGAAAATATATGGAAAATAATTCAATCTTCAATAACCCGGTCTGTGTGGCTATATATGCACATGACTTTTCTACTGAAACTTGTAATAGAAGACTCTACATCTCTTCCACATATTCTTCTATAAATCTAGAGCTTCTCGATTATTTTCAGTAGATAAACTCCAGCGGAATACAAGGTAATGCTTATATCATTTCAAACAGAACTTCAGTTTTATTTTGTAGGGATTGAAATTTAACATTTCAAACAACAATGAATGTATGATTTATTTTCTTTGTTTCAGTTTTATTCAGGAAATCCAGAACTCAGTTACAAGGTAATAATTCAGAACCTATATGCAAAATGGATATCTATTTTCCATCCTTTCATTCACTCTATGCAACATTGAATATCTATTTCACGTTCATCTAAATGTAAGTATAGTATCCATACCTTTAGGTTTTCATTTATCGATCATGAACTCCATGAGTTGTTTGAGCCTCCAGCCCGATTTCCCACACGGATTCCTACAACAACAAAAAGGACGTGTTTTTGAACATAATTCATAGAACTAAAAATGTATTGATATTACATAATTTCAGGAATTTCAAATTCAGCAAATTATAAAAAAGTATTGACATTACATAATTCATAGAACTGAAATGTAGATTGCAATATTTTTTGTGTTTTAGACTGAGGCATGATCACAAGTTTGTGCAGAATATGCTCAGAGAGGGTATTAGTATATTTTTTTGCAGATGAAAGTACTAGCCTCTCTGAGCATATTCTGCACAACAAGCCACTATATTTACAGTAATATATTTACAGTATTAGTTTAACAATCTTTGTGGTTGGTCAACCACAAATAAGAATTGTGGTTGGTCAAAACCTGCCCAGCTATTACAAAACTGCATACTATAATCTCAGACAAAACCAACCACAATGACAGAAATTACTAAACCTGCCCAGCTATTACAAAACTGTGAGAGAGATCCTTCTTAAAGAACACTTTTTTTAGAACTTTTACATTCTAAATAATATCTATACTGATTTCAGAATTTCATATTTTAGAACAACATATTTCAAAACTGAGTTATTACATTTTATATAAAATGCCTAAAGATGAAGATAGTAGGTGTACCTGTATTTGTTTCATTTTTATGTAGTACCAATTAATGGTTTTTGTTACATTTGAGCCCAATCCGATCCTCCAACAAAACATGTATCATGGATATTTATTTCTTCAAACCTATGAAGGAAAATAATAGGGTTAAATTACATGTACCATATGTCAGTAAAGTAGAATAGCAGTTAAGAACTTGAATGAAAATGTATATTTTGAAGTGAAAAAAATAGTACCTTAAAATTTGATTATAACACTCAGATTGCTGACTGATTTCCAGTACACTTCTAATTTTGGATTCAGTTATTTCTATTTGCACAAGTGAAAAAACGATTAATTAGAATATGAATTAATAAGCATGAAGCAATTATGTAAAGTAATATATTGCACAATATTAACAACTTTAATTTTGCGAAGGAGATATGTTCTACCTTGCAGAATATGAAAGTATTAAACTTTATAAATCCATTAATATTGTATTGACTGTTGTTATCAGGGCCACATGGAGTGATTATCTGCATTCAGATAGAGGAGAGGAATTGAAAAGGTTAGTTTCGTACTCTATGAAAAATTATACCTTATATTATGTATAAGTTGCAACTAAATGTTACTGTTATGTATACTAATGTTCTGTATATGGTATATTTTCTTCATATACATGTACAAAAATATAAACATAATAGAGAAAAAATAATTCAGTAAAATTGAGAGAGAGAGAGTGATTAAAGTTTAATACTTTACTTTGGTGGCTTCCTTTTGTCAGCCTTGCTCTGAGTTCCTCGATAGAGGTACCCCTTTCTACTTCCTACATTAGCTCCATTCGACCAACTTCATATTCCTCCTGCATTACAGAGAGCATTTTAGTTCAAATTTATGATTCTAAACCACAAGTCCAACATACATCATGCGCTACAGTACAAAACCAAAATTGTAGGTGGAGAGTTGAATGAATAAGCTAGAAGAGATGGCTAAATCATGACAGCAGCATTCATAACGCTCTCTCGGTTTACCAACATCCGGAAGTAAGCAGTCTCATCAGGACTATTGTTAAAAACCTGGAAAAGGAATGTCATAATAAGAAAATAAGCTTTGAAATCCAGCTTTAAATAGTATACATTTATGTGTGCAACCATCCTGCAAGAGAGAAGATGCAAGCTTCTTACCTGTATAAACTGTGACCGCATTAGAGTAAACATGAACTGTGGGAATAATGAAAAACAAGGGTTTAAGGTGAAGGATGTTGGATCGTCTTTTCGATAGTCGCCAAATTTGGAGCAAATACGTATTAGAGTCCTATCCAACCACCACGTAGCATCAAAACTTTCCTGCATCAGTCAACGAGTAAATTCAACTTAAGTTGTACCAGTAAAAATATCATAACACCATGGAAAAAGTAATCGCAATAACTATATAATAGAACTCGATAATGTTTCATTTGAGGTCAAAAGGGGGGAAGCTGAAGCTGCAGGGACTGTCAAGGACCAAAGATCAACTGAAGCTTGGTGAGAATGTGAAATATAATAAAAGTATCCTATATATGGTTTTAAAATATTAAATCTCTACTTCAAATTCGCATAGGACTCACTATACAGAGCAAAGAGAAAGCAAATTCCAATTTTGAAACAAAAAAAGTTCTTTGAAGCAGAATACTCCTCCAACTAACAATTTTTGGTGTTGGAATTGACCCACAAAAATCTAATTAAAAGTACAGTGCCCCTAAGAGCTCAAAACAGAAGGGTGAAAGAAACAAGTACCTCCATTTCCATCTTGTAAGAACACAATCTTGCCATCACAACAGCTGTAGTTTCCTGATCAAACCCTTGCATCAATAGAAGCTAAAATAAGAGACGAAAGGCAACATTTTCTTAGAAGCTTTTAAGCAATTTGACAAAATATATTAAAAGTCAATGCATCTACATAGCCCAAACCTGAGAAAGCCATCATGGAATGGCCTGAAAATTTGGAGCTTTGACCAGTACTAAGGTCAATAAAAAGTCCCACAAACATTTTCGCTTCATGATGCTAAAGTACATAAAATGAATTTTACAGGTAATGCTTTGACCAGTTTTACTTCCTAGGAAGACGATATGCCAAATGGAATGGATAAGACAAGGTATAAATATGAGCTGTAAGAGAAACCAAGTGATGGTGCAAAAACACAAGTGGGTCAAAACATCAGGACACGTGCAATTCAGATTTGTTTACCAGTTTTAGGGTACACAGAGAAACAGATAGAGATCTCAGTGAATTAGACGAAAAAAATTGTTAGTATAGTTTAATAGAAACATGTTTTAAAAAATTAAGCATTTTAAACATCAAAAAATTTAGAGAGAGAGAGAGAGAGAGAGAGAGAGAGAGAGAGAGAGAGAGAGAGAGAGAGAGAGAGAGAGAGAGAGAGAGAGATCAGACTTACATTTCTCAGTTCTGGAGTTAGCCAGAAAGTTCTTCCACATCTCCTCATCAACCGCGTCGATGGGTTCTTCTAGAACTCGAACCTAGAATAGCCTTTCCATCAATTTTATAGTATACAAGCCAAAGATCTGTTTTCAGAGAACATAAACCATAGATTTAGATAAAGATAGTGAGAGAGAGATTTAGGGCGAGAGCAATAGAGACAAAGAGACATAGATCTTACCTTTCAAAGATCTGGATCTCAGAATCACCCTCACCTTCCAGATCTGATCACCATCTCTTGAGACATTTTGTAGTTTATCTTTTCCTTGCATGTCAACTTTGGACAACAATGGTAGTGGATCTTTTTTTTAGAGTCTGAAACAGAGGAAGACAAACTCGATGTTGTTTAAGGTGATTTAGAGAAAGATGAAGAATAAAAATGGAGGTAGAGATTCTGTTGTTTGGAGACAAAGATGGTGAAGTTTGATGAAGAACAAGTAAAGAGAGAAAGGAAATGGAAGCGGCAGAAGAGGAAAGTGCTGAATGTGGTAGGTTTCCGTAAAAGCGTGATATTTGTTTGTTACATGTGGCAGTGAACCGGGTCAATTAAATTGGCAGACCTAATAGGCTAGATGAAGCCAGTCGGACAAGCCCAATAACGAAGCCGAAATAAAATGGGCTAATTTTATTTAATAAACTTTAAACCCATCAGTCAAATATGTTGTAATTGGGCTTTAAGCCCATTAACGAAACCGAAATAAAATGGACTAATTTTATTTAATAAACTTTAAAACCATCAGCCAAATATGTTGTAATTGGGCTTTAAGCCCATTAACGAAACCTAATTTCTATTAGTTTATTTAAAAAATAAAAGGATAATAAAAACAGAAAACGAAAAAGAAAGAAAAGAAACAAATCAATAAAATCTCTTTTACCATTCACCTTCTTCAACCCTCACCCAACTCACCCCGACCTCTTGTGTTTAAGCAGATCAGATTAAGACATGATTCATCAACATTCAAATCATTTTTTTTTTGTTTGGTTTGCTCGCACAAATACTTCCAGTTATGCACAGATTTTCGAACCTCTAAAATTCGAACCCTAATAGAAACCCTAACTCAGATTTCAGGATAAATTGAGAGTAACAAGAGCAAATTAGATGAATCAAATCCTAATTCTCCATAATTGCACCCAAATTCGCACAGAATACAAAACAAATTTGAGCAAAATCACACGAAGCCGAAGAGATATATAATATTTATAAAAGTTAAAGGCTTACCGTTCTGACGAAGACCCAAAAGAAGCCAGCGGTGACTTGTCGCCGGAGATGCAGAGGCTTCCCACGAAGCCGAAGAGCACACCGAAGAGAATCCCATCGCTTGATTATCAGAGCTCATCGGGGAGGAGACGATTGTGGTAAGAGATTAATCACTGAATCGGTTTGAGGAAGGAGGCAACTCGCCGGATTTACAGAGAAACCTCTATTTTCCGATGAGCTCTGAGAAGAAAACTCCGGCGTTTCGAGTCCGGTCTGGGGGAGGAGACGAGTGAAGTGAAGACGGGTTCAGTGAATCGATCCGGGCTCGCAGGAGGTGAGAGGGAGATTCAGATTGGTATCGTCGACAGAGAATGACTGAGCATGGATCTGTAAGAGGAGAATAAGGATGACAGAGAAAGAAAGTGTGAGAGCGTGAGAGAGAAGACGAAAATGGCAAATGGCTGAGCATAGGGTTTCCGCGTTAGGCAATTTAGGGTTTAGAAGCATCTGGATCTTGATGCTTCGTATTGGGCTTATTAGTCCATGAACGATACGAGCCCAAACCGGCCCAAATTACTAAAGTGGCAGCCGATCAACTGGGCCTGTAATAAGCCCATAAAGTAAATCAAATTAGCTGCTACTATTACGACCCATCCACATAATAATATTTACTCATAAATTTATTTCATATTAAAATTTATATTTTAAAATATTAAAATAATTTTTTAGTATTTACATATATTTTTCCTACTTTTTCATAAACATATTAAGTATTTACATATGTCTATATATTTGTATTATATTAAAAAATGATTAGTATGTACATTTAATTGAGGAGATTGAATTACAGATAACATCATAAAAGCGGCTATAGGTTAAACACAAGTGTATATAGTGCTCGGTAAAACCCTAACATAACAGAACAGTATTGGGCCCAAATCGATGGCCCAATAAGAGAATGCTGCATAGCGTTTGCGCCAGGGGCGACTCCGCCCCCGTGCCAGCTCTGCGAAGTGTGACAATTCAAGCATACTCAACATGGTGATTTGGCCCATAAGTTCATTTAGTAGTTATAAATTTATATTATATTTTTATGATAGTCAAATAAAATAACTTTTTTTAATTGTTTGATTTTTTTGATTACTTATATTAAGTAGTTCCATATGTTCATTTATTTTTATATTATTAGGAAAAATTAGTAGTATGTAGATTTATTTATTTTACTTTTAATATATTTAAGATCTTACAGGGTGATTTTGTTATGGACGGATTAAATCGGCATAACAGAGCCTTGATATTGGTTGCTATTAGAGAGAAACGACAACAGACAAATTCAAATCGATCAGGTCAATAAATCGCATTCAATAATCGTTTTAGTAGTATTGATGTAAGGAGTGTGGCTATCACTGTTTCAAAGACTACTTAACCAATTTTTATTATTAATAAAGTTATGGAGAGTTATGTCTCTCTTTATATAATGTAATGTTTTATATCTTGAATATTTTTAGTCGATTAGTCATTTTTTATAGGCTCATTTGCAAGAATATACCATTTTTGTTTTGAAATTTGCAAAGTGGGTATTCTTTTTTTGGATATTGCAACAATATACTATTTTAGCTTTTTTGGATTTTCTTTTGTCTTTATATTTTGGGACAAAAAAACATTTTCAGATTTTATTAATCTAAATTTAAAGGGAAAAGAAAATTAAACAAGGGTGCCGGTCGTCTTCTCCGGTCGTCTTCTCCGGCGACCTCCCAGAACTCGGTCGTCTTCTCCGGCCACATTCCCCCCGCCGTCAACCGCCTCCCCCACCTCCTCACCCTCCCAAACCTACAGATCCCTCTCCCAAACCCCGCCGTCAACCGCAACTGCACCCAGCGAAACCAACACGAACCACCACGAAACCAACAGCGAAACCAACACAAGCCAGCGAACCCGACGAACCCTAACCAAGCGAACACGAACCCAGCGAACCCAAACCACCCAACAAAACCTAACCCGAAACCAACGAAACCTAAACTCCCAAATCGATCTCTCCCACAAATCTGAAATTGAAATTGAGGATTTGTGGAGATTCATCTCGTCGATCTCTCCTAGATTCATCTCGTCGGCCCGATTTCTGCAACTCGCTTCGATTTCCGCCTCGATCTCGTCGGCTCGATTTCTGCAACTCGACTCGATCTTCCTCCTCTCGTCGATCTTCCTCCTCTCAGCTTCGACTTCGATTTCTGCAAGTCGACTTCTGCAACTCGATTTCTGCAACTCGGCTTCGACTTCGATTTCTGCAACTTCGACGTCGATCTTCCTCCTCTCTGCAACTCGACTTCGATTTCTGCATCTCGTCGATCTTCCTCCTCTCGGCTCATCCACCTCATCTTCCTCTTGGAGAAGACGATCCACCCCCGCCGTCAACTCGGCTCATCTTCCGACCTAAGGCGGTCCTCTGGGAGAAGACGATCTCCGGCCCGATCTCTGGCCAAACCTAAACCTCCCCCACCTAAATCCCCAGATTTTCGGCCCGATTTCCGCCTCCCCCACCCAGATTTTAACTTAAAAGAAAGAAAAGAAAAAGTAAATTTAAATTGCCTTTTATCTTTTTTTAAGGGTCAAAAATATGTGATTTTACTATTTTACCCCCATTTGGGTATATAAATGGATATTGCATTCATATTCCCTAAAAGAATACCTCTTTTGCAATTTTGAAACCGAAATGGTACATCTGCTAACATTTTTTCTTTTTTATATAAGAATTTATCTACTTCTATAATAGTCATTAATTATATTTATATATCAATTAAACATATAATAAAATATATTATTTTTATAAATAAAAAAATATACAAATCCCGTGCCTTACTACACTAGTATCACCGTAATTAATCTCAATTCTCACAATCTCCGACGTCTCCCTCTTCCTCCTTTGCTTTTAACGACACTCTGCGACTCATCCTCCGACCTCGCCGACTCCTCCTCCACTGACGCCAATGATTCCTCCTCGCCGACTCCTTCTCCTCCAGTTGCTCAAATTTGTCAAGTTCTTCACTGTAGACACCTTCAATAATTTCTCTCTTCCTGGTTTCCCCACTGTTTGTGCTTGCTTAAATGCTAATTTGATGTTTGCAGAAAGCTTCTTTTCAATCTATACCTAGCCAACAAAAGGGAGAAGACAATTTCGTTGAGAGGCTCAAGTTGTTCTCGGGGTGAACCGCTCCCGAGCGACCCGAATCGCTCCCTTTTCCTATTTGCCGCCCACTGTTGGTTTAGGTAGTTATTATGGTTTTTCTATTTGTATCAACTGTTGGGTGCCGCGATTGCTAGATAGCAAGTTGAGAGGTTGCGATCCCAAGGGGATGATTAAGGCTGTGTCGGATTTGTGTTCACCAGGGATTTCTAGGGTTTCTGATTGTCACGAGAGACCAAAGTCCGTGGAGGAGGTGGTAAACGATGCCGAATGTGTGGCGGGGAAGAAGTCTCTGATTGCAAAGGAGAAAGCTATAATGAAGGCTGAAATGGCGAGGGGAGCTGTGGAGTTGGCTAATATCCGAAGATGCCGAATGTGATCGCTTCCTCAAGATGTATAGTAGGAGAGCATCTTCCAAGAATTCCTAACACAAAGCTGCTTACGGCAGTTTCTCTGCCATTATTCTTTGGATTGTGCTTGTTTTCTGTTTTCCTGTAGAATACATTTTATTAGCTTATTGTTTATTTTTGTCAGTTCTTCTATAAAACTGAGAGAGCGCTTCTTGTCCCTGGCTTCTTGGAGAGCAGAGGAGAGACTCCACAACCTGGCGAGTTCTTGTTCGAAATCTTCCCAGTGGATGACTTTGAGGTGTGAATCGGGATCGTCGGATTTGGAAGAGGAAGAAGGAGACTCCATCAATGGCTGAAGAGCGAACAATTGAGAAGGATGGATTCAAAGTGAAGATCCCATGGACAGAACTCGTCATCGTCCAATTGATCCTCAGCTCCGGCGGCGGAAGATGACTTCCAATCTCATCAGTCAACCAATTGCAAATCCCTACCAATCTCTTCTTCCTTCGATTTCCTCTTTTGCTTTTCTCACACCAGGAGTGCAAACTAGCTTCCCTATCCTCTTCCCTTCAACAATCTTTCCTTTTTTTTTTTTTTTGATAAGGTAAGAATTAGACTGGAAACCACAACAAAGTCGGTTTCTCAGCCTATAGCATTCTTGCGGATGAGAACTATAAGTTCTAAGTCATTTCTAATGTCTTCCAATTGACTATGCCGCGCCTTCCTCGCAATGTAGTCCGCCACAGCATTAGCTTCTCGGAAGACGTGACAAATTTCCGTTTTGTTTTTGGTCAATTGCTTGTTGCCACTTTTCTAGGAGGACATCGTAATTTTTACCAGATTAGAAGCACTCTTTTTAATATTGTATATTAGTTATTAGCTGTTGTTTAATAATTTGTTTTCATCAACATTCTCCAAATATTATTAATCTTTTTGTTTCATAACATTTTTATAATATTATGATTATATATTTTCAGTTTGAAAAAAAAAGGTTAAAAGAATCAGAGCTAAAACAATTACATAAGATGCTGAAAATGAAAACACTTATTAATAGTATGTCCTTGTTGCAATTGCTAAGTTAGTAAATGAATTGAAGGGTGTTTTTATTTGGCGCAATTGCACAAATACCAAAAAATTCAGAGTATTATGTACTTTATCAGACCACATATATACGAAGTCAAGTCAAGGGTATGTTATATCACAACTAATAAATGCAAGTTTAAGTGTTTTAAATTTAAAGTTAATTAATATAACAGAGTAATGACCTAACTACGTACAAATGTGGCCTGATAAAGTGAATATTGCTCTGAAATTTGAAATCGGCTAACATTTGAAATCTTGTGATATAACAGAGTATTTACCTGACTTTGTATAAATGTGGTCTGACTTCGTACAATGTGGCCTGATAAAGTACATAATGCTCTGTTATGTAACAAAATTTACAAAAATGAAGTTTTAAATGTCTGAGCCATATTCACTTTATCGGGAATTAGAAGATGTACATTTATAGGCATAACATTATATAAGAGCAAAACATATTAAAACTTGTAAATTAGAAGGCATTGCTAGGCCTAACACCATCGTCATTCAAATGTGTTGTTAAGGAAATGTGAAAATGACCCATGTTTTACAATCATGTCAATATTTATCTAGACATTAAAAGTCCCATTTAACAAGTACTAGCTAATTTGAGAACAATTTATATACCAACATTACACCTATGAGCAGAATGACAACAATAACCACTTTCATTGACGAATCATTGGATGAAACCTCTTGTGCTTTAGAAACTAGCTCTGAGGCACTAGATAGTTCTTGTGCTTTAGAAACTAGCTCCTGAAGTCGAGAATCGCCTTGTCTATCAACAAGAACCACTTCCATTGATGAATTATTGGATGAAACCTCTTTTAGGGACATTAAAGACGGTATCCGTTTACCATCCTCCATCTGATATCTTGTCATCATAAGAGAGACAGCCACTAACCTGTAAATTAAGTAACACATTTTGTCATCATAAACGAATAAATAAGAGCATAGACTACGTCCTTGATAGGCGTTATCGTGACACCTAAACAAAATAATCCTTAAAAACCTAACTAATGTAGTCTGGTAAGCAAGGGTCGAATCTCACAGAGAATCAAGTCATATATCCTGTTTGCAAAATCATTCACCAATCGATAACAAAGACAAAGGGGGGGTTTTGTATGAATCTAACTAAGAAAACGATAAATAAAACATAGAAAGCTTGGCAAACAAATATCCACCTTTAGTTTGGTTGATCAATCATTGATTATTCTTAATTCTCAATCCTTATGAATGTCCTAATCCCTGTTCTAAATTAGTTATCAGTCCAACTAGTCCTGATAACCCTAACTATTAAACAATCAAGAAACTATCAAGTTAAATCTAACAGCAGCAATGAATTCAGGAATAGATAGGTATATGCAATACTCAACGACCCGTCAGCATTTCACATACAATTAATTCTCTACACAAACTAAGAGATTAATATTCTCAACCAGTCTCCTCCAATCCTTAGTAGTATGATCAATAACAATCTCAACAGGTTGTATAGAAAAGGAGAACCAATAGCATAATACTAATCTTCTCTAGGTTGTCAGGCTAGAGGGAACTACTATTAACAATCTATTTGATATCCTAATCAACAAATCAAGGGGAACCGATATACGATCAATGAGATTAAGCACGAGAGAGAATTAAAACAATCATAGAAAGAGTAAATGAATAATCTCAATATCAAATTCAAACCAAGGCTTCAGTTGTCTAGCCAAAAACAAAACAAAGAACTAAACTAAGAAAAGGGAAAAGATGAAGAAAGGTAGAAACCAACTTGGGGAGCACCCCACTTACCAAACTGATGTTCTAAAGAAAGAATTTATAGACTTAGCTAAACCTAATTTTCATAAGATTGGAAATAAAATCTAAAAATAAAATAACCGGAATAAAAGAAATAAAAGAGAAAAGAAATAAAATAAAATAGACTTCGGACGAAAATTTCGGAGTGAGACTCCAGGCGAAAATTCCGGAGTGGGACTCCGGGTTCGCTGCCGTGCATTTCCGCGATCGCAGAAAGAATTCCGCGGTCGCGGAAAATTCAACCCCGCTCTCGACCTGGCGCATCGCTGAAGGATTTTTCCGCGGTCGCGGAAAATGGCTTTTCTCGCTCCGTGTTCTCGACTTCTCCGCGATCGCCCTCCGTGCTCATCCGCGGTCGCGGCTCCTCCTTCTTCGCTCGTGTGGCTTCTTCCTTCTATCTTCCTTGGTCTCCTCCGGTGGTCTACTCCTCGTCTTCAATAAATCTTCGTTTAAGCTCCTCCAAACCACCATATCCACACTTCTTCTCCTCAACTCCATATTCCACAGTTGTGCTCTAAACCCATACAAATGGCACCCAAAACACCGGTAACAACTCCTAGATAAGCACTATAAAATAGTGTTGATCAGTCCTCAATCCATTTTATTTTGTTACGCCTATCAAAGATAAGAAATGTACAATAGACCACTAAATTAGCAAAGTACATTTTCCATAGCTGAAAAATCATTAAACTAACAAGTCAGTCAAATAGTGGTCCAGTCACACCAATTTGCAGTGTCTCTCATCTAGTATACTAAATGAAAAAGGATCTAACAAAACGTTAATTAGGAAAAGATTGCCACCATTCGATGCTATGTTCTAACTGTAGATGAGGCATTCCATCAAGGTATGTTTGTCGACCATAATCTATACAATGTATCCTTGCAAAAGGTCACACGTTATTTAGTTAACAAAAATATGTGATTATTTAGTAATGAAGTGTCGGTCATCATCCAGATGTGCGGAAGAAACCCCCAAATTGTGAGGAAAAATGTATCCTGATAACAGAGTAATAGCCTGACTACGTACAAATATAGCCAAATAAAGTGAATATTGCTCTAAAATACAAAAACGGCTAACATTTGAAATTTTGTGATATAACAGAGCATTGACCTGACTATGTATATATGTGGCCTGATAAAGTACGTAATGCTCTAAAATTTAGTTTTTACTTTTTATGAAATATGTGACCTGAAATGTTCATATTGGCTAAATTTCAGAGCATTTAGGTCGCATATTTCATAAAAAGTAAAAGCTAAATTTCAGAGCATTATGTACTTTATCAGGCCACATTTATACGAAGTCATGTCAATGCTCTGTTACATCACAAAATTTCAAATGTTAGCCGGTTTCATATTTCAGAGCAATATTTACTTTATCATGCCATATTTGTACGTAATCAGGTCGTTACTCTATTATCAGGATACATATTTCCTCACAATTTGCCAATATCATGTTGCTTCTAGTAAAAGTAACACAAGAAATCCCTAGTTACCAACATGATCAATTTTTGCCAATATGTAAGCTGGAATGGTAACTTTGCTAGAATGAAGTTTAACACCCCCCCTTCTCACTTCATCAAATTGTAAAATGTCCTCTTGCTGCAAATTTTTTTTTATACAAGGCAAACACTAGAATCCTTCCAAACAAGAAGGCCATCCTAAATCATCACAATGGATGATCTTTACAAAATTAGCACAAAAATTATCAAACGTAGAGTTCATATTGATGAACTTATATCTACGAGACAGGAGGTTCTGAGCAGCAGCTGCAAAACAAGTATGAGAAATAAGTCGTTGAAATTGTTGGAGAGTAGTGTGAGGAATCACATGAGTGGCAAGAAAATCAGCGGCACAGTTTGCTTCACGGAAACAATGGAGAACCTGAAAACCATTAAAAGAAGAAAGTAACTCAGTAATCTTGAATGATTGTGTTTATTTCCCATGGAATTTTCCAAATTCCTCTGATGGAATTACTGACAACCAGATTGTCCTCTTCAAGAATTAAGGAAAAAGACGATATTATAATATTTGGGTCAGTACTGTTATTAAAGTAAGGAAAAAGACAGAAGTTTGGAATCCATGAATCCATCCAGAATTTCACCCTTCTTTCGTTTCCAATTTCCCAACCAATACCTTGTTGAAAAAGGTTCCTAAGATGCGGGAGTCGAGAGAATTGCCATGATTGTTTACTTTTCTTTTTATAAGAAAATAAGTCAGAAGATCTAAGGTATTTTTCAGTAATAAGACGGGCCCAAAGTAATTTCTTCTGTAAAGATTTGTTCATATTTTACGCTTTATGGAGACCCATCCCACCCAAAGATTTAGGTTGGCAAATACTGTCCCAACTAATCAATGCGCGATATTTAGTGTTATGTTTGTTCCAGAAGAAGTCTTTGTTGATTTTGTCAATGTCTTTAAAAATTGAAGAAGGAAGCAGAAAACTTTGCATTAAGAAGTTTGACTTAGAAACTAGATTAGATTGAAAAAGTACAAGTCGTCCTACCTGCAAAAGAGAATTTGCTTTTCATTTTGAAAGTTGTTTTTTAAGGCTAACTATGGAGTGGTAAAAAATCTCTTTTTTGACCCGTCCATGAACAATTGGGATTCCAAGATATTTTTCCATAGATTTAGTCACTTGAATTTGTAGAATAGAGGCAAGTGCTTGAGTTTGTGTAGTAGTAATATTAGAGGAAGTTTGAAAAGAACTCTTATGAAAATTGATAGATAAACCAGATGTACGATTGAAGTTGTCAAGAATTCTTTGGATATATAACATATTTGTCTGAGTTGCATTAGCAAAAATAATAGTATCATCTGCAAAGGTAAGAAACGATATACAAGTACCATTACGAGTCAGTTGAATACCCACCTTTAGATTCCGATGCTGAGATTCAATTATGAGTGATCGAGAGGAATTCCATAGCAATAATGAAAATAAAGGGAGCAATGGGGTCACCTTGTCGAAGTCCATAAGAAGGAGAAAACATGGGACCTGGTTCATTGTTAACCAATATAGAGAATGAGGTAGAAGTGATACTGGTCATTAAGAGATGAACCCAAATATGAGAAAAACCAAATTTCAATAGAATAGTTTGAATAAAATTCCAATTCAACTTGTCGTAGGCTTTTTCCATATCTAATTTAAGTGCCATCCATTCCTTTTTTCCCTTTTTCCGAGAATGGAAAGAATGGAAAATTTCATGGGCAATGAGGATGTTGTCTTGAATCAAACGACCCTCAACAAAAGCACCCTGATAGGAACTAATAATTTTTTATAGTAGAATTTTTAATCTATTGGCCATTAGTTAAGTAATAATTTTGGATCTTGTGTTGCATAAACTAATAGGGTGGTAATGATTAATTGTCATTGGGTTTTCAGATATAGGTATTAAAGCAATAAAAGAATGTGCACATTCTCGAAGGAGTTGTCCAGAATGAAAGAATGCTTGAATACCATAAGTCAGAGCCTTACTCACAAAAGGCCAATAAGTCTGATAGAATTCAGTCGGGAATCCATCAGGACCGGGCGTTTTGTTAATTGGTAGGTCAAAAACTACCTTTTTAATTTCAGAAGCAGATGGCAAAAGAAGAAGGTTTATGTTATCCTGAAGAGAGATAAGTGGCAGAATCATATGTAAATCGTCATTTGTAGTTGAATGAAGTATGTTAGGAATAAAACGGGACTGAAGTTCTTGAGAAATGACTGTTTGAATAAGTTGATGGTCATGGTAAATGCAGTCGTCGTGGGCTTGGAAAGAAGCAATCTTTTGTTTATAAGTTCGGATCTTGGCTATAGATTGAAAATATTTTGTATTTTTGTCAGCATTCAACAAATGGATGGACTTAGAACGTTGCTTCCAAAACAAGTGTTGGAATTCAAGGAGTTTGTTATATTTAAGAAGGTGCATTTTGTATTTTAAAAAAATATGAGGAGAATTAGAATTTTGAAGGATCTGAGTTTTGAGGTCTTGTAATTTATCCTATGAAGTTTTAAGTTGTTCATAATTGTTTAGGTTTTTAGATTTGTTCCAAGATTTGGAATATTGTTTAAGTAATTTCTGTTTCATATATAGTTTGAACATGTAAGAGCCGTTATGATTGTATTTCCAAACTTTACAAACAAGTGAACGATAAGAGGGATCAGTAGTCCAAGCCGTTTCAAAGAGAAAAGGATATTTCCTAAAAGGTTGAGAATGTCCTAACGAAAGAGTTATAAGACAGTGATCAGAAGTGGTAAAATGATGATGTTGGATACTAATTGACGAAAATGTGGTGGTAAAAATGGGCTGAATAAGAACTCGATCTAAACGTTCATAGATTGTGTCATTAGTAAATGCCGATTTTCGCCAAGTGAATGGAAAACCCAAAAAGTTGGTATTAATAAGATCAAAATCTGATGGGAAATTATTAAGTCTTGTAAATCTTGAGAAAGATGGAAGATTACCACCAAGTTTATAGAGGGATGTATAATATCATTAAAGGTTACCCATAACCATAATTAGTAAATTGCATGAGGTAATCATACTTCCGATCATATTCCAGTAATCATTTTTCACTTGTTCACGACTTGGAGCATAAAGGAAAAAAAAAGGAGAAAAGGGAATCGATTATATTGTAGCTGTAATAATAGGATATTGTTATCATTAAATAGGACAATAGTATTTTGTAAGTGTGGAGAGTCATTAACAAGCAGCCAAAGACCGCCTTTCGAGCCTTGAGCAGGGGTTGTAACAATTGATTTAAACCCAATTTTATTAAGAAAAGTGGGACTGGGTAATTCATTCGTTTTTGTTTCCGCTAATAAAATAAGTCAAGTTGATTTGAGCGTTTCATTAAGGCAATTTTAGTCTAAAAATGCGGGCGACGAACACCCCTAGAATTCCAAAATCCAATATTCATGTGATACATGTATAATTAATATACGAAAATGGTCTAAGATTCATCATTCCAAATATACGCGTCAGTGGAACGAATCCATATTGAAGATTGTACAAAGTAGTACTGAAATGCATGGTTAATTTATCAGAATTATGAGAGTAATTATGGGTGACATAGGAACTTAAGTATTGTTGTCCAAGAGAATTGAAGGTAATCTTAAGTAAATAATTGTCAATATTTTGTAGTATAAGAAGTATATTATCGATGATGTAGATAACGTAATGGTAGTTGTTACTTGGTCCATAAAGCAAAGATGCAAGCCTAGGGTTGATGCTAAATGTTCATGTATGAGTCATTTGCGTGGGTCATAAGAATTTGAATAAATGAGGCCCATTGCCCCTTTTATTCATCTAAATGTGAGAAATACCCCCAATAAATCCCGTTTAGGATTCTAACCCCTGTTATTTTTTCACGCTCTCTCTCCAAACTCACAACTCCTCCGTTTCCAAAATCCCGTTCTCTTCCGCCATCGCCGACTTCGCTCCCCTACGGTGGAAGCTACGACGACCTAATATCTCCGGTGAAGCTCCTGATCCGGAACCCCAAACCCGACGCGATCGACGAACACGAAGTGAAGCAGTCCACGATCCGCCGAATCCGTTTACTTACCGACGATTAGGTAGAGGAGTAGTTGCGGAGAAATTCGCGGTGGAAATGGAATTTGAGGCCTAGCTGGGGGATTATGTGGTCGAGGAAGGAGACGGGCGTCACAGGGTGTCGTCCAATTTAGAAGAGACAAAATGAGCTTCAGAAACATCATCGGGAGCAAACCGAGTCAAAGACTTCGACATCAAATGGCTTGGACGAAACATATTAGGTTACTGATAATGTCATGATCGAGCTCACCATCGTCGGCGGTGGTTTTACGCGCCCTTGTTGTTGTCGAATTCACCATCTTGTGGATTCTCTTCCTCAACACTATCATCCGTTTGTGCACATGTCTCTCTGATTAGTACGAGTTTCTTCTCCTCATCTCCACTTCAACCTTCACTGGCGCTGCCGCTGCCTTCCTTGGTCGCGTCCGTGTGATTTGGAGAGAGAAGGTAGGAATGTTGAGGTTAGCGAAACAACTTCCATTTTCTCGATTTCGATTGACGATTTGGAAACTTAGATATGGATTTGAACTTCAATTTCTCAATTTCGTTTTTGCTTTCTGGAATGCTAGATTTGATTGCGTTTTGATTTGGTGTTCATGTGACAGCTTCTCGATTTAGTGTTCATACTTTTTGGAATGCTGGCGTCGTCAAAGCTCCTACGCCATATCTTTGTCTGTAACATGTTTTTCTTCACTGTTAACTGATAAGCGTTGTCGTGACACCTAAACAAAATAATCCTAAACAAACTAACTAATGTAGTCTGGTAAGCAAGGGTCGAATCCCACAGAGAATCAAGTTATATTTCATGTTTGCAAATCATTCACAAATTGATAACAAAGACAAAGGGTTTTTTTTGAATGAAACTAACTAAGAAAACGATAAATAAAATATAGAAAGCTTGGCTAGACAAATATCCACCTTTAGTTTGGTTGATCGATCATTGATTACTCCTAGTCCTCAATACTCATGAATGTCTTAATCCCTGTTCTGAATTAGTTACCAGTCCAACCAGTCCTGATAACCCAAACTATCAAATAACCTAGAAGACCTTCTAGATTGAATCTAACAGTAGCAATGAATTCAGGAATAGATAGGTACATGCAAGTGTAGTAACCAGTTATACAATTGCATGCAATTAATTCTCTACACAAACTAAGGGATTTAGATTCTCAACCAGTATCCTCCAATCCTTAGTAATATGATCAATAATAATCTCAACAGGTTGTATAGAAAAGGGGAACCAATAGCATAATACTAATTTCTCTAGGTTGTCAAACTAGAGGGAACTACTATTAACAATCTATTTGATGTCCTAATCAACAAATCAAGGAGAATCGATATATGATCAATGAGATTAAGCACGAGAGAGAATTAATACAATCATAGAAAGAGTAAAGGAATAATCTCAATATCAAATTCAAACCAAGGCTTCAATTGTCTAGCCAAAAACACAAAACAAAACAAAGAACTAAACTAAGAAAAGGAAAAACAATACTTAATGGAAAACTAGGTCTAACGTGATCCGAAGATGATGAATGGAGGCTGTGAGAATTAGTTTAAATAAAGTTAACCTAAAGCCCAAGATCACAAACCTCATCTACAAGAAAATAAAATATAATATTCTAATTAAAAGAAATGGAAAAGAAATCGGAAAAAGAAAAAAAGAATTAAATAAAACAAAACTCGGAAAAACTCTCCCGGCTCGCCTCCGTAGATGGCCGCGGTCGCGGTTTGCTCTCGACCATCCTGCACGGTTAGCAAACCGTGCAGCTAACCGTGCAGGGCCTTTTTTGGCTTCTTCAGCTCCGCGACACTTCCGTAAAAATGCCATAACTTTTGATTCCCAACTCAGATCGAACTCATATTTTGAGGACTTGCAGTAGACTTCAAGAGCTAACTCCTCTAATTGGAATCACTCTATTTGGACATCTGAGTAAAGAGAACGAATCAATTGAATTCAGCACCTTGTTCTTCTACTCTCGTATGGACTCTCTCCTTGGTTCTTCTTCGTCTCCTCAGTGGTCAACTCCTCTTCCTCTGGATATCTTCAATTTGCTTCTCCAAACCACCAAATCCACACTTCTCCTCTCTAACTCCATAATCCACAGTTGTGCATTAAATCCAACCAAACGGCACCTCAAACCTGATAACAACCCCTAGAAATACACTATAAAATAGTGCCGATCATTAACACGCCTATATATATAGCACACTAAGTGATATTTTTAACAGTATTGCGCTGAATATCTGTTGTCAAATATAAGGATCTCTCCATCTGCTATTAACACCCCTTACGAAACGTGCAGCCTTGGAGAAGCTGAAAGAATCATAAGCCAGTAAGACCAAGCGAAAACGCTAGGGCCACCGACTAGCCTCGGTGACACTTCGAATGTGCCACCGACTAGCCTTGGTGATTTTTTTGTGTATGATTTGACAAGTAGTGCCGGGGATGATGTTGTATTAGCCATGAATACATTCATAAAGCGCCTTATTGCCGTTTGAGATCCCGCACAAATGAAGGTTTGATGTTTCTTACATGCTTCTGTGCAGGATTCAGTGGAGGCGGAAGATGGGAAGCTTTTTGCGCTCAGAAGCACAACTAGTGCCTGTGCTGACATGGCTTCATGGAATATTACAATTCGTAAAGATGAATTGGCTTCACATCCTTCTAGTGGACAGGTGGAGTCTGTTCCTAATTCAAAGTTACCAAAGAATGGCATTAGTAAATGCAAGCCAGAAGATGAGGTTGCATTCTTGGGTTTTGAACCGCAGAACATGGTGAGAATTTGATGTTCCACTATGCTGTGTATTTTCATACTCTTTACTGATTTCCTCATTGAATCTGACAAGCTACTTGTGTAGTATCTTTGTAGCATTTGATTTTAATCATAAGACTAGTTGCAACGAATTATTAGATCCATTATACATTCAGCATATCATTAATTTTTTTTTGCTGCTTCTTTCTGCAGTATTATTTTTAGTGTGCATACTCTAGGAAGAACATCCATATTCTGCAGCTGATGGAGGTGAAGTGCATCTGTTGTGGTTCTGATTTTGAGTTCCTCTTCGTGCAGAATCAGATTATATCTAATACATGGTGGCGCAGGTAGCTAAATGTGCCCCAAGTTCAATCTTGTTGAATAATATTGATTTTTTTTTTCAAATACCATTTATGCATATCCTTACTAATTTTGATACTTGTAGCAGGGGAGAAGCTCAGGGCTACTATTTTAATCATGTGTAGATACATATACAAAGCTTTGCTTATAAAGGTTGCTTGCTTGTTTGAAAATTATGTATATTATAGTAGAGCTGATGTTCCAAGTTTCTTCATTCAGAAAAAAAAAGTGAGGAATGTTCAACTTGGAGATTTCTCCATGTATGGAAATTTTATTCCACAAAAAAACAAAAACTCCAGAGAACTAAGGAACAACACGATAGGCTTTCATCTTGTCAATCCAAGAAATGAGGGAGTTGTTTGACTTATACGAAGGTACACTACACAATGTCATCTTAGTAAACATCCATACAACACTTTTCAAAGTGTCACTAACTAGTTTTGATGCCACTTTTGAAATTGCTACCGACTAGTCTCGGTGACATTTCAAACGTGCCACCGACTAGCCTCGGTGACATTTTGAACGCACCACCGACTAGCCTCGGTGACGCTTCAGACGCACCATCGAATAGCCTCGGTGACGCTTCGAACGCGCCACCGACTAGCCTCGGTGACGCTTCGAACGCGCCGCCGACTAGCCTCGGTGACGCTTCGAACGCGACACCGACGGTGACGCTTCGAACGCTCCACCGACTAGCCTCGGTGACGCTTCGAACGCGCCACCGACTAGCCTCGGTGACGCTTCGAAAGCGCCGCCGACTAGCCTCGGTGACGCTTCAAAAGCGCCGCCGACTAGCCTCGGTGACGCTTCGAAAGTGCCGTCGACTAGCCTCGGTGACGCTTCGAACGCGCTGCCGACTAGCCTCAGTGACGCTTCGAACGCGCCGCCGACTAGCCTCGGTGACGCTTCGAATGTGCCGCCCAACTAGCCTCGGTGACGCTTAAAACGCGCCCCCGACTAGCCTCAGTGACGCTTCGAACGCGCTACTGACTAGCCTCGGTGACACTTTGAAAGTGTCACCACTTACTAGCCTTTTGAAAGCGCCATCGACTAGCCTCGGTGACACTTTGAAAGTGCCACCAACTAGTCTCGGTGACACTTTGAACGTGTCACCACTTACCAGCCTTGATGACACTTTGAAAACGCCATTAATTACTAGTCTTGATAACACTTTGAACGTGCACTAACTAGTGGAGGTGACACTTCGTAAATGTCACAAACTAGTGATGGTGACATTTCAACGATAATATTGTCATCAAAACGAGATTTGTGTTGTCATCAACTAGTTGTGATGACCGTTTGTGACATTAACTAGTTGCGATGACAATGTGTCATCAACTAGTTGCGATATTGTTTGTATTTGATGACAGTTTGTGTTTTGATGACAATATGTGTCATCAACTAGTTGCGATACAATTTGTATTTGATGACAGTTTGTGTTTTGATGACAGTATGTGTCATTAACTAGTTGCGATACAGTTTATATTTGATGACAGTTTGTGTTTTGATGACAGTTTGTGTTTTTGATGACAGTTTGTGTTTTGATGACAGTTTGTGTTTTGATAACAATTTGTATTTTGATGACAGTTTGTGTTTTGATGACAGTTACTGTCATCAAGATGATGACGTCACTAAAAATATTTTTTTGGCGGGAAAAATTTTCGCCGGTCAATGATCAAATGTGTTAGTTTGATTGACTTATGGTGATGTTATCATTATGTAATGATGACATTATCATGGATTATGATTTTAGAATAAGTTTATTGGGAGGGCATTTGTCTAATACCACTAGACTTAAAGGGTCATTTAACCTGAATAGGGAAACAAGAAAAGTAAGCAGCGAAAAAACTGAGAAGAAGCAAACAAAAGAAAACTAACAAAATAGCAAGAAAACCGAAACAACTAAGGAACTTGTAACTGAAAAAGAAGCCAAAAAAACAAAGACGAAAGAAGAGAGGAAAGAAGAACAGAAAGAATTGAAATAGATCAGGAAAAGGATTAAAATTAAAGTTGAAAAAATAGAGAAATGTTAAATCATAAAGCATTAGTAAATCAAAGAAATAACAAAAGTAAACAGATAAGTGGTAGAGATAATAGGCAAACTGCACATATATATTCAACATTACATTTACAGCTTTCCTAGAAAGCACAAACAGAGGAGTCATACAACAGTAGAAAGCAACAACAACGATCCAAAGTAGAAAGTGGAGCATACGAAGTGCCCAAGCAAACTAACAAGCTAGATGATAACATTCACAATACAGAGAAACGGTAGACATGTCGTACAAAATAAAAATCAATGCTAAGCTTAGGCTTCTAACAAGGAAGATGCTTGATATACAAAAGGGACATCAAAACCTTAAAGGGAGCATTCATGAGGAAACTACAGCCTTACTGTAGGATCGTGATTGTTAGTTTAAAACAAGGAAACTGAGAATACAGAGTTTCAGTTCCCTTCGCAGCGGAAATAAACAATCAAATAGATGAACAAGTTCCTTATAGTGAAAACCTTCGATTGCCAACTAGCAATCTAGGATAAAAACCACTACCTTTCTCTCGAAAGGATTTCAAGATCTACTTCTTGATTTCTTATCACTTCGGTTACAATTTACTCTAGGAACAAAACACACAGTTCTTTTGCCTTACACACAGTTAGACAATCCTAGATAAACTTAACGGCAAGTATAATCAATCCAAGAAGTAGTCCTAAGCACTAAGGAACTTACTCACTTACAGTCACAGGAACTAGCACACAGCTCTCCGGTTCCTTGACTGGTTCCTCTTGATCTTGGTCTGAGTTGATGATCTTGTTTGAGAGCTCACACTTTGATGTTTGCTATGAAGTGTGATTCTTGTTGTTGTGCTTGAAGTTGTCAATGAAGCACAGTCGCCTTTTATACTTCAAAGGCTGGTTTGCTTCCAGTTCCCATCGGATCGAACTAGAAGCTCAATCTAACGGTGATCCACAAATCCCGTCAACTAGGTTGTCATAGATGTTTATGTGTGCAAGACAACTTCCTTAATGAGCTAGGAAACAACATGGGTAGTTAATAGCCATTTGTGTCAGTCCAACGATGATGGGACAGTTGCTTTCCGCTTCTCTCTGTGGCTCTAGGATTTCTGCTGACACATCTCACCTACTCTGGTTCCTACCAGCAGTGATGAGGTTTCCATGTGCTAACTCCTTTGTGGCTTCGCCACTCTTCTCAAGTCTTTGCATCTTCAATAGACTTGCTTTGTGCTTGTTCCCTTGTGAGCGCTTCCTCGCTTCACTTCTACTGAGTTCCCTTGCTGGCGAACTCCAGTTCCTATCAGTGCAAGCTTCTTGCTTCGCTATCCTTCTTTGTCTTGTTTGGCTTTCATGGTTTCAATAACTGTCCTGTGGTTCCTTTAAGCACATCTTTGAGATAAAACATTAGTTACAAAATATTTGCCATCTTCAAAAGTAGAGAAACTGAGGAAAGGAACTCCATGGGAACTGAGATTCCTGAGTTCCATTTCCTAACAATTTCCCCCTTTTTGATGATGACAAATATAAGGAACCTGATAACATAATAAGGACATGAAGTTCATGAGAACAGTTGAGCAAAGAGATTTACAACTTTATGAAATAATGAGATAACATTCAATAGTTGCAAATTCCCCCTAAGCAAAGGAACTAAGTTATTCGAGTTCTCCCTCAGAAAGAGAACGGGTTCAGATTTCCTATAAGTCCTATAGTTCCAAGAGTTCAAGGTTCCTATACATTCTTCCCCCTTTTGACATCATCGAAAAGATCAATTAACTTATCAAGTGTAAGATATCAATGGAAATAAACAGTTGCTTAAAACCCATGAGAGTCACCATAATAGAAACTAAAGGCAAAGACAAATAATGCATTAGAAAAACTCCCGGAAATGTTCATTTAATCATGAAAACCAACATATTGTTCACAGATGCATAGAATAAAGACAAACAATGATCACAATCAACTTGAAACAATCAAAAGAAAGGATAGGAGAGGAGAGGAAGGTGGAATCCTAGCTACTAGCACAATGTGTTGTTACAGCACTGGGAACTAGGAAAGTCATTCATGTCGCTCTGTAGTTTCCTCTTCTTCTTTAGTATCATTCTTTTCCTCAGTTCCCTCATTTTATTTTGTGAGGAAACGGCAAAGCATGGGAGTCATGGGATTGACAAAATTGCATGTGGGCTAACACCAGCTTAGGTAGATCAACTTGTTCCCCAGACAGATTATTATTATTATTATTATTATTATTTTTTTATTTTTTTTTAAGGATGACATCCGAGATGAGGACTGAGGCTCTGTGCTCTTGCTTGGGAACCAGACTTCGAGGCGAGTTTCTACTAGCCGTTTAGGAGTACTGCCTTTCCTAGTTCCTTTCTGGCGATTTCTTCATTGTGCTAGAGGGATATATGGGAACTTTTGATGTGGGGATTTAAAACATAGGACCTGAAAGTACGTTCCCATAACAGAAATCGGGAATGCCATTTATCGCATCACACACTAATTCCCAGATAGGGTTAAGAGATGGATAATAGGGAACTAGATTGTGCGATGAGGCAAGAGAGGGTCATAGTACACAATCATCATTTCGGCTTGTATCATTGGGTTAGAATATGATCAGATTGTGACTTTTGGGCCAACAAAGAAACTTGGACAATGATTGAATTTCAATGAAAAAGGAACATTCAAGGAGAAACTAGAAAGATTTATCAAAGCCTTTTGAGTAACCATTATGGATATGATGGTCTATTGCAAAAGATATAACACAATGATTCCAAGACACAAATAAGCAAAAGGATCTGAACTAGTCAATCAAGGGAAATGTAGAGTAACTTTAAACTAAAGGAATTGCTAGTTTATAGGAATCATTCCCAGTTCTAGTCTAAGGTTCTCGAAGGGAACTCTGTTCAAAGCTTTGGTGAATATATCTGCAATCTGATCTTCAGTCCTACAGAATTCCATAATGATGTTCCCTTTCTCAACATGATCTCTAAGGAAGTGATGCCTTATATCTATGTGTTTGGTCCTAGTATGATGCACACGATTCTTAGAAATGTTTATAGCACTGTGTTATCACAAAAAATAGTAAGAGGACCATAAGACATACCGAAATCCGCGAGTTGTTGCTTTAGCCATAAGAGTTGGGAACGGCAAGAGGCGGCTGCAATGTACTCAGATTCTGTGGTGGAGAGGGAGACTGAGATTTGTTTCTTTGAGCCCTATGACACAAGGCAAGGGCCTAGGAACTGTGTCATTCTAGAAGTACTTTTCCTATCCACCAAGTATCCAGCATAATCAGCATCAGTGAAACCCATCAGCTCAAAGGGACACTCTTTGGGGTACCAAATGCAGAGTGAGTCGGTTCCCTTGAGATATAGGAATATCCTTTTCACAGCATCTAGACGTGTTTCTCTTGGACATGATTGAAACCTAGCACACAAGCAAACAACAAACACAATGTCTGGACGACTAGCTGTTAGATACATGAGGGAACCTATCATACCTCTATAGAGCTTTTCTTCCACAAGAGGACTTGAGTGATCTTTGTCCAAATGGGCGATTGTAGAGATAGGAGTTGAGAGAGGTTTGCAAGACTCCATTTTGAACTTTTTCAACAGTTCCCTGACATACTTTTGTTGGTGAATTTGTATGCCATCTTTCTTTTGGGTTATTTGCAATCCGAGGAAGAAAGTGAGTTCCCCTATTAGACTCATTTCAAATTCACTACTCATCAAGTCTTTGAACTTCTCTACAAGGGACATGTTAGTGGAACCAAAAATGATATCATCAACATAGATTTGAACCACTAAAATGTTACCTTCTTCTTCTAGAATGAAGAGAGTCTTGTCAATGATGCCCCGCCTGTAACCATTGGAGAGTAGGAAATGGGCGAGACGATCATACCAAGCTCTAGGGGCTTGCTTGAGACCATACAATGCTTTGTCTAGGAAATAGACATGGTCTGGATGATCACTATCTTCGAAACCGGGTGGTTGCTTGACATAGACTTCCTCTTGAAGAATTCCATTGAGGAAGGCGGTCTTGACATCCATTTGGAATAGCTTGAACCCCTTGTGTGATGCGAATGCAATCAATAACCTTATTGCTTCAATCCTTGCCACCAGAGCATAGGTTTCATCATAGTCGATTCCTTCTTGTTGATTGTATCCTTGAGCAACAAGCCTTGCTTTGTTCCTTATTACAACTCCTGAATCATCGAGCTTGTTTCTGAAGACCCATCTAGTTCCTATGATATGCTTATCCTTGGGGCATGGAACTAGATGCCAGACTTTGTTCCTTTCAAACTGATGAAGTTCTTCTTGCATGGCTTGGATCCAATCTACATCCTTCAGTGCTTCACTTATATTCTTTGGTTCCACAAAAGATAAGAAAGCATTGAAAGCATAAAAGGTTAGATCATCGAACCTGACTGGAGGATTGATGGTTCTTCTTTCTCTATTGGGAACTAGAGCATTTGATGTGGATGCATCTTGATTTGAACATTCAGCTTCAACTTCTATGTTGGGATCACCTTCTCCATTTAAGAACATGTGAGAGAATGAATCATTTATTTCTCCACAAGTATTGACTTCATGCTCATGGTTCCCAGAAATGGATTATTGTTGATTATCCATGGGAACTGGTGGAGGATTTTGTGCAGCAGGGTAGGAACTGGGTGGTGTGATGTCTTCATCTAGATCTTCTTGAGGAGGCTTGGGAAATGGATCTTCAAAGGGGCTGGAGGTGTTCTGCATATTTCTACCAAGTGATTTCTCATTAAAAACAACATGAACACTTTCTTCTACCTTTTTAGTCCTTTTGTTGAAGACCTTGTATGCCTTGCTGCTTGAGGCATATCCAATGAAGATCCTTTCATCACTCCTTGGGTCGAATTTGCCAAGATTATCTTTCCCATTATTGTGCACGAAGCATTTGCATCCGAACACCCTAAGATGTGAAATGTTGGGAACTCTTCCTCTTAGAAGTTCATAGGGTGTCTTTTCAGTGATCGGGTGAAGCATAGCTCGATTGATGATGTAGCAGGCTGCGTTGATTGCCTCATCCCAGAATGATTGAGGGAGTCCACTTGAGATGAGCATAGTTCGAGCCATGTCTTCTAGGGTTCTATTCTTCCTTTCAACTACTCCATTTTGTTGAGGAGTGTATGGTACAGAGAAGTTATGATCAATTCCATGCTCACTGCAAAAGGTTAGAAATTCTCCATTTTCGAACTCAGTACCATGGTCAGAACGAATAGAATTGATGGAACAATCGAGAGATTTTTCTAACATGGGAACTAGACCCTTAAATCGTCCAATGACTTCACTCTTAGATTTTATGAAAATAGTCCAAGTAAAACGAGAGAAGTCATCAACGAGAACAAAGATATACCTGTTTCCTCCTAGGCTTTGAACTCTCATGGGTCCACAAAGGTCCATGTGAATGAGTTCAAGGGGCCTTGAGGAACTTACCATATTCTTGGACTTAAAGGAACTCCGAGCTTGTTTCCCTCTTACACAGTCTGAGCATGGTTCCTCAGATTTCCCACTAAGCTTTGGGAGGCCTCTAACTAGTTCCTTTGAGTGAAGCTTTTGGATTAATTTGGTGCTAGCATGGCCAAGACGTTGATGCCACAAGTCGGTTTGATCATTCACAGTTGAGAGACAAAGTTTCTCCTTGGGAACGAAGGATGGGTCAACAACATATACATTATTAAGCCTTTTACCTTTTAAGATGATTTGTCCCGAGGAGTCAAGGACGGTGCATTCATTTGATTTGAATCTAACTTCATTGTCTCCTTGATCACATAGCTGTGACACACTAATTAGATCAAAAGCAAGATTATCAACAAGGTGGACTTTATTTACCTTAATGTGGTCATTGAGTTTCACAGTTCCTATTCCACAGATTTTCCCTTTGCTTTTGTCTCCAAAAGAGATGTTCCCTCCTTGGATGGGTTGAAGAGAGGTCATTTAATTTCTTCTTCCGGTCATATGGCATGAGCACTCACTATCAATGTACCATAATCGAGGTTGCCTCTCTTCTTTCTGCACACAAGGGAACTAAGATTTCTGAACCCAGTGAAGCTTGGCTTTACTGGGAAGATTAACATGTGATTTATCATTTTGAGTCTGTGAATGACAAGGGAACTGATTTCTTTCATGGTAATATGCATTTTTCTCATTATCATAGTTCCTTTTCTTAGGACACTCAGTGTTGTAATGACCATTCATACCACAATAAAAACACAAACGATTGTACACAACATGTCCATATTTTCCCTTTCCTGGCCTAAAAGGGTTTTCATTTTTTCTTTTATTGAAATCAACATTATTTCTAACCTTACTATGAGCCATGTCCACGTACCTTTTGTGAGCAAAAGAGTTAGTGAACCACTTATCTTCAGGAGATACTTTCTCCTTTCCCTTAGGTTCCCTTTCAGGACTTTTGGAACTTTCTTTGAGACGCTTGGCAACCTCAGCCTTGTTCTCAAGAACCATGATCTTCTCTAATAGGAACTGATTCCTATCTCGAGAAGTCGCAAGAGAAGTACTGAGGTTCTCATTCATCTCAACGAGTTCACGTCTAACCTTTTCATTTTCAGCATCATCATTCAACTTGTTGTCAATGTATCCAACTCCATGACGTTGTTTCACAAAGACAGTTTGATTGATCATTTTTTCATTTATAGAATTAGTGAGAGTATCTAACCTATCAATTATAGATTGAATCAAATCATTTCCAAATAGGTTATCATGCATAGGAACTGTAACCGATTCTATCTTAGACTCACTACAAGATTGGCAAGTTTTAAGGGAACTGACATGCACATTCCTAAGTTCCATGAGTTTGGAGTGAGTTTCAGCTAGATCTTTCTCAGTTTCTTCAAGTTTCTTACTCCATACAGATTTCTCAACAGTCAAGCAAGTAATCTCATCTTCACAATCATCAAGTTTTTGTTGAAGGGAACTCGTTTCCTTTCTTAGTTTCTTTATGATTTTTAGAAGTTGTTTCTTATCACAATTAGCTAGAGTTCTTAGGAAGTCATCAGAAGTTACCTCAAGTTCTTTTGAGTCGCTTGAGTCTCCTTTTGCCATGAGACATCTTCCTCCAGAGAAACCACTCAGATCCAGTTCCTCATCTGAGTCTTCTCCCCATGATGCCACAAGAGCCTTCTTCCTTTGAGGTCTTTCATCTTCTTTGGAGTCTTCTTTGTTGGGACAACTCTTAGCGTAATGCCCCTTTTCTTTGCACTCATAGCAAGAGACATCCTTGAGATCTCTCCTTGGACCTTTGTTAGAGGAACTGCCTTTTTGGAATCTTCCCTTCACGAAGAATTTTTTGATGTTTTTCGTGAAGAGAGCTGTAAGTTCGTCCTCTTCTTCTTCTAGGTCTGAGTTCTCTTGCTCCATCTCAAGCCTTGAGAAGGCTTTGGAGATCTTGAGGGCAATTCCTTTCTCCAGTTTCTTGTCGGCATTAGCTTTGGTGTGTTCTCCTTCTTCAACCTCCAGTTTCCCTATGATTTGAGTTAAGGGAAGAGATTGGATACCTGGGGTGTTCTTCATGATTCCTTTGATAAGGGTGAAATTGGAGTTAAGTCCATTGATGACCACCAGTGATTTGGAGACTTCATCAAGGGTGACCTCAGCCGCGGTTAACTTTCCAATGAGCCTATTGAAGCGAGAGTAATACTCAGAGATGGTTTCAGTTCCCATCATTTTGAATGTGTGGTATTCTCCTTCTAAAGCAAACTTTCGGCTTGGCTTCAGTTTCTCACTTCCTTCATGCATGTCCTTGAGTGCTTGCCACATCTCTTTTGCCGTCTTGATTCCTATGACTTTGTCCATATCTTCTCTATCCAGTCCATTGAGAATGAACTGTCTAGCTTTGGCGTTCTTTTCCATGATGACATAATGCTCAGGTTTCCAATCTTCTTCCTTTTGGTTGAGATTGACATAGCCATCTCCATTCTCGACTATCCTCCAGCATTGGTAGTCATTGGTCTTTATGTGACTTTCCATGCACTTGGCCCACCATGTTTCCTCTCCCTTCTTTCGGAGATGTGGTTTATTGGTGGAGATTCCGAGCTCAAACTTGCTTGGCTGAGACATCTTAGATCTGCAAACTTAAACAAAGATCTAGAGCTTTCCTGCTCTGATACCAATTGTAGGATCGTGATTGTTAGTTTAAAATAAGGGAACTGAGAATACAGAGTTTCAGTTCCCTTCGCAGCGGAAATAAACAATCAAATAGATGAACAAGTTCCTTATAGTGGAAACCTTCGATTGCCAACTAGCAATCTAGGATAAAAACCACTACCTTTCTCTCGAAAGGATTTCAAGATCTACTTCTTGATTTCTTATCACTTCGGTTACAATTTACTCTAGGAACAAAACACACAGTTCCTTTGCCTTACACACAGTTAGACAATCCTAGATAAACTTAACGGCAAGTATAATCAATCCAAGAAGTAGTCCTAAGCACTAAGGAACTTACTCACTTACAGTCACAGGAACTAGCACACAGCTCTCCGGTTCCTTGACTGGTTCCTCTTGATCTTGGTCTGAGTTGATGATCTTGTTTGAGAGCTCACACTTTGATGTTTGCTATGAAGTGTGATTCTTGTTGTTGTGCTTGAAGTTGTCAATGAAGCACAGTCGCCTTTTATACTTCAAAGGCTGGTTTGCTTCCAGTTCCCATCGGATCGAACTAGAAGCTCAATCTAACGGTGATCCACAAATCCCGTCAACTAGGTTGTCATAGATGTTTATGTGTGCAAGACAACTTCCTTAATGAGCTAGGAAACAACATGGGTAGTTAATAGCCGTTTGTGTCAGTCCAACGATGATGGGAAAGTTGCTTTCCGCTTCTCTCTGTGGCTCTAGGATTTCTGCTGACACATCTCACCTACTCTGGTTCCTACCAGCAGTGATGAGGTTTCCATGTGCTAACTCCTTTGTGGCTTCGCCACTCTTCTCAAGTCTTTGCATCTTCAATAGACTTGCTTTGTGCTTGTTCCCTTGTGAGCGCTTCCTCGCTTCACTTCTATTGAGTTCCCTTGCTGGCGAACTCCAGTTCCTATCAGTGCAAGCTTCTTGCTTCGCTATCCTTCTTTGTCTTGTTTGGCTTTCATGGTTTCAATAACTGTCCTGTGGTTCCTTTAAGCACATCTTTGAGATAAAACATTAGTTACAAAGTATTTGTCATCTTCAAAAGTAGAGAAACTGAGAAAAGGAACTCCATGGGAACTGAGGTTCCTGAGTTCCATTTCCTAACACTTACCCTTAGTCTTTCTCTTTCTGTTGGCAGTAGGGGTTGGAGCAGTAGTCACAGTAGTGGTACTAAGGGCGTCAAACTGAGCAGTTGGAGGAGAATTGCCAGCAGAGTTAGAGCTCCCTTCGCGGGACTTGATAACAATCCCGCCCATGCACTTGTTAAGGGTATTGTTGGAAGGAGCAGAAAGGAAGGATGATTCAAGGGTAGTTGCTGTTGGGCTCAGAAATTGTTGACTGTCCATCAAGCTGGCCCAAATGGGTAAACGAATTGGGCCACGATCTGGAGAAAGAAGAACGTTGAGACAGTTGAGGGAATCTCGGACGACTAGAGCAGCGACTCGACGAAATCCCTAGAAACTCGGACTTCAACGGATTTATTAGTTCATTCATGTAAATTATGTATAAAAGGAGTGAATCTTTCTTTTGTAAACACACGATTGTTATCACTAATACCAGCTACCATTTACAATTCTCTTGCTTTGTTACAATTGCTCTCTAAGTTCGATCCTTTACTTCAATCTTAAGGCGACTGACGCTTAGATCGTTCGATCCGATTGATCTCTCATTCAAGGGAGATAAGCTTACTTTTGTGTCTGATTAATCTTGTTTTACTTAGTTCCTCACTTGATTTGGATCATTCAGATATAATCAATTCTGTAGTTGTCTAGTTGCCCTTCTTAAGGCGATCCAGGTCGGTTCGATTTTTTGTCCCAAAACAATTTGGCGTCCACCGTGGGGCATCTAGTCAATCAAGCGATCCAATCATCAAATCCGACACACATCCCATCATGGCTGAGATCGGAAACCCAGCAATCCTTGTCGAAGACCAGGCTCAAGGTGAAATCCAATCCGCAGATCAGGCAAAGGACGTCGGTAGCCAGCCGATCGCAAGCTCACAAATTCAAGAACTCGCGAAAGCTATGAATGTCATCCAAGAGGAACTGGCCCAGCAACGCGTCAGAACGGAAACACTAAGTACCCAATCTGAATCCGAAATTGCTCGACTAACCCATGAGAATGAATTGTTGAAATCGCAGATACATTCAGCCGCCTCGATCCCCGGAGGTCCAAGACGTATAGTTAACACATAAGAACTGTCTACCCGACTCAACCTGGACGAGATAGACGTAACTCCGGCGACGACGACTAATGCCTCCCTACCTTCTGGTATGTTTCAGACTCCTCCAGTCACTTTCGTTACGACTAACGTGCCAAGCTTTGTAGCCGAGCCTCCTGAGGCTCGAGCGATCCGTCCACAGGAAACGATTCCAGCCGATCTCCAAACCCTCATACAACAAGCTATCAACGAGCACATGAAGACCATGGACGATCGTATCGCACGAATCCCAGGAGTCACTCAACCAATCGAGAAAGAAGCAATCGACGGATGTGAAGATTCACCTTTCACAGAGGCGATTGCACGCGTCGAGATTCCTAAAAAGTTCCACGTCCCCAACATGCCCAACTATGATGGGACCGGGGACCCCGACGACCATGTCTCGATTTATAAGCAAAAATTAATGACTATTTCGATCCCAAGAGGGAACCGCGAGGCAGTCATGTGCAAAAGTTTTGGTACGACACTCGCGGGACCTACACTAACTTGGCTTATGCATTTACCACAGGGTTCCATTGCCTCCTTTGCCGACTTGATCAATTCATTCAAATTCCAATTCTGTAGGATCGTGATTGTTAGATAAAAGCTTAAGGAACTCAGAATAACGATTCTCAGTTCCTTTAGCAACGGAAGATAAACAATCAAACAAATGACAAGCTCCTTATAGTGGAAACCTTTGATTGCCAACTAGCAATCCAGGATAAAAACCACTACCTTTCTTTCGAAAGGATTTCAAAGTCTACTTCTTGATTTCTTATCTCTTTTGGTTACAGCTTATCCTAGGAACGAACACACAGTTCTTTTGCCTTACACACAGTTAGACAATCCTAGATAACTTAACATAATCAATAATCAATCCAAGAAACAGACTTTCGCACCTAGGAACTATCACTTATAGTCACAGGAACTTAGCACTCAACTCTTCTTCCTTGACTGGTTCCTCTTGATCTCGGTTTGCTTTGATGATCTTTGTTTTGAGGTTCACACTAGATATTTGCTAATGAGTGTGAGTTCTTGTTTTAGTGCATGAAGATAACCCTTGGGTTAGTCTTCCTTTTATAGAGGATTCTTCGCATCGATCCTCTCTTGGTTCCCACGGATTGAGCTTGCCCTAGGATTAGTGGTTCTCCTTGATCCACGTTGTTCTTGGCATGTGCAAACAACCTAGGCAGCTCAGAATCTCTCTTGGTTGGTCAACTACCTCAGACGAGCCTTGTGGTGTCGTTGTCAAAACGCTTTCGTCCGAGGTTGAGTAAGCTGGCCGCTTGGGAACCGTCTGTTGGACAGCGACGTCTTCATGTGCTGTCGCTTTCATCGTCTCTATCCGAGGTAGAGGTTCTCTAGGCATCTTGTTCTTTAGCTCTTGGACCTTGGCAGACTTTTGGAAGCTTCAGACAAGTCGTTTTCGACACCTTTTGTCCGAGGTTGTGTGTCCCCAGATTTCTCGGGAATCGCAATGTCACAAGCTCCATTTCTGGGCACACCTGGGTTCCTCTGGATTCCTTCAGCTGTCTTGTTCCTTTGGTTCCCTTGTTTTGTTTGGCTTTCCTGCCTTAGGTAATTTCCTGTGGTTCCTTAAAACACATCTTTGAGATAAAACATTAGTATCATAATATTTGTCATCTTCAAAAGTAGAGAAACTGATGAACGGAACTCTCAGGGGAACCTAAGTTCCAGAGTTCCGTTTCCTAACAATTTCCCCCTTTTTGATGATGACAAATACAAGGAACCTGACAACATAATAGGACTTTGAATCTTATGAGACCATATTGAGATAACGGGATTTACAATATTACAGATTAGTGATAGAACATTCAATGGTTGTGAATTCCCCCTAAGCAAGTGAACAAGTTTATTTCAAATTCCCCCTTAGAAATAGAACTAGTTCAGAGTTCCTATTAATTCAGTAGTCTCCAAAGTTCAAGGTTCCTATCCTTTTCTTCCCCCTTTTGACATCATCGAAAAGATTAAGTACAAGTTAAGAACATGATATCCAAGTGAATATGCAATTGCATCAATCCTAAAAAAAGTCATAACGAGAACGTTAAGGCAAAGACAAATTGATCATTGGAGCGATTCCAAATATAGTCATTAAAGCTTCATTGATCATTGTTCAAAACACTTATATCGTAACAACTGACAACCGACAACACAAACAGCAAATAGCAAGGAAGACAACAAAAGCAATCTTAAGAAAGACAATAAAAGGGATAGAAGAGGGGAGTAGGATCCTAAGGAAAACTACTAGCTCGCTGTGGCGTTGCAGCACTGGGAACCTAGAACAAGCGTTCCTATGGCGTAGTAGCGGCCTCCTCTTCTGCATCCTTGTCGTCGGTTCCTACATTTTAGCCCGCGGCCTGATGAGCACTGATTGCACCTTGCCAATCCTTTTGCAGAACTTCCACCAGACTGTCGACAGCAGAACTGATACGCCCCAACTCTCTTACTTGATCATGGATGGTGACCGTGTTGGCAGTCGAGCCTTCCAAGATAGCGTTTTCAATACGATCCAACGCAATGAGGATCGCAGAGGAGTCTGAAGAGGGGGGTTGCTGAGGGTGGGAACTAGAACGGCCCTGGGAACTCGCCTTTTCCTTAGGCGAGATTTCTTCTGTTTCAGCAGGGTTGGATTGTTGTTCCTTAGATTTCAGCTTCCGAACTGTGTGCATGGTAAGACATTTGTTGTAGGCAGTCTCGGGTGAGTCTTCTGGGTACTGATTGAGGTTGGAGAGTAGCTTCTTGATGATGTGAGGGAAGGGTAAAGCATGGGATTCATGGACTGCACAGAATTGCATGTGAGCCAGCACAATACGGGGAAGATCCAACTGAACACCGGAGAGCACCTTGTCCATGTAGACGGCGTCGGTGATGAGGACTTCGTTCCTGTGCTCTTGCCTGGGAACCAAGTTGCGAGTGATCCAGAAATGCAGTAGCCGGTTTGGTTTCGCCACGGGGTTTTCTTTGGGGAGGGATTTTGGAGAAGTGGAGGCAGAAACAGGCTTGGAAGAGGAGGCTTTAGCCTTCTTTTCGCGAAATGCTTGAAGAAAAGCAGCCTCCTCTTCATCCATAACAACGATTGGGTTAGGGTTGGCCATTTGAGAGGAGCTAAGAGGATTGCTGTGTGAAGAGAAAGAGAGGTAGAAGATCAGAGAGATGGAGAGCTTGTGTGATCAACTCGGAGCAACTGAGCACCTCTTTAAGGGCGTTGAAGATCTGGGATGGCCAAGAGCTGAGGTGACCGTTGAAGCAAATCCAGCCGTTGAGAAGATCAAGGCAAATCCGAAGCATTGAAGAAAGTTGCAGCTTTTCGGAACGGCTAACTTAAATTCAAAATTTGACCCTTCAGAGAAGAGGGAGGTCTGCCACTGATGAGACATGCCTTATCCCTGCCAATATGCCATAAATAGCATCTGGGAGAGCCAAGCGAGCCGTTGGAGAGACGCTACGTTCTGGTTCCTTTCTGGCGACATTTTCAGTGAGCTAGAGGAATATATGGGAACCTTTGGTGTGGGTTAAAACAAAGGAACCAAAAATAGTACGTTCCCATACTAGGAATCAGGGTAGGCTATTTATCGCATTGCACAATAATTCTCAGAGATGGTTTAGAGATGGATCATAGAGAATTAAATTGAGCAATGAGGCAAGGGTAGGTCTTAGTACACAATCATTATTTCAGCTTGTAATGTTGGGTTTAGAAATATGATCAGATTGTGACTTTTTGGGCCATCAAAGAAATTTGAACAATGAGGAGTTGAAGAATAATGAGGATCAAAAGGAAACGAACCAGAAAAATTTATCTAAGCCTTTATAAGAAACCATTATGACAAGAAGGGTTTGTAGCAAAAGATATAACACAAGGACATCAAGACTCAACAAGTAAAAAAAATCGTAAATTAGTCAATCAGGGGAACTGGAAAGAATTCTTGAACTAAGGACACTACTGAGTAATTGGAATCATTCCTAGTTCCAATCTAAGGTTCTCGAAAGGAACTCGATTCAATGCCTTGGTGAATATATCTGCAACCTGATCTTCAGTTCTACAAAATTTCATAATGATGTTTCCCTTCTCAACATGATCCCTAAGAAAATGATGTCTAATGTCAATATGCTTGGTCCTAGTATGATGCACATGATTCTTAGAAATGTTTATGGCACTAGTGTTATCACAAAGAATAGTGAGAGGGCCATAAGACATACCCAAATCCGCGAGTTGTTGCTTTAGCCAGAGAAGTTGGGAACAACAAGAGGCAGCCGCAATGTACTCGGATTCTGTGGTGGAGAGAGAGACTGAAACTTGTTTCTTTGATCCCCATGACACAAGGCAAGGGCCTAGGAACTGTGCCATTCCAGAAGTGCTCTTCCTATCCACCAAGTATCCGGCATAATCAACATCAGTGAAACCCATGAGCTCAAAGGGACATTCTTTGGGGTACCAAATGCAGAGATCGTCAGTTCCTTTGAGGTATCGAAGTATTCTCTTCACAGCGGCCAAGTGGGTTTCTCTTGGACAAGATTGGAACCTAGCACACAAGCCAACAGCAAAGACAATGTCTGGTCGACTAGCGGTTAGGTACATCAGTGAGCCTATCATACCTCTATAGAGCTTCTCCTTCACTAGAGGACTCGAGTGGTCCTTATCCAGATGGGCAATGGTGGATATGGGAGTGGAGAGAGGCTTGCATGAATCCATTTTGAACTTCTTCAGTAGTTCCCTGACATACTTCTGTTGGTGGATTTGAATACCATCTTCCTTTTGAGTGATTTGTAATCCGAGGAAGAATGTGAGTTCCCCAATTAAACTCATTTCAAATTCACTGCTCATCAAGTCTTTGAACTTATCTACAAGGGACAGGTTAGTGGAACCAAAAATGATATCATCAATATAGATTTGAACCACTAAGATGTTACCTTCTTCTTCTAGGATGAAGAGAGTCTTATCAATAACTCCACGCCTGTAGCCATTTGAGAGAAGGAACTGGGCAAGACGATCATACCAAGCTCTGGGAGCTTGCTTGAGGCCATAAAGTGCCTTGTATAGAAAGTAGACATGATCTGGATGATCATCGTCTTCAAAACCTGGAGGTTGATTCACATAGACTTCTTCTTGAAGAATTCCATTGAGGAAGGCCGTCTTTACATCCATTTGGAACAACTTGAACCCTTTGTGTGATGCGAAGGCAATCAACAATCTTATTGCCTCAATCCTTGCCACTGGAGCATAGGTTTCATCATAGTCGATTCCTTCTTGTTGATTGTATCCTTGAGCTACAAGTCTCGCTTTGTTCCTTATCACAGCTCCTGTATCATCCAGCTTGTTTTTGAAAACCCATCTGGTTCGTATGATGTGTTTATCCTTGGGATGAGGAACTAGATGCCATACTTTGTTCCTTTCAAACTGATGAAGCTCTTCTTGCATAGCTTGGATCCAGTCCGCGTCCTTCAGTGCCTCACCTATGTTCTTTGGTTCCACAATAGATAGAAAGGCATTGAAGGCAAAGAAGGTTAGATGTTCGTACCTGACTGGAGGCTTGACGACTCTTCTTTCTCTGTTGGGGGCTAGAGCATTTGATGTGGAGACATTCTGAGTTGAGCATTCAGCTTCCTGGTTGGGATCACATTCTCCATTGAAGATCATGTGGGAAGATGAGTCATTGAAGTCTCCACAGATGTTGTCGTCATGCTCATGGTTCCCAGAAATGGATTGTTGTTCATTATTCATGGGAACTGGTGGAGGAGCCATTGGAGGGTTCCGAGCAGCAGGACAGGAACTGGGTGGAGTGACATCTTCATCTGGATCTTCTTGATATGACTTGGGAAACGGGTCTTCAAAGGAATTGGTGGTGTTCTGCACAATCTTTCCAAGTGATTTTTCATTAAAAATAACATGAACACTTTCTTCTACCTTTTTGGTCCTTTTGTTGAAGACTTTGTATGCCTTGCTCCCGGAGGCGTATCCAATGAAGATTCCTTCATCACTTCTTGGGTCGAATTTGCCAAGATTGTCCTTCCCATTGTTGTGCACAAAGCACTTGCATCCGAACACTCTCAGATGTGAGATGTTGGGAACTCTTCCTCTTAGGAGCTCATAGGGTGTCTTTTCTGTGATTGGGCGAAGCATGACTCTATTGATGATGTAGCACGCTGTGTTGATCGCCTCAGCCCAAAATGATTGGGAGAGTCCACTTGAGATCAGCATAGTTCGAGCCATGTCCTCCAAGGTCCTGTTCTTCCTTTCTACTACTCCATTCTGTTGAGGAGTGTATGGTGCAGAGAAGTTGTGATCGATGCCATGCTCACTGCAAAAAGTTAGAAATTCTCCATTTTCGAATTCGGTACCATGGTCAGACCGAATAGCATTTAGTGAACAATCAAGAGATTTTTCTAACAAGGGAACCAGATCTTTAAAGCGGTCAATAACTTCACTTTTAGATTTAATGAATATGGTCCAGGTAAAACGAGAGAAGTCATCGACAATAACAAAGATATACCTGTTCCCTCCTAGGCTTTGAACTCTCATGGGTCCACAAAGATCCATGTGGATAAGTTCAAGAGGCCTTGAGGTGCTTACCACGTTTTTGGATTTGAAGGAACTACGAGCCTGTTTTCCTTTTACACAGTCAGAGCACAGTTCCCTAGATGTGCCACTCAGCTTTGGCAGTCCTCTGACTAGTTCCTTTGAGTGTAGCTTTTGAATCAGCTTAGTACTAGCATGACCGAGGCGTTGGTGCCACAACTCAGTTTGGTCATTCACGGTTGAGAGACACAGTTTCTCCTTGGGGACGAAGGATGGATCAACAATGTAAACATTGTTGAATCTCTTTCGTTTTAGGATGATTTGTCCCGAGGAGTCAAGAACTGAGCATTCGTTTGATCTAAATCTAACTTCATTGTCTCCTTGATCACACAGATGTGACACACTTATTAGATCAAAACCAAGACTATCAACAAGGTGAACTTTGTTTACCTGAATGTGATCGTTGAGTTTCACAGTTCCTATTCCACAGATTTTCCCTTTGCTTTTGTCTCCAAAGGATATGTTCCCTCCTTGGAGAGGTTGAAGAGAGGTCATTTGATTTCTTTTTCCGGTCATATGGCATGAGCAACCACTGTCAATGTACCATAGTTGGGGTTGCCTCTCTTCTTTCTGCACACAAGGGAACTAAGATTTCTGAACCCAGCGAAGCTTGGCTTTACTGGGGGGATTAGCATTGCGAGTCTGTGAATAACCAGGGAACTGGTTCCTTTCATGGTAATGAGTACTTTTCTCCTTTTCAAAGTTCCTTTTCTCAGCACAATCAGTGTTGTAATGACCATTCTTACCACAGTAGGTACACAAACGATTGTAAACAACATGTCCATATTTTCCTTTTCCTGGCCTAAAAGGTTTTTCAGTTTTCCTTTTGTTAAAATCAACATTGTTTCTAACCTTGCTATGGGCCATGTCAATATATCTTTTGTGAGCAAAGGAATTGGTGAACCATTGGTTTTCATGAACCGTCTTTTCTTTTCCCTTTGGTTCCTTCTTAGGACTTTGAGAGCCTTCATTGAGACGTTTGGCAACCTCAGCTTTGTTCTCAAGGACCATGATCTTCTCTGATAGGAATTGATTCCTATCACGAGAAGTGGCAAGAGCAATACTGAGATTCTCATTCATCTCAACAAGTTCTCGCCTAGCCTTTTCTTCTTCAGCATCATTGTTCCCTTTATTATTGACATATCCTATTCCATGGCGTTGTCTCACAAAAACAGTTTGATTTATCGTTTTTTCATTAATGGAATCAGTGAGAATGTCTAACCTATCAATTATGGATTGAATCATGTCATTTCCAGGTGGGTTAGCATGCAAGGGAACTTTGACAGAGTCTATGCTAGTTTCATCACAAGATTTGCAAATTTTAAGGTGACTAGCATGCACATTTCTAATATCAATGAGTTTGGAGTGAGTTTCAGCTAGGTCTTTCTCAGTTTCATCAAGTTTTTTACTCCAAACAGAATTCTCGACAGTCAAGCAAGCAATTTCGTCTTCACAATCATCTAGTTTCTGTTGAAGGGAACTGGTTTCCTTTCCTAGTTTCTTTATGATCTTAAGAAGTTGTTTCTTATCACAATCAACTAGGGATTTTAAGAGATCGTCAGAAGTTACCTCAAGGTCTTCTGAGTCGCTTGAGTCTCCTTTTGCCATGAGACATCTCCCTCCAGAGAAGCCACTCAGATCCAGTTCCTCATCTGAGTCTTCTCCCCATGATGCTACGAGAGCCTTCTTTCTTTGAGGTTTTTCCTCTTCCTTGGACTCTTCTTTGTTGGGACAGTTTTTAGCATAGTGTCCCTTCTCCTTGCACTTGTAACATGAGACTTCCTTGAGATCTCTTCTTGGTCCATTGTGAGAGGAACTGCCCTTTTGGAACCTTCCCTTCACAAAGAATTTTTTGATGTTCTTTGTGAAGAGGGCTGTTAGTTCGTCCTCCTCTTCTTCAAGGTCTGAGTTCTCTTCCTCCATCTCGAGCCTAGAGAAGGCTTTGGAGATCTTGAGGGCAATTCCTTTTTCCAGTTTCTTGTCGGCATTGGCTTTGATGTGCTCTCCTTCTTCAACCTCCAGTTTTCCTATGACTTGGGTCAAGGGAAGTGATTGGATGCCTGGAGTGTTCTTCATGATTCCCTTCAGAAGGGTGAACTTGGAGTTGAGTCCATTGATGACCACTAGGGACTTGGAAACTTTATCAAGATCGACTCCCGCCGCTGTTCGCTTTCCAATCAATCTGTTGAAGCGGGAGTAGTACTCTGAGATGGTCTCAGTTTCCATCATTTTGAAGGTGTGGTATTCTCCTTCCAAAGCAAACTTTCTGCTTTGCTTCAGTTCCTCACTTCCTTCATGCATCTCCTTGAGAGCTTTCCACATCTCCTTGGCCGTTTTGATGCCTATGACCTTGTCCATGTCCTCTCTGTCCAATCCATTGAGGATGAACTGCCTAGCCTTGGCATTCTTCTCCATGATAACATAGTGTTCTGGTTTCCAATCTTCTTCCTTCATGGTGAGGTCGACATAGCCATCTCCATTTTCGACTATCCTCCAATATTGGTAGTCGTTGGTCTTGATGTGGCTTTCCATGCACTTTTCCCACCATGTTTCTTCTCCTTTCTTTCGGAGATGTGGCTTGTTGGTGGAGATTCCGAGCTCAAACTTGCTTGGTTGAGACATGATCTGCAAACTAATCAAAGATCTAGAGCTTTTCCTGCTCTGATACCAATTGTAGGATCGTGATTGTTAGATAAAAGCTTAAGGAACTCAGAATAACGATTCTCAGTTCCTTTAGCAGCGGAAGATAAACAATCAAACAAATGACAAGTTCCTTATAGTGGAAACCTTTGATTGCCAACTAGCAATCCAGGATAAAAACCACTACCTTTCTTTCGAAAGGATTTCAAAGTCTACTTCTTGATTTCTTATCTCTTTTGGTTACAGCTTATCCTAGGAACGAACACACAGTTCCTTTGCCTTACACACAGTTAGACAATCCTAGATAACTTAACACAATCAATAATCAATCCAAGAAATAGACTTTCGCACCTAGGAACTATCACTTACAGTCACAGGAACTTAGCACTCAGCTCTTCTTCCTTGACTGGTTCCTCTTGATCTCGGTTTGCTTTGATGATCTTTGTTTTGAGGTTCACACTAGATATTTGCTAATGAGTGTGAGTTCTTGTTTTAGTGCATGAAGATAACCCTTGGGTTAGTCTTCCTTTTATAGAGGATTCTTCGCAGCTCGATCCTCTCTTGGTTCCCACGGATTGAGCTTGCCCTAGGATTAGTGGTTCTCCTTGATCCACGTTGTTCTTGGCATGTGCAAACAACCTAGGCAGCTCAGAATCTCTCTTGGTTGGTCAACTACCTCAGACGAGCCTTGTGGTGTCGTTGTCAAAACGCTTTCGTCCGAGGTTGAGTAAGCTGGCCGCTTGGGAACCGTCTGTTGGACAGCGACGTCTTCATGTGCTGTCGCTTTCATCGTCTCTGTCCGAGGTAGAGGTTCTCTAGGCATCTTGTTCTTTAGCTCTTGGACCTTGGCAGACTTTTGGAAGCTTCGGACAAGTCGTTTTCGACACCTTTTGTCCGAGGTTGTGTGTCCCCAGATTTCTCGGGAATCGCAATGTCGCAAGCTCCATTTATGGGCACACCTGGGTTCCTCTGGATTCCTTCAGCTGTCTTGTTCCTTTGGTTCCCTTGTTTTATTTGGCTTTCCTGCCTTAGGTAATTTCCTGTGGTTCCTTAAAACACATCTTTGAGATAAAACATTAGTATCATAATATTTGTCATCTTCAAAAGTAGAGAAACTGAGGAACGGAACTCTCAGGGAAACCTAAGTTCCAGAGTTCCGTTTCCTAACAAATTCGCTAACAGTCGGCGACTAGAGAAATAATCAAGCGATCTATATAGGATCGTGCAAATGTATGGTGAGCCTCTAAGAGATTATCTTAACAGGTACAACAAAGATAAGGTCGCAATCCCACACTGCGACGTTCCAACATCGATCGAAGCATTTCGCCGGGGCCTGGTCAGAGGTAGTGAACTCTACCGCGAATTGACCAAGTACCCGTGCCGGAGTTTTGAAGACGTCCAAGCCAAAACCATGGCACAAGTCAGACTCAAAGAAGACGAAGAACCCTCCAAATCAAACAAGAGTCCCGATCGAGTCGACCGAAATGCATCTTCGGATTATCAACGCGATCGACGACCCCATCCGTATCCTAAAGGACGAAGCGACCCCAGTCATGTAAACAACTCTTATGACAGGAACCAGGATTGGCAAAACAACCCCGCTCTCCCTCCGAAGCTTCACTCTTACAACTTCAATATCTCCATATCGGAACTCGTAAAGAGTTTTGATAAATATGGGAAGGAAGTAAGGTGGCCTCGAAAGAGCGACAAACCAGACGCCAAGAAGGACATGAACCGGTGGTGTGAGTTCCACGGGAACCATGGGCACTCGACAGACGAATGCATAGATCTTCGTAATGAAGTCGCAAGGCTCCTCGCGCATGGGCTATTACGCGACGTCATCTCAGATAGGGCCAAAGCGACCCTCGATCGAAGGGATCAGGTAACATCCGACAAACCATCCTCTCCGAGTCCTACTAAAATTGTTAACACCATTTCAGGAGGGTCAGACGTGTGTGGAAACACATACTCGGCCGCCAAAAGACACGCTCGAGAGAGCAAGGGCAACAAGCCGATTCAGACGGAGACAAGACAGTTATAAATCTCCGACGCTCCCGCCATTACCTTCGACGACTCAGAAGCCCAGGAACTAGGCGATCATGATGATAGTTTGGTAATCTCACTTTCAATTAGCAATTGCCTTATCCGCCGTGTTCTAATAGACACAGGTAGCTCCACCAACTTGTTGACACTAGACGCCTTAAAGGGTATGGGTTTAAGCGAGGACGACTTAACCAGAAACTCTACTCCACTGGTCGGATTCAGTGGAGAAGTTAAGTATACCCAAGGCGAGATCGTATTAACAACGTACGTTGGTGGAGTCAATCAACATGTAAAGTTTTTAATACTCGACTGCCCATCTCCATACAATGCAATCCTTAAAAGACCTTGGATCCACGCCATGAAAGATGTACCTTCCACTTACCACCAGACGATAAAGTTTCCTACTAAGTGGGGGTATAGGAAATAAAAGGCGACCAACGGGCTGCCAAGGAATGCTATGTCACTTCAATGAAAGGGGCAGTCGACAAACCTTCTGCATAGCAATCACAGTATGGCGAAGGAATCACACGATACGTCGAACCAGAAATGGAACAACTCGATGAAATCGCGCTGGATCCTTCAAAGCCAACACAGACAGTGAAGGTCGGATCAGATCTAAACGATTCGACCAGAGCAGATCTAATTTCTTTTTTACAATCCAACTCTGACTGTTTTGCTTGGTCACACGAAGACATGGTGGGGATTTCCCCGGATATTTGTTTTGGGGCAAAAAGATCAGACGACCTAAATCGCCTTAGACGGGGTAACTAGTCGATCGGGTGATAGAAATCAATCCAAACCAAGTAGATAATCAACGAGTAAAAAGAAAATATGAAATGGCGAGATGATTTTATTAGATATAGTATTGATCGAATCGAATGGAGGTACAACTTATCGTAGTAAGACAAGGGATTTTATTGAACTCGACCGGTGACTTCTAGGTTTCGACCGGCGGAAAACAGGCGTGATTGACTCCTGGTGAGCTAGGCTAGAGCAAGTGTGTCTCCGTTTTCTTTCAGAGCAAGTTCGAGTGAGTGTGTAACGTAATCGTATCAGTGTCCCTTCTTTATCTTCTCCTCCCCCATATATGGTAAGTCCTTCTCCTTTTTACCGTTTTTGATTTAATCCTATCGTATCTTCAACGCCGGGAGTGATTGCAGGGATTCTGCCATTAATTGCTGCTATTACGGTGGGGTTTGAATGTTGTGGCCGTTGCTCAATCTAAGCATTTAATGCTTTGCGGGATCTTCGCGACCTGTCGGATAGTGTTCGACCAGAGAAGCTTCGACGCCTCCTCTGGACTCTCCCCTGTTCCTCCGATCTGTCTTGGGCCTGGGCCCATTTTGCTCGATCCATCTTCCAAGGGGGATGCTAGGCCCAACAATATTATTACTCACAAATTGAATGCATATCCCACATACCCCCCGGTCAAGCAAAAAAGGAGAAAGTTCGCGCCAGAACGTAACAAGATTGTAGACGACGAAGTAAAAAATTTACTTGAGATAGGCAAAATAAGGGAAGTAAAGTACCCCGACTGGTTAGCAAACGTCGTGGTGGTTCAAAAAAAGAATGGGAAATGGAGAGTATGCATCGACTTCACAGACCTAAACAAGGCTTGTCCAAAAGATTCATTCCCACTACCACATATCGACGCAATGGTTGACGCGACCGCCGGGCACGAAATGCTGACATTCATGGACGCGTTCAGTAGGTACAACCAGATCCTCATGGACCCTGACGACCAAGAAAAGACAGCTTTCATAACAAACCAAGGTACGTACTGCTACAAAGTAATGCCCTTCGGACTAAAAAATGCAGGGGCCACGTATCAAAGGTTGGTAAACAAGCAGTTCTAAGCACTAACGAACTAACTCACTTACAGTCACGTGAACTAGCACACAGCTCTCAGATTCCTTGACTGGTTCCTCTTGATCTAATTTTTGGTTGACGATCTGTTTGAGAGCTCACACTATGATGTTTGCTATGAAGTGTGATTCTTGTTGTAGTGCTTGAAGATAACATCGGAGCTTATCTTCCTTATATAGTGGATCCTCGAGGTTGGATCTTCTCTTGGTTCCCACAGAGCAAGCTTGACCTAGGTTGTGTGATAATCCTTGATTCACGCTGACTTAGACATGTACCAACAACCTAGGCAACTCAGAATCCACATTGGTTGGTCAACTGCTTCAGACAAGTTTGTCATGTCGTTGTCCAACTCATTTCGTCCGAGGTTCAGCAACCTAGACACTTTGGAACTATCCTCTGGATAGTGACAACCTTGTGTCACGTAGCTTTCAGCAACCTTTGTCCGAGGTTCAGTGTTCTAGACATCTTGGAGCTTTCCTTTGGATAGTGGCAGACTTTTAGAAGCTTTGCTCAAGTCGCTTTCACCATCTTTTGTCCGAGGTTCTGTGTTCCCAACTTCATCGGGAAGAGCAAAGTCACGTGTTGCATTTCTGGGCACTTCTGGGTTCCTTTGGCTTGCTTGTTTGGTTTCTTTATCTTGTTTGGCTTTCATGGTTTCAACAACTGTCCTGTGGTTCCTTTAAACACATCTTTGAGATAAAACATTAGTATCAAAGTATTTGTCATCTTCAAAAGTAGAGAAACTGAGGAAAGGAACTCTCATGGGAACTGAGGTTCCTGAGTTCTATTTCCTAACAATTTCCCCATTTTTGATGATGACAAATATAAGGAACCTGAGAAAATAATAAGGACATGAGATTCATGAGAACAGTTGAGCTAAGAGATTTATAACTTTATAAAATAATGAGAGAACATTCAATAGTTGTAAATTCCTCCTAAGCAAATGAACTAAGTTATTCGAGTTCCCCCTCAGAAGTAGAACGGGTTCAGATTTCCTATAAGTTCAGTAGTTCCAAGAGTTCAAGGTTCCTATCCATTCTTCCCCCTTTTGACATCATCGAAAAGATTAATTTACTTATCAAGTATAGGATATTAATGTGAAATAAACAATTGCGTTAAGCCCATGACAGTCACCATAATATAAACTTAAGGCAAAGACAAATGATGCATTAGAAACATTACCAAAAGAGTTCATTAATATTAAGGTCAATACATTGTCTAGAGATGCATAGTGGAAAGAGGAACAAAAGATCACATACAACTTGACAAAGACAAAATAAGGATAGAAGAGAGGAGTAGGATCCTAGGGAACTACTAGCAAACTGTGATGTTATAGCACTGAGAGCTAGGAGAGATGTTCCTATGGTAGCGTAGTGGCCTCCTCTTCAGTTTCCTTCATTTCTGCAGTTCCTTCACCTTGGCCTATAGCCATCTCAGCGGCCTGATCACCTCCCATTGCAGCCTCGAAGGTCTGTTGAATCACATCCACTAGACCAGATACATCCTTTCTGGTCTTTCCCATTTCAGTTACTTGATCACGGATGGCACCAGAGATAGCAGTGGTTCCTTCTGTGATGGCTTTTTCAATACGACCCAATGAAGCTAGGATCGCAGAGGAGTCTTGAACGGGGTAGAGTGGAGGCAAGGAGCTTGGAGTGGCTTGGGAACTTGCCTTTTTCGTAGGCAATTCCGCGTGCACATCAGAAGGAGCATCCAGATGATCTTCGGTTTTGAGCTTCTTGACAGTGTCCATGGTTAGGAACTTGTTGTAGGTTGTTTCCCTGAGGTATGATGGGTACTGGCTAAGCATGGAGAGAAGATTTTATACGAGGTGAGGGAAGGGCAAGGCATGGGATTCATGGGATTGACAGAACTGCATATGAGCTAACACTAGCTTGGGGAGATCAACTTGGTCACCAGATAAGATTTTATCCATAAGGATGGCATCGGTGATGAGAACTGTGGCTCGGTGCTCCTGCCTGGGAACCAAATTCCTAATGATCCAGAAGTGCAGGAGCTTGTTGGACAGAGAAAGCCCCTTAGTAAGCAGATTCTTTGGATTGTCGCCATCATAGAGCTTGCTGACCACCTCAGTTTTGGTTTTGTACCCTGTGCCTTTGGGCCATGTCTTTTTTTGATGCAGAATGTCAAAGCCGGACCTGTGCTCAATCCCTAGAGCTGAGGCGATGATGCTTGGGGACAAGGGAAACATGGTTCCTTTCCATTAGAGGATGGCATCATTACAGGGAGAGTTCTCCTTGGCTGGCACAAAGGTCATGTACTGATAGAAGAGACGCACCACTTCGTCGGAGACTGAGAAGGGTTCCACCAAGAGCTGGTCCCACCCTTGAAACTGGAGCAGAGAATGAAATTCACTAAGGGCTTCGCCGAATTGAGCTTCATCTTCTTCTTCTAGGGGTTGGGTCCAGAACTCCTCACCAATGATGAGGGGCTTGAGTATCTTCCTCTTAGCGAATGAGGAAGATACTTGCCCCAGAGTGGAGGTTATGGCTCTGGTGGACAAGGAAGACATGACAGCTAATTTGGCCTTTTTGGAGGGGGTCGGCTCTTTGGAGGCAGGGTTGTAGGGAACCAGGGCCTGGGAACTCCTCTTTCGGAGTTTGAGCCTGGTAGCAACTGAGGGAGCAACCTTGGATTTGGTGCTAACCGGCGAGGGGTCAGAGCTGTGAATCTACATGGTTTCCTTGTCTGGAGAAGAGTCGTGGGAACCGCCCTCACAGACAGTATAAGTAGCTGATGCAGATCCATGGTGGAGTTCCTTTTCCACCTCTTCTGTATTCTTGGGTAAGGGTTCTTTTGTGGGTGTGAGATCAGGGGATTTGGAGGAAGAGGCTGCTTTCTTCTCTCTGAAGGCTCTTAGGAGGGCAGTTTCCTCCTCGTCTTGGGCAAGGTTAAGGTTGAGGTTTTTGTTGGCCATTGGAGGAGCTTTGTGTTTTGAGAGAAAAAGGTGAACAAGAGATTGAGAGAAATCGAGAGAAAACAGAGTGCTCGACTCAATCAAACAGGAGGCCCTAAATAACCCTTGAGCAAATTGTGGAGCCGATGAGAATCAAGCCGTTGGAGAGATTTCTAGGAACTCTGAAGAATTGAAACGGCTAATTTTCTTGTAGCTTTTTTGCCTTTGCAACGGTCACAAATTCAAAGATCAAATGCTAAAAAATGGCAACTGTTCAAGGCTGAGAAGACGTCTCTGACGCTGTGAGATTTGCCATAAATACTATCTTGGGAAGAGCGAGATTCTTACTAGCCGTTTGAAGAGCAGCCTGACCTAGTTCCTTTCTGGCAATTTTTTCAGTGTGCTAGAGGGATATGTGGGAATCTTTGATGTGGGGTTTTAAGACATAGGACCTAAAAGTACGTTCCCATAAAATAAATCGGGGAAGGCCATTTATCGCATCACACACTAATTCCCAGAAAGGGTTCAGAAGAGGATCATAGGGAATTAGATTGTGCAATGAGGCAAGGGAGGGTTATAGTACACAATCATCATTTCGGCTTGTATTGTTGGGTTAGAATATGATCAGATTGTGACTTTTGGGCCAACAAAGAAACTTGACAATGATTGAATTTTAATAAAAAGGAACATCCAAGGAGAAGAACTAGAAAAATTTGTCAAAGCCTTTTGAGTAACCATTATGGATATGAGGGTCTAACGCAAGAGAAATAACACGAAGATTCCAAGACAAAGACAAGTAAAAAGATCTGAACTAGTCAATCAAGGGAACTGAAGAGGAACTTTAAACTAAAGGAACTGCTAGTTTATAGGAATCATTCTCAGTTCTAATCTAAGGTTCTCGAAGGCAACTCTATTCAAGGCTTTGGTGAATATGTCTGCAACCTGATCTTCAGTTATACAAAATTTCATAATGATGTTCCCTTTCTCAACATGATCTCAAAGGAAATGATGCCTTATATCTATGTGTTTGGTCCTAGTATGATGCACAGGATTCTTAGAAATGTCTATAGCACTGGTATTATCACAAAGAATGGTAAGAGGACCATAAGACATACCGAAATCCGCAAATTATTGCTTTAGCCATAAGAGTTGGGAACAATAAGAGGCGGCTACAATGTATTCAGATTATGTGGTGGAGAGGGAGACTGAGATTTGTTTCTTTGAGCCCTATGACACAAGGCAAGGGCCTAGGAACTGTGCCATTCCAGAAGTACTCTTCCTATCCACCAGGTATCCAGCATAATCAGCATCAGTGAAACCCATCAGCTCAAAGAGACACTCTTTGGGGTACCAAATGCAGAGTGAGTCAGTTCCCTTGAGATATCGGAATATCCTTTTCACAGCAACTAAGTGTGTTTCTCTTGGACATGATTGAAACCTAGCACACAATCAAACATCAAACACAATGTCTGGACGACTAGCTGTTAGATACATGAGAGAACCTATCATACCTCTATAGAGCTTTTCTTCCATAAGAGGACTTGAGTGATCTTTGTCCAAATGGGCGATGGTAGAGATGGGAGTGGAGAGAGGCTTGCAGGACTCCATTTTGAACTTTTTCAACAGTTCCCTGACATACTTTTGTTGGTGAATTTGTATGCCATCTTTCTTTTAGGATATTTGCAATCCGAGGAAGAAGGTGAGTTCCCCTATTAAACTCATTTCAAATTCACTGCTCATCAAGTCTTTGAAGTTATCTACAAGGGACAGGTTAGTGGAACCAAAAATGATATCATCAACATAGATTTGAACCACTAAGATGTTACCTTCTTCTTCTAGAATGAAGAGAGTCTTGTCAATGATGCCACGCCTGTAACCATTGGAGAGTAGGAACTGGGTAAGACGATCATACCAAGCTCTAGGGGCTTGCTTGAGACCATACAAGGCTTTGTCTAGGAAATAGACATGGTCTGGATGATCACTGTCTTCAAATCCAGGTGGTTGCTTGACATAGACTTCCTCTTGAAGAATGTCATTGAGGAAGGCGGTCTTTAGATCCATTTGGAATAGTTTGAAACCTTGTGTGATGCGAAGGCAATCAACAGCCTTATTGCTTCAATCTTTGCCACTGGAGCATAGGTTTCATCATAGTCGATTCCTTCTTGTTTATTGTATCCCTGAGCAACAAGCCTTGCTTTGTTCCTAATTACAGCTCCTGAGTCATCGAGCTTGTTTCTGAAAACCCATCTAGATCCTATGATATGCTTATCCTTGGGGCGGGGAACTAGATGCCACACTTTGTTTCTTTCAAACTGATGAAGTTCTTCTTGCATGGCTTGGATCCAGTCTACATCCTTCAGTGCTTCACCTATATTCTTTGGTTCCACAATAGATAAAAAGGCATTGAAAGCAAAGAAGGTTAGATGTTCGAACCTGATGGGAGGATTGATGGTTCTTCTTTCTCTATTGGGGGCTAAAGCATTTGATGTGGAGGCATTTTGATTTGAACATTCAGCTTCAACTTCTATGTTGGGATCACCTTCTCCATTGAAGAACATGTGAGAGGATGAATCATTGATGTCTCCACAGGTATTATCTTCATGTTCATGGTTCCCAGAGATGGATTATTGTTGATTGTCCATGGGAACTGGTGGAGGAATTGGCGGAACAATTTGTGCAACTGGGTAGGAACTGGGAGGTGTGATGTCTTCATCTGGATCTTCTTGAGGTGGCTTGGGAAATGGATCTTCAAAGGGACTGGTGGTGTTCTGCACAATTCTACCAAGTGATTTTTCATTAAAGACAACATGAACACTTTCTTCTACCTTTTCAGTCCTTTTGTTGAAGACTTTGTATGCCTTGTTGCCTGATGCATATCCAATGAAGATCCCTTCATCACTTCTTGGGTCAAACTTACCAAGGTTGTCCTTCCCATTGTTGTGCACAAAGCATTTGCATCCGAACACCCTCAGATGTGAGATGTTGGGAACTCTTCCTCTTAGGAGTTCATAGGGTGTCTTCTCTGTGATTGGGCGAAGCATAGCTCGATTAATGATGTAGCAGGCTGTGTTGATTGCCTCAGCCCAGAATGATTGAGAGAGTCCACTTGAGATGAGCATAGTTCGAGCCATGTCTTCTAAGGTTCTGTTCTTCCTTTCTACTACTCCATTCTGTTGAGGAGTGTATGGTGTAGAGAAGTTGTGATCAATGCCATGCTCACTGCAAAAGGTTAGAAATTCTCCATTTTCGAACTCAGTACCATGGTCAGAACAAATGAAGTTGATGGAGCAATTAAGAGATTTTTCTAATGAGGGAACCAGATCCTTAAAACGATCAATGACTTCACTTTTAGATTTTATGAAAATTGTCCAAGTGAAACGAGAGAAGACATCGACAAGAACAAATATATACATGTTTCCTCCTAGACTTTGAACTCTCATGGGTCCACAAAGGTCCATGTGGATGAGTTCAAGGGGCCTTGAGGAACTTACCATATTTTTGGATTTGAAGGAACTTCGAGCTTGTTTCCCTTTTACACAGTCTGAGCATAGTTTCGTAGATGTGCCACTTATCTTTGGAAGGCCTCTGACTAGCTCCTTTGAGTGTAGCTTTTGGATCAATTTGGTGCTTGCATGACCAAGACGTTGATGCCACAAGTCCGTTTGATCATTCACAGTTAAGAGACAGAGTTTATCCTTGGGAACAAAGGATGGGTCAACAACATATACATTGTTGAACCTTTTACCTTTTAAGATGATTTGTCCCAAGGAGTCAAGGACAGTACATTCATTTGATTTGAATCTAACTTCGTTGTCTCCTTGATCACACAGCTGTGACACACTAATTAGATCAAAAGCAAGATTATCAACAAGGTGGACTTTCTTTACCTTAATGTGGTCATTGAGTTTCACAGTTCCTATTCCACAAATTTTCCCTTTGCTTTTGTCTCGAAAGGAGATGTTCCCTCCTTGGAGGGGTTGAAGAGAGGTCATTTGATTTCTTCTTCCGGTCATATGGAACGAGCAACCACTGTCAATGTACCATAGTTGAGGTTGCCTCTCTTCTTTCTGCACACAAGGAAACTAAGATTTCTAAACCCAGTGAAGCTTGGCTTACTGAGGGGATTAGCATGTGAATTATCATTGCGAGTCTGTGGATGACCAGAGAACTGGTTCCTTTCATGGTAGTAAGCTCTTTTCTCATTATCATAGTTCCTTTTCTTAGGACACTCAGTGTTGTAATGACCATTCTTGCCACAATAGTAACACAAACGATTGTAAACAACATGACCATATTTTCCCTTTCCTCGCCTAAAAGGTTTTTTAGTTTTTCTTTTATTGAAATCGACATTGTTTCTAACCTTACCATGAGCCATGTCCACGTACCTTTTGTGAGCAAAGGAATTAGTTAACCACTTGTCTTTAGGAGAAACTTTCTCTTTTCCCTTAGGTTCCCTTTCAAATTCCTTAGGGTTCCTAATTGGACTTTGAGAACTTTCTTTGAGACGTTTGGCAACCTCAGCCTTGTTCTCCTGTTCCATCTCAAGCCTTGAGAAGGCCTTGGAGATTTTGAGGGCAATTCCTTTCTCAAGTTTCTTGTCAGCATTGACTTTGGTGTGTTCTCCTTCTTCAACCTCTAGTTTCCCTATGATTTGAGTCAAGGGAAGAGATTGGATACCTGGGGTGTTCTTCATGATTCCTTTGATGAGGGTGAACTTAGAGTTAAGTCCATTGATGACCACCAGTGATTTGGAGACTTTATCAAGGGTGACCTCAATCGCTGTTAGCTTTCCAATGAGCCTATTGAAGCGAGAGTAGTACTCAGAGATGGTTTCAGTTTCCATCATTTTGAATGTGTGGTAGTCTCCTTCTAAAGCAAACTTCCGGCTTTGCTTTAGTTCCTCACTTCCTTCATGCATGTCCTTGAGTGCTTGCCACATTTCTTTCGCCGTCTTGATTCCTATGACTTTGTCCATATCTTCTCTATCCAGTCCATTGAGAATGAACTGTCTAGCCTTGGCGTTCTTTTCCATGATGACATAGTACTCAGGTTTCCAATCTTCTTCCTTTTGGTTGAGATCGACATGGCCATCTCCATTCTCAACTATCCTCCAGCATTGGTAGTCATTGGTCTTTATTTTGCTTTCCATGCACTTGGCCCACCATGTTTCTTCTCCCTTCTTTCGGAGATGTGGTTTGTTGGTGGAGATTTCGAGCTCAAACTTGCTTGACTGAGACATCTTAGATCTGCAAACTTAAACAAAGATCTAGAGCTTTTCCTGCTCTGATACCAATTGTAGGATCATGATTGTTAGATTAAGAACAATGGAACTGAAAATACAGATTACAGTTCCCTTCGCAGCGGAAATAAACAATCAAATATAAATGAATAAGTTCCTTATAGTGGAAACCTTCGATTGCCAACTAGCAATCTAGGATAAAAACCACTACCTTTCTTTCGAAAGGATTTCAAGGTCTACTTCTTGATTTCTTATCACTTCGGTTACAGATTACTCTAGGAACAAACACACAGTTTCTTTGTTATACACACAGTTAGACAATCCTAGATAAACTTAACAGAAAGTATAATTAGTCCAAGAAGTAGTCCTAAGCACTAAGGAACTAACTCACTTACAGTCATAAGAACTAGCACACAACTCTCAGATTCCTTGACTGGTTCCTCTTGATCTTGGTTTTGGCTGACGATCTGTTTGAGAGCTCACACTATGATGTTTGCTATGAAGTGTGATTCTTGTTGTAGTGCTTGAAGATAACAGCGGAGCTTATCTTCCTTATATAGTGGATCCTCGAGGTTGGATCTTCTCTTGGTTCCCACAGAGCAAGCTTGACCTAGGTTGTGTGGTAATCCTTGATTCACGCTGACTTAGACATGTACCAACAACCTAGGCAACTCAGAATCCACATTGGTTGGTCAACTGCTTCAGACAAGTTTGTCATATCGTTGTCCAACTCCTTTCGTCCGAGGTTCAGCAACCTGGACACTTTGGAACTAGCCTCTGGATGGTGACAGCCTTGTGTCACGTCGCTTTCAGCAACCTTTGTCCGAGGTTCATCGTTCTAGACATCTTGGAGCTTTCCTTTGGATGGTGGCAGACTTTTAGAAGCTTTGCTCAAGTCGCTTTCACCATCTTTTGTCCGAGGTTCTGTGTTCCCAGCTTCATCGGGAAGAGCAAAGTCACGTGTTGCATTTCTGGGCACTTCTGGGTTCCTTTGGCTTGCTTTTTTGGTTTTTTTATCTTGTTTGGCTTCCATGGTTTCAACAACTGTCATGTGGTTCCTTTAAACATATCTTTGAGATAAAACATTAGTATCAAAGTATTTGTCATCTTCAAAAGTATAGAAACTGAGGAAAGGAACTCTCATGGGAACTGAGGTTCCTGAGTTCCATTTCCTAACACACTTGCACACGATCTCGCAATTCTAATCATAGAGGTAACATGCGACTCTCTTCTAATTGTCAACCAGGTACAAGGTTCGTGCGCTGCCAAAGACAACAGAATGATGGCATATTTAGACATCGTCAAAAAGTTGGCAAACAAATTCCAGAACTTCACTATCCGACAAGTCTCACGCGACCTCAACACACAAGCCGATGCCCTAGCAAACCTCGGCCCAGCCTTACATCCCAACGACTTCCACAACATTCCATTAGCACATATCACCACATCGACCGTCCCCAAAATCTTCAAAACACCCAACCCGGATGACATTCAGACAATGGATGAGTTACCCCTAGAAGAAGTCGTCTCAGTAGAGGTAGGCGACCACACAGAAGATGATTTGATAGGCGATCAAGATGATTGGACCATCCCCTACGTCAAATGGCTCGGGGATGCAACACTCCCAGCAGACAATGCAAAAGCTAAAAGACTCAAGATCAAGAGGAACCAGTCAAGGAATCTGAGAGCTGTGTGCTAGTTCTTGTGACTGTAAGTGAGTTAGTTCCTTAGTGCTTAGGACTGCTTCTTGGATTAATTATACTTTTTGTTAAGTTTATCTAGGATTATCTAACTGTGTGTAAGACAAAGAAACTGTGTGTTTATTCCTAGAGTAATCTGTAACCGAAGTGATAAGAAATCAAGAAGTAGACCTTGAAATCCTTTCGAAAGAAAGGTAGTGGTTTTTATCCTAGATTGCTAGTTGGCAATCGAAGGTTTCCACTATAAGGAATTTGTTCATTTATATTTGATTGTTTATTTCCGCTGCGAAGGGAACTATAATCTGTATTTTCAGTTCCCTTGTTCTTAATCTAACAATCACGATCCTATAATTGGTATCAGAGCAGGAAAAACTCTAGATCTTTGTTTAAGTTTGCAGATTTAAGATGTCTCAGTCAAGCAAGTTTGAGCTCGGAATCTCCACCAACAAAACACATCTCCGAAAGAAGGGAGAAGAAACATGGTGGGCCAAGTGCATGGAAAGCCACATAAAGACCAATGACTACCAATGCTGGAGGATAGTCGAGAATGGAGATGGCCATGTCGATCTCAACCAAAAGGAAGAAGATTTGAAACCTGAGCACTATGTCATCATGGAAAAGAACGCCAAGGCTAGACAGTTCATTCTCAATGGACTGGATAGAGAAGATATGGACAAAGTCATAGGAATCAAGACGGCGAAAGAAATGTGGCAAGCACTCAAGGACATGCATGAAGGAAGTGAGGAACTAAAGCAAATTCGAAAGTTTGCTTTAGAAGGAGAATACCACACATTCAAAATGATGGAAACTGAAACCATCTCTGAGTACTACTCTCGCTTCAATAGGCTCATTGGAAAGCTAACAGCGGCTGAGGTCACCCTTGATGAAGTCTCCAAATCACTGGTGGTCATCAATGGACTTAACTCTAAGTTCACCCTCATCAAAGGAATCATGAAGAACACCCCAAGTATCCAATCTCTTCCCTTGACTCAAATCATAGGGAAACTGGAGGTTGAAGAAGGAGAACACACCAAAGTCAATGCTGACAAGAAACTGGAGAAAGGAATTGCCCTCAAAAGCTCCAAGGCCTTCTCAAGGCTTGAGATGGAACAGGAGAACTCAGACCTAGAAGATGAGGAGGACGAACTTATAGCTCTCTTCACAAAGAACATAAAAAAATTCTTTGTGAAGGAAAAGTTCCAAAAGGGCAGTTCCTCTCACAATGGACCGAGGAGAGATCTCAAAGATGTCTCTTGCTATGAGTGCAAAGAAAAGGGGCACTATGCTAAGAGCTGTCCCAACAAAGAAGACTCCAAAGAAGATGAAAGACCTCAAAGGAAGAAGGCTCTTGTGGCCTCATAGGAAGAAGACTCAGATGAGGAACTAAATCTGAGTGGATTCTCTGGAGGAAGATGTCTCATGGAAAAAGGAGATTCAAGCGACTCAGAAGAACTTGAGGTAACTTCTGATGAATTCCTAAAATCTCTAGTTGATTGTGATAAGAAACAACTCCTAAAAATCATAAAGAAACTAGGAAAGGAAACGAGTGCTCTTCAACAAAAACTTGATGATTGTGAAGATGAGATTACTTGCTTGACTGTTGAGAACTCTGTGTGGAGTAAGAAACTTGATGAAACTGAGAAAGATCTAGCTGAAACCCACTCCAAACTCATTGATATTAGGAATGTGCATGCTAGTCACCTTAAAATTTGCCAATCTTGTAGTAAGACTAGTATAGACTCTGTTAAAGTTCCTATGCATGATAATCTATCTGGAAATGACTTGCTTCAATCCATAAGTGATAGATTATATGAACTCACTGAGTCTATAAAAGAAAAAACAGTCAATCAAACTGTCTTTGTGAAACAACGTCATGGAGTTGGATACATTAATAACAATGCCAATGATGATGCTGAAGATGAAAAGGCTAGACGGGAACTTGTTGAGATGAATGAGAACCTCAGTACTACTCTTGCCACTTCTCGAGATAGGAATCAGTTCCTATTAGAGAAGATCATGGTTCTTGAGAACAAGGCTGAGGTTGTCAAACGTCTCAAAGAAAGTTCTCAAAGTCCAATTAGGAACCCTAAGGATTTTGAAAGGGAACCTAAGGGAAAAGAGAAAGTTTCTCCTAAAGACAAGTGGTTCACTAATTCCTTTGCTCACAAAAGGTACATGGACATGGCTCATGGTAAGGTTAGAAACAATGTCGATTTCAATAAAAGAAAAACTAAAAAACCTTTTAGGCGAGGAAAGGGAAAATATGGTCATGTTGTTTACAATCGTTTGTGTTACTATTGTGGCAAGAATGGTCATTACAACACTGAGTGTCCTAAGAAAAGGAACTATGATAATGAGAAAAGAGCTTACTACCATGAAAGGAACCAGTTCTCTGGTCATCCACAGACTCGCAATGATAATTCACATGCTAATCCCCTCAGTAAGCCAAGCTTCACTGGGTTTAGAAATCTTAGTTTCCTTGTGTGCAGAAAGAAGAGAGGCAACCTCAACTATGGTACATTGACAGTGGTTGCTCGTTCCATATGACCGGAAGAAGAAATCAAATGACCTCTCTTCAACCCCTCCAAGGAGGGAACATCTCCTTTCGAGACAAAAGCAAAGGGAAAATTTGTGGAATAGGAACTGTGAAACTCAATGACCACATTAAGGTAAAGAAAGTCCACCTTGTTGATAATCTTGCTTTTGATCTAATTAGTGTGTCACAGCTGTGTGATCAAGGAGACAACGAAGTTAGATTCAAATCAAATGAATGTACTGTCCTTGACTCCTTGGGACAAATCATCTTAAAAGGTAAAAGGTTCAACAATGTGTATGTTGTTGACCCATCCTTTGTTCCCAAGGAAAAACTCTGTCTCTCAACTGTGAATGATCAAACGGACTTGTGGCATTAACGTCTTGGTCATGCAAGCACCAAATTGATCTAAAAACTACACTCAAAGGAGCTAGTCAGAGGCCTTCCAAAGATAAGTGGCACATCTACGGAACTATGCTCAGACTGTGTAAAAGGGAAACAAGCTCGAAGTTCCTTCAAATCCAAAAATATGGTAAGTTCCTCAAGGCCCCTTGAACTCATCCACATGGACCTTTGTGGACCCATGAGAGTTCAATGCCTAGGAGGAAACATGTATATCTTTGTTCTTGTCGATGACTTCTCTCGTTTCACTTGGACAATTTTCATAAAATCTAAGAGTGAAGTCATTGGACGATTTAAGGATCTGGTTCCCATGTTAGAAAAATCTCTCGATTGCTCCATCAATTCTATTCGTTCTGAACATGGTACTGAGTTCGAAAATGGAGAATTTCTAACCTTTTGCAGTGAGCATAGCATTGTTCACAACTTCTCTGTACCATACACTCCTCAACAAAAGTCACAATCTGATCATATTCTAACCCAACAATACAAGCCGAAATGATGATTGTGTACTATGACCCTCCCTTGCCTCTTTGCACAATCTAATTCCCTATGATCCTCTTCTTAACCCTCTCTGGGAATTAGTGTGTGATGCGATAAATGGCCTTCCCCGATTTATTTTATGGGAACGTACTTTCAGGTCCTATGTCTTAAAACCCCACATCAAAGGTTCACATATATCCCTTTAGCACACTGAAAAAATCGCCAGAAAGGAACTAGGTCAGGCTGCTCTTCAAACGGCTAGTAAGAATCTCGCTCTTCCCAAGACAGTATTTATGGCAAATCTCACAGCGTCAGAGACGTCTTCTCAGCCTTGAACAGGTGCCATTTTTTAGCATTTGATCTTTGAATTTGTTACCATTGCAAAGGCAAAAAAGCTGCAAGAAAATTAGTCGTTTTAATTCTTCAGAGTTCCCAGAAATCTCTCCAACGACTTGATTCTCATCGGCTCCACAATTTGCTCAAGGGTTATTTAGGGCCTCCTGTTTGATTGAGCCGAGCACTCTGTTTTCTTTCGATTTCTCTCAATCTCTTGTTCACCTTTTTCTCTCAAAACACAAAGCTCCTCCAATGGCCAATAAAAACCTCAACCTTAACCTTGCCCAAGACGAGGAGGAAGCTGCCCTCCTAAGAGCCTTCAGAGAGAAGAAAGCAGCCTCTTCCTCCAAATCCCCTGATCTCACACCCACAAAAGAACCCTTACCCAAGCATACAGAAGAGGTGGAAAAGGAACTCCACCATGGATATGCATCAGCTACTCATACTGTCTCTGAGGGCGGTTCCCACAACTCTTCTCCAGACAAGGAAACCATGGAGATTCATAGCTCTGACCCCTCGCCGGTTAGCACCAAATCCAAGGTTGCTCCCTCAGTTGCTACCAGGCTCAAACTCCGAAAGAGGAGTTCCTAGGCCCTGGTTCCCTACAACCATGCCTCCAAAGAGCCGACCCCCTCCAAAAAGGCCAAATCAGTTGTCCTGTCTTCCTTGTCCACCAGAGCCATAACCTCCACTCTAGGGCAAGTGTCTTCCTCATTCGCTAAGAGGAAGATACTCAAGCCCCTCATCATTGGTGAGGAGTTCTGGACCCAACCCCTAGAAGAAGAAGATGAAGCTCAATTCGGCGAAGCCCTCAGTGAATTCCATTCTCTGCTCCAGTTTCAAGGGTGGGACCAGCTCTTGGTGGAACCCTTCTCAGTCTCTGACGAAGTGGTGTGTCTCTTCTATCAGTCCATGACCTTTGTGCCAGTGATAACAACAATTTGTCGTGCTAATTACTGCTATGCAAGTAATCCAAACAAACCTAATACATAGTCTTAAGTAAGTAAGAGTCGAGTCCTCAGAGAGACAAATTCTATCTTTATGTATAATTTCTATGTCAATCTTAAAGTAACCAAATGGGGGGTTTTGTATGTTTTAGAATCACTAAGCATGCAAAAGCAAACAAACGAAAGATGATGAATTCAGTAATTGGGGAAATAGCTCAGCCAAACAAACATCCATTATTCGTATGATAAGTTGATCATAGATAATCATTCAATATCTCATGCAATGGAAATTCATATTCCTTTTCTAAAGTAACTACAAGCACAACCAGATACTTATAGCACTAACTAATTAAACAATCGTGAAACCATCAAGATTCAGTTTAACAGCAGCATTAAGGATAGGAATATAGATAGGATACAATCTAGCATAAAACAACCAGCTTTTATACTAGAATGTAAATCAGTTCTCTTCTACATAAGACTAGCACAACCAGTTACTAGTACGATGCAGTTGCTACTCCGATAAAGATATGCTCAACCAGTAACAATCTAAATCTAGCAATCAATCAATAGAGACAATACCTAGTTGCGCATGCTAGAAACTGTCAATATTAATCATAAGCAATTCAAGCAAGAGAATAGATAAAATCCATGCGATAGATAGGGAACGAAAATCTCACAACTAAATCAAGACGAAAGCTTCAATTGTCTGACTAAGCAAGGGAGGCTTAGTTCTTCATAGCAAGGTACGTAGAAAGGAAAAACAATGAAAGTAGGGTTCAAGAGAGGAAACAAGTCTTTTCTCTACCCTTAAATACTAAAAGGAAATAAGATCTCTAAACATAAATTAAAACGAAATAATAAAAATACTTCATAATAATAAAATAAGCAAATAAGGAAAAAGAGTTCGGATCCACTTCCGACGGGGGCGGCGGTCGCCGTAAGCCTGGCGGCGGTCGCCGCCAGAGCACTTCTTGAGGGTTCTTCGCTTCAGCTCCAGAAATCTCCTAAAATGCCTTCAAGTGACGTCTTCAGTGTCTCCACTCCAATGCTCCAGTAAAGCTCCAATGCTTCCCTAAACACCACTAAATATATGCTAAAACTCCGTCTATACACACAACATAATTGTGTGTATCAGCCAGCCAGGGAGAACTCTCCATGTAATGATGCCATCCTCCAATGGAAAGGAACCATGTTTCCCTTGTCCCCAAGCATCATCGCCTTAGCTCTAGGGATTGAGCACAGGTTCGGCTTTGACATTCTACATCAAAAGAAGACATGGCCCAAGGCAAAGGGTACAAAACCAAAACTGAGGTGGTCAGCAAGCTCTATGATGGCGACAATCCAAAGAATCTGCTTACTAAGGGGCTTTCTCTGTCCAACAAGCTCTTGCACTTCTGGATCATAAGGAATTTCATTCCCAAGCAGGAGCACCGAGCCACAGTTCTCATCACCGATGCCATCCTTATGGATAAAATCTTATCTGGTGACCAAGATGATCTCCCCAAGCTAGTGTTAGCTCATATGCAGTTCTGTCAATCCCATGAATCCCATGCCTTGCCCTTCCCTCACCTCATAAAAAACCTCCTCTCCATGCTTAACCAATATCCAGCTGATCTCAATGAAACAACCTACAGCAAGTTCCTAACCATGGCCACTGTAAAGAAGCTCAAAACCAAAGATCATCTGGATGCTCCCTCTGATATGCACGCGGAATTGCCTAAGGAAAAGGCAAGTTCCCAAGCCACTCCAAGCTCCTTGCCTCCGCTCTACCCCGTTCAAGACTCCTCTACGATCCTAGCTTCACTGGGTCGTATTGAAAAAGCCATCACGGAAGGAACCATTGCTATCTCTAGTGCCATCCGTGATCAAGTAACTGAACTGGGAAAGACCCGAAAGGCTGTATCTGGTCTAATGGATATGATTCAACAAACCTTAGAGGCTGCCATTGGAGGTGATCAGGCCGCTGAGATGGCTACAAGCCAAGAAGAGGAAACTGCAGAAATGAAGGAAACTGAAGAGGCCACTACGCTGCCATAGGAACGTCTCTCCTAGTTCCCAGTTCTATAACATCACAGTGTGCTAGTAGTTCCCTAGGGTCATACTCCCCTCTTCTATCCTTATTTTGTCTTTGTCAAGCTGTTTGTGATCTTTTGTTCCTCTTTCCACTATGCATCTCTGGACAATGTATTGACCTTAATGATTAATGAACTCTTTTGGTAATGTTTCTAATGCATCATTTGTCTTTGCCTTAAGTTTCTATTATGGTGACTGTCATGGGTTTAACGTAATTGTTTATTTCACATTGATATCCTATACTTGATAAGTAAATTAATCTTTTCGATGATGTCAAAAGGGGGAAGAATGGATAGGAACCTTGAACTCTTGGAACTACTGAACTTATAGGAAATCTGAACCCGTTCTACTTCTGAGAGGGAACTCGAATAACTTAGTTCATTTGCTTAGGGGGAATTTGCAACTATTGAATGTTCTCTCATTATTTTATAAAGTTGTAAATCTCTTAGCTCAACTGTTCTCATGAATCTCATGTCGTTATTATGTTGCCAGGTTCCTTATATTTGTCATCATCAAAAAGGGGGAAATTGTTAGGAAATGGAACTCAGGAACCTCAGTTTCCATGAGAGTTCCTTTCCTCAGTCTCTCTACTTTTGAAGATGACAAATACTTTGATATTAATGTTTTATCTCAAAGATGTGTTTAAAGGAACCACAAGACAGTTGTTGAAACCATGGAAGCCAAACAAGATAAAGAAACCAAACAAGCAAGCCAAAAGAACCCAGAAGTGCCCAGAAATGCAACACGTGACTTTGCTCTTCCCGATGAAGCTGGGAACACAGAACCTCGGATAAAAGATGGTGAAAGTGACTTGAGCAAAGCTTCTAAAAGTCTGCCATCATCCAAAGGAAAGCTCCAAGATGTCTAGAATGCTGAACCTCGAACAAAGGTTGCTGAAAGCGACGTGACACAAGGCTGTCACCATCCAGAGGATAGTTCCAAAGTGTCTAGGTTGCTGAACCTCGGACGAAAGGAGTTGGACAACGACATGACAGACTTGTCTAAAGCAGTTGACCAACCAATGTGGATTCTGAGTTGCCTGGGTTGTTGGTACATGTCTAAGTCAGCGTGAATCAAGGATTACCACACAACCTAGGTCAAGCTTGCTCTGTGGGAACCAAGAGAAGATCCAACCTCGAGGATCCACTATATAAGGAAGTGTAGGATCGTGATCGTTAGATAAATAACTAAGGAACTAAGAATACCAATTCTCAGTTCCCTTCGATGCGGAAATAAAACAATCAAATACAAATGAACAAGTTTCTTATAGTGGAAACCTTTGATTGCCAACTAGCAATCCAGGATTAAAACCACTACCTTTCTTTTGAAAGGATTCCAAGGTCTAATTCTTGATTTCTTATCTCTTTGGTTACAGCTTATCCTAGGAACAAACACACAGTTTCTTTGCCTTACACACAGTTAGGCAATCCTAGGTAACTTAACACAAATTATAATCAATCCAAGAAGCAATCCTTAGCACCTAGGAACTAACTCACTTATAGTCATAGGAACTAGCACGCAGCTCTCAGATTCCTTGACTGGTTCCTCTTGATCTCAGTTTGCGTTAATGATCTTGTTTGAGAGTTCACACTTTGATGTTTGCTATGAAGTGTGGTTCTTGTTGAAGTGCATAATGATAACAGCAGAGCTTATCTTCCTTATATAGTGGATTCTCGAGGTTGGATCTTCTCTTGGTTCCCTCAGATCAAGATTGACCTAGGATGTGTGGTAATCCTTGATTCACGCTGTCCTTGACATGTACCAACAACCTAGGCAGCTCATAATCCACTTTGGTTGGTCAACTGCTTCAGCCAAGTTTGCCAAGTCATTCTCCAGCTTCTTTCTTCCGAGGTTCAACAACCTGGATACTTTGGAACTGTCTTCTGGATGGTGACAGCTTTTGTGACACGTCGCTTTCACCTTTCTCTATCCGAGGTTGTTTGTTCTGGACATCTTGGAGCTTTGCTTTGGATGGTGACAGACTTTGGAAGCTTCGCTCATGTCGCTTTCACCTCTTTTTGTCCGAGGTTTGGTGTTTCCAGAATTCTCGGGAAAAACAACATCACGTGTTGGATTTCTGGGCACACCTGGGTTCCTTTGGCTTGCTGCTTGGTTTCTTTGTCTTGTTTGGCTTCCATGGTTTCAACAATTGTCCTGTGGTTCCTTAACACACATCTTTGAGATAAAACATTAGTATCAAAATATTTGTCATCTTCAAAAGTAGAGAAACTGAGAAAATGAACTCTCAGGGGAACCGAAGTTCCAGAGTTCCGTTTCCTAACAATTTCCCCCTTTTTGATGATGACAAATATAAGGAACCTAGCAACATAATAGGGACATGAAATTCATGAGAACAATTGAGCAAAGACATTTACACCTTTATGATATAATGAGAGAACATTCAATGGTTGCAAATTCCCCTAAGCAAATGAAAAAAGTTATTCAAGTTCCCCCTTAGAAATAGAACTAGTTTAGAGTTCCTATAAGTCCAGTAGTTCCCAAAAGTTCAAGGTTCCTATCCATTCTTCCCCCTTTTGACATCATCGAAAAGATCAATTAACTTATCAAGTAAAGGATATCAAAGGGAAATAAACAATTGCGCTAAACCCATGACATAAACCATAATAGAAATTTAAGGCAGAGACAAATAATGCATAGAAACGTAGACAAAAGAGTCCATTAATCAGTAGAGCTTAATACATTGTTCAGACACATAGTAGATAGAGAGACACAAAAGATCACAAACAACTTCAAAGCAGACACAAGAAGGGATAGAAGAGGGGAGTAGAATCCTAAGGAACTACTAGCACACTGTGGCGTTATAGCACTGGGAACTAGGACAGACGTTCCTATGGCATGTCAGTGGCCTCATCTTCAGCATCCTTCTTGTCTTCAGTTCCTTCAACATGGCCTATAGCCGTTTCAGCAGCCGGAGCACCTCCAATTGTAGCCTCCCAGGTTTTCTGAAGCACATCCACTAGATCAGAAACAATAGCTCTTGTTTTCCCCAGTTCAGTTACTTGTTCACGGATGGCACCAGAGATAGCAGTGGTTCCTTTCGTGATTGCCTTTTAAATACGATCCAGTGGAGTAAGGATCGCAGAGGAGTCTTGGGTGGGGTAGAGCGGGGGCATGGAACTCGGAGAAGCTTGGGTTTTTTGAGGAGTGAGAAGCAGAAAAGGAGAGTTTGAGAGAAGGAGAGAGAGCTGGAGAGAGCAAGGTGGAGAGCTTGGTTCAATCAACAGGAGCCCTTTAATAATTGTTGAGTGCTGTTGGAGCATGTTAGGAAACGGAACTCTGGAACTTCGGTTCCCCTGAGAGTTCCTTTCCTCAGTTTCTCTACTTTTGAAGATGACAAATATTTTGATACTAATGTTTTATCTCAAAGATGTGTGTTAAGGAACCAAAGGACAATTGTTGAAACCATGGAAGCCAAACAAGACAAAGAAACCAAGCACCAAGCCAAAGGAACCCAGGTGTGCCCAGAAATCCAACACGTGAAGTTGTTTTTCCCGAGAAATCTGGGAACACCAAACCTCGGACAAAAAGAGGTGAAAGCGACATGAGCGAAGCTTCCAAAGTCTGTCACCATCCAAAGCAAAGCTCCAAGATGTCCAGAACACACAACCTCGGACAGAGAAAGGTGAAAGCGATGTGTCACAAAAGATGTCACCATCCAGAAGACAGTTCCAAAGTATCCAGGTTGTTGAACCTCGGAAGAAAGAAGCTGGAGAACGACTTGGAAAACTTAGCTGAAGCAGTTGACCAACCAAAGTGGATTATGAGCTGCCTAGGTTGTTGGTACATGTCAAGGACAGCGTGAATCAAGGATTACCACACATCCTAGGGCAAGCTTGATCTGTGGGAACCAAGAGAAGATCCAACCTCGAAGAATCCACTATATAAGAAAGATAAGCTCCGCTATTATCTTTAAGCACAACTACAAGAATCACACTCCATAGCAAATATCATAGTGTGAAGCTCTCAATAAGATCATCAAATCAGAACAAGATCAAGAGGAACCAGTCAAGGAATCAAAGAGCTGTGTGCTAGTTCTTGTAACTGTAAGTGAGTTAGTTCCTTAGTGCTTAGGACTGCTTCTTGGATTGATTATACTTTCTGTTAAGTTATCTAGGATTGTCTAACTGTGTGTAAGACAAAGAAACTGTGTGTTTGTTCCTAGGATAAGCTGTAACCGAAGTGATAAGAAATCAAGAAATAGACCTCGAAATCCTTTCGGAAGAAAGGTAGTAGTTTTTATCCTAGATTGCTAGTTGGCAATCGAAGGTTTCCACTATAAGGAACTTGTTCATTTAGTTGATTGTTTATTTTCGTTGCGAAGGGAACTGTAAACTGTATTCTCAGTTCCCTGATTATTAATCTAACAATCACGATCCTACAATTGGTATCAGAGCAAGAAAAGCTCTAGATCGTTGTTAAGTTTGCAGATCATGTCTCATCCAAGCAAGTTTGAGCTTGGAATCTCCACCAACAATCCACATCTCCGAAAGAAAGGAGAAGAAACATGGTGGGAAAAGTGCATGGAAAGCCACATCAAGACCAACGATTACCAATGATGGAGGATAGTCGAAAATGGAGATGGCTATGTCGATCTCACCCAGAAGGAAGAAGAGTGGAAACCTGAGCACTATGTCATCATGGAAAAGAATGCCAAGGCCAGACAGTTCATCCTCAATGGACTAGACAGAGAAGACATGGACAAAGTCATAGGCATCAAGACGGAGAAGGAGATGTGGAAAGCACTCAAGGATATGCATGAAGGAAGTGACGAGCTGAAGCAAAGCAGAAAGTTTGCTTTGGAAGGAGAATACCACACCTTCAAAATGATAGAAACTGAAACCATCTCAGAATACTATTCTTGCTTCAACAGATTGATTAGAAAGGTAACAACGACTGGGGTCAACCTCGATGAAGTTTCTAAGTCACTGGTGGTTATCAATGGACTCAATTCTAAGTTCACCCTCATCAAGGGAATCATGAAGAACACCCCAGGCATCCAATCGCTTCCCTTGACTCAGATCATAGGGAAACTGGAGGTTGAAGAAGGAGAACACACCAAAGTCAATGCCGACAAGAAACTGGAGAAGGGAATTGCTCTCAAGATCTCCAAGGCTTGAGATGGAGCAGTAGAACTCAGACCTAGAAGAGGAGGAGGACGAACTTACAGCTCTCTTCACAAAGAATATCAAAAAATTCTTTGTGAATGGAAGGTTCCAAAAGGGCAGTTCCTCTCATAATGGACCAAGGAGAGATCTCAAAGAAGTCTCCTGTTATGAGTGCAAAGAAAAGGGGAACTACGCTAAGAACTGTCCCAACAAGGAAGACTCCAAAGAAGATGAAAGACCTAAGAGGAAGAAGGCCCTTGTGGCCTCATGGGGAGAAGACTCAGATGAGGAACTGGATCTGAGTGGTTTCTCTGGAGGAAGATGTCTCATGGAAAAAGGAGATTCAAGCGACTCAGAAGACCTTGAGGTAACTTCTGACGACTTTCTAAAAACTCTAGTTGATTGTGATAAGAAGCAACTTCTAAAGATCATAAAGAAACTAGGAAAGGAAACTAGTTCTCTTCAACAAAAACTTGATGATTATGAAGATGAAATTGCTTGCTTGACTGTTGAGAATTCTGTGTGGAGTAAGAAGCTTGATGACACTGAGAAAGACCTAGCTGAAACCCACTCTAAACTCATTGATATTAGAAATGTGCATGCTAGTCACCTCAAAATCTGTAAATCTTGTGATGAGACTAGTATAGACTCTGTTAAAGTTCCTATGTATGATAACCTACCTGGAAATGATATGCTTCAATCTATAATTGATAGGTTAGACACTCTCACTGACTCTATAAATGAAAAAACGATAAATCAAAATGTCTTTGTGAGACAACGTCATGAAATTGGATATATTGATAACAAGGCCAATAATGATGCTGAAGATGAAAAGGCTAGACGAGAACTTGTTGAGATGAATGAGAACCTCAGTACTGCTCTTGTCACCTCTCGAGATAGGAATCAATTCCTATTAGAGAAGATCATGGTTCTTGATAACAAGGCTGAGGTTGCCAAGCATCTCAATGAAAGTTCTCAAAGTCCAAAGAGGGAACCTAAGGGAAAGGAGAAAGCATTTCCTGAAGACAAGTGGTTCACTAATTCATTTGCTCACAAAAGGTATGTGGACATGGCTCATGGTAAGGTTAGAAACAATGTTGATTTCAACAAAAGAAAAACTAAGAAACCTTTTAGGCCAGAAAAAGGAAAATATGGACATGTTGGTTACAATCGCTTGTGTTATTATTGTGGCAAAAATGGTCATTACAACACTGATTGTCCTAAGAAAAGAAACTTTGAAAATGAGAAAAGAGCTTATTACCATGAAAGGAACCAGTTCCCTGGTCATTCACAGACTCGCAATGCTAATTCCCCCAGTAAAGCCAAGCTTCACTGGGTTCAAAAGTCTTAGTTCCCTTGTGTGCAGAAAGAAGAGAGGCAACCTCGACTATGGTACATTGATAGTGATTGCTCATGCCATATGACCGGAAGAAGAAATCAAATGACCTATCTTCAACCCATCCAAGGAGGGAACATCTCATTTGGAGACAAAAGCAAATGGATAATCTGTGGAATAGGAATTGTGAATCTCAATGACCGCATTAAGGTAAATAAAGTTCACCTTGTTGATAATCTTGGTTTTGATCTAATTAGTGTGTCACAGCTGTGTGATCAAGGAGACAACGAAGTTAGATTCAAGTCAAGTGAATGCACTGTTCTAGACTCCTCGGGGCAGATCATCCTAAAAGGTAAAAGATTCAACAATGTGTATGTTATTGACCCATCATTTGTTCCCAAGGAGAAACTATGTCTCTCAAATGTGAATGATCAAACGGAGTTGTGGCATCAACGTCTTGGCCACGCAAGCACCAAATTGATCCAAAAGCTACACTTAAAGGAGCTAGTCAGAGGCCTTCCAAAGATAAGTGGCACATCTACGGAACCATGCTCAGACTGTGTAAAAGGGAAACAAGCTCGTAGTTCCTTCAAATCCAAGAATATGGTAAGTTCCTCAAGGCCCCTTGAACTCATCCACATGGACCTCTGTGGACCCATGAGAGTTCAAAGCCTAGGAGGAAACAGGTATATCTTTGTTCTTGTCGATGACTTCTCTCGCTTTACTTGGACAATTTTCATAAAATCTAAAAGTGAAGTCATTGATCGTTTTAAGGATTTGGTTCCCTTATTAGAAAAATCTCTTGATTGCTCCATCAGCTTCATTCGTTCTGACCATGGTACTGAGTTCGAAAATGGAGAATTTCTAACCTTTTGCAATGAGCATGGCATTGATCACAACTTCTCTGCACCATACACTCCTCAACAGAATGGAGTAGTAGAAAGGAAGAACAGAACCTTAGAAGACATGGCTCGAACTATGCTCATCTCAAGTGGACTCTCTCAATCATTCTGGGCTGAGGCAATCAACACAGCTTGCTACATCATTAATCGAGCTATGCTTTGCCCAATCACAGAGAAGACACCCTATGAACTCCTAAGAGGAAGAGTTCCCAACATCTCACATCTGAGGGTGTTCGGATGCAAATGCTTTGTGCACAACAATGGGAAGGACAACCTTGGCAAGTTCGACCCAAGAAGTGATGAAGGGATCTTCATTGGATATACATCAGGCAGCAAGGCATATAAAGTCTTCAACAAAAGGACTAAAAAGGTAGAAGAAAGTGTTCATGTTGTCTTTAATGAAAAATCACTTAGTAGAATTGTGCAGAACACTACCATTCCCTTTGAAGACCCGTTTCCCAAGCCATCTCAAGAAGATCCAGATGAAGACATCACACCACCCAGTTCCTACCCTACTGCACAGAATCCCCCACTACCTCCTCCACCAGTTCCCATGGACAATCAACAACAATCCATTTCTGGGAATCATGAACATGAAGACAACACCTGTGGAGACATCAATGACTCATCTTCTGACATGATCTTTAATGGAGAAGGTGATCCCAACCAAGAAGCTGAAACTGAATGCTCAAATCAAAATGTCTCAACATCAAATGCTCTAGCACCCAATAGAGAAAGAAGAACCATCAAGCCTCCAGTCAGGTTCGAACATCTAACCTTCTTTGCTTTCAATGCTTTCTTGTCTGTTGTGGAACCAAAGAATATAGGTGAAGCACTGAAGGATGTAGACTGGATCCAAGCCATGCAAGAAGAACTTCATTAGTTTGAAAGGAATAAAGTGTGGCATCTAGTTCCCCGTCCCAAGGATAAGCATATCATAGGAACTAGATGGGTCTTCAGAAACAAGCTCGATGACTCAGGAGCTGTGATAAGGAACAAAGCAAGACTTGTTGCTCATGGATACAATCGACAAGAAGGCATCGACTATGATGAAACCTATGCTCCGGTGGCAAGGATTAAAGCAATAAGATTGCTGATTGCTTTCGCATCACACAAAGGGTTTAAGCTGTTCCAAATGGATGTAAAGACCGCCTTCCTCAATGGCATTCTTCAAGAGGAAGTCTATGTCAAACAACCTCCTGGTTTCGAAGATGACGATCATCCAGACCATGTCTATTTCTTAGACAAAGCATTGTATGGTCTCAAGCAAGCCCCTAGAGCTTGGTATGATCGTCTTGCCCAGTTCCTACTCTCAAATGGCTACAGGCGTGGAGTTATTGACAAAACTCTCTTCATCCTAGAAGAAGAAGGTAACATCTTAGTGGCTCAAATTTACGTTGATGATATCATTTTTGGTTCCACTAACCTGTCCCTTGTAGATAAGTTCAAAGACTTGATGAGCAGTGAATTTGAAATGAGCCTAATAGGGGAACTCACTTTCTTCCTCGGATTGCAAATCACTCAAAAGAAAGAAGGCATACAAATTCACCAACAGAAGTATGTCAGGGAACTACTGAAAAAGTTCAAAATGGATTCATGCAAGTCTCTCTCAACTCCTATCTCCACCATTGCTCATTTGGACAAGGATCATTCGAGTCCTCTTGTGGAAGATAAACTCTATAGAGGTATGATAGGCTCTCTCATGTATCTAACCGCTAGTCGCCCAGACATTGTGTTTGTTGTTGGCTTGTGTGCTAGGTTTCAATCCTGTCCAAGAGAAACACACTTGGATGTTGTGAAGAGGATACTCCGATATCTCAAGGGAACTGACTCACTCTGCATTTGGTAGCCCAAAGAGTGTCCCTTTGAGCTGATAGGTTTCACCGATGCTGATTATGCTGGATACTTGGTGGATAGAAAGAGTACTTCTGGAATGGAATAGTTCCTAGGCCCTTGCCTTGTGTCATGGGGCTCAAAGAAACAAGTTTTAGTCTCCCTCTCCACCACAGAATCTGAGTACATCGCAGCTACCTCTTGCTGTTCCCAACTCCTATGGCTAAAGCAACAACTTGCGGATTTTGGTATGTCTTATGGTCCCCTCACTATTCTTTGTGACAATACCAGTGATATAAACATTTCTAAGAATCTTGTGCATCATACTATGACCAAGCATATAGACATAAGACATCACTTTCTTAGAGATCATGTTGAGAAAGGAACATCATTATGAAATTTTGTAGAACTGAAGATCGGGTTGCAAATATATTCACCAAATCCTTGAATAGAGTTCCTTTCGAGCACCTTAGATTAGAACTGGGAATGATTCCTATAACCTAGCAATGACTTTAGTTTAAAGGCTTCTATCCAGTTCCATTGATTGACTAGTTTAGATCTTTTACTTGTTTAGTCTTGGAATCTCTGTGTTATATCTCTTGCAATAGACCCTCATTTCCATAATGGTTACTCAAAAGGCTTTGATAAATTTTTCTAGTTCGTGTCCTTGAGTCTTCATTATTCATTTTAACTCAATAATTGTTCAAGTTTCTTTGTTGGCCCAAAAGTCACAATCTGATCACATTCTAACCAGACAATACAAGCCAAAATGATGATTGTGTACTATGACCCTCCCTTTCCTCATTGCACAATCTAATTCCCTATGATCCTTCTTTTAACCCTCTCTGGGAATTAGTGTGTGATGCGATAAATGGCCTTCCCCGATTTCTTTTATGGGAATGTACTTTCAGGTCCTATGTCCTTAAATTCTCACATCAAAGGTTCCCATATATCCCTCTAGCACACTGAAAAAATCGCCAGAAAGGAACTAGGTATTGACAGCTCTCCAACGGCTCGTAGAAACTCGCTCCTCCCAAGACAGCATTTATGGCAATTTCACAGCGTCAGAGATGTGTTCTCAGCGTTGAGCAGTTGCCATTTCTGAGTATTTGATTTTTGAATCTGTGACCGTTTCAAAGCCGAAAAAGCTGCCATCAATTGAGCCGTTCCCAAATGTCAGAGTTCCTAGAGATATCCTCACCTCATAAAAAACCTCCTCTCCATGCTTAACCAATATCCAGCTGATCTCAATGAAACAACCTACAGCAAGTTCTTAACCATGGCCACTGTAAAGAAGCTCAAAACCAAAGATCATCTGGATGCTCCCTCTGATGTGCAAGCGGAATTGCCTAAGGAAAAGGCAAGTTGCCAAGCCACTCCAAGCTCCTTGCCTCCGCTCTACCCCGTTCAAGACTCCTCTACGATCCTAGCTTCACTGGGTCGTATTGAAAAAGCCATCACGGAAGGAACCATTGCTATCTCTGGTGCCATCCGTGATCAAGTAACTGAACTGGGAAAGACCCGAAAGGCTGTATCTGGTCTAATGGATATGATTCAACAAACCTTAGAGGCTGCCATTGGAGGTGATCAGGCCGCTGAGATGGCTACAAGCCAAGAAGAGGAAACTGCAGAAAGGAAGGAAACTGAAGAGGAGGCCACTACGCTGCCATAGGAACGTCTCTCCTAGTTCCCAGTTCTATAACATCACAGTGTGCTAGTAGTTCCCTAGGGTCATACTCCCCTCTTCTATCCTTATTTTGTCTTTGTCAAGCTGTTTGTGATCTTTTGTTCCTCTTTCCACTATGCATCTCTGGACAATGTATTGACCTTAATGATTAATGAACTCTTTTGGTAATGTTTCTAATGCATCATTTGTCTTTGCCTTAAGTTTCTATTATGGTGACTGTCATGGGTTTAACGTAATTGTTTATTTCACATTGATATCATATACTTGATCAGTAAATTAATCTTTTCGATGATGTCAAAAGGGGGAAGAATGGATAGAAACCTTGAACTCTTGGAAATCTGAACCCGCTCTACTTCTGAGGGGGAACTCGAATAACTTAGTTCATTTGCTTAGGGGGAATTTGCAACTATTGAATGTTCTCTCATTATTTTATAAAGTTGTAAATCTCTTAGCTCAACTGTTCTCATGAATTTCATGTCCTTATTATGTTGCCAGGTTCCTTATACTTGTCATCATCAAAAAGGGGGAAATTGTTAGGAAACGGAACTCTGGAACTTCGGTTCCCCTGAGAGTTCCTTTCCTTAGTTTCTCTACTTTTTAAGATGACAAATATTTTGATACTAATGTTTTATCTCAAAGATGTGTGTTAAGGAACCACATGACAATTGTTGAAACCATGGAAGCCAAACAAGACAAAGAAACCATGCAGCAAGCCAAAGGAACCCAGGTGTGCCCAGAAATTCAACACGTGATGTTGTTTTTCCCGAGAAATCTGGGAACACCAAACCTCGGACAAAAAGAGGTGAAAGCGACATGAGCGAAGCTTCCAAAGTCTGTCACCATCCAAAGCAAAGCTCCAAGATGTCCATAACACACAACCTCAGACAGAGAAAGGTGAAAGCGACGTGTCACAAAAGCTGTCACCATCCAGAAGACAGTTCCAAAGTATCCAGGCTGTTGAACCTCGGAAGAAAGAAGCTGGAGAACGACTTGGCAAACTTGGCTGAAGCAGTTGACCAACCAAAGTGGATTATGAGCTGCCTAGGTTGTTGGTACATATCAAGAACAGCGTGAATCAAGGATTACCACATATCCTAGGGCAATCTTGATCTGTGGGAACCAAGAGAAGATCCAACCTCGAAGAATCCACTATATAAGGAAGATAAGCTCTGCTATTATCTTTAAGCACAACTACAAGAATCACACTCCATAGCAAATATCATAGTGTGAAGCTCTCAACAAGATCATCAAATCAGAACAAGATCAAGAGGAACCAGTCAAGGAATCAAAGAGCTGTGTGCTAGTTCCTGTGACTGTAAGTGAGTTAGTTCCTTAGTGCTTTGGACTGCTTCTTGGATTGATTATACTTTCTGTTAAGTTATCTAGGATTGTCTAACTGTGTGTAAGACAAAGAAACTGTGTGTTTGTTCCTAGGATAAGCTGTAACCGAAGTGATAAGAAATCAAAAAGTAGACCTTGAAATCCTTTCGGAAGAAAGGTAGTGGTTTTTATCCTAGATTGCTAGTTGTCAATCAAAGGTTTCCACTATAAGGAACTTGTTCATTTAGTTGATTGTTTATTTCCGCTGCGAAGAGAACTGTAAACTGTATTCTCAGTTCCCTGATTATTAATCTAACAATCACGATCCTACAGAGCCGTTGGAGAGATCGAGCCGTTGAGAGAAATACTGAGAAATCTGAAGCATTGAAACGGCTCCAAGGATTTGCAGCCTTTTTTTTTAAATTGAACGGTCACAGATTCAAAAAAAAACTCAATCACTTCAAGAATGGAAACTGTTCATAGCTGAGAAGACACTTCTGACGCTGGAAGATTTGCCATAAATGCCGTCTTGGGAGGAGCAATTCTCTTACTAGCCGTTTAGAGGGTAGTCCATCCTTGTTCCTTTCTGACGATTTTTTCACTATGCTAGAGGGGTATATGGGAACCTTTGATGTGGGGTTTTAAAACATAGGACCTAAAAGTACGTTCCCATAAAAGAAATCGGGGAAGGCCGTTTATCGCATTACACAATAATTCCCAGAGAGGGTTAAGAGATGGATCATAGGGAATTGAATTATGCAATGAGGCAAGGGAGGGTCATAGTACACAATCATCATTTCGGCTTGTATTGATGGGTTAGAATATGATCAGATTGTGACGTTTGGGCCAACAAAGAACCTCGAACAATGAGTGAGGTATAATGAACAATGAAGACTCAAGGACACGAACTAGTAAGATTTATCAAAGTCTTTTGAGGAACCATTATGGAGATGAGGGTCTATTGCAAAAGATATAACACAGAGATTCCAAGACTGAACAAGTAAAAGATCTAAACTAGTCAATCAAGGGAACTGGAAAGAAACCTTTAAACTAAAGTCACTGCTAGGTTATAGGAATCATTCCCAGTTCTAATCTAAGGTTCTCGAAGGGAACTCTATTCAAGGCTTTGGTGAATATATCTGCAACCTGATCTTCAGTTCTACAAAATTTCATAATGATGGTCCCTTTTTCAACATGATCTCTAAGAAAATGATGCCTGATATCTATATGCTTGGTCCTAGTATGATGCACATGATTCTTAGAAATGTTTATAGCACTGGTGTTATCACAAAGAATGGTAAGAGGACCATAGGACATACCGAAATCCGCGAGTTGTTGCTTTAGCCATAAGAGTTGGGAACAGCAAGAAGCGGCTGTAATGTACTCAGATTCTGTGGTGGAGAGGGAGACTGAGATTTGTTTCTTTGAGCCCCATGACACAAGACAAGGGCCTAGGAACTGTGCCATTCCAGAGGTACTCTTCCTATCCACCAAGTATCCAGCATAATCAGCATCGGTGAAACCTATCAGCTCAAAGGGACACTCTTTGGGGTACCAAATGCAGAGTGATTCAGTTCCCTTGAGATACCGGAGTATCCTCTTCACAGCAGCTAAGTGTGTTTCTCTTGGACATGATTGAAACCTAGCACACAAGCCAACAACAAACACAATGTCTGGGCGACTAGCGGTTAGATACATGAGAGAACCTATCATACCTCTATAGAGTTTCTCTTCCACAAGAGGACTCGAATGATCCTTGTCCAAATGAGCAATGGTGGAGATACGAGTTGAGAGAGGCTTGCATGAATCCATTTTGAACTTTTTCAGTAGTTCCCTGACATACTTCTGTTGGTGAATTTGTATGCCATCTTTCTTTTGAGTGATTTGCAATCCGAGGAAGAAAGTGAGTTCCCATATTAGGCTCATTTCAAATTCACTGCTCATCAAGTCTTTGAACTTATCTACAAGGGACAGGTTAGTGGAACAAAAAATGATATCATCAACATAAATTTGAACCACTAAGATGTTACCTTCTTCTTCTAGGATGAAGAGAGTTTTGTCAATAACTCCACGCTTGTAGCCATTTGAGAGTAGGAACTGGGCAAGATGATCATACCAAGCTCTAGGGGCTTGCTTGAGACCATACAATGCTTTGTCTAAGAAATAGACATGGTCTGGATGATCGTCATCTTCGAAACCAGGAGGTTGTTTGACATAGACTTCCTCTTGAAGAATGCCATTGAGGAAGGCGGTCTTTACATCCATTTGGAACAGCTTAAACCCTTTGTGTGATGCGAACGCAATCAGCAATCTTATTGCTTCAATCCTTGCCACCGGAGCATAGGTTTCATCATAGTCGATGCCTTCTTGTTGATTGTATCCTTTAGCAACAAGTCTTGCTTTGTTCCTTATCACAACTCCTGAGTCATCGAGCTTGTTTCTGAAGACCCATCTAGTTCCTATGATATGCTTATCCTTGGGGCGGGGAACTAGATGCCACACTTTATTCCTTTCAAACTAATGAAGTTCTTCTTGCATGGCTTGGATCCAGTCTACATCCTTCAGTGCGTCACCTATATTCTTTGGTTCCACAACAGACAAGAAGGCATTGAAGGCAAAGAAGGTTAGATGTTTGAACCTGACTAGAGGCTTGATGGTTCTTCTTTCTCTATTGGGAGCTAGAGCATTTGATGTGGAGACATTTTGATTTGAGCATTCAGCTTCAGCTTCTTGGTTGGGATCACCTTCTCCATTAAAGATCATGTAAGAAGATGAATCATTGATGTATCCACAAGTGTTGTCTTCATGTTCATGGTTCCCATAAATGGATTGTTGTTAATTATCCATGGGAACTGGTGGAGGAACAAGTGGGGGATTTTGTGCAGCAGGGAAGGAACTGGGTGGTGTGATGTCTTCATCTGGATCTTCTTGAGGAGGTTTGGGAAATGGATCTTCAAAGGAACTGATGGTGTTCTGCACATTTCTACCAAGTGATTTTTCATTAAAAATAACATGAACACTTTCTTCTACCTTTTTGGTCCTTTTGTTGAAGATCTTGTAAGCCTTGCTGCTTGATGCATATCCAATGAAGATCCCTTCATCACTCCTTGGGTCAAATTTGCCAAGATTGTCCTTCCCATTGTTGTGCACAAAGCATTTGCTTCCGAACACCCTCAGATGTGAGATGTTGGGAACCCTTCCTCTTAGGAGTTCATAGGGTGTCTTCTCTGTGATTGGGCGAAGCATAGCTCGATTAATGATGTAGCAAGCTGTGTTGATTGCCTCAGCCCAGAATGATTGAGAGAGTCCACTTGAGATGAGCATAGTTCGAGCCATGTCTTCTAAGGTTCTGTTCTTCCTTTCTACTACTCCATTTTGTTGAGGAGTGTATGGTGCAGAGAAGTTGTGATCAATGCCATGCTCACTGCAAAAGTTTAGAAATTCTCCATTTTCGAACTCGGTACCATGGTCAGAACGGATAGAATTAATGGAACAGTCGAGAGACTTTTCTAACATGGGAACCAGATCCTTAAAACGTCCAATGACTTCACTTTTAGATTTTATGAATATTGTCCAAGTAAAACGAGAGAAATCATCGACGAGAACAAAGATGTACATGTTTCCTCCTAGGCTTTGAACTCTCATAGGTCCGCAAAGGTCCATGTGAATGAGTTCAAGAGGCCTTGAGGAACTTACCACATTCTTGGATTTGAAGGAACTCCGAGCTTGTTTCCCTCTTACACAGTCTGAGCATGGTTCCTCAGATTTGCCACTTAGCTTTGGAAGGCCTTTGACTAGCTCCTTTGAGTGTAGCTTTTGGATCAATTTGGTGCTAGCATGACCAAGACGTTGATGCCACAAGTCCGTTTGATCATTCACAATTGAGAGACAAAGTTTCTCCTTGGGAACGAAGAATGGGTCAAAAACATACACATTGTTGAGCCTCTTACCTTTTAGGATGATCTGCCCCGATGAGTCTAGAACAGTGCATTCACTTGACTTGAATCTAACTTCGTTGTCTCCTTGATCACACAGCTGTGACACACTAATTAGATCAAAACCAAGATTATCAACAAGGTGAACTTTATTTACCTTAATGTGGTCATTGAGATTCACAGTTCCTATTCCACAGATTGTCCATTTGCTTTTGTCTCCAAAGGAGATGTTCCCTCCTTGGATGGATTGAAGAGAGGTAATTTGATTTCTTCTTCCGGTCATATGGCATGAGCAACCACTATCAATGTACCATAGTCGAGGTTGCATCTCTTCTTTCTGCACACAAGGGAACTAAGACTTTTGAACCCAGTGAAGCTTGGCTTTATTGGGGGAATTAGCATTGTGAGTCTGTGAATGACTAGGGAACTGGTCCTTTCATGGTAATAAGCTCTTTTCTCATTTTCAAAGTTTCTTTTCTTAGGACAATCAGTGTTGTAATGACCATTTTTTCCACAATAATAACACAAGCGATTGTAAACAATATGTCCATATTTTCCTTTTCCTGGCCTAAAAGGTTTCTCAGTTTTTCTTTTGTTGAAATCAACATTGTTTCTAACCTTACCATGAGCCATGTCAACATACCTTTTGTGAGCAAAAGAATTAGTGAACCACTTGTCTTCAGGAAATGCTTTCTCCTTTCCCTTAGGTTCCCTCTTTGGACTTTGAGAACTTTCATTGAGATGCTTGGCAACCTCAGCCTTGTTATCAAGAACCATGATCTTCTCTAATAGGAATTGATTCCTATCTCGAGAGGTGGCAAGAGCAGTACTGAGGTTCTCATTCATCTCAACAAGTTCTCGTCTAGCCTTTTCATCTTCAGCATCATTATTGGCCTTGTTATCAACATATCCAATTCCATGACGTTGTCTCACAAAGACAGTTTGATTAATCGTTTTTTCATTTATAGAGTCAGTGAGAATGTCTAACCTATCAATTATAGATTGAAGCATACTAGTTTCATCACAAGATTTGCAGATTTTAAGGTGACTAGCATGCACATTTCTATTGTCAATGAGTTTGGAGTGGGTTTCAGCTAGGTCTTTCTCAGTTTCATCAAGTTTCTTACTCCACACAGAATTCTCAACAGTCAAGCAAGCAATTTCATCTTCACAATCATCAAGTTTTTGTTGAAGAGAACTGGTTTCCTTTCCTAGTTTCTTTATGATCTTTAGAAGTTGTTTCTTATCACAATCAACTAGAGTTTTTAGGATGTCGTCAGAAGTTACCTCAAGGTCTTCTGAGTCGCTTGAATCTCCTCTCGCCATGAGACATCTTCCTCCAGAGAAACCACTCAGATCCAGTTCCTCATCTGAGTCTTCTCCCCATGAGGCCACAAGAGCCTTCTTCCTCTGAGGTCTTTCATCTTCTTTGGAGTCTTCCTTGTTGGGACAGTTCTTAGCATAGTGTCCCTTTTCTTTGCACTCATAACAGGAGACTTCTTTGAGATCTCTCCTTGGTCCATTGTGAGAGGAACTGCCCTTTTGGAACCTTCCCTTCATGAATTTTTTTTTGATATTCTTTGTGAAGAGAGCTGTAAGTTCGTCCTCCTCTTCTTCTAGGTCTGAGTTCTCCTGCTCCATCTCAAGTCTTGAGAAGGCTTTGGAGATCTTGAGGGCAATTCTCTTCTCTAGTTTCTTGTCGGTATTGGCTTTGATGTGTTCTCCTTCTTCAACCTCCAGTTTTCCTATGACCTGAGTCAAGGGAAGAGATTGGATGCCTGGAGTATTTTTCATGATTCCCTTGATGAGGGTGAACTTAGAGTTGAGTCCATTGATAACCACCAGTGACTTGGAGACTTCATCTAGGTTGACTCCAACCACTGTTAGCTTTCCAATCAGCCTGTTGAACCGAGAGTAATATTCTGGGATGGTTTCAGTTTCCATCATTTTGAAGGTGTGGTATTCTCCTTCCAAAGCAAACTTTCTGCTTTGCTTCAGTTCGTCACTTCCTTCATGCATATCCTTGAGTGCCTTCCACATTTCCTTCGCCGTCTTGATGTCTATGACTTTGTCCATGTCTTCTCTGTCCAGTCCATTGAGAATGAACTGTCTGGCCTTGGCATTCTTTTCCATGATGACATAGTGCTCAGGTTTCCAGTCTTCTTCCTTCTGGGTGAGATCGACATAGCCATCTCCATTTTCGACTATCCTCCAGCATTGGTAGTCGTTGGTCTTGATGTGGCTTTCCATGCACTTTTCCCACCATGTTTCTTCTCCCTTCTTTCGGAGATGTGGCTTGTTGGTGGAGATTCCGAGCTCAAACTTGCTTGGTTGAGACATGATCTGCAAACTTAACAAAGATCTAGAGATTTTCCTGCTCTGATACCAATTGTAGGATCGTGATCGTTAGATAAATAACTAAGGAACTAAGAATACCAATTCTCAGTTCCCTTCGTAGCGGAAATAAAACAATCAAATACAATAGAACAAGTTCCTTATAGTGGAAACCTTTGATTGCCAACTAGTAATCCAGGATTAAAATCACTACCTTTCTTTTGAAAGGATTTCAAGGTCTACTTCTTGATTTCTTATCTCTTTGGTTACAGCTTATCCTAGGAACAAACACACAGTTTCTTTGCCTTACACACAGTTAGGCAATCCTAGATAACTTAACACAAATTATAATCAATCCAAGAAGCAATCCTTAGCACCTAGGAACTAACTCACTTACAGTCACAGGAACTAGCACGCAGCTCTCAGATTCCTTGACTGGTTCCTCTTGACCTCAGTTTGCGTTAATGATCTTGTTTGAGAGTTCACATTTTGATGTTTGCTATGAAGTGTGGTTCTTGTTGAAGTGCATAATGATAACAGCAGAGCTTATCTTCCTTATATAGTGGATTCTCGAGGTTGGATCTTCTCTTGGTTCCCTCAGATCAAGCTTGCCCTAAGATGTGTGGTAATCCTTGATTCACGCTGTCCTTGACATGTACCAACAACCTAGGCAGCTCATAATCCACTTTGGTTGGTCAACTACTTCAGCCAAGTTTGCCAAGTCGTTCTCCAGCTTCTTTCTTCTGAGGTTCAACAGCCTGGATACTTTGGAACTGTCTTTTGGATGATGACAGCTTTTGTGACACGTCGCTTTCACCTTTCTCTGTCCGAGGTTGTGTGTTATGGACATCTTGGAGCTTTGCTTTGGATGGTGACAGACTTTGGAAGCTTCGCTCATGTCGCTTTCATCTCTTTTTGTCTGAGGTTTGGTGTTCCCAGATTTCTCGGGAAAAACAACATCACGTGTTGGATTTCTGGGCACACCTGGGTTCCTTTGGCTTGCTGCTTGGTTTCTTTGTCTTGTTTGGCTTCCATGGTTTCAACAATTGTCCTGTGGTTCCTTAACACACATCTTTGAGATAAAACAGTAGTATCAAAATATTTGTCATCTTCAAAAGTAGAGAAACTAAGGAAATGAACTATCAGGGGAACCGAAGTTCCAGAGTTCCGTTTCCTAACAGGAAGATAAGCTCCGCTGTTATCTTCAAGCACTACAACAAGAATCACACTTCATAGCAAACATCATAGTGTGAGCTCTCAAACAGATCGTCAACCAAAACCAAGATCAAGAGGAACCAGTCAAGGAATCTGAGAGATGTGTGCTAGTTTCTGTGACTATAAGTGAGTTAGTTCCTTAGTGCTTAGGACTGCTTCTTGGATTAATTATACTTTCTGTTAAGTTTATCTAGGATTGTCTAACTGTGTGTAAGACAAAGAAACTGTGTGTTTGTTCCTAGAGTAATTTGTAACCGAAGTGATAAGAAATCAAGAAGTAGACCTTGAAATCATTTCGAAAGAAAGGTAGTGGTTTTTATCCTAGATTGCTAGTTGGCAATTGAAGGTTTTCACTATAAGGAACTTGTTCATTTATATTTGATTGTTTATTTCCGCTGCGAAGGGAACTGTAATCTGTATTTTCAGTTCCATTGTTCTTAATCTAACAATCACGATCCTACAATAGGGAATGGAGGAAACAACACAAAAACATCCTCTTACGCAAAAGGCTTGTCCTATTCAAGGTACTCGTCTTTGCCATATGATACAAACTACTCTTCCCTAAACACACAAAGCATGCTACACTGACAACTACAAACTACAGGTCGCTTCGACCAAACGATTCGTGTCACGGCCAAAACGCAATCGACGAGATCCACCTGCAAAGAAACACACAAACACAAGGTACGTAACAAGTACTAAAATAACTTGCAAAATACGCGATCCGCGATGGTGGACGGGTCGCCAAAACATTATCCATCCCATCTCTACGATGGGGCACCAGATATCACGATAAAAGTATTTAAACAGTCAGAATGTTTTGAGACACATGACACGATATTCAGACATACTAAGACTTGTCCGACTTCTATTTGGCTTGCACAAGATCGACTTCCTTGTCAGTTGTCGCCTCAGGGAGAGTCTTCGACACGTCTTCAACCTTCTCAGCCTCTTCAACCACTTCAGAATCAGTATCATCTTTCTGGTCGTCTTCTCCTCCCTCTAAGCCGGCCAACTTAAAGAGCTCTTCACCAGGGTTGCCATCAGGATACAAGAGGTCCAGATTGGATCTCTCCCCTTCAATATCCCAATCCATTTGAGTACCAGCGGCGAACTCCTCCATCATCTCAATATGAGACTTCAGACAATAATAAGTCCCTACGTCACCAGCGGTCCGAGCATCTTTTTCACGACGCTTCTCAGCCTCCTCGACTTGAGATTGGAGTTCCTCCTTGACCAACATCAACTCCTTCTCAACAACCCTTACACGGTCATTGGCAGCCTTCGCTTGACTTTTCGCATGTGCGATTCGCTTGTCAGACCTATCACTCAATTCTTGTATAGTGGAGAAAGCGACCATCGAGTATTGAAAGGCCTACATCCCATGCAACGTGTAATCAGTTTCAAAAAAAAAAGAAAAAAAAAAGAATTTGAATCTCTTACTACTTACTTTCCAGGCGTCGACGGCGGCTTCATCCATACAATCGATAGGAGAAAGGTCGCCAATCTCTTTCTTGGCTTCTGGATCCACAAATCAAGTCAAGTCACTTGCCGTTCTTTCTTTCAGCATCCCTGGCGGGGAACCTAAAGCGACGGACGCCTTCCTCTTTGCACCTGATGTCTTAGACGACGGAGAGTCTAAAGCAATTACTCCAGCAGATGGTCGGGTCTTAACGATAGCCCTCGAAGAAGACGCCTTGGCAGCCGACAGCTTTTGCTCCAAGAGGCTTTTTCCCGACAGACGCGCGCTGAATTGACCGCCGCGAGACGCTGATAAAATAGCACAACCCCATAAGCATATGAAAAATCCAAAGACTAACCATACGCATACCTATAGGAACGAACAAGTGTCTTTGGAGATGGATACGGAAGGAGTCGACATCTCGACAGGATCAGGTATTAAGAAGTTGATATTCTTGAAAAATCTCTCCGACTCAGAGAGCTTGAGTAAAGCCTTGGTCACTGCCTCGAAATCTTCGGGTTCTCCTGGATCAGACACTGCGATAAAAACCATGTAAGCAAGGGTTTAGAAGATTTCCAACAGAGAAAAATCAAAGGAAGAATACAATACTTGTCTTCCTCCAGTCTGAAAGCAAAAAGGAACAATCGACCCCCCTTTCAAGCGACTCGCGCTCTACGAAGAAAAAACGAGTCCTCTACCCACGGTCGTTAACATCCAGGTTCAAAGCTAAAGACTTTCTGTCACAACGAAGGCGTAATTGAAACCTAGAAGAACTCCGACTACTCAGATAGTAAGAATACCACAAAGCGTCGAAGTCAAAATCAAATTTGACGCCGGCGGTGACAAGATCAATTACCCTGAGTAAACGCCAAGTATGGGGCATAACCTGACAAGGGGCAAGTCTCATGACCGAAAGAAAATTCCTAACCAAAATGGAAAACGGAAAAGGGTGGCCAATCCTAAAGGGGTACTCAAAGAAACAAACTCAATCTCTATGGTACCAGTCGGCTCGCTCATGGGGAAGAGGAAGACGAGCCACAGTGCCCACGGGGAACTAGCCAACTTCAAGAACCTTATCCAACTCGGCCTGAGTTAGGGTTCCACCAACGGAATCAGAACTACTAAGGAGTCCTAAAGGGATGAAAGCATTATCGTCTTCGGAAGGATTACCAGACGCGATTCTACTCCTAGACCTCGAAGACGCCATGGAAACAACGAAAGAAGAAGAAGAGTAAAAATTTGAAAAAGGAAATTACCTTGATAGAGACGTGAAACTCTGTGATGATAAGATAGCCGACTGAGGGCTATTTAACGCAGTAAAACCGCCTCTCTTGTGGTCAAAACGATGGGCCACTCACGAAGCGCCACTTTGTTCTTGGGGCAATTGTTGGGCTCAGAAATTGTTGACTATCCATCAAGCCGGCCCAAATGGGTAAATGAGTTGGGCCATGATCTGGAGAAAGAAGAACGTTGAGACAGTTGAGCGAATCTCGGACGACTGGAGCAGCGACTCGACGAAATCCCTAGAAACTCGGACTTCAACGGATTTATTAGTTCATTCATGTAAATTATGTATAAAAGGAGTGAATCTTTCTTTTGTAAACACACGATTGTTATCACTAATACCAGCTACCATTTACAATTCTCTTGCTTTGTTACAATTGCTCTCTAAGTTCGATCCCTTACTTAATCTTAAGGCGACCGACGCTTAGATCGTTCGATCTGATTGATCTCTCATTCAAGGGAGATAAGCTTACTTGTGTGTCTGATTAATCTTGTTTTACTTAGTTCCTCACTTGATTTGGATCATTCAGATATAATCAATTAGTTGTCTAGTTGCCCTTCTTAAGGCGATCCAGGTCGGTTCGATCTTTTCGCCCCAAAACAGTTGCCATGGTAATACCACAAGGAAAGGCCGAGGGGAAACCAGGATAGTGAGAAGGATGCATGTTGGGGAAGGACGGAGGAAGGTTTGCAATGGCATAGAGAAGTTGGTCATGAGCAGCATTGGCAGTGTTTTGGGGAGAAAGAGCAGACAAAAGATGTTGGTTGTGCCTGTTCAAGAGAGTCAACAGGTAATGAAGTTCCATGGGATGGATGGGTAATGAAGGTTGTTGGAGAAAGTTGGGGAGAAAGAGTGTTAGGAAGGGTAGAAGGCCCAGCGAGATAAGGATTAGTTGAGATATAGGTTGAAGGTTGTTGTAGAATACCTTTACCCTTGTCGGAAGAAGAAGCAGCAAAAGACCCATGGTAATGAAGTTCAGACGAGAAGAAGAGACTGAATGGGAAGGAGCAGCAGAGAACAAGTTCCCGAGCAGCCGCATACGAGTAATGGTGGCCTGTTCTTCTTCCTCAAGTGTCCCAATATAATTGACCTCCATGTGCGGAATCTGGATGTTGTTCAAAGGACAGTCATCAAAGACATGGGTCGGATCAACGCAACACCCGCAACCGGGCGAGAAGCCCTCATACCAGACCATCATAGTGAGGGTCGAGCCATCAGAGTGTTGGATACAGAGGAATCTCTTGAAATCAAATGCCTGCATGTTGACACACACACGAGCGAACTTCATCTTGTTCTTAATGTTGGAAGCCTCATCAAGGCGAATAAAAACGCCAATGTTGTTGTCTGGGAGTAAGATTGTTTGTCATCCATGGTGAAACAAGGGAAATGAACATAAGCAGTAAGGATGGTCATTTTGCAATATTGTATTCTTCAAATTCCTCACTAAAATGTCAGCACATCATAAACAAATAGTACTAACATATTTACAGTTAATTTTCTTTTTCCTAATTTTCATTATAAGGAAAATAGTACACAAGTAGCTTATCCCTGTAAAACAGTTGACAAATTATTAGGCCCACATTATAATCCACTGAGACGGGAAGTGGTTCTTGTTGATAGACAAGGTTAGGCGATCTTATCTGTCAACATGTACCATGTATTGTAATGTCTCACAGTCAAGAACATTCGAAAGTATGCTTCAGCCCAATTTTACACTGACAATGTTCTGCCCCGCGTTAAAGAGAAGAAGATAATGTCCCTGAAACCTTTTGTCGATCGACTTGGGTAAGTTCTAAGTCAAACTGCCTTGTGTTCGGATGACTTTCTTTTAGAAACTTGTTGTGCATATTGGCTTTGTATCTTTTCAATTCCCCTTCCGCTTCTTCCATCTGCATCTATGATAATGTTCCTTCAGAAATTAACAGGCTAAGGTCTCTAAAATTTCTTCCGGAGATTGAACAGATGGCTGATGTGCTAGCATCAAGGATGAGAAACCGCACTGGGGAGTTCAAATCCATATTATCTCCTAGAACTGTTCTAAGCTTGATTTATTTGTCGTGTACTTTTTTTGTTTTCTGGTATACAAAATGGCTCCCACCTATGGCAGCTGGCCCTTCAGAAGCGCAAGCCTCTTGAACCAGGGGAGGTGGCAGTTCCCAAATTTATGTTGCTTCTGGACAGGTCTATGGTGGGCAGAATAGGATGGCTGGCACTACTCAGGAACATGTTCCCGAATCTGGTGAGTTCATTCGCTTATATGAACAGGGGTTCTGTAGTGTTAGACTGTTAGTTTTTGCAATTCTGCCTACAAGTTCGAGCATGTTTCACCGTTTGGGATAATATTACCAACTAAGTTATCATATCATGCCAAACAAACCGTAAATTTAATAATACCGGCACTTATTTTTCCTCCCCTTGCAGAAGATCGAGAATCACACACCATTTTACTCACAGTAAAGTCAATAACAGATGAATCTAGTTCAAGAGAGGAGAAAAATATCGAAACCAAATGGTGTAATTTGAGCTTCTACCTGCTAGAAAGAATTCTGTGCACGTACAATTCACAGCCTCACAGAAAAACCATAACGCACATCAGCTCAAAACTACATTATAACAGCTCAACGAACACGAGTCATTTATCTCCTACGTATCCTAACCTAACTTCCTATGATTACCTTGTATGCATTCTGGTTAATCCCAATTGACATTTCTTCCCAAAATATGATCAATACAAAACCCTCAGTGCAGTTAAAATCAAACATTTGGAAGGTTTTATACCAGGATCCATGGCCGCAAATCATCTGCGAGGTTTATGGATTCAAATTTCTCTACTTTACAGACCATCTTTGATGCACGGTTTCTTCAAAAGGTTCATCTTCTCGAGTGGCCACTTCTGCCTTGGACTCCGATGATTTAACTCCAACAGCCTCTGCCTGATCTGCAAACAACACCATTGAGATTGGTGAGGTACAGATCTCCTTGTAAGTTTCATAGGCAGTAGCACGCGTCTTCCCCCCTTCCAACAACTTCGACAAGGGATGTAAGACTGAGATTGGATCATTCCTTGCTTCCAAATTCTCCTTCAGCTCTAGGAAATCAGATACCAGTTCTTCCCTAGTGAAGTGAACAAATACAGCAGTTTCATCCAAGTGGTATACAGAAACAACTGAGCTCATGCCAAATGCTTTACACAGGCAGTCTCTTATCTGGCTCGCCTTGAGCTTGGAGGGGAACCCCCAAATTACAACAACATTTGAGTATGTAATACTGATGAACCTCCTCCTGCCGGAACCGGATCCTGGAGATCCAATCTCACCAGTACTTAGATTTATAGTATCACCGCTATTCCAGCTAAGATAGAGAAGATTGTTGAACTGTTGGAGGTTTGCACTTTCTGCTAGACTTGGCATAGGGTTACTGGCTTTGAAATCTATCCCAAGGTGAGAGCAACACTGTGCAAAGACACACCCGGTCATGAAAGCATCATATCCAGCTTCATGCTTGACTCCTGAGTTCCAACTGGTGGACCTGTACAATGTATCCGCATTAAGGCAAAACAATACTCGAAGAATACCTGATAGCAAAAGTAAGATTGCTAATATCATACAACTCTTTCACGCATTTCCTTCTGATTATTTTAGAACTGTTTCACGCTTTTCACTTTCGCACACAAGCACAAATGCCCCTTCTGACTTCAGTTAAGCTTCTGACTTCAGTTAAGCACAACGCTTTCAGTTAATCAGCTACAACTAAAAAGGGGGACTGAAGTAGCAAACCTGAGATCATCCACCTGAACCTCCACTTTGACACCTTGCTGGGGACTCAAGCCAATGCTTTTTCCAGACACAATCTCTGGGCATAAAAGATTAAATGCTGATGAAAGAGATGTACTTGACTTCCTCATCACTTGCTGAAGCTTATCACTGGCATTTAGAAGCACCTTGGTATCAACAATGTGTGGAAAATACTTGTGAACACAGGAGACAAATTCTTCAGCAGTTGAAGGAAGAGGACCAAAGAATTTTTTGTATATATGTGCTACATCTGTCGTGATATCAACAAAAGTGCCTCAGAAACAGGTAAAATAATCAACTAAACTTGGAGTGGAGATGAAATTTGAAAGAAAAGACTTACCCAGGAAGCAATTGTGACCAACAATTAGCTTATTTTCTGCAGAAAGAAGGTCAACAACTTGGCGAAAACCCACTGCACCTCTAATCTTCTTTTCTGCTTTTTTCTGAAGTCCATCCTTCACCTCAGTCTGTACAATAATGTTGGACAAGAAACATATAAATGTCAAGCCTGGAACTTAAAATAAAGTATCATATCTTTAAGATTCATGATAATGCTCATACAGAGATCTTAGTTTTTAGAATGAGAACAAGTAAGAAGTAACCACAACAAATTGGCTCTTCCACAGAGCCCCAAGAAATTAGACAGGTTTTATAAGGAAAACATATAACGTCTCACCATAAGTTTCTTTTTGTCATTCTCAGAGTCGATATACACAACTAGTTTCTCTAAATTTGAGTCTTCATCATAAGCATGGACAAAAATGAGATCTTCAAAATGATTTCTCGTGACCTGAAGGAACAATACCAAATCATCAACATCAGCAGTTATTCAAAAACCAAACTGAAATGTAAGGGCAGCAGCAAGCAGTTCATAATGATGATAGAGTGACTGATGCAACAAACTACTAGATAATCAGTCACCCGACTCACCCTACACAGAATATAAGAAGTAGGTTAAATCCAATACCTTTTTTTAAGGGAGTATAGCTAAGCATAATATATATACTTAACGAAGGTGCTTTTTTTTAGTGAACTTCAGAAATTATTATCAAACAAAAAACATGAGCATAAAGCGTATTTAATAGCCAAAACAATGGAAAAGGAAATCATAGCACTCTAAAGGAAGCAATTAAAGCCAAACTGTATGACGAGAAAATCCAGTTCAAACTGTCCAAATAAATCACCAAACATGAATGCAATTCAACTCCCAAGAAAACAGCTAATATTATGAAGCAAGCATTGGGTGAGGAACATCAATTAAATAAACAGAGCATAGGATTACCATCTGAATCAATCTAAGCTGATGAGAAGTGAATCCACTCAATCTGAGAGCTGGACGCAATTTGAAAAAAATGGTTTGAAGTTGCTGTTTGGAGTACAAGTTCCCTAACTGAAACTCTTCCTTTCGGTCTTGCATTAACCTATCACACCATTCTCTGAGCATGATTTTCATTCGTTCTGTGAAGAGCACATCTGCAAATCTGACCAGTGAAATGTCTTGGGCTTCCTTCATATTATTACATGCTTCATCTACACCTTCATATAGTGATTTGTTCAAGCTACTCAATGCCTTCTCCTCCTGTCCTCTAGATAAATAAGACACCCCTGATATTATTCGAAAGTGTAAATTTTCAAAGTAAAAGATGTCAAAGTTAAACAAGAGAGGATCATGCAAATTGCAAATTTGCAATTATAACTTCCTATAATATAGGTCATGACTCATGATAAGCACAAAAGTTAAAAGTTAATCAGATCAAAAGAAGACCTCAAACTCTCATATGTTGCAAAAAGTTGGTATTGTCAAAGCTATATTATAGGTATAATCAAAGCTATCTTACAGGTAACCATCACGTAAGACTTGACCTATTAAATAGCAACAGTTGAAGCTCTCGTTCAAACATTCACCGAAAAGAAAGAACAGGTTCAAATTTGTTAGTGGGACAAAAAGATACACACCTTCATGTATGCAAGCATTGAAATCAAACTGGTATCTAGCCAAGAAGTCGATTGAACTTGTCTGGCATAGGAACTCATATGACGGCCCATTTGCTGAAAGCTCCTGGCGAGGAAAGATGTAAAAATTGTGCCTGGAGTAAAACAGAAACCCTGTTGTTAGACAGTTCATCTAGTGAGGTCAACTTGCAAGGAAGATTAATCTGATTTTAGGTTCTAGCAATGAATAAGCAGGAAAGTTCATCAGACTAAACATGCCTAGAATTCCATTCACTTATCTCGATTTCAAACAAAATTAGCAGGATCATGATCATTAATATATTGAGTATGAAACCAACTCTTGCTCTAAAAAATCCAGCTCCAAAAACATAAATTGCAGCAACTTCTTTTCTTGTATTTGGAGTGCAGGTACAAAAGTAATCCAAATCCAATTTTCAGAGACTGCCAGAAAAGGCAGGCTTATTACAAGATGAATCCAGGAATTCAAACGTACGAAACCTCAATGTGAAAAAAGAATAATGATTATCTAGCTTTTTTTTCCAATTCTCTTTCCCCAATCAAACACGTAAATTAGCAACAGAAATTGAAACACGAGAGAGCCTAGGGGAAGAAAGGGAGTGAGGAGCTAACGGGTGAGCGACAAAGGACTGCTTGACAGAGTCCCATCGGAACGGGCAGACGCCGAACTGAACGATGGCGAATTTCTCGGCGGAGTCCTTCACCTTTAGGTAACGAACATCATATCGGTCGAACTCAAAGGACTCGCGCCACGGAGCACTGGTAACTCCGGTCATCTCTAGGTCAACAGCGACGAAGTCGGCGGCTCGGATGTGGCGAATGAGCTCCGGCAAAGTTAGGTCGAAGTTCGACCTAGTGACGTTCTTAAGAGGGAAGGAAGCGGAGGAGGCGGTGGAGAGCCAACGGATATGGGAGGTCAGTACTCGCGAGACCGCCATTGTCAAAGCTCTCCCCACCTTCATCTTCTAGTCATTTTTCGGCTTCAGAGGGGAAAGGGACCACGATATCCCCGAACAGTCGAGGAATAAGCTTGAGAGTCGAGTTTCGCAAACGACGTCGTTCGTAACTTTTTTCTGTGATAAGGAAAGGAATCAGGTGACTCCTCTATCTCGAGGTTGACTGTCGTAGAGTATCTTTGCGGATGAAAATTACGGAGATCTGAAAATGGTTGCACAATTTGGTGAAATTGATATATGATAAAGTTTAGCGATAAAGTCGGTCAAAATATTAACGAGAATTCCGCGAGGTAATCCTGAGATTTTGCAAATTAAGCGAGGTGTCCACAGGTTTAGGCTATTCCGCGAGGTAACCCTGAGTTTTTTAAAAAGTCCGCCAAATAACCCTCCGTTATCTTTCCTGTTAAAGTACCGTTAATTCATATTTTTTTAACGGAAATTCCGCGAGGTAACCCTTAGGTTTTGCAAATTCCGCCAAATAATCCTATGTTACTTAATCCGTTAAAAAATTGTTACTTTTTTTTTAATGTGAAAAACTGTTAATTGATTTTTTTTTAAAAGAAAAAATAATTTAAATTCTATTTAGTGTCAACCATAAAAAAAATTACAATTTTTAATAATAAACTACATGGATGAACAATGTAATTAAGTACATTCATTTAGTTAATTATTAACTTTTAATACTTTTTAAAAAGTTGTTAATTTATTTTTTTAAATGAGAAATAATAACAAATGCTAATATTTAGTATCATTCATAAAATAAGAAAAAAATAATAATTAACTACATTAATGAAAATTGCAATTTTTAATAATAAACTACATGAATGAACAAAGTAATTAAGTAAATTCATTTAATAATAAACTACATGAATGAACAATATAATTAAGTACATTCATTCATTTAGTTAATTATTAACTTTTAATACTTTTTAAAAAGTTATTAATTGATTTTTTTAAAAGGAGAAATAATAACAAATGCTAATATTTAGTATCATCCATAAAATAAGAAAAAAATTAATAATTAACTACATAAATGAAAATTGCAATTTTTAATAATAAACTACATGAATGAACAAAGTAATTAAGTAAATTCATTTATGTAGTTAATTATTAATTTTTTTCTTATTTTATGGATGATACTAAATATTAGTATTTGTTATTATTTCTCCTTTTAAAAAAATCAATTAACAACTTTTTAAAAAGTATTAAAAGTTAATTATTAAAAGTTAATAATTAATAGTTTTTCACATTAAAAAAATAAAAATTTAACATTTTCTTAACGGATTAAGTAACAGAGGGTTATTTGGCGGAATTTGCAAAACCTGAGGGTTACCTCGCGGAATTTCCGTTAAAAAAATATGAATTAACGGTACTTTAACAGGAAAGATAACAGAGGGTTATTTGGCGGACTTTTTAAAAAACTCAGGGTTACCTCGCGGAATAGCCTAAACCTGTGGACACCTCGCGGAATTTGCAAAACCTCAGGGTTACCTCGCGGAATTCCCGAAATATTAATTTCACCTACTTATTTTGAGTTTGTTTGGTTTATAATGGATTTAACATTTATAAAAATGATTATTAAAAATAAATATTTTGAATGCTTTAGAGTTTGTGGAATTAATACTTCACAATTTATTATAAAAATGGGGTTTATAACTAAATATCACCAAATACTATTATATTAAAAAAGTCTTTAACCACAAAAACACCATTATAAATAAAAATAACAAACAAACCATTTGTGTCTACATAAAAATTAAACGTCAAACCAACGACATTTTATCATTAGCTCGGCCATGAATCTTCTTCACCCTCACAGAAAATGTGAAATCAAGTAGACAAGTAGCGTTAAATCTACCCCTAATTACCACCCCATCATTAGTTGGGATAGAATCTACCGATCAAAGACTATTGGCGGTCCAAATATTCATTACAAACATAAAAAAAATACAATAAATTGTTACCTACAATAAGGTGGTATATGTAGACATCACTCGACAGTCAAAACGTGAACACTCTTCTAGCGCTCAGTACAGATGTGCAAGAGCAGCCAATCTCCATGAACTAGTCTGAATAATCGCGAGATCATGTACGAGGCCCAAATATGCCACATGAACCCGATGTTGTAACTTGTCAGGAAAGAGCGTGAAACCAATGAGATATAATAGATAACCTGAAGCGACAACCTCGGGATAGTCTTGCATATCTGGCCTCAAGCAATGTTTGCGTAGTGCCTCGTGTTGGTATCCTTGACTCTCAACATCTAAGGTAGACATCATTTATTGTGTTATCATAAAGAACTCAATTGCTCGTGCACCTTGTAGGTGTCTCACTTTTCATGTCCAATACCCTTTTAGAAAGCGGGTGTATAAGTGAATATCCATTTATGCTGATACCCAGGATGAGACACACATCATGGAAAGAAATCGTCATCTCTCCCCATGGCATGTGGAAAGAGTTGGTTCTTGGCTGCCATATCTCAATAAATGCATAAATCAGCGGCACATTGATATGATCATACATAATGTCATACAGGTGAGTCAGGTCGTTGCTTCTAGCGAGCATACACCATGGAGATACATCATCTAGCCTCCATGCTTTCAATTATTCAGCCCTTAACTGAAACGTAAGTGTTTTCCGCTCCTGTAAATCAAATTATTAGTTATATAAGCAATATAATTAAATAACATGGAAATCAATTACAACTTCCAAAAATTTACTTAACTTGCCCTCATATATAGTGCGCCACATGGGCTTCGAAACTATGCAAAAGGTCTGGAACATGAGGAATTCCACCGTAAGACGTAGTTAGAAACAAATCGAGTATTTTTGCGCCCCTCCTCTACCTTGTCTCCGTGGTGCTTGTCTTCGTGTTTGACGTGCAGCTAGAAGTGAGGATCATCGTGTGCAGCTGGAGCTGGGGATTCATCGTGTGCAGAAGCAACCGGTTCCTCTACGTCTTTGTCATCCCCTCTCTCTGACACATATGGTATAGGAAACTCGTCGGTCAAGGACATCTCGTATGTAATCGGCGGCTCGTATGCAGCAGGCATCTCGTATACAACAAGCATCTCGTATGTAACAGGCAACTCGTACAAAGTCGGCTCGACCTCACTCGATGTTGGAAAACATAGTTGTTGGCACTGTTGATGGCCTACGATGTATTTTGACGTACTGGCGATCTGTTTGGTGATTTGTGTATCAGTTGCGTGCACACCCCGATCTAGTCCCATCCATCTGCAACATAAATAACAAAATACGTGTATAAATTCAACCATTACTCAAGGGTTCAATTCGTCTGTTGATTGATCACGAATACACAAAATGAACAAACTAAAAAAAATGAATGTCACAGATGAGATAGCCTCATCCGTCACGGACGAGAGTGCCTCGTCCATGACAGACGAGTTCATCGAGTCGCCTTCAACAACACAACAACGACTCTAAGTGAAGAACACAAGTTTTTTTTTTCAAATTCATGGCCCGATTTACTTGTTTACCAGTAACCATACTCAAATTAACATTAACCATGTACAACTACAACATATTAACATATGTAAGTTAACATAAACATTATCATCTACAATGAACAACAAATCTAGTGAATTTGATTAAACCTTAATCCTAAAAACAACATGTACTAACTTGAACGGATTTGATGAAATAAAATGAAAATTTACCTTGAAGTAGTGTAGTATTGAAGAGATTTGGAAGAACTTCAACTGAAATGAATCAAAGAGAGGAAGAGAGTTAGAGAGAAAAAGAGTTAGAAAAATGAGAGTGGCATATTTAGTAATTATATAGAAGTGTATATATATATGTAAAGGGTGGGTGCCACACAGAAATTTAGGGTGAGCTCTATTTAGCAATGATTGATATGCGATATATTGTATAGCGCATCTAGTGGTTATTAGCATGGTTTAGATGAGTTTTAGGTGTATTCTGGTGTTAACTTTGTGATCCGGATGAGAAGCCAAGAAGTGAAGAAATCTTAGGATTTATAGAGTTCTGAGACACATGGAAGAGAAGAGTTGAGGAGCGGTGTGAAGGATGCAAGGAGAAGCCTTGAGAGAAGACAAAGGAGTACTGGAGCCTTGCCTCACCCGCGCCGAATACCACCGCACCCAGCGGTGGAGCAATCAGAAAGGAGAACGAAGTTCTGGAATGCCACCGCACCCAGCGGTGGGCCTTGCCGCACCCGCGGCGAGAAAGTCAGAGAAGAGGAGCTGGACACTAGAAGACCACCGCACCCCGCGGTGGGTGCCACCGCAAAATTTGACAGGCCTAAGGTCGTGTGCCTGATCAAAGAAATCCTAAAGTACCTACTAAAGAGTATAGCAAGCAAGTCAGGGTCGAACCCAAGGGAATCAGGTTATCAATTCTTGTGTCTTTCAAGTCACCAACTAGGAACTAGGGGGGTTGTATGATTTCTTAGTGACCAAGTAACAAGTAAACAAGTTCGCAAGTAAAGGTTGTGAATATGATGGGGAAAAGCGTCACACCTGACAAAGATCCACACAACAAGAGATATGGTTGATCACTGAATTCTATTAGTCTCAAGTTCTTATCTTTCCTATAGTTGTCCTTATCCCGATCTTAGGTAACTATTAGTTCTACCAGCCCTAATAGTACTTATTACTAAATCAAATCCGAAAACCTTCAAGACTCAACAAAGCAATAACATTCAACCAAGGATTCAACAAGATACATGCAATAGAAACAACCCGTTACTATAAGCATGCAATTAACTCTCTCTCACGATGAACACTCGCAACCCGCTTATGTAAATCGTGTTTGCTATTAGATATGCAACCCGAACCCGGAATCACAAGTCCTAGCTATATGGATAATATCAATAAACCTAGGTGATCAGTCTAGATAAATCAATAAGATTCAATAAACATTCAAGCGCAAGAGAATTAATACAACTAGATAGGAAAACGAACAAGAGTAGAAAACTCACAACCAATCAATTGAAGGCTTCACAACGTCAAGTGCAACAATGGAGGTTTAGTTCTCCATAAGGTTTGTGAGAGAAAAACTAAGATAGGTGGCAACTAGGTTAATCTAAACAAAGTCTTAGAAATAACCTTAAATACTAGGGCAAATAATTCAGAAATAAAGAAAAGGAAATAACAAACTTGGAAACAAAGTTTCAGAAATAAAACAAAACGGGAAATAAAAACTCGGAAAAAGTCTTCAGCGCGCGTGCCACCGCGGGTGCGGTGACACCCACCGCGGGGTGCGGTGGTCTTCCAGTGTCCGGCTCCTCTTCTCTGACTTTCTCGCCGCGGGTGCGGCAAGGCCCACCGCTGGGTGCGGTGGCATTCCAGAACTTCGTTCTCCTTTCTGCTTGCTCCACCACTGGGTGCGGTGGTCTTCGGCGCGGATGCGGCAAGGCTCCAGTACTCCTTTGTCTTCTCTCAAGGCTTCTCCTTGCATCCTTCGCACCGCTCCTCAACTCTTCTCTTCCATGTGTCTCAGAACTCTGTAATCCTAAGATTTCTTCACTTCTTGGCTTCTCATCCAGATCACAAAGTTAACACCAGAACACACCTAAAACTCATCTAAACCATGCTAATAACCACTAGATGCGCTATATAATATATCGCATATCAAATTCCCCCATACTTAGACCTTATTCGTCCCGAGTAAGCTAAAAACTAGACTTACTCCTCCAATCATGCTCTAAGGTCTTAGGAAGTAAGAGAAAACATGACACTAGTGGTTACAACATATCAACCATACGCTCCAAAACAACCAAAACAAGTGATGCAAGACTCATCTAATTTAGCTCCATCTAGTCACCTTATTGCTCCAAGAATGGCCTACCCGAGTCCTCCTTATGACTCCCCTTCTTATGTCGCCAACGCCAAGATGAAGAATCCTAATAATCTCTCAATTTTTTTTCATTCACTCATCTTGCCTAGGCGCCTTTTCAGGTTTTCACCTAGCCACTCATTTCATTTTCTAGATGTTCTCACATGTGATCACATCACTCCAGTCTATTTTTGCCCCAGCCTAGTGATGGTCAGACTATTTACCTGAGTCGCCCTTTCGGGTTTTCAACTTATCCCAGGATTTTGGTTGCTTTTTTCTCATATTTTTGGCTTTTTTGTTTTTGTTTTTGTTTTAGAAAACTGAAAATTCAACAGCAGTGCAGAAACTGTACACAAAGACAATGAAACTATACATAAAGATAGCAAATGAGTCTACTCCTTCCCCCATACTTGAAGTACGCATTGTCCTCAATGTGGAAAATAGAAGACAATCATAATAATGGGGAGAAGAAAGAAGAACTCACGGGAATGGTGGTCCGGGCGGTTGCTGAAAGTGCCCAAAAAAATGCATCTGCTGCCCACGCAGCTCCTGGATACTCACTGGGGAGCTTAGTCACCCCAATAGCCTCTCTCATCTCCTCAGCACTCACCGAGTACTCCCTCCCCTCGTACTTGAATGATAACGAAACAAGCGCTTCGCCATCCATGGTGTGCCGGAATGTAGCTATGAATTGCTTGCACAGATTCTCATACGAGGGGGCATATTGATCAAGAAATCCCCCCAGCCCCGTATGCTCTAAACAAAGCGTTGTGCACTCAAGCAGCCCCAACTCCTCTAAAGTGCCCCTATCCAGAAATTTTGTCGGGAGGACACTACGCAATTTCACGAGTTCATACTTTTCCTTCTCCTTAGGGGTCATCCCGACCTTCCTTGCTCTCGACATTGTAATCTAATTACGGCGTTGAAAACGAGAGAGCAGGAGGGACTCCCAGTAAAAGCACGAAAAATGCCTTTTGGCGAGCTGCCGCGGGTGCGGTCAGTGTCACCGCGGGGTGCGGTGGGAGTTCTAAACTTCCTGTTGCCTCGCCGCGGGTGCGGTGGCTTTCCTACCGCAGGGTGCGGTGACTGCGCTGGGCGATTCTCGAACGGGGCGAACACAGGGCGAATCACCACACGAGCTGGGGTTGGTCCGAAGGCTTGGGTTTTGGCTCGGTGGGGGTCGACTAGGCTTGGGTGGGGTGGATCCGGCGCGGGTGCGGTGGATCGAGGTGGGTGCGGTGGTGGTTATGGGTTGTAAGGTGGGGTTAGAGATGGGATTTTTGGGTGAAAAGGGTGGATTTGGGTGTGGGAATATGGATTTGTGGATGAGAGGGCGAGATTTGGGAGAGATTGGTGGAGTTTTGGGAGAATGAGGATCGTGAGAGAGGTGAGGTGAGGGTTTTGGTTTTTAGGTATTGGGAAGAGGAAGAAGATGATAGGGGTAAAAGAGAAAGAATTATTTTTTTTATTTTTTTTTAGAAACAAGAGAAAATGAAGGGGTGCCCACCGCGTGTGCGATGGGCTCTCCAGAACCTCCTTTTGCTCCTTTACTTTCGTACCTATATGTCAGAGTACAGGCGAAACAAAACAAAAACAAACTACCTAGCTATGCTATGAAAACACAAAGACAGGAGAAAGAAATAAAAAACAATACCTCGGGTTGCCTCCCGAGTAGCGCATTGGTTAATGTCGTTGGCTAGACATGAGACTCAGACAATCTCAATCCACAGCATCAGGTTCCTTAGGAACCCTTTCATTCAACACCTCCTTCCTGAACCAATCATGGAAAGGTTTGAACCTTAGACCATTCCTCTTCTTCAACGGCTCTTTCACCTTGTCCTTCTTAGTTGCCTTTCCCCCATACTTAGATCGATCAAGGGGTTGTTTAAGCTCAACTTCAAGGGCCTGCACAGTAGAGGGAACGAGCTTCTCGCTCGGAGTTAGCACATTGGGGCCACTACCCAAAAGAGAAGTAGGAGACTCACCCTTCTCATCCAATAAAGTCGTGACTTCCTGCAGATTAGAAGATACGGTAATATCGACAGGCAAGTCAACTATGGAATCCTCTATTATAGGTTGCAATTCATCCAAAGGGTTAAGACTCATTACATCAACAAAGTTCAAAGAGGTGTTAATGACGGGTTTCATATCATATATGTTATATTCAACTCCATCCCCATCAAATTCCATAGTTAATTTCCCACTTCTGACATCAATTGTGGTATTTGCGGTTTTCATGAATGGTCTACCTAACAATATATGTGCACCTGTACCACCACCCATATCAAGCACATAAAAATCAGTGGGAAAAATCAGCTTATCTACCATAACAAGGACATCTTCAACAACCCCTTTCGGGTAGACATTGGTTCCATCAGCTAATTGGATAACTAGCCTAGTGTCCTGTAATGGCGGCAGAGGGTCCTGTAATGGCGGCAGACCAAGAGACTCATAAAATGACAATGGTAAGACATTAATAGCTGCACCAAGATCTAACATAGCTTTATTAATCTTTGTCTCACCAATGACGCAGGGGATAGAAAACATACCTGGATCACTGCACTTCTTGGGCAGGCGCCTTTGAAACACAGCAGATACTTGCTCGCTCACTTGGACCTGCTTCTGCTTCTGTTTCCTCTTGATTGTGCAAAGTTCCTTCAAGAAACGAGCATATTTGGGAATACTTTTAACAAGTTTGAGTAAAGGGATGTTTACCTCGCACTTGCTAAACGTCTCGAAGAGGTCCTTGTCGTCGATAATTATCCTCTCCTTAAGCGCCTCTGGAAATGGGGCGGGTGGCTTTTCGAAACTGAGAGGAGGGAAGTACGGACAAACGTAGGTGTCCGCGTAAGGTTCTTAACAGGTCCAGGAGATCTGCCGCAAGTGCGGTCAACATCCACCGCGGGGTGCGGTGCATCCCCAGAAAATTCTCGAGAAACAGTACCGTCACCACGGGGTGCGGTGCCTCCCACCGCGGGGTGCGGTGGACTCGATAGAACATTCTGATCCTCCTCTTCGTTCTCACCGCGGGTGCGGTCGTCTTGCCGCTGGGTGCGGTGCTCCTCCAGAACTTCCTCTTTTCCTGACTCGTCCTTCTCAGCATTAGGAGCGATGGGCAATTGCTTTCCACTTCGGAGGGTTACAGCACTAACATTTGCTCGTGGGTTCACTACCGTTTGAGATGGTAGATTTCCCGAAATCTTTGCATCGATCCTTGTGATGGCTTCAGCCATTTGGCTCATCTGATTCTCTAAATTCTTTATGCTCGACCTCGTAGCTTGAACATGAGTAGTGAAATGTTTCGTCAAAGCTTGGAGCATATCTTCAGTTGAGGCAGACGTACCCGGTTGTTGATCTTGCGACCTTTGTAGAAATTGAGGTCTTGGCTGCTGTTGTTGATTCGGTTGATCCCTCCATCTGAAATTTGGGTGGTCTCTTCATCCCAGATTATAAGTGCTGGAGTAGGGATCGTTCTGAGATCTTGGAGGTCCATAACCTCCTACATGGTTCACCTCAGCATTTGGTTCATCTTGCAATTGAGGACATGCATCGGTGGGGTGGAATTGATCAGCACAAATCCCATATGCTTTGAGTTATTGAGGAGTTCCTTGTAGCGTTAGTCTCCTCACCATGTCCTTTAATTCAGCAATCTCGCTCGCTAGCTCAGAGTGATTGGAGTTCACGGCATTGACTCCTCTCTTGGTAGAAGTTCTACAGAAATTTCTTGTCCCCTCTGCCATCTCCTGAATCTTTTCCATGGCTGTCGCTAGTGTTGTGTTGAGAATGTTGCCTCCACAAGCAGCGTCGACAATTCGTCTCTCATTATCCAGTAAACCATTGTAAAGATGAAGCACCAGGTCTTGATTGGTGTACCCGTGGAACGGACAGCTTGAGCAAAGTCTCTTGAACCGCTCATAGTACTCATAAAGGGTCTCGTCAGCCTCTTGCTCGATGTTGCTTATAGCCTTTTTCAAACTATTTGCCTTCTTTGCAGGGAAATACTTTTCGAGAAACGCCTTATGCAGTTTGTTCCACGTGTCTATGCTTCCAGTAGGCAGATGGTAATACCAGTCATCAGCAGCGTCTTTGAGGGTAAACCCGAAAGCTCTCATCTTGATTTGTTCCTTAGTGACGTTCGCCGGTTTCATGCTCATGCAGACAGTGTGGAATTTACCCATGTGCTTGATTGGGTCCTCTCCACTCAGTCCATGGAATGACGGGAGCAAATGAATCAGCCCCGGCTTCAGTTCAAAATTCACGCCATCTCCTATGGTGGGAATTGTCACAGCTAGTGGTTGCATAGTCAGATTCGGCGCAGTCAATTGCCGAAGCGTTTGGTCACCCATTGCAGCTTGTGGGGTGGTGTGTTCTCTGCGATTCCTGTGGAACGTCCTGTCGATCTCTGGATCTAAATCAACAAGTGGATTATCAGTAGCACGGGTGTGGACCATAAGATAGATCCACACCAAAGTCGGTAACAAACAAAAACACAAAATCAGAAATTTTGAATCCCCGACAACGACGTCAAATTTGATAGGCCTAAGGTCGTGTGCCTGATCAAAGAAATCCTAAAGTACCTACTAAAGAGTATAGCAAGCAAGTTAGGGTCGAACCCAAGGGAATCAGGTTATCAATTCTTGTGTCTTTCAAGTCACCAACTAGGAACTAGGGGAGGTTTGTATGATTTCTTAGTGACCAAGTAACAAGTAAACAAGTTCGCAAGTAAAGGTTGTGAATATGATGGGGAAAAGCGTCACACCTGACAAAGATCCACACAACAAGAGATATGGTTGATCACTGAATTCTATTAGTCTCAAGTTCTTAGAGGCGGGCCAGGGTAAGGCCCGCATCTAATGCTAACTAATTGAGGCGGGACAAGTAGATCGCCTCAATTAAAGCTTGTTGAGGCGGGCCTCTTAAAGCCCGCCTCAACAAGTATGTCCAATAGAGGCGGGCATGTAAGGCTCGCCTCTATTAGACCATTACTGTAATACTTATAGAGGCGGGCGTGTTAGGCCCGCCTCTGTAAGCTCAACCCTTAAAAAAAAAACAGTTGCGCGAGGTTTCATTTTCCTCTTCGTATCCTCCTCTTCGTCTTCAATTCGTTCGTCGCCGAGCTCCGTCTTCCCGAGCTCCGACTTCATCTCCCTTCGCCGAGCTCCCTCTAATACTCCCTTCAACAAGTATCAATAACGCACTCGAGGTTTCACCAAAATGAGCTCCCTTCAACTCCGCCTCCTGTATTCGCCCGGCTAAGTAGTTGTTCTACAGCTCAAGGTGGTTTCTTGTACTGTAATGAATTTTTTTGTTACTTTGATATTTGAAGTGTAAGTTTGTATGATTCGTGTTGTTTGCATCTCTCAAAACGAGCTCCCTTCAACTGCGGGTAATTACTTTTAGATTTGGCTTGTGTGTTATTTAGTCTGAGTTGGTGGTATCTATCCGGCAAAACTAAGCTGGGAGATAAGATCTAATTGCATCTCTCACAATATACTATGTGATTTGAACAGTAGCAGGAGGACTAGGTATTTCATTATCATTAAGGTTATAAGGCTCTGAATTACATATTCAAGATAGCTCTGGAATTGAAGTGAAATTTGGTGGCAGTTGAACTATATGCTAAATGACATTGAGCTTTTGCTTCATGCTAGGTCTGCTTATGAGCAGCAAGCATTCTGTGATGCATTCCATGGGGATGAAACTGGTTGGCGTCATTGTTTTGTCTGTGGCAAGGTAGAAATTGTCATTATATACATAAATTCTTTTGACATTCTCCTCCGTCTTCGCCGAGCTCCGTCTTCCCGAGCTCCGACTTCATCTCCCTTCGCCGAGCTCCCTCTAATACTCCCTTCAACAAGTATCAACAACGCACTTGAGGTTTCACCAAAATGAGCTCCCTTCAACGCACTCGAAGCCAAGTCAGGTATTAATATTTCAGATTTCTACCCTAATTCCTTAGGCCCTTGGCGGGATAGAATTCATAATTTAGGCCCTTGGCGGGATAGTTGAGTTTGTATTTTTTCTTGCTTGGTTGCGTATTATTATCTATTTAGGCCATTGGCGGGATAGTTACTAGAAATGAGTATTTAATCTTCCTTGCATGTTATTTTGCATGTATTACTAGAAATGAGTCATCCTTGGATGTACGGTGACCATACTACGACACAATACTTGAGTGGGGTTGAGGAGTTCATTAGATGTGCTTTAGCACACCAACGGAGTACGAAAGCCAAAAAAATCTATTGTCCATGCCGTGATTGTAAGAATATAAGGCGGTTAGATGATATTGATGAGATTGAGGATCATTTATTTCGTCGTGGTTTCAAACAAGATTACCATGTTTGGTTTTGGCATGGTGAGAAAATACCTGATCGTCCAAGTTCTAGTGTCAATGAGTTTGATGTTCGGGTAGACACTGATGATAGTGATGATGATATTGCTGAGAATAATGAGATGGATGATTATGATGACCAAGAAGATGATGAGATAAATGGGATGATGGATGGGGTGAGAGATCACTTGAACGAACGACCTCAGATGTTCGAACAGATATCAAAGGCTGCAGAGACTCCCTTGTATCCCGGGTGTATAAAATTTAGCAAGTTAGAGGGTGTGTCAATACTTTACAACTTGAAATGTGCTTCTGGTTAGACTGATGGAAGTTTCAACACCTTATTGGAATGGTTAGGTGAATTTTTACCAGAAGGCAATGAGATGCCTATCTCTACTTATTATGCCAGGAAATTGATGTGTCCCTTAGGCTTAGAGGCCGTCAAGATAGATGCTTGCCCAAATGATTGTATGCTTTACAGAAGCGAACATGAAAATTTGGATGAGTGTCCAAAGTGCGGTGCATCTCGTTACAAGAGTAAAAGGGTAAATTCGGCTAAGAGGGGCCCATCAGCTAAGGTTATGTGGTATCTTCCGATAATACCTAGGTTTCAGCGTTTGTTTTCGATAAAGAAGGAAGCAAAAAGTCTGAGGTGGCATGCGGAAGGGAGGAAGAAAGATGGACTCCTTAGACATCCTGTTGATTCTCCTCAATGGAGAAATATTTATAAGAAATATTCTGAATTTGGTGAGGAGGTTAGGAATCTGAGACTTGCTTTATGTACAGATGGTGTGAATCCGTATGGCACTCTAAGCAGTCAACATAGCATATGGCCGGTTCTTCTAGCGATTTATAATCTTCCTCCATGGTTGTGTATGAAGCGCAAGTATATCATGTTATCACTCCTCATCTCCGGGCCTAAGCAACCTGGGAATGACATAGATGTGTATCTGGCTCCACTTGTTGATGATTTGAAATTACTGTGGAATGAAGGTGTTCCAATGTTCGATGCATACACCAACTCAAACTTTACCTTGCGAGCTATGGTTTTTTGTACCATAAATGATTTCCCGGCATACGGAAACTTGTCTGGGTACAAAACCAAAGGAGAACAAGCATGCCCTATATGTGAAGAAGACATGAAACCCGCCTACTTGAAAAATTATAGGAAAAATGTGTATCTAGAGTACCGGAAGTTCCTTAGTCGATATCACCCTTACCGTAAAAAAGAAGGAGTTCAATGGGTACACCGAGGAAGGAGTAGCTCGTACACCTTTGACAGGATCACAAGTTTATGAACGGATTAAAAATGTTGACACCAAATACGGCAAGGGCTTCAAGTCCGTCTCTAAAAAGGGTGTTTTATGGAAGAAAGTGTCTATACTATGGGATCTTCCTTATTGGAAAGATTTGTCGGTTAGGCATTGTCTCGATGTGATGCACATTGAAAAAAGTGTTTGTGATGCTATAATTGGGACTTTGCTAAATATACCCGGAAAGACGAAAGACAATCAGAAAGTTCGTTTTGATATGAAAGAGAGGAATATTCGACCAGATTTGTGGCCTGTGGTAAAACCGGATGGTAAAAAGACTTTTCTGCCTCCGACGTGTTACACAATGTCAAGAAAGGAGAAAAAGGTGTTTTGTGAGTGCTTACATGACATTAAGGTTCCATCGGGATATTCGTCAAATGTAAAACGTCTAGTTTCTCTTTCGGACCTTCGGTTGATTGGTATGAAGTCTCATGATTGTCATGTATTGATTAATGTTTTCTTGCCGATCGCACTTCGTGGGATATTGCCGAAACACGTGAGACATGTTATAACAAAACTTTGCGTGTTTTTCAGTTCCATATGTGCTAAGGTTATTGATCCGGAAATATTGGATGCTCTCCACATTGATATTGTTGAAACTTTGTGTCGATTTGAAATGTACTTTCCGTCATCTTTCTTTGACATAATGGTGCACTTAATTGTTCATTTGGTTCGAGAAATCAAGTTATGTGGTCCGGTGTTCTTAAGATGGATGTATCCTTTTGAGAGATTTTTTGGCAGTTTAAAGGACAAAGCAAAGAATCGGGCGAATCCAGAGGGTAGTATCATTCGTGGAGTCCTTCATGAAGAGATATCTCAATACGCAGCTGAGTTTTTGTCAAGGCTTCATCCAATAGGTCTTCCAAAATCTCGTCATGTAGGGAGGCTTGAAGGAGAGGGAGTAATTGATAAAAATATGATATCTCCTCCATCTGAAAGGAAGATTAAGGCACATCTTTGTGTGTTGCAGCATCTTACAGAGGTCAATCCTTACATAGAAAAGCATTGCCTTGAATTGCAACACAATAATGCTAAATTGAATGAAAGAGCTTTGAGGCGGGCCTCCGAAGCCCGCCTCAACAAGTCCCTCATTTTGGCGCCAAAGTGAGGGACTTATTGAGGCGGGCTTCGGAGGCCCGCCTCAATAAGGTCCTTTTAGAGGCGTAAAATGCCTGCCTCAAAAAGTGTCCCTACTTGTTGCAGCGCCTTAGTTGAAGCGAACGGTGTTCGCCTCAATAAGTGTCCAAAGGCCCGCCTCTATAAGGATTTTTTCCACTAGTGCGAGTACTCCTTTGTCTTCTCTCAAGGCTTCTCCTTGCATCCTTTGCACCGCTCCTCAACTCTTCTCTTCCATGTGTCTCAGAACTCTGTAAATCCTAAGATTTCTTCACTTCTTGGCTTTTCATCCGGATCACAAAGTTAACACCAAAACACACCTAAAAATCATCTAAACCATGCTAATAACCACTAGATGCGCTATACAATATATCGCATATCAATGACCATAAACATACACTAGCTAAAATGTGCACTTTTAATATATATGTTAAACATGTATATTTACATATTAAAGCATGCACCTTATCATATTAAAGATACACTCTATGTGAGCATTGGAAAATGTGCTTATATATGCACTTTGAATTCATTATAGATGCACTTTTGGTACTTATTTATGCACTTGATGTACAATACAATACAATAATTAATTTTTAAAAAAAATCGAATAAAAAAATAATTATTGAAAAAAATACTTTTCAAAAAAAAATTATTTTCGAAAAAAAATTGAAAAAATAATAATTCAAAAAAATATTTTTTAATAATTTTTTAAATATTTTTTTAATGAAAACTACAATAGTTATAAAAATTTTACTCTAACCCTATCCCTATATCTCTTAGATCTTGTGGCCACAATTACTCCTCACTTTACACATCTACTCAAATATGATATTTTCTATCTAACGAAAGTTAAGAAATACTTTTTTTTTGAAAGTATAAGTACTTATATGTTAGGCGAAATTGCAAAAAATACCAAGTTTCTGATAGTCGTTTGCAAAAATACAGGGTTTTAAAAAGAATTACAAAAGTATCAAAAAGCTGCAAAACTTTTCAAACCAAAAAAGGTAAAATGAATTATGAATAAAACTTTTTCAAAAAACATAAAAGTGTTTTGAAAAGGTTGAAAGAAGCAGTTAATTTTAAATTGTTGTATCAGTTGCGTAATCAAGTACTTGTTCAACCGGTAGCAGTTCATCATTTCCATCCGGTTCTTCCCCAAAAGCTTTTTGACTCTCAAGAACCTAATCTCGCTTTTTCCTTTCATCCCCGAATCAAGTATTCGTGAAACTCTTCCTAAATCCCCAGAGTCGAGAAGGCGAAAGCGAAGGCGAAGGCATCTACTCTACTGTGTTTTCCAGACCCTAAACGTAAATCCCCATAGCCCTTTATGAAGCCCTTACTAAATCCCCAGATCGACAATGGTGAAGACAAGAGGTTTGGAGTCTGCGAAAGCCAAAGTCGAGAAGGCGAAGGCAAAGGCTTCTACACTTATGAGGAGAAAGAGGGTTGAGGAAAGCGAAGAACATCCGGCGAATGCGAAGGCGGCTACTGTGGCGAGTGGCTGAATGAAGAGAGACTATAGCTCGTCGGAGGAAGAAGAATCACCGAGTCCAGTCGTTTCGGTGCAGAAGAAGAAACCGAGAATCTTAGAGGCTGAATAGCCAAAAGGCAAGAGGTCGAGGAAGGAGCCATCGAAGTCAGTTGGCGGGATTAGTTGTCTTCTCTAACTCTTAACTTACCTGAAAAAAGCAATATTTTGTCTGAAATTTGTAATGCATGCTAGGTTTAGGGTCTGGATAAACTGCATGCTAAAATTATGTAAAAAACAGAGCATGATTTACTCTGTAAAAAACAGAGCATGGAGAGGTCTGGAAAAGTCATAGTAGCCTAAACTCTTGACATCCATATGGCCTGACAAACCAAAATATATTATGACAAAACGAATTATCTTACTTGACAAAGTAAGTTTTCGGGTTTATGTGAATATGAATGTCATGTATTTGTTGTGTCGTTAGAATGTTAGAATGTCATAGTAGCCTGATTCATGTTGATACAAAATTGTGAGTTATAGTCTAGGGTAAAGACTTGTCCTGAACAACTTCCATTTGGCCTGACAAACCAAAATGTAGTCTGACAAAATATATGTTTTTCCTGAAAAACATATATCTTTACCTGACAAAGTAAGATGGTGCCTTTTTTTAATTTAATGTGAATATGAAAGTCATTCTTTACAAATAATGTACAAGTGGTATTGTGAGGAGTTGTTTTATGGTCGAATAAATCAGAACTCAAGGCTTCAATATTTGAATTGTATTGAGAACACCCTAACTCGAACAGACTGGCAGACAGTTCTGCAGAGCCCCTTTGGCCCAATTATAAAAATTATGAAAAACTTGAAACTGTTTGCACATCTGATTCACCATGTGTTGTTTAGGCAACTGGACACATAAAAGCAATTTGAGACATGGTATGATCTTGGTGGAAAACCATGTAGGTTTTCAATAAAGTAGTTTAGGCTAATAACATGACTGAATTGTGGGATGCCCGATGATACTTTGGAGGATAAGAAGGCAGTCTTTGATTTTTTTGGTGTGAGGAGTATTACCATTACTAACCTTTTAACCAAGTTCTTATCGTATCGGGAGGAAAATGTATTCAAGCTAAAGATGGGCTTGTTGTTAATTCTTGAGGGTGTTGTACTGGGAGTGATAATAAGAGAAAGGTCAGACCCCTACATGTAAAATTCACCCAAGACTTGGATCGTTTCAATAATTTCCCATGGGGTAAGAGTGCATATATTGACCTCCATCAAAGTCTGGCTTCTGCTTTGGACACAAGAATGGAGTCAGTTAAGGCTGCACTTGCACGTTCAGACAATGCCAGAGTAGGATACACCATAAGGGGTTTCCCGATGGTGTTTCAGGTAATGTATTAGTAGTTGAATATGTAAAACTGAGAAAGGTTAATGCCTCTAGTCATAATTGTGGTTTAATTCCAATTATATTTGTTTCAGATATGGTTGTATGAGACAATGCCCCATATTGGCAGAACGTTTGCCCAAAAGCTAAATAAAGTTGTGCAACCCCGAGGTGTGAGGTGGCTTAAAACGAGTAGGCCAAGCTTGGATTCGATTTCTAATGCCCTATAGGGGACTTTCGATGCTAAACAGATCCTTGTTGAGGAGGACGAAGAGGACTTGGGAGAAAGTTGTTACTTCTCGGAGGAGGAAGGACACAAATCCTTGGATCAGATTGTTAAGCAGTTGAAGCCAAAAAGAAAAAGGGCTGGTAAAAAGGATAAGGGAGTTGGTAAGGGAGGGCAAACTGTAAACATTGAGGGTTTGGACCAAAGGCAATTGATGTGTTGTTTGAATGAATTGCTTGAAACGATGCATATTCTGAATAAAAAGCATGATCTGTTAAGGGGGGAAGTCCTTGAGTTAAAGAAGTTCATAAGAGGCAAAACTCGTAGAAAAGTGGCCTCTTCATCCAGTGATGAAGACATTAGAGAACACTAGGAGCCAGAGTCTAGGGAGTTTAAAAGTGATGATGAACCCAACATTACACAACACCAGAAGATCATGAGGGAGGTGAAGTCAACAGATCAGAGTGATGAGTCAGAGCATGAAGATGACGAAGAGGAAAAGTCAAAGTCTGAAGATGACGAATGGAATGAGTCCGAAGGGAATGAGTCCAAACGGGAGAGTCTGATGAGGTATGCCAAACTTTTTTAGTTTATATATGCACAGTTTAGTCCATATATGCACATTTCAGTCCATTTATGCACATTTCAAAATATATTTGGTTATTTCAGACCATATATCATCGTTTCAAGAGACAATGGATGGAGAGCAAGATGATGGTGCAATTGTGTTAACTGGTGGACAATGGGAGATGAAGAAGGTTGGATCACCCCCATATGCTGATGCTGCAGATAATGTAGGTTGTCAGGAAAAGGCGGGTAAAGATGTTACAATGGTAAATGAGCAAGAAGTTCAAGGGGATGCAACAGATTCACTGTCACTTCTTATCTGGACGGCTACAATACTACGGGGGCTAACAACTGAGGAGGGGGTAAATGAGGCAAATGAGGAGTTGGTTAATGAGGCAACACCACTTCAAGTGGTGTATGATGGGACTGTGGTGGCAACACAAGATGAGGTGGCAACAAAAGCAGTGTCTGATGAGGGTGTGGATGACGGAGTTGTGGAGGGACTTAGCAAGGATGATGACAGAGCTGTGGAGGAACCAAAAGAAGATGTTGTGGATGGAGGAAGCAAGATTGATGACGGAGGTGTGGATGCTGAGGAGGTAGCAAAGGGAAATGATGTGGAGGGAGGGACCAAGGTTGATGACGGAGTTGTGAAGGAACCAAAGGGAGATATGGAAGGACTCAACAAGGTTGATGAAGGAGTTGTGGAGGAACCAAACGCTGTTATATTTCAGAGCAATAACAACATCGAATATGTCAACATGCGTTTTCATGCGTTATATTTCAGAGCAATAATGATCAGCGCTACTTTGTAGGATTTAACTAGGAGTTGTCACCGGAGTTTTAGATACCATTTGGATGGATTTAGAGCAAAATGTGGAGAATTGAGTTGAGGAGTAGGAAGTGTGATTTGGTGGTTTTGAAGAGCTTAAATGAAGACTTAAGAAGATGGAGGAGAAAGCCACAAGAGAAGACTGAAGAAGGAGCTGAAGAAAAGCTACAGAAGGTTTTCCGCGGTCGCGGAAGTCACCGCCGCGGTCGCAGAACGATACGAGAGCGAGGAGAATAACAACGAAGAAACCGCGGTCGCGGGGGCCTAAGCCGCGATCGCAGCAACACTGAAGACGCGAGATTCCACATAAAGTTTTCCGCGGTTACGGAAGCCACTGCCGCGATCGCGGGTACTGTTCATCAGCGCAGATCAGAAGATTTCCTTTCGTCCGGAGTTTTGTTTATTTTATTTATTTATTTTATTCTATTCTATTCTATTTCCTTTTAGATATTGTTTCCTATCTTATGGAAACTAGGTTTTGCTAGGTTTTACTTTTCTTAAGTAGCAACCTCTTTTCATTATTCAAGTACACACATTATCGTTCAGTTTTTCCCTTTGAGTTTTGTGCTTTGAGACTATGAAGAACTAAGCAACCTTTGCTTAGTCCGACGATTGAAGCCTTTGTTTGATTTGTTTGTGAGGTTATAAATCTTGTTCTATTTCCTTTGGATTATTTTGATTCTCTTTGTGCTTATTTCCATTGATTCTTGTTGATTTGACTGGCTTGATCACCTTGTTGATATTGGTAATTTTCTATTGCTAGGGTTTGGTTATTTCTAGTTGAAATTCCTTATCTTGAGTAGCAACCACAATTTACCAGAACTAGTTGTGAACGTTTATTGTGAAGAGAATTAATTGCATGTTAAATACTAACTAGTTGTTAAGTATTGCATGCACCTATCTATTCCTATGCACTGCTGCCTTTAGATTAAATCTTGATAGTTTCTTGATTGTTTATCGGTTAGGGTTACCCGGACTAGTTGGACTGATAACTATTTCAGAATAGGGATTAGGACAACCATAGGACTGAATGAAATTGAGATAATCTAGGATCAACCAATCAAATGAATGGTGGATATTTGTCTGGCTAAGTTACTTCTCACCAATTGATTACATCCTTTGCTTTTATTTACTTTGTTGCATTGAAACAAACCAAAACACACCTTTGTTACCTTTGGCATACAACCTGTTGCACTTAGAAAGATTGATACCTCCCTGTGGGATTCGACCCTTGCTTGCCTACTATACTTAGTTAGGTTTTTGAGGATTACTTTGATTAGGCATAACGACTTTAGCCTCGTCAAATTTGGCGCCGTTGCCGTGGAGGCAAGTTTTTATTTTTCTTTGTGTTTGTTTGTGTGCCAACTTTTGTATGGACCTATCTTATGGTCCACACCCGTGCTACTGACTCTCCATCGTTAGCTTGTGATATAGAAATCGAGAGAACACTTTCTAGGAACCGCAGGATAAACAGATCATTGTGCTTTGATAACCTGTGCTTTGAGATGGCTGAAGAAGCACCGAATCTGAGGCAGTTGATTGCACCGAATCTACAGCAACAACCACTTGCTGTGCACTTCCCAGAATTGGCGGATGGCGTGAATTTTGAGCCTAAATCTGGGCTGATCCATTTACTACCTCACTTCCATGGGATGAGTGGAGAAGACCCCAATAAGCATTTGTCTGAATTCCACGTTGTCTGCACCAGCATGAAGCCACGAGGCGTTACTGAGGACCAGATCAAGCTGAGGGCCTTTTCTTTCTCTTTGAAGGATGCGGCCAATGATTGGTTCTACTATTTGGCCCCAGGAAGCATATATACATGGGCTAAAGTGAAGAAAGCCTTCCTGGAGAAGTACTTCCATGCGACCAAGCTCAATAGCCTGAAGAGGAACATCAGCAACATCGAACAGCAGGCTACTGAGACGTTGTATGAGTACTACGAGAGGTTCAAGAGGTTGATTTCAAGCTGCCCCTACCATGGGTATTCAGACCAAGACCTCGTACTTTATTTGTATGGTGGGCTTCTTGACGATGAACGTCGGATGGTAAACGCCGCATGTGGCGGGAATATTTTGAACAAGACGTCTGCTGTAGCTTTTGAGATATTCTTTGAGCTATCTAAGGGCTCAAGACAGTTTAGCAAGAGAGCAAGCGCTCACACAGTCAGGGCTGCAGACTCTCAGCCATCATCTTCACTAATTTCTTAGATGGCTGAGATGAAGGAGATGATGAGGAGATTTATGACGAAGGGTGGCCAGCAGCAAGTCAAGTCTTGTGGAATATGCTATGACATGATGCACCCCACTGATGCATGTCCCACGCTGCAGGAACCCACTGCTGAGGTGAACGCTATAGGAGGTTTCGGTCCTCCTAGACCAAGATACAACCCGTACTCCAACACTTATAATCCAGGGTGGAGAGATCACCCCAATTTGAGATACGGGAACCAGCAGAATCCTCCTCAGGGCCAAGATAATCAAGAGTTCCACCAGAGGCCGCCACAGTTCCTACCGCGCCCACAACAGTTTCAGTAGCCTGGAGGTCAACAACAACAATTTAGAGCACAATATGACCCTAGACCTCAAGGCCAAAGCTCAAGTTCATATATATCCGGTGATGACATGATCAGGACCCTCACCCAGAGCATATCGACGTTGGCAAGCAGTATGGCCCAACAAAATCAAGAGATGGTCCAGCAAAATAAGTCTCTCGCGCAGAGTGTATCGATGTTGGCCAACACTATGGCACAACAAAATGGAGAGATGAAGGCGAGTATTCACAACTTGGAGAAGCAAGTGGGGCAGATCTCTCTGGCCGTGAGCAAACTAGAAGCCCGAGATTCGGGGAAACTACCATCTCAAACGATAGCAAACCCGAGGGAGAATGTATGCGCGATGACGCTGAGGAACGGAACACAAATGGAGGAAGTTCAAAGGCACCAGAAAGAAACCCGCGACCGCGGAATACAAAGCCGTGACCGCGGACACGTTTCTGGAAGTGAAGAAAACTTTGAAGGAATTCCGCGACTGCGGCAAGAATCCGTGACCGCGGAAACACACCTGGAGACGGGGAATTTTCCGAACTTTTTCCGCGACCGCGGACGGATTTTCGCGACTGCGGAAAAGTTTCTGGAGGAAACGAACAATTTGAAGACGAATAAATTTCGAAGGATGAAGAGCGCGACGATCCGTGACCGCGGAATAATTTCCGCGACCGCAGATTTCTCTCTGAAGCCCCAGATTGCCCAGACGAAGAGCCGCGACCGCGGGACCCAATCCGCGACCGCGGTTTGCCTTATGACATCTCCGATACTTATGTCCATCCCTATTTCCCTCCGCTCAGTTCACTGAAACCACCCGTACCCTTTCCCGAGGCATTGAAGGACACGAGAAGGCTGGAGAATGACAAGGAACTCTTCGAGACTTTCAGCAACTGCGAGGTAAATATTCCTTTGATCAAGCTAGTTAAGAGGCCTCGCTATGCCAAAATTTTGAAAGAACTGTGCAAGATAAAAAGGAAGAAAGCTGTAAAGGAGAAAAAGAAGGTCCTGGTGAGTGAGAATGTCTCCGCTATGCTGCAAAAGCGGTTACCAAAGAAGTGTAGTGACCCAGGCATGTTCACTATTCCCTGCAAGTTAGGTGGCACCATGTTCGACAAAGCCATGCTGGATTTGGGTGCATCTATCAATGTGTTGCATCTTTCACTGTATGAATCTTTAGAGGTTGAACCATTACAGAAGACGGGGATAGTGATCCAATTGGCAGATAATTCCTATGTGTATCCCAAAGGAGTGGTGCAGGATGTGCTGGTAGAGGTTGATAAACTAATTTTCCCTGCGGATTTCTTTGTGATAGATACGGGACAAGACAAACACGCAGCCCCTGTGATGCTGGGAAGGCCGTTCATGAACACGGCAAATACGAAGATTGATGTGAGTATGGGTTCGGTCACAATGGAGTTTGACGGGGTGAGGGTCGGATTCAACATTGATGATGCAAAGAGACACCCTCCTGATTGTAGCCCCAAGTGTTCGGTTGATATGAGCAACCCAAACTGAGTTGGAAGGCACTAAGTCGAGCCACGACAATAACCAAGGCGCTGCTCGGGAGGCAACCCGAGGTACGAATGCTTGTTTCCCTTTCTTATTTTTCTCTTTGTATTTTTTTGTTGCGTTTCGTTTGTTTTCAACTAACCTGTAGGTAAAGAAGGCCACCAGAGACAAAACCGCGACCGCGGCCTCAAAACCGCGGCCGCGGCCCCCCGACCCAGATGCATGAATTTACATTGCTTTCGGAAAAAAAAAATCGGGGATTTTCCGCAATCGCGGCCCAGCTGTCTGTGTTTTATTTTGAAAGACGGTGCACATCATGCTACCAAGGAGGAGACATTGCTCGACATTTTATTTGGCACCGATGATGGCCCGACATTCGACAACTGATGAGGAGGAACACAAAGCCCACAACACGATTACATTTGGGCTCCCATTATGTGTTCATTAAAGGCCATGCAACCCCGTTTTCTTTGATGTACCACTACACCTTGCAGTGGATCTATTTGGTTGCACGTGGAGTTTGGTTGAGGAGGACTGCGCAACACCAGCGACATGTGCTTTCATTGATTTACCGCCAGCCCCAACATCCACATCCAGGCCATCTCGGCGACGGTTGTGAGTACTTTTCTGCTTTTCCCTATGCTTCATCTTTTTTTTTTTCATTACATTGAGGACAATGCAATGTTTAAGCATGGGGGAGTGATCTATACTTGCTATTCATTTGAAAAAAATAAAAAATTGAAAAAGTCAAAATTTTTAAAAAAGACAAAAATAAAACCCTAGGATAAGTCGAAAACCCGAAAGGGCGGCTTAGGTAATAATCAGGTGGCTTGGACCAACATTAGGCTGGGGTAATAAGAGGTCAAGAGTGATGTGAGTTTTTGTGAGCCCATCTATTGAAAAATGAAATGAGTAGCTTGATGAAAACCCGAAAGGGCGCCTTGGCAAAATGAGTGAAAAGAAGAAGAGTGATTATTAGGATTCCTCATTTTTCCTGGCGTGGTGACATAAGAAGAGGTGATATAAGGAGGATTCGGGTAGGTCACTTTGGGAGGTATAAGAAGATAGATGGAGGATAGGATTAGATATTTTTATTCACTCTATGGTGTTCGGGATAAGCTTGGGGGAAGTACTCTGTTTTCCTTTAAGCTTGTGTGTTGTGTTGATTGTGTTGGTGCCTTGGAGATTCATGATTAGGTGCGGTTCTTAGTGGAGATAGTTTTGCTGTGCTTCCTGAGACCTTGGGTATTTCATTGGAGGAGTAGGTTTCTATTAGCTTACCCGAGGACGAGCAAGGTTTAAGCATGGGGGAATTTGATCAGCGCTACTTTGTAGGGTTTAACTAGGAGTTGTCACCGAAGTTTTAGGTACCATTTGGGTGGATTTAGAGTAAAATGTGGAGAATTGAGTTGAGGAGTAGGAAGTGTGATTTGGTGGTTTTGAAGAGCTTAAATGAAGACTTAAGAAGATGGAGGAGAAAGCCACAAGAGAAGACCGAAGAAGGAGCTGAAGAAAAACTACATAAGGTTTTCCGCGGTCGCGGAAGCCACCGCTGCGGTCGCGGAACGATACGAGAGCGAGTAGAGTAACAACGAAGAAACCGCGGTCGCGGGGGCGTAAGCCGCGATCGCGGCAACACTGAAGACGCGAGATTCCACAGAAAGTTTTCCGCGGTCGCGGAAGCCACTGTTGCGATCGCGGGTACTGTTCATCAGCGCGGATACGAAGATTTCCTTTCGTCTGGAGTTTTGTTTATTTTATTTATTTCTTTTATTTTCTTTTATTCTATTTCCTTTTAGATATTGTTTCCTATCTTATGGAAACTAGGTTTTGCTAGGTTTTACTTTTCTTAAGTAGCAGCCTCTTTTCATTATTCAAGTACACACATTATCGTTCGGTTTTTCCCTTTGAGTTTTGTGCTTTGAGACTATGAAGAACTAAGCAACCTTTGCTTAGTCCGACGATTGAAGCCTTCGTTTGATTTGGTTGTGAGGTTATAAATCTTGTTCTATTTCCTTTGGATTGTTTTGATTTTCTTTGTGCTTATTCCCATTGATTCTTGCTGATTTGACTGGCTTGATCACCTAGTTGATATTGGTAATTTTCTATTGCTAGGGTTTGGTTATTTCTAGTTGAAAATCCTTATCTTGAGTAGCAACCACAATTTACTGGAACTAGTTATGAAAGTTTATTGTGAAGAGAATTAATTGCATGTTAAATACTAACTAGTTGTTAAGTACTGCATACACCTATCTATTCCTATGCTTACTGTTGCCTTTAGATTAAATCTTGATAGTTTCTTGATTGTTTATCGGTTAGGGTTACCAGGACTAGTTGGACTGATAATTATTTCAGAATAGGGATTAGGACAACCATAGGACTGAATGAAATTGAGATAATCTAGGATCAACCAATCAAATAAACGGTGGATATTTGTCTGGCTAAGTTACTTCTCACCAATTGATTACATCCTTTGCTTTTATTTACTTTGTTGCATTGAAACAAACCAAAACCCCCCTTTGTTACCTTTGGCATACAACCTGTTGCACTTAGAAAGATTGCTACCTCCATGTGGGATTCGACCATTGCTTGCCTACTATACTTCGTTAGATTTTTGAGGATTACTTTGATTAGGCATAACGAATTTAGCCTCGTCAAATAACAACATCGAATATGCAGGACAAACCACCCTAACATAACAAAATCGAATTTGTAAATACTTATTACTTCATACACTTAAATCATCTCAACCACCATGATAACATAACTTATATATGCACATTTCAGTCCATATATACACATTGCAATCGATATAGGCCCATTTCAGTCGATATATGCACATTTCAGTTGATATATGCACATATCAGTCCATATATGCACATTTCAGAAGAGGGTATGGATGACAGAGTTGTGGAGGGAGGAAGGAAGGTTGATGACAAAGGGAGATGGCACCTCTTAATTGAAGTCTTGCAATAAATATTCCAGTTTGTCAAGCCATATTGAAGTCTTACAATAAGTATTCAAGTTTGTCAGGCCATATTGAATTAAGTCAGATCCTTTTCAATGCATATCTGATTTGACCCTTCTTAATTTTCACTGAAAGACCCTTAACCCTTACTTCCCCAAATCTTCTCTTAAGCTTTTGAATAAATCTTCTCCAAATTTATTGTTGTTTGTCAGTTGCAGTGTGTACTTAGATGATGTGTATTTGCCTGGATGACTTTCCCCCCTTTTTATAAAAGGCGGGTGGCTACATTGACTCCATTCTTGCACCAGTCCCATCATTGTTGTGTGGAGTTCCAATGTGTCTTTTCGACTACTCCTATGCATTTAATGGCAAAGGTTATTCAAATAGTCCCGGTTGCAGCGTGGGAGTCCAACAGACTCAATATTCTCTATGATGTGCCTGCTGAAAGCTCTCTTGCTTCTCTACAGGTATTTGATTTCCTGGCTTTTGTGTGCCGTACAATTCCCTTATTGTCTATGTTTGGCAGTCCTTTTTTGTAGTTTGTTGTGTTTGTTCGATTCACGATTTATATATTGCTAATTTGTACATGAAGCCAGGGCCGCCGAGCATCAATTTGTGACTAGCATGTACGCAGAAGTGTATTACCTGCTTCAAGCTGCAAGGGGGGTTGTGGATCCTTTTGGAGGTGGGTCATTGGTTTGTGGTCGGTATCGAGTTATCCGCAGCCTTTTTTGTACTGTGTTTGACGTACTTTGTGGTTGTTGCAGGGAAGAAGATGAGCGACGGCGTCTTTCAACGCTACTTGAGCGACGTTGTCGTGTGGGATTTGGAGTTGGATGCCTTGGTGAAGGAATGTGTCCGGCTGAGGCGGGAACTTGCTACGCTGGATGCGGCAGGTGCTCAGACCCATGAAGAGCTAAGGCGGATAAAGCTCAAGTTTAGACTGGTAAGGATTTTCTTGTATATTTTCTTCCTATGAGCAAGTGACGTGCCTAAGATGCTTTGTTTTTTTTGACATCAACATTAAAAGGGCGTTTGAGCATGCGGAGTTCTTGAAGGGAGATCTGATGGCTCGCTATCTAGCTTGATGGGTACGTTTTTAAAAGGTTTAGTTGGGTTGGCTATATGTGTAATGGGTTACGGGTTGCTCGCGTTTTGTATGAACTTTGCGATGGGAGTTTTTTTTGGTATGCGTGTAATGGGTATGTGTGGGGATGTCGTGCGAAGGGCACGGTTTTTTGGCAATGAACAATGTAATCTCTTGATAATGTTTTCATAACAATGTAATTTGTTAGTATGTGTGGGGATGCGTTTATGATTTTTGACCATATGCATGCGTTTTCAGGACAAATATAACGTTTTCATAGAACATGAACACATTGTCAGGACAAACCCTAAAGATTTTCAGACTACGCAGATGATTGTGTTTATGTATTAAGTTTATAGACTAAGGTTCAAATCCTATTAGGTCAAATGGTAGAGCAATGTATTGGTATACATGGATATGGGTTCGAATCCCTCATAGGCTACATTTTGTACTTGTGAAAAATCTATATTCATGCTGGGTTCACGTGTATCATGTTCAAGTTCTTATGTATTCTCCTAATGCTCATATCTAATTTTCATAGCTTAGGAATAATGGCAACATAGGAATAATGTTCATATATAACCATATATTGTTCATACTTATTTTTAATACATGGCATTCATCCATGTCCAAATCACAAATATCTCTCTGAAACATTTACAGTTTTTGTCAGGGCAAGAATGTCGGTTGTCAAGACGTATTGAAGTTTTACAGGACGTGCGTTACTTTTACAGTGATTTTTTCATCACGCAGAAGATCATGTCAGGACATATACGTAGTTTTACAGGGCGTCCTTGAGTTTTATAGTTTTTTCTTGTGAGTTTTACAAAAATAAGAAGTAATACGAGCAACTGTTAAGCAAAGATTGAAATTATCAAGTTTATAACCCAACCAAAAGGGGAACCCCAACAAAAAGAGGTATGGTTTAAGACTATAGAGACTTAAACCATACATCTTTTCAAGCACCCAACAACAACAGACTCAATATTTACGCGACAACGTTTACCAGCATAAACGCCCAAAAAACACCAACAATGTGACAGTTCTAAACAAAAAAAAAACTAACCCAGCCTCTTCCTAGAATCCTTCGTCAGTCCTTCTCCTCCTTTAGTACTGCTTGCTGTGTCCTAGGTTGCCGCAATAAGAACACCGCCTCTTCCTAGAATAGTTCGTATCCCACGTCGCCCTGTATCGGTTAATACTTGGTCTTCCAGGAGGACGTTTTACCTTTGGTGCATAGCATCTGATGGATGACACAGCTTCAAGAATTGACCATCGGTTTGTGGGAGGAACAAGATGCACAGTTTCCTTGTACACTTCTCTCACGCAGTCGTTCTTGAACATGGGATGGACGAGATCAATGAGTCGCACTCCTCTATCACTTGTAACCGCTATGGCATGAGCACATGGAACTTTATCAATCTGGAACATGTTACAATCACATGTACGAGCATTAAGGTTCACAGAGTATCTGATAGTTCCTTGCATAACCTCTGCTTCAAACTAGCTAAGTCTTCGAACACTCATCTTAGTTGACCTTCTGTAGTTCACTTCTACCAGTTTGTACATAGAGGGTGACAAATATTGGTCCCATTTTGAAACCGTTTCCCTTCTTTCACAAAACCATTTAGAAATGGTCTCAAGAATCGCATCAAACAGAGCAAGAATAGGCCACTGACGCTGTGTTTTCCACAGGCCATTAAGACACTCGGCGTTGTTACTCGTCATGATGTTAAACCTGTTTCCATGAAAATGCTCCCTCGCCCAGTTTATAACTCCAGCTTCTTTTAGATATTGACCAATCTTTGGAGATGCAGCTATTATTTGAGCAAATTGATGATTGAACTCAGCTACTGTGTAAGCCTTATTAGCTTTTTTGAATATGCGGAAGAGGTCTTGCCTGCCAAACTTCCTCTTGAAGTTTTGGTATATGTGATATATGAAATATCCATGCTTGGCGAAACGATAGCTATTTCTCAAAGTCTTCCCAATGCTAACATGACGGTCAGACACAAAATACAAATCGGGATGATCTGGAACAACAACCCTCAATTCACTGAAGAAAAATGACCACGCATCATCGTTCTCACTGTTAACAATGACAACAGCAAGTGGATATATTTGGCCGTTTCCATCTTGTGTCGTAGCCAGGAGAAGTATCCCTCTTGAACAAGGATGTCAGGTGAGTGTCGTCAACTGATATTACCTACATACGCAAAACTATGTTGTCAATAGTTTCCCTAAAAATGTTAATTTATGCTTTGAAAACAACCATATATGTCCTGACTTATGATGCTTGTTCTGTTTGTCACACATGCAGTCATAAAGGATTTTGACCTGACAGTGAAATTAGTTGTCCTGACATTGACAATAATAGGATTGAATTTAAAGTCGTTATACTAACCTTTTTCAGATGTGGTGCTGCCCTTATCCATGGACCTAAAGTCCAAAAGACATACTTGAAGCGTTGGTCAATATCTCTGACTATTCTCGTGTATGTTCCCAGATTAGATTTCTCTAACATGTGCATGTAAGAATACATTGCCGTATAGCTATCCTCAGCTGTACCATGTGCCATATCCTGGGAGAAGAGCCATGCTCGATTGGCTTTGTAGTAGCTTGTCCTTATCCCATGCTCTAACATGAAATCCTGAGTTGCTGAAGCACGGAGGCCTTTACATCCGTTTAAAAACTTGAGATGTCACGAAGTGAATCTATAAATGCATTCATATTGGCCTTTGATAAGAAAAACTGTTCAAAGGCAAGAAAACCATACTTGTGAAGTACTTTCTCGACAATCAGCCGAGAAGTTGCTCCTTTGTGATGATTGTGGTTTACTCTCATGCCACATGTATGATCCGCCACATATTGTCGTACCTTGAACAAAGACGTTTTTCGATACAATGAGCCATGACAAACGAAGGTGCATTTGTCGTCAACACACTCAACATCATAAGTGGACTTGTCAGACCTCTTCACACGCATCTCATAGAAATTTTCCATTGCCAGGGAAAAGAGTGCAGCTTTGAACTCTTCCTTAGAATTGAAGAGCTGACCAACCTTCATTGTTGGATATGAGGACTTGTTTTCACTTGTTTCCTCATCTTCAACTATCATGCGTTGCATGTCCCTCTCCGCTGGATAGTACCTCTTTTCAATCTCTCTAAGCATGTCTTCATCAACATCAATCTCTTCTTCTTGGTCCTCCTCTATTTGATCCTCGTTGTATGTTCCCTCATTGTCATTTATTTCCTCCCACACATCATCAAGACCAACAATATTTACATCATCACATGAAGCATCACTTGAAGCATCACCTGAAGCATACCCTAAACCATCACCACCATCAACAGGATCATCATCACCTGATTCATAACAGCCCTCGTAATCAAAACCATCTCCTATTTCATCCTCCAAAGAATCTCCACAATTGGCATAATCAATCATTTTCTCCTTTCCTTTGTTTCTTGATAAAGAAGCTTCAATGTCCTCATCATCGCTGCTCAATGATATACTGTCTTCCAGTATCATGGGACACTTTCTCTTGTTTTCCCCCCTCACTTCTTCCTTTTTTAATCTCCTTAACTCTGCTTCGTTGCCAGCTTTAATAATTTCATCAACTGACCTGACATCAGTGTCGGGTGCTCTGACTTTTTGAAAAAATGACCTGAAAAAGTCTTTATTGTCTTGGCTCTGAGTTGGTGGTGGAGCTGTTGGAGAAGGAAGAGTACGATGTTCAGCCCTTTCACTTCGAATCTCTTCCTTCTTTAAAAGGTTGGTGTACAACTCAACCTGAAAAAGTCTTTCTCCATAGTTGTTCAAGATCTTGAACGCATCAAGATCGTCGTCATCATTTATAACGATCAGTGGAAGTTCTGGTTTATTTGGATAAACATATTTCATTTGCACAAACAACTTCTCTTCATCAAATGGATTCTTCTCAATCCATTTGTTGCGCAGTGTAGCCAAGTCCATGTCAGGGGAAAGCAACATGGCTTTCACTGTTCTATCAACCTCATACAACCACCTTTTCCTTTGTTGTTTCCATTCTCCACCACTGATGAACTTCGCATACACTACTTTCGTACCTATAAATAAATAAGGTTTTTGAACTTCACGTATACAGAGGGGAAAAATCGAATGTTTTTCAGGAGAGTTTACTTACCCATTCAAGCTTTAATGGAGGGCGTCAGGTGCGAAATATCTCACGTGGAGTAAATGCTAGAAACTTTGTCAAGCCGCTTTGAAGTTTTTCAATAATATTCAGGGATTGTTGTCAGGCAGAGTGAGTTACGTTGGAGGGATTAAGAGTTGAAGGAGGAGATTACTTTTCTTTTGGAGGGAAACTTGCCCGCCAATTTTAGTACAGTATAGTTCTAGGAGGTAGCTTGAGGTCATAGCAGGTTGATGGGATGCGGCTGCCATCAAGAGGGAGAAAGATTAAGGAGAGATTACGGATTTCTTTTATCTTTTTTAGAGATAATATTAATCAACTTTTAAGGATATTTCATTGAAAAGAAAAGATAAATTCATACCCTATCTATAGCAAAAATACCATAAAAAGTACAAAAAGTTGGTACTTTTGTAATACTTTTTAAAACATGGGTTTTTTGCAAGTTGCTATTGGAAATCTGGTATTCTTGCAATTACACCTATATATTATTCAAGATCAGTTCTAACAACCTGAACAATAGCTTGTGGAAAATTGTCAAACAACACTATATAGGGATTAGTTTGAGATGCCAACCCAGCAGTAAGGTGAGCAACAAAATCAGTTTTACGATTTATATATGATAGAGAAACACGAGAAAATAAAGCAAAAAGAGATACAATATATTCATGTAAAGCATCAACATATGACATTTGAAATCGTGATCCTGTAAACACATCATAGTCTGATCATCAGAGTCAATGTGAAGAGAGGAAAAAACCCACTTCAGCGGCAAAATCCAAGCCAAAAAACACAACCTTAGCTTCAACCCAAACAATTTTCCAACCACATTGCAACCCATTAGCTGCCAAAGCAATCAAAACACATCTAGAGTCATGAAACGCAGCACCAAGACCAACCTAGCCAATAGGAAAAACAGTTGCATCAGTACTCATCTTAATATAATTATCATGTGGAGCATGCCATTCTCTTTGAATAGAAATAGTACAACCTGAAGGAAGAGCATGAATCAAATTAGATTGGGAAAGTTTGTAGTCATTGACTAACCTTCTAAAACCATCTCGTAAGATTTGAGCATTCACAACCTCATCAGTAAATATGATATTATTCCTCAAAGTCCAAGCAATCCAAGCATTTGTGAAAAATTTAGTGAGCCCTAAGATTCCTGTTTTGCGGTATACCTCATCAACAAGCCCCCAAATGTCAGAATTTGTGGCGAAAGAGACAAAAAACAAACCACAGTCCTAAGAAATACTTTTTTAGATCTAGACTCTCACTAGCTTTTTGGTTCTTTATCATCATCCTCATCTGTTTTATTTCCTCCCTCTCTAGGTTTTCTCTTTTGTAATTATCTTACAGTTTATTTCCTCGTTTTTTTGTCTTTTGCCCTCTTCTATGACCTAACACATGAACAAATTTTTGATATCAACCATGAACTTCTCTATACCTCTTTGATTGTTATGGAATCCTATGCAAATCTGCTCTCGCCTCTATCCATTTTAGAGATTCAAAAGGAGAAAAGTCAAAAAGCCTATTCCACTTTGCCGCCTTCATCTACTTACCACCTACTGCCATCGAACCCTAATTCAATGCTTCTTCGTCCCTCCTAAAACATGCTTCAATTGGTAGGTTCAATTTTACCCCCTTCGACCGTCTTTGGTTGAGATCTATGTAGATTTGTACATCGATGGTGGCTTCCACCTTCTTTTTTGGGATTCTCTTATTGTTTGACGTCTTATCCACATTGAGTTTGGATGGCTTCACTAGAGCATGTCCTTTTTCGACGGTATGTTTGGTGTTCCTCATCTCTACTATGGCTCGGCTGGGTGCCATTGCCCTTGGTTTGATGCTGCTTCTTTCTTGTGCTCCTCCTTCGTCTTATAGGTCTGTTTCCTCCTTCTCATGTTCTTTCAATACTCCGCGATGTCAACCTTACTTCATCGAAAGAAATAATTAGTAACCTCTACCAACTGAATCGTAGCTCACAAATTTGTTGTTCTGCTTTGATCTATGTCAATTACGAGCCTTAGCGCTTCTTGAATTTGATTGGAGATTGATGGCAAACATTGGATTGCTTCCTCCTATCTGTTTAAACCTCTACTGCTAATATGGTGACATACATGTATGAAGTTTTATGGTGACAAATCTGTCTGATACAGATTTGGTGAGATCAAGAATTTATTGCTCTCAATTTCTTCATTACCTTTGCTCTGTCATGGTTTTCTATTTCAATTTTAGATACGTGAGGAACCCTATTTTCTTATGGACAATAAGCATCTCCTAGATAACAAATTTCAAATCCATTGCTCTAAATTTTAAGAGGAACTCTTCCTCATTCAATTGAGCTTTACTCTATGCACCAAGTTGTTTAACGACTCACCTCTCTCTTTCAAATACCCCTTAGTATATGGTTGTGTTGCCCTTTCTGGTATCACATCCCCTGTGATACCTATGTTTTTCCCTTTTTGAGGTTGTTTGGGGTTGTGATTTTGTTGGCGGGTTACGCTCTATCTGTTGTGGATGGCCTATGCGAGAGTCGGGACTGTCAACAACTGGTATACTATCAAATCTATCATGAAAATTTCTTATGAATTGTGTGAGGCAATTAAAGCTCTAGTTATTGTGGGTCCTTATTGGTGACTTCAATGAACTACTATTCCCAACAGATAAACTTAGAGGCCTTCGCCACACCTTTAATTGCTTTAAAAGATTGCTATTACAACTAAATTCTCCCTCCTAGATACTGAGACAACAAGATTTCCATCTACTTAGAGAAAATCTATGACTAGGTCACATAATATTCTAGAACGACTAGACCACGTCCTTATTCATTCTTCCCCTATTTCTTATTTTCCGAATCTTACCATTCATCATCACCGATTTACAACATCTGATCATTGTCTAATCTCACTTACATTGGGTGCTTCTAAAAAGAATATGAGATTCCCTTTTAGATTTGAAAATGCTTGGGCTAACAACGCAGACTACGCCAAATTAGTTCAAAAAGTTTGGAGCTATAAGCTTACGGGATCTTATATGCTCAAATTTGATATGAAGCTAAAATTGTCGAAAACTTATTCCATGGAATGGGCTTATAAGAACACCAACCATATATTTGAACAACTAATATTTATATAGAAAATGAGAAAGTCAGATTACAAAATTGGTGCTCCAGAAGAGACCCGACATGAACTAATATTTCGACTTGTAGTTTAGGCAAAAGCATGACATTTTACCCCATCGACAAATTATGTCAAAATGTCACTTGATGTGACAATTTGTTAAATTAGTTTGAAACAAACAATAAAAAGATAATTGGTCTAGAAGTATCATATGTTATACAAAATCCCCATGATGGTATATTGGTATTTATTTACCTGTATGAAGATTATGTTTAATTGAGGAGGAGTATCTTCTACGACTGCACTCTTTTTTCCTTAGCTTTGGTTTTTATCCATTTGGGTTTCTTTCCCAGCAAGGTTTTTAATTAGTCAGTTCGTGAAACCAACGATTCATAACTTCAGAAGAGATCTGACAAACACCTAACTTGAAGTAGGAAAACGTGATAGTCGATTTAAACTAATTAATATAGACTCGACTTGTAGTTTGAGCATGCAAAAGATGTTTGTCAAATTGATTCCAACTGTACTCTTTTCTCTAGCTTTGGTTATTGTAAGGATGGGCATCCAGTCCGGACTGGACCGTAAAAAATTTAATATATGGACCGTGGACCGGACCGATACGGTCTGGTCCGGTCTGGTCCACGGTCCGGACCGGAAAGACCAGATTTCATAAGTTTCGGCATTTAAATTGTTTGATTACGGACCAGACCGTGAAAATTATGCCCAAAAATATTTTAAACTTTTTTTTTATTTTTACGGTCCGAGCGGTTCGGACTGTAAAAATTACAGTCCAGACCGGACCGTGGACCAGACCTAACCGTAAATTCCGATCCGGTCTTACTGTCCGGTCTACTTTTGCCCATCCTTAGGTTATTGTCCCATAGGGTTTTGCCACACAGGGTTTTAACAAGGCGAATTGTAAAATAAGAGGTGTACATCCAAGGAGGAGTGTTATAAATATTGAAATGTGTTTTTGTGAATGTACACATATACATAGAATGCTCTTAGGATATTTATCCATATTATAAGCCTAATTACTCCTCCTATTTACACCACCATTTTAATGCTTCTTTTGCCTATTGTATTCCATGTAATGACATATATATATGGCCTTGTATAAACGATGAATGAAAAAATAAGAGACCTTATAAGTGCATATATTTCTCTCCATCTATTGTCCTTACAATGGTTTAGGAACTGTTAATCATAATCATATGAGTTATTGTTATAGTTGGCGTGGGACCATCGACCGGGACCACCCTATCCTTGGGGATGACCAAGCGGTTTTACGACTAAACCAAACACGCGCTCTTTAATAACAATAACGAATATGACTCAGGTGAACAGTAGCTAAAGACGTAAGGATTATGGACTATAATTCAGATGTATGCTACTAGTGGCTCTGGTTCAACTAGTACCCCGGTTGTTCATAGTAATGAAAGTCTTTATACTAATGAAGAACACAATATGTCTGATTGGTCTATACCATACCAGAATATAGAATCCATCTATAGAATAGGAGCCTTTGACTTTAAAACAACCCTTAGTGTTAAAAGTCATGAAGAAACCCTTAGTCTTGACAAAGAACAACAGACTCTACAATTACTATCATCCTTATCTCTTAATAAATACCTAGACAGAAAATACTGATATATCCATATAGGACTAATACAAGTCGCTCTTAAACCTTTAGCCAGAAGAGGAATAGACACTCCAGTTTTTATAGCATTAAGAGACGATATACTAAAATCTTATAAAGACTCCATAATTACTGTTATTCAGACTAATATTTGTAATGGTCCTATCTTCTTTAATTGTTCCCCTAATTTTAATGTTGACATAACAGATCCGAGAATTTGTCAGACCCTTACTCTTGATGTTAAACTCCTTAATAATAGCTTCAAACAATTCTCCAAAAACTTTGCTATAATTTACAGAATCCATTATAAACTCTTAAGTTCCCTCATAGACCCTAGGTGTGTAGTACCTCATGTTCCAAGAGGAGAGACTACTCTTTTACAACTTGAAGCAGAAAGATCTACGACTTTCATCCCTAAGCTAATAAAATGGGACGATATTACTATACCTGAGACTTTTGAACTTAGACATGATTGTCCTTCTAGTAATATTGAAAGAACTGAGATTTCTCACATAGAAGAAAGTCAAGATGGTAGAGTACTCTTAACATTTAACTCCAGCAGATCCTTTGCTTCTATGCCTAGAATCCCTAATCCTTTCCCAGCTAGAAGTTCTTTTTCAGACTCTTTTTATACAACTAGAGACCATTATGTTAGAGTAGAATTTAGCAATCCCGTTCCAACTCCATTAAATGAACACACTAGAGAACAATCCCCTTCCACTTCACCTACTCAGAGTGATATGGGTAGATACTCTTCTATAAATGTTATCTCTCAAACAGAATTTACTTTAGACAAAGAATATTTGAGGAGAGACTTTGAATCTAAAAAGAATAAAACTAAGAAAACATGGTTCATGGAAATAGAAAAAGGAAAATAGAGAAAAAATAAGAGAATTCTGGTATTCTGATATGAGAAAACATAGAGTCAATATTCCCTTCTTCATCCGGTTCTCTAATTATCTTAAAAAACAAGGTATAAGGAACCCCTTCGATAAAAAATCCATAGAAGTCCAAACTAGATTAACCAAAACTTGGAGTCTCTTACCCTCTAGAACTACTCAAAGTGTTCATCCACCTTTATAAGGAATAAAGATTAAAACAATAGATGGAGAAGTCTCTGCTGAACCCTTTAAAAATACTAGAATAACAACTTCTGACAATAACACTGCCACAATAGAAGATGTTAAGAAAATACATCAGCAGCATAATTATTCTAACCAGATCCTCCACACGATAGCTGAACAGATAGAATTAATACATGATAAAGTTGCAGTGAGACACTTAAATTCCCTAAATATATCTATAGAACTCACTTTTAAATACAAGGAATTCTCAAAGAAACTCTAAAAAATATTTCATTAGCTCCTCCTCTCACGATCATTGAAAGAATCGACCAAAAAATAGGAAAAGGAAAAGAAAAAGAAATTAACTGTGTTGATAATTGCAACGATAAAAATAGTACAAACACATATTTCAGTAGCTCCTCAGACGATTCACCAAGTGAAGAAGCCTCATCCCAGGAAAAGGCTATAGAAACTTTACAAACCTATTTGAAGAAGATCCTCTTACCATTAATAAGTTAAGAAGAAACCATGGTGGATCACAAGCACATAGGAAAATATTTGGAAGCACAGACACTAGAAATTTCTACTCTAGGCCTACACCTCCAGATCTTCAATATGAAGAAAGATCCAAGTTTAGAGCCATAGACTATAACGGACAGTCTATCTATGAATGGAACATAGATGGTAAATCCGAGCATGAGATCCTCAATACTTTACAAGAAATGGGTATGGCTAATATAGCCTATGAAACCAATAGAAAAGATCCAAAGACTCATGTTACTCTTCTAGTTATCGGGTTTACAGGACAACAAAAGAATTGGTGGGATAATGCTCTATCCTTTCATCAAAAAGAAGAAATTCTTGAATTCATAAATGATGAAGGACATTCAGAACCCATTCATCAACTGATATACACCATTAACATGTATTTTATAGGCAACCCTAGAGAAGAGATTCATGCCAATAGAGAAATCCTCTCCAACCTTAAATGCAGAACCCTTAGTGACTATAGATGGTACAAAGATATATTTTTATCCTATGTCTATAAAAGAGATGATTGTAATAAGGGTTACTGGAAATAACGTTTTGTCTCTGGTCTTCCTTCATTATTTGCTAAAAGAATAAATCAAAAGATAAAAGCTGAAATACAGGCTGAAGAAATCCCTTGGAAAGACATGACTTATGGTCAACTAACAACCTTCATTAAAAAGAAAGGATTAGCCCTTTGTTCTGAATTAAAAATTCAGGCTAAATATGGTAGAGAAAAAGGATCCAGTAGAAAAGAGTTAGGAAATTTTTGTTAAGCTTTTGGCCTACTCAAATTAGAACCACCCTCTAACAACATAAAAACTTATAAAAGCAGACATAGAGAATTCAGATCTAAAAACAAACCTGAAAGATCTAATTATCATACTAAAAAGAAATTTCAACCTAGGAAAATAGATAAAAAAAAATATTTGTTACAAATGTGGTAAACCAGGCCATAAGGCTAACAATTGTAGTCTCAGACAAAAAATCAATGAAGTTTGTCAAGATAACAATGACCTTAAAAATAAACTAATGAAAATTCTCATAGAAGATTCCTCTGAAGAAAACTATCATCCTGACTCTTCAGATTCAGATAACTCTAGAACTACACAATTTTGCATTGTCATTACTAAAAATGATGAAAATGAAGTCCTTTTTGAACTAATAGACAAACTTGAAGACCCATAAGCAAAACAAGAATATTTCATTAAACTCAAAGACTTAATATTTAAAGAACAAAAATCTCTTCCTGAAGAACCTTTTAGCATTACTAAAGTTATTAATAAAAGATCTTCTACCAATATATTTGCCTCTATTACAACTAAAGATTTACAGGCTGAGGTCAACAACCTTAAAAAAAGATGTCAAAACTCTTAATGAACAATTATTAGCAAATGAAACCAAAGACCTAGAACTTGAAACTAGAATAGCTCACTTAGAACTTTTAAACACCAATGAAGCCAGCTCCAGCTCGCACCACCCCACTTCCGACAATGAATCAAATTCCAAGAATGAGTCTTTTGTTTCAGTTATAAGTAGAATTAATTTCCAAAAATGGTATATAGACATCACTATAAAAATAGGAGATTTTACTCTCTCTATTATTGCTCTTCTGGACAGTGGATAATACCTTAACTGCATTTGCGAAGGCTTAATCCCTTCAAAATTGTACTATAAAAGTAATGAAAAGATTCATAATGCTAACGGAGGAAGAATGAGTCTTAGTTATAAAATCCCTAAAGCCTCTATTTGCAACAATGGATATTGTTTTAAAAACTCCTTTATAATGGTTAAAGACCTTACCCAAGAAGTCATTCTAAGAACACCATTTCTGACACAAATATACCCTTTTAGAGTAGACAGAAAAGGCATACATACTAAGATCATAGGAAAAGAATTAAGCTTCAAATTTATTTCACCCATAAAACAAAAAGACATTACCACACTACAGTCCTCCTCTATAACTAGAACCATAAACCTAATAACAAAGAAAAGTTCATTAGTACACTCTCTCACTAAAGAAATTACACACCTTTAGATAGAGGAGAAACTTCAAAACCCTAGTTTACAAAAATAGATTCTTGATGTAGAAGAATTATTTAAAAAACTCATTTGTTCTGATTCCCCTATAGCCTTTTGGGAAAGAAAGAAACACCAGGTCTCACTTCCCTATGAAAAGGATTTTAAAGAAATAGATATTCATACTAAAGCTAGACCTATACAAATGAATCAAGAGCTCTTACAGTTTTGTAAAAAAAGAAATTGACTCTCTCCTACAAAAGAATCTTATACGACCCTCCAAATCCCCTTGGAGTTATGCAACCTTTTATGTTAACAATCAGGCTGAAAAAGAGAGAGGTGTCCCTAGACTAGTTATCAATTACAAACCTTTAAACAAAGCCCTACAATGGATTCGATACCACATTCCTAATAAAAGAGATTTACTTAATAGACTTTCTGATTCTAATATCTAATATCTATTCAAAGTTTGACATGAAGAGCGGATTTTGGCAAATCCAGATTGAAAACAAAGATAGATATAAAACAGCCTTCACTGTCCCATTTGGACATTACGAATGGAATGTAATGCCCTTTGGTCTAAAGAATGCCCCTTCTGAATTTCAAAGAATTATGAATGATATTTTTAATCCTTATTCAAACTTCACTATTGTTTACATTGACGATGTTCTTGTTTTCTCCAAAAGCATCGATGAACACTTTAAGCATCTTAACACTTTCTTATCTATAATAGAAAGAAATGGTGTAGCGTCTTTTATCTTCTTGAAAGGGTGTCTTTTATCTTCTGGAAAGGGTGTCTTTTATCTTCTTGAAAGGGTGTCTTTTATCTTCTGGAAAGGGCGTCTTACTGTAGTGAGTGGAGCTATTTGTTCTGATTGTTGTTCGTTGATGGAGTTTCTGTTTTTGGATTATTCTTACATGCTAAAGTAAGGTAATGTACAGGAGTGTTCCAAATATTAAACAAGCTAGATCATACCCCCGTAAATAACCCCCCCCCCCTTTTTTATATCAAAAACAAGCTAGGACTGTATGTATTTACATAGCATAAGGATCCTGAGCGAACTGTTCTGGGTCGTCGACTGGAGAAGGAGGTGGAGTACGGTCTGTGCTTTCGGAACTATCGGCCCAACTCTGTTTTCCTTGAGCCATAAACTTTTGGAAAGCCTTAAATTCTTCCCATTGTTGGAGTTGCTCTTGTGGAATCGAAGGAGTTGGGATTTTTGTCAAAGTAGGTGTAGAGGTTGGTAATGGATTGGTTTGGGAGTAACTGACGACTTGATTTTCTTTTGTTGTAAGGTTGTTTTTATTTTGTCAATGGTGAGTGTGGGGATAAGGAACTTTTCCCATCATCGGATCTTGAAACATCTACAGAGTGTTAGAGGAAAGTCTTGAGGATAAGTCTGTAGGGTTTCGTATGTCCAACAAAAAATCCAAGCGACACCAAAGTCACGATGAAAACGTAAGGACTTGGTAAAAGGTTGGTCTTGAGAACAATGTAGGTAGTAGTTATATGCATTTGTTATTTCAGAAGGGTAAATGTCTTTGGTGGCTCCGAATGTAATCCACCACTCATAAAACCAGATAGGAAAATTATCTAGGCAGTGTCTATCAAAGTAAAAGAACCAGGAATGATTGAAGGGTCTAAGGAGGAAAGCTCTTTTCCAGGCATTTTTGTAGTCCTGATAGGTGTAACTAGGGAGATCAGGAATGACATGCGAAATAGAGAATGGTTTTAAGGTCCAGGGGTCAGACCATTCTGTTATGGTAAGGACTTTGAGTATCTTACATTTTGAGTAGGAGATACGAGAGGGTTCTGTAGCACACATATTGTGAGAGACTTCAATGGATCCTGAATCTACCAGGATAAATTCGTAAAATCTTTGACTCTTAGAAATGTTTTCAGGGAACCATTGAAAATCAGGAGAAGTGTTTTTGAGGTATGGGTCTATATGTGCTTGCCCAATAGGATTATGTTCTGGTGTGAGGTAAACCGGAGTAATTGGGCTTGGTTTTAAGAAATACTGGTAAAATGGGCCATCTTTTTTGTGGGATATTTTGATGGGAGTCTTTGGTGCCAAATGGGCTTGACTATATGGAAGAGGTTGAAAATCAGATAGGATTTGGAACTGATTATGGACTGGGACTAAAGAAGAGGAAGATGATGGACTAACGTAATCTTGCGGGGTCTGTTTTCTTCCGGTGGAATCCATAGCTGTAGAATGAACATTTGATTAGTATGGGATTTCGTCGATCTTGAGATGTTCAATTAGCTCTTCTTGTGCTAGTTCAAGTCGCCTAGCAATGCTTTCTTCACAGGTTTCAACCATATTTTTTTGTACTTGTTCTCTCATAGCTGGTATCAAGTGAGAAAAGCTGGATTCTTGCTTAAAATATTTCAAATCTTTTCTCTTGGCATAAACTCCCCATTAAAATAAGCCTATTTTTTTAGATCAAAAACCATCTTCATGGTAGATAATGTTTTTCAAGCTAGTCTCTGCATCTTTTGTAATGACCTTTCATAGAGAAATTACGTTTTTCCTTGTAAAATCTCTCTAGTAAGAAAATCAGGTAAATAATTATTTTTTCCCTTTATAAATTCTATTTTGAAATCAAATACAGAAACAATAGCTTGCCATCTGGCAAAAATCTATTTTGAAACTAAATTTTGAACATCCTTTTGTAGAATCTCTTTAGCGGACTAACAGTCTACTCAAAGATAAAATTCTTTATTATATAAATCATCTTGAAATTTAAAAATACAAGAGACAATAGATAAAACTTCTTTTTTGACCGTACTGTAATTCTTTTGTGGTCCAGACCAAACACCAGAGTAATACCTAACTAGAGATTCTTTAGTTTGATTTGGTAATCTTTGTTTGAGAATGCCACCAAAACCTAATTCTGAGGCATCTGTTTCGACTATCATGAAAGCAGAAGGATGAGGAATACTAGCACAAGGTAGGGACTTAACCTTTTCTTTTAAGAGCTGGATTACCTTAGTATGCTCATTTGTCGAGGCTGGTGGATTTTTCTTAAGTCCTTGGAATAGAGGAGCACATATTTGTCTAAGGTTAGGGAAGAAATCTGAGATGTAGTTTAGACATCCCAGGAATCTTTGTAACTGATTTTTATCTTTTATTTCGTTTGGGAATCTATTAGTAAATGCAATGCTTCTGTTTATTGGTTTGATTGTCTGATTGTAAATGTTGTGTCCTAGAAATCTAATCTGTGTTTGGAATAATTTTATCTTAGGGGCAGAGACTGCTACACCATTTCTTTCTATTATAGATAAGAAAGTGTTAAGATGCTTAAAGTGTTCATCGATGCTTTTGGAGAAAACAAGAACATCGTCAATGTAAACAATAGTGAAGTTTGAATAAGGTTTAAAAATGTCATTCATAATTCTTTGAAATTCAGAAGGGGCATTTTTTAGACCAAAGGGCATTACATTCCATTCGTAATGTCCAAATGGGACAATGAAGGCTGTTTTATATCTATCTTTGTTTTCAATCTGGATTTGCCAAAATCCGCTTTTCATGTCAAACTTTGAATAGATATTAGAATCAGAAAGTCTATTAAGTAAATCTATTTTGTTAGGAATGGGGTGCCTAATCCATTGTAGGGCTTTGTTTAAAGGTTTGTAATTGATAACTAGTCCAGGGACACCTCTCTTTTTCAGCCTGATTGTTAACATAGAAGGCTGCACAACTCTAAGGGGATTTGGAGGGTCGTATAAGATTCTTTTGTAGGAGAGAGTCAATTTCTTTTTTACAAAACTGTAGGAGCTCTTGATTCATTTGTATAGGTCTAGCTTTAGTAGGAATATCTATTTCTTTAAAATCCTTTTCATAGGGAAGTGAGACCTAGTGTTTCTTTCTTTCCCAAAAGGCTATAGGGGAATCAGAACAAACGCGTTTTTTAAATAATTCTTCTAGATCAAGAATCTTTTTTTATAAACTACGGTTTTGAAGTTTCTCCTCTATCTTAAGGTGTGTAATTTCTTTAGTGAGAGAGTGTACTAATGACTTTTTCTTTGTTATTAGGTTTATGTTTCTAGTTATAAAGGAGGACTATAGTGTGGCAATGTCTTTTTGTTTTATGGGTGAAATAAATTTGAAGCTTAATTCTTTTCCTACGATCTTAGTATGTATGCCTTTTCTGTCTACTCTAAAAGGGTATATATGTGTCAAAAATGGTGTTCCTAGAATGACTTCTTGGGTAAGGTCTTTAACCATTATAAAGGAGTTTTTAAAACAATATCCATTGTTGCAAATAGAGGCTTTAGGGATTTTATAACTAAGACTCAATCTTCCTCCGTTAGCATTATGAATCTTTTCATTACTTTTATAGTACAATTTTGAAGGGATTAAGCCTTCGCAAAAGTAGTTAAGGTCTGCTCCACTGTCCAGAAGAGCAATAGTAGAGAGAGTAAAATCTCCTATTTTTATAGTGATGTCTATATACCATTTTTGGAAATTATTTCTACTTATAACTGAAACAAAGGACTCGTTCTTGGAATCTGATTCATTGTCAGAAGTGGGGTAGTGCGAGTTGGAGCTGGCTTCATTGGTGTTTAAAAGTTCTAAGTGAGCTATTCTAGTTTCAAGTTCTAGGTCTTTGGTTTCATTTACTAATAATTGTTCATTAAGAGTTTTGACATATTTTTTAAGGTTGTTAACCTCAGCCTGTAAATCTTTAGTTGTAATAGAGGCAAATATATTGGTAGGAGATTTTTTATTAATAACTTTAGTAATGCTAAAAGGTTCTTCAAGAAGAGATTTATGTTCTTTAAATATTAATTCTTTAAGTTTAATGAAATATTCTTGTTTTGCTTGTGGGTCTTCAAGTTTGTATATTAGTTCAAAAAGGACTTCCTTTTCATCGTTTTTAGTAATGACATTGCAATCTGAAGAGTCAGAATGATAGTTGTCTTCAGAGGAATCTTCTATGAGGATTAATTTCAAAAAGGACTTCCTTGATCATTTCAAAAAGGACTTTCTTGATCATCTTGTCTTCAAGTTTGGAAGTAAAATTCATTTCAAAAAGGACTTCCTTGTATTTGAGCTAGGGTCATCAAGTTTGGAACTACACAAACTTGAACTACACAATCTGAATAGTCAGGATGATAGTTGATTCATTTCAAAAAGGACTTCCTTGAGCATCTTGTCTCTGTGACACTCTTGTTAATGAATCAACTTCTCTTAAAATTCAGAGGATTAAAATTCCCTCCTTGCTAACATAATGAGTGATTTATAGTTTATACTGCATACATCTTTTTGTCTCCTAAAATTAATATGTTGAATAGATATATATTTAATGGTTGTATTTGAAAAACAGAGTTTGGATCATATGCGGAGCACTCTTCCCGTGCGGACGTGCGGAGCATGCACTTTAGGGCCTTATTTGTGCACTTTAATGTCTTATTTATGCACTTTTTTTAAAAAAAATCTTTTACAAATTGTTTTCCAAACATTTTTCAAATTTTTTACAAAAGTGCATAAATAAGGCTCTAAAGTGCACAAATAAGGCCCTATAGTGCATGTCCGCACGTCCGCACGGGAAGAGTGCTCCGCACCGGAACCGCACTCTTGAAAAACATATGGAAAACACAAGCTATTTTGTATTCCCTCTGTTCATTAATAGTTGTCATTCTAGAGTTGGACACATATATTAAGAAAGTTGTATGAGCTTTTCTTTCCCTAACCGAATTATGAAGGTCGTTAAGCCAAACAACTTTTATCCCTAGCCCCCTCATCACATTAGAAATAATGTAAACCTCAATTAGTCTTTGATGAATGATTTATTTACAACTATTTATGTCATTTAAATTTGTATATGGCTTTCGTCATTTTAATGCTCACACGTTTCCGCTATTGATGATATCAGTTGGACACGTAAGAATCTTGCAACTGCTGTTGGAGTTCCTGTTGACATACTAAGATTAATACATTATATTTTTGGATAGGCAAGGTACACGTACATATAAAAGAATAATAATGGCATTTCATTGACATGCAATATGGATTTCTCTGACAACAGCTTTCCTCCTTTTTACTTTTAGCAATTACCTTATCCTACTGGAAACAAATTTAGTTCTTCTCTAACTGCCCTAAAAAGATGAGTCTGGTGTTGAATATTGTGGAAAAGTATTCTTTGGAAGATTTTAATGAATTGGCGGGTAAAGTTGCAGTTATGGTTGGATCATTAATTTCATATAAATTTTGTTTCCCTTTTTGGCGAGCATTGTTAGATTAGATGGCTCATGGAACACAATGTATGGGAAATCTTTTATTACGACAATTTAGCAAAACAATTAGAAGCACAATCTTGATACATGAGCTTAAATGTAGGTAACAGTCTGACCTACTTATAGAGTAGGCAGATTATATACTTAAGAAACTCAATTGGTAGAAAAGACAAACTATAGTTCCGAATATGTCAAAGACGCGGGGAAACTATAAATGGAAAACAATACCAGTGTATAGAGAATGGATGGTTCTCTTTGAGGCTTCATTAGTATCATGAACCTGCAATTTTTATTAGCATTAATAGTAATCAAATAAGTAGGTGCTCAAACAACACTTGAAGCTGTGGCGTCCAGTGTCGTCATCAGCGATATACATTGCTTCCCACAAAGGAGTAAGCAATTAACCCACTCTGTGAGCATTATTCCATAATCCGAAGTTCTGTTGCAGTCATGGTGAAGCAGCCACCAAGTACTAACATATGTATAAAGGTTGTGGCCAGCAAACAAACTATCCAACTTAATTTTTAAGTTAAAACAACACAATCCGTGAAGGTCTTAAAATCAATGACTTCTCAATTCACATATTTTCAACTATGGTTACCATTAGATAGCAAACAGACAAAAGGGTTTGTTGTCTTGTTTTTGTACGGGATGACCTAAATTCAAGTGCAACTTTTTTACAGATGAAATCATCAATACCTCGAAGTCACATTCTTGTAGCTGCTTGCAACAATCTCATGGATGCTGTCACTAACGGTCTTATCATCAGACTGTACAGCTAGCTTCATTGCTACCTCTCTGTTCAAGTCAAGACCAAGTTGCAAACGAACGAGGACCTTTACATTCTTATAAATATTCCAGAGAGAAAACATGTGTATGACCTGGAATTAGTGGGAACCACCTCTCTTCCCTGAAAGACAACCAAAACAATCGGTTATGGCCACGAACGACTTCAAGTAGTTAATTTTCTAATGGCATAGGTAGCTTTCTGAGTGTCTTAGTATCCAGTTGGTTGCCAAATTATCACTAAAAAGTTCTTAACATTCAGATAAACTCAATCTACAACTCAGTTTGGTTGATCTTTAATTGCTTATATTGGGATAACACTATTGCAAATATTAATTACTTTTCACTTTCCTTTGTGTAAGCCAAATCAAGTGCGGTTCAATAGAGATGATTCATCCAACTTTTTCCATTGCTATGAAATTATTTAGTGAGAGTGGTTTGAGTGAACATGATATTCAAACAACTTGAATCTCTGAAGCTCTTTCAAGCGATGAGGATGAAGAGGATGGATGAACTGGGCCTGACGAAGATTGGACGGTACCTCCACAGTTAGGGGTGAGCAAACGAATATATCCGATTTGGTCTAGTATGTCGGATATTCGATAAAAAATATTCACAAAATTTATATCCGTATCCGGTCCGTTTCAGACCAGAAATCCGGTAAATATTATCCGGATCGGATCAGATATTCGAATTATCCGGTTACTAGGAAACCTATTAAAAATTAAATCAAAATATTACTTTTTTTTTATTCAATCAAAACTAACAATCCGCAAAGTGCAAACTAAACGTCAAACAACAACACCATTTGCAAGTCCCTGTAATTTTTTCAAACAATTAAACCTATCAACCATTTCAGATTGAAAACCATAAACATATATTATATAATTAGAAGAATTGGAAAGTATATATAAAGTTGTAACTTTTACTTATATAATCAAAATTCAATTCAATGATATGAACACTTAGTCTTGACAAAAAATACATATTTGCTCTGTTTAGTGAGGCGACAATTAGTACATGATTTAGAGTTTTAATTTTATAAGAATAATAATCAAGGTTGTTTTTTTATTAAAAGGAATAAAATAAAGAATGTTGTATTGGAGAATTGAAGTGGTTTAATTACTTAAAAATGTACAAGTACCATTTTGAGATCATCTAAACTAATTAAACATTATATATTAGTTATAAAAACATATCTACATTATATAATAATAGTACCGGATTTCCGGATATCCGATAAGCAAAATAACTTGATCCGTATCCGGTCCAAGTATCCAGAAAAATCACCCGGATCGGATCGAATTCGGATACAAATTAAATGGATATTTTCGGATATGGACTTTTAGGGTTCGGATTGGCGGGTTAAATCCCTCAAAGTACTAACATGATATTTTATTCCTAGCATAGCGTTTCTTCTTCTAGAATGCTCTTCCAGAAAAAGGTGTCATTGTCCTTTTCAGACACCTTTCTTTAATAAGGTAAGAAAGGAATGAATATTGGACATAGTTCACATACAAACTGCACAATTATATCTGTCCAGTCTTGAATACAGTGCCAAATAATTAGGCATTTCCGATAACATTTATCCATTTGCTATGCACACCCTATAACATAATATTAACAAGAAAAAGAATTAGATTCAAAGAATAGAACATATCAACATGGTTAAAGAGAAAAAATACGATTTTTTTGAAATATGTAACAGACCTTCTCCTACTATGGAGGACATAAATGAGCTTCATGGCTGAGAGATCCTGCACTAACATAAAAAAGAATAAAGTACATATAAGCAAAGTATTTATACAAAATAAATCAAACATCGAAAATAGATATAAAGCAATACGTGTATCAAGAGACTTAAGGAAAATTTAAAGTGGACGAAGAAAATATAGCAGAGAAGATATAATGGCCATAAAGTATGGATAACCATCTCAAAAAGAGACTTACTCTCAATTAGAGGATTCGAAAACAAAGGGAAATCTTCCTCAAGAGTAATCACAAAGATCTTATGCGTTTACAAATGAGGGATGAAGCAAAGATAATTCTATTACGTGAAGTAAGGCGGATAGTTGAAGAAGGTGGAAAGCTAAATCAAACACAAAATGAAATGATTCAATAGTACTACTAATTCAATTCACATTGGATACGAAACTCAGTTTAATTCACACATAAGAACAAATAACAAGCCCGCCATCAAACAAGGAAGTAAGAGAGAGTTAGAGATGACAACAAATGAAAATTGCGAGATGCTAGAGTAAGAGATCTACGAATTGAGACAAATAAAAATATCAAGTTTTAACTACACAACAATGTTTTTCACAATCTAGAATGCACAAAGAGACTAGATTGGCTTGGGCCCCAAAACCCAATTCCTATATCATAGGACTTCAGGTAGCCTACAAAAATGTGTTCTAAACATATTGAATTGCAAAGACGACAAACATGAGGTAGCTTATAAGAATGAAAAAGAAGCTAGATTTGTATTTTAATGTCTTACTAATTAAATCCTACCTTACAAAATATTCCATACAGGCCCCTAGGGCAAGCTTTTCATGTCATGGTTCATTCTTCTCCAACACATGTCGCATCTCTTCAAGAGCCTCCCCTACAGCAATAGGAAAAAATTGAGCCTCACTTACACAACAAGCAAAGACATTGTGACGACTGGCAACTAACAATGAGCTTCAAGCCCCTTAAAAGACCTATTGTTTCTAGAAATGGGCAAATTTTTCTTAGCTTTGTCCTGCATTAATGTGGTATTTTTTTGGGTGGCGGGTACTGAAACCAAAATGTGTTGCATTTCATATCTTTCAGTGTTATATAAAATTGTATCAGTTCTTAGGGAAACGGGGGTCTGTTATTATCTTTTTATGTGAATAATGCAATAAATCTTATAGTTGATATGGAAAGTTGATTCAGTCGGTTTCAAGTTGATCACTGGGTGGATTGTTGAATGATGGAAAATGTTGCATTCCTAACAACAGAGAAGAGATTAGATGCACTAATGTTTTGCTCATGAGAGGTATGTTTTACTCCTCAAATTATGTCTGATCTAGCATCATCAGTAGATGAATTGTCAGAGATGCACCAACATGTATTTTTCTTAGGTAAATTTTCCATTATATGCCAGATTCAGGTTTCCTTTATCCTTTACACATTGTACTAGAATAAAAAAAACTTCTGAATGATAGGGTCTTTAACTAAAACATAGACAAAAATGATGTAGCCACTTGAGTGTCTCTCCATGATACTCATCCCTATTTGTTGAATCTCTCTCTATTTCTCACATCATTTGTTGCATATTTTCTTCTTAAGTTATAAGACTCTTTCTTCTCAAGCTATGGATTGTTGAGGTATTCTAATGAAAATCTTATTTATTGCAGTGCAAATTAGTCAGTCGAAAGGAGATTTATTTCCTGATCTTGTCAGGAAAAACAAGAGATACAACTATGAAGTTCCAGTATTTGGTTGATAGTTCTATCAGCCTTCTCCATGAAGTTGGGATATTCCTTTGATCTGTGGGTTGGATCAAGCCTGGTGCGTGCACTTAAAAGCCATTTAATCTATGGGTTGTGATTCTGGGGACGTGATTGAGGCGTCGAAGCTTTGGAATTTGATGGTGAATGAAGGATTTGAAGCTGATATAGTTGTTGTCAACAAGATGATTGAGACTTTCTTTAAGAAGAATCAATTTGATGAATCTCTGAAGCTCTTTCAAGCGATGGGAATGAAGAGCATGGGTAAAATGGGCCTGACAAAGAGTGGACGGTACGTCCATAGTACCTCCTCTTTCCTATACAATGTCATATTTGAATAAATTATTTAGGTAAATCTGGAAAGAAAGGATACATTAGTTATTGATATACTTCATGAATATAATGAATTTGGATTACCAATTCACTATTAGAATGTAAAAGAGCCACTATGCTAAGTTGTCCTCTTCTTCTTCCACAAGCTTCCATGATCATAGAAAGCATAAAGAATCAAATGATTAACCGTCATAAATAAACTCACACTTAAGGCATATAATCTAATATCAGATTATCTCAATATGCAAACAAGAAGAAAATAAGCATCCTAAATGTCAAAGATATAATACCATGTGTTGTCAAAGATTATACCATATGTTATATATTGTCATCCAAATATATTGTTAGATAAGGTTAACAGATAGGATTCAGACCAAGCCTCAAACAAAGCTAATCAAATCCCACATAAGGTCTACCAGGCATTAGGCCTCCACAAGATCCGATCGACGATTGGGTTCATGTTGACCTCCACTGTGGTGGAATATGGTGGGCAATGGAAGGTTATCCAGAATCATATAATGGAAATTAGTGCACTATTTGTGAGCATAGACACGTAAATCATAAATCTCTCCTAAAGCAATGACATTATAAAAATGCCTATAGATAAAGCACCAACTAACAAGACATCAAGAAGAGCAAGGGGGGAGATGACATCAAAACAACAAGCTAACAAGACAACACACACATAAATAAAATGTAACATTCCATCTCCTAAATGGTAGAATAGAAAGGTCAATACAAACTCTACAATACAAGAAAGATGACATAGTATAAGAGATGGTAAATAGAGATATGTACTTTCTAATGTCTAAGATACATCTAAAACCAATCTCTTCAAAGTTGATTTTATTTCATTTTATTATGAGTTTCTTTACTAATTTGTTTGCTATTGATCTCTACAGTATCACAGTCATGAACTTGAGATGGTCTTCATTCCTGAGTAATTTACATTTTGCTACATATTGTATGTCTTAGAATTCACTAATATCTGCAACTTGTAAGCTCACTAATGAAGTTAGGCATGCATTTTCTAATCATCACCCAACCGCTAAGATTTCAGTGGGGTAACTTGGAGTTTGTAAACATCAAAGTTATACAACTCACTTGACTATGCACCAAATACATACTGAATAGTTGGACAAATGATTAAGATGTCAAAGAATTAATCAACACTGCCATCCTGTATTTTACATCTACAGTTTATATTTAAAGTGTACCATGGTCTGACTCTAAACTATTCAAATGCGAATTCAAATTAAATGGCAGGTAACACGAGCAATGGTTACAGACCCCAAAACACAACATACCAAGAATTATGGGATCTACTTCAGACTTCAAAAAGGGCTACCAGATCCAATGGAGGTAATCAGTCACATTTGTGTACATACACAATCGCAATACGTTCAATTCATGTACTACAATTAGTTTTAAAAAAATATTATTATCAAAGCGAGCAATGAGAAATGAAATAGTGATCGACTATATGCGAACAATAATGACTGAAGATCAGAAAGTCAGTAGACTAATGGCAGAGAAACACAGGCTGAACCAAAACATAACAAGAGTTGCCAATCGCACACCCCAAAGTCTATATGAAATTCATATTAACCAAAATAAACTACACATGGTACGAGTAGCAGAATTCAAGAAAAGAAACCTCCTTATCCCCTCCAAATGTTCAGCTGAAATTGTTGATCAATCGAAATACAGGCTTTGTGGCGAGGAAAGATATACAACTGGTTCGCTTGTGAAAAATGTGAAGGTAAGTTGAAGTGTCCAGGTTTGATAATAAATCTATCATTTTGTTTGTTGACGTCTTGATAAGTGCTATTTTGTAGCACATATCTAAGGATTATTACCAGGTTTGAGGCGCCATTTGGTTAGATTTAGAGCACAATTGTGGATTATGGAGTTAGAGTGGAGAAGTGAAGAAATCATGGGATTTATAGAGGTTTGAAGTGTATTGAAGAGTAGAAGAACAATGTGCTGAATTCAAATGGTTCGTTCTCTCTACTCAGATGTCCAAATGAAGTGATTCCAATTCGAAGAGTTAGATCGTGAAATCTACTGCAAGTCCTCAAAATATGAGCGCAATCCGAGTTGGGAATCAAAAGTTATGGCATTTTTACTAAAGTGTCGCAGAAGCTGAAAAGTCACCGCCCCGCGCCAGAAGCCACCGCGACCCGACGGTGGATCTCAGAGAAGACTGACGCCCCGCGGTGGGCATGTAGCGCCTCGCGGCCAGAAGACTTTATTTCGTTATTTTTGCTATTTTGGATTTCCTTATTTTCTATTATTTTATTTCCTTTGTTATTTTCATTAGGTTAACTTATTTCCTAAACCTATTTAAGACCTCTTTCTAGGTTAAGAGGCATACACTTTACAATCTACAATTTAGTTTTACAAGTTCGTCTGCCTCCAGGGTTCCAACCCATGGAGAGCTAAACACCTTTATTTTGCTAGACAATTGAAGCATTGCAATGGATTGGTTGTGAGATTTCTATTCCTTGTTCTATATCTTATAAGTGTTGGTTTGATTCTCTTGGTTATATTGTCTATTGATTTATGTTGGTTTATCTAGAGTTGCTAACTAGGCTTATCGACATCTATCATAGTGCTAGGATTGCATATAGGGGTTCCGAGTGCATATCTAGTGGCAAACACAATTGTGCGTATAGGGGTTCCGAGCGTACAATCGTGAGTGAAAATCAGTTGCATGTTAAGTAGGGGAGTGAGTACTTGTACGTCTTTCTACTTGCATGTATCCTATATCCTTGTGTGTATTGCTATTGATTTGTTGGTGGTAATGTACCCCGGTCTGGTACCGCGTGACAGGCGTGACTGGTGTATTTTACCATTGGCATAGTAATAAGTCTATTGACAAATGTGAGAATCAGTAGTACTTAAGATCAGGATGGGAACAACTATAAGATTGTGAAAAGAACTTGGATTTAATAGATTTCAGTGATCAACTTGTTTCCTTTGCAGTGTGGATACTTGTCTAGTGGAATATTCACACGCATCATTCTTATTCTTTCTCTAAAGCTTGCATCTTTGTTACTTTGCTTGATAATCAAAACCCCCCTTCCTTTGTTACTTCGCATGTTCATAAACACATGAATTGATCACTTCCTCCATGTGGATTCGACCCTTGCTTGCCTCTACTACTTGTTTAGGTTTGTTTAGGATTTTATTTGTTTAGGTGTCACGACGACTAACGCCTATCAAATTGGCGCCGTTGCCGGGGAGGCAAGGTTGCCGGGGAGGCAAGATTTGATTTTTCTGTGTGTTTGTTTGTGTGCGTGTTACTTTGGTGTGGACCTATCTTACGGTCCACACCCATGCTACTAATTTTTGTTTTTCTCTTTTGCTTTTGATACAGATATGGAGTTCGGGGGAGAACCGCACGAAAGACCAGGCCCCTGCTCATTCTCGCCAGAGAGGGGACACTACCCAACTCCTAGTGCCTGCAGAATCTGTCGCGATACGCTGCACACCACTGACGATTGTCCAGGACTTCCTGCATTCAGAGCAGCAGTAAATGCACATCGAGGTGTGAACTCGCAGGGACCGAGGCAGGAGCACTATCCGGACACCTACAACTCAGGGTGGAGGGAGAACCATAACCCAGCTCCGTATGGAAATCAACCACAGTTCTTGCCTGCACCCAATGCCGATGTGCTCAGCGCTCTGATTCAAAGTATGACAACCATGGCCCAGACCGTGTCATCAATGCAAACAACCATGGCCCAGACCGTGTCATCAATGCAAACAACCATGGCCCAGACCGTGTCCTCAATGAAAACAACCATGGCCCAGAACGTGTCCACACTGTAAATAACCATGGCTCAGAATGACTACCAACAGCAAGAGGCAATTTCTAATCTCCAAAGCCAAGTTAACCAACTGAGTCAAGCGTTGATTGAGTCGAAGTCAGTTGAAAAAGAGAGCGACCGTGAGATGGAGAACATCGCCCATCGCCCCGCGTCACCTCTCACCGCGACCCGGCGTGAGATCCCAGTTATCTCACCGCCCCGCGGCGAGAATGACCGTGACCCGGCGATGTGCCTCAGAAATCTCCGCCGCGACCTCACCGCCCCGCGGAAATGACTACCGCCCCGCGGTGGACGAAGTACCTCCTAGCGCGATCTCGCCGCGGCCTGGAGTCCAAAATTTCAGATATGCTGGTGAGTTTTGGGTAGACACTTACGGGGTTGAACATCCGGTGCTGACTGAGGAAGAGTACTTTTTGAGATTTGAGGAGGATTGGAGCGACGATGAGGAGGAGTGCCATGTTCGCGAAAATACTCCAGAGACGCCCGTTCCCCCCATGAACGCCCTAGCAGCCCCCGACCCTCTGGAGGCTGCCTATGATGAGTTTATGCGTCTCAACTCCTTCCCGCTCGTTGCGTTGAAACCCGTTATACCCTTCCCTGAGGCTCTGAAGGACACCCAAAAGGTGGAGAGCAACAAATGCTTATTTGACACCTTCAATGACTGCATAAAAACCGTTCCCTTGGTCACACTGGCAGACAGCACCCCTCGCAGCAAGGAATTGTTAAAGGTGCTGGGCATAATCAAGAAGAAGCCGAAGGGGAAGCACAAGAAGGATGCCTTGATGCAGGTGGCGAATTTTTCCATACTGGATACGGGGCAAGATAAGCATGCAGGCCCTGAGATGCTGGGTAGACCATTTCTAAAGATGGCAAGTGCATTCATAGATATGAACGGCGGTCCAACCATCATGAAGTGCATAAGCATGGGGGTCACGCTCAATCGGGAGTATACAAAGAGGCACCCCCCTGATCCAGGCCCCAGGAGTTTAGTTGCTTTGAGCAACCCAAGTTGAGAGTTTGGAGTAGGATGTCAAGCCATGACAATAACTAAGGCGCTATCCGGGAGGCAACCCGATGTATGTTTTTCTTTCTTTGATTTTCATTCTTTGTTTTTGCATTTTCTTTAGTGTGTTTTGCTTTGTTTTTGTTTTGGTTTTTGTTTCCGACTAACCTGCAGGGAAGAGACTCATGCCTATTGAAGAAGGTGTTTCCACACCAATGTAAGTCTCTTCCTTCCCTGCACTAAGTCGCTTCCCGAAAAAACCTTAAACGGGGAGGCAAAAAAAAAAAAATTCAAAAAAAAAAAAAAAGTTTTACCGAGCTGTCCAGAGTTTCCTATGGAGATGGTGTGCATCATGTTGTCAAGGAGGATACATTGGCCCCACGCATTATTTGGCAACGATGATGGCCCTACATTCGACAGCTGAGGAGGAGGAACGCTAGAGCCCCCACCATGATTACATATGGGCTCCACCTTGTGTTCCTAGAAGGCCGTGCAATCCTACTATCTTTGTTTTACCACTACTCACCAAAGTGGTTCCCTTTTGGTTGCACGGTAGAAGAAGACGATGGATTTGATGAAGACACCCGCCCAACACCAGAGACCTGGGCATTTATTGAGAAGACCGCCAGCGACAACTTCAGTGTCCAAGCAGCTTGGCGACGTTTATGAGTTTTTTTTTGCTTCTCCCTGTGCTTTATTCTTTTGTCTTTCATTACATTGAGGACAATGCAATGTTTAAGCATGGGGGAGGGTTTTATACTTGCTACGTCGCTGAGGAGAAAAATGAATATAAAGAGAAAAAGCCAAAATTTGAAAAAAGGCATACATAAAAATCTTGGGATAGGTCGAAAACCCGAAGGGGCAGCCTAGGTAATAAGCAGGTGGCTTGGACCAGCATTAGGCTGGGGTAATATGTGGTCAAGAGTGACGTGAGCTTATGTGAGTACATCTATTGAAAAACGAAATGAGTGGCTTGGTGAAAACCCGAGAGGGCGCCTTGGCAAAATGAGCGAAAAAGAAGAAGAATGATTTTAGGATTTCTCATTATTCTTGGCGAGGCGTCATAAGAAGAGGAGTCAAAGAAGGATTGTCGGGTAGGTCACTCTGGAGCGATAAGAAGATAGATGGGAGATAGGATTAGAATGTATTCACTCTATGGTGTTTGGGATAAGCTTGGGGGAAGTACTCTGCTTTCCTTTTAGCTTGGTTGTGTTGAGATTTTTGATTTGATGTTATAGTTTATTGTGCTGAGCTTATTTGTATTGGTTGCCTGGAGTTTATTGTTTGATATGATTCTTAGAGGTTGATTTTTCTATGCTTCCTGAAGCCTTGGGGATTGATTGGAGGAGTAGGTTTACTTTAGCTTACTCGAGGACGAACAAGGTTTAAGCATGGGGGATTTGATAAGTGCTATTTTACCATTGGCATAGTAATAAGTCTATTGACAACTGTGAGAATCAGTAGTACTTAAGATCAGGATGGGAACAACTATAAGATTGTGAAAAGAACTTGGATTTAATAGATTTCAGTGATCAACTTGTTTCCTTTGCAGTGTGGATATTTGTCTAGTGGAATATTCACACGCATCATTCTTATTCTTTCTCTAAAGCTTGCATCTTTGTTACTTTGCTTGATAATCAAAACCCCCCTTCCTTTGTTACTTCGCATGTTCATAAACACATGAATTGATCACTTCCTCCATGTGGATTCGACCCTTGCTTGCCTCTACTACTTGTTTAGGTTTGTTTAGGATTTTATTTGTTTAGGTGTCACGACGACTAAGGCCTATCACGTCTTAACTCCCATTTGCATCCAAACTCTGTCGGATCTCGCATAAAAAATGTTATCTTATGTGCAGATTGGTATCATGGAGATGCATTTGACTTTGATACAGAAATCATCAAGAGTCCATGTATGACTTAAGAAGAGTCCTCCTGTATGTTTTTATATTGAAGACACAAGATCAGGTGAGTTCCTTTCTATTCAGGTTGCACATAATGCTGGAACAGAGATCCCACACAGCTTACTAAAAGTTGTTTTAGATCCAAATGAAACCAATTTGGTCTAGAGGATTGATGAAGCAAAGGAAGTTGATGGGGAATTGTGCAGAGGATTAAGCAAAGGAAGTTGGTATAGTAGGTTTTGTTTTTGTTGCCCGTTTATTGTTTCATGTTTCCTTCTTTTTTCTTTCCTTTTTGTAATTAGGATGCTAATCCATAGAGGTTTGGAATAATTTCATTGCAGAAACTAGATTGTTTCTACATACAATTGATGATTTGAGTACAATTTATAGCTATATATTTGAAGGCACTGACATGATTTATGCCTTTGTACTTTGATCAACAACTGCCCTATGTGCCAACATCATTGATCACATGCTAAAGATAACGATTTTCTTGTTCTCTCACTCTATTTGAGGAACCAATTTGAAATCAGTAGTGTCATGCAAGAAGAATTCTCCTCAAAACACAATTTTCTATATATATATATATAAATAAGATAAACTGAAAATGTGAGTTTACTCATGAGTGTGCATTTTCAATTCACTAATGCTATAACAATAAAGTTTTCTCAGGAAATTGAGTTTTTGTAAGGAGTTTGTTTTGTTTTCAACTTTATAAATTTCTTTAAAAAATTACAGTCAACAAGATGATTGAGACTTTTTTTAAAGAAGAATCGGTTTGATGAATCTCTGAGGCTCTTTCAAGCGATGAGGATGGATGAACTGGGCCTGACGAAGAGTGGACGGTACCTCCACAGGACCACAGTACCTCCTATTTCCTATACAATGTCGTATTTGAGTAAATATTTAGGTAAAGATGAAAAGAAAGGATACATTAGTTATTGATATACTTTATGAATATAATGAATTTGATCTCTCATATTAAGCACATTATGCAAAATGCAGGTGAGAGCAAGAAGTGAAAAAAACAAGCCAAAACAAAAATCTTCTTGTAAAAAGTTGAGTGGTAAGTGTAAAGGAAGAAAGAAGATGGATAGCACATCTGTTGGAGAAGAAAAAATAGCTGAATCACTTTTCAAATGGAAGCCATGATAGGCTAAATCGCACACCTAATCAAAGATAAACCTAATGTTCACCAACTAATGTAGTTAGGGAAGTCAGGATCGTATCCACAGGGAGATAGCTTTCTTACAACTACAAATCAGACAAACTAGATTATGTAAAAAGGATCCTGGTTATTGGTCTATTGAACTAACAACTAATCAAACAAAAACAAACAAGTAAAACAGATAATTTAAAGCCTAGGGCATAGGTTCACTATGAATGCAGTTCGGGGTTCAAACAAGAATCATATAACATAATCATGATTATACTATCTAGAGCACACAAGCTCTCTCGAGTCAATGTCTCCCTTAGAACATCAGTCTAGCAGGCTCTCGCAATTTACTAGATTCGTTTTACCCATTATTGTAAGCTTAACAAAGTGTTAATACCTCTCGGTACATAACCTAAGTTTACAAGACTAATTAATCAAACATGGCCACTGTTCAATTAACAAGCAAGAATAACGAATAACATGGCAATAGTAGAAATCAATCAACTAATTAAATCATCTAAATTAAACCCCTTTCATACACCCATAGATCACCTGGCCCTAGTATTGGACTACTCACACATAATAAAAGAGATTGAAGAACAATTCATCATGAAATCAAACCCTCTCGGTAATTTAGGGTTGAGAAATAACGAGGGAAAACAATGATTAAACTAACTAACGTAAGGCATAAAACAAAAGAAAGAGAATAATGAAATTGGTACCTTCAACTTGATCGATCCAGTGAAACAATTAGAATAATGGAGAAAAATCAATGGAGAATTCTATGTAAAGAAGCTATGGAGAAGACTCTCAAATAACCGCCTGTGTCTCTTCAGAAAAATAAAAAAATGCCCAACTAATTAACTATTTCTACCTATTTATGTGTTTCTATTTTTTTCTAATATTTAAAGAAATATTAAAAGCTAAATGCTAGCTAATGGGAAGCATCGTGCTAGATGTTGGACGAGGCAACCATCAACGAAATGTAATTAATCTGAGGCCCCCATAAACCGCTATGCTAGCTCCAAGTACAAGTTCCTCCGTTGTTAGCTCAAATGAGTATAAATCAAGTCCAAAGTTAGCTCAAATGAGTATAAATCAAGTCCAAAACATCAATTCCTGCACAACAAAGCAAAAGAGCAAGAGCCACAACTAGGAGAAAAATGTCAGATAAATTAGAGCACAATAAATACCATTAAAATCTAGGGGGCGAGGGTATAAAACTCTATATAAACAAGACATATCAAGCCATCAATTGTTATGAGTGGGAAACAAAACAAAAGATGTGGTGCCTTGTTGGTTCGGGGATCTGATCATGGATCAAATTTAGTAGCAGAATAATTTATGGCGGATGAACGTAAGTTTCTATTAAGTTTCTACAACATTAGTGTTTGTTTTCTTAACAGAACAAACTATTGCAAATTTGGTAGACCCTTGGCCGATAGACATTGGATGACTGAAGTTGATGGCTTGTTAAAATGGATAATAATCTGCAGCATGGTCTTGGGCTTTACTACTTTCTATAGATTTATCCATCAGTAGAATGATATGTTACATACCACGAGTCCTCACGCCTTCACCTGTTCTTTGTAGAGTCTCTTGTATCTTTTTGGCTTATGTGCTTGTTTAGATGAATTTCTAAGCATTGTTGTATAACTCTTCTACAACCCTTTCCATTGCAAACTAGCCCTCTGTTTAATTCTAGCGATGTGAACTCTCCACCAGCTCCTGCAACTCTTGGCCATATTGGTGTAATGGGAAGTGCTCCCAAGCATATAAGCATTCATATACATGCTGGTTAGTTAGTTTCTTACTTTAGGCAAATAAATAGACTTGTTCGGTTCTGTTTTATACTTCTTGCTCAGAATAACTACATGTTGCTTTTTGCAGGCACTGCATTGCTGAGCTTGGCCGAGGTACTGGGGCTGTTGGAGAAGGAGATGAACAATAACCCGGGGTCCCCCGCCCCCCCTGATGTGACCCTGCCTCCCATGACGGCCCAAGACGAGGAAAAAGCCATGACCGTGGGCTCAGAAGAGCCAAGTACGAAGACCGCGATCTTCGTCATACTCCTCGCATCTGGAACAGAGACCGCGATCTCATTCAAGCGTCTCTATCCAAGACCAAAGATCGCGTGCCTCAACGCGTCTTCCTACAAGCGACTCAATGTTGAACACGATCTCTTTCAAGCGACTCAACCTCCTTCAATGCTGGTCGCGTTCTATCTAAAGATTCTCGCATTCAATGCCTTTAACGCGTTCTTTTGAGACCCTTTCTATATTTAGTATTTATAGCGTTTTAGATAGTTTCTATTTATAGTGTTTCTATCTTTTAGGGTTTGTGCCTTTGCATGCTTGCATGGGCTAGCCCACGATAGGGGTGAGCAAACAGATCGATCCGATCCGATCCGTTATACCGGATATCCGGTTCAAAAAATTTATAAAATCTCGATCCGTATCCGGTCCGTTTTGAAACGGATATCCGATAAAAAGGACCCGTATCGGATCGGATATCTGAGCCGGATATCCGAATTATCCGGTTACTACAAATCTATTAAAAATAAATCAATATATTCATTTTTTAAATTCAAAAGTAATAAATTTGTAAATTAAGAAATAAATTTTGTAGGTTGTTTCTTAATTTTTCGTACAATTTAAATTATATACACACTTATTATTCATATGAAAATGTATTTACAATATTTTACTTGGACAACAATATAAATATGTGATTAAGGATGTAAAATTTATTAATATATTACTCAATATATTAGTTATAATAAACAAATTTATGATTATAAATATTATATGAATAGTACCGGATATTTTCGGATATCCGGTAAGCTAAATATCTCGATCCGTATCCGGTTCAAGTATTCGGCAAAATCACCCGGATCGGATCAGATACGAATAAAAACTTAAAGGATATTTTCGGATACAGATTTTTAGGATACAGATCGGCGGATTTTCGGATCGGATCAGACGGATCGGATATATTTGCTCACCCCTAGCCCACGAGGCTCGACTCGGCGCATTCGACGTCTCGCCTCTAGTATTTATACCCAACTTTGTTATTGTTATTTTCTTACGTTCAATTTAATTCAAGGTTTCAAGTCGAGTGTTTATCCTCCTTTCCTTGATCGGACGTCAAAACCCTCTATCTTCGTATCCCCTTCACTCCGCCGCCGATGCTACGGCAAACGCTTGAACCTTTAAGCCAGTCTTCCTTCGCATCTCCCTTCAACCGCAATCGACGCTACGACACCCGCAGTCGACGCTACGACACCAACGACTTGTCTCTTCAAGTCATCTATCCTTTATCAAATTGCTTCCGCCAACGCTATCCTTTCGCCCCAACAACCGCTTCCACCGCGTTCACCACCGCACCAACACCGTGTTCACCACCACGTTCATCATCGCGTTCGCCATCTTCTTCACTGCTGTGACGTTCAACGTGACTTCTCACCCAAGACTAGATCCCAAGGCGCCACCTTTTGACAATTGGCTTGTCATCGGAGGCAAGAACACATCAACTGGCATCAGAGCCAGGCAGTCTTGTAAATCACGAACTCAAGTTTGCATCTTGTTCACAATTTGTTTTTCTTCCCCCCATCGTCTGCTTTCGTAACATCTCGCGAGAAAAGAAAAGAAGAGAAAAACCAAAATTTCCATCTTTGCAACACCTTCGGTTTCTACAAGATCCTATCTTGGCCGAATTTTTTTTCCTTGTTCCCTAAGTTTTGGTGTGTTAGGCAATTTGTTATCTTGCATGCTAGAATATTTTGTTTCCTTATTTCATGCGTGGATAGAGTTTCCTTGTTTGCTAGAGTTTACTTTTTAGTTAAGTTAACCGAATTTCCTTATAAGATATCATATCAAATCTTATCTTCTCTCTCCTATCTCTAAGATCACATTTGTGATATTCTTGTTACTTAGACCGATTTTTTTTTCCTTTTGCAAATCCGAAAAGATCAAAAGATAAGATCTCGGATATTAAAAAAAAAGATATCCAAAAGATATTCAAAAAAAAAAGAGTTTCCAAAGTTAGGGAAAGCCAAAATAAGGCAACCCTAACCCACTCTCGGTCTAAGCTTATCTTCTCAACCTCTCCACCGTCTAGGTCAAACTTCCTAGAAGGTACTTTCTTGCTTATTAGGTTGCTTTGTTTACGTTTGTTTTAGGGTTTCAATTTGTTCTTGTTTGTTTGATTGCAACTTGCTTGATACACCATCTCTTGTGCAAGCCAAGCCGCCCTCACGGCAAGCCAAACTAACCCTACCTACGTGAACTTTGTGACTTGACTAGTGATTTGCTTGGTTGTTGTTCTTCGTTGTCTTTTGATTCATTTTTACTCCCATGTCTGGCCATATTGTTATAGGTACCATGACGATTGAACACGGTGAAAACCAACCTGGAGTCGACAACAACAACCCACCTCAACCACCGTTGGATCTACCCTAAGACCAACCACTGGTTGACCCCCCACAACAGGACCCTCTCATCGCGTTGTCCGAGGAGCAAAGGGAGATCCAAGCCCTTAGACAAGAGAACGCAGCTTTGAGAGCCCAACAACGCGATGCACAACTCGTGCCCAACCCAACCCCCCTGAGTACAATGGACGCGCCGGCTCAACCACGAGCCACCGACGACGGTCCATCAAAGACAAGAGTCGACAAAGGCAAAGGAATCATGCCTTCGACATCTCATCATCAACCATAACTCAATCGTATGCAGAGTGTCATCGAGAGTCGCCAAGGCTTCGTTTCCCACGCGGACCGCTACGTGCCCAGAGCCACAACCGCTGGCTTCGACAATGGCTCCGACTACGACCGCGACGCCGAGGACACTCAAGGTGAGTATTCTGAACCATACAACTTTGATGATCGCTATTCCTCTAGGAGAACCCAGAGACGCGTATCGGACTCAGCGCCACGCGAAGGCCGCCCTCGCCGAGCCGAGCCAGCCGACGCAAATGAGACCCAATCGCCGACCAAGTGGGCATACGCGACGCGATGAGATCAACTTGAGGACACCAACTACCCAGCCACAGAGCCATGATGTACGCGATCACCTTCGACACCAGAGTGTTCGAACGCCGCGTTACGGATCTGATGGCTACTCGTCGATCACACCCAATGTCCACGACGACTTCGACGAGTATGACGACGAAGAGATCGAGGACTCAGGTATGGTCAACCCTAATTTTTTTCACCCCCCTCTTGGAGATCCACTAGAATTGCAGGATCGCCCTTCGGATTGGATACCTCCACCGCGTCTCCAGCCCCAAGGAGAACGCATTCGTGACATTGGCGGCGAGCGCCGCGATGTTATGCAAAGAGACATTCGACGCGACAACTACGATGCCCAGCCGCGAAGACATCAACGCGATGACGCCTACGTGCCCAGGGATGAGTATGTCCACGAAGATCGCCAAGAACGCGATAGACGCCAGGTAGGACGCGATAGACGACATGGAGTGCGCGCCTTTGAGAACCCTCTCTACGACGTCGCGCCAAACAACGCGTTCAACCAAGCACCTGCCCAGCCTCGATTCCAACGCCACCAAGTCAAGGTAAAAATCGAGCATTTTCATGGTGAATACTACCCCTCTGTTTTTCTTGAATGGGTGCAGGCTACGGAGTACACACTTCGATATTGTCGAGTGCCCCTTGAGGAGCATGTCGACGCTGCGGCACTTAATTTCTGAGGAGCCGCGAGAGTGTGGTGGCATCGCTTCGAGGATGACTGCGTCCGACGCCAAAGGACACGGGTCACAGAGTGGCACCAACTCGTGTACGTGATGACAAAGAAATATGTGCCTCCAGACTATAGGAATCAAATGCGAATGGAGATAGCCATGGCTCACCAAGGGTCGATGTCTCCACTCGAGTTCTTTTCCAAGCTTGAAGACATGTATTACAAGGCCAACTTCTCCGTTGCACCATCGACATTGAGGACGAAATTCTTGAGTGGCTTAAACACCAACTTTCGTGATCAACTCGAGATTTTGCCCATCAAAGATTTGACCACCCTCACATATACGGCGATGCAAATTCATGAACAAATCTCTCGCCGGAAGTCTTACACTTATCCAAGTGGCCAACAAAGGTATTCTTCTAACCCTAGTGGATTACCTTCTACTAATGTTCGCCCTAGTGCCTCTACCACAGCCGCGTCGAGTCAAGCTCCCGAAGCGAAGCCATCGACGCCACACATCGCACCGCGCCAGACTGCGCCCACACAACCCCCAATGGGCACCGATCGTGCACGCGACCTTGAGTGTTACAAATGTGGTGGACGAGGCCACTACAAAAAGGATTGCCCCAATGCGCACAAGGTCTTGTTCTCTACCACCGTCGTCGGCTATGAGTCATGCGACGACGAGGAGGGCGCCCTTGAGCCCATTGATAAGCACTATTTTGTAGGGCTTAACTAAGAGTTATTAGAGGTTTTATTGGTGTCATTCGGGTAGATTTAGACACATTCTTGTGTATGGCATTTGGAGGCGAAGTTGGTGTTTTTTGGAGGTATTTGAGCTACTTTGGAGATCATGAAGACACTGAGGAAGGAAGCCATCAAGAGAAGACGCCAAGGAGTGAAGAGGAGACGGGTTGGTGCAAGGCAAAGGACAAGATTGCCGAGCATTAACCGCGATCGCGGGCATGGGTGCCGCGATCGCGGGACTCGGAGCATGTCGAGAGTTTTCTGCGGATGCGGAGAAATTGAAGGGCGCGGAGCCACATGGGCCGCGATCAAGGTCCACCAGCCGCGATCGCGGGTCTGACACGGCAGAGGCTCGGACTTATTCCGAATTATCTTTTTAGTTTTCTTTTCCCTTTTTCTTATTTCTATTTCAGTTATTTGCTTAATGGGCTAGGTCATTTGTTAGGGCCCTATAAATACTCTCCTTATGCATTAGGGTTAGGAGGCCACTCTTATCACACTTTAGTTGCAATTTTCATTCATCGTTGTTTATTTCTTTTGAAGTTTCTACCATGACTATGAGGAGCTAAGCCTCTTTGGCTTAGTCCGGTAATGGAAGCATGAGTTCGTTCATCTGGTTGTGAGGTTTTGTTCCTATCTATCTATCCTATTGAGTTATATCTTTTCTCTGAGCAAATTCATATTTGAATGTTTGTTGGTTTATCTAGACTGATCACCTAGGTTTATTGCTTTCATTCACATTGCTAATACTAGGGAACTGTTGGGCTAACGCTCTAGTATAAGTAGCAAGCATTGATTGTTATCTGCATCTGTGGATTATATCTATGTGGGAATTGATTACATGGTAAATGCATCTGAGCGAGCGTTCTATGTATCCTGGTTAATTCTTATATGCATTGCTGCCTTTGGGTTGAACCTTTAGTGGTACTAGGGTTATTCATTGGTAAGGGTTTTTTGTGGAAGGTTTCCCTCTGAATTTACATAAGACCGGGACAGGAATAACCGAATATGAACAACCTTTGAATGACTTATGTGGACATTACTTGGCTAAGTGTTTTTCTCTATTGATATTTCATCCATTCTACTTTGCTTTGTTTGTTTCGTTTGTGACCAACCAACCATACAACCCCCCTTTGTGACATTGCATGCTACCACCATTGAATTCCTTCATTCTCTGTGGGATCGACCCTGACTTACTTACTATACTTTGTTTAGTGAGGATTTTAGGATTTACTTTTGATTAGGGGTACGGCGACTATTCCCCCCTATCAAATTTTGGCGCCGTTGCCGGGGAAGGCAATTGCGAATTTTTGGTGTTTTGCATGCTTTGTGTGTTTTTGAATTTTTTCTGTGTGATTTTCGTGTGTTTGCTTGTGTGTGTGGACCTATCTTATGGTCCACACCCGTACTGCTAACTCTCCACCTTTAGATCTTGATCCAGAGATTGAGAGAACTTTCTCCCAAGGACGCAGAGTGAATCGAGCTTTGATCTTTGAGAATCCCACTTTTGAGATGACGGACGAGGTACCACCACCTACGTTGAGGCAGCTGACTGCGCCTAACTTGACGCAGCTGCCACTGACCGTACAATTCCCTGAGCTAGGCACGGGAGTGAACTTTGAGCTCAAGTCTGGTCTTATCCATCTTTTGCCTCAGTTCCATGGGCTAGCTGGAGAGGACCCAAACAAGCACCTCTCGGAGTTCCACGCCGTGTGCAGTTCCATGAAGCCACGGAATGTCACTGAGGATCAAATCACGTTGAGGGCTTTTCCTTTTTCACTTAAGGATTCAGCCAACGACTGGTTTTACTACCTCACCCCAGGAAGCATCAACACCTGGGAGAAAATGAAGAAGGCGTTCCTGGAAAAGTACTTTCCAGCAACGAAGCTGAACAGTCTCAAGCGCAACCTGAGCAACATAGAGCAACATGGGACGGAGACGCTCTACGAGTACTATGAGCGTTTCAAGAGGTTGTGCTCTAGTTGTCCCTATCACGGGTATTCAGACCAGGATTTGGTCTTATATCTGTACGGGGGATTGCTGGATGAAGAGCGACGAATGGTGAACGCGGCGTGTGGGGGAAACATACTGAACAAAACCCCTACCGCTGCATTTGAGATATTCAGCGAGTTGTCGGAAGGCTCAAGGCAATTCAGCAAGAGGGCGAGCGCCCAGGCTGTGAAAGCCACTTCAAGTGAGAATGTGCCCCCATCTATGGCGAGGGAAGTGAGCGAAATGAAGGAGATGATCAAGGTTTTGATGAGGAAGGAAGGACCCCAGAGGGTCAAGGAGTGCGAATTTTGCTATGCCACCACGCATGCAACTGACGCATGCCCTACACTCCATGAGGAGTCCACTGAGCAAGTCAACGCTGTTGGGGGGTACCAACAAAGACAACGGTACGACCCCTACTCCAGTACCTACAATCCAGGGTAGAGAGACCATCCTAACTTGAGGTACGGGAACACGCACAATGTGGAGAACCCCCCTGAGTTCCGACCAAGACCCCCTCAGCAATACCAGCAGCAGCAGCAGTACCCCCAACGACCATTCCAAGGAGGCCAACAGTTCAGAGGCCCAGCAGAGCAGAGACCGCAAGGACAAGGAGCTCCCCGCGCTATGAATCTAGAGGACCAGGTCAATACACTGGTGCAGCACATGTCCATGCTGACGCAGACAGTAGGAACCATACAGCAAAATATGGTTAAGTTCCAACATGAGACCAAGTCCAGTATCCAGAACCTGGAGAAGCAGGTAGGGCAGATCTCCCAGGCGGTCAGCAAGCTCGAAGCTAGAGAGTCACGAGCACTCCCATCTCAAACTGAGATTAATCCAAGGCAAAACGTCAACTGCATGACGTCAAGGCCAAGATGGGAGAATGAAGATGAGAAGCTGGAATTAAAAGAGAAGTACGAGGCAAAACCGCAATCGTGGGGCGACAGCCGCGATCGCGGGTTTACGGAGCCAAAAGCCGAGAAAAACTCGAGAATAAATTCGAGCATTAACCGCGAATGCGGGCATGACAGCCACGATCGCGGGGAACCAGTGCGAAAACCGCGATCGCGGGTTGACACCCGCGATCAACTCTCGGAAAGCGCTCCGCCTCGCAAGACATTTATGAACAAGTATGACTATCCGGAGGGATATTTTGACATCCCGATGCCATTCCCTACGGCATTAAAAGATGAAGGGAATACGGAAATATACTACGAGATATACCAGGACTACCCGGATAGCCCCTTCTTGAGAGAGCTACGCAAGACTATAGCGGAGCAAAAGGAGCGATCTAAGAAGAAGCCAAAGTTCATGAAGGATATCTCGGCTGTGGTGCAAAAGAGTATTCCCAAGAAGTGTGAGGATCCCGGAATGTTCAGCGTGCCCTACAAGATTGGGGAGACTGAATTCAGCGAGACATTGCTGGATTTGGGAGCTTCAATCAATGTCTTGCCACTGTCCGTCTACAACAACCTCGACGTTGGACCATTAGAGAGCACGGAAATCGTCATCCAACTGGCTGACAACTCCGTCATCACTCCTGAGGGCGTTGTGAAGGACGTACTGGTAAGCGTCGATACCCTTGTTTTTCCTGTAGACTTCTTTGTCATGAACACAGGGGAACGAGGAGGACGAGTAATGCTAGGGAGGCCTTTCATGAAGACCTCCAACACAAAGATCGACGTGGGCAGAGGCACAATCAGCATGGAGTTCGACAAGAGGAAGACAGAGTATAGGCTGGAGAACATTCTGGAGCATCCTCCAGATATAAGAGCAAGGAGTTCGGTTGCAGGAGGCAACCCCGGATGAGAAGTACAACAAGACGTCATGCCACGACGATAACTATGGCGCTGCTCGGGAGGCAACCCGAGGTATGAGTCGTTGAACTCATTTATGTTTTTACCTTTCTTAGGACTTAGATTTTATTTTTCTTTCTTCTTATTTCCACTTGTTTTTCTTTTTCTGTGGGCACTAGAACTAACTATGCAGCGGAGGGCAGAATCCAGCACCCGCGATCGCGGTTTCACACCCGCGATCCCGGTTTCCCCTCGGCGATCCATGGCGAGTTCTATCAAAAAAAAAATCAAAAAAAATGGCCCACGGTTTAGTAAAACCAGTGCGTTTTTCAAGGCAGTCAGTGTCTCGTAACTCGTGCTGACTGTTACAGATGCAGGGGCATTAACCCCGCGATCGCGGGTATTCATCGCGGCAATTATAAAAGGCGAGAGGCGGTAGAGGCATTTTACAACACCTCCACCACCACCTCTCACTCTCACCAGATCGGATCTCCGACCCCGATCTGGTGAGAGTGACATACTATTTATTGTTGAGGGGACAATTGTCGAAGGTGTGATCTTCATCAGTGAAGCACCCGCAACTAGGTGAAAACCCTTCATACCACAAACGCATGGTTAGGATAGAGCCATTGTTGTGAACAATTTTAAGGAGCCTTCTAAAGTCGTGTACATGCACATTGACACATACCCGGGCGAATTTCATCTTGTTTCCGATGTTGGAAACCTCATCCAGACGGATGAAATTTCCAACGTTGTTTTCTTTTAAAACATAATCTAGGGCATGTCCATTAAACATGTAATATGGTAGAAGTGGTATCTGAATCCAGAGGTCGACTCTATGGATATCTTTCACTAAATGTGGAATATGGGAGGATAAGGATACATGGCAACTAGCTTACCCTGAACGTGATAAGGGAGATTGTGCCAAACCCAATCATGGGCTTCTCAATTCGTAAAGATAAAGAGGAGCCAAAAGTTCCCCAACTCTCGGACCTCGATATCCCCATGAATGCCTTTCCAAGCCTTTTTAAATCTCCCAATGATGGTACTGGTGGCTATAAAGGTTCCTACCATGCGAAGGAGCAGGGAAAAGTGAGTTAGATGTAAAATCTGATTTTGGACAGAAGGAATGTGGTAAGGGTTTGGTAAGGAAGTTAGGAATGGTGGGAGTTGTTACATAAATGATGCATAAGTGGAATAAGCATAGAGCTGGTGGTTTTAAGTAGCTAATGGAAGTTGTTCTTGTGAAGATTGAACATGGTCTTCATGAGGATATGAATAAGGCATAGCTTCATGACAAGAAAGTTGTTCATCACCTTATATCGGTGCATTTGTCAGCATGAGTAAAGAGGATGATTAAGCATGAAGCGTCCCAGGAGTAGTGGATGGGATACAATAGGTGGTCTCAAGGTTGGTTTCATGAGGGAAATCAACAAGGGCGTGGGAGTATGAAATCTTTTCATCCATGGTTGGAAGAGAAGTAATTAATTAAAAGAATGTGTTGAAGAGGCCATGGGGAATAGAAGGAGAGATCTAGCTACTATATAGAGGAAGTTTCAAGCAAGAAATGGTAATGGGGAAGAGAGAGGAGAAAGGATAACATGCAGAGATAAGGTAAGAATTTGAAGAAAACATGAAATAAAATGTAAAGGAAGGAATAATTACAGAGATGTTGAGGGGATATTATCTGACATACAGGTGCACGAGTAATCAAAGAGAGATGGCATGATGAGAGAAAAGAAAGAGAGTAAGCAACGTTTGAGTTTCCAACTTGATTTTGTATAATACAGGGAAAAATTTACCATATGAAAGAGAAAAGTGAGATGGCGATCTATAGTGGGAGATTGAAAAACATGTTGTTCTAGTCTAGGTAATATGTATTTATAATGCATAGAAAAGGTGAAGAGCAATCATAGGGAACTGGACAGAAAAGGAGAGAGGGTAGACTTCTGCCATGTAGATTCCACTAAGAGCATCCTCAATGGTGATCCCCATTTCAAGTATCATAAGTTACTTTTTCACATTCTCTTTCCTCCACATAATCTTTTGATATTTTGTTTCCACAATAGTGATATTCCTAACAAGTATCACTATTTAATTTTTTTACTTTTGACATCATCATATATCATTAAACAATACAAAAAATATAAGAACTAGAGAATGCATACAAAAGCTCATTTCAACATGTTCAATAAGATTCTGAACAAAAAAAGTCACTAAATCGAACAGATGATACAAGGTTACAACAAGACAATCAGCCAATAATTCAACCAAAAATCCAAATCAATTAGCACAAACAACTTATCTAATACCAGGATCATCCCCAATGCATATGTGCAGACACCACATCTCGATCATCCATTCACGAGCAGCAAGCAGGGCACCGGATCAAACCATTCTCATTATAATCAGGGCATCGTCTCGTCTTCATTCATCTGCTTGATCTCATCTGCCCCACCAACATGTGTTCCCTCTGATGAAAACCTGAGGCAAACTCACTGCTTTCCCACCCAATGCATCCTTCAACGGGTGTCTATAGAGCGCCGAGGGTTCCGCGGATTGAGCTTTGCAGAGTTGAAATTGGAGTCACCTTCTTCGTCGTCGAGGCCTTCCATGAGCTCCCAAGTGTTGATCACGGAGTCCGGCGAGTGAGACCGATCGGCGTAATCCCGGGCGTCGAATTCCCCGACGGCAGAAGAGGCGGAAGGACGGCGGTCGACGAGGATGAGAGAGCCGTAGGTGGTGGAGGTTAGAGATACGAGATGGTGTGTGTCGCCTTCCCATGTCAGAAGGTGGTGGACAAGCGGCGTTGTCAGGGAACGGGCTATGGGAACCGAAGGCGACGGCGATGGCGCCACCGAGGAGTCGTCGAAGAGCGGGCTAGAGCGTGAGGAGGAGAGGTAAGAGGCGGAGCCCTCCACAGCCTTGCTGAGGAGGATATCTGGGCGAGAAGTAGAGCAGCCCATCAAAAATGGTGGGTTTTTTACTTTCTGGGGTTGAATTTGAGCCTCGAAATGGAAACAGAAACAGTAATCTAAGAGGAGGGAGGATGAAGATGGTGTCAGGAGTGGGCAGATGGGGGCCAAATATGTCAGTCTTTTGTGTCAGATTGAGTATCAAACAGGTGATACCCAAAAGTAATAATTACCTTGAATCAATACAAAATCTGACAAATTAATTTAATTTTCTTTTTTTGAAAACTTTATTATACTCTAAAACTCACCATTGAGGATGCTCTAATAGAGGAGAAGAAAGAGAATGTATGGTTGGTGGAAGATAGAAAAAAGGATGGAAAAGATAAAGGTTAATATTAACAAACCATGCTAGAGAAAGTGAACTATGTATACGGTATAGGTTAAGCTTGGCAATAATCTTTACTACTATAAATTTGTAAGTTGCGGAAATGAACAGTAGCCCGTATCACGTGTAGGTCGCTTGCTTGTATTGGACTGGGCCTTTGGGCCCTTTAGTTGGTTGTGGAGGCTGGGGTTTATGCTTGCTGCTTCTGTGTTGTTCTCCTCTGCCTCCAACGTTCTCCGTCTCTTCCCGGTTCTCCTTCCTCGACACTCTCCTACTTCCATTCTCGATTCCTTTATCTCTTCCATTCTCGATTCCTCTATCTTGTTCATCTCTATCTGCGAATTCCTCTTTCACCATCTCCATCTGTGAAGTTGGTTTCTCTGTTTTGCCATATCCATCTGTGAAGTTGGTTTCTCATTTTCGTTCATCTCTATCGTCTTTTTTCTACTCATTGTTCGTCGTCTCTGTCTGCATCTACGACCTCTTCCTCCACATTTGATTTGTACACTATCTGCTTTGGGATTTCCTTTGTCTCCATAGTTCTCATCTTAGACTTCTTATGTTTGTCTCGTGCCGTCGCGGTCATCATACAGGTAAAAACCTTAATCTCTGATTTTGTTTCTTTGGGCCTTTTTACACTGGATTTGTCCGCTATCTGTTATGAGATTCTTTTTTTCTCCACATTTCTCATCTTAGATTTCTCGTGTTTGTCTTGTTCCGTCGTGGTCATCATACAAGTAAAAAAGCTAATCTCTGATTTTGTATCTTTCATCCTTTTTCTGATTCGAGGTGTGAGTTTGTGCATTGTGTTGTTGTTTTGTATTTTTTGCTGATTGTGAGTTACATGTTTCCAAGTATTGGGTCGCTTATTAAATTGTTGATCTAGGTTTATAGTTGATGTGTCAATTTTTGCCCCTGCCATTCAGAAACGATGCTTGTTTCATTTTTTTTTGGTTGGTCATTCGGTCTGTTTGATTAATTTGTTCCTCTATTTATTTTGGTGGAGTAGTGCAGAGGCAAAATAATTACGGTTTGATTACAGTTTCATGTAATTATGGTTGTTTTTGTTGTGTATATTCAGGTTGCTGATATTAATTTTGGTTGTGTTTCATGTATATTCTGGTTGCTGATTCTGTTTATTTTGGTGGAGTAGTGTAGAAGCAAAAGAATTACGGTTTGATTATGGTTTTATGTAATTTGGGTTGTATTTTGTGTATATTCTGGTTGTTGATATTAATTTTGGTTGTGTTTCATGTATATTCTGGTTGCTGGTATTGTTTCAAGTATATTTTGGTTGTTGATTCTGTTTATTTTGGTGGAGTAGTGCAGAACCAAAAGAATTACGGTTTGATTACAGTTTCATATAATTTGGATTGTATTTTGTGAATATTCTGGTTGCTGATATTTATTTTGGTTGTGTTTCATGTATATTCTGGTTGCTGGTATTGTATAAATTATATGTATGTTGTTTTTTAATTCTCAATGATTGGAGGACCGGCGATGAAAGAGCTGAATAACATTTGAAAGAGCTTGTGCTGAATAAAATCCTAAACAAAGTTGAGGTATGTAGAGGTTTTCAGAGATCATTATTATGTGTGCATTTTAAATCACGGTCCTTGCATTTCACACACTAATTGAACTTATTGCCTTCTTATTCTTTTATTTCGTAGTGGCTGAATAACTGGGTAGGTAAAAAAGCTATCGGGAGTTCTTTACTCTCATGGGTTTTTCCCTTATTGTTGGTATATATGGACTTCCATTAACTCAAAACAATCTTCTATAAAGCTCCATCCATCCCAGGGTAGGATTAAGCTAAATCTGTTCCTTGATATTTTTCAAATTCATTGATAAGATATTGAGTCTGAGACTAATTTGTGATACTTGTGCTTCTGCTATACTAAATATGCAGCCTATTTTTCAATGGTCAACTGGAATCCTTGTGTTAATCTGTTGATTTCTGGATTGGAAGAGATTCAGTAAAGACATTGTGTACAAGCTAGGAAGCAGTTTCAGCATTGTCATATGTTATTATGGTGGGTAGTGTTAATAAGTTTTTTCCTTCTTTGGTTGTGTTAAATGTTAAGTTTCCTTTTGTTGAAATGTTCTAATGCTAATAACTTTACACTATGGCAGGTCATCTGAACTTATTTTGGTGGTGACAACAACTTTGCCGCTAGCTTCTAAACAATCTTGTATGAAGCTTCATCGATCCCAGTGCATGATTAAGTTAAATTTGGTGGTGACAACAACTCTGAACTTATTTTGGTGGTGACAACAACTCTGCCGCTAGCTTCTAAACAATCTTGTATGAAGCTTCATCGATCTCAGTGCATGATTAAGTTAAATTTGTTCCTTGAGATTTTTCAAATTCATTGATAAGGTTTTAACAAGGTTTCATGCAGAGGTTTTAACAAGGTTTCATATCATTCCAGCATAGGTTTTAACAAGGTTTCATATCAATCCTCTTTACTGAATTTTTTGGTACATAATGGATTTTTGTCTTGCCTTCATTTTTCTCATGTTTATTTTATTTATTCTTGTTTTGTCATGTTGAGATGTATTGTTCGGATGCTAGCTGCAATGGCTTATGATCTTGATACACTGAAATACTATTGTCCATCTACTCATATAAACTTCCAACTAGGTCATTTAAACTTTCAAGTAAGTCATTTAAGCCTTGTTGATTTTATTTCTTTGTCGTCTTGTATGTGTATGATCCTTAATCTCAAATTAATCTTCTTTTTCTGGTTTGTTTGCATCGAATCCTTGACTATTCATGTCCTTTGATTGCTGTAATTTTGTCTGATGAATGAATTTCTTCTAATCTTATAGTATGGTAGACAGACCATTACTAATTGTTTGTCTGTTTATTGTGTAAGCCGCATACATGGGAAAGGTTGTGAATGTCTTTTTCTAGATGGTGTGCAATATAGTGTTGTTGGCTATAGCTCATGTGAAGGTAATTCTTTTCCAAATCAAGATTGTGACTTTATTATAGTTCATCGCAATGTCAGGAAATTAAAAATCTTATAGTAAATCTTTTCATTATTTTATATATGTCAGTAGTCTGTAGTTGAATGGTAATTCCGTTCATTTTCAAAATTATTTGTATATCAATCCAAGTGATTATGCCTATGCAAACACTGTATTAGGGAAAATAGGGAGACAAGTGGTTATTATTGGTGGTTCGTATAACTTTGATAGGGTTACACAATGTAAATATTCTATCCTTATTCTTTTACAATTATGGTCCCATAATCTAACACATAAATGCTCTACCAAAATGTAACTCGAATCCTGCACTATGAGATTTTTGATATAACTGAGTACATTAATGTGTGTACTATTTAACATCTAAATAATCGTAATAAGTATTATTTCTGTGTGTCATAGTATTAACCATGAAGTGAATTTTACAAGTAAATATCAAAGGTAATGGTTTGAATAGTAAAAAAAATTCATGTTAAGTAATAAGGGTGTGTTTCATGATGAAGTAGGGTATTTTTTTATGTTGCCCAATCCCTTTGCTAGTTTTTAAAAGAAATCTAAATTTAGAAACACAACAAAGCTCGAAGTGCCCAAATTTGAATTGAAAGTTTATTCGGTGAGGGTCAATGGTTTATTATTTTTGTGTTTCATGATGTAGTAAGGTTTATTATTTCTGTGTAACTTGCTCTCTATTATAGGAATTAAGAAGCTTGTCCATTATCAGGAAGACTGTATCTTAAAAGATGGTGAAGGGAACCAAAAAAATTGTGGTACAAATGGGAATTTCACACTTTTGTGAATGGTCATACTCTTTTCTTTTACTTTCTCTACTACTGAATAGCTTATCACTTTTAATTGCAGGTCATGAAATTCATAGAACGGTGATGGAGACGCTAAACCAGTTAGATGGTTTTGATCGATTTGGGAGGGCACCTAGGAGGTAGTTGCTATTTTGATGTGAAAACTCTTTTCTAGAGTTGTCCTATCATTAGGAAATTCTCCCTCCATTTGATTTAATCTGACTGGGTGGAGTTAGTCTGTTGCAATCTCAGGTGCATTGATAACCGATGGGACCTTACTAATGGCTTAATAAGTTTCAGATAAGATCAGAAGCTAATGCGAGCCTGTGTAGTCGTTCAGGGTGCTATGATAGCACTTATGGTGGGGACAACCTCTTACTATGGAGATCGATTCCCAAAATTCTCCAACTTTTGAGTCAGATGATGTAATGTGCATGACCGGTGAATTTTTCCTGTCTTGAATCTTGATAATGTATAACTATCAGTTCAATCTTCATGTTGTCACCTTTAGTCAATTTAATGTGTTGCTACTGGGCCTTTTCAAACTAGTGAGCCTTTTTTCTTAATGGGCTTCTATTATTTAAATTTGGTTTTCTTGTTCTTTGATTTTCTGACCGATGCTATTTTTTTTTTCCTATTGGTCTTTACCTATGGTCTAATTGTACATTATTTGTAGTGGGTTACATGTGGCAACTGAATGAGGCTTCATTGTTTCTTTATAAGCAAATTCCTGCATTTATTTTTGCTTCCGGCTGTTTTGTTTATGACTTTGCTCTACTTCTGGTTTTCACAGCAGTTAAAGCATTCTTCAGGTTTGCTGTTCTTTTTTATAGTTTCTTTTATTCTTTCTAAACATTCCTCTTTGTCTTGATTTCTGGTGTGCTTTAAGGGTTTAGGGTTTGTTTTACGGATTGGGTGTGCTTTTTTGGTTTGTTTTACGGATTAGGTGTGCTTTTTTGGTTTGTTTTATAGATAGGGTTTGTAAAAACTGCATCACTTGAGTTCTTCTCTGATTGGGTGTGCTTTTTTTGTTTGTTTTACGGATTGTTTTTTATGTTTTGTGTTGCATGTACCGATGATCTTTTTTTCCGTTAAAGCATTGTCACGTGGTGCAGTTTTTACGCTTTTTTTTAAGATTATTTTGGGTTACATGTTCAGTTTGCATGTGCCCTGCCATATTTGTTTTACTCTCTCGAAAGACTTCTTTTCCGTTCTCTTCTCTGGTTGGACGTCCTTTCTATTTTGTTTCCCTTATTTGGTATGAGGTGCCTTTTTACAAAAATATTCTGCATGCAGAGTTTCTTTTGCTTTCTGCTTTTTTTTGCTTTTTTTTTTATGGGATTTTTATTTATTTTTTATGTTTTAGGTTGCATGTACCAAATATTTTGTGATGGTTTTCTATACTGATTGTTATATGGTGCTATTTCATGCTTTTTAAAAAAAGTTTTTGAGTTCCATGCTAAATTTGCATGTATTTTTTATATATTGTTGTTTTTCATTTTGACTAATTTTCTGCATCTCTCTTCTTTGGTTGGATGTCCTTTCTGTTTTGTTTTCCTTATTTCGTGTGACATGTTTTTTTTGTTCTTTTTTCGGAGTTCTGCATGCAGAGTTACTTTTGATTTCTACTTGTTTTTGTTTTTTCTGATGGGCTTTTTTTCGTTTTATGTGATATGTTGTTGTTTTGTGTACTGTTTTGTTGTTGTGTATGCGACTATTTTTTTTTTATAAATGATACATTTTATTTAAGTTTGTGCATGCAAATTTTGTTCAGCATGCGTTATTTTAGGTTTGTGATCATGTTTTATTTATGTTTGTGATCATGCATGCAATTGTGTTCTTGTAGGACGAGTCCAAAAAATGTGTATCTTGACTCTATGATTACAAAATCTAAGGATCACATTGTGCGTGTTAAGGTGATCAATAAGGGTACTTTTTCTAACAAGCCAGGAAAACAGAAGTTCCAACGTCAATGAAAAGGTTTGACTTGAATTTTTATCTAATGCTTATTCCATGTTTGTTTGCTTATATCTATTTTTTTCTTTTGCATGGCCTTACTATGAGAGCCACGCTGTTTGGTAACAATGTTGACTACTTTGATGATATCATTAAGGAGGATCATTGTTATGACTTTAGCAATGTTGTGGTGTCACTTGTGGGTGGAGATTATTAGCGCTTCCCAGACGAAAAGCAGATCCATATCAATGGTTCCTCTTCTGTTAAAGTAGTTGTTTTGCATGAATGGTCATTTGAGTTCAAGCAAGAGTTTATTCGCATTTCTGAGATAATTCGTGAAACAAGTCCTCGCAATGTAGTATTTGGTACATTTTTGTTAAAAGTATTTATTATGTTTCACTCATGTACACAAATAGTAGCATAATTGTATAATTCACTTTATCCTCTATTTCCTCTAGATATGATAGTCATGGTTCTCCGCTACACACCACCTCGGAAAGTAGCGAATAGGTTCTCACCTAATCTATCTTATCTATGTGAGTTACATGTTACTGATGACAGGTATAGTTTGTTAAATATGTTGCATCTTTTCTCTCTGGTGTACTATAAATAACTTTATTTTCATATGCAAAAGGTTTCAATTGTTCTGAGGTTACACTTCTTTCTGCATGGAATGAACTCGCATTTACTTTTGACAAACCTGATTGTGTTGATCCTTGCGATTCTGTTATTTTAGTTAATGGGTTGAAGACATCAACTTTTAATGGTTGGTATTCAAATACTATGTTTCTACCATTTTGTGTCTCTCATAAATATATAGGCATCTTTGTTGGCTTTATTTATTTCACTAACTTTAGCAGCTAAACTTTTATTCGGATAGAATTCTTAGTGTCTACAAACTATCATAGCAAGATTGTAATCAACCCTGATGGGGTCAGGGAAAATGAGCTTCGTAAATGGTATGTGTTATTCTATGTTATATAACAAGATTGTTGTGATTTAATTTAGTGTATAAGAAATTGCTCATAGTAGATACTCACTGTTGAGTTGGTATTGATGCCTTTAAAAGAAAAAACCAATGCTTATCGCTACAAAATAGTCAAGGAGGGGTTTGTCAGTGACTTAGTTAAGAGAAGTACGTATTTATGGAGAACGATATTTATGGTTGTTCTTTTCAAACTAGCGACATCGGTACATTCTTTCTTACAATTCATCACTTCTTGTAATGTTTTCAGGTTTGAAGAGAACAAAGAATTGGTGATGGCAAGAGATACTACAATTATCAAGAAGGAAAATGGAGGAGTTGGTATCCCGATTGTTACGATCGAACACGCCTTAGGAATAAAGGTTTGGACTAGCTATTTTTCCCTTCACATTATTATAACAATCAATTATCTATGTATTTTATAAAATATATATTGTTTTCTTGAGGTATATGTAGGCATCTGACATTACTTGCAGTGGTATGGTTAAGATCGATGCATATATTCCCGATTTCACCACCCATTGCTTACGAATGTCAGTTAGTTGTAATTGGTGTGGTAAGGGTTGTGATGTTCCTCCCAACACTTCTTATATGTGCGACTCCTATGAACAATATTCAGTGTCAAAAGCAAAGTAAGGAAACTATAATGTAATGATTTCTTACTCTCATTAGACCAACCATATATTCATCTTGTATAATTACCTTTGTATAGGGTGTTTTTCGATTTCACGGCTACAGATGGTACTGGAACCTTGAAGTTGGTTGCGCATACTCGCCCTGCAGAACAGCTGCTCAAACTTAAACCATCCGAGATATGTTCTATGAATGATGAGGTTATTAGCTATAGATAAATTTACGCTTCTTGTTTTTTTTGCTTGAGGTTGTTTGATTAAATGTACATCATCTATATATCTTGTCATATTTGTATGCACATATATTAGTTATACGGTTTATACCTCTAATTATTTTATAATTAATATTGCTAGAACATATATTTATCTTTTCTACTCACCTTGCATACACTTATTTGAGTGAACTCATTGTCTTCCATATTCTTAGCGCTTTCTTTTGTGTTTGTATCGTGGAAAACACTTCTGTAACAGGAATGTGCTTCGTTTGTAGACAAACTGAACACGACACTTCATAGCAAGAAGACTGAAATATTGTTATGTCCTGTGGCGACTTTGCTTGAGGATCACAAGACTTTAAGGTGGATGCTGAAAGATGTAGTTTAAAATGTCTACTCTCTGCAATTGTTATGCAGTCTAGACTCTAGGTGAAATATACCTTCTGAAAATGAACATATCATATATATGTGATATGCTCTTTTTCAGACGGTTTAGTATTGTTATGTTGTAAGCTCATGCTCTTCCATGAATCAGCAGTGGTTTTTGTAATGAATCATACTGTAGTTACTTTTGGATGTTCTTTTTTTATGTAGTAAGTGGTTTTGTGTGGTTGAAGATGCTAAAAAAAAGCTTTCTTTTTGTGTATAGGATATGGGATTACTATGACCAACCTTGTATTCCTGATTTTGTGTTTATACAGATGTAGTAATTATGTCCGCTAAGGTTATATATATATGAATCACTCCTTATTTATGACTTCTGGTCCCTTTTTTATATTTTACCTAATGACATTTGAATGTTTTATGTAAATGTTTTTTTCCCTGAGTATATTTTTGTAGTGCTTATATTTTTCCCTGATGTGTTACATTAACACATATTATTTTTTGCAGAATTTGAGATTATGGTTATGCATAATCTAAATACTTATTTCCTTCATGCCTATGCTCTTACTCATACACAAGTAGGATCGGTTTTCCATATTCTTTATTAGCAAATTTAAATAGAATGTGCTTTAAAATTTTATTTCTGTTTAAATCAATTTGCAGTTTTAATATGTTTATTTTAATTTTGATTCCGATCTTATTATAGTGCTCCGAAGAGCGGCGGAGATCTGCCTTTGGGTGGAGGAATTCCAATTAGTTGTTTAGTACATGATGTATTTATGCTGCTATTTTGTTGTAGTTTAATTTGATGGTGTATATTGTTACGCAATATATAAACGTAAAGGATTGAAGAAAGGTATAACATTGACATATATCATTTTCTGCAAAATAACATATGACAATGCTGAAACTGCTTCCTAGTTTAATTTGATGGTGTATATCATTTTTCCTATCTATTGAAATAAGATGTGTTTGATATAAACTCCAAATCAATGGTACTTTTTTTTCCTGTGTCGCTTGATGTCATTTATTGTGTTTGTTATATGTCGTAGGTTGCATGTTGATGAATATACAATAATATGTTATACTTTGATTGGATTGCATGATGCATGCCACCCAGTTTTGTTTTCCACGTCAACAAACTACATATAATATATGCTTCATTTTCATATGTAGGGACACATCCTATTAGGAAGATTCGCATTTCACATCACATGTAACAATGGCGAGCAGTTCTACATCAATAGCGTCAATAAGTAGAAAAATACGAAGAAGCCGCACACAAAATGAACCAATTTTGGAGAACTTGGTATGGAACATGTGCCAACAACAACAATTGTGTTGTCGAGTTCAACAACATGCAAGGAATGCAATGCAATGAACTTTGCATATGAATTTCCAAGACTTTGTAGTTCTAACGGGAAAATTCGACTTGCTACAAATGAAACTTCACAAGAGCTTGTTGATTTATTCACAAAGGATGATTATCATGGGATAGATTTTAGAAAATAAGCTAGACTATATAACAATTTCTTTTATTTTAGTACAATTGGTGGAAAGTTACAGAAAATGACAAAGAATGGTATATACACTTTGGTGCTACAAAGACAAATTTATCACGTCATTTCTGATTTGTTACCTACTGGAGACAATCCGAATTATCTCCAAATGTATTTCTACGATGGTGTTTCTAAAATTGACACAAGAGCTCAACTGTTTGAAAAAATGCATATATCATTTCAATTCTCATGACAGTACCGAATCAAAATCCATATGCATTTTTCTTCTGATCCTAACAAGAGGTTAGTATAACAGAAAGTTTAAGAATTGCGATTTCTCATAATCTAGTATTAGATCAATGAGTTTATAATGCTCCAATATGCAATAAAGTTGCTGCAATATTCATTGAAGATGCAAACTCTGATCAGATACATAGTCCCGCATATTATAGTTTATGGCAAATCAAATGAACCCTACAGAATTTTACACTACTATGGTTACTATGATCCTTTACAATATCCTCTATTATTTCCAAAAGGAGAATCAGGATGGCATCGTGGTCTGAAAAGAGTGAAGCAAAAGAGTACACGTAAAAATGACGATATCACTTTTCTGATATCAACATGTTTGGTACAAGACGCATATGTAATGTTACTTCAAGAAGCAACAGGTTTTTATTTTACCTTTCTACTAATTATTCTGATATATTCTTTTGATGCCTACTAACTTCAATCATTATTTTGGTAGTATCCACGTCAAGAGCACCAAAAGAAGGTCATGAAATATCTTACAGAGAATATTATGCTTATAAACTTCAAATACGACCAAACAATTTCTTGCTTCGCTCTGGCAGAATATTTCTTCAATATATAGTTGATATGTATATGAAATTTGAGAATACTCGCTTGGACTACTTACGTCAAAATCAAAAAAAAAGTGAGTTGTACCAGGGTATTATTGTCAGTGTAAATGATTGTAATCCAAGCTGGCCAGAGATAAGGGAAGAATTAGAATCGAGAGAGAAGGCTCAAGATAGACCTGACATAGTAGCTAGGGTTTTTCGATCTAAACTTATGTTGTTGAAAATTTTAATAATGGAGGAGAATATTTTTGGTCCAGTTAAAGCAAGAGTTGAAGTTATTGAGTTTCAGAAGCGTGACTTACCACATGCGCATATCTTACTAATATTGTGCTCTACACATAAGATACTCAAGTCAGAAGTTTTTGATCAATTTGTATGTGCAAAGTTACCTTCCATTGAAAATCCATATTTGCACAGGCCTGTTATAAAACACATGCTTCATGGATCATGTGGAATTCTTGATCCAAGTTGTTCTTGCATGGAAAAAAAGGTTTTCGCAGTCACTGCATATTTAACTATTCAAAAGACTATTCTGATGTTATAACATGTGGCAATGACTCCTATCCAATTTATAGCAGAAGGCAAAATAGGGACTCTGTTTCCATTAAAGGTGATGACTTGGATAATCGATGGGTTATACCTTACAATCCCTATCTTCTTGCATCTTTTGATTGTCACATAAATGTTGAAGTTTGTTCCACAATAGAAGCCTCAAATACATTTACAAGTATATATACAAAGGACATGATCGAATTTCTTTTAACATATCTTATACGGCTTCTGATATCCAAGATGAAATCACATCATTTCAGTCTGCTAGATGGGTATCTTATTCGGAATCTTCTTGGAGAATATTTGGGTTTGACTTATATCAAATGACTCCTGCTGTAATTCCACTACAAGTACATTTACCAGACATGCCTCTTGTCACATTTCATGAATTTGATAATTTGCAAAATGTGGTTGCAAATGAAAACTATGTTGATGGCATTTTTTAGTTATAACAATGATCATCCAGATGACCCTCCATATCTTTATTCTGAATTTCCAATGCCCTATGTATGGAATAAATCTAATAAGTCATGGACAAAAGAGACAGTTTTTAGCTGCGGTTGGAAAGCTTACGTATGTTAAACCTGCAGAAGGAGAACGATATTACCTTCGACTTTTTCTCACACACATTAAGTCACCAAAATCATTCATAGACCTTCGAACAATTGATGGCTACGCATGTAGTACATTCCAAGAAGCAGCTGAAAAGAAAGGTTTAGTTGAACGAAATGACTATGCTGATTCATACATGGAAGAAGCAAAGGAAGCTCAAATGCCATCAGCAATGCGTAGATTGTTTGCGACATTGCTTGTGCATTGTGAACATATAGATCCAATATCATTGTGGGAACGACATTACAAATATATTTTAGAAGATTTTTGTATCACTATAAAGGGGAAATTGATTTTTTTTACATCTAACATGTCTTGAGATTGAGAAGTATTTGGATGCCATGGGAAAAAATCTAATGTTTTATAAGTTGGATGTTTATTAAAAGTTGGAGACATGTAGTTATAAGATAACAAGAGACATCAGTGATGCATTGAATGCTCTTGTTCCTGCATGTTATGTTAATGCACCAAAAGTACTTAACGAAGATCAACAAGCTGCATACAAATGCATAATGAAGCACATTAAATCAAATACTCCCGGTGCTTTTTTTATTGATGGTCCAGGTGGAATAGGAAAAATATTTCTCTATTGTGCCCTTTATGCCAAAACCCGATCCATTAGAAAGATTGATCTTCCAACCGCCACCTCAGGAATTGCGGCATCTTATATACCTATTGGAAGAACAGCACATTCATGTTTCAAGCTACCCAATGACGATGATGGGTTTTTAGTCTGTAATGTGTCAAAACAAAGCAGTCTTGCACACTTGCTTTGAGAATTTTCTCTTTTAATATCGGATGAAGCATCTATGGAAAAAAAAGAACATAGAAGCATTGGATTTACTCTTGCAAGATTTATGTGATAACAAAGACCTTATTGGAGGAAAGGTGGTAGTTTTTGGTGGAGATTTCATACAAGTCTTATCGGTATTGCCGAACAAAACACAACATGAAGCAGCTTGTGCTAGCTTGGTAAGTTCTTACCTTTGGCCAAAACTCATAAAATTCAAACTAACAAAAAATATACGAGCAAGCCAAGATCCTATTTTTTTAGAATTTCTATTACGGCTTGGTATTAATGGATCTCTACAAAATACAGACTAGGCTTTAATTGAAATACCAATTAAAATTTCAGACTACATTAGCATCGATGAAAATTGCTTTGATCTTTTGGTGCAATACATATTCCCATAAATGCTTAGACCTTCACTAGATACCTTTATTTTTTGTGGCCGAGCCATATTAACTCCTACGAATGAAAATATTGATATGATAAACACAACTTTGATTGAAAGATTTGCAAGAGTTTCAACCAAATATACAAGTATAGAATCTGCAATAGATGACAACTACAAAGTATACCCGCTGGAGTTCATAAATACTTTATGTCCTTCGGGAATGAGTCCACATGAATTAATTCTAAAAAAGGATTGTCCTGTAATTTTATTGCGAAATCTAGATCCACCTTCTGGTTTGTGTAATGGTGCAAGAATGATTTGTAAGAAATATTATCGCAATACAAATGTTTGTGAAATTTCATCCGGCTATTATAAAGGTGAACAAGTTTTCATTCCTCGGATTACCCTTAAAGCTCCATCATCATGCAAGTATAATTTTTAGTTTCAACGCAAACAATTTCCTATTAAATTGTGTTTTGCAATGACAATTAACAAATCTCAAGGACAAACACCTGATCAAGTTGGGATATATTTACGACAACCGTGCTTTTCACACGATCAGTTTTATGTTGGCTGCTCAAGGGAAAAACAAAGGACTACTCTCAAAGTATTTACAAATCCGCCTGCAGACACGCAATGCAGCAAACAAATGGTTAAAAATGTTGTATCCTTTGAAATTTTTACGAAAGCATAAGTAATATAAGTTAGTCACTCTTTTACGGCTTCAAATGAATCACTTAAGGTATATCTATCAATCCTTTTAAACTCACATTATATTATATAAATAGAAAATTAAAATCCTTATAACTATTCTATTGTTCTTAGGATTTGGCATCCTATTATGTGTATCATGAAGATATGATAAAAAGTATAGGAATAAATGCATTGGACTTTAGTAATACCTAGTCTTATTGTTTGCTTTCAAGAAGATAAGGAGCTTTCTCTTGTGAACCTTCAGAATAAAAAAAAAACATTTCTAGTAAACTCTATGGTTGTACGTAGTAAAACTCTTACCAATTTTGTATATATATAATCATTCATTCTCCATACATACGTGTCTCTACATTTTCTGAATGTCTATCTATATACCTATTTATGTATAGTTCTTAATTTATGTTATTTTTCTACATTGTTAGACAAGAAGGTATAATGAAAACATGATTTCAATTGCATGATTCAATATTAAAAAGATGACCAAAACAAGTATGACAATCAAGCTTTCAGACCTCAGAAGGCATGATATGAATGAACATCCTAGAGAAATGTACTTTATAGCATGTAGTAAAATCATCCTCGATGAAAATTCCAGACAAATGTATTTATCTCAGTTCTTTCACTTTTGTCTTAAGTATTTTGGTATAAATTTAGGATTATATATACAAATGATATGAATGAAAATTCTCTCAGTTCTTTCTTTTTTGATCTGCGATATGCTTATGATGTTTATAGCAGGTACTACTTGTTACTGTTGAACTATGTTATCAGTCATCTAGAACTGTTCAATCTTTCATGTTGTAAACAATTTTGATGAAATATGTTTTTTTCTTACATTTCATGAAAGTTGAAGTATGTTATCAAACATTAGAAGCATGTTGCAAGGTAAGTCTGAAGTTAGGGCATGTTTGGGAACTGATAAGTTAACAAATTGCTCATAAGGAGACCTCGTACTGTAAACTTTCATTTCCTAAACAACCCTTATTTTATCGTTTGAATGGTTATTTGGTGGTTTTATTGGTGTAATTTAGTTTGTAAATTTGTAACTAATTTTTAAACCCATGAAGGTATGACTACCGTATATCAAGCATGCCTATTTTATTTCTGTTTTTGTTATATTGTTTGATTTGAAGCATTAAATGATTCATGATCTGAAATTCAACCCTAAATAAAAAAAACCTAGAAATCTAATCAACGATTCATGGGTGTGAAGTAAGAAGTTGAAGATTAGATGGATTTGTGATATTTATTTATCTCTGTGTTGCAAAATTTTACTCCATCTCAAATATAAAAACCACTACATCATGAGCATGTAAAAATAAATAAATTTGTATTTTAATGACTTTATGAAACACCTTTTACTAAAATAAAGAACTCAATTTGTATGAGATTGTCATTGCAGCTATACAAATGCAGATCCAACTGCTAGTGATGCTCGTTTTTATAAATGGTTTACTAAGGTGAGCATTGTTTGTACTAAACACTTTGATCTCGTAATCCTTATTACTATTCTGCATTGTATTTAATTTTATTTAGAAATTTTCTACTTATTTTATAGGACAAGGAAAGGCGAAGTTGTTTTCATCATCTAACATTTGATGTTTTTGGTCTACGTAAGCAACAATGTGAGTACTCCAATAAGGCAAACCTATAATTATATGCAACTAGATGCTTTTAGTGTATGATGTCAAGTTTATTTCCCTATTTCTGAATCTCTTATTTTTTGCTGATTATAATATAAATATTATTAATAGGTGCAAAGCATTTGGTAATGTATGGCTTGATGATGATTATCAATGCATCTAGGATGATTTTACTGCGTGGTACTAATATTATCAAGGTTGTTTCACTTTTGTCTTAAATTAAATGTTTTAGTACAAATTTAGGTATATACAATTGATATGAATGAGAATCCCACACAAATGTATTTATACAACTTCACTTACCATATTTTGGTTTTTAGCGGTTAGTGAATATGTTATCTTAATTATGGTGTTTCATTGCATAGAACTACCACTCCTTAGATAATTCCAGTAGCCAAATTAGCATTGGTAAAAAGGAAGGAAACATTTTGCGTAAATTAGTATGCATAACTTCTTGCAGGATAGCTTTAGGATGTCTTTTTTGATTTGCACAGTATACACTTACAAAGACTACAGGATATGCATTAGCAACTAGCTAACATGTCTCGAATTTATATGGGACTGTATTTTGGTCCAATCAACAATAAGCTCATATCACTCAAAGCTTAGTAATTTACGGGGGGAAAAAGGGCCATACGTCCATCCCCACTTATATATATATATATGTATGACTTCGCATCAAAATCTACATTCCTATCTACTATTTTATAAAATTATCTCCTTACATGTATACGCATAGTGTTGGGATAATCTCATTGCACACATAATGTTATATATGAGCTCTAGAGATGGCTCGATTCCTTTATCAAATTTAATGTTTACATAGATTTGCTAAAGGATCGATCCATCACTAGATCCTATATTTACTTATAGCTACATATACAAAGAGTCAATGGCAAAATGCATACTTCTTAACAAGGTAAGTAATATCTTACTTCAAATTGTTTACCAGATTAGTTAAGATACTAAATTCGATCAAATGCAAAAAAAAATCATATTCTCGCTCTACTCGAAATTTGTTGGCATAATGCTCTAATGTATCATTCACATACACAAATTGAAATTCAAAACCTTTTGAACTTTCTGAGAATGCTTGTACATCTCACGAGCCTCCATCGTCGGCCTGCACTCGAAATCGGGGAAGCTATATACAAATCTCTTCCTCTTCAAGATGGGAGAGGATATAATACCACAACCTGGTCCACAATTAATGACGGCGGTGACTTCAACCTTCGAAGCCCCTTTGACACATGACTTCGTCCCTCAAAGCAAATTGGTGATGGTTGCAAGATCAAAATCAGAGAAAAAAAAACACGATATCCTAAATAAAAAGCCCAAGTAATCGTAGACGGATATAGACAAAATTAAAGATATGGAGACATGAGAAAGTGATAATGGAACACCCAATTTTAGAGAGAATGGAGCACCCAATTTTAGAGAGGGATGTTGAGGTTTGGGTGCGTAAGGAAGAACATTAAAGAGACAAACGGATAGAAGAGAAGAACGAAAAAGAGAGGTCGTGAGAGCTGAACCCCAAAAATCCAACACGTGAAGTGAATGGAACATGATAACACTAACCAGCTCAAGCCCGATCCACCCTTTCTCTTTGGGGCAATTATTGGGCCTTAACTTTGAAACTGGCCCAAGACAACCATAGACTCTCAATCCGATTGTTCATAATTATTTTTTGTCTGTGCAAGCCAACACGATCAGCGGCGGACCTACTAAGGCTGGCAACTACTACACGAAACGTGCTACTAGTTGAAGATTATCATAAACTGGTTGTATCTCGCCTCACAAAGCAATGTTCACAAAAATGGAAGTCGGGATTTATCACAAATTAGCTTAACTTCAAAGACGTCTGTTTAAATAGAAGGGAAAACACACAGACACACACAATCTCTTGGACTCTTATTACATGATAGTTTTGATTGAAATAAAATCTATGTGATCTTGTGCAACATCAAACAAAGTCGCCAAATACAAACCATAGCTTCCTAATCTATATTAATCACATCAATTCTAGGACGTATCCATGTGTTCCCATTCCAATGAAGATGAAGTATGAGATCCTGCCCACTCACAATAACATTGTTGTAATTGAAATAAGAGAAATTAATTTCATACCTATGAACATCGTGAATTCTTATAACAGTACCATACCACCACCCTTCTCTTGTCCATAGATCTACATGCTCTCTTATCTCATACACAACTCGATTTCTAATAGGATGAATAGGGCGTAACAATCCAACCGATATAATTTCTTAAAGATGGCCTAGACGATCATCACGCGATAATCTGTCGTATGTAATACGATAAAATCCCACTAATGATAAAACTTCAGTTAATTTCAGAATGATAAGAACCGATCAATCCTTCTTCGGACCCTATGACTTCAACATTTTCCTCCAATTGAAAGTGTGTAGTCATGTTGAACCTCTTGAAACCCAAATAAAAAATTAGGATATCACATATATAATTAGTATAAGAAAGGCAATGACATTTGAAGTTCTTATAGAAAACAAACAAAGGAATAAAAAGCGACGTATAAAACTTACCCTTAGTACATACACGTTTTAACGCTCCTTTTTTGTTCAATACATATTTGAAAAGACAATATAAATAGTTAGAAAAACAAGATACACTTAGTTTAGGTATAAATAGATATGTAGTATATAGCTGTAAAACAAGATACAAACAAATGGAGTTTAGTCTGGCTTCAGGTTCCAATGTCAGTCAAATTTGCGTTTCAACGCACATTATAGCTGAGCAACTAAAACATACAAAACTAGCTTATGTATGCCCAGATAAAAAAAAAACTTCTATAGCAATTCATAAAAGAAAAAACGATTTTAATGAAAAGCATTGCATGCTAGAAGATAGGTACACACTGCACTCCATTCACGTGAATAAGTACAGATTCACGTAAACCTGCAAAACTCAAACACCCTCGGTTTTTAAAATACATGCAAAGGAAGATAAGGTCAACTGTTTTAATTGGTTGCATGCATTTATAACGTTTTAGAAAACCATTAAAGTTAACGTTTCTTTAATTAAGTGATGAATATTATTTTATTTTTGTTGAAAAAAGACTGTTTTATGGGTTTGATCAAATCTAAATTGATTACACCTTTGAAACTTGATACTACGTATTTAAGTTGGCATTTTTAATGTATCAATGGGATTCAAAATTCCTTCAACGATCATTGCAGCGAGCCCCCAAGGTATTTGATGCGATCCGGCATCTACCCAAGCCAGGCTACAGCGAGCCCTATGCGTCCGAGACCCTGGAGACCACCTTGGTTTAAGACTTAGTCTAGTTTAGCTTCATATTTCTTATTTTAGCAACTTTCCTGTTTTAACAGCTTTCCTTTTTTAGCATTGCTATTTTTGGAACTTACTATGTTTAGTAAGTTTCCATCTTTGACACTTTCTATTTTAGGACTTACTATGTTTAGTAGTTTCTATTTATATCAGTTTCTATTTCGGGCGTGTGCTCCACTCTTGTAGAGTGGGCTAGCACATAGGCTCGTTTCGGCCCAAGCCCATTAGGGTCTTGGCCGAGTTCATTGGCTATTTAAAGCCCTCTTTGTACTCGTTATTTCCCACGTTCAAATCATTAATCTAAGTCTTAAAGTTGAGAGTCAATCCTTCTTATTCTTATATCTGAGCGTCAAACACAGTCTGATTCGCATCTCCTTCACTTCTGCTTCGCATCTCCTTCATCTGTAGCTCGTCACTTCGAGCGTCTCGCCCCACCCTCGCCCCAACGCGAGCACAAGAGACCCGCGGACCATCATCTAGGTGGTTCGTACTTATCCAAGCTACCAAGAGAAGGAACATCAACGCCGCTTCCTGCCTAGATCGGGCAAATCGTGAGCCGACCCCCCTCGGATCACATCAGTATTGCACCTTCTTCGAAACAAAAATGGGTGGTATTATAGAAGAAATGAGTTTAGCAAGTACATTAAAATATCCGCAAAAAAAAAATATTATGCAACTTAATAGCAGACTAACCTAATTATAATCGTACCAAACCGAAAATTGCCAGCATACTCCAAACAGAACTCAAATTAATCATCAAATTCCTTGCATCTAACAAATCAATTTTTTAGCCGTAGAAGCTAAATAAAGTTGTTCAACATTCGAAAAATAACAATACAGGTGAAAATGAAAATGGAAGCGCAAAAACCAAGAAATTTCGATCGGAGGGAGAACTTTCCCAATGTTGTTTGCTCAATCCAACCCTTCAATAGTACTTTCCCAAAACCAAGAAATGCAATGCTGATAATATAAAGTGAATGTCTTAAACACAGGACAAAAATCACGTTAATCTGCAGAGTAATTCAATAGTACTGTTCATTTTAAAGCGAATGACAGACTATAATTTTTTCTTTTCTTTTTTGGCTAGACAGCTACCAAGCCTGTTTTGACAACACCATTTTAGTGGGCTTTTTTTTGCCCAACGGACTCACCGAGAGTTAAACCAAAATCCAATATTTATATGTACGTATGATTGGTAGTCACATACACACATTGCTTACTAAATTCGAAGGAGCCTTATCATGCAGAGAAAATCATTTCTATCTATGCGAGTGAAACAAAACAATACCACATATTTTTACAGGTAAGTAAGATCCACCTTATGGTTTTGATTTATTCATATACCTTCATTATATTATTGATTAAATTGTATGTTTACAGAAATTTTCTCCACTATCTTCTAGATAAAATGTATTTTCACAATGTTGGTTGTTCAACAAATTTCACATTACTTACTTTTATGCGCTCATATTTTTTCATTTCTAATACTTGCTTAAACGTATGCTATCAGGGGTTTCTACTCAAAGCAGAAAATGAGGTGGCACATCATAGTCAAGTATCTCTTTACTCAATAATGTTTGAAGATCTTAGTAGGTGAAAAAAATCCTCATAAAAAAAAATGTCAAAAGGAAGGAATCAAGCCATCTCTAGAATATTTTACTACCTAATTTGGTGTTGTGAGTTATTTAGAGGAGGTCTTTGCATCAGAAATTTAATATATTAGAATGAAGCACTTTTAGGCCACCATTTCGCACCACTTCGGGTAATTCAAAAATCAGTTGCTTCATACCACGTGTGATCTTGGATCTGACGTTAGAACATACACATCCGCAATGGGAGATCAAGTGGGAGAGGTAATTGGAAAAGAAAAGGTGAAGGCGCATCGGCTAATGAGATTCATAGAGCATTTTTCAAAATCACCTTAGAGCATCTACAATGGTGATACTTGGATGGAGTATCATACTTAATTAAATAAAGGAAAAAAAGAAAAATGTTAGAATTTTTGAATGAATCATGAAAGAAGTATCATGCAATTAATACTCCCCTCTACTTTTTGTCTTGATTCTTACACGAAATTTTGACATTTTTTTATTTTCTTTTAAATTTTGGTTTATGATACTCCAAATATCACCATTAAAGATGGTCTTATCTTTAAAAAACAATTAGCATGAGTTGGTCAGAAGATGTCTTTCAAGCTTCCACAAGCAGATATTTCTTACTTCAAACCCTTACTTTGTACTCATCTCTTAACTTGGACCCCAGATCGTTTTGTAATTGCATATATAAGTAACAGTTAAATATGTAATTCTTATTAGTATCGCACATATCTTATTTGTCATTATTAACATTTATAGGTTTTTTTGCTAAGATCCTATTTTACAATTATGTGTACTTATTTTAATATGGAGAATTGTTAAAATAACATTTATCTTATTTGTGATTTCACATGGCCAGTTTTATGTTCGTTATTCAATACCACGACAAAACACCAATGTTTAAGTCTATCAATTTTAAGTATACAATTGATTAATTTGGGAATGTACAATCAATTTTATGTGCTTAAGAAAATGTGTCCAGCAATCATGTACCCAATTAACATATAGAGATCACTACTCGCTTTAAGAGGTGATAAACTTCTCTCGATTTTTTGCTCGACTATATTTTCGTCGCAACAACCATAAACCCATAATCCCTTACGACCTAAATAATCTACAAAAAATATGAGATATGTATATGTCCAGTACCTGTTGATAAATAATCAATCCATCATTTAGAACCTGTAAATACTTATAGCTGCATGTTCAAAGAGCCAATGGCAAAAAGTGCAATTCTTAATCACCGATTTACATCATAGTTTGAACCGAGATTACATTACATACCACACATCTGTGTGACCACAATCTCTAAAAAAAATCAAGTATCTCTCTGTTTGAACAAATAAAATAATTGTATATACAAAATGCAGGCCAGGAAAAAAAAGAAGACCATGGCAGCAGAAATTCACCTGAATCTGCCAGCACAAACAGACAAACTTGCATATATCACCTGAAAGAAAAAAGCTCTAAAAAATGAAAAACAAAACACTTGAACCTACCGGCATAATGTGTGGGCCATATTTTGGTCCAATGGACTCAGTGAGAGTTTAGCAAACTCGAGTATTTATATGAGGATATAAGGACAAGTTGAGCAAAACTTTCTCAGTTACAAAAAAAATTGCTTTCGTCTACCCAAAGGAAAGAAGAGGATAGCATATATTTTGTCAGGTAAATAAAATCCAAGTTATGCTTCTGCTTTATAATTACATTTTCCATATAATATTAATTAAATTATAAGTTTACAAAACACTTGTTGCACTGTCATTTGAAGAAAACGTACATTTAGAATTTTATCATCATTGTTTGAAGATCTTAGTAGCTGGAAAAAAAAACTCATACACAACATCCTAAAACAAAGGAACCAAGCCATCTCTAGAATATTCCATTGTCCAATATATATTGGTTCTACAAATTATATAGAAGAGGCATGTGCGGAGAAATTAAAGATCTTGGAGTGCAGTACTATTATGCCACCAATCCTAGGTTATGCCGGCAACAGCTTGTGAACTCTGTATGAATGTGGCTCAGAGCACTTGTGGGCCGTTGCCTCTGATTCTCCTCCTTAATCCCTCCTTCAAAAGGGACGGCAGCACCTCAGGTAGAGGTGCTTCAAGGGAGGTGGGATGTGATTGACGTCCCTCAGGACACTCTTGGCTTGGAGCACCGCGACTGCCTGGACGAGAAGGAGAAATCACCTTATGTTTAAAGAACAATTAAAATAGGTCGGGAAAAAAATGGCTTTCAACCTTCATCGCACAAGTATCTCCGACTTCAACCCCTCGCTCTATAACTCATTTCTTAATTGCAAATAAATGTAACATCCAAATGTATAAACTACAATTTCCTTATGGCTTATCCAAGTACTTTTTTTATGCCTTTGTTTCATGTCTATTACTCCTGGTTAAGCAATTCACATGAGGTGCACATTGTAGTAAAAGAACAAGAAAAAATAAAGCAAACAAACATTAATATCAACACTTTCAGTTGTTCAATATGTGATTAATGAGATCAACAACAAAAATCCAACGAATAAGGAGTCGAGAAATAGCATACAAATATAGAAAATTTGTGACATTTTTATTATAGAATTTAATTACGTTTAGCAAAATCAATTCCCTGTCATAATGTGTTTTGCAATTCCATTGAACTTCCTTAGAAACATGCAAAAATAAAAGTCTCACCATATATACTCATAGTTGCAAAAATCCAATTAATTGTAATAACTTATGGAGTAACGAGGAAAGTTTATAGTAATAGCATCCAGAAGATCTTTAGCACTTAGAAAAAGGTATGAAATATTACATCAAAAATATACTATTCAAAAATATGAAAATATCAATCATATTAACTAAAAAAATAGAAACAATTTAATGAATATGTTTATGAATAATTAAGAGGTACTGGTTGGATATAGAATCCAATAGTATCATCCATATCTAGATACATTACTGGAAGGAAAGAGGCTTGTGCTTCATAGCTTATGAGTTATGACTCATTTGATTTGATAAAAAAAGTTGTTCAAATCTTAGTTTTATGTAATCTCAATTATACACTCATCCAAACCATTCACGTGAACACATACCAATTCATTAGTTTTCTCATGAGATGTCAGAAAGCACAACAAAAATGAATCATGTGAACCTAGCAGCTAAATTGAATCTAACTTTTTTACGAAATTAAACATAGAAAGATAGAGTTGACTTTGTAAGTAGTAGCATGCATACACAAACGTAGTACTTCACGACACAATTGAATCTAACTTTTTTTTTTCTAATAACATTTAGTAAAGCCAAACAAGGATTAAGATCAAATAGCAGTTGCAAAAAATTCAATTCATTACAATAATTTGTGGGATAAATACGACCGTTTCTACAAATTGGATTTAAAAATCTGTAAAACTCGGGAAAAAAGGCAAAATTATAGGCACAATTCCAGATCATTCACGTGAACACATAAAAATTATAGGGACACAAATTTACAAATCTGACCGTCTCTAGATATTGCATTTCAAACATCTGTAAAACAAGGGGAAAAAATCAAAAGAAAATCTCAACTTCGAATGAAAATAAGGCACGAATTCCAAATCATTCACGTGAACGCATAACAATTCATTACCTTTCTTGTGAACTCTGGTAATTAGCATGGCATATGAATTGTCTGAAGTCACAGAAAAAGTATCATGTGAGCCTACCAGGAAAAATACCTCACCTTTGTTCACCTTTATGTGATCTTGTAGCAGGTTCAGAAAAAAGAAAAAAAATCACTTACATAAGAGGCCTTTTTTTGGGTAGAAGATTAGCAGTGTTATTTCATCCACGTCATCTTTGAGGGCCTTTTTTTCCCATTGGATTCACTGACGACAAACCCAAATGGGCTATTTATATGTACATAAGCTCGGTAGTAATGAGATACACACATTATTCAACAGATTCACAAAAGCCTTATGATTCACATAAAATCATTTTCATCTACCCATAAGAAACGGAAGCATACTGTATGTTTTCACAGGTAAGGAAAATCCCAATTATGCTTTTGATTTATTCTCACATCTTCCTTATACTATTGATTAAATTGTAACTTTACAAAAGATTTCCATTTTATTTTCACAATCTTAGCTTTTATGACCTAAAAGACCAATATAAAGAACCAATTCTAAGCACACTTTGCACTAGAACAGATTTACAAATAAATATCGTATAGATAATGTTCACAATATCGTCACAAAATAGTAACAAATTTGTTATCATATACTAACGTATTTTCATCTCTATTGCGTACTTTTCATTGTACTAGCAGGGATTTCCACTCGAACCAAAAAATGAAGTGGCACATCACACTCAAGTATATGTTCACTCATCATTGTTTGAAGATCTTAGTAGCTGAAAAAGAGTCCTCACCCAAAAAACGTAAGCAACAAGGAATCAAGCCATCTCTAGAATATTTCACTATCCGATTTGGTGTTACGGATTGTGAAGAAGTAACATGTGCGGAAGAACTTAAAGATCTTGGAGTGAAATGATATTAGCCCACCAATCAACACCGCTTCGAGTAATTCAAAATGAGTTACCATTCCTACCCTGTATGGTCTTAGATCTGACGATCGTGGGGAGTTGGATCAGACATTGGGCCATGCACAGCCATATATCACAAAAAGGTAGGATAGGTAATTCAAAACAACTTTGCAACCAAGGGGAGAATTATTTGATTTTGGATGAGGAGATTGGTATTATCTGCAAAGTATGCGGTCACGTGCGAGAAGAGATCAAACATGTCGTGCCACCCTTTGTAAGTCATGAATCCAAAATCTAATCTACACAATTTGTCGAATTGATTTACGTTCTTGGTGAATATGTTCTTGTGCATTTTGAAGCATGAGAACCCGTTTGGTGTTTCGGATAGGAGCGACTACTACACCCAAAACCCTCAAAAGTTGCCTCACTTTGAAGATCCAAGCATCGAGTATCAACATTTCATGGACTCTGAAAAATTCAACACCACCGGAATCGTTTGGAAGATAATTCCAGGCCTGAGAGAAATCATGTTTCCTCAACAGCGCGACACCATTTTTTAATGTATTGAAACCAATGACATCCTCTAAAGTAAAGCACTCTTTTACTAAATCCTAATTTGATTTTGTCTTGAATGAGATCGTTAGATTGTACTATACACATCTTATAAATAGCTTTAATTTTTTTATATAACTAAAGGTTCAGGTATTCCTAATGTGTGGAAAGATTTAATTAAATCCTTTGAAATAAAACCGGCTTATGTTAAATTCTTATTTTTTTTTCATTTTAAATATGTACATCGTACCTTCTTGTCTATCTGGTCACCGCGTTGTACACACTCTGCAAACGCCTCTATCTCTTCGTTTACCAGTAAGAAATGCGCAGTCCTAGCTACAAACTTTGTAAATCCTGAAAATTGAATCTGGAAAACCAAGTGTCAAAGAACTCCATCAAATCGTCAATGGATTCCTCCCTTTTAAACCTTACTCTTCCACATCTGCAAACCCTAATCAGTTCAGTTTGTGATTTCGCTCCCATTGTTCATCGCCATGAATTGTGCTTTTTCGTTCTTCACACAGTATATCAAATAAGGTAATGTAAGCTCAATTCCTTTTTTCACCATCCTTCCTTAGGATTTCTACTGTATCTATGGAATTCTTTTAATCCTGCGTAAAACTCGAATTTCTTTCATGATCGATCTGTCACGGTGAAACTTATTTTCCCCCAATGTTTATTCCATTGCATTTTGTTTCGCATTTTTGCTTCATGCCTTACCATCTTCCTGTTTGATTATTGCTATTCCGCCTCTAGATGGGGTTTATGTTGTTGTTATGCTTATTCAGTAACTAAAATTTTGGATGAACACCTATTCATACGATTTAACCAAACAAAATTGCAGTGTCAATTCTTAATAATAGTTCTTAGCCATATTGCAATGATTGACACTGAATGCACTAAATAGTACTATAACACTTAAGTAGTTGTTGCCGAAGAAGTGACAATTGAGTTGGTCTCTATATGGTCTCTCTGTTGGTGCATTGTCTGACAATTGATTATACACCTACTGCAACATTCTTGTTATTTTCCAGGTGATATAGTATTTTCCTATTTTATTGCGCAATTCATTCTCAGTGCTCTGGCCATCAAAACAATTGAATTTTGATTCCACAACACAATGTTAAATTCGGTAATGGTGTAACTTAGGAATTGTTGATGAATTAGATCTCCAATTACTTAAATATGTGTAATTGAAACTTAAATTATGTGTACTTTTAACCTTTATTATTTTCTTATAGGTACGGAGATCTATAAACAGTCATTGTTGATTATATTTTGTGGCAAACTTACAAGTTTTATTCTAGCACATCGCTAATTGTATAACCTAATTGCGTATCATTGGCTTGTAAAATAATAACTCTTAACACATTTTTAATTAGATAAATTCCTATGAATGATATTGTCTAATGATTGTCCAAATAATAAATTAGTGATTCTCTTATATCAAATTGATATTATCTACTGCATTTTCTAAAATTGGAATTGAAAATGAATGCCTTGTCTCAATATTAGTGCATTATATATTATTCCAATGCAAAGAATATTGCTTTACCAAAATTGAAGATTTTTAGTTTGTAAATCTATTTTTATGAATGATTCGATCTTTGTTTTGAGCAATGGATTTGGGTTTGTAGTGGGCCAATAGGGTAAACAGATAAGAGAATTTGATTGGGCCAACACTTATCTAGGGCCATTAGTGAAATTTCTTCATCATCTAATCCAGGTTGAATTTCAATGTTAACATTGAGTTACAATGCTCAAAATTATATTCCAAATTTCCACTAATATTTAACTTGATTGCCATTGATTTCTCTTTTTAAATTAACAATTTCTCTATGTTCTACCTTCTAATCTTCAGTGATGCCAAATTATTATTGATAATAATATCATCCTCTTTGCGATGCTGAATTGTTTACCATCTATAATTCCTTATTTATTCTCATAAGGTACATAGTCTAGCATGTCTGCATATAGATTAAATGATATCCTACTCTCTACTATTTCTTGATGAAGACATGTACATTCTCAATGGTTTTTGAAACATGTGTTCTCCTCTCATGCTGTTTAAGATACACTTTTGTTTGCTTTTTGCCTATTGTGTCACTTTAAAATCGTTGCTTGTATTAGAAATTTGTGTTTGCTCTTCTTTGAACCAGGTATCAAATCCTCACTCGAGTATTTTGCTTGTTTCAACTCTCAGTTAAGATGTTTTCATCCCTGACCCATTTTTTATTATACCTTCCTGTAAATTTTGTGATTTCCCATGATCTTTTTTTTGTAGCTGCAATACAGTCTATACAAAAGTAACGGTCTAAACCAATTGTACATATGTAAATACAAATTATGTGTATTTTGTATACATCATGCATCATTGTTACTATCTGTTACAATTTCGATTACTGGGACAGTAGAATATGGCTGAAATACTACTGCCATAATGTAATTTACAACTGTAGTTTGTATTTAGAGCTTGACATGCTCCCACTCTAAACCATTTTGAATGCAGTTTCAGACTCAATGGCAGCTAACACGGACGAATGTTATAGACCTCAAAACACAACATATCAGGAATTGTGGGACCTACTTCAGACTGCAAGAAGGATTACCACATCGAATAAAGGTAATCGCTCATATTTGACTTCATACAAAATCACGATACTTTTGACTTCATGTGCTATAACTACTTTAAAAAAAATGTGTTCTTAGAGGAAGTACTGAGAACCGAAATGGTCATGGACTATATGAAATCCATAATGACTGAAGATCGGAAGGTCAATAGACTAATGGCACAGAGAGAGAGAGAGAGAGAGAGAGAGAGAGAGAGAGAGAGAGAGAGAGAGAGAGAGAGAGAGAGAGAGACTCAAGCAAAGGATAAAAGAGGTTGCACGTCGTATCCTCGAGAGTCCGTATCAAATTTTTAATAATATAAATGAAGCTAACATGGTAATTTCCACTTTATGTGAATTTAACAATATTCTGATATCATATTTAACACCATCTTGTGTGATGTGCAGCTTGAAAGACAACTTCTTTACAATGAGTTTGCAATTGAGATTACCGAAGACATGACGATGCTTCTGAAATCCATATGAGCTGAGCCGCTCGCCCATGAATCACGAGACTTCTTTATAATAACCATATGTCAAGTTATTTTACACTTAGTTCTTCTATGTAAGGGTTTAGCAATAGACTTTGATTCAATGTTTGTTTATGACATGGTTTGGTAATAGACTTTTTTATGGTAATAATATATGCTTTCATCTTTATCATCTACTATTCAATACGCTACTGTAGTTTATGCTTAATTATTAGAATTACATATTATTGTCTTACACAATTCTATTAAAAATTTTCATGGAATAACTACATCATTATTCGCATGCGCTTGACAAATACACCCGCTATGCCTCAATTTCACCCTCAATAGTTAATTAACACATTGCAATAATTAACAAATTGATTTCTTTTCAATTATCTAACTATGTTTTTTTCGCAATGGTTTTATGTTTGTCATTGCAGACTAGGCAACTTACATAAGGCGATATATTCACATGAATAGCAGGAAGAAAATGATTCAAACAAACAGTAAGCTGAAGGCTTCCAACCTTTTAAGCAAAGCTTAATGATACATTCGAACAAATTCCTCCCTTTGTTGAAGCAAACATCATAGATAATGAACAATATATTTATGTTATGCAACGTCTATACTTATAAATTGAATAAATAATTTAATTTAAACAATATATCAACACATTATTTTTTATATGAATTTATTTAATTATGTTAAAATGCTTAGAAACCATTTGATCATACATTAAAAACAAAATCAAATTACAATTTAATAAACGACAACTTTACTTTAGAGGATCTCTTTGTTTAGAAATATTGTACCTTATTCATAACAACGAAATATATGTACTATATGCATCTAATAAATGGTTGTAACTAATTTGATCATACATGTATTCTCCTCTCTGCTATTTATTTTTGTATATTTTAAATCTGTACATTCATTTTATACCCTACATATATGATAAACTATCTAAATTAACCTCCACGGCGTAGCTAATGTGTAAAAGAATTTAATTACAATTTATATTCGATGTATCTTATTTTCTATCTTATCACCCCATTAAATACTCTCTGCCAACTCCTCCATCTCTTCATTCCCCTACAAAAATTGTAAAGTCTTGTCCACCAACTTCGTAAAGCGTAGAAATTTATTGTGGAAATCCAAAAGTCAAACAAGTCCATCACATCATCCCTGAATGTCTCCATTTTAAGTGCGGTTCTCTTTTCTTCGTTCTCCACAAGTGCACCGATCTGAGCTCCGCCCTCCAAATCCAAGTCCAGACCTTCAAATTCACTATTCATAGCGACCCCTTTGTCTTTCCCAGACTCATCTCGGTTTTCACCCTCTGTTAGTTTCAAAGGATCTTAAGGTACGTTATTAAGTGGGCGACTGGTATCAACATAACTTCGATTTCACCCCTTTTCTACTTTATTACTCTGTTCGAACACTTTAGGTTTCTTTCTGCCTATATCTCTTACTTAATTCACTTGAGTGAAGATTCGGTACATGTTCATAATAACGTAGGCTACTTTCAATTGGCTCCATGTTTAATTCCTTTAGATTTATGAACTACTACCATTGTAAATTATCTTTTTCGTTTTATTTCTTCAGGACTGCACAATATTGGATTTAGTTTCAGATTTGAGGAAATTATGGGTTTGTGGTCTATTGATGTGTGATTACTAAGTGTTTCAAGATTTGCGACATTCAAAGTGTTTGATTAAATACCTATAAGGATATAAGAATAGAGACTAGCTCAATGTGTTCATGGAATGCCGGTAAAAAATGCTTATTTGGTTAATTAGGGTTTAATTGATTCACGTATTCCTTTGTAATATGTATGTTTTTAGCAATTACCTTCAAGGCTTTGTTGTGTCAATATCTGACCTTTTATTGATAACGTTCAAATTCGCAAAAGAGGCGAGAAGTTTGTGTTTGACCGTAAACTTTTATGAATTTAATTAATTTATGAAGTAGGTCCAATTCATATAATTATCTCAATTTTAAGTCAATTTGTATCAATTAATTAAGCATCAAATTAAAAAGGAATGTGCATGTGACTTCGTGATCATACATAGAATTTACATATATGATATTCTTCTTAAACTAGTTTCTTTTTTATGGAAAGAAGAAGTTGGAATCACTTTTTTTGTGTAAACTGTTAACTACTACTAGTTGGTTACATTGTTAAACACCTCTTAAACTGTCATCCTCCTCCTATTACTACTATATATATGGAAGAGGGTCAAAATCACACAAGGATATTTTTTCAGAAAAACAAAACGCTAACGGGGACAACTACAACAAAGAGAGTGGAAGAAAATAAGAGGGAATTGAAAGGCAATTACAACATCTATGCATTTGAAAAGGGTCAAAATCACTTTTTTCATAAAGGGTAGTTTCTAAATCATCTCCCACGTCTCAATTTTGTTTTTATAGCATACTGTTAACAATTGTCTTTCCATTTTTTTCTTTTTCTTTTTCTTTCCCTGGCATTTCGTATCCATCATTGATTTTCTTCTTGAGGTTGTTAACTATGGACAATGAAGGTAAAAATTTGGCATTCAGTACCACTAAAGCCTGTGCAAATTTGCATTTGCATAATGTTTGGAAACGACCAAGTAATAAACAACCCATAATGAAGTCCAGTTTTCTAATGCAAGACGTCTGAGACAACTAAATAACAAGTGAGATTATTCTCATCTTCATTTACATGATATCAGGAAATAACAACTGAATAGCAAGTGAAATTTGCATTTCTTTCCATCTTAATCATTTGAGCAGTTCATAAATCCTATCTAGAGGAACAAATCAATTGAAAGTACACTACATTATTTGTTGTATCAGTCTTTTGTTTGGTTTTTGCCTATTATGTAACTTCAACATCATTGCTTGTATTAGAAATTTGTCTTTGCTCTTCTCTGAACCAGGTATCAAATCATCACTCAAGTATTTTTTTATTACATATTCTTGGCTTTATTTCATTACATTGGTGTTATAATTTGAATTACTGAGAGTCGAATATGGGTGAAACACTACTGACATCATGCAATTTACATCAATAGTTTGTATTTAAATCATGACACCTTCTAACTCTAAACCGTTTGAACATTGTTTCATATTCAATGGCAGCTAACACAAGCGCTGGTTATAGACCCCAAAACGTAGTGTGTCAAGAATTATGGGACCTACTTCAGACTGCCAGAAGGACTACCACACCCAATGGAGGTAATCAGTCGCATTTTTCTTCATACAGAATCATAATATATTTAATTTCATACGTTGTAGTTACTTCATAACAAAAAAATTGTTATTAGAGCGGGCAATGAGCTTTGAAAGGGTGGTCGAATATATGCGGAGCATACAAAATCAAGATCGGAAAAGCACCAAACTGTTGGCAGAGAAAGAGACGGTCAACCAAAAAATAACTGAAGTTGTTAACCGTAACCCCCAAACTCCATATGATATTTTTGCTAACCAAAATGAACGGCACACGGTAATTTCCACTTTATGTCAATTTATCAATATTCTCATATCATATTTAACTCCATGTTGTGTGCTTTGCAGCTTGAAATAGAACTTCTTCACATTGAGTTCTCACTTGAGGATACCGAAGATATGGCAATGATTCTAAGATCTTCTTTGCGTCGGGCCACTCGAGCATGAATCAAAACACTTCTTAATGATAATCCTATGTTAAAAATATTTCACGTTTCATTCTCCTATGTCAAGATTTGGTAATACATTTTGTTTGAATGTTTGTTAGTGACATTTTTAACATTTTTCAAGTGTTCCATTAAACAACCCATGTTTTTATCTTGATCATATACTACTCAATACGTTGTTGGATGATCTGCTTGATTATTACATATGCATACTATTGTCCTACACATTCCTTTTAGACATTTCCATGAAATAATTGCATCAATCCTCGCGTGTGCAAGCACACGCGAACTCTACTAGTTATGGGAATAGCACAAGTGTAAGGGGGTGGCAAAGTCACAGAGTCGAGGGAAAGTCTGGCCATAGGTTAGGAAAGTTGTTATGTTATTTTGATTTGTTTGTTTTTTTGTCCATAGGAGGCACTTAGGCCATTACAACGGGGGAGGGGGATTCGAACTCGTGACCTCATGGTCACGGGATGTCATGCTTGTCAGCTAAGCTGGGAAAACTTGACTTGTTTTGATTTGTTAAATAACAAATTTAATATTGGAGAGATATTAATAATTAAAGTATAAATTGGGTAAGGATAAAGGACATTGCGTTTAAATGTTGAAAACAAAGAACTTTCATTTTGATTAAGAAGAAGATCACATATTAATTGATAGATAACTTAAGTATGTAGCAAACACATCAATAAAGAAGTGTCATAAGTTGGGTCATAGTTGTTTTGATAGTTGATGACATAGAAATAGAAAACGAAATGAGAAAGGAGGAAGAAGAGAGAAAGAAAAATATTAACAAGGATAAACACAAATAGAAGAACAACAAAGAATTGCACCGCTTAGAGAAAAGCCATAACCCTTCTCTCTAAAAAGTTTCTATATGATAGTTCTGTTTTTATCAAACACATCATAATTCCGAAAACATCATATAAGGAGAGGGTCACATATGATACATACACATACAGTATTATTATTAGTTTAATGGATGATAACCTATAGTTTTTTATAAGAGAAAGTAATCGGTTTTAATGGTGGAGTGGTGGACATTGGCCTTACAAAATAAATTTGTAGCATGTTGTTCACCTGAATGCTCTCCAATAACATATAGATATAGGGGGTGTTCGTGTAAGAATTGACGTCTCCGCGAGAATGGTGAGAACCATCGTTCTCGCGACACGTGGTAGTGATGACGTTATTACTGTGGGAGTCGGATTTAGTCTGGTCCAAGCGCGCCGGTCCAAGCAGGGAAGAGTCCCAATTAACAATACGGCCCAACTCGAAGCAAATCCCCAAGAAGCACTATCTTAGCTCATCCCGGCCATACCGTTCGCAGCCCTCCTTCCCGCTCTACCTTGTCGGCTTCTTCCCAACTCCACCCGGCCGCTCGGCCCGAATACCCCCTCACGGACTGGGCCGACTACGCGACACAAAGGGCCATCAGGCTTTAGGTATATAAGGGGGGGGGGGGGCTGTAACTGAGAATGGGGATTCTCGACCCTTTCTCTGGTTGGTCTCTCTCTCCCACCCTATCGGCTAAAACCGAACTCATATTCCATACTCTTTCTGCCACTGTTGATTCACTATACTCCAGACTCTTTCTGCCACCGTAGCTCCACCGTACTTGATCCTCTTTCGGCAACTATAGCTCTATCACACTCCATACTTCATCGCCCTAACTGCCCTTATTCGTGGGTTGAGTACTGCTTTGAGCGTCGGAGTGGCAAGCTCGGGGTCACCATCAGGCCCCTCTTCTTTTTCAGGTTGAAGCTCAGGACCGGACGGCGTCCGGCATGACCGGAGAATGTCGGCGGGGAATAGGGAGAGAGGCCGCCAGGAGAGATGAGCCAAAGTTGGTTTCGTGTGAACCGCCAACTGCATCCCTCGCGGGAAACCAAACGATCACACTGGCGCCGACCGTGGGGACTCCTCACACAGCTAGTATATCTCCGGTCATGTCGGACGTCGAGTCCACCAACTACACCAGCCAGACTGGTTTTAACGAACCCCAGACCCTGAGCGCACAACACCCTTTCATGAACATGGAGGAGGAAAGTTTCCAAGGGTGGCAATACACATGCCCAACTTTTTGGGGGTCGTACCCACCCCAAGGAGCCCCTCCTTATGCACCAGCATAACCATACCCTCAGTATAGATTTCCACAAGAGCCATACCCACCCTATAGGTACGGATACATACCGACACCCAAACCAGCCACTCCGAACCTCCCTCCATCCCCAAGGGGAGCAGGACAGGCCCGACCCGCACCACAAGTAGGCCCTACCCGGCCAGCTCCAGCGGCCATCGCACCCGGTAGGCTCCACCAACACGAGAGGAGAAACAACTTCTCACAAGCGGAGCCACACCCCGCCACAGACAGGCCCGAAGTACGTCAGGACCACGCCGACCTCCCGACCTTATACGACACCATCGCTTTCACGAATGAGGTGTTAATGGCAATTCCCCAAATTGACGCTAGCGCGATTCCAACCATGGGGGAGTATGTCGGCAAGGGAGACCCCCAGGACCACATCTCAAAGTACAAGTACGCGATGTTGCCCTGTTGAGCGGACGGACCAACCATGTGCATGTTATTCCTAGCTCGCTTACTGGAGCAGCCCTAACATGGATGATCAACCTTCCAGCGGGAAGCATCGCCAACTTCCCCCACTTGAAGGAATCATTCCTAACACACTTCGGAAGCTCGAGGAGGAGACGCCAGGGAATACAGAAAATCTTTACCCTGAGACAGCGAGAGACGGAGAGCCTAGCCTCATACGTAAAGAGGTTCACGGCCGAAGTGATACAAGTGTGTAATTTCGACGAGAAGGTGCCCAAGATCGCGTTCATATAAGGGCTCGTGAACTCAGACTTCAAGTTCTCGGTCACCAAGAAGGAGCCGGCAACCTACTCCAAATTGCTGGATAAGGCAAGCTTGTACCACGGGGCCCCGAATGCACCCCAGAATGAGACTAAGGGAAGGTATCGGGGCCCATGGGAACAGAGGAGGCCTGCTACGGTCGCAGACAAAGGGAAAGCCCCAGAGCGAGCTCCGGTGAACACAGTGTCGATGAACCCACCACCCCCGCAGTACAACCCCTTTCTAAATCGCTTCAAGTCCCAAGCAACACCCCAGCAAGGACAACCTCCCCAAAAGTTATGCTCGAACCATCAGTCCAAAACTCACGACGACAACGAGTGCATGTGATATGGATCCTCGGCTAAGAAACCCACTTTGGGGTCTCTATTCGCTCGGGGCTATAGAGGGATGAGCAGCGGGATGAGCAAGAACATGGCGCCTCCCCTGCCCCCTATGCGGAGGGATAACTTCCCTCCCCCGGATGGTTGCGTGGGAACAATCTCGGGCGACGCAGGTCCGTGGGGAGAAAGCATGAGGGCCGTGCATAGATATGTGCGAGGATGAAGGCATCACCCCGCAATACCAAATCTCAGCATTGCTAACAGTTCGCCAGTAAGGCACCAACTCTCTTTCACAGAAGTGGACGCGGAGGCGGTGGAAACCCTGCACTATGACCCCTTGGTCATACATGCTCAGTTTGGAACAAAGCTTGTTAAGCGGATCCTGGTCAACACGGGAAGCTCCACGGACATTTTATACTGGGATGCCTTCCTGCAATTAGAGATACCACCCGCAGAACTCTACCCCACTGACTGCTCGCTAGTCGGCTTCTCGGGAGAAATGGTCGTCGTCTCCGGTGTGGTCACCTTGGACCTCATCCTGGGGGATGAGGGAGGCCCGCGCAAGTCTGAATCGGTAGACTTCATGGTCATGAGGATACCCTTCGTGTACAACGCAATCCTCGGGCGAGTGTCCCTCAACAAGTTCCAAGATGTTGCTTTAGTACACCATCTTAAGGTAAAGTTTCCAGTTCGCGGAGAAGTAGGGGAGTTGAAGGGCCGGCAGGCAGAGAGCCGAGCATGATATTTAACCACCCTGAAGGGAAAGGGCCTTGCAGAGCAAGTCATGCAAGTCCAAGAACTCAAGCCGGGAGTAGGGTCCTCAGATGGGACCTAGGAACAAGCCAACCTTGAAGTATGGGAGCAAGTCCACCCGATTGTAGAGAACGAGAAGACAAGAGCGATAACCCCATTCGGCAAGGAGGATGAGAGGCTATTTTTTGGGGACCCACCTGGGCATGAATGATCAAGAGAAAATTGAGGAGCTATTGGGAAAATCCAGGGATGTGTTCTCTTGGACACCAAGAGACCTAATCGGCATCCCTCGGGCGCTTATGATCCATGGCTTGAGCATTATCCAAGGGACCAAGCCGGTGAGGCAGAAGAAGCGAAAGCAAGCTAGCGACAAGGCTAAAGGAGCCCGTGAAGAGATCCTCAAGCTCGTGTCGGCTGGGTTCATCCAGGAAGTCCAATACCCCACTTGGCTGGCCAACGTGGTGATGGTCAAGAAATCAAGTGGCAAGTGGCGAATGTGTGTAGATGATATGCTCTACTTTATAGTGCGTAAGTAGGAGCAGTTACTAGGTTATTAGGTACCATCTGTATGGGTTTAGGAGATAATTTAGGATTATGGAGTAGTAGAGAAGAAGTGGTGAAAGAGCTAATTTTAGTGAAGTGTAGGAGCTAAGGAGGAAGCCGCAACCGCGGCTAAGAAATGCTACAAGGCGCGGCAGAGGGAGTTTTCGTCAGGAAGCGGAGAAGGCAAAACCGCGGTCGCGGTTTGGAGTGCCACGGTCGCGGACATTGAAGGATTCGCTGAGTGCCACAAAGAGTAAGCCGCGGGCGCGGCCATGACCACCGCGGTCGTGGTCTTGCAATTCAGAGAAGACGCGGAAGATCTTTGACGCATATTATCTTGTTACCTTATTTTCTTTATTTTATATTTTTATATTTCGGTTTATTCTTTTTAGCATATTTCGTTTAGGTTAAAAAGTACTAAGTCTCTTTAGGTTTTATCATCATTCATTCTAGCATATTTTCAGAACGGCGTTTTAGAGTTTTTTGGATTTTTTGCAAGACCATGAAGAACTAGGTTCCTTTACTTAGTCAGACGATTGAAGCCTTCGTTTGATTTGGTTGTAAGATTATAACTCTTGTTCTATTCCTTTGAAAGTTATCGATTCTCTTGTGCTTCATCCCTTTGAGTTTTACTGATTATACTAGCATGATCAACTAGTGGTCATTAGTAATATTCTTATGCTAGAGTTAGACTGTTTCTGGTTGAAATACCTAATTCAGAGTAGCAACTACGATATTCTAGAACTGGTTGGAATAGTTTATTGTAGAAGAGAATTGATTGCATGCTAAGTAAAACTGGTTGTTTTATGTGCATGTATCTGCTGAAATTCCTGAACTTACTGCTACTGTTAAATTGAATCTGGATAGTTTCCTGGTTATTTGATAGTTAGTATTCTCAGGGTCTGATTGTCCTGTTAATAACTTAAGAAAAGGAATAGGAACATTCACTAGTCTAAGGAACTGGAGATAATCAAGGATCAACCAATCAAACTGAAGTGTGGATATCTGTCTGGCTGAGTATTTTCATCAATATATGTTTACATCATCATTAATTCTGCTGGTTTATTTCATAGTTTAAAACAAAACAATCAAATCCCCCTTTGTTACTGTTGGTGAACAATTTCTGCAAACAGGATAGATAACTTGATTCTCTGTGGGTTCGACCCTTACTTGTCAGACTACGTTAGTTGGCATCGTTGCCACAGGCAATGCCGCGGGCGTGACCTGAGAACCGCGATCGTGGTTTTGCCCCAGAAGCTGAAAAGCCATATGTTCGCCCGAATTTTCCTCCATTCGGGTCCCAGAAGCTAGTTCTGCCATTTCCTGAGGCATTGAAGGACACAAGAAGGTTGGAGAATGACAAGGAGATTTTCGAAACCTTCAGTAAGTGTGAGGTAAACATTCCCTTGCTTAAATTAATTAAAAGTGTTCCTCGCTATGCAAAGTTTCTAAAGGAATTATGTACAATTAAAAGGAACCAAAAAGTGAAAAGCAAGAAAAAGGTTAAGGTGAGTGAAAATGTGTTTGATGTGATTCAAATGCGAATGCCTAAGAAGTGTGACGACCCTGGCATGTTTAGTATCCCTTGTACGATAGGTGACACCAAGTTTGAACGAGCCATGCTAGATCTAAGTGCATCTATTAATGCGTTGCCTTACTCTTTATATGAATCTTCGGGGTTGGGACCATTGCATGAAACTGGGATGGTGATTCAGTTAGTTGATTTGTCTAATGTTTATCTGAAAGGAGTAGTAGAGGGCGTCCTTGTGAAGGTTGATAATTTGGTTTTTCCTGCTGATTTCTTTGTAATGGATATGGGAAATGGCAAGCATGCAGGCCCTGTTATGTTAGGTAGGCTGTTTCTTAAAACCGCCAACACTAAAACTAATGTAAGCAGTGGTTCACTTACAATGGAATTTGATGGTGAAAGGGTAGAATACGACATCTGTGATGCTAAGAAACACCCTCCTGATAATGATTCTATGAGTTCTATTGATGTGATAACTTAAGTGGGTCTGCAAGGCACTATGTCGAGCCACGACATTAACCAAGGCGCTTCTCGGGAGGCAACTCGAGGTATGAAGTTTGTTTTCTTGTCATTTGTTTTCCTCTCCTTATGTTATTCTTTTTCTTTGTTGTGTTTTTAGACTAACATGCAGGAAAGTCGCTTTCAAGGCAAAGCCGCGACCACGGCCTAAAAACCGCGATCGCGGCCTTGCCCTTTACTGGAAGGATGAAGCCGCAGCCCTAAAAAAATATCGAAAAAAAAATCTGGCTCTTTGAAAGCCGCGGGCGCGGGTGAAAACCGCGATCGCGGCCCCGTTGCCCAATTTTATACCGCTGCTCCGAGATGTTCGCGATGAGGAGGAGATGTAGCTGGAGATTTTTATTTGGAAACTAATGATGGCACGACATGATATAGCTGATGAGGAGGAGATTCAAGAGGCACCGACTGATATATGTTCGCGATGGAGAGACAGTATGAGGCCGCTGACACAGTGAGGCAGGCACTTTGAGTGGTCCTGCAGACCCAGGTAAACAGTATGGGGAGTGGATAGTTGAGCTTGATGAGGACGTGCGGATGCTCCGAGATCAGTCGCTGGTATAGTGCTCTTACATCAAGCATTGGGACGCCTTTGCTTCACACAGGTAGGAGGCATATAGGGGACCGACAACCGATGAGCTTGATTTCATTGCCTCCCGCTATGGCACTAGAGACTCTTGTTTCCATGATTTTCCACCGCCACGCCAGCCACGACATCCGAGACACAGACCACCTCGACATCGTTAGTGGATATCTTTCTTTCCCCCTAGAGCTTCATTTTCGTCTTTCATTACATTGAGGACAATGCAATATTTAAGCATGGGGGAGGGATTTGTACTTGATGTCTATATATATATATATATGAAAACGAGAATAAACTTGGCTGAGTTGAAAACCCAAAAGGGCGGTTCAGGCAAAATTCAGGGGCATGGACCAGCACTAGGCTGGGGTAATAAGAGGCTGAAGAGCGATGTGAGGATTGGTGAGTTCATCTGTGAAAAATGAAATGAGTGGCTAGGTGAAAACCTGAAAGGGCGCCTAGGCAAAATGAGTGAAAAAAAAAAGAGGAGTGATTATTATGATTCATTCATTTTGGCGTGGCGACATAAGTGGTGGAGTTATAAGGAGGTTTCAGGTAGGTCATTTTGGGAGTTATAAGAAGATAGACTAGATCTAGGATTAGGTATTTTCATTCACATACTGGAGTTCGGGTTAAGCTTGGGGGAAATATTTTGTTACCCTTAAGGCTGGTGTGCTGTGTTTCTATGTTGGTGCTATGGAGATTCATGAGTAGGAGCAGTTCTTAGTGGAGAATTTTGTTGTGTTTCCTGAGACCTTGGGTATTTCATTGGAGGAGTATGTTTCTGTTAGCTTACTCGAAGATGAGCAAGGTCTAAGCATGGGGGAATTTGATACGCTCTACTTTGTAGTGCGTAAGTAGGAGCAGTTACTAGGTTATTAGGTACCATCTGTATGGGTTTAGGAGACAATTTAGGATTATGGAGTAGTAGAGAAGAAGTGGTGAAAGATCTAATTTTAGTGAAGTGTAGGAGCTAAGGAGGAAGCCGCAACTGCGGCTAAGGAATGCTACAAGGCACGGCAGAGAAAGATTTCGTCAAGAAGCGGAGAAGGCAAAACCGCGGTCGCGGTTTGGAGTGCCGCAGTTGCGACCATTGAAGGATTCGCTGAGTGCCACAAAGAGTAAGCCGCGGGCGCGGCCATGACCACCGCGGTCGCGGTCTTGCGATTCAGAGAAGATGCGGAAGATCTTTGACGCATATTATTTTGTTACCTTATTTTCTTTATTTTATATTTTTATATTTCGGTTTATTATTTTTAGCATATTTCGTTTAGGTTAAAAAGTACTAAGTCTCTTTAGGTTTTATCATCATTCATTCTAGCATATTTTCAGAATGGTGTTTTAGAGTTTTTTGGAGTTTTTGCAAGACCATAAAGAACTAAGTTCCTTTACTTAGTCAGACGATTGAAGCCTTCGTTTGATTTGGTTGTAAGATTATAACTCTTGTTCTATTCCTTTGAATGTTATCGATTCTCTTGTGCTTCATCCCTTTGAGTTTTACTGATTATACTAGCCTGATCAACTAGTGGTCATTAGTAATATTCGTATGCTAGAGTTAGACTGTTTCTGGTTGAAATACATAATTCAGAGTAGCAACTATGATATTCTAGAACTGGTTGGAATAGTTTATTGTAGAAGAGAATTGATTGCATGCTAAGTAAAACTGGTTGTTTTATGTGCATGTATCTGCTGAAATTCCTGAACTTACTGTTGCTGTTAAATTGAATCTGGATAGTTTCTTGGTTATTTGATAGTTAGTATTCTCAAGGTCTGGTTGTCCTATTAATAACTTAAGAAAATGAATATGAACATTCACTGGTCTAAGGAACTGGAGATAATCAAGGATCAACCAATCAAACTGAAGTGTGGATATTTGTATGGCTGAGTATTTTCATCATTATTTGTTTACATCATCATTAATTCTGCTAGTTTATTTCATAGTTTAAAACAAAACAATCAAATCCCCCTTTGTTACTGTTGGTGAACAATTTCTGCAAACAGGATAGATAACTTGATTCTCTGTGGGTTCGACCCTTACTTGCCAGACTACGTTAGTTGGGTTTTTAAGGTTTCTTTGTTAGGTATACACGACTAATTGCCTATCAGTAGACTTCACCGACCTGAACCAGGCTTGCCCTAAGGATAGCTACCCGCTCCCTTCTATCAATCGGCTAGTAGACTCCACAGTCGGGCACGAGGCCCTCAGCTTTCTCGATGCGTACTCCGGATATAACCAGATCAAGATGAATCCCCGTGACGAAGAGCATACAGCTTTCATCACGGAGGCAGGAACCTACTGTTATCGCGTAATGCCTTTCGGCCGCAGGAACGCGGGAGCCACTTTGTAGAGGCTCGTGGATCGCATCTTCTACGGTCTACGAGGCAAGACGGTGGAAGCTTACGTTGACGACATTGTCGTAAAAAGTCGGTACGCATCCGACCACGCAACCGACCTCCGCGAGGTCTTCAACACCCTGAGAAGCAATGGAATGAGTTTAAACCCGGAAAAATGTGTTTTTGGAGTGCAAACATACAAGTTTCTAGGTTTTCTAGTCAGCACCAGAGGGATCGACATAAACCCGGAGAGGGTTGAAGCAATCTTAGCAATGACGGCCCCGTGGAATGTTAAGGAGGTACAATGTTTCCTAGGCGCGGTAAGCTACTTGGGCAGGTTTTGCACCCGACTGTCGGAGAGGAGTATCCCTTTCTTCAAGGCCCTCCAGAAAGTCCACAACATCGAGTGGACGCCGGAGTGCGCGGCGGCCTTCGAAGACTTGAAGAGCCACTTGAAGCGACTGCCCACCTTGGCGGCTCCCGCACCTTGAGAGGAGCTTCAACTTTACATCACAGTGGGGGATACCGCAGTCAACACGGTCATTGTGAAGGATGCGCGAATACCAGTCTACTTCGTGAGCAAAACCATGCTGCCTGCGGAAACACGATACTCACCTGTGGAAAAGTTAGCCCTCGTCGTAGTCACGGCCGCCAGTAAACTAAGGCCATATTTCCAAGGCCATCCCATATAGGTCCTCTCGGACTTCCCGCTGCAAAACTTACTCCACCGGCCTACCCTCTTGGGCAGAACGACGAGGTGGGTAGTGGAGCTCTCGGAGTTTGACATTTCGTACAAGAGTCACCTTGCTATCAAGGCACATTTTCTCGCCGACTTCCTCATCGAGGTTAGTTTCAGGGATGAAGCCGTCACGGAAGCAACAAGGGCTCTAACTTGTTGGGTGCTTTTTTCCGACGGGGCGGTGAACGAAATTCACAGCAGCACTTGAGATAGCCATTACGGGTGGAGGACGCTTGCCCAGAAGGCCCAACGTGCCGGCTACTTTTGGCCCACCATGAGAAATATGCTATGGAGGTCTTCCGGTCCTGCAATCCCTGCCAGGTTCATGCTCCCGCTATCCTGCAGCCTGGGCAAGAAATGAAGATTTTGAGTGCCCAATGCCCTTTCGCCATATGGGGGATAGATCTTCTCGGCCCTTTTCCGCGTGCTCCCGGACAATTGCATTACATCTTGGTAGCCATCGATTACTACACCAAGTGGATTGAGGCGGAGGCCCGGGCAACTACCACAGTCGAGAAGGTAAAGAAATTCCTCTAGCAAAATATCATATGTCGCTTTGGACTCCCCCAAGACATTGTCACCGACTGAGGGGCCCAATTCAACACGGAAAAGTTGAGAGCATTCTGCGACGACCCGGGCATTCGCCTTTGCTTCGCCTCAGTAGCTCACCCGCAAACAAACGACCAGGTTGAGAACATAAACGTGCAGATTCTAGCCGGCTTAAAGAAGAGGCTAGATAAAGCACAAGGGCGATGGGCAAAAATTCTCTCGCTCGTCCTCTGGGCCAATCGAACCACACCAAATAAAGGGACCGGTGAGACGCCATTTTGCCTGGCATATGGGGTTGAGACAGTCGTTCCAATAGAGCACATTTTTCCAAATGAAAGGATTTTGCATTATGACGAGGAAAGCAACAATGAGATGATGTCTGCAGAGTTGCAATTAAGGGAAGAAGTGCAAGAAATGGCCGAGATCCACGAGGCCGAGTACAAGAGAAGGATTGCCGCACACTACAACAAGAGAATCCTCCCTCGATGCTTCAAGAAGGGGGACCTGGTCCTCAGGAGGAAGGAGGGTGGCAAGCTAGACCCAAGGTGGGAAGGCCCGTACATCATCTCGCACCAAGTGGCTGAGAGAGCCTACAAGCTGAAAAGGGAGGATGAAAACCTGATCCTAAACACGTGAATGTCTTGCGACTGAAGAAGTACTTCTCATAAGCAAGAAAACGGTGAGGGCGCCCAAAAAAGCAACACCCATGTAGGCTCTAACAGCATATGTAATGTATGCACCGGCAGGGCCGGCTAGTAGCTAGACCTTTTTGTGATTAAGGCCCCATGAATGTTATGCAACATCAACGCGAATCAGGAAAGCAATTACTAAGCAATGTTGAGAAAGGCAAGGCCCGGGAAGAGGCGAAAGCAATTATTAAGCAATATTGAGAAAGGCAAGGCCCGGGAAGGGACAAAAGCAATTATTAAGCAATATTGAGAAAGGCAAGGCCCGGGAAGGGCGAAAGCAATTATTGAGCAATATTGAGAAAGGCAAGGCCTGGGAAGGGAGCAATTATTAAGCAATATTGAGAAAGGCAAGGCCCAGGAAGAGTCGAAAGCAACACCAAGAAATTATTAAGCAATATTGAGAAGGGCAAGGCCCGAGAAGGGTCGAGAGCAATACTAAGCAACACTAAGCAATTATTAAGCAATATTGAGAAAGGCAAGGCCCGTGAAGGGGCGAGAGCAATACTAAGCAACACGAGGCAATACTAAAGTAAAATTGGGCTCGGAAAGAAGTGAGAGCAATATTAAAATAACTAAGACAGTAAATGTGCAAGAACCAGTGCGCGTGAAAATCAATGAGCAATGCCAGACCGGCAAGAGCAAGACATGTTAAAGCAATGACCCGCGGCAACAAAACTTTGGGCAAAACAACGATATAGCGGAAAAAATACAACAAAGCGAGGAAGTGGCGGGAGCACCAAAACTGTGGGGGCAGATAAACACCGCAAAGCAAAAAAGTAGCAAAGGCGCAAAGACCACACAGTCGGGTACAACAGAAAGCAATACCGGGTGGCCAACAATGAGGAGAATCACCCTAAAGCCCGCAAGGTGAGAAGCCTTTGAGGATCCGGGAGCAACCCAAAGAACGCAGCAAGACAACCACCGCAGGCAGATGTAACCAAGTGGGTGAGGGGCTTGGCCGCGAAGCAACATCGAAGCCATAAACCAAAGGCATGCAAGGCTATAGGCCACGAAATAGCGTCGATCCTCTCGCCTGTAGGAGCCATGAGGAACATCATAGGGATTGCCATCATCGTAGTAGACGGCACGCGTGGGGAAAGATCAAATAAGAGAAGAAGAAACTCAACTTGTACTGGCTCTGATACCAATTGATGCGAATGACCCTCGAAAACGCCGTTGCAAGATAGGATCTTTAACGTTGAACAAGCCTTCATTCGTCTCTTCTAACTTGCCAAAGAGATGGCGTCTTCTAAGGCTAAAGAGATAGCCTTTTCACGTAGAGAACTGAACCAAAGTGATGGTCTTCACACGTCCAAAGTGATGGACAAGTACGATCAAAGAGATGATCAAGACGTTCGCCAGAGGAACGTTGGATAAATGCTCGAAGCGATGAGCTACGGGGTAGGAGCGATCCTAGGGATCGTAGGGGTTGATGTTAGGATTCAAGGAAGGAGATAACTCAACTTAACAACTCAAATCAACATCCTTTTATTAATCACATAAGTAGTGTTTATATAACACAATTTCGTGGCCTATAGCCTTGCAAAAGAAGAAAACTACCTAATGCGAAAGATAAGGAAACTAGATAAAAGATAAGATCTTGCTAAAGAAGCAATTAGGAAACCAAACAATCTTGGATCTTAATTCTTCTTATCTAATCCTAAAGAAATAATAAACTAAATAAAAATGATGGAAATAATAAAAATCAAACAAGAAAAAACGGATTAAACTATATCTAATAGAACCTAATTAAGGAAATTGAATAATTCCCGTTAGAAATTTCACAATTCTCAGTAAAACTCGATTTTGACCATCTTTTTGTCAGAATCTTGATTCGATGTAAACTATGAAGTTGTAGATCTTTGAATCAGCTTTCCAACGCATCTTGAATCATCTCGAGATCAAATTTCTATCCACAGTTATGGCCATTTTACCGAAAACTATCCAAAACCAAACGAGAAGAACCAATTTCAAATTTGCACAAGACTTCACCATTTGCTTGAGCCTCTTCCTTGGAGGCCTTTGATTAATTCTCCCATGCATGTTGCTATCACATGCCCTATGCTTCTAGAACGTCGGGATGGTCTTCCACCACCTGACCAATTGGGGGAGGCCGGTAAAGCTCATCTCACTTTGGCTTTACAAGTTGGGCACGTAGGTTGAAAACGATAGGAGTCACACCCGCATGATGAGCCATCAGGTTCACTCTGTCTTGACCCCCGGCCTCATACACAGGACGCGAGAAGTGCGCGCATCTCCGCTTGTAGCGTGGCCCCTTCGCGTACTCATTCACCGCCTCTTCCCGGATCGCTCACTTTTGATCGGCGAAGCCGACAATGGTAGCCCTCGAGCTCTCAAGTTTCGAGAGAAGCCCTGAACACTCCTGGCCCAGACGGAAAAGCTCTGTTTTAGCCTCCTCGGCCTCTCAGTTAAGCCTGGCAACTTCCTACTCTGCCTCCTCATCCCTAACCCTAGCCTGGCACACTTGCTCCTCGGCTTGCCTAGCGCGCTCCCCGGCTTGCCGTCCTGACTCCTCTACACGTTGTGCCCGCTCCTTGGCCTACTTGGCGCGCTCATTAACTTGTCACCCTAACTCTTATGCGCGTTGTACTCTCTATTTTGCATGCCTCATATATTCTCTCAAAGCCTGGGCACGCAGATGGCGCTCCCCGATCATGAACTTCGTCTGTAGAGAGCCAAAGACAAGGAACAAAGTCACCCTAGCAACACCCTATGCGCCGCCCGACAAGAAAGAAAAGAAAGAGGGAGGAAGGGGAAAAAGAAAAAAAAATAGCATGAGCCAGGATGTGCCCAACACCGAGTCGATGCCCTCATCGTTAAGGGAGAGCGCCTTCACATAGGCCGCACCCAGCGGGAATGTAACACCCCCAAATTTAACCCCATTTGAAAGCGTTACTGCCGATGACTCCGGACGTAAACCCCGAAGTCACCCCAGGCTTTTCCGACGTCATAACTGACTTAAAACACAGTTACAATACTAAAATCATAACTTTTATTAAACCACATGGTCGCGGAATTACACGATTCCAAAAACGACCCAATAATCAGAAATACAAAATAGCACAGCGTAAATCTTTTAAATACAAAGCGACAAAACAACTTGTCGAAAACAAAACACCGTTCATCTTCATAGTCGTTCTAGCCTTCTTAGATCTGCAACATACCTGATGTGCCGAATCGGACGGATGACACCAGCCAACCATGCAAGGAATATAACGGTTGGTCAGTCTAATGAAAGACTACGCAAGGGTACAAAGCAGAGTGGTTCGAAGCAGTCGTATTAGGTTAGACTCATCGTTCCTCGAATAATAACCGAGTACGCTAGTCAACCATCCTACTCCTACTAGAATATATAAAACAGCATGAACAAGAGAAGATTCTGGAGACCGAGTCTCACAGCAATTAATCCCAAAAGAAGACTCCAAATGAAATGAGCCTTAAAGGAAACAATGACAAATGTTGGGAAACTTAATTTATAATATACACACAATCACAGAATCACAGTATCGCATTCGAGCGATCTACAACTAAGACGAGCTTTTCTAGCTGCACTAGCGCCTAGCTGCAATACTCGCCAAACATTTTAAATAAGTGCTTACTCATACGGCACTTTATATTAAGGTCAAGGCATTTTCATTATGTGCATACTCATGGCACGTATCTTATTAAATGTCAACACACACACACATCACGTTACAAACTTTTATGATCTGCTCGTCCCGAGACGAGAGATCCTTGGGAATACTCCCTAGATTTGTGACACTAGCTAAGTGCACCACCTCTATACCCGAGTATAGAGGCTAGTCATGACTCACCAATGGTATTAGGGTCTCAATGCCCTTTTCTCCATTTAATTATCAAGAAACGACTGGACCTCCATCCATCGTCCCTACGAATACTCGTGCTAACTAAACAGTTCAACACAGTCAACATCATATCAAATCAAAGCCATCAAGGCCAACATCATAGATCTAACACTCTATATATATATATATATATATATATATATATATATATATATCAAAATAGCGTTGCTACTAACAGTATATGCAACCTATTATAATCTTTTTATATGAAGTTCACCTTTAAAATCCACAACAAAACCATTATGAACATAATAGCGCTGTATCTAGTAATATACAACCTATTATAACAGCACTTCTTTTATCAAATAATTGATCAAAACTGTTCCCAATATAAACAAGAAATCATCCCAAATTAATTAACAACAAACAATTGATAATTAATGAAAGTATGGAATGATGAGCAAGAGCGAACCGCCACTTGCCTAAATCCGCAGAAGCTTAAGCAAAGCTTAGAGACAACGGGCTCCTGGATCTGAAACTGGAGCAAATCTTGGATAATAAATCCCTAAGAAATGGCCCATAACAAGACCCTAAGTTAGATTCAATATACTTATATATGAATCTAAAAGAATACAAGAAGAAATCAAAGGAAACGAGCAAAGCCCAAAGCCAAACCATAAAACACACAACTCGGACAGACATACCGCGATCGCGGCAGGTCGCGGTCGGTCGCGGTTTTCGTGCTGTGACAGTGGCTAGCTCGCGAGACAACAATGGAGAATTTCTTACCCAAACCGATTTGTTTGCCTTCGATTTGTCTATGGTTCGATCTCCCAACACCTCAAAGCTTCTCACAACACTCAAGAGCACCTTTCTAACACTCAAAGGGATCTCGAATTCTCACCTAACAAAGCTCAAAACTTGCTCAACAATGGTGGATAGAAAAACAGAGGAAGAAAGAAGAGGATGAAGAAGAGCTTCTTAGCTCCGGGTTTCACCTCCTTTTATAGCCCAATCCGAGCTTCATCTGAGGGAACAAGGGAGGGGACAAGGGGACAAGGCAAAGGAGCCACTTGGCCTGCCCAAAAACAGAGAAAACAGAGGCGCTACAGTAACCGCCACGCGAGGAAGACGACCGCCTCTGAAAAAGGCATTACCGCGATCGCGGCCGATCGCGGTGAATCGCGGTTGATCGTGTCAGATCGCGGTGAGTCGCGGTTTTAAGCCGACTTCGTTAATTCTTATCCGAACTTGGTGTGGATTAAATTTCTTAACTCCGGGTTAACTATATTCGTACATTAACGATACATTAACCCCGAAAACACCTCAACTGTATTATATAATGCTCGGAAAATTTTACAGAGCTCAGACCCCTTTTGAGAGGGTCCGAGACTCACTGAATTAAATCCGTCTAGCAAAACGGGCATAAGAAAAATTTAAAAATAATTCAAAATACCCTTAAAAATTACGGGGTGTTACAGGGAAGCCAATAAGCGTTTGATGGACATTGTTTACCTCGCTGGAAGGAAGCACGGGAGGGACGGAAAGTTGCTCAACACAGCGGCTAGGTCCTGCGGGATGCGAGATCTGGACCCGTCATCTCCTGACGGAGTCTCCAGGTCTACAATCGGCACATGCGGCACAGATGGCCCCGCGGCTAGCACTTGCCCTATGGCCCCTCTAGCAAGGTTCCTCTCAGGCGTGCGTGCCAGGTTTTGTGAGTTCTGCACATCAGTCCATACGCCCACCGGCCCCATAACTTGGTCGTCGGCCCCATCTTCGTACCCTAGACTAAGGCTTGACTCCGCCCCTTGGCCAGCCAGCTGCCCATGCACTCTCCCGAAGCCACGTCCGACTCGCCTATGCCCTCAAAGTCCTCAGGTCCCATCATGTTGCCTGCAATACAACAAGAAAGAAAGGCTAAAAGCGTTAGGGCACCAGAAGGAAAGAAAAAGAATCGGCACATCAACTGACCATCACTAGGGTCACGGAGCAACATGGGGGCTCCTACCCCATCGCTGGCCATTGGGGTTGGCCCATGGAGTAAACAACCCCATAGTAGTCACCCTCTCATGAGTCAGGAAACCGTTACATTTGACCAACTCTCTAGAAGGGCACGCGAATTGATCAATAAACTCCTTCTCGATGTCCATGGGGAGGGCATTGGAGCGATTCAGCCTAGACCCCTTCACGGGGGCGTTCATCACCCCAAGGTTGTCGACATTGTCACTCACGACCAGGATCCACTTCGCCTCCCAATCCTTAACTTTGGAGGGAAGAACAATCTTGCTGACGGCCTCCATCTTTAGCGTATAGTAGCCGACCATGAAAGTCCGGGTCGAGAAGAGAGTAACAAACCGCCGAAAGGTAGTGGGACTCCCATCTCGTGGCACCTCACCAGGAAGGCGAATATCCACCTCCATGCGTTTGGTGCAACTGGATCAGCACAATCTCCAGACCCCTTAGCAAGGCGAGCACCAGGCCATGAGCATGATAACGTAAGTCGGCCTTCAAAGCCTTTAGGTTCGTCACCACCGCACTAGAATATGCGTACAAGGACTGTATCCTGGGATGCGGCAGCGCAAGTGAAACGCCGGGGGGGGAGTCATACTCTTCCCGGATCACTTGGTGGTCCGTGAAAGTTAACTTAGAGCAATGGCCGTTCTGGCGAGCATACGCCATGAAGTCCTCATCCTCCTCGATTCGGACCGACTTGACCCTCTTGGGCAAAGTTGGGGAAATAACCCTACCACTAGGCATCCCGGCCACCCCGCTGGAAGTCGGCTCACTCGACGATGACCCCGAGGAAGTCGTGGTCCGGCTGCCAGCACATTGCCCCACCTCCGATCGCGGCTCCACCGCCGGGGGCTCTACCACGCGTGGCTCCGCCGCCTGGGTGATAGCTCTATGACCAGCTCATTGACGGCGAAGGACGAAGAGGGAACAACGGGAGTGCATTCGAAGAGACCAGACGACGAAGACGAAGGCAGAAGCAAAGGGGCGGCGACCGCTGCCTCAGGGCGGCGCCCGCTGCCTCAGGCGGCGCCCGCCGGCAACCTTACGGTGCCCGCTGCCTCCGACGGCGCCCGCCGGCGTCTTCACGGCGCCCGCCGTTTGATGGCCGCTTCGGGTTTCGTCTTCGGGATTCACGGCGACCGCCGGCGTCTTCACGGCGACCGCTGCCTCCTGGCGGCGCCCACCGGCGTCTTCACGGCGCCCGCCGTTTCTAGCTCCGCTAGAATGTTGCTTACGGCAAATGGCAGCGACCGCCGTTTAATTACGGCGATCGCCGCCTTTCCCAAGTTCGGTCCGCGTCACGGATTTCAATCTTCGTCGTTTTGCTGAACAATTTTTATTATTGTTTTATGTTATTTCTTTTGGCACTATTTAAGACTTGAAACCCTAGTTTGTATTCTTTCACGTTGAGTTTAAGCAGTAAAGTTGAGTACGCTCCTTCCCTTGAGCTCTAACGTCAACCCTTCGATCCCACGGATCAACCTATCCCGTAGCTCGTCGCTTCGAGCAAGTTCTACATCGGCTCTTCGGTATTCAAGGTCATTTCTTTGATCTTCACGTCATCTCTTTGATGAATTTAAGGACTATCTCTTTAGTCCTAGGAAAGCCATCACTTTGGCTACGGAGGAGAAGAATCGATTCAAGCTTGAGGAGTCAAGATCCTGCGTTGCAGACAACACTTCAGGGGTTGTTCGCATCAACTGGCATCAGAGCCTTTTCCAAGCTAAGTTTGGTCTTCTCTCTTTTGTGATTCTTGAAATTTTACCGCTTGCAAGCCCTAGAATTTTTTTTTCTAGCCACCACCCATTACCGTTCGCCACCACCACCGTCCGCCACCACCACCACCGTCCGCTGCCGCCGATCTCACCTTCACGACTAACCCTAATTCCTTTAGGTTTTGATTACTTGTTCCCCAATCCTAAAATCTACCATCTAGCAATTCTTGTTTCCTTTAATTGCATATTTGATTTCCTTGTTTCTTGTTGATCAAGTCTTGCTTCATCTTTGGATTAATTGCTAGATTAGTTGTTAGATTTTATTCCCTACTAGTTGCTTGTCTCTTCTTGCTTTTCCTGCACTTGATTGTGTGGTTCTTTCTTGCTTGATTCGCCATCATATCAGCACAAAAACAAAAACAAGGTGTGACCGTATAAACAAAACAAACATACTATTCTCACCTTCCATCAAACAAAAACAGAGAGGTTTGGGAAGACGGAAGCCTCAAAAAAACAAAAACAAAGAGTAGGCAGAGAACGCACCATACGGTCATACTCCATCTTCTCGTCTTTCATGTCTCTATGCAACTCTCATTGAAAAGGGCAAAATTGTCAACTCTCTTGTGCTTAATTCTAAGAAACTTGATTTGATTTGCTTGCACTTGGAAATTTGTGTGTTGTTTGGGATTTGAATTGCTAGTTCTTGCTTTCTTGCCTTCCGTTCAAGCCTATCCCTCCTCACGAGCAACCCAAATTAGTACGCCCCGCGGAAAATTTCTTGGGTCACTTTTGAGACAAGGACTTGGCTTGGACTTGTTCTTTTGCTTGGTGCAACTTACTTCTCGTGTTGCATTCTTCGTATAGGTACTATGGATGTCCTTACCTCGAGAGTCTCTCCTTCTACGGGCAACCGCAGCCCCGGACACATGGAGTCCGCCTATGAACAGCTTGATCACCTTCATGCAGCGAATGACTCCCTTCATGCTGAGAATGATACCTTGCACGCTTCGAATGCTGAACAAGCCCGGCAAATCGTCGCGAAAGATGCTGAGCTTGCTCGCCTTCGTCGGGCCGTGAATAACATGACGTTGCCCACAGTTGACCCCTTGCTGAACCCTCCGGCCTCCACAAGCCAACCACTGGACCGCAAGGGTAAGGGCGTCTTGTCTACTCCACAGGATCGCCTTCGCTCTCAAATTGAAGGCTACCCTACTAAGCGTGGCGATTCTCGCATCCGGTACAATCCCACCTTTGCTCCGAGAGTTGAGGATTACACTTCAGATCGCTCTCGTCGAAGTGTTCGCGCCTCCAAGGATCCCCTACCGTATGTCAACACCAAGGACCGTCGGGTACGAGGTCGACAACATACGCGGTATGACGATTCCGAGTCCGAGCTTGATGACGACGTTGACCGTACCTCGGACCACTCCTGGGACAGATTTGTTGATGATGAGGTGTATGAATTAGAGCGCCATGAGGAGATGCGTCCTACACGCCATGGCTACCGCCGCCGCACACCGGAACAGCGTCGCCCGAGCCCCGGGCGCCATGGACCACGTCGCCCCGACATTAAGGTAAAACTCCCAAACTTTTTTGGTGAATTTGATCCTCTTCAATTTCTTGTTTGGCAGCAGTCTATGGAGTATGTGTTGAACCATTACCAATACCCGGAAGAAGAACGGGTTGCAACCGCCGCTTTACACTTCGACGGCACCGCCAAGGCTTGGTGGCATCGCCTCTGCTCCGACCGTGCGTATCACCGCGAGCGCCCAGTCACATCATGGCGTCATCTTATGCGGGTCATGAGGAAGAAGTATGTTCCCGAGGACTTTACTTCTGAAATGCGCCTCAAGATACAACTAGCGGCTCAAGGTAACCGTTCTCCCCTTGACTTTTATGCTGAACTTGAAGAATTGTCCCATAAAGGGTGCGTGACAAGGTCTGTTATAAGTGCCAAGGGCATGGCCACATACAACGGGACTGCCCCAACAACAAACATGTCCTCTTCTCGCACCTCTCCGGATACGAGTCCTTTGATGAGGACACACCTGACACCGGGCCAGTCTTTGAAACGTACGCACAGGCGGAGGAGGATGACGTGGATGGATACATATGCAGCCATAAGAACGAGCCAGGCACCGTGCCTCTTAGCTTGGTTACACGCTGAGTTCTTATCACCAAAGAAGGTACCTTACTCGACCAACGTGAGAATTTATTTCATACTAAGTGTGCGGTCCAGGGTGCTTCTTTGAGTGTTATTATAGATGGTGGGAGTTGTTGCAATATCATCAATGACAAGGTGATCATGCACTTCAAGCTCAATACGACTCTGCACCCCCAGCCATATAGCCTACACTGGATTTCCGAGGGTGATGACTCTTATGTTGTGAAGCAACAATGCACCATAAATTTCAGCATTGGTCATTACGCGGATTCGGTGCTTTGTGACGTCGTGCCCATGGATGCCACGCATCTTCTCTTAGGGCGACCTTGGCAATTTGACAAGAGAACTCTTCATGATGGTTTCCTCAATCACTACGTCTTACTGCACAATGGAAGGAAGGTCACCTTGCTTCCTATGAGCCCTAAGGAGATTTTGCAAGATCAATTTGAGAGGAACCGCGTCAAGGCAATTGAACAAACCACGGGGCATCCATTGCCCGCAGTTGAACGTGCAAAGCCACCAAAGACATCAACAAAACATCCCTCTACAACAGCTTCGCCCGGCATTCAAGGATCTTGTGAAGACCGGCTTTTATTGACTAAGTCTCAGGCTGTCTCCCCCATCATTCAGGGACGTCGTCCTTGCCTTTTACTTACTACGTTAGCGTGTCCTCTAAATGTACTAGATCTTGTTGTTTTACCCATTACTGCGCCTTTTGTTTTGCAGGCCCCTGGGGATGTCAGTCCGGATGAGCTGCCCGTGGGATGGCCACCTCCAACCACTGGCTATGGTGTACGTCCTATTTTCCACGTCGCCGCTCGTTCTCCTCCAACGTCTCATGCTTATGACGACAAGGACGAAGTGGGGACGCTTCGCAGCCAAGAAGGGGAGATTGATAGCTCCATGACCCGCTCATTGACGGCGAAGGACGAAGAGGGAACAACGGGAGTGCATTCGAAGAGACCAGACGACGAAGACGAAGGCAGAAGCAAAGGGGCGGCGACCGCTGCCTCAGGCGGCGCCCGCCGGCAACCTTACGGCGCCCGCTGCCTCCGGCGGCGCCCGTCGGCGTCTTCACGGCGCCCGCCGTTTGATGGCGGCTTCGGGTTTCGTCTTCGAGATTCACGACAACCGCCGCGTCTTCATGGCGACCGCTGCCTCCTGGCGGCGCCCGCCGGCGTCTTCACGGCGCCCGTCGTTTCTGGCTCCGCGAGAATGTTGCTTACGGAAAATGGCAGCGACCGTCGTTTAATTACGGTGACCGCCGCCTTTCCCGAGTTCGGTCCGCGTCAAGGATTTCAATCTTCGTCATTTTGCTGAACAATTTTTATTATTGTTTTATGTTATTTCTTTTGGCACTATTTAAGACTTGAAACCCTAGTTTGTATTCTTTCACGTTGAGTTTAAGCAGTAAAGTTGAGTACGCTCCTTCCCTTGAGCTCTAACGTCAACCCTTCGATCCCACGGATCAACCTATCCCGTAGCTCGTCGCTTCGAGCAAGTTCTACACCGGCTCTTCGGTATTCAAGGTCATCTCTTTGATCTTCACGTCATCTCTTTGACGAATTTAAGGACTATCTCTTTAGTCCTAGGAAAGCCATCACTTTGGCTACGGAGGAGAAGAATCGATTCAAGCTTGAGGAGTCAAGATCTTGCGTTGCATACAACACTTCAGGGGTTGTTCGCATCACTGGGGCTCCTCCGTCCGCGACTCCACCATTTGAGGTTCTGCCCGAGACACCTCAGTCCAGGGATCCACCATCTGAGACTCCGCCGCCTCGGGCACCTGGGCACGGGGCTCTGCACTTGATGGCCCCACATTGACCACCAGAACTCTCTGACCACTAGGCCCGATCGGGAGGTCGTCCCTGTCCCTGGAACCCGGAGACATCTCCGAAAGTGGGACTTTTGGGAGTAGGGAAGAAGCTAATTCGAAGGGAAACGCGCAGAGAAAACCTCGGGCGAGCTTGCCGGTATGGAAAATGAGAAAAGTTTAGGAATCGCCGAAAGAAACAAAGAGAAAGGAAGTGGTGACGGCGGAACGCTACTGGCGAGATCGTTTTTTACCCTAAAACTAGGTTTTTCGTCTTTCTCTCAAGTGGCAAGTGAAGGAAAAGACGCAAAAAAAAGAAGGGAAGAAAAAGCGAAAGAGGGTTGCTTACCTACCCAATTAAAGACAAGAAGCCTTGGTCTACCCTGTACCTTCCACGAAGAAGCTCGAGCAAGGAGAACGGCAGTGGCACAAGTGAAGAAAAGAGCGAGAGAGGAGAAGGAACACGTCGGGGAAAGGCCGGAGGCCCCATTTATACCGGTGATGTGACGGGACGATTATGATTAGAGGGGCAGAGAAACTGTCACAAATCAACCGCTTCGGTAACCGCTCAAGCGACGTTCAAACTACCATTATGGTCCCGACGACCTATCCGCGGACAAAGAGAAGGCCGGGTAGCCATTAGCAAGCATGAAGCGGGAAGGGTTGAAGCAACCTCCTAGGCCCCGACGGCCTATCCGCGGACAAGGGGACAATAACAAAGCAAAAGGAAAAAGTTATACCACACAAGGCGAGATCGCAACATCTGTGGACATAGCCCGCGGCCCGTCAGCCAGATACCGAAAAGGAGACAAGTAATAAGAGAGATTGTGAGTACAAGCGCGAACAAGGGAAAGCAAGCAATAAGCACCACGACAAGCAAGTAAGCCAAAAACGCATTCTTTATTCATGTCAAGCAAGGTTACAAGGGAGATTACAAGTAGCAAGCCCATTCCGGCTGCAAGTATACAAGAAAGAATCTAGGAAATAAGGAGAACGAGGACGAGAAGGACGGCAAGCACAGTCACCAGCCGCAGGCTCCGCGGCCCCCACGGAAGCTACAAGCCTGGGGATCCGAGGCAAACGTGAACATGACTCACGTTCCCTCGGGCTCCACCCCAAGCCCAAGGGGCCGGCAAAACCCGCGGAGGAAAAGATGCAAAGAGATACCGTGAAGAGGGAGAAGTAAGCCAACTTGGATCCCTCTGACCGAGGAAGCTCAAGAGAGCATTTTCTCATCCCCAGCCGCACAACTTCACCAGAGCACGACCCCCGCCCTCGGAATCAAGCACCACCACCAACCTACGAGCCACGGCCAAGAAGTCAGCAAAGTGAACAAGGGCCTCTCCAACTGTAAGGAAGCAAAGCGCTGCCCTCACGAACCTTGTGCCACTTTGCCCTACACCCACTGGGCGAGAAGGTGATTTCTCCTTCTCGTCCAGACGGTCGCGGTGCCCCAAAGCCAAGAGCGTCCTGAGGGACGTCAACCATGACCCACCTCCCTCGAAACACCTTTACCTAAGGCGCTATTGTCCCTCCTGGCGAAGGGAATAAAGAGGATAATCGGAGGCAATGACCCGCAAGCGCTCAGAGCCATATTAATACAGACTCCACATGCTGCTGCCGGCATAACCTGGCATCGCAATTCGCGGACGCAGAGTAACGGTGACCACTCGGCTCGAAGGGGATCCCACCCCTTTGACCACCTCATGACCTGGCCATCTGCAAGAGGAAGGAGAAGAAGCAAGTGGTTCGTATTTGGTTCGAGAGACCCCGACAAGCAAGGAACTGCAGGGAGGAAGCAAGAATCAAGACAAGTGCAAGAGTGATTATCCCGAACAAGTATCAGGGCAAGTGTATTAGGCAATCTGAGCAAAGGAGAAGAAAGATATGAGCAAGAAATGAAGCAACACTGCCCTTTTTATAGTAGCTCCTCCGGATGGGACATGTGGGACCTACCTCCTGCCTTACAATAATGGCGAAGAAAAAAAACAGTATTCCCCTCCGCGACCATGCCAAGCCAGTCGACTCCTTTGAAGATGAAGCCCCCCGGCCGGATAGGACTTCGGCCGAGCGGCTTGAGGGCTGTGTGGGAGCCGGATTTAGCCTAGCCCAAGCGCGCCAGCCCAAGCAGGGAAGAGGCCCAATTAACAGTATGGCCCAACTCAAAGCAAAGCCCCAAGAAGCACTATCTTAGCTCCTCTCGACCATACCGTACGCGGCCCTCCTTCTTGCTCTACCCTGTCGGCTTCTTCCCAGCCCACCCGGCCGCTCGGCCCGAATACCCCCTCACGGCTTGGGCCGGCTATGCGACACAAAGGGCCATCAGGCTTCAAGTATATAAGGGGGGGGGGGCTGTAACTGAGAATGGGGATTCTCAACCCTTTCTCTGGTTGGTCTCTCTCTCCCACCCTGTCGGCTAAAACCGAACTTGTGTTCCATACTCTTTCTGTCACTGTTGATTCACTATACTCCAGACTCTTCTTGTCACTGTAGCTCCACTGTACTTGATACTCTTTCGGCAACTATAGCTCTATCACACTCCATACTCCACCGCCCTTACTGCCCTTTTTCGCGGGTTGAGTACTGACTTGAGCATAGGAGTGGCAAGCCCGGGGTCACCCTCGGGCCCCTCTTCTTTTTCAGGTTGAAGCTCGGGACCAGACGGCGTCCGACATGACCAGAGATTGCCGGCGGGGAACGAGGAGAGAGGCCGTCGGGAGAGACGAGCCGAAGTTGGTTTCGTGTGAACCGCCAACTGCATCCCTCGTAGGAAACCAGACGATCACAATCAACTCTTTTTTTCAATTTTTATTTATTGATTTTTTAAATTTTATTTTATTTTCTTTAGAATGTGCATTTGTATATATATTTTTTTAGAATGTGCATTTGTATATAACAAGATGAGCATTTGATATCTATTTTTTTAGGATGTGCATTTATATATAAAAAGATGTGCATTTGTATATCATATGCAAATCTAGTTTTATTTTTTTTTATAGGATGTGCATTTGTATATAACTAGATGTGCATTTGTATATCAAATGATCTTAATGATGTTTGCAAAATGAACATTCACGTTATAACTAAATGTACATTCACGTCATAACAAAATGCACATAATGGTGTTTGCCAAATGCACATCTTGTTATATAACCAAATGCACATGCGTGTTATAACCAAATGCACAAATGCACATCAAGTTATATCCAAATGCACTTTCGCGTTATAACCAAATGCACGTCAAAACGCACAAATGCACATGAAGTTACATACAAATGCACATTCACGTTATAACAAAATGCACATTCGCGTTATAACCAAATACACAAAATGATGTTCGCCAAATGCACATAATGATGTTCGCTAAATGCACAAAATTCGCTAAAAATGGCCCGAAAAATAGAAAAAAAAGTGTTTGAAAAAATAAAATAAAAAATATTCAGAAAAAAAGTGTTCATTAAATGCACATTCACGTTATAATCAAATGTACATTCACGTTATAACCAAATGCACATAATGGTGTTCGCCAAATGCACATAATGGTGTTCATCAAATGCATAAAATTTGTCAAAAAATGGCCTAAATAAATCAAAAGTGTTTGAAAAAATCAAAAAAAAAATAGAAAAAGAAAAAAGAAAAAGTTCAAAAAAAAGTGGTGACATGGCACCACATAACAGTATCACGTATCAACGCGAGAACGGTGAGAACCGCTCTCGCCTATACTCCGGTTATCACCGGAGTCATTTTCTATAAATATATATTGTTTAATTCATAAAGAAACACGGGACATTATCTTTAGCATATTTAAAAGAAATCGTAATCTTTTCTTAAAGCCTAATGCAACAATTCTTCATAAATTTATTTATCATCAGAACATACAAATTACAAACATACACTCGAACTATTATACTTATTACTTATATTATGAAGTTTCAACTTTGAGAACTAGCAATTTTTTAGTCGATACATTAATATTTTATTTAAAATTGATTTTAAATTATATAAATTATTAGTTTTGAACTGAAAATAAAATCAATTTCTGGTACCATGTTGAAGTCCGATGGACCAATTATTGAGGATGTATTCGTTCGTGCGCGCACGAGCATAAAGTCCAGCATACAAGTTCATGAAGTTTCAACCCAAAATCAATTGTCAGTTGGTGAAATAGTTCATGGGCTTAAATAATGGTCTTATTTACTACCCAATTTTCAAATGTGAGATACATCTCCATACGCCCCCTTAAGTGGTAACTGTGTGGCTTAGTTGTCACTTGACATCATGCCTTAAGGTAAATCAGTGTCTTGAGACCAACAAGCCCGATCATGTCTTAAAGTCGGCTAGTCCAATCTACAAAGAGTGGAACCTAAACCGAACTCGCTCTGATATCATGTTAAAGTCTGATGGGCCATATTTAAACTATGTCTATATTTACAGAAATGTTACAAGCTCATTTTTCACCCAATTTTCCTGCGGTTTTGCACATGTGGAATTCGGACGTCTTTTATTTTAAAGAGAAAGAGTCTAGTTGGGATTTTTGTAATACTAATAGAAAAAAGAAATATTGTGTGCCTTGTAATATAATTGTCGGAAAAATCTTTCATTCCCTTCAACTCCTGCATTTTCTCTGACAACTCTCTTGCGATGATCTGCTTCTCCTTGTCGAGGCTGGAGCACATCACTTTGAGCCGCTTATGCGTGGTGAAGCTCATGTTGAGATCACGACGAAGTCTTTCTTTCTTGTAAAGCGTGGAGCCATCTAAGGCGTTGGCCTTGCCAGCTGGACGACTTCTCTTGAGGTCAGTGTTTTAATATTACAAAAAGCTCAACTAGATCTCATTCTCTTTAAAATAAATTAGAAATCGAAGCCCTTGTTTTGTGTATATATATAGTATTACGGTTTAAATTTGAGTTTTTAATATATGCATTGTTGTTTCATGTTTTATCTTAGACGATATATTGTTTGATATGGATTTAAATATAATATCTAAGTCTTGACAAAAGAAATGTAATATCTAAGTATTTTAGGTATAAAATTCTATGATTGTACGAAGTACAATTTTTTTTTTTTAGTCATAAGTTTAATCTAAATAATTGGTGATTAAAATGCTATGATATATATCATTTTAATTAATAAATATTAGTCATTACTTCTTATTCTTATTAAATACGGAGTAATATAAATAATTGGTGACTCTGCATATTCTTAAACCTTATTACATTTTATATAAAAGTACATTAGTTATTTTATCGGTACATGCTTACTCTTCTTAGCGAAATTATAATTCATAACTTTTTCCTTGTACATTTCATATGTGAGAGTGAGTACATGTCTATTATTTCGGCTTCATCTTTGATTAATTCCTCTAGACCAACACAAATGAGGCCAACTTTAGTATATATACATGATGAGTGTAAAATGAATATGTATAAAATAGAATAATAAAAATCATCTTTAACCAAAATAACAACACACCTACCTAAAACGATTTAGTATAAAAAAGGAACTAAAAATACAAACCTAATTGAATTTATGCTACCAATAGTTGAAGGGTTTACATCATCCATAAAATAGTTTGCTTTATTCGTTACTAACAATCAGTCATCCTAAATCGATTGTCTTTGTCCTCTTTCTAGTGAAAGCTACCGGTGCATGATGTAAACAATCGATGCCTCAATAGTGATATTAGATTATCCAATTCTCTGACATCTTCATATAAAATTAACCTATCTCGATCAAAAGACAATTATATTAATAAATTTAAACCGATATATGTAAGTATTGTAGACTACAAAAGAGATCCAAATACATATAATCAAGGATAGTTTACCGTGAGGTGGATATATACTTGCATCATCAACAATCGGGAATTCGCATTCACATCTTTAACTTAATAATTATGCTTACTTCAGTGACCATGTCTTTTTAAGGTGTTGCCCACTATCTCTCAAGCTTCACTATATGGCTTTCTAAAGGTAATTTCCATGTAGAAGAATGAGATGATGGATGCCCAGAGCAACTAAACGGAATACCACCGTTTTCGCTCTTTTATAGATGAAAAATGTTACTTGGAAAGTGAAGCCATTTTGACATATAACCGTTTAGACATCTTGACTATAATTTGTTTCCAACCATTCACTGTGTACTAAATACGGGAGTTACATGTAGTAATTGAATAATATTAAAATAGGAGTAAATGAGAGCAAAATATAACGTATACAGTATGTAGTAACTATCACTAATTGAGAGCCACTTCGGTGGTGGCTTGGTGGTAAGGGCACGGAGGGGGTAAGGGCAGGTCCCGGGTTCGATCCCTGCATGCCCCCCTTTCCTCTGGGTGTAATCCCCAGAGGTTTACTGTGTCCCTTGCCGCTGGGTCGAGCCGGTCGGCGGAAGCCGGTTTACCTGGATCGTGGCGCTTGTCGGCTGGGTCACGATTCTGGGGGTTTACTACCCCGCAAGTGGTGGGTTCCCTCGTCATCAAAAAAAAATCACTAATTGAGATTTATGTTAAAAAATGAGTCATAACCTAAAGAGTAGTCTGTACGTAAAGGCAAGATTTAACTGAAAAAAGAGTGTGTGGGGAGGAAATAATTACTTACAAATAGTGCTCATTTTTATATATACACATAATTATACTATGGTATATTAAAATAAACAAAGAAAAATTATTTACTTAGATTACAAAGTAGCCTATAATTATACTTATGTGATTTATATTGTTTTATAAACCCTATAGTAAAAACCGATCGGAAAATCTAACACATTATATACATATTATATACTAAGGGTGATAAACTAACCCTATATGCAAACTATACCTCTAGGCCTATTTAAGCCTTTGATTTTGTCTTTAAAAGTTAGCATTCAATGACCTAGAATGCTAACTTTTAAATATATATAGATGATTTATAATATATTTTTACAAGTCAGATATCTAGCATCCACGTGTGCAGAACAACCGGAAAATTGGATTTGTATCATTTTTATAGATGAATTAACAATTTATATAGTCGATATTATTTCCGGTTCAAATTTAATGTTTATATTAGTTAAAGCCATATTTCCCTTTATTTAATATAAATGAAATGAATATGAGTCTTAATACATATTACTTTTTTATTATATTTTAGTACGAATCAAATAATAATCGGTTTTTTCGCTTGGTAACCCTGAGATATTGCTTAATTCGCACGGTACCCCAAACTTTAGCATATTTCGCGCGGCAACCCTAAGGTTTGTTTTTTTTTTCCGCAAAATACTGAAACATTAAATATTTAACAGTTTTTGTTTATTATTATAAAAAGTATCCAAAAAAGGAAAACAAACTTCATCGACTGAACTGAAGCCGATATCATCCTCTTGCGAAATACCAACCCGACTCTCATCCTCTCGTCCTCTTTGTCTCTCCTCTTTTTCATCTTCTTCGACTCTCCTCTTTCTGGTTCGAGCACCAGCGACTCCTGAGCAGCGAGCAAGGCGACAGCGCCGGCGAAGCCCCAAATTCTTCCTGGTTCGAGAGCTGGCGACTCCTTCATCACTTTCGTCTGAACGAAGCCGGGCACTCTGCCCCAACGTCAGCTTGCCTCTCCAGATATTTAGCTTCAATGCATTAAAGGAGTTGAAGAGTATTTTTTACATTTTGGGATTTAGGGTTTAAGGGATTTATGAATTTGGGATTTTTTGAATTTAGGGCAAATGCAGGACGATGCCAAACTGGGCATTTCTGAATTTGAAGGAAGTATTGGTGAAAGGGAGAAATTTCGAAGAAGGTGGCTAGAAACTTTATTTTGTTTTGAATGCATGGTGGTGGCTGGAAAGAAACCGTTATTGCTTGAGGTTCCTGAGCGGATAAAAAACGATAATCAAATGTATGGTTCAAAGAATTTCTTATGACATAAATCACATTTCATTCTAGGCTAAGTTCAGATGTAGTGGAAAAAGAATATAGGTGGGCAATAAAAACGATAATCAAATGAGAAACAAAATCAAACAACACATGTTATTATCGTTTGGCCATTGCAAGATGAGAGTCGGGTTGGTATATCGCGAGAGGATGAGATCTTTTTTTGTTTAGACGATGAAGTTTTTTTGGGAGATTTCTTTTTTTAAAATAAATAAATAAGTAAAAAGTATTAAGTATTTAACGTTTGGATATTTCACGAAAAAAATAACATACTCAAGATTATATCACAAAATATGCTAAAATTTAGAGTATCGCACAAATTAAGCAATACCTCAAGTTACCAGGCAAAACCGAATAATTATTTATTGAACTGTTTTTATTGTTTTGCAAAAGCCAATAATCACACAAAAGACAGTTTTAACTTTGAACCATTCTCCCCTTCTCCGCCCCCATACAGCGAAACGTCGCCGTATTGGGCGGTTTGACTATGCTGATCTGGCACTGTCCCTCTTTGTCTCTACTCCGCTGACGCCATCTTTTGTAATAATTTAGCTCCAGCAGTCATCTCTCTATAGTTTTTTCAAATCTCCCGTGATTTCAAACCCAGACAAACTCACGATCATTTCCCAACCAAAAGCCTTTGGGTCCTCCATGGTATCATACCAGCGCAACTTCGATTTTCATGAAACACTTTTGTCTTACTGAAATTTATTTTCTTTTTTGTCAATTGTTTTCTGATTTCTTCGAATTCGTGGAGTTGTTGTGACTTGATTTGATGACGAACTTGCTCCGCTGCTGCTTCTAGCTGCGCTTTTTGTGCTGGACTGGGTTCTCGGAGGTCGTCGGAGCTTTCTTTTCGCTTTCGCTCTTTGAAGAGGAACGACAAACAGAGGTCGACGCTGATTGTTGACAGCGCTTGCTGATTGGTGGATACGACTTTTTTCTCTGTGTTGTCGAACAGTCTTTGGCTGCGTTCATTGTTTGACCTCCTAGGGTTTTAGTTATATTCAGTCGAATTAGGGTTTCGGTGACTTCTGTCTGCTCGTGTCTTCAGGTCTGTGCCCTAGCTACTTTCCTATTCGCACTTCTATTGGTTGTTTTCGGCTTGGTTCTGAAGTCGTTGTTATTCTTGTTGTCTTTTGGGTGGGATTAACATGGCGCGTCTCAGTCATAAATTCCATGATTAATGTGCTCTTGAAGTGAATTCTTCGTGTTAATTTATAGATTTGACTGCCCTGACCTGTTGTATTTATGATTGATAGGTGCCACGGTACTGGATGAGCTATCCTAGCATACTTTATCAGGCTTCGTCTGAATTTGTGTATGATTTTAATTTTGTTTTATGCCTGCCTTCTAGAGAGCGAAAAATGGTCTTGGATGATTCTTATGACCGAGGGATGTACTGCCTGAGTCGTCCCTGAAATCTTAGCGTACTGGTTTTGATGGTTTGAGATCAAGTCTAGTGTACTTGTTCCTTGGATGTGCTTCAAGAAAAATATTATCTGAATGATGTCAACTTTCAATTTTTGAATAATTTCAGCTGCTTGCTATATTTACTTTTCATCCTTTCTATATCAATTTACTTTCCCCAATTTGATATAAACATCTGGTTGAAGTTTCAATTCAAGAATTAGGATTGCAATAGTTTTATGATGATTGATGACAAGGGAAATGGGATTGCAACAGTTTCATGATCATGATTGATGACAATAGAAGGATAGTTTGGCTTGTTTATGTCTTTTTATAGGTATATTCATAGCTTTGATTAGCTTTTTTTTTTTTTTGGATACCTGTCCTTTGTGTGGGTTGTTTACTGATCACAGTTCTGGTATTGTTTCTTATTATTAAACTGGAATTTTCAATGAGAACTGAACGCATCCTTGTTAGTTGCCATAGATCTTATGTAGTTAATGAGACTGATAAATTTCAAATTGAAGTAGAAGAAACTGACGGGATTTTAATTCAAATTCATAGTTCAGTGAAGCTTTACTGCTGTACTCTAGCTCGGTGTACTTTATGTGATCCTTTGGCACACAGTATGTAGCTGACATATGAAGGCTACATGTGTATTAGTATCCATCTGGTCACTCATACTTGCATGTTCAATCATTTTCAATATGGGTTGCATATATTGCCTTCCTCATATTCAGCAAACATATTAGGTTGGAATTGAACTGAAAGTGTCTTAATTATGAATTTATGTTAAGCACTGTAAAAGAGAATATTCTCTGTAAACTTCGATCTCAGTTGTATTTGTAACCAGTGACAGAAAGCTTGTGCCCCTATCAATGGTAAACCCCGGAGAACTTAACAATTCTAGTACATCTGGAACCTGGATAGGAATATTCAAGTGATGGATAATAAGATTATCTCGAGTTGGGTGACAAATATGAATCACATTTTGTCTTGCAAGTGCTATAATTTTTTCAACTGCCAGTGTAACTTCAAATCTTTTTATCTCCTTCTACTGCTAGATGCTCTAGAAGCAATTTTTTAAACTCACTGGAGGGAGAGATATATAAGTATATAAGAGTTTACTCTGAACTACTATGAGATTTTTGAATATATAAAAGAATGATTAAGCTAAAGTCAGCATGTTAATACCTCTGAACCCAGGACAATCTGTAGTTTCCTGCCAAACTTGAAATTCTAATGAGAATGGTCCCATGGGTAGTTCTCTGGATCTGGACATGATAAAGTCCATATCTAATGAAAAAAATTGGTTAGCATGCAGTTTATTGATTTCTTAACTAGATGGTTCCAGTTCAAACACAGGTGCTATATGAAGTCCAAAAAAAGAAAACTGCCTCTTAAATGAACAGTTACATTGCATTGTCTTATTAATTTCTATGTACTGTCTTACCTGTAAGCTTCTTAAATTTAGTCTCTTTTTTTTTTCTTAGCAGGTAGGTGCCAGAAATCACTGACAAGATAAGGAATATGATCAGAAGGGAGCGACCAAAAGGTACCGACTCCCCTAAAGTCGGTGTAGGAGAGATTGACACAAGTGCACCATTTCATTCTGTCAAAGACGCTGTCAACTTATTCGGTGAGGTTGCATTTTCAGGAGAAAAACCTGTCATCAAGCAGGTGAAACCACATTCTGCTGAGGTATGTGATTTCTTCCCGCCCGTTCTTTTATCCGATAGTTGCAATAGTTGCTTATATGGTAGTACCTCTCGAAGAACATCAGTAGGCAACTCCTGTGTATCATAAGAGCAATTTCTGCTGCTGTGGAAAAAATTATCTTATGTCTGGCAAGATAACATCTTGAACATTAAGGGCCAATACACAGGTGGCCTATGATTTCTACAACCCAACTTCACAATGTACAAATAAGTATATGATGTGATCATTTTTACTAATAATGGTAGATGGTGCACCTTGTATCTATATCAAATGTTTGCATACTGAAAGCCTTCAGTTTCCTATTTAAATTGCAGAGAATATTTGCCAAAGAAACACAGCTTCATCTAGCTGAGAAAGAGCTCAATAAACTGAAGGAACAGCAAAAATATGCTGAAAATACCAAAGCTGAAGCTCTTGTAGAGCTTGAAAAGGCAAGGGAAAGTGCAAGAGAGCTTACCCAGAAGCTTGAAACTATTAATGAAATAAAAGAAATAGCACTGAAGGTCACAGAATCTGCAAAAGTACAATTGAAGCAACATGAAGAAGCAAACATTGGGAGTGTTGCTGTGAACAATGTCAGTCAGCAGCAGGACATAGAGTGTGCAACAGCACAATATATAAATGCACTAGCAGAACTTAATGCTGCAAAGCAGGAGCTGACAAAGGTTCGCCAGGACTATGATGCATCTTTAGAAGCAAAAACCAGTGCATCCAAGAAAGGTGAAGAAGCAGAGCTTGCAGCAAAAGCCAATTCAGAAAGAGCTCATGAAGTTTCCAAAGACATTTTAGATGCAAAGGAAGCAATTGAGCAACTGAGGCAAGCAACAATTGAAGCTAAAGAGGACCTGGAAAAGGTGTTTGCAAAAAAGTCTGTAGAGAGGCAGACATATAAAGCCAACTTGGAGGAGTCAGAAATGAAGTTGCAGGCAGTGAAGAGAGAGTTTGATCCTGAAGTTGCCAGAAACCTTGAGGCCCAATTGGCTGAAACAATGAGTAAGATCCATACCTTGCAAAAGGAAATGGAGAATGCCAAGGCTTCAGATATGGAGACTCTGAGAACTGTTACCTCAGAGCTAGATGGTGCAAAGGATTCACTTCAGAAGGTACTACAAGAGGAAAGTGTTCTCCAGCAACTGGTGGAATCATTGAAATGTGACCTGGAGAACTTGAGAAAGGAGCATGCTGAGTTGAGAAAGAAAGAGGCAGAAACAGAGTCTGTTGCTGGGAATCTACATGTCAAGCTGAGGAAGAGCAAGTCTGAGCTTGAGATCTGTCTTGTTGAAGAAACTAAAGCAAGAGGGGCTTCAGATGGAATGATCGCAACGCTTAACCAGATATCGTCAGAGACTGAGAATGCTCGCTTTGAAGCAGAAGAGCTGGAGATCAAAACTGGAGAATTGGAAAAGGAAGCTCAAGCCATGAGAGCATCTTTAAAAGAGGCCGAGAAGCTTCTCAGGATCACTCTGGAACAAGCTGAGCAAGCAAAAGCTGCCGAGGAGAGCGCGCTTGAGCAGATCAAGGTTTTATCAGAGAGAACCAACACTGCACGCTCGTCAACATCTGAATCAGGTGCTAAGATCACACTCTCAAGGGAAGAGTTCGAGTCTCTCAGCAGAAAAGCAGAAGAGTCAGACAAGCTGGCAAAACTGAAGGTGGCTGCTGCACTAGCACAAGTAGAAGCTGTTAAGGCCAGCGAGAGTGAAGCGCTTAAGAGGTTGGAGGCTGCTCAGAAGGAGCGGGAAGACATTGAAACCGCTACCAAGGAGGCGCTGAAGACGGCAGAGATGGCTGATGCTGCGAAGAAGGCTGTAGAAGGAGAGCTTAGAAAATGGCGTGAAAGAGAACAAAAAAAGATAGCTGAAGCTGCATCCCGGATTCTGGCCGAGACTCAGGCAGCAGAGGCTTCTGCAGAGGGGAAGGTCAATACAGAGACAACCCGCGTTACCCACCAGGCGACAACAAAGTACTCCCCTAGCCATTATAAAATTCAGAAACAGAAATCAGACATATCAACACCGACTAAAAAGGTGGAGAAACAGAAATCCTTCTTATCTAAGAATGCAGCGATGCCGAATCTTGGTGGCATATTCCACAGAAAGAAGAGCCAGATTGAGGCTGGCACACCATCTTATCTTCCCGGAGAAAGTTTTATTTGATGGTTGAAACAGAGTAAGTTATCCTCTTTGCTTGGTCGGTTGTATATTTCATCGAGGTAGTGAGCTTGCAAGTGCTGTTAATGTGTAGTAGCTCCCTGTTTAGTGGATGGACATGGTTATTCGTGAAATGCGAACATGAGCAAAACTATAAATAATAATTTTGATAAAGCTTGGTTTTGTATAGTTGTAAGGTGTAACAAATCCTGCTGTATTGTTTTCTTGCCGTAATTACTTTTGCTTGCTTTGTGGCTCTGGTTGAGAATTGAGATAGCACTTCATTTGTCGCTATTCAAAATGGTATCTTCCTTATTATAACACAATGATGTAGTTGTCACAGTTATCAATTGCTTAGCTGAAGGTAGGTTTTCATTACGTATTTTGAAGGCCGATTCTATATACAAAACAATTTCTGCCTGTTCGTCACATTTTGTACGCCTATTTCCAAGTTGTATACGTAATTTTGGTATAATTTTGTACTCAATATAACAGCGTATGCAATGTACTGGCGTACAAGTTATTTGAAAAAAGTTTGGCCGTTGTATAACTGTTGGAAAATAGCCGTTTGAAATATAGCCTTGTGTACACAAAGATATTGCGTACGCCATATCCCTACGCACCAACCGACTATATTTTCAACGTCGAATTTTCCCCTATAAATATTATAACTCATTAATCTCACTTCTATATCCGAAAACAATCTTACCAAAATGGCATATAGTGAAAACGCATATTGGAGTAGTGGAGAAGATGATGAAGATTTCGACGATGGCAATTTCGAGATTAGTAATAGATAAATGTTTGTAAAAGCAATATTTACGTTATATTGGAGATGAAAAGTTCATATAGCTCAGGTATGAATGAATCAAAGTTCGTATAGTTTAAGTATGGATGGATAAAAGTTCATATAGTTCTACGGGAATTTTGTATGCAATATCGTATAAAGAATAAGGTATATATTGAAAGATTAGTATTTGGAGTAGTGGAGAAGATGATGAAGATTTAGCGGTAGAGCCTTATATTAGTTATGAATTTCTAGTTCAATAGTTTAGTTATGGATGAATAAAACTTCACGTTTATTAATGTTTTGTTGTAGTATTAATATTGTAGTGTTATTGTATAGCATTAATTATTTAATTTAGTTATGGTTAGTCACAAATTGAAATGGATATATTGTAGGTGTAGGAAGAAATGAAGAATTTCACAAACCGTAATCCATATATATTGTAACATTATTGATTATATAAACATGTATAGAGGAAATCTTATGGAGATGAATTTCGTAATCATTTAAAGTGGGATAGCCGAGAGGAATTGGTTGATTGGGCTAAGAAGAGGGGCCGAGATTTGATGATGGTTTTAGTCATTCGTAGCTCAAATGTAAGAAGTGTTAGTTTGACGTGCAACCACTTTGATTAGTATAGATCGGAGAGGAATAAAGTTAATGAAGAAGATTTAGAGAATGATGTTAAGGTAGTTCGTGAACATAGTTACGTAGTATTATAACATAACATATATACTTACACATAGTTACGTATAACATAGTATTATAACATAACATATATATTTAAATATAGTTTCATATCATAGATATTACATATTATATATGATTATTTATTACTTAGACAATATTATCGCATAACATAGTTATTATAACATAGTGTCATAATTATATATAACTATGTTATTGGTACTTATACATAGTTACGTATAATTTACTATTATAACATAACATATATACTTAGATATAGTTTCATATGATACTATTATATTACACATATAACATGATTATTACTTAAACATAGTATTATCACATAACATAGGTATTAATACTTAGACATAGGTACATAACATAGTATTATTGAAGGAATTGTGTCCTTTAATCAAATGTGCAATTACTGATTATGAAATGGGACCGTTTATAGAGATATTTAATCCGGTGATTTTAGGTAATCATAGTGTTTTGCTAGAAGTCAACTATGATTTATAGACTATATGTTATAAAGTATGTCATAAAGTCTATTGCTATTATTACCGGGTCCTACGAGGTCACACCCTTAGAGTTTGGACTGGATCAGTTTATTGGGAGACATATTATATAAAGTAAATAATATAAAGTTATATAGGATATAACTTGGGAGATAAGGATTGTTAATAATAAAGTGTTATTATTAATAATAAAGTGTTATTATTAATAATAAAAGAAATACTTATTTAGAAATAAGATATCTACACATGGCAATATAAAAGGAGGGCTTTTAGGAAAAGCCCACAACCCTATATTACTTGAAGAAGTACGGCTGCCACCATCTCCTTGTAGCTCTCTCGTTCGCCTTCGTTCCTCGCTCTAGCAATCGAGTCCTAGGCGATCCAGATCCAAACTCGGGTGGACCAAATAGAGGAGTCACACATGAGGCTCTATTCTCTCCATTCCAGCAGGTTGAAACACGCATCAAAAGGTATTTGATTCTTCCTATCTATGATTTATTTGGTTTATGCATGAGATCCTTGGTTAGATGTTAGGAAATCGTTTCCTGAAATTCCGCTTTACGCATCTAAAATCCCTACAGTGGTATCAGTTGCCTCTTGCATAAATTGATTAGATCAAATTTAAAGTTTTAAATTTTGATGCATGTTCATGATTGTCTTGGCGTTTTAGGATAATTTCCTAAATTATAAGATAAGATCTTATTTACTTAATTGGATAATATTTGATATCATCTAAATTATATAATTTCCTAAAAGTTATTAGGATAGATTCCCACTAGATTTAGATAAGGATATTTGATATCTTATCTTGTTTATGCATATCTTATCCAATAATGCATTTTAATGATTAATTATGATTAATGCTATATATTGATTTTAATTTGAATTAAGAATTTGATATTAAATTATTTATGTCATGAGATGATTTATTTAATTTAATATGGTTTTATTTAAATTAGTTAAATTGGTCATTACTATTAATTAGATTAATATCATTGATAATATTTGATATTATTATTGCATGCATGTGTTATTATATTATGATATTATTGCTTGCATGAGGTGACTAGTATGGCCCGCATTAGGATAGATAAATACGGTATGCATACCGTTATGTTTTTATTGTACACGATCTGCGTATCGTTATGTATTTTTGTAATTTAAATTTCTGCAAGATAGTTTATTTCAATTATATGTAAGACAAGAAGAAGAAAATCCTAAGAAGACCAAAGGATGGAGATCCATGGAGGATACTAAGGATGAAGATCCAAGAGTAACAAGAGCCATGAAGATTAGATCTTTAATTTTGGTTTTTAGGGGCCATACTATGATCACATTTAATTACTGCATTACTTGAATGCTTTATTTCCCACTTTGCATGCTTGCTTGTTTGTTTATGCTATTTTGTTCACTAGTAAATAAACAACCATTGCATGCTTAATTCCTAAAATAGAATATTGAGATCATGCCTTTCCATATCATAACCATGAGGCCCTTGGGATTCGTTGGATAGTTTTCGCCCTAGCGATGTGTCCTTCCTTGACCTTGGGATAGTGCGGGCATGCTGCCTTGGTATGGTTACACTCAACAAGAGACCAAAAGACTCAGTTTTGAATCTTGAGGCATAGGGATGAGTCTTACATAAGATGTGGCCATCAACCAAGAGTTATAAGGTGTTATAATTAGTAAAGGAGTTTACTTACCTTGATTACATGAGACTTGGGAAAGTGCCCTAGTACGCTCGAGTTTCATCTAAGATAGGATCTTAGAATCATTTTACTCACAAGGGACAATATAATTGAGTAGAATGGGCAATAACTTATTGTTTATAACTTGTCTAAATTTTAAGTTCTTGCATGTCAAGCATAACTTATCTGTATGTTTTTTATTCCGTTTTGTAGTTACTATGTCTTCTGAACACCTCAAATTCACTCTCCGCTCAATAGTTGAAAAAAACCCGTTTGAACGACAAGCATTTCCTTGATTGGGAAAGACATATAAGAATCAGTCTCAGGTCTGAGGGACAATAGGATGTCCTTGAAAACCCCATCCCGGAGTTGACTGCCACCTCATCTGATGAGGATAAGGCAAGTCACAGAAATCTGGAAGAAAAGAAGAGGGGAACAGTCTCCACTTCAGGTATTTACGTTACTGAAATCTTATCAACCAAGTCTCATTCTTGGATATTAGATTCAGGATGTGGTTCTCACATTATTTCGAATGTGCAAGGACTAAGAAATAGGAGACGGTTGCAGAAGGGTGAGATAGATCTCCGCGTTGAAAATGGAGCAAGGGTTGATGCACTTGCCATTGGAGATTATAGTCTACCTCTACCCTCTGGCTTAGTTTTAGAACTTTATAATTGCTATTTTGTTCCTTCTATTACTAAGAATTTGATTTCAATTTCAGTTTTGAACCTTGAGGGTTATGAATTTATCATTAAGGATTGTTTTTCCATTTATAATAATGATATTTTCTATGCTCGAGCCCATGTGAGTAGTAGTGGACTATACATGTTGGATCTCAAATCTGAAATTTATAACGTTGATACAAAGAGGCAAAAGTCGAATATAAGTGAAGCCAATCTATGGCATTGTCGCTTGGGTCACATTAGCATCAAACGCATGAAGGAACTCCAAACAGTTGGTAGCCTAAAATCATTTGATTTAGAATCATTTGAAACATGTGAGTCATGTCTGATGGGCAAGATGACAAGGTCACCTTTCACTGGTACAAGTGAGAGGACTACTGAGCTCTTAGCTCTCATACATACCGATGTGTGTGGACCTATGAGCACATAAGCTAGGAGAGACTATCGATACTTCATTACATTTACTGATGATTTTAGTAGATATGGGTATATCTACTTAATGAAGCATAAATCTGAGTCTTTTGAAAAGTTCAAAGAATTCCAGAATGAAGTTGAGACATAGACTAGCAAGAAGATAAAGGCACTCCGATCAGATTGAGGGGGCGAATATCTGAGCCAAGAATTCAACCATCATTTGAGGAGTTGTGGCATTTTGACACAACTGACTCCACCAGGCATGCCACAGTTGAATGGCGTATCTGAGAGGAGGAACAGGACATTGTTAGACACGGTCCGCTCAATGATGAGTTTTGTTGATCTTCCTACATCTTTTTGGGGATATGCCCTCACCACTACTGTGTTCACACTAAACAGGACTCCATCACGATCAGTTGACAAGACACCACATGAGATATGATATGGAAAAGTTCTCAGCTTGTCATTTCTGAAGGTCTAGGGATGCGAGGCTTATGTAAAGCGTTTACTATCTGATAAGCTAGCACCCAAGTCAGACAAATGCTTCTTTATAGGTTATCCCAAGGAAACAAGGGGATATTATTTCTACAATCCCGTTGAGAACAAAGTGTTTGTTGCTCGGGATAGTGTCTTTTTTGGAAAATGATTTCTTTTCCAAGAAGCCAAGTGGGAGAAATGTTCAGCTTGATGAGATTCAAGTTGAGCAACAAACCCAACAACACGAGGACATAGATGATGTCATTGCGGAACTTGACTTTGGAGGCGTATCTTCTCAAAGGGAAACCGCCGAGATTCAAGATGCAATTCATCAAGTTGATGAAACACCCGAGGTCCCGCATACAGATGTGGTTAACCCAGTAGCTGAAATCTCTCCTATTGTTGGACCACTTTGGAGATCAGACAGACTAAGGCAACAACCTAGACGTTATGAGGATTATGTTTTGACTGCTAGCATTGACGTTCTACTTTTAGAGAACGGCGAGCCAGCGACCTATAAGCAAGTGATGGCGGACCCCGACTCCAAGAAATGGCTGGTAGCCATGAAATCCGAAATGGAATCCATGTCTGAGAATGAAGTCTGGGACTTGATAGATTTGCTTGATGGGGTAAAACCTATTGGATGCAAATGGGTCTTTGAGATCAAGACAGACAAGGATGGAAACGTTTATGTTTATAAGGCAAGACTAGTTGCCAAATGATTTAGACAGGTTCATGGTACTGACTATGATGAAACGTTCGCATCGGTCGTTATGATCAGGTCCATTAGGATACTCCTAGCGATTGTCGCTTATTATGATTATGAGATTTGGCAAATCCTAGGAGAATAGGCAAGCTTAAGAAATCCATCTATGGACTTAAGCAAGCATCCAGGAGTTGGAATCTTCGTTTTGATGAAGTGGTCAAAAAGTTTGATTTCGTCAGATGCGAAGAAGAGCCCTGTGTCTACAAGAAGTTTAGTGGGAGCAAAGTGGCCTTCCTAGTTCTATATGTGGATGACATATTAATCATTGGGAATGACATTCCTATGCTAGAGTCAGTTAAGGAGTGGCTTAAGAAGTATTTTCTCAATGAAGGACTTGAGAGAGGTTGAGTACATACTAGGCATTAAGATCTATAGAGATAGATCTAATAGACATTGGTCTAAGTCAGGAAACTTATGTAGATAAGATCCTTGATAGATTCAATATGATGAACTCTAAGAAAGGGTTCTTGCCTATGCAACATGGCTTATATCTCAACAAGAACCAGTGTTCTAAGACACCTGGTGAGACTGAAAGGATGAGCAGGATTCCCTATGCCTCAACCATAGGATCCATCATGTATGCAATGACTTGTACTCACCTAGATGTTGCATATGCTTTGAGTATGTGTAGCAGGTACCAATCAAACTCGGGTGATGCACATTGGTGTGCAGCCAAGAACATCCTGAAGTACTTACGAAGGACTAGGGATGATCTCTTGATATTTGGAGGTGATGACGAGTTGGTCGTCAATGGCTATACTGATGCAAGTTTTCAGACAGACAAAGATGATTTTGAATCTCAGTCTGGATATGCCTTCATTCTGAATGGAGGAGCCATCGACTGGAAGAGTTCCAAATCCAGACATGTTCTACGAAATTACCACATGATCAGACACTATGTTGATAGTGGAGATGTGAGGATGTGAAAGGTGCACACAAATGACAACACTGCAGATCCTTTGACCAAGACCATGTCTAGGCCCAAGTATGACAGTCACACTAGGGCCAAGGGACTCAAGCACACCAGAGAGTTCTTTTGAGACATTGTTTATTTTATGATAAACCTTGTTTATTGTTATTACAGACATTTATGCTTGACTTAAATATATGAATTTCATATTATTATTTAATCATTTCTTGGGATTAGATAAAGTATCCAAACAATTTAATAGTTATCAAATGGGCTCATCAAAACTGTTTTGGTGAATGAAACCCCATTAAGTGAACTGAAATTATAAAATTGTTAGAAGTCCATGGTCTAAGTTATTAACTTGGATACAAATGACTTAATCAAAAGACCATATGTGAGATTTATTGATAACACCGGGTTTCATGTGTTATAGGGACATGGAGATGTCTAATCGATTACATAGATGTGTATACCGATATGCATCGGACAGACCAATCTTAGGATTCCTCGGGACTTTACTACGGAGTTCTAGGATTATTCATGATTAGTGAGTTCCTTAGACATGAGTATGATATAGTTATCATTTGACTGCTAGTATGTCTTTGACGCTGTCAAACACTGACCGTAACACGCAGTTATAAAGGCAGTGATTGGGATTGCCAAAAGTTGAGTGGGAGCTGTAGTCGTACAAGAATGAATATGTCCTCCTATTCCGTGTATACCACGATACATTTGGAAAGGATTGGTGTCTCGGCCACTTGAAGAGAGAGAACTGTGAAAACGCATGGCCATGCTCGGATGTATTATTAGTAATGATCCGTACTCACAGTTTGATCTCAAGAGTTCAAGAAACGTATTTGGCAGTAAAGATGAGTTTCATCATATAGTCAGATAAGACACTAAGTGACAAAGGAATTTTAACATTGCACACTTGTTTTAAGGACAAGTGGGAGATTGAAAGAATTGTGTCCTTTAATCAAAGGTGCAATTACTGATTATGAAGTGGGACCGTTTATAGAGATATTTAATCCGGTGATTTTAGGTAGTCATAGTGCTTTGCTAGAAGCCAACTATGATTTATAGACTATATGTTATAAAGTATGTCATAAAGTCTATTGTTATTATTATCGGGTCCTATGAGGTCACACCCTTAGAGTTTGGACTGGATCAGTTTATTGGGAGACATATTATATAAAGTATATAATATAAAGTTATATAGGATATAACTTGGGAGATAAAGATTGTTAATAATAAAGTGTTATTATTAATAATAAAAGAAATACTTATTTAGGAAATAAGATATCTACACATGGCAATATAAAAGGAGGGCTTTTAGAAAAAGCCCACAACCCTAATTTACTTGAAGAAGTACGGCTGTCACCATCTCCTTGTAGCTCTCTCGTTCGCCTTCGTTCCTCGCTCTAGCAACCGAGTCCTAGGCGATCCAGATCCAAGCTCGGGTGGACCAAATAGAGGAGTCACACGTGAGACTCTATTCTCTTCATTCCAGCAGGTTGAAACACGCATCAAAAGGTATTTGATTCTTCCTATCTATGATCTATTTGGTTTATGCATGAGATCCTTGGTTAGATGTTAGGAAATCATTTCCTGAAATTCCGCTTTACGCATCTAAAATCCCTACAATTATATCATAGTTATATAACTATATTATATGTATAACATTGTTATTTATATTATTAGGGTGACAGTATTATTTTTATATATCCATAGTTATATACATTGGAATAGTTTACGTATAACATAGCAGTAGTTATATAACATAGTTAAAACACATTTATATTACTAGGGTGACATAGTAGTTATTATAACATAGTAATATAACATAATATTATATCATTTTAATAATTTGAATTTTGGAATAATATTTATAACATATGGTAAGAATTGGATTAGTTTGGGTCAAATTCGATCATTTTAATATTTTGTGGGTCAAGTTAGTACTTAATTATATTAAATTAGGTGACATACGCAATTTAGAAAAAATAACCAAAATATGAAGACCAAATTCGTAAAAGCCCAAAACAACGTGACCTTATGTACACAAAAAACAAAATATGACTAGCATGGACGAAATCCTAAAATGCTTGCTCGGTATCAGTGTTATTATGTATTATAATATATTATTATGGTTTAAATATAATAATTCATGTTTGGGTTAAATCACATGCTAAGCCATTTTTTCCTTCTTTGACCAAAACTTTCATTCCATCTTAATTGAGATTTCACACATTCCAATAAAAGTCAATAGTCCATTTAAAAAAAAACTAATTATAATATATTATTATTTGACGCTGAAGAAGCCCAAAATCTAGTCATCGTCGGGGGACTGTGGCTACCTTTGTAATACCCCTCAATTTCAGTAAGGGTATTTGTGTAATTTCTCAACCCTCGTTCTGTAATCGTGACGCGTTTGGCGAAATTCAGAATTTCTGTAACTCATATAATCTCTGTAATAATCCTTTGAGCGTTATAATATACATTCGATGTATTATCGAGGCTTGAAATATTTTTATGGATGCGAGTATTCAATGTTGGGGATGAACCCACATGTAAAACCGCGACCAGAGGGCAAGCGGATGCATACGCGGCATTTCCGCGACCGCGGATGAGCTTCCGCGATCGCGGAAAACTGACTCAGCGTCGTCTTTGTCTTCCCTTCGCGTTACGCCGGTTGGGATTTCGCCGTTTCGCCGAGGGAGGGAGCCCGACCGCTTCAGTTGCTCGGCGTTGAGCTGTCGTGGGGCTATATAAGGGAGGGTGGTGGCTTCAGATCTCTCATCCACAGCTGCAAATCATATCTCCCTCTCTCGTTCTTCTTCGTCGGAGTTTTGTGCGTCGTCGGAGCTGCTCGCCGATGTGTTCAGGTGTTGGTGGTGGTGCTTTGGAGGCCTTGTGGTGGCAGAAGTCGAAGCAAGCCTTGCCGATCCAGTTGTCGTCACCGGTGAGCCTCGTTTCACCTTTCTGAGTCGTGTCTGGGAAGGATCCGCGATTGCGGCTATGAACATTGCGACCACGGAAGATGCCCAGAAATCCGCGACCACGGAATCCAAACCGCGACCGCGGCTTGCCTGAGTAAGCGCGATCGTGGCTTGGACGAGGCCGGTCACAGATGGGACCCTCGTTCCTTTCGTTTCCTTAGATTCGTATCATTATTCGTATCAAAGCTAACCTAGGGTTTCGTCGTGGGTTCGTTGTCGTCTTAGGAATCCGTAACCAGATTCCGTTTCCAAATCCCAGATACCCAAAACCCGACAACCTACGTTCGTCTCGATTAAGGCAAGTGGCGGTTCGCTCTTGCTTATCATTCCATGTTTCCGTTAATTATCAATTGTTTTAATTGTTAATTAAATTGGGATGGACTGTTGTTTTCGTTTGGGAACAGATTTTATAAATGTGTGATTAAAATGTGATATTATAATAAGTTGTATATATTGCTAGAAACAACGCTATTATATATGTTATTACCGTGATGGTATTGGTATGGATTTGATGTATGAACTTAAATATATAGTTAGAACGAGTATTCGTAGGAACGCTATGTATCTCATTGCGAGTGCTGGCCGTTTCTTTATAACCGTGGTGCGTAGGATGTCCAAACCCTAACACCATTTTCCTGGTCATGACCTACCCCTATCCGAGTATAGGGGTGGTGCACACAGCTGGTGCCAAACATTCGGGAAATGTTCCCAAGATATCTCTCGTATCGAGATGATATACTTATATGATAAAATCTGTAACGTGAATATACGTTTTGGAATTAAATAAGATAAGTGCGATTATGCACATAATTAATATACCATCGGGCGAAGAGTACAACTTGGAAACCGCTCGGACTTCGGTTAGAGTAAGTCTTCTTTCCAATCTGAATTCGCATTGCGCGGTGAGGTTGGTCGTGGACCCAAATGGTCAAGTCATTTTAAACGCTTTTGTGAAACTATAACGTTCCCCAAACACTTGTCATATTTTCCGATAAGACTCAATCTTTTGGAGTCTTCTCTTTATACGTTTCCCTTAAGACTCGATCTTTTGGAGTCTTCTCTTGATCATATTGTTTCGTATCTTTCCGTAGAAGTATTGAGGTTCACTGTCGTCATCGGTTATTATTCGAGAAACGACAGGTGTAACCTAATACGACTACTTAGAACCTTTCTGTTTTTCCCTTGCATAGTCTTTCATTACACTAACCAACCGGTTATTTTCCTTTGCATGGTTGGCTAGTGTCATCCGTCTCATACGGCACATCAGGTAAACTTCCTTTCCGTTAAGGCTAGTACACGACGTTGAAGGCAGATGGAGGTTTAAAGAGTTTTCCAAGGTTGAAGATCCTAAGCGTGTGATCACCCCGATCAAGACCATTATGATATTTATTATTTAAAAGACTTACGTTGTATTGAAACAATTCCGTATTTGGTCGTATTTGACATTTACAGATGTAAATTATGACGATGGTTTGAATAATATATGAGTATTTAATAAAGTTTTGTATTGGTATATGATTGTTATAAAATGTTTAAGCCTTGGGTGACCCCAGATGTGTAATCCGAGGTCACCGACGGTAATACTTTCAAGGAAATATTTGGGGGTGTTACAGATTTAGTATCAGAGCTGAAAGTTTTAAAATGGGTTGGGTTTTCAAAACGTGTTACCTAAAACAAAAATTTTATAAACCGTTTACCCGTTCGTGTTGTGAAAAGTTGTTGGTTAAATCCAAAAGTTGAAAATTTTGAATAAAAGCGTACTTGAGTAAAAAGTGCATCTTCAAATCTCTGTCATTCAAGTCGTGCCTTCTTTTCAGTCTAATATAGTAAGTCCGCTTCTATATTTAGAAAGACTAATCGTTTCTCGTCGCCTCGCAGGATATGGGCGCATTCGTTTCACAACTTAGGAACAAGAAGGAAGCCGAGGTGGTTCTGCCATCTCCAGTCAGGCTTGAGTTCCCGGTTTTCTCTCTGTGCTTTGAGGTTGGGGAGCCAAGTTGTCCACCCGAGGAGGTGAAGACCGTACTTCCAGAGTCGGTTGTGCTAGTGTCCGACAGGGCCAGGGTTTCCGAGGTTGAGCCCGAGACAGACCCGGGGGAGGACACAAAAGAAGAGGAGGAGCCGTCGGAGTACCTTGGAGGGTACTACGACGACGACTTCGAGATAGAGGAGGATCCTAAGGAAGATCCCGAGGAGGATCCAGAGGAAGACCCGAAAGAGGAGGATCCGGAGGAGAAGGACCCTGAGGAGGACCTCGAGGAGTATGGTTACGGATTGGAGCACTTGCTGGAGGACAGCGAGGACCCGGGAATGAGGTTCATTTTCCCGAGTCCAGTGTTACCGACTAATGAGGAGTATACACAGTTGTCCCCTGCCGCTTGGGAGGCACTTGGGATTTCAGGTACCGTCGGAAGGAGGATCAGGCCGTTGGATGCACCAGAGGACCCGGAGATTATCCCTACTCCGAGGAGGCCGATGGTGAGTCCTGCTTCACGGCATGTGCTTCATCAGAGTGGGATGGAGTCCTCTGAGGCGCATCGCCAGGTGGATGAGGCGGTCGAGCGTGCTCGAATGAGGGCAAGGTCTTGGGAGGCGATGGGTACACCGAGGGTGGTCCCGACCCAACAGGCCAGGCCTGGGCCCCGAGTGCTCGTTGAGCGCATGGAGGAGTGGTCGAATGCCTTATATGACATGGAGGAGAGGACATACGAGACGGAACTCGGTCTCTCCCGAATGCTTGGGGACGTCCACGAGCTCCAGGAGTACATCCGTCAGGCAAAGTTGCTACTCAACCCTTAGTATGAGGTGAGCAGGGCAGACTTTCAACCAGGGTTTCTTGAGGAGTTTTGCTACCCACCAGGACCTGACGGGGCAGGGCCAAGTGTCCCCGTGTCTAGAGAAAGACCAAGGATACCGAGACCCAGGGACGAGCCGTGTGCTCCAAGCCCTAGTAGGTCGAGGAGTCCAACACCAGACCCCGAGGATAGACCCCTTCCGAAGAGGATATGTCAGAGGGCCACTGGGTATAGGAAACTCTTCAGGGCACCATGATGGGAGCCAGTGTTGAGTCTTAGGGTTTTCTTATTCTAGCTGTTGTGTTTCGTTTCATTATAGTTGTAGCCTCCTGGCAATTTTGTCTTTTCGCTTAGGAGGGCTCTTCTTTGTAAAAATTAGTAACTCAGTTTCAGTTCAATCATCAATGAAAGTTTACCAGTTGATCTATTTTGAGTCAATTTTATACGTTGTGCATGTTAAACTGATATTAATGTTGTGAAATACTTGGAAAATTGATCGGTAAACAGATGGTGAACACAAGGAACACCATTCGTGTTGGTGTTGGGCCAAGCAACAACCCTAGACTGAATTTGAGGAATGCCGCGAATCAAGGGGAGGAGAGCGAGTCGGTCTCTCACAACAATCCCATGGGCAGTGGCCAAGTTCCGGCTAATCCTCAGGTGGTATTTGACGCCGCGGCTATTGAAGCTATTCGGGGGATCGTTATGCAAGCGGTCACCGACATTATACGGCCAATCGCACCACAAGCACAAGGTGTGCCAATTCCTTAGGTGGTTCCTAGATTTGAGGAGCCAGTTGTTCAAGTGCCTCATGAAGATGCCGTCAGGAACAGAGGCAACTATGGTCGAGCATTGAAGGCCATTAGCTCTATGAGGCATGACAGCTATGATGGAAAGGGAGAACCAGTCAAAGTGACATATTGGTTCTCACACATGGAAAGGTTATTTAGAAACGTCGAGTGCACTGAAGCTGAGAAAGTGCACATTGCTTCCCTTCAACTGAAGGAGGTGGCTAGCGAATGGTGGGAAAGCACCGGTCTAGCTGATCATCCTGGTTTAAACTGGGGATGTTTAAGACAAAGATGACCGATCGTTTCTTTTCCCGTGCTATGAGGGAAGAGAAGCATAAGGAGTTCCTCTATCCGAAGACGGATGGATTGAATGTGACTGAGCTTGCGGCCAAGTTCAATCATCTGTTGCAGTACGCTGGGCCGGAAGTGTCCAGTGAAGAGCATAAGATTTGGCATTTCCACGAGTGGATGAACCCAGACATCAAGCCACTGATGGTGCGCCACGGATGCTCTACTCTAGAGCAGTATGTGGATGCCGCCTATAAGTTGGAGGTGACTCTGGAGGAGTCGGAGAAGAAGCGCAATCGCCAGAGACCGGCACAAAGCCAGCCTCAGGCGAGTGGGTTCAAGCGACCCGCGCCACCGTCAAATTTTGCCAAGTCTGGCCGGGCTAGAACGGAGGTTACTCAGGGAGGGTCTATGCAACGCCCGGGTCAAAGCAAGAATCTGATCCAATGTTACAACTGTGGCACGCCGGGGCACAAGAGCAATGAGTGTCCGAAGGATAAGAGGACGTGTTTTGCATGCGGGAAGGAGGGGCACTTGCAGACGTTTTGTCCGCAAAGGAGACAGAAGGGAGCTGAGTCACATCAAGGGTCTGTTAGTCATAACAACCGACCCCGATTCAAACTAGTGGAGGCTCCTAGTCCTTCGACGCAGACAACGGCTCAGAACAAGGGGAAAGCCCCAACTGCTTCAGGAGGTCAAGGTCAACGACTCTACGAGATGCGTGAGGCTGACGGACCTAATGCTCTGATTGCTCAAGGTACTCTATACCTTCATTCTACTTCTGTGTGTATATTGTTTGATTCGGGTGCTACACATTCTTTCATTTCGGAGGACTGTGTGAGTAAGTTAGGCTTAGTGTGCAATGAGGCTTGTGAGCCTTTCGTAGTAAATCTTCCCAATGGTGAGCAATTGATAGGAACCAAGCGTCTGTCAGAATTTCCAATTATCATTCAAGGTAGGAAGTTCAAAGCAGATTTGATATGTATAGCCATGGCTCCATACGCCATTATTCTCGGGATGGATTGGCTGACGCGTCATGGGGCGGTAATAGATTTTAGATCAAGGACCGTGACAGTGTCATCTGGGGGCCAGTTTGTATGAAAGTTTAAGGGTCGTAATGACGCTGATAACGGCAAGCTCATCAATGCGATGGTTGCGTGTAAGCTACTTCGACAAGGTTGTGTCGGGTATATGTGCTATCTGGATAAGCCCAAGAGAGATGAGACTTTATTTCTTGATGTTCCCGTCATCTGCGAGTTTCTGGATGTCTTTCCGGAGGAGATTCTCGGGTTACCCCCGAACCATGATGTGGAGTTCACCATTGATCTCGAGCCGGGTACCGCGCCGATTTCTAAGGCACCGTATCAGATGGCTCCACCTGAGATGCAAGAGTTGAAGAAGCAACTCGAGGACCTTCTTGAGAAGGGATACATAAGGCCGAGTGCATCGCCTTGGGGCGCTCCGGTCTTGTTTGTCAAGAAGAAGGATGTTTTGTTTCGACTTTGTATCGACTATCGTGAGTTGAACAAGGTCACGATCAAGAATAAGTATCCGTTGCCTAGGATTGATGATCTGTTGGATCAACTGCAGGGAGAAAAAGTTTTTTCCAAGATCGACCCGAGATCTGGTTACCATCAGCTGAGGATTCGTGAGGGAGATATTCCGAGGACTGCATTCCGGACGAGGTATGGACACTACGAATTTGTAGTCATGCCATTTGGGTTAACTAATGCTCCGGCAGTCTTCATAGATCTGATGTATAGATGTTTCCACCAGTATCTGGATAAGTTTGTGGTGGTCTTCATTGATGATATTCTGATCTATTCCCCGAGTGAGGAGGCTCACGAGGAACATCTTCGTATCACATTGTCAGTCCTTAGACAAAATCAGCTTTATGCGAAGTTGTCTAAGTGTGACTTTTAGATCAAGGAAGTGGCTTTCTTAGGCCATGTGATCAATGAGGATAGGGTTATGGTCGACCCTCAGAAGATTGAAGCGGTAGCCAACTGGAAGCGACCCCTGAATGTGAAGGAGGTGCGCAGTTTCTTGGGACTTGCAGGTTATTACAGACGGTTCGTGGAGGGATTTTCTAAGATCGCTCTATCCATGACCGGTTTGCTCCGCAAGGTCCATAAGAAGTTTATCTGGGACGACAAGTGTGAGACAAGCTTTCAGAAGTTGAAGAAGTGCTTGACCTCCGCACCAGTTTTGGCGCTACCGGAGGGAACCGATGGTTATATGGTTTATAGTGATGCTTCAAAGCATGGGTTAGGATGTGTACTGATGCAAAAAGGGAAGGTTATTGCGTACGCATCTCGTCAGTTGAAAACCTATGAGGCAAACTATCCGACACATGATCTAGAGTTAGCGGTTGTGATTTTCGCGTTGAAGATTTGGAGGCACTATCTCTATGGTGTTAGGTGTCAAGTCTTCACCGATCATAAGAGTCTCAAGTATGTGTTCACTCAGAAGGAGTTGAATATGAGACAACGTCGCTGGTTAGAACTACTCAAAGACTATGATATCGAGTTGCTGTATCACCCGGGCAAGGCTAACGTGGTGGCCGATGCATTGAGCCGGAAGACGCCGCACAAGACCGTAGTAGCTCTACTCACTGCTCAGACCAAGCTAAGCCAAGGATTGTGCGAGATTGACGTCTTGTACGATCAGCGTCGAGGATACCTGAGTATGTTGGAGATTCAGGCTACGCTACTTGACCAGATCAAGGAAAGGCAGGTTGATGATGTGGTCTTGGTGAATTTAAGCAGTGAAGTGATGGACGGGAAAGCTCCCGGATTCATGGTTCAGGAGGATGGATCACTCTGGTTTTAGGACCGGATTTGTGTGCCTGATGTGGATGGCCTTCGCCCGTTGGTGATGAAGGAGGCTCATTCATCAGCTTATTCTGTACATCCAGGATCCAGTCAGATGTACAAAGACCTCCGAAAGAAATTTTGGTGGCCCAATATGAAGTGGGACGTAGCAGAATTTGTGGCGAAGTGTTTGACTTGTCAGAAGGTCAAGATAGAACACCGTAGACCAGGTGGCGAGTTGCTACCTCTCCTAGTGCCAGAGTGGAAGTGGGAGGATATTGCTATGGACTTCGTCACGGGGTTGCCGAAGAATCAGAGTCAGAAGGATGCTATATGGGTAATCATTGATAGGCTCACAAAGAGTGCTCACTTCGTAGATATTAAGTCAACATAGGGAACCCAGAAGCTATCAGAAGTTTTCCTACACGAGATTGTCCGTTTGCATGGTACACCAAAGACCATTGTATCGGATCGTGATGGCCGATTCATGTCGAGATTCTGGAAGGAACTCCACAAGGCCATGGGAACTGAGTTGAGGTTCAGTACTGCGTTTCATCCTCAGACGGATGGACAGTCTGAGAGGACCATCCAAACATTGGAGGATATGCTAAGAGCTTGCGTACTTGATCGTCCGACTAGTTGGGAGAACAGCCTCACTCTGATTGAATTCACGTACAACAATAGTTGGCATTCTACCATTAAGATGGCTCCATTCGAGGCTTTGTACGGTCGGAAGTACAGATCTCCAATTTGTTGGGACGAGAATGCCGACAAGGTTTTGCTCGGACCAGAGTTAGTCGAAAGGACTGCCTCAGACATTGCTTTGATCAGACAGCGGATGTTGACAGCTCAGAGTCGACAGAAGTCTTACGCAGATATGAAACGCAGGAATGTCGAGTTTGAGGTTGGTGACAAAGTGTTTGTCAGGGTGTCGCCATCCAAGGGTGTGTTCAGGTTCGGCAGGCGTAGGAAGCTTAACCCTCGCTACGTGGGACCGTTTGAGATCCTTGACAGGGTGGGGTCTCTAGCGTACCGTTTAGCATTGCCTCCGTCGGCGCATCCAGTGCATAACGTGTTCCACGTATCCTTGTTGAGAAAGTACGTGCCAGATGTGTCTCATGTGCTGAGTTATGAAGACATCGAGATTCAGGCAAATGGTACCTACGAGGAGATACTTGTGCGTATTCTCGAACGCCGTGAGAAGCACTTGCGGAACAAGGTGGTACCATTAGTACGGATTCTTTGGTCCAAGTCTGGATCCGAAGAGGTTATTTGGGAAACCTGGGAGACTGAGGCGGATATGCTTAGTCGTTTTCCCAATCTGTTTTCGGCCTAGTTTCGAGGTCGAAACCTTTTTAAGGGGGCGGTGATGTAACGTCCCTCGTTTTTCGAGCTGATTTTGGCCAAGTTTCGGGGTCGAAACTTTTTTTTTAAGGGGGGAGTGATGTAATACCCCTCAATTTCAGTAAGGGTATTTGGGTAATTTCCCAACCCTCGTTCTGTAATCGTGACGCGTTTGGCGAAATTCGGAATTTCTGTAACTCATATAATCTCTGTAATAATCCTTTGAGCGTTATAATATACATTCGATGTATTATCGAGGCTTGAAATATTTTTATGGATGCGAGTATTCAATGTTTGGGATGAACCCACGTGTAAAACCGCGACCAGAGGGCAAGCGGATGCAGACGCGGCATTTCCGCGACCGCGGATGAGCTTCCGCGATCGCGGAAAACTGACTCAGCGTCGTCTTCCCTTTGTGTTACGCCGGTTGGGATTTCGCCGTTTCGCCGAGGGAGGGAGCCCGACCGCTTCAGTTGCTCGGCGTTGAGCTGTCGTGGGGCTATATAAGGGAGGGTGGTGGCCTCAGATCTCTCATCCACAGCTGGAAATCATCTCTCCCTCTCTCGTTCTTCTTCGCCGGAGTTTTGTGCGTCGTCGGAGCTGCTCGTCGGTGTGTTCCGGTGTTGGTGGCGGTGCTTTGGAGGCCTTGTGGTGGTAGAAGTCGAAGCAAGCCTTGTCGATCCAATTGTCATCACCGGTGAGCCTCGTTTCGCCTTTTCGAGTCGTGTCTGGGAAGGATCCGCGATTGCGGCTATGAACACCGCGACCGCGGAAGATGCCCAGAAATCCGCGACCGCGGCTTGCATGAGCAAGCGCGATCGTGGCTTGGACGAGGCCGGTCACGGATGGGACCCTCGTTCCTTTCGTTTCCTTAGATTCGTATCATTATTCGTATCAAATCTAACCTAGGGTTTCGTCGTGGGTTCGTTGTCGTCGTAGGAATCTGTAACCAGATTCTGTTTCCAGATCCCAGATACCTGAAACCCGACAACCTACGTTCGTCTCGATTAAGGCAAGTGGTGGTTCGCTCTTGCTTATCATTCCATGTTTCCGTTAATTATCAATTGTTTTAATTGTTAATTAAATTGGGATGAACTGTTGTTTTCGTTTGGGAACAGATTTTATAAATGTGTGATTAAAATGTGATATTATAATAGGTTGTATATATTGCTAGAAACAACGCTATTATATATGTTATTACCGTGATGGTATTGGTGTGGAATTGATGTATGAACTTAAATATATAGTTAGAACGAGTATTCGTAGGAACGCTATGTATCTCATTGCGAGTGCTGGCCGTTTCTTTATAACCGTGGTGCATAGGATATCCAAGCCCTAACACCCTTTTCCTGGTCATGACCTACCCATATCCGAGTATAGGGGTGGTGCACACAGCTGGTGCCAAACATTCGGGAAATGTTCCCAAGATATTTCTCGTATCGAGATGATATACTTATATGATAAAAGCTGTATACGTTTTGGAATTAAATAAGATAAGTGCGATTATGCACATAATTAATATACCATCGAGTACAACTTGGAAACCGCTCGAACTTCGGTTAGAGTAAGTCTTCTTTCCAATCTGAATTCACATTGCGCGGTGAGGTTGATCGTGGACCCAAATGGTCAAGTCATTTTAAACGCTTGTGTGAAACTATAACATTTCCCAAACACTTGTCATATTTTCCGATAAGACTCAATCTTTTGGAGTCTTCTCTTCATACGTTTCCCTTAAGACTCGATCTTTTGGAGTCTTCTCTTGATCATACTGTTTCGTATCTTTCCGTAGAAATATTGAGGTTCACTGTCGTCATCGGTTATTATTCGAGAAACGACAGGTGTAACCTAATACGACTACTTAGAACCTTTCTGTTTTTTCCCTTGCATAGTCTTTCATTAGACTAACCAACCGGTTATTTTCCTTTGTATGGTTGACTGGTGTCATCCGTCTCATACGGCACATCAGATAAACTTCCTTTCCGTGAAGGCTAGTACACGACGTTGAAGGCAAATTGAGGTTTAAAGAGTTTTTCAAGGTTGAAGATCCTAGACGTGTGATCGCTCCGATCAAGACCATTATGATATTTATTATTTAAAAGACTTCCGCTGTATTGAAACAATTCCGTATTTGGTCGTATTTGACATTTACATATGTAAATTGTGACGATGGTTTGAATAATATATGAGTATTTAATAAAGTTTTGTATTGGTATATGATTGTTATAAAATGTTTAAGCCTTGGGTGACCCCAGATGTGTAATCCGAGGTCACCGGCGGTAATACTTGCAAGGAAATATTTGGGGGTGTTACAACCTTGCCCCGTCTTATGCTACAAATCGGCAATTCTCTACGAGACACGTGGTAGGGGATCAACCATAGGCACCTCGTCACCCGTCAAATTCTTGATCCATGAAATGACCGCCACCGTAACACCGGGCGGAGGCCCGTCCTCTCTTACGGAAATCGCCGCATTCGACCGTCGAGAATCTGGGTTCGTTGTATAAAGAACATATAGGTCTTAGAACCGAAACTGAAATACAAAACATAGAAAAATACAGGTATAACAAATACATACAATGAGAGAAGAGACCGGTGGAGTTGGAGGGACGACCTGATCCGCAGTTGGATGGCCCTGTCTGGTGAACCGTCGTACGGATGCAACACCTACTCCATCCAATCGATGTACACCGCTTGTGTTCCACGCGAAGGTGGTCTTGATCTGGTATGTAGCTCGATCAACGATCAGGAGTCTGTATCCCATAGACAGAGCTTGGGGCCATACTCCATAGTGTACGAATTCAAGTCGCTCCGGCGGTTCAACTCCGTCGGTTCGGGTGGGCCTGAGGAACCCCCTACATGTAGTCGAACTGGCGGATGACTCGGTTCGGCATGTACACCTCTCGTACATCGAGGCACTCAATGATGCCTCGGTACAAAGAAGGAGCGTACTGAGAAGACTGAAAGTCCAACTGACCTCATGGTCTCCACTGAACTAGTAATGCCAAAAAAGGGGAGGGGAAACAATATAATTATTAAAATGCATAACCCAAACTAAATACAATAAAGCATTAAACAATTACCTCCTCAAACCTCACGTTGTCCAAACTACAGCGATCAACCGAGAGATCATGTCCCTGAGACGCCTCCCTCCCATCTCTCCTAGCCCTGATATCCTCCATGGCTTCCAGGTCAAGTACTGTGTGACCCCAAAAGGTAGGAAAGTATGACCAAATCCAGGTATGCAAATAACGAAAATTCATTAGTATATAGTACCATTTATCCTAAGCCATAAAAAAATGAAATAATTATCATCAGAAGAAGTGGACATCCTGCGATGCCCTTTGCCATGGCCGATGCCTCACCCAAATTCCGGTAGAGCAGGGCCAGTATATCGACTCCTCATGCATAACGGCCGGTGTAGTCATGTTTGATGAGAAGCGCCATGTACTTGTGCATGACCTTATACGTTGACTTGTCGGTGAAAATGATACCACCAAGGAGCATGACCAAGTACATGGAGGCTATGTGGTAGTCGTACCTCTCATGACTAGACAACTTGTTTGTCGCTCACCATACCACAACGCCACCATCTCTAGGTCAGCCTTGGTAATCTCAGCGACGTGGTCTCTAACGACAAAGTCCGTCAAACCAATATTGATGCTCAACCCATTGATGGGGCTATCGAGGATGCGCAAAACATTGTGGAGTGTGATCGTCATCTCGCCCTAGGGAAATGAAACGAGCTTGTCTTTGGATGTCATTGCTCAACGAACACCGATATAAGGATGTCGTCAATCCTCCAGAAGTCCACCTCCCTCAAGGAGGTGATACCGCTTCGCATCGCAAAGCCCCACCACGTATCCTGGCCCGCCTGAATGTGCTAATGAAGCTCTTTGTGATGTGGCTTTCGAGTGTATGTCTTCAGAACTTTCCTCATCTGAAACCGAAATAAAAAATAGTATTACAAATATAATATATAAGTATCACTATTTTAATAAATAACTACTAAATGTAATTAAATGCGTACCTTACCTTTGATATGAGTAACGGGTGGCGGGGGAGGCTCATGTGTCAATCGCTCAGCCATCTATAGAGAACCCTGGCGACGTGGGTCATGTAGCTCGGGAGGAGGTCGGCAACTCTCTACCCTTCTGGCATCTAGTCCTAGACGACCTCTGCATCCGCCTCGGGAGCGGGAACATGTGTCAGCGACTGGGGAGCATCATCCATCCCCAGGTTTGTTGCGGTACCGAGTGGGGCATCAAAACCCTCAAAATACCCCCGCTGCAGGGACGCGCCGACGACCTCAGGAAGTCCATGGAGGTGTCAAATGAGGAATAAGACGAGACCGACGGGTCTGACATGACGGTATCATCCCGCACTCCCGCCTCGTCATCATGCGCTACCTTTAAGGTCGGAAACAGATCCGCCGAATTGTCGCGGCGAGCTAATGCTATGACCGGATTATTCCGGCCCAACTTACGTGACCCACATTGGGGTCATGCCACCGACAACATCGAGACTTGCAGTGCCTTTTTATAACATTATTTCAAATTTTACGATCAATTCAAAACTCGGATTACATAGCCAAAACAATTACAAATTTGTCGTTTGTTAATTAAGCAAATTAATTCTAATTTGTAATTAATCAAAATTACATCTATTTTTAAATTAAGCAAAAATAATTCTATTTTCTACAATATATTTTTTAATTAAGCAAAATTATATCTATTTTTTAATTAAGGACATTTTAGGGTCAATTAATTCCATATTTTTTAATTAAGCAAAACTAATTCTATAATTCCATGGTCATTTTTTCTTCTATATTTTAATAAGTTCTATCTAATTATATGTTCATTATTTCAAACAATTTCTTCAAAATACTAAAATATAAATTCCCTAAATTCCTTCCATTCTAATTAACATAAAATAATCAAAAATATAAATTTCAATTCAAAAATTACAACAATATTTTAATTTGTACCATATTATAATATAAATTTCATAATTTCCCAAATTCAATTCCTAATTACGTAAATATAATTTGAATTCATAACTTAAATATCTTAGGATTTCCAGTATTTCAATTCCGAACTCTAAATTCCTAAATTCATTTCCTAAATCCAAATCCTAAATTCAAGTTCAATTTCTTAAATTCCTAATTTAAACCTCACAATATACGAATTTGAAATTTCAAACTTCAATTTCTTAATTTCCTAAATTCAATACCTAAATCCAAATACAATATTCTAAATTCTAGTATCAAATAAAATATCCAAAATTTCCTAAATTCAATACCTAAATCCAAAATTATATTTGATACGACATAAATTTAAAAACTATAAAATTTATAGTTTCATAATATACGAATTAAAAAATTACACACATGTCGGTTACCCCAAGTAGCAGCTTGTCCGGTAGTCGCGGGAACGTCTCCGCGTCGTCCGCCTGCTCATCTCCCACGGGGCCTACCGCCTCGGGTCCGGGGGAGACCTCGTCGATGCTCAACCCCGCCCCCGCTGGATGAAGAACTGGTTATCGTCTCTCCACCACCACCACTGACGTCGTCGGCCACCACCATAGCCACCACTCCGCCGCCCACCTGCACTGGAGAAGCCGCCCTTTCGACGCCGCCTGGAGCCTCACCATTGCCAGCCTCGCCCCCACCAGCCACCGCCGAAGATCGATGGAAAGAACGCATGAGAAGAAGACGCCGGAGAGGAGAGATCGCCGAAGAGAGAGGAGAGAGAGAGCGTCGGAGATCTGCAAATTCGTCGTCCATGGCATTGAAAGGAAGAAGAAGAGTTGCATGTCTGGTTATAACCTATTTGTGTACGCTAGAATATGGCGTACGCTATATTCTAGCGTAAAAAAATGGGTTAATAACCAAGTGGGTGACCCAAATATAGGTTATATACATGTGCGCCATTTTTCTACGTAAGCATTCTTTAGGCGTACAAAAAAAAGAATTTCTATTTTTTCATAGGCTTTTATTCATAATAGTATAATTGTCTCTACGTCTTACTAATGTGTACGCTAATATACGGCGTACAAGATTTATATGTTTTTATGTACGTATTTCACCATAAATACCATGTACGCCTGTATATATTGCGTACACTATATTTGAGCGTACAAAATGTAGTGCAAAAAGGCAGAAATTGTATCGTATATAGCTTTTGAACCACGGTATTGATATTAGTTAATGACTGAATCTCAGTTTTTACACTTGAGATTCTTTCTGTAGTCCATTTCTTATGTTGTACTAGTTGAAAGCCTCGTGCGAAGAAATTGTAGTATTTTTTAAACCTAACATGTTGAGTGTAGTCTTTTGTTTAGGGTCACGTACTCTCTGGATTTTAGAGTAGTTCGATAGATGATTAATTATTCACCTTATCAATGAACTGCTAAAAAACCGGGCTTCTTTGAAGGTGATAGAAAAGGAAGAAAATTTCAGTTCCTTTAAATCTAGAATTGAACCATACTACTACATATTTCTTAATTTTTTACATTTTCATACATATAGTTGAGATAACAATAAACACATAGCACTTCAGGGATTCCAATTCAAGAATAACTAATGTATCAACATATAGAATCTAGATTCCCAATGACATATCATGGTTATCAATTACTAAAATTGGCACTCCATATTATAAGAAATATGGGTGGAAAGCATGAGGAAATTTTTGTGTCAATTCCAAAATGCGTTCACTGATTTGCAAGAACTCGCTTAGTTTCTATGGATGCAGGGGCCTAATGACAAAAAGCCAAGTAAATCCCACCTCCAATTCTTCAGAAAGAAGATGCAAATTGTACAGAATTTTTCGGACATACTTGCCCCACCTATGAAAACATGATGTTATATTCCTTGCCGGTAAAAAACTATAAAGTAAAATTTCACAAAGTATCTCAATGTCGCGCAATTTTCCCAGGTTATACTCTTTCTGTCTCCAAGAGGTCAACAGAGAGCTTCAAATTGTAAACTGTAACCAAAATGTGATCAAGAACTTATTGCACCAAATCGCATCCAATTTACTAATAAGTATAAGGTGTCCGGGAATGACAAAATCAAGTGTTCTTTTTTTTAATATATTTTTAAAGAGCAAGGGTATCAATTAGTAGCAAGGCAAGAGAAGTCAATTTAACATATGACCTCCTTAGTTAAATACTCAATCGCTTATGTAGAATCTAGCATAGAAGCAACATATACTATCTTTCCTTTGTCTAGGCCCTACGTGTCTAAGGAGAACAAGAACAAGAACAAGAACAAATTACAGCTTACTCAACCCTGGCGCCAAACATAATGGAGGGATGGAAAACAAAGAATATCAAAGAGTAGTTGTCTCAAGACTGTGAAGGTGAATTAGAGATGAAAATGAAGTTCATCGTTGGGGTGCCAATCGTTTCATCCCTTGGTCCTCCGTTCTATAGGGTTATAGTTTCTGACAAAAAAACACAATTTTGGTAATTAGTGTCAATAATCATGAAGATTAAGGAGCAGAGCCATGTTTATTGTTTAACAATTCCGGTTGGTTATATCGGAGGTGAGGTTCCAGCAATTCTGAATACCTCTTTCAATTGCTCATTTATTTTAGCTCTTTCTACATACCACAAAATATTCTTCAACTTATTAGTATTATCATGCTTCACAATTAATATAATCGTTTCCTATATTTACAAGTGAATTGTTTCTTGTTGTTTCATGTTAAGATGATACATGATTATCAAAGTAAAGATTGATCACATCTATTCAAAAAGCAAATAAGATATTCAGAAGACATTTTAACTGGCACTATTACTAATTGCACTATTACTAATTGCACAATTTACCTGGGAAGGAACCTCAATCTCGAAAGACAAACATTCTGTTTTAACTCATCAAATCAAACAAGACAAGCTAACACGATCAATTCTAAACAGATGTATAAATGACCTACAACAAACCAACGCCTTGTCTTAAATTCCGGTAGGCCGTAGTTAATCGAGGAGCGGTGAGGTTTAATCGACATTTATTTTTATTATTTTTAATATAAGGTCGGGATCCACCTTTCTAACACAAAAGCTTAAGCTTATGTGTAGGGGAAGTGTAGGCCATACTCCTATACTGAAGTGTAGGCCATATTCCTATACTCGGCTTCTGTAGAAGATCGACTAACAGTAGCCTGTTTCTTGGTCTTCCATGAAACCAAGGAATGTCCAATGAACACACAATAACCAAAAAGGGATCGCCTAGTGTGAAGACAGGATCCCCAGTCAGCATCGGAGAACCCAGTAATCTTGAGAGACTGCTGAACCGGATAAAACAAACCCATATTAACTGACCCCTTAAGATACCGAAGCACATGCTGTACAGCTTTGAAGTGAGGCTCTCTAGGTTGACTAACAAACTGGGAGAGATGTTGCACGGCATAAGAAATGTCAGGTAGTTAAAGACAAATAAAGCAAACGACCCACTAGACGTCTGTATTGCTCCCCATCTAGCAGTAAGACCCCTTCATCAATCTGTAATTTGAGCCCAGTAGGAAGAGGAAAACTAACTACCTTAGCTTCAGTCATCTGAGCAGCTGCCAAAGTGTCAACAATATATTTCTGTTGACTGAGGTAGGTCCTATGGGCCTCTCGAAATATCTCCATGCCCAGAAAGTATCTAGCATTCCCTAGATCTTTAATAGTGAACTCCTTATGCAAGGCATTTTTCACAGCTTGGATATCTGTCTCACTGCTTCCTGTAATCAGGATATCGTCTACATAGACCAAGACAACCAAGAAAGAACCTTGCTCATTCTTTATGAACAAAGAAAAATCATTGGTTGACTGTGTGAAACCCAAATGCATAAGAAAATGAGATAACTCTAAGTTCCACTGCCTGGATGCATGTTTAAGCCCATAGAGAGATCTCTTCAACTTACAAACTTGATTTGGTTGTGCTGGATGGTAACCCTCTGGTACTTGCATATAAATGTCTTCTTCCAAGTACCCATGCAAGAATACATTATTCACATCGAGTTGATGCAAAGGCCACTCTTTAGCAGTTGCCATAGCAATAACAATTCTGACTATGGGCATCTTTGCAACAGGACTGAATGTATGTTTATAGTCCTTACCAAGTTTTTGGTTGTAGCCCTTGACCACCAACCTGGCTTTATGCCTTTCTATAGTCCCATCTAGCCTAAACTTTACCTTGTATACCCACTTAGAACCTATAGCAGTGACACCTTGTGGCAAAGATGTAAGCTCCCAAGTACCATTAGACTCGAGTGCAGCAAGTTCCTTAGCCATAGCATCCTCCCACACAGGAATTCCCTGAGCTTGCTTGTAAGTTACTGGCTCAGGCACAACCAAAACCTTAGTTAGAGAGGCACAAAAGCTAGATGTAGTGTCTAGACAAGTATGAATTCCTGTGGCTCCCATGACATAGTCAGAAGTCCATCGAGGAGCCCTTCTTTCTCTAGGCACTCTCCCTTCCTGAAAAACAACTTCCTGAGGAACAGGTGAAGCTGATGGTATTGGATCAAGTGCAACTGATGGTATTGAATCAGGTGCAGCTAATAATGGATCTGCTGATGATGACTCTGTGCTGGGCAACCCAATACTGACAAAGAACTCATCATCATCCTGACTATCAACTGATTGCTTGTTTGCAACAACAGGCTTACCTGTATATGTGCCTAGATAAGTGCCATTCTTGTAAGGAAACCTATCCTCATAGAATATGACATCTCGACTATACACAACCTCTTCTGTCTGGATATCAAAGACTTTATATCCTTTTTGATTGACTGGATAACCAAGCAAAATACATCTTCTACTTCTGACATCAAACTTGTCCCTGCTCCTTTTGACAGTACCAACATAACAGAGGCAACCAATAGTCTTCAGATTATCATAGATGGGGGGCTTGCCAAACAATAATTCATATGGTGTCTTCCATCCAATGCTTACCAATGGCATTGTGTTGATCAAGTAAGTGGCAGACAACAGACAATCTCCCCAGAACTTCTTTGGCAATCCTACATGAAGACTAAGAGCTACTGCTGTGTCTAGGAGATGTCTATGCTTCCTCTCCACAACACCATTATGTTGTGGAGTATAAGGCATACTCCTTTGATGCTGAATACCCAGCTCCCTGAAGAATGTCTGACAATCTTTATTCACCACTTCAGTTCCATTATCCGATCTTACCACCTTCGGCACCTTCCCAAACTGAGTTTTAACAAGCTGTATATATTCTCTAACAACACATACAACCTGCTGTTTGTTATGTAAGAGAAAAGTCCAAGTGGCTCTACTCATGTCATCAACTATAGTGAAGAAATATTTTTCTCCATTAATGCTAGGAACACTAAAAGGTCCCCATAAATCCACATGTAACAAATCAAAAATATCTAATGACTTGTTTGTGCTATTAGGAAAAGGTAATCTATGAAATTTAGCAAGGTTGCAAGTATCACAGAAAACATCCTTTACATTCCTGCAGTTGAAACTAGGAACATGAATCATCTTAGAGAATGATAAATGTCCTAGTCTATTGTGCAACATATGCACATCCTTATTGCTATTAGCATTCAGACAATCTTCTGTATTTGTTCCAGCTCCAGTTTGCTTGATCTCCATCTTGTAAAGTCCACCACACTCCTTGCCAACAACTACTATCTTCTTACTCAAAGGGTCCTGTAATGAGCAAGAATTCCCATCAAAACTAGCAAGAAGTTTTCTCTGTTTACTGATCTTACTGATGGACAACAAGTTGAACTTAAAATCAGGAACCAGCAGCACATCATCAATCACTAATTCATGACACAACACAGCCCTTTCTGACCATTCAACTCTCTTTAATGTGCCATCAGGCAATCTGACCATGACTAGTTTAGACAATCTCTTAAGATCGAATAAACACTCAGCAAAGGGACACATGTGATCAGTAGCTCTTGTATCCCATATCCATTCATTCTTATGGGATTCAAAAGAGACAAGATTGAGAAACGAAATACCTGCATAGTTGACAGAAGATCCAGCCATGACCTCTTTTCCCTTATGCATCTTCATTATTTCCTGATATAAAGCTTGCACAAATGCAGGATCCAGAGATTGCATCTTGTTACTAGGTCCAGTGTTATTCTCTCCAAGAGGTGTCTCAGAAATACACTTGTCCTGAGCAACATTGGAAGCAGTTTTGGTTCCTTTCTTGTTCCTCTTACCCTTGTACCAGTCTGGATAACCAATCACTTCAAAACATCCCTCAGAGTTGTGTCCATCCATGTTACATACAGTGCAGTGTTTTCTATCACCACTAGAATTCTTCTTTCCTTCCTTCTTAGGACCAGAATTTCCTTCCAGTGATGGCTTGTAACCAGCCATGAATGCTAAAGTCTCTGATGGCTTGACAGTTATCTGTTTCTGTTTCTCAACTTGCAAGACAAGGCTATAAGCTCTATTGAGCGTGGGAACTGGATCCATGGCTAATATCTGACTCTTTGTGACATCATAATCAGAATTCAGATGCACAAGAAAATGCAACAAACGATCCTGATCTTCCAATTCCTGTATACGAGCTAACACCTTACAAGTACATTTCGCCAGAAATCCACAGCAATAAGGCGGAACATCATTCATAAGAGATAACTCATCCCAGTACTTCTTCAATTTAGTATAATAACTGGTAACAGATAAATTGCCTTGAACAATCTTAAGAAAATCTTGCTTCAATTGGAACAAAATAGGAGCATTACTTTGACTATACCTGTCAAGGATTTCAATCCACAGCTCCCTGGCTGAATTCATCAAGATGAATGAATTTGACAGATCTGGAATCATCGAGTTCAAGATCCAACATGACACCATCTCGTCGCATCTAATCCACCGAGCTAAGTCCTTAGAATCTTCCTCCGGTCGCTTTACTGTTCCATCCAGAAATCCAAGTTTCATCTTCGCTCCCAATGCTCGTCTCAGCTGTCGATTCCACGCAGCAAAATCATTGCCATCAAACAGCATCTGAGTGATCTGAGCATTCAGATTTTCGGAATTGGACATGGACAAAGGATCATTATCCTTCAGTGCTCCAAGCTGCAACAGCTGCTCGTTTAGCGCCATGGAAAACCAGGTTAGCTTCGTTGAAGGATCTCAATAAATTCTGCGGATTAAGCTTCTTCTCTCACTCAATTGAACCTCCACAGCTCTGATACCATATAGAAAACGGATCTAGATTCAAGGATTATTCTCCATTGGAGAAGAAGAAAAGCTCTCAAACCCTCTCGATCTCACTTTGTATATTCAGCATGAACTTAACTGAAAATTACAAAGGGAATGTGCTTTTATATAAAGTGAAAATGACCGCCTACAACCAGTAGCCACAACCGGCTATTCCCTGGTTCTAACTAACCATTATATCAACCCACGTGACACTCACGTGATATCTAAGCCACACCAATAAATCCTATACCTTGCACTTGTTCGACCTCATGGCAGCCATAATTGGATGGTCATCTAACGCAGACGAAATCACACACAAAACAACAAATAAAGCCCTAGAAGATAGACACCAGGACTTTTCGAGAGGGCTCGTCAGCGCAAGTTTGGGGAGAGGAGACGACCACCGACGGTACCATTAACCGAGACTACCTTTGAGAGAAACAAAACTACCAAAAAAATCATACATAGAGAAGATCGAAGAGGCAATTTCGAAGAGATTTAGAGAATGAATCTTGAGGGGAGCATCAACAATAGTCACAAATACTAAAAATTGATGTAGGAGAAGGAGAGGATATGGTTGAGATAGAAAAATAAAGTAAGCTGATGGATTTGTTGGTTTAGCAAATAGAGTAGTCAATGATTCAACTGAGCAAGCAAGGAATCAATCAATGAAACATATAACCAAAAGGAGGAGGAAATGTAGAGAAAACACACACACCTTGAAAGCGAGGGAATCAAGGGCGTTGGAAAGGGCCGCGCCGTCAAATAATTTAGAGAAGCACCGGAGAAGGGAAGGGAGGAGTCGTCGGGGACGATGTTGATGGTGTGGTGGTGACCGATGGGTAAGCAATCAATTGCTAGATATATCATATATAGGGGCAGAAGAGAAGAGGTGGTGAGGGGCAGGAGAAGAGGCGGTGAAGTTGTGTACATGCGTCAAAAAATAGGAATAGGTATACACGTGGTAATGATGTGTGGAGCATACGTGGTAATGATGTATGGATCAGGGTAGAATTGTTAATATAGATCAAAATAAAGGGTTAAAATGTACTATTCATTTTAGAAGTTTAGGCTTTTAGTATAGTACTAGGTTTGTACCGCGAAGCACGGGAATGTCGTAGTATGTTTGTGGATGTTGAAATCTCTGGTGGATCTTAGTTATGAGATGGACACGTTGTATGTTAATGTTGTCTGATTTCTGTAAGCAAGCATATCGTGTAAAACGGCATTTTCTTAAAACAATATGCGTTGGTTAAGATGAGAAATATATGGAGGTGTAGACGAACATTGAATGGTAGCGCTTCAAAAACTATTTTTTCAATGCTACTCTCGTTACCATTTCAATTTAAGCTAGTTTCAAATGCACCTGCTACCACAAATTATATACTTGAATCACCCCACCCACCTGTGTTCGATCCTCCCCCGCCCCACCCACCCCCTGTTTGTATTTTTTCCTCATTCAGTTGTTCGATCTCCCCCACCCTCACAAGATGACTACTTATCACAATTTATCTTTTCCTCGTTCAGCTGTTCGATCTCCCCCACCCTCACCCTTTGTTTGTATTTTTTTAAGTTTTACTTTTAGAATAAGAGAAAATTAAAATTTATTCTTTAGACAAGAAAAAAAGTAGTATATTTTCTATTGGTAAAAAGACTAAACTTAGTAAAGATATTTATGAGGCCCTATCCATTATTTACCTAATAAAAGTTTTTCAAATAATTTGGGGCTTATTTAGACAACTATTTATTAAAAAAAACTTTTTTTCCCATTTTCCCATTCTTGATATTCAAATACTATTTTTTTTCCAAGCAATAAACTAAATGAATTTATTCTTATAAAATTTAGTTGTGGTTATTTTTTTCTATAAGCTTCTATGTCATATTGTCAAGTTTATTATATTTCATATCACAACCTCACTTGTCAATATGTTATTTTCTAGATTCATTAAATAATATTATGTCATTTAAAATAATTAATCTATTTTAGTATATCAACAAAATTAAGTGATTTTTGTTCTACATAAATTGATCAAGACTATTAAAATTTGACCATTCTTATTTTTTTTATTAAGGCCTTATATCAGTATAAAACAGGGCCACATAATTTGATTGGACGACCCTGCTTATAGGTACCGGATATGAACTTAATGGCGGTGACACAAATAGAAGTGCGTGAAATAGTGGCGGTGTTGCTTGGACTGGGAACATATAGATGCGTCCTAGAGTCGACGTTATGTTGTTATCGGACATGTGCAAAACCAACTTCTCTTAATTATTCGTAACAGTAAATGTGTTATAGTTTCACCGAGCTTATAACGTGTTCACACAGACTAAATAAAGTTAGTATCTCTGAGTTTGTTGAAGAAGTTTTAATAAAGTTCTTCTCTTGGATGCAAGGTAGTTTCAAACGCGGGTGAGTAGAAACTAACGCAGCGCCGTGTAGTCGGGGAGCTGGCTAGCAGGAGGAATTACTCCTGGGGAAGTGCGATGAAACTCCTGGGAAATGCCCCGTCTCGAAGGGCCAATAGGAGGCACACAACCACAACTTCATCCGAAACACAAACTCGATTCATACGCCCAAGACCAGCTCCACACGAAGAGAATGCTTCTCGTGACATGTGTGACATGACGATATGAGTTAGTTTGAAAAAAAATGATTTATGAATGAGAGTAAATTTGTAGTTAATGTTCACGTGATAATAATAAAAAATGTTTAAAGTAGTGTTAACAAACTTGGTTTAGTCTAGAATTGTAATGTGTTAATAAAATAGGCTATAGGGCCCAAAAATTAGCATTTGTTATTAATGAATTTGATGGTAGGTAGTAGGACATGTGGAAGCACAGTACCTTTCAGTAGGTACCAAATACCACAATTAATGCTTGATTTAAAAAAGAAACGAAATATCATTTCTCCTCCCAAGTTAAGCTTTGCGAAGCAAGCAAGAACTACACGAGTGCCTTGCTAGCAAGGAGAAGCAAAGCAGGTAAGCGAGATTGGTTCAGCGTCGAGACTCGAGATTTAAAAAAGAAACAAAATATCATTCCAGTCTAATTTTTACCTAATCAAAAAAAAAAAAAAAGTAACAGGGGTCTACCATTTTAAAATCCGACCCAAGTTTTTAACGGAATTGATTTTTCTGAATAATTATATTAAGTTTATAGTTTAAAAACCATCATTATTCTGGGTAACCTTGTACTATTAGATAAAACGTTAGGCAGTCAAAAGAATCAAACACAGAAAAATCTAAATTAAAACAAAACAAAACAAAATGACACCACTACAGAAGCTTAGTTGGTCGTTGCCTTTTTATTTTGACCATACATATTAACGTGCTTACCTAAGAGCCGTCTTTACAAGACACAAGTGCAAAGAGTGGTTATAACCTACGACCGCTCCTTTTGCGCAAGCAATCCAGTTCTCTATGATCATGTAATATTCCACCAAAAGAAGGAAAGAAAGGGTGGGAGTTTCAACTTCCTCCCACCAAGAATAATAATTCAATATGAATAGCACCTACTTCCCCTGCCCAAACCCATTATCCTCCTCTGTAAAATGCCTGCATGTTCCGAAATCCCCTTGGAAGTTCAAAAGAAAGCGAATTCCAAAAAACTATCAGAGCCTTTCTGGTCAATGGCAGGCATGCCGCTTGATGATGGGGGCGGCATGGAGATGCGCTCAAACTCCACAGGTCTCGGGATTTCAGGTGGGCTAGCGCAACGAATCAAGGCCCAGTTCACGCCCTCGAAGAAGGGATGTTGCTTGATCTCTGTTGCTCCACGCTTGTAAGCCAGCCTGTTCTGAGGTTCTTTGACAAGCAAGCCTCTTATGAGATCTCTAGCCTGGAAGCTAACCACGGGCGACTCTGGAAACCTCAATGGCTGACCCACGACGTTGAACAAAGTGGCTCGGTTGCCTGAGCCCTTGAAGGGTGTCTTGCCAAAAAGAAGCTCGTATAAGAATATCCCATAAGTCCACCAATCAACTGCACTGCCATGGCCTTCACCTTTGATGATCTCAGGAGCCAAGTATTCGTGGGTTCCAACAAAGGACATTGAGCGGGCCCCGGTCGGCTCTGCAACCAGCTCGGGGAGCGGGCTTACCTGGCTCCCTATCTCGTTCTTTTGTTTTCGCTCTTTCTTGGATTTGCTAGAGAAGCAAGTTGTGGGAGCCACACATGATGGTTGAACACAGGCAGGCTCAATGCAGTAGCCAGAGCTCTTCTTTAATCCCACTGTCTCCATGGATGAGGACTTGACAAGTGTAGGGCTGACAGCACACCGGAGTGAAAGGTCAAAGTCCGAGAGCATGATGTGCCCATCACCTCTCACCAGAACATTTTCCGGTTTTAGGTCACGATATATGATCCCAAGCATGTGAAGGTATTCCAGAGCAAGGAGGATCTCTGCTACGTAAAACCTGCATAGGATGAAGGTTAACGAGTGCGTTCAAATAAACTTGTGCAGTACAAGCACATCAAGATCATATATAAAGACAATAATCACTTTTCACTATTCACCATCATGATTAATGAGCAATCTAATGTTTTAATTACACTACTATTGCAGCTTGCAAAGACGAATAATACGAAGCTCATCTTCCCTATTCACGTGAGAATTAAGATTCCGGTCAACTTAAGGACGAAAGACTACAGTCAAGCAGTATGCCACAAAAAATATATCTATACAAAAACAACCAACTAAAGTAAGCTCGCAGAAGATGACTTTGCTAAGAGCCTATGGTGTTAAGAAAATGAAGTATCCAGTCAATAGTATACTGCAAGTAGCTCATAAAAGCTAAACACGAGCCAAAACCACTTTTGCCGCTGCCATTAATGCTACCAAGACTGTTGGTGTCTACCACCATCAGCTGTGTCTCTGAAATTCATGTCCAGGGTTCGGGGTTCAAGCCCAAATCTCAGAGACTCAGATCCAACAGGACTATGATGGAAACGATGTCATAGTTCCCAAAACACAGTTTGATCTTGCCGAAGCTGTGCTATAGATGAATGGTGAAGATATTGGTTCTGACAGATCTCAATTCTCAAGTACACCTGAAAGCAGATAAATTGACATTCTTTTAGTATTATCCATATACCCGGTTAGCGCTTTGTATAGTGGACAGGATGTCACGTTTCTAGCTAGAAGATTGCCAAGCTTAAATAGAACCCTTAAGTCAGGATTTACTTGCAATATATGCAAGCATGAAGCTTTTCTCCAAACTATACACATTAATCTAGAGTGGCTTTACCTACAATCTGCACTATGATATCTCAACCACATGAAAACCTCTTAGTCTTAACACGAATTAGAAGTAGGAAACTGGGATAGATGAAGGCATCTCATCAAAGCCACTCTTTCTTCATATCAAGCTGTCATAGCATATTCAGGGTAGAAGCTTACCTACAGTGGATGATAGTTCAATTAATGCATGCTTCACTCAACAAGTGTCTCAGGGCCTGATGGACTTAGCATTCGTGATTGATGTCTTGCTCGGAGTGTTTATTTCTCCTCACATATAATACTCCTCACAAACAGAAATGATCCTAATACTGATGCCATGAACACATTTAGAGAAATGATGGGGAATGAGAAATATTTCCTTCATTACACATCAACCAAATGCAAGAGCACTCAAATCGTCATGAGCTGAAGAGCGACTAACCTTCTTTTCCTACATCTTAATAGAAAATCTGTCCAAAAAAAAAAAAATCTCATTTTGTTTTCAAACATAAAAATAAGACGTGAGCCTCCACTACACAACTATCCTGCTATTTTTCACTCCTATATGACCACGTGCAGGATGTATCTCTTATACCCGTTGTACATCTCAGCTAGAGAAAATCTATAGTAGCTAAGTCGAGCTACCAAAGGCGACATATCAGAGTTGATAGCAATGTCCCGTTTGCTACAATGCCAGCCTCAGTGAACTTCTCAATCTCAATAGTTTGGCGTCAACAATTCAAGACTTCTTGAACGGCTTCTATAGATGCAATGAGGCAATGATATCACTGAAAGTCTCTTTCTTCAGTAGCACTTTTAGCAATGGTATCCACTCGCAGATCTTGTATTCCTAAGGGAAAACTTATCGGGCAATTGGCACCATTTGTGTATACAATTACACATAGATACCTTATGTTCCGCAGACAAGCAGTTGGTACCACACTGACTGCTTAGTCATGTGGGCCAAGCTTGATCCTAGGCAGGCAAGCAGGAAACCATTGGCAATTGGTAATCCTTAATTCAATGCATTGTCTTTAACAAACATCGAAACATGCAATTTCAACAGAAGCTTAGCTCCAGCCATCTAAATTCCCCTCCATTTGTTATTCCAGTGAACTCCAAGGAAATTGGGTAAAAAAACTAAAACTGATGGTGTTAATTGCTATTAAAAAGAAATGCTCTTTTTTATAAAATCACAGTCTCTAAATCATAAACAAGTAGAACACTAAATGAGAAAGGAAGTGGATATTAAACAAAACAAAACAGAAAAAGGGAAGAATTTTCAGAAAACCAACCACAAATTTACAAGTCCAAAAGGAAAAAAGGGGGCTACAGCAGACAATATTTAGGAATGAGCATAAGATAATAAGGTATATCAGACTATGACCAGCAGCAATCAAGTGCTCCAGTAAGCCAGGTCATAGACTTCATAATCCTATACAGCCAGTAAAACATAAAGAGAATGATGAAGTCCAAAAGCAATCCATATGAACATTTCAATATTGCTAAATCAAAGAGCATTTCAAGGCACAAGTTAAAGAAGAACAACCAAAAATAAGAAACAGAGAAGGAAGCAAAGATATTTTAGTAGAAGAGAGGACATACTTTACAGCTTGCTCGGTGAAATACTTCCCCGATTGTCTCTGCCGAAGTGTATGCAGGTCACCTCCAGGGCAGAACTCCATCACCAAGCATGAAAACTTGTCGGTCTCGAAATGGGAATAAAGAGTTGGAAGGAAGGGGTGATCTAAACACTGAAGAATCTCTCTTTCCGTCTGAGCCCTAGGCAGCTTCTTGCGGCTTGCCAGAGACGCTTTGTCCATAACTTTCATTGCAAAGTAACACTTTGTTCCACTTAATTCTGAGAGGTAGACACTTCCAATATCCCCACATCCCAGCCTCTTCAGAAGTCTAAAATGATTCAAGCCAAGAGCCCCATCCCTTGCACGAATGACCTGTATAGCTTCCCACCTTAAGTCGTTCGCTTTGTGCGGTTTGTTGATGCTACTTAGGCTACTGCAATAGCTTTCATCACTCACATCAGTGCTAGTACTCACCCTATACACACTGCTTTTATTACTCTCAACAAATTCATCTCGCCCACTAGTCTTGGCAATGCTTCCAATACCATCACTAACTTCATCTGAAGATGAGCCACCGCCAAGCTCTACTGATTTGCTTTCAAACCCAACATGACTTTCAGGTGACTTCCCATTTGCAGCCATTGAAACAGGACCAACAGCTGGGATTCTTGTATCACCACCTAGTGCCAAACTTGAATCAAGTTGATGTGAAATCTCATTGATAGACCCCTTTACGAATGAATGCAATGACTTGCTTCCATCTATTGTATTTGCTATGACCTTCTTTGAAGGAGCTTGTTGCACATGTTTAGATGATTTATTAAGAGAAATTATCTCTGAATTACTTGTCTTTGTAACCTGAACAGGTGGAGGCCTTCGAGAACTCCCTTCAACAACAACAGTACCTGATGCTTTTCTCAGACCATCAGATGAAGCTCTCACACCAGACTTAGTGGCCATTGAATTGCACACGGATTTGCTTATTAGCACAGGCACAGATCAAGCATATGGATTACTCAGCCTCAACTTTTGAGGCGACTAAGCTACCAGTTGCATCCACAACAATATCTTCAATCTCTAACTCCATCATCTACAAAAAGCATGGGGAAAAACTCACAATCCAATGATAATCAATAGATGCTATCAAACATATAGCAGGAACACACAATCAAAGAATGCAGCTTTAGCATAATTTGTACAAAAAACTGAAGTCCATGAACAAAAGAAGAAACAGCACAATTATCATGATAGAAAGACATCATAAAGGAACTAGTATATTCTCCCTCATCAAAATACTTCTAAAATATGAATATCCCATTACTCAAATGCTCTGCTAATAACTGGAGAAACGTTCTCCTATAAAATCTAAAAATTACTGAAAGTAAGAAAGGAAAATCCTACATAGCATCAGGCATCAACCACTTTTGCTTAAGAAAAAACCCAAAAATTCAAAACAAGTAAGCAGTGTATTCACACCGGTGGACATTGAAGGTCACAAGCATCCCTAAAGAAAGCATCTTTCTTCAATCACAAAGTCCATCACCAAACAGGATACCCAAATCACATATAAGTCTGTAGCTCATGGGTTGGTACATTAGTGTAAATCGATTGAAGGCCAGACAACAAGAAAAAGAAAACAGAATGTCACACAGGCACCAGAGAGGAGGGTCGATCAATCAAAGGGCAAGCAGGCAAACAGATTTCACCAGAGAGCAGGGTCAATCAATCAAAGGGCAAGCAGGCAAACACCCACCTAATTTTGATCAAATCCAAAATCCTCAGTAAACTCCAAGGTCCAAAAATACAAGAACAGAAATCCACGGACCAAGACCCAACAAGCAAAAATAAAATTAAAAAACAGGACCAGTAGAAAGTAAGTAAGCAGAAAAAAGATACCCAAAAGAGAAGAGGGTACCTTGTTTTAGTAAAGATGATCTGAACTTTAGGGTTTGCCATAAAAGTTCAGGGCCAATTTAGAAATGTATGAAGCGTGTACAAAGACAAAGGGAGACTGAGCGAGGCAAGCAGAAGCTCAAATGTGCGGAGAGAGAGAAAAGGGAAGAAAGCGAGACGGAGCAAGAAGATCAAGAAGCCTGAGACTGAGGAGGATGTTTAGAAAGAAAGAAAGAAGATGATGTTTATGGGGTACCACCGTACCATACATAATACATTACATACCCCTTGCGAGAGAAAGAAGAAAGTGCAAGCAGGTTACAGATGAGTTAAACCAGAAAGTTGCTTCTTTCTATCGTACAGAAGATTATATTACAAGAAACAAAATTACATATAAATTTCGTATACATATATACTATTATTATATAGGGTCGTACTATTCGGCGCATATCCAAAATTGTCATTCATCGCATAGGCATTTCACGTTACGCATGGAGTTACTCCATACGTAACGCGGCTTCACCCTCCAAACGTAACGCCGGATCTGTCTTCACCCGTAACGTGCTGAGCCGACCAGGTTTAAATATCTTCATCTCCTCCTTCCTTCCTCATTCCGCTGCTCCACACATACCCTCAAACCTCGCGCGTTATGCACCTCCGACGACGCCCCTTTACGAATCAAAAAGCTTTGCGCGTTACGTAGATCCACGAATCAAGAAGGTTAGTATTCCATCGTTTGTTTTTAAAAATTATAAAGTTTTTTTTGTATATTAGATCCACAAGATTTTGTAGTTAGATTTGTATGAAATAGTGGTGTTTTAGGGTTTTTTTGTAGTTAGATTTGAATTTTGTAGTTAGATTTGCATTTGTAAGATTTTTGTAAAGGGTAATCGGAATCTACAATCGTCGGAATGTGCAGTCGTGGCCGGCGAATTGGCGAGGGCACTGCACGTAACGTCCTCAGCGCTTTCCCACGTAATGCGATATGGGCCTCTGCACATAACGAGTCGTCAGCGTTCACGCGTTACGTGCTGTGCCCTAGCCATTTTCAGCCGGCGACGAGTCTCCGGCCCTGGAATTTGCATGTATGTTTAATTTGGATATTTAGTTAATGGATTTTAGATATTTAGGAATTTGGACATTTGTATGAAATTTGGACATTTGTATGGAATTTTGATGGATTTGTATGAAATTTGGAATTTGTATGAAATTTGGATATTTAGGAATTTTGATGGATTTGTATGAAATTTGGACATTTGAAAGAAATTTGGATATTTAGGAATTTTGATGGATTTGTATGAAATTTGGACATTTGAAAGAAATTTGGATATTTAGGAATTTTGATGGATTTGTATGAGATTTGGACATTTGTATGAAATTTGGATATTTAGGAATTTTGATGGATTTGTATGAAAGGGATTAGGGTTTGATGGATATGTTTAATAACTTTATCGGATTTGTATTTTCGCTTAGCAAAATGATTTATTGTGGTAGATGGATCCTGGTGAGAGAACGAGGCGTAGAACCAGACGAGACCTCGTCCGGGCTGCTTCGTATCGGACTGAGGGTGAGCTATCCCGTAGGTTTGCGGGTGCTGCACAAGATGCGGGAGGGCACGGTCAGGCGGGCCACGGGCAGGCGGGCAATGCTGACCCCCCTGTGTTCCCGTTTGCGCCATCTTATGTGGCAGTGGCCCTGCAGATTCGGACCCACAGTTGTACCCACAGTACAACGTGAGTCCACTCCATTGTTATTCTGATACGATCGATCAGAATAACTATTATGGTCCTACATTGAGTCCGCCACCGCAGCAGAGGCTGACCCAAAGCCCTTACCGTCATGAGAGCCCAGTTGGCCATCAGAGCCCTCACGGGTCCACGTCCTATCACAGCCCCTTATATTATGAAGGCAGCGCAAATGATGAGATGGGTTACAATCTGTGGGAGAGCTTGGGGGTCAACCCGAATGCACCGGTGCATATGGTAAGTAGCCCTAATATGTGAAAATATGATTGTATGATAAAAATGTAATTGCTTATCATTTGGTTAAAAACATGTAGGACGAAGACAGTCAGGCCTGGGCTCCAAGAGCTCAACATGATGATGATGATGCAGATGAGGAGCACCAAGAAGGCACCTCTTCGCAGGCAAGACCACCCCGAAGCAAAAAAAAGGGGAGATATGTACCGGAATTACAGGTCAGAGTCTATGGAGGTCCGGAGAATCCCGAGCTGCTTAAGGGTTTTGCCAATCATGTGGCGTACACCCTTTATCAGCGCATTGTAAGTTGCATGCAAAACCTTATTCTTGTCATTTCACGTTTTTATATAAATATGTCAAATCGATTGCTTACACTGGTTTAAAAATGCAAATGTTTATAGCCTATGCCACCGTTGAAGTTTCAGCAACGAGGCAAGCAGACACGCGCATGGCGTCTGGAGTTGTCAACGCCATGGGGTAATCTAGCTGCTAGTTCAGGCTTGTGTCATATTCCGCATGTGATACATGACCATGTGCACGAGACGCTGATAGGTGCGTTTGTTGAGCGCTGGCAACCTGAGACCAGCTCGTTCCATATTCCATGGGGAGAGATGACCATAACTCTCCATGACGTATTGTTGATCCTTGGGCTAAACATCAATGGAAGAGACTTAGCACCTCCACGAGGTTCTTTGACTGTGACTGATTTGAAGAAGGCGGTGGTGGCTGAGGCAACGGGATTCTTTGAGTTGGCTGCTAAGGATGTGACATATGGTACTGTAGTTGCTGATATGTTGAAGAGGCATTGCAATGGGCTGAATGACGAGAAGCGTGCTTCTGGGTACTTGTTGTACTTGTTGGGCTCTTGCCTATTTCCGGACAAGTCCCAACACAGATTGCCACTCTACTATCACGTGTTTGTGGAGGATCACTCGTGCACTAATGAATATGCATAGGGTGATGCCGTTCTTGCTCACGTGTACCGCAGCTTGGGCGAGTGCACAAGAAAGGAAGCGAGACTCATGTCCACGTGCTATACTCTGATTCAGGTATTTTTGTAAATTATAAAAACCATTGGTTTCACCTTATTTTATTATTGTATCTGTATTTATTCAATAACAAGGATTTCTTACGTAAATTCTCTTTCAGGCGTGGATATATCAATATTTCTCCATGTTCAGACCTACAGTGAGTAGAGATTGGAACTCTAATGATGCGGTTGCCTACGCTAGTCGATGGGACCTGACAACGAAACCCAACCCGATGAGAAACTACAGAGTGGAGCTCGATACGATGACTGCGGACATGGTATGTACATTATTTATGTTTATGTTGATTGGATGTCGTTCGGGTTAACTGATAAGTATGTTTAGGTTGATTAGAGTCCGTACGGTACGATTGACTTTAGCGATGCGAGATTCGCTCCTACTCGCTTCCATGGAGTTATATCGTGTCTTTGGATAACCGAGCCGTACATGCCAGACCGTGTCGTGAGACAGTTTTGCCGTGTTCAGGAGATTCCACGAGCTCCTATAGAGCCTCTAAGGGCTTGTAGAGGAGTAAAGATCAGCAGCTACAAGGTTGAGTACGACAGAGCTCGATTTGCATGGGATGCGCAGACTGTACATTCCATGACCTTGGCTGCGATGGGCCCTCATTCAATGCCCCCTTTATCTCACCAATATGACTGCGCAACCGTGTATGATATTGATCGAACACAGTGCAAAGGTTGCCATCATTGCTTGTGAAGAAGCTTTTCAGACTGGAATGGGTCCCTTCAACCCTGTATTACAATCAAGAATCTGAAATCAGTATGTTGCTGTAAAGGTCTAACTAAGTTCAAATAAATAACTAAATTTAGAAAAAAACATAATGCACATACCTGTTAGTGGTGGTAGTACCGAGCGTGAACACTGTATCTGTCCATATGGATACGATTCTTTCCTTCTAGGGGTCAAGCCAGTTCTTTTGTAGGTACTGGAGACATTTTGGAGATTTCCTCCAATCACACTTCAGCTTCTTCAGTGTTGCTTCATACCCGTGTATGGTCGTTTCCTTAAAGAGTTTCATGCAGTCGTTGGAAAACGCTGTGCCCCTAAACTTGTCAATATTCTTCTTTCCGAAGTCTTCAATATTATTCCTCACATGCCGCCTACATAGAAGGGATTTTGCTTCTGGAAACTGCTTCTCTAAGGCGTTCATCAACGCCTTCTCCCGATCAGTGACCAAACATGTGGGTGCTCGTTGCACCTTGACAAACATCTTTGCAAGTTACTCTATGGCCCACTTGTAACTGTCTTCGTCCTCCTTCTCCAGAAATGCCCCGACAATATTGTAGTTTTTCCAAACAGATGTGATGCCAACAATTTCAAGAAAGGACAAATTGTAACTGCACACATAATCATATATAAAATATGATGGCAACCTAACCTTGACATGAACAAATGAAGAGTATAATAGATATGTATGTTACTAACCGGTTAGTTGCATATGTAGAGTCCAACAACACAATGTACGGAAATGCCTTCAGCAACGACAACTGTTCCTGGCTTGCGAAGAAGATATTCGTTATCTTGTTGGTCTCCTTGTTGAATCTATGCTCCATGAAGTATCCCTTCTCATTGCACTCATAGAAGAACTGTTGCACAACTGTTCTTCCTTCCATGCCCTTCTTTCGTATCTCATGCATGATGTTGTACACTTGCTTCATCTTGGTCAAATTGCCAAGAGATGAATGGATTGTAGTATGAATCTTTTGAGGCTTGCAATGATTGACTGTCATCACCCTAATAATCTCTTTCTCTTCAGCGCTTGGCCGCCCAGCTAATGCACTACCATACAAATAATCTGCTATGACATGATTGTGAGTTCCATGTTGTACAATGATCCTCCACAATCCCTTCGGCCCTTCTTTCAGCCTCAACATGAAGGGACACCCACACTTCTTCGACCTTGTGATGTCTCTCACTTGGTCAGCTTGTTTAGGCACGTTTTGTCCATGCCTATCACACGGTAACCAAGTCTCCCCAAGGGTCGAAGGGGTGGAAGGTTTATTCCTCCACTTTTTGATGCAGAAGTGTTTACACTTAGCCATCTCCTGCGCCTACAAAAATGCTTCTTCTCTAGACTCTCAGCTTTGATCAGTTGTAAAGAACCTTGAGTAATCAACAGAGACGTAAACATCCTCCTCCGGTGGTACACTAAACTGAGGTTGTGTGTGTAGGGATGAAAAGCAAAACTGTGGGATAGCATGAGATGAAGATGCCTCTGGAGGAAACGGTATCCCAAGTGAGAAGGATGGTATCTCAATATTTGGTTGAGGCGTGTTCCAATCCTGCAACTTTTGAGGCGTTTCCCAAACCGCAAATGTCTTCTGTGGGGTGCTCCAGTCATTGAGGGAGATATTGTTTAACCCCTCGTATAAATAATAGTTCGTCTATATACACATGAAATCATCTCATCAAGTAGTGCACAAATTATAAACCTAAACTCAAAATTTTCTTTGAAAGAGCAGATTCTGTAAAATGGCACGGTTAGTGACAAACCGTGCCATTTTATAGAATAAACCTACAACCGGTTTCTGGTGGTGATTCCACACGTAACGTGTGGGAGCGTTTTATACGTAACGTGGGTAACGCTCCCACACGTTACGTGTAGAAGCGTTCCACACGTTACGTGTTCACTGTCTTACCACATAACGTGTTGAACTGTTCTTCAATGTAACGGCCATTTCGCAGCCATAAACACAAAACAATTCTAAATCTATGTTTCTAATCCCCTAAACAATAAAATGAGATCTTTAATATTAAACAACAAATATCATGTCTAGCTTGGTTAAACCCTAAATAACAAATATCATACCTTTCAAAACCCTAACCATCAAGCTACAAACTTTAAACAAGTTCAAAACAACAAAAAAGAGAACTTTAGGGTTACATAATAGAAATTACCTCGTTCGAAAGTGGAATATCTTCCCCACTATTGCTCCAATACTCGTTGTTGTTCGGATTGTCCATTTTTTTAACAAAAATTTAGAGTGCAAAACAAGCATTTGTGAGTGTTTCAAATGAGGGTTTAGGCTCGAAATGGATCGTTAGCCGGGGAAGAAGACGGGTCATTATTACAGTTAGGTGGGGACAAGACGGTTAATTCAATGCGTTTTGCCACAGACTTAACCACACGTTACGTGTGAGCCCCATCCACACGTAACGAGTGGGCTGATTCCACACGTTACGTGTGGATCAAGGTTTAGGCGTATGAGGTTTTTTGTTAGGGTTTGGGGTAGGGGTAGGGGTAGGGTTTAGGGATATGGTATTGGAGTAGGGTTTAGGGTAATGTGGCTTAGGGTTTAGGGATTAAGGTTTAGGGTTTAGAGTTAAGGTTAAAGTTAGGGTTAACTATTTATCTTTAATTAATAAGGGTGAATCAGATATTTTAGTTATCCTGTTTGTGAGATTGAGGAGATGAACTTTTAATTAGGGTTTAGGGTGGTAAATGATTGTTGAAAAGTTATTAATGCTAGTGGTTGAGTTCATTAATACTAGTGGTTGAGATCATTATATACTACAGTTATATACAACTGTATATTGGATGTCAAACACATTGCTTTTCACTATATAAGAGGCATTAGGGTTGTTTGTTCTCTACAACAAGTCCAACACAAGCAACGCTTGGAGATTCAATTGTGGGTAAACTTCTTCTTTCAGTTTCTTTTGATTTATTATCCCCAATTTTTTATATTAATGGATTCATGATATTTGTAGGAAACCAAGCACTACAACAAATAATGACATCTTCATCCGAATCATCAACAAACCAACTATGCGCTTGTAATTTGAAAGTCATTGTCCGTACTTGGGATTTGCAATGAAACTACGGAAGAAGGTATTGGGGATGCCCAAGACTGGGGTGTTTTTACAGGAAGTGGATTGATCCTATATACGAGGACAGGGCACACGCGATTATTCGACAACAATGGCGGGAAAAACAAGATCTTGTTAAGAAAAATCAAAAACTTTTACAAGATGTGGATAAGATGCGTAGGTATAATCTCAAACTATATAATGATATACATCGTATACTGCCTTGATGTCATATCTTTTGTGTAATGTTGTTTACGTACAATCAACCTTTGTAGGGAGCAAGCAATTTTATCAAAGCAGAGATATGATAGGAAGCGAACTTTTACCAGAGACTATCCTAATTTCTTCAAACGCAACTAGACGATGTCATTTATTTTGTGTTAGGGTTTCTAAGTTTATGAAGAACATGTATTATTTCCTGTATTGTGAGCTAAATGTGGTTGTAGTCATCCAGCGTAATGAACAATTCTATTTCGTCTTCTATGTTGTATATTTTGGGGTATTTCTTTTATTAATTTTAGATAATCAACATTCATAAACAACATTATAATATATATAAAATAATCAATAATTCAACATTGAACCACAATAATATGATACAACATTCATAAACAACATTATACTAAATTATACTATATAACTCAACATTATAATACCCTAAAAATACCACACGTTACGTGTGATACCCCGTAATTTTGTAAGGCTATTTTGGGAATTATGGATTTTTTCCCGAGTGCCAGTTTGGTATGTCGGATTTAATTATGAAGGTTTGAGACATTCTGTAATGTACTCTGTATCTGTAATATTTTTCTCAGTGAAGAATTATACAGTCGAGATGTTTTGGAAGTTCGTACTCATTCGTGTACGACTTTTGTTAACGCGGGTTAAGATTAGTACAAGTTTATTGCCCAATAGTTGTTATCTAATGGGCAATAGTACAAGATTCTTTATCCAAAGATTTTTGTCCAAGAGCCATTGTTCAAGGGGCAAAAGGGTTTGGATATTGTCCAAGAGACAAGGAACCCTAATTTCTTCTATAAATAGAGGTGTTGGGTGAGGGTGGAAGAGGGTGCGAAAGACACAGAAGCGCTCTCAAATTCTCGACTCTAAAAAATGCTCTCAAAGAAAACGCTCTCTCTGGGAAGGCTCGTGGATCGTTGGAGGCACGTTTGGTGTCGTTTCCGGTGGCCAAGTGAAGCCTTGGAGACCCTCGGACGCCTAGAAGCAAAGCAAGGCGAAAGACGAGCCAAATCGAGCATCGCGGGTAAGATTTCCCCTCGTATTTTTCAGTTTCTGTTCAGCGACGGCGACCGCAGCCAGGGAGACGGCGACCGCCGCCAGGGAGACGGCGACCGCCGCCAGGGAGACGGCGACCGCCGCCAGGGAGACGGCGACCGCCGCCAGGGAGACGGCGACCGCCGCCAGGAACGGCGCCCGCCGTGGTGGACGGCGACCGCCGTGATGATCTTGCTCAACCGCCGGAGATGGAGGCCATGAGGCGGCGCCCGCCGTGGATGAGCGGAGCCCGCCGTGCTCGAGGCGGCGCCCGCCGTATTTAAGGTGGCGCCCGCCGTGATTGTTGTGGCGTCCGCCGTGAAGTGTTGGTGGCCGTGGTTGTTGATGTGTTGGCTTCCGTAGCCTTCGTTCGGGTTTCATTTCCTTCGATTCCTTTTGTTCTTTCGTAGATCGGTATTGTTGTTTGTCGAATCTAACTTAGGGTTTCTGTATGGGTCGATCCGAAGGTGCCGGAGTTGTCAGATTCGTCTCGGTGTCGAGCCCGGAATCCCGTCGTTAGACTTCGTTCAATCTCTATGGACTCAGGCAAGTGGCGATTCGCTCTTGCTCATCGTTCCATATTTACATTAATTATCAGTTGTTTATCTGAGTAATTAATTTGAAATGATTACTGTGTTTGTCTGGAATTGGTTTTATAAACTGTTTTGGAAAATCATATAATAGGTTGTATATCTGTTAGAACGACGCTATTATCTGTGATCGCTATCCGGGCATTTATGTGGATTTATCCTGTATTGTGGTTGTGTTGTAACTGTAAGTTAGCACGAGTATTTGTAGGAACGCCTAGATCCTGAGAGTTCCATGCGCGTTCCTTTATAACTGTAAGGGCGATGAAGACCCAACGATTGTTGAAGTTTGAACTCAGTGAGGTTCATTCTTTTAAAGGGCGAGCAAGACCCTGCGATAGTAGAAGTTTGGACTCTGTGAGGTTCATTCTTTCGATGTAGATTCAGAGGTTTGGACTCGGTGAGGTTCATTCCTTAGATATGGGTCATGCGTGACAGGGACATATATTAAAAGCTTTTAACGTGTTAATCGTTTTGGAATTAAATAAGATAAGGTGCCCGAGAGCACTTAATTAATATACCTTTGGCGAGTAGTGCAGCTAAGTAAATAGTGCAGCTAGGAAAGCTCGTCTTGACTTTTGATCAGAGTACGTTCTCTTTCCAATCTGGATTCGCTGTAAGCGATGAGGTTGGTCGTAAACCGAAACATCTTAGTCAGTTTTTAAATCATCGTTATGTGGTTCTGTAAGATCCAGACTTGAATATAGTACGTTCTCCTTCCGATCTAGATTCACTGTAAGCGATGAGGTTGGTTGTGAGCCGAAGCATCTCAGTCAGCTTTTAATCGCTGTTGTTTGATTCTGTAAACATTCCAGATTTGTCATATTTCCTTAAAGACTCATTTCCTTTGGAGTCTTCTTTCGGGTCGATTTCTGTGAAGATTAAGTCTTCCAGAATCTTCTCTTGTGCATACCCCTTGTTGTTATTCCGTGAAAGTGCCGGGTTATGTATCGTCCCTTCGGTTATTATTCGAGGGACAATGATAGTAAACGGTTACGATCACTCGAACCACTCTGCTTTTTACCCTTACTAGTCTATTCAAGTAGACTAACCCACGAACATTGTTCTCTGCATGTGGGCTAGTGTCATCCGTTCGATTCGGCACATCAGATAGAGCGAAGATATGAGGAGACTAGATTGACTATGAAGACGACGGTTGTTTTTGGATGTTTTAATAATTTCTTTTAATCAGGTTGAGATCCTTGGGCAGGTGATCATTACGATCACAACCCTTTTTGTAATATCTTTTAAAAGACTTCCGCTGTACTTTGTTTAAGACTTCCGCTGTACTTTGTTTAAACTCTGTATTTGTCCTATTCGGGATTGGGATGTAATCCCGTAACTCATGTTTCATTTGATTGATGTTTTGATTTGAATACTTTGATCATTATGTATCAATTGTATTCCATGAATTGTATTTAAACCGGTAAAGCCTTGGGTGATCTCGGTAAGGAACACTGGGGTCACTGGCGGTAATACCTTTCCAAATGGGTTAAGATTTGGGGGTGTTACAGTTGTGGTATCAGAGCTAAAGTTTTTAAAACGGGTTTGGGATTTTATAAATCATTTATCCGTTTTTGAAAATGCTTTAAAAGGGGTCTGAATTTTCAAAGTGAAAAGAATTTCAAAACACCGTTCATAGTCATGTCTTCTGTACAGTCTGATATAGTAAGCTTGCTTCTATGTCTAGAAAGACTAATTCATTCCCCGTTGCCCCGTTAGATATGGGTGCATTCTGTTCTCTTCAGAGGAACCCGGGAGAAGCCGAGGTGGGTTCGCCATCTCCAGTTAGGCTTGATTCTCAGTTCGCTCGTTGTGAGTTGAGGTTGTAGAACCTAGTAACTCGGTTTGAGTCCATCAATAGAAATTATCAAGTTGATCTATTCTAAGTTGATTTTATTACGATAAATATATCAGAATGATATTAATGTGATAAAATCCTTGGAATTTGATCGGTAAACAGATGGTGAACACGAGGAACGTTATCCGTGCTGGTGCTGGGCCGAGTAATGACCCCAGACCAAACCTGAGGATTGATGCAGACCCATCAGGAGAGCGTGAGTCTGTCTTCAATAATAATCCAGGAGGCAATGACCAAGCTCAGGCCGACGCTCCAGTAGTGCTCGATGCAGCGACAGTCGTAGCAATTCGGGGGATTGTTCTGCAAGCAATCACCGAGATAATGAGGCCAATCGCACCTCAGGCACAAGGAGTGCCAATACCTCCAGAAGTTCCGAGGTTTGAGGAACAAGAGAACCAGGTACTATAGGGAGGCGTGATCAGGAATAGAGGGGAGTATGGCCGAGCTCTGAAGGCCATTAACTCTATGAGACCTGACAGCTATGATGGAAAAGGAGAGCCAGTTAGAGTGGCTCATTGGTTATCACATATGGAACGGTTGTTTCGTAATGTTGAGTGCACTGAAGCAGAGAAAGTGCACATAGCTTCTCTACAGTTGAAGAAAGAAGCCAATGATTGGTGGGAGAGTATCGACTTAGCTGATAGCCCGGTGTTGACCTGGTTAATGTTTAAGACCAAGATGACGGATCGTTTCTTCTCTCGAGCTATGAGAGAGGAGAAACACAAGGAGTTCTTGTATCCTAAGACAGATGGATTGAAGGTGACAGAGCTCGCCACCAAGTTCAATCATTTGCAACAATATGCTGAACCGCAGATATCCAGTGAGGCACAAAAGATCTGGTACTTCCATGAATGGATGAGCCCGGATATTAAGCCATGGATGGTGCACCACACATGCTCTACTCTGGAACAGTACGTGGATGCGGCCTACAAGTTGGAAGTAACACTGGAGGAGTCCACTCATAAGCGGGAGAAGCAGGTTAAGGGAAAGGGTGGGCAGCAGGATCGCCAGGTTGGTTCGTTCAAACGACCGGCATCGCCTACCAAGTTTGAGAAGTCTGGTCGTGCTAAGACCGAGACAACTCAGTCTGACTCTGCCAGGGGCTCAGGTTGGAGCAGCGGAGTGATTCAGTGTCACAATTGTGGTGCATCTGGGCACAAACGTTTTGCATGTCGGAATGAGAGGAAGGCTTGTTTTGGTTGTGGAAAGGAAGGGCATATGCAGAGGTTCTATCGGCAGGGAATGCAGAAAGGAGCGGAGTCTCATCAGGGGTCTGTTAATCCAAACAACAGACCTAGGTTTAAACCAACAGAGACTTCCAATCCTTCGATGCAGACAACTGCACAGGATAAGAGGAAAACCCTAGTGACTTCTGGAAGTCAGGGTCAACGTCTTTACGTGATGCGTGAGGCGGATGGACCCTATGCTCCAAATGCTTAGAGTACTTTGTATCTGCGTTCTACTTTTGTTAATGTGTTGTTGATGTGGGTGTTATCCATACTTTAATTTTGGATGGTTGTAAGTTAAGTTGTGTGTGCAACGAGGTTGTGAACCTTTTGTTGTAACTCTTCTTATATATGAACCTTTGGTTTATACCAAGTTAATGTTTCGTTGCTTGGTATGAGGTAAGGTCTCGTGTTCGAGACTCACCAACAACCTCTTAGGAGATGGCTGCCTATTAATTAGGTGGAGCAACCAAGGATGGGTTGAGATGTATGGACAGCGGCTCATGGCAACAGTGGACGCTGGTAATGGCTGGGCTTGGGCTCGGAGCCACTAGTGAGTCGTCTGTGAACCATGTAGTGGGCTGGTCCAAGATGTTGACCATTTAGTGGGAACCAATCATCTATCGGAATTGTCGATTACCATCAAGGGTAAGAAATTCAAAGCGATTTGACCTAAATAACCATGGTCCCATACGATAATTATTCTCGGTATGGATTGACGGAAGCGTCATAAGGCAGTGATAGACTTCAGTTTTGATATTCCTGTGGTTAGAGGATTTCCGGGTGTCTTTCCAGAAGATATTCCTGGATACCCCGAATCGTGTCGTGGAGTTTGCAATTGATCTCGAGCCGAGTACCACGCTGATCTCTGAGGCACCGTACCGGATGGTTCCTGTTGAGATGCAAGAGTTGAAGAAGCAACTCAAGGATCTTCTTGACAAAAGTTATATAAAGCTGAGTGCATCACCTTGAGTAGGAGTGCCCTAGTTTTATGTGTCAAAAAGAAAGATGGACCGTTTCGACTTTGTTTTGACTTTCGAGAGTTGAATAAAGTCACGATCAAGAGCAATTATCTGTTGCCAAGGAGTGATGATCTATTGGATCAACTACAGGGAGCAAAAGTTTTCTCCAAGATCGACCGGAGGTCTGGTTTTTATCAGCTCAGGATTTGTGAGGATGATATTCCGAGGATTGCGTTCGGACGAGAGATGGTCACTACGAGACTGTAGTCATGCCATCTGGATCTACGAATGCTCCATCAGTTTTCTTGAACCTAGTGCATTGATGTTTTAGACCAGTACTTGAATAAGTTCATAGTGGTCTTCATCAATGGCATTTTGATATTTTCCCGAGCAAGGAAGCTCACAGGGAACATCTGCGGATTGCTTTATCGGTCCTTAGACCAAGTCGGCTGTACGCAAAGTGGGCTAAGTGCGATTGTTGGATCTAGAAGTGGCTTTCTTAGGCCATGTGATCAATAAGAATGAGGTTATGGTTATTCCCCAGAAGAGTGAATCAATAGTTGTTTGGAAGCGGCCTCAGGGTGTGAGCGAGGTGCGCAGTTTCCCAGAGCTTGTTGAGCATTATAGACGGTTCATGGAAGGATTTTTCTAAGATCACTCCACCTATGACCAGTCTGTTCCGCAAGGTCAACAAGAAGTTGTCTGGGATGACAAGTGCAAGACCAGTTTTCAAGAAGTTGAAACAGTGTCTGACTTATGCACCAGTTTTGGCATTGTCGGAAAGAATGATGGCTATATGGTCTATAGTTAATGCTCCGAGAAATGGGTTAGGATATGTCTTTGATGCAGAGGGGTAAGGTTATTGTATACGCATCTAGACAATTGAAAACCTATGAAGCAAACTAACCAACACATGACCTAGAACTAGCAGCAATAGTATTTGCATTGGAAACTGAGGTTACTTGGGTGACCCAGAGGTCAGCAGAAGTTTTCCACCAGAAGATTGTCCGTTTACATGGCATTCCTAAGACCATTGTATCGGATCGAGATGGCCGATTCATGTCAAGTTTATAGCAAGAACTTCACAAGGCCATGGGAACTGAATTGAGATTCAGCAGCGTTTCATCCTCAGACAGATGGTCAGTCTGAAAAGACCATCTAGACCCTGGAGGATATGCTAAGAAGCATACGTACTCGATCATCCGACTAGCTGGGAAGACAGCCTAAGTCTGATTGAGCTCACGTACGATAATAGCTGGCATGCTACGGTCAAGATGGCTCAGTTCGAAGCTTTGTATGGTCACAGATGTAGATCTCAGACTTGTTGGGCTGAGAATGCCGACAAGATTCTACTTGGACCAGAGTTGGTCGAAAGGACAACTTCGAACATTGCTTGACTAGACAGAGATGTTGACCGCTCAGGGTCGACAAAAGTTTTACGCAGATCAGAAGCGTTAAAGTGTTGAGTTCGAGGTTGGTGGCAAGGTACTTGTCACAGTATCGTCACCCAAGGATGTTTTCAGGTTTGGTAAGCGTGAGAAGCTTAACCCTCGCTACATGGGACCATTCAAGATTCTGGATAGAGTAAGATCTCTAACGTACCGTTTGGCATTGTCGCCATCGGCACACCCAGTGCATAATGTGTTCCACGTATCCTTGCTAAGGAAATTCGTGCCAAGATGAGTCTCATATGCTAAGCTTTAAGGACATCGAGATTCAGGCAATGATGCTTGAGAGGAGATGCCAGTGTGCATTCTCGAACGCCGTGTGAAGCAGCTGTGCAACAACATCGTACTGTTGGTACGAGTTCTGTGGTCCAGGTCTGGGACTGAGGAAGTTACTTGGGAAACCGAGGCAGAGATGCTCAAACACTTTCCCGAGTTGTTTTTCGGCCAAGTTCCGGGGTCGAAACTTCTTTTAAGGGGGAGGTGATGTGATACCCCGTAATTTTGTAAGGCTATTTTGGGAATTATGGATTTTTTCCCGAGCGCCAGTTTGGTACGTCGGATTTAATTATGAAGGTTTGAGACATTCTGTAATGTGCTCTGTATCTGTAATATTTTTCTCAGTGAAGAATTATACAGTCGAGATGTTTTGGAAGTTCGTACTCATTCGTGTACGACTTTTGTTAACGCGGGTTAAGATTGGTACAAGTTTATTGCCCAAGAGTTGTTATCTAATGGGCAATAGTACAAGATTCTTTATCCAAAGGTTTTTGTCCAAGAGCCATTGTCCAAGGGGCAAAAGGGTTTGGATATTGTCCAAGAGGCAAGGACCTTAATTTCTTCTATAAATAGAGGTGTTGGGTGAGGGTGGAAGAGGATGCGAAAGACGCGGAAGCGCTCTCAAATTCTCGACTCTAAAAAACGCTCTCAAAGAAAACGCTCTCTCCGGGAAGGCTCGTGGATCATTATAGGCTCATTTGGTGTCATTTCCGGTGGCCAAGTGAAGCCTTGGAGACCCTCGGACGCCTAGAAGCAAAGCAAGGCGAAAGACAAGCCAAATCGAGCATCGCGGGTAAGATTTCCCCTCGTATTTTTCAGTTTCTGTTCAGCGACGGCGACCGCCGCTAGGGAGACGGCGACCGCCGCCAGGAACGGCGCCCGCCGTGGTGGATGGCAACCGCCGTGATGATCTTGCTCAACCGCCGGAGATGGAGGCCATGAGGCGGCGCCCGCCGTGGATGAGCGGCGCCCGCCGTGGATGAGCGGCGCCCGCCGTGGATGAGCGGCGCCCGCCGTATTTAAGGCGGCGCCCGCCGTGATTGTTGTGGCGCCCGCCGTGAAGTGTTGGTGGTCGTGGTTGTTGATGTGTTGGCTTCCGTAGCCTTCGTTCGGGTTTCGTTTCCTTCGATTCCTTTCGTTCTTTCGTAGATCGGTATTGTTGTTTGTCGAATCTAACTTAGGGTTTCTGTATGGGTCGATCCGAAGGTGCCGGAGTTGTCAGATTCGTCTCGGTGTCGAGCCCGGAATCCCGTCGTTAGACTTCGTTCAATCTCTGCGGACTCAGGCAAGTGGCGGTTCGCTCTTGCTCATTGTTCCATATTTACATTAATTATCAGTTGTTTATCTGAGTAATTAATTTGAAATGATTACTGTGTTTGTCTGGAATTGGTTTTATAAACTGTTTTGGAAAATCATATAATAGGTTGTATATCTGTTAGAACGACGCTATTATCTGTGATCGCCTTCCGGGCATTTATGTGGATTTATCCTGTACTGTGGTTGTGTTGTAACTGTAAGTTAGCACGAGTATTTGTAGGAACGCCTGGATCCTGAGAGTTTCATGCGCGTTCCTTTATAACTGTAAGGGCGATGAAGACCCAACGATTGTTGAAGTTTGAACTCAGTGAGGTTCATTCTTTTAAAGGGCGAGCAAGACCCTACGATAGTAGAAGTTTGGACTCTGTGAGGTTCATTCTTTCGATGTAGATTCAGAGGTTTGGACTCGGTGAGGTTCATTCCTTAGATATGGGTCTTGCGTGACAGAGACATATATTAAAAGCTTTTAACGTGTTAATCATTTTGGAATTAAATAAGATAAGGTGCCCGAGAGCACTTAATTAATATACCTTTGGCGAGTAGTGCAACTAAGTAAATAGTGCAGCTAGGAAAGCTCGTCTTGACTTTTGATCAGAGTACGTTCTCTTTCCAATCTGGATTCGCTGTAAGCGATGAGGTTGGTCGTGAACCGAAATATCTTAGTCAGTTTTTAAATCATCGTTATGTGGTTCTGTAAGATCCAGACTTGAATGTAGTACGTTCTCCTTCCGATCTGGATTCGCTGTAAGCGATGAGGTTGGTTGTGAGCCGAAGCATCTCAGTCAGCTTTTAATCGCTGTTGTTTGATTCTGTACACATTCCAGATTTGTCATATTTTCTTAAAGACTCATTTCCTTTGGAGTCTTCTTTCGGGTCGATTTCTGTGAAGATTAAGTCTTCTAGAATCTTCTCTTGTGCATACCTCTTGTTGTTATTTCGTGAAAGTGTCGGGTTATGTATCGTCCCTTCGGTTATTATTCGAGGGACAATGATAGTAAACGGTTACGATCACTCGAACCACTCTGCTTTTTACCCTTGCTAGTCTATTCAAGTAGACTAACCCACGAACATTGTTCTCTGCATGTGGGCTGGTGTCATCCGTTCGATTCGGCACATTAGATAGAGCGAAGATATGAGGAGACTAGATTGACTATGAAGACGACGGTTGTTTTTGGATGTTTTAATAATTTATTTTAATCAGGTTGAGATCCTTGGGCAGGTGATCATTACGATCACAACCTTTTTTGTAATATCTTTTAAAAGACTTCCGCTGTACTTTGTTTAAGACTTCCGCTGTACTTTGTTTAAACTCTGTATTTGTCCTATTCGGGATTGGGATGTAATCCCGTAACTCATGTTTCATTTGATTGATGTTTTGATTTGAATACTTTGATCATTATGTATCAATTGTATTCCATGAATTGTATTTAAACCGGTAAAGCCTTGGGTGATCTCGGTAAGGAACACTGGGGTCACTGGCGGTAATACATTTCCAAATGGGTTAAGATTTGGGGGTGTTACATTACGTGTGATACACACCCACACGTAACGTGTGGAGACACAACACACGTAACGTGTGAAACTTTGAAAGGGTCTGCTCTCACACGTAACGTGGGGAGACACTCCACACGTAACGTGTGGACCCTATGCGCTGAAAAGCAATTTTGGGTATGCGCCGAAAAGTAATCGTGATTATATATCATATAAAGTACGTATCGATATCTAATTATTAGCATTATAATATAAAATAAAAATATGTAAAAGAAACATGTATAATGACTTAATTGTAATAATAGGATAATACTCTTATATCATTACATAAAGTTGTATATGAAAACTATGTTATTTACGTTTTGATTCACTAATTATAGTTTTCATTTGATGCGTGTCTTGAAAATGTCGTAGGGAAGGTTTTGGATTGGAAACTGAGAATCTAATGACACTTGGATGATTTACTTCATTGATAGTTGATATCATAGACCTATCGGAGGTATAATTTCATTGGTAACTCATTGGCAATTACATTTATATAGATTTTTCACAAAAATAAATAAATATATGAATTCTTAATGTCAATCTTTTGAATGAAAAAATGTAGTTAGATTGGATTTTGTTTTAGAAAACAAATATATAGATTTTGTACATTATATTGTCTTTTGAGGGTAAAATAAATCAAACTTATATGTTTGGTAAGTTAATAAATATTTAGTACGTAACATTTATATAAGAAGTGATGATAGTATTGGGTATATAAATTGTACATTTAATTAATTTAATATAATGTTTCCTTCCTTTTTCATAACTGCATCACGTAAAGATCATGATTGTACATAATTTGGTTAGTTTTACAATAGTCGAATTTACTTTTTGTAGAGAAAAACAAATTTAGGAAGTAGCGTACATTAATTATCTATCTTGAAAACTAATTTGTCAAAAAATTTGTTTTATGAAAGATATAGCTTGAAAACCATTTTATTAATGATCATGGAAGATTTACTAATATTTGATGACATTTTGAGTATGTATGGTATAGCTAGCTTGAAAACCATTTTGTAAATGATCATGCAAGATTTACTAATATTTGAAATGATATATGATTTTGAGTAGGTAAAATCAATAAAACTTATATTTTGGTAGATTTTTAGTATGTAACATTATACCTCAAGTGACGATACTCCTATATGCAATTGTATACGTGTAGAAGATGTTATTATTCTAAAGAATTTATGTAATAAAAATATATACACCCGTATACCTTGCTGTAAAAATTGATAAAAAATAAATTTGCATGCATGTCGTAAAACAATATACACATGTATACCTTGTTGTAAAAAATGATGAAATTTAAATTTGCATTTGTATCGTAAGAAATTATATATCTCTATACCTTGCTGTAAAAAGTGATACATTTATAAATTTGCATTCATGTTGTAAAAAAATATACGTCCATATACCTTATTGTAAAAAGTGATGAAATTTAAATTTGCATGCATGTCGTAAAACAATATACAACATGTATACCTTGTTGTAAAAAGTGGTGAAATTTAAATTTGAATTCGTGTCGTAAGAAAATATACGCATGTATACCTTGTTGTAAAAAGTGATGAAATTTAAATTTGCATGCATGTCGTAAAACAATATACAACATGTATACCTTGCTGTAAAAAGTTGTGAAATTTAAATTTGAATTCGTGTCGTAAGAAAATATACGCATGTATACCTTGTTGTAAAAAGTGATGAAATTTAAATTTGCATGCATGTCGTAAAACAATATACACTTGTATACATTGTTGTAAAAAGTGATGAAATTTAAATTTGCATTCGTGCCGTAAAAATATATATGAATGTATGCCTTGCTGTAAAAATGATAAACTTTAAATTTGCATTCATGTCGCAAGAAAATATATGCATGTATACCTTGCTGTAAAAAGTGATAATATTTGCATTCATGTTGTAAAACTATATACACATGTATATCTTGCTGTAAAAAGTAATAAAGTAAGATTTTTTACATTGATGCAAGTAGATCTATTACCGTAATAATTGTTGTAACATATATATATATAATAAATTGAAAAGAAAACTAAAGATAAACTAACTCGTCCCTACTTTTTTCACAAACAAATCAGGAATAAAAGAGAAGGCGTAGTAGCCATAGCAAGAAATAACAAAGCTAAGATCTCTGGTATGCTACCAAACTACATGGGAATAATTTTATTATTCCCTAATCAAGCTTGCAAAAAATCAATAAAATAAGACTGACTAATTTTATTATAAATTATAAATTTGGTACATTTATTATATTAATCATTTTTTCAAATAAAGTTATTATATCACATAAGAAATCTATAGTGGTCAATATAGACGTGTAAGAAAATATAAATTCCTTCGAATTATATCATCTTTTAATTGAGCGATTAAACAACCCCTGACATTTAGTTACTAATAGAGGTATTCTTGCATTCTTTCATTTTAAATTGCCAAATAAGTCCAACCATATTATATGTTGCCTACCAAACTACATGGAAATAATTTTATTCCACTACATGATATAATATTACCGTGCCTGGATACACTTTTCATGTACATGAACAGAGGCCCTATTGCTAAAAAAATAAGCTACTCCAATGATAGTTCCAATTGTTGCATTAAATCCTTATCAAGGTCAATGGAGGATTAGGGCTAGAGTGACGGCAAAGAGTGATCTAAGGCAATATAACAATGCTCGTGGGGAAGGTACAGTTTCCAGCTTCGATCTTCTAGACTCTGATGGTAGGGAGATTCGAGTCACTTATAGTAATGCTGTTGCTGATCAGTTCTTCATCCAAATATTGTACTTGATTTGCAAGGGTATGTTGAAGCCTGCTTGGAAAGCTTACAACCATCTCCCTAATGATTTTGAGATCTCGTTGGATTCCATATCATCTGTTCAGCCTTGCTTTGATGATGACAATTCAACTCCTCGACAACAATTTCATTTTCATCCTATCTTTAATGCAACAGAGGAAGCTCTCATTTTGATTGAAGATGTTACATACTGCGGGCCATGTCGTTTTGAGAGATTCTTAGGCTATATACTAAGGACTCGTTTGGTATCGATATCAAAAAAATATGAGATATCAGGTATGGATATCAAGATATAAAATAATAACAGTTCACATGCATTCCAAGCCAGAACAACAACAACATCGCTTCAGGTACAAAGATCTCAAGTGGATTCAAGGAAACAAAGACTTTGAAAGAGTCTCATGTGGTCTCCTAGCAACTAATACATGTGTACCTACCTTGGTGCTTCGCGAGTGCCAGTTATGTATCACTTGGTTCCCTCGTGCCATCGCCTGCATAACCTCCAGCCCCATAGGGAGAGCGCCCTTTTGGCAAGATAACCGTGTGATAGCTGTCCATCTGCAAGATAGAAATACATAGGAAAACTGACAGAGAACGTTAATTGGCTTGAATCCCTCTACAGAAGCACAAGCTCCCCATATCAAATATATGAGTGCAAAAATACTCTTTTGGGTGAAACTTTTCGCTCAATGACAAGAAAAAATAAAAGGTGGTATATATAAGAATTGCATAGTTGCATTCACTTTAGCACGAAAGCAAATAGAAGCAAAAATGCGGAGAAATTCTTAGATGAACACAAAATGGTCATATAGCCAGTATGAATATTGCCATACAAGATGCTTAATTAATTGAAACCAATATGATAGAAATAGGAGTCATATTAACAAAACACAGAGGCATTACAAAGAAACAGAACGATATTAATTTAGCAACACATTATACCATACAGATTGAGAAGAAGTGTTTGGTCTAGCACAGGAGAAAGCTCATTAACAATTTATTATGGGTATATATAGTTAGTAAATACAAGATTTTGATATGTTGCAGTATACTTAATAATCTAAGTACGTATTCTCCTTCTTTTTATTCAATTTTTTTTATTTTGGATAGAATTCGGATACACTGTCTTGAAATTCAGACAATAAGAAATTACAAATTGATTGCTTGTGCAAGCGCACATTTGCATGTATTGGATATGGAAAATTTTTGAATACCTTGGCGTAGTAATCCTTCCAAACCCGACGAGCAATTTGATCGCCTCCCAAATCGAAATCCTCAAACTTAATCTTCTGAATCAACTCCTCGGACGTCGGATGTTGCGTTGGTTGATGTTGAACCAACCTCTACCTGCACAAATACACATCAATTAAATTGATTTTAGTTTTCAATAATCAGGAGAGCAACGGAGAGAAGAGGACAAAACAACGACCCTCGGCAATATCGAGCTCTAAAAGGAAAATCTCCACCTTCTGCCATAGACAGACAGATAGCAACTAAGAGTAGTGAAGAGATATGTCAAAAAAACTAATAAAATCAAACAAAATAAAGTTATTACCTATAATAGCCGGATTTGCACAAGCTCTCCAATTATTTTGATATACTTTTTTTCATAAATATTTTGAAAATATAATTTTATCTTTTACAATATGAAAATATATAACAAATATTTGATCATTTCCTAATATACTATATATATTGATTGGTGATCTTATGAAGATCAAGATCGTGACTTCTGAAAATGAAGTGAATCAAAATCTTAATTTTTTTCCTTACATAGATTATGAAGGGATCAAATAAATCGCACAATTTTCTTCCATAAATACTTTGAAGATATAATTTATCTTTTTAAGCATCTAAATAATAATCCGATAAACAAATTCCATGATAAACCAATTTGTGCAGGGCACGAGAATTAAACTAGTAAAAGAAATATATTAGCTGAAAAGGTGCTACGTGGCGGAAGGAGGGGGAGAGTAAGAGAATTTGCTTTAATTGTATTGTAGATGATAAAAAAATACTTTATATTACATATTTGTCTTGTATGTTGCGTCGATAACTACCACGTACGGGAATATCTTCAACAGGTGCAACGATTGAGGGTGAGCGAAAAATAGGATATCGATCTGAGACGTAGACAGCTTCCTAAGAGGATGCACTTCGTACCCGTGTTCTTGGAAAAAAATTAGAGTCCATTGGGTAACCGTCATTTCCCCACGATCCTCGTAGTGCATTTTTTGTAGAAAGTTGGAAACTTGTTTCGGTGATGTTACATTTCCGGGGAAGAAGCTTCTCAACTCCGCAACAATAACACTCGGCGATTTGAACCTCTTGACAATGTGTTGCTCATCCGGGGTCATTCGACCCATGTATGCATGCCCAAGGAAGGTAGTCAGAAGCTTATGGTTGTATTGTCCTCTCAACACATTCAAGATCCATTTCCGAGTCTCTACTCCAGGCTTCTTCTTCATTCGAACACCGTATAACTCAAATGTGCACCCGAACTTCTTCGATCTGGTTTCACGAAGTACCACATCAGCATCCTTCAGATCTTCTTCACTAACTTTCTTCCTCCCCGATCTATATTCACCAAAGTTCTCACACGTCAAACTAACATGTCTTTCATTACTTCGGCGAATGACTAGAACCATCATCAAATCTTTGCCCCTCTTCTGAGCCCAATCAACCAACTCATCTCGGCTATCCCACTTTTGATTGTACGAAATTCAGATCCATAATCTTTCCCCTATTAATGTAAACAATAATGTTATTCATTTGCATTTAATGGCATATGAATATCTCAATCTCCAAACTTAAAGAACTACTATTTCTAACTACATATGCAATATCTTCATACCGCTAAATATTTAATAATTGCTAACAAAACTACAATAGTAGTACTAAAACAAAACCATATCTTTCCATTTCTAAACAAGTACTACTTCATAACATACAATATCTCCATATCCCTAAAATATACTAACAAAACTAAACTATAATATCTCCATTTAGAAACTTAAAGAACTATTACTTCATAACTATACATACAATATCTAAATCTCTTCTCCACTTTACTAATCTCTCAATACATACCTTATGATTTATACGATAAAACTTGAGTAAAACTATATATATTTTTATACCTCTATACCTAAACTAATTCATACAATATTGCATACAATATTACCATAACTAATTCATACATATCTATATAACGCAAATATCAAGCCTTTTACGAACAATTATGGAATACTAACCGCGAAATTATTAGGGTTGAATTCTTCATCACTACTCAAATATTCGTTTTCGCTACTCCAGTAGTCGTTTTTGCTATTTTTCATTGTGGTAAGATTGTATTCGTGTGTGAAAAAAATTGGATGAATGAATTTGAGTATTTATAGAGGGATAATTCAGTTGTTGGAATTATAGCCATTGGGCTACGCAAGAATTTGGCGTACGCAAAATCTTTGCATAGGAGCCAAAATTTCAAATCCCCCCAACGGCTATCTCCAACGGCCATATTTTATGCTCTACGCAGGTATTTTGCGTACGCAAGATTCTTGCGTAAAAAAATTTTCTCCTCTACACAAGTATTTTGCGTACACAGAATTGTACGCAAAATACTTGCGTAGTGAAATGTAGTACGAAATGACATAAAACGTAGTGTATATAGCGACTTCGTTAATTAAGAAACAAAATATGTGTGCCGGCTAGACAACTAATTCACGAATATATGAATGAGATTTTTTGTACTAATTTTGCTTATTTTGTATGTTTATTTATAGGTGTCTCAACTCTCAAATCTTATTTTTATAAAATAATAATCACTTTGACTATTTTTTCCCGAAAGACTTTGACTATATTTTTCTCCTTTACTCATTCTGACTCACCAAATAAATGAGAACACATATGGTTGTATAAAAAAATTATCATGTCTTTTTGATTTAATTCATAATACTAAAAAAAATAAGACACTTATTAAATTTTTTTAACAAGTAAACAGAAGGTATCCTTACAAACAAGAAAGCATACCTAAATCATCACAACGAATGATTTTTACAAATGATTTACAAGCTAACGGAACGATCGAACTCGAATCTAAATAATGGAGTCGAGATCGATGCTGTTGAGCACGGTCATGATGCGGCAAAAGGAACTCCGAAATAGCACTATGAAGAATAGTGGAAGAGATATTATTTTTTCTTTAAACTCATAAGTAACAATTTTTGTTTACACGTTTACTTTTCAACGCATAGGCAAAATTGCCTTTCAGCGCATAGGGTCCTCACGTAACGTGTGGCATGGCTCACCACGTTACGTGAGGTAAAAATAGTTCCACACGTTACGTGTGGTTATGATCCACACGTTACGTGTGGTTATGCTCCACACGTTACGTGTGGATCTAATTTCCTCGTAACATGTGGTTTTTTGATTAAGTAACATTATAATGTTGTGTATGAATGTTGTGTATGAACCATACTATTGTTTATTTGTAGTATTTATTTGTGTTTCAATGTTGTGTATGAACCATACTATTGTTTCTAAATAGGCATTAGGGGAGGGTTATCCCCATTGTGTAGCCCAACGTTTCTCTAATCTTTATAAGAACAATACAAAATGATCATCAACCTAGAAGACAAAACAAATTGTTCATTATGCTGGTTGACTACAACCACCATTTAACACACAATACAGAAAAGAATACAAATTGATCATAAACTTAGAAAAAATTAGAGAAAATATATGACACTGCTTTAACGTTTGAAGAAATTAGGATAGTCTGTGGTAAACGTTCGCTTCATATGATATCTCTGCTTTGCTAAATTTGTTTGCTCCCTACAAAGATTGATAGTACATAAACAACATTACACAAAAGATACGACATTAATCACCTATGATGTATATCATTTAGTAGATTGAAGTTATACCTACGAATGTTATCAAGATCTTTAACAAGATCTTGATTTTCCTTAACAAGATCTTGTTTTTCCTGCCATTGTTGTCGAATAACCGCGTGTGCCCTATCCTCGTACAATGGATCAATCCACTCCCTAAAACGACACCCCACTTCTGGGGATCCCCAATAACTCCTTCCGTAGTTCCATTGCAAATCCCAAGTTCGGACAACGGCTTTCAAATTACAATAGCATAGCCTATCTGCGTTTGTTGATGATTTGGATGAAGATGTCATTATTTGTTGTAGTGTTTGGTTTCCTACAAATATCATGAATCCATTAATATAAAAAATTAGGGTTACTAAATTGATAGAAACTGGAAGAAGAAGCTTACCCAAAAATGTATCTTCAAGTGCCACTTGTGTTGGAATTATTATAGTGAACAAACAACCCTAATGCTTCTTATATAGTGAAAAAGCAATGTGTTTGACAGCTAATAACCAGCCTCAAAAAGGAGAAATCTGATTGACAAAGTTTTGACAGCTAATAACCAACTGTAGTATATAGCTGTATACAGCTGTAGTCACGAGTCTTTTATCCTAAACCTCAAAACCCTAAACCATAAACCATAAATCCTAAACACTAAACCTTAAAACCCTAAATACTAAACCCTAAATCTAAACCCTAAACCCTAAACCCCAAACCCTAAACCCTAATTCCTAAACCCTTAATGGAAAAAGAAGTATCACGTTACGGGTGAATAAACTCCACACGTTACGTGTGGTAGATGCCCAAACGTAACGTGTGGAAATATGACCACACGTAACGTGTGGTTTCGTCTGTTGTAAAACGCATTGAATTAACCGTCTTGTCCCCACCTAACTGAATTAATGGTCCCCTCTTCATCTTCCCCGGCTAAGCCCCAATTTCGAGCCTAAACACTTCATTTCAAACACTAAAATTTTTGTGTTTTACACTCTCATTTTTTGTAAAAAAAATGGACAATATGAACAACAATGATTATTGGAACAACAATGTCGAATAAGATCCACTTCCGAATGAGGTAATTTCCGTTATTTAAAGTTAAGGTTCTCATTTTTTTGTTTTGGACATGTTCAAAGTTTTGAGCTTTAGTTGTTTAGGGTTTAGAAAACTAGACATGATATTTGTTGTTTAGGGTTTAACCAAGTTTCACATGCTAGATTTTTAAAGTTTTGAACTTGATATTTGTTGTTTAGGTATTAGAAACCAAGTTTTACATGCTAGATTTTGAGGGATACATGTGTAAGAAAGCGAGATTCACGTTACATTGAAGAACAGTTTCACACGTGATGCCCTATGCATGTCCACACGTTAAGTGTGAAACATGTCCCCACGTAACGTGTGGAACATGTGCCAGATGGTGGTTCACACGTTACGTGTGGACATGTTTCACACTTAACGTGTGCAACATGTCCACACGTTACGTGTGAAACCACAACCAGATTCTGGCGTTTTCTGTGCCGTCTGTAAAAGGGCACGGTTTAGGGCACGGTTTGTCACAAACCGTGCCATTTACCAGAATATGGTTTGTGGTGGGTTATTACACATTTATTCTGTGTCTTTAAATTCTTGTCTAAGAATGCTTCCTTAAAGAGAATTATGGTTTCACAGTTGATAATTAGTTCACTACTTGATGAGACGATTCCATGTGTATGCAGGCGAACTATTATTTGTACGAGGTGTTAAACAATATTTCCCTCGATGACTGGAACACCCCACAAAAATCATTTTCTGGTTGGGAAACACCTCATCAACCGTTGCCGGAATGAAACACACCATCTGAGTGTAAAACACCAGATGATATACCATCCTTCTCACTTGGATCGTTTGACTATAGTTGTCCGCCTCCAGAAGCATCTTTATCTCATGAAGAGACTAAGAATTCGGCTTCTGCTAACCCACAATTTTGCTTTCCATCCCTACACACACAGCCTCAGTTTAGTGTATCACCAGAAGAGGATGTTTTCGTCTCTGTTGATTATTCAAAGTTCTTCACAACTGACCAAATTTGGGAGTCCAGAGAAGAAGCATTTACGTGGGCGCGGGACACTGCTATGTGTCATAACTTTTGCATCATAAAGTGGAGGAATAAACCTTCCGCGTGTAGAGCCCTTGGGGGGCTCTTGGTTACCGTGCGATAGGCATGGACAAAACGTGCGTAAACAAGCTGACCAAGTGAGGGACATCACAAGGTCAAAGAAGTGTGGGTGTCCATTCATGTTGAGGCTGAAAGAAGGACCGAAGGGATCATGGAAGATCAGTGTACAACATGGAACTCACAATCATGTGATAAAAGAGAATTTGTATGGTCATGCATTAGCTGGACGACCAAACGCTGAAGAGAAGGAGATTATTAGGGTGATGACAGTTAATCATTGCAAGCCTCAAAATATTTTTACTACAATCAAGTCGTCCCCAGGAAACTTGACCAAGATGAAGCAAGTGTAAAACATCATGCATGAGATACGAAAAAAAGGCATGGAAGGAAGAACAGTGGTGCAACAGTTCTTCTATGAGTGCAATGAGAAGGGATACTTCATGGAGCATAGATTCAATACGGAGACCAATAAGATAACATATATCTTCTTCGCAAGCCCAGACCAGTTGTCGCTGCTGAAGGCATTCCCGTACATTGTGTTGTTGGACTCTACATACGCAACTAACATGTTAGTAACACACATATCTATTATATTCTTCCCTTGTTCATGTAATCATTAGCATGCCATAACATATCATTATGTGTGCAGATACGATTTTCCATTCCTTGAAATTGTCGGCGTCACATCTGTTTGGATAGATGTGACGCCACATCAAGTACGTACAAAAAAACTGGCTTGACCCGTACAGGGAAAGAATCGTCTCAGTATGGATAGATAAAGTGTTCACTCTTGGAACAACCACAACTAACAGGTTTGTGCATTATGTTTTTAAATTTAACTGGTTATTTGAACTTAGACTTTTACAGCAACATACTGACTTCGGATTCTTGATTGTAATACAGGGTTGAAGGGGCTCATTCCAGTTTTAAAAGCTTCTTCACTAGCAATGATGGAAACCTTTGCACTGTATTCGATCAATATGATGCACGGTTGCACACTCATATTAGTGAGATAAGAGGGGCCTTGAATGAAAGCATAGAAAAGCGATTTACGCTGATAACAAATGCACATCTTTTCTGCAAGCTGCACTACAAGGTCTCTGCGATTGCACTAGCTCAGTTGATTGAGGAATACAAGAAAGGTGAAGCTCCATTGTGGAACACTATATGCAGATTCCAGATGAGGGTCAGAGATGGCTTGCCTTGCGTGCATGACATGGCGCGAAATGTGATGAACCATGAACCAATTGAACCTAGCTCATTGCATCCGTTCTGGAGGCAATTGACCTTGTCAGAAGTGCGGACAGAAGAAGAAGAAGAAGCCATAGAACGTAGAGTGAATAGGTCGTTGCTTGAAGAATTTGCTGCAAGCGTCTTCCCCACATTGCCAGTGCATGATCAACACAGAGCTGTCTCTGCACTAACAAGTATAGCACATCCAGAGCGGACTACTCTACAAGAGCCAGCTAAAGTTAGGCATAAGGGTCGACCTCAAGGAGCTTTAAACATTCCCACCAAAAGACAACCGTCAGCATGGGAGTACACTGACCAACAGATGGAGGGAACACCTTCGAAGAAGCAAAAAGGAAGACCACCTAAGGAAGCTTCAACCATGCCATGCCAACCACGGGAGCCTATGCCTTCGAGTCACACGACGTTGATCAAGAACCCTAGGCGATATATTACGGAGTTTCCCAAGTGTATGAAACCACACGTGGGAGGATGGTGGGAAATAATTGGTGATGGAAACTGCGGATACAGATCAATTGCGCATGGTCTGGGTTTAGGACAGGAGTAGTGGGCTTTTGTTCGACGTACCATGATCGCTACGTTGAAACAAGAGTATGAGCTATTCGTGCCAATTTGGATGTCTACGATGACACTTGAGGCAATGGAGGCGAAGCTTACATGGTTTCCTTCGCCCAACATGCCTGCCCCATGGGAGACGTGATTGGACCTTTCGAATATGGGATGTTTGGTGGCAACTGCATTCAACTGTGTGTTCGTCTCCGTCGGTGCTGGTGTAGGCACGACATACATGCCTATGAGGGCGAAACCAAACCAAGCGGTTGGAGAGAAGTTGAAGACGATATGCATTTGCCATGTCCAGAAAGAGCAATATTTCATTGCGGTACGTTAATACAATCAAATAAGTTGAAACTATCTTATGTTAAAACATATGTATGATGCAATGACTTTGATGTAGATTGGCTTTGCCGAAACATCGCCCTTGCCGTACCTTTACGGGCCGTGGATGAGATTTCATGACCCGGATGTGGGTGATTTGGTAGATCCATTCCTTGATCGATTGATGGCATACCAAGCAGACAAACCAAAGAAGCAAAGAGGAAAGAAGAAAGTTGAAACTATTTTATGCAATGACATTGATGTAATACCAAGACACACATGTTCGTTGTATTTATGAGCTGTTGGTGAAATACCAAGACACCTGTTTCCCTCATCCCTCATCATTTTGCTTACAGGAAAGCCGAGAGCACCGCACGGCCTGTGCGTTAAAATGCACGGCCGTGCGGTCTCACTTAATACATCCACACCACACGTAACGTGTGGAGATAGACAATCAAATAGAAGTTATAACAAACAATCAAATAGAAGTCATAACATTCATTGTTGCCATAATCCAAAGTTCAATGAAATCCATAAAATGAAACAAGTTTAATCATAAAACAGTCTTCACAGCTTCCTCAGTAATTAGGAAGGAAGGGATACATTCGCTCTAGTGACCAGCGTAGCGCCTCTGCTACATCTTCACATTCATGGTTGCGATGTGGCTCAAGATCATTGTAGCAATTTTCGAAGGCTTGCACACAACACAAAAATGTTGATATGTATAATAAATATAGATAGAGTTAACCGGACATTAAACAACCAACAAATTAGTCAATTTCATACATGTGTCGCGTCTTCAATGGTAGGGGGGTTGACGAATGGATGTGTACGTGGGCGGTACTAGCCCTCGTAATCAGCGCTACAGTCATGGCCTTGCTGGATAGGAGGGCCCATCACATCTAGGGTCATGGAATGTACATTTTGCGCATCCCATGCAAATCGAGCTCTATCGTACTCCACCGTGTAGCTGCTGATCTTTGCTCCTCTCCAAGCCCTTTTAGGCACTATAGGCGCTCTTGGAATCTGCTGTACACGGGCAAATTGTCTCGCCACACGGTCTGGCATGTACGACTCGGTTATCCAAAGACACGAGATAACTCCATGGAAGCGCGATGGAGCGAAGCTTACATCGTTAAAGTCAATCGTACCGTACGACTCCCAATCAACCTAAACATAATAGGATGCAAAATAATTAAAAATCAAAGTCAACCTAAACATACCTATCAATCGTACCGAACGTCACCCAATCAACCTAAACATAAATATATGCACTTACCATGTCCATAGTCATCATATCGAGCTCCAATCTGTAGTTTCTCATTGGGTTGGGTTTCACTGAATGATCCCATCTACGAGCGTATGGGACCGTATGATCAGAGTTCCAGTCTCTACTCTGTGCAGGTCTGAACATGGTGAAATATTGGTATATCCACGCCTGAAAGGCAATTTTTGTAAGCAATCCATGTTATTGAATAATTATATTTACAACAATAAAATTTGGTATAAACAATAGTTTTTATAATTAAAAAAAATACCTGAATCAGAGTGTAGCACGTGGACATCAATCTCGCATATTTTCTTGTGCACTCGCTCAAGCTGCGGTACACATGGGCAAGAACGCTAGCACCCCATGCATAATCCTTGGTGCACAGGTGATCATCCACAAATCCCGTATAGTACAGTGGCAATTTGTGTTGGGACTTGTCCGGGAAGAGACAAGAGCCCAACAAGTACCCAGACGCACACTTCTCGTCATTCAGCTCTTTGCAATGCTTCCTAAATGAATCAGCAGTTACGGTACCAGATGTCACCTCCTTAGCAGACAACTCAAAGAATCCATGTGCCTCCGCCACCATGGCCTTCTTCAAATCAGTCACACCCAACTGCTCTTGCCAACCCCGTGGAGGTGCCAAGTCTTTTCCCTTGATGCTTAGCCCAAGGATCAACAATACGTCAGGGAGAGTTATGGTCATCTCTCCCCATGGCATATGGAACAAGCTGGTCTCAGGTTGCAAACGCCATGGGGTGAACTAGCATCTAGATCATGCCTGTGTCATATTCCGGATGTGATACATGAGCATGTGCATGAGACGTTGATTGGTGAGTTCGTTGAGCGCTGGCAACCTGAGACCAGCTCGTTCCATATGCCATGCGCGCAGTGCCGGTCCTAACATTTTCAAGGCCCGGGGTGAAATTTAATTAGGGGCCCTTATATAAGCTCTTATTTTAAAAAAAAATAAGACAAAGATGCAAAATTCTGGAATCGAACCCATGACCTATTGGAGAAAGTCATGCTCTAAGACCACTAGACTATGCTGGCTTTTTGTTACCCATATTTAACACATATATACATATCTAAAAAATTTTTTTGAGGCCCCAAAAATTTGGGGGCCCTGGGCGGTCGCCCATGCTGCCCCCCCCCCCCTCTGGGCCGGCCCTGCATGCGCGTGTCTGTTTGCCTCGTTGCTGAAACCTTAACGGTGGCACAGGCTATAAATATTTGCATTTTTAAACCAGTGTAAGCAATCGATTTGACATATTTATAATAAAATGTGAAATTACAAGAATAAGGTTTTCCATGCAACTTACAATGCGCTGATAAAGGGTGTACGTCACGTGATTGGCAAAACCCTTCAGAAGTTCGGGAATCTCCGGACCTCCATATACTCTAACCTGCAATTCAGGGTCATATCTCCCCTTTTTCTTCGTTCGGGGAGGTTTTGGCCGCGAAGAGCTGGCTTCCTGTGGCTCCTCGTCCGCATAATCAAGTTGACCTCTTGGAGCCCAAGCCTGACTATCCTTGTCCTACATTTTTTTTTACAAATGATAAGTAATTACATTTTTATCATACACTCATATTTTCATATATTAAGGCTACTTACCATAGGATTAGGTGCGTTCGGGTTGAGCCCCGGGTTCTCCCATGGGTTGTACCCCATCTGATCATCAATGCCGCCTTGATAATATACGGGGCTGTGATGATGGATGTGAGGGCTCTGATGGAGGTGAGGGCTGTGATAGGACAGCGGACTCTGATGGAGGTGAGGGCTCTGATGGGACGCCGGGCTCTGATGGAGGTGAGGGCTCTGATGAGACGTCGGGCTCTGATGATGGTAAGGGCTCTGCTGGGGCGGCAGACTAAATGGAGGGCCATAATAGTTATTCTGATCTATCGTATCAGAATAACCATGGAGCGGGCTCACGTTGTACTCTGGGTACAACTGCGGGTCCGAGTCCGCACGACCACCCGCCACAAGAAACGATGACGATGGCACAAACGGCAACACAGAGGGGTCAATATTGCTCGCCTGCCCGTATCCTCCAGCATCCTGACTACCGCCCGCAACCCTACGGGTTACCTCCTCCTCAATCCGAAATGAAACATCTCAGACGAGGTTTCGTCTGGTTCTACGCTTCGTTCTCTCATCGGGCTCCATCTACAACAATAAATCATTTTATCTCAAAAAATACAATTCCGAGTATACCTAAAATACAAAATTTAATTCTGATACAATTGAATTCGGGTATCTCAAAATTATAATTTCACACATTACGTGTGGACACAGTCCACACGTAATGTGTGAAATTACAATTCCCCTTAACGCCGGAATGTCGCCGACGACATTCCGGCACCATTCCAGATTCCGGCGAAGCTTTTTTTCATCAAAATTTTACCAAAATTCAACAAAACTAACACTTCTAAAACAAATCCAACAAAACTACCACTTGCATTTGACAATTTTCATACAAATCCAACAAAAACCCTAAACACCCTTTCATACAAATCTATCAAATTTCTACAATTTCATACAAAATAACTACTTCAAAATTAACCATCAAATGCAAGAACAAAAACATCAAATGCAAATAACTATTTCGAAATTACACTAAAACAATATGGATCTACAAAAACTAACAAAAAAACTAAAAAATTAACATAAAAAATAACAAGATATGGGATGTTACTAACCTTTGAAGGATTTGGATCTATGTAACGTGTGGATCTTGTTGATTCGTAACGAGGAGACAAACTAGATACGTAACGTGGGAAGAGAGATTTTTGAAGAGGTGAGCGGCGGTTTTGGGTAGAGGGGAGGAAGAAGAAGAAAGCTTGGCTTTTAAAGCCGGGGAGGCTCCACACGTAACGTGTGGAGCCTGTTCTCACGTTACGTGGGAAGCCTCTCCTCACGTAACGTGTGGAGCCTCTCTTCACGTTACGTGAGAGGCCTATGCGTTGAAAGATAATTTCTCCTAAAAAGTAAGGACTTTTTTTATCTTCCACGGAAAAACACATTCATTGAATGAATTGTACAAATTTTGAAGTATATATTTTTTTGTGACACATATTTTCGAGTCCCTTTTATCATGTACGTGTAGACTTATAATTTTCACTTCATTTTCAAACGTGATAGTTTCAATTATAATATATAGATTACAAGAGCTGGTTCTCAATTAATGAATATGCATCTCCTATTTTGTCTTTTGTTTTTTGTTTCCCCATATGCAATTCACCGAATTCCACAACATAAACTAGCTATATATTATATAACACAATGTAGCTATATATTATATACATTGTATAGTGTTGTATTAAGCATCCGAGGAGGTCAGTCATCACATGCATGATGTAGTGCATGCACATGCACTTACAGATTCAGAAAATTGACTATATAATATATAAATAGTCTATGGCAACATTCTGAAGATATATAGTTAGTCCAAACAAGTGTTTATTTTTGCAATCCAAGGTCAATTATTATCACTGATCAAATAATTTTAAGAGAAGATTCAACCTAACTCAGCAGCCAGATTTCCTTTTGCTGATAAGTTACATAGACTTTTTTTTTATTGAGGAAAGATGAAACTATATTAATAAACTACTGTCATTACATCTGCCAAATGAGAAGGCAGTTGAGAGATGTGATTAAACAAAACCGAAGAACAAGGAGGTAAAGACAAACCAAATTATACAGCAGAATGAGCTTGGATGTTGTGTATCCTGGGCCAGTAGCTGAAGTTGCAGTGATTGAAAGAAGCAGCTGTGTGCAGGATGATCTTGATGAGGAGTCCAGCTTTAGTCCTGGGGATGAGTAAAGAAGAACAAGCCTTGATAATACCCAAACAATCGGACTTAACCTGAACAGAGAAGATACCAAACTGGAGAGCACAACCTAGACCCCCAGAGAATTGCTTCTGCCTCCAATGCATCAATAGATGTACTAGGTTTTAAACGCTTACTCCCTAGAACATGTATTGATCCATTGTTATCAAAAAGGACAAAGCCGATAGCAGCTGTACCGTCATGGGATAAACTTGCATCACAACAAAGATGAGAGTACCTGAAAGACAAAGCTCTATTTACAGCCGAACTTTGAGCAGAAGAGCAGCCAACAAAAGAGGATTTGTTAGAAGAAGAAGCAAAACCAGAATTGATCTCAACAAAGTGTGAAAGTTGGACTGCATTTCTAACAAAGCCATCAAAGACTTGAGCATTTCTGTTTGTCCACAATCCCCAAATTGACACACACCAAAACTCAAGGAGATTCTGTGATAGTATGTCGTGCAGTGAACACCACCATTCCCAAAGAGAATTTGGTTGCAGAATCATAGTGTCATGTAAAGAAGGGAACTGACTCCAATACTTGGAAGCAATAGAGCAATTCTTATTGAATTTCAGATTCAATTTTTGAAGGACATAGTGGACAAATTGCAGTGTACACTAACCTCTCATTAGATTGGAAAGACAAGGCAAGAAGCTCTTGAGTGATCTCCATAAGAGATTCTTAGCACGTGGAATAACATTCATTTTCCAAACCTTTTGCCAATGAGAAGAATCACTAGAAGAGGAAGCAGTATTGGAGCAACTGGCATTGTTGAGACCCGAGAGGATCACTTTGTATGCAGATTTCACAGTGAAAATGCCATCTGCAGTGTAGTACCACCTGATAGTGTCTTGGGAGCAAGGAGAAACCGGATGTATTTTTTCCATGAGCTGAAGATCAATTGGAAGCAGGATATTCTCCAGAACAGACCACTTCCAATCAAATAATACCTTACTTTGAGTAGTTTTGGCGCAGTAGATTCTGGTGAAATGATTAAACGCCAAACCTGTTTAGCAAGTAAGGCATCATTGAATGCTTTCAAATTGCGGAAGCCCATTCCACCTTCATCTTTTGCAGTGCAAAGGGAGGACCACTTTGACCAATGAATTTTCCTTTGCTCTAAGGAACCCACCAAAATTTTGCAATTATTTTTTCAAGTTCAAGACAAACTGATGAAGGAAGCTTGTAACAACTCATAATATATGAAGGAATAGCTTGTAGAGCAGCTTTGATAAGGACTTCTTTCCCAGCTTGAGAAAGTGAAGAACTCTTCCAGCCCTTAGCTTTCTTTCTCACTCGATCAATAATCTACTCAAAGAGGATCTTTTTGGATCTGCCAATCACAGTTGGCAATCCCAAATACTTGTCATGGCACTCTGATTCACGAAAGCCGAGCATTTGTAGTAACACATCTTTGCTCTCCCTGCTCAAATTAGGACTGAGAGTGACTTGAGACTTTGCAGAATTCACAAATTGACCAGATCCTTCATGATGTGGCTAAAACCTACCCACAAGCGTATGGGGTCAATTGTAGCTTTTCAAGTGTCGATCCCACAGAGACCAATGTAATATTAATTGAAATGCTACCAGTGTACTAGGCCAGAAAATAGGGAATATGATAGAAATCTATAATTAAGCTAAAACTAAGAAGCAAATAAAAGGGATAAAATATATAGGATAAATGTGTCTAAGGTTAAGGATCACCGCAACAATGCTTCAGTAAATAAAATCAAACTCTGCCTGAATCTAATCCAAGTAATTGAAGGTAAGTCATCTAAGGTAATCCACTAACTCCTCTCGGACGATAATAGAGGTGTCTGAACTAAACTAACAATCGCTCTCGCGCAGAGCTAATCTCATTCAAACCCATTAATGCACTTAGAGTCTAGAAATAAACTGAAATAACATTCGCTCTCGCGCTCTGCTAAATCAACTCAAACCTAGAACATCTATGATGACTTAGTATCCTCAATAGTAATTAAGTTGCTCTCGCACAAATAACACTTAGGTTCGATTCCTAGGGATCTAGTAGAAATTATCACCTCTCGGTCTCAAACTCTACCTGATTACTTACTAGTGTTTTCACCTCTCGGTCTCAAACCCTAATAAGTTCCAATTCGCATAAGTTACTATGGGCATAAAGCATCTAGGAATGAATCAAATACTATTTCAATTCAGACAAAGATAATAATTTTATTCACATACACATTGATCGGATCACCATAACCTTAGAACTAGAAATTTAGCTATGCATGATCGAAGACATCAATAGATTTAAACTAGCCATCAACATATATGAATTACTCAATAAAAACGAGAGACAAGAAATTCAAATCTCAATAATAAAATAATTCAAATTGACAAAGGCTAGAACGATAATACCAATCTTCAAATCAAGCTAAAGCCAAAATGCTCATGAAATTCTCCCCATGTCTACGAAAGTCAAGCTCAAAACAAAAACTAAAAACTAAAACAAAATTAAGAACTCCCCTCCGTCAAAACCTAATCTCCAGCTAATCTCCTCCGTGGCTGCGTGCTTGTGATGGGCCGGCCCACACTTTGAAGCTGCATGCCAATTAATTTCCTTTCTCCAGCAATTGGCAGCCCATCAGCGAAATCAAGTCCATGCTCCACTAAATAAATTTGCTTTCTCTTCACGTGAAATACGATTGGACTTAGTGGGCTGGCCAACGTAGCAGACAATTTTAGGCCCATCTCTTATTTCATTTGTATTTTGGTCTTCAAAAATACATATCCTCCGTTAAATTAAACCTTAAATACCTGAAATATATAAAAGTACGAATGTAGACTCCGAATACAAAATAATGCAAATTTAACAATAAAAGATATAAAATATGCATGCAAATGATCTAAACTAATATGCAACTAGACTCCTAAAACATGGACAAAATGGATGTTATCACTTCACCAAAAATTCTGAGCATATCACAAATATTCTTGCATTCAATGACATTGGCGCGTACAAAAAGGATGCAATAATCATCAAAAAGAAGATGTGAGACATGAGGAGTTGTTCTTGCACTTTTGATACCATGCAGAATACCTCTTGATTGATAGACATAGAAGAGTTCAAAGAGACCTTCCATAACAAGGAGGAAGAGGAAGGATGAACACGGATCTTCCTGCCTAAGACCTCTTTGTAGGAACATTATTGGAGAAGGAATCCCATTGACAAGAGCAGAATAAGAAACTATAGTTACACACAGCATGATAAGAGAGACCCATCTTTCATGAAAACCCATTTGAATCATGATCTGCTTGAGATCAATCCATTCTACTCTATCAAATGCTTTAGCCATGTCAACTTTAATGGCCATGAAGCCCCTTCTTCCAGTTTTCTTGTGTTTTAAATAGTGAAAAAGCTCTCCTGCAGCTATAGCATTGTCAGAGATGGATCTTCCAGAGAGAAATGCACTCTGATATTTGATGACTGAATCCTGGAGGAGAGGCTTGAGTCTATTGGCAACACACTTAGAAGCAATTTTGTAAATAACATTGCAAAGACTGATGGGCTTAATATCAGTCATAAGGGAAGGATTAGAAACCTTTGGGACTAAAGTGATGTAAGCGTGATTGAAACCAGTAGGCATGAATCTGTCATTCAAATAAAGCAATACAGATTCAGTCACTTCATTGCCAATACTACTCCAGTGATTTCTGAAAAACAAAACTAGAAACCCATATGGTCCTGGAGACTTGGTTGGATGCATTGATTTTATCACTATAATAACCTCAGCAACAAAGAAAGGTACCAGTAGAGATGCATTATCCATTGCAGTAATGCAAACGGGAATCCCCAAGAGAAGTTCAGTAGGAACATGTGATAAGTGAAAGGAATATAGTTCCCGGAAATAAGAAGTAACAATTTCCTGTATAGGCTCGTGTTTAGTAGCAAGAGAACCATCAGACCTAGTTAACTGTTTAATGTAATTCCTTCTTTTCATGCCAGATGCTTTTGCTTGAAAGAAATTGGAATTTTTATCACCCAAGCTAAGCTCATTTGCACGCAAACGTTGAAACCACATAGTTTCATTCTAACAAAGTAGGGATTCCTCTGTGTTTCTTAATTCATTCAGCAAATTGAGTCATCATCTGCTAAGGGGCGAGATAGGAGAGCAGAAATCTGATCCCTTAGAGCTCTCAGTTTCATTGAAACATTGCCAAAAACATGTTTGTTCCACCTAAGTAAGGCTCGTTCTGTTTGCTGAAGATGTTTAGAAGTAGAAGTCCCTGATGAAGAAGACTGTCAAACAGAATCAATTAAATCAAAGTAACCTAGTGCAGCATACCACATAGCCTCATAACGAAAAGGTTTCCTTCTCGAAGTACCAGAAGAAAAGGAGTGTCGAAGCACAACTGATATTGGTGAATGATCTGAATGCCAATATCCTAAATTGGTAACCGTAGCAAGAGGAAATCTATGGTGCCATGACAGGGAGGCAAAAGCCCTGTCCAGTTTCTCTTGAATGCAGTCTGTTCATTGTCTACCGTTTGTCCATGTGAACTGACCTCCCTGAAAACTAATCTCTCGAAAGCTACAAAAGTCAAGAAGATCTCTGAAAGCATTGATGGAGGTAGCCGCAACAGGTGAACCACCATATTTGTCATTGGAGAACATGATTTGATTGAAGTCTCCAATGAAGGCCCATTCATTGCAACCAACAAAGGAACTATCCAAGGAAAGATGCTGAAGCAGCTCCCAAGACAAGTGTTTGTTGTGCAACTCTGGCCAACCATAAAAGAAAGTACAACGCCAGTCAAGAGAACCATCAGAGGTCAGGAATCTAACATCAAGGTGATAGAGGGAGCAAGACTGAACAACAATATTTACATTAGTGTCCCAAAAAAGAGCAAGTCCACCTGAGCGCCCTAGGCAGTTGACATCATAGCAGCTCTGGAATCCCAAAACATAGGAGATTGAATGCATGTAACAAGCATAGGACTTAGTTTACATTAAAAAAAGAACGGTGGAAAGTTCAGTATTTACAAGATGTTTAAGGCTTCTAACTGCACGAGCACTTTCTAACCCTCGGCAGTTGAAACTTAAGAGTTTCATTGCGTCCGGACATAAGGAGAAGTCTCTCCTTCCGCCGATATCTGGATGTTGGATAGAGCATCGGATCTGGTAGCATCATGAATTCGGTGCTTCTTGGTAGACCTTTTTGAGCAAAAGGACTTGGGGAGTTCTCTCTTGCCATGATGAGACTGTGAAATCAGCATAGAGTTATCCAGAAGAGACCCCATATCTTTTCTAGCTCTTTTCCACTTTTTAGTTGTTGTAGAAGTTGTCATTGGAGTAATAACAAGTTGAGCAATTAAAGAGTTGGTAGCCAACTCCTTATTCTTCTGGGAAACAGTTAGAGTTGTTGAAGGCATAAATGTCGGGATTCTTTCTAGGATTGATATTATCACATCCTTTTAGGATTGATATCACATCCTTTTAGGATTGATATCAATAAATGTCGGGATTCTTTCTTGGAGTCTTTGTGAGCCGAAGCAATGACACTTTGATGAGAGGATAATAAAGATTCCTTCTGAGACAGAGGAGGAGCTCTGAGCCAACTACCATACTGACTCTCAAACTGACGAGCCTCAACATCATCACAGTCTAACTGAACATGACCCAAAAGACTGCAGGTGTAGCAGAAGTTAGACAATTTTTCATATTGGAAGCTTATCCAAACCTTCTCGGAGAGCCCTGATAAGTTACATAAACTTAATTATAGTGCAATTGGTGAAGAACATCCAAACTCGTTACTTAATTTATTTAAAAAACAGAAGATATCTTCATGGATATTTTGAAAAAGGAAAAAAATATATTCAAGGATTGGGTGGTAGCATAAACTTATTAAAATTAATTGAGAGTAAGTGCAATATATGACCACGTAAATTATCGGTGCCACATAACAAGGTAAAACGTGTGGTCTCACATCACCGTAAGCTAATAATAATAGTGCATATATACAAAAATAGAATTAAGTTATGCTATATGTGGTTTCACATTAACTTCGTCACATGTTATTTTTTTGTATTTACTTGTTGATAAATAAACTTATTAGAAACACATATTAGAAACTAATAAAAAAGATAACAAATCCAAAACTTTCACAGCAATGATCAACTCAGAATTTGATCGATCTTCTCTCGCCAAAAAAGAAAGAATTGGATTGGTCTCCATGCGAGTCTTTTTCAACAGGACTATCTAGAACATCATGCTCGTCGTTGCTCTTGCCTTCGCCTCTTTCAAAGCTCAACTTTCATTCCTGATGAGCGTCGATATTGTTTCCCTCTATGGCCGATCTCCCTTTATCATCATCGCCACACCTTCATCACTGAGCGACGATCTGCACATCCTTGCCATGTCACAGTCTTGGAATCCATGGTTTATCGCAGCGTTTGTCTCGGTAAGGTTTTGGACCTTTTAATTGGCAAAAAATCCCATAAAATTACAGTAGCCATTAGCTTGAACACAACAGTTCAAGTACTTATGCATTTTCAAAAAGTGAGACTAATTGAAGATCATACACTAGATTTTTTTTTGATATAGTAAGAATTCAAAGTTGCAAAAACAACTTCGAGAGGCCGAATACATCGATTGCCGGAACAACCGACAAAGAAACAAACCAAAAGCAAAAAGGAGAAGGAAAAAACAGAACCAAACATCAACAAGAGATACAAACTAGAGGAAACTAAAGCTAAAAAACCTAGAGGTGAGGTGAGTAAAGCACAAATGAAATCTGTGCCGCCGGATTGTTGGTCTTCTTCGACTCAGCCCGGAACTACAACTCAATTCACCGCCTAGGAAAGCTCCATCCTCCGAAGAATGCATCTGAGATCGAGAGCTGTGGTTTGAATAAATGAGAGTCGTGAAGAGGTTTATTCTGAAGGTATCGTCGGAGCTTCTCGCTCGGGGTTAGCCTGAGTTCAAGCCGGAGAGCCGTAGTCTTGATTTCAAGATTTTAAATTTGTTCCCGAATCTGAAGATGAGGGACCCTAGATCTGAGCGTTGGTGTTGACGGCTGTTAAGCTGGGTTGATGGCGGTGGAGCGACCAAAGCTGGACGGCCACTGGTTGTCGAAAAATGCATCTGACGATGTGTTATCTTGATTTAGTAGAAAGTATAGGTTTATAATTTTATTAATAGGATTTCCTAAGTCAGGTTGTATCCCATTTATTAAAAGCACAACAAAAAGGGTAAGGAGATACTGATTTAGTGAAGAATTAAATTGAATTTTAACAAGGAGGTGGTTACTGTTATGGTAACAGCGTTTGGTTGGGGTGTTGGTGCAAGTTTGATTAGAGTACTATGGTTTGTAGATTGTAATTAAATATGGGGGAGACCTCTTGTATGTGGGAGAAGATAGTAGGATTATTTGTGAAATGGAATAAAGCAAAAGTAACATAATGTGTTGTAGCTAGTAAGTAGAGATATCTGCGTGGTTGATATTTAGTGGCGGTATTGTTAATCCAGGGAGTTATCCACACCAGGGAACCCAATAACAAAATTCCAAGGAAAATCAGAGTTTGGAATTGGAATCATAGGTAGTAGGAACCAGCGAGAATTCCTAATGATTTTAGGGTTGGAAAAAGCCTTCGTGAAGTGGATGTAAATCTGCTGGTTAACTATACACACAAATGCACAGTTATGAGCTTGCTTAGTAAGAGAGGAAATGAAAGGGTAGCTGCTGATTATCCCGTAATTTGTGAGCCATAAGTCAGCTATATGGATTGATTGGTGGTGAGCACTTGATAATCCAGTAAACCTGCAAATAGAGATGTATAAGCAGAGGTGTACAGAGTGCAGAAGACATATAATGGTATGCTCGAATAAACCAGATAAGGTGTCTATTGGAGACAATACTGGTGAAATAATAAGGTGGGATACAGTGATTCACACATCAAAAATGCAGTAGTTTATTCTCATAATAACAGTTTAAGGAGTTAAGCCAAGGGGGAACACACAACAACAGATTGATAAAGATAGAGCAGGTAGAGCCAGAAAATGATTCAAGAGTAAAATACTTTCGAAAGTGAGCTGGAAGCCAGCTGAAGCTTACAATGCCAGTTCGTGGCTTACATATCCAGAAAATAAGATGCAAACAAGTAAAGTAATAAGGTTGATAAAGAGGAGAAATCATCCGAGGTTGAAGAGTTCTAAGTCGTTGGTAGAAAGCAGACTGCACTTCACACTTAAAACATAAATTGGATTCTTGCTAGTGTACAAAAACAGATGATTTTTAATCTTAATCATTAAAGACACATACTTTAAGCTTTGGGTTTTTTGATCCCCATCAGAGTTGAAGAGGCTGTGTCATCCTCCCCTTCCTTTGTTTTCCTCTTGCTTGAGCCAGAAGTAGTTGCAGCTTTGGTATGCATTGTAAGAGTACCCAAGTGGTTTGCCATTGAAGAGCTGGACTGTTTGGTGTTCACAGAGTCAGTTGAGTGAAAGGAACCATCAGACTTGAATTCCTCCTCTTGCACCTCTTCATTTTCAGAGTTAATGAGGTCAAACATTTCATCTTGAGTTAGGGGTTTCCCCTTAAACTCTTCAAAGAGAGTAAAGGGTTCTTCCTCATCAAGGAGGTCATCTTCCTCCATGCAGAAATCATCATCATTTTCAGCATCTTTCTCATCAATTTTTTCAAGCTCCACAGGAGAGCCATTGGGAGGGGGAGACTCCTTCACATTCTTTTCAACATTCACATCATCTGGGGTAGTTGTAGGTTCAGTGTGAGGGGGAATCACAACAATGGGCTTTTTTGTGGTTTCTTGGTCTTTTAGAGGTTTAGGGAGAGGATTTTTTAGAGAAATCTTTTCAGCATGATGCTTTTCTGGTCCCTCACCCATTTTTGGAGGAGAAGGGGCAACATAGTCCCCTTTAGTAGGGGGGTTGGTTGGTTTAGTAGCAACATTTTCAGGGGTTGTCTCATCTTCATAACTGATTATAATCCTACTGTTGGGGCAGAGGTATGGCTTATGGCCATGATTTGGGAGCTTAACTTTCCCATTATTCTTATCTTTCTTGGATGTCACATTGGTCCATTCTTCACCCTCAGCAGATGAGGAATTACCCAGCTCAGGTTCAGGTTTATCTTGGGATGGGCCTCTTATAATGGAGATATGAAGTTTAGGGGGAACAAACTTTCTAAGGGGGAAAAAGGAGAAAATATGGAAAGGGTCTCCACAATTTCCACAACCCTCTGGCCAGTCTTCAAACCAGATGTTGAACCTTTCATCATCCCCATTAATGTCAGGGACAATGACATAACTCTTAATGTCTTGTGAGAAATCCATTTGAACACACATTCTAGTGAATTTAGCCCATTTTCTTTTATTGGCCAGGGGGTCAAGTTTGATGAGGGTACCTATCTTGTTATCCTCTAGAATGAGAGAGATTGCCTCAGCCTCACAAAGTTCAGCAGGCAAGAGGGGGATTCTAATCCAGATCTCTAAAAGGGAGATGGATTCTGTTTTAGGATCAAAGCCATTGTACCACTTTTTAAGTAAAAGAAGTTGCCCAAAAATATGATAGGGGCGACCCTCCCAGATTTTCTTAAGGTCTAGAGGGTTAGCAAAATGGATTTCAAACCACCCAAACTGTTGGTCATAGAAGCCAAATTCCCCTTTAAGAAATCTCCAATCAGACTTGACTTTAGTAAAGAATTTTGGAAATTCAATGGGATTCCCCACCACAAAGCCCATAAGAGCTAATTCTTTTTGTTTCTTAGCATTCTCCCTAACTTTTGCCAGCTTAGAGAAGAGAGATTCAACAACTGGAGTATCACTACCCTTATCCTTGTTTTTACCCTCATAAGAGGGCTTAAGATTGGGGTTTTGTACCCTAGTAGGGTTTTTTGGTTTGGGGTTAGCCAGAGGGGAGGCCTTTTTTGCATTGCTAATAGCAGTATTGGTAGTCTTAGATGGATTAGCTTGAGAAGCACTCATTTGGGGATTTTCAGTACAAAGAGTTTTAGTAAAGGATGGTTTACCTTTTTCCATGAGGAGAGTAAGAAAGCAACCAGGTAATAGTCACAGCAAGCCACACCAAACAAACACAGAATAGCACACTTCCACGAACACAGAGAATGAAGGGAACCAGTTTGTGGTAAACAATAAAAGAGAACATAAAAAAGTTTGTGAATGCAGTTAAGCACATGATTCCATCACAATATATAGTCAAGGAGAAACCACCAGATAACAGGGCAATACCAAGAGTAAAGAGATGGAGGAGTACATCTGGAATGAGGATGAAAGGTAATAATGGGAACGGAGACGGAAAGCTGGCACCAGAAGCAGAGCACGCCACCCTGGAGCTCCAAGCCACCTCTTTTCGGGGTCGTGGACTTTCGCTTGCTCAGAGACGTAGAGATCCTTTTGTTCTCGGATAGAAGGAAATGCAGGGTCAACTCAAGACCCAAAGCCGCATAAACCCTAGATTCGTTATAGGGCGGAAAGCAGATGTGAGGTGTCGTTCCACGCCAGTACGAGACAAACCTCCAGAGAGGAAAGGAAAGCTTGAGAGTAGCAGATGGTTTAGAGACTTTTAGGGGTTTTCTGGGTTTCAATCTCCATCCAAGGGAAGGGAGAAAAGGGAAAAATATTTTTCCAAGGACAACAAATTGGCTGGAAAGCCATAGAACATATAAAAAGAAGATGTGTGATTTGATGTTGTTGCTGGAGTTGTGCATTTCTGCAGAGAAAAGGGGATTGAGCTGGTAAAGCTGGGAAGAGCGGCTCGAAGATGGTGTTTGGGGAAGAAGGGTTTGAGAGAGGGGTTTGCTTTTTTTGGGAGTGTTTATACACTGAAAAATCTTAATAGCAAAGTTTAACGGTCAAATGAAAATTAAGGGTATGTTCGGTATGAATGAGGCTTGTTGAGGCTGAAGCTGAAGTAGGGGCTGAACTAGGCTAAAGCTGAGGATATAAGATGTGAGCTGAATTGAGCTGAGACTGAAGCTGAAAGTAAGGAGTGAAGCAGTATTATCTGTTGATATCGATGACTTATCCAAACTTAATTTTTTCATAAAAATTACAAAAATACCCCTAATATAATTTTGCGAGAGTTATGTTGATGGTAAATTTTATGGTTGGGATTTTCACATTTGCATCTGCCCTCCCCGCACCTTCTTCCTTCAAAATCGAATTGCAGACGGACGAGGTCATCTGCAACCATTCCCCACTCTTGCTTCTAGGTATAGAAGTTGCACTATAAACATATAAAAGAGAAGATATTGAATGAGAAAAACCAGCAGCATAATCCAAGAAAAACATAAATTGATTGTAGAAGTTTACAAGAATTGCAGACCCAAGTGCCCATGAGACAGTGTAGATGACATATAAGGAGGGTTTTCATGAGTATCAACTTTACCAATTGTTTGAGTACCTGAAAGTTGACAATTAAATTTTGACCATCCACCATCTAAAACTAGCCAATTGGCCTTCTCTGAGTTCTCTTCCCCAATATATAAATTGCTCATTCTGAAATTCTATATTCAGATAAAAAATAGTTCCCAAATTTGGCACAGTTAAACACCAAAAGGCGGTTCTACATCAACCATACTATTATGTTTTTGCCCTAATTCTTTTGTTTCTGTTCCTCTAGGTCTAGATGAACAGAGATCAATACCAAAACACAGAATGAGGAATTCAAGATAAAAATTGAGAAACATATGAGGAGAGATGAGTATCAAACAACAAGCAAAAACAAATGAAAAAACCCTATATCTGTAAATTGATGGAGAGAACCTTGAGTATCGATCGGACGAGCCAACGACGCCAAAGGAGACAGTGACGCGAGATCTGATGCCGGCGACACGAGAGCTAGAAAAACGCCGCGAAACCTAGAAACCGAAGGTGAACGAGATGGGAAAAGAGGAACAAGATGGGAGAACGATGATGAATTGGGGAATATGGATGTCGCCTAGCGTGAAGCCGGATGTCACCGGAGATCGAGAGGGACCGAGGTTGGAGATGTCAGAGATCGAGCGGGAAGGGAGAACGATGATGAACTGGGGAAGAAGGATGAAGAACGATGATGAACTCGTGTGAAAAGTATCGGGGTAGGGGGAAATATGGGGAAAAATTGAGATAAGTCCAGCCATCAGGAGATAAGTTGGAGAATGTAGGTTACTTTTTTGTCTAAAAATAAGTCATGAACATACCTAACACGTTTTTTGGGTGGACTTAGGCTCCGTTCGGCTCTTCATTTTTTTACTCATTTAAATTTATTATACTCCCGTGTCCTTATATTTATCAAATAAGTACTGCAATGGCTGTTCGGCTTCTTCCTCCTCTAGCATGATTATACATACTCCCGCTTCCTCCATTGTACTCCAATCTGCTAAAAAATGGATGAAAAAAAAGATGGCCTCCAATGCTTCTTCTACTTATCTTGTATTTTTGGTTCGATACTGCCCCCGAGTTCCCCCGACTATCGACTCTCCTCAGTGCCCCCGACTCTCCTCACTGCCTCCTCGATTTTGCAGGTATGTTCTCGTCCATTTTTGCCTCTTCCCTTCTCATTTGTGAAACATTGTAACATCAGAGTAATTGGGTTCCATTACGGGGTTTAGGGTATCTCCCAGATCTATGTTCTTTCAATCTCCCTTCATTATTTGATTATTTTCCATTAGGGTTTTCTCGGCCCTCGCTTATGGTTTTTTTGCTTAGGGGTTTAGGACTTCCATTAGGGTTATCAGGTTTTTATTTTTTGATGTGAATTTAGGGTTTTTTGCTTATGGGTTTACTATAGGTTCTTTTATTCATTTTTGGGGTTGTTTTAATGTGAAATCATTCAATTCTTGATGCTACAATTGTTTTTCAGTTTGAAATCATGAAACATATATATTGATTTGGCACTTTATTTTCCTTTCTGAGATAGATTGAAACAGATATTGATGTGAAATCATTCAGTTCTTGCTGCTTCAATTGTTTTTCAGTTTGAAATCATGAAGTTCTTGTTGATTTGGCACTTTATTTTCCTCCCTGAGATAGATTGAAACAGATATTGATCTGAAATCATTCAGTTGTTGCTGCTGCAAATAATTATCAGTTTGAAATCATGAAGTTCTTGTTGCTGCTGCAATTATGATTAGCTACTTGGTCTTTGGTGAATTTTTTTAGCCTTGTTGTTTTGCTGATTTTTTTTTGGATTTTGCCCTATAAAAGTCCTCAGTTTTTAGCCTTATTGCTCTTACTTATAGGGATGTCTGAAACTGACAGCCTCACAGCACATAGTGACATGAATGATTTTACGCTCAAATCACAGAACTCCTTCCAGTCCGACTATGGAATGGACTTTGCGTTGCCAAGAGAGGTGTTGGAGACAATGACTGATTTTAGTGTGTCATCCCTTGGCATGCTATCTGAAGATATAAGGGTGAATTATCTCCTAACTACTCTGTGGTTTTTGTCCAATTTATGCATTAAAATTATCATATTTAAACTCTAATCGCGGTTTATTACATTACAAAAATTAAGAGTGAATACATTTAGATTGGAAGGTTTAGCACTTGGAAAGTTGTTAAAGGGCTTATAGATAAGAGCATGCTTGGCTATTGTGGCAGTACTTGATTTGCTGATGTATAAGAGTGTGCTAATTTGTTGCAGGGATAAATAAGGGCTAGGCAAAATTTTGGTCCATACAGTATTGAGCTCTATATGCTGCTATATATGCTGCTATAGGATGTCAATATTTTTAAAAGTAAAATGGCTACTGATTCAGTCATTTTTTTCATGTACTGTAGTTTTGAGCTCTTATTTTTGCTAAGATGATTGATCTCATGTCTACTGATTACGTTGTATGAAGTGGATGAAGTGCTTTTGGATAATCATTGTAGTAAAATGATTAGATGAGTATTGGTTTCTTGGAAGTGTTAGGCACCTCTCATTGTGGCTGTTTTGAAAATGTAATTTTGGGATGAAAGTTGAATTTGACATGAATTTGGTGTTATTCCTGCTGCTAGTTTATCTATTATATACTCATGTTATGAATCACTTGTTGGCATTGGATATTTTTTATTCACAAATTATTGCCTCAACTCTAATGTTTTTTGATATTGTGAAATGCAGGCCCTTGAGGATGAGTTCAGGGATGAAATCGCTCTATTGAATGAAAGTCCAGTAAGTGTGAGGAGTGCAAGGCTGCAGGCACTAGCAACCAGACAACGAGATCGCCTTGAAAACGCCGAGCTCGACATAGCTGCTTATTGTGCCCATCAGACGGTTGCCGAGAACGTTAACGGAGACTTGACGGAGAGATTGTCTGGCTTATCGACCGCGCATGTGCTCGTTTGCTTGGAACGAGACGAGTTAAGAAGGTTCAAGCAGTTTGCGAAACCTTTGCTGGTTGTCCTTGTTATTGTTATTTTACTTGGTTTAGTGGGTTATTTGGGGCACTTTTTGGGTGTTTAGGGTGCAGAATATGTTTGTAATGTAGGGTAATGATCAACGCTACTTTATAGGGTTTAACTATGAGTTGTTACCGGTGTTTTGGGTACCATTTGGAGAGGTTTAGAGCACAACTATGAAGAGTGGAGTTGAGGAGAAGAAGTGTGATTTTAGTGGTTGGGAGAAGCTAAATAAAGATTTATTGAAGATGGAGAGAAGACCACATGAGAAGACGAAGAAAGAGCTGGAGAAAGAAGACAAGTGGAGCTACAGAGGCAAAACCGCGATCGCGGGGCCAAGGCCGCGGTCGCGGACATCTACGAAGGCGAGACCAGAAGAGCGCGTCAATCTGCGATCGCGGGCGAGCAAGAGAGTTGGTCGCGGATTAATCGAGAGCAAAAAAGCTGGAAAATGAATTTTCCGCGATCGCGGATCACACCCGGAGTGGGCATCCGAGATTTTCGTCCGGAGTTGATTTTTAGTTTATTTATTTCTTGTTCTTTTATTTATTTATTCCGGTAGGATTATTTTATTTCCTTTAAGACTTTGTTTGTTATCTTTTTAGCATTAGGTTTGGTTTTAGGTTACTTAACCTAGTTTCCTAGCAGCCACTTGAGGAATCTCTCTTTCTACGTTTTATTTTCCTTTAGAGTTTATGGCTTCGAAGACTATGAGGAGCTAAGCACCCTTTGCTTAGTCCGACAATTGAAGCCTTGGTTTGAATTTGATTGTGAGATTATTCATTTACTCTATCCTTGAATGTTATTGATTCTCTTATGCTTCATCCTATTGAGTTATATTGATTTCTCTAGATTAGCTACCTAATTTTATTGATATTATTCATATTGCAAGGTTAGGGTTTTGAATTCTATTGGTTGATCTAGTTCATCAATTGTTGTGATTAGTATTATTAATATTGGTTTCCCTAGCCTGACAAACTAGTTGAGATTGGTATTATCTATAGTGCTAGTTACCTTAATCTGGTCAACTTATTGAGATTAATATTATTCATCCCTAATTCAGAGTAGCAACCACGATTTACTGGAACGAGTTGTGAATGTTTATTGTGAAGAGAATTGATTGCATGTCGAGTACAAACGAGTTGTTAAGTATTGCATGAGCCTATCTATTCCTGAGCCTACTGCTGCTGTTAGATTTATCTTGATAGTTTCTTGATTGTTTAATAGTTAGGGTTATCAGGACTAGTTGGATATGTAACTAATTTAGAACAGGGATTATGACATTCATGAGGATTGAGGAGTAGGAATAATCAATGATCAATCAACCAAACTAAATGTGGATATTTGTTTGGCTAAGTATTTTTTCCAATTTGATTACAAACCTTTGCTTTTATTTTACTTTGTTTTGTTTACTTGCATAACAATCAACCAATCCCCCCTTGTTACTTTTGCATGCGAATTTACATAAAAAAAGACAACTCCTCCATGTGGGATTCGACCCTTACTTGCCTATTCTACTAGTTTAGGTTTGTTTAGGATTATTTTGATTAGGCGATACGACTTTAGCCTTCATCAGGTAACAAAGGTTTGTGTATGTCATTTTGATACTTTATGTGTGGTAGTCGCTAGGCATAGATGTATGCCATTTTGTACCAAATTGGCATGTCCTTTAAACATGTTTGTAGGCGATTAATTTCTAGTGTTGCCCATTTTGTAAACTAAGTTATGAGTAGGCTTTTCAGGAATTGCCTCCCTTTGATGTATATATATGTGTGTGCAGTTATATATATATGAAAAGACTTATCTCTTTAACTTTATTGGATGTGTCATTGAGTAGGCTTTTCAGGGATTGTTGGCTTTATATGTGTATTTTGTTGCTGCCAATGCATGTGAACTCTCTTTATTTCATTGAATTATTGGATGCCACACATGCCATGTGAACATATAGTACTCTATTGAATTATTGGTTCATTACTCCCCTATATATATTACCTACTAATGTTCACCTTCACTCGTACATGGTTCTTGATGAGTCATAATATTTCACTTGATGCGATCAAGGACTCCATTTTCATGGCCTTACTGACGATTAATTGATCTTCAGTAAGGTCTGGAAATTGGAGTCATTGATCGTATCAATTGAAATAGTCCGACTCAATCAAATAAAGGGATTCACTTGCTATTTTGTGTTCTTGGGCATTATAATTTCAGGAAAGTTGGTGTTTTGTGTTCTTGATGAGTCAGAATATTTCACTTGATGCGATTAAGGACTCCAATTTCGTGGCATTATTGAAGAGTGTTTGATATTCAATAAGGTTTGGAAATTGGAGTCATTGATCGCATGAATTGAAATAATCCGACTAAATCAAATAAAGGGAAACAACGACTGTTACCACAACCACCTTCTGCAAGAAAACGCATCAACATATTCCCAGGTAGTACCACTAATGCACAAATATTTAAGTTCTCAAATGAGAACTTAAAATTGAAGGTCAGTCGGGTATTTAATTGAACAAGCAGGGTTGAGATGTTCTACACCGGGAGAGATGCAGAAATGGGTTGCTTGAGATTTTCGTTTTCTTGGAGTGCAAAGGGAACTCCATTTCAGGTAAAAATGAAAATCTGAACTCTGCTGCTTGCTTCCTTTGGGGGAAATGCTGGATCGTATACTTACAAAGCAAATGAGATAGAAATCTTTGAAGTTCTTTCTTCAAGCTCAAGACAGTTAGAGCAGAGTTTCGTGAGCTTAACCAAACAAGGATTTGACCAGTCAACATGTTATGATCTAGTATCAAGGTGTGGAGGTTCTCAAGTGCCAAAACCTCCACGGGAATGGTACCACTCAAGAAATTTGAGCTAAGATTTATTATCTCAAGTGAAAAGCAATTACTAATGTGAGGAGGCAGAGGACCCCAGAGGCCTAGAGAGACCAAAGTCACAACTTTGAGGCTAAGAAGGGCAGCAAGAGCTTCAAACAAAGCTTCCATGGAGAAGTGCAAGGATGATTCAAAATCCTGAATCATCCTGCCAACAACAAGGCCATCTAGAACACAAGTTTCCCAATAGGACTTATCAAATCATCTAAACGAAAAGAAATAATTTAGAAGATACAAAATACACCACATCTGCACCAGGATTTTCATATACTGTTGCACCAAAAGATATTCTACGAGACCCCTTGTCCATCCTAATAACAACAAAAGAACTTGAAAGGATGCAACTTAAGGATTTCCAACCCTAAATCCTAAACAAAAAACACAACAATGAAGATTTGACTTAATACACATATAACATGCTTGAATCCTTCCTAGTTTATTGCTTCAAAAAAGGATTTTCTACATTAATCCTAGTGGTAACCATCACAAATATCTTGATTTGTTTCTCCAAATTTCACGCGCAATTGCAGCTCTCAAGTGACCCATGCCCCCGGGAAGGTCGCCGCAACCTTCATCTTCTCGACCTTGAAAGACTTCTTCAAAGTCCTCGTCATCTTCAAATAGTGCATCGTAGTGCTTGTGCTGTAGAATGAAATTGTGGAGGCCAAAACAAGCTAGAATAAGGTCATTCTGTGTTTGAATACTGTAGTTGGGCATTAAATGTAAGAGCTTCCATCTCTTTTTTAGGACACCAAAGCATCGCTCAATGGTTGTTCGCAACGAAGAATGAACGCGGTTGAATCCTTCCTCAACATTTTTTGGAATATCCCTCTTGAATTGTGATTTATGATATTTCACTTTTGAATATGGCACCATGTACCCTTCTCTATCTGGGTATCCCTTGTCAAGTAGATAATAACGATCTGAAAAGCAATACACAATATAATAACAACGACCAATATGTTAACTTTAAATAAAATATAATGGTTTACTATGGCAACATTTAAAAGCCTACCTGTCGATGGGTGTGGGAAGTTAAGACCCGGCATTTTTATAGCATGGTCGAACACTCGCGCGTCATGCACACTCCCTTCCCACCCGGTAGAAACAAAAGTGAAATACATGTCGAAGTCACACACGGCCATGACATTAAACGAGCCATATTTTTTCCGTCCAAAATACGGATATTGTTTGTGCTCTGGTATAGAAGCAGTTATGTGAGTCCCATCAATGCAACCAATCGCCCCCTACAAGTTATATTAAAGGACTAATTATAAGTTCTATAAAAGTAAATTAATTAGGGAATAATAAACTTACCTTAAAAATGCCATATCTTTCTTGTGATTGGATTTTATTAGGAATTGTAGTGAATTTTCGGTCACGGGGTTGTAGGAGGTTTCGTACGAGACCCCTAAATCCAAATTTCCGACCAACTAATGCATCCAATACTTGATGCAATACTCGACTAATTGTGTCTCCTGATCTCTGAAAGCGTTCAGATGTATTTCTGTTTGACGCAGCATGAGCAATTGTGAATAAAAACACTCCCACTTTCTCTAACACAGTCATATGTCGAGAAGCTTTTAGGCCATAAGTCTCCAACTCATCACACAAGTTTTGAAGGACATGTCATTCCATTCTAAATGCATTGACGCATCTCACATCTGATCCTGAATCCATGATATCTCTCATCCACATATACCCCGTATAGTCAGATTCAAAACAAGGGACCTTACAGATGAACCTTCGTTGGTAAGCTATAAGTAGTTGTACATTCATGTCCAACCATAGCTTGCAACGAGGATACCACTTCTGACGGGCCTCTGTTTTGTTGATTTTGCCCTTCACTTTACAAGAGCTTTTTGGGCCCATTATCTTATTACCATTAACCTAAACCCTGTAATAGGTGAAAATAAAAACAATATTAAAGCATATTAAACAACTCAACTATACTTTGCCCAATAACTAATTAAACAAAGCACACACAAATTTGTTTTTAGGACAACATTTGAACAACAAAGACAAACCTGAACTCTGCTGAGACAAAGACAAAGAAAAAGACAAAGACAAAGACAAAGACAAAGACAAAGACAAAGACAAAGACAAAGACAAAGACAAAGACAAAGACAAAGACAAAGACAAAGACAAAGACAAAGACAAAGACAAAGACAAAGACAAAGACAAAGACAAAGACAAAGACAAAGACAAAGACAAAGACAAAGACAAAGACAAAGACAAAGACAAAGACAAAGACAAAGACAAAGACAAAGACAAAGACAAAGACAAAGACAAAGACAAAGACAAAGACAAAGACAAAGACAAAGACAAAGACAAAGACAAAGACAAAGACAAAGACAAAGACAAAGACAAAGACAAAGACAAAGACAAAGACAAAGACAAAGACAAAGACAAAGACAAAGACAAAGACAAAGACAAACACAAAGACAAACACAAACACAAAGACAAAGACAAAGACAAAGACAAAGACAAAGACAAACACAAACACAAACACAAACACAAACACAAAGACAAAGACAAAGACAAACACAAAGACAAACACAAACACAAACACAAACACAAACACAAACACAAACACAAACACAAACACAAACACAAACACAAACACAAACACAAACACAAACACAAACACAAACACAAACACAAAGACAAACACAAACACAAACACAAAGACAAAGACAAAGACAAAGACAAACACAAAGACAAAGACAAAGACAAACACAAACACAAACACAAACACAAACACGAACACGAACACGAACACAAACACAAACACAAACACAAACACAAACACAAACACAAACACAAACACAAACACAAACACAAACACAAACACAAACACAAACACAAACACAAACACAAACACAAACACAAACACAAACACAAACACAAACACAAACACAAACACAAACACAAACACAAACACAAACACAAACACAAACACAAACACAAACACAAACACAAACACAAACACAAACACAAACACAAACACAAACACAAACACAAACACAAACACAAACACAAACACAAACACAAACACAAACACAAACACAAACACAAACACAAGATAGTAAACAACAAAGTCAATTACAACTAAACCATTAAAGAGTGTACTTGTCCAAATATTGAGCATCTAAAACACATCTTCTGAAAGGGAGCAACCAGTCCATCTATGGTCTACAGAAGACCGCATACTCATGTTGCAGCCAGTTCACCCTGAATTCATCGTTGTTTATCTTCATAAAAACACGACGTCTTTCTGCATGGACTAGCTCGGTCATGGCAAAACACCAAACATCGGATCCACCACTCAAGAGACTACTTCGAACAAGTCGTTCGAGCACCGCAACAGCTTCATCATACGTCTCCGTGCTGCCACCAGCTTCAGCATTACTAGCTTCAAAATCGCTCTTCATCAAAGACAACATTTGTTTACCTGTTTCTCCCACAAGTGCCAACTGTTCGTTATACATGGCTGATGCTAGCGATTGTTTTTTCTTCCTTTTCAGGGCTTGCCTTTCTGTTGTAATGCTATGGGTTTTAGCCTTGGTCTTTGATGCCACCCGTCATGCCGTCACATTCGTGCATGGTTGACTGTTCAAGGTGTTCTCAAAGTCTTCAATGTTGTCCTCTGCATCGTCTTTATCCAATTGATGATCAAGGGAATTCTCTTCCTCAGAGAGGACAACATCATCGCCTAAAGTCAGAGGAACGGAATCGGGATCCATCGATGCAGCTACAACATGTTTCCCAGACGCCACAAGTTCAGAAAAAATGTCGTCCCACAAATCACTAATCTCTGGTTTTATACCTTTCCTTCTGAATGTGCTATACGCATCACCTAACTCCTGAAGAAATACACGATAATCGTTAAAATTTACAAAAAGGAAACATTTATTAAAAAATTGAGGATCAAACAAAAATATTGTAATCGTACCCCTTTTTTCTTTTGCCACCATTCTTCATCGGCAACTATACAGCCAGTTTGCTCATTCCATCCTACGCCAGTCTCCATGTGCCTTATTTTTCCCCAGTTGGTGTACAGTTTTTTTTAGTGTTATATTTGTTTTGGGCGGTTTTAGGGATTATAGCCTTCTTTGTCCTCTTCTCAAATTCACTACATATCTCGGCCCAACAAAAACCGATATCGTAACCATTTTTTCTTTTCAGATATCTCAGGATTTCCAAAAAAGTTAACGTAAGTGGCTCAGTCCAGTGGAATGTCTTTTGAATTGCTATGGCCTTTCCCTTTCCTTTCCGTATACTCAAAATTTCGCTTTCTATATTTTGTTCAACCATGTCCTAAATTTAATTTCACACATCAAACAACCATTTCAAATCATATACAAATAACATTATCACAATACTTAGCAGAAAATAGAAGTTATGCTATAAGTATGTTTAACCGACAAAATTGAGCACACTACAGGGTAATGAAGATGGGAATAGCACACAAACAGCACCCTGACTGCTTATGCATCAGTAATAGCACATCAGTAATAGCACACAAACAACACACATGCTTGTTCTGACTGCTTGTTAAGATATACAATTAGCAGACATCAGTAATAGAAAATATATATCAGTAATATATAATTAGACTTGTAAGGAAACATGGATTTATTTCACACCTCAATTATAGCATACATAAGTATAGCACACATCAGTAATGCACAATCAGTGATTTATTTCACACCTCAATTACACTTGTAAGGATATGACACCAAACAACAATCACATTGTACATAAATATACAATCAGAGGCCACAAGCAAGAGAATTCCCACACAAAAGTGAATTCCCACACAGAGGCTAGACTACTCTGTCTTTCTCCAACTTCAGAGAGACCCTAAACATTTCACTTGCACTAAGAAGTTCTTACAGCTAAACAACCAATTCTTACAGCTGAGGGCATGACCAATTCTTACTTTTTATAATTAAAAGTCGAGGGATATAATAAAACAAACTCTTAATTATCACACTTTTTATAATTAAGCTCAGGGCATGACCAATTCCTAGAGTAACAAGTCGTTCGATTTCTAACGCCAAAGTGCAACATAACAACCACTTAATTTGTAACAGCAAAACAAAGTTTATAGATGACCTACCTTTTCAGAAGCTTCTAATTTGCTATTGGGTTCAGACCTGGATGCGAAACCATCTCAGCCAATCTGCTGCTAGCCGAAAGGAGAGACAGAAGAGGGACAGAAGGAGTCGAAGACAAGAGGATGCGCAACCACTTCAAGAGGTTCCAATGGCGATCTGTTCTGGGTGTTCTCTGTTGTTCATAGCCGCGGAGAGGAAGACAAAAGGAGTCGAAGAGAGGAGTACAACCAATCTGCTGCTAGCCGATAGGAGAGGCAGGAGAGGGACACAAGAGGATTGAAGAGGATAGGCAACCAATCTGCTGCTAGCCGCGGGAGTGGAGTTGTTCTTCATTGCGGGAGGAGTCGAGGAGAGGAACAAGAAAAAATGGCGATCTATAGATTTTAGGGTTAACATCAGGTCCATGTGCAAGTCACGTGAGCATCAGCACATCTGTCACATGAGAATCACGTGATCAGTAGCCAAAATTTTTAAAATGTCCATTTTGGTAATTTTGGTATTTTATTTTTGACATTTAAGTATAAATAAGTATTATACACCGAACACGCCATTACGAAATAAAGTATCAGCATTAGCATTTCAGTTAAGTACAAAATTCAGCATCAACATCAGCATAAGTATCAGCATAAGCATCGTGTTACCGAACATACCCTTAAGCTTCGAAGACTTAATTGGGCAGATAAGTCGTGATAAGTCACGATAAGTCACAATAAGTTACATGCCGAACAAACCCTAAATAGTAGTTATAGAAAATTGAGGTAAGCATCAAGGTAACTAATTACTACATATTTTTGAATATATGATTGTAAACTAAATAAAAGTTATACAAAATCGAAAATCATGAGTTTTGATTATAACTATTTTTTAGAAAATTAATTAAAAGATATTCGATATGAGATTAAAAATACAATATCTAAAATTAATCTAGGATATATCAAATTTATGATTGATTTTTTCTTTCGATTTCGTAATTCTCAATTTTTGTATATGGTTCTTAATTAACCAGAATTTACACTACTAACTTATTTTTCATTTTACCTAATTGGTAGGATATGTCAAAAGATTTGGTTATAACGACTTTCTATAAAAAAAAGAGTAAATAAAACATATGTGATAAAATCAAAGATTAAGAAACATGATATCTACAACAAATACTTTCCAAATAAACTAAAACCCATATCAAAATCCATGCGCTTTTTTTAGTTAATTCTTTATTTGCAACACACTATCTAAATCAAATTTATTTTTGTTATTTCGATTTTTTTTTCTAGACTTAAAATTCAATCTAATAATAAATCTCTCATCTAAATGAAATATTATATAAACTAGGATAATTTAATTGTCATTTAATTAATAGTATTCATATATCTCCAAAAATTTATGTAGATATTATTTGTGGAACAACATTATTTCAAAAGTAGTTTAAATAGTTGTAAGGAACTACGTATATCATATATTCTAACTAATTATTTGTCAAACCTTTATATTTCTAAATTTACAAGGTTATCTATTTATGTGATTGGTTTGACGCCTTGATATATAATCTACTATATAATACTATAGTAAAGTCTAACTAAGACCACTTGTCATTTTGACATTGTACTACGTCATTTGTTTTCACATATCTACTCAACATCGTGTCACATCATTAAATTATCATTTTTTCCTATTATCATTATATAAAGTATTGTAGATATGATCATAATATCATTTTCAACATATAGATTATTCATATTTGATCTTGATTTTCATATTGGATAGAATGTGTTAGGTATATTTTGAATATTCTTTTTTAGTTTTTCCATTTAATTAGTCACATTTTATTCAAATTTTCTTATAATTCATTTATTTTTAGGCATATGACATGATTCGACGTATTATGTATGTACGAAATCACATCGATCTTTGTTATTTGATTATTAGTAGAGATTTCTTCATAATATGATAATTATCTTAATTATATTTATATTGTCACTAATTAGATAATTCTTTTCTAATTTTAAAAAAAATGTGAAATCAATATATTATTAATAATTAAAAAATATTACTATAAAATTTAATCGAGGCCCTGTGCAGGACACCTGAACTAAGCTGGTCTTTTTCAAAAGCTCCACAGAAGGGTCTAATGTAGCATTGTAGGCCGTAGCAAACTAGCAAGTTTCGATTCTATTACATTAATTAAATATAATTAGTTGGTTCAACTAATTTCATACCGGTTGAAATAATGGTAAATCGGACTATTTCCTGACAAGATAAAATATCAATTTGTATATCGGGGCATATTTTATATACCGATTTATCTCAGTCATATTTAAAATATCAATATATCTTAAAAAGATCATTTAATATATTTATTTGTTTTTTTGACCTATTTTTAAAAGCTCTACAAAAGGGGTCTAATGTAGCATTGTAGCAAGTTTTGACCCCATTATATTAATTAAATATAATTTCACTTGGTAACAACCCCTAACTTTTTCTGTGGAGAAAAAAAGTTTAAGGGCAACTTGTAGATAGGAAATTTTAATGCTGTTTGGTTTGGTCCCCTTTAGCTTTTAACGAGAGGAAAAAGTAAATTGGTAATTTTTGATTAACACTTCAGAACAAGTTTAGATGCACAACTAGTTAATGTACCCATGTCTTGTACATGGTCTTTTATATTAAATTATATATTTTTATAATTAGTAATTATGTTTTTATACATTTAGAAATAATAAGCTTAATTGCTATATCGTTTTATGTCACCTTTACTGTCACATTCAACAAAATAGCTCGCCTATTTCAGTTAAGTGTTGATTGATAACATTTATATTCATTAAAAATATAGAGTTTGGATCATATGCGGAGCACTCTTCCCGTGCGGACGTGCGGAGCATGCACTTTTGGGTCTTATTTGTGCACTTTAACGTCTTATTTGTGCACTTTTTCAAAAAAAAAAAAAAATTTCTTTTTCAAATTTTTTTCCAAGCATTTTTCAAATTTTTTGCAAAAGTGCACAAATAAGGCCCAAAAGTGCACAAATAAGGCCCTATAGTGCATGTCCGCACGTCCGCACGGGAAGAGTGCTCCGCACCGGAACCGCACTCTAAAAATATATTATTGATTAATAGAAAAAGAAAAATTTATTTATAGAAGAATAAAAGTAAATGTAATGCATATCAACCAAGTAGATATTGTCGAGTGGCTTACTGATGATTTTATCAAAATTAATATAGACAATCTATTTTGTGATATCGAACCCATGTTTTCAGTGGGTCTGATATATGTGCTCATGTGCAAAACCACCTTGTATGAAATGTGGTGAAAAATAACCCTCCAAAGGTGAGGCTTTGTTCCTCTAGAAGCTAGATCTAGACCAAGGGGAGCCTTCTTCTCCTTCCTAAGCTTGAGAGTCTTTCAATGGTGGCCAAGAGAGAGAGGGAGGGCGCCAGACTGAGGTGTGGACGAGAGGGCCCAAGGAGGTGGCGGCGCCGGCAAGCCCAAGGAGACCCTCCTTGGGGGTTCCTTGGCCGTGAAGAGCAAAGACCGAATGTGTTCTTGTGGTTCGAATGATGAGTATGAGATTTGATGAGAGATTGAGAGAGAAGAGTGTTTGAGAGAGTTTGGGTTGATAGAAGTAAGTGGAAGGCCTTAGGGAGATATACTCAACCTAAGGGAAATGTCCACATCTATAATCTTCAACCAAATGAACAAGGAAGCCAAGGACTGACTTATATAGTTCTAGGGTTTTGGTGGACTAGGAGCCCATATGCAAATGGGTACACACGCCCACTAAAAAAAGGAAACTCTAATGGGCCTTAGTGAGTTAAAACCCATATGCAAATGACTCTTTACACTCACTAGGACAAGGCTAGAATTATAAAACTAAATAACCAAAATAGAAAGGGGATAAAAGCCTTAGAGGCTTGGATATAGACGCGCGCATAAATGCCTTGGAATCGAAACATGGTCGATGTTTGAGTGTCGTGGCACTGATGCGTCGGCGTCTTGGTGGTCAAGGCCTTGAATCCTTGTTGATGGGTGGTTGACACTCATCACTCTCCCCTTCTTCAAGGAGAATTGTCCTCAATTTGATCATCGGGGACCGGGGGCACATAAGGCAAGTAGGCATCCATAAGACGGCTTGGAAGAGCTCCCCCCGCCATGGTATGTGTACTCCAAGGAGACGCCAAAAAGGCCCTAAGCAAGGTTACCGCCGACATGGTCCTACAACAAAGCAACTCAACAACAAAATGTGAGAATATCCTACTCCCCGGGGTGGTTCTACGAAAGGCTCTAGGCACGGTTCAAAAGGGAGATGGGGTCGGTTCATGCGCAGCCCGAATGGGGTAAATGGGAGGGCTTAGGTCCGGTGGCCATATGTGGAAAAGGAAAACAGTGGGCACCCTCAAGGCAATGTGTGAGATCCTACAAGCTAGGGCGTTGGCCATGTGGGAGATATGAACTAGTAGCACCCAAAGAGAATCTCTCCCCTCTTAGGAGTTGGCCACCCGACTACAAGAGTGAGATACACAACCACCCAATTCCCGGTAGAAGAGGATACAAGAATGCTAGGGTCAGGAGGGCGATATCTAGGATAAATCAATGGAAAAAACACCCAAGCACGGGGCCACAAACCAAGAGAAAAGCTAAGGTGAGGTCCTAACGAAAGGGTCCCTAAGTAGGCTAGGTGTGGGGCTATCCTCAAAGGCTCCGTGTCAACCTGAAATACCTTATGCATGAGGTGCCTAGGAAGGGATGTATGGCCAGTCCATAAAGGTCCATAATCAACATGATACTCCATGGGCAAGGGGTGCCAAGGAAGCGCTCTAGGTATAATCCTCAAAGGGCCCCGAACAACATGACAATCCTTTTGCAAAGAAAACCTATGGGAGGATCTAGGCATGCTCAAGGACAAGGTAGAGAGATGGCAGCCCGTACCCCCATAATAGGCCCAAAAATCAACATTGAAAAGACGCATAATAAGGGCATTATCATGGTATGGGGTACGCATAATCAACACATGAAGCGTCCTAAAGGTATGCCGAAAGAGGGAATATGCAAAGCACACAACATACGTAACTAGGAGAGGAAAGAAATGAAGTGAATACATCTCATGCAACAAGGATGGGGAGCTATGAAGCAAACATGAGTATGCCAAATCCAAGGGTATAACATGCGGAGTCCGTTTCACGTGTGAAATATGCTTACCGTGCGAAATGCGAAGCGGTCGCGTTCATTCGAGTTCATAAATAGACACCACATGTTCATTTTCTGAGCGGTAATGTTCATTATCTGGGGGGTAATATTCAAGGGCACTGTACTGTTAAAAAAAGGGGGGGTAGTGAATAGTGATGCGGTGGCATAATCGTAAATATGGCAATTTTTTTTTTTCGGTCAACATTTTATTTATTTATTTATTGTCTCTGATCGTTCTGGAATAGACAATTATTAACGTTCACATATAAGTACTATATGTTCATTGTATGTGCCGTATAAGTTCACATATAACATGATCATGTTCCAACACATGTCTTTGAACATTCAGTGCTTATTTGTGAACGTAAATGTACAAATAAATGAACATCTAGTGCTTATTCATGAACCTTCTATATAGGCTTTTTCAGAATGATCACGGGACGAAAATGGGAAAAAAAAAGTTGTTGACCAAAAAAAAAAAAATGTACGGCCGAGATTGCTTCGCATTTCGCACGGGAAGCCTATTTCGCACGGGAATCCAAATCATAACATGCGAGCCTTTTTTATTGCCTAAGGCACTAAATGCAATAACATGAGACGTATATGTCATAGGAAGTGTAAGGTCATATGCAAGAGTAGTGACATCACTCTTCCTAAGCCTAAGTATGTGCTTCATGATGCAACAAGTCAAACAATTATCATACTTAGGCATGTAGGAAATAACAAGCAATAAGTGAAACTTCGTTGGAATGAATTGAGACATGGAACCATAATGCAAAACAAGAATGTGTAGTCCTAGATGCAAAACAATTTGTCTTCATACATAAAGCTCTATCCAAAGATGTAAATGGAAAATCATGCAAGGTATCACTCAAGGGCATAAAAGGAGAGACAAAAGAAGGTACCTCCCTAAATATAGAGGTCATTGGAGCATCTCCGTTGTAGGGGTTAAGAGCTGGCCTTGGAAGCTTGTAAGGCTCGTCATCCATAGCATGTACCTCCTCTTGGAGTGAGAATGGCAAGCAAGAAGGAACAAGAGGTGTGGCATCCACCCAAGGCATAGCCAAAGAGCTCATGGAGCTGCGAGTGATGATAGGGCGAGGCACCCACTGAGGCGCAACCAAGGCACCCCCAGACGCGGTCATGGATCCTTGAGGTGCATCAGGGGCGCTACACGGCGTAGCCGAGGTGCTTTGAGGCACGGCCAAGGCGCGCTGGGGCTCGGACAAGGCGCGATGAGGCTCGGGCAAGGTGTCATGGCGCGGCGCGGATGAGGCATCGTGAGGAGCGGCTGAGGCCATGTGAGGCGCGCCCGAGTCAATGTCAAACACGTCCAAAGGAGGTTGAGGCGCATGCAAGGGTACTTGAGGTGCGACCAAGGCGCATGTAGGCGCTTCCAAGGCAAACTGAGGCGCAGCCATGGAACAAGAAGGCACAACCGAAACGATCCGAGGTGCGACCAAGGTATGTTGAGGCGCGCTGTTAGGAAACGGAACTCTGGAACTTAGGTTCCCCTGAGAGTTCCGTTCCTCAGTTTCTCTACTTTTGAAGATGACAAATATTATGATACTAATGTTTTATCTCAAAGATGTGTTTTAAGGAACCATAGGAAATTACCTAAGGCAGGAAAGCCAAACAGAACAAGGGAACCAAAGGAACAAGACAGCTGAAGGAATCCAGAGGAACCCATGTGTGCCCAGAAATGGAGCTTGCGACATTGCGATTCCCGAGAAATCTGGGAACACACAACCTCGGACAAAAGGTGTCGAAAACGACTTGTCCGAAGCTTCCAAAAGTCTGCCAAGGTCCAAGAGCTAAAGAACAAGATGCCTAGAGAACCTCTACCTCGGACAGAGACGATGAAAGCGACAGCACATGAAGACGTCGCTGTCCAACAGACAGTTCCCAAGCGGCCAGCTTACTCAACCTCGGACGAAAGTGTTTTGACAACGACACCACAAGGCTCGTCTGAGGTAGTTGACCAACCAAGAGAGATTCTGAGCTGTCTAGGTTGTTTGCACATGCCAAGAACAACGTGGATCAAGGAGAACCACTAATCCTAGGGCAAGCTCAATCCGTGGGAACCAAGAGAGGATCGAGCTGCGAAGAATCCTCTATAAAAGGAAGACTAACCCAAGGGTTATCTTCATGCACTAAAACAAGAACTCACACTCATTTGCAAACATCTAGTGTGAACCTCAAAACAAAGATCATCAAAGCAAACCGAGATCAAGAGGAACCGGTCAAGGAAGAAGAGCTGAGTGTTAAGTTCCTGTGACTGTAAGTGATAGTTCCTAGGTGCGAAAGTCTGTTTCTTGGATTGATTATTGATTGTGTTAAGTTATCTAGGATTGTCTAACTGTGTGTAAGGCAAAGGAACTGTGTGTTCGTTCCTAGGATAAGCTGTAACCAAAAGAGATAAGAAATCAAGAAGTAGACTTTGAAATCCTTTCGAAAGAAAGGTAGTGGTTTTTATCCTGGATTGCTAGTTGGCAATCAAAGGTTTCTACTATAAGGAACTTGTCATTTGTTTGATTGTTTATCTTCCGCTGCTAAAGGAACTGAGAATCATTATTCTGAGTTCCTTAAGTTTTTATCTAACAATCACGATCCTACAATTGATATCAGAGCAGAAAAAGCTCTAGATCTTTGATAAGTTTGCAGATCATGTCTCAACCAAGCAAGTTTGAGCTAGGAATCTCCACCAACAAGCCACACCTTCGCAAGAAAGGAGAAGAAACATGGTGGGAAAAGTGCATGGAAAGCCACATCAAGACCAACGACTACCAATGTTGGAGGATAGTCGAAAATGGAGATGGCCACGTCGATCTTACCATGAAGGAAGAAGACTGGAAACCAGAACATTATGTCATCATGGAGAAGAATGCCAAGGCAAGACAGTTCATCCTCAATGGATTGGACAGAGAGGACATGGACAAAGTCATAGGCAACAAGACAGCCAAGGAGATGTGGAAAGCTCTCAAGGAGATGCATGAAGGAAGTGAGGAACTAAAGCAAAGCAGAAAGTTTGCTTTGGAAGGAGAATACCATACCTTCAAAATGATGGAAACTGAGACCATCTCAGAGTACTACTCTCGCTTCAACAGATTAATTGGAAAGTTGACGGCGACGGGAGTTGATCTTGATGAAGTCTCCAAGTCCTTGGTGATTATCAATGGACTCAACTCCAAGTTCACCCTTCTCAAGGGAATCATGAAGAACACTCCAGGCATCCAATCCCTTCCCTTGACCCAAGTCATAGGGAAACTGGAAGTTGAAGAAGGAGAGCACACTAAAGCCAATGCCGATAAGAAACTAGAGAAAGGAATCGCCCTTAAGATCTCCAAAGCCTTCTCTAGGCTCGAGATGGAGGAAGAGAACTCAGACCTTGAAGAAGAAGAGGACGAACTAATAGCCCTCTTCACAAAGAACATCAAAAAATTCTTTGTGAAGGGAAGGTTCCAAAAGGGCAGTTTCTCTCACAATGGACCAAGAAGAGATCTCAAGGAAGTCTCCTGTTACGAGTGCAAGGAGAAGGGACACTACGCTAAGAACTGTCCCAACAAAGAAGAGTCCAAGGAAGAGGAAAGACCTCAAAGAAAGAAGGCTCTCATAGCATCATGGGGAGAAGACTCAGATGAGGAACTGAATCTGAGTGGCTTCTCTGGAGGGAGATGTCTCATGGCAAAAGGAGACTCAAGCGACTCAGAAGACCTTGAGGTAACTTCTAACGATCTCTTAAAATCCCTAGTTGATTGTGATAAGAAACAACTTCTTAAGATCATAAAGAAACTAGGAAAGGAAATCAGTTCCCTTCAACAAAAACTAGATGATTGTGAAGATGAAATTGCTTGCTTGACTTGATGAAACTGAGAAAGACCTAGCTGAAACTCACTCCAAACTCATTGATATTAGGAATGTGCATGCTAGTCACCTTAAAACTTACAAATCTTGTGATGAAACTAGCATAGATTCTGTCAAAGTTCCCTTGCATGCTAATCCACCTGGAAATGACATGCTTCAATCCATAATGGATAGGTTAGACATTCTCACTAATTCCATTAATGAAAAAACAATAAATCAAACTGTTTTTGTGAGACAACGACATGGAATAGGATATGTCAATAATAAAGGGAACAATGATGCTGAAGAAGAAAAGGCTAGGCGAGAACTTGTTGAGATGAATGAGAACCTCAGTATTGCTCTGGCCACTTCTCGTGATAGGAATCAATTCCTATCAGAGAAGATCATGGTCCTTGAGAACAAGGTTGAGGTTGCCAAACGTCTCAATGAAGGTTCTCAAAGTCCTAAGAAGGAACCAAAGGGAAAAGAAAAGATGGTTCCTGAAAACCAATGGTTCACCAATTCATTTGCTCACAAAAAATATATTGACATGGCCCATAGCAAGGTTAGAAACAATGTTGATTTTAACAAAAGGAAAACTGAAAAACCTTTTAGGCCAGGAAAAGGAAAATATGGACATGTTGTTTACAATCGTTTGTGTACCTACTGTGGTAAGAATGGTCATTACAACACTGATTGTGCTAAGAAAAGGAATTTTGAAAAGGTGAAAAGTACTCATTACCATGAAAAGAACCAGTTCCCTGGTTATTCACAGACTCGGAATGCTAATCCCTCCAGTAAAGCCAAGCTTCGCTGGGTTCAGAAATCTTAGTTTCCTTGTGTGCAGAAAGAAGAGAGGCAACCCCAACTATGGTACATTGACAGTGGTTGCTCATGCCATATGACCGGAAGAAGAAATCAAATGACCTCTCTTCAACTTCTCCAAGGAGGGAACATATCCTTTGGAGACAAAAGCAAAGGGAAAATATGTGGAATAGGAACTGTGAAACTCAACGATCACATTCAGGTAAACAAAGTTCACCTTGTTGATAGTCTTGGTTTTGATCTAATAAGTGTGTCACAACTATGTGATCAAGGAGACAATGAAGTCAGATTTAGATCAAACGAATGCTCAGTTCTTGACTCCTCGGGACAAATCATCCTAAAAGGAAAGAGATTCAACAATGTTTACATTGTTGATCCATCCTTCGTCCCCAAGGAGAAACTATGTCTCTCAACCGTGAATGACCAAGCTGAGTTGTGGCACCAACGCCTCGGTCATGCTAGCACTAAGCTGATTCAAAAGCTACACTCAAAGGAACTAGTCAGAGGATTGCCAAAGCTGAGTGGCACATCTAAGGAACCATGCTCTGACTGTGTAAAAGGAAAACAGGCTCGTAGTTCCTTCAAATCCAAAAACATGGTAAGCACCTCAAGGCCTCTTGAGCTCATCCACATGGATCTTTGTGGACCCATGAGAGTTCAAAGCCTAGGAGGGAACATGTATATTTTTGTTATTGTCGATGGCTTCTCTCGCTTTTCTTGGACCATTTTCATTAAATCTAAAAGTGAAGTCATTGATCGCTTTAAAGACCTGGTTCCCTTGTTAGAAAAATCCCTTGATTGTTCACTTAATGCTATTCGGTCTGACCATGGTACCAAATTCGAAAATGAAGAATTTCTAACCTTTTGCAGTGAGCATGGCATTGATCACAACTTCTCTGCACCATACACTCCTCAACAGAATGGAGTAGTGGAGAGAAAGAATAGGACCTTGGAAGACATGGCTCGAACTATGTTGATCTCAAGTGGACTCTCCCAATCCTTTTGGGCTGAGGCGATCAACACAGCATGCTACATCATCAACAGAGCCATGCTTCGCCCTATCACAGAGAAGACACCCTATGAACTCCTAAGAGGAAGAGTTCCCAACATTTCTCATCTAAGGGTGTTCGGATGCAAGTGCTTTGTGCACAACAATGGGAAGGACAATCTTGGCAAGTTCGACCCAAGAAGTGATGAAGGAATCTTCATTGGATATGCCTCAGGTAGCAAGACATACAAAGTCTTCAACAAAAGGACTAAAAAGGTAGAAGAAAGTGTTCATGTTATTTTTAATGAAAAATCACTTGGAAAGATTGTGCAGAACACCACCAATTCCTTTGAAGACCCGTTTCCCAAGTCATATCAAGAAGATCCAGATGAAGATGTCACTCCACCCAGTTCCTGTCCTGTTGCTCGGAACCCTCCAATGGCTCCTCCACCAGTTCCCATGGATAATGAACAACAATCCATTTCTGGGAACCATGAGCATGACGACAACATCTGTGGAGACCTCAATGATTCATCTTCCCACATGTTCTTCAATGGAGAAGGTGACCCCAACTAGGAAGCTGAATGCTCAACTCAGAATGTCTCCACATCAAATACTTTGGCTTCCAACAGAGAAAGAAGAGTCATCAAGCCTCCAGTCAGGTACGAACATCTAACTTTCTTTGCCTTTAATGCCTTTTTGTCTATTGTGGAACCAAAGAACATAGGTGAGGCACTGAAGGATGCGGACTGGATCCAAGCCATGCAAGAAGAGCTTCATCAATTTGAAAGGAACAAAGTCTGGCATCTGGTTCCTCGCCCCAAGGATAAGCACATCATAGGAACCAGATGGGTTTTCAGAAACAAGCTAGATGATACAGGAGCTGTGATAAGGAACAAAGCAAGACTTGTGGCTCAAGGATACAATCAACAAGAATGAATTGACTATGATGAAACCTATGCTCCAGTGGCAAGGATCGAAGCAATAAGGTTGTTGATTGCCTTCGCATCTCACAAAGGGTTCAAGTTGTTCCAAATGGATGTGAAGACAGCCTTCCTCAATGGAATTCTTCAAGAAGAAGTCTATGTCAAGCAACCTCCTGGTTTTGAAGACGACGATCATCCAGATCATGTCTACTTCCTAGACAAGGCATTGTATGGCCTCAAGCAAGCTCCCAGAGCATGGTATGATCATCTTGCCCAGTTCCTACTTTCAAACAGCTACAGACGTGAAATTATTGATAAGACCCTCTTCATCCTAGAAGAAGAAAGTAACATCTTAGTGGTTCAAATCTATGTTGATGATATCATTTTTGGTTCCACTAACCTGTCCCTTGTAGACAAGTTCAAAGACTTGATGAGCAGTGAATTTGAAATGAGTTTAATTGGGGAACTCACATTCTTCCTCGGATTACAAATCACTCAAAATAAAGATGGTATTCAAATCCACCAACAGAAGTATGTCAGGGAACTACTGAAGAAGTTCAAAATGGATTCATGCAGGCCTCTCTCCACTCCCATATCCACCATTGCCCATCTGGATAAGGACCACTCGAGTCCTTTAGTGGAGGAGAAGCTCTATAGAGTTATGATTGGCTCACTCATGTACCTAACCGCTAGTCGACCAGACATTGTCTTTGCTGTTGGCTTGTGTGCTAGGTTCCAATCTTGTCCAAGAGAAACCCACTTGGCCGCTGTGAAGAGAATACTTCGATACCTCAAAGGAACTGACGATCTCTGCATTTGGTACCCCAAAGAATGTCCCTTTGAGCTCATGGGTTTCACTGATGCTGATTATGCCGGATACTTGGTGGATAGGAAGAGCACTTCTGGAATGGCACAGTTCCTAGGCCCTTGCCTCGTGTCATGGGGATCAAAGAAACAAGTTTCAGTCTCTCTCTCCACCACAGAATCCGAGTACATTGCGGCTGCCTCTTGTTGTTCCCAACTTCTCTGGCTAAAGCAACAACTCGCGGACTTTGGTATGTCTTATGGCCCTCTCACTATTCTTTGTGACAACACTAGTGCCATAAACATTTCTAAGAATCCTGTGCATCATACTAGGACCAAGCATATTGACATTAGACATTATTTTCTTAGAGATCATGTTGAGAAGGGAAACATCATTATGAAATTTTGTAGAACTGAAGATCAAATTGCAGATATATTCACCAAGGCATTGAATAGAGTTCCTTTCGAGAACCTCAGATTGGAACTAGGAATGATTCCTATTACTCAGTAGTGACCTTAGTTCTGATAATTCTTTCCAGTTTCCCTGATTGACTAGTTTAAGATATTTAACTTGTTGAGTCTTGATGTCCTTGTGTTAAATCTTTTGCCACAAACCCTTCTTGTCATAATGGTTTCTTAAAAGGGCTTAGATAAATTTTTCTGGTTCGTTTCCTTTTGGTCCTCATTACTTTTTCAACTCCTCATTGTTCAAATTTTTTTTGATGGCCCAAAAGTCACAATCTGATCATATTTCTAACCCAATATTATAAGCCGAGATGATGATTGTGTACTAAGACCTACCCTTGCCTCATTGCTCAATTTAATTCTCTATGATCCATCTCTAAACCCTCTCTGAGAATTATTATGCAATGCGATAAATGGCCTACCCTGATTCCTTGTATGGAAACGTACTGTTTTTTGTTCCTTTGTTTTAACCCACACCAAAGGTTCCCATACATTCCTCTAGCTCGCTGAAAATGTCGCCAGAAAGGAACCAGAACGTAGCGTCTCTCCAACGGCTCGCTTGGCTCTCCCAGACGCTATTTATGGCATATTGGCAGGGATAAGGCATGTCTTATCAGTGGCAGACCTCCCTCTTCTCTGAATGGGTCAAATTTTGAATTTAAGTTAGCCGTTCCGAAAAGCTGCAACTTTCTTCAATGCTTAGGATTTGCCTTGATCTTCTCAACGGCTGGATTTGCTTCAACGGTCACCTCAGCTCTTGGCCATCCCAGATCTTCAACGCCCTTAAAGAGGTGCTCAGTTGCTCCGAGTTGATCACACAAGCTCTCCATCTCTCTGATCTTCTACCTCTCTTTCTCTTCACACAACAATCTTCTTAAGCTCCTCTCAAATGGCCAACCCTAACCCAATCGTTGTTATGGATGAAGAGGAGGCTGCTTTTCTTCAAGCATTTCGCGAAAAGAAGGCTAAAGCCTCCTCCTCCAAGCCTGTTTCTGCCTCCACTTCTTCAAAATCCCTCCCCAAAGAAAACCCTGTGGCGAAACCTGCAGAGAAACCAGAAGAGAAGCTTGAGAAACCACCAAAGGATAAGGAAAAGGTGGAAGAGGAACCAACCATGCCCAAAGAAGAGGAGCAAGCCATCACTTTGGCTTCAGAATCAGTCACAAAATCAGTTTCTGAAGGCGGGTCGCATGATTCCTCTCTGGATAAATCCCTTCAAGAGATCCTTAGCCCCGAGCCTTCCCCGATCAGCCTCAAATCCAAAACTTCCAACCCAGGCCCCTCTGTCGCCACAAGAATGCAACAGAGGAAGAGAAGCTCCCAAGCCATTGTTCCCTATGAAACCAAATCCACAAAAAAGGCCAAAACCACCACCCTCTCTGCCTCCTCTTCCTTCTCCAAAAGAAAGATCCTAAAACCTCTCATTATCGGCAGAGAATTCTGGACCCAGGAGTTAGAAGAAGAGGATGAGGAACTCTATGGAGAAGCTTTGGATGAGTTCCACTCTCTATTGCAGTTCCAAGGGTGGGACGAGATACTGTGCGAGCCTTTCTCTGCTTCTGACGAGGTTGTCCGGATGTTTTACCAATCTATGGAGTTTGTACCCCAGAAGGAGAACTCTCCCTGTCACGATGCCATTCTTATCTGGAAGGGAACCAGCTATCCCTTGTCTGCCAACTTGATCGCGTCTGCTCTAAGGCTCGAGCCAAGGTCTGGGTTTGGCATTCTGCCTCAGAAGAAGGGATGGCCTAAAGGAAAAGGGTTCAAGTCCAAAGGAGCAATAGTGAAGAAAATTTATGATGGCGCATCCCCCTCATCTTTGGAGACGAAGGATCTCTCCATCGCAAATCGGCTACTGCATTTCTGGATCACTCGCAACTTGGTTCCCAGGCAAGAGCACAGGAACGAAGTCCTCATCACCGACGCCGTCTACATGGACAAGGTGCTCTCCGGTGCTCAGTTGGATCTTCCCCGTATTGTGCTGGCTCACATGCAATTCTGTGCATCCCATGACTCCCATGCTTTACCCTTCCCTCACATCATCAAGAAGCTACTCTCCAACCTCAATCAGTACCCAAAAGACTCACCCGAGACTGCCTATAGCAAATGTCTTACCATGCACACAGTTCGGAAGCTGAATACTAAGGAACAACAACCCAACCCTGCTAAAACAGAAGAAATCCTGCCTAAGGAAAAGGCGAGTTCCCAGGGCCGTTCTAGTTCCCACCCTCAGCAACCCCCCTCTTCAGACTCCTCTGCGATCCTCCTTGCGTTGGATCGTATTAAAAAAGCTATCTTGGAAGGCTCGACTGCCAACACGGTCGCCATCCATGATCAAGTAAGAGAGTTGGGGCGTATCAGTTCTGCTGTCGAGAGTCTGGTGGAAGTTCTGCAGAAGGATTGGCAAGGTGCAATCAGTGCTCATCAGGCCGCGGGCCAAAATGTAGGAACCGACGACAAGGATGCAGAAGAGGAGGCCACTACTATGCCATAGGAACGCTTGTTCTAGGTTCCCAGTGCTGCAACGCCACAGCGAGCTAGTAGTTTCCCTTAGGATCCTACTCCCCCCTTCTATCCCTTTTGTTGTCTTTCCTAAAATTGCTTTTGTTGTCTTCCTTGCTATTTGTTGTTTGTGTTGTCAGTTGTCAGTTGTTATGTTGTGGTATAAGTGTTTTGAACAATGATCAATGAAGCTTTAATGACTATATTTGGAATCGTTCCAATGATCAATTTGTCTTTGCCTTAACGTTCTCATTATGATTTTTTTTAGGCTTGATGCAATTGCATATTCACTTGGATATCATGTTCTTAACTTGTACTTAATCTTTTCGATGATGTCAAAAGGGAGAAGAAAAGGATAGGAACCTTGAACTTTGGAGACTACTGAATTAATAGGAACTCTGAACTAGTTCTATTTCTAAGGGGGAATTTGAAATAAACTTGTTCAATTGCTTAGGGGGAATTCGCAACCATTGAATGTTCTATCACTAATCTGTAATGTTGTAAATCCCGTTATCTCAATATGGTCTCATAAGATTCAAAGTCCTATTATGTTGTCAGGTTCCTTGTATTTGTCATCATCAAAAAGGGGGAAATTGTTAGGAAACGGAACTCTGGAACTTAGGTTCCTCTGAGAGTTCCGTTCCTCAGTTTCTCTACTTTTGAAGATGACAAATATTATGATACTAATGTTTTATCTCAAAGATGTGTTTTAAGGAACCACAGGAAATTACATAAGGCAGGAAAGCCAAACAGAACAAGGGAACCAAAGGAACAAGATAGCTGAAGGAATCCAGAGGAACCTAGGTGTGCCCAGAAATGGAGCTTGCGACATTGCGATTCCCGAGAAATCTGGGAACACACAACCTCGGACAAAAGGTGTCGAAAACGACTTGTCCAAAGCTTCCAAAAGTCTGCCAAGGTCCAAGAGCTAAAGAACAAGATGCCTAGAGAACCTCTACCTCGGACAGAGACGATGAAAGCGACAGCACATGAAGACGTCGCTGTCCAACAGACGGTTCCCAAGCGGCCAACTTACTCAACCTCGGACGAAAGCGTTTTGACAACGACACCACAAGGATCGTCTGAGGTAGTTGACCAACTAAGAGAGATTCTGAGCTGCCTAGGTTGTTTGCACATGCCAAGAACAACGTGGATCAAGGAGAACCACTAATCCTAGGGCAAGCTCAATCTGTGGGAACCAAGAGAGGATCAAGCTGCGAAGAATCCTCTATAAAAGGAAGACTAACCCAAGGGTTATCTTCATGCACTAAAACAAGAACTCACACTCATTAGCAAACATCTAGTGTGAACCTCAAAACAAAGATCATCAAAGCAAACCGAGATCAAGAGGAACCAGTCAAGGAAGAAGAGCTCAGTGCTAAGTTCATGTGACTGTAAGTGATAGTTCCTAGGTGCGAAAGTCTGTTTCTTGGATTGATTATTGATTGTGTTAAGTTATCTAGGATTGTCTAACTGTGTGTAAGGCAAAGGAACTGTGTGTTCGTTCCTAGGATAAGTTGTAACCAAAAGAGATAAGAAATCAAGAAGTAGACTTTGAAATCCTTTCGAAAGAAAGGTAGTGGTTTTTATCCTGGATTGCTAGTTGGCAATCAAAGGTTTCCACTATAAGGAACTTGTCATTTGTTTGATTGTTTATCTTCCGCTGCTAAAGGAACTGAGAATCATTATTCTGAGTTCCTTAAGTTTTTATCTAACAATCACGATCCTACACGCGCCAATTGCAATGTTGTTTTGGGCCTCTTTCCAAGGAGCAACCACGTCAATAGTAGCCTCTCCGTGGGCTTCATGGTCGGAGATGTGGTGGTTGAGTATCGGGAAGACGCGTGCACATGCACTTGGGCTGGCTAGCATGGATCTCGGGGCATAGTGGTGAGCCATGACGTAGACGGTTGGGCTCAAGTGTGGATGGGCGGGAGGCCTCCGAGACGTAGGTACTCTTGCACTGTTGTCCACCACGTACGGGCATAGTCGGTGAAGTACCAAGTGGCGATGCGCACCTCCTCGCGAACATCATAATCCGAGCGGCCAAAGACATAGCGTGTGTGGCGCTCCCATGCCAAGAACTCGGAACCACCGTCGTTGCAACCGATGAAGGAGTAGAAGGACACCCCTACACCATGACCCTCGGTTTGGCTAGGCACATAAAGGTTCGACTTGGGCCGAGCTCGAGCATGCCGGTAACCGGATGGCATTCGGTCATATCCTCCTCTTGGTGGCACGGAATGAGGCGCTGAGGGGTGCTTGGAGCTGCGGCCGGGGACACCATAGGAGGCTCGAGGTCGAGGGCGGTGGTATTGTTCAAACCCGACGGCTTTCTCGAGGAGATAATCGAACTCATCTTCCATCGGATATTCCATGGCCTCGTCATCTAGGAAAACCAAAGGAAAACGCCAATCAAATGTTCCAAGGAAAGTGGTAAGACATAACACAAGACCAATAAAAACAAACAAGGGAAATGCAAGAAGGGAATATCAAACAAATAAACAACACACATAATGATGTCTACACAACAAGACAAGTGAGGTCTAGGGCAAGCAAACGGCAATCAAAAGAAAATAGACTAAGACATAAGCAAGACAAGTTAATGGCTCATGCAAGGGTTGTCAAGGAAAGGTATGATATATAACTTGTCAATTGGGAGAAACCCAAGACACCTTCTAACCAAGCCAATGTATATACCTCAAGCTAATATAAATAAAGGAACCAAAGGGTAACTTAGGATGGCAAGCTCAATGGGAGAGCAATTCGGCCAACCTATGGGTCCACTCAAGAGGGTGAAGTAGATATGGCAAAGGAGAGAGGAACATGGAGAGAAGGGCTTAGTGGCCCAAGTTGTCGAGTGAGGGTGAGAGAGCCCACCAAGGGTTGTGGAACCAAACCGAAAGAAAGAAAAGAAAATAAGCTTGACCTTCACTTTGCCCTTCTTGTTTTTTTTTTTGAATTCGGTTCTTTTTTTTTTTTTTTAGTCTCTTGCCTTTTGTTTTGAACTCTTGAAAATATGTATGGCTTTTTCTTAGGCAAAAGAAGCAAAGACTAGCAAGACTTAGTGTGTTGATGCAAGGAGTGAAACCACAACACTTTTTTTTGTAATGAAGGCAACAAGGGATGCAGATTTTTCTTTGTTTAGAATTGCCAAGTCACCATGTAGTGGTGTGACTAGGCCTAAGAAGAGAAGAGGAAGAGAGCCCATTGCCACATCATAATTTCAGCCCCCCTAAATAAAACTCTACTAAGATTGTCCTCCAATACCTCTCACTAATCCATCATCCTAAGGTACTAGTTGGTCTTTACCTAAAATAGCCAAGGGAGACAAATAGTACTAGGAAAATGTGGAGAAGGCCTCCCAAGGACAAAGTACATGCAAGGGACAAAAGGACAAGGGGGACCACAAGTACACAATTCAAACAAGGGCAAGCAAGCAAGGGAGGGGGGGAGGGGAGTTCGGCTGGTAGGGGCTGTTGGGTGGCAGATGGGGTGGTGGTGGTCGGAGCTAGGGCGGCAGAGGGGGTTTTTCGGCGGCCGGAGGTGGTGGAGGTCATCGGAGATGGATTTTTTTTTAGGGTTTTTGTAAGGGGAGCTAGGAAGAACTAATCTAAACATGAAAATAGCATGAAAAACATGAATGAACACATGAAAACAAGAGAAAATCTGAGCATACAAACTAAACTCAACACAAGAAGAACAAGAAAAAAAAAATTCTAGCTAGCAAGGGAAACAAGGAGCAAAACACATGGAAACATGGAAGCAACACAAGAGAACATACTAGCTATGAACATGAATCATTAAAAACAAAATTTTAAAGGGAGAAGATGACTTAGCTTGGGCTTTTGGCTCTTGATACCAATTGATGAGAAACAACCCTCTAAAGGTGAGGCTTTGTTCCTCTAGAAGCTAGATCTAGACCAAGGGGAGCCTTCTTCTCCTTCCTAAGCTTGAGAGTCGTTCAATGGTGGTCAAGAGAGAGAAGGAGGGCGCCAGAATGAGGTGTGGACGAGAGGGCCCAAGGAGGTGGTGGCGCCGGCAAGCCCAATGAGACCCTCCTTGGGGGTTCCTTGGCCGTGAAGAGCAAAGACCGAATGTGTTCTTGTGGTTCGAATGATGAGTATGAGATTTGATGAGAGATTGAGAGAGAAGAGTGTTTGAGAGAGTTTGGGTTGATAGAAGTAAGTGAAAGGCCTTAGAGAGATATACTCAACCTAAGGGAAATGTCCACTTCTATAATCTTCAACCAAATGAACAAGAAAGCCAAGGAGTGGCTTATATAGTTCTAGGGTTTTGGTGGATTAGGAGCCCATATGCAAATGGGTACACACCCACTAAAAAAAGAAAACTCTTATAATATCCCTCAATTTTTAGTAAGGATATTTGGGTAATTTTTCTCATACTTCGTTCGTTAAATTTTTCGCTTTCAGCGGAGTTTGAATTTTCAGTAATATTCATGATCTTCGCAATAATTTCCTGAGTGGTATAAAATACATTAAATATATTTTCGGGACTTAGAATATTTATTTAGATACAAACATATAATTTTTGGGATTTAAAATCCATAGGATACAAGATATTTATAAAAATATTTATGTAAAATATCTAAAAATATCTCCTAAGATATTTCTTCCTTCTTGGGTTATTTGAGGAGCTGATCTGGAGGGTGATGAGTGCACCGATCTCTCTCTCGCCCATCTCCTCCTCTGTCCGATCTCCCTCTTGGCCACCTTTCCCGCCGGCGAGCCACCACTGTGGAGCCGCGACCAGCTGCTGTTGTCACCACTGCTGCTGGGTTTTGTACCCGATTCGAGCCACGTTCAGCCGTCGAGGACGACCCAGATCCGACGAGGCCGCGCCGGACCGAAGTCGGAGGTGCTGCTGTGCTCCTTCCCGACGTCAAGGCGACCCAGATCCGGTGAAGGGCTGCTGTGCTCCGCGTCGCTGCTGCCAGGTCTGATGCGGTTGCTTCTCTCCCGGCGACGAGACCTTCTTCCGGCGTCGTGAAGCCCCGGCGAGCTCCTGTGCGCGTTGGAGCTGCTGCCCCCGCTGTTATCTTCCCGCGCTCCGCCGCTGCTTCTGGGCTGCTATCGCCGCTGCGTGGAGCTGCTGATGGCTAGCTGGTGCCGATGAGTCCACCCCCAGCGTCGATGAGCCCTCCCCGGCTGGTGTTGTTGTGTGCTGTTGTTGGTGTTTTATCGAGGAAGAAGAAGGTGAACAGTAGGCGAGTGGACCCCCCTTTGCATTGTTTCGGTATTGGGCCGAGAAGCCCAGTTCGTTTCCAATTCAATTTCAACCCGAAATTATTTGAGCGGTATAATTTTGATTCTCTTTTATTCGTATTTTTCTTTAGGAAAATTTAATAAATATTTTTATGATTTAATATCATAAAAATTTATTAAAAAAAATTTCTTAAATTTATCCAGTCAAATTAATTGATAGATAATTAATTTATCAGTTAGAACATGATCTGCTGGATCGCGTGTGGACTCATACTCCGCTAATAATATTCTGAAGCTTAAGCCATATCCTTGGAAATGATATTTTCGGTAGTCGTCTCGTCCAGATTCATCGCCGAATCTACTCCAAGCAAGTGGCGGTTTGCTCTTGCTCATCATTCCATGCTTTCATTAATTATCAATTGTTTAATTGAATAATTAATTTGAAATGATTATTGCATTTGTCTGAAAATGGTTTTTTTTAAACTGTTTTGAAAAATAAAATATGATATTATAATATGTTATATATCTGTTAGAACAACGCTATTATGAATATATATTTATGATCGTCTTAAGGGCATTTATGTGGATTTGTTGTGAATTATTGTTGTGCTTGAACTGTTTAGTTAGCACTAGTAGTTAGGAATGTTACTAGGGCCCTGTCAGATCCAATCGTTTCTTTATAATCAAGTAGAGAGGTGGCTCGTCCCCACCTAATACCATTTTATGGTCATGACCGAACATCTGATACACAAGTATAGAGGTGGTGCACTTAGCTGGTGTCACAAATCTCGGGAGTTCATCCCTCCGGTATGTGTCACTCTAGACGAAACGCATATCAAGATGTATAGTTCCACTGGTGGTTTATACATTTAAAAGCCTGTAACGTGATGTGCATTTTAGAATATAATAAGATAAGTGTCGTTGTCGCACATGATTAATAAACCTTCAGCGAGTAGTGCAGCTAAGCGAATAGTGCAGCTAGGAAAGCTCATCTCGACTTTTGATCAGAGTACGTTCTCTTTCCAATCTGATTTCGCTGTATGCGGTGAGGTTGGTCGTGAACCGAAACATCTAAGTCAGCTGTTTTAAATCGCTCGAATGCGATACTGTGATTCTTTAAATATTCCAGACTTTGTCATACTTCGTTAAAGACTCAATCTGTTGGAGTCTTCTCTTGGATATTCCGATAAGATTCGCTTCAGTTGGAATCTTTTCTTGTGTATGCCTTGTGTCATATTCAAGTAGAGTATGGTGGTTGACAAGCGTACTCGACTATTATTCGAGGGACGAGAAGTCTAACCTAATACGACTACTTAGAACCTTCTGCTTTGTACCCTTGCATGGTCTATTCATTTAGATTAACCAACCGATTATTCCCTTGCATGATTGACTAGCGTCATCCGTTCGATTCGGCACATCAGATAGATTGCAGATCCGAGGAGACTAGATTGACTATGAAGACGACGGTTGTTTTGGATGTTTTAATAATTATCTTTTAATCAGGTTGAGAGCCTTGGGCAGGTGATCATTACGATCACAATCCTTTTTGTAATATTTTAATAAAGACTTTCGCTGTAACTTATTTACTCTGTTATATATTTAAAAGACTTTCGCTGTACTTTGTTTAAACTCTGTGTTTGTCCTATTCGGGATTGGGATGTAATCCCGGGACTCATGTTTTATATGAATAATATTATGATTTTGTATCATAAGTGCTTCATGATTGTTATTTAAATGGTAAAGCCTAGGGTGACTTCGGTGAGGAAAACCGAGGTTACTGACGGTAATACCTTTTCAAATGGGTTAAGATTTGGGGGTGTTACAACTCTAATGAGCCTTAGTGAGTTAAAGCCCATATGTAAATGTCTATTTACACTCACTAGGACAAGGCTAGAATTATAAAACTAAATAACCAAAATAGAAAGGGGATAAAAGCCTTAGAGGCTTGGATATAGACGCGCGCATAAATGCCTTGAAATCGAAGCATGGTCGATGCTTGAGTGTCGTGGCACTGATGCGTCGGCGTCTTGGTGGTCAAGGCCTTGAATCCTTGTTGATGGGTGGTTGACACTCGTCAAAAGGGAAGAATAAGGATAGCTCCCAACATTATTTGTCTTAAAAAAACTTGAATCTTATATCCCCTAAACAATTAGATGATATACATATGTCCCCGTGCCATGCACGAGTAATTTGGTTAATACAATTTGAAATTAAATATTATTAAATATTTATGAAAACTAAATTGATAAATTATAAGCTTAATTTCTTGAACATATAGTGATAAGGTTTTTGTGTGATTATAATCGAAACTATATACTCGAATTTGTATACAAAAATGAAAAATAAATTAGAAACTTCATACAAATAATTGAATAAGAAAATATATAAATTAGTTTAAGTAATAAGAATTGGAAACGATTAATTATGTATAACCAATTAAAAGGGAAAAATGGTTAATTTATAACACATATTTATTTCAAATACTTTAATATATATTATCACTTTTGCATCATGAATCATACAAAAGTAACATAACTAATTATATTTTCAATCGCATGTTACCAATTTTATATATTTAAGTATTAGAACATCACGTTTTTGAGTATATAATTTTGAAAGATGTACATTTGACGAAACGTAGATTTTGATTTTTGGCTTTATATAATATATTATAACTACTTTTAACATAGCTTTTAATTTTTTTATACACATATATATTATATATACTTTTAATTACAAATAAAAAGTAATGTAATTAATAAGGTAAAATATATATTATAAATACTTTTATTTACAAATAAAAAGAAACTAATAAGGTAAACAATATAAATAATCTTTGAAAGGATATTATCTTTATAATTAAGATAAGCTATTTTAGGTAAATAATAAATAGATAAGAAATAGAATATATAAATATCAAAATTAGGAAATGATAAAATTGTAATTATAAATTGAGATTTGCCTACATGACACTCACGGACTGACACATAAGAGATATAATTATGGCTTTAGTATAATATATATATGAATTCATGCAATATAAAAGAATATAATTGATATATGACAACATCAAAATAACCTTAAACGCAAAACACTCCCTTTTCCTCCATAACCCTCGCCACCGCCGCTCTTTCACCTGCGATTAACCTTTAACAAAATCTTCAATCACCAACACAATAACCATGCCCCTGTCGATTCTATCCACAGATTTAAGGCAAAGCGAACCCACCCTTTGGAAAGCTTTTTGAGTTCTCTCCATTTGCCTGCTCAGGAGAAGAACAAAGCCTCAAAAGAAGCTTTCCTTGCAAAATCGAAACCTGCAACCCTCAAAATTTACTTCTCTGAACATTCTTTCTGTTTATCATCTGAGTGGTGCTGCTCTCATTTACTATCCTTGCTGCCCAATCTCTATCTGATCCGACTGGATAAAGGTAAACAACCCTTTTCTGTTGTGCTATGCTCTGAATCTCCCCAAACTAAGGCTCCATAAGCCACCCCCTTCCAAAAACTCTATTGTTATCAATAATCCCCCCTACTACAACTTCTAAAAACAACTCTTCATCTAAGGTTGCTATGCATACTAGCAACAATGATGAAAAAACCACTACCGGCACAAGCCAGAATACCAACACCACGGAAAAAACAAAGCCTGACAATGAATCTTATCTGGCTAGGCTTTAAACCATCAGAATGAAGGCTCAAAGACAAAAAGAAACAGCCCTTATGGGTTACATTATTGGTAATCCCACTGATTTTCCTAAAATATTTTCCAAACTCAAATCTGAGTGGAGGTTTCTTAAGGATGAAGTTGGTTTTTATGACCGACAGTTTGGTTGGTTTGAAATCAAGTTCTCCAACCCCCTTGATCTTAAAAAAATTTGGGAGGTAGACCCTACAACATATTTGGTAAGCTTTTGCTCCTAAAACCATGATATAAAGGGTTTGACTCCAACATGAATCCATTTCAGCTTTGGATATGTGGATTAGAATTCCTCTCCTCCTAGCTGATCTCTGTAATGCTGAAGCCATCAAACTAATCCTAGAAGAACACCATATAGGTGGTTTCCTTAAACTTGACCCCCTTGCCTCTAAAAGGAAATGAGCCAAATTTGTGTCCAAATTGACTTCACAAAACCGATTAAAAACTATGTCCTTATTCCTGATTCTAAGGGCAGAGAAGATAAATTTAACATATGGTTTGAAGACTGGCCTGAAGGATGTGGGAATTGTGGTGATCCTCATCACATTTTTACATCCTACCCCCTTAGGAAGTTAACACCTCCTAAACTTGAGATTTTCATCAAAAGAGCCCCTGATTCTTCTAAACTGGACAACACCACTAATCCTAAAGAAGCTGACTGGACTAAAGTCACTTCTAAAAAAGAGAAGAAGAGTGAGAAAATACCTCTCATTCACCATGGGCACAAACCCTACCTTAATGCTAATGGTGGTATTACCATCAACTGTGATCAGTCCCTTGCTGAAGTCCCTCTAATCAAAGTGTTTGCCGCCTTTGTTTTTGGGGCCTGCTCTTCCACCTCTCCTAATATTGAGACACCTCCTCCCCCTCAAGACCAAACCAAAATCAACACTAAAATTCCTAGTGCAGAGCCCATCTTACCCACTGTCCCTCCTATTCAAAAGATTGCCACAACTCTTCAAGATAATTCACCCCTCCCTCCCAGCAACACTAGCTCTCCTTCCCTGAATGAACCTCTTCCTCCTTCTATCCCAAAGAACAACCCTTCCATTCCCCTGGAAAGCAATACAGTCCCCTACCCTAACCTTGGCCCAAACACAACCCAGAATACCCCCAAATGATGAGGACACTCATGGTGTCTTAACATCAACCCTCCAACTTGCTACCCCTCAGCTGGAACATGTGAACAACACTGAAGCAGACAACTCATATGCAGACTTCAACATGGACAATGATGACTCACCAAGGAAGAAATGAAAGCCATGCTCAACTTAGATTATGATGATGACCTGAATGAGGACACCTTCTCTGATGGATCCTATCACTCTATCAACTCAGTGTATACCAAGATATCCAGTTCTTCCATGACTAACAAGATGGGAATTATGACTGTTCACACCAATGCCATGTCCACTTTGGGCTCCAGCAAAAGGAAAACAACTGGAGGAGATGATGATACTGCATGTTCATCTCTGATGGGGACCAAAAAACCCAAAATCTAGCCCCTAAGACGTGTCTTATGATTAAGTCTAGAAATCTTCTAATTTTGGACACCAGCAGATGCCACAAGAACAACTGCTGGGATGTAGGTTATGCTTTACCAAGCCATAAACTTGTGATCTTTCACCACTGGAAGAATTCTTCTCTTAATCATTGCTCTTCCTATTTCTGTTTATTGAACTTTAACTTTCTAAACCGTAAGGGTTTCACAAACCCATGTTGCATTGTTTGTAATTCTGTCTTTCTATCAATGAAGATCAGTTGCTTGTATGCTTTTACTTCATGGTGTTTAGTCTCTCACTTTGGATCAATTACTGCCATTATAAGACCACCCTTAATAATTCTAACATGATGTGGTTATACACAACTCACCATAACAGTGATATTAATACCAACATCCTATTACAACATGAAGACTCTTGGATTAATCATTACTTAACTGACGTGTACCTGTATTTCCTATTATGCATTGACCTTCTACTTGCCTGCATTTTTAGTTTTGACCCCAGTTTCCATTACATCTATGCTTGCTTCTTACTTGTAGTCCATTCATTTCAACAACTTAATCAAAACAACAACTTACTATATTCTTATCAAGCTTTTTGTCCTGTTAATAACAAAAAGTATAAGTTTATCTTCTTTAAAGGAAGCTCTCTTTTCTGCTCGAACTACCATACTTTCTCCAAGTTGTCTTTGCAGATTCTAAATCAACCAAGGAACTGGTCTGGCCGACATCACCCCTGGAAACAACTCCATGGATTCACCATCCAACCAAACGATTCTACTCAGAACACGAGAACTACTAATTCCTACATTAGGCGGAATTTTAGCTACTTATGGTGGCCTGACTACTTCTATACAAATTGCTGGCATTTGTGGTGCTCCCCTTGTATAACTTTTAACAAAAAATGTATAACTTTTCTTTCCTCACCTGTCATTCGATGGTCCAATCATTTCTGTTTAAATGGTTGGTGCCATGTTGGGAAAATGGACGATTATTACCTTAGGACTCTACCTTTATGGACTAAATTTATTGATTCAAGCTGGATGGAAATTCACGTTTGGACTTCATGTTTGTCATACAACTTAGCTTTAACACATTTTAAGGGGCCCTTCCCTATCATTTGTTGTTGCACAAGCAATATCAACAAAACTTCATCACGACAGTACCCATTTCGCTGGATTATGATATCTTTAAGGCCCTGAGATCTCAATCTTATCCCAATGAATCACATCAACAACTATAATCATACACAACTACTCACAAACAAAATTTTAAACTCTACCTCTCCACATTCTCCTAAAAAATGAGCATTACATAATGACATCCCCCTATCTAAGAATCTCCCTGACAGTTGGGGATGGTATGGCAACACTTTCAGGCCTTCAAGCTATATCATGAACCCTGCAAGAGTCTCTATTCCAACCCTACCCAAATGGCTTCAAATCCATCATCTAAAATCCTGGATTATTAGATATATGACCTATGATCCCATTAAAATTAGCTTCTCCAATCGAACAAACAACAACAACATTATACCCCCATCCATAACGAAAATCAAATATAACATCATAAGCTATCTAATTTACTGGTCCTTTCCATCTAATATACACCATAAACAAGCCCAAATTGCAAGACTAGATTCACTTGCCAAAATAAATCACAAGTTTTTTATGAAGATAAGCCTCTAAAATTTTCGTGGTATCAGTAGAAACAACCTCTGGACTGATATCGAATCCTTATGCAAATTGAACATATACAAATTATGACACTTGTTGAAACAAGAACCAATAAAGAACTTAAGAAAATCCTATGGCAAAAAGATGGGTTTGATACTTTTCACTTCTTACCTTCTTCTGGATTCTCCGGGGACATCTGTGTCATGTAGAAATCCTATCAACTTAACAACGAAATTCGCGAACTATCACACATTGATAAGAGATTCATTGCGATTAAATGCAAAATTCTTGACAAAAATAATTGTATTATGATCATATTCACCTATGCCCCCCAAAAGAGAATGGAAAAAATGAATTTTGGAATCTTCTAACCAACTTTGTCTTAAACACACACATACACTGTATTATCATTGGTGATCTTAACGAAATTTAATCAAATTCGAAAAAAAGGTGGATCTTATGTCCACCCAGGGAGATTACAACGACTGAAAGAACTCAAAGATAATTGTGATCTCATTGACATCCCTACGCAAGGTGGTAGCTTTACGTGGAGGAAAAACATAACCGAAATAGATAACATCTATGAAAAACTTGATCGGACTCTCATCCATAACCAAATACTACAATTGTTTCCAGGGTTTTTCACTAAGAATCATGCCTTCTCATCCTCTGATCACTGTCAAATCTCGTTGAATTTGAAAACCAAACCACCTTCAAAGCACAACCTTTCAAATTTGAGAAAATGTGGACACACCGAAAAGACTTCAAAAATATAGTTAAACAAGCTTGGCGAATCAATACTGAAGGATCTCATATGTATAACCTTACAAAAAAACCACAACACTTAAAATTAGTGCAAAAAATGGAATAAACCACCTTTGGTAACATATTTAAACAATTACAAGAAGTGGAGACGGAACTCTCCGCTCTCCAAAACAACATTATCCTTAACCCAGATATCCAATTAATAAACAAAGAAACTAGGCTTACTCTAAAAAAGGAAAATCTCCTCGCTTTCCATAAAAAATATTGGAGCCAAAGAGCGAAATCAAAACACATTAAATCTATCGACACGAATACAAACTATTTCCATAGAATTGAAAATGGCAAACGAAGCCGAAAAGTCATCCGGGAGATCTGAACTCAAGATGGAACGATCATTATTGGTCTAGAAAATATTCGAAAAGAAATTCGCTCTGACTTCGAACGAAGATTCAAAAAGGGAAGAATCAATAACAACAACCTACAAACACTTCTTGAGAATACCGACAAGGAAGTAATAGACAATGATAATAATGAGCTAATAAAGAGTATTTCGAATGAAGAGATCAAAAACGTTGTGTTCAATATTGGATCGGATAAATCACTGGGACCGAATGGCATGACAACCCTATTCTACCAGAAATACTGGCACATTGTTGGCCTTATGGTCATCAAAGCTGTCAAAAGTTTCTTTCATTCTGGAAAAATCCTAAAACAAATCAACCACACTTTCATTACACTTATACCAAAATGCGACAACCCCAACTCAAGTAACCATTACCTACCCATTAGCCTATGCTCAACTATATACAAAGTGAGCTAAAAAATCATTACGGAAAGAATGAAACCCATCCTCAACAAACATATCCACCCCCTCCAGGGAGCCTTTGTTGATGACCGAGCTATCCAAGATAACATTCTGATTGCGCATGAAATCTTCCACTCCTTCCGTGCTAAAAAAGGAAGAAGAGGGCTAGGTTGCAATCAAACTCGACATGAAAAAAGCATACGACAAAATCGAATGGGATTTTATTCTGGTCGTCCTTAACAAGTTTGTATTCTCAACCCAGTTCCTTGGATGGATTAAAGAATGCATCCAAACTGTATCCTTCTCTGTTTTAGTTAATAACGGACCAACAGACTTATTCTACCCCCAAAGGGGACTAAGACAAGGAGATTCTCTTTCCCCTTTCCTCTTCATTCTAGGAGATGAAGTACTCGCTAGAAAATTACAAAGAGAAGGAAACTGTAACAATAACCAACTTGGTTTCAGAATTTCTCGTATAGGGACCAACATCCATTTCTTGGCCTTTGCAGACAACATCCTCATTTTTGCTAAAGCTAACTGATATGCTTGTTCAAAAGTAAAAGACATTATTGAAGACTACTGCTCTGTATCGGTTCGATGTGTGAACTACCATAAATCATCCTTCCAAACAACAACAAACACACCAAATCAAATCAAAACAAAAATTCAATTTGTGCTTAATATACCAAGCACAACAAGCTTAGAAAAATATCTAGGATGCCCGATTATAAATGGCAAAATTAACAGAAATACACATCAAGACACACTCGTATCATCCACAAATCAACTTGTCAGATGGAAAGCAAACTCATTATCAATGGAAGGCAGAGCAACTCTTATTAAAGCCAACCTTGCTGCCAAACCAAACTTCTTAATGCAATGTTTTATGCTGGCAGCATCTATACATAAAGAGTTAGACAAAATCAACAGGAATTTCTTATGGAGTAAAGATAATAAGTATAAACCCTTTATCGGGTGGAATAAAATCTGTAAGAATAAAAACAACGGAGGAATTGTGATACGAAAAGCACAAGATATGAACAAAGCATTACAAATGAAACTCATTTGAAAAATCTTTGCTGAACCAAATAATATATGGGTCAAGGTAATAAATGAAAAATACCTTAAGGAGATTGATATCCTTCTTTATGATAGGAAACCTAGCCACTCCTGGCAATGGGCACAATTGCTAAAACTTTGCCCTGAAATCCAAAAAGGGCTCCATTGGCTTGTGGGCGACGGTAAAGACATTAAACTCTGGTCCGATAAATGGGCCCATGGTTTGAACTTAGCAAATGAAACCTTATCACATATAACTACGAACCACTCAACTACTGTGAGCGACTTTATTCATAACAAAGAATGGGACCAGACTAAACTCCTTGGCGTTCTCAATCAAGCAACGATAACTCGCATAATGGACATTCCTATTCCCCAACATAACATTAACGACATACTCTAATGGACACCAAGTAAAAATGGTTGGTTCTCTACAAAAATAGCTTTTGAGCTAACAACAAAACAACCAAATAACACAGATCATAGTTTTGCGTGGATTTGGAAACTAGACACTTATCCTAAAATAAAAAAAAGTCCGTGGAAAATCTGCCACGAAGGCTTGCCTACCAAAGCTAGATTACATCAAAGACATGTTCTAGTGCCGTTGGCCTGTGAGTCTTGTAATAACCCAGTGGAAGACCTAACACACTTGCGATTTAAATGCCCTTTTACAATAAATGAAATTAATCAACAAAGTCCCTCTATCAAAAACACCGTCTCCAACACCAACACAGATAACAAAAAAACTAAAGACATCCTAGTGGAAATTCAAACAATTCTAACCAAACAAGAATTCATTACTTTGGCAACCACTTGGTGGGGAGTTTGGACTAATAGGAACCAGATTATCTTCAATACAAATAACGACGACAAGATTAAAAATCTCACAAACTACATTAAAACACTTATCCAAAACTGGAACTGTACGAAACTCCAAGATATAGATTATGTTACCAAAACAAAACTTAAACCAACTCAAAATAGGAGATCGAAAAAGAAATATTAAATGGGATAAACCCTCCAAGGGATTCCACAAAATTAACTTTGACAGTTCTAAACTTCTAAGTGGCAAAGCTGGCACCGAATTTATCATAAAAATGATAAAGCTGGACCAATCATAATGGAAAAAAGCCGTTGTGGTTTTAAATCCATCCTAATGACTGAAACTATGGCATTAAAAATAGCATTTATACAGCTAAAAGGCTAAACATTCCTAAGATTGAGATTGAAGGAGAGAATTTCTGCCTTATCAACTCTATTAAAGGCATTTGGACTTGTCCCTGGGAAATTGAGATGGTTGTTGTCGACATTCTTGTCGACCTCCAGTCTTTCCAGGAAGTCCACTTTGGCCACATCTTCCGAGAGGTGAACCGAACTGCTGACCCCATTGCTAAACGCAACTTTTCAACACATCTGGCTGATTTGCTCTCTAATTTAGAATTTCGTGTTCTCATCCGCAAGGATGCTCTAGGCTGATTCTCTCATCGTTCGTGAGACCATCCTAATCCTTTCCTTATCAAAAAAATTGATATATGACACGAAACAAAAAATATATATAGATAAATTCAATTACCTCCCGTCTACAAATCTCATTTCTTTGCGGATAATGTCATTGTTTGCTAGAAATCTTACAAGATACTGCATGTAAATACATCAAATACGTATCTTCTAAGGCTTCTTATTTTCCATATCGAGTTCGTTGATACAACTAAAATCGTTACCCATTAATCTCATTATAGAATAATATTGCATGTTAACAACATATAACAAATTAAAATGAAATATAATGGAATTGTAAATACATTTTAGAAAGAACAATAGATATAAAAGAATTAGAATTCACAAAGGAAATACTTAGAACGGTGCTAATATCACCTTCATCATAATATGCACATAATTAATACATAAATTTTCGTTAGTATAGAACATGCTTTATATGAATTATTGGTAATAAAAAGAAATATGAAAGGCTTCCTTAGTAGAATGAGCTTAAGATACAAAATGGAATAAGAAAGGATGATAGAAAAACAATCTGTGTGGATTTATGTTGTATTTAACTCGGATAAATATATTGTATATTCAGAATTAATTAATATACTATATTATTTGTATCGAATTATAAATAATTATGTATTCATAAGAATACCAAAACAGCCTCAAACAATATGTCATATGCATTAATAGACAAATTGTCTAGCAAGAAGAATATGCTAAGAAAAATTTGTTTAATATGTCTATGAGAATTTTATATAAAATCATACTAATCCTAATAGATTGGTATTTTTGTATACAATATATACATATCATTCTAGTTAAATGTTGAATAAAATTTGTTTGATAGGTTATATTTCAACTATAATTTACCTTGTAAAATAAATATTGATATAAAAGATACCTTATTTGTATGAATATTTTTGTAAGATCTATAAGATTTTTTTTATATAAAATCATATTAAGCATAATAGATTAAAATAACAAAAAAGATAATGTTAAGAAAATATATAGATATACTTTTGTGAAATAAAGGTATTGTACAACACATCTTGCTCTAGATTATATAACTATATTGAAAATATTCAATGTAATAATTAATTTAAAAAAGTATAACCATTTTGTTAAGTAATTATTCATAGATCTTAATAAAATCAAACAAAATAAGTTAATTATTGACGATATTATATTTATGATAAAAACTAAATAATACAATTAGTTTATTAATAAAATATGATATATAGTTAACATTTCTATTGCCATAAAATCTTAATTAAATCAAATTTGAGTGTTAACTAATCTTTAAAAATAAAATATATAGACTTATCTCATTCTTACCATAGAAAAATTCTTGCCCATAAATTGCATCTAATGAAATCATGACTTCACGTATTCAAGCTACCTTAAATTTTCTAGTGTACTAATAAAATTCATTGTATTAAAATCCAATTTAAAAATGTAGGTGATATTGAACATATGATTTATAAAACTGGGAATTTGCTACAAATTCTAACATGTAAGGTTAATTTAATTTTTTGTATTTTTTGCAAGGTACCCTTAAGATAAGGCAGAATTCGCGAGGTGTCCCAAACATTCACCTATTTCGCGGTACCCATGAGTTTCGTTTTTTTTTTCTCAAAATGCCCAACTGTTAAATGTTTAACTGTTCCGTTAGTGTAGAGAGAGAATCGTACATTGTTCCTGGAAAGAGTAGTTGCCTTGGAGGCGACAACCCAATCGATCAAGGGCTTGACCAGTCTCTTTGATCCAGAATCCAACCGAGTAGAATGCTCTTCCCAATGTCCCCATCGTTCGACCATGAAATTAGCTTTGCTGAGAAAATTGCAGATATGGGGATTCATTCAACAGTGTGTTTGTCTAGGGTGCGTGCATGCGTAGGTTTCCCTTTGTATGCAATTGAGATGCACTTTGTATCCAAAGTTGTGCGTGCGTGCGTAGGTTTCCCTCTGAGATGGATTCTCAGAGGAGAGGTCGGCATTGACATCGGTGCAGGAGGACCGCTTGCGGGGTGAAGGAGAAGGGGGATGGAGGAGGTCTGCGAGAGGGGTGAAAGGAGAATCGCGAGGGGAGGTCGGGGGTTAATTTTTGGTTTTAATTTTTTTTAGGCTTACACTAACGGAACAGTTAAATATTTAATAGTTGGGCATTTGGTAAAAAAACGAATTTCATGCGTACCGCGCAAAATAGGTGAATGTTTGGGTCACCTCGCGAATTTTGCCTTATCTCTGGGATACTAGGCGAAAAATCCGTTTAATTTTTATTTAAAGTTATTTTATAATTTTGTTGGCAGCGAGAAGAATAAAATACTTAAGCATTAATGATCTATCTACACTCTAATAATATGATTATTTTTATAAAACTGTAAATCTATACTACTATAAAAGTGCATAAGGAATTCTTGAAGAAATGTGTATCTTTGGATGGCCTAGATTTAGCCACATACCCTTTTTTTCCTTATGTGGCATCATGTGAACCGTTCATGTCTTTTTCCAATATTCTTTTTTCGTACTTTTAGGCTGCTTTGTTGGGCCGCAATAGAATAAGCCCACTCCATTTGCTTCTCCTTATCTTAGCGTGTTAAGTAAGATTATAATAGTGTAGTAGTGTGTTGGGCAAGCTTGGGTGTAACACTTGGAGTCCAAGTACTTGTACCCTATAAATATCCTACCTAATGAGATTGCTATCACATATTGGAAATTATTTCCAAATTCTTAGCCTCGGTGTTCTAGCCTCACCTCTTCTTCTTCTTCATACACCTCTACTCCACCACCGTACCCCGCCACCGACTCTCCTCCAAGAAGATGGTATTGGACCACTTTTCCTGGCATGCCCTTTCGCGGTCGCTTTTGCTGAAATGAGCAGTCAGGTATCCACCAATTTCCTCCTCTCCACCGCCATATATGCAAGGTAAAACCTCCCAACATTGGTTTTCATTTCTATTACGATATTATTTTTATGTATATTTACTTATCTTGTGCAAGAAGCCTTATCTCTATCTTAGTGTGTTGAGTAAAATTGTAATAGTGTAGTAGTGTGTTGGGCAAGCTTGTGTGTAAGACTTAGAGCCCAAGTACTTGTACCCTATAAATATCCTACCTAATACGATTGCTATAACATATGGGAAATAATTTTCAAACTCTTAGCTTCTCTAAATTTATCAATAACTGTTAAAATTTATACATGCAATGATTTTTTTCTTAATTTCAGATTGGATGCACTATTGCTTTAGTTACTGAATTCTATCAATTACATGCAATATCCATCTAATTCCTTCGCCTCTTCCAATTGGTTGGGTAATGGTTGGATTGCACCTCCATGTTTCCATTGTTAAGGTTCAAATCAGTGAAAATAGTATTCAAATTCGCAGTCACTCTCACCGGCGTTGATTCCCTTCAGTAGTGTCGACTTCAACGACAGTCTCACCGACTCTGAAAGTAGGTATGTCTCTCTATTGCTTTGATATGCCATGTTTAATTTCTTATAAGGTTATGAGAATATTGAAGTTGCCTATAAATTGCTATTCATCTGGTTTACAGTATTGAGCCAGAGTTATGTTATGTGTGCTATGAACTAATGGATTGGAATATCTTTACTTACAGTCCTAGATATGCCCTTGCTCTAATGTTGGATGAGTTTTCCATGTTGTGTTTGATGGGGTTCTTATGATTCTTCATTTGGAAAGTGCAAGCCTCTCTGGGGATTCGAATTTTATACTCCGCTTTACATTCGTTGAATTTACTAATGAAGGTACGTGCTTGAGTGTTTTGATTTTCTGAGGGTTGGTTTAAAAATGATCTTTTTGTGATATATTCTGGTTATGCTTCATACACAGAGAGTGTTGAAGCTGCTTTGACTTTGTCTAGTACCATGTTCAACTATTATCCAATTAAAGTAACGCCGTCAAAGGCTGCAACTGTTTATGTGACAACCATCTCTAAATGATCTATTGCTGCTTCGTAATATTTTTTTATGATGATGGGCATTTTAATCCTTAGAATGAAGATGAACGAGACTAGTGTGCAAGAACCATCTATTGTACAAACATTGATAATAAGGTTTGTTCTTATTATTACTCTACTCCCAATTTAGTTGAATGTTATATTCATTCTATGACTTAGATGTGATGTGTTTTACCTTATAGATCCTCTCGTTGGTTCAAGGAAAAAGTCACCTTCAAAGCTTCATTCTTGATTGGACAACAAGATAGCAACAAGAATGATTCTTTTTGTGGGATTTTGGGCTTTGAAGGGATAGGCAGATTGTATCTATTGGAAATTACGCACCAATAGATTCAAAATGAGTTATCTATGATCCACCAAGGATATGACTCACCAAGGTTTCACACCGGTTTTGGATATGACTCACCAAAACCGAGTTAAGTTGACTTGGATATGACTCACCAAGACAAATCACTCAAAGACCGGGAAGCTCATAGTTAATTGAGAAACTAAGCTGTTCTATATTTAAATTAATCAAAGGTTGAGTTCAAAAGGTTGAGTTCAAAATGAAAACTAAGCTGTTCTATAGCCAAAATGTTTCACCGAAAAAACCCTAAATGAAAAAGTACTGAAAAAGTCTCTTCCCCTCCCACTTTGGGCCTGAAAATTAGACACGAGCTAGACATATTCAATAACTACATATCCAAAATCCAGCCCAAATGCTCGAGTAAATCACAATTGGGCCTTTGGCCAATGTTGGGCCTCACAAGTTGAAATCCTCGGTGCCGCCGCCGAGCTTGCTGGGCTTGATTCCTCCGAGCCCACTTTCACTTCTATCAACCATGTGGGGTTCCATATGCCCCTTTACGTCTCTCTTGGGCTGTGGCTAAGGCTTGTGCGAGCCAACTGGTTTGGATCTTCGTTTTGACCGCAGCTCCGCTCTCGCGGCCTTGGCAACGCCACTCGCATGGTGCTCAAGGGTTGTTCTCCATGCACTTCTCCTTCTAATGGGACCTTCTATGGTAGGGGTTCCTCAGCTGATCCCTAATGAAGATTGGAACCGGCAAGGCTTGATTTGGATTAGGTTTGCTCGGTGGATTTGAGAAACCCTAATTTGAAGCACATCGACGGCCGCGTATGAGCTCCCTTTGGTTTGGCATGTCTCACGGTCTCTCCTTGCAGCTTGATGTGAACCCGGATCACATCATCCTCCCCTCCTTTGAAAGGATTCGACTTCGAATCCGCGCAGCCTGTACCAAGGAATATCAAATAGCACGAGATAGGAAATGTTCCTAGGTAATTGAAGCCTCTTAGCCTAGTCATGATTTCTTGTACACTCCTAGAGTGTAATTCAAACCATCTTTCTCTGTCAAGAAAGACTGGTCTCAGCAGAAGACACAATTGCAATCTAAAGATCAAACCAGACTAGAGGGTAGCACAACAAGAAAGGTGCTATCTGCTGAAGAGATGAGTGACAGAAGAGCAAAAGGTCTTTGCTATTTCTGTGATGAGAAATACACCCCAGGTCATTACTTGACACACAAGAAGAATCAGTTATTAATGATCGAGTTAGATGATGAAAAATCTTGTGTGGAGGTTGAACGTGAAGAAGAGAGCCATGGAGTGAATGAGGAAACTGCACAAATCTCTGTCAATGCAGTGGTTGGTGTGTCTAATTACAGAACATTGAGAGTTTGAGGCTTACATGGGAAGAGAGCCCTCTTTATTCTCATTGATTCAGGAAGCACACATAACTTCATTGATGAAAAGGTGGTAAGTAGCTTGGGTTTTTCACTTAAGCCAGCTAGATTAACCAAGGTGGCAGTGGCTGATGGCAGTACTTTGAGTGTGTCTGCTAAGGTGGATGGCTTTGATTGGAGTTTCCAAGGTGTTCATTTCCAGGCAGATGTGATGGTAATTCCTCTTGGCTGTTGTGATATGGTACTGGGTATACAATGGTTGGAGACATTGGGTCCAGTGATGTGGGATTTCAGAAAGCTGACAATGGAGTTTAAGGTGAATCATAGAAAGGTGGTTCTACATGGTATGACTCTTGGTTCAGTTAGGGAAGCCAAAGCATAACAGATAAACAAATTGTATGGACACAACATACATCTTGCAATGATCCGTGTTCAGGAAGTGCAAGAGGTTGAGTTATATGCTATTGAGAAAGTGGACAAACAGAATGAGCTGCCTGACTCTATTTCTGGGTTGTTAGAGGAATTTGAGGATATATTTCAAGAGCCTAAGGCTCTACCACCATTTAAAAAAGGGCATGATCATAGGATTCCCTTAATGAAAGGTACAAATCCTATCAACCAGAGGCCATATAGATATGCTCTTTATCAGAAAAATGAAATTGACAAAATTGTGCAAGAGATGTTACAATCTGGTATTGTGCAACCTAGCTCAAGTCCATATGCATCTCCTGTGGTCTTGGTCAAGAAGAAAGATGGCACATGGAGATTGTGTGTCGATTACAGAGGGCTAAATGCTTCTACTATTAAGGATAGATTTCCAATTCCATTAATTGAGGATTTAATGGATGAGTTGGGAGGCTCCAGAATCTATTCTAAAATTGATCTTAGAGCTGGTTATCACCAAGTGCGGATGTATAGGGAGGACATCCATAAAACTGCCTTCAAAACTCATAGTGGACACTATAAGTATGTTGTTATGCCTTTTGGGTTGACAAATGCTCCAGCAACCTTCCAGTATTTGATGAATTCTGTGTTTGCTCAGTATCTAAGGAAGTTTGTGTTGATATTCTTTGATGACATCTTGATCTACAGCTCATCCTTGCAAGATCATTTGCAGCATTTGAAGACAGTTTTCTTGGCAATGAGAGCACACAAGTTGTTTGCTAAGAGAAGTAAGTGTGCTTTTGCAGTTGATAAAGTTGAATACTTAGGCCATTACATCTCTGCTGAAGGTGTGTCAACAAATCCTCAGAAATTATTGGTTGTGTCTAAATGGCCTATTCCTACTACCTTGAAGCAACTAAGAGGACTCTTGGGGTTGATAGGATATTACAGAAGGTTTGTAAAAGGTTATGGTACTATTGCTAGGCCATTAACTCTTCTATTGAAGAAGGATGCCTTTGAGTGGTCATCTGAGGCTGCTGCAGCTTTTGAATCTTTGAAGGGAGCTTTGTGTACTGCCCCTGTATTGGCACTTCCTGACTTATCTAATGGGTTTGTCGTTGAAACTGATGCTTGTGGCTACGGGATTGGAGCTGTTCTGATGCAGGAAGGACATCCACTTGCATATATTAGTAGACATTTGAAGGGTAGGCCGTTACACTTATCCATTTATGAGAAAGAATTATTGGCAGTGGTGTTTGCTGTGTAGAAATGGAGACACTATCTACTGACTGGCCATTTTTTGATAAAGACTGATCAAAGGAGTCTCAAATATTTGTTGGAGCAAAGGTTGAACACACCCATTCAGCAGCAATGGCTTCCCAAATTGTTAGAATTTGATTATGAAATTCAGTACAAGGAAGGTAAAGAGAACCTTGTAGCTGATGCACTGTCCAGAATGAAGGGATCTGAGATATTGAACATGGCTTTGTCTATAATAGATTCAGATTTGCTTCCATTAATTCATCAATGTTACACCACTGATGACAAATTGAAGACTATCATCTCTGCCTTGGAGAATGATGCATCTTCCAAGAAGCACTTCAGTTGGCTCCATGGGCTGCTAAGGAGGAAGGATAAGCTGGTAATTGGAGATAATGTCGCTCTTAAGGACAAGATATTACAATGGCTGCATTGTTCTGGTGTAGGGGGTCATTCTGGGAGAGATGCTACTGTTCAGAGAGTCAAGGCTTTATTCTTTTGGAAGGGCATGACCAAAGATATCAATCAATTCATAAGAAGTTGTTTGGTATGTCAGCAGAGCAAATATGACACAACAACCTATCCTGGGTTATTGCAACCTTTACCAATTCCTGAGGAGGTATGGTATGATATCTTTATGGATTTTATTGATGGTATTCCTTTATCTTTTGGTAAATATGTCATCTTAGTAGTGGTGGATCGATTCAGTAAAGGTGCTCATTTCTTAGCCTTGAGTCATCCCTATTCTGCTCTATCAGTAGCTCAGTGTTACTTAGACAATGTGTTTAAGTTACATGGCTTTCCCAAGTCCATAACCAGTGATAGGGATGCAGTCTTCTTGAGCACATTTTGGCAAGAGCTATTCAAGTTGCAAGGTGTGTCATTGAACCTCTCAAGTGCATACCATCCACAGTCGGATGGCCAAACTGAAGTGGTTAATAGATGCCTTGAAACGTATTTGAGATGCATGTGCAGTGATCGTCCACAGCTTTGGAGCAAATGGTTACCCTTGGCTGAGTGGTGGTACAACACCACCTTTCACTTTGCCACTCATCTTACTCCTTTTGAGATCATGTATGGTCACTCTCCTCCAGTCCATCTTCCTTATTTACCTGGTGAATGCAAGGTTGAAGTGGTGGCAAAATGTCTACAAGACAGGGAGAACATGATCAAGTTGGTCAAATTTCACTTATTGAGAGCACAACCCAAGATGGAGTTAGCTGCTAACAGACACAAAAGTGAAATGGACTTTGCAATTGGTGACATGGTGTTTGTTAAACTGCAGGCCTACAAACAACATAGTGTAGCTTTGAGACTTAACAACAAGTTGTCACCAAAGTACTATGGGCCATTTAAAGTGTTAGACAAATATGGTGCAATGGCTTACAAGCTGGAATTGCCACCTACATCTCGAATCCACCCTGTCTTTCATGTGTCCCAACTTAAGAAACATGTAGGTAATGCTGCCACACCCAATGCTCTACCTACTGTCATGCCTGAATTGTTTGTTAAGGAACCAGAGGAGGTATTGGAAAGGCGTATGGTTAACAGGCAAGGACGAGCGGCTACTCAGGTTTTGGTCAAGTGGACTAATCAAGCTTGGGAGGAAGCCACTTGGGAATTTCTGTATGACCTTCAACAAAAATTTCCTCTGTTCAAACCTTAAGGTCAAGGTTTTTTGGGCGGGAAGGATTTGATACAGGATTCATATAAGAACACGTGTTGCGCACGTGACTGTAAAAAAATTAGAAAATCTGTTAAGTGTTTGTTAGGAGAGTGGGTGCACGCGAGTTGTCAGATCAATTTTGTTGCAAATATAAAACAAAATTGATGGAGTTGTAATCATTCATTCAGAAATTTCACAAGTTTTCCAGTTTTTTGTTCTTGAACCATGTCGAGCTCGGTTGTGTAAACCCGCAGACGAGGTTGGTTTTGTTGTTTCCATTGAACATCAATTCCACAATCTATCTTCTTCTTCTTCTTCTTCTTCACAGATTATATCTCCATCTATTCCATTCTTTCATAATTCCTACTGTAACAACCATCGCCTACAGGTTAGCAAAATTAGGGTTGATGATCGAGAGAATGAAGGAAGTTTGGGCATGTACTATCGAGAATGCTATTTCACTTGGATGAAATTGAAGAGTCAAATTGGTCGGGGTTTCTTTCTTTTACAGAACATAGGTATAATATTAATTAATTAAATAATTAATTAAGAGCCTCCAATATCACCCACCATATTTTTATTTTTTGCGCCAATATTTTGGTCAGCCTTACATTTGCTCTATGTCAGTCGTTATCTCAAGAGTTTTTTTTTTACAACCATTACCTTTGTTATAATAAGTGTTGCCTTTGAAGACACGTGTTACATCAAACCATTAAATAGATCCTACCATTACATTTTGATATGATCCACTACACTAGGCTACCTATGGTAACACACAAAAAAACCATTACAATTTTTATGTTACACTAGGCCAGATATTTCGTAGTGGAAATTCTATAACATCAACTCTTGCAGCAACATCTACAAAGATCTTCTCCTCAACTAAATGTCTTTTTAGAGATTTAAGCTTCGAACGGAATACACGGGTCACTATATCAAGACGGTTTTCAGGTTTTTCTATCGGCAAAAATTCTGCTATAAGTTCTGGCCATTTTGGATTGCATGTCATTGTTAAAAATAAATCAAGTTTTCCTAAGTGTTGAACAAGAGCCATAGCATTCAAGTATCTACATCTCATATGATAGACCCCGACATTGCCCTCGCACCTTGGCTCTTGGGCCCTTGGCACCCTGATGCATTGGCTTGAGGCCTTCAACGTCATGACTTGTCTTGCCATTGGTCATGACGTATGTCATCCATATCCACGCCCTATGGTACGCCTATCCGGACCCACTTAGGGGGTTCTTATCCTAGCTTTACTATTTGTAGTAGTAGTCTTTATGAACTTGTTGTCTTTATTATTGTTTCCTTTTGGGCGTGTTGGTCCATTTACAAATGGGCCACAATCCATTAGTTGGTAAGGCCTTGTTGGCCAAGTGTTTTGTCTATTTAAGGCAAGTGTTGGCTTCCTTGTAACTTAGTTGAAGAATAGAGAAGTGGCCATTGCCTTGGTTTAGAGGAATACCTCCCCTAAGGCCTCCACTTGTTTCTTTCAACTCAAGCATTCAAATCTCTTTTTCTCTCCCTCTCCCTCTCAATCTCTCATTCTCTCAAGCTTTGGATCAAACACGTTAGATCCAAAGTCACTCTCACCAAGAAACCTCCAAGGGAGGCTCCCTTGGTTCCTCCGCCGCGGCGCCGCCAGCCTTCACTTTTCCCCGGCGTTCCCCCTTGCTCCCGTCAAAAGTCCTCTCCCAAGAGCCCTAAGGAGACGTTCAACCTTAAGAGAGAAGGAAGAATCCCTTGCTTGGTCATGATCTAGCTTCTTGGGAAGAAAATCCTTGTCTAGGAGTTTTGATTCTCACCAAGTGGATATGGGACCTTCCTCTTTGGTGGAAGTCACATGCAAAGGATAAGGAGCATGAAAATCAGCCAAGGAGCTTCTTCTTCAACCTGTAACAAGGCAAGGGACGGCTGGTGGCTATGGAGGCAAGGTGGATGGCGGCAAGGTGGGTGGCGGCAAGGTGGCAGGCGGCGGAGGTGCGGTGGGAAGTGGTGGTAACAAGGCGGCGGAAGGCAATTTTTTTGGCTTTTGGACTGAAATTTTGTGGAGATGATGGGAATGGCAATGGGAGCTGGAAAATGAGAGAAAAAGATACACTTACTTGGCTGCTGAGCTCTGATACCAATTGATGAGAATCAAGCCTCCAAATCAAGGCTTTTCTTCCCAAGGAGCTAGATCATGGCCAAGCAAGGGCTTTTCCTTCACTCTTGGGGTTGGACGGCCTCCTAAGGCTCTTGGGGAAGACTCAAAACCGTGGGGAGGTGGAAGTACTGAGGGACTGCCGAGGGGGTTGTAGGCTGACTGTGGGGAGGCACGATTGGCGGCGGAAGGAGCGTGAAGTTGGCCCTCTCTAGGGATGGCTAGCGGCGCGCGTCTAAGTGGCCAACGGAACCTCTCTTGGAGGTTCCTTGACTGGTGGAAGCTTGGATCTACAAATTTGATGAGTTTGCTTGAGAGAAAATGAGATTAAGAGGGAGAGAAAAAGAGATTTGAGAGCTTGAGTTGAAAGAAACAAGTGGAGGCCTTAGGGGAGGTATTCCTCTAACCCAAGGCAATGACCACTTCTCTATTATTCAACTAAGTTACAAGGAAGTCAACACTTGGCTTAAATAGACAAAATACTTGGCCAACAAGGCCTTACTAACTAATGGGTTGTGGTCCATTTGCAAATGGCCCAACACGCCCAAAAAGGAAACAATAATAAAGACAACAAGTTCATAAAGACTACTACTACAAATAGTAAAGCTAGGATAAGAACCCCTAAGTGGGTCCGGATAGGCGAGTCATGGGGCGCGGATATGGATCGCATACATCATGACCAATGGCAAGACAAGTCATGACGTTAAAGGCCTCAAGCCAAGGCATCGGGGTGCCAAGGGCCCAAGAGCCAAGGTGCGAGGGCAATGTCGGGGTCTATCATCATATCTCTTGGACCGCCAATGAATGAAGCAGGCAATATAGTGCAACGTCCAATGGAAGATGCATCTATGGTTCCATCATTAACACAATCAACAACACCTTAATGCCAACCAGACTCACCATTATTGAATAAGAGAGGGTATTGTATCAGATCATAACAACCATAAAAGTGCATAATTCTATCTTCATCATTTTCTTTCCAAAGTACTAATATATGCGGACTGTTCACCTGATTTGAGGAAGAATCATCAACCAAAATAGTTGTGACATCATCAAAAGTCGGGGCATTAAACACTCGTTGGTCTAAAATAGGGTTTTTGGGGGTTCTAATTTTTTTAGTTATCTTGTATATTGGTCCCACGCGGAGATAAAAAAAAATGAGCATAAGGATTTACATTCATAACAACCATGAGAAGTGATATTACTTCTGATTTTAGGTCAGCAAAATAGTTCAATCGAGTATCAAATTTTGAAGCACCATCATGGAAATACATATGAAGGTATTTTGCATTGTTATCTCTAGGCAATAAATTTGGAATGAAGTGTTACAATTTGTCATGTAAAGTGAACGTATGAATACCATTTTCAGTGTACGCATCTATGTTGCCACCAATGCTACTAAAAGCACAGAAGTTGTTGTGACCCTAGCATATTGTCTGAAGTGTGTTCCCAAATTATCGTCTCTCTTGAAAAGAGCAACGATTTCAGCACATGGCTCAATTGGTGCTAAACGTACCTCTCCGGTGCAGCAACACGATGTCAGAGGTTCAAAAGCAAACATTATTGCTCTACAATGCCTACACGTTGTAGTTGAAGGCAGTCTAAGAGGACTTGTCAGTACATAGTCAAAACCAATAGCTTTGTACACCGGTTGAACCGACATGCGAGACCGAGATCTTTTCCTTATTGAGGATTGAGCTAGAGGGCAGAAGGATTCCATACTATACTGAAACTAGGGCCTGGAATTTATAAAATATATTGTTATGAAATGAAAAAAGTACAATATATATATATACTCAACAAAAATTCATCTTTCTACTATGGATTAAAACCATTCAATGTACAACATAAAAACAACTACTCATGTGTACTACATTCTACATACATCATATAACAGCTCAATTCCTCATTAGCTACTTAACCTTCATCTCTAGCAAACAAAGCATCTTCCATCCCTCTCTCCACACCAATCTCTCTCATCACCAACTTGTCCAAATTTCATTCCCTCCCTTTTTATAAGTTTTACTCAGGCCCGGCCCAGAAGCAGGGTAGTATGGGCACCGGCCTAGGGCCCAAATTTTCTATGGGCCCAATAAATTTAAAATAGTTATATACATTTACTGGTAATTTTATGTCAAGAAAGCAAAATGGCCTAGTGGTTCTGACCCTCACTTCTAACTGATGGTGCCTAGGTTCGATTCTTGTAATCGGCTCCATTCATTTGTTTTTATTTTCTTGCAAATAGGCCTTATTTCGTTTTTTGCTTGAATAAATATGGACCCAAAAAACCTGCTTGCATAAAAAAAAGGTCTTCTTTCGTTTTTTTTTTTTTTTGGCTTTTTGAATGAAAATGGACCAAAAAAGTCCAATAACACATGTAAGGCAATTAATAACTCCCAAAATGGAAAATTAAATAAAAACACTATTGGAAATTAAGAGATAACACAAATTCCTAATTTTAATTTATTCCTGATCCATTTTCAGTCGGCTTTGTAGTCTTAAGAACACGATTACACGAACAATATGCCTATGTTGATGTCTACCCTTTCCTTCTCTACTGTTTTTCTATTCAATCCTCAACTTCATCCTCGTTTTATCATTCTCATGTATCTCCCAATTTCCAATTAGGTCATATCACTTATACAAAAAGTTCACGAATTAGCTTTTGTGGAGGTAAATCAACCTTAATTTGGAATATATATATAAACTTATTACTTTTTTTGTTTATAGTTCTTTCTAATTTTCATTATTGTATGTTTTTGTTAGAAATTTAATTAGGGAATTGAAAATTCTATTTGCATTTGTGGTTGTTGATTGTTGTTGCTTAAGTCTCACCATAGTAATGAAATTGCTTATTTTCTTGAATTGCAAATTGTAAGGATTCTTTGAATTTTACATATATTATATGAAAATGCCTATTTGCTTTGAATGCAACAAATGATTATATATATTGTAAACGTTTGTTATGTTTTTGTTATTATACACTTTGGTATACCTCTACTTTTGTTCTTATCGCGAATTATTTAATGATTTCTAGTGTAATATGCTAGTGTGTATTTTTTTATATATATCATGTGATTTTACGCAGTATATGTTCATGTTATTACTATATTAAGGCCCTTAATTTGTTTTCGCCCTAGGGCCTCTAAAAGATCTGGACCGGGGCTGATTTTACTATAAGGGAGGTACATAATTTGTAAAACAACATTTAAAAATCTAGGAGAGGAGGGTTTGAACTCAAAGTTGCAGCTCACTCATTTCCTTTTTTCTCCTTTGAAGTGAGGTGCTTTTACCAATTGCAAGAAAAAAAAGGCAATTCAAGAAGAATGCAACCACAGAAACTGACATAAACTTCTACAGACAATTATAGCTCAAGCAAAATGCATCAAAAGGTCACCATATAAAGAACAACTAAAACAATCAACATTTTTACGGAAAAAATTAAATAAAAATACATCCAACAGTAAAAACTGACAAATATGAAAAGTGAATATTCGTGATTACTTGAGCTCCAATACAAAAAGAAAAAAATATCTTTTAGAAGAGCGACTTGTTCTGTCAAAGAACATAGTCGATAGAGCTAATCAGAATCCAACCAATTGCAAAAACCAAGAGAAAATGAAGAGTTAAATTAGAACAAGACCAGTACAATCCAACCAACTGCAAAAAAAAAAAAAACAAAGAAGGAAAATGAAAATTTGAATAAAAATCATACATTATACATTTACACAAAATTTTAATAAAAAATATTAAGCCATCTACCATTTTCAACCAAGTATGAAATTCATTTCACTTATATAATTTTATTATTCCATTATTATATGTCCATTTATACAAAAGACAAGAAATCTAAAACAACATTGGGGTCAGGGACGGAGCCAGGATTTCAGATAAGGAGGGCTAAAATTTATATAGTTGCCGAAGACGAAGACAGACGCGGGACGCCGATTGCCGGATTTGCCGAAGAGGCGAAGACGACGAAGCGGTGAAGCCGGTGAAGGAGACTAGGAGAGGGGCTGTCACTCTGTCAGCCTGAGGGAGAAGGAGGTCGCGCCGCCGTCCATCGGACCGCCGGAGTAGTGGACTGGCTGGAGAAGTGGAGAAGGAGGTGACGAGGTCGATCGATGTGTGTTGCCGTGTTGGGAGAAGGAGGAGTGGAGGTCGCTGAGTCGAGCTTCGAAAATTTTGGAATATTAGGGCCGGTTGGGGTGGGACTTGAGAGAATGGAAGGCTTTAGGTTATAGCCCCCTCTGGACCCCATGTGACTCCGTCCCTGATTGGGGTAGCAATTGGACACGTTTCAGGGCAAATTGGGAGGGGAGGAGTGAGTTGAGGCGCTGGAGGTGATGGAGAGAGAAGGCTTGTTAGCGAGTTGCTTGTTCATTTCTTCAAGTGTGGATTCACCGTAGTAATTTTTTAAACATTCTATCACAACCTTTTTTGCCCTTTTAAAGTCTAAATATATTGTTTCTCATGTGGTTATTTCTCATTACTTAATAGCCAATGACAAATTGTTTGTTTTAAAGAATGCATATCTTGCTTATGCATTTGTTAGCATGTATGCTGATGTTTTCTATATGCTTCTTGTTTTGAGTTAGATGAAGATGTCACTGTTGGGAAAGAGTCATTTCTATATGCTTCTTATTTTGACTCAGAGGCACTCAATTACATGTAAATCAAGACTGACATCTCTACCATCAAAATTATCAGACAAAATAAAAGAGCAATCACATATCAAAGCTTAATTTGTTATAATTAAACACTAAAAGAATTATTGCTACCCGTGACTTCTTCCAAACGATAGCATCCACACGAAATGATACATCTAATCCAATCCAACAATGAACAATCCGTGCTTCATTTATGGAAATTCCTAAGACAACAACTTGTTTACTTTGCTAAAAGTGATCAGACGAAAGTGAATCTATCAGTAGGAATCAACAATTTCTTTTCAAACAATTCGTTTCTTGGAAAAGAATTCCAATTCAACAAGAATCGCGAATGAACAAGATAAAGTAGAATTCTCCAATTCAACAAGAGAAAAAAGAAATAGATTCGTAGGTCGCGGTTCTGTTACTCAACAAAACCCTCCTGTATCCCTTGTCCCAAGTTGACTTGGGACAAGGGATACAGGAGGATTTGTTTGGAAACAGATTTGCAAGTCGCAGTTCTGTTACTCAACAAACTTATGGATCATTGTCACCCTTTGTTTAGCCTCGTCTCCAAGGCGCAAGGCTTCTTTTGTAGGGACTGAGCTGTCCAGTCCCGCCATATCTTTCGTGAGGCCAACTCGGTTGCGGATGGCCTCGCCTCTATCGCTTTTGATTTTCCATTAGGTTGTCATGTTTTAGATTTTCCGCCCGATCGGGTGTCTAGATGTTTATTTGACGATGTGAGGGGTCTTGCTACACCCCGACTGGTGGCCAAATATCCAAGTAGTTTCTTTTATTTATTCCCGAGAATTTATTCCCGAGAGTGCCGCCACTCTTTCTACCAAAAAAAACAAGAGAAAAAAGAAAAGAAATAAATACCATCAAAACATCAACTCTTGTTGAAGCCTGCAAATGCGAACATAAACTGAACTTCGTTAAACCAGGAAAATCGAGAAAACGAAATAGATTCGGAGATGCTAGAATACATAAAATCAGAACGAAATCGCTACAGAGTACGTGACGAAATTGGAGGCGCTAGTTTTCGGAAATTACAGAGAGAGTCCCCGATGAGAAAGATTCGGTCGGCGGCCCATGAGGTGACGTCAGAGGTATGAGAAGACCGAAATTTCTGTTGGAACTGAATTTATTCAAAACTTCCGGGCACTTTTCCGGTGGGCTCCGGCCACCGGTTGTGCCGGATTATGGGAGCATTGGCTTCGTCTCCGCAAGCACATCATTGTAGTGTGCTCATACGATAAATTTGGGTTCCGTTTGAATGAGAAATGAGGGCTCAAAGGTGGTTGCTTGCAATGCCTAAATTGAGTTTTGGGGTGCAATTCTATGTCCCACATTGGAAATGGGGGAGTAGAATTGAGTGGTATATAAACCACTATCATCCAAGTCAAGGTAAGAACTTGGTGAGTATGGAGAGAAGACCTTGTCCACACGTGCGCCGTCCGTCCGTCCGATCCGGTCGGGCCGGGCCGGGCCGAGCGGCTTGTGGGCTTGTGGAATGGGCCTTCGGCCCAAGCAGCAGCTAAGCCCAACAGTCTCCAGCTGGGCCGATCAGGAGACTTTTGGGCTTTCGGAATTCAAGTCAGTTTGAATCCACCGCTTCCACGATCTGCTCCAACAGCTTCATGATCTCCTCCACCTCGTTGGCGTCGCCCAACAGTAATTCAGAACGTTTATAAAACCAGTTCTGGAGCCTCATTCGAAAAAAATACACAGAACACAGATCCTCCCTACGTCGTCTTCCTTTCCTCTTCCATTTTTTCACGTCTGAGAGTGCACGCAGTAACGCTGGTTCGTCAGCTTCTGGTTTTGGTTATGCAAAGCAGAAGAATTCCGCAGTTGTATCCTGGGATTCTCAACGTCGGTAACCGTCACAATACAGGGCGTTTCAAAATTAAGGAGAGAGATAAAATCTCGACTCTGCGCTCAGTTCCGTTCCTGCCTCGGTTTGGGTATAATTCGATTCATTAATTCTGTTCTAAATATTTTTTATCCAGATTGTTTATGTGTTCGGTATTAGGGTTTCTACAATTTCATGGGAAAGGGAGACTTGAAGTGAATGACGATCCTCTTGCTAGGTTTCGTGGAATCTCTAGAAAAATGGCCGACGAGTGGATATCAGCAGAAGGAAACCATGAGGACGACGGCGGGTTGGGAGGATTAGAGCTGGGAGGAGAGTTGAGAGATTGGGAAAGGAGAGAGATAGAGGTGTGAAGAAGAAAAAAGAAAAGGCAAAAGAAAAAGGGGGAAATATTTGAAGGCGGGGTGGGTGTGCATATTTGAAGGCCGTGGAAGTAATACAAGATGCACATGTATTAAGAAGATGGAGTGAAAAGGATAATAGGGTATAATTGTAATAAAGCTCAATCCAAAGCCTAAAAAATGTACTATTCATTTGAGAAGGTTTGGCATTTAGTATCGTAAGGATAAGGATATTTAATATATGAATAGAATATATAATATAACTGATATATTTGGATTTAAAAATTGAGGAATAAGAGCAAAAACATAGTTTATCAACACAAGATATTGGAATTGAAGGAGGTTTAGGCTAGGGTACTAATTAATATCGAAGGGAGATTAAAATAATTTGATGTTATGATGTTAATCTTGTTTTAATTATATAGATGTCAAACATCAATTTAGTGGAGATAACTCACATAAGTGATGAAAGTAAGGAAGAAGGTGTTAAAAGGATCACTAGGTTGAACAAGTCTATTTGTTCTTTGGCTTTAGTATTATACTAGTATAATACCCGTGCCTTGCACGGGATTTGTATATATTTTTTTTATTTATAAAAATAATATATTTGTTTATATGTTTAATTGATATAGAAATATATAGTTAATGACTATTATAGAAGTAGATAAATTCTTATATAAAAAATGATTAATCGACTAAAAATATTCAAGATATAAAACATTACATTATATAAAGAGAGAAAGAACTCCCCATAACTTTATTAATAATAAAAATTGGTTAAGTAGTCTTTGAAACAGTGATAGCCACACTCCTTGCATCAATACTACTAAAACGATCATTGAATGCGATTTATTGACCTGATCGATTTGAATTTGTCAGTTGTCGTTTCTCTCTAATAACAACCAATCTCAAGGCTCTGTTATGCCGATTTGATTCGTCCATAACAAAATCACCCTACAAGATCTTAAATATATTCAAAGTAAAATAAATAAATCTACATACTACTAATTTTTTTCCTAATAATATAAAAATAAATGAACATATGAAACTACTTAATATAAGTAATCAAAGAAAATCAAACAATTAAAAAAAGTTATTTTATTTGACTATCATAAAAATATAATATAAATTTATAACTACTTAATGGACTTATGGGCCAAATCACCCTATTGAGTATGCTTGAATTGTTACATTTCGCAGAGTCGGCACGAGGGTCTCGCTGCCCGGTCAGCGAGTCTAGGGGTCGAGGGGGACGAAGTACCCCCCCCCCCCCCCCGGCGCAAACGCTATGCAACATTCTCTTATTGGGCCATCGATTTGGACCCAATACTGTTCTGTTCTGCTAGGGTTTTTCCGAATTAAAACTTATATATTTATTACAGTGTAATCAGATGTAATACTCAAATACAATAAAATACATTTATGACAAATTTCTCTACTTCTATATGTAAACACTTAAGGAGATGTTTATAGTTTTTTGTTACATGGCTTATAGGCAAAAAAACAGATATCGTTGCTAGGGTTTCAGTATATAGGCCTAATACATACCAAAATAGAGATTATGTACTTATTAAAAATATAATAAATAAACATTATATATATATTTTTGCATTATTAAATTATATTGCAAAACTATAAATAATCAATAGATATATGACAAAAAATAAAAACTACGTAAATAACTTAATAATTTCAAATACAAATAATATCTTTTTAAAACATAAAAAAAATAACAAATCTATTTCAATACTAAATAGATTAATGGGTTAATGATATTGCATTATACAAATAATACACGATCCACTTGAATAATCCCGTGTCAAGTTTCTGCAACAAAGAATGACAATTCATGATATAGTGGCTAATCACCGGGGTTTATTTCAAAATTGTATCTATTAATCGATTAATTTGATTTATAAGACAGTCAAATGAAAGTAAAAATCAAATTAATTTTCAAAAATTATCGTTAGTTATGAAGAAAAAAGTCGTTTTATGATGGAAGTAGTGAACAAAGGTCTAACAGATGTCAGTGTTACCAAATTGTTTTTTTTGTATCGATTGGGCCCTAATTGATTGTGGGTCAAGTATCCATTTACAAATCGTAAACCAGAAAGCGAGTTCCTAAAAGTTCGGCCCATGATTATATTTTTATTTACGGCAAGGCCCATAGGGAAGTTTGGACCGACAACGAATTGAAATGGATCCAAAATCAAGAGGAATGAAATGACGAAATGACCCCTATCCTATAAACTACCACGATCTGCCAAGGATTCCGCCTTGCCCTGGATTTCTGCTTTAGTTAATATATGGGCCCAATCTAAACCAACTGGCCCAAGCCCAGTAGCACATACCAGAATAGCTAATACCCGAAACCCTAATCTCACTTCATTTTTTCCTCTCTACGCCGCTTCTCATCTTGCTTCTTTCCCCTTCCAACTCTAGGGTTCTCTCTACCCGAAACCCTATTCTCACTCCAATCTTTCCATTTCGAAGCTTGGATCAACCTTTCTTTCCGATTTCATCATCAAACTTCCATTTCCGATTTCATCTTCCATTTCCAACGTAAGCGTTCTTAGTTCTGTTTCAAACGACCCTAAAACTCGCAGATCCACAAACAAAAATGAGATTACTCTATAATCTCTTTCAGATCTAGCGACTTTCTCTCTCAGATCAGGAAAAAAAATTGATTCTACATTATCTGTGTACCATGCAAAGGACGCCAAAGGACACCAACGGAGATCTAGAGCTTGACAATGGAGGGTTACCTAAACCCTAATTTTCTGACAGATCTAACCATTCGTGTTCATTACAATAAGGTATGTAACATCTCTCTCTATTTATCTCTATCTCCGGCTACATATTCCTTTTTAAATGCTCGACTGGCTTGTTCACTTTGAAAATTGAGCAAATATTATGGGCGATTTTGGATTTCATTGTGTGTTGATTTTTTTCCTACTTCATCACTTTCGCATATACTGACAATTTTTTTTTCATACGATGATATGAGGACTTCTGGACATTATTGAGGGTTGTACTTTGAATAAGGAGGCTATGGCGCTCTCCCTATCGTCATGAAGGTAATCTGTATCGCCCGCATCTCCATCTCTTTTCATAATCCTTATTGTCATGTATCTTGTGTTTGTTTTGTTTTTAGCTAACTGTTTTTTATAGCTTAATGTTGATATTGGATGAAATATTCTTCCATGTTTTAGGCATTTTTTTTCCTTCTGTGAGGGTGGTAAAGTTGACATTCACATATTTTTTGAGAAGGCTGGCGAGTAAGTTTCTTCTTCTTCTATCACCTTAAATGATGTTGCACAACCGAAATTTTATATGTTGTTGATATGAATACTTCACTATTTTTAGTTTGATGTACTTTCTTGAAAATGATTTTCATTAGAGTAGATAGTGCTATATGTAGCGGCATTTTTATATTTATTTTGTGAGCTTGGATTATAATTCTTACATAACTTGTTATCTGCTATATACTTCACTATTTTTTTTACTTCTTTGTCTTCGAGGGTTCAACCAAAAGCACTTTCAACCAAAAGCATTTTCCACCACCAAACGTATGATATGTTTTTTTGACCAAATAAATGTTTGATATAGAACTTGAAATGTCTTAAATCAATCTTAGCTCACTGTAATACCTTGGATGTTATAACCTGGTAAATGAGTAACTGAGAGACTGTAGTTGTTTATATTTGAAAATAACTGAAAGAACGAAACAAATCAATATCAAATGTATATATCAACATGTAGGTTCAACATCAGCATATATAATTTCTGGATGTTATTACCTGCTAAATGACTTACTAAGATGTTGTAGTTTGTAATTAAAATAACTAAGAGGTTGTAATATATAGCTGCATGTATGAATGAGTTATACAGTCCTGTAAGACAAAATTTGCTAGAAATTTTTTTATCTTTTTTAAAATTTGGAACTCATAGATTTTCTTTCTATCTATCTATATATATTTCCATCTCTATCTCTCTCTTTATCTCTCTGTGTTTGAGTTTACAAATCTGATTTTTTTTTTACTTCTTTGTCTTCGAGGGTTCAACCAAAAGCACTTTCCACCACCAAACGTACAGTTTCAAGGAGGAAGTTATGCAGGTATCTCTCTACCGTCATCAACTAAATCTATACTCATATAAAATCTTTCTAGTCTTTTATTCCCCTTCTTTTGTTTAATTGGTTATACATAGGTTATTTTAGATAACTATTGCATGTTTGGTGTAAATCTTTTCATTTGTTTGAATCTTTTTTGGTTTAAGTATGATATGTTTTTTTGACCAAATAAATGTTTGATATAGAACTTGAAATGTCTTAAATCAATCTTAGCTCACTGTAATACCTTGGATGTTATAACCTGGTAAATGAGTAACTGAGAGACTGTAGTTGTTTATATTTGAAAATAACTGAAAGAACGAAACAAATCAATATCAAATGTATATATCAACATGTAGGTTCAAGATCAGCATATATAATTTCTGGATGTTATTACCTGCTAAATGACTTACTGAGATGTTGTAGTTTGTACTTAAAATAACTAAGAGGTTGTAATATATAGCTGCATGTATGAATGAGTTATACAGTCTTGTAAGATAATAATTGCTAGAAAAAAATTTATCTTTTTAAAAATTTGGAACTCATAGATTTTCTTTCTATCTATCTATATATATTTCCATCTCTATCTCTCTCTTTATCTCTCTGTGTTTGAGTTTACAAATCTGATTTTTTTTTACTTCTTTGTCTTCGAGGGTTCAACCAAAAGCACTTTCCACCACCAAACGTACAGTTTCAAGGAGGAAGTTATGCAGGTATCTCTCTACCGTCATCAACTAAATCTATACTCATATAAAATCTTTCTAGTCTTTTATTCCCCTTCTTTTGTTTAATTGGTTATACATAGGTTATTTTAGATAACTATTGCATGTTTGGTGTAAATCTTTTCATTTGTTTGAATCTTTTTTGGTTTAAGTATGATATGTTTTTTTGACCAAATAAATGTTTGATATAGAACTTGAAATGTCTTAAATCAATCTTAGCTCACTGTAATACCTTGGATGTTATAACCTGGTAAATGAGTAACTGAGAGACTGTAGTTGTTTATATTTGAAAATAACTGAAAGAACGAAACAAATCAATATCAAATGTATATATCAACATGTAGGTTCAAGATCAGCATATATAATTTCTGGATGTTATTACCTGCTAAATGACTTACTGAGATGTTGTAGTTTGTACTTAAAATAACTAAGAGGTTGTAATATATAGCTGCATGTATGAATGAGTTATACAGTCTTGTAAGATAATATTTGCTAGAAAAAAAATTATCTTTTTTAAAATTTGGAACTCATAGATTTTCTTTCTATCTATCTATATATATTTCCATCTCTATCTCTCTCTTTATCTCTCTGTGTTTGAGTTTACAAATCTGATTTTTTTTTACTTCTTTGTCTTCGAGGGTTCAACCAAAAGCACTTTCCACCACCAAACGTACAGTTTCAAGGAGGAAGTTATGCAGGTATCTCTCTACCGTCATCAACTAAATCTATACTCATATAAAATCTTTCTAGTCTTTTATTCCCCTTCTTTTGTTTAATTGGTTATACATAGGTTATTTTAGATTACTATTGCATGTTTGGTGTAAATCTTTTCATTTGTTTGAATCTTTTTTGGTTTAAGTATGATATGTTTTTTTGACCAAATAAATGTTTGATATAGAACTTGAAATGTCTTAAATCAATCTTAGCTCACTGTAATACCTTGGATGTTATAACCTGGTAAATGAGTAACTGAGAGACTGTAGTTGTTTATATTTGAAAATAACTGAAAGAACGAAACAAATCAATATCAAATGTATATATCAACATGTAGGTTCAAGATTAGCATATATAATTTCTGGATGTTATTACCTGCTAAATGACTTACTGAGATGTTGTAGTTTGTACTTAAAATAACTAAGAGGTTGTAATATATAGCTGCATGTATGAATGAGTTATACAGTCTTGTAAGATAATATTTGCTAGAAAAAAAATTTATCTTTTTAAAAATTTGGAACTCATAGATTTTCTTTCTATCTATCTATATATATTTCCATCTCTATCTCTCTCTTTATCTCTCTGTGTTTGAGTTTACAAATCTGATTTTTTTTTTACTTCTTTGTCTTCGAGGGTTCAACCAAAAGCACTTTCCACCACCAAACGTACAGTTTCAAGGAGGAAGTTATGCAGGTATCTCTCTACCGTCATCAACTAAATCTATACTCATATAAAATCTTTCTCTATGTCTTTTATTCTCCTTCTTCTGTTTAATTGATTATACATAGGTTATTTTAGAAAATTATTACATGTTTGGTGTAAATCTGTTCACTTGTTTGATTCTTTATTGGTTCAAGTATGATATATGTTATTGCATGTTTGGTGTAAATCTGTTTGGTGTAAATTTGTTCATTTTTCTCATTGTAATACCTTGGATACTTATATTTTGGGTTTGTGTTTGATATACATTCGAAATGCTATAATCATATATTATATAAAATATCTATATTTTAAAACAAAATATTCATAACAATAGTATATATAAAGGTACCTTTCTTCTGGAGCTTAGATCTATTGGAATACAATTTTCAACACTATATTCTGTGTGCAGAAAGAAATTATAACTAATAAAGGAAACATAAAAAGTGAGTACCTAGTAATTAACCTAAATAATATGAGTGAACCATACTGATTTAGTTGTAAATATACATAAATAATATGAATGAACCCTACTAATTTAGTTGTAAATTAATTTGAATGATATAATGAACCCTACTCATTTAGTTGTGGATTAACCTAAATAAACATTTCATATGTACACTGTGAATTGTAAAATGAAATAGAAATGAAAATTAATTGTAAAAAACTGAGATTGCATATTATTTAAAATGTATAAGTTCTAAAATCTGATTTAGGTGTAAATATACACAAATAATATGAATGAACCCTATTGATTTATTTGTAATTAACCTAAATAATATAATGAACCCTACTCATTTGCATGCCTCCTCGAATAGAAAAACTTCTCCAAGCCTCAGTCGATTCTCTGCTCAATGTCTCTAGGTTTCAGCAGTTTTATTTGTTTTCTCGATGTGTCATCGTATAGAATAATCAAACCTTATATATGGACATTAAATTATACTATACTTGGTTAAACATGCCTCCTCATTAAAGAACAAAAACAGTATTATATTTGCTAGTTATGCATGATTTACTGTGTATATCTCTAAAAATCAGTTTGTTTCTTTTTTTTTCCCTTGATGAGGATGTTTGGAGGAAAACAGATATGGGAGGAAGATGTCTTGCCCAGATCCAAAGTGATAAAAGTAAGTCTAAAAATGCTTTTAGTTTCATTCAGACAATGTCTATCACTTTCTATCAGTATCCCTACTTCAGGACATGCTTTGTTTGATTTATGTCATCGTGCATTACTCTGTAAATAAACTAAGACATTTATTTCATGTGAACAAATCTGCAGTTTGGTGTAGAGATACAGAAGAGGATGAGGTTCTGGCAACTCATAGGGTTCCAAGATCTAAAAAATAAAACCTGAAGGTACGGCTACTATACTGACATTGTTATGAACATGAAAATATATATTCAATATTGCACAAAGTATAGTGAATGAATTATTACCTTGTATCTGAGTGCTAGATAACCTGAATAAAACTGAAACAAAGTTAACAAAATCAATATCAGTACGGTTTGAAATGTTAAGCATGGCTGAGAATGTACTTGAAATAACTGAGCTATGCTTTAGTTGAGCATTACCTCTTGAATGTCTCTTTTCTGCTGTGGTTTAGGGTTTTACAATGACTGAGAATATATAGATTTAGAGTCGACTATGTGAAAGAGACGTGGTCTTGTTTTTTTTGGAATGCATAGATCTTATAATAAGTTTTGCTTTTTATGGATGTTTTATGATATGCCAAATTTCTGTCATTGGGAAACAGACAGCAACATTATTTTTGTCTTAGATTATAATATAGATTAGAATATAGGCCGATTTCAGGAAGTCAGATTTCTATGTTATACATATACAATTAGGTCATCCTTCTATGTTTGATAAAGTATCATAAATTTTTAAACAATTTTACTAATATTATACAATTTAACTTATTTATTCTTGTTACTGTAATGCAAGATGGACAAAATCGGCTTTTGTTAAGAAAAATAATGAAAGAGCTCTAAAGGTATGACCAATATACTATTATTTCATCTATTTGGATATGTTTAATAAAGTATAGTGTCGTTACAGATCATAAAAAAGTATGCCATTACATGTTGCAACATATAATCTCTAATATGCATATGTATAAACTGATTCAATCTATACAATCAGGTCATGATTTCATCCATTGACTAATTCTATACTTAAATGATTTACTTGCTTATTATGTACTAACTAATTTGTTAATGGTATAGGAAACATATGGGAGCTCGAATTGAAGTCAAAAGGAAAATTGGATTATAAATACATACAAAAGAAGACCTAAAGGTATTTCATTTATACTAACTTTTAGTGTGATAAGTACTTTAATTGGATCCATAGTTTATTAAATAAATAGGTTACTTGTAAACTAAATAGTATGAGTTGTACGTAAATGCTTTACTTATAAACTACATCATATAAGTGACAACAAAAATTAGATACTTGCAAAATAAATATTAATAGTACACAACTGCACTGCACAACATTACAAATTATATAAGTCACTTTTTAATTATATAACTTAATACAATATATATGTCTTTAAATGAAAACATTAAAGATTTATATATCAATTTAGTTGTAAATACTAAATAAATTGCGTACGGTCTTACTTCTTAGGAATTCTAACTCATAATTCCCTCGGCTAGCTGTAATATTCTGTGTTTCTTGTTCTTGTTTTGACATCGCTACGAAACAATATAGAAAAAACAATAAAAGTTAAATTATGTAACACGAAACATAGTTATGAATTATGTAATTTCAATACATTTCTATGATATATTTGAAATTCTGTTTAAATTCTCACTACTGAATTGAAAATAAAATAAATTTGTAATAGAAAGAGGGTGGTCGGTTTAAATCACAACTAAATGACTGCAAGAGGGTCCTATTTGAAATTATGCTAGTTCCTGAAAATTGAATTCTCTACTCCTTTCGTTTTTAATCATGATAGACAACAATACCACTTTTGTTATTGCTATATTGATAATATAGGTCCTTGCAATCATAGCATGATGAATATGCATTTGATAATTGAGTCATATCACTACTGAACAAACGAACTGGGATATCCTTTAAATCACAACTGAACAAACAAAATTGTAAATCACAACTGAAGAAACGAATTGAGATTCAAATTTACGATTGCCTTATGTTTAAATCACTATTGAAGTAAAAATAAACAAAATTGTAAAATCATGAATTATTATTTATATATTTTATAGTTCAGTTTAATGAATTCATTGTGAACGTACCTGCTAAACGTCGAACCTGCTAAATGTCGAACACTGTTTTTTCTATTATTCTTGTGCAAGACCAGTTTTTTGTACTGTAATTGTGGCAGACGATCTAGTTTTATACCCATGCTGCATGAACGTGCTAAAAATAAGGCAATCATAATAATATTGATTTGATTTGATTATGCAGATATTACATTGCCTTAATACTGTATATTGCCATATCATACAGAATATTTTATTTCATTCTGCAGATATTACATTGCCTTTATGGACTGTAGATTTGAAAAAACGTGATTGCAGATATTGAAGATGCCGAAAGTGGATAAAATTGTTATTACAGAATATGTCATTTTATTTGATTCTGCAGGTTTTTTATTCCATGAAATTTCGCAATTGTACAAAATTTTCTTTGATTCTGCATATATTATTTTGCCTGTTATTTTTATCTATGTCTTGTATCATTTGTTTTAGCTTTGATGCATTTATTTTAATTTGTGTTGTCAATGCAGTATTTTTGTTATTTGTTAGCCAATTTTTGTTATTTGTTAGTCAATTCTGCAAATTAATTTGTTTTTAGAATGTTTCTTTACTGTTGGAAGTACAATAGGTTGCAGATCATGTTGTTGCTATTTAATTGATTTTAGATTTTTTTGTGGTGTTTTAATAATCTGTTAATGTTTGTGTTCGGTTTAGCAATCAAATATTGGATATTATTCAATTAAAAAGTAGCTTGTAATTTTAGTTTCTTCTTTTTATGAAAAGATTAAGCATACCTAATAAAAAAATACAGAGATATTCACTGTACAAATATATCAGGAAAAGAAGATTTAAAAAAAATAACCCCATTAACCGGCCGATGACACGTGTCAAAAATATTTTCGCGGTGACACGTGGCAGCGACAAACATAGATTTAACCTCGGGGCGCATGCCTATGCAGACGCGATGTTGCTTTAGTTATTATATAGTAGATTGTTTTGTTTTGTGTCAAAATTACAGGGGTGGTAAATTAAATAACTCGAATTTTATTTTATGACTGGTGTTTTTTATTTTACTTTTATGCATTGTACAACAAGTTACAATATTAAGAAATTTGAAAAAGCAACTAATAATAGTAAGCTTCACTAAAGCACTAAACTACATTTATTTTGTAACATTATGGTATTTTGGTAAACCGTACCAAAATCGATGGTTAACTGATGTATGGTTAACCAAGGTTAACGGTGTGGTTAATGGTATGATAAATGCACCAATCGAAATCTCGGTTAACCGACCATGCCCACCCTTACACACCTCGCACACATCATCAGCCATGCCCCTACAAAAACGCTCTCGATTAGTGAGAACACGTTGACATAGCGGTGTGCATAATGACCTGGAATGGAAAACCGTACCGAACCAAAAATGCACGGACCGGACCGGGTGTATTTCGGTCCAGTCCGCCATCCACACTTTTTACATTTGCGATTTTCGATCCGGTTCAGTCCAAAACTGGAATTTTTCTGGTCTGGACCGAATGGATTGAACTTTTATTATTATTTATGTATTAATATCCATAACACAATTAAAAATTATTTCTATTTTCAAAATAAACTAGTAACAAAATATATGGTCTAATATTCTAAAATATATTTATAAAAATAGAAATAATTATTATTTTTAAATCAATATAAAAATAGAAAAAGAATGTGTCTAGACCTGTACAAGTCCGGGCTAGCCCGACTGGCCCGGCCCGCCCGCTCGGTTAAAAAATCGGGCCTGGAAAACAATATTGGCCCGGTCGGGCCGGGCCAGCCCGGTACAGTAACGGGCCGGGAACGGACGGTCCTCTAGGCCCGACCGGGCCTAGAAGCCCGGCCCGGTACCCGTTACTGTTTATATAATTAATATTTGTTTATATTTATATTTATAGGATCCGGTTCTGGTGAGAACCAAATTCTAGGAGAGAACTGAGAACGTACGAATCAGCAGCGTTTTCTCCCTCGCGCGCGTGTCTGTTCCCAGTTAACACGGATGTTCACTGTTTTGTTCGTATATGTTCATCGTAGTATACAACGATGTTCACCACTTTACACTAAAAAATATTGAATTTTCTAGTGTTTTTATTCTTTTTTTTCCTTTCTAAACTCTCAAATCTTTATAAAAATAATTATTTAATATTCACTGCATGTTTATATGACGCAATATTAGTAATCTTTAATATAAAATCAAGTTTAAAGTAAGTAAAATGTACTTTTTTCTTGTATGTATTTTGTGATGTACATGTAGGCATAGTTGTTCACATGTTTGTGTAAAACAAATGATGGACATCAAAAAAATATTCACAACCCCTCAGTGAGCACAAATGTTCGTTATTTTATTCGTAAATGTTCATCACAATATAGTGAGCATCTAGAATGAAAGTGGTGAAAAATTATGGACAAAGTGATGAACAAAAATTTGTTCACAACCCTTCAGTGAACATAGATGTTCACTGTTTTGCTCGTAGATGTTCATCACAGTATACTAGTATAAAACATCTGGATTAAAAGTGGTGAACATTTATGGATAAAGTGATGAATATCAAAAATATGTTCACAACGAGTGAAAGCGTTTTTCCAAAAAAAATGCGCTTAATAAAATTTTGGGTAAAATTAGGGGAAAATACGGGTAAAATTTGACTGAAACAGTGAACATATTGTATGAAAGTGGTGAACATTTATGGAAAAAGTGATGAACATCGAAAATATGTGGACAACGAGTGAAAAATATTTCCCCCCCAAAACGCGTATAATACGGAAAAACTTCGGTCAAAATTAGGGGGAAATACGGGTAAAATTCGGCTAGAATATTGAACATCTTGTATGAAAGTGATGAACATTTATGAGAACAGCGATGAACATCAAAAATATGTTCAAGGCGTTGTTCAATGACAGCGAACAAAAAAAGTGCCCAACAAAAAAATAAGCAAAATCACAAGTGTTCAAGGCTTGAAACATCAGTGTTCATGGTCCTGGATGCAAGTGTTCAAGGCGTTGAACATAATTGTTCAATTCCAGCAAACAAAAAAAGTACCCAGCCAAAAAAAAGCCAAAATCCGTATTATTCGCCAATAAAACGCGAATAATACGGCCGAAAAATTCGGCACGTCCGAATTATACGGCTTTTAATGAAAGTCTAATCTGGAGCGTTGATTCCACTCCGATCCGACGACCTCCTTTTATTCTCATTTCTCTCCTATTTTACTATTCTCATTTGATGCTTCTCCTATATTTATAATTTTATATATATATTTATAATTATATATATATTTATAATTACTGTTTATAAATTTTTATATATATATTTATAACTATATATATATTTATAATTTTACCCGACCGGGTAACCCGGCCCGGTTGACCGGGCGGGCCTGGACAAAAAACCCAGCCCGGGCAACCGGGCAAAAAAATAAAAAAAACTCGGCCCGGGCCCGGCCTGAACCCGGATTTGTACAGGTCTAAATGTGTCTAACGGTCCAATCTGGTCCAAGACCGGACCGGTACCGAACCGAATCATATCGATCTGGTCCAGTCTTCGGTCAAAGGATCTTAAAAATGACATGGATTTGGAGGAAAATACTGCCTCCTCTGGACTAAAGGGTATTAAATAGATGGAAAAATAAGGCGAAATTGTGACAGACCACCCGTTATATACGTCATTCTGCGAGTAACCACCTATTATATACGAAGTTATTTTAAACCATCTTTATCTCTCTTTTAGTTAACAAATCACCACCCAAGAGCTCATGTGGTCCAAAAATCCGGTGAAATGGATAAAATGACCAATTTATCCCACAATTTCCCCCAAATTATGGATATCTAATTTTATTATTCTTCTTCAACAATTAATAAAATACCTGATAGGTTTTCAATAAACACATACATAGCAGGCTGCTCATTCAACTTTTCTTTATTAGTAAAAATGACTCTGAACCTGAAAACCAAAACCAAAACGCTCTCTATTCGTAACCCTAATATGCCCCCTGAAACCTTAACCAGCGAATCGCCGCTGCCGCGCTCAATCAGTGATCCTCTTCTTCTGATCTATTACCCCCTTCTCTACTACAAACTCTTCGATCTTCATGAGTCTCCCAACTCTCACCTACCCCAGATCTCTGATTCTCATCCTTGTTCTGAAAACACGAGGAACATTCGTGAGATTTTTGGGAGAAATCGCACCCAATATTCCGTCGGTTATGGTTATTGTTGTTACCTTAACCCGATTCTTCGAATGATAGATCTTATGCTTCATCGCCTTTCTACCATCCTCTTCAGAGGAAGTTTCCTGATGCCGATTTGGGATCCGGGCTCTTCGGCGAGTTTGGTCAAAGGGTGGAATGAGAATGAACAAGGATGGGATGGTTTGCTTCCCTCGGTGCAAGCCAAGTTTCACGGATTGCAATTCCTCCAGCGTTGCGTGAAAGAGATGGGTTGGCAAAGTGCTAGCTTTGGTGGCCCTGCTTCATTTTACTGTGGTGGGTTCTGCTTCAGTACTCCAGTCATGCCCTTAATCTCTGGAAGTCCTCCAATCCTGCTATTCAAGTGCACTCTTTCCCTCTTTTTTTTGCTTACTTCTGTTGGCTTGTTTGCTTGTTATGCTCGTTACTAGATCTTCACACTTGATTGGAAGATCTTGACTCTTCAAAACATTAATCCTGCATCCCTACTGATCAGCACTACTTTGTAGTGCATATCTAGGAATTGTTACCAGTGTTTTGGGTGCATTTGGAGATGTTTAGAGCACAACTATGGAGAATAGAGTTGATAAGAAGAAGTGTGGCTTTAGTGGTTTGGAGGAGCTTAAACGAAGATTATCAAGAAGATGAGGAGAAGACCACTTGAGAAGACTGAGGAAGAGTCGAAGAAAGAAGCCACACGAATCAATAGAGTCAAAACCGCGACCACGGATGGTCGCGGAGGTTGGTCGCGGATTAATCGAGAGCAAAAGAGTTGGAAAATGAATTTTCCGCGACCGCGGAAATTCATCCGCGATCGCGGATCACACCCGGAGTGGGCATCCGGAATTTTCGTCCGGAGTTGATTTTTATTTTATTTATTTCTTTTTCTTTTATTTCTTTATTCTGGTATGATTATTTTATTTCCTTTAAGAGTTTGTTTGTTATCTTTTTAGCATTAGGTTTGGTTTTAGGTTACTTAACCTAATTTCCTAGCAGCCACTTTGGCTATCTCTTGTTCTACGTTTTATTTTCCCTTTGAGTTTTATTGTTTCAAGACTATGAAGAACTAAGCAACTTTTGCTTAGTCCGACAATTGAAGCCTTCATTTGATTCATGATTGTGAGGTTATAACTCTATTTCCTATTCCTTTGGATTATATTTTTTCTCTTGAGCATATTCTTATTGATTATTATTGATTTGACTGGATTGATCACCTAGTTGATATTAGTAATTGTCTATTGCTAGGGTTTGGATATTTCGAGTTGAAATCCCTTATCTTGTGTAGCATCCATGATATTCTAGGACTAGTTGGACTGGTAACTATTTCAGAATAGGGACAGGAATAATCAAAGGAAGGAATAGAGATAACCTAGGATCAATCTATCAAATGAATGGTGGATATTTGTTTGGCTAAGTGTTTTTCCCAAATTGATAAAACCCTTTGCTTTTGTTTGTTTTGTTTACTTGTTTGAACACAATCAACCTCAAAACCCCCCTTGTTACCATTGCATGCGAATTGACATAAAGAAAGACAACTCCTCCCTGTGGGATTCGACCCTTACTTGCCTATTCTACTAGTTTAGGTTTGTTTAGGATTATTTTGATTAGGCGATACGACTTTAGCCTCTGTCAAATTGGCGCCGTTGCCGGGGAGGCAAGTTTTGTTTTTTTTCTTTGTGTGTGTTTGTGTGCAAATTTTTGTGTGGACCTATCTTACGGTCCGCACCCGTGCTACTGATTTCTCCCTTTTTGATTTTTTGGATACAGAGATGGCCGCAACCCTGCATGTTGAGATAAGGGAACTAAAGGAGATGATGCAGATGTATATGACAAACAGCGGACAACAGCAGGAGCAGCAATATGACCCATACTCGTGCGCATACACTCCAGGGTGGAGAGATCACCCCTATTCGAGTTATGGGAACCAACAATACCCGTGATAAGCACTACTTTGTAAGGCTTAACTAAGAGTTATTAGAGGGTTTTATTGGTGCCATTCGGGTAGATTTAGACACATTCTTGTGCATGGCGTTTGGGGGCGAAGTCTGGTGTTTTTGGAGTTGTATGAGCTATTTTGGATATCATAGGAGACACTGAGGAAGGAAGCCACCAAAAGAAGACGCCAAGGAAGTGAAGACGAGAGGTTAGGAGGCGAAGCCAAGGAGTGAAGGCCGAGCATTAACCGCGACCGCGGGCAAGGGTGCCGCGATCGCGGGACTTCGGGGCATTCGAGATATTTCTACAGGCGCGGAAGAATGCGAAGAGCGCGGAGCTACAAGCAACCGCGATCGCGGTCCATTACCCGCGATCGCGGGTCATCACGGCAGACTTACTTCGGGATTTCCCGAATTTATCTTTCCTGATTTCTTTATTTCATTTTAATTATTTTCGTTTTCTATTTTCAGTTGGGCTAGGTCATTTGTTAAGCCCACCTATATATACTCTCTTAGTTTTAGGTTTTAGGAGGGGAGACTCTCATATCAGTTTTTAGTTTTTTACATCATCGTTGTTTTCTCAAGACTATGGAAGGCTAAGCACTTTTGCTTAGTCCGGTAATGGAAGCATAAGTTTATTCATCTGGTTGTGAGGTTTTGTTCCTATCTATCTTATCCTATTGAGTTATATCTTTTCTCTTGAGCAAATTCTTATTTGGATGTTTGTTGGTTTATCTAGATTGATCACCTAGGTTTATTGCTTTCATTCATACTGCTAATACTAGGGAACTGTTGGGCTAACGCTCTAGTTCGAGTAGCGAGCATAGATTCTTATCTGCCACTGTGGAATTTATCTATGTAGGGAATTGATTACATGTTGAATGCTTCTGGTTGATGTGTTATGTGTATCCTGGTTAATTCTTATGTTCATTGCTGCCTTTGGGTTGAATCACTAGTGGTGCTAGGGTTATTCATTGGTAAGGGTTCTTAGGGATGGTTTCCCTATTAATCTACACAAGATCAGGACAGGAATAACTGAATAGGAAGATAGGGCATAATCAAGGAACAACCTTTGAATGACTTATGTGGACATTACTTGGCTAAGTGTTTTCTCTCTTTGATATTTTCATCATATACTTTGCTGTGTTTGACTTAATTGTGACCAACCAACCTACAACTCCCCCTTCTTGTTACTATTACATGCGAACAACACATACATTAATCCCTTCCTCTATGTGGATTCGACCCCTGCTTACCCTAACTACTTGTTTAGGTTTTGCTAGGATTTTATTTGATTGATTAGGTGATACGACTTAAGCCTGCTATCAAATTGGCGCCGTTGCCGGGGAGGCAAGCGTTGATTTTTCTGTGTGTTTGTCTGTGTGTTGTGTTCCTTTGGTGTGGACCTATCTTATGGTCCACACCCGTGCTACTAATTCCCCTCTATTTGGTTTTAATTGAGAGATTGAGAGAACCCTTTCCCAGGGTCGTAGAATAAATCGTGCTTTGGTTTTTGATAATCCTGCGTTCGAGATGGCTGACGCAGAGCAGACGTTGAGACAGTTGACCGCCCCTAACATGCAGCAGCAACCGTTGGCTGTGCAATTTCCTGAGTTGGGCGAGGGCGTAAATTTCGAGCTGAAGTCTGGGTTGATCCACTTACTCCCCCACTTCCATGGGATGAGTGGTGAAGACCCCAACAAGCATCTTGCTGAGTTCCATTCGGTGTGTAGCAGTATGAAGCCGAAGAACGTGACGGAGGACCAGATCAAGCTGAGGGCCTTTCCTTTTTCACTGAAGGATGCGGCCAATGACTGGTTCTACTATCTCACTCCAGGGAGCATTGACACTTGGGTCAAGATGAAGAAAGCCTTCCTGGAGAAGTACTTCCATATACCAAACTGAACAGCCTAAAGCGAACTATCAGCAACATCGAGCAGCAGTCTAGTGAATCGCTCTATGAGTATTATGAGCGGTTCAAGAAGATGATATCTAGTTGCCCCTTCCACGGCTATTCTGAGCAGGACCTCATACTTTATTTGTACGGTGGTCTTCTTGATGAAGAGAGAAGGATGGTGAACGCTGCTTGTGGGGGGAACATCCTCAACAAGACTCCTGCTGCAGCTTTTGAGATTTTTCTTGAGCTTTCTGAAGGGTCCAGGCAATTCAGTAAAAGGGCGGGCATCCAATCTGTGAGAGTTGCAGAATCTCAACCCAATTCTACTCTTCTTGCTGAAATGGCTGAGATGAAGGAGATGATGAGGAGATGTATGATGAGAGGTGGCTTGCAGCAAGTCAAATCATGTGGGTTATGCTATGAAACGACGCATCCAACTGATGTATGCCCCACCCTGCAAGAACCAACTGCTGAGGTGAACGCTATTGGCGGATATGGCCCTCAAAGGCCAAAATATGACCCATACTCCAGCACCTACAATCCAGGGTGGAGAGATCACCCAAATCTGAGATACGGGAACCAGCAGAACACTCATCAAGGGCATGAGACCCAGGAATTTCAGCAGTACCCCCAGCGGAAGTTTCAAGGAGGCCAAGCAGATCAAAGACCACAAGAACATGGAGCTGCCCGCATCACCAATCTTGAGGACCAGGTCAACACACTGGCGCAACATATGAATACTTTGGCACAGACCGTGGGAACCATACATCAAAACATGGTTCAGTTTCAACACGAGACCAAGTCCAGCATACAGAACCTAGAGAAGCAGGTGGGGCAGATCTCCCAGACAGTTAGCAAGCTTGAAGCTAGAGTGTCACGAGCACTCCCATCTCAAACTGAGATAAATCCTAGGCAAAACGTCTACTCCATGACGTCAAGGCCCAGATAGGAGCATGAAGAAGAAAAGTTGCCAACCAAAAATTACAAGGACAAACCGCGACCGCGGGCAATTTGCCGCGATCGCGGGTCTATTGAGCAAGAGAATGGGCAAGATGCGCCGATTAAGCGCGATCGCGGGCAGGATAGCCGCGACCGCGGGGCCCCAAGGCAAGAACCGCGATCGCGGGGTGAAAACCGCAATCAAATTTCGGAAAACGGGTCGTCTCCACTTACTTTCATGACGCGGTATGTCTACTCGGAGGGATATTTTGACATCCCAGTGCCATTCCCTGCAGCACTAGAAGATGACGGACCCATTGAGGGGCTGAAGGGAATGTTCGAGACATTCAGGAATTACAAGGTGACCCCCCAATTGAGCAAAACGATGCCTCGCTTTGCAAACTTCTTGAGGGATCTATGTAAGCTCAAGAAGGAGCAAAAGGAGCGGTCAAAGAAAAAGGTGAAAGTCAAGAAGGATGTCTTGGCTGTGATGCAAAAGAAGATCCCGAAAAAGTGTGAAGATCCCGGAATGTTTAGCGTACCCTGCAAGATTGGGGAAACCGAGTTCAGTGAGACATTGCTGGATTTGGGAGCCTCCATCAATGTCCTACCACTGTCCGTCTACAATACCCTCAATGTCGGACCACTAGAAAGCACGAAGTTTGTCATCCAACTGGCTGATAACTTCGTCATCATTCCAGAGGGCGTTGTGAAGGACGTTTTGGTGAGCGTCGACACCCTCGTCTTCCCTGCGGATTTCTTCGTCATGAACACAGGGAAACGAGGAGGACGAGTAATGCTAGGGAGGCCTTTCATGAAGACCTCCAACACAAAGATCAATGTGGGCACAGGTACGGTAAGCATGGAGTTTGACCGGAGGAAGGTGGAGCACAGGCTGGAGACCATTCAGGAGCATCCCCCAGACTCAAGAGTGAAGAGCGCGGTTGCAGGAGGCAACCCAGATTGAGAAGGATGAAGCGGTATGTCATGCCATGACAATAACTAAGGCGTTGTCCGGGAGGCAACCCGATGTATGTATCTTTTCCTTTGTCTTTCTTTCTTCGTTTTCCATTATTTTTTTGGTGTGTTTTTGCTTTGTTTTTGTTTTTTGTTCTTTTTTCTTGACTAACCTGCAGGGAAAAGACCCATGCTCATTGAAGAAGGTGTTTTCACACCAATGTAAGTCTCTCCTGTCCTTGCACTAGTCACCCCCGAAAAAACCTTAAACTGGGGGCAAAAAAAAAAAATGTTGTTGTACAAGTACGAGCTATCCCGCAGTACCATGGAGAGGGGTGCGCATGTTGCCAACGGAGGAAGTTTTTCGCTACACAAATTGTTGGCAACGATGGCGGCCCCACAGTCGACAGCTGCGATGGAAGACCACTCATGGCCCACACCCCGTTCATATCTGGGCCCATTTTTGGTGGTATTTGAAGGCCGTGCAACCCCGTTATCATTGTTCAACCACTACTCACCAAGTGGTACCTTATGGTTGCACGGTAGAAGATGATGCTGGAATTGATGAGGCACCCGCCCAACAACAGAGACCTGGGCATTTATTGAGAAGACCGCCAGCAACAACGGAAGTGTCCATGCCGACTCAGTGACATTTGTGAGCTTATCCCTTCTTTTTCCTGTGCTTTATTCTTTTGTCTTTCATTACATTGAGGACAATGCAATGTTTAAGCATGGGGGAGGGTTTTATATTTCCTATGTCGCTGAGGAGAAAAAGAAAAAGAGCCAAAAAATTGAAAAAAGGCTAAAATTGAAATCCTGGGATAGGTCGAAAACCCGAAAGGGCGGCCTAGGTAATAAGCAGGTGGCTTGGACCAGCATTAGGCTGGGGTAAAAATTGGTCTAGAGTGATGTGAGTTATATTGTGAGCACATCTATGAAAAAAATATGAGTGGCTTGGTGAAAACCCAAAAGGGCGCCTTGGCAAAATGAGTGAAAAGAAGAAGAGTGAATTTTAGGAATCCTCATTTTGGCGTGGCGACATAAGAAGAGGTGATATAAGGAGGATTCGGATAGGTCACTCTGGGAGGCATAAGGAGTCATAGATGGAGGCTAGGATTAGAGGTTACTCACACCATTGGATGTTCGGGTTAAGCTTAGGGGAAGTACTCTGCTTGCCCCTTAAGCTTGTTAAGTTGTGGATGTGTTGTGAATGAGATTGGTGCCAGGAGCTTGGCATGGGTTAGGTGACTCTTAGTTAGAGGACATGCTTCCTGAGACCTTGGGTGCTGCATTGGAGGAGTAGACTCTTTATTAGTTTACTCGAGGACGAGCAAAGGTCTAAGCATGGGGGAGTTTGATAAGCACTACTTTGTAAGGCTTAACTAAGAGTTATTAGAGGGTTTTATTGGTGCCATTCAGGTAGATTTAGACACATTCTTGTGCATGGCGTTTGGGGGCGAAGTCTGGTGTTTTTGGAGTTGTATGAGCTATTTTGGATATCATAGGAGACACTGAGGAAGGAAGCCACCAAAAGAAGACGCCAAGGAAGTGAAGACGAGAGGTTAGGAGGCGAAGCCAAGGAGTGAAGGCCGAGCATTAACCGCGACCGCAGGCAAGGGTGCCGCGATCGCGGGACTTCGGGTCATTCGAGATATTTCTGCAGGTGCGGAAGAATGTGAAGAGCGCAAAGCTACAAGCAACTGCGATCGCGGTCCATTACCCGCGATCGCGGGTCATCACGGCAGACTTACTTCGGGATTTCCCGAATTTATCTTTCCTGATTTCTTTATTTCATTTTAATTACTTTCGTTTTCTATTTTCAGTTGGGCTAGGTCATTTGTTAAGCCCACCTATATATACTCTCTTAGTTTTAGGTTTTAGGAGGGGAGACTCTCATATCAGTTTTTAGTTTTTTACATCATCGTTGTTTTCTCTAGACTATGGAAGGCTAAGCACTTTTGCTTAGTCTGGTAATGGAAGCATAAGTTTATTCATCTGGTTGTGAGGTTTTGTTCCTATCTATCTTATCCTATTGAGTTATATCTTTTCTCTTGAGCAAATTCTTATTTGGATGTTTGTTGGTTTATCTAGATTGATCACCTAGGTTTATTGCTTTCATTCATACTGCTAATACTAGGGAACTGTTGGGCTAACGCTCTAGTTCGAGTAGCGAGCATAGATTCTTATCTGCCACTGTGGAATTTATCTATGTAGGGAATTGATTACATGTTGAATGCTTCTGGTTGATGTGTTATGTGTATCCTAGTTAATTCTTATGTTCATTGTTGCCTTTGGGTTGAATCACTAGTGGTGCTAGGGTTATTCATTGGTAAGGGTTCTTAGGGATGGTTTCCCTATTAATCTACACAAGATCAGGACAGGAATAACCGAATAGGAAGATAGGGCATAATCAAGGAACAACCTTTGAATGACTTATGTGGACATTACTTGGCTAAGTGTTTTCTCTCTTTGATATTTTCATCATATACTTTGTTGTGTTTGACTTAATTGTGACCAACCAACCTACAACTCCCCCTTCTTGTTACTATTACATGCGAACAACACATAGATTAATCCCTTCCTCTCTATGGATTCGACCCCTGCTTACCCTAACTACTTGTTTAGGTTTTGCTAGGATTTTATTTGATTGATTAGGTGATACGACTTAAGCCTGCTATCAACCCGCTTTATGGTCATGACCACCAGGAGTTCTACCCAGGGCCACAGCCGTTCTATCAGCAGGGTACTCCACAACAATACTATTTAGCCTACGAGCATAGCCCACCAATGTCCGACCCAAGTTCCCACATGTCTACTGAGGATATGCTTCGATCTCTCACCCAACGTCAACAAGAGACGAAGTCCATGATCCAGAACTTGGAAAAGCAGATTGAGCGAATGGTTCAAGCAACGAGCAACATGGAGGCCAGGGCATCGGAGAGACTACTACCTCACCCCGTGGTGCACCAGGGAGAGGATGTCCTTTCAATGACCCTCCGAAGCCATGATCAGCTGCATGTCATCCCACTAGCTAAAAGGGAACAACAAATTTGTGAGACGGGAGCAGAATACAGAGAGATGTTTGCAGAAAAAACCCGCGACCTTGGTTCACCCACTGAGGAAATGGGCATTTCAGACGATATTTTGGACCGCGAGGTGCTTTCTGAAGAAGATTATTTTCGGGAACTAGAAGAATTCAGTGACCACGAAGAAGAAGGCCGTGACCGCAGAGTTTATCCTGAGGAAGAGGCAGAGATCGACGTTTTTCCGCGACCGCGGATAGATTTCCGTGATCGCGGAAAAATCTCTGAGGACGAAGCCTTTGTCAAAGATTTCCGCGACCGCGGAGGGGACACCCGCGACCACGGAAAACCCCCTGGAACCCCAGACGCTCTCAAAGCTGTCTATGATGAGTATGTGAGTCCTAATTCCTCTCCACTCGTTTCACTGCACCCCGTCGCACCCTTCCCTGAGGCAATATAAGATACTCGAAGGCTGCAGAATAACAAAGAAATCTATGAGACCTTCGGTAACGGCAAGGCAAACATTCCTTTGGTCAAACTGGCAAGCAGCATCTCTCGCTGCACAGAATTTTTAAAGGCGCTGCGCATGATCAAGAAGAGGCCAAAGGGGAAACACAAGAAGGAGACCATGATTCAAATGGAAAATTTATGCATGATGGATACGGGGCAGGACAAGCATGCAGCCCCTGGGATGTTGGGTAGGCCGTTTCTGAAGATGGCGAGTGCATTCATTGATGTGAACAGCGGTCCACCCATCATGAAGTACAGGGTGATGAGTGCCAACCACTCCTCAACAACAAGCCTCAAGGCCCGGAGACTAGGGCCCGGACCCGAGCCATGGCCCAATCCATCACCGCCTTAGTCCACCGGGCATTCAAGGAATCAGCCACCAAAGAGCCTCCGACCCAAAGTCCGCCCCTACTCGTATGGACCCTCTCGGAGTGATGAAGACGTCGACGCCTCGATGCCACGACAATCAAGCCACCCGACTTCGACTCCAAGGCACCAAGGCGCACGACAACCACCAAGAGGAAGCAGACCCTGACACGGTCCAAGACTCGGCCGAGTCTTGGGCCGAGTCAGGGCAACAGTGCCTGACACGGTCAAGAACTGGGCCGAGTTCCTGGCAGAGTCAGGACCTGCCGAGCCTTGCTTTTCTCTTGTGTGTTACTCCCTTTTGCTACTTGTTTTTATGTCTTGCTTTGCTTTTGTGGATGTGTGGACCCATTTGCATATGGGCTCCTAATCCCCTAGACTATATAAACTTATGTTGTCTTCCTTTTCATTTAGTTGAAGAATATAGAAGTAGAATATTTCCCTTAGGTTGAGTATACCTCCCTAAGGCCTCCACTTACTTCTATCAACTCCAAGCATTCAAATCTCTCTCTTCTCAATCTCTCATCAATCCCTTAAGCATTTTTTCGAATCCACACAAAAAAACACTTGGGCTTTGTTCTTCTCGGCCAAGGAATCCCCCAAGGAGGGCTTCCTTGGAATTCGCCGGAGCCACCATCCCCTTGGTTGCTCGGCCCCATTTTCCGGCGAATCAACACCATCTTCACGTGCCATTCAAGGGTTCTCAAGCTTAGGAAGGAGGAGAAGGATCCCCTTGGGCTAGATCTAGCTTAAGGAGAAGCAAAGCCTCACCTTTGGAGGGTTGTTTCTCATCAATTGGTATCAAGAGCCAAGTGCCCAAGCTAAGTCATCTTCTCCCTTTAAAATTTCGTTTTTAATGATTCATGTTCATAGCTAGTATGTTCTCTTGTGTTTCTTCCATGTTTCCATGTGTTTTGCTCTTTGTTTCCCTTGCTAGCTAGAATTTTTTTTTCTTTTTCTTCTTGTGTTGAGTTTAGTTTGCATGCTCAGATTTTCTCTTGTTTCCATGTGTTCATTCATGTTTTCCATGCTATTTTCATGTTTAGATTAGTTCTCCCTAGCTTCCCTTACAACAGCCCCTACCAGCCGAACTCCCCCCCCCCCTCCCTTGCTTGCTTGCCCTTGTTTGAATTGTGTACTTGTGGTCCCCCTTGTCCTTTTGTCCCTTGCATGTAATTTGTCCTTGGGAGGCCTTCTCCACCTTCTCCTAGTACTATTTGTCTCCCTTGGCTATTTTAGGTAAAGACCAACTAGTACCTTAGGATGATGGGTTAGTGGGAGGTATTGGAGGACAATCTTAGTGGAGTTTTATTTAGGGGGGCTGAAATTATGATGTGGCAAGGGGCCCTCTTTCTCTTCTCTTCTTAGGCCTAGTCACACCACTACATGGTGACTTGGCAATTCTAAACAAAGAAAAATCTGCATCCCTTGTTGCCTTCATTACAAAAAAAAGTGGTGTGGTTCCACTCCTTGCATCAACACACTAAGTCTTGCTAGTCTTTGCTTCCTTTGCCTAAGAAAAAGTCATACATATTTTCAAGAGGTCAAAACAAAAGGCAAGAGACCAAAAAAAAAAAAAAAAGAAGAAGAAGAACCGAATTCAAAAAAAAAAACAAGAAGGGCAAAGTGAAGGTCAAGCTTCTTTTCTTTTCTTTCTTTCGGTTTGGTTCCACAACCCTTGGTGGGCTCTCTCACCCTCACTCGGCAACTTGGGCCACTAAGCCCTTCTCTCCATGTTCCTCTCTCCTTTGCCATATCTACTTCACCCTCTTGAGTGGACCCATAGGTTGGCCGAATTGCTCTCCCATTGAGCTTGCCATCCTAAGTTACCCTTTGGTTCCTTTATTTATATTAGCTTGAGGTATATACATTGGCTTGGTTAGAAGGTGTCTTGGGTTTCTCCCATTTGTCAAGTTACATGCAATACCCTCCCTTGTCTTCCCTTGTTTGAGCATTTGCATTGAGCTTGCTTGTGTCTCTCATTTCATTTCCTAGACTTGTTCATTTTACCTATTTTGCTTGTTTCTTGGGAATTGTTTACTTTGTGTTCCTTGTGATCTCTTGTAGGTGAATTCACACATGAAGGATCACGTGGATCCCGACACTCGGAGCTCATCACCCACGCTCTCCCCTACCTCCTTTGCGGCTAGGCTCGCCGAGGAAAACCAAGCCAAGGAGGCAGCCGTCGAGGCCTTGCGCGTAGCCCACCTTGAAGTTGATACGCTCCGCCGTGAGAAGGAGGCCGCCAATGCCCGCATTGCTGCCCTCGAGCTTAGCTTGGCCTCCATCGCCCCCAGTTTTCAGCCCACTGCGCCAAGCATAGAACCACCGCAGCCCGGGGCCGTCAACACCGGCGCTTCATCCCGGAGCACGGCCGAGGCCCACCATGATTCCACGGCGCAAGCTCGGGGCAAGACGTCCATCGACATCGGCACTTCATCTCGGAGCCCGGCCGAGTCCAGCCATGATCCCACGGCGTAAGCTCGGGGCAAGATGCCCATGTATCCTTCCCCGCCGTCCGAGGCCCGGGCCCTCGCCGACCACTTACCACCACCCCGGGAGCCGAGCTACTATGGCCATCCTCCGGCACGCACCACCTCACGTGGCCGTCATGATGCTCGGCCGCTGCCGGGCCGGCATCCGAACCAATCTACGGTCGCCTTTGAGAGTGAGCACTATCACCGCACCACCCGGGCTCCCGCCGGTGACGCCCTACCCCACCCCTACTATGGGTATGGCCATTATGAGGGCTTTGATGATGGTGATGAGGCCTATAGGGCCTATGAGGAGGACGACGTGTTTGATGAGGTCTTCCCCGAGCCGTTTGAGGAGGAGCCCTTGGCCGACTTGCTCCCCCGCCATTATGGACGTGACCGTGGCTATGACCGGCGCCCTTTGGATCTCTGTGACCCACATTGGCTCCCACCTCCACCGGCTAACTTCCCACGACGTGGGCAAGCTCCCCGCCGCGACCCGGCCGGGCCCGTTCCACACTATGGCCAACGCCGGGAGATCAAGGTTCAAGTCGAGCACTTCCACGGCGAATACGATGCGGCCACCTTTCTTGATTGGAAGCAAAGCACGGAGTATGCCCTCAACCATTGCCAATATGAGGACTACGAGCGGGTCAAGATTGCCACGCTCCAATTCTGGGGCCATGCTCGGGCTTGGTGGTTCCGCTTCACCGAGGAGAGAGAGAGACGCCGCTTACCACCAGTTGAGGCATGGAACCAACTCATCTACGCCATGACCAAGATGTACGTGCCGGAGGACTACCTTGAGCACATGCGCCTCCAAATCGCCCTTGCCCGCCAAGGCACCCGCACACCGCTTGAGTTCTTTGCCGAGCTCGAGGAGCTTATTCACAAGTCCGGCGTGCCTACAACACCCGCCTCTCTCCGCACTATGTTCCTCTGTGGCCTTGACGTGGACATCCGTGAGCCTTTGATTCTACTTCCAATCCGGGACAGCTGGCCTTCGGTAGAACTCAGACAGGCACTTGTTACCAACTGAGCTGCAGCTCAATTGGTAACAAGTGGCTTATCAGCTGCTTGTTAAAGGTCAGGGGTTCGATTCCCCCTGGCAACACTCCTTGTGTTTGGAGGGTTGGGGTGCATGGGCTGCAGCCCATGGGCTGTTCGTGGTTGGGCTAGGCCTCGCCAGCTGGTGAGCCCGACAGAGGGGCTGGCTGGGTGGTTGACAGCCCATAGGACCCAGGTTTACGGCCGAGGGCCCGGTCCATGGCATGTGGGGTCCACCTCGAACCGCATCACATGGGACTGGGGGTAAAGCTCAACATGGAGTATACAAAGCGACAACCCCCTGATATTGATCCCAACAGTTCAATTGCTGTGAGCAACCCAGGTTGAGTGGGAGAGTAGTAGGTCGAGCCACGATAATAACTAAAGCGCTGTCCGGGAGGCAACTCGAGGTATGTTTTTCTTTCTTGTTTTCCGTTCCTTGTTTTTAGTTGCTCTGTGTTATTTTGTTTTTGCTTTTGTTTTTGTTTTCGTTTTCGTTTTAGACTAACCTGCAGGAAGGAGACCCGGAGCCATATTGAAGACGGTGTTAACCATGCACCAGCAACATTTCCGCGGGCGTGGAAATCCCACTGTAAGTCCCCTGACCTGGAAAAAAAAATCGAAAAAATCGAAAAAAAAAAAAGAGTTCTACCGAAGGCCAACTGTCTGAGTTCTACTACGAGAGACGGTGTGCATCATGCTGCCAAAAAGGAGACATTAGCCCCATATTTTTTATTTGACAATGATGATGGCCCTATTTTCGACAGCTGAGAAGGAAGAACACTAGAGCCCCCACCACGATTACATCTGGGCTCCACCATGTGTTCGTTGAAGGCCGTGCAACCCCGACTTCTTTGCTATTCCACTACACATTACAGTGGATTTACTTGGTTGCACGATGGAGTTTACTAGAGGAGGACGCCGCAACACCAGTGACATGCACTTTCATTGTTTTACTGTCAGCAACAACTTACGTGTCCAAGCCAACTCGGCGACGGTTGTGAGTACTTTTATACCCTTCCCTGTGCTTCATTCTTTTTTGTCTTTCATTACATTGAGGACAATGCAATGTTTAAGCATGGGGGAGTGTTCTTTACTTGTTAGTCGTTTGAGGAGAAAAGAAGAAGAAGAAGAAGAAGAAGAAAAAAAAAAAGCCAAAACTTTGAAAAAAGGCAAAAAAATAGAAATCCTGGGATAAGTCGAAAACCCGAAAGGGCGGCTTAGGTAATAAGCAGGTGGCTTGGACCAACATTAGGCTGGGGTAATAATTGGTCAAGAGTGATGTGAGTTATTGTGAGCCCATCTATTGAAAAATGAAATGAGTGGCTTGGTGAAAATCCGAAAGGACGCCTTGGCAAAATGAGTGAAAAGAAGAAGAATGATTATTAGGAATCATCATTTTACCTGGCGTGGTGACATAAGAAGAGGTGATATAAGGAGGATTCGGGTAAGTCACTCTGGGAGGCATAAGAAGATAGATGGAGGCTAGGATTAGATTTGTATTCACTCTATGGTGTTCGGGAGAAGCTTGGGGGAAGTACTCTGCTTTCCTGTAAGTTTGGTTGTGTGTGGTGATTTTGTGTTGTTGTTGTTGTGTGTTGTGTTTGATGTGTTGGTGCCTTGGAGTTTCATGTTTAGGTGCAGCTCTTGGTGGAGATGGTTTTTCTATGCTTCCTGAGACCTTGGGGATTTGATTGAGGTTTATTTTAGCTTACTCGAGGACGAGCAAGGTTTAAGCATGGGGGAATTTGATCAGCACTACTTTGTAGTGCATATCTAGGAGTTGTTACCAGTGTTTTGGGTGCATTTGGAGATGTTTAGAGCACAACTATGGAGAATGGAGTTGATAAGAAGAAGTGTGGCTTTAGTGGTTTGGAGGAGCTTAAACGAAGATTATCAAGAAGATGAGGAGAAGACCACTTGAGAAGACCGAGGAAGAGTCGAAGAAAGAAGCCACACGAAGCAGTAGAGTCAAAACCGCGACCGCGGTTTTATTGTTTCAAGACTATGAAGAACTAAGCAACTTTTTCTCTTGAGCATATTCTTATTGATTATTATTGATTTGACTGGATTGATCACCTAGTTGATATTAGTAATTGTCTATTGCTAGGGTTTGGATATTTCGAGTTGAAATCCCTTATCTTGTGTAACATCCATGATATTCTATGACTAGTTGGACTAGTTTACTATGAAAGAGAATTGATTATATGTTAAATACTGCGAGTTGTGGTGTTGCATGTATCTTGGTTAATTCCTATGCTTCATGCTACTATTGTTCTAAATCTTGATAGTTTCTTGTGCGTTCAATAGTAACGGTTTCCAGGACTAGTTGGACTGGTAACTATTTCAGAATAGGGATAGGAATAATCAAAGGAAGGAATAGAGATAACCTAGGATCAATCTATCAAATGAATGGTGGATATTTGTTTGGCTAAGTGTTTTTCCCAAATTGATAAAACCCTTTGCTTTTGTTTGTTTTGTTTACTTGTTTGAACACAATCAACCTCAAAACCCCCCTTGTTACCATTGCATGCGAATTGACATAAAGAAAGACAACTCCTTCCTGTGGGATTCGACCCTTACTTGTCTATTCTACTAGTTTAGGTTTGTTTAGGATTATTTTGATTAGGCGATACGACTTTAGCCTCTGTCACCTACTCTCTGGGTATCATATCTGCTTGTGCTCTAAATATTATGAGGTGACCCCTCCTTTTGTGGCTAAAGCCAATCCCGATCCTAACCTTGAGAATGCTAATCTCGAAACTCTGAATTCTTTCAAGGTGAACCCTTGCTCGAATGATTCTACCAATATGGAAAACTAGTTGAACCATAATGGTCTTTCCAATTTGAACAATTACCTTCGATTGAGGAACCATCAAAACTGTAAAAAATGGACTATGCTGAACAATTTGGTTGAAAAGTTCTGCGGGGATTGTTTTGGTATTTTTCTATTTGCCAGTTATCTTTTGATCCCCCGGTTTTATCCTTTTGTGAATGAAAAATGCCACTTTTAACTCTGGAATGTGATTACCTGGATGATTCTTGTTGGTCTGAAAATACAGATTATGTACAGGTTTATGTCTGGGATACCACACATTTGGCTTAACAGCTTCATGATTAATGGGCAAAGGGTTTTGGGGAGTGGACCGGTTTTTCTCATTCATGTCCCTTACCTTTATCTTGCCTCATTATTCCTTACTGGTTTGTGAACTTGCTTTGTTGCATGAATCTTTGCTTTTTAAAATATAGATAAAAAAGGCTGGTGATTTATATCACCCACAAATGGTTACACAGCCATGTTAAGGTTGGTTTAGTTTCTTGTTGTAACTGTCATATTAACAATCTGACCTTTGTCTCCTTGGCTGCTATTTTTGGTGTCCAGGTAGACCCTTGTCTCTTCCCATTAAAGAAGAGGAATATATACAAAGGACTTCATCAACATTTCAACTACAAAATGATCAAGCGGAACAACTATGATTCTCTGAACAAATTGAATTTGAACAATCATTCTCATATACACTTTTCCACATCATCTCGTTGTCTCTCATGTTTGTTGACTACCCATGAACAAATACTATGGATACCAAAGATGGTTGAATTTATACCTTCCCTGAGAAAGGGCATTATAAACATTATCTATTTTCACCTTTTTCCTTTGAGAGAAGGTTATTTATAGGTGAATATTAGGGCTATGACTAAATCCTTTGATCAATTGTTATCTGCTTCTTTAGCTGTAATGATTGTATTTGAGGATATCTATGGAACCAATTCTGTTATCCAGGATAGATCGAAATCACTGCCAAATTATGCTATTGAACATAGCCCATACCCAGGAAACGATTTTGGACATTTTTTCTGGTTCAAATTGAATATTCACAGACACACATCTGTCATTGCAAGTACCAATTTCACACATTCCCTTAAGCGTAGCTTTTGGTATAATGCAAAACATGCAATAATCAAAACAAATTTCGGTAATCTAGTACGAAGAAACGTAATGAAATCTTGGACTGCTAAACCAAAAATTGGAGCCTAGTCAAGCGATGTGAAGGGGGTATTACTAGTGGGAATACAAACCTTATATACATAAGACCAATTATGAGAATGCTTGTCTTTTGAGAATGCTTGTTTGGCAAGTTTTCACTCAAATAGAAAAAGAAAAAAATTATATTTTAACCAAAATCTATCAAATAAAGGGTGAAGAAGTTCCTTTGGGCTTTCTTGCATCTCTTTGATCATCAGCATATTGAAATTGCTCGTCCTTGGGTTATGTTTATAGTTGATCTTTGAATCTTAAATCTATTTCTTGACCCGTTGATTCAAGCTTGATTGTCTATACTTCTTTGCAATTTTGGAGCCTTTCTTGTGTGGAGATCGAGTTGTTTCGGACATAGTTGGTCGTGTGCGAGGCTTTTGAAGATCCCCTTACTATGGGGCAACATCAAGGTGGTCGAGACCCCTGAAGATCCCTCATTTAGGTGAGGTCAACGTCATGGTGTGATCCATTATGCACTGTTCTGTCTGATCTGTTGTCCGGTGGCGCCTCTTAGTGCTTTACTCACTTCTCTCCCAAGATTGTATTAGGCTTTTTTTTGCTTTGTTGTAATTTCTTGCTTGTTTTGTTGTTGTTCTCATGTCGGTGTGTCCGGATGCCAATTTATCGGCCTATCGATTTATCCTATATTGTTATATGGGGTAAATCGAATTCTTACCTTATCAAAAATAAAATAAAAAAATAAACACATACATAGCTGGAAGTATCATCTTATTTTTCCCCGTTGCCTGTCATTCTTGGTTGTCGAACTTCACCACACAAAAATGTAGCTCCAATAAATTATTACCCAATTTAAAGTGGCAAGATCTGTTTGGCTAATCTACTATATAATAACTAAAGCAGCATGGCGGCTGCACAGCACGCGCCCCGAGATTGATCCCGCTTTTATCGCTGCCACGTGTCACCGCAAAATTTTTTTACACACGTGTCACTCGTCCAGTTAATTTTGTTATTTTTAAAAAAACTCTATGATTCTGACCTAATTTTGCCGGATTATGTTTGTACGTTTTTTTGGCTATGCTTAATCTTTCCAAAAAAATAAGCAAATAAATTTCTGAGCTAATTTTTAATTGAATAAAATCCAATAATTGAGAATCAAACAAAAAAATTATTTTGCTGTAAATGATTTATAAAACCTGTCATACAATAAATTCTGCATTCAAATACCCTGCAACAAACCGAAAAAAAAATGACAAAGCATGCACAAAACTTAAACACAAAACCAACCACAAATATGACAAAACAATGCACAAAACCTGCACAGATATTACAAAACCGCAAACACACACATGAACCTAAATATGAAGCATAAAAAAATTACATAAGCATTATAGAAAATATTGCACAAAACTTTTAAAACCTGCATATAAATTACAAAAGTGCATAAAAACTGAAACAAAAATGTGTGCTTTCTCTGTTTCCCCATGTCAGAAATTCTGCAAATCATAACATCTCCATAAAAAGCAAAACTGATTACAAGATCTAAACAAAAAAGTCAAAATATAATATAGAATCATTATCAGCCGTGCAGAATAGTTTATGTACAAAATTAAAAAAAATTACTACGAAGATCTGATATTGAAAAATCTGTGCATTCCAAAAATAAAAAAATAAACATGATTTTTTCTACCGAAACTTGTAATAGAAGACTCTACATCTCTTTCACATATTCGTCTATAAATCTAGAGCTTCTCGGTTATTTTCAGTAGATAAAATTTAACAGAGTAAAGACATTCAAGAGGTAATAACATAAATAAATTATTTTTGTTTCAGTTTATGTACACTGATATAGATTTATCATCTTTGTTTTAGTTTTTTTCAGTACATCCAAAACTAAGTATTCCCATAAAAACGAGTAGGCTGAACAAGTCGGTGTAGAATATGCTCGGAGAGGGTATTAGAAGAGTCGGTCGATCATTCTAACAACCTATCCGAGCATACTCTACACCTACTAATGCCCTCTCATTGATATGAGAATGCTTATATATTTTTTACAGTTTGTAACTTTAATATTATGTTTTGTAGTTATGTCAAAAGTTATACAAGAAATAAACGACATTACAGGTGTCTGGGGAAATTATGAGCTTAAAATTCGAGTAATTCGATTATTTAAAGTTCCAAAGAAAGAGGATCCTACCCAATACAGTACCACTGAATTAATATTAATGGATGAAAATGTATTGATTTATTATTTTATGCAACTTTTTGTTTTAGTATTTGCAAAATAATGTGCTTACTATTTCCAGTCAAATTAAATGTATTGATTTCAATTGTTTAATATTGTGTTTCAGGGAGATAAAATCCATGTAGTCATTAAACAAGGTTTTATGGTTAACTTATCAAATTTAAAGGAAGGAGGTGCATATTTTATGTCAAATTTTGGTGTTGCACTTTATGATGTACCTTTTAAGTTCACTAATCATAAGGACAAGGTCATATTCTATCGCAACACTACAATTAAGCCATGTTCGTCCATTTCTGTTCCAATTCATGGATTCAAATTTACTGAATTGTTTGTCCTTGACGAGTCATTGGATCAAGGATATCTTTACGGTTAGTTAATTTGTTTGTTTTTCATATACAATTCTTTTAACTATTATTATCGTTTGCCTATATATATTTAATTTGTTTTAAACATTGTATTTGTTTGTGTAGATTTTATTGGTCAATTGATTGGAATAGGAGATAAAATTGTCTCTTTTACTAATCGCAACGGGAAAGATGGTAAAAGGATAAATCTTCAATTAATGGATGCCAAGTATTAATTGTTGTCCTTTTTCTGCAAGTTTTATGTAATTATATAGATTGAATTTACTATTTATTAAAACTTTTGTATAATTGTACTATTTTATATTGTCTAATTATTTTAGGGATAATGTAATCAATTGTACCCTATGGGATGACTACGATGAAATATGTCGTCCATTTATTGGCACTTCAACTCAGAAGATGGTGATTGTGATAGTTCAATTTGCCAAGCTTGAGAAATGGAATAATGCACCAAATATCTCAAATGGTTATTATGGCACAAGGATTTATTTTGATGATGAGAGCATTATTGACATTTTTTATTTCAAACAAAGTATATTCTGAAAATGTTAGTAATATTGCAGTTTATATTAATTTAGAGTAGGCTTCTTCCTATTTTTTCTTAAATTACAGCATATCAAAAAATGAGGTTTCAAAAAGTGGGCATAGTTTTGTACAACTATCAAGTGAGCCGTCATACAATCTTGCAGATATTTATTTAGATGTGAAATCTAGAAAAACATTGGACGATCTTTACGAACATCTTCAAGATCAGAAAACAGTTAGTTTTAAATTTACAAATTGGATATGGTTTTTTTTCATATTAGTATGTTACTATTCAACTTTTTTTAAACTTATAAAGGTTCTCCAAGCTGTTACACTTGCGACCATTGATCATATAGAAGATTCGTTTGGTTGGTACTACAATTCTTGCAAAAGGTGTAAAAGCAAAGTATAACCACAAGAAGGGCAGTTTTGGTGCAAGAAATGTGAAACATTGATGAACTTTGCTATCCCATGGTAATTGTAATTACTGAAGTGAAATGATTTGAAACTTGAATGAGAAATTTCTAAATATTTTTATTTGTGCAGATTCTGTGTGCAAGTAAATGTCATTGATGGAACAGGAACTGCTCAATTTACTATATTTGATAAGAAAGTTAACTAATATTTGAAGAAATTTGTTACAAATATAATTGAGTCGACAAAAAAGGTAAATTATTTTTTACATTCTGTATATATCATTTAAATTTATATTTTTACCACAAACTTTCTGATTGAATAATTCATGTTTTCATTCTTTTTTTTTCAGGATCACGACATTAGTACCATCCTAAATGATTTAAATGTTTTGTTAAACAAAAAAATGTTGCTTAGGGTTCTTATTTCACAATACAACATTAGTAGACTTCCTTCTCCTTCAGCATATACAGTGATGAACATGACCGACGATTCGAGTTTAATTGAAAAGTTTGAGCAATCTACTATAGAATCTAAGGTATGCATTCAGTATTTGGAATTATTTGTTTTTGTTACTTTATAAATTATTATTACTTACATATTTGTGCAATTTACTGTGTGAATAGGATAACATGGAATCATGCAACCTAGTGTATTACATCTGATTACACTGGAATAAATATATAAGTTTTAATTTGAATATATGTATGATTTTGCAGGGTGATTTTGTTATGGATGAATTAACTCGACATAACAAAATATTTCATATTAGAACAAAATATTTCATATTTACTCAGGCATAAGCGGGATGGAACACTGCTAATCGAATCAGGTTAGAATAAAATATTTCATATTTAATTACAATTTTAAATTAATGTAGTTCTTGCTTAACCAAAATGAATGCAGTCAATATACTTGGAAATAGTAGCAACTCTATATTTACCCAGGCTATACCATTATCTATTACAGTTTGAGGTTATTAATAATCTATTATTATTTAATACTTTAATGTTCAGGTACAAGAAATTCATCTGCATTGACAGGAGGTTCAAATAATGTACCACATATAAGTGATGGTAATATTCATTTTATTAAGTGTCAAAATTTATGTTTGGTTATACTCATAAGTTGATTATAATATTATACATTTATGTTTATAGTTGAATTGCACATATAAGTGATGGTAATATTCGTAAAATTTATATGAAATGAGTGATTTTTTATGGGGTTTTTGCAGGAAACCACCCATTATATGTCACTATTTGCACGAAACCACCCGTTATATCGATATTTATTTTAAACCACCAAATTATTTATCTCCGTTAACGCAAAGCCACCCATACCCCTCTGTCGTCCACTTTGCCGTTTAAATGTGTAAAATGTCCCTTTTTCCCTCACTTTTTTTTAAATTTAGGGGCATATATGTCATTTTGCCTTCGATATTTAGCATATTCCAAAACCGATTGAACCCGGTTAAATTAAACCAAACACGATTTAAATTAAACCAAACCCGGCTAAAAACCCAAATCCGATTAAAAATCCCCAACTTCCCATTTCTCTTTGGACGATTAGGGTTCTTAGTCGATTTGGGGTGAAATGGACTTTTGAAGGTGCCTTGTGCTTAGAGAACATGCTGGTGAAGCCATCCCACGAGTCGTCCCCGCCGCGAACCCGAACAGGATGGCACCCTCGACCGCGGATCCGGTGACGGTGTTGGAAGTATGTGTTATGTCGCCATCGTCGTCCCGTGGAGACCGGGACTCCGACGTCTCGTCGTATCTGTAGGAGAAGAACAAGGCGCCGACGAGCTTCCATTTGCAGTGGAAGGCGGTGAAGTTGGTGCTAGACTCACACCTTCCCTTCCACGTGCTGGGGACGAGGCCCATTCCGGCGGTGTTGGATTCCGGGAAGGCCATGGGGGTCCGATCTAGGCCGAGGAACTCAGGGGTACGGGTTGTGTGGAGCTTGTAACGCGACTTAGGGAACACAAAGAGGATACCCGGTCGACTCGCGAGTGACTCGGCCTGGCTCGGGTTTGGGATTTTAGTCGGGTTCGATCGTGTTTGGTTTAATTTATTCGGGTTGGCCGGAGGTAGGGGATGAGGGTAATTTTGTAATTTAAAAAAAAAAGTGAGGGCAAAAGGGACATTTTACACATTTAAACGGCAAAGTGGACGGCAGAGGGATATGGGTGGCTTTGTGTTAACGGAGATAGATAATTGGGTGGTTTAAAATAAATACCGATATAACGGGTGGTTCCGTGCAAATAGTGACATATAACAGGTGATTTCCTGCAAAAATCCATTTTTTATTTATAATAATTGATATTTATTTTCATGCATAACATAGCTCGGCATAGGAGCAAGTTGAGAATGAATGTCATACGACATAAGCGACATGGAACATCACTAAACGAATCAGGTTAGCAAAGAAAAAATCTTTATTAGTTTAAATTAATAAGTAATGTATATTTTGCTTTACCAAACTTTGTGCAGGCAATGTACTTGGAAATATTACCAACTCTGTACTTATCCAATCTACACCATTATCTATTACGGTTAATGATTAGTTATTAATGAAATATATTATTTAATATACTTTTCTGCATGCATTGTCTTAAGTTTGAGGTTTTCAAAACGAATAATCATTTAATACTTAAATGTGAAGGTACAAGGAATTCATCTATATTTTCAAGATGTTCATCTTTTCTACCACAAATAAGTAATGGTACTATTCGACTATATTTATAATTGTACTAAGCGTAGTTGTTATTTTATAATCTTTGATTATGTGTATTTGTATAAGAAAAAAAATTAATATCCGTGTATTTATGTAGTGTTCGCTAATGTTACGCCGACGGATTTACATTTACCAATAGCGGATCAAATCGCTACTAACTCAGTTCTACCTATAAGCCTAAATGACAAGGAAAACTATGGTACCAAATTATTGTTTTATCAAGCCATGTTATTAAGTATTATATTATTTTTTGTCTTACATCACTATGTATAGTATGATATATGTATTTATTTGCAGCTCCTTTACACATCGCAAGTCTTACTAATGAAGTTGACATAACAAATGTTGAACAAGGTACGATGGTAATCAGTAAATATTAATTGAGTGATTTATTGCATTTCAATATTTGTAATTGTTTTCCTTTGACAAATTAGCTCAACGTAAGAGGATGTTGAGAATGAATGTGATTAGGCATAAGAGGCATGGAACACCACTAATTGAATCAGGTTAGCAAAAATCGCTTAATCGTATGGTAAATCCTTAATGAAATTTATGTCTGATCTAATTGGATATGCATACATGGTATACATTCCGACATTGTTCAAAATATATGATCACTTACATATTTAAATTTCAGGAACTACTAATTCATCTGCGTTGGCAGGGTGTTCATCTACATTACCAAATATCGGTAATGTTATAATTAATATCAATTTTTTGTTTGTATTCATAATAGGATCCTATTTTCCATTACATTAATATTGTTTAACATGATGTAATGTCCATAATATATGTTAAAATAAGCACCTTTTAGCATATTTAATATTTGTTACAATTTATTTGTTCGACCTTTAATTCGTTTATAACAATAGTATAATGTACAGATCCTGTCGCAGAAACGAATAGAACAACAAGAAATCATACTGGTAAACCAGGTAATTCTGTTGTATTAATTGCTAAATTGGTATCATTTGTTTGTTTATTGTTTAACGCTTATTAATATGTTATAGTGCAATACCTCGATCACGGTGAAGCAGTGTATGAATGTCTGCATTGTGGGGCATTGCTATGGCATGCTGAAAGATTAAATACACAAGACCCTTCAAGCGAAGATATATGTCATATATCTTCCTTATGTTGCATGAAAGGAAAATTTGAGCTCCCATTGCTACAAGAGCCACCGCCGTTGTTGAATAATCTTTTGACAAATAAGCATCCAAAAAGCAAATAATTTTGTGAGAACATTATAGCTTACAATATGATGTTTGCTTTCACCTCTTTGGGAGGAAAGGTCTCACCCATCACGAAAGGTCGTGGAACTTATTGTTACTGAATGCATGGACAGAACTTTCACAGAATAGGGAGTTTGTTACCAGTGTCGGGGACAATACCAAAGTTTCCGCAACTCTATATATATGATACTAAAAATGAGGATTCAAACAGAATCAATGCGATAAGGTATGTCAATTACGTATATTTATATTTTGTTTGTTACTACTTATAGTTATTGAACATTATTCTTTATTATTAAGACATTACTTTCATCTTTACTTATGACAGCTCTAGAGTAAAAAAAGTTGATGATTCGCTTGTGATTGAGTTGACAAAGATGATAGATCAACACAACCCCCATGCAAAGGCATTTAGAATGGCCAGAGATCGATTTAAAGATAAAGGTGTAACAAATCTGAAGTTGCGACTGGTTAGCAAAAGAAACACTGATGGTCGGAGATATAATCTCCCAACGAGTTCAGAGGTTGCTGCTCTTATTCTTGGTGATATTGATACAAATCTCTCGCCTAGGGACATTATACTTCATACAAGGTCTGGTCAGTTACAACGGATTCACGAATTGCATCCTTCGTACCTTGCGCTTCAATATCCGTTGGCATTCCCTTATGGTGAGGACGGGTACAGACCTGACATTGCTTTAAGTGAAAGGCGCAACACTTCTGCAAGGAAGAGGTCAAGGATTACGCTAAAAGAATTCTGTCAGTTTCGAATCCATGAGGGTCGAGGCGAAGCTGGGATTCTGAGGTCATCTAGAAAGTTGTTTCAACAATTTTTGGTTGATGTTTATACAATGATTGAATTAGAAAGGTTGAACTACCATCGAACTCATCAGAAGAACATACGGACTGATTTATATAAAAATCTTACCGCATCAACGAGCAAGGGTCATACAGCACCGGCATCATCTGGAAAGCGAATAGTGTTGCCATATTCATTTACAAGCGGTCCTAGATATATGTAGCAGAACTATCAAGATGCAATGGCAATATGCAAACACCATGGTTATCCAGATCTATTCATAACATTCACATGCAATTCAAAATGGCCTGAAATTGTCAAGTTTTGCGAAGAAAGGGTTCTACAGCCAGAGGATCGGCCAGACATTATATGTAGAGTATTCCACATGAAATTGGAGTCCATGATCAAAGATTTCAAAGTAAAAAAATATTTGGCAAGGTTAATTCAGGTAACGTCTGTTTTACAGTCCTCACTTTAGTTATTGTTTCTTATTAATAAAATATATTATTTCCCTCACATGTTTATAGTCTATTTAATGTATCAGTTTCTGATTTTTTAAAATGTATTAAATAATTTGAACATATAACTTTGACTTTTGGATGTTTTGCAGTTATTTACACAGTCGAATTCCAGAAGCGTGGTATGCCTCATGCACATATTTTATTGTTTCTGGATAAGGAATCTAAGTTGCCAACTACTACAGATATCGATACGGTCATCTCGGGTGAAATTCCACACCCAATTGAGGATGCTGATTTATACAACGCGGTGACAAATTTCATGATGCATGGTCCATGCGGAGCTTCTAAACCATCGTCTCCGTGTATGGCTGATGGAAAGTGTAGAAAGTACTTTCCAAAACAATTTGTTGAACAGACTTTTGTTGATGAAGATGGGTACCCTATTGACAGAAGACGTGACGATGGTAGAACGATAGAAAAGAGTGGAGTTCCCCTTGATAATCGGTATGTGGTTCCTTACAATGCATTTCTTCTCCTAAAATACAATGCACATTCAAATGTTGAATGGTGCAACCGATCGGGCTCTATCAAGTATCTGTTCAAGTACATAAATAAAGGGCATGATCGCGTCACTGTTGCAATATCAAGCTCTGATGCAAACAATGTCGGTGATAATGGCATGGACGAAATAAAAAACTACTACAACTGCCGCTATATATCGGCGTGTGAAGCGGCTTTGAGGATTTTTGCCTTTGATATTCATTATAGGACTCATGTTGTTCAACGTTTGAATTTGCACCTTCTCGGTGAGGAAAGCGTTTTACTTGATGATGATGATCCTATTGATGTCGTCTTAAATGATCATGAAAGTGATAAATCAATGTTTCTGCAATGGATGGCGTCTAACAAAAAATTTCCAGAAGCTAAAGATTTGACATACTCCGAATTTCCAGAGAAATTTGTTTGGGTAGCTTCATCTAGGCATTGGAAAAACATGACAGGCGTGGTTCGGTTGGAAGGATTTATCACGTAGCTTCTGGTAGTGGCGAGAAGTACTATCTTATAATTTTGTTGAATCATATAAAAGGGCCAACATGCTACGAAGATTTAAGGACTGTTGAGGGTTCAGTTTATAGTACATTTAAAGAAGCTTAGAATTTTGTTGATAACCATGCAACTTGGCAGTCATGTCATACAAGGGAGAATTATTTCAGGCAACAATATCGGACATACGGTTTTGATTCCTCGCATGATAATGTCACCATCAGACACTTCATTCCCTTTCAAGTTTCAACGAAGACAATTTCCCTTGAGTGTATGTTTTGCTATGACCATAAATAAAAGCCAGGGCCAATCTCTTGCAAATATCGGTTTGTATCTTCCACGCCCCGTTTTCAGTCATGGCCAGTTTTATGTTGCATCATCAAGGGTGACTAGCAAGAAAGGTTTGAAGATATTGATTTGCGACAAAGACAAAAAGATATATAATACTACAACCAATGTAGTATACAAGGAAGTTTTTGATAATTTGTAGCAATTTTGAACATCGTTCCACATTTTATGTTTATCGTTTCATTTTCATGTATTATATGAACATTTTTATTATGTTTGATGGTTTTAGTAGTATTGATGTAAGGGGTGTGGCTATACCTGTTTGAAAGACTACTTAGCCAATTTTTATTATTAATAAAGTTATGGAGAGTGCCGCATCTCTTTATATAATTTAGTTTTTTGTATATCTTGAATATTTTTTATCGATTAGTTTTTTTTTAAATAACTAATCAAATAAATATTGAACCAATGACTCATCGATAATTAAAATATACTATTTTTACAAATGTAAAAAAAATATAAATAAATCTCGTGCAAGACACGGGTATTACACCAGTAAGTTCTAAAATCTAAAGTTAAGCTTAACTAAAAAAGCATAATTTGCATCTTCTCCCAGTAATTGATTCTTGATTTGTTCCTTTATGTTATGAAAATTGTTTTTGGTTTGGTGGATTCATATTCTCTGATCCATAACTTTCCGAGATTGATGAAGTACCCGCAAAATTAGTGGTGATAGACGACACTTGGGCTCGATTCCCACCGTATTTCAATAACTTGGCAGTTGACGCGTGGTGGTGGTGGTAGTTGCTGGATCTAGGGAGAGGTGTGGTTGTTGTCAGATGTAGGGAGAGGCGGAAGGCGCCAGGAGAGATGTGAGGAGTTGTAGACTCTGGTGGAAGCAGATTTGTTGGGCTTGCTCTCCAAAACCAGGTTGGGATTCGAGCTATGTATGGCCTCCAACAGCGGATGAGGTTGCGATGGCGTTGAAGGCTGTGATTCACAACCTTTGACATACCTTCTGGAACTTGTGAACATTCACAACCCTAGATTTGGGATTTTTTTTAATTTTGGCAAATTGGGACAAAATTAGTTTGGGGGTTTGTCATTTTTTTGCGGAATTTAGAAGAAGAAAAAAATCGATTTTGGTTTGATTGCCAAGATTTTAAGAGATTCGAAATAGGCTTCAATGGTGATGGAGGAGAAGTTCGTTCATAACGAGAGGAAGAACAATATCGAGTACCCATAATCCAATCAAAACCTATAATTTTTGGGGGAAATGAGGCGCAAATTGGTCATTTACCCATTTTAACGGATTTTTGGACGGTACGAGCTCTTGGGTGGTGATTTGTTAACGAAAGCAGATATAAGGGTGATTCAAAATAATTGCGTATATAACGGGCGGAGAATGGCATATATAACGGGTGGTTTGCCGCAATTTTGCATAATTATGATTAGTGAAGGCTTTCAAAGTTTTGCTTTTTTATTTTGAACCATCTTGCTGATATGGTGGACCTTTCTACCAACCTTGATTTATGTTTTAGTTACTGAGTTGAGGCATTGTTGTGTTGATGATTGGCCTATGTAGGGCCATATGAACTCTTTCATGTAATCTATCATCTGAGTTATGATAATCTGTCATCTGATTTGTGAATGCTCTACGTTTATGTATTTGTTGTGCTTGAAATTTGGCATCTGGCCTCAAAACTATGACTCTCATTATCTCAACACTAATCATAACCTTTAGAACAAGATTACCTTGACTGGATCATTTTAATTGCTTTACTACTGCATTTCTTGGTTATGGATTGTGATTATCGACCTAGTTCCCCCTCTCTTTCCTTCTTCCTCCTCTTCTTGCTATGGTTTTCTCCTCCTTGCTCTTGTTTTGGTTTTTTTCCCTCACCTGTCTAGGCATGTCTATTTGGGTTGGTTTCTCTTAAGTTGGAATCTAGTAAGCCTGACTTTGACCTTATAACTCTTTACTCTCATCATAACTTTGTGTGCATCTCTTGGCATCTTGATTCTTTGAAGATTTGAGAGAAGAAATTTGGGAAAAATTCTCAATTGATCGTGCTCTGTACAAGCTACAACCTAGGCTATATATACAAGAAGGTAAAGCTAACAGCCTACAACTAACTCTAACAAATTGCACGTGATACTCACGTGAGTCACATTACTCCATATAGTCTCATATCCCCCCCCCCCCCCCCCCCCTCAAGTTGGGCAAGAGATGGGAAGAACTAAGCCAAGCTTGGATGATAAGAACCGATGTTGAGAAGCACCTAATGCCTTAGTAAACAAATCAGCAAGTTGTAAGGAAGAAGACACATGAACGGTTTGTATGAAGCCTTCCTGAACCATATCACGCACGAAGTGGCGAACGATTCGGAGGTGTTTGGTGCGTTCATGGAATACTGGATTCGCAGCAAGATGTTGTGTCGCCTTGTTGTCGCAATGTAGGGGAATGGGCAATGAAAGATGAACACCCAAATCATGTAAAAGACCATGGAGCCAAACCAGTTTACTAGCATTCATAGACATAGCTCGGTACTCACTCTCAACAGAAGACTTGGAGACGGTTTTCTGTTTCTTAGTCTTCCATGAGACCAAGGAGGAGCCTAGAAAAACACAATACCCTGTGAGCGATTTACATGTGAAGGCACAACTGCCCCAGTCGGCATCACTGTAGGCGGAGACTCGAAGCTCAGAACTGGCAGGATATGATAAGGAAATGTTGAAAGTGCCTTTCAAATACCGTAATAAGTACAAAGCAGTCTGATAGTGAGGTAGACGAGGAGAATTGAGAAACTGGCTTAGCTGTTGCACAGTATAGGAGATATAAGGCCGAGTAAGAGTGAGATACAAGAGGCGACCAACCAGACGACGGTAAGATTCAGGATCAGAAAGTAGCTCTCATTCATCAATAGACAATTTGGTGCCTCTCTGCATAGGAAACTCAGCAGCTTTGCAAGTGAGCATTCCTGTATCATTAAGAATATCCAACACATATTTGCGTTGATTGAGCAAGATATTAGATGGAATGCGAGCAATTTCCATGCCTAAAAAATACCGAGCAACCCCAAGATCCTTAATGGTGAAGGCCTTATCCAAAGCAGCTTTGACAGAAGAAATAACAGATAAATAATCTCCTGTGAGCAACATGTCATCTACATACACAAGGGCAATAGTGAAATTACCATCCTTTGTCAAAGTAAACAAGGAATAATCCTATTTAGACTGAACAAAACCCAGTTGTAAGAGAAGTTTAGTGAGCTCGATGTTCCACTGTCGACTAGCTTGTTTCAAGCCATAGAGAGATCGTGTAAGATGACATACCTGACCTGGTGTGGCCTTAGAATATCCAAGAGGAGGCAACATGTACACTTCTTCATCAAGGAAGCCATAAAGAAATGCATTATTAATGTCTAACTGATGCAGAACCCATCCCTTAGCAGCAGCCAAATCAAGAACAACACGAACTATGGTGAATTTATCAACAAGGGGAAAATGTGTGTTTGTAGTCTTTATCCTTCACCTGGTTGTATCCTTTTGCCACAAGGCGAGCTTTGAACCTTTCAACCTCACCATTTGCCTTGTACTTGATTTTAAAAATCCATTTGGAGCCAATGGCTTTCTTACCAGGAGGAAGAAAAGTAAGTTGCCAAGTATCATTACTCTCCAAGACATATAATTCTTTGTTCATGGCTGCTACCCATTCAGGATGTGTCTTAGATTGGTCATAAGAATGGGGTTCAAAAGTACTGAGAACATTGAAGAGGGAGGAGACATAAGAAGGAGATAAATGGGAAAAATCTTGGATGGCTAAAAAAGAGTAGGAAAGAGAAGAAGAGGATGAAGGAAGAGTAGGACAATGGAAGTCCTGTAACTTAAGAGGGATATGAGAGACTCTTGATGATCTGCGAAGATCAGGAAGAGGGTTAGAAGGTGGGACAAGAGAAGCAGGTGAAGAAATAGTAGTAGGAGAAGAGGTCTCAGAAGAGTGAAGCAGAGAAGGTAGTAATGGTAACTCTGCTTGAACATGAGAAGAAGAAGAGGGAAAATGAGGTGGAGTAGGAGGAGTAGATGAGGATGGAACAAGAGGAGGAGTCTCATCACAACCTGCAGCAGGGTTAACAAGTGGTAAAGATGTAACAAGAGGTGAGGCATAGGCACGTGGGTTAGCTTTAAAGGGTAAGACATGTTCATGAAAAATCACATGGCAAGCCACAAAAATATTATGGGTGTCAAGGTCATAGAGCTTGTAGGCTTTTTTACCAATAGGATATCCTATAAGAATGCACCTTTTGGATTTAGGAGCAAACTTATCCCTAGGATGTGTGACAGATAAGGCAAAACACAAGGAACCAATGACCCTAAGGTCATCATAACTGGGTGGAGTGTTGTGTAATACCTAAAAGGGTGACTTCTATTGTAACACAGCAGAAGGCAATTTGTTAATGATAGTAGTAGCAGCTAGCAAACAATGACCCCAAAACTTGATAGGTAACCCTGCATGAATTCTGATCGCCTTTGCTGTTTCCACCAAATGTCTATGCTTCCTTTCTACTCGGCCATTTTGTTCAGGGACTCCAGGGGCTGACCTTTGGTGTATAATCCCTTTCTCTCGAAACAAATCAACACAACTTCTCTGGGTAAACTATGTCCCATTATCTGATCTAATGGTCAGAACTGTGGTATGAAACTGATTTTCAACATAGGCAATGAAACCAGAAATCATCCTAAACACTTGCAACTTATTATTCAACAAATAAGTCCAAGTACATCGCAAACAATAATCAACTATCGTTAAAAAATACCTTGCTCTATCAATGGAAGGTACTCTGTAAGGACCCCAAAGGTCCATGTGGACGAGCTGGAAGATAGAAGAAGCAATAGAAGAACTCCTTTCAAAAGGCAATTTGTGGTGCTTAGCCATAGTACAACTTTCACAAAACAATTATTGTGTATCTGAATTATTACAACCAGCAATATGCTTCATTTTAGACAATGAAGAATGCCCAAGTCTAGCATGTTGTAAAAGCAAAGTATCAACATTATTACAGACTGAAGAGAAATTGTTTTTGACAATAACAGAATCATGTAAACTTCCAGCATTGTGTGGCTCCACTTGGAGTTTGTACAAGCCTCCTTGTACTGGGATAGATGAAATCAAACTCTGACTAGTACAGTCCTACAATAAGCAACTCATTTCATCAAACAGAACTTTGACCTTCTTGTCCCTGACTAAACGTGCAACTGACATCAAATTGTGTCTAAAACCTGGTACTAACAATACATTGTGCAGCACTAATGCAGAATCAACCTGAATTGTCCCTCTGTATTCAACAACCTTTGTTGTTCCATCAGGTAATGTCACAAATATAGCCTTGCTAAGCTTGTGTAAATCAGTAAACAATGATGAATCATATGCAATGTGATCTGTAGCACCAGAATCTTTGATCCATGTATATCTGTCATGTGTATGTAATTCTGGAACAAGAGAGGTATTCATATTACCTGCGAAGTTGACAAATGAATGCCCACTGTTTTCTGCATTCTCTGAAATTGCTTTTCCCTTCATCATCTTGACAATTTCTTGAAATACTGCATTCACCATAGATGGGTCTGGAGTCTGAATATCAGTATTGTCCAAAGGAGTATCCTCCATTTGCACATCATGAATATTGGCTGCAAACTTGCCACTGACAGATTGATCTCTTGGACCTTTATACCACTCAGGGTATCCAATAATCTTGAAACAAGTATCATTGACATGTCCTCTTGCACCACAATGACTACATTTCAAATCTATTTTATCTATTATGTCCCTGCTAGACTATTTTCTGCCTCCATCATACTGTCTTCCAGCATCTTGAAACCTTCCCTGTAAGTATCTATTGACTGCAAATGCCATTGTATCCTGTGACTGAGCATTCGAATTAGTAATTCCTTTTTGCCTTTCAACTGTCATTACTATCTGAAAGACTCTGTTAACACCTGGCAATGGTTCCATGGAAAGAACATTGCTACGAACATGTTCATAGCAATCATTTAGTCCCATAATAAATTGCATAACTCTGCTTTTATGCTCCCTTTCAAGCATTTTCTTTAACAGTAAACACCTACAATTTTCCATAGCTCCACAGTCACAAGTAGGAATTCCTTCCCAAACCTGTAATTCGTCCCATATCTTTTTCAACTTTCCATAATATGCTGCAACACTTAGGTTTTCCTGCTTGATATTCACCAAATCTTTCTGTAACTGGTATACTAAGGGAGCATTAGAATCTGAAAATCTTTCAAGAATCTCACTCCATAATTCTTTTGCCGACTGAACATGCATAAAACTCTCACCTATTTCACAGATCATCGAATTGATGATTCAACATCTCACCATATAATCAGATCTAAGCCACATCGCAGCCTTTTCTTCGCAATCAGTAGGAATTCTACAAGTTCCATCTATATATCCTAATTTCATCTTTGAACCTAGTGCCATTCGCACTCCTCGACTCCAAGAAATGAAATTAGAACCATTGAAATGCGTTGCAATTATCTGCAATCCAGGATGGTCTGAATTTGATAAGAAAAGCGGATCTCCATAGCTATTCTTACCTTGTCCAGCGGCGTTTTCTGCATTTCTGCCTTTGGAAGCATCGCGAGCTTCATCTTTGCGCAATCCGTCTTTGCGAACTCCATCTTCGCGTCCTTCAGTTTCTCCAAAACCTTCATCCATCATCATCTTCCGTTGCTGGAGAATAGATTGAACAGTAACAAGGAATCGTCTCGATTTCAAGTCTTTGATCCAACTAGATCAACCGATCAATCCGATCTTCAACAAAGCTCTGATACCATTTGAAGATTTGAGAGAAGAAATTTGGGAAAAATTCTCTATTGATCGTGCTTTGTACAAGCTACAACCTAGGCTATATATACAAGAAGGTAAAGCTAACAGCCTACAACTAACTCTAACAAACTGCACGTGATACTCACGTGAGTCACATTACTCCATATAGTCTCATAGATTCAGTTCTTAGTGTTCTTGTTTTCATGTTTTTTTTCTTCTTTCTTATGTACTATGTCTATGGGATTTGTAATTTCACCACTCATTGCTTGTTTATAACAATGTAATACATAATCCTCTTGCATTACTCTTATCTTTTGACCAAAATGTATTCTCGACTGACAATGATTAACATGATGTCAATCCAAGTTACTGGATATGAAAAGATCAACTACTTTGAACCTACCTACTTGTTGAGACATGCATTGTCTTGCAAATGCAAGATCACTTTCAACAAAATACATTTTAATGTCATTAGAACACATGAACCTGCTACTAATACCTACCAAATTGTTAATCTTTGACCATTTATGAGCAATTGTTACAGTTTGAACAATTTTATTACTTCATCTATACTCAAAATCTTCTACCATATTTTAGGTGTATTGACCATACTCTTAATTCCTACCAATTCATCAGATGCTACCATTTTCTAGCAAGCCCTTGATTTTGGTGTATCATTGATATTAATTGTTACTCCTTCGAAGATTTTTATGTCTTTCAACAACACAAATCTTATAGATTATTTTACTACTATGACTATAATATTAGGTCTCTATATAGGGATGATCTATTCATTTGGATGGATGAAATTATATCCAACAATATTTGAAAAATAAATGCAAACATTAAGACAATTCACATTGTCTTACTATCGGGCCTTGTCTACTTAAAGAATTGTTTCCTATGAAGATTACAACCTGGAATTATAGGGGTTTGGGAAAAAAATAACTTATGGCTTGACATTAAATCATTTTGCAAAATAGAGGATATAATTATTAGCACTACTAGAAATTAGAACATGAAAACAACCATGAACAACTTTGGAAAAAGGTTGGTTTTGATGAATTCGCTTTCTCGCCTTCGAGGGGATTTGCAGGAGGACTATGTGTTATGTGGAAAACAAACCAACTTACTAATGAAATTCTGGAGTTAGATCAAATCGATACAAGATTCATTGCACTACGATATACTAACATGATAACACATAACAAATTAATGATTATTTGCGCGTACAAGCCCCCAAATTGAACAGACAAAGATAGTTTTTGGGGTGACATTAACACTTTCATTAATAATTTCCACCTACCATGTATTTTGATGGGTGATCTCGATGAGATACAAGACAGAACAGGAAAATCAGGTGGATCTCAACCACCCACCAATAGATATAATAGATTGTTGCATAATAAAAATACTTGAGATCTTCTTGATATCCTGTCCTAAGGAAATCCATTCACATGGATAAGAAACCGCACTAAGATTAACAATATGGGATTGTTGTGCCAAACCATCCGTTATATGGCCGATATTGCACGAAACCACCCTTTATTTCGATAATTATTTCAAACCACCCATAAATGGTCCTCCGTTAACAACGAGCCACCCACGAGCTTCTTCTGTTAGTTTCTCCGTTAAAAGTGTAAAAAGACCAAAATACCCTTGTAATATATCAATTTTTTACAAAATTGTCATTCTTTCTCCACCCAATTACAGAAAAATTTTTTAAAATCCCAAAAGAAATCGAGGATTTGAACTTGACGAGGGAGTTGCTGAAAAGGTTATATGTGCCTAAAAATTACCTCAAATTTGCCATGGTTTTAGGGATTTGAGAACCATGAATGCTTTAGAATGGGTGTGGTGGTGGAGCTCGTGGGTGATTGAACCAGGGAGGATTTGAACTTTGTCTGCCATAGCTTGGCGATGTCGTCGACGACGACCAGGTCAAAGTCGAGGTAGATAACTCGCCAGACACAGGGCTCGAGGAGATCGGCGAGGTAGTTTCGGGCGTAAATGAGTGGATATTCGAGCGCCTAGCGAACAAAAGTTGAAATTAAGGATCGGACAATCTTCGGCTCGAAGTGGGAGGAGGATCGGATGGCCTCGGCCGACGGGAAGGACTGGTGCGAGGGGAAGAAGAGGATCATGACCATGGATAAGGAGAAGAATCCGGAGAGGTCGGTGAAAGGGTCGCCAGCGGATAGGTTGTGGTGGTGGCCGGCAGGAAAGACTGGCTCGATTTTTTTTGGGAAATTCTTTATTTTTTATTTTTGTCTATAATTGGGTGAAGGAAGAATGGCATTTTTTGTGAAAATTTGATATATTTACAAGGGTATTTTGGTCTTTTTACACTCTTTAATAAAGAAACTAACGGAAGAAGCCCATGGGTGGCTCGTTGTTAACGGAGGGCCATTTATGGGTGGTTTAAAATAACTATCGATATAACTGGTGGTTTCGTTCAAAATCGGCCATATAACGGGTGGTTTGGTGCAAAAACCCCTAACAATATTTATGAGAAACTAGATAGAGCTCTAGTACAACACGAAGTAATACAATGGTACCTCATAATTACCACAAAAAATCATGCTTTCACTACATCGGACAATTGCATGATTTCAATTGATCTTGTTGCAAGCACACCTTTCAAGAATCAAACATTTAAATTTGAAAAAAAAAATGGATGACTAGGAAATACTTCAAAAATGTGGTTAAACAAGCTTGGAGAGCTCAACACCATGGATCTAGGATGTACGATTTGGTAAAGAAAACTCATTTGCTCAAGTAAAAAGAAAAGGAATGGAACAAAACAACTTTTAGTAATATTTTCACACAACTAAATAAAATAGAAGAAGAACTAACAAATATCCAAACTACAATTAGCATTACCCGAATCATATATTAGCACAAAAACAACTAAGACTGGTCGCAAAAAACGGAAAAGATTCTCGATTTTCAAAACATAAACTGAAACCAGTGCGCAAAAATGAAGCACATCAAATTAAATGATACTAATGCAACTTATTTCCATTAAAATGCAACAAGGAGAAGAAATATGGAAATAATTAAAGAGATTCGAACACAAGAAGGTACGATAATAATAGGCGAAGAGAACAACTGAAATGAAAAATGATTTCATTAAATGATTTAAGAAAGCTACAATTAATAATAATAATAATAATCTACACGAACAACTACAACTCATTCAGATAGAAGTAACTGAGCTTGATAACTTGGATCTAACCAAACCAATAACACTAATGAAGAGATTAAAAATACCACATTTGTGATTCGACAAAACAAATCACCTTAACTAGATAGTATGACGGCAGAATTCTACCAAAAATATTGGGATATAGTTGGGACGTCGGTAATAAAAGTTGTCAAAGGTTTCTTCATTTCATAAAAAATGCTAAAACAAATAAACCGTATCTTCATCACACTTTTACCAACATGTGATAATCCAAAGTCCATAAACCATTATACACCAATTAGCCTTTGTTCTACAATATACAAATTATCTCAAAAATCATTACTGAAAGATTGAAACGAACAATGGAAAAACTAATTCATCCCCTTCAAGGTGCCTTTGTCGCAAACCGCTCTATACAACACAATGTTTTCATTGCACAAGAGATTTTTCATTCCTTTAGATCAAGAAATGGCACGAAAGAACATATCACAATCAAACTTGATATGGAAAAAGCCTATGGCCGTATTGAATGGAATTTCATCCTTCAAGTGCTCCATAAATTTGGTTTATGTTCAACATTTATCAATTGGATTAGAGAGTGTATTTCAACTGTTTCTTTCCTGTTTATTCTCGGTTTGGAAATTCTGGCAAGAAAATTGCAATTTGCAACAGATGGACAAAGGAAACCTCTAGGTTTCCAACTACTCGTAATGGGTCTAGAATTCCATTCTTAACTTTTGCTGACTACATTATGATATTCTCTATTGTAAATCATAACAATTGTAGTGAAATCAAACAGATTATTGATGACTATTGTCTTATGTCTCGACAAAAGGTCAATTTTCACAAGTCTACCTTCCACCTCACAAAGAAGGTCCCCTGTCAACAAAAAAGAGAAATCTAGGGCATTTTAACGATCATGAATGTCACATCTTGAAGAAATACTTGGGATGCACAATAATCAATGAAAGAACGAATGCCAGAACCTTCCAGGAAATTATCTCAACCTCAAACTTCCAACTAACTAAATGGAAAGTCAATGCACTATCTCAAGCGGGACGGACCACCTTAATTCAGGCAAACCTTGCAACTAGGCCAAATTTCTTGATGTAAAGCTTTATGTTACCAACAAGGATACACAATGAACTAGATAGAATAAACAAAACTTTCTTCTGGAGCAAAGAGCCATCTTTCAAAACACTCATTGGCTGGGATAAAATTTGCAAACCAAAAGAACAAGGAGGCATGGGCCTTCGAAAAACAAAAATATTAACCATGCTCTACAATACAAACTAATTTGGGAGATAATGGTTGAGCCATCCAGTTATTGGGTTAAAATTGTATACGAAAAATACCTTAAGGGTAAACACATCCTAAATTACGAAGAAGAAAAATTGCTCTTGGCAATGGTTGAACCTTGTAAAATTACGAGATGAATTCTATAAAGAACTTATTTGGCAAGTCAGAGATGGAAAAACAATTCGTTTTTGGAAAGACAAATGGATTATAACGAGCCCATGTGGCACTCATCTACAAACGCTCAACAAGCTGACGAAAACACAAGTAGCAGATTACTTGAACACATACAAAACATGGAATAATAATACACTCAACCATGACCTCTCTCAAGCTTTGGTCTCATCTATCTCTGGAACACCAATACCTAGGGAACATCACGGACAGGATATATTGGAAATCTAGCAGAAATGGTTGGTTCAAACAAAATCGACAATGGATCTCATTAACAAAAACAAACATTATAGTGCTTACGACTCTTCCTGGATCTAGAAGATCGACACATATCCTAAGGTTAAAATTTTCCTCTACAATTTTTTTTTTGGTTCTGACATGCTTTATTCGAAGCACTTCTTACTACAATGCCCTCACACCATATAAAAAATACATCATATCAACCATGACATCTCCCAATTTCTTAGCACAGTGGACTACACTAATAGGAGAATTGAAGACATCATGGACAAAATAAAAGACTATCACAAAAACAATTTGCACAACTAGTAATCATTTGGTGGGACATTTGGATTTAAAGAAACCAAAAAACATTCTCAAAACCCACAATCAAATCCTATACTGACCTAGTGACTCAAAAAACAATGGCTGAAAAACGCTCTCCGTACAAGGAAAATTTGAAAACCCTAAACACCACCAACCAAGGCACCGCCGCCGCTCCAACAAGCCCTTACCACCTGAACATGCTCCCTAAATCCTCTGGTCAGAAGAACATCTTCCTCAACATCGCCGACGATGGCACTGGTGACGCCGATCAGGTGTTTCCGACGGAAAACCCTAGCTCCGAAAACTTTTCTCGCTTCTGCCTCCTCATCCTCTGCGGCTCAACCCTTGGCATCCTTGACTCTCCGACGCTTAAGCGGTCTGAGCCTCCCGTCGGAAGAGCTCCCCCGACGACGACGTGGGATCCGGGGCTTTCTTGTGAGCGCCTCTATTCTCGGAGAGCAGGGATGACTTGGTCTGCTGCAGATCCCAACGCCGATGAGCTCCTCCGCCTTCTCTGCAGATTCCAAGATCCTGAGAACACCGTCGTCGGTGGGCTTCAGGGACTGGATTTGGTCGGCTCCATTATTTTCTGAGATGCCCAGCGTCGTCTCGGTCGCAGTACAAGGTGTGTTTGTTCTGATCTCTTTTCTTCTCTTCTCCTCTCTATTTTCTATTTTCGGTTTGTCCTTTGGTTGTGTGTCTTTGTTGTTTGGTCTTGTCTCTGTCTTGCTATTGTTCTGTTTTTTCTCGAACCTTAACTTGAACCTTGAAATCTGTCTGGTTATGCATCTCGGTGTTATTTGCTGGATCCAGACTACCTTTGATAAGAGGCTTAAGTGTTTACTGTACTTTATTAATCTCTGCTTTTTGCCTGATCTTCACAACTCTGAACTATTTACCCTTTATCTCTTGCCTTTTGTGCTGGTGTATGTCTGGTGGGGAGCAGATCTGGCTTGTTGGATTTTATGGCATGTTTTGTGTTATTTTGTCCATGGTTCTGATCGATTGTTTTCCAGATATTACCCCTGGCCTGAAGCTCTTGTGGTTTATGCCTTTGTGTATCCTTATAACAATCTCTTTTACTTGACTCGTGAAGGGACTATAATCCCCAGTTTGTCTGGTAATAATCTTTATTCCAGGGACTTTGAAGGAAAATGGTATCTTCTTAGAGGCCATTCTCTGAATAAGCAAACCCTCTACCATTATCTCGACACCCTGAACAAACTTGATCGAAACTTAAGGGACATTCATTTGATGCATTCTGCTTCTGTTAGTTTCTGCATATTTTTCTTGTGCTATTGCATCTCTCAAGCCAAGATTTCAGACAATGAAGAACATCATCAACCTACCTACAAGCTTTTTTGGAGTTTCTACCCCATGAAAAATCAGTCTCTGAACCTTTTATGTATTTTATACAATTCTATAACTATATATGATGCTTATTGGAATCAAACTTGCCATATACTGGCCTTTTATATCTGGAGTCCTTCTTGGATACACCAGCAACTAGAAATTACCAATTTCACTTCTGGAGTCCTTCTTGGATACACCAGCAATAGAACTTGCCATATACTGGCCTTTTATATCTGGAGTCCTTCTTGGATACACCAGCAACTAGAAATTATCAATTTCACTTCTGGAGTCCTTCTTGGATACACCAGCAACAGAACTTGCCATACACTGGCCTCTTACATCTAGAGTCATTTTCAAATATATGAAAAACAAAAAAGTTATGTGGAACAATTAGAGCAATCTTACTTGTATTCCAAGATTATCATGGACAACCTTAACTTGAAATTATCAACTCTTCATGAAATCACTTACACCCTCTTTAGGAAGAACAAAACTCCTAGTTCTTTTAAATATTTCATGTCTATGGGTAAAATAACAAATAAAAACGACAAAAAGTCCCCTAAATGTCCTAGGATATGGGGCAACAACACAAATAGGTTTTTATGAAGATTACAACCTGGAATTGCCGCGGAATCAGGAAGAAAACATTTTGGTTGGATGTTGAGTCTTTCTGCAAAATTGAACGAATACAACTACTTGCACTCTTTGAAACAAGAACAAACAAAGAACCAAATGAAAAAGAATGGAAAAAAGCTGGCTTTGATCAATTTTACTGTGTCCCGGCTATGGGTTTTGCGGGAGGCATTTGCGTAATGTGGAAGACTTATCAACTTACAAATGAAATACTTGAAATTGAACAAATTGAAACAAGGTTCGTTAGTATTAAGTATACAAACCTGCTCACGAACAAAAAACTTATGTTAATCCTAACTTATGCCCCACCAAATGAATCTGCCAAGAATGTGTTCTGGAATGAATTTATCGCCTATATTAAAAACTGCTCTCTTCCATGTATTATTATGGGAGATCTAAACGAAATTCAAAATCCTTCTGAAAAATTAGGCAGGTTATTACCACCTTTGACAAAATTTGCAAGATTACGCCATTTTAAGAATGAATGTGAACTCTTGGATACTCCTTTCCAGGGAAACACTTATACCTGGCGAAAGAACAGCACAGAAATAGAAAATATCTATGAAAAACTGGATAGAGTTCTTATCCATCACCAGATCCTTCAATGGTATCTTGATATCTGTACTAAGTATTATGCTTTTTCCAGCTCAGACCATTGCCCAATCTCCATCGAGCTAGACTCAGCTGTACCTTTTAAAAACCAACCGTTTAAATTTGAAAAAAATTGGATGACTAGAAAGGATTTTAGAAACGTGGTAAAACAAGCATGGAGAACAAACTACCATGGATCTAGATTGTACAATCTGGTATCCAAAACAAAACTACTCAAAAAACATGCTAAGATCTGGAATAAAACTACTTTTGGAAATGTCTTCACATAATTACAAACCATAGAAAAACAACTTTCTGAAATCCAAACTGAGATCTGTAATCACCCTACAAATGACCTCATTAAAAAACAAACTAGAATCATAGAAAAAAAGGAAAAAATTCTGTGTTTCCAGAAAGTTTACTGGAACCAAAGAGCTAAGGTAAAACACATCAAGTATAATGACACGAATGCCAACTATTTTCATAAAATAGCAAGTGGAAAAAGAAACAGAAAAATTATAAAAGAAATTAAAACCCAAGAAGGAACAAGCATCACTGGTGAAGAAAACATCATAAATGAAATCAAAAATGATTTCATAAAAAGATTCAGAAGTGAGGGTATAAACCAGAGACTATTCCAGGAAAACCTTAAATTAATCCAGCCTAAAATCTCTACAGAGGATAATCTGGAATTAATAAAAAAATGTATCCAACAAAGAAATTAAAAGGCGGTCTTTAACATTGGCTCGGACAAATGTCTGGGGCCGGATGGCATGACAGCAGAATTCTACCAAAAATATTGGGACATTGTAGGCCCCTCTGTTATCCAAACAGTTAAAAGCTTTTTCCTGTCTGGAAAACTGCTTAAACAAATAAATCACACATTCATATCCTTAATCCCAAAATGTGACAATCTTAACTCTACGAATCACTATAGACCCATAAGTCTGTGCTCTACTATTTATAAGATCATCTCGAAGATTATAACAACTAGACTTAAAGGAACCGTGGAAAAGTTGATACACCCCCTTCAGGGTGCCTTTGTTACTAACAGAGTCATCCAAGACAATATCTTAATTTCACATGAAATCTTTCACTCTTTTAAATCGAAAAAAAGGAACTAAAGGCTTTATTGCCTTAAAACTAGACATGGAAAAAGCTTATGATAGAATCGAATGGGAATTTATTATTCAAACAATGGAAAAGTATGGATTCCATGAAAAATTTATCAACTGGATAAAAGAATGCATTACAACGGTATCTTTCTCGGTGCTTGTTAACAATGGATCCATAGAAATATTCAAACCTTCAAGAGGACTTCGACAGGGAGACCCCCTTTCTCCCTTCTTGTTTATTTTAGGATCTGAAATCCTTGCTAGAAAACTCCAAAAAGCCGCATATCGATCTTGAAATCCCCTAGGATTTCAAATCAATCAACAAGGAACACGAATCCCGTTTCTGGCCTTTGCGGATGACATTGTGATATTCTCAAAAGCTAAACAGGAGAACTGTAAAGAAATCAAAGATATTATTGATGACTACTGCAAGATCTCGGGACAAAAAGTAAATTTCCATAAATCGGCCTTTCAAGTTACAAAAAAGGTCACCAACCAAAAGAAACTATCTCTACAAGGCATTCTGATCGGCACTATTTTGTAGTGCATTTCTAGGGGTTGTTACTAGGTTTGAGGTGCCATCTGGATGGATTTAGAGCACAATTGGAGATTATAGAGTTAGAGCGTAGAAACTTAATTAAATATGCCACGTGAAGCTGGAAGGAAATTCGGACCGGAATGAAAGAAAGGCCCAAATGAAGGGATCTCGGCCCATGAAGAATTGCACCGCGTAAATTGAAAGCGGAAGGTGAAGTGTGGATTGAAGCGGAGGATGACGCCACCATGACATCAGCGGGAATATTGTTGCTGGGGGTGGGCCGCTGATGCTTTGTTGGGATAAGCTGCTTGAATTGGGCCGAGCATGGAAGCGAGAGAATGGGCCGAGAAAGTTCAGCCGAGAAGTTGTGCTGATGTGGAAGCCGAGAAATTCGTGTGTCATCGGGATTAATTTCCCCCATTTTGGATTGTTTATTTTGTGTTATTATTTTATTATTATTCTTTTAATTATTTTTACCACACTTTTAGAATTAGGTTAAAAACACCTTTTGTTAACTAGTTGCCGTAATCAATTAGTTAGACCTAGTTTCATTCATCATTGTTTTCCCTTTGCTCAGGCATACAATTGAAGCCTTTGGATTGATTGGATTGTGAGGTTATTCCTTTACTCTTTCTATGATTGTTTTAATTCTCTCTCATGCTTAATCTCATTGATCATATATCGATTCCCCTTGATTTGTTGATTAGGACATCAATTAGATTGTTAATAGTAGTTCCCTCTAGATTGACAACCTAGAGAAATTAGTATTATGCTATTGGTTCCCCTTTTCCATACAACCTGTTGAGATTGTTATTGATCATACTACTAAGGATTGGAGGATACTGGTTGAGAATCTAAATCCCTTAGTGTGTGTAGAGAATTAATTGCATGCAATTGTATGACTGGTTGCTACACTTGCATGTACCTATCTATTCCTGAACTTCCTGCTGCTATTGAATTAAATCGTGAAGGTTAGTAGGGATTTGTTTAATAGTTAGGGTTATCAGGACTGGTTGGACTGGTAACTAATTCAGAACAGGGATTAGGACTTTCATGAGTATTGAGGACTAGGAATAATCAATGGTCGATCTATCAATCTAAAGTGTGGATATTTGTTTGGCTGAGTTATTTCCCTAATTTGATTTCAAGTCTTTGTTTTTATTTATTTATTTTGTTTTTAAATCAGAAACCCCCTGGTTACTTGTTGGTATACAATTACATCGTTGGAATAGTATTTGATTCTCTGTGGGAATCGACCCTTACTTACCAGACTACATTAGTTGGGTTTGTTTAGGATTATTTTGTATAGGTGTCACGACAACGCTTATCAAATTGGCACCGTTGCCGGGGAATCTAAGTTGTATTTTCTTGTTTGTTTGTTTACCGATTTGATAACAAAACACTATCCTTTTCTTTTAGTTTTCTTTCTTTGCCTTGTTTTTGTTTTTCGACTAACCCGCAGGAAGAACAGAAGGAAAACCGCGACCGCGGCCTGGCCATCGCGATCGCGGCAATCAATCCAAGAAGGAGCCCGCGGTGAATTAGGGTTTAGTCAAAAAAAATCAAAAAGAAAGAGGTACCGAAGGCCAGCTGTCCAGAGTTCCCCATAGAGATGGTGTGTGCATCATGTTGTCAAGGAGGATACATTATCCCCACACATTATTTGACAACGATGATGGCCCTATAATTGACAGCTGAGGAGGAGGACCACCAGAGGCCCACACCACGATCGTATCTGGGCCTATTTTTTTGTGGTCATTGAAGGCCGTGCACCCCCACCATACTTGATATACCACTATTCACCAAAGTGGTTCCCTTTTGGTTGCACGGTAGAAGAAGATTATGGAGTTGATGAAGACACCCGCCCAACACTAGAGACCTGGGCATTATTGAGTATACCGCCAGCATCAAAGAAAGTGTCCAAGCAGCTTGGCAACGTTTGTGAGTTATTTTTTTCTTTTCCCTATGCTTCTATTCTTTTGTCTTTCATTACATTGAGGACAATGCAATGTTTAAGCATGGGGGAGAGTTCTATACTTGCTACGTTGTTGAGGAGAAAAATTAAAAAATGAAAAAAGCGAAAAATTAAAAATTAAAAAAAGGCATACATAAAAAATCCTGGGATAGGTCGAAAACCCGAAAGGGCGGCCTAGGTAATAAGCAGGTGGCTTGGACCAGCATTAGGCTGGGGTAATAATTGGTCAAGAGTGATGTGAGCTTATGTGAGTACTTGGAAAATGAAATGAGTGGCTTGGTGAAAACCCGAAAGGGCGCCTTGGCAAAATGAGCGAAAAAGAAGAAGAGTGATTTTAGGATTTCTCATTATTCCTGACGAGGCGACATAAGAAGAGGTGATATAAGGAGGATTCGGGTAGGTCACTCTGGGAGGTATAAGAAGATAGATGGGAGACTAGGATTAGAATTTATTCACTCTATGGTGTTTGGGATAAGCTTGGGGGAAGTACTCTGCTTTCCTTTTGGCTTGATTGTGTGGGGTGTTGAGATTTTTGATTGGATGTTGTAGTCTTTTGTGCTGGGTTTATTGTATGGTTGCCTGGAGCTTATTGTTAGGTGTGATTCTTGGAGATTGATTTTTCTATGCTTCCTGAGACCTTGGGGATTGATTGGAGGAGTAGGTTGACTTTAGCTTACTCGAGGACGAGCAATGTTTAAGCATGGGGGATTTGATCGGCACTATTTTATAGTGCATTTCTAGGGGTTGTTACCAGGTTTGAGGTGCCATCTGGATGGATTTAGAGCACAATTGGAGATTATAGAGTTAGAGCGTAGAAACTTAATTAAATATGCCACGTGAAGCTGGAAGGAAATTCGGACTGGATTGAAAGAAAGGCCCAAATGAAGGGATCTCGGCCCATGAAGAATCGCACCGCGTAAATTGAAAGCGGAAGGTGAAGCGTGGATTGAAGCGGAGGATGACGCCACCATGACATCAGCGGGAATATTGTTGATGGGGGTGGGCCGTTGATGCTTTGCTGGGATGAGCTGCTTGAATTGGGCCGAGCATGGAAGCGAGAGAATGGGCCGAGAAAGTTCAGCCGAGAAGTTGTGCTGATGTGGAAGCCGAGAAATTCGTGTCACCGGGATTAATTTCCCCCGTTTTGGATTGTTTATTTTGTGTTATTATTTAATTATTATTCTTTTAATTATTTTTACCACACTTTTAGAATTAGGTTAAAAACACCTTTTGTTAACTAGTTGCCGTAATCAATTAGTTAGACCTAGTTTCATTCATCGTTGTTTTCCCTTTGCTCAGGCAGACAATTGAAGCCTTTGGATTGATTGGATTGTGAGGTTATTCCTTTACTCTTTCTATGATTGTTTTAATTCTCTCTCGTGCTTAATTTCATTGATCATATATCGATTCCCCTTGATTTGTTGATCAGGACATCAATTAGATTGTTAATAGTAGTTCCCTCTAGATTGACAACCTAGAGAAATTAGTATTATGCTATTGGTTCCCCTTTTCCATACAACCTATTGAGATTGTTATTGATCATACTACTAAGGATTGGAGGATACTGGTTGAGAATCTAAATCCCTTAGTTTGTGTAGAGAATTAATTGCATGCAATTGTATGACTGATTGCTACACTTGCATGTACCTATCTATTCCTGAACTTCCTGGTGCTATTGAATTAAATCGTGAAGGTTAGTAGGGATTTGTTTAATAGTTAGGGTTATCAGGACTGGTTGGACTGGTAACTAATTCAGAACAGGGATTAGGACTTTCATGAGTATTGAGGACTAGGAATAATCAATGATCGATCTATCAATCTAAAGTGTGGACATTTGTTTGGCTGAGTTATTTCCCCAATTTGATTTCAAGTCTTTGTTTTTATTTATTTATTTTGTTTATTTTGTTTTTAAATCATAAACCCCCTGGTTACTTGTTGGTATAAAATTACATCGTTGGAATAGTATTTGATTCTCTGTGGGATTCGACCCTTACTTACCAGACTACATTAGTTGGGTTTGTTTAGGATTATTTTGTATAGGTGTCACGACAACGCTTATCACATTCTCACACTCACAAACATGATATCTCTCGAAAAATATATGGGTTGCCCTATCATCAATGGTAGAGTTAAATCGAATACCTTTGCTGACCTTTTAGTTAACACCCAACATCAATTATCTAAGTGGAGAGCAAATTCTCTTTCCCAAGCAGGAAGAACAACACTAATAAAAACCAATATGGCTTCTAGACCAAATTATCTTATGCAAAGCTTCATGTTACTTACACACACATACAAGGAACTTGATAAACTAAACATAATTTTTTTTTGGAACAAAGACAACTCCTATAAACCTCTTATAGGTTGGGAAAAAAAATTGTAAACCAACTCATCAAGGAGGCCTTAGCTTGAGAAAAGCTAAAGACATGAACAAAGCCCTTCAATTCAAATTACTATGGAAAATCCTAGCCGAATCAAATAACTTCTGGGTTAGAGTTATTACGGATAAATTCCTGAAAACAAACCATATACTTCACTACGAGAAAAAAGGAAATTGCTCCTGGCAATGGTCCAAAATGATTAAACTTATGCCTGAGTTCAAATCTGGACTAATTTGGCAAGTTGGTAATGGAAAAACCATCAAATTCTGGACAGATAAGTGGGTTCTGAACACCCTCTTATGTGCTAACACAAAATCACAGTCAATCCTAAATAAGGATGCCCTGGTAGCTGATTTTATGCTGCCAAATAAAACCTGAAATAAGGACTTACTTGAACAATACTTACCAAATGATTTAACCGAAAAAATAACCTCGATCTCAATTCCCTTAAATGAGATCCATGATAGAATGTACTGGAAAACTAGCAAAAACGACTGGTTCTCTACAAATTCTGCTATGGAACTCATTAACAAAAATAAAAATTACACTGCCTATGATTCCTCTTGGATTTGGAAAATGGATACGTATCCCAAAGTAAAACACTTTGTCTGGAAAATAATGAAAAACGGAATCCCAACAAAAGCTAGATTAGCAGAAAAAGGCATTACAACCCCCTCGGGTTGTATACGCTGCAATGCTCAGTTGGAAGATTTGAACCACCTCCTCTTCCAATGCAAGCATACCTTAAAAACAATCGAAAAATTGAATCATGACACCTTTGGCATAATCATATCCCTATTCTGATGTCGAACCAACTTAGCTTTGGTAGAATAAATGATGATGTCGAACCCATTAAGGATGTACCAATTTACACTAAGAAACAAATTGAAAATTGGAATAAAACAAAAAACTGGAACCCGGACTGTCTTATAGAAGACAATCAAAAAACTCATAAAACGAACATTGTAAGACGACCAATAAAGAAATGAAAAAAGCCTCCGGATAACATAATTAAAATCAACACAGATGGATCCACCAAAACCAATGTTGAATCTAGTTTTGGCTACATTTTCAGGAACAACACGGGAAAACCATTTTTCCTCTATGGGGAGAAATATGGTATTTCAACCCTGCTTAAAACAGAAACACTGGCAGTAAGAAATGCCCTGGTAAAGGCTTATGAATTAGGTTTTACCAATATTCATCTTGAATGTGACAACCTTACCATCGTGAATGTCCTTAACCAAATCTGGCACTACCCATGGGATATAGAAATGTTAATTTCTGATATCCTGTGTATTTTACAACTGTTTTTTTCAGTGTAGATTTTTCACGTCTTTCGAGAAACCAACGTCGTGACCGATTTCATCGCGAAGAAGGTACAACAGGTTGCCTTGGAAGACTTTAGAGATTGTCTAGAATTTGTAATTCTCATCCATAAGGATGCTATAGATTGAGAAATCGACTCTTCTGTGATTTTCAATCTAATTTTTACCTTATCAAAAAAAAAAATCCTATACTGATCTCACATGCTACATAAAAAACTTAATTAAAAATTGGAGAAAGTACAAAGAATGGAATCAAATAGTACAGCCGAGCACCACAATTTAAGACAACAATATTATAAAAAGAATGAAAGGAAAAAACCTTAGGTGGAAAAAACCAAATATTAGATTAATCAAATGGGGATCTCGGCTTTTTCTTTCGAGATGATAAAGGAGACCATAGACTTGTTCATGCATAACAATGCGGTATTTCTACTCTGCTTAGAACGAGGCCTTAGCCGTCCGAAATGCTCTTCATAGAGCAAAAGATATGTAACTATAAAATATTAAACTTAAAAGTGACAGTAACGATTGTTAACATTATTAAGGACATATGGGCTTCTGAAATGCTCTTCATAGAGCAAAAGATATGTAACTATAAAATATTAAACTTAAAAGTGACAGTATAACGATTGTTAACGTTATTAAGGGCATATGGGCTTGTCTTGAAATATTGAGATTATACTTCTACTAAATTTTTTTGATTGTCCATCAATCATATTTTTTCGTGAAATCAATTCATTAGCGACCTCATTGCGAAACTCGCCACTCACATACACTAGAAGATATTAGAAACAATCCACCGTAAGGATGCTCTGGTTGTATCTCTAAGCTAAACTTGAGCCCATCCCAATAAAAAAGGATAGTGAGGTTCTTCCAAGGGAAACAAGATCCATTTAGTTAAGAAGAGTGTTTGCATTACAAAGGAGAAATCTCACATGTAAACCATAAACAAAATTGTTTTGGGATTTGCCAAAAATGAATTCTTCCAAGGGCAACACACAGCCACTACAGCATATTTGCATTAACCAATTCTATATCTTCACGAAACAAACAATGCAAGGAGCAAGACGTTGGAGAAGGGCAGTATAACAGACTCATTCACCTCGTGGATGTTCAGGTCTTATTTTTCTTCTTTCCTTTTGATGAAGACTTGGCGCTTGTTTCTGTCTTCTTATTATCGGCTTCCTTCTTTCCTCTCAAAGCTTTTCTCTTCTCTTCCCTGAAAAAATATATAAGGAAAGAAAATATATATATGTAAGGAAATAAAATATATATATATATATGTAAGGAAAAAGAAACAGGGGTCTGATGTCTACAGCAGAAGAAAGCATAGCAACAATGTTCCAAGTCCCACCAACGAACATGATATTTGCTCAGGTTTTCAAAAGAATTACCTGGCTTTTGAGATTTCTTCCCGGGTTGGGAATTCCCTCTTCTTCCTTTTCTTGTTTATTATGCTGGCGTCACCGAATTCATCTTTACCCGGTAAGTCCCTTTTCTTCCTCTTCTTGTTTGTGCTAGTGTCACTAGAATTATCTCTTCCATTTTCAACTGCACCATTCAAGTTTGTCTTTGCAGGTTTTCCACCCTCTTCGCCCTTACTCTTTGCCTTTCCCTTGCCCTTGCCTTTGCTTTTTCCCTCGATTTTTACCTTCTCCTTCTCAGTAGCAACCTCCTTACCATCATCACCCTTCGTCTGGACAGCTTGCTCCATTTTTTCTGGTTCTTGCTCAGAAGTTGGCATCACATTGCTCATTTTCTTCAACTGTAAAATTATGCAACCAAAATTGAATACATAGTTAAGTCTAAATCTCCATACTAGAATCGACATTCAGAATACAACTGAAATTCCAGTCAAAATTTGGAATGCCCGATTCAATTTCAGATTTCAATTAGGGCCACCAGGCATCCAGATAGAGCTTTGGATTTCCCGATGTTCCATTCTTTAAAAAAGATAAGATGGGTCAAAGAACTTGTTAAAGATAAATGTGGACAATTGTGTGGAGCACTGGAGCCTAAGAGCCTGCCAGTATTATCTCAAAAGGGTGATAATCTTTTCAATTAGAAAAATGAATTCTAAGGATCAATATATACCTTAGCCACAAAAAATCCATCCATATTGTGGACATGGGGGTAAAACCTCCTAGTCTTCTCTAGTGAAGTGTGAAATCGGTGTTCCCTGAATCGAATGAACCTGATACACAAAATCATATATCAGAAATAATCTCGAAATAATTTTGGCTCCTAGAAATGGTGACAACACATGAAACTTCAAATTACCCAGGACACCCAAAGTCGAGTCCACATGGAACTAGTTTTACATTCCTCTTCTTGAGAGCATAATCAATGACTGCTTCATTCTGAAAGAATTATAATTTGTAAGGATGGGATTGAGAAACCAAAGCACATGAGAAAGAATAAAGAAACAACCAGCCAGCATACCTCAGCAACCATAATGGAGCATGTTGAGTATACTATATACCCTCCAGATTTTGAACTAGCATCCACTAAATCTATTGCAGCTAGTATTAGTTGCTGAAAAGTAAACAGACAAGAACTATGAAATAAGGTTTAAGGAACAAATTAAGTGATGTTGTGATGTGTAAAAGGAGGGGGAAAACCAGAGGAAGAGTAGCTGAGGTCCATAAGTGGGGGAAAATATACCTTTTGCAAATGAGCACAATTCTGTATTTCTTCAAGACTTTTTGATGATTTTACTGATTCGTCTTTAGATATAACCTGCTCAAAGCAAGTAAAAAGTCATGTCATGTGCAAATTTTGAGAGAGAAATTTCATATTCAATTAGCACATAGTAAAGTCAATATACAGATTGTAACTCTGTTGTCTTACCCCAGTCCCACTACAAGGGGCATCCAGTAACACCCTGTCTTGAGAGTTGATCCCCAACACTTTAGGAAGCTGTTTGTTGAATGCAGATACAGGTCAGATGCAAGGAAAGAAAGCTATGACCACAATTTCACAGTGATTTAAAGTCTAAACTGACGCCAAACAAGCGTAATATTCAGAGATTATTTAAAAAGCCAGCAACCTGTATTTAATAGGACCAAAGCAAAGAACAAAGACTCTAGGAGCAATGAGAGTGAAGATTGAATAGTCTAACCTCTCTTCCGTCGTGATTAATGACTAATGTGTTTGTCACGCCCAAGCGGCTTATATTTGCAGTGAGAGAATGAAGCCTCTGGCTCTTCATCTCATTTGCATACAGCAATCCTACAGCAAACGAGTTAACAAACAAATCGGCAAAAATATAGAAGCAAGAAAGTGCACAGAAGTAATATCAAAGGGATATAAGAAAACATCACTATGCAAGATTACGAGCATGTGTGATATGCATATCTGGATATCATATCACCACACAGTTTGCAGTTTTAAAGTGCTGATTTGACCAATAGGTGTTTAGTTAACATGCAGGGCATCCAACAGTGAAGAAAGGAAGTGTAAGATGGTTAGAGAACGAATCAAGCATGAGACTGAAAGATTCAGATATAAAGGGATTTTTTTCCTCTGGACTTGAATTACATTTTAGTTAAACAGCCATAAGGTCATCAACCAACCTTATCATTGTTGCTAACATATAGAACCAGATAAAACAAACTTGTTGTTCAATAAATGTATGTGCAAAACATACATGACTACACATTTTTACATGGGGAGACACAAACAACATCACTTACCAGTATTCTTCATGAGCGCAGCTATATATGTGGTTTTACCACCAGGTGCAGCCCTGCAGCAACAATGAACCTCATCAACTCACAAGCAAAGAAATCAACATTGCATATTTAAACATATAAACCATACTACTCACGCCATATCCACAATCCTTTCCTTTTCCTGGGGAGCAAGGGCCATTACAGGCAAGAAAGAGCTTGCGCCTTGCAGCTACAACAAACCTCATGTTAGTCAGCAGTCTACAGCAATGAAATAATATAGACAGCTGTGTTCACAATGGGAAAAGAAACTACCATGTAATGACCAGCCATGTATTCAGGGGTTGCACCAATTGGCACTTGTGAATCATAGACAACCAACCCAACCTGTGCAAGTAACAAACATCATTTGAGGGAAGAAAAAGGTAGATCAGAAGAGACAAAAAAAGATGAAAACTCTTAATATTCATTTACCTTGGACCACTTGCTTAAGGGGTCAAGGTTAACTCCTCTATTCAAAAGAACGTCAGCCAAATCCCGTCGACGTGTCTAAATTCAACAAAGAAGAAAGCATTTCCAGATTAAATAAAGAAAAGACTGCAATCAAAAAAAAAAAAGGGTCCAAAAACCTTTAATGTGTTAGTCCTTAAACAAATAGGACGTGGCTTTTCAAAAGCTTCAATAATTTCCAAAAGCTCAACGACAGGAAACAGCTGCACCACAATTTGTAAAACAAGTCCATTATATGCTCTGCATATAACAAGAAAGGCAAAACGGTGCAACATAGAATCATATTACAGTAGCTAATTTATTTACCATACCTCGACCAGCATATCAACCATGAACTCATTGTAGCCATAGTAGGAACATAAGTCTATCTTTAGCTGTTCAATGTAATCTTTCCTTGAGTTTCCTTCTTGCCTCAATGAGCTAAAGTTCGATAATACTCTTACAACTAACAATAAAAAACAAAGACAAAATAAGGACAATTACTTAGAATTTCAAACTCACTCTATAAAAGTATGGAACATAATCAGCAATCAAAATTATATTGACCAACATACTTTCTTTTATCCTTCTCTGAAGGCTAGGAAGATCAGGCGGACCAAGAGCCTCTTTTGCAAGCTCCTAATATTTTCACAAACAACTTGTAAACTACACACCTACAACAGATATTAACTGCAAACAAAATCTATTTTAAAAAAAAAAAACAAAAAAAACAACCTCTACTGTTGGCAGACTGAACTCATCTGGTTCTTCTTTAATGTTAAGCTGCAACTCGTCTGCTGCTTCTTTCTCCTCTCTTTCACGTTCATCGTCAAGGGCCCTGGACTTCATTTCAATATCGTCAAAGTCATCTGAGTCAGAGCCCGAATCTGCACAAAAAAACTCTCTTTAGAGTTCACCATAAGAGTAAAAGCCCTAACCCCAAATCGCTGACTACGACTCAAGTAGTATCACTACAAACCCGAATGACGGTTAAACACCTAATTGGAGAAACAGAACATTGTCCAATGGCATTATCATGGAGAATTCATATAAATATGAATAGAAAGAGCTACCTGCGTCCGCACTTCCTCCGAGAAAATCATCAGCTAGTGGGTCGTCGCCGTCTTCGTCAGCGGAAGAATCACCAGAGGCAGACTCAGCTTCTAGTTTATCGTCTTCTTCTTCTTCTTCTTCTTCAGATAAGACGTTATCTGATTCCTCTTCTGAAACCTCCTCTACTGGTGGTGGCTCTGGTTTCTTTTGGCGTTTGGTAGTGAAGAAGAGGTCGTCTTCTTCATTCATTTGCTTCTGCTTCTTAATTGGAAGAGGATTCTGCTTCTTGCCGCCATTTTTCTTAATCGCAACCATTTTTGCTACTCGAATAACAAAGAGACGGAGGAAGAGGAAGAGAATTCAATCAAACGGTTGTGGTCGGGGTTTATAGGGTTTAGTAGTTCCTCTTCTTCTTACCCCCTCTTGCTCTGCTCAGTGAAGGCTAGGGTTTCAAAAATCTGTTTCGGAAGGTCCAACCTTGAAGCTTTTATGGGCCAACTTGTAAATTCTCCAGGCCCATATCATCTTTTCCCTTCGAACTCTCTCTCTTTTATTACATCAAACGTTACGATGAAGATCTGATTTTCTTAATGTGTTTTTCACAAATAATTGTTTTTTAATATATTTTGATTAAAAAATCAATTTATCTCTTATTTTTAATAAATTAATATTTTCATTCTTAATTTTTAATACAAGTATTTAAGCATTCAACTAAGAGCGTTTTAATACACTTCAGAACTTTATTAATATATGTGGTCAATACTAAAAACACAAATAAAAGTGAAACAAATATATTTTGTGGATTCCCCTATAATCAAAGCTAGATGCTAACATCTAAAACCTTAACTCGTAAAGGAGATTAGGTAAAAGAAGAAAAAATACATAAAAATAAGATCATAATCTTTAGTTGTTGGCCCTTGTGATAAATCAATTGTTTTAAAAGTTGTCCATCTATGTATAGCACCTCGTCCTCCAGCCTATGTTTTAGGAATCAATCTAACACATGCTAACAAGGTATTGTCAAGTACTATAGTTGTTGGCCCTTGTGGTAGACCAATTGATTGACCGTTATTTCGCATGCACACACACGTTGTTTTTATCAGGGTCGGTCCTGAGTTTTAATAGGCCTTTGGTATAATATAAATTGAAGACCCTTAGTTGTCTGCGATCTATTTATGTGAAAATAAATTTATTAATAGGTCATTTTTATGATGCTAAAAATTATTCCAATAAAAAAATTCACCTTCTTTTACTAGCAGATAAATTATTTATATGGACATATTAACACAATTATAATATAGAAAAAAATAAAAGCACCTGAAAAAATATAAACAATATATGACCAACTCCAATCTAAATTCGAAGTCCTATTCACTATGTAAAACTTCTGCATCAATTATAAAATCAAGAACAAACTAATTAGAATACTACAATTTCTACATCAAATATAAAATTAAGAATAAACTAAACAGATTTTTTTTTGGTAATAATTAATTAGAATCTTAAAAGTTGGTATATGATGGACAAGTTGGAAACAATAAAATAAGTTGCACTATACCATATTAGGTCCAACCTACAAAAATTAATTAAAAAACTGTATAATTAACATCTAGCCTATCAAGTGAACAAACAACTTTCAAATTTACACTGCTCTACATACATAACAACAATGTAACATACATATCAACCCCTTAAAATCATGACTATCGACTAGAAACAACAAATAAATTACATTTCAATCCAATTTATATAAATTAATTAGAATCCTTACTAATATCTAGCCTCTCAAATTAACCAAACCAATTCGATGTTTCAACTTACACAAGTGCTTTCTTGTACGTAAATCCAACCAAAGCCATATCCTTAAAAAAAATGAATAATAATTAACAAAAAATTGCATGAATTGAACATGACTTTACGGGCCCAACCAAAAACACAATCCCAAAATCTCTCCTAACGATCCAGACCCAATCATCCAAGATAACAATGATGGATATGGACGTGGAAATGAAGGAGGAGAGAGGAGAAGACACGGATTTATTTCTTGCACAATATGACCTCTGGGGCCCATCTTGCACATTATTTATTGCACAAGTATGCGTCATCCTCTTTTGATAAATGATATTTATTAATTATTGATTTACCTAATTAAAATTAAGAGTAAATGTAAAATGGCCCATCTTCTTTTTATAAGGGAGTAAAAGGGTCTATTTTTTTTTCTTAAGAGTAAAATAATCCATCTTACTACTACTAATCTTACTACATAGATAAATGGATTGGGCCCCCTATTACCTCGGGGCCCTAGGCCATCGCCCAGGTCCAACAAGGCAAAAGGCCGGCCCTGGTTTTTATGTGCTCACACAGGTCATTTCTGTATGCACACGTAAGTTATTTTCTTTGGTTTTCATACGTATACACACATATTATTGCGTACGTGCTTTGGGTCATTTTTGCATGCACACATGTTATTTTTAGACCTGATCAAACCCGAATCCGGGCGGGAATCGGGCCGTGCTTTGGACAAAAAATATGTCCGGATGGGCGGGCCGGATCCGGGCAAGCCAAGGAAACGGGCTGGAAAGGCTTCCCAGATCCGCCCGGACATCCAGATTCAGGTAGCCCGCGGGTCCCATTTAGCCCGCGAGACAAGAGAAATCTGTCGTAAAATGAAATATCGCAAATATAATTTAACGCACAATACCCATTGAAAAATGTCTTTTTATTACAAACGGTAAACATAGTTATTGTTACAAACTTGTCATAACAAATTTCCACACAAAATAACACAACATTACACAATTAAGCAAATTTCAAAAGAAAATGGAGTTGGTTGTCTGTTTTTGTTGCCTCTAGCGTAGTGCATCATACATCACACAATCACATCTTAGGTGAATCTTCTTCGTCCTCAAACTCGTCATAACCAACATCGCCAATTTGAAGTGTCTTATGTGTATAAATATTTGGTTGTTTAGGGTATAAATATTTATTTATTTTATATAATATTTTTATGAATTTTATTATATATAAAAATATTTTATTTTATTTATTTTTAAAAATTAATTCGGGCTTCCGGGCGGGCTATCCGGGCTAAATGGGATATTATCAGTGTCCATATCCGCCCATTTATGCCGAGCGGACCGGGCGGGTGGGCGGGTCGGCCCGTGTTTGCTCAGGTCTAGTTATTTTCATGTACACACATGCACACCTACGTTGTTTCACATGCACACATGTCTGTTTCACATGCACACATAACATGTAATGCATTTCGTATGCACAAACATGCCATTTTTACATGTACACGGTAATATATTTCGCATGTTCACAATCGTGTTTTCATGTGCACACGTTTTTTTCATTCCATATGAATGCACGTGTTTATGCATGCCCACAAAAATGAATTTCACGTGCACACCGTAGTGTATTTGGCATGCACACAACAACGTATTTAGCATGCACACAAATCTGCACTTCGCGTGCACACGAATCCGTCTTTTTCGCGAATAATTCGATCGTGCTGAATTTTTGAAAAGCGATATAGGCACTCTGTTTGCTTCTCATCTGACGACTCTCATGCATCCTCACTCCTCTCCTCTCTTCTCATCCTCACATGATCTCAACCCCACAATTCTATCTATCTTTATATAATCTCTCTCTCAAAAATATATATATAATTGTTAATTGTAATTAATACATGATTTTTTATGCATAATACATATCTCTAATCTATATTTCACCAATGAAGAATTATGATCCATCTATTTATTCAACATAAATAATAATAACAGATCCAATCTGTTTTTTGGTTAATAGGAGGCACAAGCCTCAAAAGCCACAAGGCCATTACAACGGGGAAGGGGGGATTCGAACACACGATCTAATGGTCTCGGGATGTCATGCTTACCAGCTGGAAAGACTTGACATAACAGATCCAATCTATGTAATATTAAATAGAGTCTAGAACAACAAATGCTCATCTCATTAATTATAGATTTAGAATAATTTCACTAATAAACTCTATTATATATTTCTTTGGATTTTTTCCAAAACATTTTAGAGCCAACATTAAAAATATATTATGAATGCAAACCAATCTATAATGATATGATAAATTATAAAAACTGCATATATCTATAACCATAAAGTATACTTATTACATACAAAGCAGAATTAGTATATAAATTACTTTTCTGATTCGTATTTACATTTAGAAAGATAATACATATTATTAAGTAGACATGGGCATCTCCGGGCTTGGGCCGGATATGGTCCGGGCTTGACCTAAAAATTTTATCCGTTTATCCGGGTTCGGGCTGGGCTGAGCCCGAGAATAGGGCTTGGACAGTTGTCCAAGCCCGTCCACATTCCCGGGCCCGGGTAGCCCGCCGGGACTCGTATTCGGTTTTGTATATAATTCATATCTTATAATTCATGTACTTAATTAAAAAAATATCAAAATTTTTATAAGTCCAAATAGTATTTTCACCTTACAATAAAAAAACATTAAATATCCAATATCAAAGTCTACACACATGTGAGAACGAGGGGTGGAGTGGAGTTTGTAACCCTTAAAAATTTAGCTTTTATATTACTTAGTTTAAGTGTTTTTATTTTAATTTTTTTAGTAGTAGTAATAATGTAATGTTATATATATAAATAATATTTATATATTATATACGGGCCGGGCTTACCGGCCCTACAGGGCTTGACCCCTTGTCCATACCCGGCCCTCCCGGTACTCGGGCCGGATATTTTCGGCCCTTTAGGGCTTACGAGCTTATCCATACCCTCCCATTTACACGGGCCGGACGGGCTAGCCTGCATTTGCCCAGGTCTATTATTAAGCTATATTTATCTTATGAAAAATGATTCAAGAAATAACATATATGGTGATTATACCCAAAAACCCCAAAACTATTGTTGTGTGGATTGGACAATTCATAAGGAATAAATACTAATTGGTATTTATGTTAAAAAAGATAATACATACACTAAATTAACTTGGTTTACTTTCTTTTTGAAATAATCTATATCTGTATTTTTGAAGTTGGAGGTTCAGTTTTCCTTCCAAGTATTTTGATTTGATTTTTTTTATAGACCTAAGGACTTTCTATTATTATTAATCACTAAAAATTTATATACATATTTTATTTTATTATTTGATTGATTAATAAATCATTTACCATAAATTATTTAGTTTCATATGACATGCCACTGTATGCGTACGTAATACTTAGGTAACTTGAATGTTACTTTAAATTGGTGTGAATAAAAGTACATTGCAAGGTACTAAGCTGTTTATCAGCATGTATTGTAACAAGTATTTTATTGTTAAAAAAATGATTGATTTCCTTTTAATTACCATAAATTGTAAGTTTGTAATGTATAGCACTAAAGGCATTGATATATGTGTCATTTGATATCTTATGTTTACCGTTTAATAATTATAATTATAAATGTACATAATAAAGAAGATTGAAATAAAATTGTTTTGTAAGCTGTGTAACAAACCACTGTAAAAACCAAATAATGGATGCTATTGGTTTTTCAAATCCCATGCCACCTTCATAATGTTGGCTCTGTAAACTTTTGTTTTTCATTTTCTTTGTTTTTATAATGTTATAGCTATAATTTTTAATACGTTTCTATTATTTTAGATTATTTTTTAGGATGCTTTATATATTTTTAGATGTCTCATGTAAGAAAGACGAGGTACGCTCTATCAGTTTAAAATTTCATTGGTCCATATTACATCTATACATTTGTTTATGTTTCTCTCTGTGAAAATAAATATCTAATCTTTGGTATTTAGGTTTGTTCTATCTTCTAGGATGAATGAATAAGTTTAGGTTGAACAAGTTATTGTGAGAAAATACATGATATATGAGCACTTGGAAATGGTGAACCAAGCTTGAGCATGTGATGTTATCATGTTATTTTTCTTTCATGTTATCATGTTATTTTCTCCATTTTTTTATGAACAAATTATGTATGAAGGAGTATTAAAAAGGGAATTGAATAATAAAGAATGATCTTTGCGTAGCACAGGCATACCATCTAGTATATGTATATATACGACTAAAGTTATAAGTTGGCCTTCATTAGATAACTCATAATCACTTTTTTTTTTCTTCTTTTAGAAACACATAATGACTTGAGGCAATATATTTTAAAAGCATCCATAATAAAGGTATTTAGAGTTTTTTCTTTTTAAAAATATATATAAAAAATAATTAGAGTTTTTTAGATTAGAGTTTCTTAATTTGGGGAGAGAGTTTGTGGAAGAAGAGATGGGTACATGAACCAAGGAGAATTTCTTATGGAATTGTTGACACATGACCTTTAATTCTTTATTTTACGTTTTTTTATATTTTATAGAGAATAAACTCAAAATTTCTCTAATATGGACACCCTTAGTCTAAACAATGCTAGAAGCCAATTGAAAACATAATTTCCTCTGCCTTTTCATTAAGAACGTATACAACATATTTAGGGAACTTTAGCTTAAGCCCAAAGAAACTAATCTAACAATATCTTTACAAGATAGATTTAAGGTAACTAAAAGATATACAAAATAAGATAATATCTCTTAATACTCTCCCTTAAGTTGGAGAATGCAAATCAAGGATGCCCAACTTGTATAATAGATAATTGAATTGTTGTTTGCCCAAGACCTTTATGAATATGTCGACAAGTTGTTCGTTGGTGCGAACATGAGAAGCCGAAACGATGTCAGCCAGGATGAGATCACGAACGAAGTGACAATCGATTTCAATGTGTTTGGTCCGTCAGTGAAAGACAGGATTAGAAGATATGTGAAGCGTTGCTTGGCTGTCACAAAGAAGCTTCATAGGAGCACGATGAGGCACTCCAAGGGAACGTAGGAGCGATTTGAGCCAAATAAGCTCGCAACAAACGGAAGCCATGGATCGGTATTTCGATTCAACCAAAGAACGAGAAACCGTGGCTTGTTTCTTAGTCTTCCAAGAAATAGGGGATAAATCGAGAGTAATATAGAAACTTGTAAGAGACCGGCGAGTAAGCGAACAAGCAGCCCAATTGGCGTCGCAATGTGCGGTTAGTTGCAAGGAGCTATGGCGAGTGAGAAGTAGGCCTTGCTCAGGATTGCATTTTATATAGTGTAGGACGCGAAGACCAACGTTCCAATGCTCCTCAGGTGGACTTTGCATAAATTGGGACAAGGTGAGGACGAAGTAACAAAGCTCGGGATGAGTGATGGTCAAGTATACAAGTCGGCCGACGAGGCGCCGATATTTCTCTGATTCTAAATAGAGAGCAATAGTGGATTTGGCAAGCTCATGGTTCTGTGGTAGCAGAAAATCAACCGGCTTGGCCCCTAGGAGACTGACCTCAGACAAGATCTCAAATGCATATTTCCGTTGGCATAAAAATAGTCCAGAGATGACCAAGGTCTTTCATGTGGAAGAAACGATGAAGGTAGGACTTGAAACACTCAATCAAGGTGGCACAATTACCGGCAATAAGTAGATCGTCAACATAGACGAGAACGTGGATGACATGTTTGCGTTGACCAAAGAAAACAGGGAGTAGTCGTCGTAGGATTGCAGAAAACCAAATCGCTTGATTCTCGTTGCAAGCTTAGCAAACCAATTTCGGGGCGCTTGTCGAAGACCGTATAATGACTTATAAACCCGACAAACCTTGCCCGAGGGTATGTGGAAACCTGGGGGGTGGTATCATGTATACCTATTTGGATAAATCCAAATTGTAAGAACGCATTATGATCATCCATTTGGTGAAGTGCCCATCCCTTAATGGCTGCCATAGAGAGAAAGATACGAACTAAAGTCATTTTAGCCACCAACGCAAACGTTTCGGTGTAGTCAACACCTTTGACTTGTCTGTTGCCAAGGATGGCTAACCTTCCTTTGTGGCGTTCAACCAAGTCGTTGGCCTTATATTTGACCTGAAACACCCAATTGTAACCAATGGATTTCTTGTCAGGGGGAAGATCGATAATCTCCCAAGTGCCATTTGTGGCAAGTGCATCGAGTTTTGCGTTCATGCATCACACCATTCAGTGGAACAAACGACCTCAACAAAGTATGTAGGCTCGAGAATGACGGTGATAGCGTCAATAAATTGCACATGATGAGGAGAAAGCTTTGTACACTTAACAAAGTTAGCAAGGGGATAGAGGCTACCTGAGGATGGTGGTGAAGCAAGAGTCAGAGTAGAAGGGGGGTCGGAGTAACGAGTAGTGTTGCAAACATACTCACGAAGATGAACTGAAGTCTGTTCTGGGTGAGTGTTGCGACGAACAAGGGACTGTTGGTCAGTGTGGGAGGCATCATAGGTGGAGGAGCTCGAGAGTGAACTCCCCTTGTTGTCAGTTATGGGTGGAAGTGTAACAGATGGTGCGGTGGATGATCATGTCGCAACTGGAGGATCAAGTTCAAACAAAGCTTGATGGTGGTCGACTTGGAGGTCTGTCGTTGGGTTTGAAGCTGGTGTAGCTGAGTAGGGAAATGTTGTTTTAGAAAACAACAACATCTATGCACACAAGAACTTGTTGTTGCTCTAGATCAAATAGCCTCCAACCTTCTCTTCATGTAGGGGTAGCTAATGAAGACGCAACGTCGACTGCATGCAGTGAATTTATCATGATTGTGAGGCCGAATGAAGGTTTAACAAAGACACCTAAACACTCTTATATGATCATAAGACGGCGGTTTGTCAAAGAGTAATTCGTAGGGTGTCTTTCCAGCAAGCACGGAGGAGGGCGTGCGGTTGATCAAATTGGCGTCGGTGACGACACAATCACCCCAACATTGAATAGGTAAAAATCCTTGAAACCGTAGAGCGCGAGTCACATTAAGTATATGTCGGTGCTTTCGCTCGATGAGGCCATTTTGCTGAGGAGTGGAAACGCAAGAGGTTTCAAGTTGGGTTTCATGATGATCAAAATAAGAGCGTAGAGCAAAGAACTCAGTGCCATTGTCGTTGCGAAATCACTTCACTTGACGACCAAATTGAGTAGTGACGAAGACACACAATTTCTGAACTAGACGCCTAACTTTGGCTTTGGAGGCCATCAGATGCACCCACACACGCCTAGAGTAGTTGCCTACAATAGTTAAAAAACAACGAGCTCCACACATGGAAGGGGTGCTATATGGTCCCCAAACATCAACATGTATAAGTTCAAATAATTTAGATGCTTTATTGAAACTAAGAGAAAAACAATCCCGAGTGTGTTTTGCTTGTAAACAAATAGAACATGCGTCATCTAAACTAGACTTCGACATAGAAATTACAAGTAAAGATGTAATAGACGGATAGGCAGTATGGCCCAATCTCATGTGCCATAGCTGAGATGAGTGTACTGTCGCTGCAAACAGATGACCCCACTTTTGGACTTGTAACACCTCAGAGACCTCTTCCAGAGCATTTTCCTTAAGGAACTCAGGATCAACCAGCAGCTCCTTGACCACCGACTTGTGGCTAACGTCCTTGGTCTCATCAGACACCCTTTTTGCCTTGGTCTTGGCAACCTGACGCCTTTGGCTTTTTCGAACCGGAGCTGCAGAGACCTTGGCCCTTTTGGCTTGGTGCCCAGAGAGGGGTTCTGACTCTTCATCAGAACTAAGAGTGATCGCCTTAGCAGCCTGCTTCTGAGCGCGGGTCCTCCTCTTGGCGGTACAACCCATCTTAACCCTACTAGAGGGCTGTGGGACCTTTGAAGGCAATTCCTCCTCGGCCTCCTCTGTCAGTTCCCTTGTAAGGCTGCGAACCACCCCTTGGATTTTCTGCGTGAGAGCAGTGTGTTCCTCTGTCGCTGATGGCGTGACAGCTTCTCCAAGAAAATCCTATGTCTCCTCTTCGATCTGGGTAGGATGGGTAGGAGAGGATTGTACCTCATCTCTTTCATTTGAGGAGATAGCGGTTGGAGCGGCCGATGATGGTTTAGGGTTAGGGTTTTGAGGAGCGGGTTCAGGAGTTGGAGAAGTTGGGGCTGTGTAAGGGACCATGATGAGTTTGTCTGGTGTTGGTGATGGTGGAGGAGTGACTTTGATGGCTTCCGGAGGGGATGATGGTGTGTTTGAGGAGGAGGGTAGAGACTGAGTGATGGCGGCTAGTAGGACTGGGTCAGTTTCCATCGCCGAGAGTTTGTTGAGGAGGATTTGAAGATCCTCGGCGACGGCGGTGGGGAGGTTGGAGTGAGAGGCCATTTTTGAGAGGTAAGAGATTTGGGAAGACAAGGGAGTGTATAGGCAATCGAAGAGGATGAAGGTGAATAGTGAGAGGGGAATACCTGGAGAGCCGATACTTATATTCACCACTAGATCTTTTCAGTTGCCATAGATAAATTTATATCTTCCCAGTTTCCAAAGGATAATCATCACAATCTTCAACTTCCCAAAAAAACTTTCAGAATCTCGTCCAAATTCAACTGAACCCTAACACAAGACCCATTCAGTTTCACAGCCATCAAGTCAACCCTAAATTCTCAACACTTCCCAACGGCAGGCGCAAAACATAACTCCATGTCACATCAATCAACTCACAACAGCAAGTCCCATAGAGACGATTCGTTTTCCCGCCAAACCAAAAGAAAGTAGTAATGTGTGGTGCTTGGGGATAGTTACCAGAGAGGGTACAAAGAACATCACACGAAAAAACATATGACATTTTTGATAACTTTTAATTATGCATGAGAGGCTCCCAGATGTGGATGATTAGAGGGGCTCATAGGAAGCATCAAGCATGAAGGCTAGGGTAAGTTGTAGAGTCAACAATCACGTGGGCTTATAATGAGGGAACAATGCATCAAGTTGACTCTTTTGGGCCGAAAGAAAGCTGATTCATGTGTTATTGTGATAGCAAAGATGATCATGCAAGAAATTCAACACATAAGTGAAGCAAAAGCATAGATCTAATCCATTTGTTTATTTGATAACCAGGAGAAAAAATGCAGATCAAGACACAATGATTAAACTTTCACACTTTACCATGTAATTTAGCCAATCATCGAGGGAACATAACAGATAGACATATATTAGAGGGCACAAACCATTTTTCGTACGGAACTGAACAAAGGGTTCCCCATTTAGTGCCTTGATGAGAAAGTTAGCGATTTAAGCTTTGGTTCCACAGAGATCCATGGATGCTAACCCTTTCTCCTCACAATCACGTAAGGAGTGATGTCTTATCTCGATATGTGTGGTACCTGAGTGTTGATCAGGAAACAACCAGACAATTAGTGCTTATAATCACAAAAAAATCCCCTTACCTTGATTCACCAGGTTGTTGAGTCCCAAGAAGCCTTTAGAAGTGAGGTGAGACTTTCTTTGTTCCCTGTCAGGTAACAAATACGTACAATCGAAATACCGGGAACTTTCCTCACTTCAGCCTGCACAGGAAGAGTTAGTTCTTGCGAACCCAGACAAGCTTAGGCTTTTTGAGTGTGGGAGCAACATATTTGATTTTTGGAGGTTCAACATTCAATTTCTCCCTAGCAGTGCGAGCAACATCCTTATTGTGTTGCTTCAGGAGGCATTCCTGTTTGTAGTGACCGAAGTGCCCACAATACCAACAGACCCTTTGACATTTTAGATCAACATACTTGCTCTGTCCAGGCCAAATTGTTTTGTTAGCAATCCTAGAATGAAAATCAATATTATTGGACTTACAGCTTTGAGATTGCTTCAACCAAATGGAGTGAGCCTTCTGTCCATGGTACCAAGCCTTGTTCCCGTCAGTCGAATTTGAACAGTCTTTGCTATTGTTCCCTCTCGAGGAACTGTCCCCCTTTTCTTGTACTGGCTGTTTTCCTTCGACTTTAGAACTTTTGGACTTAGTGCCATCAACAGGAAGCTTAAGTTGATAGCCAATTCCAAAGCGATGTACTTCCTTCTTTTCAGTTTTCTTTTCATTCTTGGTTGTAACAAAAACAATACCTTTGGGCTTGTCCTTCTGTTCCTCACTGAGTTTAGATAGATCACTATACAGTTTTGCATTACCTAGTTTTAACATTAATGACTCAGACTCAAGTGAGGAGACAGAGGATTCCAGAGACACGATCTTCTCAGTGAGTTTAGGACACTCAATGTAAGGACTTGGAGAAAAGGATGAGACTTTTTCAAATTTGAGCACTTTTTCTGCCCAACCTTTATTTTCTTCGATCAAACATGAGATCGATTCATCCTTTTCTTCAATTTGCTCACTGAAAAGACTATTCTCATGAACAAGTTTCTTAATGAAGGAAATTAAGCTTTCTTTTGACTTACTATTCAAACTTGAGATGAGATCAGATTCAGTTACCTCATCCTTGTGCAGCCCGCCTTTTGGTTCATCGGTGTCTTCTACGGCCATTAAGCAGACATCCCTTGAGTGTGACGATTCTTTGTCATCTTAGTCCGAGTCACCCCAGGTTACGACCATTGCCTGCTTTCCTTCATGAGCCGGAGGAAGACCTGCCTTTTTCTTGAAGCAGTTTCTGGCAAGATGTCCCTTGTTTTGACAATGGTAACAAACGACATCTTTCATGTCTCTGTTCCCTTCAGAGGAACTCAGCGTATCCTTGTTTCGAGACCATATCTTCTTCATGGCTCTAGTGATGAGAGCAACATCTTCATCACCATCCTCATCTTCATCTTCGACTTGAGATAAGTCAAAGGCATGTTCCACCTTTAAGGCAATGCTTTTAGCCTTCTCCTCTCTTTTCTTGTTCATCTTGTGATTGTAGACAGAGGTTGATCAGCTCTACTTTATAGTGCTTATCTAGGAGTTGTTACCGGTGTTTAAGGTGCCATTTGTATGGGTTTAGAGCACAACTATGGAGTATGGAGTTGAGGAGAAGAAGTGTGGATATGGTGGTTTGGAGAGCTTAAATGACGACATCCAAAAGACGAGGAGTAGACCACCTGAGAAGACCAAGGAAAATAGAAGGAAGAGCCACACAAAGGAGAGAAGAAGACAAGATCCGCGACCGTGGATGAGTGCACAGGCCGATCGCGGAGAAGTCGAGAGCACGGAGCAGAAGTTTCCATTTTCCGCGACCGCGGAAAATCCCCCAGCGAGGCCAGGTCGAGAGCGAAGTTGAATTTTCCGCGACTGCGGAATTATTTCCGCGACCGCGGAATTATTTCCGCGACCGCGGAATGGCGCGGCAGCGAATCCGGAGTCCCACTCCGGAATTTTCTCCCGGAGTCTCACTTCGGAATTTTCTCCTGGAGTCTCACTCCGGAATTTTCGTCTGAAGTCTATTTTATTTCTTTTCTCTTTTATTTCTTTTATTCCGGTTAATTTATTTTATTTTCTTTTTAGATTTTATTTCCTATCTTATGAAAATTAGGTTTAGCTAAGTCTATATATTCTTTCTTTAGAACATTAGTTTGGCAAGTTGGGTGTTCCCTAAGTTGGGTGCTCCCCAAGTTGGGTTCTACCTTTCTTCATCTTTTCCATTTTCTTAGTTTAGTTCTTTGTTTTGTTTTTGGCTAGACAATTGAAGCCTTGGTTTGAATTTGATATTGAGATTATTTCTTTACTCTTTCTATGATTGTTTTAATTCTCTCTCGTGCTTAATCTCATTGATCGTATATCGATTCCCCTTGATTTGTTGATTAGGATATCAAATAGATTGTTAATAGTAGTTCTGATGTGATCACGGATCCCATCAAGAACCTCACGAAAGACGAGATCGTCCAAAGATCGGTGGAGCCTCATGCAAGGACGTGAAGATTAGCTATGGGATGATATTTTATGTGTTTTGCTATTATTTCCCTTTTCGTTAATTAACTAGGTAATTAACTAGTTAGTTGTTGTTTTTGTAATTTTCGTAATTCATTAATTAGGTAGTTAGTTAGTGATCTAAGTCGTGGTGTTAGTGTTAGGTTAGTGGAGTTAATTTATGTATTTTCCTATTTTGTATTGGTGCCTATTTATAGGTAGCCGAGAGCTTTGTAATTGTTAGACTTGAATTGGAGATTAATTAAAAAAAACGTGAGTGTTTTGTTCATTTCAAGCCTCTTGGACGATGGCTTCAAGGTGTGTGATATCCTTGAGTGCCTTAGTCTTGTTTCGATGAGTCGTATTCGAAACACCCTTTGGTGTGTCATATCCGAAGGTGGTTGGGTGTTTATGGTGTGTCATATCCATGAGTGTTCAACCTCGTCTCAAGGTTCTTGGTGAGTTGCATCCGAGGGTCGTGAGATACTTATCCCAAACTCTTCATGAACCTCGTTCATGAGAGTTATATCCATTTCCTTTTTGAGTCAAATCTCCATCAAGTTATTGTTAGAGTCACAATGAAACACAACAAATGTCCTATTTTGAGAGTTTCGCCAAGAAGTTGCCAAATCAATGTCTTGGTGCCCTTCGTCTTGTACTGTACGGATCCTGGCATGTGTTTACGCACATTATTTGGTATCAAAGCCATTCAAGACGAAAGGGATGCTCGTTGCTCGTCAAAGAAGCCGAATTGGCGCCGAGGAGATGCTTGGTTCGCCGCCATCGCCGCAGCCACATCGTCTTGGCCTCGAAAGCTTACTTGTGTGGAGGCTCTAATCATGAGGAGACCCAAGGGAGGAAGGGCCAGTCAAGGAGAGGAGGGGCCAAACCATGGCTAAGGAAGGCAGCTAGCTTACGGCTCACCCAAAACCCACCCACCTTAGCCCCCATCACTGTGCCTAAACACATCACCTAGCCCACGTCCCCTACACTAGCCCACGTTCAAGGCCTTATTCCTACTTACTTAATTTGTACTAATTGGTTAAGTATGGAATACAAAAAAAAGGGAGAGAGAGAGAAAAGAGCACATAGGCTTACGGTTGGATTAACTAACCAAATCCCTATTCTTTATTCTTTCAAATTCGCACTTACCCACTAACAGCCTCCCATCCTATATGCCTCAGCCGAATCCGTGATTTATGGAGACTAGTTGCTGAATTCCCTACAAGATCGCCACCTCCAACAAATCCAACTCCACACGTCCCCAACCTTTCCCAAAACGTTGTTGCTCCCAACTAATTAATCGGTACTCCCACCTCTCCACCAAGCTGCTGCACGACCGCCATAGCTCCAATCTGGCGACGCCAAGTGCAGCTCCGACGTGCCTTTCGACGACAGTCCGTCTCTCTCGTCGTCAACTCCACCACAGCAAATGAAGAGCGTCAACATGATCGAAATGGTGAGGAGAATCAACAAAGATTCGAGGTCGAATCTTCCTCAAGGAGAGGAGGATGATGTGATCACGGATCCCATCAAGAACTGTTGGATCGTTAGAGTTACGTCTGAGGGAACAAAAACTTTGTTCCCACAGAAGTTGCAGCGGAATAATATAGCAAGAAAGATAACGAACGAACTCACGATATATAGTGGAAACCCTGATTAGCAAAACTAGCTTCTCAAGGAAAAACCACTACCTTCAAGCTTCCGCTTGAGAGGATTTTGAAGCGTGTACTTGTCTTATTGATATCTTGCTTGATTACACTTGTATCCTGGACTTCGACATCTAAACAACCAGCTAGACTCGAAACCTCTTCTACAACGATGAATCAAACTCAACCCTCAAAGACTTACACACACCTCACTTCTTTTCTTTCTTCTTTTCGTTCTCTCTATTTTCCGTCGTCGTCACATAGAAATGAATCCACACTTCTATTAAAAACAACTCGACAAACCCTAAATGTAACAAGATAAGATTTATTCAAATATGGTAACAAGAAGATATGCTTTGATGGAGGAATAATATCCCTAGCCGTATATATTAATAAAAGGAGAGGATTCCCTTAAATTAATATAAACGGATGTGATAAGATTCTTCTCTCTCCAATCCGCTTATCTAAGGAAAGAATCCCTAAGATAAGGAATCGAGCTTCTCTCTCCATATCTCCTCCAACGGCTAGATCCTTCCAGCCGATTTCTTCAATCCTTGACCGCGTGTGCGCCTTGATTTGTTTTCATAAATAACACGCTGGATTTCTTCCTTCCATTCGCAGCTTCGATCTTGTTCGTCACTGTTATTCCTTCAGAGGTAACAAAGCACAAGAACAGAGCTTTGTTCCCTCTTCAATCCTTTGCTGCGAAGGTTCCCTGAGACAACTGTCTTTGTTCCTGAAATACTTAGTACCCAAATTAGTTGAATGTTTGTCACTATCAAAACCTAATGAATTCAACAAATTCCCCCTTTTTGATGGTGACAAACATCCTTGACAATAAAGCATATACATCCGAGATAAAGACGGTTGTATGGGGAAGGGTCTCCACACAAGACCATAATAGTTCCCCCTCAATACAGCAACATATGAAACCATGTGCTGTTCCCCCTCAACCAAGGCTACCTGTATTTCCCCCCTTTTGGCATCATCAAAAACATAGCAAAGAGTTAGAGATGAAGGATCACAGCCAGATGAACATTAATCCAAATCGCATTAGATTGAAACGCACGAACGCAGACAGCATGTTAAGACGACAACAAGATATGCAAGGATACCATTTATGATCAACTTGCCAGTAAATGTTCACACACGAATCAGAGACAAGGAAGTTCGAAAAGGAGAGGGATAGATGTGCTAGGGAACAAAAGAGGTATTGGTTAGCCAGAGAAATACGAATTAAGTACCACTGGGGCCAGCAGTAGATCTGAAGTATGACTAGCAATGGAGTTCATCTTTTGTTCCCACTCAAAGCTTGTGCTTCCTTATTGTCGTCAGCATCCATCATAGGCTCAGCTAATGGAGGAGAGAATCTTTGGTTCCTTCTTTTCCCTTCTTTGTGTATCTTGTGATGTTCCGTTTTTTTTTTTTTGAACATCACAACCTTCAGCTTGCCTTCTTTCACCAGGGATTCATTCGGAGCCCACTACTTCTCACGTGCAACACCAGCTTTTAAGCACGAACCCTCCTTAGGCAGTTGTAAGCCAGCATTACATATCATACCTGTCGAATCCTATCCACAGACCATAGTGGCAACAATTCGTATCCTCGACTTTCCGAAAAAGTAGAAGAGTGTGATGCGGGGGTAATATTACCAGAGAGGGTACAAAGAACATCACACAAAACATATATGAGAATTTTTCAATAATGTGTAATCATGAATGAGAGACTCCCAAATGTGAATGATTAGAGGGGCTCATTGGGAGCATCAAACACGATGGCTAAGGTAAGCTATAGAGTCAACAATCATTTGGGCTTATAACGAGGGATCAATGCATCAAGTTGACTCTTTTGGGCCGAAGGAAATCTGATTCATGTATTAGCAAGATAGCATGGAGAGCATGCATGAAATGTTGCACATAAGTGAAGTATTAGCATGAGTCTAGGCAGGTCATTCAACTAGTGATCAAGAGAATAAATGCAGGTCGGGACATGATGTTTCATCCTTCGCACTTTACCATGTAATATTAGCCAATCATCGAGGGAACACAACATGTAGACAGTCAGTTTAGAGAGATCATACCTAGTTCCATACGAAACTGTTCGAATGGTTCCCTGTTTAGTGCCTTGGTGAAGATGTCGGCGATTTGATCCTTAGTTCCACAGAAGTCCATTGTCACCAACCCTTTCTCCACACAGTCACGTAAGAAGTGATGTATTATCTCGATGTGCTTGGTACGTGAGTGTTGCACCAGATTGTTGGAGATATTTATGGCACTTGTATTATCACAGAGAATGGGAATGGAGTTTAGAAGAATACCGTAGTCGCTGAGTTGTTGCTTGAGCCATAGGAGTTGAGTGCAACAAGCAGCAACAGCTATGTATTCAGCTTCCGCAGTGGAGAGAGCCACGGAGTTCTGCTTCTTTGACCCCTAGGAAACCAGAAACGGCCCAAGGAACTGAGCCATTCCAGAGGTAGATTTTCTGTCCACTTTGTTCCCTGCGAAGTCAGCATCTGTGTATCCGACAAGATCAAGGCTTCCTCCCCTTGGATACCACAGACAAAGATCATCTGTTCCCTTCAAATATCTCAGGATCCTCTTCACTGCTTTGAGATGTGTCTCTTTGGGATCGGCCTGAAAACGAGCACAAAGACATACACTATACATAATATCAGGCCTACTGGCAGTGAGATATAGAAGCGAACCTATTATTACTCGGTAGAGAGATGGATCAATTCCTTGCTCATGTTCGTCTTTTCCCATTGGATTGTTTGGAGATATGGGAGTGGTGAAGGGTTTCGCATCATTCATACCAAACTTTTTGACGCACTCCCTGAGATACTTCTGTTGGTGCACTTTGGTTCCCTCATTTCCCTGAGAGACTTGCAGACCTAGGAAGAACTTGAGTTCTCCAACCATGCTCATCTCGAATTCACTAGCCATCAGCTTAGAGAATTTCTGAACCAATTTATCATCAGTGGATCCAAAGATGATATCATCCACATAGACTTGGAGCACCAGAATATGCTTCCCTTCCTTCAGAAGGAACAGAGTCTTATCGACCTTTCCTCGAACGTATCTGTGTGTCAGAAGGAACTGTGAGAGTCTTTCATACCAGGCCTTCGGGGCTTGCTTGAGACCATACAGAGCTTTGTCTAGAATGTAGACATGGTCAGGTTGAGTGGTGTCCTCAAAGCCGGGTGTTTGCTCCACGTAGACTTCCTCCTTAAGAACTCCATTCAAGAAGGCAGTCTTGACATCCATCTGTTGCATCTTGAACCCATGGAAAGAAGAGTACGCAATTAGGAGTCTTATTGCTTCTAACCTGGCAACAGGAGCAAAGGTCTCATCATAGTCGATGTCTTCCTGCTGGTTGTAACCTTTCACCACCAGCCTAGCTTTGTTCCTTGTGACCTGACCTTGATCATCCAACTTGTTTCTGAACACCCACTTGGTTCCAATCACTGTTCTGTTCCTTGGACGAGGAACTAACCGCCAAATCTTGTTTCTTTCGAACTGGTGAAGTTCCTCTTGCATGGCGTTTATCCAGTCAGGATCCTTCAATGCTTCTCCTACAGTTTTGGGTTCTTGCAAAGAGAGAAAAGCATTGAAAGCACATAAATTTTGTAGGGAGGAACGAGTGCTCCGAGGTGCTCCCTTTCTATAGTCAGTGACGATTAGCTTGACTGGATGAGCCCACTTTTGCTGGTAGTTGGGAACTTGGAGATTGTTGATGTCGAATTCCTCTGAATCAGCGTTCCCAGCACTTGAGCCTTCACCTCCTATGCCATTAGCATTAGGATTGACATCCCTCGTTTCTTCAGCAGAAGGGCAGTCCTTAGAGGGCTCCGATGTGCCGTGACTTGGGCTTTGTTCCCCCTGAGGTGCCTGAGATACATCAGGGGTGTAAGCATTTTCTTCATTGCCCCCTGAGTTGGCAGAATTGGGAGTTCTTGGTGTAGAGGGGTCATTTTGAGTTTCTTGATCTTCAGAGGTCCCACCGCTGACATTGCTATCTACAAGCTGAAAGAAATCATCTTCGGAGAGCTCGATGTTGCCTGATAGTTCCTGCACATTGTTACTAGCCATAACAGTTTCATCAAATACAACATGAACGCTTTCCTCTACCTTTCTGGTTCTCTTGTTGAAAACTTTGTAGGCCTTGCTTTGCTGTGAATATCCTACAAAAGTTCCTTCATCACTTCTGGGATCAAACTTCCCAAGAGAATCTTTCCCGTTGTTATGGACGAAGAACTTGCAACCAAATGTGCGTAAATGAGACACATTAGGTTTCCTTCCCTTCAGAAGCTCATAGGCAGTTTTGTTCAGAAGAGGACGAATGGTTGCCCTGTTCAGAACGTAGCACACGGCATTCAAGGCTTCGGCCCAGAAACTCCTTGGAAGACCACTTGAGATGAGGAGAGTACGCGTCATGTCTTCCAGAGTTCTGTTCTTCCTTTCCACAACACCGTTTTGCTGTGGGGTCCTGGGAGCAGAGAAGTTGTGGTTGATACCTCTGTTCCTACAGAGGGATAGGAATTGGGAGTTCTCGAATTCAGTTCCATGATCAGTGCGAATAGACCCCAAGGAATGTCCAGTGCTCCTTTCGGCTGCCTTAAGCCAGGACTCAAACTCCGCGAACACTTCATCCTTTGTGGAGATAAATAGAGTCCATGTGTACCTGGAATAGTCATCAATAATAACAAAGACATATGCATTTCTCCCACGGCTCTTCGTGCGCATAGGCCCACAAAGATCCATATGGACTAATTCTAGAGGACGTGTTGTACTTACATCCCTTTTTGACTTAAAGGAAGACCTCACTTGTTTTCCTTTAATGCATGCGTCACACGTCACTTCTCATTGCTTCAACCTTGGGAAGGCCATTCACCAACTCTTGTCTATGAAGTTTGGATAGGAGTTGAAGGAAGCATGTCCAAAGCATTTGTGTCACAAGTCTGTCGTCTCAGCAATAGACGACAGACATAGGTCCTTGTCAGGGATGAAAGCAGGGTCGACCTTATAGACATTGTTGTCGCAGATCCCTTTGAGTAAGATTTTCCCTGTACTTAGACACTCAACATGACAATCATCAGTGGTAAAGACTATCCTATTTTTTCTGTTTTGACATAGTTGAGCCACACTAAACAGATCAAACTTGAGATTATTCACTAGATTCACATTATTCACAGTGATGTGTTTCGAGAGTCTTACCATACCGATACCACAAACCTCACCCTTACTCTTGTTTCCAAAAGTTATCGATGCCCCTGAGGCTGGCTGAAGAGAAGTGAACCATTCACTGTTCCCTGTCATGTGACTTGAACATGCACTGTCAAGGTGCCAAGAGCCTTTCCTTGCTTCCTCCTCGGATTTATGAGAACCACCTTCTGATACGTTGTGACCTTTTGAGCTCATCAAGCAGATATCCTTTGAGAGAGGAGATGCTCCATCATCTGAGCAGCAGTCACCCCACTTCGCAATCCTCGTTTGTTCCTCGTTGAAGACCTGAGAAGAACCTGCCGCTTTGTTGAGGCACCCTTTTGCGAAGTATCCGTTGTCATAGCAGTGAGAGCAGACAACCTTCTTCATGTCATTGTGAACCATGACCGAACCTTTAGTGCCTTTGCTTCGAGACCATATCTTCTTCATGGCTTGAGTGATGAGAGCCACATCTACATCACCTTCTTGAGAGTCTCTATCCAAGGCATTTCCTGACGACATCTTTCCTGCAGAATCTGTAACTAATACAAACAATCTAGAGCACCAGGCTCTGATACCAATTGTTGGAACGTTAGAGTTACGTCTGAGGGAACAAAGGCTTTGTTCCCACAAAAGTTGTAGCGGAATAATATAGCAAGAAAGATAACGAACGAACTCACGATATATAGTGGAAACCCTGATTAGCAAAACTAGCTTCTCAAGGAAAAACCACTACCTTCAAGCTTCCGCTTGAGAGGATTTTGAAGCGTGTACTTGTCTTATTGATATCTTGCTTGATTACACTTGTATCCTGGACTTCGACATCTAAACAACCAGCTAGACTCGAAACCTCTTCTACAACGATGAATCAAACTCAACCCTCAAAGACTTACACACACCTCACTTCTTTTCTTTCTTCTTTTCGTTCTCTCTATTTTCCGTCGTCGTCACATAGAAATGAATCCACACTTCTATTAAAAACAACTCGATAAACCCTAAATGTAACAAGATAAGATTTATTCAAATATGGTAACAAGAAGATATGTTTTGCTGGAGGAATAATATCCCTAGCCATATATATTAATAAAAGGAGAGGATTCCCTTAAATTAATATAAACGGATGTGATAAGATTCCTCTCTCTCCAATCCGCTTATCTAAGGAAAGAATCCCTAAGATAAGGAATCGAGCTTCTCTCTCCATATCTCCTCCAACGGCTAGATCCTTCCAGTCGATTTCTTCAATCCTTGACCGCGTGTGCGCCTTGATTTGTTTTCATAAATAACACGCTGGATTTCTTCCTTCCATTCGCAGCTTCGATCTTGTTCGTCACTGTTGTTCCTTCAGAGGTAACAAAGCACAAGAACAGAGCTTTGTTCCCTCTTCAATCCTTTGCTACGAAGGTTCCCTAAGACAACTGTCTTTGTTCCTGAAACACTTAGTACCCAGATTAGTTGAATGTTTTTCACTATCAAAACCTAAGGAATTCAACAAGAACCTCACGAAAGACGAGATCGTCCAAAGATCGGTGGAGCCTCATGCAAGGACGTGAAGATTAGCTATGGGATGATATTTTATGTGTTTTGCTATTATTTCCCTTTTCGTTAATTAACTAGGTAATTAACTAGTTAGTTGTTGTTTTTGTAATTTTCGTAATTCATTAATTAGGTAGTTAGTTAGTGATCTAAGTCGTGGTGTTAGTGTTAGGTTAGTGGAGTTAATTTATGTATTTTCCTATTTTGTATTGGTGCCTATTTATAGGTAGCCGAGAGCTTTGTAATTGTTAGACTTGAATTGGAGATTAATTAAAAAAAACGTGAGTGTTTTGTTCATTTCAAGCCTCTTGGACGATGGCTTCAAGGTGTGTGATATCCTTGAGTGCCTTAGTCTTGTTTCGGTGAGTCGTATCCAAAACACCCTTTGGTGTGTCATATTCGAAGGTGGTTGGGTGTTTATGGTGTGTCATATCCATGAGTGTTCAACCTCGTCTCAAGGTTCTTGGTGAGTTGCATCCGAGGGTCGTGAGATACCTATCCCAAACTCTTCATGAACCTCGTTCATGAGAGTTATATCCATTTCCTTTTTGAGTCAAATCTCCATCAAGTTCTTGTTAGAGTCACAATGAAACACAACAAATGTCCTATTTTGAGAGTTTCGCCAAGAAGTTGCCAAATCAATGTCTTGGTGCCCTTCGTCTTGTACTGTACGGATCCTGGCATGTGCTTATGCTCATTAAGTTCCCTCTAGCCTGACAACCTAGAGAAGATTAGTATTATGCTATTGATTCCCCTTTTCTATACAACTTGTTGAGATTGTTATTGATCATACTATTAAGGATTGGAGGAGACTGTTTGAGAATCTTGATCCCTTAGTTTGTGTAGAGAATTAATTGCATGCAATTGTATGACTGTTTGCTACACTTGTATGTACCTATCTATTCCTGAATTCATTATTGCTGTTAGATTTATCTTGATAGTTTCTTAATTGTTTAATAGTTAGGGTTATCAGGACTAGTTGGACTGGTAACTAATTTAGAACAGGGATTAGGACATCCATGAGGATTGAGAATTAGGAATAATCAATGATTGATCAACCAAACTAAAGGTGGATATTTGTTTGCCAAGCTTTCTATGTTTTATTTATCGTTTTCTTAGTTAGATTCATACAAAACCCCCCCTTTGTCTTTGTTATCGATTGGTGAATGATTTTGCAAATAAGATATATGACTTGATTCTCTGTGGGATTCGACCCTTGCTTACCATACTACATTAGTTAGGTTTTTAAGGATTATTTTGTTTAGGTGTCACAACAACGCCTATCAGAGGTGTTGCTTTCCAGCTTGGCAACCACCTCTTCCATAGTGAGAGTCTTGACATCCGTCTGGGAGTAGAGAGCGAGAGCAATTGCATCCCATTGAGAGTTGAGGCCTTGCATGAAATGATGAGTGAGCTTCCAATCTGGCATTTCTTCATCAAGGAACTCAAGCTGGCCCACTATCCCTTGGAATCTAGAGTAGAATTCCTGAATATGCTCATCCTTCTCCTGAGAGATCTGATCGTACTCTTTCATCAAGGAAAAAATCATGTTTTTCTTAGCATCTTCATTTCCATGATGAAGGCGTTTTAGAGCATCCCAGATCTCCTTGGCAGTCTTGTAGCCCATGATTTTCTTGAGATCTGAGGGGAGCAAGGCCATATGAAGGATCTTCTTGGCTCTACTGTTCTTTTCCAGCTTCTTCCAGTCATCATCAGTGTAGTCTACTTTCTCATTTGGCTTCATAGCATCTTTATCATTCAGAATGGTTATAGGGCCAACTTCAATGACTCGCCATATCTGTCCATCGAGGGAACAAATATGGGACTCGATTTGTTCCACCCACCAGTCATATTCTTCGGCCTTCAGAGTCGGAGGCTTCCAGAATAAATCTCTAATAGCATTGCTTGACAACATCTTTCCTGCAAAGTCTGTAACGAACACAATCTAGAGCACCAGGCTCTGATACCAATTGTTGGATCGTTAGAGTTACGTCTGAGGGAACAAAGACTTTGTTCCCACAGAAGGTGCAACGGAATAATAATATAGCAAGAAAGATAAGAAACGAACTCACGATGTATAGTGGAAATCCTAATTAGCCAACTAGCTAATCAAAGAAAAACCACTACCTTCAAGCTTCTCGCTTGAGAGGATTTTGAAGTGTCTACTCGTCTTATTGATTTCTTGTTCGATTACACTTGTAGCATGGACTCCAAACCCTAGACTACCCAACTAGATTCGAAGATCACTCCTACAATGATGAATCCGAACTCAACCCTCAAAGACTCACAAACAACTTCACTCTTCTTTCTCTTCTCTTATGCTCACAATTCGTCGTCGTCGATGCTTACATAGAAATGAATCCACACTTCTATAAATACAACTCCACTAAAACCCTAGTCGTAACAAGATTAAATCTTTTTCTAAACTTGGTAACAAGAAGATATTTAAATGATTTGAAGAATATTATCTTATCAGCCGATATTATCTAAGGAAGAAATTCCTAAGATAACATAATCGGTTAAGGATAGAATTCTTCTCTCTCCAAATATATTATCTTAAGAAAGATTTCCTAAGATAACACATTCAGATTCTCTCTCCAAATCTTCTCTTCGGCGAGATCCTTCCATCCGAAATCCTTTTCCTTGACCGCGTGATCTTCCAAGATTGTTTCCATAATCTTCACGCTGGAAATCCTTCACTCCATTCGCAGCTTCGTCTTGTTCGTCATTGATGTTCCTTGAGAGATAACAAAGCACATGTACATAGCTTTGTTCCCTCTAGCTATAGTCTTGGAGGCTTCCTATGATAATCTTTATTGTTTCGTGCATGATACATGACTATTGAAAGTATACTAGTCTAATAATCAACTTGTTTTTGTGTTTTTTTTTGTCTTGATCGCCTGGTTCGATGGCCAGAACCGCTCTACGTCCAGACCAGAGTACTGTTGGCACACGAAGTGGTAGACCCCTCCCAACATTAGTGTCTCCATACACGCCTCCAGCATGAATCGAACTCAAGACCTCTGGATAGGACGCTTAGGGAAATCTAGTGCCAAACCACTAGACCAACTGAATGTTGGTTTTGTGTTTTATTTTTTTGATCGAGATATTATTCATCTAATTAACCTCACCATGCCAACACTCCTTAAATCTATATATAATGTAAAATGCAATCCTAGACCATTAATGCTCATCCTCTTAAATGATAGAATAATTATTTTTTCTTTTCTTTTAATAAATCTATCCGTGACATCATTTTATCACAACAATAGAGTAGAACTAATACAAAATTAGCATTCAAATGTAGATGAAATCCAAAACTAACATTATTCATGTGGAAATTCTTCACATGTAATAAGAATCTATATTTTAAATAAAATAGAGTTTTTTACCATAAATGTCTCTCCTCTTGATTACACCTTAGAAGTATGAAGTATCACACATAAAATCAACACATAGAAGAAATAGTTTTGCCTAAATAACAACATATAAAATATAAAATGATATACTCCTAATTCTAATATAATCTCTCTATTTATATATTTGTATAAATAGAATATTTTTGATAAATCGTTACTCCTAATTCTAATAAAATCTCTCTAATTATATATTCGTATAAATATAAGAATTTTGGTAAATATTTACTCATTTACACCTTAAAAGTATCACATGTAAAATCAAACTTATTTCCAAAAAAGAGTTTTGGGCTATACGATTATTTACATCCATTATAATCTATATCTTCTCTTATATACAAACCTTTTTAATTATTAAATCAACGCCACAACCAACATTATTAGAATAAATACCAATACAATACCCATATCATAGATGAAAATGTTATCACATACATAATTTTTGTACCTTGATAACTTAAATCATAAGTTTGACTCGAATTTAAAATTTGTTACATTTTTTCGTCTGGTATAATTTATTCATGTTTTTTTTCCTCTATATCTATCTATATATATATATATATATAATAGAGTTTTTGAGCAATGAATGCTCATTTACTTACCCTATAAATTAAACAATTTTAATTAGTAATAAACAATTTTAATTAGTATGCAAAAAAACTACAAACATAATTATGAAGTAGAATTTTAGTTAGTATTAAACTATTTCGGTTAGTATAAATATATATATATATATTATATGTATACAATGCTCAAAATTAACTAAAGCCTTTGAATAAACAATATCATGCAATATATGATTAACAATTAGGACATAAATTAATTTGTCATTTCAGATAAATGAATTCAATAGAAGAATTTGAAGTCACATTTTGGGTCAAAGTTTGTATATCTAAGTTTGGGTCATTCATATGTTTAGTATATCTAAGTTTGGGTCAAGCAGCTTAATTGAAGTTTGTAATCAACTTAATATTGGTTAGAATTAGAGGGTTCCAAGTGTATAGTACATTTATCTTCTTGCTTTTATTAATTGAAACATATAGATGGGACAAGAATACGTACTATAATCAATTAATTGATAATAATAATAATGGTCCTTATTAATTTAGTTAGGAAATGTTTCATTTTGATCAGTTAAAATATTAGAGTTTGTTCATATGTTCAAAACGCTTCATGTGTTTTCACTCTATATATTAGCACATTTAATAAGATTGATTGATAACTATATGATATACTGTTATGAGAATCTATAGAGTCCATTACATTCATGAACAATTTTAAATCAAATGCATAATATTCCATATAAATACGAGAATTATTTTGTCATCATTGCCCTCCATTCCCATATCGACATATCTCTTGCCCCATGTTCCTTTGATTATTTTTATCTACATCGAATTCATCCTTTTGCTTCTCCTTCCAATTTTCATATATTTTGGTATAATTTGAAAGTCATGCCCAAATTGTTGATACTTTACTGAATAAACCAACATTTGACAAGTTTGTACTCCATTTTGTGATTCATTTTAATAAACTAATCCTTATGTATGCCTTATTTGCAGAAGTACTCTATAAACGAGACTATAGCGCAAACTCGAATTGGATCATTACTATTCTCTCCTCGATCTCCGGTTTTTTGGGCTATGAATTTCGGTATAACGGTGTCGATTCTAATCAAGTTAGATGTATTTTTTTTTATAAAAATTAATCAATTTTTGATAGAATATATATCGTATAATTTGATAATTTTCACTATATGAAATTAAAATATAATTTTGTATGCACTATCTATGAGAAATTTCAAAAAAACATAGTCAATTGAAATTTATTTATTCCCCATTTAAGGAAAAAATTTAATTACTTCACTTTCCTTATAGCTTTATAACTTACAATAATAAATTCAACTAATAGATTGAAATGACATTTGCTAAATTCAAAGGAGAAATTAAAAAAAAAACCCTTAAAATAAACTATATCAATATATGATTAATAATTATAAACAAGGAAACAAATTAACCTATCATCTTGGTTTTATTATTCCATGCTTTTTCTACACAAACATTTTCCCTCTATGTAGTTTACTATACAAGTACTTGACCATTATATTCGAACCCAAGTTACTCGACTGATTGAGTCCAATAGATGTATTGAAGATTCATTTTGTAGGTCATTGCGCACATTCTCTAATTATCCCATGTGCATTTTTGTGATATTGATACAAATATGATAAAATAAAAAAGAAACTCTTAATATATAATTTTTTATAAAGATGAGAATAGTAGAACTGATTTGTAGAGCTTTATAACTAATTCAGAAGTAAAACCAATTATAATTTTGTAATCTTCATTTAAAGAGTAGAAATAAATGTTAATAAAACAAAATCAAATAGCCCGTGCGTAGCACGGGCATGTTCACTAGTTATAATTAAACAAGAATTACCTCATTAAGTCTTAAGTATGTGGCAACACTATTTACATTATAATTTATAAACATTTATAACATGTTTACCAAACAAACTTGATCTACAATGTATATTTAACTACCATCCTTTATATTTGGCTAACCCAAAAAAATAACTTTTTGATATTTAAATCCATCGTATTAATTCATATTTAATATGCACACTACTTCCAATTTAGTATACACATTGAATCATTTAAAAATAGTTGCTAATTTTAATAAAAAAAATTATATAAAATAAGTGTATGTAATATAATTGAACTTTGAATATAGAGATGTTTCACGTAATATTTAAGCCACTACGGTTATCATGTTAAATTTGGCCAATTGGGTTTTGGCCCTTTCGGGTATACAGTTTAAATGAACTTTGTCTAGGGTTGGGTTTAAGGGAGTCAGATTTCTTGGGTCGAATATTGTCATCCTTCAATTATGACACACCTGATTGACAACAAGTTTCTTCGGTCAAATACTATGACCCATTTAGATTCCACGAACTTGATTTATAAAACATCATTTATGTTGTATAAGTGAAACTATTTGTATACTTGTTTGACTACCCAAAATAATGTAATCACTATTTTTAATTTCGTAATGCTGTAAGAAGTCACATATTCAAACCATATCCCTGATATGCCATTCTCTCTCCTCTAAAGATCTATTTGTTAATGATTCAAATATGATGATGTCCAAGAGCAGAAGAATAAGAAGAAGAAGAGAGGAGACGAAGTTAAAGGGAAATATAAAGGCAAAAAAGCAAAGTCTGACAGTGAGAATAAACCCATAGCCAAAAAATCTGGGAATGCCATATCTATTAGCCCAAAATCAAAAGAGGAGAAGTCCACCCTAACAAAAACAATGAAAAGAAAGGAAAAATCAAGGGTTGAAGGCCAAAAAACCCATAGCCTTCGAAGTGGATGTAAGTTTTCTACATTTCAGCTCATGTCAAGGTTCATAAATGGTTCCATTTGCAAATTTTAGGTTTTCTTTTTATAAAAAAACTAATCACGTGGTTTGCAGATTAGGTACATGTATTATGGAGGGGAACCATTCTATGTAAGAACTAACATAAACTGTATGGTACACTTTGTGCGTGAGATAGAGAACAAACTGACCCCTACGGGTTGGCAACACATGTTGGATGGCCCGTTTAGGAATGTAATGGAGATGTTACAGCATGTATCATTTTCTTCACAGACATTGCATGCAGTTCTTTTCAAGTAACTTGAAACAAAGAAGAAGCGAGAGTCTTGATATGAAGTGACATGAAAAGAATTGAGGTTTTCGATTAAGGAGTTCGGTCTCATCACATATTGAATTGTGGAGAAATTCCATTTGTGGATACGAAAGGTGACGGGCTAGTGATGGAGCAATGTTTTGGTAGTCCAGGTGGTCCTAAGACGAAAGTACAAGATGTTTACAACATATTAATAGAACATCGTGAGTTGGACACTCATAAACTGAAGTTGGCACTGCTGATAGTCAAAGGTCTTTTGCTTGGAGGGGATAAGAAGAGGCTGGTGAAGCTACAACACGTTAAGCTATTAGAGAATATGGATAAGTTTTGGATTATCCATGGGGGAAGGGTTGCTTATGAAGAGCTACACAAAGTCTTTGACAACATCTTTGGCCAAAAGGATGGAAACAGTATAGAAGGCAAAACTATTGTCCAACCTACCAAGAATTCCATATTCCATTCAAAGGATGCCAATTGTGTTTGATGTATTTGTATTATGCATTTTATACATATGCAATGAGTTTCAGGTAGATGATTTGTAAGAATGTGAACTGTGGGGATTTAGATCTATTTGTTAATGATTCAAATATGATTTCTTGAGTTTTGTGTTGTTTGCATCATAAGTGTATGACATATGCAATGCATTACATGCAGACTTTAGGCTATTGGGGTGATCGAATGTTTTAATGCAGGGTGACATGATATCGTGGTGCATATATACTTGCATTGCATTGCATTGCATTGTTTGTGTGGTTTAGAATTGGATGGAATCATGATTTATTGAGTTATGTGTTGTTTGTTTGGATAGAGTAGTTTAGTTAATGAAACAACAAACGTGTTTTGCATCATGGTTGTATGACATATGCATTGCATTTCATTAAGATTTTAGGGTACAAGGTGACTGAATGTTACAATACAAGGTGGCATGATATCATGGTGCATATATACCTGCATTGTATGTGTGGTTTGAAATTGGGTGAAATCATGATTTCTTGAGTTATATGTTGTTCGGATGGAGTAGTAATCATAATGATATAACAGAATTTGTTGTTTTGCCACCAAGAATTCACAGATTTTATGCCTTGAAGTGAGATTTCATTAGAAGTGTTAAACGGGTCGGGTTCGGGTTTAAGCATACCGGGTAAGGTCATTTATGGGTCGGGTCGATTGTGGGTCAAAATTTACGGGTTGATTACGGGTCGGGTTATTGCGAGTCAGGTACGGGTTCGGGTTGACCCAGCGGGTCGAGAGCGCCATGTCAAAATTTTATAAAATGATTATTAAAATAATATTTTAATTAAAACAAAAAATAATAAATCAAAAAATTATTATTATATAATATTTTAATAATAAAAATATTATAATATTTAATATATGAAAAAAATATAAACACATTTGTAATGTCCTAACCCATAAATTTTCGGGTCGAACGGGTCGGGTCACTTTTGATCCAATACTTTTCGGATTCGGTATCAACCCAAAAAACTCGGGTCGGGTCGGGTTTACGGGTCAGGTCAAATTTTGACAGCTCTATATAGGATGTCCGGATGTTTTGGTGTAGGGTGACATGATATCATAGTGCATAATCTCTGCATTGTTTGTTTGGTTTGATAATTGGCTAATACTCAAACCACTTGTTATTGTAGATTTGGCTATGCAAAGTTGTGCCAATAGTTGGGCTCCAATTTGCATCAAGGTTGGGGGAATCTGCAATGCTTCGAGGTATTCGTTGGTTTTTAGAGGAGCTCCATGAGCATGGAGTCTTGGAGGTGGCTTTTGTTGATCCTACAAATAAGGTTAAGCCCATTCTTATTCCAGATGAAGATGAGGTGGATATGTTATCCAACTGTTACTATGGTGATGAAAAGGATGACCATCATTTTGACAAGATAGTCAAGGAAACAGTGAGGTATGTGAAAAGGAAGGGAAAATGAAGAAGCAAGGAAAATATGGTGATTATGGGGATTGCCCGATTAATGCATTTGTGCATTCATCAAATGTAATGTTCGCTGTAAATGATTTGTTCAGAATGATGGCAGGGATGGAAAAAGGAGTGCTTGAGAGGATGGCAAAGGCTGGAAAAGAGGATATCATACCAGGAGGAGGTGCCTAAGAGTAAAGTTGACGGGAAATCAAAGGGGAAACATAAGATTGAAGAGAGTGAGGAGGATTTTGAATCATGTGGTGATGAGTCCGATGAGGATGAGGAGGAAGTTTATGAGGATGACCGAGACTCTGAGTATGAAGAGGTTGATGAGGAAGTTGAAGACGATAAAGGGACTGATGATGATGAGAAAGTTGAGGATGATAATGATGATGATGATGTGGAGGACGATGATGGTGATTAGGGTAATGAGAATATAGAACTTCATAAGGGTGATGACAAAGAATTAGAAGCAAGAGAGGAGGAGGATGCTCCTCTCAAATTGGTGTGGCTGAGGTTGAAGGCTGCCGGAAAGAGGCTGAAGGGTGATGGCAAAGAACTGGTGTGGATGAGGCTGAAGACAACCAGAAAGAGGTAAGACAAATACTCCTCTGAAATTGAATTTACAATTTCTATAAGGTAGATTTTTGACATAGTGACAAAAGCTTGGTTGTATGATGGGGTAAGTTATTTAGTTATTGATGGATTCCAACCTCCCTTGTTCTCCATCAACGGCATCGGCGAGCCACTGACACCTTGCCTCCACAAGATGACCACCCTTGAAGACCGGCACCGTTCACCAACACTTGTGTGCCCGGGCCACATTGCTTGTGCCCGGCCGCACCAGCCCTTGTGCCCGGCCGTGACAACCAAGGCCCCGACGCCTCCAATGTCAAGACACTCAAAGCGTCGACCATGCCTTTGCCAAGCGCTTAGGCGCGCGCCTCTATCTTTGCTTTCCATTTTTAATAGTTCCTTTTAAGAGACTTTCTTTTCCTAACATGTGTGAGTTGGGCCTCTTGCATGTGGACCCGCAGCCCATTAGTGAACCCTAGCTATTTAAGTCTCTTTTTTGCCTTCCATTTGAACTTGGTGAAGATTGAGAGCTAAAGCTTGTAAAGAAGTTGAGGTGGTCCTCCTTCAAGGGTTGAGGTGGTCCTTCCCGGTTTAAGCTCTCCATCTAAATCCACAAGGTTTAGATCTATCTTGTTCAAAGTCTTCATTCAATCAAGTAACATTTTCATTCAACAACATCTTGTTCTTGGTTCAAAATCTCTCCAATCTCAGCCAAGGAACCTCCTTGAGGTTCCCTTGGCATTGCCTCATTCAAACACCTCCCAACACACTCAAACACATCCCTTTTCTTAGATTTTACAACTCAGCCGACTTCATCTCCATTTCCACGTGCTTCCATCTTCAAAAGGACTACAAGAAGAGCTCAAGAACTAACATTGGTGCCAAGGAGAAGAAAGGAGCAAGCTTGTGCCACGATCGAGCCATTTCTGTGAAGCAAGGCCTCTCCAAGGATCTTGTTTCATATCAGTTATGATCTCAAATTAGTTAAGTGTCGGGTTTTTTTTTTTGCAATGTCTGACGGAATGATTTTACTTTTTGAATCAAATGGATGAGATTTGTTGCTACATCCGTAAAATGCTTGTGGAAAACCCTGTAGAGAAACATAAGGTTGTTGTCTTAGACGTTTCATAGTCTAAAAATTATAGACAAGCAATGCACGCGTAAATACGTTATCCAACTAGTCCATCTGTCATAAGTCCTCATCCAATTGAATGCTTTAAGTGAGAAAAGCCTACAATTCATGGGTCGAGTTGGGAGGATGTGGACTTCATTTATGCCTCCTACAACCTTGCAAATCGACACTAGGTTGTTCTACATATTGATCTAGAGCAATGTATATGATTGTGCTCTCGATTTGAACAAAGATATGGAGGTACAGGGTATGGTGTTCCCAGAAACCAGGTGTCTTCCTGTCTCCATCAACCAGTACCCGCTACTTGCCCAGAAATATAAACATCAGGGTCATGAGGAGTTTATATTTTCCCGAATTAAAGAAGTGAAGCAAAACAAGCGCAAGTACAAAAATAACTTAGAATTAACATTACCATATGTGTCTTTATCTAGTTTATGGTGTTTATACTTTATTTAACATTGATGCATTTTCTGTATAGTGGGGACTATAAGGTGTATGCCCTAAAACACATAGAGATGCTGAGTGCTGGTTGGACAAACTTTTACATTGTAAGTCTTATAACATACAAATGTATGCACGACTTCAGGAGAGATATGGCTTACATCGTGTTTGATGGGGTGTGGAAGTCGAACATAAGGAACTAGTGGTTTTAAAGCAATTGTTTGGATATTATATGGAGGTCGAACATGTGTTGTTCAAAAACATTAGGTTGTTTGTGGTTTGGATGTGATTTGGATGTTAGTACGCTTCAGACATTTGTTTGGATTTCAGGTAATGTTATGCCTTATCATACGTTGGGCATTGTCTATGTTTTTGTACAATGTCTTAGTTTACCTTATACTTATGACAACTTGAACAAACCGCTGACGGGATAAACATTAGAATGCGACATGATAAATAATGATTGAAGGGTTTGATTGATTAAATAACAACCTGATACTAAGTGACAAAATGGTATTCGAAGAATACAATATGACCCAAATAAGATGAATCAATGGTATTCGAAGGATATTTATATTCATTATTGGTGACATGATAAAGGTAATCGCATGACAAAATAAAGGTAATACACATTATTAAAGTGTCAGTTATGATTGACAGCCACTTGTTAAGTGGCAGTTAAGTGACTGTTATACATACAAAATTCATGGCTCACCAGCCCACAAATTCAACCACCGTCCTACCAAAATTCATGGCTCACTAGCCCACGAAATAATATATACATTATAAAGTAGTGAGCATGACATGATAAGAGTAAGAGGGTGATGGGATGTGTTAATTCTAAAATATCAATTAATTTAGCTTTCATGGTTACAGAGTAATTAATGGAAACTATTCAGTCGAATTTGACAGGATCTCTATCCATATTTGGGCATGGATGTACTTAATACTCTTTCTTTTTTTAGTGTACTCTTACTTTATACTGCTAGCGATTTTTTTAAACAAAAAGCACTCACAAGATTCTCTGCTCTGATATGTACTATAGATTTGGTAACTGTTAGCATAAAATATACTTGCTTGATAGGATATCAAAAGTAAATGCTTGATATGATTAACCCTACTTTCCCTAGGAAAGTAAAAAACCGCCATAAATTAAACCAAAACTGCCAACCAACTCCAATTAACTCCAATTTGTTTTCTTTTGGTTGCTATATATACGTCTCCTCCTCTCCACCATATTTCCCCATCTACAACTCTTCCTACATCATTTATGGTTGAACAACCCCCACATAGGCTATACATCACGGTCCACACCGGTGGGAGACTCGTCTCAATGAGTAGACATATGACAAGTATCACCACCCACGTGTACGAGGGTGGAATATATGAAAATTGAACCCTATTGTACGACATGGTAAGAGAGATATTGTGGCTCATTGGCTAACTTTACAATTTTAATAACAGTAAAAGCGACACCTCCTACTTCTTTGAAGTGGTACCCTTGCATGGTGGATCTCGTACTTTGAGGGCGTTGCAGAACGACAAAGACGATGCCGCCTTGACGACCTTGGTAGGACGATGGCCTTCATCAACATTTACATCGTGATCGGATAGGTCGACGACATGCTTCACCACACCTCTTTCGAGCCTTTGCCATGTCCTTCGGAGAAGTGTGTAGTGACTATGTAATGTCACTTAATATGTAATATGTCATATTTGTAATATTTCATGATGCATTATGTAATGTTGTTTTATGTAATATCTATGGATATAAGTAAAACCATGGAGGAATGTTCTATCTGAAACCAAACATTAACTTCATATAAAACCATATTCGGCATGATAGGAAAAAAAAAACCGTGACAGGATGATGTCTTTGAAGCAATATAAGTTCACAGACTAACTATTGACAATGACATGATATACATAAAACCATGACGGGATGGTGTACTTGAAGCAAAGAAAGTTCACAAACTAACTAAGTGCTAAGAAAATTACATTAATTCCACCAAAGTAACATCAATTCAACCAATTTAAACCATACAAAGAAAGTTCACAAACTAGCCAGAACCAGAATACATTAACTTAGTTCAAAGTAAGATCAATTTAAACCCTATTGATAACTACAAGATATTCATAAACCATGATGGAATGATGTCTTTGAAGCAAAGAACGTTCACAAACTAAGTCCTAAGAAAATTACTTTTACTAGGTTCAAAAGTAATATGAGTGGTAAAAGATCTTTGCAGAGTATGGATCTCTTACTACACATATTAAGGGGATGCGTCCAGCATCCAACGACAAGCTTTGCAGCACATAAAAAAGCAAAATATAGACAAGAACCAGTTCAAAGGTGTATCCTCTCGGCTTGGCAAACGCTTGTAGCAGGTCCTCTGGCTATGTCCTCTCAGCCCGCATCTTGAACAACGCTTGATTATTCCATAATTCCTCGCCTAATCAGCCCTGAACCTATTAACCCGGGGCCTTCCTGTAATACCCCAGATTTGTAATCCTTTATAAGGCTTAGAGTGCTACTCATGTCAACAAGAGATCTTCCTTTTCAAGGTTCAAGTGAGAACAAAGAACTCTGAAGTTAAGCGTGCTAGGGTGGGAGTAATACCAAGATGGGTGACCTCCTGGGAAGTTCCCAGGTTGGCATGGGATGGCGCTTCTAAGGCTTGGGCCTTACAAATGGTATCAGAGCCGACTCTGGGTTTCGAGTGGACTTGGCCTGGATGGTGGTCACTCGACCCAGAGGGTGGTCTTTGGGCTTGACGAGGTTGTCAAGGGTTTAAGTGTGGGTGATTGTAATAACCCGGATTTGTAATCCTTTATAAGGATTAGAGTGTTATTCATGTCAACAAGAGCTCTTCCTTTTCAGGGTTCAAGTGAGGACAAAGAACTCTGAAGTTAAGCGTGCTAGGATGGAAGTAGTACCAGGATGAGTGACCTCCTAGGAAGTTCCCAGGTTGGCATGGGATGACACTTCTAAGGCTTGGGCCTTACACTTACAACATGCCTAGTCACGAGCGGTGGAAGACAAGGCATAATGGACATAGATGGATGAACATCCCAACGACTGGTTGGGGGCACCACGACTGGTTGGGCCTTACAAATGGTATCAGAGCCGACTCTGGGTTTCGAGTGGACTTGGCCTGGATGGTGGTCACTCGACCCAGAGGGTGGTCTTTGGGCTTGACGAGGTTGTCAAGGGTTTAAGTGTGGGTGATTGTAATAACCCGGATTTGTAATCCTTTATAAGGATTAGAGTGTTATTCATGTCAACAAGAGCTCTTCCTTTTCAGGGTTCAAGTGAGGACAAAGAACTCTGAAGTTAAGCGTGCTAGGATGGAAGTAGTACCAGGATGAGTGACCTCCTAGGAAGTTCCCAGGTTGGCATGGGATGACACTTCTAAGGCTTGGGCCTTACACTTACAACATGCCTAGTCACGAGCGGTGGAAGACAAGGCATAATGGACATAGATGGATGAACATCCCAACGACTGGTTGGGGGCACCATGTGCATTGTTTCCTTATAAGCTGCATTAGCCATATCATTCATGTAAAAGGGACTCACCATGGAAGAAGCATCAACGCCCCTATCCTTTGCTATAGCAAGGGCATGTATGCGTGGAATCTTGTCTGTCTGGAATACCTTGCACTGCTGGTTCGAGCCTGAAGATTCACTTCAAATATGTTATTTTCATCTGTTACCTCTGCTTCAAACTGAATGCGCCTACACACCTTCATTAATAAAGACCTTAGGTTCTTGAAGTCCATAAGCTTAGTGGTTTCCTTCGTTACACCCTCAACCCACCTTCCTGCATGTTTCCTCCGTTCACAGAACCACCTGGAAAAAGTTTGTAAAATCGCATCAAACAATGCAACTATAGGCCAGACGCGCTCGTCCTTAAACAACAAATTTAGATATTCGACATTGTTCGTTGTCATTATGTTGAACCTATTTTTCGTAAAGTGTGCCCTTGACCACATGGATAACCCTACATCTAGAACATATTTCACCGCCTATTTGATTTCTTTTCCAGTTTTCACAACTGCTTTGTATACTCATCAACGGTGTACGCCTTTGCAACCTTATTCCACTGATTTAACATGTCTCCCCTATGGTAGTTTTGGTATATATGATAGAGGCAAAAGCCATGACCTGCAAGAGTATACTGTCTTCTAAATCCCCTTGAAATGCTTGTGTGACGATCAGACACGGACACAACTTCTCTTGTGTTTGCTACAACAACTTTCATATCACTCAAGAAAAATGACCATGACACATCATTCTTGTTGTCAACCACTACAAATGCGAGAGGGTATATGCCTTTGTTTATATCTTGGATTATAGCTAAAAGAATATGGCCAAAGTATTTTCCACTCAAAAAAGCTTCATCCACTGAAATTACCTACACCAAGAAAACAACCCTCAAACAAACATCATACATGCAAATATATCAAGTCAACTAACTAGCACACGCCTATCCTGTCATGAATGGACCGCTATCCTGCCAACTATCCTACCATTTCATGATTGTGCAAAAGGGACTTAACATTGTTTTGAAGCATACCTTCCTTAGTTAGGACAATCCCCTTATCCCAGCACCCAAGGTCCATAAGTAGTACTTGAATATATTGTTAGAATATGTGGTAATAGCTGTGTATGAGCCAGGATTCTTGTTTTTAATCATTTACAACCACGAGTTTAGCTCACTGTAACTTCCCTCAATTGTACCTCGTATCATGTCCTTGGCTAACAAGCGTGCTCGATTAGACTTATAATAACTGACATCAATTCCCATGTCCTTCATGACACTTTGTATTTCTCTTGCTCTTGGGGCTTCCTTACGACCTCCAAACCTATCAAACTATAAAACAGAGTCGTCATATGCTCGAGGTAACATTGCAATAAGACATTATATGTACTTGAAATAACTTAAACTTTTACCTTAGAAGTATATTTTTAGCTATTACGGATGCAATTGCATGTTTGTTGTTGTCATGTCGATAACGCAATCCACATCTATGGGTTCCATCAAACTTCCGAGCCACAAACAAACCACTTTCTTTCTTTATTGAGCCACGACAACCAAATGTGTGTGTTTCGTCAACACACTCTACTGAATATGTTGTTTTGTTAGAAGATTTCACAGAAAGTTGAAAACAATCATGGAAAGCCATTGCAGTTAACGCATCTTTCAACTCTTTCTTGGCATCAAAAATATCTCCAACCTTTATTTTATTAGCAGCCCCATGCTTAACTTCTTAATCTTCAAATTTGGCCCTTTCACCATCCTCATCCACTAGTGGATATACCTCTCTTTAGCCATATCTACATCAATCATAAAATTGGAGTCCATTTCCTTCTCGAAGAGGCCTTCATCGCCTGATTGTCCATTCTCTGCATTGTCACAAAGGTTTACATTATCACTGCCTGAGTGGTCTTCACCGCCTGAGTGTCCATCCCCTTCATTGTCACCAAGGTTTAAATTTTCATTTGTTTGATCATCATCGGCAATTACAACCAAGTGACCCCCTTTGTTGCAGACACAACTACTTCTTCGTCCTCGCTGCTTAGTGACCCCTTTTGCTTATTTGGAGGCACAACAACTTCTTCCTTGTCACTGCTTAGTGAGACAATGTGTATTAAGGTTGATTTCTCGCAAAACCATTTTCTTACCGAATCCCTCTTCCTTTTCCGGTCATAGTCGTTACATATCTTGTCACCCTCCAAGGTGTTCCCCTTGCATCATGTAGAACATCGTCCGGCATTATATCATCAATGATCATGTCACCCATGGTTTTTTCACCTTCCACCGGCAAAGTTCGGACAAGAGGTTATGTATGTGTCACCAATGGGGTTGCACTTAATGGTACAACAATTTCATGCGCCTCATCTTTACAAGGTTTCTCCTACAAAAATTCCCCAAACAAGTTATTTCCACCCTTTACTATCAAGCTTGCATAAAGGGATATCGGCAAGATCTCATCTTTACAAGATTTCAGATTAAGAAACTTGAATGCATCAAGATCATTGTCATTAGTAAGATTTAAAGGTGGTAAATTTGCACTAAATGCCTCAGCAGGTCAGAGTGAACACCCAGGTGCTAGAGGAGCATATGGAGGGGTGGATGGAGTCTTTGGATGACATGACGGAGAAGGCTTACAATCTTGAGTCAACTGTCAACTATTTGCTGGAAACTGTCTAGACATTGCTGCAGAACATAGAGCAGGCCAGGAAGCTGACAGACCCCAATTCATTTGAAAGCCTTAGAGCTTCAATCTGGGTTTATGGACAAGTTCTACTATCCACCAGTGCCAGCTGAGGGGTCAAATGTTTCAAAGCCTAAGGAATCAAAGAGGCCAACAATAGAGTCGGAAGAAAAGCCACCTCCAAAGAAGAAGAAGACTTTGTCAGCTAAGGCATATAGAGATCTGTTTCGGGACCCCAAGAAGAAGCAGTGACTTGTAGTGCATTAGTTGTTTTCCTTTCTAGCGTTTTCCACTTTGAACAATAACGGAGCAGTAGTCTCTTGATGGTATTTTCTTATTGAACATCTTGAGTTGTTTTTTTGAAGTAAAATTGGTGTTTCTTTCATAACAATGTGCCGAGTTTATTAGATGGTTATCTTTATTTATTGCATTTGAGCTATATATTACTAAGCAATATAATATTTGATTGGATTATATCTAATAAACATAAATGCAACCAGATGGTGAACACTAGGAATGTCGCTTGTCAAGGTGCTGGATCGAGTAACGCCTCCCGAATCAAACTAAGGAGTGCGGCTAACTAAGAAGATGAAATTGGGCTTGTTTGAATGTTCCGCCCCAGACTAACCCTCAGGTAGGAGGGGAAAGGGTGCAAATTCCTCCTATTTCTCTGGTTGTCTTTGATGCTGCTATTGTTGAGGCAATCAAACAAATTATGATGCAAGCGGTCATATAAATGGTTAGACCAGGGGTTCATCAAGCCCAAGGAAATCCAGCTCCTCAGGTTATTCATGATATTGAGGAGCCGGTGAATATTGCGCCTCCCATACCCGTTCAGAGAGATGGAGGAAGCTATGGTCGAGCGCTGAAATCGATCAATTCCACGAGGCTTGATTCCGATGACGATACTGGTGAACCCGTCAAAGTGGCCTACTCGTTTTTTCATATGGAACGACTGTTCATGAATATTGTTTGCAATAAAGCCGAGAAGATGCACATTGCCTCGTTACAACTGAAAGATGGGGCTAGCGAATGGTGGGAAAGCACGAGATTAGATGATCATCCCAAACTGACTTGGTCCATGTTCAAGACCAAGATGACTGATTGTTTCTTCTCTCGAGCTGTGAGAAAGGAATAGCACAAGGAGTTCCTTTACACAAAGACTGATGGGTTGAAGGTGAATGCGTTGGCTTCTAAGTTCAACCACCTACTGCATTATGCAGGGACTGAGGTAGATACTGAGGAGCATAAGATCTGACATTTTTATGAATGGATGAACCCATATATTAAGACATTGATGGTGCGTCATGGATGTACTACTCTAGAGCAGTATGTGGATTTTGCTTACAAGCTGGAAGTGACTCTGGAAGAGTCAGCAAAGAAGCATAACTGACAAAGGTCAGCGAGTAACAATCATCATAATGGTGGATTCAAGCGGCCAACCCCACCATCACATTTTTCAAAATCTAGTCGACCTAAGACTGAGACGACCCAGTCTGGTTCTACGCATCGTTCGAGTCAAAGTAAGTGCTATGTTCTGTGTTATAACTGCAGGACACTGGACATATGAGCAATGAATGCACGATAGGGAAGAGAACGTGCTTCACTTGTGGGAAAGAGGGGCATTTGTAGACTTTTTCCCCTAAGAGAAGACATCAAGAGGGTGAATCCCAACAAGGGTCGATTAGCCATAATAACCAACCTCAGCAAAGGCTAGCCGAGACTGCTACTACGGCTATGTAGTCCACTGCTCAGAACAAGGGGAAACCCCCATTGCATCAGGCACTCATGGTCAGCGACTCTATGAGATGCGTGAAGCCGATGTACCAAACACTCTTGTTGCTCAAGGTACTTTATACCTACATTCTACATCAGTTTGCCTATTATTTGATTTTGGTGCTACGCATTCCTTTGTTTCGGAGAACTATGTGGATAAGTTAGGATTAAAATGCAATGAGGCTTGCGAACCATTTGTGGTAAATCTTCCCAATGGAGAACATTTAGTATGAACCAAGCGGTTGTCGGAATTTCCGGTGACCATTCAAGGTCGGAAGTTCGAGGCTGACTTGATTTGTATAGCCATGACTCCATATGACAATATTCTCGGGATGGATTGGTTGGCACGTCACGGGGCGGTGATCGACTACGAGGATGGTGACAGTTTCATTTGGGGGCTAGCTTGTGTGTAAGTTTAAGGGTCGTAATGACGCCAATAATGGAAAGTTGATAAACGCAATGTCTGCATTTAAGTTACTTCAACAAGGTTATGTCGGGTACTTGTGTTATCTGGATAAACCCAAAAAGGATGAAGTCTTTGTTCACGACATTCCTGCCGTGTGTGAATTTGCCGACATTTTTTCGGATGAAATTCCTGGGTTGGCCCCAAATCGTGATATGGAGTTTGCCATAGATCTGGAACCTAGTATGGCGCCAATTTCCAACGCATCATATCGGATGACTCTAGTAGAGATGCAGGAATTGAAGAATCAACTTGAAGAGTTGCTTGAGAAAGGATACATAAGACCGAGTGTGTCAACTTGGGGTGCTCCGGTCTTATTTGCCAAGAAGAAGGATGGTTCGTCTAGGCTTTGCATTGATCATCGGGAATTGAACAAGGTCACAATCAAGAATAAGTACCCTTTGCCAAGGATAGATGATCTTCTGGATTAACTTGAAGGAGCTAAAGTCTTTTCCAAGATCGATATGAGGTCTGAATATCATCAGCTCAAGATTCGTGAGGAAGATATTCCGAGGACTGTATTCCGGATGAGATATGGTCACTACGAGTTTGTAGTCATGTCATTTGGGGTTACGAATGCTCCAACAGTTTTTATGGATCTAATGCATAGATGCTTTCATCAGTATCTGGATAAGTTTGTGGTGGTATTTATTGATGATATATTTACATACTCGCCAAATGAAGAAGCTCATGAGGAACATCTTCGTATTATGTTATCAATCCTTAGAAAGAATCAACTATATGCTAAGTTGTCTAAGTGTGACATTTGGTTGAAGAAACTGACAATTTTGGGCTATGTGATCAACGAAAAAGGGGTAATGGTTGAGCCCTATAAGATTAAAGCGGAAGCTAATTGGAAGCAACCTTAGAATGTGAAGGAGGTGCGCAGTTTCTTAGGACTTGCTGGTTACTATCGATGGTTTGCAGAGGGATTTTCGAAAATCTCTCTACCCATGATCGGATTGCTCCGCAAGGTTCACAAGAAGTTTGTGTGGAATGAAAAGTGCGAGGCCAACTTTTAGAAATTGAAAGAGTGCTTGACGTCAACACTAGTGCTGTCACTACCAGAAGGAATGTAGGGGTATGTGGTTTACAATGATGCTTCAAAGCAAGGTTTGGGATGTTTACTGATGCAGAAGGGGAAAGTTATTGCATACGCATGTCATCAACTGAAGCCTTATGAAGCAAATTACCCAACCCATGATTTGGAGTTAGCTGCTATGGTTTTTGCGCTGAAGATTTGAAGGCACTACCTTTATGGTGTCAGGGTCAAATCTTCACTGACCACAAGAGTTTGAAGTATGTCTTTACGCAGAAAGAGTTGCACATGAGGCAACAACGCTGTTTTGAGTTGCTCAAGGATTATGATATGAAGTTGCTTTATCACCCGGAGAAGGCTAATGTGGTAGCCGATGCATTGAGCTGAAAGACGACTCATGAAACTGTAGTAGCATTACTCACTGCTCAGACAAAGTTGCAACAAGAACTGCTAAGAAGCGAGATTGAACATTTATTTGATCACCAACAAGGAAACTTGAGTATGCTCGAAATTCAGGCTACGCTGCTGGATCAAATCAAAGAAAGACAAATTAATGATGTTGTTTTGGTGAAGTTGTGTAGTGAAGTTCATGAAGGAAAGGCTCCAGGATTTGTGATTCAGGATGATGGATCACTTTGGTTTCAAAATCAGGTCTGTGTGCCTGACATTGGCGACATCCGTCAGCTGATAATGAGATAGGCTCAGTCCTTTGCGTATTCTGTACATCCCAGATCTAGTAAGATGTACAAGTATTTGAGAAAGAACTTTTGGTTGCTTATATGAAGTGGGACGTAGCAAAGTTCGTGGCAAAAGGCTTGACTTGCCAAAAAGTGAAGATTGAACATTAAAGGTCGGGGGGAGAAAGAATTGCATAAGGCATGGTACGCCCAAAACCATCGTATATGATCATCATGGTTGATTTATGTCGAGATTCTAGAAAGAATTGCATAAGGCCATGAGGCCTGAGTTGAGATTCAGTACCGCGCTTCATCCTCAAACGGATGGGCAGTCGGAGAGGACAATCCAGACACTTGAGGATATGCTTAGAGCCTGTGTGTTAGATCGACCAACAAATTGGGAGAACAATTTGAGTTTGATAGAGTTCACTTACAATAATTGTTGGCATTCAACCATCAAGATGGCCCCGTTTGAGGCTTTGTATGGTCGAAAGTATAGATCTCCAATCTGTTGGGATGAGAATGCCGATACGATATTTCTAGGACCTAAATTGGTCGAAAGAACTGGCTCGGATATTGCTTTGACCAGACAAAGGATGCTTACAACTCAAAGTCGACATAAGTCTTATGCTGATTTGAAACGAGGGAATGTTGAGTTCGACATTGGCAATAAGGTGTTTGTCAAGGTGTCGCCAACCAAGGGTGTGTTTAGGTTCGAAAAGCGTGAGAAGCTCAATCCTCACTATGTTGGGCCATTTGAGATCCTTAATCGAGTCGGATCTTTGGCATATCGTTTAGCATTGCCGCCCTCATCACATCCGGTGCACAATGTATTTCATGTCACATTGTTGAGAAAGTATGTACCGGATGAGTCTCATGTTCTGTGTAATGACGACATTGCGATTCAACCCAATGGGACATATGAGGAGCGACCCGTTCGTATCTTAGAGCATCGAGAGAAACATCTGCGTAATAAAGTGGTGCCATTGGTAAGGATCCTTTGGTCAAAGTCTGGAATCGAGGAAGTTACTTGGGAAACCTGGGAGATCGAAGCTGATATGCATAGTCGTTTTCCTGAGCTATTTTCGGCCTAGTTTCGGGGTCGAAACTTTTTCTTAAGGGGGTAGTAATGTAATAAACCTCATTTTTAATAAGGGTATTTATGTAATTTTCCAACTGTATTTCTAATAAAGGAATTTTGGTATTTATTTCATTATTCCAAAAAGGGAAATAAATTACTGGTTCTTACCCTAAGTATGTTACAACTTTAAGTTATGGGTTATTTAAATTTATTCTAACATTATGTTAATTTAAATTTAAATAAACTTGTCAATTTAACCTAGATTAATTGAATTAAGATTAAGAATATGTTAATGAAGATTTATATATGGTTAATTTTATAAGAAAGTGTGACTTAAGTTTAATTTTAACCTAAGTTAATTTTTCTTACATCTTAATTTTGGTTTAAAATAATTATATAAACTTAGGATAATAAAATAAATAAGTTTGGGAAAATTTTGTAATTTTTGAAAAGTTAAAAACTTGAGCAAAAAAGTTGCAAATAGGCCGAAATTGTGGGTGGCCATGCGTGAATAGTGCACCTTCTTCAACCTCCAGCCGTCGGTTATGGAAACCTGCCTTCCATGGAGGATTTTGGTCCCAATTCGAGCGCGTTTTTCAAATTTTATGCTTGGGCTTTTAGGTAACATTCAATCGTGTATATCCCCCTTAAAATCGGGAAGAATTACACCAAAACAAGATCGAATTTCTTCCCGAAAGGCAAGAAAATCTGCGGACGCGTCATGTACGTTATTCGGCAAAATTCGACCCGATTCGGGATCGTTTTGGGCCAAATTTGGCACGATTGTGTATAACTCAAGAATGATAATCAAATACCTATAAATACCCCTTCACCCATGGACTAAATTCATCCAATTTTAACCGCAAATTCTCTATCCCTCAAAGTTAGGTCGCGGTTGTTCATCGAGCTCTCCCGACCACCATCGTGCTCCACCGTTGCAATTACTGCCACCTCTAGGTCTGCCAAGTCATCCTCTTCAAAATCCCTTTAGTCCCAAATCTGGTGGTGCTCTGATGAGGCTCAATTTGCCCGTTTTTCGACCGGTAGCCATCCGCGACCTCAGGTGATGATTTTACCCATTCGGTTTTGGTTATTTTATTTTTGTTTTGTTTAATCTTGATTAATTAAGTTAATCTGGATTAATTAAAATTATATTAGGTTAATTTAATTTTATACATAATTAAAACTATATTAATTATATTTTATTTATTTATTATCTTATATTATGAATTGTTAATTTATAACATTTCATTAGATAATAAGTTGGGTTATAAATTTCTTAGAATTGTAAATAAATAAATAAATTTATTTATTTATGTTATGACTATTTAGAATATACGATTAAACGATTTTTGGTATGATATAAATAATCGTTTTATTGTAAAGCCTTGAAAATTGATTATTTAGAGTTAAATAAATTCAGTTAGAAACCGAGACATGTATCCTTCAAATTTCGATATTGAATAAATTATCTGATTATAATTTATTTATTTTGTGTGATTTGGGTACGTCTCGGAATCGCTTTTGGAACGGAATTAAAGCAATGAGTCAATTTGCTATTCGAAAGCAACCTCTTCCGTTACACCATTCAACTTTCCTCATAACTCAAGGGCAAGTGGCGGTTCGCTTTTGCACTTATTCCATATTTTCCTTAATTGACAATTAATTAATTGTTTTAATTAAGTTGGGATAAATATGCTTAATTTGTGTTTGTGAACTTATGTGATATAATGGTGTGGAAAATGAATCATATATTAGGTTGTATATATATTGCTAGTAATGTCCCTTATATATAGGGTGCTAGTTGAACATTGGTGTGAAAATTGGTGTGGACTTGTATGCTTAGTTAGCATGAGTATTCGTAGGAACGCTATATATCTCACGAGGTTTAACTGTTTTTTTATAACTTGGTATTAGGAGGATTATTGCTTGTCATGACCTACCCTTATTCGAAAATAAGTGGTGGTGCACTTAGCTAGTGTCGTTATTCGGGATTCGTCTCATGATATATCAACCTCTCTCGTTACACCATTCAACTTTCCTCATAACTCAAGGACAAGTGACGGTTCTCTCTTGCACTTATTCCATATTTTCCTTAATTGACAATTAATTAATTGTTTTAATTAAGTTGGGATAAATATGCTTAATTTGTGTTTGTGAACTTATGTGATATAATGGTGTGGAAAATGAATCATATATTAGGTTGTATATATAGAGTCCCGTTCTGGTACACTTGTATCTTAAGATAAACCCTAAGTACTAATCTCTACCATAGGATGAAGAGAATTAACGGTGGAGATGAAACAACTATAAAGAAAAAAACAAAAAGCCTGCACGTTAGCTATAAAACACGGTGGCAATTTTGAAAATTTAGAGAAAAATAGGAGTGAAAGACGATTATACCCTCCCACAACCATCTCCCTCCTTTCTCTCTATGCAGATCTGGCGTTCTCTATCTCATCTCACTCCGGCCACCAGCTCCGCGCCAAGAACGACGACATTGAGACCACCTTCTTCGACGACCTCAATCCCGAAGAGGATGTCACCTTCGACCCGCTCGCAAAGCCCGAGGGCTTCATCGCGCCCCGACTCATCGACGAGCCCCCTTTTGAGTCCGAGGAAGAAATCGGCAGCGCCTACGGAATTTCGTAAGGCACCTCATCGCCTTCTCCACCCCCTTGGTCCGGTACCGTCCAGATGATGCTCACCTTCGGCTCTGGCTACACCCTCGGCGTCCCATTCGTGAACCCGCTCCTCGTCTGAGACCAGCAGCGGAGCACCGAGACCAACCTTTGGCTGATGCCGGCACCGGCGACGTTCGGGAGGTCGAAGCCCTTAATGATCACCCCCAACGCGACCTACACCGCCGATGACATTTTGAGATTTTTGGACGATATCGGGTGCGCGCAAGGTGTTCGACAATATGCCGAGAGGATATTGCCACTTGTTGAGAAGTTCGAGGCCCCCCACGTGCATGTCACGTGCTTAGTAGGGAGCGGAGTGAGTGATGATGTTAATTTCTGCTATTTCTTTTCTACTTGAGCCTTTACCTTTCCCTCTTGCTAATTTCTGTTGAAACTTTGTGATGCAGAGGTATAGTTTTGGGTATAGCACTTACAGTCATAAACTGGAAGAGAAGAAGAAGCTAATGTGAGTGAAGATGTTAGGCGAACAACAGTTTAAGTCTTGGTTTTGTCCTGTCATAGTGTCATTTGATTAATTAGCATGAACCTAGCTAGTTTTTTAAAAAATCTAGGTTATTTATACTCTTGGACTTGAATGTAAAACTTTGATTTTGGGTTTGTGAAGTTCGTCTTTCATGTGCTGAATTTGAATGACAAAAGGCTGAAATTGTGTATTGGTTGTCATAGCCTATTAGCTCAAATGGTAGAGCAATGTGTTTATTCACATGGATGTGGGTTCAAATCCCTCATAGGCTACATTTTAGAGGTTCATAAACCCTACAAGAGAAGTTTAAGCCGATAATCTTGTAGGTTCATGAGTTTTTCCTTGCAGGTTCATGCATTTGAACTTGTAGGTTCATGAGTTTTAACTTGTAGGTTCATGAGTTATGGCATATCGGTTCATTAGTTTTATTTTACAAGTTTATGAGATTTTTCTAAGGTTCATGAGTTTTAACTAGCAGGTTCATTACTTTTGTCTTACATGTTCATTACTTTTGTCTTACAGGTTCATTACTTTTTCTGAGGTTTTTGAGTTTTTCGTTGCAGGTTCATACATTTGAACTTGTAGGTTCATGAGTTTTAACTTGTAGGTTCATGAGTTATGGCGTATAGGTTCATTAGTTTTATTTTACAAGTTTATGAGATTTTTCTAAGGTTCATGAGTTTTAACTAGCAGGTTTATTACTTTTGTCTTACATGCTCATTACTTTTGTCTTACAGGTTCATTACTTTTTCTGAGGTTCATTACTTTTGTCTTACAGGTTCATTACTTTTGTCTTACAAGTTCATTACTTTTTCTGAGGTTCATTACTTTTGTCTTACAAGTTCATTACTTTTGTCTTACAGGTTCATTACTTTTTCTGAGGTTCATTACTTTTGTCTTACATGTTCATTACTTTTTCTGAGGTTCATTACTTTTGTCTTACATGTTCATTACTTTTGTCTTACAAGTTCATTACTTTTTCTGAGGTTTTTGAGTTTTTCCTTGCAGGTTCATACATTTGAACTTGTAGGTTCATGAGTTTTAACTTGTAGGTTCATGAGTTATGGCGTATAGGTTCATGAGTTTTATTTTACAAGTTTATGAGATTTTTCTAAGGTTCATGAGTTTTAACTAGCAGGTTCATTACTTTTGTCTTACAGGTTCATTACTTTTGTCTTACAGGTTCATTACTTTTTCTGAGGTTCATTACTTTTGTCTTACAGGTTCATTACTTTTGTCTTACAGGTTCATTACTTTTTCTGAGGTTCATTACTTTTGTCTTACAGGTTCATTACTTTTTCTGAGGTTCATTACTTTTGTCTTACATGTTCATTACTTTTGTCTTACAGGTTCATTACTTTTTCTGAGGTTTTTGAGTTTTTCCTTACAGGTTCATACATTTGAAATTATAGGTTCATGAGTTTTAACTTGTAGGTTCATGAGTTATGGCGTATAGGTTCATTAGTTTTATTTTACAAGTTTATGAGATTTTTCTAAGGTTCATGAGTTTTAACTATCAGGTTCATTACTTTTGTCTTACAGGTTCATTACCATTGTCTTACATGTTCATTACTTTTTTTGAGGTTTTTGAGTTTTTATTTGCAGGTTCATACATTTGAACTTGTAGGTTCATGAGTTTTAACTTGTAGGTTCATGAGTTATGGCGTATAGGTTCATGAGTTTTATTTTACAAGTTTATGAGTTTTAACTAGTAGGTTCATTACTTTTGTCTTACAGGTTCATTACTTTTGTCTTACAGGTTCATTACTTTTGTCTTACATGTTCATTACTTTTTCTGAGGTTCATTACTTTTGTCTTACAGGTTCATTACTTTTTCTGAGGTTCATTACTTTTGTCTTACATGTTCATTACTTTTTCTGAGGTTCATTACTTTTGTCTTACAGGTTCATTACTTTTGTCTTACAAGTTCATTACTTTTTCTGAGGTTCATTACTTTTGTCTTACAGGTTCATTACTTTTGTCTTACAGGTTCATTACTTTTGTCTTACAAGTTCATTACTTTTTCTGAGGTTTTTTTAGTTTTTCATTGCAGGTTCATACATTTGAACTTGTAGGTTCATGAGTTTTAACTTGTAGGTTCATGAGTTATGGCGTATAGGTTCATTAGTTTTATTTTACAAGTTTATGAGATTTTTCTAAGGTTCATGAGTTTTAACTAGCAGGTTCATTACTTTTGTCTTACATGTTCATTACTTCTGTCTTACAGGTTCATTACTTTTTCTGAGGTTCATTACTTTTGTCTTACAGGTTCATTACTTTTGTCTTACAGGTTCATTACTTTTGTCTTACAGGTTCATTACTTTTTCCGAGGTTCATTACTTTTGTCTTACAAGTTCATTACTTTTGTCTTACAGGTTCATTACTTTTTCTGAGGTTCATTACTTTTGTCTTATAGGTTCATTACTTTTTCTGAGGTTCATTACTTTTGTCTTACATGTTCATTACTTTTTCTGAGGTTTTTGAGTTTTTCCTTGTAGGTTCATACATTTGAACTTGTAGGTTCATGAGTTTTAACTTGTAGGTTAATGAGTTATGGCGTATAGGTTCATTAGTTTTATTGTACAAGTTTATGAGATTTTTCTAAGGGGTTCATGAATTTTAACTAGCAAGTTCATTACTTTTGCCTTACAGGTTCATTACTTTTTCTGAGGTTTTTGAGTTTTTCCTTGTAGGTTCATGAGTTTGAACTTGTAGGTTCATGAGTTATGGCGTATAGGTTCATTAGTTTTATTTTACAAGTTTATGATATTTTTATATGGTTCATGAGTTTTAACTAGCAGGTTCATTACTTTTGTCTTACAGGTTCATTACTTTTGTCTTACTGCAGGTTCATTACTTTTTCTGAGGTTTTTGAGTTTTTCCTTGCTGGTTCATGCATTTGAACTTGTAGGTTCATGAGTTTTAACTTGTAGGTTCATGAGTTATGGCGTATAGGTTCATTAGTTTTATTTTACAAGTTTATGATATTTTTCTAAGGTTCATGAGTTTTAACTAGCAAGTTCATTACTCATAAACCTAATAAACTCATAAACTTACAAGATAAAATTCATGAACATGCAAATGACAATCTCCGTTTAATCTGTCTGATATCCCTATCCTCTGTCGTTCGAGGTTACCACTAGTGATGGAATATCTGCCATAACATACAATGTTGCTCCTAAAACTTGGGATTTGGACAAACTTTCGAGGGCAAGCAATTCGATTCAGGTCTTGCTTCCTTCTTTGAATGATAGAAGAGCAAATTTGCCTAGTTTATGTGATCTGCTAAATCTATAGTTCATCCAAAATTAAGGAGTCATCAAAGCATTTGTGAGCCAGAATTTAGGAGTCATCCCACACAGTTATTTAGTACGATTCATGTAATGAAATTTTCATTCGCCATGAATGTCAACCAACCATACAAGTAAAATAAAAAGCTAAAAACCACATTATAAGCAGTTCAAGTTTTCAACTAGAATTCTTTGCAATAAAACAGAACCACATCGCTTGTATTGTTACACCACTCTTGCAGATAACATTTGATAGCTTTAGAAATCTGCAGATAACATTTGATAACATATGATCATATGAGAGATCACATCATCTAACCCCAATAGTAACACCAAAAGAGCTTTATATAGGCAATGTCAGACTTCTGAAATGATTTACAGAAGTTCAAGAACAATTAGCGGTTACATGACGTTTATCAAGCGGTTACCAAGCAGTTACAACCGCTCTAGTGGTAGTTACCATCAAAGGGAACTATCCCAACAATTACCGATGGTTTACAAGGAAGTTACATAAGTTAAGATGGTTAAAAGAGAAGTTAAAACTGTAGTTGCATCAGTAGTTAGAAGCACGTTCCAAACATGTTCTAATTAACCACATGCTAAATGTGCTCAAAATCAACCAGCTATATTACAGTTCCTTTCTAGGGAACAATTCCCTCAAAGGGAACAAAGCAACAAAGTTTCCTCGAAGGGTACTTCTTTCACATGTAACAAATCCTTATTGTTTTCCTCTAGAACTCTAGTCCGCTTACATATGTGTGTACTCCACAAACCCAAACATGTGTTATAATGAAATGAGCTCCTATAGTGTCATATGAAACCCGATCACACTAAATGGCATTGTTCCCTCTAAGGAAAAGTCCCACTATGACACTAAAATCACCAATAATCCTCTCCTATTTTTGTGTAAACCTTGATTCACAAAAATAAGCAAGCCTTCATCCCAAACTTAATGCATAAACGAAAATATCGCAACGATTGAACTTTTGCTTAGTGTAATTACACATTCCAAACACCCCAAAATCATGGTGTGCTAAGGATTGAACCAATCAACCTCATTGGGTGCATGAAGATAACACACACATGAGTTACTTTGCAACTCTAAAGTCTTACCTGAATGTAAGGGCCTTGAGTTCATATATGTTCATGAATGTATGTGAAGCCAACCTAAAGCTTCATGAAGCGCCCAAACTTCCACTAGTACAAAGTTAGCTTTTTATCACCCTCTTTATATTGCAGTTACGTGTGAGGCGTCTTAAAAAATATTTTTGGACTTTTTATCACGATGCATCCAATTCTCCGTGATGAAAAAAAAGTGGCGAGCGATAGGTATTAATATATACCAGTTGTAAAGTGAACCGATATATTATTCGTTTCCAAATTGATATACAACCTCCCAATTCAACCCTAGCCCAAATGCTTTTATGCTGTTAGCCAAAAAAATTCACAACGCACTCAAACTACATCAGCTCTCCCCACAAGCCTCATCGGTGGCGCTCCTAGAACCCGCTCCTGAGCACTGACAACATGACCCTGGAAGCAGACCACCGATGACACCTTCTTGTTTCTGTCTCTCTCGTAGACCACCGATGTTCTTGCATGGCCCAAAAGTCACAATCTGATCATATTTCTTTCCCAACGATACAAGCCGAAATGATGATTGTGTACTAAGACCCACCCTTGCCTCATTGCTCAAGTTAATTCTCTATGATCCATCTCTAAAACCCTCTCTGAGAATTATTATGCAATGCGATAAAGAGCCTACCCTGATTCCTTTTATGGGAACATACTTTTTGCTTCCATTATGTTAACCCACATCAAAGGCTCCCATATGTTCCTCTAGCACGCTGAACACTTCGCCAGAAAGGAACCAGGATTAAACGTCTCTCCAACGGCTAGATTGGCACTTCCCATAAGTTATTTATGGCAAACTGCAGAGGCTCAGAACGGTCTTATCAGATGGCAGACATCCCTCTTCTCTAAATGGATAAGTTTTGAAAATGGGTTAGCCGTTCCGAAAAGCTGCAAGAGTATTCAATGCCCCAGATTTACCTTGATCTTCTCAACGGCTGGATTTGGTTCTACGGTCATCTCAGCCTTCACCGCCTTTAAAGAGTTGCACATTTGCTCCAAGCTGATCCCACAACTCACCATCTCTCTGATCCTCTGCCTCTCATTTCTCTCAAACACAGAAATCCTTAAGCTCCTCAAAAATGGCCGATCCAAACCCTAACCTTGTTCAAGACGAAGAGGAGGCTGCCCTTCTCAAAGCCTTTCGAGAAAAGAAGGCAGCTTCATCCTCTAAACCCGTTTCTGCCATCTCTTCTCATAAATCCCAACCGGAAGAGAAACCTGTGAAGAAAATAGTGGTGGAACCTGAAGAGAAAGCCGAAGAGGAACCCAAGGAGCCAACAAAGCCCAAGGGCGAGGAGAAAGCCATGGCCATCTCTCTGGCTTCGGAATCAGCTACCAAAATCGTCTCCGAAGGGGGCTCTCATGACTCCTCGCCTGACAAGTTTCTCCAAGAGCTCTCACCAGTAAGCCTCAAATCCAAAACCACTTCTAACCCTGGTCCCTATGTCGCCACTAGAATGCAACAAAGAAAGAGGAGTTCCCAAGCCATAGTTCCCTATGAAACCAAATCCACAAAAAGAGCCAAAATCACCTCCCTCTCTGCCTCCTCCTCCCTGGGTCAGGTCTCCTCTTTCTTCTCTAAGAGGAAGATCCTTAAGCCTCTCATAATCGACAAGGAGTTCTGGACCCAAGAACTGGAAGAAGAAGATGAGGAAATGTTTGGAGAAGCCCTGAATGAGTTCCATTCTCTGCTGCAGTTTCAAGGATGGGACGAGATGCTGTTTGAACCCTTCTCTGCTTCTGATGAGATTGTCCGCTTGTTTTACCAGTCTATGGAGTTTGTGCCTGCGAAGGAGAACTCTCCCTATAACGACGCCATTCTTATATGGAAGGGAACCAACTATCCTCTGTCCGCCAACCTAATTGCGTCTGCTCTAGGGATCGAGTCAAGGTCTGGGTTTGGCATTCTGCCTCAAAAGAAGGGATGGCCCAAAGGAAAGGGCTACAAATCCAAGGGAGCAGTGGTCAAGAAAATATATGATGGCGCCTCCCCCTCATCTTTGGAGACAAAGGATCTCTCCATCGCAAACAAGTTGTTACACTTCTGGATCACCCGCAATCTGGTTCCCAGACAGGAGCACCGGAACAATGTTCTCATCACAGATGCCATCTACATGGACAAGGTGCTCTCTGGTGTTCAATTGGATCTCCCTCGCATTGTCTTAGCCCACATGCAGTTCTGCTCATCCCATGACTCCCATGCTTTACCCTTCCCTCATATCATCAAAAACATTCTCTCCAACCTTCACCAATACCCAGTTGATCTGCCTGAGACAGTCTACAGCAAGTGTCTTACCATGGTCACAGTTCGGAAGTTGAAGACAAAGGAACAACAAGATCCCCCTTCTGAAGCTCAAGCTCAACTGCCTAAGGAAAAGGCCAGTTCCAAGGCCCCTTCTAGTTCCCAGCCACATCTCAACCCCTCTCCAGACTCTTATGCGATCCTTACTTCTCTGGATCGTATTGAAAAGGCTATCATGATGGGCTCGACTGCTATCCCGGTCGTCCTCCACGATCAAGTAAGAGAGTTGGGGCATATACGTTCTGCTGTTGTGGCTCTGGTAGTAGTTTCCCTTAGGATCCTACTCCCCTCTTCTATCCATCTGTCGTCTTTCCTAATGATTGCTTTTGTTGTTGTCTTTGCAGTTTGTTGTTTTTGTTATTGGCTTATGTTGGTTGTATTGTGTCGTACCCGTCCTTGAACAATGATCAGTTTAAGCTTTAATGATTATCTTTTGGCTTCGTTTCTATGATTAATTTGCCTTTGCCTTAAGTTTCCATTATGCTTCTGTTATGGGTTTGATGCAATTGTATATTCTCTTGGATATCATGTTCTTAACTCGTACTTAATCTTTTCGATGATGTCAAAAGGGGGAAGAAAAGGATAGAAACCTTGAACTTTGGAGACTACTGAACTAATAGGAACTTTGAACTAGTTCTACTTCTAAGGGGGAATTTGAAATAAACTCGTTCACTTGCTTAGGGGGAATTTGCAACCATTGAATGCTCTATCATTAATCCGTAATGTTGTAATTCCTTAAACTCAATATGGTCTCATGAAATTCAAAGTCCTATTATGTTGCCAGATTCCTTGTATTTGTCATCATCAAAAAGGGGGAAATTGTTAGGAAACGGAACTCTGGAATTTAGGTTCTCCTGAGAGTTTCTTTCCTCAGTTTCTCTACTTTTGACGATGACAAATATTATGATACTACTGTTTTATCTCAAAGATGTGTTTTAAGGAACCACAGGAACATACCGAAGGCAAGAAAGCCAAACAGGACAAGGGAACCAAAGGAACAAGACAGATGAAGGAAACCAGAGGAAATCAGGTGTGCCCAGAACGCAGCATGCGACATTGCGATTCCCGAGAAATTTGGGGACACACAACCTCGGACAAAAGTTGTTGAAAATGACTTGTCTGAAGCTTCCAAAAGCTTGCCATTGTCCAAGTGCAAAACAACAAGAAACCTAGAGACGCTGAACCTCGGACAGAAAAGATGAAAGCGACATGACATAGAAACGTCGTTGTCCAGAAGACAGTTCCCAAGCGGCCAGCTTGTTCAACCTCGGACGAAAGTATTTGGACAATGACATAGCAAGGCTCGTCTGAGGTAGTTGACCAACCAAGAGAGATTCTGAGCTGCCTAGGTTGTTTGCACATGACCAAGAACAACGTGGATCAAGGAGAACCACTCATCCTAGGGCAAGCTCAATCTGTGGGAACCTAGAGAGGATCGAGTCGCGAAGAATCCTCTATAAAAGGAAGACTAACCCAAGGGTTATCTTCAAGCACTGAAACATGACTCACACTCATTAGCAAATATCTAGTGTGAACCTCCAAACAAGATCATCAAAGCAAACCGAGATCAAGAGAAACCAGTCAAGGAAGAAGAGTTGAGTGCTAAGTTCCTGTGACTGTAAGTGATAGTTCCTAGGTGCGAAAGTCTGTTTCTTGGATTGATTATTGATTGTGTTAAGTTATCTAGGATTGTCTAACTATGTGTAAGGCAAAAGAACTGTGTGTTCGTTCCTAGGATAAGCTGTAACCAAAAGAGATAAGAAATCAAGAAGTAGACTTTGAAATCCTTTCGAAAGAAAGGTAGTGGTTTTTATCCTAGATTGCTAGTTGACAATCAAAGGTTTCCACTATAAGGAATTGGTCATTTATTTGATTGTTTATTTCCGCTGCGAAAGGAACTGAGAATTGATATTCTGAGTTCCTTAAGTTTTTATCTAACAATCACGATCCTACAAACACAGGGCATCCTTCCCACAGAGAACAACTTTCAGAGCTGAGAAGCCACTGGAACTCATACATGGTGATCTTTGTGGTCTAATCTCACCAACAACATGTGGAGGTAACAAGTATTTCATGTTGTTAGTTGATGATTTCTCACGATTCATGTGGATTTCAATGCTGAAAAGTAAAGATGAAGCCCTGACTGCTTTCAAGAAGTTCAAGATCAGTGTTGAAGTTGAAACAGAGAAGAAGGTGAAAGCATTCAGAACTGATCGTGGAGGAGAATTCACATCATCAGCCTTCAAGGAGTTCTGTGAAGCTGAAGGTGTGAAGAGGTTTCTCACTGCACCATACTCACCACAGCAAAATGGTGTAGTTGAAAGAAGAAATCAGACTGTGATGGAAATGGCTAGGAGTATGATGAAGAGCAAGGGAGTGCCTGCAAAGTATTGGGGAAAAGCTGTCCAGACAGCTGTGTACATCCTGAATAGAGCTCCAACACAAAGTGTGGAAGGGATAACTCCTTATCAAGCCTGGCATGGGAGAGTTCCTAAAGTACATCACTTGCGAGTCTTTGGATGTCTTGCACACATCAAAGATGTCACTCTACATCTTCCTAAGCTTGCAGATAGAAGCAGACAGGCTGTGCTACTTGGATATGAGGAAGGATCCAAGGCATACAGGTTGCTTGATCCAAGGAAGAATAAGGTTGTTGTTAGCCGGGATGTGATCTTTGAGGAATAAAAGAGCTGGTGTTGGGAAAAGAATGGAGATGAGTTGATGAAGGACTCAGGGAAGATCTTCACTGTGAACTATGATGAGGAGATGCAGTCAACAGAAAGTTCAATTGAGAATGCAGACCCTGCTGCTCAGAATGATGGGAACTCAGTGCCTTCATCACCAACCACACCTCACAACTCGAGTACCTCAAGTTCAAGCTCAGGGAACTCAAGTCCAGGAAGCAATTCAAGCTCAGGGAACTCAAGCTCAGGTAGCAGCTCAAGCCCTGGCACTCATCAACAATATAGATCACTCCAAGAGATCTATGATAGCACACGAGAAATGGAGGAAGAAGTTGGCCTTTGTTTTCTGTCCTTAGAGGAGCCAACTTCATATGAAGAAGCCTCTAAGAATGAGAATTGGAGACATGCCATGGCTCAGGAAATTACCTCTATAAGGAGAAATGGCACATGGGAGCTTACAAGTCTGCCAAGAGATCACAAGGCAATTGGTCTGAAGTGGGTGTTTAAGCTGAAGAAGAATCTTGATGGAGAGATTGTTAAACACAAGGCAAGGCTTGTGGCAAAGGGATATGTGCAGAAGTATGGTGTTGATTACAACGAAGTATTTGCACCAGTAGCAAGGCTAGAGACAATTAGAGCTTTGTTAGCTTATACAACTCAAAGGAACTGGGAGGTTCATCACATGGATGTGAAGACAGCCTTCCTAAATGGAGAGCTGGAGGAAGAGGTCTATGTTGCACAGCCAGAAGGTTACACTGACAAGAAATTTCCACACAAGGTTTTGAAGCTTCACAAAGCCTTGTATGGATTGAAGCAAGCACCCAGAGCATGGAACTCCAAGCTAGACAAGTGCTTGCAGTCACTTGGTTTTGTCAAATGTCCTCAGGAGCATGCTTTGTACAGAAGGGAGCAAGAAGGGAATGTCATGATAGTGGGAGTGTATGTGGATGATCTGATCTTGACAGGAACAAACAAGAGCATCATCAAAAGCTTCAAGACAGAAATGCAGCAGAAGTTTGAAATGAGTGATCTTGGATTACTTAGCTACTATCTTGGCATCGAAGTAAAGCAAGATGAGAAGTCAATCTCACTGTGTCAGTCAGGGTATGCAAGAAAGATTTTGGAGAAGCTAGGAATGGGAGAGTGCAATCCTTGTCAAATTCCTATGGAACCTCGAAGCAAGATGAGCAAACATGGAAATGAAGAGCCATCAGTGGATGAAAACTTGTACATAAGTGTGATTGGAAGCTTGAGATACTTGGTGCACACAAGACCTGATCTCACATACTCAGTTGGTGTGATGAGTAGGTACATGGAAGCTCCTACAACTGCACACATGACTGGTATGAAACAGATTCTGAGGTATGTGAAGGGAACTCTGAATTTAGGATGTGTCTACATGAAGGAGCAACCAAAGGAGGATTTGGTTGGATATTCAGATAGTGATCTGGCTGGAGATGTGGACGACAGGAAGAGTACAACTGGTGTCATGTATTTCCTTGGAGAAAGTCCTATAACCTGGGTTTCTCATAAGCAAAGGGTAGTTGCACTATCATCCTGTGAGGCAGAGTACATAGCAGCTATGGCAGGAGCATGTCAAGGTGTGTGGCTTGGAAGAGTGCTAAGCAATCTAAGAGGAGATGATCAGATCAAGGCAACCTTGAAGATAGACAACAAATCTGCTATTGCACTTGCAAAGAATCCTGTCTACCATGATAGAAGCAAGCACATTGATACAAGGTACCATTTCATTCGTGATTGTGTGCAAACTGGTGACATCAAGGTGGAGCATGTCAGCACAGAGATTCAGCTAGCAGACCTATTGACTAAGCCACTTGGACGTCAGAGGTTTATGGAGCTGCGAGGGAAGATTGGTATGAAGACCATCATGGGAACTTAAAGAAACAAATTTAAGGGAGTGAATGTTAGGAGTAAACTTGTTTAAGTTTAATATTCTGTTATTTTCATTCCATTGTTTTGTCATTAAATTAAGTTAGTTTTCTAGTTTGAATTAGTCTTATGTAAGTGCATGTAGTGCACAGAGAAAGTGGAGTTAGTTCCCTTGATTGTAGCTAGTGGTAGTTTCCTCCTATATAAGAAATTCGGTAGTGGCTGGTGGCAGTAATCACTACTCCAAAATTCTGTGTTCTGCAGTTCTTCCATTCAAAGAAATAGAGAGTAAACTCTACAATCATCGTTATGAAGAGGGTTAATCTTCTCCTCAAGAATATGTAAAATAGACTCAATATTCTCGTCCTCCCCAGGCAGGACTAATGTAAAAGGGGTCACTTGACACGCTTTCACAGTGATATCATGACAGGTTGGAGATGGTGGAATTGTTTTAGATTGAGAGGGATGACCATCATTAGATCTGACGAAGGCTTCAGATCCAGATTGGTTGGGACTTCTAGAGAAGTTATTGGAGGAATGTGTAATGGTACCTGATTCAACGTGCAAAACTTCAACTATAACACTTCTAGTACCAGAAACATAGGGTTTTAGACTAGGGTTTTTCATTTCTGGAATGGTTGCTTCTTTCTTAGGATAGGCTTTAATTTTGGCCAGGGATGGAGTGAGTGGTCTTAGATTGTGGGATGTCTCGAATACGAATTCGAGTAGCTGAATAATTTTTCTGAGAGGACGGTTCTAAAAAATGGTTGGCAGCACCACAACTCTCACGTCTTTTAGTGAACTCTTTATACCACAAACGATAAGGTATAAGACCACTAGGGCTAGGGATCTTATTAAATCCCTGCAAGTCATTAATATTCACATTGGCACAGATCTTGGTGTAATTGATGAGGATTCCACAACTCTAAAACCCAGTTTATCTGTCGATAAACTATTATTGATATTTTGGAATATAATGATATTAATGTTAGAGTAAACGGATCTGGTGAGAATTATTCTTAAAATGATAACTTTTCTTAAAATGCGAACTAATCTTGTGCACCAAGTTGTATACATATGTGCACCAAAATATGTGAAGTTGTGCACCCGAATTTTATTGAGTAATGAACTTTTTTTTATTTCTAAGTACAATAGCAGTGCACAATGTTTGTGCATGCACCAAAGTCTTTTGAAAAGTGCACTATAATATGTTGAATTGTGTACCCGATTTGTATTGAGTAGTGCACTTGTATTTTTTTAAATACAATGGAGTGCACAAACACATGAAATGTGGTGCACAATTACTTGTAACGTGGTGCACATTTATTTATGACATGGTGCACTTGTATTTTATTTATTTGTACACTTGTATTTTATTTAAATAGTGTACAATTATTTTCAACATGGTGCACATCCAAAGTGACGCACAAGCTAGTGCACTGACTCGATCAAGGATCGGTCAACGCCGGTCAACTGTCGATCAATGGTGGTCAACGTCGGAGCTCCGATAGGTCAATGAGGGAGACTAGTTGTGCATCAATGTAGTGCACAATTGTGCACCAAATATGTGTGCATGAGATTGCAAGTGCGTTGTGCACTTTCTCCCCTTATGTACCTTGTTACACAGACTTATATACCAGTTTGTATTTTAAAAGAGTTTTTATTTTTAAGAAGGATTTTCACCATATCCGTAAATAAAATTTATTTAAAATCATACATAGATAATTAAATACCATCAAAGTCCTTTTTTTTTTTGAAATACCAATTCCATCTCATGTTCTAAAATTCCAACCGATCACTCCTAGGATGTTATCTACTACTTACCAATTTGATAATTCGGTCTAAGCTCTTCTTTTAAATACTTAGTGAAATGTTATTAAAAAATGTCAATGAATTTTCCTGAGCTTCTTACTTCTTTAATCGAATAAACCACCCCTCCAATATAAGGGAAATTGGTCTCGTAACTTTAGAAGAACCAAACATAGTAAGCATGGATTGAGAGAAAACCTTGTTGTGCATTACTAAATAAAGCAACGAAAAAAAGAGGGAAAATGCAAATGAGTTTGGCCAACTGTTTTTTCATCTGTTAGCTCTCCTCTCACCCTCCTTCCTCCATCTTCACGAACACAACATTCCTCCTCCTTCCCACCAAATTAAGCAAACAAATTAAACCAACCCCCAACCCAGAAGATCGATCGAGCCGTTGGATTATTGGTCACCATCAGAAAACCCAATCTCACCTTCCCCTCACAAAAGCAAAAATCAAGCCACAACCCTTTTTAATTCCCCAAAAACCCATGTTAAAAAAGCGCACAAGTTCCAATCTTTCCATCTCACGACCCAGAAATGAGCAACAGCATTACCCAGTATAGCGCTGCTCCGGCGCCGGAGACCCAGATTCCGGCGCGGCCGTCGTGGGTGGCCCGGGTGGCGATGAGGGCGGCCCGGGCGAAGTGGTTCCTGTTCCTGAGGAGGGTGTTTCATTACCAGAATGGGACGTCCAGGTCGACCCTGGGGTCGAATCCCTTCAATACGAGCGGTTGGATGGCGATGGAGTTGGCCGCGTGGACGGTCCAGATCTGCGTGACGCTGATCACGCTGTCGGTATCCGGGGAGGAGAAACCGGTTTGGCCCACGCGGATATGGGTTGTCGGATATGATTTCGGGTGTTTCACGAGCCTGCTCGTTCTTTACTGGCGCTACCGTTTTATTTACCGGCTGAGGGCGGGGGGTGATGACGTGGAGTTACAGCTCCCCAACAACGAAGACGAGAGGTAATCTTTCAATTTTAGTTTGTTTACAGGAAATTCAAAGCAAGGTGTAATTGTACTAAAACAGGGGAGGAATGCAAGTGGTGAACGGGTGCAAGGCGGCGGTGGAGATGTTGTACGCGATGTGGTTCGTGATGGGGAACGTGTGGGTGTTCGACTCGCGCGTGCAGCAGTCGTGGAGCAGGGCGCCTAAGCTGCACGCGCTGAGCATCTTCCTGCTGGCCACGAACGCGGCGGCCTACTCGTTCCCCTTCCTCCTCTTCCTGCTCCTCTGCGTCCTGGTCCCTCTCCTCAGCTCCGCCCTCGGCTTCAGCCTCACCCTCTCCTCCTCCCACCGCGCCGCCTCTGACCACCAGATCTCCCTCCTCCCCTCTTGGAGGTTCAAGCACGATCTTGATCTTGAGACCGCTCCCCTCATCTACGACTCTCCTGTGAGTAGACTCGAGTCTACTCTCTCCTGAGTCCTGTCCCACATTTTCAAGATTGTAATTAATGTCTCACTTTTTCATCAACAGGAATGCTGCATTTGCTTGGCAAAGTACGAGGAGAAACAAGAGATAAGGCAGTTACCATGCTCACACATATTCCACCAGAAGTGTGTGGATCACTGGCTTCGCATCATTTCTTGTTGCCCTTTGTGCAAACAAGGCCTTCATTCTTAAAATCACACGAATATGCAAAGTTCCATTTTTTGTTTGCTGAGCCCTGAATTTCTACGTAATTACAGAATTGGCCACTCGAGTGAGCCTGTATGTATGTATGTATGTATATTGTGTAGTTGGAAGCTCACCAGTGACCGATTTTGGCCTTTGTGATTTTGGTACATTGCTGTTCAACAGTCAGCAATCAATTTTTTTTTTTTATCATGATAATGTATTGTTTTTTTCGTCAAATTGCGACGAGCATATTTATGTTTCTTATCATATTTTGATGATTTCTCGACATGGATAAGGTTTGTGAGTTCTGGGTTACTAATTTCGCACTAACTTATTCGAAACATTGTCACCCAATTTTGATACAATCCCAGAAACAAATCCTATATATGTTGAAGCATTGAATATGTATTGCATGTCCTAAGACCGATATTTTCAGTAATCGAATATATAAATAACAGATTGACAGTCAAATTCATGTGCAATTCATATAATTAACCTTTCCTTTCCTCCAACGTGCAAATTTTCCTTGAATCAGCACATCTTTATGAGTTTGGGGTCACCCTGTAGTTTCTATTCTAACCTCCGATCAAAAAAATATATACGTTCTCATGCTGCAATTTTTACGTGAGAACATCCCTGTACACTTTATTTATTTTTAATTTTTTTGCGTGGCGTTCACGTTCACACGACTTTTATAAAACGAATCATGTACGGTGTACCATAATGGTTAATGTGTAGCTATTTTGAATATCTATGATTAAAATAAACAAGATTTGACACATACAAAATGTCAGGGATGCAAATCTAGTCAAGTCTGCATTCTGAAAGTGCTACCCTCTGGCTTATCCATGAAACCCTTAATTTGATTCAACTTCAATCAAAGTGCCACATCAGATACAAGCTCAAGTAAGAAATATTTCAAGACGCCAAAATGGCCAGACCTATAAAACAGGGCAAATGGCACATATCTACATTGGGTACTTCTAAAGAGACCCAAAATCCGTTCGATCTCACACAGGGATAAACTAAAAAAGGAAACAAAAGCATCAACTGGCAAATCGGTTATCTCACTACTCAAACATAAGTTAAAACTGCTGTGGATGGATCAACAAATGCCTTCACCAGCGTTCTAAGTTGGTTGGGTCCATCTTGTCTCAGAGGTGATGGTGTTCCCGTAGTAGACCTGCTTTGTTGATTCATCCCAATAAGCCTGAGCAAGCAAAATATACGACCACAAGCAGATGTTACTAAAATCAACACATGGTAATTAATGCACACGAGCAATCATGTGAAACTATATTATTGGCATGCAGCAAGCAATTGGCTGATTATTGTACAAGAGAAGTAGGCAAGCAGACACCATTCACAGACAACATACATAGGCTATGAACTTGTCACGTCCAGATTGAAGTGATAAAAAGACGGTTCATTCACAGAAAGAAAAATAGATAGATTTGCCACCCACCACCACTCATCACATTCGCAAGTTAATCTATATCTATATGCCTCAAAAGGATATAAATCCATATGTAGCATATGTTCAAGGGGACTTTTAGTGGATCGGAGAAACTGAAAACATACCTGCCATCCAGGAGGAAGACCTCTAGAGTGTTCAGTTAAGCTGGGCTGTTTTTTCTCAGCAACAGCTTCCTCTACATTGGTTTCTACGGAAGCTGCCTTCTTAGCTCTTTTGCGCTTTACTCTTTCACGCCTGCATAAGATATGAAGTGAGCCTATTGTAGCTACAACAAAATTATACAGCAGAGATCCAAAAGCTTCAAAATCTTACCAATCACCACCCAACGGCTGAAAATTAGCATTTTCTCTAGCCTCTCCACTTGCTATCTGCTGTGCTCGCCATTCCTGAAGAGAGAGATAGCTATTACAACAGGATGCTCGTACAAAAACCAAGTGATAAATCAAAACTTCTTAGTATAAACCTCTATTTCACGTTGACGCTTCTTCTCCAGAATCATCAAGGCATTCTCTGCTTCTTCTTCCTCAGCTTCTTCCATTTCTTCTTTTGCAGCCTTCCACTGGTCAAACCAAAAGAGGGAAGATCATATATAACCAAAGGGAGATGAAAGAAAGTTCCACAACAGGCATTTATTTTTCATGCTTCGACATGTTACAAGTACAGCATAAGATTCAAAAGTTACCTTGTTGACCAAGCTGGAGACTTTCTTGTTAGATCTCAGTGAGGATGCCACAGCAACAGTCCGTTTTTTAGCACGTGAAGCTGTTCATAATTGAAAAGACGTTAGATGTTATTGTGTCAATCGCTATAAATGAAACAGAAAGATTTTTTATGAGCCATTTCCATTCATCAAATATCCAAGCAATGTAACCAAGACATCAACCAAAAAAATGCTCTAAGGAACTCAGCTTGGTTCGATTTTTCTTCTCATACTTGATACCTAAAGTTTTATAATTGAAATGACTAAACCAAGAAATTCATTCCACATCATGACTGGCGAGCGTGCAACAAATTCTATAATGAAGCATGTCCCTTGTTCTTCCAGTACAGCATACAACAATCAAGTAAATCATAATTGAAATTATGGGAAAGCATTAAATATGAAACAGGAGCCTTGATACGGAGTTTCCTATATACATCATTATTAAGCAGTAGTTATCCGTTGAATCACCAGTAAATAAAATGTCTACCTTTTGCTTGAGGCTTAACAGCAGCAGCAGCAGCAGCTGATGAATCAGAAACTGTGGACAGGACACTGAAAGCTGCAGAAGAGGCACTAGTGCTAGCATGGGATGCTGAGATGCTTTCCTGAGTAGCTGCACAAGCTGCAGCTGATATTGAAGGGTTAGAAGCCTGGCTGGTTATAGGTTCGGCCCCAACATGAACTGCATATGCATCAACATTAGAGTTCTGAAAAGAAGCCAACTGTGCTTGTGCACCCTCAGTTCCAGCCAGGTTAGAAGACATTGTCTCATAACCTGAAGGAGCTAATGCAACTTGAAAACATAAAGGTGCTTCAGCAGCCACTAGTGGTGTTGCTGCATCCTGAACATAATACACCGCAGACCCAAGATGGTTGTTCAGAGTTCCAGCAGCTGCAGCATGTGAACTTGGAACTGTTTCGTAGTACACTGGTTGATTAGGCAAGGTAACCCCAGCATGCCCATAATAGCTATAACTAGGATCAGGATAGGTCAGGCTATAGCTTGCAGGGTAAGTAAGAGTTTGCACCAGCTCAGGGTAAGGGGCAGGTGGGGGTGCACAAAAAGACTCAGGTGGCTCATCAGGAGGGGGAGGAGGAATCTCCTCATTGTCAGGTGGCGGAGGCGGGATCCAATCATCATCTAGAGGAGAAGCAAAAGATTCACCCCCTGTCACCAAAGGCTGTTGATCTGCAGGAGCACCAGGCTGATCGAGCTGCTCTGATGGAATAACATGATTGTATACTGTCTCCGTGGCTGTGGCATCACTTGGAAGACTAATATCTTCAACTTCCATGTCAACATCCATATCTTCTTCTTCTTCCATGTCAACATTCACATTTGCAAGTACAGTTGCTTCAACTGAAGTATTCTCTTCCTCTCTAGGCTGTGATCCATCATGTGTAAGCTCAGGACCTTGTTTGATGCTGGGAATACCAGCACAAGAAGCCTCCTCCAGCAAAGAACTTGGGACATCGCTGGGCAATTGAACATCATCTGACTCGATGCAAGACTTTGCATGAGACAGAACACCTTTTTCAAATTCTTCACCTTGATCAGCTTCTCCGTTCCTGTTTTCTTGTGTTGCTTCCCTGCCTTCATATGAAGGCATGTGCGCAGAGCTAATTTCATCCTTCAGTTCAGATTCCACATACGACCCAATTTCACTATTAATAGCATCTTCAAGACACTTGAGCTGTGTCTCCGAATGCAACCAAAATGAAGCAAGAGATGAACCACAAGAGAGTAGAGATTTTAGATCAAAAAGTCTAATCTCAATCTCATATATGTACTTTGACGTCCAGGCATGTTTTTCATTAGAGTTGTTCTCGGACCTGAAACAATTTACATGTTAAAGAGGGCCGACTACCACAAAATAATAGTTCAATTTCCCGTTCATTCTTATAATAGCCAGAAGATGTTCGGACGAGAAACAAAAAACACACAAAGATAAGCGAAAGCAAAACATACCCTTTCAAAGACCTCAATTTATCAAGCAATGATTCACTACGTCTCACTAAATGAGATGGAAGGTCAGATACAGCTGTTTCATCTTGACTATTAGTCAGCCCTCCAAATAAGTAAATGTTGGAAGCACCAGATGTTGTACCCCAGCTGCTAACAACAGGAACATTTGGTGGAACATATGATGAAAAGCTCCCAGGAGTCACATTTTCCTGATGAAATGCAGCAACGGTACCAGAGCCCATAATCAACTGGCTTTCATCTCCTTTATATTCATCAACTGACTGAGCAATTTGGGAACCACTAGGAAACACAGTATAGATAACATCATTAGCAGATCCAGCAGCAGTAGAAGTATACACATCCCTATGAGAATTATCTTCTGCAAGTGATGTTTGTGGTTCACACATCAATGCTGCTCCCTGAGCGAGATCTGGAGGTACGTCCCATGATGTTTCCCCCGTTACAGTATTCCAATAATAGTAACTATTACTCTCTTCATGTAATACCATTTTCCAGCATGACTTAGCATCATCTCCAGTGGCAGGAATATCAGACGTTGAAGGAACGGAGAGCTGTGGGGATTCTAGATGCTTCTCATGGCTTATTTCATTTGAGGCAGCCACATTGCTTTCTCGAATAATACTATTCCCCAAACCCTGCAAGGATTCACTTGATGCAGCATCTTTCTCCACATCCAATTCATTGTTCTTAATCAAGTGCTCTTCACTAGAGGCCACATTCAATTCTTCCAGTTCTTTGTTATTTGGTTTTAACTGTACATACGAAAGATTTCAAGCTAATGTCAGCACTTCAAACTTTCCAATATATAAGAGATAGCACCAACTGTAAACATGGGATAATGGAAATCGTTGTATCAACAATAGACTAATGTATGATTTATACAGAAAAGTCTAGAGGATATAACCATCAAACTTATTACTAAACAGTTATGCTCAGATTAAGCTACATAGGTTAAAAAGACATCATAGCTTCACATGATGGCTAATGTAGGAACTTCTTCAAACCTCTGCACTCAAGAGTCAGATAAGTATTAAGAATAATACCTGCTCATCATTCTCGGTGTGGGTAGTATCCTGATTATCATCACTTGAGTGTTCTTCCATGTCATCATCGCTATATTGCCCAAGGAGTAAAAGAGGATTGGCTGGTTGCTGACCTGAAAAAAAAGATATGAGGAAGTCAAGCACTAGCAGAACTAGTTTAACATTCAAAGAACAACAGCCAATGCATGTCAAAACAAAGGGAAACAAGTTAGTGAAGTTTTAATGATTTGCCACTAGCTACCTGTCACAGAAGAAGAACCGTCAGTGACTCAGAGAGGCATAACATGAATAAAGCAAGAGATATACGATCCGAGAAAGAAATATTTCCTGACGAATACTCCCAATAAGCCTCAAGTCATTTATATCACTGTGGCAGGGCAGGACTGATCTGACCAGTGAATGTTCCCCAGACCACAGCCACCTACAATCTGACAACATATACTTGGAACCGAAAGCAACATTCTTATATCCAATATTTCCATATTCCACCAATACAGTGCTGTGCACTGATTCCTTCCCTATTAATTCCTTTTGAAGAGAGCTGACAGAACCAACCTGAAGAAGAGGGTGACTTGGGCAAACCCGTCTCGAGTTTTGTATCCACACCACCTTCAACTTCCTCCGCAGGGGAGCCACCCAAATCTCCTACGAAATTGAACACACTAAATATTAGAAAACCTAGTCACCCCATACAAATCACAATGCAGACATGTAATTCCACCACCTGACCACCTCTAGTTCGATCATGAACCACAGAATTTGATCACCCTGCAATATATAGGAGAACTCTGGCGCCAAACTCATTGCAGCACCAAAAAAACCCTATTGATAGAACAATACTAATTCTACTTCATCTATTCAGAAACTATTTAAATCCTGAAGTTGATTACTTCAATTATACATGAAAAAGAAAACGCTCAAATTACGCAGAACGCTATATAGATAGTAGTACCAGAAGGTTCGGCGAAGAGATCGAGCTTAACCTTGCGACCAGCCCCCATTAAGGCGGCAAGCCTGCGCTCCTTCCTTTTCCCCATCGGAGGATCTTTTTACACACCAAATACTCAAGGGAATAAAACACTCAATTCACAGGCGAAAATCTTCGAGCTGCCACTTGCTATCGTCGAAACCTTTACCTGAAATTTTGCGAGATCCACAGGCGCCCAAATTCCTAAATGTCGCCCTAACTACAGTTTTCCCCAAATCGATCAAAATCTATCTATCCTTCTCTCCCGGTAGATAAATCTAAGGCTTTCGGCCCAACATAATGGGCCACCAATATCCAGCCCATATATTTCTATGGATGTGTGCTTATCTTGCGCATTACGTTTACACGAGAACTAGTGCAAGTCCCGTGATTTTCACGTGGTCTTTTTAATACGATTACCACTCGGTCACTCTTTCTTTCCCGGGCCGAGGCCCCCTAAATCAATGGATTCTAACTAGGGGTGTTCAAATGTGGTCCGGATCGGAAAACCGGACAAGAAAAAATCGGACCGGATCAGAGAAATTCTAGTTCGGTTATTTTTCTTAATCCAGTTCTGGTTCGGTCTAAATCTGAAAAAAAACGATCTGAACCGATTTAGTTTTTTTTTTTTAAAAAAAATTATGTTATCCTAGTTTAACAATTGTTATTTGTTACAATTCCATTCCACCAAAACTTCATTTACCCTAGCTCGCTCCCAGTCACCTTCACAATTCAATTACACACCAGACGACGGCTCTCTTCTCAGGGCTTCTCTCGTCGTCACCAGACGGCGGCGCACCACCGGGTCCACCGTTCCGGCCAGACCATCGATTCTCTCCTCACGACTTCTCTCGTCTGCTGATTTCTGGTGGTTGGTTGTGTGGATTTCTGCTGATTTCTGGTATTTCTCTCCTCTCGCACCGTAGACGGCTCTCTCCTCACAGCTTCTCATCGTCTCTCACAAGGTAAGCTTTCTGGTGGTTGGTTGTCTGCTGATTTCCGAAGTGAATAATGCATGAATGAAACGACTAGTTCTGCACAAGTACGGACATGAAATTATCAATCATCTTCTTTTTCCTTCAATTGGGACTGTGAAGTACTCAAATCCAAGTTTAACCTTTATAAATTACCCCAATTTACTTTATTTGTCTATTGGGGTATGAACTTTCACCCACTAGCAATCCCAATTTACTTTATTCTAGTTTCTTACATACAGTTGAGCATTGATGATTATAATTTACAAAAGCTTGATTATCTTTGCAGTTTGCACAACTTGTTTCAGTAAGTTCTAATAAGGTACTTCTCTTTGCAGTAGCTTGTGTAGAGGAGCAACTGTATGAGTCAGATCCACCCAACAACCTCAATATTCAATGACGTATAGTTAGAAATTGCATGTTGTTATTAATTTCAAACCGAATATGTTGAACTAATTACTATTATTTTGTTGGTATGAAGTTTGGTACTTTATTGTAAACAAAAATACGAGTATACAAATTTCTATGGATTTATCCACAAAAATATTCATTCAACGTAAGTTGGAGGGGTTATTACATGGATGTTGTGATTGTTATTGTTTTATTAAATCCTTTTCATAATTGTTTGTTTTCTATTTTGTTATTTCATTAGATGGTTCATTGCTCTGTGTCTACTGGAGACACTTTTGATTTGGATAAGACACAGTCCCCTGAAAGATTTGTGGAAGGAAATGTAGAGGCTGGAAATATTGTGGAGCCACAAGAACAAAGTGATTCAAATGCACAAGGAAAGAAGAGGAAGCGTTCTAAGAAAAGACGGCCAAGGATGCCGTATTGGGAATTATTCACCGAGTATAAGGATGAGAACAATAAAGTTAGAGCAAGGTGCAAGTTCTGCAAAAAGACTTATGCTTGCGACTCAAACGAGAATGGAACAAAAAATGTGAAGAATCATGCAGAGGCTTGTAGGGGGAATCCAGCAAATCAAGGGAAAGGTAAACAACCTCAACTTATCTTAGATGATTATACGAAGAAAATGACAAATTGGGTGTATAATGCAAATGATGTTTGACAAGCTGTGACTGAAATGATAATTAAGGATGAGATGCCTTTCAAAGTTGTAGAAAAAGAAGGATTAAAGCATGCATTTCATGTTGCTTGCCCTGCATTCCAAATTCCTTCACGCATCACCGTTGCTCGTGATTGTCTTCGACTTTGTAAGAAAGAAAAAGAAAAGTTAAAAGAGTTTCTTAGAGCTTCATGTCAAAGGAATGCTTCACAACTGATACTTGGACATCTATCCAAACTGAGAATTATATGTGTTTAACTGGTCATTTTATTGATGATGATTGGCAACTTCATAAAAGGGTTTTGAATTTCTGCCTTATTTATTCTCATAAGGAAGAGGCTATTGGTAGGGCTCTTGAGGATTGTTTAGGATATTAGGGTTTGTGTGATAAGGTTCTCACTGTAACAGTTGATAATGCTCGAGCCAATGATATAGCATGTGCTTATCTTCAGGATATGACAAAGAGTTTTGATTGTATTAGTCAAGGTAAGTATTTGCACGTGAGATGCATGGCACACATCATTAATTTGTTTGTACAAGATGGTTTGAATGTATGTGTTAAATCTGTGGAGAAAGTCCGAGCTATAGTCAAGTATGTTAGGAGTTCTGGTTCCAGAAAGCATGCATTATTTGAACTAGCTGAAAAATGCAAGATTGCCTCCAAGTGTATGTTGAGACTGGATGTGCCTACAAGATGGAACACATCTTACAATATGTTGAGTGTAGCTGTGAAATATAAAGCTGCTTTTAATCGAATGGATATTCCAGTTATGAAGGAAGAGAACTTGGGCCCTATTACTTATGTTGAGTGGAAACATATTGAAGATCTGACTGATTTTTTGAAAGAGTTTTTTCTGTTGATAAACCGTGTCTCAGGCTCCTTGTATGTCACAAGCAACTACATGATTTATCACATACTTGCAGCTGTGAATGCACTGAATAAGTTGATGCTCAGTAGAGACTATACTTTGCAGTCAGTGGCAGCGCAAATGAAAGTTAAGTGTGATAAGTATTGGGGTTCTCTTAGCAAAATGAATATGTTGATGTTTGTGGCTGCCATTTTGGATCCTGCTTTGAAATTTAGGGGTGTGAAGGCTGCTCTTAATGGTATTTTTGGGCCAACTGACTTAGAGGAGAATGAAAAGAAAGTGAAGGATTTTGCTTATGAATTGTTTGATCAGTACAACGATGCTTATGCACCTCTAAGTGTAAGTGAGGACTCAATCTCACATCCATCTATTGTGGATGAGGATGGAAATTTAGCCTGGATTAGTACATTGACTGAGCAAGTATCAAGAGAAACATTAGATCTTCAAGGAAATTCAAGATCTGAGTTTGATTCTTATTTACTTGAAGTCAAAGGTCAACATGAAGAGAAAGATGTTTTGAAATGGTGGAAACTCAATGTTCCAAGATATCCCATTCTTGCACGCATGGCTCGAGATGTTCTCGCTATTCCTATTTCTACCGTTGCATCTGAATCCACATTTAGTATTGGAGGACGAACACTTGATACTTACAGAGCCAGTTTGTTACCTTCGGTATGTATATTATTATATGATTTTGTTCATCAACTTTTAGTATCTTACCTCATCTTTTTTGTTTGATTACTAATTACTATATTTTGATATTATGCTTTATAAGACAGTACAAGTTCTTATATGTTCTCAAGATTGGCTATGCTCAAGGAAATTAAGGAATCGAAAGATTAAGTGTGAAGAAGAGGAAATCAGTCAAATCACAAAGGAGATCCAAGAAGGTATATGTTGACTTATTTTTCTTAATATCTGTATTATAGTTTTTATCTTATTATGTGGTTTAACACACTTGATATAATATCATTCAGATTGGCTAAACAATTGTCCAAATGATCTCTGAAGGGGGAAATTATCCCACTTTCCTAAAAGAGAAGATCAGGCCCATTTACTTAAATGAGGCCCATTAAGACATAAAGAGGAGAGGTATTTAATAACCTATACCTATCCTAAACCCGAGGATGAAGAACGAAAGAACTCAGTAGGCAGCCTCCATTGATTGGGAGAGAGCTTTGAATATGAGCGATTGTTGTAAACAAAAGAGAAAATAAATAACAAAAGTAGACCGTTCAAATCCTTCTAGCAAGAAGCTAGGAGGTAGTGATTTTTCCCTGTGTGCTATTTGGCACTAGGGTTTTCCACTCTAAATTGTTCTTATTATGTTCGTTCTTCGGATTCATTGAAGATCGATCGTCGTTGCAATCAACGAATATTTAATGGTACAAATTCCTGCTACCACAATCTCAATGATGGCGTTTTTTACATTGCTTCTTGATCGTAAGGTATTAAATTAGTGTATGTGCTTCTCTAATGGATAGGTAAACGATAACAAAATTGCTTATAGTGTTTCTTTTGCATTTTACAGGATTTCTTATTGGACTGAACTTCAAGGACTTCGAGATGTTGTGTTGTTAGTCGTTGGCTGTTTTTTGGCAGATACAATTGCTTATAATGTTAATTTTTTGATTTCGCAATTGGGCTACTTTATTATTTAGGAATGGTGCCACTTTTTTATTTAGGAATGGTGATTCTACTTGAATGCAAGAACTAGTGCAAATATTACTTGAATGCAGGAGGTGTTGATGATCTTGTTTCAAGTGTATTGCTTGAATACTACAAAATACAAATATGAGATATGAACTTGAATGTGGTTTGATATTTATGCAGGAATTCTTCCTTTTATGCAGGAGGTGTAGTATTGCTTGATTCATTTTGATTTTTATGCAGGAATTCTTTTTAAAAAAAAAATTCCGGTCTAATCCGGTCTTAGACCGGACCGAATAAGACCGGTCCAGTCTGGTCTCCGATCCATCATTTTGAAAAAATCCGGTCCGGTCCAGACCGGATGAACATAGTTCTAAGGAGGGAAACGAGCAGTTTTAGATTTGCTTTTTTTATTGATTCCTACTAATTGGATGAAAAACAATTCTTGAATGATAAATCACTACAAGTGATGGGGATACACGAATTAAATAATAGGAATCATGTCATGGAGAAAGGCCCATTTCCCTTTCTTTTTGACTTCCCCCATGCCCCCCTCCCCCCGTGTGGCGACATGGGGGCGAAAAGGGGTCCTAAACATAATATAGAAAAAATATGTATATAAAGGACCTATTGCTAATAATAGTGAGTTACTATTCTCATTAACAACATTTAACATAACATTGTGATCTTTATATATAATATTTAAAACTTATATAAAAACATATGTTGAAAATTATATTAGTTAAAAATATAATTATAGAGAATAATAAAATAATATAGAAAATTATGTTGTCAACTCACATTTTTATTCCTAATAACAATAAAATTAAAAAATAAACATGTAGTGATACATGATAGTGGGGCATGTGTCCAATAAAGAATGATGTCACGTGGCACAATTTTTAAGAAAGAGATGGACTCTCCTTTATATTGTATTAGGATGGATTAAACATTTTTTTCACGATAAACAAATTCATGCTTCGCTAGAAACAGAGTTGCGCACCTAGAGAGATGTCCTGAAAAAAGACCGTATGTGCTAAGGTGCCTTTCTCTTGGCTTGTCATTGTTGCCTCTTGTCATGCGTGTTCGTTGCTTATTCGCTTAGGTAATTTTAGATTTTATCTTTTTGCTATTTTCACTATATTTTTTCGCTTTTTAAGTTTTTTTATAAGTACACTTGTGGTTCTGTGTTATTTACCATCCCACCATTATTATTTGGTGATGTGGTGTGGTTTTCCTTGTTGTTACACACACAAATGATTTAAAAGTTGACTGAGATGCTTCAGTTCACAATCAACCTCATCGCATACAGCGAATCCAGATTGAAAAGAGAATATACTATGATCAAAGTCGAGACGAGTTTTCCTAGCTGCACTATAACTTAGCTGCACTACTCGCCGAAGGTTTATTAATCATGTGCACTCGGGCACATATCTTATTTAATTATCCAACACACTTTACTAAAACACGTTAATGTTATTAAGAGCGGCACAATGCTTAAATCTCAGGGTGACAATCATGTCGACCCAAATTAACAAAACACACAAACACACACACGAGACTTAACATTATTCCGAGAACAACAGAGTTATTATTACACAGGGTGATCTTACGTTCACCCAAATTGCACTGCCACAGTGCTTACACTTTAACTTACAGGGTGACAGTACATCTACCCTAATTGTACTAGCTAAATGCTTAATACACAGGACTGCAACTATGCTCATCCAATGGCGCTTGCAAGGCGCTTAAAACACTTCAGATCCTTAACGGTGGATAAGAAGCATAGGTCATGACCCTTAAATTATTATCCGGAAATTAACCTGAGGAGTATTACGATTTAAAGAAACGACAAATCCTTACTTGGATTAGCGTTCCTATGAACATTAAGTTATAAAGAAACGACTAATCCTTACTTGGATTAGCGTTCCTACGAACACTCGTGTTAACTAAACAGTCTAACACAACAATTATTCACATTAAAGCCATCCAGGCAATCAACTTAAACATAGAGATAATAGAAACGGCTAATCCTTACTTGGATTAGTTTTCCTATTAACCTACATGCTATTCTAGCATTAGGATTAAATTCACAACAATACCATCACGGTAATTATCACATATAATAGCGTTGTTCTAACAAATATACAACCTATCATAACATTACTTTAATCACGTTTATTTATGAAATTAGTTCCCAACAAAACAACAGTTCACTCCAATTTAATTAACAATTAAATAATTGATAATTAATGAAACATGGAATGATTAAGCAAGAGCGAACCGCCACTTGCCTTAATCCGTAGAGTTGGAACAAGCCTAACGACGACGAAATTCCGGGCTCGACACGGGTATAGCTCCGACAGCACAACAACCTTCGAGCCGACCCATAAAGAAACCCTAAGTTAGATTCGACATAAACTAGTACGAATCTAAGGAAAGACAAAAGAAACCAAAGGAAACGACGTCTCAACGACGACCACCAAGACCAAGCCAACAAAGAGGCTTCTGGCCATTGGCGGCGGTCGCCGGGTTCATCACGGCGGTCGCCGCTGTTCATCACGGTGGTCACCGCTGTTCATCACGGCGGTCGCCGTGAAGAACACGGCGGTCGCCGTGAAGAACACGGCGGTCGCCGTAAGAACACCAGAAGACGTCGGCGAGAGGAAAACCACTCACCCACACACACGCGAAGACACCCTTTGGCCTGGCTTTGGATTCCACCCTCCACTAAGCTTCCAAAGGCACCTCAAGGCTATTGGAAAACACACCAAACGACCTCCGGCGAACACTCCAGAATCCGGCGAGGCAAGAACTCCGGTGAGGCACAATTTCGGGAGAGTTTGGGCTATGGAATGAGCTCCAATCCGACCTCCAAGCCTCTCCTTAAATAGCCAAGCAAAGGAGACACCATGATGGCTCTAGGACGAGACGCCACATTCCTACTTCGGCGCTGCCAGAGCCTCGCCGACGACCTTCGGGCAAAGACCTCCGGACAACGACGGCGGGCGCCGCGGAGAGCAATGGTCGCCGCCTCGCAAATTGCCTACGGCGGGCGCCGTACTACACGGCGGTCGCCGCCACTAGGCCTGGCGCCCAGCTAGGAAGACGACCACGCCAGTCCTCGAGCCTGGCGACGGCGGTCGCCGCCTTAACTGCGGCGGTCGCCGCCTCTGTTGCTTCGTCCGATCTTGACTTTTGGGACGACTCGGCTTAACTCGGGATAAAAATAATCGTACACGAACGAGTATTAAAATCCAAAGTACGCCGTCTGTATTTTATTTCACTGAGAAAAATATTACAGAGATAGAGCACATTACAGAATGTCTCAAACTATCTGAATTAAATCCGATGTACAAAACGGGTACTCGGGAAAATTCTCAAAATTCCCAAAATAACCTTACAGAATTACGGGGTATCACAACAATGGTGCTAAAGTCCCACACAAAGCGCACATAGAAACCCACCAACCCCAAGAAAGAGCAAACCATGGTGGGGGTCATGGGCATCGGCCACTCACGAATGTTGCGGACCTTCTCGTCGTCCACGCGTAGGCCATCCTTAGACACTACAAATCCTAGAAAGATAGTTGAGTCGACATAAAACCGACACTTGCCAAGATTGGCATACAATTTTTCCTTCCAAAGGCATTCTAACACTTGCCTAAGATGCCCAACATGCTCATCAAGACTTCGGCTATGCACCAAAATGTCATCCAAATACACGACATTTGCCCAAATATTGCCTCAAAACGTGGTTCATCAGGTGCATGAATGTGCTGGGGGCATTAGTGAGCCCGAATGGCATGACAAGCCACTCATAAAGACTGTACTTGGTCCTAAACGCCGTCTTCTACTCGTTGTCTTTTTTCATGCGAATCTGGTGGTAGCCACTCTTCAAATCAATCTTGGAGAAAAGGGTGGCTCCGTGTAGTTCGTCCAACAAATCATTGAGGTGCGAAATGGGGTGGCGATACATGATGGTAATTTGGTTGATGGCACGACAATCTACGCACATCCTCCAAGAGCCATCCTTCTTGGGCACCAAAATGACTGGCACGGCGCAAGGGCTAAGGCTTTCCCACACATAGCTGCGGTCAAGAAGCTCCTAGACTTGGTGCTGTAATTCTTTGCTTCCTCAGGGCTGGCACGGTAGGCCACGCGGTTGGACAGCGAGGCGTCGGGCATGAGGTAAATTTGATGCTCAATTCCACGTAGTGGGGGTAGTTCTTGAGGCAAATCATCCGACATGACATTCTTAAACTCTTGCAAAAGAGACACAAAGATCAACAAGCTCTTTTTCAATAGAATTGCAAAATTTAGGAATTAAAAAGAAGCAAGGAGAACGTCCCTTAAGTGCTGGGGTCAAGTCACTGTGGCGCGCCAGGAGCAAGCGACTCTCGCAATTGCCTTGAATGGAAAGCGCTGTGGCGGGCGCGTCAAGGGCAGTGTGGGGCGCGCGCCTAGGGAGCGGCTGTGGGAGCACTCTTGTCCATGTATGGCGAGGGGGCAATGAGGGTCATAGAGCCCGGTGGGGCGTGCCGTGAGGGAGCAATGGGCGTGACGGTGGTGGTGCCTGCGCCAGGCACGACCGCGTTGCCGTAAGCGGCGGTCGAGGCCTCTAAGGACTTTTGCGTATTTCTTTCCACCTGGTCCTGCAAAATTTCTTGGGGTGTCATTGGCAACAGAGTGACGCGCTTGCGATGGTAAGTAAACACATAAGTGTTAAAATACCCATCATATAGCGCACACTTATCAAATTGCCAAGGACGCCCTAAGACAAATGGGTAGCATCCATCGCAATAACATCACACAAAACAGTGTCCTTATAATGGCCAATAGAAAAAGAAATCAAACACTGGCGAGTGACGACATCGCCTTTGCTCTTCGAAATCCGATGAAGGCCATAAGGTTGTGGATGAGCAGTGGTGGCGAGGTTGAAGTGCTTGACGACCTTCTCATTGATGATGTTGCAGCTACTGCCACCTTCAATTATGACACATAAGGACGTGGTTTGGACCACACGCCGAGTGTGGAAGAGGTTCTCCCTTTGGTCCATGAGGTCGCCTTCTTGCACCGTGAGCACACGCCTTGTCACAAGGCTGATGGGAGTGCCGGCATGCAGGTCGGCCGGGGTACACGCATAGGCGTCGTCATCAGCGTGCTCCATGTCTGCCTTGAAGGTTTCATTCTCTAGGGGTTCATCATCATAGGACTCATAGCCGTCGGCTACAACATTCTCTTTACCTTTTTTGTACACAACCACGTACGAGAAAGTCTCCATGAACTCGACCCACCGTGCATGGCGCCGACCAAGACTGGCTTGGCTCTTCAAGTAAGCGAGTGTCGCGTGATCGGAGTGGATCACAAACTCCTTTGGCCACAAGTGGTGCTGCCAAGTCTTCAAAACCCGAATGAGAGCATAAAGCTCCTTGTCGTAGGTGGGGTACTTAAGGGCAGCTCCCGAAAGCTTCTCGCTAAAGTAAGCGATGGGTATCTTATCTTACAGCAACACGCCTCCAATGCCGAAGTTGGACGCGTCACACTCCACCTCAAATATCTTGGTGAGGTCCGGTAGTTGAATCAAAGGTGCGTTGTATAGCGCCTATTTGAGGGCCTTGAAGGCGCTCTCATGAATGTCGAGCCACTCAACTGTGACTCCCTTCTTGGTGAGCTCGTGAAGTGGCGCGACAATGGTGCTAAATTCCTGCACAAAGCGCACTCAGAAACCCACCAACCCTAAGAAAGAGCGAACCATGGTGGGGGTCATGGGCGTCGGACACTCACGAATGTTGCGGACCTTCTCGTCGTCCACGCATAGGCCATCCTTAAACACTACAAATCCTAGGAAGATAGTCGAGTCATCACAAAACCGACACTTTCCAAGATTGGCATACAATTTTTCCTTCCAAAGGCATTCTAACACTTGTCTAAGATGCCCAACATGCTCATCAAGACTTCGGCTATGCACCAAAATGTCGTCCAAATACACGACAACAAATTTGCCCAAATATTGCCTCAAATTGTGGTTCATGAGGCGCATGAATGTGTTGGGGGCGTTGGTGAGCCCGAATGGCATGACAAGCCACTCATAAAGACCGTACTTGGTCTTAAACACTGTCTTCCACTCGTCGTCTTCTTTCATGCGAATCTGGTGGTAGCCACTCTTCAAATCAATCTTGGAGAAAAGGGTGGCTCCGTGTAGTTCGTCCAAAATATCATCAAGGTGCGGAATGGGGTGGCGGTACTTGATGGTAATTTGGTCGATGGCGCGGCAGTGTACACACATCCTCCAAGAGACATACTTCTTAGGCACCAAAATGACCGGTACGGCGTAAGGACTAAGCCTTTCCCACATATAGTTGCGGTCAAGAAGCTCCTGGACTTGGTGATGTAATTCTTCGCTTCCTCGAGGCTGGCATGGTAGGCCGCGCGGCTGGGCAACGAGGCATCTGGCATGAGGTCAATTTGATGCTCAATGCCACGTAGTGGGGGCAGTTCATGAGGCAAATCATCCGGCATGACATCCTCAAACTCCTGCAAAAGAGACACAACACTACCAAGAAGATCAACAAGCTCTTTTTTAATAGAATTGCAAAATTAAGGAATTAAAAAGAAGCAAGGAGAACGAGCCTTAAGTGCTAGGGTCAAGTCACTGTGGCGCGCCAGGAGAAAGCGACTCTCGCAACGGCCTTGAATGGCAAGCGTTGTGGCGGGCGCGGCAAGGGCATTGTGGGGCGCACGCTTGGCCGCAAGTGTATTGCTGCGAGCCTAGGGAGGGGCTGTAGGAGCGCTCTTGGCCAAGTGTAGCGAGAGGGCAATGGGGGTCATAGAGCCTGGGGGGGCGTGCCGTGAGGGAGCAATGGGCACGGCGGCGGTAGTGCCTGCGCCAGGCACGACCGTGTTGCCGTAAGCGGAGGTCGAGGCGTCCAATGCATTTTGCCTATTTCTTTCTACCTGGTCCTACAAAATTCCTTGGGGTGTCATTGGCAACAGAGTGATGCGCTTGCGACGGTAAGTAAACACATAAGTGTTTAAATACCCATCATGTAGCGTGCACTTATCAAATTGCCAAGGATGCCCTAAGAGCAAATGGGTAGCATCCATCGCAATAACATCACACAAAACAGTGTCCTTATAATGGCCAATAGAAAAAGAAATCAAACACTGGCGAGTGACAACATCGCCTTTGCTCTCCGAAATCCATTGAAGGCCATAAGGTTGTGGATGAGTAGTGGTGGCGAGGTTGAAGTGCTTGACGACCTTCTCATTGACGATGTTGCAATAGCTTCCACCATCAATTATGACACATAAGGATGCGGTTTGGACCACACACCAAGTGCGGAAGAGGTTCTCTCTTTGGTCCATGAGGTCGCCTTCTTGCACCGTGAGCACGCGCCTCGTCACAAGGCTGAGGGGAGTGCCGACATGCAGGTCGGCCAGGGCACACGCATAGGCGTCGTCATCGGCGTCCTCCACGTCTGCCTCAAAGATTTCATTCTCTAGGGGTACTCATCATCATAGGACTCATAGCCGCTAGCTTAGGAGAACAAGACCTTCTTGGAGTTGGGGCAGTCGCGCTGCATATGGCCGCATCCACCGTACTTGATGCACACTTGGCGCATTGCGCTTGCGCGGGAGACGCTGTGTTGCGCGCCTCTACGGGTGCCGAAGGAGGTGGTTTGGCCGCAAGGCCTGAACTCTTAGGAGGCTGTAAAGACAAACGCACATCAGTAGGCAAAGCTGAATTAAAGGGTCTAGAATCATATCTCTTTGACCCGGAGTTGGACCAGGGCTTGTGCTTCCGACGTAAAATTTGGTTGTGAAGCTGCACAGCCATGTGAGTTAGGGAGTTGAGGTCCTTGATGGGCAAAATCTCTAGCTGGTACCGGATGAGAGTGCCGATACCACTAAAAAATTTGGTGCGTAGCACGGAAGGAGAGACACACACGCCCGCCTTGTCGTACATGTCCTCAAGCTTGGAGAAAAATTTGAGAGGCGTCATAGTCCCATGGCAAGCGAGGGCAATGTCCATGCTCATCCGGGTCTTGTATTCCTTAGGCACATATTTTTGAGTCATCACGAACACTAGTTGGTGCCATTGCTTAATGGGAGGGAGATTGCGCCTAATGCAATCGACAACAAACCAATGCCACCAAGTGTGCGCCACGCCTCGAAAGTGAAGCGTAGCAATCTCCACCTTCTCTTGTTCCTCATACTGACAATGTTGGAGAGCATACTCGGTAGTGTATACCCAATCAAGAAAAGTAGAGGGATTATATTCACAAAAAAATGTTCAATTGTTACCTTAATGTCGCGGTGACCAGCATAGGCGGAGCCACGAGGCAGCGGTTGTCATAATGCTCGGTATTGGGGGCGCGCTCAGCATGGTGCCTGTCATAATTGTAATCTCGATGCCGCATGTCATAGGCATCATGTTTGTCCTGGTGCCTGCGATGGCGCCGTTGGCGATGGCGTCCTTCGGCCTTGTCGTTAGCATAGCCTGGGGCGGGTTCCCGGCCGTAAACATCATGGGCCACAAAAGGGTCGCGACCTTTGCATTTGGTGTCAACCCTTGTTGGAGTGTAATCCATGGGAAACTGCTGGCTCTCAATCGAGTCGCCCAACGGAGGATGGAAGTTGTCGGGGTTGAGGTTGCTGGCTTCATCGTAGTCCTCATCATCAAATTCATGCAATACCACCGGGGATGTGTGCCTGTGGCGGGGCGCGGATCCGATTTGTGTGTGGTGGTCACGTCTGGGGCCATGCGCGCAGGGGGCAGTATCGGTCGCGACCACTGGTGTGACCACGCTTAGCGTCGCGGCACCGCTTCTTTTCGGCATGACACTGCTCGGTGCGCTGCATGCGATCATAGTGGGAACGTTTGTTGCCGATGTTGACAAATGGGTAGGGACCCAATTTAGTGGCCGGGGACTCATGCTCGTCAGTGTACTCATCCTCCTCTTGCGAGCCATAGTGAGACCGCGGGAAGGGCTCGTAGCAATCCCTAATGTCAGCGTCTTGGCAGCTCTCAATGATGTAATTTAGCCGGCAGAGCGGTTGCTGGTTTGAGACCGAGGGCATGATGCCTTTGCCCTTGTCCTGTCGGCAACAAGTGTCGGTTGGAGGTGGCTGTTGAAGTGTCGGATCGACACCGAGTGCCGTAATTGAGGGGCAAGGGTGTTGGCCGCGTGAGCTCGTTGCAAGCGCCAGTTGGCACCGAAGCTCGGTATTCTCGGCCTCAAGGTGGGCTCCAGCTTTGGCTACGGCCTTGTTCTCGGCCTGAAGGGAAGCATAGGCGTTGTCTGACTCATTATCTATAGTCACTATATCAACACGCAAGCAAGGATCAAAACAAACCAAAGGAAGCAAATCACAACGAACAAGAGAAGTCGAAACAACCCAATAATTCAATCTCACAGAGGGTAACTACGTTTGGCTGTCCGTGAGGGAGGCCGTGACAATTTCAAGCAATAGCAATGACAAACGAACCACACAAATCATGCAAATGGAAGTCACAAGTTGATATATGCGAGTAGTAAGTCAAGAGCATGCACGTTCAAGTTCGTTTGAAATGTAAGTTGCAATACACGATGGAAGATAGGCTTAGTGGACTTGTGCTGATGGTGAATAGGGTTTCCCTAGATCGCCTGAGGGTTTCGATTTGCTCGGTTGTTTTGTTGTGTTTGAATCAACATACGTTTTTTTAAATAAATCGGCACAAGTGAACATTTGAAGAAAGATATGGTGTGTAAGATATGAGAGAGAGAGATGCAACAAAATAGGAAACAAGAAGATATGCAAGATCTTTTATACTGAACAAATAAATCGACAAATAACTAATCAAATCGGCAAAATTTTATATGATTTGAGTCAAAAAAATTGCCGAAATATATGGTAAGGGAAATCTTTCACTTTCCACTTTTTTTTTGCTTTTCTTTCCTCTTGGTCGAGATCTCCTCTCCAAGGAAAGAAGAGATCTATCCTAGGGGTGGGGTTTGGACGACAAGAGCAACAAAGAACATGGGCGGAAGCAAGGAAAAAACAAACATGAGTGGCGGAAGCAATGGACGAATGTAGATATGGATCGGATCTAAGTAAAAACGTGAGAATAGAAATGAAGAGTTGGAAAGACTACGCCTCGTACCGCTGGAATCTGATACCAATTGATGCGTAATGATGGCCTCAAATACGCGTTGATGACGGATCGTGGTAGAAAATGAGTCTTGGATTCCTTCTCTTCGGGATAAATGACAACCTTCACCAAAGTAGAGGTTGACGGCTCTCTTGCTCTCGATTGGCTTGAGTTGGGGCGAGAGGGTTCGATCAATGAGGAGATTGGAGTTGTTTGGGATGATCCGTGACAGGGATCAATCAGAAGGGTGACAACAAAGGTCTAAGGTGCGGAGACAATTCTCAACGATAAAGCTTAAGCTATTCAATTCAACATGAGTAAACGTTACAAGGGTTTGGTCTTATAGCCAAAGAGTCTCGGCCATAGGCCGCAAGCCAACAAAACAAGCCTAATGGGCCGGCCTCTTAAGCTCAAGAGAGCACATGCCCAAATATAGAAAGTTCTAAAAAATAGAAAGAACTAAAAACAACTTAAATAAAAGTAGAAATTTCAAACAATAGCAAAATAACCTCAAAGTAGCAAAAGTACTAAGATAGGCGCCGAGGCGAGTGTCACGGAGGGGGGCCCAATGGCGATGAGGCCTTCGGCGCAGGCATGCCAGGCGTTGAGGCACTGAGTGTCACCAGGAGCATGGGCGACGTTGAGGATGAGCCAGCGCAAGCGATGGAGTGGGCGACGAAGGATTGTGTGGCTTGAGCGATGGCCTTGGCACGGGCTCTAGTCACGGGGCCATTGGAGCGCAGGCTCATTGCGTCTTCCTCCTCAAGGGCAGTCATCGAGGTCAAGGTCGCATCAACGAGGAGGACAAGATGAGTGTCCGCTACAATGGACCCGTGACTAGGGCACGCGCGCGTGAGCCATCGCGCAAGCCACCCAACCCTTGATCACAAGATGCCTCACAAGCTTTGGCACCGACACCGCACCTGATGAGTTATTAGTTTTGACCTTTGAGGGTTTTGAGGTTATTTAAGCCAATCTGGGCCAAATCGCAGGCCTTTGGGCCTTACCGCAGCAACGCGCCGCCAGTCGCTCGCCGCCTGAGGCGCGCTCCCTATCGTGCATGCCTTCTCTAGAGTGTGCCACCTATCCTAGTTTCCTTATTTAGTTGTTTTGTGGTTATTTTGACAATTATTGCTATTTTGAGACTATGTCTATTTTTAAGTGTTTTATGCTTGGACGTGGCGTGCCACTTGTTGTGGGCCGCTAGTCCATGTCCGATGTTTTATTATCTTTTATTTCTATTTCCTAACTTAGACTTAGACTATAAATATTCGTCTTGGAGTCAAACACGTTTAATTGCTTAAGTTTATCAAAGTTGAGGTTTTTCTTCTTGCTTGAGCTATAGGCGTCCAATATCTATCTTGTTGTGGTTTTTCAATCAAGACTCATCTCTTTGAGTCAAGACTCATCACTTTGAGTCCATTCATCGATCATCTCTTTGATCAATTCAAAATCATCTCATTAATATCACCAAGGCCATCTCTTTGGTTCCATTAACCTTGATCGCTTTCGAGTGTTCTATCCTACTTCCTCTCGGGTATTCATGCAATTCATCAAGGGATTCTCCAAAGGTTTCCACAGCAACCAATGAGAGCAAAAGCCATCACTTTGGTTAGCGAGAATATCTACAGCGCAAGCGAAGACCAAGGCTATCGCTTGGCTTGATTAAGTGACGTTTTGGGCATCGTTGATCATCTCAATCGGGACGTTCACATCAACTGATATTAGAGTCAAGGTCAAGCTAAGTCTATATATTTGTCTAAACTTGCGAATCTTGAATTTTTCTTTCATAAAAATCCAATATTGATCATACCACTCACTGTCGCTGCTACCGTCGCCCACTCCACCCCTTCCGCCCCCATCGCCATATAATGCTATATATGGTAATGGATAAGATATGGAAATATTTGGATAACAACTTTGAAAAGTCAAAGATTTTAGTATTCAAGACTTTGATCAATCCTAGGATGATATTTTCTCTTTTTAATTAATTGATAAAATTGCATGCCAGGATTTTGTTTCCTTCTTTCTAATTGCATGAAATATCTTCTCTCTCCTCTCTCTCTAGAAATTCTATCTTGTGAGATTCTTTCTTAAAAAAATATCTTGCGACCGAATGAAAATAAAGAATTCTTTCAAGAATATCCTAAAACTTTCAAAGGAAGATAAAAAAGAAAGCCAAAGGCGATCTAGGGCAAAGTCCTATTCACCATGGAGCAAGATCCAATAAGCTTTCCCCTCCGTTTCTCTCGCAAGACAACAATCAAAAGGTTTCAACTTTTCTTGACGATTATTTTAATGATTTGAACTTGATCATCTAAACTTTTCTTGATAAGGACACTTGCTTGATTGGTTGTTTGCTATCTCTTGCTTCTTGCCTTACATCAAGCCTCTCTCTCCTCACGAGATACAATAATTTGTACGCCCCTACACATAAATTTTATTGGTTCCTTGTGCGGCAAGGACTTGGTTTGACATTGTTTTCTCTTGCCTTGTTGTGTTTGATCCTTGTTTGTTTATGATCACCGTAGGTACCTTCTCATGGACACCACTAGTGAGCCAGTTTCTCAAGCCGCCGTCGCACAAAGCATCCGCAATGCTCAAGACTCCTACACCGCGCTGAAGGCCCAACTCACTGCCAAAGAGGTTGAACGCGCGGAGCGCGAGGAAGCCAACCAATTGGTGCTCCAGGAGCGCGACGCTAAACTTGTGCAACTACGTGCCTTCAATAGCACTTGGGTGATCCCCATGAACAACCCCATGGCGCGATGGAATGACGCGCCCGCCGAAGTCGTCCCGTCCTATTGCAAGGAGCCTTCTGCCGCTCCCGTAGCGCCCCTAGCACGCCCACACTCCTAGGTCGAGATCCACCAAAATCAACCAGGATGCGTGGATCCTCGCGATCTCTACGACTCAACTCCAATGACGTCGCTATGCCACAACCGCCATAAGGATGAAGCCTCCGACGCTAGTCCCTCCCACAGTTTCCGCTTGTTAGGGTATCCATACCCCTATGTCAACACCCAAGATAGGAGGAGGGCCGCATAGCGGAACGCGCACTACCATTGCGCCAGCGAGACTAACCACAACAATAATGACTTCTATGACTTCGTCGATGATGATGAAGACTTGGAGGCGTCAGCTCGCCTCTCTGAGGTGACCAATGTTGGTGATCCCTTTTAGGACTATGATGAGGATGAATATTTTGTCCCCGGTGGTAGCATACCCGCGTGCACCTCACGCGATGAGTTTTACATCCCACCCGGTCACGACAGTCGTGCCCCGCAGGACACAAGGTGACGCGAACTGTGCCCCATGCGAGAGCGTGCGCGTGACTAGCGCTGTGACATGCTAGCGCCCCGTGACCCACGGCGCGACCGCCTAATCCCCAATGTGGTTCACACCCAACAACGCAACATTAATATAAAGCTTGAATATTTCACTGATGATTCTAAATTTCTTGAATGGCAGCAAACTACGGAGTATGTTCTAGATCATTGCCATTATTCGGAGTATGAGAAGGTCAAGATTGCGATCTTTCACGTCACTGGAGCCGTGCGTACATGGTGGTTCCGCCTCAAGAGTGAACGTGCTAGACGTAGGTTGGATCCAATTTCTACTTGGAACCAACTTATCTACGTGATGACCAAGCGATATGTGCTTGAGGACTACAAGGAAGACACACGCCTCAAGATTGCCATGGCGACGCAAGATTCCTGCACCACACTTGAGTTCTTTGCTGAATCGGAGGAAATGTGTCACAAGCCCGGTGTGCACCCTGCTCCTTCGACCATGAGGTCCATGTTCTTACGTGGCTTAGACTTTGAGGTTCGAGAGCAACTTAAGATACTCAGCATCAAGGACCTCAAATCTATAACCCACACGGTGATAAAGATTCACGCGTAACTCCAAAGGAAGAAAAAGGCAACATGGTCAAGATCCACATCCAGGTATGGCTCTAACCCTAGCTTATAATTTTCTTTTAATTATAAGTGGAATCCTTCGCAGCCCAGGACTACCACCCCGATGCCCGCTGCAGTGCCCCACCCACGCGCATCAATGCCCTGCCATCGCGCTTTAGGATGACCGCGCCTGTGACCGCTTCTTCTTCAAGTGTCAAGGCCGCGGACATCTGCAGCGAGACTACCCCAATAACCTGTAACATCCTCAATGCCAAGAAAGGCGCTCTTCATGATCAATACGAGAACTTGTTTCACACACGTTGTTTGGTCTAGACCGCCGACCAAAGCGTGATTATTGATGGAGGAAGTTGTCGCAACATCATTAATGAGAAGGTAATCCACCATCTCAAGCTTGAGATAACTCCTCAGCCCCAACCCTATAGCCTCCAATAGATCTCGGAAGGTAACGGTGACAATGTGGTAAAAAGGCAATTCCACATCACCTTAAATATTGACTATTATCATGACACTGTTATATGCGACGTTATTTCTATGGATGTCACTCACTTGCTTACTATGTTGAAGTCTAACCTCCGCAGGTGGGAATAATGTTTGCCTTTTGTTATGTTTTCTTACAATAGGTCCATGCATTCGGCGACAAAGATGATGCCAATTGAAGTTGTCTACGTCTTCAACCCCAACACAACGCTGGATTTGACGCTGTACCCCATGAAAGACAAGGAGAGCGTCAAGGGTCTATAATGCGTTGAGTTTGTCAAGGCCCTACACCAGCGGATGAGAGAGAAGCTGGAGCGCCGCATTGCGCAATACAAGGTGCAAGCTGATTGTAGCAGGCGCCATATGATTCTTGAGCCCAGAGACATGGTGTGCTCCACCTTCGCCGCAAGAGATTCCCATCCAAGAGGCTCATCAAGCTTGATGCGTGCGGAGATGGCCCATTCAAGGTCATAGAGAGCCTAGGTGACAATTCCTATAGGCTTGAGCTCCCCGACGACTATGGCGCGCATCCAAGCTTCAATGTGGTAGAATTTTCTCCTTACGCTCCCCCTTGAGCACGACGAGGACGAAGCAGGGACACTTCCTTGCCAAGAAGGGGAGAATAATGGCTCCCTACCCTCACCCTTGACGGCGAAGGACAAGAAGGACAAGATGAGTGTCCGCTCCAATGGACCCGTGACAAGGGCGCGCATGAGCCATCGCGCAAGCCACCCAATCCTTGGTCACGAGATGCCTCGCAGGCTTCGGCACCGCCCCCGCACCCCTTGAGGTCACAGTTTTGACCTTTGAGGTTATTTAGACCCATCTGGGGCCAATCGCAGGCCTTTGGGCCTTGCCGCTGCAGCGCGCTCCTGTCGCACACTGCCTACGGCGTGCTCCTTGTCGCGTGCCCCCTGTGGCATGCCGCTTGTCGCATGCTTCCTGTCGCGCGTGCATTCCCTAGAGGGCGCCACCTATCCTAGTTTCCTTATTTAGTTGTTTTGAGGTTATTTGACAATTATTGCTATTTTGAGACTGTGTATATTTTTAGGTGTTTTATGCTTGGGCATGGCGTGCCACTTGTTGTGGGCCGCTAGTCCAAGCCCGATGTTTTCTTTTCTTTTATTTCTATTTCCTAGCTTAGACAATAAATATTTGTGACTCGTCTTGGAGTCAAACACGTTTAATTGCTTAAGTTTATCATAGTTGATGTTTTTCTCCTTGCTTGAGTTTTAGGCATCCATTATCTATCTTGTTGTGGTTTTTCAATCAAGACTCGTCTCTTTGAGTCAAGACTCATCACTTTGAGTCCATTCATTGATCATCTCTTTGATCGATTCAAGATCATCTCTTTGATCTCATCAAGGCCATCCCCTTGGTTTCATTAACCTCGATCTCTTTCGAGTGTTCTATCCTACTTCCTCTTGGGTTTTTGTGCAATTCATCAAGGGATTCTCCCAAGGTTTACTTGACAACCAACGAGAGCAAAATCCATCACTTTGGCTAGCGAGAATATCTACGACGCAAGAAAAGACCAAAGCTATCGCTTGGCTTGATTAAGTGACGTTCTGGGCATCGACGATCATGTCAACGAGGACGTTCACATCAGTACAGGTACTAACTTGGAGATGGAGTATACAAGGGATGAAATGGGAAACCGTGAGATTCCTCAAGTGCTAAGAACAACTGAGCCAGAGAATGAAATGCAAACAACTAATCAAGATCAAGTGTTCCCAACAACTCCGACAGAAAAGGAAGTGCAAACAACTGAGGAACCACAAGTGTTGCCTACAACTAACACACCTCGGGTCGAAGAAGAAGGCGTTGCAACTGGAGTTGGCCTAGCCACAACTGAAGTGCCAACTAAGAAGGTAGTTGAGGAGCATCCAAAACAGAAGAAAGGAAAGGCAAAGTTAAAGGTCAAGGTCATAGACTAGTCTAAACCTTCAATGTAACAAGATCAAGAGGAAAATGCAAATTATGATTAGTCTAGCATACAATGTTCATGTTTTAACATCATGATTCAATAAGTTTTACAAATGTAAACTTGGGTTATAAAAATGGTTTGTTTGTGTTCATGTTTAATATCTTATGTTCATTTCTAGTACTTCAGTGTTCATATATTTGCCTTATTTGTTCATACTTGTTTATTGATCTTCATTTTCATTAACCTAGACTTATATGTTCACGTTTTATATATAAATGTTCAGTTTTATTATCTTGAGGTTCAAAATGAATTTTGTGAAATTATGAATCACACATAAAAAGGGAAAAAGGAAGGTGACTGTAGAAGAGCAACAAATGGATAACACCTCTCCAAAAAGAGCAACAAGACGTGGTGAATCATTGAGGAGCCCATATTTCAAAAGAATGGTTACAATATTGTGTACTGAAACTGAGGAATAACAACTTCTATCGACATTTGTATTCACTGATTTTGGGGTTGGAGAGTAAGTTTAAGTTTGTGTTATTTTTGTTTTTATTTCAGTTTTCTAAGTGGTATAGAGACGATGTTCAAACACGAGCAGTGGCAAGCAAGTAGAAACAAGATGTTGAGCCTAGACACTAAGCTTGTGTAATATCTTATCCTAACTTTTGAATTTATTTTATTTCTTTTGTAGGAGTAATTTAAATTTTCATTAAGTGAAGTTCAAAAGTTAGGATAAGATAATTTTATACGAATTATCAAATGGGTTATAATAGTTCGGTATAGAAATAAATAAAATAAGTATAACAATAAATGTAGTTTTAGAATTTTAAATATAATAATAAAGGGTATAAGAATTATTATGTTTATCCATGAGAGGGATAAAATAATAAATACCTAAGTATGTTAACTCTTTAAGTTATGGATGGTCTAAATTATGATTAACCTTATGTTAATTATAATTTAAATAAACTTATCAATTTTAACTTGGAATACTTGAACCAAGTTTAACAAAGTGTTAAAAAGGATTTAGGTATGGTTAAATTTACGGTTTTTTCGCCTGGTACCCTTGAGGTAAGGCGAAATTTGCGAGGTGCCCCAAAGGTTTACCTATTTCGCACGGTACTCCCGAGTTTAATTTTTTTTCGCCAAATGCCCATCTTGGAATTTTTTAATTAAAAAACCCAAAAAAAACTAAAATAAAATAAAATTCCCAAACAAAAAAACCAAAATTAATACACCCACACAAAAAAAATCAGTAAAAAAAAAACAAATTCTCTTAATCTCTTTCTCCCTCTCAGATCTCAACAATCTTCAATCCTCATTTGTAACAGAAATGGCTTACAAACCCCCAGCAACCGCATCTCCAAAGGCTTCTCCACCAACCGCCGTCTCGACTTCGCTTCCATCGAAGTCACCGGCCGCTTCGCCTTCAACCACCGCAACACCTCCTTCCTCCACCGCCACATCAAAGTCACCGGACTCTGGCCAAAGTCCCGCTGCGATGCCTTCTTACATTCGTTATAGGACGGTATTGAGTTGTGCGGAGTGATTTGGAATTGATCGAATATCGATTTCGTCGGTGCCTTCTTACATTCATCCCATTACCCTTTCCTTTATCTTTCTTCAGTTTATCAAAATTTCCTTTGTTTTCATCTCTTGCAGCCAACTGAGTGGCTGGTTCAAATTAAGATAAAATGGTGAAACTAAATTCGATAATTGTTACAATTTTTCCGGGTCAGAATAATTTTGATTAAAAAATAAAAAACATTTGTAATGGTGGCAAGGAAGAACACCGGCCAGAAGTAGATGACGTACGACGAATCAGTCTGCAGTGGCGACAAGAGTGAAGATAGAGAGGAACATGGCGGCGGCGATGTGGAACTTGAACTACAAAATTTGGTCATCGATCTCCATGGCTGCCATCTGCAAACTAGATTAGGTCTTCTGTAAACATTTATTTTTTTATGCTAATTGAAATGTAGTTCCATTTACTGGAAGATGCAATAGAAAGAAAATGGATATAAATTTTGTAAATCTATTTTTTTCTTCTATCATTTTTGTAGTTATTTAATGACTTGTTTGATTAGATGATAGACAAATTAGTAACATAATTTTGTCACGGAGAATTTGGACCGAGGAGAGATTTGATTGAGAAATAATATTATCAAATAAATTAGGGTTAGTTTGTGTAGTTAGATAATGGTGATGTTTAGCAATTATGTTTTTTTGTTTTTTCTCATTTATTTTGATTTTTTGAATTTATTATGAGTTTTTGAATTTTTTAAATAAAAAATTAATAAATGGACATTTGGCGAAAAAAAACAAAACTCGGGGATACCACGCGAAATAGGTACACTTTGGGGCACCTCGCGAATTTTGCCTTACCTCAGGGGTACCAGGCAAAAAAACCGTTAAATTTATAAGCAAAGGGTAACTTAAGCTTTATTTTAACATAAATTAATTTTTCTATATCTTGATTTTGGGTTAAAATAATATTATTAACTAAAAATAATAGAATAAATAAATTTGGATAAAATTTGTAATTTTTGAAAAGTTATTTAGGGGCATTTTTGCCACAACTTCAAAAGTTGGGCAAAGTATTGCAATTACGCCAAAGGGGGGGGGGGGGGGGGGGGGCTGACCCAAGGGTACTGTTCCTTGTCTTCCCCCCCATCCCATCCTCTCGGCCAAGCTTCGTCCATGGAGGCTTGGGCTAATTTCGGGCGTGATTTCCGATCGTTTCGTCCAATCAAGTCATGGGCTTCATAGGTATGATAAAGATGCATCATATCGTGGGAGAATCGGAAAGAATCATGCCCATACAAGATAAAATTTGTGCATAGAAGGCAATAAATATTTTCCAAACGCGTCAATGGTATTTTGACAAATTCGGGATCGATTCGAGATCTTTCCAACCACTATAAATGGGGCAATACCCATTGCGTTTTTGACATTCAATTTCGTTTTCAAACACTCGAACCCTAGAAATTCGCCGCGGCTGTTCGTCGCCCAAATTCGGCCACCACCAAGCTCCTCCTCCTCAATTATCACCACCACTATGATGCGCCCCTGCCCTCGATGACCACCACAGAGGAGGAGGAGGCTATGAGCCTCAAGTCAGATGGCCCCATGACTCGGGCTCGTGCCAAGGCAATCGCCCAAGCCACACAGTCCTTCATCGCCCGGGCCTTCGCCAACGCTAGTCTCTATGACGCCGCCCCCTGCCGCATTGCTCTTCACATCGCTAGAGGCCCCGCCCATGCAGCCTGACGCTGCCTCGCTAGCGTCGTCATCCATTGCATCGATGCCTGGTGCGCCAGCGCCGAAGGCATCTACTGCCTAGCCGGTCCTTGGCCAGGCCCTGCGCCACCTGTGCCGAAGCCTCAACGCCACGTCCGCCTCGCCTCACCGCATTCCTTGAAGACCGGCGCCTATCTAGTAGTAGCTTTTGCATTTTGAGGTTTATTTGCTATTTTTAGACATTTTTGTTTTTTGTATTGCCATTTAGGTAATGTTTGTATTTGGGGCGTGCTCTCCACTCATGTGAGTGGGCTAGCCCATGGACTGTCTCGGCCCATCGCCGAGCCGCTCCCTTTATAATGCCTTCTCAGCATCCTTGTAAACTTTACGTTCAATTTTTATGCTATGTATTGTGTTGAGTTTTATCTCCATCTCTTAGCCTGAACGTCATATCTGTAATACCCCTCAATTTTAGTAAGGATATTTGGGTAATTTTACCAACCCTCGTTCTGTAATGATATTTTTGAACGTAATAATATACGTTGGTATGCTTTGGGTCTTAGAATATTTTTTAAAGCATTTAAAAATAAGATTCTAGCAAGAACCGCGAGAGGACAACCGCGACCAGAGACCCAGAGGCACGACCGCGGGTACGCCGCGACCGCGGTTTTGACACCGCGGGTGCGGTTTTGTACGTGGACAACCGCGATTGCGGTTTTGAAGCGTCGTCTTCTTCGTTCTTATCCGAGAACGACGGTCGGAATTTCTTCGTTTCTGTAACAACGCCGTTGGGGAACTCGGATTGTTTGGATTGCCCGACGTTGGAGCTCGCCTTCCCCTATAAAAGGAGGCCTCCAGTTCTCGGATTCTCCATCCAAATCCCGACCGATCTCTCTTTCTCTCGTTCTTGCTTTCGCCGGTATTTTTGTGTTCGTCGGAGTTTCTCGCCGGAGCTTTTGGTTGTCGTTGTGGTGGCTTTGGAGTCTGTGGAGGTAGTATCGCAGAGGAGGAGGCTAGGATCATCGTTTCGTCGTCGGTGAGCCTCGTTTCATGTTTTTGAGTCGCGTCGGGAGAGAGGACCGCGACCGCGGCTATGAACACCGCGACCGCGGCACTGCTCAGAAAACCGCGACGCGGGTTTGTGAACCGTGAACGCGGCTTTGTCGAGCAAAGCCACGATCGCGGCCATACCCGTCGCGGACGCGGCTTAGCCCGTTTTCTCTTGTTTTCGTTTAGTGTTGTACCGAACCTAATTAGGGTATTGTACCTCGTTTCGCGTGCATCGTCGGAATGGACCTAGGAACGTCGGTGGGCTTCGACGGGATCTTCAATTGTTAGTGTGTGCGTGTCCAGATTCCGCCCGTTACCAAATCAAACTTCGTTCGTCTAATTCAGGCAAGTGGCGGTTCGCTCTTGCTTATCATCCCATGTTTCCGTTAATTATCAATTATTTTAAATTGTTAATTAAATTGGTATGAAATGTTGTTTTCGTTTGGGAACAGATTTTAAAAATGTGTGATTAAAATATGATATTATAATAGGTTGTATATATTGCTAGAAACAACGCTATTATATCTGTTATTACCGTGATGGTATTGGTGTGGATTTGATGTGTGAACTTAGATATGTAGTTAGAAAGAGTATTCGTAGGAACACTATGTACCTTGCGAGGTCTAGCCGTTTCTTTATAACCGTGGTGCATAGGATGTTCAAGCTCTAACACCCTTTCCTGGTCATGACCGTCCCATATCCGAATATAGGGGTGGTGCACTAAGCTGGTGCCAACAATCGGGATTTATTCCCCAAGATATCTCTCATGATGAGATGATATTCTTTAACAGCTTTAACATGAAATGTACGTTTTGGAATTAAATAAGATAAGTGCGATTATGCACATAATTAATATACCCTCGGGCGAGGAGTACAATGTGGAAACCGCCCGGACTTCAGTTAGAGTAAGTCTTCTTTCCAATCTGGATTCGCATTGCGCGGTGAGGTTGGTCGTTGACCCAAATGATCAAGTCGTTTTTAAACGCTTGTATGAAAACTATAACGTTCCCAAACATTTGTCATACTTTCCCATAAGACTCAATTCCTTTGGAGTCTTCTTTTCAGTGCATGTCTAAATTCTAATCATTCCGTGAAAGTTCTGGGTTATATATCGTTCCTTCGGTTATTATTCGAAGGACAATGATAGTAAACGGTTACGATCACTAGAACTATTCTGTTTTCACCCTTGCATAGTCTTTCATTAGACTAACCAACCAGGTTTTATTCCTTGCATGGTTGGCTGGTGTCATCCGTCCTATACGGCACATCAGTGGTTGGTTCCCGAAGATTCGAAGTAACCAATTGAAGAAGAGGCTTGCGGTTGAAGATTTAAGTGTCGGTATTTCAAGGTTGTTAAGTGGCATTTTTTATATATACTATTATAAGCAAGTCTTGTAGTAGGTTTATTATATAAGTCTTCCACTGTAATTTCACTCTGTTGTAAAATCGTTATTGAGAAATCATTTAATAAAAATGGTTGAGTTCCATTTAAAAATGTCTTCCTCTGTTTAACCTTTCGTTATTTAATATGTTTATTTAAGTTTAATTGTTCCGATTAAAGCCTAGGGTGACTTTGGACAGTAACGTCTGAGGTCACTGGCGTGTGGCACTACCGACGTAAGTCGGGGGTGTTACAATATCTCTCTCTCGTCTCTTTTCTTCTCCTTCTCACCTCATATCTCTCAAAACACTCATTCGACTCCATTGCCGTCGAGACTCTCGTGAGCTTCTCTGCCGATACCGCTTGACTCCTCAAGCCCTTGGATCGGTCTCGCCGCCAACCCTTTGGCGACTCGCCCGTTCAACCTTCAACTTCACTCCGCAGCGTTGGCTCCATCAGAAGTCACCGTCTGCTGCGTAAACCTCAAAGATCCAAGAGGGGGCTCGTTACTTGGTCTAGATCCGGCACAAGAGGCATCCTTGACATCCCGCGAGGTGAAGGACTCATCAAATTGGTATCAGAGTGCCAGGGATCGAGTAAGTCACTCTTGGCTCTAGTTTGCAAGTCCCTCTTTTCCATCTCATCGATCCATTCCATCATTTTTCATCACCCTAGCATCCGCCATTGTTCACGTCTGCCACCTAGGGAAATCTGTCAAAATTGGTCCACAAACGGTCTAACCAACAAATACCTAAAATTTAGGAGAGGGTAGACCCATCAAAGCAAGCTTTGACCGATTCAAATTTTCTTGCCAAATTTGCTACACCAAATCCCTTCAATTACGCTTGATTTGTTATTAATTCGTTGCTGATTTTCTGCTTGATTTAGTTAATTAAAATTGTTTTGTTAAATTAGTGGTTAGTAATATCTTGGCCGAGATTTTCTCTTGGTTTGCTATCGATTCTGTCTCTCTCCTATCTCGAAGCAATCTTCTTGCTTTTCTTTCCTTACCAACAATATCTTGGCCGATTGTGTTTTTGAATTTCAAAATTTAAAATTAAGTCAACGCTTGACTTAATTTAATTGAAAAAAAGCCGGATTAAAAAAAAGAGGCAAATCCGAAAGTAAAAAAATAATATTTCACTTCAGCCATAGCCAAAATAAGGTATGGCTTGAAGTCTCTCTCTCACCCTCGACAAAGGTCCACTAAGCCTACCCTCCATCGTCTAGGGTAGCTTACTTGGAGGTTTCTTGTCTTTGTATATTGCATGATTGCTACTTTTGCATTTTAATTTTTCTTGACTTGCTTGCTTAAAATGGTAATGTGTTTTTGCATTTCTGGCGTCATTGTGAGGTTTACCCACCCACAACTGCCCTCAAGGCTCAAGCTAGACTTAGAACCCGAGTGTTGCTTGCTAACTTGAGACTCGTGTGCCTTATATGATTGTTGTGTGCCTTTGATATTCTTTGTGCAACCCGATCCTCGCGCAGGTCCCCTATTGAAATAGGTACCATGTCCACCAATGACCACAGTAAGCACGAGGAAGGACACAAACAACAAAGAGACGGCCTCTTGCCCACCCCAAATGGATCCGCCGCCGCAAGCAGAGGATCCAACCGCGGCAGCGTGCCACCTTGACAAGGGCAAAAATGTTGCCTTCATGTCTCAACACCAGAAGTCCCTCTATCGCCTCAATTTGGTGATTGAAAGCTGCCAAGGCCATGTGTCGGCTCGCAACCGCTACAACCCCCGCGCGGCATTGAGCGACAACGACTCCGGCTCTGAGTATGATGAGGACTTTGATCCGGGCTTCTCCAACCACAACACACCAGACCTTAGGTATATGGATTAGGGCTGAGCATGGGCCGGAACCCGACCCGAACTGACCCAAACCCGAAAAGCCCGAAACCCGAATGGCCAAAAATCCGGGACCGAAGACCGAACCGAAGACATCGGTTCGGGTTCGGGTTCGGTTCGAGTTCGGGTCGGGTTCGGGCTAAACAACACTTTTCGTTAAAAAACAGGCTAAATTACACTAAAAACCCGAACCCGAACCGAAACCCGAAACTCTGATTTGGTCGGACCGAAACCCGAACCGAAGGCATGTCGGTTCGGGTTCAGTTCGGGTTTTTCGGGTCGGGTTCGGTTTGGGCTTCGGTTTTCTCGGCCCGTGCTCACCCCTAATGTGGATCACAAAGATAGGCGCAAGTGCATTGACACTCAAATGCACTGCGCCTCCTGCCAGGAGACTCAACACCCGAATGCCCCGAGCCATTGACGTCGCTCTGCAGGGCGCACTCACAATGACTCCGGCCCTTCTGACCGGCGTCGCTCGCACAAACTAGCGCCAACACCGGTGCCCTTCAACATCAACTCCGCCAACCAAGGACCCAATTGCTATGATTCCGCGACATACTTCGGCCGCGACGACTTTGAGGAGTTTGATGACGAAGAAATAGATGACTCCGGCATGGTAAATCCGGGGAACTTTCACCATCATTTGGGTGACCCTATTGAGCTTCAACAACGACCACAAAACTATATTCTGCCGTTTGTTGGTACTGGTGACCGCCACCGCGGGCGCCATGGTGCCGACCGACATGAAGACCGTGGCACCCACATGCCTGAACGTGACCACTAGCGTCACGAGCCGGCGGAACGCCACCACCGCTGCCGTCAAGAGGATGACGATGGCTACAATGCCTATGAAGGGCACCGTGGCTATGATGCTAGCGACATGCGCCGAGGAGGCCGTGACTGTGGCCATGAAGACTATGCCTATGACGACAAGCGCTATGACCAACGTCGCCCCGCTGTGCCCACACACACTTTGCGCCACGGCATTAAGGTAACCATAGAACATTTCTTTGGTGAATATGATCCTTCTGTTTTCCTTGATTGGATGCAGGCTATAGAATATGCGTTGTAATATTGCCAATATGAGGAGCATGAGAAGGTGGAGATTGCTACGCTCCACTTTCGGGGAGCCGGCCGCACATGGTGGCATAGGCTTGTCACCGACCGCATCAGGCGCAACCTCACCCCAATTGAGCAATGACATCAACTTGTGTATGTCATGACACAAAAATATGTGCCCCCAAAATTATAAGGAGAAAATGCGCTTTGAGATAGCCATGGCGCGCCAAGGTACCTTGACTCCCTTAGAGTTTTTCTCCAAATTGGAGGATATGTACTATAAGGTGGGAGTCAGTGTCGCACCATCCACTTTGAGGACCAAATTTTTGAGTGGCTTGAATGCTTCCATTCGAGATCAACTCGAGATATTGCGGATCAAGGATATCAATGCCTTGACTCACACGACCATGCAATTGCACAACCAAATTGTGCGAAGGAAGCAACAAAGTTGGCCATCTTTAGTCCAAAACATGTATTGTTCTAAGCCTTTCAATTCAGTTTTGTCGACTAATGTCTCCTCTTCTTCCCAAGCAAAACCATGAAATAGCCTCGACGCCCGCACACCCGCGGCCGCTCCCGGCCCTGCGCGCAACAACGCGCCCGCATCCCCACCGCAGCGCCAAGAGCGCGCCCGTGACCTGGAGTGCTATAAGTGTGGAGGCCGTGGTCACATGAAGCGTGACTGCCCCAACAACAAAAATGTGCTCTTTTCCCAAACTACCGGCTTTGAGTCGTGTGAAGATGAGCCCGACGAGCAAGTGCCCGAGGCTTTCGAGGCCAAGGAGGAGTTTGACGCCTACGCTTGCGCGCCGATTGACCTCCATGCCAGCACACCCTTGAGCCTAGTCACCAGGCGTGTGCTCACCGTGAAGGAGGCCGACTTGATGGACCAAAGGGAAAATCTTTTCCACAATAGATGATTGGTCAAGACAGCCTCCTTGATTGTGATAATTGACGGGGGAAGTTGCTGTAACATCATCAATGAAAATGTGATGAAGCGCTTCAACTTGCCAACGACGCCGCATCCGCAGCCCTACGGCCTACAGTGGATTTCTGAGAGCAAATGAGATGTCGTCACAAAACAGTGTTTGATTTCCTTTTCTATTGGTCAATATACAGATTCTATTTTATGTGATGTCATTGACATGGATGCGATAGATTTGTTGTTAGGTCGCCCATGGTAATTTGATCGGCGCGCCCTCCACGATGGCTATTTAAACACTTATATGTTTACTTACCATGGGAAGCGCATCACCCTCTTACCTATGACTCCACATGAGATATTGCAGAACTAGGTCGAGAGGAATTGCCAAAGGGAATTGGAGGACACTGCTCCAGCCGTAACCGTGTCGGCGATCACCGAAGGCGCGACGACACAGAAGGCCAAACCTAAGCAATCTGGGGTTTCTCATGGCAACTCCCATTCAGATGTAGGCCATTCTCCCATAGCTTCCAGTGCTAGGTTGCTAGGCTTCATAGCCAATACCGAGCCAAAAAATGGTCGGCCACCTCCTGCCATGCCCGCCATTCAGGGCAAATGCAAGAACCGACTGCTTCTGGCCTGACAAAGTGAGTTCACACCTACCTTATAGGGAAAATCCCTTTGTTTCTTGCTTCTACCAAACTTTTGTGCTACTAACGCAAAAGAGCCCGTTGAGCTCCCTACTTGTATTACTTCGTTGTTGCAGGACTTCAAAGATGTGATGCCCGATGAGTTGCCACAAGGATTGCCGCCAATCCGTGACATTGAGCACCAAATCGACTTTGTGACTGGAGCGACTTTGACAAACCGCGCAGTAAGTACCGAAGAGACCAATGAGCTCCAAAGGCAGGTGTAGGAGTTGATTGACCGCGGCTATGTGAGGGAAAGCTTGAGCCCCTGCGCTGTGCCGCTCATTTTGGTGCCAAAAAAGGACGGCTCTTGGAGGATGTGCATCGACTGCCTCACCATCAACCAAATCACCGTCAAGTACCACCATCCAATTCCGCGCCTTGACGACATGTTGGAGGAGATAAATGGAGACACTTTGTTCTCTAAGATCGACTTGAAGAGTGGCTACCACCAGATTTGTATGAAGAAGACGGCGAGTGAAAGACATCGTTTAAGATCAAACACGGTCTCTATGAGTGGCTTGTGATGCCATTCAGGTTAACCAATTCCCCCAACACTTTCATGCGCCTCATGAACCATGTTTTGAGGAAGTTTTGGGGAAAATTTGTTATAGTCTATTATGATGACATTCTAGTCTATAGCCGTAGTCTAGAAGAGCATGTAGGGCATCTTAGGCAAGTGTTAGAATGCCTCAGAAAGGAACAATTGTATGCTAACCTTGGAAAATGTAATTTCTACTTGGACTCCACAATCTTCCTTGGATTTGTGGTGTCCAAAGATGGCCTATGGTTCGCGCAATCAAGGAGTGGTCCACGCCAACCAACTCCAACATGGTGAGATCCTTCCTTGGTTTTGCCGGCTTCTACTGGCGTTTTGTTTGTAACTTCAACACCACCGCCGTGCCACTCCATGAGCTTACAAAGAAGGGTGCCTCCTACGAGTGGCTTGACAATCACCAAGCGGCATTCCAGGCCCTGAAAGATGCACTCTGCAACACGCCTTTACTTTAACTTCCTGATTTTGAGAAGACCTTTAAGGTCGAGTGCGACGCCTCCAACTTTGGCATTGGCGGCGTTCTTCTGCAGGACAAGCGGCCAATCGCTTACTTTAGCGAGAAGTTAAGTGGAGCTGCCTTGAACTACCCAACTTATGACAAGGAACTCTACGCTATCATCCACATTTTGAGGACTTGGCAGAATTATTTTAGGCCAAAGCAGTTTGTGATTCACTCGGATCACGTGACATTGGCCTACTTGAAGAGCTAGGCAACTCTTGGTCGGCGACATGCATGTTGGGTGGAGTTCATGGAGACCTTCCCCTACTTCGTAGTTCATAAAAAAGATAAGGAGAATGTGGTAGCCGACACCCTTTCTTGGAGGTACTTGCTTCTTACTCACCTTCAAGCTAAAGTTCTTGGTTTTTCCCTTATTAAGGACTTGTATTTGGTTGATGATTATTTCAAGTCTATTTTTGAGAACTGCTTAGCCAAGGGGGAGTTTGAGGGTTTCTTTGTCAATGAGGGTTTCCTATACAAGGTTGGGAGGTTGTGCGTACCTCACTCTTCTATTAGGCACCTCCTCATTAAGGAAGCCTATGAAGGCCGTGGACATTTTGGGGTAGCCAAGACCTTGGCAGCCCTTAGGGAGCACTTCTTTGGGCCCCATATGACTAGGCATGTTACTAGATTTTGTCGGAGTTGTGTAGCATGTCAACGATCCATGGCTAGATCGAGTCCTTATGGTTTATACACCCCTTTACCCATTCCTGAGGCACCTTGGGAGGACTTATCCATGGATTTCACAACAGGGTTGCTAATGTCTAAGAGGGGCAAAGACTTGATTTTTGTGGTACTAGATCGGTTTTCTAAGATGGCACACTTCATTGCTTGTAGGACTACACACAATGCTACAGACATAGCTAACCTCTTTTTTGAGCATGTGGTGAAGTTACACGGCATTCCTAAGACTATAGTGAGTGATAAGGATGCTAAGTTTGTGAGCCATTTTTGGAAGACCTTATGGGGTAAGCTAGGCACTCATTTGCTATTCTCCACTAGCTATCACACACAAACCAATGGCCAGATCGAGGTGACTAACCAGACCTTAGGATCTTTGCTTTGGTCCAACCCTCATCGTTGGGAAGACTTACTTTGCTTTGTAGAGTTTTCCTATAATAGACCTAGGCACTTGGCTACGATGCTTACACCCTTTGAAGTGGTATGGAAGGAACGTCCTGACACCGCTGGACTTGGCGTCGCGCCCGCTTGGAGACAATGAGCATTTCCCGGTTGCCAAAAGAGTTGACTTTGTCCAGGAGCTTCACTGCTACACCAAAGTCCAATTGCAGTGCCGTGTTGAGCAATATACCTGCCAACACAACAAGGGCCGGCGCAAAATGGTGTTTGCCCCAGGGGACTTGGTGTGGGTTTACTTGAGACGTGAGCACTTCCCTTCCAAGCGCAAATCCAAGTTTGACTTTGTCTAGGTTTACTTGATGCGGGGTCAGCCGTAGGTGGCCCGATCTTGACGCCAAGGACTCGACGGAAGAAGAGAAGGAACAACAATGGTGATTAGAAATCTGAAATGAACCAAAAGAACAAATGAAGGATAGGAGGAAGAACCGAGAGATGCAATGATAGAACCCTTGACCCTTGAAGAAGCCAAGAACCAAACCAAATGCACAACCAACCCTGCCTTGTACAATCTTACACACCAATGGAAGGATCCAAAGAGCACAAGAAGGAGGCTCGTGAAGCCTACAAACACCAATCTCGGAAGAGATTGACACACGCAAGTCAGCCAAGCTAGATCGAATCAACACCTTGAGAAATCTCCCTTGAGAGCTCTCGTTTTCATTGTGCAAAAGCAACAACTAAGTTCTGAATTGTATAAGGAGAAAGACAACACATCCGGCCTTAAATACTCCTAGAGGCCGGCCCAAAACATGCTCAAAATGAGCCCAAGTAAGATGTCCGAAACACACTTAAAACAAGCCTAAACAAGATGTCCAAATCATACTTAAAATGAAGTAAATAAAACAAGTGCTTGGCTGGTACACACAGCCTTCACTCAAGCAATGATGGCTTGGCTTGAAAGGTCACCAAGGTCCTTAGCATAGGCTCGGTGAAGTCCTCAACTAGGGCTGGTTCCCTTGAGACATGATAGCTTGCCAAGTTCTCTAGCTCCTCTTGCATACGCTTGGCTTGAGCCCTTGTGAGTGGACCATCTCCCTTTGTGGGCACCTTAGGTGAAACCTCGGATGATCCCTCATCATTCTCCCCTTCTTGGGAAGGATTCGACCCTGAATCACCTTCTTCATCCATGGAGAGATAGGGCGTGAGATCAGCTACATTGAAGGTGGCGCTAACACCATAGTCATCCGGCAGCTCCAAGACATATGCATTGTCTCCTACATGGTGCAACACTTTGAAAGGCCCATCTCCTCTTGGTGAAAGCTTGGACTTGCGCCTCTAGGGAAAGCGCTCCTTCCTCAAATGCACCTACACAAGATCTCCGGGTTGAAACACCAAGCGGTGGCGCCCTTTGTTGGCCTTGGCTGCATTGTGCTCCGCCTTGGCATGAAGCTTGTTTTTTGTGCGCTCATGCAACTCCTTGATGAATTCCAAATGCTTGCCTGCATCAAAGCTTTCTCTCTTCTTCATGGGGAAAGGAGTAAGATCAAGTGGGGTTAAAGGGTTCACACCATAAACACATTCAAAGGGAGTCAATTATGTAGATGAATGGACTGTCCTATTATAAGCAAACTCTACATGTGGTAAAGTTTCCTCCCAAGCCTTAAGATTCTTCCTAATGATGGCTCTAAGGATTGTGGTTAATGTTCTATTGGTCACGTCCGTTTGACTATCGGTTTGGGGATGACTAGAGGTAGAGAACAATAACCTAGTTCCTAGCTTGCTCCAAAGTGTCCTCCAAAAGTAGCTAAGGAACTTGACATCTCGGTCACTTACTATAGTCCTAGGTATACCATGCAACCTTACTATTTCCCTAAAGAATAGGTCAGCTACATTAGGTGCATCATCGGTCTTATGGCAAGCTATGTGCCATCTTAGAGAAACGATCAACTACCACAAAGATCGAATCTCTCCCCTTTTTGGTCTTAGGCAATCCTACAATAAAGTCCATTGATATGTCCTCCCAAGGGGTTGTAGGAATTGGAAAAGGGCTGTACAATCCATGGGGCTTCAATTTAGACTTGACTTTCAAACAATCCAAACATCTCTTAACTAGGTGCTCAACATCCCTAAGCATATGTGGCCAAAAGAAATGAGTATGCAGCATATGATACGTCTTATCCCTCCCAAAATGACCCATTAATCCACCCCTATGGGCTTCTTCAACAAGTAACAACCGAAGGGAACAACGAGGTATGCACACTTTATCAACTTTGAACAAGAATCCATCAAACAAGTAGTACTTATCTAATGAACCTTTCAGCACACATTGCTTATAAACATCACTAAAATCAGTATCATCCACATATAACTCTTTTATGTATGCAAATCCTAGCACTCTAGACTCTAATATGGTCAACAAAGCGTGTCTCCTAGAAAGAGCATCAGCGACAACATTATCTTTTCCTTTCTTGAACTTAATCACATAAGGAAATGTTTCAATGAATTCCATCCATCTACCATGACGCCTATCCAATTTATCTTGAATCTTAAAATGCTTCAAAGATTCATGATCAGTATGCAAAATAAACTCTCTAGGCCATAGGTAGTGTTGCCAAGTCTTAAGCACTCGAAACAAAGCATACAATTCTTTATCATACGTCGAGTAATTAAGACATGCACCTTTCAATTTTTCAGAGAAGTAGGCAATAGGCTTACCTTCTTGCATGAGAACTCCGCCTATGCCTATGCCCGAAGCATCACACTCCACTTAAAAGGGTTGGTTGAAGTCCGGGAGAGCTAGCAAGGGTGCTTGGGTCAACTTCTCCTTCAAAGTGTGGAATGCTTCTTCTTGGGCGTCTTTCCACTTGAATGGACTATGCTTCTTGGTGATCTGGATCAAGGGGGCTGCGATGGTGCTGAAGTCATTGACAAACCGCCGGTAGAAGCTAGCTAATCCATGGAAGCTCCTCACTTGGCCAATGGAGGTCGGCGTTGGCCACTCTTGAATGGCTCATATCTTGTTCTCATCCACTTGTAGTCCTTGTGAGTTCACTACAAAACCAAGAAAAGTAACACTATTAGTGCACAACTCACATTTCTTAAGATTAGCATACAAGTGTTCTACACGAAGGGTAGAGAGAACTTTCCTTAAATGAGCTTCATGATCTTCTAGGGACCTGCTGTATACAAGTATATCATCAAAATACACAACAACAAACTTCCCTATATAATGTCTAAGCACATGGTTCATCAAGCGCATGAAAGTACTAGGAGCATTAGTTAGCCCAAAGGGCATGACCAACCATTCATAAAGACCAAACTTAGTCTTAAAAGCGGTTTTCCACTCATCCCCTTCCTTCATCCTAATTTGATGGTAGCCACTCTTAAGGTCTATCTTAGAAAATATTATGGCGCCATATAACTCATCTAGCATGTCATCTAGGCGAGGGATGGGATGACGGTATTTGACCGTGATGTTGTTAATGGCTCTACAATCCACACACATTTGCCATGAGCCATCTTTCTTAGGCACTAAAAGCACGGGCACGGCACAAGGACTAAGGCTCTCTCTCACATAACCCTTGTCTAACAACTCCTTAACTTGGGATTAGACTTCATGTGTTTCCTTAGGGTTCATCCTATAGGCTGGTCTATTAGGCAATGTGGCTCCGGGAATAAGGTCTATTTGGTGTTCTATGCCACGAAGAGGGGGTAGACCATGTGGGATTTCCTCCGGAAAAACATCCTTGAACTCCTCAAGTATAACTCGAATACATGTAGGAAGGGCAGCCTTAAGATCATCACTCAACAAGCTAAGCTCCTTGCACAATAGCATAAGTGTGGTATCCGGGTCTAGGAACTCATCCTTAAGCTCTCTCTTGGAAGCTAGGAGGACGGTGGAAGACTGAGTGCTAAGGGTTTGGCTCGGTTTTGATGTGTGTGTGGGCTGTTGTTGTGGAGCTTTTCCCTTGTTCACTCTTTCCTCCTTCCTCTCCTTATCCTTTTTCTTCTCATATTCATCCGCAACCTGAGATGGTGTCATAGGTTTTAGGACAACATTTTTACCATGAAAATTAAAGGAATGACGATTAGTAAAACCATCATGCATGACCCTTCTATCATATTGTCATGGACGACCAAGTAAGACATGACAAGCTTACATAGGTACTACATCACATAAAACAGTATCTTCATAATGTCCTAGTGTTATAGTGACCTTAACTTGCTTGTTGACCTTTAGTTCTCCACAATCATTCATCCAATGCAATTTATAAGGCCTAGGGTGATGAAATGTAGAAAGTTGCAATTTATTAACTAACTCGGTGCTAGCTATATTACAACAACTTCCTCCATCTATTATCATGTTGCACACCTTACCTTTAACTAGACAACGAGTATGGAAAAGATTTTCTCTTTGATTATCATCACATGGAGCCGGTTGTACATGCAAGGTTCTCCTAGCAATCAATGATTCACCATGCTCATATTCAATTCCATCCTCATCATCAAGACCAGATTCATGCATATTAATATCATCATCATAAGCATCATTTTCATCACATTCAGATCCAGATTCATATTGCCCTAGGTGATTGATCACGAGTGTTCTTTTATTAGGACAATCCTTCATCATATGATCTCTACCTTGGCATTTAAAACATATGATATCTCTAGCTCTAGGAGAAGGGTTAGGAGTACTCCCTTTGGGGGCATTAGGAGCGCCGACTGGGGGCCTTAGGCCGGGTGTTGAAGAGCTTGGCTGAGCACTTCTCCTTGGCCCTCCTTGGTCCAAATGAGGACTTGAGAAAGTTCCTTTGTCCTTTCCGTGTGGGGAGTGTTTGCCATATGGTTGATAGCCTCGGTTTTGACTACCATTTCTTCAAGAGTTTTGCTATGGCTGGATCTAAGGTTCTTCTCCTTTCTTTCACAAGATTATCCCACCATATTAGTGCATAACCACTGAATTCAAGGGCGGCGAGTTGTACCTTTTTGTACTCGGCAAAGTTGTGGCAACTCCATATTTGTTCAATCTTGGTCTCCCAATCCATGTAGACGTACGAGTCACATTTGCCTTCAAAAGATGGGATCTTCACCTTGATCTTGCCTATGCCATCTTGATCTTGCTCTCGGCCTATCTTTCCTTGGTAGCCTCGAGGTGGCACCTGCTCCCAATCTTCATCTTCTAACTCATCTTCATAGGCACGCCTTGGTTCCTCATGATAGGCACGCCTTGGCTCCCTTGGAGATCCCTGAAATCCATTAAAATGGTTAGGAGAATAATACCTATCTCTACGCCGGAGGGAGTTGGGGGCTATAGGCACTTGGCGCGTATAGAGGGGCACGGTGTTGGAGGGGCCTCCCTGTTCAATTTGGGTTCCAAGAGGCGCAGCTGCATGCTCGGTTTGGGTGCCAAGAGGCACAACTGTAGGCTCGGGCGCTCATGTCTCCAATGCCACCATCCGATTGGTCAAGAGAGCAATGTTGTCCGACATTGCCTTAAGCATGTTGAACAACTCGGGTGGCACGGTGTCGGACCCTCCTTCATGTGATGGACTTCCTGTATGAGACATGATCAATAAACTTCAAGAAACAAGTTAGAGTTAATGAAACCAAACATCTTCACAAGTGTTTACTCTCGTGTGTTTGATCGCTCACTCTCTTGTTGATGTCGATGCAAGCTTATGGATGTGATACTGCCTTGAGTGGACCAAAAACTTCACGTGAGCTTGGTGAACTTAGACGGCACTAACCTCTAGTGAGTAGCTCTTAGTCTTAAGATGAGGTGTGCTGCAGTCTTGGTTGAGCTAAAATGTGTGTTTAAGCTCGGAAATGGACTCAAAAGTAAGACACAAAGCATACTCAAAGCAACGAAAGAAGACACAACAAATACTCAAATGAAGACACAAAGGAAATGTGTTTAGGAGACTCAATAAAGCAATGTCACAACTAGCTTGCCTTACCAATACTCATGGACTCGTGGACAAATTGCCGATGATATGAAGTGAGTGGTGAGGTGAGTATGATATCAAGCTTGAGCTGGAGGGGGGGGGGGGGGGGGGGTTGTAGAGATCAAGAACACTTGGAGATAGCAATATAAGAGCAACAACACTTAAGAGTTACGTACACAATGAACTGCATGCACTTGTCTTTCCTTTCACTTTTTTTTTTACTTTTGTTTTCCTTCTTTTCAGATGCTCTTTTGTCTTTTTTTTTTTGTAGACAAACGTGCAGGAACAATAGTATAGAATACAAATATATGTACTGCTCCTTTTTTTTTGAGGTAATGAATACTGATTTGACTTAGTAGAAAATAGTACGGGAGTTGGTATGTTGCGGATTTGTAGGGATGAAGAGAGTTGATGTGAGTTGGTAGGTGATGGTATGATGCAGATTTGTAGGAATGAAGTGAGTTGATGGGAGTTGGTAGGTGATGGTGGCTGACGTTTTTGGAGTGGCAGCCTGGGTGATGGCAGAAAGTTGGCGGCGTTGACAAGTCCACAAATACACAAGCACAAGCAATGAACAAACTAGACACAACAATTACAGGAAGACACAAGAGAGACACAATGAAGACGGCAAGAAGAAGAGATGGTAAAGAAGACTCAAAGGGACTAACCGAGGGATGACTCGGCGGAGATGGTGGTGGCTCGCGTCGACGCGGCTCTGATACCACTTTGATGCGGGGTCAGCCGCAGGTGGCCCGATCTTGACGCCAAGGACTCGATGGAAGAAGAGAAGGAAAATCAATGGTGATTAGAAATGTGAATTGAACCAAAAGAACAAATGAAGGATAGGAGGAAGAACCGAGAGATGCAATGATAGAACCCTTGAACCTTGAAGAAGCCAAGAACCAAACCAAATGCATAACCAACCCTGCCTTGTACAATCTTACACACCAATGGACGGATCCAAAGAGCACAAGAAGGAGGCTTGTAAAGCCTACGAACACCAATCTCGGAAGAGATTGACACACGCAAGTCAGCCAAGCTAGATCGAATCAACACCTTGAGAAATCTCCCTTGAGAGCTCTCGTTTTCATTGTGCAAAAGCAACAACTAAGTTCTGAATTGTCTAAGGAGAAAGACAACACATCCGACCTTAAATACTCCTAGAGGCCGGCCCAAAACATGCTCAAAATGAGCCCAAGTAAGGTGTCCGAAACACACTTAAAACAAGCCTAAACAAGATGTCCAAATCATACTTAAAATGAAGTAAATAAAACAAGTGCTTGGCTGGTACACACGGCCTTCACTCAAGCAATGATGGCTTGTCTTGAAAGGTCACCAAGGTCCTTAGCATAGGCTCGGTGAAGTCCTCAACTAGGGCTGGTTCCCTTGAGACATGATAGCTTGCCAAGTTCTCTAGCTCCTCTTGCATACGCTTGGTTTGAGCCCTTGTGAGTGGACCATCTCCCTTTGTGGGCACCTTAGGTGAAACCTCGGATGATCCCTCATCACAATGAGCATTTCCTGGCTGGCAAGAGAGTTGACTTTGTCCAGGAGCTTCATTGCTGCACCAGAGTCCAATTGCAGTGCCGTGCTGAGCAATATGCCCGCCAACACAACAAGGGCCGACGCAAAATGGTGTTTGCCCCAGGGGACTTGGTGTGGGTTTACTTGAGACGTGAGCACTTCCCTTCCAAGCGCAAATCCAAGTTTGATGACCGTGGTGACGGTCCTTTCAGGATTTTGAAGGCCTTTGAGGACAATGCTTACCAGGTTGAACTTCTCGATGACTACGGTGTGCATCCCACTTTTAATGTGGATGATCTTTCGCCCTACATTGCCCCGGAGTTTGATGACGGTGAAACAAGGACGTTTCACACCCAAGGGGGGGAGAGTGATGCGCCCCTGCTCTCGATGATCGCCAAAGAGGAGAAGGAGGCTATGAGCCTCAAGTCAGATGGCCACGTGACTCGGGCTCGTGCCAAGGCAACCGCCCAAGCAACGCAGTCCTTCATCGCCCAAGCCTTCACCAACGCTAGCCTCCATGACGCCGCCCCTGTGGCATGGCTCCTTGCATCGCTTGAGGCCTCGCCCATGCAGCCTGATGCCACCTCGCCAGCGTTGCCATCCATGGCATCAATGCCTGGCGTGCTAGCACTAGAGGCAGCTCCTGCCTAGCCAGTCCTTGGCCAGGCCTAGTGCCAGCTGTGCCGGCGCCTCAACGCCGCGTCTGCGTCGCCTCGCCGCATTCCTTGAAGACCGACGCCTATCTAGTAGTAGCTTTTGCATTTTGAGGTTTATTTGCTATTTTTAGACATTTCTATTTTTAGTATTGCCATTTAGGTAATTATTCTATTTGGGGCATGCGCTCCACTCATGTGAGTGGGCTAGCCCATGGACTGTCTTGGCCCATCACCGAGCCGCTCCCTTTATAATGCCTTCTCGGCATCCTTGTAAACTTTACGTTCAATTTTAATGCTAAGTATTGTGTTTAATTTTATCTTCATCTCTTAGCTTGGACGTCATATCTCTCTCTCTCTCTCTCTCTCTCTTCTCTTTTCTTCTCCTTCTCACCTCATATCTCTCAAAACACTCGTTCGACTCCGTTGTCGCCGAGACTCTCGTGAGCTTCTCTTCTGCCGCCGCTTGACTCCTCAAGCCCTTGGATCGGTCTCGCCGCCAACCCTATGGTGATTTGCCCGCTCCTCCTTCAGCTTCACTCCCGCAGCGTTGGCTCCATCAGAAGCCACTGTCCGCCACATAAACTTCAAAGATCCAAAAGGAGGCTCATTACTTCGTCTAGATCCGGCGCAAGAGGCATCCTTGACATCCCGCGAGGCCAAGGACACATCACACTAGTTGCGCCTTGAAGTCAGCTTTGACTTACCTTTTGCCCCAACGTCGTAGCTTCACAGATAAGCTCCAATTTTGCCATTGAACAGCCGGCGCCACCCGCAAATCCGGTGGAGGATTTCGCCCGATTTTTGGTTTGATTTTCTTTTATTTTTATTTTTATTTTGCCTAAGCTTGATTAATTTGGTTAATTTAGATTACTGGAAATATAAGTTAGGATTAATTTAATTTTCTGAATATTAAAATTAAATTAATTATATTTATTTGGGTATTATCTTATATTATGAATGGCTAAATTATAACTCTTCATCTAGATAACATTTTGAGTTAGAAATTTTTAGGATTATAACTAAATTATTGGATCAATTTATTTATGATATGATTATTTGGAATATACGACTAATTGATATTTAGAATCGTATAATAATCTTTTTATTAAATATCCTTGAAAATTGTTTTATTTAGAGTAAAATAAATTCAGTTAGAAGTCGAGACATGTATCCTTCAAATTTCGATATTGAATAAATTATCTAATTACAATTTATTTTTTGTTTGTGATTTGGGTACGTCTAGGAATTTCTTTTGGAATGGAAATAAAGCAGGGAGCCAATCTACTTTTTGAAAATAACCATCTCCGATACGCCGTTCAACCTTCTTGTGATTCAAGGCAAATGGCGGTTTGCTCTTGCTATTTTATTCCATATTTTTCTTATTTGACAATTAATCTATTCTCTTAATTAAGTTGGAATAAATATTCTTAATTTCTGTTTGGGAACTTATGTGATAAATTGGTGTGGAAAATGAATTTTATATATTAGGTTGTGTATTTTGCTAGCAACGACCCTTATATAAATATTTTTTTATAGGGTGCTAGTTGAATTTTTTGGTGTGGATTGTTGTGCATTGGTGTGGACTTATATGCTAGTTAGCACGAGTATTCGTAGGAACGCTAATTACCTTATGAGGTTTAGCTGTTTCTTTATAACTTGGTATTAGGAGGATTATTGCCCTAATACTTTTGACAATGACCTACCCTTATTCGAATATAAGTGGTGGTGCACTGAGCTAGTGCCAAAATTCGGGATTCGCCCCATGATCTATGTCTCACTGCGAGATTGGAGTGGATTAAAATCTTTAACATAAATGCACATTTTGGAATTAAACAAGATAAGTGTCGTTTTGAACACACTTATGGTCTGTTCGGTATGACTGAGACTTATTGGGGCTGAAGCTGAAGTAGGAGTTGAACTGGGCTGAAGCTGAGTATATAAGTTGGGAGCTGAATTGAGCTGAGACTGAAGCAGAAAATAAAGACTGAAGCAGTATTGTCTGTTCGGTATCGATGACTTATCCAGACTTAATTTTTTCATGAAAATTACAAAGATATCCCTAATTTAATTTTGTGAGAATTATGTTGAGGGGTAAATTTTAGGGTTGGGATTTTCACATTTGCATCTGCCCTCCCTGTAGCTTCTTCCTCCAAAATCGAATTGCAAACGGACAAGGTCATTTGTTGCCACGAGCTTCCGAAGCCTCCTCCTCAGACGCCGAAGAACGCCATTCATAGGCCTCCTCCTCCGAAGCCTCCTCCTCCGAGCTTTCGACGCCGAAGAACAGACCCATCGGTAAATTTAAGAAACGTAAATTTTGCCATACCCTCCATATTCGACCTGTAGAGAACCTTGAGTATCGATCGGACGAGCCAGCGATGCCAATGGAGACGGCGAAGCGAGATCTGATGCCGGCGACAGGGACACGAGAGCCGGAAAAATGCCACAAACCCTAGAAACCGAAGAAGAACGAGATGTGAGAACGATGATGAATTGGGGAAGACGGATGTCGCCGGAGATCAAGAGGGACCGAGGTAGTCGCCGGATGTCAGAGATCGAGAGGGAAGGGAGAACGATGATGAACAGGGGAAGACGGATGAAGAACATACCTCATGTGAGAAGTATCGGGGTAGGGGGGGAATATGGGGTAAATTTTGAGATAAGTTCAGCCATCAAGGAGATAAGCTAGAGAATGTAGCTTATGTTTTTGGCCAAAAATAAGTTAAAATAAGTTCTTATAAGTCGCGATAAGTCGGAGGAATACCGAACGCATTTTTGGGGTGGACTTAAGCTTCGAAGACTTATTTCAGAGGATAAGTCGCGATAAGTCACGATAAGTCGAGATAAGTCTCCTACCGAACGGACCCTTAATATACCCTCGGGCGATAAGTACAATGTGGAACCCACATGGACTCTTGTGTAAAGTAAGTCCCCTTTCTACTCTAGATTCACATTATGCGGCGAGGTTGGTCAAGGACCCAAATATTCAAGTAGTTAGTTTTCAAACTTTGTGTGATAAATATAATGTTCCCAAACAAACATACATAATCATATAAGACTTGCCATCTTTAAGTCTTCTCTTATCGCATACCTTTTCTTTCGTTTCAGTGAGCGTGTCCGAGTTATGTATCATCTACCGACTATTATTCGAGAGACAATGATAGTAACTGGATACAATCACAAGAACCACTCTGTTTGAGCCCTTGTTTAGTTTTTCATTAGACTAACCAACATTTCTTTTCCTTACATGGTTGGCTAGTGTCATAAGTCCTATACAACACATCAGTGGTTGGTTTCAGACAACCTTGAAGTAACAAATCAAAGACGAAGGCTTATAGTTGAAGGTTTTGTTCTAAAGTAATGTTAAGATGTTTAGTATCGATTTAATATTCTTACAAAATTGCAATACTTAGATAAATTAGTCATGTATTTAGGATTTATTTAAGAAGTCTTCCGCTGTATTGTAATTTAGATTGTAAAACATATCTCCTCAATTTACGAGGAAAGATTTTAATAAAGGTTTAATTATTTTTTTCCAAAGTTTTCCACTATTTACTCTATATTGTGATTGTATTTAAGTATAATTGTTCATATTAAAGCCTAGGATGGATTTGGACTATAAAGTAGGAGGTCACTGGCGTATGGCACTATCGACATAAGTCAGGGGTGTCACAAATGGTATCAGAGCCGACTCTGGGTTATGAGTGGACTTGGCTTGGATGGCGGTCACTCGACCCAGAGGGTGGTCTTTGGGCTTGATGAGGTCGTTAAGGGTTTAAGTGGGGGTGATTGTAATACCCCAGATCTGTAAACCTTTATAAGGATTAGAGTACTATCCATGTCAACAAGAGCTCTTCCTTTTCAGGGTTCAAGTGAGGACAAAGAACTCTGATATTAAACATGCTAGGGCGAGAGTAGTACCAGGATAAGTGACCTCCTGGGAAGTCCTCAGGTTGGCATGGTATAACGCTTCTATGGCCTTATGCTTATTGCTTGATCCATTTGTGATTGACGTATGGAGTTTGCTTCTAAACAAAGGGGATATAGAAAAACGTGATGACAAACCATGCAGGTTAAATGCAAAGGTGATTAGACGAGTAAGTATTTTCCAATTCATTACATGTTTATCAATATATCATGTTTAATAGAAGGCTCTATTGTAGGAAACCGCCCGTTAAATAGGCCACTTTGCTCAAAACCACCCTTATCTTAGCTAATTATTCAAACACATCCATTAAATGGAAAACGTTAACAAAACGCCACCCAAAGGATCCCTCCGTCTAAATTTCCGTCAAACACTGTGAATAGACTATATTGCCCCTAATTTTATTTATTAAAACCATGGGAAAAAATGTCTTTTGCCTACCTGGACAGAATCGCTCGACTTAACCCAGTTTTTGTTTAAAAAAATTGACCAAACTGGCTTCGTCTCATAACAAAATTAAATTACCGAAGCACAACTGCATCACTTTCACTCGAAGCCATATCCACCAGAGCTCCACCCTCCTCCACTGCTTCCTCCAACGCTACCTCCTCCACCACCACCACTTCCTACGATGCTCAATCGAACACTTCCAGGTTGGAATTTATGAGAAAGGATATTAAGGGTATTGGAATTGATACCGCAAGGAGAAAGAGTTAAGTTAGGGTTTTGTTGAGGCGGATTGAAGGAAATGAGACCCGGAGGGCGAATGCGGCGGTGGTGGGAGAGTAGAGAGTATTGAATCTGAGCCATGGATGCCAATTAGGTCTGAAACAGAATGTAGAAAAGAACTAAATTTTTGATTATAACCTACAAGAATAGAGACAATAACCATGTAGAAAAGCTATTCAACTACAGATGAGAATATCCTAAATCATAGTATAAATGACATGTAAAAATTTGAAAGAGAGGATCCCATTCTATCCACTATATCCGCTTCAGGATTATGTTTGATTGTAAACTTCAGTATAAAGATCAAAGCTAATTAAACTGCTCACCTACAATATCTTGACTCGGTTTTCATCTCATCCATTTTTACAATCTCTAATCAGAATGCATAGCTAACAACCTTAAATCAAGTATCGGTTCAGGGGGAAAAAAGCCAAAAATAAATCACATGTGCCTCAAATTAGGGGCAATTCTTTCTTTGATTTCATTTTTGTACATATAGCAGCAATGATTAATCAATGAAATAAAAAAGGTCTGGCATTTCAGTAGGTGTTTGTTAGTAAGAGATGTTGAACTCCGTAAATCGGTGGAACCAACGGATCGTCCATTGCAGTATTTTTGCTAACCAAAATTGAAATCCACAAATCACTCAGAAACAAAATAAAACGCAGGAGAGAAGATTTACCTATCAATCTGTGACGGTGGAGAGAGAAGACTGAAGAGGCGACGAGGAGCGGTTCAGCAGTGGGCGCCAGTAGATCTGAGAAGAGAGGCTTCGGCGGCACTGCGGGATCGGGATGGAGAAGGTAGTGAGATAGATACAAAGGGGGTTGGTGTTAATGCTATTGCGTAAAACAAACCCGGTTTGGTTAATTTTTTTAAACAAAACCTGGGTTAAGTCGAGTTGTTCTTTCCAGGTAGACAAAAGACATTTTTGCCCATGGTTTTAATAAAAAATTAGGGGCAATATAGTCTTTTCATAGGGTTTGACAGAAATTTAGACAGAGGGGTCCTTTGGATGGCGTTTTGTTAACCTTTTTCATTTAATGGGTGTGTTTGAATAATTAGCTAAGATAAGGATAGTTTTTAGTAGAATGACCTATTTAACGGGTGATTTTCTACAAAAAAGCCTTAATAGAATTAAATTGAGAAAACACATGTAAAACAGGTTGAGGACTATGACAATGACAAACTCGCGTTTACTACCATGCTGAATGATGCTGTGAGCCTTGTTGATGGGAGAAAGATCAAACATGTTGAAATGGCAAGAAATAAAAAAAACTAATGCATATTTTGTTATTTGCACTAGGGAATGAAAACGAACATAAGCTCATTGTTTTTTCTAACAGATTTTGGTCCAGGTGCTCTTAGATTATGGTCACTACTTCCTTATGTCCATCAATATGAAATACACTGCTATTGAGATTTTGGACAACTTGGTTAGTGATTCCACAATAGAAGAGAGATATGGGGACACACCAGAGATCATAGTAAGCACTACAATACTGTTTTGTGTAGTTTAATATAAATGTTCATTTTTTAAGCATAGAAGTTCATATGTATTACACTAATGTTCATATTTAACCTTTTTTCAGAGGAAGCTCGTTATTCACTATCTGGATATAAGGAGGCTGCACAGGCAGAAGAAGACAATATAATCTGACAAAATCCAACAATCTGTTGTCGATATACCATGGGGTGATACAACGAACAAGGTAGTTTCTGGCATATATACCATGCGGAACATGTAAATGTACATGGGTGCATCGATTCAAGGATGGGAGGATGAGATGGATGCTGAAAATTACAAGAAGTCAAGAATTTCGTTAAGGATCAAGTATCTACACAAGATTGCTATGTCAGATCTGAATGATGAAGCCCATGTTGGTGATAAGTTAATGAAATACAAGAAAAAGGTTGGGAAGCCAATGAAGGTATTAGTGACAGGAATGTAATACTTAGTTGCACTTAGTTATGTTGTTTTGTTGGACTACGAAATCAGATACTTTGTTAACTAGCAGGTACTTTGTGCCTGAAAGTAGTATTATGCCTTTGGTAATTTGTGAACAATAGTGGTGTAATGAGTTATGTTGATAATATGACAGATTGCATATTTGTATGCTAATTTTCAACTGTTATACAAGTAATGTTATGGTTCACTAATAGATTAAGTTCACATATTGATCGTACATGTTCACATGAAATAACAGAATATGTATTAGCACTCAGAACAACTTTATAATATCAGGTTCATATATTTATTGAACATGTTCATTTAAAAAGTACTAATGTTCATATGTACGTGACAAATTAAAAACTGCGAGAATTAAAGTTCATATTAGAAATATGTATTTCATGTAATAACAAATAGCAAATCAATTATAAAAAGGACACCACATAATATCTGGAAAACACAAAACTAGCATATAAAATAGAATGACTATCAACCCTCGTTACAGGTGCGGTTGTTGTATGTGGTAAGTTTTTTGCATTTACCACAACTCTTTTTTGGAAGCAGTGTCACCGCAATTGAGATCTCCCTAGAAGGTTTGATACACTTGTCACTCCCTTTATTCTTAGCTTGATCAGGGGGGAATACATTGACTTAAGTAGCTATACTTGTTACATCCAATGCCTCTGTACCCTTCAAAATTGACGTTGTGCTGTCACTATGATTATCAACACTACAACTTGAAAGCATTTCCTTCTTCTTCTTCAAAAGGAGTGAAATTTGTTTCAAGCGATCATAATTGTCTTCTAATAGACCCAGACAACAGTAGAAATCTAAAATCAACTTGCTCCTCATAACTTCCCTTTTTGCCATTGCATTACATTGTTGAACAACGCCAACCACTTGGATTCAAACTCAGCCGGCTCTAAGTCATGCCTCCACACAATACTATTTAACTTAATCCTAAACTCATCTCCAACCGTGACATCATATTTTATCTCACCTGACACTTTCTGCATGATATGCCACATGCAAAGACGATGGAGAGATTTAGGAAACACAACCTCAATGACATACTTCATTGTAGCGCGTTGGTCAGTAACAATAATCTTTTGATCATGCCCCATTACCTTTTAAAATTCTCGAGCATCCACACATAGGATCCCAGATCTTCTTTGAATATCAATCCAACAACAAAAGTCACACACCTCTTATGGTGATCCAGACTAGTGAAAGGAACAAATACCAAGTTGTACTTGGAGAAAGGTTCACAAATGTAAGTCATATGTTCACATATAGTGTCATATGTTCACATATAGTGCCATTATGTTCATTTATAAAATGGTAAGGTTTGTAAGTGAGAAGAAAAGACGCTGGGAATGCATAATGAAGCTATAAACATATGAATACATGTTGGTCTGGTATCTTGCATCAAACAACACAACCTCATCAAAATAGGAGAAATTCTTGCGACATATCGGATCACACCAAAATAGGCGTTCCAAACGATCGGTAGAATCCACATCATAATCGAAATAAAATGCAGCACAAAGCTCCTTTTTTTTCAAAAATCGGTTGATAACCGTCTGCACATCGGAACCATCAAAGTAGGCCAACATATTTCTTCTGTGGTTCTTAAAATCAGTAGCAGAAGGCCAATATTTGCATACCCATCCACAATCTCCTTTTAAAAGCTGATAACAAGTTACTGGGCCAATGTTTGCTTTCGAACCATCCAAAACAAACTTGTTGTAGCATACATCAAGCTTTCTACTTGTCTTCATGAACTGAAGGTGACTTTCCATTACAAGATTGTGTGTATGGTGTGCTTCAAAACCATAAACTGTGCAACCATGACTACCAACAAAGCATACATTAATCTAGCCTTACAACCAACTCCATTGGAGACCCTTGTCCGTTGCCCAGTATTCTGATTTCCATGCTTATACCCTTCCCTAGCACACAAAAGATATTTGGACACAACAAGTTGTTTGTCTTCTTTGTCAAAATGGATAGTAACATTACACACATTAAAACCACAAACAAACGCGTATTTCTTGTAAAAAATAATGCCTTCCTTTAATGTCCTAAAGTTCATCCCATCAACAAGTTTCATATCATCCGGGCGAACGGGGACAAAATAAGTCGCTCCATCTTCAGAAAACTAAACTCATAATAGTCATTAACATCAAGCTCCTCGGTTCTAGTGACATCAACACTTTGAACACTATTTTCATGAGACATGTCACAACTACCAGCAACTAAAGTTGATGCACACTCTGAAATACAAAGACAATTTAAACGAATTATTAAAGAGCATGTCAGGTTCATTATTAGCGCGACAATGTAACACCCCTAAATTACCTTAGGAATATTACAGCCAGTGACCTCAGAACGCATATCCAAAATCACCCAAGGCTTACAGTATTGATCGCAAATATAAAGTAGTACGTAAACATTCATAAAATAATCAAAATAATTTACAAGCGATGTTGCGGTAAAATGGCAACTAAATCATATATCAAAGATAGTAGCGGAAGACTTAATAGACGTATCAAAATTACATAATCAGGATCTTCACTCTAATTGTAAATGAAATATAAAAACAACAACTGCCTTCAACGTCATTATCCTGTTTCTTCACACTTGGAAGAATTACTTGATGTGCAATATGAGACAGATGACACCAGTCAACTATGCAAGGAAAAATAAAGGTTGGTTAGTCTAATGAAAGACTGAACAAGGGTATTTAATAGAGGTTCTAAGTGGTCGTATCTAGTTACTATCATTGTCTCTCGAATAAAAGTCGGTAGACGATATATAACTAAAACTTCCACTAAAACTTAGAAGGAGATATGATTCAAAAGAAGACTCCAATGAATTCAGTCTTATAGGAATTATGTATGTTTGTTTGGATCATTTATACTTATCACACAATGTTTTGAAAGCTGACTCATTTGACTATTTGGGTCCCCGACCAACCTCATAGCATAAGCGAATCTAGATTGGAAAGGGGACTTACTTTAGACAAGAGTCCAAGCGGGTTCCACGTTTTACTTCTCGCCTGAAGTATATTAATTATGTGCATATAAGCACTTCTCTTATTTAATTTCAAAACGTGTATTACGTTAAGGCATTTATTCCACATCAATCTCGGTATGAGAATATTATGGGACAAATCTTGAATAACGACACTAGCTAAGTGTACCACCACTTATATTCGAATAAGGGTATAATCATGACCAAAAGTACTAGGGAAATAATCCTCCTAATACAAGGTTAAAAAGAAATAGCTAAACCTTACAAGGTGTATAACGTTCCTACGAATACTCGTGCTAACTTAGCATACAAGTTCACACCAATTTCACAGCAAAGCTCATCTAGCACTCTATGATACTAAATATATATATATATATACGAGGGTCATTGCTAGAAAAATATACAACCTAATATATATGATTCATTTTCCACACCATTATAGCACATAAGTTCCTACACACCATTTTCAACAATATTTATCCCAACTTTATTAAAACAATTGATTAATTTTCAAATAATAAAAATATGGAATAAAATACAAGAGCGAGCCGCCACCTGCCTTGAGTTACGGAGTAGGTCGAACGACGTAGCGGGAGTCATTGCTTTTGAACGGCAAATTGAATTCCTGCTTTAATTCTGTTCCCACAATGTTTTGATCATTTATACTTATCACACAATGTTTTGAATGCCGACTTCTTTGACTATTTGGGTCCTCGACCAACCTCACAATATAAGCGAATCTAGATTGGAAAGGGGACTTACTTTAGACAGGAGTCCAAGCGGGTTCCACGTTGTACTTCTCGCCTGAAGTATAATAATTAAGTGCATAGAAGCACTTCTCTTATTTAATTTCAAAACGTGTATTACGTTAAGGCTTTTAATCCACATCAATTTTGGTATGAGAATATCATGACACGAATCCCGAATAACGACACTAGCTAAGTGCACCACCACTTATATTCGAATAAGGGTACGGTCATGATGCGTTCCTACAAGCGATGAAAGGATCGAGATCTTGTAACGGCAGCCGCTGCGACGAATTGGTACGTTCTGGACAAAGAACGCGTTGATTTGGGAGGATGGAACGCGAGGAATTGTGATGATGAGTGGTGTTTGAGTGGATAAGGTGGAGTTGTGTTTGGTAGCAGCGGAGGGGGAAGTGTAGCGAAGAAGTGTAGGCAATGGAGCGGTGGTGGTAAGGTAGGCTCGACGTGGTCGAGTGATGCCGGAGCGCGAGCAACGGTGGTGAAAGGAAGAGAAGTAGACGGTGAAGGAGGTGATAAGCAGAGATTGTGACGCCCAAATACCCAAAGGGAGGAAGCAATGCTTTCAACTCAAGCTCTGAATTTGAATTAGACGTAAAACCCTTTACAATGGCCAAAGGGCCCTATTTATACAAGGCTAATCAGGGTCTTAATGACCCAAATCTATGAAGTAAATGCAAAGATAAGGATAAGATTACATTAATTACACAGATCACGTTTGAATTCAAAAATGGATTCAGCCATTAATGCCGAATATTCTCAATTAATGCTCATCAATGCTGAAGATCGTGATCTGGTTTGAAATGATCGCGTTCATTCAATGGTTGAAAGAAGACGCACTCTGAACGCGATCTCTGTGTTCTCTTGGAGCCTTTGAAGGGAGAACGCGTTCTCTTGATTGGGCTCCCTGTTGCTTTGGCTTGCTTGAACGCGTTGAATTATAGAATTCACCGCGTTCGCAATGGACTTAGCGCGTGCCCTTGTGATTGGTCCTTCTTGTGGCGCGCGCAAGGTTGTGTCCTCCTCTTTGGCACTTACGCTTGGTGGGATCGCATCACCCTCCCCCACTTGGCTGTGAAGCGTCCCCGCTTCACCATCATCACTGTCGGGCGCCACGTATGCCTCCAAGTCTGCAACGTTGAAGGTTTTGTGTACGCCATAATCCGGGGGCAGATCGATCTCATAGGCGTTGTCGCCAATTGCCTTAAGCACTTGAAATGGCCCATCTCCGTGTGGTGCAAGCTTGGACTTCCTTTTTGCGGGGAATCGTCCTTTGCAAAGATGTACCCAGACCAGGTCACCTGGAGCAAAAATGACGCGCTTGCGTCCTTTCCTGTGTTGTTTGGTATATTCATCAGCGCGTTGCTCCAACTGTTCGCGCATTCTCTGATGCAACTCTTGAATCCAACGCGCACGATTTGCCGCACTTGGATGTTCGTTGTCCTTCAAAGGACGCGGTAGTAGGTCCAAAGGAGTGAGCGGGTTCCTTCCGTAGACAACCTCAAATGGCGCGAGCTTTGTAGCCGAGTGCCTAGACCTGTTATAAGAGAACTCCACAGTGGAAAGTAAGTCCTCCCAACCTTTTGGGTTGGTCTTCAGCATCGTCCTAAGCAAGGCGCCTAGTGTCCTGTTGGTCACCTCAGTTTGACCATCTGTCTGGGGGTGATAACTAGTAGAATAAAGTAATTTTGTACCAAGTTTCCCCCATAATGTTCGCCAGAAAATAGACACGAATTTTGCGTCGCGGTCACTGACCACAGAACGCGGTATTCCGTGTAGCCTTACCACGTTGTCGTAAAACAACGCGGCAATCTCGGACGCGCTTTGTGTGGTCTTGCACGCGATAAAATGTGCCATTTTGCTAAACCTATCAACAACCACAAAGATAGAATCCTTACCTCGTTTGGAGATAGGTAAGCCAATGATGAAGTCCATGGACAAGTCTTCCTAAGGCGCCAAGGGGATTGGCAGTGGAGTATAGACACCATAAGGATGGGAAGTGGACTTGGCGCGTTGGCAAGTGACACAACTGTTGCAGAAGCGAGTCACCTGGTATGTCATCTTTGGCCAGAAGAAATGTTCGCGAAGAGCTGCCAGTGTCTTGTTGACGCCAAAATGACCGCGGCCTTCATGTGCTTCTTGTATCAACAGCTTCCGGATGGGTGAGCTTGGAATGCATAAGCGTCCTGCTTTGTATAGGAACCCATCCTACAAAAAGAATGTTTCTACCTCGCGGTTCCTAAGGCATTGCTCCAGAATAGGCTTGAAGAAGGAGTCAGACGCATACAACTCTTTAATCAACGAAAAACCAAGCAGTTTGGATTGAAGTTGAGAAATGAGCACATACCTTCGAGAGAGCGCATCAGCGACCACATTCTCTTTACCTTTCTTGTGCACCACCATGTATGGAAATGTTTCCATGAATTCAACCCAGCGTGCGTGGCGTCTGCTGAGATGTGCTTGGCTCTTGAGATAACTGAGTGCCGCGTGGTCTGAATGAATGACGAATTCGCACGGCCACAGGTAATGTTGCCAAGTCTTCAGGACCCTAATCAGCACGTACAACTCTTTGTCGTACGTAGGGTAGTTGAGTGTGGCCCCAGTGAGTTTCTCGCTAAAGTACGCGATGGGCCTTCTCTCTTGGTGGAGCACTCCACCAATGCCAATGTTTGACGCGTCACACTCCACTTCGAAATGTTTGTTGAAGTCTGGGAGCTGAAGTAGTGGCGCGTTGCACAGTGCCTCCTTCAACGCGTTGAATGCGTTGTTGTGGCTCTCTTTCCAAATCACCACGGCACCTTTTTTGGTCAGCTCATGTAAAGGCGCCGCGATTGTGCTGAAATTCCTTACGAACCTCCGATAAAAACCTGCTAAGCCCAAAAAGCTTCGCACCATGGTTGGGGTCGTCGGAGTAGGCCAGTCTCTAATTGCCGCGATCTTCTCTTCATCAACGCGCAACCCATCTCTAGAGACCACATAGCCTAGAAAATTTGTGGTGTCGGAAGCAAAGCGATACTTGCCCAACCCATCTCTAGAGACCATACTTCGTCTTGAATGCGGTCTTCCACTCGTCTCCCTCTTGCATGTGAATCTGATGATAATCGCTCTTGAGGTCAATTTTTGTGAAGATCATCGCGCCATGGAGCTCGTCCAGCATGTCATCCAGACGAGGAATTGGGTGTCTGTACTTCACCGTGATCTGATTGATCATGCGGCAGTCGACACACATTCGCCACGAACCATCTTTCTTGGGGACCAGGATGACCGGAACCGCGCAAGGGCTTAAGGACTCCCTTACGTAGCCACGATCAAGTAGCTCCCGGACTTGTCGTTGAAGTTCCTTGGTTTCTTCTGGGCCAGCGCGATAAGCTGCTCGATTGGGAAGTGACACGCCAGACACCAAGTCAATTTGGTGCTCAACGCCTCGCAGTGGTGGCAATCCTTGTGGGAGCTCCTCAGGGAAGAGGTCCTTGAACTCCTCTAGCAGCTGGGTTATTTCGCTGGGCACGCCTTGCAGAATAGGCGCGTCTTCTTGACCTGGTTGTGGCACTAGTAAGAAACAAAGAGCCTTCCCTTGGAGAGCAGGCATCAGGTCACTTGGTCGTGCCAAGAGGAGTCTGTGCTCACAGCCTCCTTGCAAATTTGTGCCTGCCTTGGTGTTTTGAGGCACCTTCTTGGATCGCGTTCTTTCCTGAGAAGCCACCTCTTTCTTTTGCTTGGCTTCCCTAGAAGAACGCGTACTTTGGCTGCCTTGGCTCTTGGCAGCCTCAATAGCCTTTTGCCTCTCGCGCTCTACCTGGTCCTGTAATATCTCATTCGGCGACATAGGTAAGAGCGTGACGCGCTTCCCGTGGTAAGTAAACACATAAGTGTTTAAATACCCATCGTGAAGAATGCGTCGATCAAATTGCCATGGACGCCCCAACAACAAGTGTGTCGCGTCCATGTTGATAACATCACACAGAACAGTGTCTGTGTAATGGCCAATGGAAAAAGGAATTAAGCATTGACGAGTTACAGTGTTACCTGAACTCGACGAGATCCATTGTAGTCCATATGGCTGTGGATGCGGGGTAGTTGGCAAATTGAAGTGGTTCACCACCTTTTCGTTGATGATGTTGCAACAACTACCTCCATCGATTATCACGCTCAAGGTTGCAGTCTTGACCAAACAACGCGTGTGAAACAGGTTCTCGCGTTGATCCACAAGACTAGCTTCCTTGACTGTGAGCAATCTCCTAGTGACGAGGCTTAGCGCGGTGCCTTCATGCAGCGCGGTTGGTTCACAAGTGTAGGCCTCCTCGTCTTCATCTTCAGCTTCAGCAGCAGTAGTCTCGAAGGCTTCCTCTTCTTCAAAGGACTCATAACCTTGTGAGACTGTGGAGAACAGGACCTTCTTCGCGTTGGGACAGTTGCGCATCATATGTCCTCTGCCTCCATACTTGTAATACTCCATGTCACGCGCTCTGTCTTGGGTAGAGGGAGTACCCTTAGCTTGTGGAGCGCGCGCTGTCATCCTTGGAGTCATCGCGATCTTCCCTTGCCTGTTCTGAGAACTTTGGTTGTTTCCTGGGGCAAGAACGCGCACATTAGTAGAAGGTAATGGACTTGAGTTAGAATCATACCTTCTTTGTCCATATGGTTGGTATGGGGCTTGGCGCTTGCGAACGAGTTGATTGTGAATCTTCATCGCGGCATGCGTCAAGTCGTTGATGTTTTTGATGAGCAATACCTCCAATTGGTCTCTGATGTTTGTGTTGAGACCACTCATAAACTTTGTCCTCAAGGTTGAGGGCGCGACACTGATAGACGCCTTGTAGTACATGTCCTTGAGTTGTGAGAAGAACTCAAGGGGCGTCTTGTTCCCTTGCTTGGCCATCGCGATGTTTAGTCGCATCTGGTTCTTGTAGTCTTGTGGAACATACTTCTGTGTCATCATGAACTTAAGCTAGTGCCATTCAGTCAGAGGCACTAGGTTTCGCCTTATCCTGTCATCCACGAATCGATGCCACCAAACTCGCGCGGCACCTCTGAAGTGGACAGTCGCCGCGGCCATGTAATCTTGGGGTGGAATCTGAGTGAAGATCAAGGTGTACTCCGTGGCCTGCAACCATTCAATAAACACAGCGGGATCATATTCGCCATAAAAATGTTCAAGTTTTACCTTGATGTCATGACGATTGAGACGCAGTGCATTAGGATCACGCGTTCTTTGCAGTTGAGTAGGTGGGAACTCGTGTGCGGCATATTGATTGATATAAGCCTGGTGGAATTGGCCCTGACCTCTGTTGTTCCTTCGCGCGTCTCTGTTAGCGCGTTGATTCTCAACGTAAAGCTGGTTGTTTCTCCAAAGAACGCGTTGTTCGCGTTGTTGATTCTGAGGGAGTTGTGCTGGAGGAAACCAGTCTTGGGGGTTGTCTTGTAGCTCCGCTAGATCCCCTAGTGGTTGGTGAAAGTTCCCCGGGTTGATCATCCCAGAGTCCTCCATCTCTTCGTCATCAAACTCCTCAAAATCATCCTGTGGCAGAGGAGTGGTGGAATAGTACCCATCTAAACCATAGCGTGGAGTGCGCGCACTTTGGTAGCCCAGGTGGTCCTCCACGTTGAAAGGCACTGGGGTGTTAGCATAATGCTTCTGACGCGGCACCATCGTCTGTTGCGACTTGATTTTCGCGCCAACATGGGATCACGTGTGCCCCTTTGTATTCTGCCAGAACGCGTGGTTGTCTCAACCTCGCGTTGATCTCTTTGTTGGTACCTGTCATCATAAACGAGATCGTCAGGGTACTCACCTTGGTCATCGTCCACATCTTCTGGATATTCCTCATCGCGAACTGGAGTAGCCTGTGGGACATATCTATCGCGATGAGAGACATGGCCTTGTTTGCTCTCGATGACCGACTGGATCCTTTGGAGGCGTGGTTGAGGATTTGAAGTGGAGGGCATCACGCCCTTGCCCTTGTCCACACATTGCTGGTTCGGACCCGTCTCAGTTGGATTGGGCACAAACATTGGATTCATCGCGACCTGCATAGTGGGGTCTGCTTGTTGCATAGCAGCGCGTCTTAGGGCCTCTTTCTCCTGTCGCTCCTCAGCGAGTTGACGTCTCAAGTCTTGGATCTCTCGCTGCTCCGGTGACAGCTCAAGGAGAGGTTGATTTGGGTCTTGAGTAAGGTTGGGGTCTTGTGCTTGGGGTGGGGGATGGTTGTTCCCTTGTCCATTGGCACCAATCTATGCCGCAACATTCCCTACAACATCCTGACCTTCCATTGCAAGTAAAAAAGCACAAAAGACAACGAAGCACAAATAAAGCAAGCACTACGAAGGCACAAGTGTTCACGTTGGTTATAAGGATTGTTTGGCCGTAAGGGCGGCTAACAGGCTAGCAAACAAGTGTGAAGTGCAAGCGTGAAAACCACTTAACCAAACGAATGTTGTCTTAAGATCTTGCGTAAAGAACGCGTTAAAACAAGACAGAAACCACGCGAGACACTAGACGGCGGAGAGATTAAGAAATGAGCCTAGCCGTTGGTGGTGAAAGAGGGTTGCCTTATTTTGGCTTTTCCTTTTTTTTTTTTTTTTGAATCGTCGCGATCTTTTTTTTTTTTGTTAATGCGACTTGTTTTTTTTTTGTATCAGATCCAAGAACTCGTATTGATTGATGAGTGGATCTGAAAGGAAAGCAAAATAAAAATAAAAATAACGGCTAAGTAACTAGAAGAAAGAAATCACGTTTTTGATGTCGTGATGGGTGAGAAGAAGTTGATGTAGATTTTTTTGGTCAACGCGTTGAATATGTCAAGTATTCACCGCGTTGTTTTTGCAATCACTTACGAAAACACGCAATTAATTAAGGAAATTTTCAAACAAGCAAAACACACCAGTTTGCAAAGGTATCGCAATTCGGCCAAGATTTCTCTTATAGGACCGATAGGTGGGTGAAAAAGAAAAAAAAAATTGTGAAAATGGGGGTGGCGGAAGCAAGTATGATGGATGAAAAAACACAAAATTTGTGAACAAATGAGCTTAGTAGCGACTTACAAGATCAGGCTCTGATGCCAGTTGATGCGTTCCTGCAAGCGATGAAAGGATCGAGATCTTGTAACGGCAGCCGCTGCGACGAATTGGTACGTTCTGGACAAAGAATGCGTTGATTTGGGAGGATGGAACGCGAGGAATTGTGATGATGAGTGGTGTTTGAGTGGATAAGGTGGAGTTGTGTTTGGTAGCAGCGGAGGGGGAAGTGTAGCGAAGAAGTGTAGGCAATGGAGCGGTGGTGGTAAGGTAGGCTCGACGTGGTCGAGTGGTGCCGGAGCGCGAGCAACGGTGGTGAAAGGAAGAGAAGTAGACAGTGAAGGAGGTGAGAAGCAGAGATTGTGACGCCCAAATACCCAAAGGGAGGAAGCAATGCTTTCAACTCAAGCTCTGAATTTGAATTAGACGTAAAACCCTTTACAATGGCCAAAGGGCCCTATTTATACAAGGCTAATCAGGGTCTTAATGACCCAAATCTATGAAGTAAATGCAAAGATAAGGATAAGATTACATTAATTACACAGATCACGTTTGAATTCAAAAATGGATTCAGCCATTAATGCCGAATATTCTCAATTAATGCTCATCAATGCTGAAGATCGTGATCTGGTTTGAAATAATCGCGTTCATTCAATGATTGAAAGAAGACGCACTCTGAACGCGATCTCTGTGTTCTCTTGGAGCCTTTGAAGGGAGAATGCGTTCTCTTGATTGGGCTCCATGTTGCTTTGGCTTGCTTGAACGCGTTGAATTATAGAATTCACCGCATTCGCAATGGACTTAGCGCGTGCCCTTGTGATTGGTCCTTCTTGTGGCGCGCGCAAGGCTGTGTCCTCCTCTTCGGCACTTACGCTTGGTGGGATCGCATCAGGTCATGACCAAAAGTACTCGTATATATATATATATATATTCATATATTTATATATATATACGAGGGTCATTGCTAGCAAAATATACAACCTAATATATATGATTCATTTTCCACACCATTATAACACATAAGTTCCTACATACCATTTTCAACAATATTTATCCCAACTTTATTAAAATAATTGATTAATTTTCAAATAAGAAAATATATGGAATAAAATACAAGAGCGAGCCTCCACCTGCCTTGAGTTACGGAGTAGGTCGAACGACGTAACAGGAGTAGTTGCTTTTGAACGACAAATTGAATTACTGCTTTAATTCTATTCCCAACAACGAGTCCGAGACGTACCCAATTCACACAAAATAAATAAATTGTAATTAGATAATTTATTCAATATCGACAATTGAAGGATACATGTCTCGGTTTCTAAATGAATTTATTTAACTCTAAATAAATCAATTATCAAGGCACTACAAAAAATGATTATTTATACGATATCAAAAATCATTTAGTCATATAATATAAATAATCATAGCATAAATTTATTTATTTATTTACAACCCTAATAAATTTCTAACCTAACATATCATCTAATTGAAATGTTATAAATTAACAATTCATTATATAAGATAATACCCAAAAAAATATAATTAATTTAATTTTAACATTAATAAAATTAAATTAACCCAATATAATTTTAAGTAACCCTAGTTAAACTAATTAATGAAGATTAATTAAAATAAATCAAAATTAACAAAATCGAAATCGGGCAAAATTGTTGTCGGAGCTTCGCATGGTTACCGGTCAGAGAACGGCAAAATTCAGCCTCGTTGGAGCACCAAGTGGGTCGGGGTTAAGGGGATTTTGAAGAGGACTTTACCACGAACAGACGCCAATTGCAACGGTGGAGCATGGTGGTGGTCGAGATTTACCACGAACAGACGCGAAACGTAAAGAGGGAGGTCATGAAATTTTGCTTGAAACTAGATGACGAAATGACCATGTGTAAGGCTTAATTTATAGTGGTTGGATAACACATAAAAAGAGCTTCACAATGGCGTCAAATCTGGCTCAAATTGATCTCGAATCGGATCGAATTTCACGAAAAACACGATCGACGCGGTGCATGACCTCACTTGCCTTTTCAGGGAAAATTAGAGCTTTTCCTGGGGGATTTCTTCCCGATTCTTGAGGCTTAATACACGTATTGGTATTACCTAAAATGCTCAACATTCAATTTCAAAAATCGCGCCCAAAATGGACCGAATTTGGCCATGGAAATCCACCTTTCATTCGCACAGCTGAATGTTGAAGAAAAGGGCACTTCTTGCGCAAGGCCTCCCAGACTTTTGGCCTATTTACACATTTTTTCCCAACTTTTCCTGTTATGTTAAAAATGCCCTTATTTCACTTTTCAAATATTACAAAATTTACCCCAACTTATTTATAATATTATCCTAAGTTTGTATATGTTTTTTAACCCAAATTTAAAATGTAAGAAAAATTAAATTAGGTTAAACTTAAACTTAAGTCACACTTTCTCATAAAATTAAACATATTTAAATCTTAATTAACATATTGTTAATCTTAATTCAAATAATTTAGGTTAAATTGATAAGTTTCCTTAAATTTAAATTAACATAGTGTTAGAATAAATTTAAACAAATCATAACTTAAAGTTGTAACAACCCCTATGGTAAGAATACCATTAATCTCTTTCCCTTTTTGGATTAATGTAATAAATAACATAATTATTTTATTAGAAATAGAATTATAAACTACATTTATACCCTTACATAAAAATGAGGGATATTACAGTATTAACCCCATATAAAAAGTTATGACCCAAAAACTAGGCCCAAAATAGCTTAGGGAAACAACTATGCATATCAGCCTCGGTCTCCCAGGTTTCTCAAGTAACTTCCTCGGTTTGAGACTTGGACCAAAGGATCCTCACCAATGGCACCACTTTATTACGCATGTGTTTCTCTCAACACTCTAGGATACGAACGGGTCGCTCCTCGTATGTTCCATTTGGTTGAATCTCAGTGTCGTCATAACTCAGAACATGAGACTCATCCGATATATACTTTCTCAGCAGTGAGACATGAAATACATTGTGCACTAAATGTGCAGAGGGCAGCAATGCTAAACGATATGCCAAAGATCCGATTCGGTCAAGGATCTCAAATGGCCCAACATAGGGAGGATTGAGCTTCCCACGCTTTCTGATCCTAAGCACACCCTTGGTTGGCGAAACTTTGACAAACACCTTATCCCCAATGTCGAACTCAACATTCTTTCGCTTCAAATCCGCATAAGACTTCTGTCGACTATGAGTTGTAAGCATCCTCTGTCTTATCAAAGCAATATCTGAGGAAATCATTTTCGATCAATTCAGGTCCTAGCAATGTCTTATCGGCATTCTCATCCCAACAAATTAGAGATCTGCACTTCTGACCATACAAAGCCTCAAACGGGGCCTTCTTGATGGTTGAATGCCAACTATTATTGTAAGTGGAGTCTATCAAACTCAAACTATTCTCCCAACTTGTTGGTCGATCTAACACACATGCTCTCAGCATATCCTCAAGTGTTTGGATTGTCCTCTCTGACTGTCCATCCGTTTAAGGATGAAACACGGTACTGAATCTAATCTCATTCCATTTGGCCTTAAGCAATTCTTTCCAGAATCTCAACATAAATCGACCATCACGATCAGATACGAAAGTTTTGGGCGTACCATGCAGACAAACTATCTCGTGTAAGAACACTTCAGATAGCTTCTAGGTTCCCCAAGTTGACTTGATGGCCACAAAATGAGCACTTTTCGTGAGCCGATCGATGATTACCCATATTGCATCCTTCCGGCCTTGAGTCCTGGGAAAACCCATAAAAAAAAGTACATTGCAATATCCTCCCACTTCCATTGTGGCACATAAAGAGGTTGCAATTCTCCCCCTAGCCTTCGATTTTCAATCTTTGCTTTCCGACAAGTCAAGCATTTTTCCATGAACTCTACTACGTCCCACTTCATGTTAGGCCACCGGAATTTCTTTCTCAGATCCTTGTACATCTTAGATTCGGGATGTACTGAATACGCAAAAGAATGAACCTCTCTCATTACCAACTGACGGATGTCGTCTATGTCGTGCACACAAACCCAATCTTGAAGCCAAAGTGATCCATCACCCAGAATTACAAATCCTGGAGCCTTTCCCTCAAGAACTTCGCGACACAGCTTTACTAAGACAAAGTTCTCAACTTGTCTCTCCTTGATCTGATCAAGCAACATAGCCTGAATTTCGAGCATATTCAGGTGCCCTTGTTGGTGATAAAAAAAAACTTTGGTCTAGCTTCTTAACAATTCTTGTTGCAACTCTGTCTGAGCAGTGACTAATGCTACCATAGTTTCATGAGTTATCATTCGGCTTAATGCGTCTGCTACCACATTATCCTTTCTCGGGTGATAAAGCAATTCAATATCATAATCCTTGAGCAACTCAACCAACGTCGTTGCCTTATGTTCATCTCTTTCTGCATAAAGACATACTTCAAACTCTTGTGCTCAGTGAAGATTTGACACCTGACACCGTTGAGGTAGTGCTCCAAATCATCAGGGCAAAAATGACGACATCTAATTCCAAATCATGGGTGGGGTAATTTGCTTCATAAGGCTTCAGTTGACGAGATACGTATGCAATAACTTTCCCCGTTTGCATCAATACAAATATTAAACCTTTCTTTGAAGCATCACTGTAAACCACATACCCCTCTGTTCCTTCTGGTAGTGCCAACACTGGTGCTGATGTCAGGCACTCCTTCAACTTCTGAAAGTTGGCCGCGCACTTATCATCCCACACAAACTTCTTGTGAACATTGCGGAGTAATCCGGTCATGGGTAAAGCGATTTTAATCCCACTACAAACTGTTGATAATAACCAGCAAGTCCTAAAAAACTGCACACCTCCTTCACATTTTGAGGTCGCTTCCAATTAGCCATCGTATCATTCTTCTGACGGTCAACCATTTCCCCTTTTTCGTTGATCACATGGCCTAGAAATGCCACCTCTTTCAACCAGAATCCACACTTTGTCATCTTAGTATATAAATGGTACTATCTAAGGATTGATAACGTGATGCGAAGATGTTCCTCATGAACTTCTTCATTTGGCGAGTAGATCAAAATTTCATCGATAAAAACCACCATGAACTTATTCAGATATCGATGAAAGCATCTATGCATCAAGTCCATATAAACTGTTGGAGCATTTGTAAGCCTAAATGACATGACTACGAACTCGTATTGACCATATCTTGTCCAGAATGCAGTCCTCGTAATATCTTGTTCACGAATCATGACTTGATGATATCTAGACCTCAGATCGATCTTGGAAAAGACTTTAACCCCCTGCAGCTGATCCATAAGATCATCTATTCTTGGAAAAGGATATTTATTCTTGATAGTGACCTTGTTCAATTCCCGATAATCAATGTAAAGCCTGAATGAACCATCATTCTTCTTGGAAAATAAGTCCGGAGCACCCCAAGGTGACACACTCTGTCTTATATATCCATTCTCAAGCAACTCTTCAAGTTGCTTCTTCATCTCTTGCATTTCTACTGGAGCCATACGATAGGGTGCCTTGGAAATCGGCGCCGTACCAGGTTCCAGCTCAATAGTAAACTCCACGTCACGATTTGGGAGTAACCTTGGAATTTTCTCTAGAAAAACGTCACCAAATTCACATATGGTAGGAATGTCATGAACCAAGACTTCATCCTTTTTGGGTTTATCCAAATAACACAAGTAACCGACACAACCTTGTCGAAGTAACTTAAACGCAAACAACGCGTTTATCAACTTCTCATTATCGGTGTCCTTATGACCCTTAAACTTATACACAAACTGGCCCTCAGATGAAACTGTCACTGCCCTCTTATTAAAGTCGATGACTGCCCCGTGACGTGTCAACCGGTCCTACCCGAATCCTCCTTATAACTCCTCTTCTTATGTCACCACGCCAGGAAAAATGAGGATTCCTAAAATTCACTCTTCTTCTTTTCACTCATTTTGCCAAGGCGCCCTTTCGGGTTTTCACCAAGCCACTCATTTCATTTTTCAATAGATGGGCTCACATCACTCTTGACCACATATTACCCCAGCCTAATGCTGGTCCAAGCCACCTGCTTATTGCCTAGGCCACCCTTTCGGGTTTTCGACCTATCCCAGGATTTTTATTTTTGCCTTTTTTCAAATTTTTGGCTTTTTTCATTTTTTAATTCTCCTCAACGACGTAGCAAGTATAGAACTCTCCTCCATGCTTAAACATTGCATTGTCCTCAATGTAATGAAAGACAAAAGAATAGAAGCATAGGGAAAATCAAAAAATAACTCACAAACGTCGCCAAGCTGCTTGGACACTAAAGGTGTCACTGGCGGTCTTCTCAATAAATGCCCAGGTCTCTGGTGTTGGGCGGGTGTCTTCATCAACTCTGTAATCTTCTCCTACCGTGCAACCAAAAGGGAACCACTTTGGTGAATAGTGGTATAGCAAAGATGTCGGGGTTGTACGGCCTTCTAGGAATACATGGTGGAGCCCAGATGTAATCATGGTGGGGGCTCTAGTGTTCCTCCTCCTCAGTTGTCAATTGTAGGGCCATCATCGTTGCCAAATAATATGTAGGGCAATGTATCTTCCTTGACAACATGATGCACACCGTCTCCATGGGGAACTCTGGACAGCTGGCCTTCGGTACCTCTATTTTTTTTTATTTTTTTTTGTTTTTGCCCCCCGTTTAAGGTTTTTTTCGGGAGGTGACTTAGTGCAGGGAAGGAAGAGACTTACATTGGTGTGGAAACACCTTCTTCAATAGGCATGGGTCTCTTTCCTACAGGTTAGTCGGAGACAAAAAACAAGAACAAAAACAAAGCAAAAACAAGCAAAACTAATGCAAGAAATAAAGAAAGAAAAACAAAGAAAGTAAAACATACCTCGGGTTGCCTCCCGGACAGCGCCTTAGTTATTGTCATGGCTTGACATACTACTCCATTTTCCTCAACTCGGGTTGCTCATAGCAACTGAGCACTTGGGATCTGGATCTGGGGGGTGCCTCTTTGGGTGCTCCATGTTGAGCGTGACCCCCAATCTTGTGCAATTGTTGATGGCTGGATCACTCGTCGTATCCGTGAATGCACTTGCCATCTTTAAAAACTGTCTACCCAGCATCTCAGGGGCTGCATGTACGTCCTGCCCCGTATCCAGCATATAAAAATCAGCCACTTGTATCAAGGCTTCCTTCTTGTGCTTCCCCTTCGGTTTCTTTTTGATCAAGCCCAACACCTTTAACATTTCCTTGCAGCGAGGGGTGTTGTCTGCTAGATGGACCAAAGGGGTGGTTGCCTTACAACTACTGAAGGTGTCAAATAAGCCTTTGTCGCTCCCCACCTTTTGGGTGTCCTTCAGAGCCTCAGGGGAGGGTGTAACGGGTTTCAGCGCGATGAGCGGGAAGGAGTTGAGACGCACAAACTCATCATAGGCAGCCTCCAGAGGATCGGGGACTGCCGGGGCATTTTTGAGAGAAACGGTTGTCTCTGGAGTATTTCCGTGATCGCGGTACTCCTCCTCATCGTCGCTCCACTCCTCCTCAAATCTCAAAAAATACTCCTCCTCAGTCAGCACCTTGCGATCCAAAATATCATCTGGAAGTCCTAACTCCTCATCAATATCAACGCAGACCTCATCAGCAGAATAGGAATTTTGGACGTCGGGTTGCGCTGATCTCATCGCGGGTCGCGGCGAAATCTCACTAGGAGGCACTCCATCCACCGCGGGGCGGTGGTCATCGCCGCGGGGCGGTGGCTGTGAGGGAGGATAACTGAAGCTCATCGCCGAGTCGCGGTCAGTGTTGCCGCGGGGCGGTGAAATAACTGGGACTTCACGCCGGGTCACGGTGAGAGGTGACGCGGGGTGGTGGGTGATTTTCTCCATCTCATATTCACCCTCCTCTTCAGCACTAGGAGGAACGTTTTCCCTCGGGTTTACTACCGTTTGAGATGGTAGATTTCCCGACATCCTTGCATCGATCCGTGTAATCGCCTCCGCCAACTGGTCCACCTACCTTTTCATATTCTTGATGCTTGACTCAGTAGTATGCACATGAGTGGTGAAATGTTGAGTCAAGGTCCTGAGCATCTCTTCAGTTGACATAGCGGAACTTGGATTAGACACTGGTGGGCTATGCTCATAGGCAGGATTGTACTGTTGCAGAGCACCCTGCTGATAGAATGATTGTGGCTCCGGGTAGAACTCCTGGTGGTCATAACCATATGGACGGTATTGATGGTATCCATAACTCAAATTGGGGTGATCTCTCCACCCTGGAGTGTATGTGTAGGAGTATGGGTCATATCGCGACTCTTCCCAGGAATCCATATCTGTAACAAAAATCAAAAAGGGAAAGCAAAAATCAGTAGCACGGGTGTGGACCGTAAGATAGGTCCACACCAAAGTAACACGCACACAAACAAACACACGGAAAAATCAAAACTTGCCTCCCCGGCAACGGCGCCAATTTGATAAGGTGTTGTTGTGACACCTAAACAAAATAATCCTAACAAACCTAAACAAGTAGTCTTGGCAAGTAAGGGTCGAATCCACAGGAAGGAAGTGATCTTTCTAAGTGTTTATAAGCATGCAAAGTAACAAGGGGGGTTTTGATTATCAAACACAGAGTAACAAAGATGCAAGCTTTAGAAGGAAAATAAATATGATGGGTGGAAATATTCCACTAGACAAATATCCACACTGCAAAGAAAACAGGTTGATCACTGATAACTATTTTTCCAAGTTCTTTTCACAATCTTATAGTTGTTCCCACCCTGATCTTAAGTACTATCGATTCTCACAGTTGTCGATAGACTTATTACTATGCCAATGATAAAGTACCACCCATTCTCACAGTTGTCGGTGTACTTTACCACCAACAAAGCAATAGCAATAGCAATGCACACAAGGATATAGGATACATGCAAATAGAAGGACACCCTACTACTTAACATGCAAATAATTCTCACTCACGATTGCATGCTCGAAACTCCTATACGCAACAATCGTGTTTGCCACTAGATATGCACTCGGAACCCCTATATGCAAATCCTAGCAATTGATAGATGTCGAAAAACCTAGTTAGCTACGCTAGAAGAATCAACATAAACCAATAGACAATATGCTCAAGAGAATTAAACCAACTTTATAAGATATAGAACAAGGAATAGAAATCTCACAACCAATCCATTACAATGCTTCAATTGTCTAGCGAAATAAAGGTGTTTAGCTCTCCATGGGTTGGAACCCTAGAGGCAAAAAGAAAATGAGTCTCGGTCTCCTATCTAAGACCTGGAAAAGATCTTAAATAGGCTATGGGAAATAAAGTTAACCTAATGCAAAATAACAAACGAAATAAAATAATAGAAAATAAGGAAATACGAAATAGCAAAAATAAGGAAATAAAGTCTTCTGGCCGCGTGCCCACCGCGGGGCGTCAGTCTTCTCTGAGATCCACCGCCGGGTCGCGGTGGCTATTGGCGCGGGGCGGTGAGTTCCACCGCGGGGCGGTGAGTTCCACCGCGGGGCGGCGGTGTCTTTTTCAGCTTCTGCGACACTTTAGTAAAAATGCCATAACTTTTGATTCCCAACTCGGATTGCGCTCATATGTTGAGGACGTGCATTAGACTTCAAGATCTAACTCCTCGAATTGGAATCACTTCATTTGGACATCTGAGTAGAGAGAACGAACCATTTGAATTCAGCACATTGTTCTTCTACTCTTCAATACACTTCAAACCTCTATAAATCCCATGATTTCTTCACTTCTCCACTCTAACTCCATAATCCACGATTGTTCTTAAAATCCAACCAAATGGCGCCTCAAACCTGGTAATAATCCTTAGATATGTGCTATAAAATAGCACCTATCAAATCCCCCATGCTTAAACCTTGCTCGTCCTCGAGTAAGCTAAAGTCAACGTACTCCTCCAATCAATCCCCAAGGTTTCAGGAAGCATAGAAAACTCAACCTCCAAGAATCATACCAAACAATAAACTCCAGGCAACCATACAAAATAAGTCCAGCACAATAAACTACAACATCCAATTAGAAATCTCAATACCCCACACTTCTTATCTCTCCAGAGTGACCTACCCGAATCCTCCTTATATCTCCTCTTCTTATGACGCCTCGCCAAGAATAATGAGAAATCCTAAAATCACTCTTCTTCTTTTTCACTCATTTTGCCAAGGCGCCCTTTCGGGTTTTCACCAAGCCACTCATTTCATTTTTCGATAGATGTACTCACATATGCTCACGTCACTCTTGACCACATATTACCCCAGCCTAATGCTGGTCCAAGCCACCTGCTTATTGCCTAGGCCACCCTTTCGGGTTTTCAACCTATCCCAGGATTTTTAATGTATGCTTTTTTTCAATTTTTGGCTCTTTTCATTTTATATTCATTTTTCTCCTCAACGACGTAGCAAGTATAGAACTCTCCTCCATGCTTAAACATTGCATTGTCCTCAATGTAATGAAAGACAAAAGAATAGAACACAGGGAAAAGCAAAAAATAACTCACAAACGTCGCCAAGCTTCTTGGACACTGAAGGTGTCGCTGGCGGTCTTCTCAATAAAGCCCAGGTCTCTGGTGTTGGGCGGGTGTCTTCATCAATTCTATAATCTTCTCCTACCGTGCAACCAAAAGGGAACCACTTTGGTGAATAGTGGTATAACAAAGATGTCGGGGTTGCATGGCCTTCTAGGAATACATGGTGGAGCCCAGATGTAATCATGGTGGGGGCTCTAGTGTTCCTCCTCTCCAACTGCCTATTGTAGGGCCATTATCGTTGTCAAATAATGTATGGGGCAAGTGTATCCTCCTTGACAACATGATGTGCACCATCTCCATGGGGAACTCTGGACAGCTGGCCTTCGCTACCTTTTGTTTTTGATTTTTTTTTTGCCCCCCGTTTAAGGTTTTTTCGGGGGTGACTTAGTATAGGGACGAAAGAGACTTACATTGGTGTGGAAACACCTTCTTCAATAGGCATGGGTCTCTTCCCTGCAGGTTAGTCGGAAACAAAAACCAAAACAAAAATAAAGACAAAAACACACTAAAAAAAATGCAAAAACAAAGAAAGAAAAATCAAGAAAAGAAAAACATACCTCGGGTTGCCTCCCGGATAGCGCCTTAGTTATTGTCATGGCTTGACATCCTACTCAGTCTCAACTTGGGTTGCTCACAGCAACTGAACTCCTGAGGTCTATATCAGGGGGATGCCTCTTTGTATAATCCATGTTGAGCCTTTCCCCCATGCTTGTGCACTTCATGATGGTTGGACCGTCGTTCATATCTATGAATGCACTTGCCATCTTTCGAAACGGTCTACCCAGCATCTCAGGGCCTGCATGCTTATCCTGCCCCGTATCCAGTATATAAAAATTCACCACTTGAATCAAGGCCTCCTTCTTGTGCTTCCCCTTTGGTTTCTTTTTGATCATGCCCAACACCTTTAACATTTCCTTGCAGCGAGGGGTGCTGTCAGCCAATGTGACCAAGGGAACGGTTTTTGTGCAGTCACTAAAGGCCTCATAGATGTTCTCGTTGTTCTTTAGCCTTTGAGTAACTCGGGAAGCCTCAAGGAAGGGCGTGACGGGTTGCAGCGCGACGAGCGGGAAGGAGTTGAGACGCACAAACTCATCATAGGCAGCCTCTAGAGGGTCGGGGGCTGCCGAAGCATTTTCGAGAGAAATGGTTGTCTCAGGAGTATTTCCGTGATCGCGGTACTCCTCCTCATCGTCGCTCCACTCCTCCTCAAATCTCAAAAAGTACTCCTCCTCAGTCAGCAACTCTGGACGATGATAAGGATCAACCCAAACCTCATCAGCATAACTGGAATATTGGACGCCGGGTTGCTCTGAACTCACCGCGGGTCGCGACAAAATCTCACTAGGAGGCACTCCATCCACCGCGGGGCGGTGGTCATTGCCGCGGGGCGGTGAGGTCGCGGTGGAGATAACTAGGACTTCACGCCGGGTCGCGATAAGAGGTGATGCGGGGCGGTCGGCAATGTTCTCCATCTCATATTCGTTCTCCTCTTCAGCACTAGGAGGAACGTTTTCCCTCGGGTTTACTACCGTTTGAGATGGTAGATTTCCCTCAATCCTTGCATCGATCCGTATAATTGACTCCACCATCTGGTCCACCTGCCTTTTCATATTCTTGATGCTTGACTCAGTAGTATGCACATGAGTGGTGAAATGTTGAGTCAAGGTCCTGAGCATCTCTTCAGTTGACATAGCGGAACTTTGATTGGATACTGGTGGGTTATGCTCATAGGCAAGATTGTATTGTTGCAGAGCACCCTGCTGATAGAATGACTGTGGCTCTGGGTAGAACTATTGGTGGTCATAACCATATGGATGGTATTGATGGTACCTGTTGGGCCTGACGTCCCTTGGGAAGGTGGATCGAGCAAGACAAGCCCAGGCCCACGACGGATCGGAAGAACAGAAGAGAAACCCTGATAACAGGTTTTTGTCGTTCTAAAAACTGCTATGCAAAATATCCAAACAAACCCTAAAACCGTAGTCCTATGTAAGTAAAGGTCGAATCCACAGGGAGGCGAATTCTATCTAAATATACAATTTGTATGTCAAACTAAAGTAACCAAATGGAGGTTTTTGTGAGTTTAATTAATCTAAGCATGCAAAGGCAAGAATAAACTAAAGATGAATGAATTCAGTAATGGGGAACAACACTTAGTCAAACAACATCCAATATTCGTATGACAAGTTGATCATAGATACTCATTCAAAATCTCATGCAATGGTAATTCCAATTCCTTTTCAAATATAACTAATAGCACAACCAGATACTATTAGCACTAACTAATTAAACAACCCTGAAACTATCAAGATTCAGTTTAACAGCAGCCTTACGGATAGGAATATAGTTGGATACAATTCTAGCATAACACAACCAGATATTATCCTAGAATGTAAATCAATTCTCTTCTGCATAAGACTAGCACAACCAGTTACTAATACGATGCAGTTGCTACTCTGAAATAGATATGATCAACCAGTAACAATCTAAATCTAGCAATAGATCAATAATAATAAACCCTAGTTGCGTCCAAATAGAGATTATCAATATCAATCATAAGCAACTTAAGCAAGAGAATAGATAAAATCCATGCAATAGATTAAGAACGAGAATCTCACAACTTAATCCAAACGAAAGCTTCAGCGTCCGACTAAGCCAGGGAGGCTTAGTTCTTCATAACGTAGAAAAGAGAATTAGGGTTCAAGAGAAAGATAGAAGATTAGATGATAGGCAAAAAGCCTTTTCTCAACCCTTAAATACTAAAGGAAATAAAGCTAAGTTAACCTAATACGAAATATTAAAACCGTAATAAAAATAATCCAAATAAAACAAATATGGAAAACACGTTCGGCGGGCTTCTGACATCGGCGGCGGTCGCGGCATCTCCCACGGCGATCGCCGTAAATGCGGTGGGCGCCGCAATTAAACGGCGGTCGCCATAATCACTTCGTAGCCAAGGTCGGTGGAAAGCCAATTGCGGCGGGCGCCGTAAGGTTCACGGCGGGCGCCGTAATTACGGCGGTCGCCGCAATTAAACGGCGGTCGCCGTTCTTCGGTTCAGCTCCTGCGACACTTCCGTAAAAACGCCATAACTTTTGATTCCCAACTCGGATTGCGCTCATATTTTGAGGACTTGCAGTAGACTTCAAGATCTAACTCCTCGAATTGGAATCACTCCATTTGGACATCGGAGTAGAGAGAACGAACCAATTGAATTCAGCCTATGGTTCTTCTACTCTTCAGTGCACTCCTCTTCCTCGTCTTCTCATGTGGTTTCTTCCTCAGTGTCTCATATGATATCCAAAACCGCTCAAACACCTCCAAAAACACCAACTCCACCCCCAAACACCATACACATGAATGTGTCTAAATCTACCCGAATGACACTAATAAAACCACTAATAACTCTTACTTAAGCCCTACAAAGTAGTGCTTATCAAACCCAGAGAAGGCGACGAGGCTTCTCCAGTCAAACGTCCTTCGACAAGATCGCGAAGATCCCGCCAAGCATTAAATGCCAGGATTGATCAACGGCCACAACATTTACACAACACCATAATAGCAGCAATTAGTGACAGAATTTCCGTAATTAAATCTCGGCGTTGAAGATAAGGATGGGATCGAAATATAACGGTTAGAGGCACGAAGAACTTACCATATATGGACGAAGAGGAAGATAAGAGGGGGACAGATACAAGCACATTACACACTCAAGCATTCTCGTTCAGAAACAAAATAGAACAACACTTTCACTGCCCGTCTAATCTCCAACAATCACCCCCACTTATTCGCCACCGGTCGCAACCTAAGAATTACTGGTCGAATCCAATAAGATCACTCTACCTTATTACGATAAGTTGTATCTCGATTCAATCCGATTAATATATTATCTAATAAAATCATTTCTCTATTCTGCATTTGCTCTTTGCTTGTCTATTATCTATTTGGTTTGGATTGTTTTCTATCACCCGATCGACTAGTTACCCCATCTAAGGCGATTTAGGTCATCCGATCTTTTCGCCCCAAAACAATTTGGCGCCCACCGTGGGGCAACTTGTCGATCATCCTTCCGAAACTTTCCAACCATGACTATCGACCCATCTACCAACACCGAAGAACCACGTCTCGAAGACGGAATCCAAACTCCAGGGGACCCAACCGAAAACCCTATTCCAACCCAGTTCCAAGAACTTTCTCAAAAAATGACCGCCTTCCAAGAGGAACTAGCCCAGCAGCGCCAAAAAACCGAATCTTTCGCCGCCTTGTCAACCCAATCCGAAGCCGAGATCGCACAACTAACCCGTGAAAATGAGTCTCTTAAGTCGCAGGTACAATCAATGGCTTCGGGATCTAGGAGTATGCCCATCCACAGCAACGTCCGAACACGCCTCGACATGGACAACGTCGAGCCAACGCCCCCAAGCGTGCGACGATCCGGATACGCAGAGGGTACATCTCGAACTCCTATTACCAATCCATTTTCGACTAACCATGTCACTTTTTCCACACCGATCGGGTCGGCAGGGGCCCGAATCGACGAACCACAGGTTACCAATCCACCAGACTTCCTGGCTCTCTTCCAGCAGACGCTCGACCAACACATGAAGACGATCGCTTCAACAGGCTTCCAGGAGTCCCGCAACCAATCGATAGGGAAGCGACCGGCGGATTCGAAGAATCCCCGTTCATTGAAGAAATCGCCAGGGTCGAGATTCCCAAGAAGTTTCATCTTCCCAGCATGGCGACATTCAATGGCACCAGCGACCCAGATGACCATATTTTTATATATAAACAAAAGTTAATGGCTGCATCTGTTTCAAGGGAGAACCGCGAGGCCGTCATGTGCAAAAGCTTTGGCACGACCCTCACAGGTTCCGCACTAACTTGGTTTTTGCGTTTGCCTCAGGGAACGATTGCATTGTTTGTGGATCTGGTCAACTCCTTCAAAAGTCAATTTGCCAGTAGTCGGAGGCTCGAAAAGCAGTCGAGGGACCTCTACCGAGACACACAAAGGTATAACGAACCTCTCAGGAATTATCTCAACAGGTACAATAAGGAGAAAGTGGCAATCCCCCACTACGACGTCATAACCTCCATCGAAGCCTTCAGACAAGGTCTGATCAAAGACAGCAACCTTTACGACGAGATTACCAAGTACCCATGCAAAAGCTTCGAAGACGTCCAGGCCAAGACCATGGCCGAGGTAAGATTGGAAGAGGACCGTGAGTCGCAAAAAGCCTCACGCGGGCCCGATCCGTCTGATCGTAAAAATCTCTCCGACAACCGTAGAGACAGACGTCCACATCCCTACTCTCGTAATCGAAACGAGTTGAGTCAGGTAAACTATTTCCAAGACAGGTCCCAGGACTGGAGAGACGTTCCGGCGTTGCCTCCCAGGATCCAATCTTACAACCTCAACGTTTCCGTGTCGGAGCTCGTCAAGAGTTTCGACAAATATGGAAAGGAAGTAAGATGGCCCCGAAAGAGCGACCGACCGGACGTCAAGAAAGACATGAGCCGATGGTGCGAATTCCATGGCGATCATGGTCATTCGACCGACGAATGCATCGCCCTGCGAAAGGAAGTCGCAAGACTGCTTGCACAGGGGCTCCTGCGCGACGTAATCTCGGAGCGGGCAAAAACCACCATGGAACGACGAGACCAGGTAAAACAAAACAAACCTCCATCCCCCGTCCATACAAAAGTTGTCAATACTATTTCAGGTGGATCACACGTATGTGGGAACACATACTCCGCGGCTAAGCGACACGCAAAGGAAAGCAAGGGCAACAAGCCCGAGGCGTCAGAATTAAGGCCAAGGAAGATCTCCAACCTTCCGACAGTCACGTTCGACGAGTTCGATTCCGACAGATCGGACGGTCACCACGATGGTCTGGTAATCTCTTTGTCTATTGGTAATTGCTTAATACGAAGGGTACTAATCGATACAGGGAGTTCAACCAATCTTTTGACCCTCGACGCTCTTAAAGAAATGGGTCTAGCTGAAAACGACCTAATCAAAAAGTCGACCCCACTAGTCGGGTTCAGCGGTGAGGTTAAACATACAACTGGTGAAATCATTCTAACCACATACGCTGAAGGAATAAACCAACAAGTGAAATTCTTGATCCTAGATTGTCCATCTCCCTACAATTGTATTCTTGGCAGGCCATGGATACACGCTATGAGAGCGGTACCCTCGACGTATCATCAAGTCATCAAGTTTCCCACTGAATGGGGAGTACAAGAAATCCGAGGAGACCAAAGGACCGCTAAAGAGTGCTACGTCGCTTCCATGAAGAACACAGTCGAACGTCAGACCGCATAGCAATCACAGAGCGGCAAAGGATCCAATCGGTACATCGAACCAGAAATGGAAAAACTCGATGAGGTCGTACTGGACCCTTCAAAGCCAAACCAAACGGTAGTTGGATTCGGGAGGCGTTACTCGGTCCAGCACCTTGACGAGCGACATTCTGGTGTTCACCATCTTGTTGCGTTTACGTTTATTAGATATAATCCAGTAAAATATTATATTGCTTAGAAGTATATATCTCAAATGCAATAATTAAATATAAACATCTATAAAACTTGCTAGTTTATTAAAGAAACTCCAAATTCATTTCAAAACAACCAAAAAGGCTCAATACGAAAATAACATCAGGAGACTACTACTCCGTTATTGTTCATAAGTGGAAACGCTAGAAAGAATACAACTAACGCGCTACAAGTCACTGCTTCTTCTTGGGATCCCGAAACAGGTCTCTATAAGCCTTAGCCGACATAATCTTCTTCTTTGGAGGTGGATTTTCCTCTGACTCTATTGCTAGTCTCTTCGGTTTGTTAGACATTGGAACACTTGACCCCTCCGCTCGCACTGGTGGATAGCAGAATTTGTCTAGAAACCCTGGCTGAAGTACTGAGACTTTCAAATCTCGCCCTGAATTGGGATCTGTTAGCTTTTTGGTATGCTCTATGTTTTGCAACAACGTTTGGATGGTTTCCAACAAATACTCAAGGGTTGACTCAAGTTCGTAAGCTTTCTTCTCCATGTCGTCCAAATAAGCCATTCACCCCTCCATATGCTCTTCCAGTACCTGGGTGTTCACTCTGACCTGTTGTGGAACAATGTTGTTAGAAGCACAGTGTGCTTCCCAAGGTCAATCCCTCATTCTTCTCCGCTCAATTATTTCTTCAACAAAACGACGAGCCGCCAAAGGACTCATCCCAGCAAGCACCTCTTGAGTGACTAGACTTTTTGGGGGTTCGGTAGGAGAATAAATCGGAAAGGAAACCAACTCCGATGGAGTTGTCCTCGGGTCATAATCTTCCCATTCAGCATTCGAGTATCCATTGGACTCAAACGTGGCTGGTGACCAAGGTGTGTATGGTGGCGCCTCAAAATCGGGCAACTGAGCTGGTTCAGATAGTATGAGCTCCCCTTCACTCTCATAGTCGGGATCCTCACTCGGATCCCCTTCCTCTGTGGCCTCGGGAAGAAGGGATTGCTTGGATTGCACTTGCTCTTCTCCTCCAATCTCGTACTCAGGGTCCTCACTCGGATCCTCCTCCTCGGTGGTCTCAATCACCACTACATCCTCCACAGCTACCCTCGATGGGGCGAATTACAACACAGAGCTGTCATTCTTGACAACATCAACGGAATCAGGCTCGGACTTGGGTGTCGGAGCGATCTGAGATTCCTCCAAGGCTCTAAGCTGAGATCTTGTGAAAACCATTGTCTGAAAAAGAGCCAAGGAATGGTCAGAACTTTGGAAATATAAAAATTATAATTTCAATAAATATGCACGAGTCGATGAAACTACTATTGTTGGTAGAAGTTTGAAAATTTTCACACAAAAACTATTTTTCAAAATTCGACTCGTCTTTTAACCCGACCTTGTCTTCCATTTCAAAACCCTTTGTAGGAAATTATAAGGTTATACTTTTGAAATAATCCCCACCAAATAGTTGTGGTATAATAATACCTTTTAAATCCATTTTTACCTAAGTCTTACTTAGGGTCTATAGAAAAGAAAATTTCACACCAAGTTTTGTTTTATAAAACTCAAATAAACACAAAATGGTTTAGAAGTTTTGAGTTTTAAAACTTTTAGCTCTGATACTATAATTGTAACACCCTTAAATTACCTTACGCATATTACCGCTAGTGACTTCAGAATGCATATGTGAACTTACATGCTTAGTTAGCACGAGTATTCGTAGGAACGCTATGTACCTTACGAGGTCTAGTCGTTTCTTTATAACTTTGTGTTAGGAAGATAAATGCCCTAACGCTTTTGGTCATGACCTACCCCTATCTGAGCATAGGTGGTGGTGCACTTAGCTAGTGCCAATCTTCGGGATTCGTCCCATGTTATATATCTCATTGCGAGATTGATGTAGATTAAAAGCTTTAACGTTAAATGTACGTTTTGGAAGTAAATAAGATGAGTGATTTTACGCACATAATTAATATACCCTCGGGCGAGGAGTACAACGTGGAAACCGCCCGGACTCTTGTTAGAGTAAGTCCTCTTTCCAATCTGGATTCGCATTGCGCGGTGAGGTTGATCGTGGACCCAAATAATCAAGGTTGTGTTTATAAACTTGTGTGAAAACTTAACGTTCCCAAACAATCTTCATATTTTCCTATAAGACTCAATTCCGTTGGAGTCTTCTTTTCATTACATATCTTCTTCTATCATTCCGTGAAAGTTCCGGGTTATGTATCGTTCCTTCGGTTATTATTCGAGGGACAATGATAGTAAACAGTTACGATCACTAGAACCATTCTGTTTGTACCCTTGCATAGTCTTTCATTAGACTAACCAATCGGATTGTATTCCTTGCATGGTTGGCTGGTGTCATCCGTCCTATACGGCACATCAGAGGTTGGTCTCCGACGATTGAAGTAATCAATTGAAGAGAAGGCTTGCAATTGAAGTTTGCGTTTTAAGAAGTAATATTTCCAAGGCGTGTATGTTTAATTTGAAATAAATGTAATACATAGTCATGTAATTAGGACTACTTTAAAAGAGTCATCCGCTGTAATTTAAAAGTCTTCCGCTAACACTATACTTTGTTGTAAATCGTCCTTCTCATTTTACGAGAGAAATCTTAATAAAAGGTTAAGTTTATTCATTTAAAATGTCTTCCGCTGATTATTCTTTCGATATTTAATATTTATGTATTTATTTAAGCTTAATTGTTCCGATTAAAGCCTAGGGTGACTTTGGACATTAACGTCTGAGGTCACTGGCTTGTAGCACTACCGACATAAGTCGGGGGTGTTCGAATTATGGTATCAGAGCAATGGTTTTAAAATTCTTGGCCTAGTGTTTGGTTTGAGAATTTTTGAAATTATTTTTTGGAACTATTTTCAAACTATTTTATTCTTGAAATTTTGAGAGTTTAAATGATAGTATTAAATTTAAAGTTTTATGATTTCTTAGAATTTAATTTAAAATAATGGTTTAACTATTAGAACTTTAATAGTTATTTATAGTTGTTTTATAAATGGTGTGTTACAAACAATCAAATTTAAGTTTATGGTTATAACTTTAAAAGTATGATTTTTGGTATTGGTAAGGGTTTTTAAGTGATAACAATCTCATTACTTGAAGAAACTAACTTTATAAATAATTATTTTATTAAATTAAATATATAAGGTTTAAAAGTGTAAAGTATAAAGTTTGAAAGCATAGGGTTTAAGTGATTTTTCAAACTTCTGCAAGCTTCGATTTGGTTACTTATTCCTTAGATCCATTCTTAAGGATATCGTATTTTCTTAGGTTTAATGTCATTTAAAGGTTGACATTTCTCCTAATTGATCCATTATCAAGTAAGATACACATTGACAAAATCAATATCTTGAGAGCATACAAATCTCTCATGAATGAAAACACTAGCATTTTGGCATCAAGAGTAGTAAGGAGAGTATACCTTCGTGACAATGCATCAACCACGATGTTATCTTTCCCTTTCTTGTGTTTGATGACATAAGGAAAAAAGTTCAATAAACTTAATCCATTGAGCATGGTGTTTGTTGAGTTTGCTTTGACCTCGAAGGAACTTGAGGCCTTCATGTTGTAAATGTATGACAGACTCTTTTGGCAAGAGGTAATGTTGCCCAAGTGTGTAGCACTCGGACAAGGGCTAAGAATTCCTTTTCATATGTGGGGTAGTTGAGTTCAGCCCCACTCAACTTCTCGCTAAAGAAAGCAATTGGTTGTCCTTCTTGCATCAATACACCACCAAGCCCAATGCCTGAGGTGTCACATTCTATCTCGAAAGTCTTTGAAAAGTTGGGCAAAACTAGTAAGGGAGCGTCGGTGAGCTTCTCTTTCAGGACTCTGAAAGCTTCTTCTTGTGGTGTACCCCAAAAAGCCAAGGAAAACGACATGATCCGAGCAAAAGTGGCATTTCTTAAAGTTAGCAAAAGGTTGTTTATCTCTAAGAGCTTCTAACACTAGCCTAAGATGTCTAGCAGGGTCTTGCAAATTCTGGCTATAGATCAAGATATCATCAAAATATACATCACAAATTTACCAAGAAAAGAACGCAAGACATGATTCATAAGGCACATAAAAGTACTAGGGGCGTTGGTCAACCCGAAGGGCATGACTAACCATTCATACAAACCATGTTTCGTCTTTAAGGCCGTTTTCCATTCATCACCTTTGTTTATTCGAATTTGGTGATAGCCACTCTTCAAGTCAACTTTAGAGAAAACCTTGGAACCATTAAATTTATCCAGCATATCATTCAGGCGAGGTATTGGATACCTATACTTGATGGTGATGTTGTTTATTGCTCGACAAGTCCACCCACATTCTCTAAGTACCATCCTTCTTTGGTACGGTACAAGGATCACCGGGACAGAACAAGGGTTGAAGCTTTCTCTCACATACCCATTCTCCATCAAATCTTCAAGTTGCTTTTGAAGTTCCTTTGTCTCGGCGGGGTTGGTTCTATAGGCAACTCGGTTTGGCAAGGATGCTCTGGGGATGAAATGTATTTGGTGCTCAATGCCACTAACGGGAGGAAGTCTATTAGGGATCTCTTCTTGAAAAAGATCATCAAATTCCTGATGCAAGGAAGAAATAATGGGAGGTAGGTCACTCAATTCTTGGGAAGTAAGAAAATTATCTATAAAGAGTAAGAGGAAACAAACTCTACTTCACTGGATAGCTTGATCAACATCTTTGGCTTTGGCCAAGAGAATGTGGTTGGAGGCTGCCGAGTTGGTGCCTATGGACATCTTTTTGCCTTTCTTCTCACTCTCCATTCGGTTCCTTCTTTGTTCACTATCCATATGATCAACCATGATCTCATAAGGGACAAGAGGGTGGAGAGTATATCTTTTACCATGCAAATGGAAGGAGTACTCATTGTTGAATCCTTGAAGGATCACTTTTCGATCGTATTGCCACGGTATTCCCAAAAGGAGGTGACAATCCGTCATGGGGAGGACGTCAAAAAGAACTTCATCCTCATATCCTCCAATGGAAAATAGATGTGATCCTAGAACTAGAACCACCAAACAACCACGAGTTATCCAGCAAATTTCATACTCATCGGATCTTTAGACATCCATTCAGTGTTTTGACTCGTTTGGAGGTTGTAGATGTCCGTTTGGTTCAAATCAAGACTCCGTGGAAATAATTTTAAAGATCAACAACTTTGTCCTTCAACTGGTTTGCCAAATCATCCTCGACAATGCCTAAAATCGATAATCTTCTCAGCAGCAGCAAATCTGCCGGGTTTTTCATTACATATATGTTCAAGACATTAGTGATTTGTCTTCCAAATAAATAAAGTCACGTTTTCAAAAGTTCATGAAGAGTCACAAGTGAAGACATGAATGCATCTCAATGAAAACACCAAATTTGAGATTAAAGCCTTGCACATCAAGAGTCTTCTTCACATTAATCAAGTGGCTGCCATCAAGAGGATTTGGCCCTTCTTCTCCTTCCATCATCAAAGCTGATGCGACCCTGCCAGTAGATTGCGTGCCAATTCCGGGCAATGCTTCATCGCGTGCCTCAACGCTAGCCAACGCAAGCCATCACCAGAGAACGCGTTCTCTTTCAAAGCGCCACCAGCCAAGCACAGAGATCGCTTTCTATCTCAAGATCCCTTCCACCATCAATGAACGCGTTCATTTAGAGATTGTTTGTTATTTCTGACATTATTATTTTCAGTGTTTTTCTTTTGGGTGTGTGTTCCACGCGTGTCGCGTGGGCCAGCCCATTAAGCGAGACTCGGCCCATCCGAATCCCGCTATCTCCTATAAATGGTCATCTCGACCTTCTGTACTAGGTTACGTCTAATTTGAATCAAAGCTTAAGTTTGAGAGCATATCGCCTCCTTTCTTTGATTGGACGTCAACCACCTCTCTATCTTCTCATCTCCTTCACTCCGCCGCCAACGCTACGGCAAACGCTTGATTCTTCAAGCCAAGTCTTCCTTCGCATCTCCCTTCACTCCGCTGCTGATGCTACGGCCCAAGACTTGTCTTTTCAAGTCATCTATCCCCTCCAACAATCGCTTCTGCCATCGTCATATCACCATCAATCATCGCATTCACCAACTCACACGAGGCCCAAATACCGCGTTCCACTCATCCAACCACGAAAACAACCCGCGCGACTTCCCACCAAGATCATCGATCCGACATTCACAAGCAGGAACGCATCAACTGGCATCAGAGCCTTTGATCTTGTAAGTCGCTTGTCAAGTCTCATTTGTTCACACTTTTTTTTCTCCCCCATCATCCTTGCTTTCGCGTTTGTCACAAAACAAAAAATTCTCTTCAAATACATGCTTGTCCCATCGGTTTCTACAAGAGAATCTCTTGGCCGATAATTGCTTGATCCACGCGCGAAATTTGTGTGATTTTCTTGCGTGAAATCTTCTGAAATTAATTGCTTAATTGATTCCGTGAATTTCGCATGCCATAAATGCCATATCTTCTTGTTGATTGACCGTCATAAATCTGAATCAATCTTCTCTCTCCTATCGCATCAATCTCGCGATTTCTTTCTATATTAGTTACTTAGCCAATTTTATTTTGTTTCATTTAATTCTTATCCGATCTTCAATCAAAAGTTAAAACAAGATCTCGGATTTGAATTTCAAATTCAAAAAAAAGTCAAAGTCGCATTTCAAAAAAAAAAACGCGACATTCAAAAAAAAAAAAAGACGAAGAAGGAAAGCCAAAATAAGGCAACCTTCTTTCCCCCTCTCGGCTAGGCTCATCTTATTCATCTCTCCACCGTCTAGGTTAACACCTTGAAGGTTGGTTCTTGTGTGTTTGTGTTGTTTACGTAAGAGGTTAAGACTTTATTCAATTGGTTTCATTTGGTTTTGTGCTAGCATATCACACTTGTTTTGCTTGCCTTAAGCCGCCCTCATGGCCAAAAGAACGCGCCCTCCTACGTGAACACTTGTTACTTGCTCGTTGCTTGCTTGATCTTTGGTTGTCTTGTCTTTTGTTCATTTTTACTCGCGATGTCTGGTCACATTGTCTTAGGAAATGCGAACGCGCCAAACCCACCCTCGGTGCCACAACAAGATCACCACAATGAAGATCCTATTTTGGAGCTCTCGGATGAACAACGCGAGATACAAGAATTTACGACGCCAAGTTGCTCAACTCTAATCAATGCAGCGCGTCACACCCGTGATGACCGTGCCAACACAAATGATCCCAATGGATGCGGTGGGAGGACCGCGACAAACTGAGGCTGGTCCAAGCCAACAACGACTTCAATCAGTCATAGAGAGTCGTCAGGGATACATGTCGCACCGCAATCATTCCGCTCTGCGCGCAAATCCTAACGACTATGACACCGGCTCCGACCGCGACAATGATCATCAAAGTGAGTTTTCTGAACCATACGATTTTGATGACAGGTATGCATCTCGACGCACCCAGCACCGCGTTCAAGGCTCAGCACCTCGCGAAGGCCGATTACGCGAAGCCGGGTTAGCCGTTGTGACGCCGCGAAGACCTAGTCTCCATCCCAGTGGGCACAAGCGATGCGATGAGGCCGATTTTGAGACGCCAACTACCCAGCCATGAAGCTACGATGTGCGTGAACACCTACGACATCAAAGTGCTCGAACGCCACGCTACGGGTCTGATGGCTACGCGTCAATCACACCCAGAGTCCAAGATGACTTCGACGAGTACGGCGACGAAGAGATCGAGGACTCATGTATGATCAATCCTAAATTTGTTCACCCCCCTCTTCGAGATCCACTTGAATTGCAGGACCACCCTTCGGATTGGATTCCTCCACCGCGTCTCCAAGAACAACGAGATCGCGATCATGGCATTGGCGGCGAGCATCACAATGTCATGCCCAGAGATGTTCGTCGAGCCGATCACGGAGCCCGGCCGCGACAGCGTCGACGCGATGACGCCTACGCGCCCAGGGAAGATTTTGCTCACGGCGAACCACAACAAGCACGCGAGAGGTGACAACATGCACGCGTTGAAGACACGGGCGTCCGTGCCTATGAAAACCCTCTCTACGCCATTGCGCCACACAATGTGCCATTGCAAGCCCCTGCCCAACCTCGATACCAAAGACATGAAGTCAAGGTAAAAATCGAGCATTTTTATGGTGGATATAACCCTTCTGTCTTTCTTGAATGGGTGCAGGCTACGGAGTACACACTACGATATTGTCGAGTGCCACCTGAGGAGCATGTCGATGCCGCGACACTTCACTTCCGCGGAGCCGCCAGAGTGTGGTGGCATCGTTTCGAGGATGACTGCGTGCGTCGCCACCGAACCAGGGTCACCGAATAGCACCAGCTCGTGTATGTGATGACCAAGAAATATGTGCCTCCAAATTACAGAAATCAAATGAGAATGGAGATAGCCATGGCTCGCCAAGGCTCACAAACTCCCCTCGAGTTTTTCTCCAAGCTAGAGGACATGTATTACAAGGCAAACATAAGTGTTGCACCATCGACTTTGAGGACCAAGTTTATAAGTGGCCTGAACGCACCAATCCGCGACCAGCTTGAGATCTTGCCCATCAAGTATCTCAACACGTTGACCCACACGGCAATGCAGGTTTACAACCAGCTCGCGCGTCGCAAGCACTCCTCTTGGCAACCAGGCCACACTAGGTATGAATCTAACCCTGGTCATTCCCTTACTACTGATGTGCGCGCGCCAGTCATTGGAACCACCGCGTCCAGCCAAGACACACATGGCAAGAACGCGTTGCCAAACTCCAGTGCAACTCACGTGACCACCACAAAGGGCTCCTCACAGACCATTGAGCGTGCGCGTGACCTTGAATGTTTCAAGTGTGGAAGCCGCGACCACTATAAAAGGGATTGTCCGAATAACAGAAAGGTCCTCTTCTCCAACACTGTAGCCGGATATGAAACCTATGACGAGGAAGTGGCAGCGTGTGAGGCCATTGACGAAGGACACGAAAAAGACCACGAGGACGCTTATGTGTGTGAGGCTGTCGCGATGCATGCCGACACACCACGCAGCCTTGTCACGCGTCGCATTCTCACCGTCAAAGAGGCCCCTATAGTCGACCAGCGCGAGAACTTATTTCACACGCGTTGCCTGGTCAAGACGGCATCCCTGACTGTAATCATCGATGGAGGCAGCTATTGCAACATCGTCAATGAGAAGGTGGTCAACCATCTCAGCTTGCCGACAACGCCTCATCCACAACCTTATGAACTACAATGGCTAACTTCCAGCTCAGGTAACACTGTCTCACGACAGTGTCTTATACCCTTTTTCCATTGGTCACTACAATGACACAATTTTATGTGATGTGATTGCAATGGACGCCACCCATCTCTTGCTTGGGAGTCCATGGTAGTTCGATCGTCGCGTGCTTCATGATGGATATCTAAACACTTATGTGTTTACCTACCACGGGAAGCGCGTGACTCTCTTACCTAGACCCCCATGAGATTTTACAGGATCAGGTCGAGCGTGATCGAGACAAGACTTTGGACGCAGCAAAGACCGCGTCAACACCAAGCAGGGACATTGTCACATCCAGGAGATCGCGTTATTCCTTAGGCAAGGACATCACTTCAAACACCACCGCGCCCAAGGATAAAACACATTGTAGGGACATTGTCAGCATCGCGTTGAAAGACTCTAGTGAGCACCGTGTGTTTCTCGCGCGGCCAACCTGTCAACCTTGTGCGCATTGCGTTTTCACTCGAAGGACACCCATAAGTTGCACTCCCGCGGAGAAAGATCCTTCCGCGTTGTACATTCAATTGAAGATACACCTTACCCTCTAACATTCGATGATGGTGAAGCGGTGACGCTTCACAGCCAAGTGGGAGAGGGTGATGCGACCTTGCCAGTAGATTGCGTGCCAATGTCGGGCAATGCTTCATCGCGTGCCTCAATGCTAGCCAACGCAAGCCATCACCAGAGAATGCGTTCTCTTTCAAAGCGCCACCAGGCAAGCACAGAGATCGCGTTCTATCTCAAGATCCCTTCCACCATCAATGACCGCGTTCATTTAGAGAGTGTTTGTTATTTCTGACATTATTATTTTCAGTGTTTTTCTTTTGGGTGTGTGTTCCACGCGTGTCGCGTGGGCCAGCCCATTAAGCGAGACTCGGCCCATCCGAGTCCCGCTATCTCCTATAAAAGGTCATCTTGACCTTCTGTACTAGGTTACGTCTAATTTGAATCAAAGCTTAAGTTTGAGAGCATATCGCCTCCTTCCTTTGATTGGACGTCAAACACCTCTCTATCTTCTCATCTCCTTCACTCCGCTGCTGACGCTACGACAAACGCATGATTCTTCAAGCCAAGTCTTCCTTCGTATCTCCCTTCACTCCGCTGCCGACGCTATGGCCCAAGACTTGTCTTTTCACGTCATCTATCCCCTCTAACAATCGCTTCCGCCATCGCCATATCACCATCAATCATCGCGGTCACCAACTCACACGAGGCCCAAATACCGTGTTCCACTCATCCAACCGCAGAAACAACCCGCGCGACTTCCCACCAAGATCATCGATCCGGCATTCACAAGCAGGAACGCATCAAAAGCTTGGGCACTTGAAGAGTTTTCCTTCTACCTGCTTAATCTTGTTTATTTCCCATTGTAAGATCAAGATTGAGTTAAGCATTTTTGGAAAATGTTTGAGTGATTCAAACAGATTAGGAGTGATTCATTTTCTTCGGTTGGTGGGCATATCCAACCTCGTTCTTGTGGATTCAGGAAACTAGGGTCGATTTCTTTTGGGTGGGTTTATCCTAACTAGTTTCGATTTTCTTTCTATCACTTTTGGTGCGTTTATCCAGGAGTGATTGATTACCTATCCGTTCTTGTGAGTTTATCAGGAACAACCAAGTCAATTCCTTTGGTATGTTCATCCTTATACATTGATTTGTATTTTGAGTTCTTTTGGTGCGTTTATCCAATTGAGCATCGATTGCCTATCTTGTTCGAGTTCTTCAATAAAATCATATTGTGTTTCACTTTGCCATCATTTCATTTCAGCCAAAATACTTCATATTTTGTTATTCTTGGAGTTTCAACGAAAAAGGACTTCTTCGACACCGACACAAGAAACGACAATCCGATTCTTATCAAAAAGTGCACCAATGCTTGCTCCTTCACCTTAAGAGAAGTATTAGCATTCAAACAACTCAAGGTGTATGGTTGGGGGTGAGGTCTAGTTTTGAGGTTGAAGCGAGACACTACCTCTTGATCAATGATGTTGCAGCATGATCCATCATCAATGATCATATTACAAACTTTGCCTTGGATAAGGCACCTTGTGTGAAAAATTGTCTCATGTTTGAAGGGTAAAGAAGGCGCGTCATTGGCGATAAGTGTGCTTTTGACCACACAAACTTTGTCGGTGGCCGATGTGACATCGACCTCTTCTTCTCCTTCTTCTTGCTCTTCTTCAAGGTACTCATAATCTGATTTGTACTCTCCTTTCTCATTCAGAAGTACTTGATTCTTTGTGGGACAATCACGAGCATAATACCCCCTTCCCATGCACTTGTAGCACTTGACATCTCTAGTGCGAGATTGGTTGTCTCTCTTTTGGAGCGTGGAGAGGTGCGGGAGATCCAACTTTAAGGGTTACTTAGGTGGTTCACTCCCTGCTCTGAGGCTCAAGCTTCAAGGAAAGTTTGACACCAAAACTCCAAGCCAATTCCTTCTTAGCGCCGGCGATGGAATTGCTTGACAAGCAAAGTTGGCCGAGCTATTGGAAATATTTGGAGGCAAATTTTATGGAAGGATAAAAACTGGCAATCCTTAGATACTTGGATGAACGCACCAATGAAAGCTAGGAGGATCATAGATTGGATCAAGGATAATCGCACCTAAAACCGCTCTACTAGGTTTAGATGAACACTCCAAACCATGACGTAAAACTAAAAGGCTCTCAAAGGCTTTTTGTGCTCGAAAGCTCAAGATATATTCAAGTTTAACATGAGAAATAATGTAGCTGCAATCCAGCTTATAAACACAAAGGAATACCTAAATTGTCTTAAACACATTTAATGGAAACTCATAAAGTGGTGCTCTAAATGGGCTGGTCAAATCTCAATTCCATTTGCCTTCAATTTTTTGGAGATAAATGGCAGAATCGTATGTGCCATGTCACCACCAAACTTGAGGGCAAAGGCACGAGCCAATTGGGAGATGGCCTTGCCTTAGTGCCATGACAATGCCGGCGTCACGGACTCCTTGACATCCAATGCCTTCTCCGGGCAAACCTTCAAACTCTCTACCACTCCTCGGGTCCAATGGCGTGTAGGGATGTCAAAAGGGGATGATAGAAGTTGGGCCTCATTTGGAGCTCTGTGGCCTAGTGATTGCCGCTACTTCCCATATTAGCCAATGCTCGACGTCGGAGAGCCTTCCTAGATGAGTGCCATCACCGAGCCATTTTGCACTTGGCTCGACGCTACAAGGCTCATAAGGCCCCTTTGGATGCCTTCTAGGAGTTGCCTAGCTTGGGCCCTCGTGATGACACTTTTGGCTTACGAAGTGCTGAGGTGTCCTTAATTAACCCTAGCCAATGCCCGGGCACCCGAACGTGTGAGTGGCACTATGGGAGCTGGATAGCTTTGCACCGACACTCTTGTGCTCCTTTGGGCCTACACCTCCACTTGATCATCCTCCTACAAGATGGCCTCCTTTGGTGACAATTGGTCGTGGTTGCCATTCTACCCTAGCTTTGGCGTTGGGGGCGTCGGCATGGTATTCTCCGCGGCTTTGTCTTTGGCTTTCACCTCTGGCGCGTCCTTGGTGCTTGTTGGAGTGGTGGCTTCTTGAGGTGAAGCAGCTTGGTTCACATCATCCACCCTCTCTTGATGAGGATTCAACCCCGAATCTCATTGCTCCTTCTCGTCTTCTTCATGGTCCACCACAAAAGGCTTCAAATCTGCAACATTGAAGACATCATGCACACCATAATCATTAGGCAAATCAAGTTGGTACGCATTGTTGTTGACTCTTTGACCACTTGGAATGGTCCGTCGCCCCTTGGTTTGAGCTTAGAGTTCCTAAGCGTAGGAATCTCTCTTTCCTTGGGTGGATCCACACCAAATTGCCAGGCTCAAAGATGACTTCCTTTCTCCCTTTATTAGCTTGCTTCATGTATTGCGTCGTGCGCTCCTCAACCTTCTCCTTAGTGGCCTTATGCGACTCTTGCACAAACTCAACATTGTCCTTGTCATTCTCATCTTCCTTGTCCTTAACCGTGTAAGGAACCATGTCAAGAGGAGTGATTGGATTGCATCCATACACAACCTCGAAAGGAGTCTTCTTAGTGGCCGAATGCACTGAACGATTGTAGGCAAATTAAATGAAAGCTAAGCACTCTTTCCACCTGCGCATGTTAGTACTCAACAATGCACGTAATAAGCTCCTAGAGTCCTATTGACAACCTCAGTTTGGCCATCGATTTGTGGATGACTCGAAGCAGAGAAGAGTAGCTTAGTTCCTAGTCTAGACCATAGTGTTTCCAGAAATAACCAAGGAATTTAGCATCTCTATCCGACACTATTGTCCTTGGAACTTCATGCAATCTCACTACTTCACAAAGAACAAGTCAGCAACATGTGATGCATTGTCGGTTTTATTGCATGCTATGAAATGTGCCATTTTCGAAAACCGATCAACCACCACAAAAATTGAGTCCCTCCCTCTCTTAGTCCTAGGTAAACCGACAACAAAATCTATAGAAATATCTTCCCATGAGGCACTAGGAATATGCATGGGAGTATATAGGCCGTGGGGGTTTAGCTTGGACTTGGTCTTAACACATATGGTACATGAAACACAAAATTTCTCAACATCATTAGCCATCCTCAGCCAATAGAAATGCTCCATCAATGTGCCTATGGTCTTAGCTACCCCGAAGTGCCCCATTAGTCCGCCCCCAAGTGCTTTATGAATGAAAAGCCTACGAAGGGAACCACTAGGAACACATAGCCTATCTCATCTAAAAAGTAACCATCATGCAAATAGAAAACGCCTTGGCTACCCTTATCCTCACATGATCGAATTGTTTCACAAAAATCAGGGTCATCAAAATACAAAGATTTCATGCAAGCAAACCCTAGAACTCTAGCATCCAAAGAAGTGAGAAGATTGTACCTCCTTGATAGGGCGTCATCAACTATGTTGTCTTTTCCCTTCTTGTGTTTGATCACATAGGGAAAGGCATCTATAAACTCTACCCAATTGACATGCCTTCTATTGAGCTTGATAGAGGCGCCATTGGGTGAAGAGTAATCTTCTTTCCATCCATGTGGAAGGAATACTCATTAATGAACCCTTGGTGGATCACCCCTCGGTCATATTGCCACGGCCGCCCAAGTAGCAAGCGGCATGCCATCATGGGAAGCACATCACAAAGCACCTCATCCTCATAAGCTCCAATGGAAAACCGATTTAAAGCTTGAGTTTGTACCTTGAGAGGAGTGGAGGAATTGAGATAATTGAGCGTGTAGGGTTGATGGTGAGGTGTGGTCTTGAGGTTGAATCTCTTAACCACCTCTTGGTCTATGATGTTGCAGCACGTGCCTCCATCAAAAATCACACTACAAACTATCCCTTGGATGTGACACCTTGTGTGAAAAGTGGTTTCACGTTGAGAAGACAAGGGCGGCGCGTCACTAGCCACCAAGGTCCTCTTGACCACAAAGCAATCTCCTATGGCCGCCGTGACATGGACCTATTTTTCTCCATTTTGGGTGTCATCCTCCTCTTTTTAGACTTCCTCTTCATCCTCTGACACATAGTCATCATGCTCACATCAGTCCCTAGCATAATGGTGGCGTCCCAAGCACTTGTCACACTTGACATCTCTAGTGCAAGAGTTCTCTTCATTTTTGGGGCCTTGCCTAGGCGGCTGGCCTTCTCTCTTAGGTGAGGCCTTGGCTAGGTCCGGCTTGTTCTCTTAGCGCCTAGGGGCGGTTGGCAATGTGTTGGAGCTTGAAGTGGAGCCCCATGGCCAAGAGTTTGTGAAACTCTTCCTCCGTTACAAATTTTGGTAGACTTGGGTGGCATAGTGAAGCACATCCTCAATTTGAACATGAGCCCTAAACCTTTGCATCTCCACCACTAGGCCAACGTCAAGATTCAATCACGTGGTGAACTTGGACACTAGATAGCCCTCGGAAAAATGAAGATTGGAGCAAAACACCAAGTGCTTAAACTCCTTGTATAATTCTTCCGACGTCCAGTTCCCTTTCTTCACTCGCTCCAATTTGACTTGGATTCGGTATTGAAAGTCTTGAGGCACAAACCGGAACCTCATTGTCTCTTTGAGCTCCTCCCACGTGGTGATGGGTGGGTAGTTGTGGTAGGCTCTCTCCTCTTTGTCTTCAAGCCACCAAGAGTAGGCAAAGTCGGAAAAGTGGATAGTGGCAATGGCCACCCTTTGCACATCGATGTAGCAAGCCACCAAGAGTAGGCAAAGTCGGAAAAGTGGATAGTGGCAATGGCCACCCTTTGCACATCGGTGTAGCCGTAGTAGTAAAAAATGGCCTCAGTATTGGCCTCCCAATCAAGGTAGGCCTCAGGATCCGACGTGCCTGGATAGGGCTGGATAGAGATCTTGATTCCATGATGTGTCTCCCTCTCTTGAGCCCTAGCTCCATCTCCTTGGCCAAAGGCAAAGTGCCTAGGCCCTTGTGCGCGTGGCGGCATCCTTCATCCTCTAGCCCCTTCTTGATGTTTGTGTTGTTTAAGAGGCACTCTCCGTGGATGCAAGAGGGGACCATCCGGCAGTTAGTAAGGCCGCCTCATTATCCTCTCGACCAAAGGTGGGTTGGCCGGAGCAAATGGCCGCGTCGGTGCTTGGTTGATGGCATCAGGGGAGAAGGGGTTCTCCATGTCATCTAAGAGGTGGTCGTGGCCCCTTGAAGGCCATAACAAATTGGTGCTTTCCCCGGCTTGATGTGAAGGCCTTTCCTCTCGAAAGCTCTCTTGGAACTCTTTTTGCTTTGGTGAGCTTGGTTGGGTGGAGGTGTAACTCCTACAAGGGTTGCCAACCCTTTGCTCTAGCTTCTCATCCATCGCTTGTAGGAGGTCCAGCCGAGTCTTTTCGAACAAGGCTTGGATATCCCTAAGCGTGAGAGGCTTGTCCTCACTATCGTTGTCCATGAGACCCTATCCTTTGTCTCCCTGCATTGACCTTTCTAACAAAACACAAACAACACAAAATTAGTCCAAAAACGGATTCACAAGGTAGCGGCAAAATACCTCCAAGTGGCTCCCTTATCTTGTCCCTCGCACAGCTTTCTTCTTTCTTTAAAGGCTGGCCTCTTAGTGACTTGTTTCCAAGCCGCTTCCAAGACCTCTTAGGCTCACACACACTTGATCTCGTCCCCCACTAGGAAGTCATACACAAGCGCTTGAAACCACAAGACGAAAATTACAAGCCTTACCGAGCACTAGGGTTTGGGCTCGGAATGGTGTTTTGGACAAAATGGTTGCACTTTGTTCAATCTCAACTTGTGCACATTATGCAAGTCAAAATATAGATAAGTCACACAAGAAAGATACTAAGTACTTAGCCCCTTACAAATCTTGTTTTGGTCACACAAAAAAAAAACTCTTCTTCACTTGCTCTCTTTTTTCTTGGTTTGACAAATCTTTCTAAGGCCTTCACTTTTGTTTTTGGCCAGGTATTTTTGGTTCAAACCTTTCTTTCTAGAGCCCTTTTTTTACGTGGGAAAGTTTTCCCTTACAATTTTGACAAAAATTCTAAATGCAAAAGAAACACAAGAAGACACTTAACAAGTTCGTACACCACTTTTATCTTGGGACTAAGCACTTTTCACATAACTTATTGTACTTATAATATAGATTGGTCACATAAAACGCACAAGAAACAAAGACAAAGTGAAGTCAAACGAAGTGTGGACAAATATGGTAAGTGGCGAATGCAGATTTAGGGGATTTTAATGCCAAGTTAATGCATGCAAATGGAATCGTTTTGGTTTGATGCTATAAAATTAATGGACTGTTTATAGCATGCAACGGTCAATTTTTCCTTAGCAATATGAAGGCAACGTTGAGTACTCAAGCAACAACAAAATGGCAATCACAAGTACGGTTAGAGAAAAGGTACTCGGCAACACTATGGCAAACTTTTCTTGAAATTTTAACAACTAGGGTTGGATTGATACTTACATTGAAAGAGGCTTTGATACCAAATAATGTGTCCCCTATGAGGATCTCAAGCTTCAAGTAAAGTTCGACACCAAAACCCCAAGCCAATTCCTTCTCGGCGTGGGCGATGGATTTGCTTGACAGACAAAGTTGGCCGAGCTATTGAAAATATTTGGAGGCCATTTTGTGGAAGGATAAGTACTGGCAATCCTTGGATAAAAGAACCAAAGAAAGCTAGGAGGATCGTAGATTGGATCAAGGATAATCGCACCTAAAACCGCTCTACTAGGTTCGGATGAACACACCAAACAATGACGCAAAACTGAAAGGCTCTCAAGGCTTTTTGTGCTCAATAGCTCAAGATATATTCAAGCTTAACGTGAGAAACAATGTAGCTGTAAGATAGCTTATAAACACAAAGAAATACATAAATTGTCTTAAACACATTTAATGGAAAATCATAAAGTGGTGCTCTAAATGGGCTGGTCAAATATCAACGCCATTTGCCATCAATTTTGGAGATAAATGGAAGCATCCAATGTGTCATATCACCACCAAACTTGAGGGCAAAGGCACAAGCCAATTGGGAGATGGCCTTGCCTTAGTGCCTTAACAATGCTGGTGTCTGGGACTCCTTGACATCCAATGCCATCTCCGGGCAACACATCAAACTCTCTGACCATCCTAGGATCCAATGGCTTGTAGGTATGTCAAAAGAGGATGGTAAAAGTTAGGCCTCATTTGGAGCTCTGTGGCTTGGTGATTGTCATTACTTCCCTTCTTGGCCAATGCTCGGCGTCGGAGAGCCTTCTAGGATGAGTGCCATCACCGAGCCATATGGCACTTGGCTCGGTGCTCCAAGGCTCGTAAGGCCCCTTTGGATGCTGATGTGGCTAAAACCTACCCGTAAGTGTACGGGATCAGTTGTAGTAGTCAAGTGTCGATCCCACAGAGACCAATGTAATATTATTTGAAACTCTACTAATAAGCTAGGCCGTAAAATAAGGAATTGGGAAGAAATTGATAACTAATCTAACTAATAAAAACAAATAAAAAGGATAAAATCAATGAGATAAATGTGTCAAAGGTTAAGGATCACCGCAACGATCACTACTACAATAAAGACCTAAGGAAGCGGTCAAAAAACGCTACAATAGATACATCTACCGATGCCTTACATATAATGTAGCGGTTTTCAATCGCTTCATCTGCTCGCGTTGCATTAGATCTGATGCAGCGGTTATGAAACGCTAATGCAGCGGTTTGAGTAGTACTACAAAAACCGCTTCATCAAAAACAATAACCGCTAGTATAATACCTATTGCAGCGGTTTTGGCTAGCTATTGCAGCGGTTTTGGCTGGCTATTGCAGCGGTTTGGCTGGCTATTGCAGCGGTTAAGGTTGTGCAATGTAGCCGTTGTGGCTTTTTATTGCAGCGGTTGGTTAACCTATAGCAGCGGTTGTCTTTTCTTTTGCAGCGGTTGGCCTTAGCTATTGCAGCGGTTGTTCTCTTTTATTGCAGCGCTATTTGACCTATAGTAGAGGTTAGTTGAAATCTAATAAAGCGGATGCTGTTTACGTTGCAGCGGTTATGTGTTTCATATTTTTGCAACATATTTGCAGCGGTTGTGAATATTTGTGCATAAAATAGCATATTCATAATTATTTTTGCTAATTATATATATACATATTTTTCCTGCTTAAAAAAATTGTATTTAATACTAAAATTCCATTCATTATATAAGAAACCTGTTGGTTACAATATAAGTGCATAGCTTGTCCAAATGTACCTATTATACCAAAAAACAAGTCCGTATATAGTGGACTTGTGCTAATTAATATACCAAGTGTTAGCTAGCTAGAGCTGCTAATATACCAAAATTATAGACCAAAATCAAAATATCATTACCTAAAAAGTAGACATGTTAATCCTATACAACTATATCCATGTTTTCTTCCTTGTCCAATAGAATCAAAAACCTGCAAAACAAATAAAAATAACCAATGAATGGATCTACAAATAGATTTCACTCAATAGTAACACCAACAACTGATAAGTGTAATTCAAAAGAAAACTGAAATGAATGGATATGCACAACTTATAGAAATAGTTGAAAACATACCTTCATTTAACATCGTCATTCTCTACACATCCACTGAGCAACTCACATAGCTTATGTCCCCTCAAGTTCATCGACAGGGTCCCTAAAAATCAACACAAACATATAAGAAACTCAAACATGCTTATGGTTTGACTTTAAATTATTAATCTAACTCACCTAGTTGAACTAGCATTAGAACTAGATGCATTTTCTTGGCTTGTAGGAAAGTCAGGTATAAGAACATCCCTTCCCTGATTGACTTCTCGTATCTTTGATATGACATAAGAGAGTTTTTGCTCCACTTGTTCAGCTACTGTTTTTTCCATTTGCTGTGTGAACACCGAAGGAATCTTGTATGGGGTCTTGGGATCCTTGCTCTTCAAACTTGACTTTGTAACACCTAATCCATACATATGCAAGCATCCACTATGCTCCTTCTTAGTAATTACATCATAATAGGGATCAGTTTGAGTGCTTTCATCCTCTAAGGTTTTAAGTGCTTTGATTTTCTCCTATTTAAAACAAGACAAAATGGCATCGCTTAGTAACTATTAAAAACGAAACCAACATATATATACATATTATGAGCCACGCAGCTTTTTCAGTATCACTTGCAATATCCACAAGAATCGTCACAGACAAGCTCAAAGGTATGCTCAAAACACCAAACTCATTAAGATGGTAGATTGGTGATAAAGAGTTCAGACTTGAGAGCTTAAACATGAATATCTTATGAGTTGTAGCCTGGAAACTATAAAAGTACCATGCATATTATTTTCAATATTGGTTATGCAACAGAAGAGTGAAAATTAGATTCATAACTCAAGTTAAGGACCAAGATCTTATTGATATCACAGAGATCTAAAGTTCATAGATGCTGATGTGCAAATAGAATAAAGTAAGAACACATTTCCTTCAAAACATGGAAGGAATGAACAAGTATGATGATTAAGAGATTCTCCTTTTTATCTAGCATTTCAAGAGTCTGCACAAGTATGATGATTAACCTAGCCATTGAAGGGCAAGTATGGAGAATAACTAGTTCATGTATAAGAGAATTAATTTAACTTACAATGTTTTCTAGAGTTTCCACGTTTGTCGTAAGGTATGTGCGCCCAGGTTTTCTCTTTCTAGATTCAATATACACATCTGCTTGTGATGGATCCTGCTTGTTTGGGTCATTTTGTTTCTAGAATAAAACAGAATAAAATATCAAACCAAAATATAAATATTTGTTTTAATATAATATTACAATTAATAGTAATAGAAACTTACCATTTTGTCTCGCAACATGGCATATGATAACGGGCCCATAGTATGCATGTCACATTGCTTTTCACGGTTCGCTTTGTTTTTCTTACTTATTTCCTAATTATAACCATGTAAAAGTGTAACTATTTATTGTCATTGGGAAGAAAACAACAACATTATCAACAAAATAATATAAATGGTATTTAGAAAAAATACAGAAATGCTTACCTTGGCTGTTTCCGAATCCCAAAAATTCATCAACTCTATAAACTCATTTTCCGGTATGTGCTCAGGCCGCTTGGCCAACCTTTCTTCCATGGTTTCATTTTCTTTATAGTATTTTTCCTTCATTAGTTTTGTGCACCCTCCATTTTTCATTCACATTCTTCAAAACGTACTTCTTTGCATGTTCCTCAAGTAAGAATTTTTTTCTAAACCAAAAAAAATAAGATATTATATAAGTACTTGCATAGACAATAATCTAAATCTATGAAAATAACGTTTGAACAAACATTACCTGAACATACTCCCAATTTTTTTCCTTGAAAGGCATGTATTTCCAACTTACATAATTCAAAGGAGCAAAGGCGGAATCTTTTGCCAAAGTTCCAAGAAGGCGAGTAAACACAGTGGATTGTGTTAACACATTGGATATAACAGTTTCTGAAATGTTTTTACCTGACTTACTTGAAGCTTTCCAAGATATTTTTCTCAATAAAACTAAGTCAAAAACTGTTAAATCTACAAAAGACAAGTGTGGTGTTTCTTTTTTTCCCCATTTATGATGTCAAGATGTACCAAAAGCACAAATTACAGCGCATAAATTGACTCCAGAATATGCAACGACTAGATTGACAGGAAAAAAAATTACAGCGCATAAATTTGCAATGTTCAACTCTTACAGTTGTAAATATGCTGTGATTTGTGCTTTACAACGCATAAAAAAAATTATATAAGGTGGTCAGGGGACAGAACGATAGAGACTAGAAATTAATTATTCTTGTGCTAACAAACCTTTTCAATCTGACAAACCTTTTATAGCGCTATAAATGACAGCATATTTACAACTCTTACAGCGCTGTAAATGACAGCAAAGAAAGAAAGAAGGTATGTGGATCGACAATGTTCAACTAGATAATTTACAGCGCATAAAAAAAATTACAGCGCATAAACCGGACACAATGTAAGTTGTGTCACCTTTAAGACAAGGAGTGAAATACATTTTTCATACAAAACCAAAGGGAGGAAAAAACAAGACACGGTATACAATAGAAGCAATATTAAATGGTATTCGATGAGCACAGGATCCATCAACATTACGAAAAAACTAGAATCATAAAACCGTTGTATAATGAGCTACCAGAATGACATAATTTTAAGTGTTAAGGACATTGCTGTGTCAAATGAAGATATGTGTTTTTTCTCAATGATAAGAAAAATTGAGGGATGGTCAACCACTCAACCATATGCTAGGAAATCACCTTGCTTCAACCAGGAAATTCTAATCCTATAGACAGAAGCTATAGGAACTTCAACCCACTTCAGTGCAGGAGAATGACAAACATTTCATAGTAAGCAAAGCTACAAAGAACAGGAAAGACAGTGCCAGACCTGCAGCTTGTGATTGTCGCCAACAATAAGTGGTTGATGATTCACACCTAAAAAGAAAACACACTCCCGACAATTGGCAATGCAAATTCTTTTTGCAACAGAAATAACATGAACTCGCTCACAATGCTCAACTCTTACAGCCTACATTGACAGGAAAAAAATCACAATTTAAGTATTGTACACATCATGATCGGAAGAGTGGTCAGGGGACAGAACGATAGAGACTAGAAACAAAATGTTGACTTAGACATTTACAAAATATAGCATGTGATTAACTGAGTATATGATTACCTTGCCTACAGGTCCAAGAACTATAGTTGCATCAGAGCATCCATATAATGTGGCATATTTTAACGGTGCTAAGACATATATGACAGAATCATGGCAATTTGCAATCTGCAAATTGAAAAGGTTTGTTAGCACAAGAATAATTAAAACCATCTACACCATTACCCAACAGAAAAAGAAACCCGACCCCAAAAAGAAATATATAGGCACTATCAAACAGTAACAAGTCTAGTGCACAATTCCACCAAAAAGCAAAATCAGCTTAGGAAAAAACAAGGTAGACACATCAAAATTTGAATTCTTTTAACACAAGTGGATAACTTGTGTTAAAAGAATTAGCAGCCTGGAAGACTAGCAGCAGTAATTTCTCTCATATCAAGTAACAAAAAAAATAGCAGCCTGGAAGAGAAAGCAGAATGGGTCTTCGACAAGCTAAAGGGTGTATATGTCAATAGAGAGCTACTTGCACTTGGAAGACGAAAGAAAACGCACAACTCGGTCTGTTGACAAAGAAAATGCACAACCCTAAAAATCCAAACGGGAAGGAGGCAACAAAAGCAAAATCGATGGCAAAAAATCGGTCTGTAGACAAAGAAAACGCAGAACCCTAAAATTCCAAACGGGAAGGAGGCAACAAAAGCAAAATCGATGGCAAAAAATACCTTGTAAGACCAAATTGGGGATTCTCCTTCGATAGACGAGCAACAGCCAACACCCCTAACCAGCAACCTTCGTCGAATTTGAGAACCAAAAATCCCTAATCGATTGAAATCTCCATCGCCGCTGCTGCGTACTTTGCTTCAGTTTAGGTTTAAATCTTTTTTGGTCTGGGAAGAAATAATAAGGCGGGGTCAAATAATAAGGCGGGCTAGCGCGCCATATATATCGAAGCGCTGCAATAGATCTTATTTTACTATTTTATAAACCGCTGCATTAGATTAATAAAACCGCTTCATTACATTTTATTAATAAAACCGCTGCAAAAGACGCTGCATTTGAGTCAAGCGCTATATCCAACCGCTGCAATACCCTCAACCGCTGCAAACAACCGCTTCAATAGGCCAACCGCTACCCAAAACCGCTGCCTAATCCACAACCGCTGCAATTAACCGTTTCATTTGTTCAATATTATAGTAGTGGATGCAACTGTAAATAAAATCATACTTCACCTGAATCTAGTCCAACTTATTTGAAGGTAACTATCTAATGTAATTACTAATTCCTCTCGGATGATAGTAAATGTGCCTAGATCTAATTAACATTCACTCTCGCGACTTGCTAATCAAATCTAGACCCTTTGGGCACCTAGAATCTAAGTTCAAACTAAACTAACATCCACTCTCGTGACTTGCTAAATCCAATCTAATCTTAGGGTTTCTATGATAGTTATTAATCTACAAGATAAATTAAGACGCTCTCGCAATAATAAAATCTCAGGTTCAATTCCTAGGATTCCAATAGAAGTTATTACCTCTCGGTCTCAAACCTTATCTGACTACCTATTAACATTATCACCTCTCGGTCTCAAACCCTAATAGGATCATTTCGCATAGGCTAATATGGGCATAAAACATCTAGGAATGAATCAAATCACTAGTAGAAAAATGGGCATTGGATACGGTTGCTTTTACCACGGTTGCGTATTTTTTCGTGGTAAATGAGCATGCTTAGCATTATTACCTCGGTTCTTGAAACGACCGTGGTAATTTTACGATTTCTTTTACCACGGTCCCTTGTTTTTTCGTGGTAATTTTGCATACTTGCCATTATTACCTCAGTTTGTGAAACAACCGTAGTAATTGTCTATGGGTTTTTTTATCACGGTTGCGTGTTTTTTTGTGGTAATTTTACATGTTTGGCATTATTACCTCGGTTCTTAAAACAACCGTGGTAATTGTCTATAAAAAAAACCGTCCATTAACCCTTTTCCTTCCTTCCTCTTCCCTTCGTCTACCCTCCTTTGTCTATTCGCATCCCTCAATCTACCACAACCATTTGTCTGCTTTAATTAATCATCATCGCTTTCTCTCAAATGATCCAAAAGCAAGGCCTATGCTTTCTAGCCACAGATATTGTATCGTCTAAGGTGTTCTTGCTCTCGGCGACTAACAATGAGCGACTTTGGATCGTAGCAAGGTGGTCATCAAGGGAGGCTTTTGTGTTGTCTCATTTGCTGTAATTTGTCAATAGAGGCGACGACAATGTGTGACTCAGTATGTTTACCCTCATTCCTTCTTGCCCTTCTCTTATTTCATGAGTTGCAAAGTTTAGGGTTTTTTCTCGTCGGTATGAGTGAGGAGATCTAGGTGGTGATCTAAACCAATTTAATGTACAGTTTCGTTGGCTTGTTCAAATTAGTGTTTTCTTTTGTCGTACATTTCCAATTCTAGATCAAATGGTTGGTTTGGCTCAACCTAAGGAAGACACCTCAACATATCAAACTATTAGATCACAATGGTGTACATTTCACCCCCTTTTCTTACTGTATTTGAAGTACATCCATGTTAATCTAACCAAAGAGAAAATTAACCCTATGGTACTTAATTTTGTGCAGTACATTTTTGAAGCTTAATATGTCTCCAGAAAATTGAGTCGAGCTTCTAATCGTATTTGAAGGTGTCATTTTGGCTTCCAAAGCTCTATATGATAGTGTTTTAGTTTTCAAAATTTTATAAACACTATTGGCTTTTAACTATAATCTATATCTACAAGACTGTATTTTATATAGAAAGGCCATTTTTTTTATTTTTTTTGTGCTATAAGAAGCTTAGGCATTCGCTAGTTTTTGTTTTTCAATTTTCTTGAACACTGAAGTGACTTAAGAAGCAGGGTCATTATTTGGTTCCTCATTACAAATGCAATATCAACCATAAAAGTACGAAGCAGAGACTTGATATTTGAAATAACATGTGTTATTCTTAGCTATTCTTATTGATAAGGTACTGTTTATAACACTATTAGCTATCTAGCTCTTTGATTATTACTTACTTGTAGTAATTTTCTTTTTCTTAATTTTTGGAGCTTATAGTACCTGCTTATATATTGCTTTAATGTTATTCTAATACATAGTATACAGTTCTTATTTGTTTGATTATGCATTGGCACCACTCGATTGTAATCTCTTAAAGGTAGGTGACAATCCGGTCATGGATTTTTGGGGAAAAACAAGCAATTAGGCGTTGAGGTCAGGTGTATTTCACCAGCCTTTAAAATTTCCTTGCCTTGCTCAGTGAGTAACAAAACCTAATGCATGTGACAATTGAAGTGCAATCATGCGTATTCTAAATTTTACATTATGTGTTCAGTGTAACATTCTTTCTATGAGGCACATGATTCACACATGTAGATTACAAGTAGATTATGAGACCAAGCAAAGTACATAGCTAAATCTAATGAGATTTATTTCTTTGTCTTATAAACATGTACTGTTTGCATGAAAATACATAGCTAAATCTAAGGATAGACTCTTAAGCTTATTCCATGTCAAAACTTAGAGTAATTTGTCCCTAGTCAGTCAATTCATTGTTTTATGTATCTGATTTCTTGATGATATAATGTGATTTTTATTGTTAAGTGATTACTTTTTGAAGTTGTTAAGGTAAGTTTTTTTTATAGCTCCATTACTTGATCTATTTTTCCTACTTTGATCATACAATTTAGGTGTTGTCGTGTTGAATCTCAAAACCTGCTAGCCTTTATAATTATATCTTTGTTTTAAGTATTGTATAATGGCCACTAGCCAATGAAATACTAATTCTAAATCTTTTTGTAACTAGCATGCTGTCAGGTGGCAAAAGATACATTGCTTTACAATGAATCTTACTTTTCCTAAATATGTGGCTTATATCTCTTGAGAACACTTTTCTAGCTCAGTCATGGAAAAATATAGTTAAGAATAATGGATTGTAATTCAATATAACTTGTTGCAAGCCTTGTGTGTAAACTGTGTTTAAGTAATAGTCATTTGATTGAAATCCTAGCATAACCCAATTAGTTCATTAGTTCATTCTTTTTTAATGTTGAACTTATCCAGGTATCATCCTTACAAGAATGCCAATGATCCAAAGGCTGATGATTTGTTTAAGGAAGCCATATTCTCATATAATATATTATCAGATCCTGAGAAAAGGCGCCAATATGATGCAGCTGGTTTTGAGGTGAGCAAATATTGGTGGGAGGAGTAAATGTGTAATTGGCATGACACATATTTCTTATGCAGAAAATTTATGGCTTCTATTACTCCTTGTCTAAAGGTTTTTATGCATTCTTTACCTTGTCTCATGTATTGGACGACAGCACAAGATCAAACTCCAAGTGCGGGACGCTGGAGTACATGGCACCCGAGATCACCCTAGAAAAGGCCACGACAAGGCTGCGGATTGGTGGAGCGTAGGCGCCTTGCTGTACGAGATGCTCACTGGGAAGGTAAAAAATATACTTTTTCACTGCTTGGTTGATCAGATTTGGTAAATGTAAAGCTCAGTCTTGGTAGTGGTTACAGCCACCGTTTAGTAGGGAAAACAGACAGAAAATACATCACTAAGAAAATACTTGCTAAACTTGTTTTCATCTTTGACGAAACTCAGACAGATAAATGTCCTCCAACTAATGTTGTTTCTTTCACATTCTCCTATATTTTTCTTATTGTTTTGCCATTGAATTTTTTTCATTTTGAAAGGTGTCCTCAGGATTTTGTTTTCTTCTGGGGGAATGCCTTCTTCGCACTCGCTTTGCACCGCGTTAACCACTTCCGTTGCAATTTGCCATGCTGGAATTTGCAAGGCACCCGTTGTTTCTTTTTCATATGCTTCTTGTTGTGTATCTACTATCATTTCACCTCTGATTGAAGAATGAACATACCATGCTAGTAATTGTGTTTGTATACATGCTGAATTGCACATACCTTGATTTTCTTGCTAAGTTTCCTTTCATGACAAAAGCTATTACTTCTGCCATTTTGACTTGCATTAGGGATCTAAATTGGTTTCTAATATACTATTTTCATGTGTCAGGTACTTGTACCTTATTAAACTAGTTACAAGGCTTGGAGCATCTGATACATGAGATTCGAGATCAATCGGAAACATTTGTGCAGACCTTCACAAATTAGTTAGTACGTACGTGGAACATTTGTGCAAGTGTTTCATACTTTAGCTAGCTAAACATTATTTTAGTGACATTTCAGCTTTTGAGTGTGTTGCATTTATAACAATACATTAATGTATGACATTTTAATATTTAATCCATTTTTATACTTGACATCTTTTGAAGTCGTGCAAATGTTTAGATTATTATGGTTATGGTTATGCTATAATTTATATTATAATTTAGGTATTTAAAAAAGGTGCACATTTACCCCGGTTCGATCAAATTTATAGAGATGAGAGTTTACCACGGGTAAGCCAAATTTACCACGGTTGAAACAAGTTATTATGATTCAATTTTACCTCGGGTTGGACAATATTACTATGGTTGAAAGTACTTTAAATAGTTGCACTTTTACCACGGTTGGTTGAATTAACACGGTTCGTGAACCGTGGTAAATATATAATCGGGGTAAACATGTTTACCATGGCCAAGTTTACCACGGTTCATAACCGTGGTAATCTTTGCAAATCAACCGTGGTAAAAGGAGTTTTTTCTACTAGTAAATACTATTTCAATTCAGGAAAAAAATAATTCTAATTATATACACATCATCGGGATCACACCAACCTTAGAACTAGGAATTTAGCCAAGCATAATTGAAGACATACTCAATAGATTTAAACTAGCCAACAACATATATGAATTATTCAATAAATACAGGAGATAAGAAAACTTAGTCTCAATGTAAATATAATTCAAGTTGACAAAGGATAGAACAATAATACCAAATCTTTAAAGTGATTCCTCCCTGAAAAGCAATCGTACGTCGGCTGTTCAAAAGCTCGAACAAAACTCCAAAAAACAAAACTAAAAACAAAATAACTAAACCTAATAATTAAAGGCAAAGGCTAAATGCACGCGTTTTTGTGCGCTTAAGATACGCGCACATATTTATGCGCCTAAGATAAGCGCACAGGGTTATAAATGGCATTTTAGGAAAGTTGGGGGATATTTTGTGCGCTTATCTTACGCGCACAAAATGGTTGGGGGATAATTATGTGCGCTTACCTTATGCGCACGAGCTGGCCAATAATTTAATTCTGTGTGCGTACCTTATGCGCACATTGAATGTATTTAACCCGTCTTCAACCTCCAGCTGCCTCCTTCTGTTTCTCTCCATTCGTCTCCAACAGCTCCATTGTCGCCGCCAGCTCCATTCTCCCCTCTATGGCTGGCTCCATTCTCTAGTCTTCAGATCCCGCCCCCTTCTATTTCTCCCCTCCACCACAGGAGTACGAGAGCAGTTTTGACTCACCACAGCAGCCCACCGAGCCACCCGTGGGACCGCCACGAGTCCACGACCAGCAGCCCACCGAGCCACCCGCAGTTTTGACTCACCACAGCATCCCAGATCTTGTTCTTGCTGAGTTGCTGGTAATTATACATTCATTTGTAAATTTTAGATCTAAAATCTTGATAAGGATATTTGTGTACTAAAAATTGAAGCATTTAGCACTTGAACTTGTAATAAAATCATATTGTGCTTGTATGAGTTGTACATTCAAGCTTAGGGGGGGGGGGGGGGGGAATTGCAAAATCAATGAAATTGCTACTCATTGTCAATTTGTCACGTGACAGTAGCATTGTAGGATTTGTCTTAGTATTTCTTATATGTCGAAGTTGACGAAGCGACCGGTGAAGCTTAATTTCATTGAAGCTTAATGTTTGTAGTGTCTTATAAATGTAGCTATTTGATTGAATCTGAATATCATTCATAATTCGATTTCGAGTAATTTCAAAGGCTTCATGACTTGAAATAACAGGTAACTACACAAATTGCAAGATGTATCATAGTGGTGAGGATAGTGACGAGGAAAATGATTGGGTTCAAAGTGAAGAAGAAGAAGACGAGGACGACTCATGGATGGCGTCGAGGTTTTTCTTAGATGTCGAAGTTGACGAAGCGACCGGTGATTGGGACCCTAGCGGGGAATTCGTGGTTAGTGTTAAACTAATTCATGTTTATATTTCATCTTATTGTTAGATCATAATTAGTACTGAAATTATAGTTTATAGTTGCATTTATAGACTATAATGTTTGATAGTAAAAAATGCTGTCATTTATAGGGGAGAGACTATACAGAGTACTTTACTACGGACTTAATGTTTGATAGTAAGGAAGAATTATATGAATGGGCGAAAGAAAGAGGAAATGAGTTTGTTATAGCTTTGGTGAAGCGCAATTCAAGTCCGTATCAAATAGTATAGTGTGTGATAGGTTTGGGGAATGGAGAACGGGGAGGCCGAAGGTGAACAAGGAGAATCCAGAATTACCGGTTCCTATATTAAGAAAATCGAAATCCAAGAAGTGTGGGTGTAAGTTTGAGATTATGGGTGTTCGTGTGAAGAAAGAGTCATGGATGGTTGGTGAAAAATGGATATTGTCTGTGATGGAAGGTCGGCACAACCATAAGCTATAGACTAGCTTTAAAGGGAATGCATTCATGGGTCGAATGACCGAGGCGGAGCAGCTAAGTGCTAGGAGGTGGGGGGATGGTCGAAAGACACCGAAACAAATTGTTTCTGAATTGAGAGCAAACTTTCCGGGCAATGTTACATCCCAAAAACAAGTAGCCAACTTCTTGCAGAAGCTCCAGTATGAGGATCGTGGGGAACTAACTGTGACTCAGTGGTCGCTTACATTTCTGGTTGAACACAAATATGTAGTTCATCCTCTGAGGGATGTGAAGACGGACGAGGTAGCAATCTTATTTTTTGCTAACCCAGAGTCTTTGTGGCTGATGAAAAAGTTCCCATATGTTGTAATCATCGACGCGACATACAAGACAAACAAGTAAGTCCTTAAATTTTATTGATGTTGTTTTATTGTTATTAAATTATCATTGATGTTGTCTTATTGAAATTTTTGTCACAGATATGATATGCCACTTGTGGAGATTGTTGGTTTCACCAACACTCACCAGACGTTCAACATTGCATATGCATTCACTCGGGCGGAAAGGATTTATCATTACACGTGGATAATGAGAAAAATCCGGGCATTGTGTTTAGATTTGGGAGTGATGCCAACGGCAATAATGACAGACTGTGAGAAGGCCCTCATTACTGCAATTGGCACTGTTTTTGGCAACGAAGTTCAACACCTCTTGTGTTGGGTGCATATCAGACACAACATTGAGGCATATGCATCATCCATTCTGAAGACGAAGGAAAGTGTAGATTTCTTTACAAACCAATGTTGGGGACTTTTTTGCTCAACCAGTGAAGAAAGCTATGAAGAGAGGCTTGCTGCATTGAGGACATCATGGAAGAGAGGCCTTGTCGGATACGTGGAGGCCACATGGCTTACTCCTTACAAGAAAAGCATAGTAAGGGCGTGGACTGATCATCATCTGCACTTCTTCACGAGGACTTCAAACAGGTATCACGACTGTAATGATATTTTTATTTTATTGTCATTAATTATTAATGTCTTACTATCCTAATGTGTTATGAAAGGGTTGAGGGGATGCACAAGGTTTTGAAAGATATTATTGGCTCTAGCAGAGGGGGTTTCAATAGAGTAATTGTGAGGATCCACCATGCCATCATCCTTCAAATTGATCAGATTAGGGCAAGCATGAACATGTCACTGGCTAAACGACCAACAAATTTCGATGATCCAACGATGTTGCCAGTTGTACGCGCTATATTTTCTAGGCTCTTCTACAAAGTGTCGGACAGGTGCTTTGATTTGTTGTTGGCGTCGTATGAGCGGTTATTGAATGATCAGTATGAAGAAGAATGCACCGATCATTGGGTGAGAAACTGTTTAGGGATGCCGTGCGTACATGTCCTTGCAAATGCCATCATTATGAGAACACCCCTCATTCCAGAGGACTTTCACCCATTTTGGAGGGACTTGGAATGGGAAGATGCTCCTACAACAAGTGTGTCCGATGATCAGAATGTTCGAATGAACATTACAGAGATGCGACTTAGAGAAATATGGGCCAAGATTGATACTGGGACTTTGAAGAAAGGCACGGCATTCCAACTAGGTGAGTTGTATCACGACTTAGAGTATCCAGAGGAAAGTACATTGTTGGAGCCGACTGGGATCCGTTCTAAAGGAAGGCCAAGTGGTTCTAGGAACAAGTTGAACAAGGTGGAGAAGAGGGAGAAGTGCTTGTTTGAGCACAGACAAGAAGCATTGAAGCAGAAGGAGAAGAATGCAAAGGCAAAGGGGAAGGCAAGTGAGAGCTCTGGTAGAGGCCCAGGTCGTCCTAGAAAGGAAGCAAGTGGTACTAGTCCAGTGGTGATCGGCTTTGAGGAATTACAATCTCAACCTGTACCAGAAAAATCACAACCAGAAGATTCGCAGTGGCCTGAAGAGCCCAGTATTCCCATTGTTCATATGGGTGTTAACTTTGGGGTTGATAATGTGGATGACTTCTGGATTCCGTATATCAAGGTTGTTAGAGATGTACGTCCCGATGGTCATTGTGGATATCGGTCTATGGCTGTACTATTGGGAAGGGAAGAGAGAGAATATGTCAACATCCGACGGGAGCTGGTAGGGGAGTTGCTTGACAACCGAGATCTATACGAGCCGATACGTAGGCATCTTTGGGAAGGGTCTTGGGATGATCTTATTCTCCAAGTCAATCATTGTAGAAGTCCTTGTTCCTCAGTATACTGGCTTCATATGCCAATGATGGGTCTAGTGTTTGCCATACTATATCAGGTTGGTCTCGTCTTATTAACTTGGGAAGTTCCGACATTGTGCTTACCGTTAAGGGCCAGGACATCCAATGTCGGTCCTCCACAAAGGATTTTCGGCATGGCACACGTAGGCAACCACGATCACTTCATACCGGTAAAGTTTATTTCTGAATTATTTTGTTGTATGTAATTAGGCTATATTGTTTATGCTAATCAAAATGTTTTGTGTTTATATAGGTGGTTTTCAAGGATGGGTCACCAATACCGCACACTCCTGATTCGTGGCGTACATACGCGGATCCAAACATTTTGTGGTGGGCAACACAATATGAGGGGAATTTGAAGTTGTATCGAGAGTACCGGATTGCATATGGTCGGGCACCGGATCCTTTCATGTATTCTGGAGACGGATCTGTTATTCTAATTGACTGATGTTATCGGATCCTTTCATGTATTCTGGAGACGGATCTGTTCTTGTAATTGACTGATGTTACCATTATGTGTGTCCAATTAAGTATTTTCCTTTATTCTGGTAGGAATTGAAAAATATTACATCAATAGAAAGGATTATAGAAAAAACGGGAAAATATGTAAATTTGGGCCCAAATAGGCCCAATAGGAAGGATTATAGAAGAAACCGATTAAAAATGAAAATAAGTAAATTTGGGCCCAAATAGGCCCAATAGGAAGGATTATAGAAGAAACCGGTAAAAAAATAAAAATATGTAAATTTGGGCCCAAATAGGCCCAATAGGAAAGATTATAGAAGAAACCGGTAAAAAAATGAAAATATGTAAATTTGGGCCCAAATAGGCCCAATAGGAAAGATTATAGAAGAAACCGGTAAAAAAATGAAAATATGTAAATTTGGGCCCAAATAGGCCCAATAGGAAGGATTATAGAAGAAATCGGTTAAAAACTGAAAATATGTAAATTTGGGCCCAAATAGGCCCAATAGGAAGGATTATAGAAGAAACCGGTAAAAAAATGAAAATATGTAAATTTGGGCCCAAATAGTTTCATTGATATTTCATGTGACATATGATTATATACTATAGTTTCATTGATATTTCATGTGACATATGATTATATACTATAGTGTCATTGATATTTCATGTGACATATGATTATATACTATAGTTTGCTTTATATTTCATGTGACATATGATTATATACTATAGTTTCTTGATATTTCATGTGACATATGATTATATACTATAGTTTCCTTGATATTTCATGTGACATATGATTATATACTATAGTTTGCTTTATATTTCATGTGACATATGATTATATACTATAGTTTCTTGATATTTCATGTGACATATAATTATATACTATAGTTTCATTGATATTTCATGTGACATATGATTATATACTATAGTTTCCTTGATAATTCATGTGACATATGATTATATACTATAGTTTCCTTGATATTTCATGTGACATATGATTATATACTATAGTTTCTTGATATTTCATGTGACATATGATTATATACTATAGTTTCATTGATATTTCATGTGACATATGATTATATACTATAGTGTCATTGATATTTCATGTGACATATGATTATATACTATAGTTTGCTTTATATTTCATGTGACATATGATTATATACTATAGTTTCTTGATATTTCATGTGATATATGATTATATACTATAGTTTTCTTGATATTTCATGTGACATATGATTATATACTATAGTTTGCTTTATATTTCATCTGACATATGATTATATACTATAGTTTCTTGATATTTCATGTGACATATGATTATATACTATAGTTTCCTTGATATTTCATGTGACATATGATTATATACTATAGTTTGCTTTATATTTCATATGACATATGATTATATACTATAGTTTCTTGATATTTCATGTGACATATGATTATATACTATAGTTTCATTTATATTTCATGTGACATATGATTATATACTATAGTTTCCTTGATATTTCATGTGACATATGATTATATACTATAGTTTCCTTGATATTTCATGTGACATATGATTATATACTATAGTTTCTTGATATTTCATGTGACATATGATTATATACTATAGTGTCATTGATATTTCATGTGACATATGATTATATACTATAGTGTCATTGATATTTCATGTGACATATGATTATATACTATAGTTTGCTTTATATTTCATGTGACATATGATTATATACTATAGTTTCTTGATATTCCATGTGACATATGATTATATACTATAGTTTCTTGATATTTCATGTGACATATGATTATATACTATAGTTTCCTTGATATTTCATGTGACATATGATTATATACTATAGTTTCCTTGATATTTCATGTGACATATGATTATATACTATAGTTTCTTGATATTTCATGTGACATATGATTATATACTATAGTTTCATTGATATTTCATGTGACATATGATTATATACTATAGTGTCATTGATATTTCATGTGATATATGATTATATACTATAGTTTCATTGATATTTCATGTGACATATGATTATATACTATAGTGTCATTGATATTTCATGTGACATATGATTATATACTATAGTTTGCTTTATATTTCATGTGACATATGATTATATACTATAGTTTGCTTTATATTTCATGTGACATATGATTATATACTATAGTTTCATTGATATTTCATGTGACATGATTCGGTCCAAAACCCAAACCGAACCGAAATCCGAATCGGTTTGTTCGATTCGGTCCAAAACCTAAAAAAATGAACCCAATGAGAAACCCACATACATAACCCGATTCAGCCCATTTCATTCAAAATCACATACATAACCACAAAAATATTTACAATATATTTACAAACCACATACATAACTAAAAAATATTTACAAAATATCTAAAAAAAGTCAACTAAACTAGTACTACTCCTCCTCCTCCTCCCCTGGATGACTGTCACTTCCTTGACCAGCCTCGTGGACTGAATCCTGAAACATATGTGAATAACATGGTGGAGGGGGGGCTAGGGGTGGTGTCTCCCCAATCAGCATCTCCAACCATGCTCTAACAAGTCCATCATCTAAGGTCGGTCTCCCCTCCTCAGGGGTCTGCAAATAAGATCGGAGCTCACCAGCGATCAACTGGAGACGCTGTATTAAATAATAGAAATGTTAGTTAAGATGTAAAACTACCAATGACCATAAATTAACGAAGAAAAAAACGTACCGCAACTGCATCCACTACAGCGGGGACATGGAGTGGGCCAGTAGGACGATCTCGTCTCACTGAAATGGGATCGATCAATGGATGAGACATCTCATCGAACCAGTCCAAATAGTCGACGGAAACGTCCCAAAAATGAGTCGCGGGTCGGCGGCCCTCCAAGTCGATCAGAGGTCTCGGATCTGCATCCCATGCTCCTAGCAGCTCATCCTCAAACTCAACTGTGTAACCTTTGATCTCCTCATTTCGTGTCACTGCGATGGGAAGAATGGGAGGATCTGGGATGGTCTGTATAATGCCAAACTGTCTGAGTACTCGGTCCGGCATATACGGCTCTACAATGTTCATAATACGCAGTACACCCCGGAACCGAGATGGGGAAATCTCTGGAGCGTTGTAGTCCACCCCCACCCATGGAGTCCAAGTAACCTATAACGTCAAATTTCTAAATTAATTGTCTATTTAAAGTAATTAAAGTTTATAAACGTATCGAGAATAAGCTATATATTATATACCTCCTCATATCTCATGTTGTCCAGCATCCAACGTATCTCCACCAAACGTCCAGTATCTTTACTGGACGCCAACTCCACTCCATCCCTAGCAGCTGCTCTCGTAAATAGCGGGTTCGTAATATAATGTCCGATAAAATGGCGAAAGTACGCCCAAATCCATGACTGCACATAATGAAATAACACTATTAGCAAAAAAATAATTAGACAGTAAATTATAACTTTACTAATAATTAGACAGTAAAAAATAATTAGACAGTAAAAAATAATTACCCTAATAAGAATCCCGCATGATGCAATCCCCTGCGCTCCACGCCTAGAAGCCTCTCCCAAATTGCGATACAAAAACGCAAGGATGCCGGCTCCCCATGCATAACCTCCAGTACTCTCGTGGTCAAACAGAAGGACATACCACTTGTGCTTCACGGACTTAGTCGACTTGTCTACTAGGACAGTCGACCCAAGAAGCAACAATAGATAATACGTGGCAATAACGCTCTCTACTCTCTCGGGTGCCGCCATCCTCTCCATCAATGTAGTCTCTAGATACTCTAATGGGATGCCGCCACCGGTATACCACCGCCTCACCTGAACCACGTCAACCCCCAAATCTATGGCGATACGACTGTAGATCTCATCCTCAGTCAACGCTGAAGTGCAGCTCCTCCCATGAATGGGAACCCGCAGAATCTGGAAAACATCTAACAATGTAATCGTCATCTCTCCGAATGGCAAATGAAATGAACTAGTCTCCGGATGCCATCTATCCAAAAATGCAGATATCATAGCAGTATCTATATTGGCGGCGATGCCAACTGTGCGTAAATGTGTAAGGCCGCTGCGCTCTGCAATCCTAAACCACGACTGGGGATCATCGGTAATGAAGGCCTCGTGGCGATATAGCTTGGCAGCTCGGAAATGGATCCTAACAATCTTGCGACTCTGCAAATAGAAAATATAGCATTAGTCAATAAAATTCATCACATAATTCTAAAATTTTAATTATTTATATTAACAGTTTCACATACCAAATCCTGTATCGCCCGTCGGCGGGCGACGCCTCTAAGAGGAGCTACCTCTGGAGCAGCAGGCTCTGCGATAATATCATCATCTGGCTCTGGAGCAGCTGGATCTGCATCAGCATCAGCATCCTGTGGATCTGCCTCTCCTCTCCTCCTCCGTCTCCTCTGCCTAACGGGAGGGAGTGCAGGATCAACAAACAGATGGTCAACAGGATCGGGCTGGGGACGCTCATAAATGGCCTTCGCAATGTGCGTGGCATAACTACGGAGAAGGATCTGGCAACGTGGACCTCCAGGCATCCACGTCGCATAAGTAGAGGGAAGTCCTGGATCAAAATCACCAACATGACCCGAAGGGGGAACGGGAGGTGGATGTGCAGAAGTGGAGGGGCGTACGGGTGACGCAACAAACTGACCAACACCAAACTCAGGAGAGGGGACAAAAGACGGGCCAGGAGAGGAGAATAAGGGGGACCGGGTAGGGGGAGACTCGTCACGACTCAAATCCTCAGTCCTCAACCTCGGCTCTAATGACTCAACATAATCTAAATCATCATCCATCTGCGAGTGCATATCATCAGCCATGTCTGTCGTCATCGGTTGCAAATCTACCTCTATATGCTCATCAGCAGACTCCATATAAACATCATCAGCAATGACGGTCGGAGGAGGAGGGGCAGAAACAGATAATATATCCACATGGACGATAGCAGCACGACGACGTATAGAATCTGACAACCCTATACGTGGTCTGCGACGATCAGCCACTGGCGTCGGCTCTGTCCGACCCGAAGGGGTTAAGACCCCCCGTAACGTCTAAATTAAAGATAACTTAAGTAAATCAAATGGGTATTTCTACTCTATTACTATTTTTAACAATAAAAACACAGCTAAGAATTTCTAATCATAAATTATGCACAATATTATAAAGAATTTCTAGTCTAAGTTCATATAACATTTTAAATCAAAATTCACAACTAATTTCAAATCTAAATTCACAACTATTACAAATAAAAAAAAAACACAGCTAAGAATTTCTAATTCTAACCTATGCACAATATTATGGATAGTTTCTAGTCTAACTTCACACAAAATTCATAATCAAATTTTACAATTAATTTCAAATCAAATTCACAACTAACACATAAACAACTATGTCGGAAAGATAATTTATATTCTAAATACACAAAACCATGTTAATTAAAATTCACAATTACTTTCAAATAAAATTTACAACTAATCCATTTTATAAGTTATACAATTCAATTTACATACACATTTTAATTGGAAATAAAATATCAATTTAGAATATCAAAAAAATACCTGATGGAAACCAGTAGAAATCTGAGCGTTTGGGACCTCTGCCTCTTCCGGCTCCACCGGTACGTTTGCCTGAAATCTCGTACGCGGTCTCCCTCCACCCAAAACCCCCAAATCACCCAAATCACCCTCCTCCACCCCAACCACCACCGGCGTCCCTCCTGCCACCCCAGCATCCACCACCTCCTCCACCACCGGCGCCACAACCACCCCAGCAGCCACGCCGCCTTCCTCCTCCATCGAAGCCGCTGTGGAGACGACGCCGGCGCCACTGCCGCCCACCGGCCGCTCTTGCCCTCCACCATTTCCGCCATTTTCGCCACCCCCGAGCTCGGAATCACCCAAGGAAGAAGAATCCATTTCCAATTTTGTGAATCAACCAACGAACGAAGAAGAATCAAGCGAATAAATTGTTAGGGCTTTTTTCGATTTCGTCGACCAGGGGGGAAGAAGACAACGCTGGGCATTTAATAATGTCCATGCGCTTATGCTGCGCGCACGCGTAAGTGGGCCGGCCCATTTCCCATGCGCCTACTCTACGCGCATGGGTTTCTTCCTCATTTTCCTAAAATGCCGGTTATAGCCTTGTGCGCTTATGTTAGGCGCATCAGATTACGCGCGTACCTTAAGCGCACATAACCGCGTCCATTTAGCTAAGAAACCACGTGTATTTAGCTTTTTCATAATTAAACTACGTAACGATATTAATTATATTAACCTCAAAACCCTCATTTCCTCTTCTGTCGCCATCCCCCTTATAAATTTAATCAATGAAGGCTCTTTGTGCACTACAATTTTTTTCTTCGTACACTACATTTTAAAACGCAGAAATGTTGCTTAAGCAACATTTTTGCGTTTGAGGGTAAATTGTATCCAGAATTTACATTTTTGTACTAGAATGAAACGCAGGTATTTTGCTTAAGCAAAATACCTGGGTTTCAAATTATTATTTTTTAAAAGTGAAACACAAGATTTTTGCTTAAGCAAAGATCTTGCGTTTCACTTTAAAAAAAAATTGAAACGTACAAAGAAACGCAGGTATTTTGCTTAAGCAAAATACCTGCGTTTCAGTTTTTTTTTTTTTGAAAGCGAAAAGCAGGATGATCTTGCGTTTCACTAAATTTTTTTTTCCTTCAAAATTGCACTTTTTTCCATAATCATGTAGAGAATTTCAATACGAGTCCGTACGTATAAAATTCGTCCAAAACGGATATCGTTTGCCCCTCCAAAAGCCCAAAAAACGAAGTCTTCCTACCTTTTTTTTTTACAATTTGGTGCCCAGCATATAGGACATTGTAGTGGATTTTTTTGGTATTTTCGGCATTTTTCTACTATAATTTTGTATAAGATTTTAATATGAGTATATAACTATATGTTAGAACCATAATATATAATTATAGTATATAACTATACAATATAACAATAGTATATAACTATACGATATAACAATAGCATTTAACTATAGTATATGACAATACGATATAACAATAGTATATAACTATAGTATGAAACTATACGATATAACCATAGTATATAACTATTCGTTAGAACCATAATATATAATTATAGTATATAACCATAGTATATAACTATACTATATAACAATAGTATATAACTATACGATATAAAATTTGTATATAACCATAGTACGTTAGAACCATAATATATAATTATAGTATATAACTATACGATATAACCATGGTATATAACTATAGTATATAAATGAACGATATAGCAATGGTTATATTGTATAGTTATATACTATAATTATATATTATGGTTCTAACGTATAGTTATATACTCATATTGTATATAAATGAACGATATAACCATGTTATATTGTATAGTTATATACTATAATTATATATTATGGTTCTAACGTATAGTTATATACTCATATTAAAATCTTATAAAAAATTATAGTAGAAAAATGCCGAAAATACCAAAAATTTCCACTACAATGCCCTATATGCTGGGCACCAAATTGTAAAAAAAAAAGTAGGAAGTCTTCGTTTTTGGGGCTTTTGGAGGGGCAAACGATGTCCGTTTTGGACGAATTTTATATGTACGGACTCGTATTGAAATTCTCTACATGATTATGGAAAAAAAGTGCAATTTTGAAGAATAAAAAATTAGTGAAACGCAAGATCCTTGCTTAAGCAAGGATCCTGCTTTTCGCTTTCAAAAAAAAAAACTGAAACGCATGTATTTTGCTTAAGCAAAATATCTGCGTTTCTTTGTACGAAGACAATTTTTATTTTATTTTTAAAAGTGAAACGCAAGATCTTTGCTTAAGCAAAGATCTTGCGTTTCACTTAAAAAAAAATAAAAATTGAAACGCAGGTATTGTTCGAGCTTTTGAACAGTTACAAAATTTGTATATAACTATTGTTCGAGCTTTTGAACAGTATATAACTATCCAAAAAATGAAGTATTCACTTAAAAAAAATAAAAATTGAAACGCAGGTATTGTTCAAAAGAACGATATAACAAGATCTTTGCTTAAGCAAAGATCTTGCGTTTCATTCTAGTACAAAAACGTAATTTATGGGTATAATTTACCCTCAAACGCAAAAAACAACATTTCTGCGTTTTAAAATGTAGTGTACGAAGAAAAAAATTGTAGTGCACAAAGAAACTGCCTTAATCAATTGCAACACAAATTGGCAATTCCACCGCTGGTCCAACAAAGTCACATGCACGGCCCAAAACAAAGCATAGAGCCCAACTAAAGCTAAGGCCAATTTTCTCTCCACGGTTGCACGTGCATGCATGCTAATGTATGTTATCTTGTCTTCACATCGATTCAAGTAGCGAGCAGCTTCTCCTCCAAAGTGCAATAAGTGCTGGCCTTTTGTAATTCCAAAATCTCTTGCAAAATATTCTCAAAATGCCTTAAATATATAAATGTACGAGTGTAGACTCTGAATATAAAATAATGCAAAACTAATTATAAAAATATAAAATATACATGAAAATAATTTAATCTAATATGCAACTAGACTCCTTAAATATGTATAAATTAGGTGTTATCAGATGTCTTCTTAGAGTTGTCTGGATTGGGCCCTCGTGATGACATCTTTGGCTTGTGAAGTGATGAGGTGGCCTTGATTAACCCTAGCCAATGCACGGGCGCCCGAACGTTTGAGCGGCGCTGTGGGAGCTGGATAGTTTTGCGTCGACACTCTTGTGCTTATTTGGGCATGCACCGCCATTTGATCATCCTTCTACAAGGTTGCCCCTTTGGTGACAATTGGCCGTGGTTGCCATTCTGCCCAAGCTTTGGCGTCGACATGGTATTCTTTGCGGCTTTGTCTTTGGCCTTCACCTCTGGCGCGTCCTTGGCGCTTGCTGGAGTGGTGGCTTCTTAAGGTTAAGCAGCTTGATTCACATCAATGCTTGCTCCTTCACCTTAAGCGGAGTATTAGCATTCAAACAACTCAAGGTGTATGGTTTGCGATGAGGTGTATTCTTGAGGTTGAGGCGAGACACTACCTCTTGATCAATGATGTTGTAGCATGATCCATCATCAATGATCATGTTACAAACTTTGCCTCAGATGAGGCACTTTGTGTGAAAAATTGTCTCACGTTGGGAGGGTAAAGAAGGCGCGTCGTTGGTGACAAGTGTGCTTTTGACCACACAAACTTTGTCAGTGGCCGATGTGACATTGACCTCTTCTTCTCCTTCAAGGTACTCATAATCTTATTTGTACTCTCCTTTCTCATCCAGAAGTACTTGTTTCTTTATGGGACAATCACGAGCATAATACCCCATTCCCATGAACTTGTAGCACTTGACATCTCCAGTGCGGGATTGGTTGTCTCTCTTAGGAGCGTGGAGAGGTGTAGGAGCTCCAACTTTCGGGGGTTACTTAGGTGGTTCACTCCCTGCTCTGAACGCTTTAGAGGTTGTGAAGAGGAGTTGGAGGTGTTGTTGTAATCCCATGGCCGAGTGGTACTTGAAGCCTTCCTCCTTTGAAGGTATTGATGCACTTGAATGACATAATGGAGGACTTCTTCAACTTGTTTACCTAGGCTAAACCTTTTCATCTCATCTTGATAAGCATTATCAGCATCCAAACCGTTGATGAATTTAGAAATTATATAATGGTCGGGATTCGAATGTCCGAACAAAAAACCAATTGCTTAAGTTCTTTGAAAAATTATTTGGGGCTTCTTGTGCCTTGTTTGATTAATTTCAACTTGACTTGGACTCCATCTCCATAATCTTTCGACACGAACCTGAATCTAAGGGCTTCCTTGAGCTCCTCCCAAGTGGTGATGGCGGGATATCCATGGTGGAGATGTTCTTCTTTTTCTTCCTTCCACCAAACGTATGCAAAATCGGTGCAATGAATGGTAGTTATGGCCACACAGTGAGCATCATGATAACCATAGAAGTTGAAGATAGATTCAGTTTTAGACTCCCAATCCAAGTAAGCTTCGACATCGGAAGTACACAAAAATGTTTGGATAGTGAGTTTGATGTCGTGGCGGTGCTCCCTCCCTTGAGGCATTTCTTGCTCTTCAAATTGATAACATCGGTTTTCATAGTGTGGAACACGTTGAGGCTCGCCTCTATTCCTTGGTTGTTCACGTGGAGCTCGAGGAGCCAAGGGCACTCAGCTTGACATCATCAAAGGGCCAAGTGGAGCTTAGTAAGGGCAGCGAAGTGCTCGCTCAAAGAGATTGTGAGGCACTGGCCCTTGTTGTCGAGGTGACATCCTTGTGGAAGCCTTGGATGCATAGGCAGCCTCTTGATCACCTTGGAATTGAGGAGAGACTCAAGTTTTGTTTTGTGACCACAAGCCTTCCCTTACGACATTGGAGGGACCAATATCTCAGTAGGTATTGGCCAAACCTTTGTCTTCGGCGGTGGTGAGTGGATCAACATAAGTGTTGTGGCTCCGGCCTTCTCCAAGACGTTGTTCGATTCTTTCATCCAAGGTTCTTAGAAGGTCAAGATGGACCCGTTCCATGGCATCCGTGGTGCTTGCAAGATTCCTCTCCCTTTTTCTTGGAGTTGGCAAAACAATTGTTGTACTTCCACCAATGTGATTGGCCTATCATCATTGTTAGGGCTAGGAACCACATCCTTCCCTATTTTCCCTTGCATAATTCTTAAATGAAAAGCACTAAAGAAAATAAGCAAGAAAGAAAGCAAGAAAACTAACAAAACAAAGAACTACGTGAGTTTAGAAGAAAACAAAGAAATGGAGAAAGTTCTAGGATAGAAGTAACACCTTAGATGCAAGAAAGAACTCACAAAATTCTGAGAAAACAAGGTATGCACGTAGCTAAGTTTAACTAAGAACATCACACAATTCGAGATTAGGTTCACACTATGGTAATTTCAATCCAATCAAAGCAAGACCAAAGACAAGTAACTTGTTTCAAAAATTCAGAGTGGAAGTGCTGTACTTGGACAAGGCTTGGGATTGAAAAGAGACAAATTTCACCAAGGACAATCTAAATATGCAATCTAAGTTACTATTGATAGTAAGGTCCATGGTTGAGGGATTACCAAAAATAATAACTCTATCTCTAGTATGTTACTGAATAAGGAAAGTCAATCTTTAATCGGGTAAGATTATTTGGAGTCTGAATATATAATTTGATAACTTAAACTCTTTGTGTATGATGCAAACGAGCTAAAAATGTGTGTGGACATCTTTATCATTTATCCAAACAAGCCCTAGTTAGTCTTCGGATGACTAACTAGGGCTTGTTCGGATGACTAACTAAGTAAAAGATATGCATGTTCTACGAAACTGTCTCGAACACAACAATTCATGCGGGAATCCCTACGAACATTCTAAACTTAAATCTAATTGGTCCATCATTAATCAAAACACCGAGTTTTTATTAATTAGGGCTAACTAGAACTACGTGACGGATCAAAAGTCGGTGTTTTTATTAATGATGGACCAATTAGATTTAAGTTTAGAATGTTCGCATGGATTCCCGCAGGAACTGTTGTGTTTGAGGCAGTTTTGTACAACGGGCATATCTTTTGCCACAAAGCTCGGATTTCGATGATTCAAGATGCATTGGAAACTAGACTCGAAGATCTGCAATTATCTAGTTTGCATCAAGACGTAATTTCCACAGTAAGTGGTTCGAAATTATGCGCCAATATGGGTCAATAAACAGTTTTATCCCACATTGCTCATTTTAAAAATATTAATCGAACTCTCATCCCATATCTAAAAGAGAGAAAAAGAAGGGTTGAGGAAACAACTATATATAGAGGTCTAGACACTCTCTACTACTCATACAAAGTTCATAATTTGTACGATGTTTTGCTATCAGCGGACCCAGTCTTCTTGGCGGGTCCTCAAAAGAGAAACTTTTCAAATTTGGAAAATTTTTGCTACGGCAAGCCCAGTCTTTTTGACGGGCCCACAACAGCAAAAAATCTAATTTTTAGGATTCCTCTTAGAGTTCATCATCATTCTTCAACGTTATCTCTCCTAGGGTACGAGATGAAGCTTAATGCCTTCTTCATTGTCACGTAAGTTTCCGAGTTTATTACTTTTCAGCTTTAGTTCTTTCAGTTATTTCAATTTTTAGAGCGTACTATAATTTAGTGTTATGTTGGTCTTATACCACGAAACCAAATGGGTTGGTAGAGCGCTAGCATTGCCTCGACACTCAACAAACCAAACTTTGTCTTGGTCTAGCACGCTTGATGGTTCTACCGTCATCACTAGGATGATTGCTTACTTGCTTGTGATGTGAGCGCGGTGTGCTCAGAAGGGATCCATTATGGTCGACGTGTGCATGGTGTATACGTATGATCTTCACAAGTATGGTAAGTGGTGGTTCGCTCTTGCATTTCTTCCATATTTTCCTTATATGACAATTAATTAATTGTTTTAATTAAGTTGGGATAAATATCTCTATTTTGTGTTTGGGAACTTGTGTGTATTAATGGTGTGGAATAATATGAATTATATAGTAGGTTGTATATATTGCTAATGACGACCCTTATATATATATATTATTATTATCATAGGGTGCTAGTTGAACTTTGGTGTGAAAATTGGTGTGGACTTGTATGCTTAGTTAGCACGAGTATTTGTAGGAACTCTATATACCTCACGAGGTTTAGTTTTTTCTTTATAACTTGGTATCAGGAGGATTATTGCCCTAATACTTTTGGTCATGACCTACCCTTATTCGAATATAAGTGGTGGTGCATTTAGCTAGTGCCGTTATTAGGGATTCGTCTCATGATATTCTTGTATCGAGATAATCTGGATTAAAATCTTTAACGTAAATTCACGTTTTGGAATTAAATAAGATAAGTGCTTTTATGAAAATAATAATATACTTAGGGCGAGAAGTACAATATGGAAACCGTTCGGGCTCTTGTCTAAAGTAAGTCTCCTTTTGATAAGCACTACTTTGTAGGGCTTAACCAAGAGTCATTAGAGGTTTTATTGGTGTCATTCGGATAGATTTAGACACATTCATGTGTATGGCGTTTGGGGGCCAAGTTGGTGTATTTGGAGGTGTTTGAGCTTGATAAGCACTACTTTGTAGGGCTTAACTAAGAGTTATTAGAGGGTTTTATTGGTGTCATTCGGGTAGATTTAGACACATTCATGTACATGGTGTTTTGGGGCAAAGATTGGTGTTTTGGTGGTGTTTTGAGCTTATTGGAGTACATTTGAAGATTCGGGATATGGAGCCACCAAGGAGTATGGAGTTAGAGAGGAGAAGTGTGGATTTGGTGGTCTGGAGAAGCAAATTGAAGATATCCAGAAGAAGAGAAGTTGACCACTGAGGAGACGAAGAAGAACCAAGGAGAGAATCCACACGAGAGTAGAAGAACAATGTGCTGAATTCAATTGATTCGTTATCTCTACTCAGATGTCCAAATGCAGTGATTCCAATTCGAGGAGTTAGATCTTGAAGTCTACTACTAGTCCCCAAAATATGAGCGCAATCCGAGTTGGGAATCAAAAGTTATGAAGTTTTTACGAAAGTGGCGCAGAAGCTGAAAATCAAGCATTAACCGCGATCGCGGGTCTTGGACCGCGATCGCGGGTCTTGGGCCGCGATCGCGGGTCATCAGCGCCGAAAGCTGTGTCTTTTCCTGAGCTTATCTTTTCAGATTTCTTTTTCCCTTTTTCTTATTTTTAATTTAGTTAGTTTCTTAATGGGCTAGGTCATTTTGTTAGAGCCCTATAAATACTTTCTTTTAGCATTAGGGTTGAAATCTTCCACACTTTAGTTGCAATTTTCATTCATCGTTGTTTTCTTTTCCTTTGAAGTTTTCACCATGTCTATGAGGAGCTAAGCCTCTTTGGCTTAGTCCGATAATGGAAGCATGAGTTTATTCATCTGGTTGTGGGGTTTTGTTCCTATCTATTTATTCCTATTGAGTTATATTATCTCTTCTAAGCTTATTCCATTGGATTTCATTAATTGCACTAGCCCGCGCAACTAGTTGTTATTGGTGATTTTCATATTGCTAGGATTAGGAAACTGTTGGGCTAACGTCCTATTCTGCTGTAGCAACTACAATTTACATGCTCTGGTTGAAATTGTTCTATTGTAGGGAGAGATAATTACATGGTAAATGCATCTGAGCGAGCGTTCTGTGTATCCTGGTTAATTCTTATATGCATTGCTGCCTTTGGGTTGAACCTTTAGTGGTACTAGGGTTATTCATTGGTAAGGGTTCTTTGTGGAAGGTTTCCCTCTGAATTTACATAAGATCGGGACAGGAATAACCGAATAGGAAGATAGGACTTAATCTATGAACAACCTTTGAATGACTTATGTGGACATTACTTGGCTAAGTGTTTTCTCTCTCTTGATATTTCATCCATTCTACTTTTTTTTGTTTATTTTGTTTGCAACCAACCAACTACAAAACCCCCCTCTTGTTACTATTGCATGCGAACAACACATAGATTAATCCACTCTTCCCTGTGGATTCGACCCTTGCTTGCCCTAACTACTTATTTAGGTTTGCTAGGATTTATTTGATTAGGTGATACGACGACTATTCCCCCTATCAAAATTGGCGCCGTTGCCGGGGAGGCAAGGCTTGATTTTCCTGTGTGTTTGTTTGTGTGCATGTTACTTTGGTGTGGACCTATCTTACGGTCCACACCAATGCTACTAATTTTTGTTTTTCCTTTTTGCTTTTGATACAGATATGAGTTTTTGGGGAGATCCACGAGATGACCTATACTCCTACTCATTCTCCCCAGAGAGGGGATATCACCCCTATTCGAGTGCAGCAGGACCAATCAGATCCTGCAGAATCTGTCACGCAATGCTGCACATCACCGATGATTGTCCAGGACTTCCCGCATTCACAGCTACAATAAATGCACGAAGAGGTGTTGACTCGCATGGGCCGAGACATGAGCCATACTCACACCAACAACAGTTCAGTCCGTATGGAAATCAACCACCGTACAAGCAACCATATTCATATGGAGTCCAAGGACAGAACGCAAGTTTGTATGTGCCCGGTGCAGACGCACTCAACACTTTGACGCAAAGCATTGTAACCCTGGCTCAGAACATGTCCTCAATGAATACAACGATGGTTCAGAATGTTCCTTTGTTGGGAAAAAGAGTAGAAACGGTAGCCCAACAGCAGCAAGAGGCGACCCCTAGTATCCAGAGCCGGCTGAACCAACTGAATCAAGTGTTGATTAAGTTGAAGTCCGAAATATCTCAAGTCCCTGCAGCAGAAAATACACAAGAGACTGTCTGTGCTGTGCCACTGAGGTGCGGGGCTGAGAACGAGGCTAAAAGGGTCGCTGAGGAGGAAGTCCAGGAGAGTATGGAGGTACCTCATGAAGAAAAAGAGGTCGAGAGCGAGAAAGAAGACGACGAACAGGAACCGCGACTGTGACCTACCAACCGCGATCGCGGCTCCTTCGCTGAATTAAATTGGCCAGAAGTCGAGAGTAAACCGCGACCGCGGTCCGAAGACCGCGATCGCGGCCTGATGACTGTGGGAAATCTCGAGGATTTGACGTCACCGCGACCGCGACCTACCAACCGCGATCGCGGTTCTTCCCCAGAAGCGGTTATTCCTCCCGAAATTGTCCCCGACCCTCTCAAAGATGCCTATGATGAGTATGTGCATCTAAACTCTCTCCCACTTGTCTTGCTGGACCCCGTTACACCCTTCCCTGTGGCTCTGAAGGACACCAGAATGGTGAAGAACAACAAAGGTTTATTTGACACCTTCAGTAGCCGCAAGGCGAACGTTCCTCTGGTCACTCTGGCATATAGCACCCCTCGTTGCCCAGAATTTTTAAGGGTGTTGGGCAACATCAAGAAGAAGCCAAAAGGGGGGCACAAAAAGGAAGCATTGATCCAAGTGGCTGATTTTTATACGCTGGGCACGGGGCAGGACATACATGCAGCCCCTGAGATGTTGGGCAGACCATTTTTGAATATGGCAAGTGCATTCATAGATATGAACAACACTCCATCCATCACGAAGTGCAGGAGACTGGGGGCAATGCTCAACATGGAGCATATAAAGAGGCATCCGCCTGATCCAGGCCCCAGGAGTTCAGTTGTTGTGAGCAACCCTAGTTGAGGAGGATGAGTAGTATGTCAATCCATGACAATAACTAAGGCGCTGTCCGGGAGGCAACCTGAGGTATGTATTTTTTTCCTTTGTCTTTCTTTCTTTGTTCTCGCATTATTTTGGTGTGTTTTCGCTTTGTTTTTGTTTTTGTTTTCGACTAAACCACGCAGGAAAGCCGAGAAGAAACTGCGACCGCAGCATAACACCCGCGATCACGGCCGGAGAAAGTCGCACAAAACCCGCGATCGCGGCACAAAACCCGCGATCGCGGGCCCACGGCGCGCCGCGAATTAGGGTTTAGCAAAAAAAAAAAACGCGATCGCGGGTACTGTTCACCCGCGATCGCTGGGTTACTGCGCATCGGTAAAAAAAAATTTTAAAAAAAATAAATAAAAATAACAATAAAAAAAGTCATACGTTACCCGCGATCGCGGCCTTCACTGCCGCGATCGCGGTTCCTCCACGGTGTTCCTTCCATGACGATTTTTCCACGGCGGTTCATTCATGGCGGTTCTGAGGCGGTCTTTCTTCATCATGTTCGCGAGCAACAACCGGTGTACCCTTGATCCATCCATTGTTGTTGTTCCCTGCGGTACGTCTTCACCTGTGCGTCACCACCTGTGCATACTGAGTTCGGAGTTCCAGCATTCCATGATTTATCTCTTGGGAAGTTCGACTGTTGAAGTGGTGATGAAGTTTATGGGGATCCCTACATCCCTGAGTACCTTCCTATTGACGAAGACTACCACCCCGGCGTACGCTCAGTGAGTTCTTTCTTTCTTCTCCTCAATTTTTTCTTTGTCTTCCATACATTGAGGACAATGCATGATTCAAGCATGGGGGAGTAGAAAGTACTTGCTATCTATCTTCCAACTTAGTTTCGATTTCAGCATTGTTATTTCCATTCAGCATTATCCATTGTTCGCATTCCCTTTTGAAAAAAAAAATAATCAAAAAAGACATACATGAAAATCCTGGGACAAGTCGAAAACCCAAAAGAACGGCTTGGGTAATAAGCAGGTGGCCCGGACCAGCGCTAGGCTGGGGTAAAAAGGTGTCTGAGTGACGTGAGCATATGTGAGCACATCTATGAAAAAAATATGAGCGGCTAGGATGAAAACCCGAAAGGGCTCCTAGGCAAAATGAGTGAAAAGAAGATGAGTGATTTTAGAATCTCATTTTACCTGGAGGGGCGACATAAGAAGAGGAGACAAAGAAGGATTGCCGGGTAGGTCACTCTGGGAGGCATAAGGAGTCATAGATGGAGGCTAGGATTAGAGGTCACTTTACACCATTGGATGTCCGGGTTGAGCTTGGGGGAAGTACTCTGCTTGCCCTCAAGCTTGTTGAGTTATGGATGTGTTATAGATGAGATTGGTGCCAGGAGCTTGGCATGGGTTAGGTAACTCTTAGTTGGAGGATATGCTTCCTGAGACCTTGGGTGTTGCATTGGAGGAGTAGACTTTCTTTTAGTTTACTCGAGGACGAGTAAAGGTCTAAGCATGGGAGAGTTTGATAAGCACTACTTTGTAGGGCTTAACTAAGAATTATTATAGGGTTTTATTGGTGCCATTCGGGTAGATTTAGACACATTCATGTGCATGGTGTTTGGGGGCGAAGATTGGTGTTTTGGTGGTGTTTTGAGCTTATTGGAGTACATTTGAAGATTCGGGATATGGAGCCACCAAGGAGTATGTAGTTAGAGATGAGAAGTGTGGATTTGGTGGTCTGGAGAAGCAAATTGAAGATATCCAGAGGAAGAGAAGTTGACCACTGAGGAGACGAAGAAGAACCAAGGAGAGAATCCACACGAGAGTAGAAGAACAATGTGCTGAATTCAATTGATTCTTTCTCTCTACTCAGATGTCCAAATGCAGTGATTCCAATTCGAGGAGTTAGATCTTGAAGTCTACTACAAGTCCCCAAAATATGAGCGCAATCCGAGTTGGGAATCAAAAGTTATGAAGTTTTTACGGAAGTGGTGCAGAAGCTGAAAATCGAGCATTAACCGCGATCGCGGGTCTTGGGCCGCGATCGCGGGTCATCAGCGCCGAAAGCTGCGTCTTTTCCTAAGCTTATCTTTTCAGATTTCTTTTTCCCTTTTTTCTTATTTTTAATTTAGTTAGTTTCTTAATGGGCTAGGTCATTTTGTTAGAGCCCTATAAATACTTTCTTTTAGCATTAGGGTTGAAATCTTCCACACTTTAGTTGCAATTTTCATTCATCGTTGTTTTCTTTTCCTTTGAAGTTTTCACCATGTCTATGAGGAGCTAAGCCTCTTTGGCTTAGTCCGGTAATGGAAGCATGAGTTTATTCATCTGGTTGTGAGGTTTTGTTCCTATCTATTTAATCCTATTGAGTTATATTATCTCTTCTAAGCTTATTCCATTGGATTTCATTAATTGCACTAGCCCGCGCAACTAGTTGTTATTGGTGATTTTCATATTGCTAGGATTAGGAAACTGTTGGGCTAACGTCCTATTCTGCTATAGCAACTACAATTTACATGCTCTGGTTGAAATTGTTCTATTGTAGGGAGAGATAATTACATGGTAAATGCATCTGAGCGAGCGTTCTGTGTATCCTGGTTCATTCTTATATGCATTGCTGCCTTTGGGTTGAACCTTTAGTGGTACTAGGGTTATTCATTGGTAAGGGTTCTTTGTGGAAGGTTTCCCTCTGAATTTACATAAGATCGGGACAAGAATAACCGAATAGGAAGATAGGACTTAATCTATGAACAACCTTTGAATGACTTATGTGGACATTACTTGGCTAAGTGTTTTTTCTCTCTTGATATTTCATCCATTCTACTTTGTTTTGTTTGCAACCAACCAACTACAAAACCCCCCTCTTGTTACTATTGCATGCAAACAACACATAGATTAATCCCTTCCTCCTTGTGGATTCGACTCTTGCTTGCCCTAACTACTTGTATAGGTTTGCTAGGATTTATTTGATTAGGTGATACGACGACTATTCCCCCTATCAGAGCCGTTTTGGAGATCATAGTAGACACTGAGGAGGAAGCCACCAAAAGTAGACGCCAAGGAGCTGAAGAGACGAAGACTTCGGAGGAAGTACCTTACGACGCCCGCCGCAGAAGCCACGGCGACCGCCGCCTAAACCCTCCCAACAACGATGGCTACGACTTGGCCACGGCGCCCGCCGTGGAAATGCGGCGCCCGCCGCCATTACGGCGCCCTCCGTGGAGGTTGCAGCGACCGCCGCCGCTGTTCAGAAGTCCGCCGAGCCGTTTCCTTATTTGCTTTATTTTGCATTATTTTATTACGATTTATTATTTCGTTTTAGGTTAATTCAGACTTTATTTCCTTTAGTATTTAAGGGTAGAGAAAGGCTTGTTTGCCTATCAGCTAATCTCTCTCTAAACCCTAATTTCATTCTACGTACTTTGTTATGAAGAACTAAGTCCCCTTGGCTTAGTCAGACGCTGAAGCTTTCGTTTTGATTCAGTTGTGAGACTCTCGTTCTTAATCTATTGCATGGTTTTTATCTATTCTCTTGCTTGATTGCTTATGATTGATATTGATAATCTCTATCTTGGACGCAACTAGGGTTTGTCGTTATTGATCTATTGCTAGATTTAGATTGTTACTGGTTGAGCATATCTATTTCAGAGTAGCAATTGTATCGTACTAGTATCTGGTTGTGCTAGTCTTATGCAGAAGAGAACTGATTTATATTCTAGGATAAAAGCTGGTTGTTTTATGCTAGAATTGTATCCAACAATATTCTTATCCGTAAGGCTGCTGTTAAACTGAATCTTGATAGTTTCAGGGTTGTTTAATTAGTTAGTGCTAATAGTATCTGGTTGTGCTATTAGTTATATCTGAAAAGGAATTGGAATTTCCATTGCATGAGATTTTGAATGAGTATCTAGGATCAACTTGTCATACGAATAGTGGATGTTGTTTGACTAAGTGCTTTTCCCATCACTGATTTCACAACTCTTTAGCTTGTTTACCTTTTGCATGTTTAGAACTTACAAAACTCACAAAATCCCTCCCCCCCCCCCCCCCCCCCCTTTGGTTACGTTTGATTGACATACAAATTGCATATTTAGATAGAATTCTCCTCCCTGTGGATTCGACCTTTACTTACCTAGGACTACGGTTTAAGGTTTGTTTGGATATTTTGGATAGCAGTTTTACACGACGAAAACCTGTTATCAAATTGGCGCCGTTGCCGGGGAGGCAATAATCTATTTTGTGTGTGTGATTTGTGTGCCAATCTTGGTGTGAACCTATCTTATGGTTCACACCCGTGTTACTAATAATCTACCTCTAGTTTTTGATCCAGAAATCGAAAGAAATTTCCTTCAAGCTCGCAGGGCTGCGAATTTGCTACTCTAGGAAGCTGATACAATGGCAGCCTGTGTTACTCTGGAATCTTTGACAACTCCTAACTTGGAGCAACCAACTCGTGTTGTGCAATTCCCTGCCCTGGGTGATGGGGTTGAATTCGAGCTCAAGACAGGAGTAGTCCATTTACTCCCGAAATTCAGTGGAACCCCGCTTGAGGATCCTATTCAGCACCTGGATGAGTTCCTTGAGGTCTGCACCAGTATGAGGCCATCTGAGATTACTGAAGATCAGATGAGGTTGAGAGTCTTTTCCTTTTCTCTGAAGGATTCTGCTAAAGACTGGTATCATTCTTTACCACCAGGGAGCATCACTACTTGGGTGAATTTGAAGAAGGTGTTTCTTGATAAATACTTTTCGGTAATCAAGTCCAATCAGCTCAAGAAGAAGATCTGCAACGTGGAGCAACTGTCTAATGAGTCTCTCTATGATTATTATGAGCGCTTCAAGAAACTGGTGAAAAGTTGTCCCTACCATGGTTACAAAAAACATGATCTAATTCTCTATTTACATGGAGGACTCCGTGAAGATGATCGTCGGATGGTGAATTCTTCATGTGGTGGGAATATTCTGAAGAGGACTTACGAAGAAGCTCTAAAGATATTTGCTACTCTGGCTGATGACTCTAGACAGTACAGTGGGAGAGGTTCCCAAAGCTTGGTAGTTGCTAGTTCTCAGTCAAAGATTGATCAGGCTGATTTTGATGTGCTGAGAGAGGAGGTGAGGCACTTGAAGCTGAAAGGTACGTCTCAGCAGGCTAAGGCCTGTGAGATCTGTCATGACGATTTGCATCCTACTGATTCATGTCCTACTCTACAAGAGGAAGTGAACCATGTAGGAGGATATCACCAGAGGCCCAGGCATGACCCTTATTCTAATACATACAATCATGGTTGGAGGGATCATCCCAACTTCAGATGGAGAGACCCAGAGCAAAATCAACCACAAGGTAATCCTCAACAGCCTAGGAAGCCATTTGTGCCACAACCTTAAGGGCAGAGCTCGAACGCCTCACACTCTATAGATGACATGATGAAGATGCTGATGCAGAGCAACGCCAATCTCAATGACAATATTGCTAAGTTGACTAAGAACCAATTGCAATTCCAAGAGACAACACAAGCGAGCATTCAGAATTTGGAAAGGCAATTTGGTCAAATTTCTCAAGTGGTGAGCAAGCTTGACGCAAAAGTCTCTGGTAAACTTCCATCTCAAACGGAAGTGAACCCGAACATTAGGAATGTCAGTGATGTAACTCTGAGGAGTGTAAAAAGGCTTGAAGGAAGCAATACTGAAGAAGCTGAAGAAGACAGTTCAGATCTGGAGGAAATAAAAGACACATTCATGTGTATGGCGTTTGGGGGCGAAGTTGGTGTATTTGGAGGTGTTTGAGCCGTTTTGGAGATCATAGTAGACACTGAGGAGGAAGCCACCAGAAGTAGACGCCAAGGAGCTGAAGAGACGAAGACTTCGGAGGAAGTACCTTACGGCACCCGCCGCAGAAGCCACGGCGACCGCCGCCTAAACCCTCCCAACAACGATGGCTACGACTTGGCCACGGCGCCCGCCGTGGAAATGCGGCACCCGCCGCCATTACGGCGCCCTCCGTGGAGGTTGCAGCGACCGCCGCCGCTGTTCAGAAGTTCGCCGAGCCGTTTCCTTGTTTGCTTTATTTTGCATTATTTTATTACGATTTATTATTTCATTTTAGGTTAATTCAGACTTTGTTTCCTTTAGTATTTAAGGGTAGAGAAAGGCTTGTTTGCCTATCAGCTAATCTCTCTCTAAACCCTAATTTCATAAATTATTCCGATTAAAGCCTAGGGTGGCTTTGGACTTTCAAGTATGAGGTCACTGGCGTGTGGCACTACGGACATAAGTCAGGGGTGTTACAAAAGACATAAACGAAACAAAAAATCCAGCTTAGACATGATAATGCAAACAAGGCTTTAGCTCGACTTCTCTTTCTCGTTAGATCCGAAATCTTCTAAACTCGACTTCTTTTTCGTTAATTATTTTCATCGAGTCCGATATTTTCTATGTCTAACTTCTTGTTCAAAGAAAGATAAGAAAGGCTTGAAATTTAACAACTATCAAGAACTTACAATTTTGCACAGTAATTTTAACAAGCAAGTTTTTAGATTTTCCGGCCTATGTCAACCTTAAAATGATCTGAGACTAGCATTAGATAAATATATCCAAGGAGCAATGAAAATTAGATAAGGAAATGACGTTTTAAGGTAGAAAACTTAGATATTCACAAGCTGCAATTAGTAGTCAAAATGAAGTTATTTTCGGCCACAAACTCGTGGAATTATTTATTGGAGTTTTTATTGCAGTTTAAGGTAAACAGAAGTTTATCTTCAATATCAGAAAATTACAGCAAGAACACACTCAAACAGAGAAGAAAAGTTCAGTCTAGAAATTTCAGCAACCATGCAAGATTTGGCAAGGATTTCGAGCTCAACTATTCGTGAAGTTTTGACACAACAACAAGTCGAAGGTTTTGAGTACTTACATTGAAGAGAAGCTCTGATACCACTTGGTGTAAGCCTAGCCTCTCATGATGTTCAATATCAAGGGAAGTCGCCTCCAAAGTTGCGCTTGAATCGAACTTGAAATGGACCTTCTTTAGTGGCAGATTTTGGGATTGTTTTGGAATCCGATTTGATCTATTTTGTGGAGGGTATTTTCTTGGTTTAAAGTAGGGGATAAGTGGAAAAGAAGGTATCGATGGATACACCACAATTCCTTACACAATTCGTCGAGTTGAAGTTGGATAAACGCACCAAGATTCAACTAAACACTCTTCGATGAACTCGCGAAGAAAGAAAGAACTTTTGACGGAATCACTCCAAAGGGAAGTCAATTTATATCTCTGATTATTTATGATAAACAAGTTGATGAAATAGGATCAACAAATCTAGCTTATATAGCCATGGAAAATACAAGGACAAACCCTTGAACTAACCTATGTAAAGACAAATAGCTTCTTCATTATTCTGATATTGATTCCCAAGGAACAAGTTTGAATTTTGACAAATTCGGTGGACACGTTGAAGAGGAGGAAGTGATGAGTCTCTCCATTAGATTTGAGGGCAAATGCACGAGCCATTTGAAAATGCGCCTTTGGGCTTTGTTAGGGTGTAGGCTAGCAGCGGCATCGGCAGCCACAAATGGGCTTGGATCAAAACCACCGAGCCCAAATCAAATTTTCTCAGCACACTTGGGCTAATTAAGCGTTTATGAATATTTGAGGACAATAGATGAGCTTTGGCTTGAGTGGTTGTGCCTGGAAGTGGGTGAACACCATTGAGGGTGCAAGGAGGCCTAGCGAGGGTGCGCGTTTCACTTCTAGTGACGGCGAGAGTGGGCTTTGGTCATTGTTCCAGCGGTGGTCTTGGCTCCAAAGGGACCCTCTAATCATGTGGTGCATGTGGGTCAAGTGGTGCCTCATTTGGATTAGGTTTGCCTAGCCATTTTCCTTGCCCTAGTTCATGCACGGCACCCGACGAGCCATGTGGTGTAGCACCTGGTGCCTCTTGCCTTGGCCTGGCCTTGGGGCTATGGCTTGGCTCTTTTGGAGTGTCATATGGCATGTCTCTTGGTGGTGAACCCTCTTGGTCACGGTCTTTATATGGAACGAGCATGATCACATCATATATCATGGAAAAGTGTTATACAAACACTTATAGCTACTTCTAATATGGCTGCACAATTTTGTAATTGGGTTGCATGCGATAAATTGCATTATGAGCCCATTAAAGTTGTTTCGTGACAATAAAATTGTTGTCTTGTTCTCCAATAACATAAAGAGTTGGTTGATGGAGATATACATTAACATCAAGATTTTGTTAATGAATGAAAAGTTCAGGATAATCTAGTATTTATAGAACACACATGGACAAACTCAATGGTAATTATTTTTGACCAAGGGATTGCGTCTTAAAGTCTTTAATATTCATACTGCTCATATATGTGTTGGTATTTTTATGATACATTGGTTTAGTGGGAGTTTTGTGAATATTCTTTATTTGATTTATGCATAATAAAGTTTTATAATTTGATACATAATGAAGATCACTGAACTTATTTGAGTATTTTGGATTGATCTCTAAATAATTAGGACCAGTTGGAAATAGACATGTTTCGAGATCACATTGTATAAAATTTCCATGCCACTCATCCATACTTGATCTATGTCATTGAATGTACTAGTGTGGTGAACAAGGAAGGTTTAGTTACAGTAGTTTGTGACGAATGCCGTCGTGATCTCATATTGATATAGGAGATGGACCAGATTGAAATAAAGGTGAAGTCTATTAAATTAGTCAGGACGTGTATGGATAAGGAATTTGGTTAATATAATTGTTTTTAAGCTCATATGTAGCCCAAGTGGGAGATTGTTTGGTTTTTTAATCTATATTATGTTGTGTTACATATTTAATGGAACAAATATATTTATGACTAATTATTAGTTGGCTTAATTTAAGTGATTCGATTATGAAAAGTCCATTGACTTCAATTAAGCGGTATGAGCTTAATGGGTGGATACCAGATTTTGGCCCAATAGGCTTAATGAGACTCTAGTAGGTCAATATATAAAGACATTTAGGTTATGATCCCCAACACATCAAATTGTTCAGCAGCTTATAGTTTCTCTTCCCATTAGAGAGAATGCAAAATCCTAATATATGAGATTTGATTGAGGAAGACGATATAGATACAATTCTCGATTCTAGTTTCACAATAAGTGTGAGTTCTATCATGAATGCATATATGTCAATCTTGTTCGTTAATAACTCTAGCATCATTGATCTTGGTGTTTTTGGTCTTTAGGAGATAAATTTCCCAACACTAATATGCTAGATTAATTGCATATTCCTTTTGCTTTTGACCAAAAAAATGCATATTCCTTTTGCTAAATCAATTATGTATTTCACATAATTGGTCGTAACATTGGAATGTGCAAATTAATTAAATTTAATAAAATATATTCAAAGAATTAAAGACACAATGTTTCATAGAAAAAGAGTAAAAGTATTTTCAAAGATATATCAGAAGAAATTCCCAACACAATGTTTCAATCTAATTTATCTGCAAAACCTAACTATATAATGCAAAGCCTTATGCTCCCGACATCCATCCACAATGAAATTGACAAAATTAATAGAAATTTTCTCTGGAACAAGGATGGCAAATGCACCCCCCTTGTTGGTTGGGACAAAATATGCAAATCCAAAGTCCAAGGGGGTTTGGGTATCCGTAAAGCCAAACAGACCCCTAGTAGACTTAAATGCTACAGTTAGCCAATTTATGACAAACGACAAAAAATGGAACATCGAGGAGATTACCAAGTTCTTGCCCCAAAGTTTAGTCGCCTTGATTGCACAAATTCCAATACCTAATAATGAAATTAAAGATAGGTTGTACGGGAGCAGTAGTAAGGATGGATGGTTTTCCACTAAGTCAGCCTTTGATTTTATCACTAACAAATCAAGTGAAACTGGGAAAGACATGTCTTGGATATGGAAATTGAATGTGGTGTAACACCCCCGATTTATACCGGTAGTGTCACACGCTAGTGACCACATTACCGTCCAAAGCCACCCTAGGCTTTAATCGGAACAATTAAACTTAAATGCCTACATATTTTAAATGAAAGATTAAACAGCGGAAGACATTTGTGTATGAAACTCAGCCCTTTTATTAAAAGATCCCTCATCAAACGAGAGTAACGTTTTTACAACAGAGTAAAATTTCAGCGGAAGACTTATAAATTACATAGGGGAAGACTTTTAAGAATCAACCTATAACATAGCTAGGTTATAAAGACATATTAAAGTAATACTTAACTAATTAAAACACTGACACTTAAATCTTCGTCTGCAAGCCTCTTCTTCTTCAACTGGTTACCTTGACTTCGGGAACCAACCATTGATGTGCCGTATAGGACGGATGACACCAGCCAACCATGCAAGGAATAAAACCTGGTTGGTTAGTCTAATGAAAGACTATGCAAGGGTAAAAACAGAATGGTTCTAGTGATCGCAACCGTTTACTATCACTGTCCCTCGAATAATAATCGAAAGAACGATATATAACCCAGAACTTTCACAGAATGATTTAGTATTTAGATATGCATTGAAGAGAAGACTTCAAGGAATTGAGTCTTAAGGGATGGTATGACAATTGTTTGGGAACGTTAATGTTTCATACAAGTGTTTAAAAATGACTTGATCATTTGGGTCCACGACCAACCTCACCGCACAATGCGAATTCAGATTGGAAAGAGAACTTACTATAACCGAAGTCCAGGCGAGTTTCCAAGTTGTACTTCTCGCCCGAGGGTTCATTAATTATGTGCCTACCCGCACTTATCTTATCTTAATTTCAAAACGGATATTCATGTTAAAGCTTTTTAATATGATCTCGAGTAACTACGAAAGTTTACGATATCGAGTGACTACGAAGGTTTACGATCTCGAGTGACTACGAAAGTTTACGATCTCGAGTAACTACGAAAGTTTATGGTCTCGAATGACTATGAAAGTTTATGATCTCGAGTGACTACGAAAGTTTACGATCTGGAAAGCATTTAGAGACTGGGTCCACTAATACTGAGTTATAAAGAAACGATTAATCCTCATAAGGAATTAACGTTCCTACGAATACTCGTGCTAATATAGCATTAAAGTTTACATTTAAATCCACAATAAAACCATTACGGTCATTAACAAGTATAATAGTGTTGTTTCTAGCAATATATACAACCTACTATAATATCATATTTTAAACACGTTATTTATAAAATTTGTTCCCAAACGAAAATAACAGTTCACTCTGATTCAAATAACAATTAAAAGCAATTGATAATTAATGGAACATGGAATGATTAAGCAAGAGCGAACTGCCACTTGCCTTAGTCTAGACGAAAGATTGAGCGACGACGGGTTTTTGGGTCCGGAACGAGAACGGAAGTCGGATTACAGATTCCTATGATAACGACCCATAACGAAACCCTCGGTTAGATTCGACAAAAAAAATGATATGAATCTAAGAAACAACGAACGAAATCGAAAGAACGAAAGTCCCGCCCGAGACCGGATCGTCCAAGGCCACGATCGCGATTGCCAAGGCAATCCGCGGTCGCGGCAGGGATTCCGCGGTCGCGGGCGTCGAGGACTTCATCCGCGAGTGTCAAAGACAGCGGCCGCGGACGCGGCCGACCTTGTCACTGCCGCGGTCGCGGCAGTTCATGTCCGCGGTCGCGGCCATGAACTCCGGCGACTCTAAAGGGAGAAAAATCTCACCGGCGACGACGCGAGGGGGCTCGATTCGCGAGGGCTTCGACTCCAATCTTCCATGCGCCTCCTAAGCACCACCCTACGAGTACCACCACCTCCGTCGAGAGCTCCGGCGACTCCATAAGAATTCCGGCGAGAGCTCGAAACTCCGGCGACTATGAAAAACGATAGAGAGAGGAGATCTGATGTTTGGGTGCTCAAAACCCTCCATCCCGACCTCCTTTTATAGCCAAAGGAGGAGAGCAGCCCCCGCCCAGATCAACGGTGGCTCAGAAAATCGACGGCGACGAAGAACACGCGGCACGCATGCCCGACTGCACATTCTGCACATTTATGCGGTCGCGGCAGAGGCATTTTTGCGTCTTTTTGCCCGGGGAAAGGTTTGGCATGGGTTTAAACCCCGAAAATTATATATTTGTACCCGAACAAATATTCTAAGCCCCGAAAATACATCGAATGTATTTTATACCACTCAGGGAAATTTTACAGAGATTATATGAGTTATAGAAATCCGAACTTCGCCTAGCGCGTTCAGAATTATTGTCGAGGGTTTTGGAAATTATCCAAATGCCCTTACTAAAAATGAGGGGTATTACATGTGGATCCTAAAATCAAGAACTTTCTATGGAAAATCATAAACAATGGCCTTCCTACTAAAGCTAGGCTAGCCATAAAAGGTGTACATCTTTCTCTACAATGCTTCTCCTATGACAATCTGTGTGAGGATCTTAAGCACTTTCTCATTAAGTAACCCCACACTAGACAAACTATTATGTCTGTCAATAGGAAAATATGAGCTATACTCCAAACAATAAATATTGATACTGAAAGACCAATCAACTTACTCAATACCATATATAATAAGTTGACAAAGAAGGAAATAGAAGAACTTGCCACCTCTTGGTGGTGCATTTGGTTTTAGAGAAATCAAAAAGTATTTGGGCTAGATAACATTGCACCTAACTAATATTAACAAATTTATCAAAACACGCCTCAAGAATTGGAACAATTCAAAAAAAAAAGAATCTTTTAAAGAATCAACACAAATTAACAGTAAAAAACAACCAAGAAAAAGAAAAAATATAAGATGGAAAAAACCGCCTCCAGGGGTCTATATAATCAATTTTGATGGATCCAGATTAGTGAATAACAACGCTAATGCATGATTCATTATTAGAAATGATAAAGCTGAAATAATTAAAATGGAATCCTTTAAATGTGGGAATTTAAGTGCTCTGATGGCTGAAACTCTTGCTATTCGGCAAGGAGTCCTTGGAGCAAAATCCGATGGTCTTAAAAACATTTCAATTGAGGGAGATAACATGTGTGTTATTAATGTCTTTGCAGGTTTTTGGTCGTGCCCTTGGGAAATTGAAATGGTGATTGCTGATTACTTCGATGAAGTGTAGTTTGGTCATTTCTTCCGCGGGGTGAATTGTGTGGCGGATAGGATTGCGTGGATGGGTCACCTGGAGAATGTTGTGGACCTTAGGTCCGATTTAGAGCTGCAAGCTCTCATCTGAAAGGATGCCCTAGAATGGTTTGCTAACCGGTATTAGAATCAGCCTAATTTTTTCCTTTATCAAAAATAAAAGAAGATTAAGAACTAATCAAATGGTACCCATATAATATTTAGAAGGTATTTAAGTAATAACGAATTTGAGAGGATCCAACATCTTTGAAGTAGATCACATTACAAAGTTGTCAATAAAAAATAAAAGATTTACAAAGCCACGAATTTCTGTATCGGTGGGCATAATTATTTCACCAATTAAAAAGACTTGAACATAGTCTTTGAATAGAAAAGACCATGAGAAGAAGGTCTTCTTCATAATTGCACTATTGGTGGGCAGAATAATTTTAATAAATAAGCAAGTTGAAGCGAAAATGTAATCCATGGACCTAGAGGTGTCAAACGGGTTAAATGGGGGTTGGGTTCGGGCTAAATCATACCAGGTCGGGTTATTTACGGGTCGGGTTGATTACGGGGTGTTAAACGCGTCAAACGGGTCGGGGTCGGATCTAAACATACCTGGTCGGGTCATTTACGGGTCAGGTCGATTGTGGGTCAAAATTTCCGGGCCGATTATGGGTCGGGTCGTTACGGGTTCGGGTTGACCCAGCGGGTCCAGAGCGCCGTGTCAAAATGTTATAAAATGAATATTAAAATAATATTTTAATTAAAACAAAAAATGATAAATCAAAATATTATTATATAATATTTTCATAATAAATATACTATAATATTTAATATATAAAATAAAACACATTTGTAATGACCCAACGGGTCGACCCAACAGTTCAATGACCCAACCTAGAAATTTATGGGTCGAACGGGTCAGGTCATTTTTAACCCATTACTTTTCGGGTGCAGTCTCAACCCAGAAAACGCGGGTCAGTTCGGGTCAAGTGCGTTGGTCGAGTCAAATTTTGAGAGCTCTAGATGCGGGTCGATTGTGGGTCGGGTCGTTGCGAGTCAGGTACGGGCTCGGGTCGACCCAGCGGATCAAGAGCGCCATGTCAAAATTTTATAAAATGAATATTAAAATAATATTTTAATTAAAACAAAAAATAATAAATCAAAAAATTATTATTATATAATATTTTGATAATAAAATATATTATAATATTTAATATATAAAATATAAACACATTTGCAATGACCCAACGGGTCAACGACCTAACCTAAAAATTTTCGTGTCGAATGGGTTAGGTCACTTTTGACCAAATAGTTGTCGGGTCTCAACCCAAAAACACGGGTCGGATCAGATTTATGGATCGGATCAAGTTTTGACATGTCTACATGGGCCCAAAAAGAGAGGACATAGTAAAAAAAATTAATTTTTTTTTACGTGTGAAGTGCATATGTCTATGTGTGTATGTGCATAGATAATGCCTTGTATGTGCACCAAACTTGTACTAGCGCATACAGTGCATACATTATGCAAATTCAAGCCAATTTGCACGCACATTCAGTATATTACGTGTGAAATGCATATGTTTATGCGTGTATGTGCACGGATAATGGCTTATATATGCACTTTATTTGTATTAGGTATGCATATAACGGGTATGTATTGAAAATGTGCATGAGTTTTAGACCGTGTGTGAATGAATGTTGAAGTGCATACATTTTTGCATGCATGTGCACATAAATTAGTCTACATGTGCATCTATTTTTGTACTAGACGTGGAATTCATTTAGTTTTTTAACATGTATTGGGTTTTTTTTTAAAGTGCATGAAATTTTGCTTGAATGTGCATAACTTATGCAACGAATGTGCATAGAAAATTTTGGCCCAAAAAATAAATTTTTCAGCAAAAAAAAAGGCAGACCCTATATTCACGCACATTTTTTTCTTTTTCGCATGCACATTGGTGTGCCAAATGAGAACGTATGCCCTAAAAGGTGCATAAGGGTATTTCTGAGAAGAAATGGGTAAAATATGTACGACTAACAGAGGCGTACCAAATACTGAGTATTTGTTGATGGGTCTTTAAGTGATATGTCTAATGGAGGCGTACCACTTAAAGGTCAAGCATATGGTACGTCTAAATGCGGCGTACCCATGGTACGCCTTATGAAGGTGTACCAATTTAGGTAAAAAGAAGCGCACAACTTCTTCTTCTTTTTTCTGGCTCTCTTCTTCCTTGACGGCGTTTTCCAAAAAAATAGATACAGCTTACCAGGCACTAGCGCTGACAAATTGACGATGGAAGGAGCACCAGGCAGCAGCGGTGACTTCAGCGGCAGCGGAGGTGACCCATTTCCAGCGGTGACTGTAATAACCCTAGATATTTTGAATTTTATAAAGGGCAGTTATGTCAAAAAACTAATTGTGGTCAAAACATAAAATACTCAATAATTTTAGATGTTGGGATATAAAATGAAAAGTTGCAATAAATAGTAAGGTCCATGGTTGAAGGATTACTAAAATAGTAACTTTATCTCTAGTATGTTTCCAAATAAGAAAAGTCAATCTTTAATCAGGTAAGTTTTATTTTGATTCCGAAGATGTAATTTGATAACTTAGACTGTTTGTGTATGATGTGAACGAGCTAAAAACATTTATGGACATCTTTAACATTTATCCAAACAAGCACTAGTTAGTTTAGGGATGAAATAAATCAAAGTGATGGATCAAAACTCGGTGTTTTGATTAATGATGGACCAATTAGATTTAAGTTTAGAATTTTCGTATGGGCATGAATTGTTGTGTTCGAGGCAGATTCGTAGAATGAGCATATCTTTTGCCATAAAGCTCGGATTTCAATGATTCAAGATGTGTTAGAAACTAGACTCAGAGATCTACAATTCTCTCGTTTACATCAAGACGTAATTTCAACCGTAAGTGGTTCGAAATTATGCCCCAATATGGGCCATTAAACGGTTTTATCCCACATTGTTCATCTTAGATATATTAATAGAACTCTCATCTCACATCTGAAAGAGAGAAAAAGAAGGAAATGTAGAAACAACTATAAATAGAGGTCTAGAAACTCTCTATCATTCATCCAAAATTCATAATTTGTAAAATGTTTTGCTATCGACGGGCTTAGTCTTCTTGGTGGGTCCACAAAGGAAAAACTCTTCATATTTGAAACTTATTCGCTACGGCGGGCCTAGTCTTTTTTTTTTTACGGACCCACAATAGCGAAATAATTTAATTTTTGGGACTCCTCTTACAATTCCTCATCAATCTTATGTGCTATCTCTCACAGGGTATGAGATAAAGCTTGTTGTTCTCTTCATAGTCATATAAGTTTCCAAGTTCATTACTTTTCAATTTTAGTTCTTTTAGTTATTTCAATTCTTACAGTGTAGTTTAATCTAGGGTTATGTGGTCTTATACCACACAACCTTGTTTGGTTTCTTGAGGGTTGGTGTTGTCTTGGTCTTGCGTGCTTGATGGTTTGAATGTCATCACTAAGATGGTTGCTTTTGATGTGAGTGTGGTATGCTCAGAAGGGATCCATGGTGGTCGATGTGTGCATGGCGTATACGTATGACCTTCATAAGTAAGTCAAGTGCTGATTCGCTCTTTTCATTTCAGTTCGTTATTTGGCCGACAATTAATATTGAAATTAATTATTAATTAATTAGGTAATTTCTAAAACCGATTAAGTGTTTGGGAACCCTTGTGTGTTTCAAATAATTTCATATCCAGGTTAATAACTAGTATTGATATTATATATAGTTGTATATAGGTATATATGATCAATGTTGTTGTCATTGTAATGACGGTATTCGGTGTGGACTTTGTGTGTCTTGTGTGGACTTTATAGTCATTAAGTGTGAACCTTAATAATTGTGTGTGTCAGGGGTATTATGGCCTTGCGATGTATAATTCTCTTTATAACTTTGTATTAGTCAGAATAATTTCCTAATACATTTAAGGTCATGACCATTACATCTTATCCACACTTTATGGATAAGAGGTGTTTAAGCATCTTACTAGTGCATTTGGGTTGGACATAATATCGCCATGTGTTGTTCTCGTTTTATTCGATGGTGTGTTAAAAGCTTTAAGAATAATTATGGTGTGGTGAGAATTAAAGATAAGTGTTGCAAGAACCTAATTAATAAACTTCGAGCGAGAAGTACAACTTGGAAACCGTTTGTTCTCCAGTTTAAGTGGGTCGTCTTTCCAATCTGAATTCGCATTATGCAGTGAGGTTGGTCGGACCCAATTATTCAACGGGGTTTATATATCTTGTGTGTTGATTGTAAAACGTTCCCAAACACATGCATATCTTCTTCCCATAATACCCACATTCATTTCAGGTATTCTCTTGGAGCATATTTCGTATGTTCATCCTTCGTTTCAGTGGAAGTATTTTAGTTATATATCGTCTATCGGCTTTTATTCGAGAAACAATGATAGTAACTAGGTATGACCACATAGAACCTCGCATAAAATATCCTGGCTTAGTATTTCATTAGACTAACCAACCACTATTTTTCCTTGCATGGTTGGTTGGTGTTATCTGTCCCATACGGCACATCAGTCGACTTATCTCAGGTTGTCTAGAAGTAACAAGACGGAGAAGAATGCTTGCGGTTGAAGTTTAATTTTGAAGTATTTTTCAAGGTTGTTTTATTATAAGATTTAATTTTCCTAATTTATGTAATAGGTGAAAGTGTTCGATAACCTAGTCATGTAATTTGGATTTATTTAAAGCCTTCCAATGTAATTTCAATATCGTTTGTAAAACTTTTCTCCTCAATTTACGAGGGAAATATTAATAAAGATTGGATATTCATTTCAAATGTCTTCTGTTACTCTTTTATTTTTATTTAGTTTACGCATAAATTGTTCGGATTAGGCCTAGGGTGGCTTTGGACATTAAAGTTTGAGGTTAATGACGTGTGGCATTATCGACATAAGTTGGGGAGTGTTATAGTGACGGTGGTGGCCGATGCTGCAGTGGCGGTTGGGGCGGTGAGGAAGCTCGAAGCGGTGCGGGCAGGGGGATGGAGGTGGAGGTGGAGAGGAGGAGGTGGGGGTGGAGGTGACTGCCAAAGGTGGAGGCGGCGCAGAGGAGGTAGAGGCGGCGGCTGCCAGTGGTGAAGGCGGCAACTGCTGGAGGTGGAGGCGGCGCGGTGGTGAAGGTGCATAGTCGTGGTAGAGGAACACGCCGAGGCAGAGTCCAAGGGATGATCTGCTTATCGGACAAACCCATACCCGAGCTTAGGTGTGGATTCGAGCGGACGTTGACGGTTTTGCGATTCCCGTACCAGAGGGAGACAACGTCGAGACCCCACTTATTGATCGTGTGTGGGGAAGCCATCAGGTATGTAATTATTGAATTTGTAAATTATATTTTTTTTAATTAATAAGGCTATTATATATAATGAAATTTGATAGATAGAATTGAATGATATTTCATAGTTTAGAATTAGTTTTAGAAATAGTTGTAGAATTAGTTTTGGAATTATTTTTGAAATAGTTCTGTAAATAGTATTGAAATTAGTTTTGATATTAGTTTCGGAATTAGATTTGAAATTAGTTTTGTAATAGTTTTGGGATTAGTTTTTGAATTAGTTTAGGAATTAGATTTGGAAATAGTTTTCTAAATAGTTTTGAAATTAGTAAATAAAAATTCCAACCACAATCATACAAAATCTTGTTCTTCTTTTAATATTTGTTTACGAGATTAACTTGCGCACGCGTAGCTACTAAGTACGTACACACACACAAAAAACTTGTTCTTCTTTTGATGAAATATCTTTTTAAATGAAATAAGTGAAATAAAAATTCCAACCACAATCATACATGGACGGTCGCTGCCACAAAACTAGAAGTCATATTTATATAAGTTAATGCCTTCCTGTAGTCAAGATGACTGAGAAAAAATAGCGTTAAAGAGTGTTCCGTTTCAATGCTCCATGTCGTAGTTGTTTATGAGACTAACATTAACTTTTAAAAGCACAGATCAAAAGTGCATGAAAAATTATATTGTATAATCTATAATAGCTACTAAGTGAGCACACAAATAAAACTTGTTCTCCTCTTGAGGAAATCTTGTTTTATATTGTTCTTGAACTATATATATATATATATATATATATAGTTGTTTATGAAACTAACATTAACTTTTAAAAGCACAGATTATAGGTGCATGAAAACTTATATTGTATAATTTATAATAGCTACTAAGTGAGCACACAAATAAAACTTGTTCTCCTTTTAAGGAAATCTTGATTAACTTGTAAACCATTTGTTTAGGATAGTATTTACTGTGTTGTACTTGAGTGTTTATAATAGGGACTAAATTAGTACTAACATGTTGAATATTAACAGGTGCACTTTCAACAGAAGTGAGTAACTCACAACACTTTATGGAGGATCATGTTGTATGACAACCGCCAAATATCTTTTCTTGTGTGTCGAGAATGTGATGTCGGATTGGAAATTGATGCTATAGTGGAGTCTGCATCGTCCGAGGATTATGAAATATAATGATCTGGGTTGCAGGTTCGTGACAAGGTCCAAGGTATGTACAATTTCATTTAAGTTGAGTCTAAACTATTATACATTGACTTAACAAAACACGTACTGAACAACTTCTTTGTAATATTCATTCAACGTACGCATGATGGCAAATGTTTGAAGTATATGAGCCAAGGTTTTTTGCCCTGATGTGTGGACCTTGGTCTAGCTTAAGGAAATGAATTTTGGGTCGTAGGTGAAATGACTGTTTTTTTTTGTGTGTGGAAAGAAATAACTGTTTTTGTGCCTCTTGGATAGGCAAAGACATTATGTTGGTTTGCAGTTTGATGACAATGGCCTTTTGTTATTAATTTAAATGAATGTGATACATTTCGCTTTATTTTATAATGGTTTACTACAGTCTACAGTATTTACTATGCCAGATACTTCATGTTTACGTACAGTTTTAGTTAATACAAGTCATTATCATATCCATATATATTTATAACATATAAAAAAGTAATTCGCAAAGTTATGAAAGACTTGGTTATTCATAAGCTTATTTCGAGAAATCGAGTTTCATAATTCATTCATGCATTTTTTCGGCCTCCACGTCAAAATCTCATCGTACGTTAGCTTGGTTTTTCACAAGTAAATATCATAACTTTCACCTCTTTCCTGAAAAAATACAGAGCTTATGTAAAAGAATCGATGGCATGAGTTTAATTTTTACATGGATATATAAGTTTCAATGTGTTACAATTTTGGTTTTTAAAATGCTAGAGTTTACAGGTAACATATAAATTTGCTTCAAGATTAATGTCCTTGTACCATTTTTCAAACCAAAATTTCAAATAAGGATTTATAAGTATAAATCTCGACACGGTATCTTTCAAAAGAGCTATCATATAGAAAGAAATACATAAATAATTCGTAAATCATGATCCTATTTTAAAACCATATTAATAAGAATTGTGTCAAATCAATACATATATATGATTAAATTAATATAATAATTAGAGTACTCTACGCCTTATCCTAAGTGCTCAAATTAAGCACCAACATCTCAAGGAAAACTTCTACAGTCTTCCTTGTAGTACAACATTTCCGTCCGTTTCGTTATAAATACAAATAAATTTAATTCAAGTGAGCGTATCTACATTTCAGTAAATTTGCAAGATAACTATCCTAAAATTTCACGACTTCTTTCATGAGACGCGAAATGTTTAAAATAGAGTACAATCTACTGAACCGAGCCTTCACAAAAGAACAAGCAAGAGATACAATTGTCTTGAAAGTCAATAGTGAACCCCACATCGCAATTCTGAGGAAATCAAGCTTTGTATATAGGTAGATGGACGACTCTTACTATTGTCAATTGATTTTAAGATGAAACCTCGATGGACTTATGTGCTAAATATGGCAGTTGGGCCCAAAATTACATAGACAACAAGTGGTATTAGAGTAGACAGTTCGGCTTGGGTCGGGATGTGGTTTGCGGGATTCGCAAGTGAGGGGGAGACTGGTGAGAGTCGTATATAAATCCCACATAGGAGTTATGAGGAAACCAATCTTAGTGTACAGGTATATGGATGACTCATTCTATTACCAATTGGTTTTAGGATGAAATTTCTTTGATCTTATGTGTTGGGTTTTGCAATTAGGCCAAAAAATACATCTCCCCATGATAAATTGTGTGGAGGAGTTTCATCTTGTCCTACAGAACATGTAAATAGAGAAAATAATGGGGCTAATAATGCACGTTGTCAATAATCCGGAAAATTGAGCAATCGTTGTATAAATAGAGAAAATATATAGAGATTGGAGAAGACGTCGCAATTCATGCGACTTTATAATAAAGTACGTATGAACAACTTTCATAGATAACAATTCATGGGCTTATGGACTCAGTAAACAAGGCCCAACACCCATCAATAGGGTTCTTCACTTGGTTCTTCATGTCTCTTCGACTCACTTACCTGAAAGAGAGCGAAAAACAGAAAAAATATGTCAAGATCTAAAAGCAGATCTGCAATCTGCATAATAAAAAGAAAAAAGATTCTAGAGATTTCTTAAATCTTGTGCATTCAGTAAATTACATTTCCCTAGAGTATTTATGCAATCATATATATAATTCCTGGCTTAACATCATGCACAATGGCTGGGTTTTTTTTATCAAGCTAAAAAAAGAAAATTTGTATGCTTAAAATTGGTTACAAACCAAGATACGTTATAGTGTGGTGTTTTTTGGCAATTTTTTTTTAAATAATTTCACACAGCTTGATTAACACTTTTACACCATTTCTAAAATATCTATTATATTTTGTTACTTAAAAAAGGCTCTTTACTTGGTTCTTCATATTTCTTCGGCTCACTTATTTTGAAAGAGAGAGTGAAAAAAAATGTCAAGATCTTAAACCAGATCTTCAATCTACAAAATAAAAAGAAAAAAGATTCTAGAGATTTCTCAAATCTTGAGCAACTCTATATTCAGTAAAATACATTTCCTGAAGTATTTATGCAATCATATATACAAGTCCAAACTTAACATCATGCACAATGGTTAGGTTTTTTATCAAGCTAAAAAAAAGAAAATTTAATGCTTAAAATTGGTATAAAAAAAAAACAAGATACATCACAGTGTGGTGTTTTTTTGGCAGTTTTTTTTAAAATAATTTCACACAGAATTATTAACACTTTTACACCATTTCTAAAATATCTATTATATTTAGTTACTTAAAAAGGGCTCTTCACCTGGTTCTTCATATCTCTTCCTCACACTTGTTCTGAAACATATAGTGAAAATAAAAATAAAAATAAAAAAATATGTCAAGATCTAAAACTAGATCTTCAATCTGCATAATAAAAAGAAAAAAAGATTCTAGACATTTGTCAAAACTTGTGCAACTCTATATTCAGTTAATTACATTTCCTAAAGTATTTATGCAATCATATATAAAATTCTTGACTTAACATCATGCAAAATGGGTCAATGGCTGACAGCCCCGGTCTTGACATTTTAGAGGTCCCGGAGTGAAAGTAAATTATGGGCCCTAAAATGACTAATATCATGCTCACTCAAATGACTAATATCCTTATTGATGTGATTATTATCTCTTATATTTTCATTAGAGTGTTCCATATTAGGTACATCTAATCCATCAGAACCCTGAGAATGACCTGTTTGTTTTAAAACAAACTTATCTATAACTCCTCTTTGTGATTCTATGAATTTTTCAGCCAATGTTCTTCTTCTTTTTCGTTTTTGATTTCCAAGTTAATATTTTTTAGGCAACATTATAAGAAATTATTTGAGAATAGTAATAATAAAAATAGAATAACAACACCTCAAAAGCGAAAAGTAGTTGGAAGCCAAATGATTGATGTTCTTCACAAAAACAAGTATACAACGTACATATGGAAATTGGGAATAGGAGAAAAAACGTGGAATATGTGCTAATTAAGTTGTTAATTGATTACTTATTTTACATTTATTTTTTTCACTTTAGAAATTGGTATACGTACATAAGGAAATTGGGAATAGGAAAAAAAATGTGGGCTTACCGGCCTACAAGGCCTTTTTAAATGAAATTGTGTTTATGGACCCATTTGTTTTGAAGTCAGAAAAAGAAACAAAAGAAGGGGGGAAGCAAGGGATCGAAAATGGGGTTATTTGGTTAAGAATTGGGGTAGAAACTACTAAGCTAATTCACTTTTCTGATATATACATGCTACTATTAATATACACACCTAAATTATATTGGGCCCTTAAGAATTTTGGACCCTAGGCCGGCGCCCCTTCCATCCTTCCTTCTGGATCGGGTCTGATGGCTGGGTATTTTATCAAGCTAAAAAAATATAATTTTCTGCTCAAAATTGGTTAAAAGCCAAGATACGTCACCGTGTGTTATTTTTTTGGTAGTTTTTTAAAATAATTTCACACAGATTTATTAACACTTTTACACTTTCTAAAATATCTATTATATTTAAATACTTAAAAAAGGCAACTACGATTGTCCTAAAGGAATGGTGTTGCAAACGTTTCAGTTGTTCCTTGAAAGATGTTTACTCCTCTTTCGTTGTCTCTCTTCTCCGAACCCTAATTATCCGGGTCCTGTTCGTTTCAAAGAAACAATGGAGTGCTTTGGAGAAGAATTTGTTCATGTCATAACCTACAAGAGCTCAAAAGTGAAGTACCCAAAAGTTCCCAGCAAAAAACCAAGCAGAAGAACATATTAGAGACACCATCAATTTTCTTGTACATGAGCTCTTTTAGGTATGCGTTCATGATATTTAGATGCAACAACAAACTTGTCTCCAACCCAATTTGAGTGAAGTCTTAAATGTTCCCGGTTGGCCCACAAATCTATATATGTTAATCCACTATGGACCTGATACTCAGATGATCCATCGATATATCGCCTATCAATTATCATGCCCTGCCACCACGCATCTTGATGGCTAACATCAACCGAATCGCCCACTTTGTAACTTATATTGTACTCAAGAGCCATAGGACACAATAGACAAAAAAGGAACGATCTCAATCTTGTGGCCTCCATCATCATCCCTTAAGAACATATATCGCACTTGATAATACACCTCATCTACAACATCCAACACGCCGCCAACCTATCCATTTCCAAACTAAAACATGTGCACCACATCAACATCTATAGAACACACCCATGAATCCAAGAAAACTCCACGCAATCAATCAACAAAATATCAAGACCATATTACGAACACAACCTTCTGCAATACAGAAACACATGCATCCAAGATAAGTCAATGTGATCAATCAACAAATAAAGTCCCACATATGTCCACGTGGTCAATCAACAAATAAACTTCGTCAGAAACACAAACATTTTATTCCACACTCCAAGAAAAAAAGCCTTACTTGTCGTTCCAAATTCGAAATTACAAAAACACCAAATTTCATAATCTCATAGCACATTTATAATAGCTATGATACGTACTCAATGCTCATTTTCTTTCAACATTTTCTTTCAAGATAAATAAACAACTCTTCTATAACACCTACACAAGTTGCGCTCCACAATGAAGAATGAGTGTGCCGACATCGGCTCTTATAACCACAATTTCTTGTCCAAGTAAAATACGTGTCACACATGCAAGATATGACGTGTAAATTGCATCCATGTTACCTCATCTCCAAGTAACACAAGTGGCACACATGAAAAGTACAAGGCATAGAAGACATCCACGTTATCTCATTTTTAAGGCACACGTGTCACACATGCAAGGGAACACCTTACATGCACCATCAACCTCACATCAACACGTGTGGAGTGATGATAATAAAATCCATACATGATAATTAAACACCGTAATAACTCTTGCCTAATTAAATAATTAAATTAACAATGAAATAAAATTGACATTGTCATTTATAAGTTTTGTAGCACACTCACCTTGAGGAAAAAACGTTATTATTTTTGTGTATTTTTTTTACGTGCTATGTAATATAGTTATAATCACATATCTATTTAAAATTATAACATAAATAATATTTATTTCGATACTTCATGGCCGCCGTGAACACTGAATTGGAACGAAGGAATTATCGTCGGTCGATCTGAAGGCTTTCGATGGAATCAATTCAATTCCAAGAAGTAGAAAAACAAACCCTAAAAACGAAATACAACTAAGAACTCACAAATCCCATGTTGAAGCTTTGAAAACTCTGCATGAAAAACCAATTCCAACAAATGAAAAGAACAAATCTAAAAACGAAATTCAACTAAGGGTTTGTTAGGTAGTGGAGTTTATAACGAATTTTTTGTTTATAAATAGTTGAAAAATAGGGTTGTATAAAAAATTATGTTTGGCAAAAAGGTGATTTTATGGATAGGTTTGTATTTTATAAGAAAAGTGTGAGTAGTGGAAAAAAATAAAAATAATTTTATTACAACGCTTACCGAAATGTATAAAAGTAATTTTTTTCAAAAATGTGTTTATAAGTAATAAACAAAACAAGCCAAACAAAGCCTAAAAACTCACAAATTTATAAGTAATAAACAAAACAAGCCAAACAAAGCCTAAAAACTCACAAATCCATTATTAAAGCTTTGAAAAATCGGCATGAAAAACTCGCAAATACATTGTTGAAGCTTTTAAAACTCGACATGAAAACTAATAAATCCGACGCCTGAAAAAACTTTCAAACCCAAGCATACGAGAAGAACATATTCAAAAGGAAAAGAACAAAAAGCTAGAAAACTGGTGAATAGGAGAGACAAGGCGGTAAAGGTGATTAGTTGAAGAAGAGAGAGACAAAAGTGACAAACTTGTGGCAAGAATGCAGTTTCTACGAAAAACCAAATGTTGTTACAAAGGCAAAAAGTTATAAATGAAAAGTTATAAATGGAAAGAAAGTAAATTCTTAAAATTTCAAAATTAAAATAGTGCGGCAACACAGGCATAAACCTACAAGTTGTATGCAAAGGGATAGACCACGATAGCAAAAACTCGTGATGCAAAGGGATAGACCACAATAGCAAAAACTCGTGTACAACATGCATTTCTACCAAGCGTCCCTCTCCCACTTTTTTAGTAGTATGGATGTAGTGGGAAGTTTTGGGATTAAAAATATAAAAACAAATAGGTAAATATTTTTTTCTAATGGGAAAAGAACTTTAAATATTCTCCTCTTAAGGATTAACCAATTTTTTAAAGATACGGGTTTCGGATAAGTTGGAACCATGCAATTATAAAGCCTCAAAATCACATTCAAACCATCTATCTACTTTGTAAACTTGAATCTTACAAATATTTCATTAATATTGAATTGGGCCCTTCCCCCAGGTCCTGTGATCATCTAAAACATTTATAAATGTCTTTGGTTCCACCAAAAGCTATTATAATCCCTTTCTCAGCAGTACTCAACAAGTTCAAGCAAAATACGAAGACGAAGAGGATGTGTCAGCAAGAATCTGCACAAAAAGCACATTCAAGCATAAGGAATCAAACACTCAGAAGACTGATCTATACGGCAGAAGGACGTTATCAAATGTTTTGTTTTGTTTTGTTTTATTTTATTTTTCGGCAACAAGTTACCTCAAGCTGATCTTCTGTAAATTGATCTTTCTGAATATTCCATGTATCAGCATGGGTCCTCCGGAACTCTGCAATTGCTTTTGTAACAGTTGATTTCACAGGCGATGGCTCAACCACAAACTGAGCCAATAATGTTACATGTTCTGGCAACCAACTGAAATGAAGCATCAACAGAATAACCTCATAAGAAACTTGTTACTTCTCAGGTACAAAGACAAGTGGAAAAGTTGCAAAACAGCAAGCCGTAATATTATCTGCTCTATTACATATAAGAATTGTGAAGTAGAGACAATATTATATTCTGCATTGCACTTCTAACTAGAACTTGTATCTTGTGGGATCTAAGTAAATAGAAGTTTACCTAGGCATGTCATAAGGAACTGAAAGTACACAAGCTGTTAATGCAAGGGCAGCTCCATGGATGGAAGACAAGGAATAGTTACCACTTGCCCTGCTGCATTTCATAATTAGAGTTTCTTGTCAGTACAGAATTAAGCAAACATATCAGATGAGCATGTAAAGGGTTCACCAAAATGGACATAACAGAGAGGGAAACCTTTCAAGTAAATCTAACATAGTTCTAAATTAGAATAAATTTCGGAGGTCGTACCAAAACAGAAAAAAAGGACATAGTAGAATAAATGCTAAATATTGTTTGATTGCAATCGCTCGGAATTCTTTGACACACAAGGCAACATAACACAATAAACTCCATTATGAAATTTGAGTTTTAATTGAGTAACTCATAGTGCAAAGGAGTAGTATCAAGCAATTTAAAAACTTCGCGAAAGCCTTTTAAGAAGCTGAGTCCAGTTTAACAGTAAACTGGATACCTGGTGAAGAGACAAATCTGTCACAACTCACAAGTTGTGCACTTCCTGTCCTCAGAAACTCACAAGTTGTGCACTTCTTGTCCTTAGAAACTAGGAAGTTCAAAAATGTGTAGGGCACTATATCATGGATGAGATCAAAAGACAAGTTTTTGCACTTTCCCTCCCCAATACCCCCCAAAGTTGCAAAAATGAGACCAAACTCCATTTGGACAATTATGGAAATTTCGTCACTCTGTTATGGATCCCAAGTAAATAGAAAGGACCTCAAACAATAAACAAAATATGTCTGGTAGATGTACAGGCATAGTTGCAATGTAACATAGTAGAGTGTATAGTCAAAGCTGTAATCTTAACGGGAAATAGACCTCTGTTTTCTCTTTCTCCAGATATGGTTTGCCTCCTTAAATGTTCTATTACGGAATTCAGTTGCCAGATTTTCATCACCACCCTTCATCAAGCCTGCCAAAACTCCAGCAGAATGCTCTCTGACCTGATAAAACAAGCAAATTTATTAATGTAACAAAGTCTAATGATTGCATTTCCTGGAGTGGAACATGTGCACATGTCCAACAGTCCAAGTATCTACATCAAACCAAATGCAGCAGAAAAATGAAGTGCTTTTACAAGAAGCTGAATGTTGACAAAAACTCATATGCAGCATATACAACTGATTTTCAAAGACACCACTGCATGTAGAGTGTCAGCAAATTAAAAGTCATCTACATCTCTAGACCTACCATCTGCCTTTGTGACATAATAGTTGAGCCAAATAAACCTCTCCACTCCTGATCTGGATTGTGAATGGTGTCTATAATTCACACTTCACTCATTTCAATTTTCTTTAAAAAAACAGAAGATGTATAAATCAAATGAATAGAGAATACTGGACAAAGATGACCCCAGAAAATGCTTCAAATGACCCCCATAGATTAAGAGAGAGAGAGAGAGAGAGCATACCTCTATCTGATTATCCGTCAATAACCTCTCAACATTGGTCCAAATCTGTTTTTTCTCCTCAAATGGAAGGATAAATGTGTGCCTGAATAAAGCATAAAAATATGAACAGTTTACAAAACATTGTATCTAAAGGATCAATGAATGTGGATTAGCTGCCTTTAGTACCTATACATGAATGTTCGGAGGAATGTTAATGCAGCAGATCTTGTACGCCAATTAGAATCATCAGCTGCTGAAAGAACAACTGTGACAACTTTCTGGAGATGTGGTTCTCTAAAGATATACCACTTGAGCAATTCAAAAGCAGCCTTTGCCAAAGTGGATAAATCTTTATTTGATGTTTCCTTCAGAAGTAGAAAAGTTATTCAATCCATACATGCTGAAGATTATGTTTGAAAATAATATAATATCAATGAGCATCAAGTATCAAGAAAGGTTTATAATGGGATGAAAGCTAGACCAAAGTCTGTCACGATATGTTCCCCTCCTGTAATGACAAATATGAACACCGTACAGAAGTCCAGACTCCAAAAATATCCATTCCGAAAGTAAAAAGCTGATATACTTCAGCAGCAGTTCTGATGTCGAACCATATTCCTTATTTCCTTTATTTTACTTTCTTCTGACTAGCCCAACCTTTTTGGCTTTTATCAAGGGAATTGTTGAGGAATATAAAAAAAAAAAAAACAAGGAAGCAACTTTCAAGTTTCAACATGTTAAATGTATAATTAGGAAAACTAGCATATTAGCATATCTTGAACAAACTGGCACACTTCAAAAAACTGCTTAACAAAGGTAAACTTTCTTCAAATAAGCACAAATAAAATACCATTGAAGTATTGGGACCAATCTTAAGAAGTTCTAAAACAAGCAAATCACGCTCACCAAACTGAAAAATGTCCAAAAGTATAGAAGCATGGATCCAAGTACCTGCAAGGATATCACTGGATATAGCAATCCAACAATTGGGGCGGCCAAGTATGATGATCTTCCAGATACCATAGATGCAATAATAAATTGGAATAACTGCAAGTGAATGTTAAGATGATCAGCAAGTTCTCAAGTCAAACAAGAATTGAGAAACTTTATATTCTTGAAAATGGTAGAGCTCTAGAAACCCAACAGAACATTAGTTACCAACCATCAAATACAAATAAATGAAGGACTGAGTAAGTTACAAATTAACAATACCGTTTCCATCCATCTCGCATCCTCTTGGGAATCAATCTTGATCCCGTTTTCACATACTATGTCTCCTTGCACCTCCATATCATTGGACTGAATGGTATTAAGGATTTTAGCCGCCCGCTCAGCAGATTGCTCTGACAGAAAAACACTCCAACCCTTACCTTCTGGATCATCAGAGAAACCATACTTTTCGACATCATCGGGATGACTACGACCAAAAGATGTAAACAGCTGGATGTTTGAGCACACCACACAAAGGGTGAAACCAACAGCTTCCCTCACCTGTCCCATAAATCATAATGCATCTTAGTAAATATTCTCGGGGCAATATTATCAAATAGCTTTACTTTCCAAATAACAAATGAAAAAGTAATCACTCAATAAATAAGCAGTACAAATATAAATTCAACCAAACAAGTAACAGATTGCAACTGGATCCTCTGTAAAGAAGCAGAGGGTTCTCAATTTGACGACAACGAGGAGACACATAAGAACCATCATAACACTCAGCATGGGAAGACAATAAAAAAAAAAATCAAGTAACTTTCAAAAATCTACAAGCATAGACACCTGTGGAGATGAATGACTCATATTGAGCAGCAGCTCTTTCAGAAGTCTCTTATGGAGTACTACTTCTGGCTCAAGCATATTTACAGGAGAAACTTCACTGAAGGCATGTGCTAGAAAAGCATAACGCTTAGCAACAATAGTTGTAGTCACAGTTTGAGGTAGCGTAGTAAGTAAACAGTCTATGATCTTTTCCCTCAAAAGAGGAACTCTTCTTCCATATTTTCCCTTTCCTGTTACAGCATAACGTATACAACATAACCATTCTGGTACAGACTCTACTGATGGTGCCAATATTATGTTCTGCAATTGAGCCATCATCCAACTCTCCCATGCTTCAGAGAGACCGTCAACATCAGAATGCAATACTCCAGCAAATGCCTCAGCGGCAACACATTGCTTTGACCTCTCCCCAGCACTCGAAAACTCCTCTAATGCACTTTTCAGGGCCAATACAGCAGGCATTCCACATTCTTGTACGAGGCGTTTGAAAATTCTTGCAAAGTTCGAATAGAAAGTATCATTTCCACCAAATAAAGTCATCCAACTAGGAGTACGTGGCCATGAAGCTGTAAAATCAAAGTAGAATAAGGTAATTGATTTGTCTTCTACACTCTGCAATGAGTTTCCTTGATTTCTCCTGGTAGATGTGCTATCAGCATCACTTACTATATGGACATGAGATAGACTATTGAAAGTCTCATTAAAGAAGCCTTCTTCTTGAAAAATCTCATTTAGAACTCCGTCAAGTGATGATTTTGAATATTGTGTCAAATGACCAGAGGAAGCAGTCAATGTCTCATTTGGCACTTTGTATGGTGATTCTTTTAACAATGTATTTAGAGCCGATATTGCAAGAATTCTTGCTTGAGGAAGCTGGCTCCTTAAATTCTTTAAGAAATGACCTGAAGAATAAACGGAAACTTAACATAAACACTGGAACTTTTTTAATATATTCATCTCAAAGTAGAATCACAATTACCATACAATTAGTACTCCTCATTTTTCACAATTAATAGTTCCTTTTGGAATGAGGATATGGTAACATTAGCCATTTTATCACTACCTACATGTCTATAACTCTAGGCTTTACTCTGTTGGTTCAAATCAAAATCATCTAGACAAATAAAGATCAACGTAATAAAGAGGAAAGATGGCCAGCAGAATAAAGCAAGTAGAACATAATATGCAAGTCACTAACAACAGCAGAACTCTGTTAGCCATCAGATTGGAACATAATATGCAAGTCACTATCTTGTTTAATGTAAAATTGGAACATTTCTGGAAAAGGTATAGGTGTCAATATATGACCTGCAGTTTCATATATAAATTGAGGAGATGAATGTGGATAACTCCTAGAAGCCATCACTAACAACAGCAGAACTCTGTTAGCCATCAGATTGTACCTACAGATGACATAATAAAAATTGATCAGTATGCATGGAGCTTCAGAAGGTATAATATCCTGACATTGCAGCAAAAAAGTAGAAGCCTAAGCCTCGTATCATGGAATGAAAAGAACTTTGTTGGGAAGAAAGTGATGAATACTAACCGCCAGTGCAACCCATCAGTATCAAAACTCATGGAACTAATCTGAGAAATTAAATCAGCAAAACCTTGTCCACCTGAGTTTGATTGCTTGAAAATGCTACTAGATACTCCAGTGAAGTGAATGTTGAATTTCACGAATAGCTGTAGACATTCAGAAAGATTATACAATGAAAAGAAACATGCATGTCAACCAATTATACAGAAGACTACCTCAGTGACCGCTTTTTGGGCTTTTAGTGATTCATGATGTGAGCTTCACATAAAAGAAAGGAAAAAACAGAAATTTAGGGCAGAAGTAGCCATATATAATATGCTGCAATTATATGCGAGATAAATATTATAGAAATAATTGAATCAATATATATAGATGACCACCTGTTCAGAATCCCGAGAACGAATGAATTAAATGCCTTTGTATCCTAGTATATTGAAAGAGAATGTATCAAGGTTTTTATGAAAAAAAAGAATATATTAGTATATTTAATATGAAAGATTTATACAAATGTGATAGATGATTACCGTTGTTAAACGTTTCAATACCGTCTGGGTAGACAAAATTGTACACGAACCCAGGACTGCATATTCAGGTGCACTGCTATCTGATAAGTTCTCAGTAAGCTTGAGCAAACACCTTGAAACAATAGATGGCCACCTCTTCATCATCTTGAGGACAGACCTTCCTGCATATCTGATCCGTGTTCACAAATCAAGAACCAATACAGAGATAATGTAAGTAACAAGAATAAGAAACACAACAGAAAAGAATATAACAAACGGAACAAGAGTCAAAATATTAATAGATGAGGCTTTTCACTAATGGATACAAAAAAGGACTAATTTGTCATCAGTGTCACATTAAATAATACAACATTATGTGAAAAAGAAGCAACCAGTTCCAGACTTATTATCTGAATATCCAGGATAAAAAAGAAGGGAAAATCTTAAAAAAAAACCTTAGTGTAGCCTTGTTGGTAAGATTTCTACCAAAATCATTTTTCATATTACAAGCTTCTTCTTCAAAATGTACTTTTCTACTTATTGCAATTTTTAGAAGATACCTGGATTTGAATATGCATTCATTTGATTAAGCAACAATTCATGTATCAGAAGGAAATCACTTCAACAGAATAAGCTCAATAGGGAACTTACGAGCGAACAATGTCATAGTGATGCAAAGCCAGCTCTAGAAGATCATCCACCAAATATACTGCATGGTTTGACGGGGAAACATCCCCACTTGTACGGTACAGATGAAATGAAGATTGCGAGGATCTCCATGTATTATGCATGTAAGCCTTATCAATAAGCGCCCAACACGGCCTAGTCATAGTCAGAAAGGGAAGAGAATTATAAGCTCACACAGCTTCCTTTTTTGAAAGCAATAAGCTCGCACAGCTTCCTTTTCAGGAAAGCAATAAGCTCGCACAGCTTAATCTCCCTGATAATTTAAGAAACGAGAACAAGATGTCTACCTTCTCTTGCCTTTAGAATGGGATGCGGTTATAAAATTTATTGATGGTTCTACAATGGCAGCAGAATCAAATTTCCAGGACTGCTTATGACTTGACCACTCTTCATATTCTATGCTACCTGTATGTACACAATAGAAGCAATCTCAGGGTATGTCGTACCAACAATGAGAAAACTACTTGTAGGACATGTTTACCATAGTTTATTAGAGCATCCATTATACGAATGACAAGTATCAACAGGATGCTATCATCTGATTTTTCCTTCAGCAAATATCTGTTGATATCCAATTATCAACATATATGAAAAAATCAAGCAAATGAAAAAGGACATGGGCAGGAACTAAAAGTGTGACATTACTCATTGGCTGCATGTATAACATCAGCAGCCCTTTCTCGAAAACCAACACCGCCAACCTTCGATCCAGTAGCTCCAGCAACCAGAAACAAAGTAGAACCAGAGTCTTCAAGTTTTCCGTTCATGAAGGAAGGGGTAAAATCGGGCAAGCAAGATGACACGCCTTGCAATGATGAATCAATACGCAAAAGGGTGACTTTAAGGTGATCTTTCTCCATTCCTGTCAAGTATCATAGAACATTTACACATCTTTAAAACAAACATAACACTTCAGATAATTTAATTTTATTAGAATTAAACTGAAAAAATACACGATAATAAATTTATTAAAACAGGAGTGAAGAAAACACATGATAGAGGATAACTATCCTTTAGCTAGAAAAAAGATTAGTACGAAAACCAGTGAAGTTGGATATGTTGAAAGACTCTGTTTTATGACCCCACACATAAGCCAAAAAGACAACACAATTCCATAAAACCTCCACTTCCATAAACCTCAGACTACGAAGCCTATCATTTTGTTCAAGCAAATGGCGTTGAAAGACTAAATAAGCACAATGTGATGACATTTTCAATGTTACCAAAATGCATTATAAACATCGTAAATTGGAAAAAATTGCTACTTAGATACTGATACAATATAACTCATTAAAATGATACATTGTCAGAACTTTGATGCTGTGAAACGAAAAAGACAGAAGTACATTTACACAGAATTGAACTAGCAGTAATAAATCTAAATGAGCATGAAACATAAAAAAAATACCATGGTGGGTAGGTGAAGGGCTGCAATTACCTGCATCAGTGTGAAGTTTATCCTGGCATATTCTCATCAGTTCATCCAAAGCACTCTGAAAATGGAGGCTCAGAAGTTCATTTGCAAATCCAACTTCTTCTTCAGAAGAAACATGCCACTGGGGCGCAACAGGAGATTCATTAAGTAAATAATCTTTCGTACTGAACCATTTCTCCAAAAATGGAGCGTCAGGATGCTGTGACATGCACCTGCCAAGATCTTGTGTCAAAATCTCTAGAGTACAATGTGAAATACTGCAATTTGTTTTGTAAATCAGAAATATTACAGTGGTTGCATCAAAGCCTGAATGTCTAGAATCTGTGGATTTACCTATATTGGTCAAGAGGGTAATAATGAATTAAGCTTCCTAGAAGGGAACGGAGTAAATGGTCTCCTCCGGTGTTGACCTGTCTCACATGACAAAGAGCATTTGAACCAACCATTTAAAGCATCACCAAGAAGAAACATATAATTGAAAAGGTTTACCAAGTTTAACTAAAAATATAATCTTGAATTGACTGGAATAACATACCTTCCATGACGGAGACTCAAATGCCAAAAACAGAACTTCTTTGAGCTGATCTCTGCAATGTAGAAGAGAAGGGCCCCCAAAACTGATGGCGACAGATAAAACTTTCAGTTGATAGTTGATTGCAGTCTCCAAAGCTGGAGATAAAGACATCTTTTCCTGACCAGACATATTTATTTAGTTAAAAGAAGATTTTATATGCACCAAAATAACTGCATTAAGCAGGGCATTCACAACCAAAATAATCACCTTGTTAGCAGTTGAGGCATCAAAAGTTCCTCTTGCTCCAAAACCTCTGCTAGGTGCCCCTTTCAATGACGACATCACAGATGATAGTATAGGTTCCACAAGATGGGCAACTGCTTCTTCAGGATTTGAATATACACATGCAGAGCAAAGCAGTCCTACCTCAGCAATAGCCCCAGGAAGGATATTAGTTTTGACAAACTTTGAGATTTTCTTTAGGGCCTGAAGGGGGACAAAGGGTTACTGACAAGATAATACTCATTATTGTTCTGTGTTTAAAAATGAAAAATTGTCTGGGATATTTAAACCTGACTGTAAAGTGACTTTGAAAGTCTTCCCAGCAATATTTCCAGCATACAAAAGTAATAAGGACCATCTTCAACCAAAAACGTTCCAGATGTAGATGTGGAGTGCAGACCTTCATTGCTGCAATATAGCATTAAAAAATCATAATGTCCCAACTTCATCCAATTAAAGAATAATGAAAAAAGGATAGACTAAATTCTGCAGAGATGAGTAGCTCCAAATTTTGTAGAGCAGTTATAAAATCGTAGCCAACAGAAGTATACTTTGTACTTGTACATGCTGGTTAACTTTAGCTTATTTAATTTACACGTTTACTTTATTGTTGTTTTGCAACACAATTTCCAACTTTAAAAAATTGCATTAGGGAAATATCATTGCTTACACCACGTTACTTGGCTCCAAGTGTTGTAGTAAGGAAAACAGACGACATAGAAACTCATCTAGCCATTCTGAGAAGCAAATAGTGTTAAACGGTGATAGATCTTCCAAATTATCTTCTAGAGTAGCCATCTGCAGATATTTAACATATGAGCAAATAAAGTCTTTGGAGCAAAAAGAAATTTCAATTAACAAATACACAAAGTTATTTCTTACACTAGAAAAGATAGACCCAATCAACTGCATGGTGGCCAATGTCTTAGGAGGATCATTGGCATCCATACCAAGCAATGCATTGGACAGTGAAATCATTAAGAGATCAATGAAGGAACCAGCATCAGCAACAACATCAGATTTAGCAGATAAAGAAGCAAAAAATAGAGATCTTCCAGCAAATGCCACTGACATAACTGCAGTTTTCAACTGGTGCGTAGCAGTCATCTGAAAATAAGACAAGAGAGAGCACGATTGTACTTTTTATCAATGATTATCAGACCATAGTTTTATATATTCGTAGAAGAATAATCTAGATGCTTCACATTAAAATACTATTATTAAGGTATAAATGAACTACCAACCGTTTCTAGAGCCATATGAAAGCGAGATGCCACAAAGGGAAGCACCAGAGATGGCTCTACATAAGATAATATAGAAGTTGCAGCTGCAACAGTCTCAGCTAAATTATTATTCTTGCTATACTGACCACGATCAATCAGCTTCAGCACAGCATTGACAAATGCACGTCTCTCAGCTCTACCTAGAAACAGCTTTCCCTGCTCACTATTGCATGTGTTCCTGCATTAAGTTAGGATTAGTTGTGAAGGAAAAGGTTAATGGCCAAACAGATGTGGGATGAGTTGGCATACTGCTGCTCATGTTGTAAGCGGTTCTGGAACATAATGACCAGGTAAAGCAAGAAACGTTCCAAATAATGAGTCCAGCGACCACCATTTGACGGATGGTAATATCTGTATGTAATGTAGAAGAAGCAGACAAGTTAAGAATAAAAACATTACTAAATGCAACGGATTTTAAAGTTCAGAACAAAAAGAAACAAACTGTTCCAAGAGGTTGATTAATTTCTCGAAGTGCTCTTGAGTTGAACTGCCCGGCCTAAGTAAGTATACCTGCATTAACAAGACATGATAAACCATCCTCCACCTTCATACATTACAGTGTCAACATTGAGCATTATTTACCTAAATCTACAACCCAAAAGGGCCAATATAGTGGACATAAGTTCTTACAATTGACTTTGCAATGGCCTTTGATGGGGTGGATGTCTTGTTTGAAAATAAGAATCTTGTATTTCTTGGAACATTGGTAGGGAAAGGGTAAGAGCCGGATCCATTTGCCACAGGAACCTGTAGCAACCAATAATGCAATGCAATATTTATGCAGATGCGAATTACGAACAGATAAATGTCTTATCATATGAAGTAGAAACTAGTTCTTGATAATATCACATGAAAAAGAAAAGCAGCAATGTGATCAGAGTAAAACCATGCATAAATAATATCATTTCTGGAAGAATGATTGGCATTGCATCAAAATCCAGCCATTGGCTTGTGAGGATATCTAATAATTAAAACGTAAGACTTTCGTAGCATATTTTGGAATCTGATTCATCTGAACAAAAAAGACACGTTATCCAAGATTTAGAAGATCAATGGTCTATTTGGCGTGCCACTTATAAGGCATTATCAAGCCCTTTAACACCTTATCAACAAGTTTTTATCTTATGAGTGACGTACTGACGTTGTATAAGGTATTTAGCCTTATCAACAAAAGAGTACCTTATGTTACATCCAACCAAACCCCAAGTATTCATCAATAGCCTGTTCATTTGCATGAATGTTTTTGGCAAACCGAAGTGGCAAAAATTTAAACAGCTAAGTAAATATAAGAGTGACTTTAGTAGTCCATGGAACTAATAAACCCTCGAAAACTGACCTCAAACAAATTCAGATATGTTGTAAATAGCATAGGTAAAAGTGGCTCCCAAATGATGAGATGACAGTTCTTTATAACACGAGCAAGAACTGCAGTCCACTGACTATTCCAAAACGGGCAGTTTGGGATAGAGTTCCATATTTGGAGACACTTTTCAACCCAATCTCTGTAATGTTGCCAACAGAAAAAATAATTTTTAGTTATTTTGGAACTTGAAAAGAAAAGGGAAAATGGGGCTGGGGACCAGAAGTCATAAAAGTTCTTACTGTGAAAAGAACTCCAGGTTGTTTGTGTTAGTGGGGAGGAAAAGTCTCAGGAAGCCAACCCCTTCAAAGCAAGAATTATGCCATGGGTTTTCCAGGAGAGCACTGCGAGTTTAAACTTCATAAGACTTGAAACAGAGCAAATTAACAATGCATAGCATGAATTATCTAGTACACAACATTACTTCCTCAGAGAAACAACATAACAGTGAAGAAATACATGATATTCCTACAGAATAGATACAAAAATCATCAACAATCACCTGAACTCAGACCATATCTCATGTGCAGAACCTGTAGGAAAGAATCTCCTACAAGATCGAACAAGGGATGTAATAGTTTCAAAATGCCTGTGTTTAATTCGCCATCCTTCAGGTCCGATGTTTCTGTACAAATTGCAACATTATTTTACGTAATATTTCAAAAATGAAGATAGGGAGTCACTTCTTGCCTACAAAAACAGATAAAGCAAAGAAAAAAGGCAAAAAAGTATAAGACTGTAGAAGCAATTATTCGAATCAACAGATAGGGGTATTATCATGGATCTTTGACAGTTTGACCGGTAAAAAAAATTCCTGTCATCTGAAAGGATTTCAAGAAAAGTGAATGAAACACAATCAAACAAATATCTAAAATTGTAAGAGAAGGGCAGAGATTCATCCTTAAAATAGAAACCCAACTTTTAACTTGAAGATCATGAAATCAGAAGAGACCATATATATAGAACAAAGACAAAACAAGGAAATGAGACATGCTTAAGAAAGCTACAAAAAGAAAATGACTGAAGGGGCTCACAGACAAGTGATACCCTTTTTCCTCGATCTCTCAGCTGATTATTGTGAAGAATTTATACCTTTTGAAATGTGTGCGGACCAACGTGTCATATAGAGGTCGCCATTGAACTGTTAAGGATAACTTCCTCTTGTACTTGTTTATTACTTTAACAAGTATGTTTCCCCATCTAACCTATCAGCAGAAGAAAAAGGAGCATTTTGTAAGAAGAGGTCAGATAATATGACATCAGTCAACAAGATAGTTATGCAAAGACAAAAAGTTACCTGTGCATATAACTTGTCACATGACACATGAAAAATTTCTAGCCCAAATTCTACAATAGCTGCTACATCCTCCACGTGTACTTCACTTTTAGCCTTAACGTAACTGCAACACATTTTAAGATATATTTATAGTGAATTCTACATTGATAACCTACTTCTAGCAACATGAACACAAAGAGCCATTTTCAGAGGCAGCTTTACTGGGAGTTGAACCAATGCCATCACTTCCTTTTTTTCAAGCTAAAAGCAACAGCACATGATAGAATAGCTGCTTATGATCGACTGAATATGTAGCAATAGTCAGCCTTGTGTAGGGCTTCGTAGTTGCAGTCCAGAACAAAACCCTATTAAAATGTATAATCCCAAATACTACTAAAAACTTCATATACATTGTCAGAGGTCCAACAAATTCAACAGCACCATGGATCAATTCTTATCTAAAGAAACCAACGTATGGACATGTCTATAGCATTATCATCACTTAGTTGGTAATAAGTCACACTTGATACATAAGTGAACATTTTGCAATGTTGTAAACGAGAGTAGGCGGGACCTAAGCGGAGAGGGGGTGGCCTAGCGCCTAGGCGGATTAGGATTGTATTGGAAAATTTTAAAGATTTGAAAGATTTGAAGCAGAGAATGGGAAGAATTGGAAATTTTTGAAGAAATTGAAAATGAAAAACATAAAATAGGACTAAACCTAGCCCGTCTAGAACCTGACTCGCCCACCTAGGCCCCTAGCCCGCCCAGAATCCGACTTGTCCGCCTAGCCTCCTAGCCGCCTAGCCATTCCGATTTGGTCGGTGCCCGGACACCTAGCACCTAGGCGGCTGCCTAGGCTGATTTTTAGAACACTGACATTTTGACAGCATGCAACCTCCCCCTAATAAAAAGGGGAAATTCGAGAGAAACAAAACAAATCAACCAACCCCCTAAACAGAGGGAACAGATTAAGAGAATGAGTGAGCCAAAATCGGGTTAATACCTTGTGGTCCAATGCCGTGTTTGGATAAAGGGGATTTAAGGAAAGGAAACGAACAGGGTTCATCTTTTTGGTAGACTCAACAAGATGAAAAGGGATATTCAATGCATCCATGTTTGGATTGAGGGGGATTTAAGGAAAGGAAACGAACAGGGTTCATCTTTTTGGTAGACTCAACAAGATGAAAAGGGATATTCAATGCATCCATGGATGGGCGGATTAAAGAACATCAAGTTCATTCCATCATATTGACAAATTTAACCCCTTCTATTACTCATTTCTATTGTTTAATATCTGATCTCAACATATGCATCATAAAAAGTAAGTTGTGTAACATAACATGACCCAATCCCAAATTTATAATTGTTAAAACCAGCCATACCCCACTCTGAGAATCTCAAAGTTAGGGTTCAGAACTTTTAACTCAGAAATAATAATAACCCAGCCCGTAAATAAACCAAACAGACAAACATGAAGTACTCAGCCGAAACCTAACCTAAGTGACCCCGTAGTATTCTACTGGTCCTCACCGTACACAAGCTATGTAGCAAGTGGCCGTCTTCTCACCCCTCATAATTTAGATACAATGATAAAGGGTTGTAGTGCCTGTAAAGCGGCAATCGTCAATTCATATAGTTTGGTTTCCTTCTTTTTTTTCCATTTGATACGAAGGGGATTTGAACACTTTTTAGTTGGCGTAAAGGAGAATCTTAGTATCTAGACTATGAGCTGTTGAAAGAATATGCCTAAATTCGACATCTTCAGCCGGGAAGCAAGATTCGGATAGAACTACTTACAAATACAGTTAGATAGACCCCTTGAAATCAAATTAAGAATGCAAATAAGCAGCAAAGATCGTTATCACACAGATTATGGAATCTAAAGCAGAGCTTGAAAGCAAACAACATCAAGTTTCGCGAACTGAGATAGCACTAACAACAATCACCACACAACAAATCACAAGACGAGGGGTAAAAAAATTAAACAAAGAAACGTTATACATACAGGTCAATAACAGAAATCCATTTCAGAGTGGAATAGACAGAATCAGGATCGCCAGGACGATAAGATTCCCTGAGGGAATTGACGACTCCGGCGAAGGCCTCCGCCTCCTTCTTGGTCTCGACCGCCACTGGCGGTGGAAGCCATGCATTGTAGAGATGCATTTCCCCCTCTTTCCTCTCTCACAAGAACTCCGAATTGAAGAGTTTAGAGATCGGAAGTGCTTGTATTTATGGTTATTGGTTGATTAGATGTTTTGATTGATCGAAGCTGATTGTGTATCTGGCTCAATTGACAAGAAACGGATATGAGAGGCAAAAGAGAGTGAGGCTTGGAGAAGAAGAAATGGGGTGTGTGAAATGGCCAGAGTTGTTCAACTCGAGACTCGACGAGAGTCGAGACTTATTGTTATCAAAGTCACCGGTAACCGGAGCCACCGGTAAACGGGCTTTTGTGTTGTGTATTACAAAACTTTTTCCCATCCCACGAATTTAATTTTTTTTTATCAAGGGTGGGGTTAGGTGAGAATTTTAAAAAAATTAGTAGCATATCGGATATTTGTTTTTTAAGAGACAATATTGGGCCTGAGCCCTTGGCGGAATAGGACGGAGTCGTCTTGATCCTAATACGATCAGATTCCTCGATTTTGGCGGGCGACGCCGGCCGTTTGAACGAGTGAGCCATGTGATTCTGGTGTCTACCATTTGCCTTAATCTGTGCCTCCACACTAGCTGCGACTTGAGGTATGGGGGCCGCTTGGGCTTGCGGTATCACTTGGGCCGTTAGTACTTCGACCACCAGCCCTACTATCTGCCCAATAGTCGTCATATTTAGCATGATCGGGGCAGGAGGTGGAACTCCCTTGTAGCTTGGGGGTCCGCTTGTCCCTGATGAACATCCTGTCGCAGGGTCGGGTCATTTCTACGTGAGCTAGATCCCGCGTCTTCCCCTTGTGGAGTAGGACTCCTCAGCTGAATTCAAGAATCGTTGTTAGGACTCTCGCTAGCTGCTTGGTTGGTGGATCGGGTGTCCATCACCTGTTGATGAACCATAACGTTAGTCTAGGACCTTTCCAACTTATACATGACACTGAGTCAATCACGTTATGATACGATTTATAAGAGTCCAAACTAATAACTCTATATCAGTCTGACTGGCCCATCACCATTAACCGTAGAACGACCTTCATCTCTTTTCTTGAAAATGGGGACTCTAGGAGAAATGTCAACCTTTAAATGACATTAACCTAAGGAGGAACGATATTCTTAAGAATGGATCTAAGGAATGAGTAACAACTTGAATCTTGTAAAAGTTTGAAAACCACTCATTATAAAACTTCATACTTTCAAACTTCATACTTTATACTACTAACCCTTTTATATAAAAATAATTATTATAAAGTTAGTTTCTCAACCAGTGGTATGATTATCACAAACTTTTACCAAGACCAAAATAACACTTTTAATTTACAATCATAAAGTTAATTTAATCGCGTATAGCACGACATTTTATAAATCAATTATAAATAGCTTTTAAAGTTCAAATAGCTAAATCATTATTTTAAATTCCAAGGAGTAAATAAAACTTTTAAGTCCAACAGTTAAATCCTCAAAATTCTTCTTAATAGAAAACAAGTTGAAAATAGTTTCGAAATTATTTTTTTGAAAATTCTCAAACCTGACAATATGCCAAAAATTTTAAAACCTTTGCTCTGATACCAAAATTGTAACACCCCCGACTTACGTCGGTAGTGCCACACGCCAGTGACCTCAGACGTTGCTGTCCGATGTCACCCAAGGCTTTAATCGGAACAATTAATCTTAAATAAACATAATACACAACGAAAGGTTAAACAACGGAATACATTTTTAAATGGAACTCAACCATTTTTATTAAAAGATTTCTCCCAATACGAGAGGAGTGTTTTACAACAGAGTGAAATCACAGCGGAAAACTTATAAATTACATAGAGGAAGACTTGAAGAATAAATCTATTACATGACTTAGTGATAAGAATAAATAATAATTGACAACCTTTAAAAAAAATACTAATACTTAAATGTCCAAATGCAAGTCTCTTCTTCAACGGTTACTTCGGACTTCGGGGACCAACCATTGATGTGTCGTATAGGACGGATGACATCAGCCAACCATGCAAGGAATAAAACCCGGTTGGTTAGTCTAATGAAAGACTATGCAAGGGTGAAAACAGAATGGTCCTAGTGATCGTAACCGTTTACTATCATTGTCCCTCAAATAACAACCGAAGGAACGATATATAACCCGGAACTTTCACAGAATGATTAAAGTTTAGACATGCACTAAAAAAAATGAGCCTTATGGGAAACGTATGAAGAGAAGACTCCAAAAGATTGAGTCTTACGGGAAAGTATGACAAATTTTTGGGAACGTTATAATTTCACACAAGCGTTTAAAAGGACTTGACCATTTGGGTCCACGACCAACCTCACCACACAATGCGAATTCAGATTTGGAAGGAGGACTTACTCTAATCGAAGTCCGGGCGGTTTCCACGTTGTACTCCTCGCCCGAGGGTATATTAATTATGTGCATAATCGCACTTATCTTATTTAATTCCAAAACGCACATTTACGTTATAAGCTTTTAAGATATATCATCTCATCATGAGAGATATCAGAGGGAATAAATTCTGAATGGCGACACCAGATGTGTGCACCTACCCTGAGTAAGGGTATAGTCATGACCAGAGAGAGTATTAGGAAAAAAATCCTCCTAATACCAGTTATAAAGAAACGACTAGACCTCGCAAGGTACATAGCGTTCCTACGAATACTCGTTCTAACTATAATGTATAAGTTCACACATAAAATCCACACCAATACCATCATGGTAATAACAGATATAATAGTGTTGTTTCTAGCAATATATACAACCTATTATAATATCACATTTTAAATCATATTGTTTATAAAAATCTATTCCCAAACGAAAACAACAATTCATCCCAATTTAATTAACAATTCGAAATAATTGATAATTAACGGAAATATGGAATGATAAGCAAGAGCGAACCGCCACTTGCCTTAGTCTAGACGAACGATTGAACGACGACAGGTTTCTGGGTCCGGAACGGGAACAGAAGTCGGATTACAGATTCCTACGACAATGACCCATAACGAAACCATAGGTTAGATTTGACAATAAAATGATACGAATCTAAGAAAGAACGAAAGTCCCGCCCGAGACCGGATCGTCCAAGGCCACGATCGCGATTGCCAAGGCGATCCGCGGTCGCGGCGTGGATTTCGCGGTCACGGGCGTCGAGGACATGGCGTCCGCGGGCATCGAGGACAGCGTCCGCGTCGCGGCCTGAGTGTCATTTCCGCAGTCGCGACAGTTCATGTACGCGGCCGCGGCCATGAACTCGACGACCACAGATCGGGAGAGAACTCACCGGCGGCGACGCGAGGGGGCTCGAGACGATGGGGCTTCCACTTCTATCCTCCTTGCGCCTCCAAGGCACCACCCTATGGCCGCTGCAACCTCCGACGAGAGCTCCGGCGACACCTCGAAGATTCCGGCGAACGAAGGAAAAATGAGAGAGAAGAGAGGAGATCTGAGTTGGGTGCCCAAAAACCCTCCAACTTGGCCTCCATTTATAGCCAAAGGAGGAGAGCAGCCCCCGCCCAAATCGACGGTGGCTCAGAAGATCGATGGCGACGAAGAACACATGGCACGCATTCCTGCCTGCACACTCTGCACATTTCTGCGGTCGCGGAAAATTCCAATGCCCAGCTCCTCTGGGAGCTATTTTTCCGCGGTCACGTGACAAGCGATTGTCGTATACCACTAAATCAAAATAAACCTAGACAAACCTAAACAAATAGTTAGGGCAAGTAATGATCGAATCCACAGGGAGGAAGGGATTAATCTATGTGTTGTTCGCATGCAATAGTAACAAGATGGGGGAGTTTTTTGGTTGGTTTTGTAATCAAGAAAGTAAACAAAGCAAATAAGCAAAAAGTGTAATCAAATGTGGGAAAAACACTTAGCCAAACAAGATCCACTTTTCCTATGGTAGATTGGTCATAGGTTCTCTCTATTCCTTTTCTTTGTTTATTCCTGTCCCTATTCTTGTATAGTTACTAGTCCTACCAGTCCTAGCAACTCTTATTATTGAACACACAAGAAACAATCAAGATTTAGAACAATAATAGCATTGGGCATAGGATCAAACCAGGATACATGTCAAATAATCACAACCCGCAATAATTTAACATGCAATCAATCTTCTTTCATAATAATCTAGTCCTACCAGTCCTAGATAATTATGGATGCTACTCTAGATAAGGAATCACCGACCGGTCAATTCCAAACCCTAGCAATAGATAATTACTAAACCTAACTAGGTGATCAGTCTAGTCAAATCAATAACAATCCATATGAATAAGTGCAAGAAGAAAGATATAAACCCAAAAGAAATAGGAAATAGAGAATTAACCTCGCAATCAAACCATAGAAAAAGCTTCACATGTCGGGCTAAGCAATGGGTGCTTAGCTACTCATAGTACTGAAAGACATAATTGTTGAAAGGGAAAAACTCTGAATACTGAATATACGATAATCCGGGGTTCATATATGGGATCCCGAATGGAAGCTGTGAGAGTTAGGTTAAATAAGTTAACCTAAATCCCAAGATCACAAACCTCATCCCTAAAAAGGAAAAATACTAATATTCGGAATTAAATAAAACAACGAAAAAGGAAAAACAGAAAAAGAAAACAGAAGTTCAGAGCGCGTTGGGCTGACTCCCGCTGATGGCCGCGGTCGCGGTTTGCTCTCGAAGTGCATAATTAATTTCCGATAATTCGGCCGCGGGCGCGGCCTCTTCGCTATCGCCCATCTCCTTCGGAAATCTTGCCGCGGCCTTCTTCTCCCCGCGGCTTGGTCGCGGTTTCTTCACTTCACCGCCTTCTCACGTGGTTTCTTCATGGATCTTGCTTGTCTCCTCAGGTGGTCAATTTCTCTTCTTCTGGATGTCTCCAATAAGCTCCTCCAGACCACCAAAACCACACTTCTCTGCTCCAACTCCATAATCTCCAATTGTGCATAAAATCCCACCAAATGGCGCCTCAAACCTGGTAATAATCCCTAGAAATGTGCTACAAAATAGCACTGATCAAATCCCCCATGCTTACACCTTGCTCGTCCTCGAGTAAGCTAAAGTAAACCTACTCCTCCAATCAAATCCCCAAGGCTTCAGGAAGCATAGAAAACTCAACCTCCAAGAATTACACCAAACAATAAACTCCATGCAACCATACAAAATAAGCTCAGCACAATAACTACAACATCAAAACAACACCCCACACAGTCAAGCTAAAAGGAAAGCAGAGTACTTCCCCCAAGCTTATCCCAAACACCATAGAGTGGAAAAAATTCTAATCCTATCTCCCATCTATCTTCTTATTCCTCCAGAGTGACCTACCCGAAACCTCCTTATGACTCCTCTTCTTATGACGCCTCGCCAAGTAAAATAGGGATTCCTAGAAATCGCTCTTCTTCTTTTCGCTCATTTTGCCAAGGTGCCCTTTCGGGTTTTCACCAAGTCACTCATTTCATTTTTCATAGATGGGCTCACAGTATGCTCACATCACTCTTGACCTCTTATTACCCCAGCCTAATGCTGGTCCAAGCCACCTGCTTATTACCTAGGCTGCCCTTTCGGGTTTTTGACCTATCCCAGGATTTTAATTTTAGCCTTTTTTCAAATTTGGTGGCTCTTTTCTTTTTCTCCTCAGCGACATAGAAATATAAAACCCTCCCCCATGCTTAAACATTGCATTGTCCTCAATGTAATGAAAGACAAAAGAATAGAAGCATAGGGAAAAGAAGGAATAAGCTCACAAATGTCGTCGAGTTGGCTTGGACACTTCCGTTATTGCTGGCGGTCCGCATAATATGCACCGGTCGCTGGTGTTGGGTGGGTGTCATCATCAACTCCAGCATCTTCTCCTACCGTGCAACCAAAATGTACCACTTGGTGAGTAGTGGTAAAACAATGATGTCGGGGTTGCACGACCTTCAAATACCATAAAAAAAAATAGGGCCAGATATGATCGTGGTGTGGGCCATGAGTGGTCTTCCTTCGCGGCTGTCGACTGTGGGGCCGCCATCGTTGCCAATAAATTGTGTAGCGAAAATTTACTCCGTTGGCAACATGTGCACCCCTCTCCATGGTACTACTTGATAGCTCGTACTCGTACAACTTTTTTTTTTTTGCCCCCCGTTTAAGGTTTTTTCGGGGGGTTGACTAGTGCAGGGACAGGAGAGACTTACAATGGTGGTAATTACCTTCTTCAATAGGCATGGGTCTCTTCCTTGCAAGTTAGTCGAAAACAAAAACAAAAACAAAGCAAAAACAAAACACACTAAAACGAATGTGAAAACAAAGAAAGAAAAACAAGGGAAATAATACATACCTCGGGTTGCCTCCCGGACAACGCCTTAGTTATTGTCATGGCATGACATACTACTTCATCTCCTCAACTTGGTTCGCTCACAGCAACCAAACTACTGGGGTCTAGATCAGGGGGATACCTCTTGTATACTCTCTGTTGAGCCTTTCCCCCATTCTTTTGCGCTTATTGATGGTTGGACCGCTGTTCATATCTATGAATACACTTGTCATCTTAAAAAATGGTCTACCCAACATCTCAGGGGCTACATGTATGTCCTGCCCCGTATCCAACATATAAAAATCCGCCATTTGTATCAGGGTCTCCTTCTTGTGCTTCCCCTTTGATTTCTTCTTGATCTTGCGCAACACCCCTAAAAATTATTTGCAGCGAGGGATGCTGTTTGCCAGCGTGACCAAGGGAACGGTTTCTGCGCAGTCACTGAAGGTTTCCAATAAATCTTTGTCGTTCTCCACCATTCTGATGTCCTTCAGAGCCTCAGGGAAGGGTGTAGCGGGGTGCAGCAAGACAAGCGGGAAGGAGTTTAGACGCACATACTCATCATAGGCGTCCTTGAGAGGGTCGGGGGCATTTTCGGGAGGAACAACCGCTTCTGGGGAAGAACCGCGATCGCGGTTGGGAGGCCGCGGTCGCAGTTTCGTTAAATCTTCGAAAATTCCCCCCTCTGCTGGGCCGCGGTCGCGGTTTTCGGGCCGCGACCGCGGTTTGCTCTCGACTTCTGGGGGAATAAATTCTGCGATTGAGCCGCGACTGCGGCCTTTGGGACGCGGTCGTGGTTCCTATTCTGCCTCGCCATTCTCGCCTTCGAGCACCTTTTCTTCATGGGGTACCTCCATACTCTCCTGGACTTCCTTCTCAGTGACTCTTCTAGCCTCGTTCTCAGCTTCGCTTCTCAGAGTCATGGCGCAAACATTCTCCACCTGGTTCACTACCGGGTGAAACAGCGCCGACATCTCGGCCTTCAAACTGCTCATTGCTTGAGCCATTTGCTCCATCGAGTGCTGTAAAATCTGGAGCATCTCCCAATCAGACTTGGAGGCACTTGAATCAGACATCGGCGAGCTCTGCTCATAGGCTGGATAATATTGGTGCGGGGTGCCCTGCTGAAAGAAATCCTGCGGCCCCGGGTAGGACTCTTGGTAACCCTGTCCATAAGGAGGGTAGTGCTGGTACCCATAGCTCGAATTGGGGCGATCTCTCCACCCCGGGATTATTGCAGTTGAGTATTCTGCAAAATTAGGGCAGTCATCAGTGGTGTGCAGCGTTTCGCGACAGATTCTGCGGGGTCTGACTGGTTTTTCTGCACTCGAATTGGGGTAGTATCCCCACTCTGGAGAGAATGAGCAGGGGTATGGGTTTTCGCACGGCTCTCCCCAGAAATCCATATCTGTATCAAAATCAGAAAAAGGAAAACAAAAATCAGTAGCACTGGTATGGACTGTAAGATAGGTCCACACCAAAGTAACATGCACACAAACAAACACACAGAAAGATCAAATCTTGCCTCCCCGGCAACGGCGCCAATTTTGACAAGCGATTGTCGTATACCACTAAATCGAAATAAACCTAGACAAACCTAAACAAATAGTTAGGATAAGTAAGGATCGAATCCACAGGGAGGAAGGGATTAATCTATGTGTTGTTCGCATGCAATAGTAATAAGAGGGGGGAGTTTTTTGGTTGGTTTTGTAATCAAGAAAGTAAACAAAGCAAATAAGCAAAGAGTGTTTGAGTTGCTCGTTCAAAAAAAAAAACTAAATGATGACTCATATAAAGTTTAGTGGTGATGGACGGTAATGTCTGAGGTCACTGGCGTGTGGCACTATCGACATATATGTACGTATTTAAGTTTGATTGTTCCGATTAAAGCCTAGGGTGGCTTTGGACGGTAATGTCTGAGGTCACTGGCGTGTGGCACTACCGACATAAGTCGGGGGTGTTACATAAAATTCCCTTAGGTGGCATTATCAAGATACAACCAATTCAGAACAAAGAAGCATTGGTGGCAGAATTCATTTCACCAAATAAAACCTGGGACAAGGAAAAGATTGAACACATTTTACCAACTGACATATCTAAATAAATCATATCCATGCCAATACCCTTAAACAATATAAATGATAGAATATACCGGGAAGTCAGTAAAAATGGTTGGTTCTCTACAAAATCCGCCATGGATAAGATTACCGAAAACAAAAGATATACATCTTATGACTCATCTTGGATTTGGAAGTTGGACACTTATCCTAAGGTTAAAAAATTTCAATGGAAAATTATGAAAAATGGACTCCCAACCAAAGCAAGACTAGCTGAAAAAGGAGTAGCACTCCCACAGGGATGTGTTTGCTGTAATGCACAAACTAAAGACTCTAATCATCTTTTATTCCAGTGTAACCATATCATGAAAACCATAGAAAAAATGAATAACCAAACATTTGGAATCATCAGGTCTTTAAACATAAGAAATAAAAATACATATGAAATAATTGAGGAAATCCGACACAAAACTGATTGATCACAATTCGTATAATTGGCAGTCTCTTGGTGGGGAATCTGGATCTATAGAAACCAACAAAATTTTGGAATACCAAATAATGATATTGACATCATTAAGGATGTACCTATTTACATAAAAAATCAAATTCATAATTGGAAATAAACGAAGAACTGGAACTCAGACTGTCTGGCTGAAGCTAAACAAAAAAAGAACAATAAAAACAAAAGTAGATGACCAAAGAAGAAATTAAAAAAAAAAACCACCGGATAATGTCATAAAAATTAACACGGATGGATCCACCAAGACTAATGGAGACTCTAGCTATGGCTTCATTTTTCGAAACAGCAAAGGCAAACCAATATTCCTTTTTGGTGACCAATGTGAAATCTCTACCCCTTTAAAAACAGAAACCCTAGTAGTTAGGAATGCTTTGGTTAAAGCCTATGAACTAGGCCTTAACAACATTCAAGTTGAATGCGATAACCTTACTATTGTAAACGTCATGAATAAAATCTGGCATTGTCCTTGAGATATTGAAATTTTAATTTCTGATATCCTTTGTGTTTTACAACTGTTTTCTTCAGTGCAGATTTGTCATGTCTTTCGAGAAACAAATGTTGTGGCCGACTGCATTGCACCTTGTAAGATATTCAAGCCAATCTAGAGCTTTTAGTTCTCATCCACAATGATGCTACAGACTGAGAAACCGTATCTTCTTATGGTTTTCGGTCTAACTTTTACCTTATCAAAAAAAAAAGATATATATAATAAGACTTAGATAAGTTAATTCATGAATTCTTCCGTAGAAGTTTGTCATAAGTCCTTTGTTGTACAAAGTGAAATTTTGACTACTACTACTATATTTGACTATGTTTATTTAAAATATTATATTAGCATACCGCTATTAATTTTGTCCATCCTAAAACTGATACAAAGTACAAATACGAATACATATATATATATGTTATTTTGTAATGATCGATTTTCTTTAATTATTTCAGTAATTATCTATTTTTTAGTAGAATAATTTAAAGCAAGTTTTTTAATGTAATAATTTTGAACTATGGAAAATCAAAAACACATATATATATATACAAATATAATATTTGGAAAACGATTAGCTGAATCTACGAAAAGGGCATACCTTCTTGATTCCAGTTGATTCTAGCTCATGTACGGTAAACCGTAAACCTCAAATAAAGGCCTTTAAGATGTATGGAGACTCATTATGCAATATGTGCTCTCTAAAGCTGGTTTTACATTGATGACAATAACAGATTTGCCAAGTTTCTTATGCAACCAAACTATATAAAATTTAACTGCATATGAAGAAATCTAATAAAACCCATTGAGAATTTCAAATAAATAAACCATGTATAAAGAGTATCCTAACAAAATGCACATTCAGAATGAAAATTTAGTTTAATTAAGGAATACAATAATATGTTAGCAAAATTATGATTATGCAACCGAATCTTATACATTTTAAAGAGAATCAATTGATTTTTAGGTCGTTTCTATAAAATAGAAAAAAAATTACATTAAGAGATTTATCTTACCGTGAAAATAGGTGGATTACTAATCAGATGTTGTTACCTCACCTCTTTTGTCTGAATTTCATCCCCGAAGCAAACACCATTTCCCACCTACCATTTAAATAGACTACAAAGGAAAAATGGAAAGACACCAATTAATTACTTTTTAACTGAGAATAAAAGAGCAGCGTTAAGTATTTAGAGTTTTTTTAACCTAGTATTTGGAGTTACTAACAATTAAAAGGGGAAGTTTTCCGGCCTTAAGTTCAACATTGCATTAATAAATTCTCGTGTATCTTATCATTGATGATTAAGGCGTTATAGAATTAATATCACGTACAATCTAAAAACATAGTATTTTCATAATCACATTTTATATTCACGTTGATTGGAAATTTAGAAAAGTGGTGGTTATAATAATTTCCCTGAAAACCATTATTCTTCACATATCAACGTTACGACTGATGAAAGTAACTTAATGATAATTAGTCTATATAACACTAAAAGTTAGCTTTTTTGTCCTAATAAATGCTTCAATTGGGGTAAAAAATCTATTGTACATATGAGGTAATATATTTTATGGTTTTTCTCTTTTTTCACCCAAAATAACAAATATAATGTATTTTCACTATTATTATTATCACAATAATAATTGGTATGTCTATCATAAATATAATGTAATATTTTTTATTTAATAAATGTTATCTTTAATAGGAATTTTTTGAATTTTCATATAATTAAAATGGTCATAAATTATCAAGTTTTATTTAATATAGTTTATTCAAGTTTTCATCATAAATTGAACTATGATAAAATTTATAAATTTTAGTTTTCTAATTTGATATTATAAAAGTTCAACTCTAAATTTTCTTCTTATTTGAAGTACATAACATAAATACTTTAGCAAAATTATTAAAATACCATTGGTATAAAGATAAACCAATTTTTAGTAAACAAAATTAAATACTCTATTTAATAATAGTCACAACCTATTTATATACTAAGTAAGAGGTCTAAATGTTATGCGTCGTCATCACATTCAATTCGCTTATGTGTCATCACCAATCCAACCATCATTCGCCACATCATCTAGCCTTTAAATAAAATTATAACAATGAGTATAGTTTAATTATATATAAAGTCTATTTAATTAAATATATGTAATTAAAAAAATATGTATTAGACAATCTTACTCTGTAACTAAAAAAATGATCACTTAAATTATTGAATCACAAATCGTTAATAGAATAAATTCTAAATTGTAAGGGGAAAAAAAACGGTCTCTTATTAAAAAAAAGATTTAAACCTGGAATATTTAGTTTTTTTTTGTAATAACCATCACCACTAAACTTTATATGAGTCATCACTTTTCTTTCGCAAGTAGATCATCCTATAGGTATATCAGTGAGCAAAAATAATGAAAGTAATTAACGATGACAAAATCCATTTGTATATGTATATAAAAAAAAGATAAGAAAGATCAAAATATTCTTATTATATCTTTATGTTTATTTATCTGAACTTCAACCATTTTGTATGTAGTTGTCTTCATCAAGAGGGTATAACGTGGGAGAGAAAATTAAAATACAAAATCTCCAAAAAATGAAAAAAATGATACTTATATGTATAGTAGTGTTTTGCTAGTAAAATTATTCTAAACCTATAAAAATGTTACAAGATTTTTTTTTTCAAGAAGAGTCGAACCTTTGTCTTCGTGTACAACCACCTAATCATTCAGATAAAGAGCATAATTGATTTTTAATGAATTTGAAATAAAAAATTTAACAAAAATCATCTCAATTAATATGAGTCATTAATTATTCAAGACTCTATTTTATAGTATATATAGATATAGATAGATAGATAAATGGATAGATATAAATATTTGAGTAACTAATTAATATAAACAAAAAAATAATGAAAGATAATATAGTAAAACAAAGTTGTTAAGAAGGAGAATTGAACCCTAGACCTCTTGTATTATGAGAGTGTCTTTAACCATTGAGTTATATTAGAAGATTTAGTTTGTAATAAAAGATCAACAAAAAAAAGAGATATATTATCATATATATTAGGCATTAATATATATGAATATCACCACCAGAATAATGAAAATCATCACCAAAATACATGAATATCACACTCGATTACATGTATATCACAACCAATTCATAAATATCGATATCTATCACCACCCAATTACATGAATATTATCACCTAATTACACGAATATCACCACCCAATATCGTGAATATCACGTCTAATGTCGTGAATATCACCTAGCATTCGAACACAACAATCCTCAAATCCTAAACATAAAAGAAAAGCAACTTAATTAATCAAATCGATAACAACAATCCTTAAACAATGAAAATCAAAGATATCTCCTTCAATCTCATCAATTTCATCCCAAAAACCCACAAACCCTAATCGGCGTAGATTATATACCTTCTAATCAATGCTTTTTCGGGGCTTCAATTACAAATTTGGAGTGGAGGCGCATCAAAGTTGGTCCCAAGCCGGAGTGGAGTTGAAACAGAGTGGGTTCGAGCCAAGGTGCAATGGCATCAAAGTCAAGGTGAAGTGGATTGAAAGAAGGGGCGTAGTGCAATCGGAGGCCAAGTGGATCCAGATCTAGGGCAGAGTAGATCTCGATCGGGGGCGGAGTGTATCCAGTGCGGAGTGCAACCAGAGACGGAGTGGATCCGGAGCGATGGCGGAGTGCAATCAGAGTTGGAGTGGATTAGAGCAAGGGTGGAGTTTATCCGGAGTCAGAGTGTGAACAAAGGTGGATTGCGATCAGAGGCGAGGCGGATGCGGAGTGCAAGAAGTCTTAGGGCTAAAATGCATCTCTTCTTGGAAAGATAGTGATATAGAATATTAGGTTTAAAGATTAGTTCGAGAGAGAAAAAATTAGTTAAATGGAAATAAAGATAAATTATCCTAAAATATCTTCAAAAGATATGATCAGTGGGATTTATCTTATTTGTCTATTTTGCATTCTTTTTAATCAAATCTCAACGATTAGAAAATCTTAATATGATGGCTTGTATTAGTACTTTCGTTTACCGCAACACCTTGTTTTACTATATCCTAATACCCCACTCTATACCTATATATATATATAATTTTATCAAATTACAACCTACTCCACTCCCATTTCTCTTCACCTCTACCTCTCTACCTCTCTCTAACACTCCATCTCTATACCTCTCTTCTTCTTCATCATCCAACCATTTGGCTCTACCAATTTGTGGATTGGCTCATCAAATTTGTGCTTCTTCATCAAATTCTTGCATTTGTTAAGGTAATTTTCGGATTTAGTTTAGGTAATTTGTTCATATTTGTGCATTAGGGTTTGGTTGAATATATAAATTTGATTTTTGGGTGTCATAGACTTGAATTTGTGTTATAGATTCAAAGTTATAAGTTTATAAATTAATAGAATGTGTAATGGAAATCATTTAGATAGAAATTCGTATAAATTACAACCAGAGTAGGGTCGGCATCTCCATTGTTGAAGGGCGGAGAACCGAAGTTCTCGGTGACGACGCGGAGAAGACGAATTCCACCCATCACAGATGAACATGTTTCATCTGTGACGGTGGAACATGTTCCCTCAGTCAAGGATGAAACATGTTTATCCGTGATGGGTGGAACATGTTCCTCCGTGACGGGTGGAAGTGTTCTACCCTTCACGGATGTTTTTTTCTTTCTAATCTTCGCTTCTACTTTTCGTGATCAATCGATAGACGAAATGAACTTATGTATTTTGTTATTTATGTTCCAGATGGATGAGACTAGATCAGGGCGTGCTCGTAGAAGAGACGCAAATCGCCAAACAGATTGCAAGTACGTCAGAACACGCCGTAGGCCGCCAAAAGGGCCTTCATCTATGTTTCCAAAGCCAACACCAAGTGATGTCGGGCCGTCTTTGTGCGAACCCCCTGTTACATACGGTGTGTCTGATGCATACGAGTATCATGCTACCTATGAGATGCATGTTACCTACGAGACATTATGCTTACTCACATGCAAGACATTATGTGTGATCATATCAATGTTTTGCTGATTTTGTGTTTATTGAGAGATGGAAGCCAAAGACCAACACTTTCCACATGCCATGGGGAGAGATGATGGTTACTCTCCATGATGTGTGTCTCATCTTGGGTATCAGTATAAATGGAGATTTACTTATACAACCGCTTTTTGAAAGGGTGATGGACATGAAAAATTTGAGATGCCTACAAGGTGCACGGACAATGGAGTTCTTTATGCAGGGCTATCTCAAGGTCATGGCTTCAGGTTATCTGTTATACCTCATTGGTTCCACGCTCTTTCTTGACAAGTCGCAACACCAGATTCTTGTCATCATGTGGCATATTTGGGCCTCGTACAAGATCTCGCGACTGTTCAGACTAGTTTATAGGGATCGGCTCCTCTTGCACATATGTATCGAGCACTAGGAGAGTGTTCACATTTGGCTCTCGAATGATGTTTACATGCACCACCTTATTGTAGGTAACAATTGATTGTATTTTTTTTTATGTTTGTATATCATTTCATTCTTTTAATTCTTGAAGGACTTGTGACTATACACACACACACACACACATATATATATATATATATATCTGTACACGCATGGATCTATCTGTACTTTCCCTTATTTCGTCCTACACAGAATCATTTATGGAATGGTAATGTGCCATATGTTGTGTGATAGAGAGGTACAACAAAGGCAACTAATATACCTAGTGAAATGCACAATTACAGAGAAGAACTTGATTGTATGTATGTGGCAGATGCAAGTACTTTACTGGTTTTTGTTTCACGTTTATGTTAACAAACAACCGTAGTTGGGTTTTAAATTTTGACATGTTTTTGTTAGATTAACTGGAAACCCTATGGAGAGCTTGATTTCAGTTCAGACCTGGCCCCTTCCAGATTTCATGATTTGATATCATTCTTGTCCAAATCTGAGCCATACATGTCAGATCGTGTCATGAGGCAGTTCAGCCGTGTTCAGGGGGTACCAGGAAAAGTTATAGAGCCACTGAGAGCGATCAGACCCACCGAGTTGAAGAGTTACGTAGTTGAAACGACACGTGTTCTTAGATAACTTGCACTCTATTAGCCTCGAGATGATGGGCTCTCCTGTGATACATGGGTTTGAGTGCAACGCAGATTACATGGCGTGGTACGAGCCTCTCACACACATGTATGTCTCACCCCCTCCTGATGCTGACGTCGAGCCCACATATCATGACCAAAGGGATGCACGTTCTCAAGTGATAATATATTTTTTACACTTCTTTTTCAAATAACAAATAAAATTTATAACTATATTTATTATTTCAAATATGTGTAGAGCATTGGATGGGTCGTGGATTGGCTCTCCCCATTTACTGACGCAAATACATGCCCTCTGATATTCGCGATGCCATCAGGAGATCTTTACGTGAGCGAAGGGCGATATACCCCCATCAACTTTTGAGGCCGATTCTGGTATTCGTCATGTTCTAGATGATGATGATGATTAGTGGGTCGGTAGTTTGTGTGACACAAACAAACTTTTTGTGGGATGTTTCAGTTTGATTAGACCTTTATCTAACCATTTTGTCTATGTATGTTCGGTAAATCCTTTTGGAGGACTAGTAGTATAATCAAATAGACAATAGAACTTGCACTCTGTCGGCTCTTGCATGATGATGACGCAGAATGGAACACATGTAAACAAAAATGATCCATAAAACCGCTACACGAGCGACCAAACGTACAAAAGTCTTATCAAACGGGAAAGTACAAAATATCCTGACAAAAAAAAAAATCAAAACTAGACATATGACATATTCTGAATTGACTTGCAACCACGTTTAACTTTGGTATCATCCTTGTACTCGTGGAAACGCAAAAGAAACTGATCAATCAAAGGAGACGCAAAGTCGTAATGATTACGCTGCCATAAGGAATATAGATCCGACAATGGTGAATTCTCAGACATGGACACCTACAATATAAAAATAATGTACTTGTATTTAAAAAAGAATATTCACTCCAAAGTGGTAAGAACATTCATGTAAGGATTTTGAAAGTGTGGTTTTGGGTTTTATAAAGAGATACTAATGTCACTAGTTTAAGAAACTAACTATATAAAAATTATTTTATTAAGTTAAATATATAAAGTTGAAATCATAAGGTTTGATAATAAGTGATTTTCAAACTTTCGCAAGCTTCGAGTCAGTTACTTATTCCCTAGGTCCAATCATAAGGATATTCTCCATTCTTAGGATTTATGTCATTCAAAGGTTGACATTTCTCCTATTTGCCTTATTCTCAAGTAAGAGAATAAGATTGTTTTAAGAATAATGATGGTGGGTCAGTCAATCTAATATGAACTATTAGTTGGTCCCATAAAATTCATATCATAACATAGTTGATCTAAATATCATATGGTATAAGTTGGAAAATTCTAAATTGACGTTATGGTTCATCAACAGATGGTGAACACCTGATCCACCAATCGAGCGGCCGATGAAAGTCCTAGCAATGGTTCCCTAATTCGGCTGAGGAGTGCTGCTCAACAAGGGGATGACGCGAGATTTGGCTCGCACAACAATACCCGCCCCTACGGGAAGAGGTTCGTCAAGGACAAGTGGACTCTCAAGTTGCGGGGGAAGTTCCACATAATCTACCTCCAGTCTCGATCGTGTTGGATGCTACAATCATAGGGAAGATAGTGAGGCAGGTTGTCGAGATAATGACAGCCCAAGGAATACCGCAAGCTCAAGCGGCTTCCGTTCCTCAGATTACAGCTGGTATTGGGGAGCATGGAGATCTTGCACCTCTAGTGATTCCCGAGAGAAACGACGAGAATTATAACTAAATGTTGAAGATGATTAATTCAACGCGCCCAAATAGCTATGATGGAACCGGGGAACCAGTCAAGGTTGCCTATTGGTTCTCCCATATGGAGAGACTATTTCGGAACGTAGTCTGCATCGAGGCTGAACAGATGCACATAGCTTCGTTGCATTTGAAAAATGGAGCAAATGAGTGATAGGAAAGAACTGGATTGGATGACCACCCAAATCTTATTTGGGCAATGTTCAAGGCTAAGCTCACTGATCGATTATTCTCCCGTGCTATGAGAGAAGAGAAACTGAAAGAATTCCTCTACCTAGAGACTGAGGGACTGAAGGTGACTGAGTTGGCAACAAAGTTCAATCATTTGCTATATTATGTCGGTTCTGAAGTGCATTCTGAAGAACAGAAGATCTGGTACTTCTATGGATGGATGAGTCCAGAGATAAAACCCCTAATGGTGCGTCACGGTTGCTCTACTCTGGAGTGGTATGTGGATGCGGCCTACAAAATAGAGGTTACGCTGGAAGAATCCACCTGAAAGCTGGAGGAAAAGAACAAGGCTAAAGGCGGGCAACGGAACTGGAAGTTTAATGCATTTAAGCGGCCGACATCGCCTACCAAGTTTGAGAAGTTTGGTCGTTCTAAGACCAAGACGACTCATTCTGACACCACTAAAGGCTCAAGATGGAGTAGTGGTGCAATTAAATGTCATAACTATGGTGAAGCAGGGCATAAGAATTTCCATTTCCAGAAAGAGAAGCGGGTATGCCATAACTATGGGAAGGAATGCCACATGCAAACTTATTGTCGGCAAAAAGGCCAAGGGTTGGCACAACCATACCAGGCATCAAGTGTTGGTAGTAGGAAGGACCCAATGCCGGAAGTATCCGCTTCTAGTTAATCTACTGCTCGAAATAAAGGCAAGACGCCTATTGAATCTCCGAGTCAGAGGCATTGACTTTTCATGATGCGTCAGTCCGACGAGAGGGAAACCCTGAACGCTTAGTTATATTTCCTTTTTGTTTTAAGCCTTTTAAGAATAAGGAGCGATGACTTGTGTGTCTATAGTCTCCATATTTTAGTAATTTGTATGTTTGACATTCCTTCAGTTTGTTTAATTCAATGTTTCGAATAATAAAGAAGTATTTCCTTATTTTGGAAATTACTAAATGCGTTACTATTTTGAGTTATGCGTTCATACGAGAATTCTTGAGTGCAAAAAACAATACAGGTCACATGTTGATAAGGACTGATTGGACTCATAAAGGATGGTGTAACGTATTGGGACATGAGTGATTGTTCCCTACCTTGTTTGCGCTAGTTTCGGGGTCGAAACTATTTTTAAGGGGGTAGTATTGTAATATCCTACTTAAATTAGAAGGGTAATATGGTAATTTTTAATTTGATAAAAATAAAAGTTATGAAATTTATTTTATTTCTTTTAGAAGAGTAATTTAAATTTTCATTAACTTAAGTTCAAAGGTTAGGTTATGATAATTTTTGGGTACAACTTATCAAATGTGTTATAATAGTATTGTAGAAATAAATAATTAAGTATAACCATGAATGTAATTTTTGGGAATTTTTAGATATATAATAAGGGTTATAAGAATTATTATGTTTATCCATGGGAGGATAAAATAATAATTAACCTAAGTAGGTTACCTTTTTAAGTCATGAAATATTTAAATTATGTTAACTTATATTAATATTAATTTAAATAAAGTTATCAAGTTAACCTAAAGTATTAAATTAAGGAGGACAAAATGTTAAGTAAGATAAGGTTAAAATATGATGAAATGTAATTTAAATCTTAGAATTAACTTAATCTAAAATTTCACTCTTCATAAATTTGGTTTATAAAGCATATATAAATTTTGGGTAAGTTTATATATAACTGTGGGCAAATTTTGTAATTTTTAAAAAGTGAAATAAGGGTATTTTTGCCACAACTTGAAAAGTTGGGCAAAATTATGGGTGTGTTGTGGATGCCTTCTTCCTCAAGCCACACATGAGCTTCCAAGCTCCATTAATGGAGTTTTGGCTCAGTTTTTAGCCCCGTTTTTTTCAATTGACCCATGGGCTTTAAAGATATACTTATCCTTAACCAAATTATATCAAAATCGGGATTTATAATCACCTAGATTGATAGAATTTTATTTTCTAGATTAAACAGCCCGATAAATCCAAAAGTTCGGTAACATCTAAATTTGATCTTGTTTGAGATCGGATTTGGACGAAATTAGTGGGGTTGGAAAGCTATATTTAAGGGCTTCAAAAACCCTATAAATACCCCCTCACCCATTGGAGGAATTTACTCAATTTCAATCCATAAGTTTCCAACAGTCCCCAAAACGTTCGTGCCTCTGCATAAGCATTTTCTCTCTCACCTCTGCAGCTCTAGTTACGGGTTAGGTATCAAAGTCTTTGTATTGAAGTCTAGTTTCCAGAGCCACAAACCACGCATAATTTGGAGTTCGGACGAGGGAGATACAAAGCAAACAACGTGAGGGTGTCGACAAGAACGAACCGAACAAATTCGGTAATGGCTATTTCGTACCCCTATTCGGTTTTTGGTCCAATTAATCATGATTATGCATGCTAATTGGGGTTAATTAGATACATACTGGATTAATGTAATTTTAGAAGTATTAAAATTAAATTAATTATATCTTATGATATTATCTTAAATTGTAAGTTGTTAGAAATAACACTATAATTGGATAATATGTTGGGTTATTTGAGATGATAAACAAATTGATTAATGTATTTATTTATGCTATGATAATTTAGAATATACAATTAATTGATTTTTAGTATCGTATAAATAATCGTTTTATCGAAAAGACTTGAAAATGATTTATTTAGAGTTAAGTAAATTCAAATAAAAATCAAGACTTGTACCTTTCAATTGTTGTTATTGAATAAAATATCTAATCATATTTTATTTATGTTTTGTGATTTGGGTATATCTCGGAATCACGTTTGGAACATAAATTAAGTAGGGAGCTAATTTGCTTTTCGAAAGCAACCATCTCCGTATTTTCAATAGGTGTTGGTTTTTTGTAAAAAGGTGAAAGAGGGAGAACACATGGTTGACTTTCGATTTTCTCCATTAAGTTACAGATTTCCTCTTCGATTACTACTTTTTCAAGGTTGCGGATTAACTCAATTTCGATTGGACTGAAGGGATACATGGGTTTCGGTTCCCAATTACGGCTCAAATTAATTGCGCATTAAAGTTGAAGTATGGGGAAATTAACCTACATGCGCAGGTGCAAGTAGATACTTTAAGTTAATCATCTTCTCAAGGTAAACTCTTGTTTGCATCTCTCATGGTGGTCTCTTTGTAACACCCTTGTTCTCCCTCAGTAGTGTCACACGCAAGTGATCTCAGACTATAAAGTTCAATGCTATTAATGTTGTAATCGGAACAATTATACTTCAATGAATAAATAAGCATTATATAATAAAAGAGTAGCAGAAGACTTTTGAAATAAATATCAATTTTTTATTAATATTCTCCTTGTAAATTGAGGAGATAAGTTTTACAAATTATATTGAAATTACAGCGGAAGACTTTAAATAAATCCTAATTACATTACTAGAATATACAACTTCACCTATTACATTAATTAGAAAATTTAAATCCTATATTTAAACGACCTTGAATTTCTTCAAACTAAACTTCAACTGCAAGCATTCGTCTTCGATTTGTTACTTCATGGTTGTCTAAAACCAACCACTGATGTGCCATATAGGACGGATGACACCAACCAACTATGCAAGAAAAAAGAAGGTTGGTTAGCCTAATGAAAGGCTAAACAAGGACTGAAACAAAATGATTCTTGTGATTGTATCTGGTTACTATCATTGTCTCTCAAATAATAGTCGGTAGACGATATATAACTCATATACTCTCACTGAAATGGAAGAAGAGATATGCGACAAAAGAAGACTCCAAAAAAAGTAAGTCTTATAGGAATATGTATGTTTGTTTGAGAACATTATAATTCACACAAAGTTTGAAAACAGAACTTGAATATTTGGGCCCACGACCAACCTCACCGCATAATGCGAATCCAGATTGGAAAGAGGACTTACTTTAAACAAGAGTCCGGGCGGGTTCCACATTATACTTCTCGCCCGATGGTATATTAATTATGTGCAACAAGACACTTATCTTATTTAATTTCAAAACGTGCATTAACGTTAAAGCTTTTAATCCACAACAATCTCGCAATAAGATATCTCATGGGACGAATCTCGATTTTCGGCACTAGCTAAGTGCACCACCACTTATATTCGAATAAGGGTAGGTCATGACCAAAAGTATTAGGACAATAATCATCCTAATACAAGTTATAAAGAAGCAGCTAAACCTCGCAAGGTAAATAGCGTTCCTACGAATACTTGTGCTAAACTAGCATATATGTCCACAACAATGCACAATAAATCTACACCAAGTTTATCTAGAACCCTATAATAATAATATCAATATATATAAGGGTCGATGCTAGCATATTATACAACCTAATAAGGTTCATTTATCACACCATTTTATCAAACAAGTTCTCCAACGACAAGAGAATTATTTATCCCAACTTAATAGCACAATCGATTCATTATCAATTAAGATAAAAATAGAATAAATATGCAAGAGCGAACCGCCATTGGCCTTGAATCACGACGAAGCGGTGTATCAGAGGTGGTTGCTTTCAAAAAGCAAATTGGCTCCCTGTTTTATTTCCGTTCGAGAAGGAATTTCGAGACATACCCAAATCACACACAACAAATAAATTATAATTAGATAATTTATTCAATATCCAAATTTGAAGGATACAATGTCTCGGTTTCTAGTTGAATTTATTTAACCCATAAATAAATCAATTTCAAGGCTTTATCATAAAATGATTATATATACGATTCAAAATCAATTAGTCGTATATTCTAAATAATCATATCATAAATAAATTAATCCCATAATTTATTTATAAGTCTAAAAATTCCAACTCAAAATATAATCTAGATGAAGAGTCATAATTCACCAATTCATAATATAAGATAATATTATAGAAATTAAAAATAATTCAATTTTAATATTCATAAAATCAAAAAAATTTTATAAAAAAATTGTTTAAAAAATGTATATAAGTTGGGTGTTTTTTTAAATAGTAAAAATAATTATGATGTCATAAAATGTATAAAAAAGATAAGTTTTCTTAAACTTCCCTCAAAAAATTATAAAATTTTATGGTTTTATAAAAGATAAAGATTAGTTGTTTGCTTAAATACCACAAAGATATGATGTATTTATTAAATTAAGTTTAAAATATGGATAATTTGTAAATAATTTTGTTTTTTATAATGGTTGAGAGCACCTGGCGGAATTTGTGAAACCTCAAGGTTACCACGCAGACATGAGTACCACGCAGAATTCACAATACCTCATGACTACCATGCGGAATATTTCCCTAAATTTTAAAATAAACCCCTACCCTAAACCATAACACAACAAAACATATCTTTACCTCTACCTTAACTTCTTACACACACCACTTAAACTCTTTACCTATATCTTTTTCTAAATCATTAACACCATATACCTTACACTTAAATTAGTTCTTATTGATTACCCTTATATACCTATTGATAGGCATTGTCGAGGCGCCTAAACAAAATAATCCTAACAAACCTAAACAAGTAGTTTGGGCAAGCAAGGGTCGAATCCCACAGAGAATCAAATACTATTCCAACGATATAATTGTATACCAACAAGTAACCAAGGGAGGGTTTCAAATGTTTAGTTTAATAGCAAAGTAATAATTGGGAAAAATAGCTCAGCCAAACAAATATCCACACTTTAGATTGATAGATCGATCATTGATTATTCCTAGTCCTCATACTCATGAATGTCCTAATCCCTATTCTGATATAATTATCAGTCCAACCAGTCCTGATAACCCTAACTATCAAATAACCTAGAAGACCTTCTAGATTGAATCTAACAGCAGTAATGAATTCAGGAATAGATAGGTACATGCAAGTGTAGCAAACAGTCATACAATTACATGCAATTAATTCTCTACACAAACTAAAGGATCAAGATTCTCAAACAGTCTCCTCCAATCCTTAATAGTATGATCAATAACAATCTCAACAGGTTGTATAGAAAAAGGGAACCAATAGCGTAATACTAATCTTCTCTAGATTGTCAGGCTAGAGGGAACTACTATTATCAATCTATTTGATATCCTAATCAACAAATCAAGAGGAATCGATATACGATCAATGAGATTAAGCACGAGAGAGAATTAAAACAATCATAGAAAGAGTAAAGGAATAACCTCACAATCAAATCAACCAAAGGCTTCAATTGTCTGCCCGAGCAAAAGGTGCGAGAAAAAAACAAAATAAAACTGAATGTAAACTAGGTTTGCCTTCTTAACGATGATAGGAAAATTAGGTTAAATAACCTAACCCTAAAACTAAAGTGAAAACATAACGAAAGTAATCCTATAAGAAAATAAAGTATAGTAATCGAAATAATTAAAATAAAAGAAAAGAAAAAGAAAAGAAAAGTAAAACTTTGGACGAGAGACGTAGGTTCGCTTCCATGTGCTTCCGCGATCGCGGAACAAATTCCGCGGTCGCGGAAAATTCAAACTCCCAGGCCCTTCCTCTCGACATTCTTCAGATGCTTCGCTAAACGATTTTTCCGCGATCGCGAAAGAAATTTTGCGATCGCGGAAATTGCTGATTCTTCTCGTCGTGCTCTCGAACATCATGCACGGTTAGCAGACCGTGCAGCTAACCATGCAGGCCTTCTTTGCCTTCTTCGTGTGGTCTTCTGTAGACCCGACTGGGTCTATACTTCGTCTTCTTGGTTGGCTTCCTTCTCCCTTCAATATATCTTCATTTAAGCTTCTTCAAACCACTATATCTACACTTCTACTCCTCAACTCCATTCTCCATAATTGTGCTCTAAACCCATACAAAGGGCACCCAAAACACCAGTAACAATTCCTAGATAAGCACTACAAAATAGTGTTGATCACCTATACAAAGTTTACCTAGACCCTAAAATCCAAACACTAAACCCTTATACCCCCTAAATCTTGAAATATAACACTTTAGGGTTTGGTACGCCTAGAGCAGGCGCATTTAGCCCTACATACGCCTGCTATGGACGCACCAAACCCCCCGCGTGTGCGAGATATATATATATATATATATATATATATATATATATATATAGAGAGAGAGAGAGAGAGAGAGAGAGAGAGAGAGAGAGAGAGAGAGAGAGAGAGAGAGAGAGAGAGAGAGAGAGAGAGAGGATGAACTGTATAACAGTCCGTCTATCCAACTAACATGACCCACCCCTCGGGCATCTTACCGACAAGCCCAGTAAAAGTTTATAAATTACATTCTTAATCATCGTAATTTGTACCCTAAACATCATTTTTTATTTTTATCAAAAAATTTACTTAATCATCATATATTTCCTATTTCAAATCTTTTAGTTATCATATATGTTATATTTTATTAAATATTTTTTAATTACCTTTACTTTCATTTTCAAATCTTCTAATTATCATATATTTTCTATTTCAAATCTTATAATTAATTATCATATATGTTCTATTACACTATATTATAAATATAGTATTTATAAATTTTAAATAAATATTTTCCTTAATTACCTTTATTTTCATTTTCAAATATTCTAATTATCTTATATTTTCTATTTCAAATCTTCTGCTTATCAATTATGTTCTATTACACTAATTTATAAATAATAGTTCTTCAGATAATAGTTTGTAAGTCCTCTTGTTTTAGAAGTCCTATTACTTTCTATTTTGTTCTAATAACAGTTTTTAACAGTTCATATTTCTCTTTCTCTTGTTGTTCTTCATATTACTATTCAAAAAATGAACCCAGGTTATAAATAGCTATTAAAATTGCGTGAATAGTAAATGAACAATGACTTTTTTGAATAGTAATATGAAGAACAACAAGAGAGAGAAATATGAGCTGTTAAAAACTGTTATTAGAACAAAATAGAAAGTAATAGGACTTCTAAAACAAGAGGACTTACAAACTATTATCTGAAGAACTTTCGTTCAAACTTGCAGGGATCTGAAAAACTTCTAAAAACTTTAAAAGGGGGCTCGGGTCTACAGAGGTTTCTTTGTGGATGTTTTTCTCTCTGAAATGTTATGCCTCTAACAAATGAGGGCTTCTTCTTTTATAGGGGAAGAGAGGAGTGCAACCTCTTTTGTCCGTACACAATTTTAGAACTGTTGTATCACGAGTGGTCTTTGCTATAGTGAGTGGAGCTTTTGTTTGCTGATAGAGTTCCTATTGTGAGTGGAGCTTTTGTCTTCTTTTGTTGTGAGTGGAGTTCATGTGTTCTGGAGAGGCATCTTTTACTGGAAGGTGCGTCTCTTATCTTATTTTTGTCTTCTGGATGCTTGTAATGGGCTCTTGTCTTCTGGGCTATTGTTATATCATACCCCCCCCCCCTAAAAAAAAATGAAAACATAAGTTTTTTTTTCTTTTTACATAGCATAAGGGTCTTGGGCAAACTGTTCTGATCGTCTGCTGGAGAAGGGGGTGGAGTACGATCTGGACTTTCGCAGCTGTCGGCCTAACTTTGTTTTCCTTGGGCCATGAATTTTTGGAAGGCTTTGAATTCCTCCCACTGTTGAAGTTGTTCTTTTGGTATTGAGGGAGTTGGAAAGTTTGACAAAGGAGGTGTGGTTGTTGGTGCTAGGACTGGTTTAGGAGTGACTGATAATTTTATTGTTTTTTGTTGTAAGGCTGTTCTTACTTTTTCGATGGTGAGTGTGGAAATGATGAACTTTTCCCACCATCTGATCTTAAGTCACGAGGATGAATTTGTAAGGTCTCGTATGTCCAACATAAAATCCATGCAACACCAAAGTCATGATGGAAACGTAGGGTCTTTGTGAAAGGTTGGTCTTGAGAGTAGTGAAGGTAGTAGTTGTATACTGTTGTTATCTCGGCGGGATATATATCTTTTATGGCTCCGAAAGTAAGCCATCATTCATAGAACCAGATAGGGAAATTATCTGGGCAGTGTCTATCGAAGAAAAAGAACCAAGAATGGTTAAATGGTCTGATGAGGAAAGTTCTTTCCCAAGCATTTTTGTAATCTTGGTAAGTATAGCCTGAAAGGTTAGGAATGGCTTGTGGAAGGGAGAAGAGTTTAAGGGTATAGGGGTCGGACCACTCTGTTATAGTAAGGATTTTGAGTATCTTGCATTTGGAGTAGGAAATGCGAGAAGGTTCTGTGGTACACATGTTGTGGGAGATTTCAACGGATCTTGAGTCTACTAGGATAAACTCATAAAATATTTGATTTTTAGAAATGTCTTCTTGGAACCATTGAAAATTAAGGGGAAAAAGTTTTGTAAGATATGGGTCTAAATAGGCTTGCCCAATAGGATTGTGTTCCAGTGTTAGGTAGACCGGAGCAATTGGGCTTGGTTTTAAAAAGTATTGGTAGAAAGGGCTGTCCTTTTTGTGGGCTGTTTTAACATGAGTTTTTGGTGCCAAGTGAGCTTGGCTATATGGGAGAGGTGGAAAATTAGAAAGGGCTTGGTACTGATTTTGTAGTGGGACTATAGAAGAGGAAGAAGATGGACTGATGTAGTCTTGTGGGGTCTATTTTCTTTCTTTAGAATCCATATCTGTAAAAAGGAACATTTAGTTAAAATGGAATTTCGTCGACTTTGAGCTTTTCAATTAGCTCTTCTTGAGCTAGTTCAAGGAGTCTGGCTATGCTTTCTTCATGGATTTCTATCATGATTTTTTGCACTTGTTCTCTCACAGATGGTGACATGAGGGAATAGGTTGACTCTTGTTTAAAGTGTTTCAGCTCTTTTCTTTTGGTATAAACTCCCCATCTATAATAAGCCTATTTTTTGAGGTCAAAAACCATCTTCATAGTAGAGAAATTATGTTTTTCCCTGTAAAAATTCTCTAGTAAGAAAGTCGGGTAGAGAATTGTTTTTTCCTTTTATAAATTCTATTTTGAAATCAAATACAGAAACAATGGCTTGCCATTTGGCAAAAATCTATTTTGAGACTAAATGTTGAACATCCTTTTGTAAAATTTCTATAGTAGATTGACAGTCTACTCGAAGAAGAAATTCTTTATTATATAAATCATCTTGAAATTTAGAAATACAAAAGACAATAGATAAAACTTCTTTTTTGACCGTACTGTAATTCTTTTGTGGTCTAGACCAAACACTACCTAACTAGGGATTCTTTAGTTTGATTTGGTAATCTTTGTTTGAGAATGCCACCAAAACCTAATTATGAGGCATCTGTTTCGACTATCATGAAAGCAGAAGGATGAGGAATACTAGCACAAGGTAGGGATTTAACCTTTTCTTTTAAGAGCTGGATTATCTTAGTGTGCTCTATTGTAGAGGCTGGTGGATTTTTCTTAAGCCTTTGGAATAGAGGAGCACATATATGTATAAGGTTAGGGAAGAAATCTGAGATGTAGTTTAGACATCCCGGGAATCTTTGGAACTAATTTTTATCTTTTGTTTCGTCTGGGAATTTGTCAGTAAATTCAATACTCCTGTTTATTGGTTTGATTGTCTGATTATAAATGTTGTGTCCTAGAAATCTAATATGTGTTTGGAATAATTTTATCTTAGAGGCAGAGACTGCTAGACCATTCTTTTCTATTATAGATAAGAAAGTGTTAAGATGTTTAAATTGTTTGTCGATACTTTTGGAGAAAACAAGAACATCCTTAAATATTTTATAACTTAGCTTTCACTTCAAGTTTATGTTTTCTAATATACAGGGTGGTGTATCTGTGTCATTGTATATTCATGAGATATTTTTCTGAATTTCATGACCTTTTGTGTGCTTAATTATATTCTATAGACGCGTTCTCGTTGCATTATTATGCTAGTGAGCCTTCCTTCTAAAAATCTAATACACTGAGTTCAGTGTGATTTTTCCTATTGATTTAGAAGATGCAGTTGAGATGCATAGGGTGTGATGGGTAGAGAAATATTTTATTTGGAATTCCTTCTTATTCAAATTACCTTCATGATGGATATTAGTACTATTATATTGACAGACTGGTCGTGACATTGGCATATAATTTATTTTCGAAGGCCTAGTACTCGAGTTATTATATATTGGAAGTGATTTACACCGAGGAGGAATTCCAGGTTATTTCGATGTCTTTGAGTTTTTGTATATTGGTCAGAATCTGTAATGGTTGCTGTCGTCCTATGTCGATAAACTTTCATGTTATGGAAATCTATGTGATTGCTTGTCTAGGACCTTGTCGTACAAGTATTACCTTCAGTAAACATCTTTGAATCATATGACTTATTGCGTGTTGATCATACTTTATTGGATGCATATTCTCTTCATTATATTCATGTGATAATCTTCTATTTTTAGGGAACACGTATGTATGTCATGGTTGATAGACGATGAGAATTTTATTGGCACAATCTTATAATTGTTGGGAGTTATTACTTGAGGAGCAAACGGATTTCACCAGGTGGTTGCTATAGGAAACTATATGTATATATGGAGAAGTTTAACTCTCATGGACGAGGCCATTTAAGGATTCATGTTTTGAGGGTTTATAATTTTGAGGATACTCAATGATGATGTTCTGGAATGAGTTGAAATGTATGACAAAGAGGTAATTGAGATTCGAGGGTTATATCCTTGCGATAGAGGTGACTATTGGGAAGTTGAGGATCATAATGGTTTACTATTGTGAATTATTAGAGATCCAGTTTCGAGGAAGAAACTTCTTTTAAGGGGGGTAGTATGTAATACTCGAGATTTTTTGAAAACGAGTTTGGGATCGCTTATAATTTTGTCGCCTTAATTTATTCTTGTGTAGTCCATATATTTTATGTTTATTATAATTATAAGTTAATTAATGACTTGAAAATCTGGATTGCCGTTTCGTGGAATAGCGGAAATTGACCATCTCGGGAGTTATGATTCCCATTTAGGATTGTCTCGTATGTATAGTTGGATACATAAAAATAGATTTAGATATTTTTGAAATATCATTATAAGGTGTGTATTATTATTTTATATCGATTTTTAATTCTAATATATATATATATATATATTTCTTACTACTAGTTGTAGTATGTATGTTGACGAGCGTTTCAGATACGAAATCCGTATTAATCCTAGAATTAATTGCGTTAAGAATACGGAATCCGTATTAATCCTAGAATTAATTCCGGGTAATTAATAGGATATTACAATTATATCTATATATATAAATTGTAGTTGAGAAAATATCTTTACCACAAAAAAGACAAATTAAGGAATTCAAATCCTCGTTTAACTCTTCTTTCTTTCATATTTATCACTTTAGAAATCTAGAAATTTCTCCTCCACCCTCCACCGACCTATTCACCTCCTCCTTGACTGCTCTTTTTACGCACCACCAGCAGCTCCCATGGCAGCCATCACCACTTCCTCCCTCCTCCTTGTGAGCCACGCAGCTCGTCGTCGTCGTCTCCGCCAAGAGGTGCTCGCCTCCTCCTCCTTCCATCCTCACGGCCACCTATTCCCTCCTTCCTCCTCCTTGGGCGTTCAGCTGCTCCCTCTCATGGCAGCCACCAGTCCGGCCACCTCCACCACCTCTCGTCGCCGGAAAAGTGCCCTTGAGCCTCCACCGCCTCTTTTGTGAACCCAAATCACCCTTTGGGTCTTGTGTGAGTATTTCTGATAACAGGAATTTTGTCATTCTAATTCCTACTATGCAAGAAATCCAAACAAAACCTAAAACGCAGTCTTAGGCAAGTAAGGGTCGATCCACATGGAAACACAATCTATCACAGTATGTAAAGTGTATGTCAATTGAAGTAACCAAAGGGGGGGATTTTGTTTGTTTATAGAGTAACCAAGCATGCAAAAGCAAGTAAGCAATTAAAGTGCTGAAATCAAGTATGGGGAAGGCACTTAGTCAAACAATATCCACTAATCGAATGACAAGTTGATCATAGAAACCACTCAAAATCGCATGCAATGGCAATTCCAATTCCTTTTCAAAAGTATCTAATAGCACAACCAGATACTATTAGAACTAACTAATTAAACAACCCTGAAACTATCAAGATTCAATTTAACAGCAGCTTTATGGATAGGAATATAGTTGGATACAACCTAGAATAAAACAACCAGTTTTTACCCTAAGATGCAAATCAATCCTCTTCTGCATAAGATTAGCACAACCAGTTACTAACACGATGCAGTTGCTACTAGGGAATAGATATGCTCAACCAGTAATAATCTAGACCTAGCAATAGATAAATACCAACAAACCCTAGTTGATCAGACTAGAATTTACCAATATCAATCATAAGATTCAAGCAAGAGAAAAGATAAAAGCCAAAGCAATAGATTAAAAGTAAGAAACTTACAACTGAATCAAACGAAGAGCTTCAATGTCTGACTAAGCAAGAGAGGCTTAGTTCTTCATAGCAAGGGAAATACGTAAGAAATAAAACTAGGGTTCCGAGATGAGAAAAGAACAAGTCTTCTCAACCCTTAAATACCAAAGGGAATTTAATCTGAAAATAACTTAGAATAAAAACAAAACGTAATAAAATAAAATAACTAAAACCGAAAAAGGGAAATCGGCTCGGCGCTTCGTCCAACAGCGGCGGCGGCCGCTGCTTTTCCCACGGCGATCGCCGTAATTGCGGCGACCTTTCAATGTCGTAGCTGAGGTTCTCCAGGGGGAATTAACGGCGGTCGCCGTAATTATGCGGCGGTCGCCGTAATTCTGCTTCTTCATACTTCGCTCCTCAGCTCCAAAAGCTCCACAAACGTAACTTCCACGCCTCCTTGCCAAGTCTTCAAATCATCACTAGAGCATCCTAAAACACCACTAAAATCATGCCAAAACTCCGTCAATACACGCAACATAATTGTGTGTATCAAACTCCCCCACACTTGAATCTCTACTCATCTCGAGTGGATAGAGAACTACCACCCATCACCAATAAGCACCTAGATCATCAACATGCAAGGAAAGCCCACAACCAAGAGTAACAGCATGTACATGAAAGCTCAACATCCTTCAACCAACCAATCACAACACAACTACACCCTCAACACCAGCATCATAATCAGCACAACATCAACACAAACATATGCAATATCCACAACTTCAACCACAACAGCCAACTCAATACACATCCAAGCTTAAGGGCAAGCAGAATACTTTCCCCAAGCTTATCCCGGTCATCCAAAAATGAAAGTAACCACTAGTCCTAACCTCCATCTATGACTCCTTATGTCTCCCTCAATGGCCTACCCGACAATCCTTCTTTGTCTCCTCATCTTATGTCGCCCCGCCGGTAAATTGAGATCCTAGAAAACACTCCTTTTCTTTTCACTCATTTTGCCTAGGAGCCCTTTCGGGTTTTCATCCTAGCCACTCATTTCATTTTATCATAGATGGACTCACCGCCTCACATCACTCTAAATCCACTTTTGCCCAGGCCTAGTGCCTGTCGGATTACCTGCTTTTTACCTGGACCGCCCTTTCGGGTTTTCAGCCCATCCCAGGATTTTTTTTTATATACTCGCAATAATAAATACATAATCCACTCCCCCACACTTAAAATAAGCATTGTCCTCAATGATATCAGACATAATAACATAGGAGAAGTGAAGAATGTACCTACTACTGCGGCGGTGGTGGGAAATCGGGATATTGGGAACCCATGAAAAGGTTCCACTGCCTCATCTGTTCCTCCAAGGCTTGAATGTCCTGGGCCTGCGTCGCATAGTGATCCCTGGACTCCCGGCGGAAGTCAATGAACTCCCGGTGGTAGGCAGCAAAGTCCGACTGCATAGACTGCTGGCGAGAGTCAATCCCCTGGACCATTTCCCAAGTCTGTCTCTGGTAATCCTGAGACGGTCCAGCAGCAGCGGTAGCCTGTACCGTAGGCATAGCAGTGTCCTCATCGTCATTGGCATCATCGTCCTCATCCTCACTGTCATCATCATCCTGAGCAACACTTCCAGCTGGCACGGGACGCACCCCAGGGGCTCCCACCCGGTAACTGCTCACATCAAAGTCTCTATAGCGCGGGCCACAGGTCACCTCAAACGGAAAAGGGATGGGGATTTTGTAGATACCCCGCATGCCATACAGCCAGAACTTCGGGTTAGACCCGGTCCCGGATACCACAGTGGAAGTCCTGAGCTGCTTCCAATCATATGTAAAAGCAGGAGAGAGTTGCTGGGAAGGGTCGGGTTGCTCGAGACCCAGGTGGCGGCCTATCAAAGTGATCATGCCCCCAATGACGATCTTCTGCCCCTTGTTATCCTGAAATTTTCTGCACGCAGCAATAAAATGGGTGCGCCAATCCCACACCAGAGGGCACTCGGGGGTCATACTCCATACATCATACAAATCGTCGTACGGGAGCTTGTTCAATTCGGACTGGCCATGGAAGGCCATCCGCACTACTTTATGTGCTAGCCGCAGGCCCGGATGCGACCACTTGTAATTGTACTCCCCATCCTGCGGGTTGTAAACATTGGACCCTGTGGAGTGGTACCAAAAGGGGAAGTAACCATTGGCGGCGTTCCACGCCTGCGCAGAAGATGGTGGCCTGGTAATCCCAAGCGCTAGATCAAGGTCCGTCCAGGACATAGAGTGCCTGCTACCACCCAAACTAAATGTGATCCTCTCCTCATCGCAATGACTATCAAAACTGGCCAGAAACTCCACAGTCCAGCTGGGGAATGTGGGCGCCGCAAAATGGAAGAAACTACCCAGCCCACCATTGACAAAAAGCTCCTGCGTACTCTCATATATTTGCAACTCCCGCAGAGTGCCTGGATCAAAGAATAATGTGGACTAAAAAGCCCTCTCTTGCAAAAGCCTCCTACGAGCCTCCTCAACCTTGTTACGGGAGGTCTCAACCCCCGATGATTTTTTTCCGAGAGGGTTCACCTCCCGTTGATTTCTTACGGGAAGACAATGAGCGTTTCAAAAATCCCGACATCTCAATAATCCCAACTACTAGCAACAGCAAAAAGCAGAACAGGGAGGGAATAAAAATAAAATCACCAGATTTGACGAAACGGCGGTCGCCGGGTTGAGCGGCGATCGCTGCTAAGAACGGCGGTCGCCGTGTTGAATGCAGCGGTCGCCGTTTTCAATTTTCACAGATTATGCAGATTTCCGAAACGGCGAGCGACGACGGCGACCTTGGCTGGCGGCGGGCGAGCGGCGAGCGAAGGTGGCGGCGAGCTGGCGCGACGGTCGCCGGATCTGGGGTTGAGGGGGGGTGGCGAGAGAGAGAGAGGGGAATGGGGAATGGGAAAGTGAGGGTAGGGGGTTAGGTTAGATGATAGGTCTGGGAAGGGGGGGCCCAATTTTTATTTTTTTATTATTTTTTTTTGGCTTTTACCCCCGTTTGGTTTTAACGGGTTTCTTTTTATGCCTTTTGCACCCTGTTTAAGGTTTTCTCAGGGTCCAATATTTTTTTTTTTTTTGCGAAAATTAAAAGAAAAGGAAAAAAGAATCGAACCTGAAACGGCCGCGGCCGCCGTGATTAAACGGCGGTCGCCGTCATTTGATGCGAACAGCGTGATCGAGGAGGGGTGAAACGGCGGGCGCCGTGTGGAGGGAGGCGGTCGCCGTAATTGCGGCGGTCTCCATAATTAAACGGCGGTCGCCGTTTTGAAGTCATAGGCAACCTCCATGGTGAGCAATTAACGGCGGTCGCCGTAGGTTACGCGGCGGTCGCCGTGAACACCTTCTTCGATTTTTCACGTTTCTGCAGGTGAGTTCGACACAGAAATACAGAAACAAAAGGGAAATAACTAGAATTGACTAAGGGAAAGGAAAAGAAATTACCTAATCATCGGGTTGCCTCCCGGGAAGCGTCGTAGTTAACGTCGTGGCTCGACTCAGTGTAGGTTCAATCACGTTTCAGCTTCGGGTTCCTTCAGGAACGCCTCCTCAATGGTGTCTTTGGTGAAGCCTTCATGGTATTTCTTTATCCTCTGCCCATTCACCTTGAACAAAGTCTGTGATGTCGAGTCAAACAGCTCTACGGCACCATGTGGGAAGACTTTGGTCACATAATATGGTCCTGCCCAGCGCGATCTCAGCTTGCCTGGGAAAAGTCTAAGGCGTGACTGGAATAAGAGGACTTTGTCTCCAACCTTGAAGTCCTTCCTCAGTATGATCTTGTCATGCCAGGCCTTAGTCCTTTCCTTGTAGTGAATGGCATTGTCATAAGCCTCGATCCTGGCCTCCTCCAGCTCTTGTAGTTGGAGCTTTCTAAGCACTCCAGCCTCATCCATCTGCAAGCTGCAATTCTTTACAGCCCAATATGCCTTGTGCTCTAGCTCCACTGGAAGGTGACAAGCCTTACCAAACACCAACCGAAAGGGTGACATACCAATTGGTGTTTTGTAAGCTGTCCTATATGCCCAGAGTGCGTCATCAAGCCTCAAACTCCAGTCTTTTCTATTAGGAGACACCGTCTTCTCCAAGATGGACTTTATCTCCCGGTTGGACACTTCAGCTTGCCCATTCGTTTGGGGGTGATAGGCGGTAGAAACTCGCTGCGTGACATGATATTTCTTTAACAACGCAGTAATTGTCCTGTTGCAGAAGTGAGTTCCTCTATCACTGATGAGAGCCTTTGGCACTCCAACCCTGGTAAATATGTGGGACTTCAAGAATTCTGCAACAACTTTAGCATCATCAGTCCTGGTGGCCTTCGCTTCCACCCACTTGGAAACGTAGTCCACCGCAAGCAAAATATATATGTTATCGCAAGAGGATGGAAACGGTCCCATGAAGTCAATACCCCAAACATCGAAGATTTCACAGAAAATCAACCCTGTTTGTGGCATCTCATCCCTTTGAGATATATTTCCAACCCGTTGACACTTGTCACAGGATTTGCAGTGGTTATGCGCATCCTTGAAGATGGAAGGCCACCAAAATCCTGCTTCAAGTACCTTTCTTGCGGTTCGTTGTACCCCAAAGTGTCCACCACAGGCCTCAGAATGACAAAAAGTAAGGAGAGAATTTACCTCATTTTCTGGGATACACCTACGAATTACCTGGTCAGAACAATGTTTCCATAGGTAGGGGTCGTCCCAGACAAAAAATATGGCTGAACTGCGCAGCATGTCCCTCTGAGCCTTGTTAAAGGGTGGAGGAAAGTCACCCGTGGTGAGAAAATTCACCAAATCAGCATACCAAGGCTCTACGGTAGTGAGCCGGAATAGAGACTCATCAGGGAATCTCGTCTGAATCTGGGGTTATGGGGTGTTATCTTCCTGGACAATTCGGCTGAGGTGGTCAGCAACAAGATTCTCAGCACCCTTCTTGTCCTTGATCTCCACATCAAATTCGCTGAGTAATAGGATCCACCGGATCAGCCTTGGCTTGGCTTCCTTCTTCGTCATGAGGTAGCGCAGAGCAGCATGGTCGGAGTAGACAAAGACCTTTGTACCAAGCAGGTACTGCCTGAACTTCTCAAGGGCAAACACTACTGCCAGCATCTCCTTCTCTATGGTGGAGGAGTTCCTCTGCGCACCATTTAGCGTCATAGATGCATACTGGATCACATGGGATGCTCTTCCATCTTTTTGGTCCAACACAGCCCCCACAGCATAGTCACTGGCGTCGCACATGATCTCAAAGGGCTTAGACCAGTCAGGCGCCTGGATGATTAGGGCACTTGTCAGGCGAGCCTTCAGTTCATCAAAGGCTGCCCGACACTCAGCTGTAAACTCAAATCCAATCTCCTTCTTCAGCAGGTCACATAGAGGTGATGAGATCTTGGAAAAATCTTTAATGAACCTGCGATAGAAACCTGCGTGGCCCAGAAAAGAACGAACTTCGCGAACATTAGTAGGATAGGGCAAAGACTGAATTACTTCAATCTTTGCCTTATCGACCTCAATACCCCTAGATGACACAATATGACCCAAAACAATGCCCTGCTCAACCATAAAGTGACACTTCTCAGAATTCAGCACTAAATTGGTGTCAACACACCTTGCAAGCACAAGTGATAGATGGTGCAAGCATGCATCAAAGTCATCTCCATAAACAGTAAAATCATCCATGAATACCTCTATGAAGTTCTCAATGTACTCAGAAAATATGCTTACCATACACCACTGGAAGGTACCTGGAGCATTGCACAATCCAAATGGCATCCTGCGATAGGCAAAAGTGCCAAAGGGACAAGTGAATGTCGTCTTCGCTTGGTCTTCAGGTGCAATAGCTATCTGGAAATAGCCTGAGTATCCATCCAGAAAGCAGTAGAATGCACGACCTGACAGTCTCTCGAGCATCTGGTCAATGAATGGTAGAGGGAAGTGGTCCTTCCTGGTCACCGCGTTCAGCTTGCGGTAATCAATGCACACCCTGTAGCCTGTCTGCAGTCGTGTAGGGACTAACTCTCCATGTTGGTTTTCCACAACTGTGATCCCTCCTTTCTTTGGGACGACCTGCGTAGGACTAACCCACTTACTGTCAGAAATAGGAAAGATCATACCTGCCTGCAGAAGCTTCAGAACTTCCTTCTTGACAACATCCATCATAGGTGGATTCAGACGCCTCTGGGGTTGTCGCGAAGGCTTCTCTTCGCCTTCCAGCAGAATTCGGTGCATGCATGTGGTGGGGCTGATTCCCTTGATGTCAGCAATGGTCCAACCAATTGCCGTCTTGTGTTCCTTGAGAACCACCACCAACTTGTCTTCTTGTTCCTTGGTGAGCTTGTTAAAGATGATCACTGGCAGGGTCTCCTCGTCTCCAAGAAAGACATACTTGAGGTGCTCGGGAAGTTGCTTCAACTCAATCACTGGTGCCTGCACAATAGAGGGTAAAAGTTTCTCGTCAGGCAGGGTTAGTGGCAGAGGTGCTTTACCTGGTAGCTCAGTAGGACGCTTATAGTAAGCATCCAACTCATTGACAACTTCCTGCACGTTAGCAGATAGAGTAAAATCTAAACTAGAATCAACAATCATGGATTGCATAGAATCTAATTGGTCATCATCAAAGACATCTTGTACTACAGGCTCAAGCACATCAATAGCACACAAAGAGTGATCATCAGCAGGATATTTCATGGCTTCATATATGTTATAATTAATAGCCTGGCCATCAAACTCCATAGTTAAAGAACCTGTGCTCACATTGATCTTAGTATTTGCAGTTTTGAGGAAAGGTCTCCCTAACAGAATAGGGGCTGCATGCTTGTCATGTTCCATATTGAGCACATAGAAATCAGCAGGGAACGTAAGATCACCAACCATAACCAAGACATCCTCCACAATCCCTATAGGACGCACACTAGACCTATCAGTCAATTGAATGGAAATATTAGTTGCATGCAAAGGTCCTAATCGCAAGGATTCACAGAGAGAGAAAGGTAAAACATTGATAGAAGCACCCAAATCCAGCATAGTTTTATTAAACTTGGTTCCTCCAATGGTGATAGGGATAGTAAACATACCTGGGTCACCACACTTTTTGGGTAAGCGTTTTTGAAACACAGTAGAGACATGTTCACTTACCTTTACCTTCTTCTTGCTATTCCTGTCTTGGTTCCTTTTTGTGGTGCACATCTGCTTCAAGAATTTGGCATAACGGAGGACGGACTTGATCAGATTGAGAAGAGGTATGTTGACCTCGACGTTCCTGAACATCTCGAACATGTCCTTGTCCTGCGCAAGTGGCTTGGTGCGCTTCAGAGCAGATGGGAAGGGCGCAACCGGCTTCCACTCAGGAAAAATCGGAGAGTCAGACTTCTTTTCAGCCTCAGCTTCGACTCCAGATGAACGGCGGGTGCCGCAATTGTCACGGCGGTCGCCGTGATTTTCTTCGGATAAGTCGAGAGCTACTTTAGTTTCGCGGCGGGCGCCGTAAGTTTCGCGGCGGTCGCCGTGAACGTCATCAGAAACTTCGGAAATTGGAACACCGTCACGGCGGCCACCGCAATTGTCACGGCGGTCGCCGTGATTTTCTTCACAAAAGTCGAGAGCAGACTCCTCCTGACGGCGGGCACCGTAGTCGTCACGGCGGTCGCCGTAGTCGTCACGGTGGTCGCCGTCACTGTTCTTGGCCAAATCCTCAGTTTCTTCCTCGTTAATCTCAGAATTATTTTCCCCAAGCTTCTTCCCACTTCTCAAAGTCACAGCACTGACATTTCGAATGTTTGGGTTCACCTCAGTTTGAGACGGGAGTTTACCGGAATCCCTGGCGTCCAGTTTATTCACCACTTGAGAAATCTAACCAAATTGTCTTTCCAGATTCTGGATGCTAGACTGTGTATGCTCCTGGAATTCCTTTTGATTCTTGCTCATTTGGACAACATTCGCAGTCAATGTTTTCATCATGTCCTCCATGGATGATGAAGGATTCGAGCTCTGCCCTTGGGGTCTCGGTACATAGGGTTGTCTAGACTGTTGTGGGTTACCCTGTTGTTGCGTTTGGCCTTGATCCTGTTCCGGGTCTCTCCATCTGAAGTTGGGATGGTTCCTCCAGCCAGGATTGTATGTACTAGAATAGGGATCATTCCTGGGCCGCTGCTGATATCCTCCTACTGCATTCACCTCCTCTTGCATTGTAGGACATGCATCAGTAGGGTGTAGGTCGTCATGACAAATTTCGCATGCCTTAACCTGTTGAGGCGTACCCTTCAGCTTCAGACGCCTCACCTCCTCTCGCAGCAAATCAAAATCAGCTTGATCATACTTAGACTGAGAGCTTGCAGCAACCAAGCTTTGAGAGCCTCTCCCACTATATTGTCTCGCATCATCAGCTAGAGTGGCAAATATCTCCAGGGCCTCTTCATAGGTCCTTTTCAGAATATTACCGCCACAAGAGGAATTTACCATCCGACGGTCATCTTCACGGAGTCCTCCATGCAGATAAAGAACAAGATCATGCTTTTCATACCCATGGTAGGGGCAACTCTTCACTAGCTTCTTGAAGCGCTCATAATACTCATAGAGGGACTCATTAGACTGCTGCTCAATGTTGCATATCTTCTTCTTCAGCTGATTAGATTTGATTGCTGGGAAGTACTTGTCTAGGAAAACTTTCTTCAGGGCAGTCCAGGTGGTGATGCTTCTTGGGGCCAAAGTATGGTACCAGTCTTTCGCAGAGTCCTTCAGTGAGAAGGAGAAAACTCTAATCTTCAGTGATCTCAGATGGCCTCATACTGGTGCAGACCTCAACGAACTCATCCAAATGTTGAATAGGGTCTTCAAGGGGAGTTTCGTTGAATTTCGGGAGTAAGTGAACTACTCCTGTCTTAAGCTCAAATTTTACTCCTGCACCAAGAGCGGGAAATTCCACAGCACGAGTTGGTTGGTATAAGTTGGGAGCCGTCAAGGACTCAAGAGTAACACGTTGATCAGCCATCGTATCAGTATCCTGCAGTAATGCACGCGCAACCCTGATAGCCTGGTGAAAAGTCCTTTCGATCTCTGGATCAAAATCAAGAAGTGGAGTATTAGTAACACGGGTGGTGTGAACCATAAGAGAGGTTCACACCAAAATTGGCACACAAATCACACACACAAGATAGAATTGTATATTTCCCCGGCAACGGCGCCAATTTGATAACAGGAATTTTGTCATTCTAATTCCTACTATGCAAGAAATCCAAACAAAACCTAAAACGCAGTCTTAGGCAAGTAAGGGTCGATCCACAGGGAAACACAATCTATCGCAGTATGTAAAGTGTATGTCAATTGAAGTAACCAAAGGGGGGGATTTTGTTTGTTTATAGAGTAACCAAGCATGCAAAAGCAAGTAAGCAATTAAAGTGATGAAATCAAGTATGGGGAAGGCACTTAGTCAAACAATATCCACTAATCGAATGACAAGTTGATCATAGAAACCACTCAAAATCGCATGCAATGGCAATTCCAATTCCTTTTCAAAAGTATCTAATAGCACAACCAGATACTATTAGAACTAACTAATTAAACAACCCTGAAACTATCAAGATTCAATTTAATAGCAGCTTTATGGATAGGAATATAGTTGGATACAACCTAGAATAAAACAACCAGTTTTTACCCTAAGATGCAAATCAATCCTCTTCTGCATAAGATTAGCACAACCAGTTACTAACACGATACAGTTGCTACTAGGGAATAGATATGCTCAACCAGTAACAATCTAGACCTAGAAATAGATAAATACCAACAAACCCTAGTTGATCAGACTAGAATTTACCAATATCAATCATAAGATTCAAGCAAGAGAAAAGATAAAAGCCAAAGCAATAGATTAAAAGTAAGAAACTTACAACTGAATCAAACGAAGAGCTTCAATGTCTGACTAAGCAAGAGAGGCTTAGTTCTTCATAGCAAGGGAAATACGTAAGAAATAAAACTAGGGTTCCGAGATGAGAAAAGAACAAGTCTTCTCAACCCTTAAATACCAAAGGGAATTTAATCTGAAAATAACTTAGAATAAAAACAAAACGTAATAAAATAAAATAACTAAAACCGAAAAAGGGAAATCGGCTCGGCGCTTCGTCCAACAGCGGCGGCGGCCGCTGCTTTTCCCACGACGATCGCCGTAATTGCGGCGGTCGCCGCAATTACACGGCGGTCGCCGCAATTACACGGCGGTCGCCATTTCAATGTCGTAGCTGAGGTTCTCCAGGGGGAATTAACGGCGGTCGCCGTAATTATGCGGCGGTCGCCGTAATTCTGCTTCTTCATACTTCGCTCCAAAAGCTCCACAAACGTAACTTCCACGCCTCCTTGCCAAGTCTCCAAATCATCACTAGAGCATCCTAAAACACCACTAAAATCATGCCAAAACTCCGTCAATACACGCAACATAATTGTGTGTATCAATTTCCCCAAATCTTGAACCTTAAATTAGTGAGTTTAGTTACTTTGTGTAAATGAGGAACTTTATGAATAATTGGAGGCTAATTGATGTTGGGAAAGGCTTAGGTGTATTGGATTTAGAGATTGGAAGTGGAAGCTTGAAAATTGGGCATTCTGTGCATTTCTGGAAATTTCTGTAATTACTGGAGTGTGGCTGAGGTTATGAGGTGAGAAATTTTCCTACGGGCATGAGGAATTTTACGGATTTCGATTTGGATGTGTACGTAGTAAGTTATGACGTTTTTAGCGAACGCTCGACATATGCGTTTGTTTCGTGTTCTGGCGACGTCTAGCGGACATCGGATTACAACAAACGAATTTATTGCATTGAACGTCATTTGAGGCAAGTTATTTGTGGGCGTTTGCGTGTTGTAGTTAAAAATTTAGAATAATGGATTATGCATGTCATAAAACCATTAATTATATCGAATTGATGTGGTATCCCGTATTATTGTGCTTGTTGTGCATTATGCCTTGCTGGGATTGTTGTTGTGGTTGTTGTTGTGATTATTCCTCGATCATGGACATATAAACATTTACATTGAGAGATGTCTTGCCCTTATAAGATCTTGATAATTTGATGATGAATGAAGTCATGCACTCGTTGTATATGGATGAAGGATGTTTATTGCTTGACTACATTGAGTTTAGCTTGAAATATGATGAGGCGGTTTTTCGAATGCGAAAGTTGAATTGTGATATGTTATATATTGGGCAAGTTGTGTTATGGACCTTGTGTGAATCATTGTGATTGATCCTTGTAATGATGTAATGTTGCGGTCATTCATGTCTATGACTTGCCAGTGTGGTTGGACATGTTCACGAATGTAAGTTGTTGTTGATCTTGTGTGCGGACAAGTCGTATTATGGACTTGTCGTGAATCATTGAGATTGATCAATGCATGTTATGGTTGGACAAGTTGTATGGTAGATTTGTTGTGAATCTTTATGATTGATCATCGTAATGATGTGTTTATGGTTTAAGACTTCTGCGGGTAAGGACTGTTCCGAGCCCCGCTTGATTTTAAAATGGTTTTAACGGAATACATCCCCAGATAATCTTCCCGTAGTCCCGGGTTGAGTAAGTCGAGGGAGGTGCTTTACCTGTGTTGGGGAGGGCCGGGTTGCCTAGCTAACGATGTCGTTGCCGACCCGCGAGTAAAGGTATGTACCCACAGTGTGGGTTAGAAGGTATCTTCGTGTCCAAGACAGGCTTGGGCATGTTTTCGAACGTTTTCGTAAATGTTTATTTTACATTGAGTTTTCCTTAAAAGAAAAGTATACCCGGGTATAGGTTTTGAACGATGGATCGGAATTTCTGGAAATATGTGGTTCAGTGGATGCTTATTGGAATCTGTGACCTGATATTGCATTCCTGTAATTATGGTTATCTGCAATTAGATGGGTATTTTACCTGATACATGATATTATGTTCATTCAATATGAATATACCATGGTCCCTGTAATCTTACCTACATCTGCGTATGCACATATAGTTATTTATAACATTAGATTGTAAGGTAATTATGGTATCTGCTTGTTCAGGATATTTGTTTGTTTGTTGCTTGTAAGTGTTGCTTTTCTGTTTGTAAAATTGTGATTTGATTGGAAGTTGACTGTAGTACCCGTGAAGTGTGATGGATCAAGATATGAGTATGATGTATCTAGGTGTTCCCACTATCGGTAAATCATCAACGTTAATAATGTTTTTCTGTTATAATTTGCTTGTCTGTAACTCTTTATGTACATTCGAGAATACGTGGATAAATGCGTTCGTCCTATGTTATGTCAATTTGGGTATTCGTCATGGTTGATAATATGTTACGACATGTTTATCTGTAATTTTTCTTGCATATCTGTAATTACGAGAGATAGTGAACCCTTAACTTGATGTCTTCAAATATAACCATGTCTGCATGTCCACATGTTTACATTTCTGCACGTTTGCATGTCTGCGATTTCTTTACTTCTACTATTACACATTTATTGCTCATATAACTTGCTAGTCTGGTTGGAGACTAACTCCCATTTCGGTGGGGGACTGGTTATGTTTTGCATGACCAGGGTTGCAGGTAGTGCAGTAGGAGAGTGGAGGAGGTCATGCGACATGGTGCATATCTAGGATGGGGTTTTGTTTAGGTTTCAGGTCTTTTTTCAGTATACTTGTTTTGATTAAACTCTGTTCGATGGGTCGTGGATGCGTCTGTGTACACCGATCCATGTGTATATCGAATGTTCATGGAAATCCTCTTTTGATTTGGGTTTATATCAAGGATTTGTATTTGTCTGGGTTTTGGATTTTCCAGGTTGGGTCTCTTTTCTTAAATTGCCTGAGGGAATATCTGCAGGAAATTCCGGGCGCTGTGACTCCCCATTAGTGGTTAATTTGGGACGTTACAGAGGAGCTAATGAAATATTCTTTATAGTTTCTTTAGGGATTCCTTGGATTTGAAAGTGGGGTCTAGAGATATCTTTAGGGAATTTAAGTGTCTCACTACTGACTTTATCATGTATTAATTCTATCTGTTCGGCTATTGTGTGAAGGATCTGGTTAGAATAATTATGCTGCTGATGTATTTTCTTAACATCTTCTATTGTGACATTGCTATTTTCAAAAGTTGTTATTCTAACATTTTTAAATGGTTCAGCAGAGACTTCTCCATCTGTTGTTTTAATCTTTATTCCTTGTAACGGTGGATGAATACTTTGAGTAGATCCAGAGGGTAAAAGATTTCAGGTTTTGGTTAGTCTAGTTTGGACTTCTATAGATTTTTGATCGAAGAGGTTCCTTGTACCTTGTTTTTTAAGATAATTAGGGAACCAGATAAAGAAGGGAATATTGGCTCCAAGTTTCTTCATATCGGAATATCAAAATTCTCTTATCTTATCTTTATTTGCTTTTTCTATTTTCATGAACCATGTTTTTTTAATCTTATTCTTTTTAGACTCAAAGTCTCTCCTTAGATAGTCTTTGTCTAAAGTAAATTCTGTTTTGGAGATAACATTTATATGAGAATATCTACTCATGTCACTCTGAGTGGGTGAAGTAGAAGGGGACTGTTCTCTATTTACTGGAGTTGGAATGGGTGGGATAATGCTCTGATACCAAGTTCTAAGTGAGCTATTCTAGTTTCAAGTTCTAGATCTTTGGTTTCATTTACTAATAATTGTTCATTAAGAGCTTTGACATCTTTTTTAAGGTTGTTGACCTCAGCCTGTAAATCTTTAGTTGTAATAGAGGCAAATATATTGGTAGGAGATGTTTTATTAATAACTTTAGTGATGCTGAAAGGTTCTTCAGGAAGAGATTTTTATTCTTTAAAAATTAAGTCTTTGAGTTTAATGAAATATTCTTGTTTCACTTGTGGGTCTTCAAGCTTGTCTATTAATTCAAAAATGACTTCCTTTTCATCACTTTTAGTAGTAACATTGCAAAATTGTGTGGTTCTGGAGTTATCTGAATCTGAAGAGTCAGGATGATAGTCCTCAGAGGTGTCTTTTATGAGAATTTTTATTAGTTTATTTTTAAGGTCATTGTTATCTTGACAGACCTCATTGACTTTTTGTCTAAGACTATAATTATTGGCCTTATGCCTGGTTTACCACATTTATAACAAATAACCTTTTTATCTGATTTCCTAGGTTGAAATTTCTTTCTAGTATGATAATTAGATCTTTCAGGTTTGTTGTTAAGTCTGAATTCTATGTGTCTGCTTTTATAAGTTTTTCTGCTGTGAGAGGGTGGTTCTAATTTGAGTAGGCCAAAAGCTTCATAGAAATTACCTAATTCTTTTCTACTGGATCCTTTTTCTCTATCATATTTAGCCGGAATTTTTAATTCAGAACAAAGAGCTAATCCTTCCTTTTTAATGAAGGATGTTAGTTGACCATAGGCCATATCTTTCCATGGGATTTCTTCAGCCTGTATTTTGGCTTTTATCTTTTGATTTATTCTTTTAGCAAATAAGGAAGGAAGACTAGAGACAAAACGTTCTTTCCAGTAACCCTTATTACACTCATCTCTCTTATAGACATAGGACAAAAATACATCTTTGTACCATCTATAATCACTAAGGGTTCTGCATTTAAGGTTGGAGAGTATTTCCCTATTGGCATGAATCTCTTCTCTAGGGTTGCCTATAAAATGCATACTAATGGTATATATTGATTGATGGATGGGTTCTGAATGTCCTTCATCATTTATGAATTCAAAGATTTCTTCCTTTTGTTCGAAAGACAGAGCATTATCCCACCAATTTTTTAGTTGTCCTGTAAACCCGGTAACTAGAAGAGTAACACGAGTCTTAGGATCTTTTCTATTGGTTTCATAGGCTATATTAGCCATACCCATTTCTTGTAAGGTATTGAGGATCTCATGCTCAGATTTACCATCTATGTTCCATTCATAAATTGATTGTCCATTATAGTCTGTGGCTCTAAACTTGGATCTTTCTTCATATTGAAGATCTGGAGGTGTAGGCCTAGAGTAGAAATTTCTAGTGTCTGTGTTTCCAAATATTTTTCTATGTGCTTGTGGTCTATCATGGTTTCTTCTTATCTTATTTATGGTGAGAGGATCTTCTTCAAAATATGTTTGTAAAGTTTCTATAGCCTTTTCATCGGATGAAGCTTCTTCACTTTGTGAATCGTCTGAAGAGCTACTGAAATCTGTGTCTGTACTATTGTTGCAATTATCAACACAGTTAATTTCCTTATCTTTTCCTTTTAATTTTTGGTCAATTCTTTCAACGATCGTGAGAGGAGGAGCTAATGAAATATTCTTTATAGTTTCTTTAGGGATTCCCTGGATTTGAAAGTGGGGTCTAGAGATATCTTTAGGGAAATTAAGTGTCTCACTACTGACTTTATCATGTATTAATTCTATCTGTTCGGCTAGTGTGTGAAGGATCTGGTTAGAATAATTATGCTGCTGATGTATTATCTTAACATCTTCTATTGTGGCAGTGCTATTTTCAGAAGTTGTTATTCTAACATTCTTAAAAGGTTCAACAGAGACTTCTCCATCTGTTGTTTTAATCTTTATTCCTTGTAACGGTGGATGAATACTTTGAGTGGATCTAGAGGGTAAAAGATTCTAGGTTTTGGTTAGTCTAGTTTGGACTTCTATAGATTTTTTATCAAAAGGGTTCCTTATACCTTGTTTTTTAAGATAATTAGGGAACCAGATAAAGAAGGGATAATTGGCTCTAAGTTTCTTCATATTGGAATACCAAAATTCTCTTATCTTATCTCTATTTTCTTTTTCTATTTCCATGAACCATGTTTTCTTAATCTTATTCTTTTTAGATTCAAAGTATCTCCTTAGATAGTCTTTGTCTAAAGTAAATTCTGTTTTGGAGATAACATTTATAGAAGAATATATACCCATGTCACTCTTAGTGGGTGAAGTAGGAGGGGACTGTTCTCTATTTACTGGAGTTGGAATGGGATTACTAAAATTTACCCTAATAGGATGATCTCTAATTGTGTAAAAGGAGTCTGAAAAAGCACTTCTAGCTAGCAAAGGATTTGGGATCCTAGGCGTAGAGGCAAAGGATCTACTAGAGTTAAATCTTAAGAGTACTTTACCATCTTGGCTTTCTTCTATTTGAGAGATCTCAGTTCTTTCAATATTATCAGAAGGACAATCATGTATAAGTTCAAGAGTCTCGGGTATAGTAATATTGTCCCATTTTATTAGCTTAGAGATGAAGGTCATAGATCCTTCTGCTTCAAGTTGCAAAAGAGTAGCTTGGAACATGAGATACTAGACACCTAGGGTCTACTAGGGAACTTAAAAGTCTAATGGATTCTGTAAATTATAGCAAAGTTTTTGGAGAATTGTTTGAAGCTGTTATTAAGGAGTTTAACATCAAGGGTAAGGGTCTGACAAATTCTTGGATCTGTTATGTCAACATTAAAATTAGGGGAACAATTAAAGAAGATAGGACCATTACAAATATTGGTTTGAATAACAGCAATTGTGGAGTCTTTATAAGATCGTCTCTTAATGCTATAAAGACTGGAGTGTCTATCCCTCTTCTGGCTAAGGGTCTAGGTATTTATTAAGAGATAAGGATGATAATAATTGTAAAGTCTTTTGTTTTTTGTCAAGACTAAGGGTTTCTTCATGACTTTTAACACTAAAGGCTGTTTTAAAATCAAAGGTTCCTATTCTATAGATGGATTCTACATTCTGGTGCGGTATATACCAATCAGACATATTGTTATCATCAATAGTATAAAGACTTTCATTACTATGAACAACCGGAGTACTAGTTGAACTAGAACCTCTAGAAAGAATACGTCTAAATTGTAGTACCATGATCTAAACGGTTTAGGAGCTGTTAATCTTAATCATATGAGTTATTGTTACAGTTGGTGTGGGACCATCGACCGGGACCACCCTATCCTTCGGGATGACCAAGCGGCTTTACGACTAAACCAAACACGCACTCTTTAGTAACAGTAACAAATATAACTCTGATAAATAGTAACTAAAGGCGTATGAATTATGGACTATAATTCAGATGTATGTTACTAGTGGCTCTGATACCAAATGAACCCAGGTTATAAATAGCTGTTAAAAATGCGTGAATAGTAAATGAATAGTGACTTTTTTGAATAGTAATATGAAGAACAACAAGAGAGAGAGAGAAATATGAACTGTTAAAAACTGTTATTAGAACAAAATAGAAAGTAATAGGACTTCTAAAACAAGAGGACTTACAAACTATTATATGAAGAACTTTTGTTCAAACTTGTAGGGATCTGAAAAACTTCTAAAAACTTCAAAAGGGGGCTATGGTCTACATAGGTTTCTTTGTGGATGTTTTTCTCTCTAAAATGTGATGCCTCTAACAAATGAGGGCTTCTTCTTTTATAGGGGAAGAGAGGGGTGTAACCTCTTTTGTCCGTACACAATTTTAGAACTGTTGTATCACGAGTGGTCTTTGCTATAGTGAGTGGGGATTTTGTTTGCTGATAGAGTTCCTGTTGTGAGTAGAGCTTTTGTCTGCTTTTGTTGTGAGTGGAGTTTTGTCTTCCTTTTTTGTGAGTGGAGTTCATGTGTTGTGGAGAGGCATCTTTTACTGGAAGGTGCGTCTCTTGTCTTCTTTTTGTCTTTTGGATTCTTGTAATGGGCTCTTGTAATAGGCTCTTGTAATGGGCTCTTGTAATGGGCTCTTGTCTTCTGGGCTCTTGTTATATCATACACCCCCCCCAAAAAAAATGAAAACATAAGTTTTTCTTTTTACATAGCATAAGGGTCTTGGGCGAACTGTTCTGGATTGTCTGTTGGAGAAGGAGGTGGAGTACGATCTGGATTTTGGCAGCTGTCGGCCCAACTTTGTTTTCCTTGGGCCATGAATTTTTGGAAGGCTTTGAATTCCTCCCAATGTTGGAGTTGTTCTTTTGGTATTGAGGGAGTTGGAAAGTTTGCCAAAGGAGGTGTGGTTGTTGGTGCTGAGACTGGTTTAGGAGTGACTGATAATTTTATTGTTTTTTGTTGTAAGGCTGTTCTTACTTTTTCGACGGTGAGTGTGGAAATGATGAACTTTTCCCACCATCTGATCTTAAAACGCCTGCAAAGGGTTAGGGGAAAGTCACGAGGATGAATTTGTAAGGTCTCGTATGTCCAACATAAAATCCATGCAACACCAAAGTCACGATGGAAATGTAGGGTCTTTGTGAAAGGTTGGTCTTGAGAGTAGTGAAGGTAGTAGTTGTATACTGTTGTTATCTCGGCGGGGTATATATATTTTGTGGCTCCGAAAGTAAGCCACCATTCAGAGAACCAGATAGGGAAATTATCTGGGCAGTGTCTATCGAAGAAAAAGAACCAAGAATGGTTAAAGGGTCTGATGAGGAATGTTCTTTCCCAAACATTTTTGTAATCTTGGTAAGTATAGCCTGAAAGGTTAGGAATGGCTTGTGGAAGGGAGAAGGGTTTAAGGGTCCAGGGGTCGGACCACTCTGTTATAGTAAGGATTTTGAGTATCTTGCATTTGGAATAGGAAATGCGAGAAGGTTCTGTGGTACACATGTTGTGAGAGATTTCAACAGATCCTGAGTCTACCAGGATAAACTCATAAAATTTTTTATTTTTAGAAATGTCTTCTGGGAACCATTGAAAATTAAGGGGACAAAGTTTTTTAAGATATGGGTCTAACTGGGCTTGCCCAATAGGATTGTGTTCCAGTATTAGGTAGACCGGAGCAATTGGGCTTGGTTTTAAAAAGTATTGGTAGAAAGGGCTGCCCTTTTGTGGGCTGTTTTGACAGGAGTTTTTGGTGCCAAGGGAGCTTGGCTATATGAGAGAGGTGGAAAATTAAAAAGGGTTTGGTACTGATTTTGTACTGGGACTATAGAAGAGGAAGAAGATGGACTGATGTAGTCTTATGGGGTCTGTTTTCTTTCTTTAGAATCCATATCTGTAAAAAGGAACATTTAGTTAAAATGGAATTTCGTCGACTTTGAGCTTTTCAATTAGCTCTTCTTGAGCTAGTTCAAGGAGTCTGGCTATGCTTTCTTCATGGATTTCTATCATGATTTTCTACACTTGTTCTCTCACAGATGGTGACATGAGGGAATAGGTTGACTCTTGTTTAAAGTGTTTCAGCTCTTTTCTTTTGGTATAAACTCCCCATCTATATATTATTATTATAGGGTGCTAGATGAACTTTGGTGTGGATTTGTTGTGCATTTGGTGTGTACTTATATGCTAGTTAGCACGAGTATTCATAGGAACGTTATTTACCTTGCGAGGTTTAACTGTTTCTTTATAACTTGTATTAGGAGGATTATTGCCCTAATACTTTTGGTCATGACCTACCCTTATTGTATATAAGTGGTGGTGCACTTAGCTAGTGTCATAATTCGGGATTCTTCCCATGATATATATCTCATTGCGAGAGCGAACTGCCACTGGCCTTGAATCACGACGAAGGTTGAATGGTGTATCGGAGGTGGTTGCTTTCAAAAAGCAAATTGGCTCCCTTCTTTATTTCCGTTCGAGAAGGAATTTCGAGACGTACCCAAATCACACACAACAAATAAATTATAATTAGATAATTTATTCAATATCCAAATTTGAAGGATACAATGTCTCGGTTTCTAGTTGAATTTATTTAACCCATAAATAAATCAATTTCAAGGCTTTATCATAAAATGATTATTTATACGATTCAAAATCAATTAGTCGTATATTCTAAATAATCATATCATAAATAAATTAATCACATAATTTATTTATAAGTCTAAAATTTCCAACTCAAAATATATTCTAGATGAAGAGTCATAATTCACCCATTCATCATATAAGATAGAATTATAGAAATTACAAATAATTAAATTTAATATTCATAAAATCATTTTTTTTATAAAAAAATATATATAAGTTGGGTGTTTTTTTAAATAGTAATAATAATTCTGATGTCATAAAATGTATAAATAAGATAAGGTTTCTTAAATTTCCCTCAAAAAATTATAAAAATTTATGGTTTTATAAAAGATAAAGATTAGTTGTTTGCTTAAATACCACAAAGATATGATGTATTTATTAAATTAAGTTTAAAATATGGATAATTTGTAATTAATTTTGTTTTTTATAATGTTTGAGAGCACCTGACGGAATTTGTGAAACCTCAAGGTTACCACGCAGACATGAGTACCACGCGGAATTCACAATACATCGTAGCTTTCATGCGGAATATTTCCCTAAATTTTAAAATAAACCCCTACCCTAAACCATAACACAACAAAACATCTATTTACCTCTACCTTAACTTCTTACACACACCACTTAAAAAGAAAAAACATCTCTTTACCTCTACCTTAACTTCTTACACACACCACTTAAACTCTTTACCTATATCTTTTTCTAAATCATTAACACCCTATATCTTACACTTAAATTAGTTCTTATTCATTACCCTTATATACCTATAAAATGTTTACCTAGACCCTAAAATCCAAACACTAAACCCTTATACCCCCAAAATCTTGAAATATAACACTTTAGGGTTTGGTACGCCTAGAGCAGGCGCATTAAGCCCTACATACGCCTGCTATGGACGCACCAAACCCTGCACGCGCGCGCGTGCGAGAGAGAGAGAGAGAGAGAGAGAGAGAGAGAGAGAGAGAGAGAGAGAGAGAGAGAGAGAGAGAGGATGAACTGTGTAACAGTCCGTCTATCCAACTAACATGACCCGCCCCTCGGGCATCTTACCGACAAACCCATCATAATTTGTAATCATCGTAATTTGTACCCTAAATATCATTTTTAATTTTTATTAAAAAATTATCTTAGTCATCATATATTTCCTATTTCAAATCTTTTAGTTATCATATATGTTATATTTTTATTAAATATTTTTTTAATTACCTTTACTTTCATTTTCAAATCTTCTAATTATCATATTTTTTCTATTTCAAATCTTATAATTAATTATCATATATGTTCTATTACACTATATTATAAATATAGTATTTATAAATTTTAAATAAATATTTTACTTAATTACCTTTATTTTCATTTTCAAATATTCTAATTATCTTATATTTTCTATTTCAAATCTTATGATTATCAATTATGTTCTATTACACTAATTTATAAATAAAAATTTTTGTAAATTTTATTCAATATTTTCCTTAATTACCTTTATTTTCATTTTATATAATTACTTATTCTATTATTACACTAATAAATTTTTTTACATTTAGTTTCTAATTAACTAGTTCATGTTTTAAATAAACCCAAACTTTAGCATTCTTAATTATTTGTGTTATAAAATAATAAAATATTATTTTTAAATTAATTCCTTCTTAAATAAGTAGTTCTAAATTATATAACATTAGCTCTAATTTATTTCTATAAAAAAATAATAACATAATCTAACAATTAAAATAAAAATGCAATAACATAATCTAACAATTAAAATAAAAATACAATAACATAATTTAACAATTAAATTAATACGACAATAACATAATCTAAATATTAAAATAAAAATACAATGTCAAAATTTAATTTAGTGTAATAATTGAACAGTTAAAATATAATAACATATCATAACTTAAACTAACAATTAAAATATAATAACATATAGTAACATACCTAACGACTCCCCCATGGACGACGAACGGGTGGGTTCGCGGGATCGCCTCTAGCGCCATCTGTAACATCGTCGGCTACCCTTGCCCGGGTACCGCCACCTCTAGCATGCGTCCCGTCTTCGGTCCGGATCTCTGGCGAGAATTGGGTCCTACCTCAAAGACCGCGCCCTCGACCTCCATGCGCGTAGGCGCAGTCGACCTCCGCCACCGCCTCAACGTCGGCGCCGCCACCTCCGAATTCCACCTCTGGGATCGCCTCCACGCCACCGACATCTCCGGATCCCTCATTGGACGCCTGGACTGCCGGATCCACCATCACCGCTCCTTGAAACTCGCAACCGCCGAAACCCCTCGACTCTAGTGTCGCCGAGATCGCTCGAGCCTGCTTGTTTCGATTCCATGCTTTATTTTGGGATTGGTTGAAGGGAGAGAGAGTTGCAGATCCGCGACCGTAAATCGGGGAAAGAAAGAGGAGGAAGAAGAAGAGGCACACCAAAATAGGAATAAATTTGGCATGCCTGCTCTAGGCGTACCAAATTTATCTATTTTTTCTAAAATATCCCTATACTATTGCTTTAGGCTTACGCTTGCTATAGGGGTACCAAAAGTGCGTGAGAAAAGTTAAATAATAACGTGTATATAGATACATCCCTACTTACTTTATGTTTTAAATAATACTTATAAACCAATTTGCTATATTTAACAAAGTTAAATCATATTTATATTATTATTAAAACTAGTATTTATCCCTCTTTAAAAAATCACTCGTATTTATTACATCACTTTATTTTAATCTTAAAATTATATATGGTCTTTTTAACATATGCCTTAAGGATATAGGTTAAACATACTCATTTATAAAATTATTACCTTAAATAAAAAAGCTTAGATCCATTTAAAAATATATAAAATTTAACGTATTCCCTTAAGTTAGAAAAACTGAATTAGAGATGCTAAGTGTTACCTAAAAAAACTTCGCCATTATTAATTTGTTAAAAATACCCCTACAACATTTCTTAATTTACTTTGTTCTGCCATTATGTCTCACATTTCTTCTTCCTTTGATACTAATTCATTCTCCGCCTCCACGAAGAGAGTCACTCAAGCCGATCAGACGAGCGTCTTCGACTACTCCTAAACTTTTCGTCCTCTTACAACATAACTGGATAATTTTTCCGACAAGATCCTATAGAAGCCGGAGACGATGATCGGGATGCTGATTGATCATGCACTCAAGCATCGAATCCAAAAGGTTAGGGTCATTAGTACACGTCGCCTCCTACGAGAGCCTCAAATCCAGAGCCAAATGTAATTGTTAACATTCAAGTTATGGTGTGTCGCAAATGAAATGTCTTTACTAGGATTGGCATATACATAAGCATTGATTTCATTTTATTCGATGACATAGTATGTACACATTATATCTATGTTGTATACTAATTTATGCTTAAGCCCATATTCTATCATTGCATATGTTAAGCTAATTATCTTAATCTTTTATGGGGAAATGTGATTCACTACACTACCAAAAGCAACGTAGCACATTGTTTCATCAACAAACTAGAAGAAGGATGTGTCTACAATATAAAAGAGTTTAACGTGCTGCCTAACAAAAAAGAATTTTGTACTTTTAGAAATAACAATCACATGATTGAACTTCATGGAGGTTCGATTGTTAATAAAGTCCAGCATAACACTCATGTGTTTCCTCTATACCCTTTTGATTTTAGTGAAATTGAAGAGATCTAGGTTTCATAGGCTAATAATCTCATTGGTAAATTCTTTTGCCTCCATTTATAAATTTTTCCCCTACTTCCATTATGCGAGACACTGATAAGTTCATGTTCTCCCTTTGTAGAGGTGATTGGGTATGTGATTGGTATAGGGCTGTAGACAAAGGTTGGACACCAACTAAACAAAGAAGAGTTTCCAAAACTCTTGATTTTCATCTACAATGCAACACGTAAGCCCTTTTCCAGCAAGCTATGTAGACTAAAATAATTTAACCCTTTCCAATTAATCACATAACCTAATTGAAATTAAAATTTCAAAAAATCTACATTCTAGGGGGGATAGAATAAGAGTAATGATGACTCATGGCCTGCGTATATTTGGAGGGACTTGGATTCGAGGGCTCATGGAGGTCAAGAGGACCATGTCTTGGTTGGAAGAACCACCTTAGCCACATCTTAGCTCACTCACATGAATGTTGCATGATTATCCATATTTCTATTTTAAGACTTTTTATTAGTGGCAGTCTATGAGACTGAAAGTTTATGTTTTGCTATTTGTGGTATTTCCTATCTATGCAATTATTACTTTCTTTAAACTATTTTTAGACTTAGGATTAGCTTGAGGAAAGTTAGGGTTGGCCCTAGATGGGGCGTGCCATCTATCTTGCTTTTCTATCTTGTGTTTTCTATTTATACTTTAGCTTTATCTTAATGAAATATAGATTGCATTTGAGAGTAACTTGGCTAAGTTACTTTCAAGATTGTTCAGTCCAAAACTTCATCTTTCCCAGAGATTAATCATTCGAACAAAAGCAAGTTTCGTGTTCATCAATCAATCAATTCGGATCCCCAACATTCACGCAGATTTCCCATTTTCAGCGATGCGTGCTGAATTTGAGCACCAATCATTTTGGAGTTCTACTTGTCCAATTGACGTGAAAATTTGGAGGAGTTCTAGTTGACTTGCTGATATTTAATCAGGCTTTGGAATCACCGGATTTGGAGTTACAAAGCAAAAGTTATACTTCGCCAAAGACGGAACCCCCAATCGAGATCGCTTGCACGCCAAGGCTAGTTCTTTCCATCCAAGAACGTGGAAACCAAGTGATTTCACATCAAGTAACATTGTAGGACAATCTAGGAGATGAACTGCTCCAAAGGAAATCAACCCAAAGAGGCCTCTACACTATCATATTGGTCATGTGAAGGAATTCAAACGTACTAGGGAGTATATGACATTTCCACTAAAGTCATTACATTATTTGATTTATGATATATCGCGTCAGCAAGTTTGCTAACTTTATTTTGCTATCAATTGCATGCAGATGAGGTCTACATGTCAAGCACTCCATCCACAATGATTTATGATTCTAAAGACACTTCTCAGTTGGTTGAATTCAGAAACCAAAATATGTACTACCCCTTAGTTTATCATTATATTAACCTAAAGGAAAGTAAAGCATGGAAAAAAGGAATACTAACCATGGTTTAATGTCTACTTTCCTGAGCAGGGATGCCTTAGTCCTGAATGGGGTTCCTGCACATCATGGCCCACCAACAATGAACATGAAATTCTACAAATGTTGGATTGGTGTAGAGCTAAAAGATAGGTAAGCCATTATACTTTCACCATGTATTAAACCACATCTATTTACTCTTACCCAACTAAATTACATTTCATATATACATAATGGTTAGCAGGATATTGTTTTCCATTGCCAAGTCAGAATTTCATAGATCACAACCTAAACACCTTGGTACTACTTCACTTGTACAAGTGGTAAATGCAAGAAAGGTGTGACACGCCGCAATGATAATTTTTTTTGCACTTCCTGTGAAATGTCAATTAGCTTCCCGAGAGCCAGGTATTTACTAAGTATAAGATTTACCTATGTATCTATATATAGACATATAGCCGTCACATTTTTTCCTCACATTTACACATAATATAACAGATTCAAGCTACGTCTCAACGTAGAAGATGACACAAGTGCTACTACACTAACCCTCTTTGATGACACTGAAAAATTAGTTGGTGCAATGGCATATTCTTTGCTTAAAAATGTATGTAACTTCTTACAAATTGTACAATGCCACTGAAATTTTCAAAATCCTATATTTAAGGTTACTTTATTTGTACTTTGAGCTACATATGCACTGTAGATAATTTTAGCTTATAAACTTCCAATTCCCAGGATCAAAGTGATGATAGTGTGTTACCTAATGGCTTACCCAACATCATCAACACTTCACATATATTGGAGATCAAGTCACATACTTACTATTCAATTGGTACCGAGAGCTTCACATGCACTGACATCCCTCCTGCAATTACAAGATCAAATGAGGTATATCACTATTTTCATCTCTACATGCCCCAAATCTATAAAGATATGAAAGAACGATGTACGTACTTAAGCTAAACAACATGACTACATTATGCTTGAATACACAAGGATGAACGAAAACTACTACAGAAACGTCCAAGGGATGAGGGCACAAGTATTTTGTCCCCTACAACAGAGGTTGCAGATGATATACTTATGTGAGCACATACTTTGCTATTCTTAAAATTACATTATTACCCCCATACACTGATGTGTTGCCCCTTTTAAGAACTGCACTTTCTCTCTGCATAATTGTAGATGCAATGAAGGACGATCCATGTTGAAACTACTCACTAGTGGCAATAGAAACAAGTAGTACTTGCCAATGTTGCATCACAAGAGAACATAGTGGAGGGAGAAAAAACAGATATAGAAGATGATAGGAGGTTGGACCATGTTACACCAACATTAACAGAAGGAGAGGGAATTGTGCTTCCAGTCGCATTGCTCACAACCCCAACTCAAGATAATGAAGAGCATAAGATCAATATTTAGTTGGTAGCTGGACTTCTTAACATATCACGACACTTATGTTGATTTTTTAATGTCCACGTGAATTGCTTCTCTACAATCCAATATAAATAAGAGGTTTCCCTATTAGATATCAATATAAATATAGTTGGCTCACCTATATTATGGCACTTGGGAAAAACCTAAAACATACAAATAATATGCAATAATTCGTTACTGACAAGATTGAAACCCCTTATTTCCAGTTACAAATGAATTATAAACATAGTAAATAGTGAAGTACTCCACAATTGTACTGCATGTGTTACTATATCAATATATATGTAGGTTCATCCAAGAATTTTATGTAAACTGAAGAATTATACACATTAAAGAAATGGAAAATAGAGCAAAAATATTACATTAATCTACTTGTTGGGTGTCTAACAGATTTTTGTATTACATGCAATAGTGAAGTACATAGCTAACAAGTCACAAAAAGAAGATGCAGATCAAATGATTAAGATGTTATTTAAAAATTGAATGACTGAGGTTATAGACTCAAACTTTGAAAACTTATTAATACAACAGCACAACACTTTAGTGTTTTGTTTAAATGTAGTATTGGACTCTAATTCCTATATGATCCTTCATATGTATTACTACATTATTGGGAAAGTCACAACAAGAAGAATCAGATCAAAACATTTACAATTTTTAAGAAATTGGAATGGTTGAGGTTATAAGCAAAACTTTTTTTCCCAATTTTTTTAATTCAACAGAACAACACAATAGTGTTTTGTTAGAGTGCATTATTGGACTCTAATTGCTATATGCTCCATTATATGTGTTATTACATTATTAGGTGAATATATATTAAAAGTCAATCAAATGTAACTCCCCCGCACTTAATTATACATAATCAAAGCATGACAAACCAAAATCCACAATCAATTAATCTTCATGACTTATAACCTATACCCACATTAATTTTAAGACATGCAACCTATTCCCACATTCCTCACATCAGCCATACTATTCCATGTTATACTTCTAACCCAAACACCAAACTGCAGAAGACACATATGGGCAACAAGCGGCCTGCAACAACACGTATGTGAATTTATATTCTGAAATCAAATGTACTCAACATATGACACATACTAACAGTAATGACAATATTTTCAAATTTGCTAACAGACTTTATGACACCATCGGCTGTATCAACTTCAACACTAATATTGGAATCAAGATCAGAAATAAGAACGGATGGAAGGGTGCAAAGCTATTGCGGATTGCGACTAACAGAAACAACAAACTCCAAAACAGGTTTTGTACTCCTATTCTATACATAATTCAACATCGTCTCAAATCAACTTTATTTTGTTCTGTTTGCTTGAATTTTGTTATCTTGACTTCAAACACAAAAGAAAGTCAAAACAGAGAGTGAAAGTTTATACTGCAGGTTAAATTTTTTGAGGGGAATTACGTCCTGAACACATGATGTACCAAAATAATATATCTATGATGCACGTACACAAACTTTAGAAGTACAAAATTAGGCATCATGAACAAAGGTTTTAATTGTCGAAATTATATATATATATATATATATTTTGTCTAAATCATGCAAAATTGGACAGTCACGAGTAGAACTGTAGCCAAGCTCTTAGAATTAGGATTAACAAGAATAATAGTTGACAAAATATAATTCCTCCCAATTAGCTTGTTGGGCCCTTTATAAACTTTTTGTTGTTTTGGGTAACTTTATATTTGTGAATCTATAGTTAGCGTTATAATTTGCAAAATCTTCAATATGTTCATTTGTGCATATTGTGTCCTCGACTATCAAACTCTCTCTCCATATCCTATTTTACATCACTTTCAATTTACTATGTATTTTTCATGCATGCCTTATTACAAAATAAAGAGCTTACCTTTTCCAATGGAGCTACTTATGCAACAAATGAAGTTGCAAGGCCATAAAAAAAAAGAACAGTAAGCAAACTTTTTCATCACACATATATGTGCAAATGTAAAATATGTATTCCGCATTTGATAAAAGACAAAACCCATATGACATAATAAGTAGTCCTAATAGCCACTTTCCTAACTTTATATTCCTATTCTCTAGAAAACAAAAAACAAGGGCAACTATAGACATGAATAGTAAGTATATTTTACATTTGTGTTTCAATTCTTACTAACATAAAATATGTTAACATGCATGCATTACTTAGATATGCATGTACTGTACAAAAAAATGGATTACCCCAAGTATAAGTGCATGTTTTGCGAGACCACTTTTTGGCTTGAAGAAAAGACTGATGAATGCAAGGTAGGTGAGCAATCCAGGTTCTCCATATGCTGCCAAGAAGGAAAGGTTTGATTGGATAAGCTACGAGAAACACCAACACCCTTAAACGAACTACTGCAGTCTATTGGTGATCCTGTTGCCACAAAGTTCAGACAACTAATATGGGTATACAATGGAATTTTCAGTTTTACTTCGTTTGGAGAAAGAATTGTCAACACAATTAATAATGCAAAAGGACCTTATACTTTTAGGATGTCACGTTAAAACTACCACAACTTTGGCTCTCTCTCTTACCACCTAAAGGAAATAGGCCAATGTTTGTTCAATTGTACTTTCATGACACCGATAATGAAGTGCAAAACAAGATGTCCTGCATAAAGTAGGATGTAAAAGACCTACATGAGACAATAGTTAACTCTTTGCTTGCCATGTTGGATGATCATAGTTGTGTTGCTAAGGCTTTCAGAATGGCTTAAGATTGGTGTATCACCAACAACTCCTATGATTTCAAACTAAGGCTACTTGAGGAAAGGCAACAAGGTAGAAGACAGTATGACAATCCATAAGTTTCAGAATAGTTGCACTAATTCTAGGGGATTTTGGACAAAAAAGTGGAAAAAGAGATATTGTGATACATAGCAAAACACATGGCCTGAAGAGAATTTCAGAGCTACATCCACTTTACATGGCACTGCAATATCCCCTCTTTTTCCCTTATTGTGAAGACGGATTTCATGAGAAAATCCCATATCATAACAGTCAAGAAAGGAGAAAAACAAAGAGGAATTACATGACAATGAGAGAGTTTTACTGCAACAGAATTCAACAAAGGTTGTCTAAAGGATCTACACTAATATGAGGTGGTAGATTGTACCAACAGTACTTAGTGGACGCCTATACTGCAGTAGAGGAAGAAAGATTGAGGTGGATGCGATACAACCAAGATAATTTAAAGATAGATTTATATTAGAATGTATGTGATGTAGTAACAAAAGGAGATAGCAATGCAACAACAATTGGCAAAATAATTGTGTTGCCAACAACTTTTACAGGTGGCTCACGATACATGGTCCAAAATTACCAAGATGTAATGGCTCTTTGTAGAGCTCTTGGCAGCCCAACGCTTTTCATAACATTTACAGCAAATAAAAAATGGTCTAAGGTAGAGGAAATGTGATGGATCCCTACCTGCCACCCTGACGGCGACCGACAAAGAAGACAAACTGAGCCTCAATACGCCAGGACCTGTGACGAGAGCCAAAGCATGCACCATCAATCAAGCCACCCAGTCGCTGGTCACCAGGTCCATCGCCAGCTTCGGCATCGCCTCCGAGCCCACCGACGTGACCGCCGTCACGTTTCTCGGCTTTGAGGTTTAGTGGCCGAGAAGGCCGCGTCGCGTGTGTCGCCGCATCGGCATGACACTCGCTCACGCGCACGCGCTATAAAACACGGTCTTCGCGTGTCGCGTGACACTCGCTGTGTCGGGCGCCCGTGCAATTGTGTCTCTTGCGGCCTTCGCGTGTCGCATGACACTCGTCGTGTCACGCGCCCGCGTCTCTCGCAGCGTCCGCGACTTCTCCATGGCGAACAAGCTATCTTGTTTCTATATTTAGCAATTTTTGTGAGTTTGGATATTTTAAGACAATTTTAGTATGTTGGTTTTGTTTTGATGTTTTTGGCTTGACAAGAGCCGGTGCCATGTGTTATGGGCCGCGTGTCTAAGACCATGCTTTAGCTTTAGATATTTCCTATCTTGTTTTAGCTTAGCTTTAAATACTTGTAATTTCCATTGTAAAAACAACGTTTGCTTAAGTTAATAAAAGTTGAGTTTTATCTCCTTGCTTGACCATGCGTCATTGTTGTGGTTTGGATCCAAGATCCGAGTTTTAGGGTTGTTCTATTGTGGATTGCTCAACCCCAGTCGATCATCTCTTTGATCGTCATATCCTTCGACGTTCTTCACTTCGTTCGTCTTCAACAAAGATCATCTCTTTGATCTTCGTTGTCGACGCTATGGCCAAGTGAACCTCTAAGTCATGTAGAGGTTCATTCATCATCACTTGTGGTTTTCGTGCAATTCAACAAGGCCACAAACACCTTGGTTTCCACATCAACTCACAAGGAAGAAAGCCATCTCTTTGGCTTCAAGAAACCTCTACGACACCTAGGAAGACTCAAGCTTGGCGCTTGGCTTGTTGTTGCGTTCCAGGGCATTTGTGATCGTATCAACGGGGACTTTCGCATCAATTAGTATCAGAGCCACTGTCAAGTGAAGTCTTCTTGTTTTCGTATTAATCTTGAAAATTTACTGCGTAAAAATTCCTCTTTTCCCCACTTTTTTGCCCACCGCTACCATCACCCACTGCGCCGCCACCCGTGCAACCACGCCACCGCTTCCGCCACCACTCGCGTGTAGTCATCCTTGACTGTCGCCCCTTATAGAAACCGAGCCTTACTTACGGTTGCCCTAAACCCTCTTTCCTTGGCTCACATGACACAATCTTTGACTTTTCCAAGTTTGTTAGCCAAGATCTTATCATTTCCTTGTTAGCAATATCTTTTCTTTCAATTAGATAACTTTCCTTAACAACTTTTGAAATCTTTTTCTCTTTCATATCTTATTTGGATAGAATTTGCATGCTAGTTAGTTATTTGTTTTAATTCTTGTTGGAAGAAATCCCTCTTCTCTCTCTTCTCTTGCAAGACACAATATCTTGTGAGATTCTTTAAAAAATGCGCCCGTTTTAAAAAAAAATCCAAAGATCTCATCTTTTCTAAGGAAGACAAGAAAAACGAAAGCCTCAGGCGATCTAGGTGAAGCCTATTCACTTGACGCAAGCTTCATTCTCTCATATCTCCGCTTCCTCTAAGTCAAGTTTTCGACGACAATCAATTAAAGGAAGTAACTTTCTTGTTTGCGATTTCTTACTAAGTAAGGTAGAGGATAGAAATTGATTGCTTGATTTGTTTTGGATTCGGACACTTGTTTTGACTTGATTATTGATAATACTTTTGCTTCAAGCCATCCGTCAAACCAACCCGCTTCACGCAAAGCCAAAAGAGCGTTCCTTGCGCGGAAAGTTTTCTTGGTTTCTTGCGAGACAAGGACTTGGTTTGACCTTGGTTCTTTTGCTTTGATTCGTTTGATCTCTTGCTTGTTTCATGATCCGTGTAGGTGACTTCTCCATGGACACAACGAATTCACCCTTGCCCCAAGTCGATGTCGCGCAGCGCATCCGCAACACGCAAGAAGCCTACGCCGCGCTGCAAGCCCAACTAGCCGCGAAGGAAGCCGAGCTTGCCGTGTGCGAGGCCAACACCACAGCGCTATGCGAACGCGATGCTGAGATGGCGCAACTACGCGCAGCCAACAGCGCGCGCGCGATCCCCATGGTGAATCCAACGGCGCAATGGCCTGACGCGGGCGATGACACCTTGCTCTCTCGCGGCAAGGCACCTGCTACCGCACCAATAGCGCATCCACATCGACTGCGATCCCAGGTGGAGAGCCACCAGAACCAGACTGGGCGCGTGGACACGCATGAGCGTTATAACCCAGCTCTCACGACTCCTTCCGCGCGCCATGAAGCCCTTGAAGATGATGGTGCATCCGACGTTGGCCCCTCTCACAGCTACCGCGTGTCTAGGGGCCCGCATCCTTATGTCAACACCATCGACAGAAGGAAGACCGTGGCCCGCAACGCGCACTACCACAGTACCAGCGAGGCCAGGCGCGACTTCCACGACTTTGCCGATGATGAAGAAGACCTCGAAGCCGCCGCGCGCCAACCTGCGATGCCCAACGTCAGCGACCCCATCTTCGACTACGATGAGGATTACATCCCCAGTGGCAGTGTGCCCGTGCGTGAGCAACGCGACGAGTTCTACGTGCCACCAGTCACGGATACCACGCACCTCCCAACCAGCGCCGCTGCGAGCTTCACCCACAGCGCGAGCGCGCGCAATGCCAGGCGCGATCCGCCTCAGTCGAGAAACTTCCGACAAGATCGCCGCGACGCGCCCATGCAGCCGCCTCTGGGTGCGACTCAGCGCTGTGACATCAAGGTAAAAATCGAACATTTTACTGGTGAATATGATGCTTCTAAGTTTCTTGAGTGGCAGTAGTCTACGGAATATGTTCTGGCCTACCTCCAATACTTGGAGCATGAGAAGGTTGAGATTGCGACCCTCCACTTCACCGGCGCCGCTCGTGCTTGGTGGTTTTGTCTCACCTGCGAGCGAGCTCAAAGGCAATTGGATCCTATCTCCAGATGGAACCAATTGATCTATGTGATGACGAAGCGGTATGTGCCTGCAGACTACAAGGAGGATATGCGCCTCAAGATTGCCTTGGCCACCCAAGGCTCTCACACGCCGCTTGAATTTTTTGTCGAGTTGGAAGAGATGTGCCACAAGGCTGGTGTGCATCCCGCCCCCTCGGCCATGCGCTCTATGTTTCTCCGTGGGCTTGACATTGATGTCCGCGAACAACTCAAGATTATAAACATCAAGGATCTCAACACCATGACCCACACCGCTATGGAGATTCATGCGCAGAATCAGAGGAAGAAGAAAGTTGCATGGACACGCTATGGTCCAGGAGTTGATGGACAAAGGCTACGCCCGTGAGAGCCTTAGTCCATGCGCAGTCCTAGTCATCCTCGTCCCCAAGAAAGATGGCTCGTGGCGCATGTGTGTTGAGTGTCGCGCGATCAACCAAATCACGGTAAAGTATTGTCATCTTATTCCTAGGCTAGATGATATGTTAGATGAGCTTCATGGAACCACTTTGTTTTCTAAGATTGAATTGAAAAGTGGCTATCACCAAATTAGGAAGAAGGAAGGTGATGAGTGGAAAACGACATTTAAGACCAAGTATGGCTTCTATGAGTGGTTAGTGATGCATTTTGGCCTCACTAATGCACCCAGCACGTTCATGAGACTCATGAACCATGTTTTGAGGGCGTATTTGGGTAAATTTGTCATTGTCTACTTTGATGATATTCTTGTTTACAGCACGACCTTAGAGGACCACTTGGGTCACCTTAGGGCCGTGTTAGAGTGTCTTAGGAATGAAAGTCTTTATGCTAACCTAGGTAAGTGCTCTTTTTGCTCGGAATCTACTGTCTTTCTTGGTTTTGTTGTTAGCAAGGATGGCCTCCGCGTGGATCAAGAGAAGATTCGCGCCATAGAGGAATGGTTGCGCCCCACTACGTCGACCATGGTTCGCGTCTAAGCCCATGCTTTAGCTTTAGATATTTCCTATCTTGTTTTAGCTTAGCTTTAAATACTTGTTATTTCCAATGTAAAAACAACGTTTGCTTAAGTTAATAAAAGTTGAGTTTTATCTCCTTGCTTGAGCCTGCGTCATTGTTGTGGTTTGGATCCAAGATCCGAGTTTTAGGGTTGTTCTGTTGTGGATTGCTCAACCCCAGTCGGTCATCTCTTTAATCGTCATATCCTTCGCCATTCGTCACTTCCTTTGTCTTCAACAAAGATCATCTCTTTGATCTTCGTTGCCGACGCTACGGCCAAGTGAACCTCTAAGTCCTGTAGAGGTTCATTCATCATCACTTGTGGTTTTCATGCAATTCAACAAGGCCACGAACACCTTGGTTTCCACGTCAATTCACAAGGAAGAAAGCCATCTCTTTGGCTTCAAGAAACCTCTACGACACCTAGGAAGACCCAAGCTTGGCGCTTGGCTTGACTCTGTTGCGTTCCAGGGCATCTGCGATCGTGTCAATGGGGACTTTCGCATCAAAATGCTATCTTAATCACCAAGTCATACTACAGCACACAAACCAGATGTTATGATAAAGCTTTTCAAAATCAAACTCACATCGCTGATGCACGATATTCAGAAGGACAAGATCTCTAGGAAAACCCATGTTGGTACACTCTAAAAATAATTTTTCATACCCAATTTATTTATTCATTGAACAAAACAACTAACTAATATGTGTCTATTAACAATTGTATATACAATTGAATTCCAAAAAAGAGGATTGCCACATGCACACATTTTGGTTTGGCTTGAAAAAGAATTCCAATGTGACACTAGAATTGACATTGACAAGGCCATCTGTGTTGAGATCCCAAACAAAGAACGTGATCCACTTGGATATGAAGGTTTTATAGACTTTATGTTACATGGACCATACGGAAAGGATAACAGAAAATCTACATGCATGAAAGACAAAAAATGCAGTAAACACTATCCAAAGCCATTTTATGTAGAGACTACTATTGATGAGGACGGGTTTCCAATTTATCGTCGCATAAACAATGGAATTGAAGTAGCCAAAGGGAAGAAGAAGTTAGACAATAGATTTGTCGTACCTTATAATCGTTTTCTCTTGCTCGGGTATCAACCTCAATCAAATCACATTTGCATTTGCAACATCAACATCACTGGATTCTTATGTCCACAAAAACAAAATATACTTCAAGTACATGAAAACATTTTCACAAATACAATACAACGCACCAAGTTCTGACATGTAACATGCCTCACTTCATTTTATATAACATTGTCGAATGGTGCAACAGATTTGGCGCAATTAACAACTCTACAAAGAGGCATTTCATTTACCAAACCAAAATACGGTGACGTTAAGAGATTCAGAGCGATTGACATCTTTACTTTCTAGAGATGGTATTACAGATTCAATGTTCACTGAATGGATGGTTCTAAATGCAGCTGATGCGGGATCAAAACAGTACACATGTGTAGAGATACCCAAACACTATGCCTGGAATGCATCAACCAAAAAATGGACCCAACGAAAACTAGGCAAAATCATTGGAAGAATAACTTATTGTCATCCTACCGTTGGGGAGACATATTATCTGCGTATGTTATTAAATGTTGTCAAGGGACCATCCTTATTCAAAGAAATCCAAACCGTCAACGGAAAAGTGTAAAAAACTTTTAGAGAATCTTGCTACGTTTTAGGGTTGGTTAATGATGACAAAGAATGGACAACTACCATCAAAGAGGCACAATAATAGGCTTCAGCAACTCAACTTCGAAAGTTATTTGTAACTGTACTCTTATTCTGTGAAGTCAACAACCCATAACAATTTTGGGAGAATAATTGGGAAGCACTATCAGAGGATGTTTTATACCAAAAGAGGAAGCAGTTAAGATTCCCAGATTTGACCCTAACACATATCCAGATCCAAAATTACTACCCATTGCAAATTGAAGACATTCTCAACCGAAACGGTAAATCTATTGCAGATTATTCCGACATGCCTATGTCTGATTCATTGCTCCTAACAACAGCAGACAACCGTCTACTTCAAGAAGAGTTGAACTACAACATCATAGAACTATTTGTGCAACACCAAGTCCTACATGCATCAACTTATCTTTATTTTCGATGAACCTACTCAAATCACGATCGCTCTTCATTATGGACAGCATAAAGGTCCTCCTCCTTTCCTCACTCATTCGCCGCACTAAAACAAAAAAAAATTATGTCAACACATTACAAAGATAAAACTTACGATGTAATTTTATTATAACAAAACTGTTTGATTACCTAAATCCTTTTGCTCATCCCTTCTTAAACTTTCAAGTAGATTTCACAATTCCTAGTACGGTGGGGTTTTTGGCATGTACCCATCCCTCATATTATTTGCCATTCAATGTCAAACTACATTCAAAAAAATTACAATTACCAGATGTCAATTTCAAAAACAAAACAACTTTAGAAAATTCCATAAGCAAACACAACAGCCACCAGAACAATTTAATTAATAAATACCAAGCAATTGTACAACAAACTACAAAGGGAACTAAAACAATGGGAACAAATCATATGAAACAAACCGAAAAAAACAAACTCATAACTCTCGAACATTACGCTTTTCCAGTTTTTAAAATTCTATATGTTGCACTAGGGGTGGGCACGGACGGTTAACCGATATTCGGTTAACCGAAATTTCTGTTTATATTTTTTATTAACCGTAACCGTACCGAAACATTTGGTTAACCGTTTGGTTAATCAAAATATTTCGGTTAATCAACCGGTTAACCAGAAGATAAATTGTAATTTTTTTTATTCTCAATAAAATACATGTTAGCATTTTTGTTCTCACTGGTCTTTTTTCAAGTACGTATCTCTATAATAAAATTGGTAAGCAGTGCAGGAGAATATCTCCTCTTAGACATTTATCCTGGATAATATAATAAATTAATTGCACGTGTATATATTTTCAATATCTCATGTATGCTCCAAAATCATATTGTCGTCAATTTACAAAATCATGAATGTAAAATTGTTACTTATGTACAGTCAGTCAGTCACTGTTAATGATTCAGCTAGTTTACAAATTTTAACTGACATCAGAACTGAACTGAAGTTCTTTTTGTGCTATTATACATGTCTCTTATTCTTATTCTGTTTGAGTGCTTGCGTTTGACAATAGATAGAAGCAATATTTTTTTGCGAGATTAGACGTGATGTGATCTCAACAAAATGTCCTCTAATGTGGTAAGCGTGGTGAAAGTTTACTTGTTGCTCTCAGAGGCAGAATAAACGCAATAATATATGACGTGAATAATAACAAGGATTGAATATGCAGCAGATTTCTGAAAAGTGATGCAAGATATATCGACATCAAAGCAAGCTGTATGTTTGAAGCATCTGATTATAATAATATTGATGTTTTAAAACATTTTGTTGTCCAAGGCCTCTTTTGTGTGATCCTTCGGTGTAGGTTTAATAAAAGTTGCCTTAATTTCTGCTAGTATTGTTTGGAAAAGAAACATTATCTCTCAATAGTACAAAACTGCACTAAAAGAACTCCAATCCCAGAACAGCAACCAGTTATCATAAGCAATCGATTAATGGAGTTTTTGGATAAGGCTATTGATTTGCTATGCATTGTTATTTGTAATAGATGCTGTGTGGAATGGTGAACATGGAGCTTTGGTTAGAGAAGCGGAGACAGCTTCTGACTCCTCATCTGGATGGATTTCTAGTAAAGTCAACTTCCATCACTATGGGAACCAGCCGAAGATGCTGTGTGCAGGAGAATTATTTTCTTTTTTTATAATTCGGTTAACCGTAATCGAACCGATAACCGGAATATTTTCAGTAACCGAAAACTTTGATTTTTCGGTTCGGTTAAACGAAAATTCAGACGGTATTGCGGTTATTCGGTACGGTTAATCGGTTACGAATATTTTCTCCACCCCTACGTTGCACATTCAGTACAAACATAATTTTCACAACACACTAAAGCACATTATCATTGCTACTCAGAATGAACAACAAACAACAATCATGCAATTACTAATGGCCAACAAAATTTGTAACCTCGATTACTTACACAAATTTTTGTAACAATAAAATAAAGAACATAAAATAACTCCAACACAACCGGCGGATATTGAACAACAGACAATAAACATACATGCATCCCTACCAATTTTGTATACAAAATTAAAATGATAAAGAATTTCACCAATACTTCACTTCATAATCATCAAAAAATTATATTCACCCACACTATAAAAACAAAGTCTCAAGTTCAAATTATAGAAAACACAACACAAAATAGCCGAATTAAAACAGTCACCACAAAAACAAAAGGATGCAGATATACCTATCCTTATCCCCCATCAAGTCAATTGCATGTTTTTAAATACCCTAATAACACACAAACTAACCATTAGAAAACTTTTCAGGCACAACCTATACTATACATTATCAAAGATCACACAACAAAGGAAGACAATAAAACAAAAACAAGATCCATCAAATAAACCAACCTCAAAATGAAATCAACAAAAAATCCAGATAGATCAAGTTGTTAAACATTAAAGCAACGACTATTCTTAGACTCCGATTTTCATAATCAAACATTTTCGCATGTACCCACAACAAATCTATTCAGTCAAAACGATACCCATTACCAACAGACAAAATCGTATTAACAATAACTCAAGAAGCCTCCGGAACAACAAAACCTAATCAAACCTTAGAAAAAAACACGGGAAAATAGTTATTACTGAAACACTTCGCGTCCAAAAAGGGAGAAAACTCTGGACAACATGGCGATTTCAACCGCTATTGATCTAAGCCTCCAAACGGACTCCCTCCCGACGCAAAGAAGCTCAAGAAATAGACTTCATTACTCTGTCAACAAACAATGATAAGTCAAGCAAATGAGAAGAAGAACAAATAGAGAGTTACTATGAAAACTTTCAAACTAACCAAACCAAAAAAAGTCGCGAAGAATCAGTAACCAAAGAGATGAAAGAGAGAAGAAGCAAGGAGGCGGCGACAAAAAACAAACAGAAAGGTTTAGGGTTGTGGGAGACAAATGGAGAATTTGATGGAAAGTACAAAATATGAAACAACTCACTTCATTTATGAAACCTTACATCTGTACATAACGTAAACCCACTCATCCACTAATAAATGCAAGTACTTTGCATTGTTGCATTAACAACTAGAAATCGAAGCCCGTGCTTCACACGGGCCTTTTGTGTATATGTTGTCGCGTTTAAATGTGAATTTATAATATATGGATTGTTGTTGCATGTTTTATCTTAAATGATATATTATTTGATATGTATTTAATATAATATCTAAGTATTTTAGGTATAAAATGCTATGATCGCATGGGACATGGTTAAATTTTATTGTAGTTAAGTCTATGTAAGATTTTTTTTGTTATGTAAATGACAAAATTGTTGGTAATATTTTAAGGTATGGTATCAAATTGTAAGAGTTTGGAATGAAAAAAACCTATGATCACATTTATATAATTTAATATTTAGTATTTTAAGTAGATAATATAAGATGTTCAATGATTAATGTTAAATAATCTACCTTTTTTTTTTAAAACTTGGGATATATTTGAAGTACATAATATAACATCAATTTAAAAATACTATAATATTCATGATATTTAAAAAAAGTCCCCTTTTTTATTTAATATAAATAAAATATGAGTCACTTCTGTAGGTTAAATTATGTAATCATAAATCATTAATACAATAGAATGTAAATTGTAGTTTTTTTTTGTTTTTTAATGGCAAAAAGAGTGAATAGTGACGCGGTGACATAACCGTAAATACGATGAACTTTTTTTTTTCTGGCCAACAACTTTTTTTTATATATATATTTTTCATCTCTAATTGTTTTACAATTATTGACGTTCGCATATAAGTATTGCATGTTCATTTTTTTATACCGTAAAGTTCACATATAACATGTTCATGTTCAAACCCACGTCTTTGCACATTTAGTGCTTATTTGCGAACTCCAGTGCATAAATAAGTAAATGTTAAGAGCTTATTTGTGAACCTTCTATATAGGTTATTCCAGAATGATCAGGGGACGATAAGATTTTTTTTTTCCGTCTTTGATCGTTTTGGAATAGACAATTATTGATGTTCACATATAAGTACTAAATGTTCATTATTTTATGTCGTCAAGTTCACATATAACATGTTCATGTTCAAACACACGTCTTTGTACATTTAGAGCTTATTTGTGAACTTCAGTGCACAAATAAATGAACGATAAGAGTTTATTGGTGAACCTTTTATATATTGTTATTACCATTACATCATTCGATTAGCTAATGAAGAATTTGCTTCTTCTTTTTCCAAAACCTTGCTCAATATTATTTCATTAAATCTAAAATTTCACTTATAAAATTCAAGTTAACAGAACTGATCAATACATATAGCGATTTTACATATTTCTAATCCTAAAATCATTTGTAAATTAAAATTTTATTTTTTTCTTTATACTTATCCATGCTTACTCTTATTGGAAAAATTATAATTATAAATTTCACTTCAATAAAAAATAAATAGAGTAAATAATGTAATAACTTTTGGGAAAAGCATGTGCATGTTGTCCATAACTAAGTGAGGACAAGCCAAAAGAACATATATATGTAATAGGATTTGAACCATATAATTAATAAATCTGTTATCCCATGGATTAAAGGGACTAAAAATACAAGTACATGAACTTAAACTACTAAAGATGACATCAACTAAACCCAAGGTCTCGTTGCTTGCTACCTCTAAATAAAGCTTAATTAAGTGAGGTTTGTTAAAAAGGACTACACAAATTTTTTGTTTAAGGCTAAAACTCCTTATTTGATCGATAACAATATAACGATACCTCAATTGATCATCCTATTTCCACATCGCCACCTGAAATTCATCAATCACTTTCAACAATTAAATAGACACAAAGATAAACTATAATAAACTTATACAAAAACACTTAACATGTTCTAAATAAATAGTTGTTTTACAATCACAAATTGGATATAATATGGATGTTTACAACTGTTTTGGTGGGTAATAGAAAGAGTACAAACCATCTAACATTCTCCAAGAACCATATACTTGCAATTCCAATAAACTTACATGAAGACATGCATTAGACACTAACGCAAACCAAATTCGAACAAAAGTAGCGAGAGTTTGTTGAAAGAAGAAACTCGGTCTAGTAATAAAATAAATCAACAAATCATATTATCTTACTAAAAAACTAAAAGATTAGACAAATATTTATTATTAGTTCAAACAACTACCATGAAGCTAAACACCGAAAATCAATGCATCATATTCAAACAACAATAACATCTAAATTTGTAGCCCATCACGCTATGAAGGACAAAGGTACATGGTGTATGAGTTTACTATGTGAAGGATGATGTATGGATCGATTCCTCAACGTGGATACATGATCTATTTATCCAGCCACATTTTCTTCACATTCAACTCAATGCCTATTTTTAAGAGTATAAATAGAGGAGTTAACTGGGCGTTTCAAATCCACATTCAACACATAACTTTTCTTTTAAAGAAAAATAAATACTAATAGTAGTTACAGAAAATGAAAGGAGTTTACATACGTGACTGTTCAAAATTAATTAGTATTATTTATCAAAATTTAACGCCTTTCATCTATTGGGGGTGGAATGCAGAAGTTACTCTATCACTAATTTTTTTATTCTAACCGTAGACAAAATGCTTTAGTCGGTTGAATAAATACAATAACCATATATAATCAAATAAAAGCCTATATATAATATATTAGATGGATATAATAGAACAACTATGATAAAGAAAACAATACTATGTGTTGGAATATTCAGATTTTCAAAGTTATACTTAAAACAACATAAGAGATTATTAAAACTATATTAAGTATGTCAATTAAGTTGGGCTTATCGTAAGTTCAAAAAAGAATGATACATGTATATTAGCAAATTGTGGGATATTGGATTATCGTAAGTTCAATAAGAAATGGTATATTTACATTACCTAACTGCTAATGTTCATGTCTTTCTAGTAGGCTGATCTCGTGCCCTGCACGGGGGAAAATGTAAAGTTTTTCTTATTATATATGAATATTGAATTTAAAGTAGTAAATAGTACTTATTTTGTTTTATATTATAGTGATTATTTATTTATCATGTAAGTTAGGTTTAATTTTTTTAAGTAGGGTCTACTAATAATATCAACTTATGCAGGGGTGGGTTCCTACACTGTCACTTAGACACAAGAGCTGGGAATGGACATGACTGTCATTGTTAAAAACGGAAAACTACCAGGAGAACAGATGCTACCCCTCTTCAATAAATGCCACCATAATCATAACCACCGGCAACACCACCACACCCACAAGTGAAAGCCGAGTTCGGGAACGAAAACTCGTCCAACCCCCAAAACTCCACCGAGTCCGACTCAGTGGTGACCTCTTCCTCCCGCTGCTTCAGACCCAGCAGACTCTCCAGTTTCGAAATCTGGTCGTTTAGCTCCATCTCACCAGCCTCCGGCGACCAGTACCTGAAACCCGCATCCATTTCCACCACCGTCTTAGTCGGTTCTAGGCACGGCCTTTTGATCGACGCCGGAGCATAATCCGTAGGCGGGTTGGGGAAATTGAGCTTGGCTTTGTCGCCGTAGATGCGCCGAGTCGCCCTGTCGTTGGCTCGATCGGCTTTCTTCGGCGTGGAGAAGGTTCCGAGCCAGACCCGGGCGCCCGGGCCCCTTTAGTCGGGTCACGGATCTCGGTGGCTCATTTCTCCCACAGCCTCCGCCTAATCTTTCTATACACACTCTTCCTCACCAACTTCTCCTTTTCCGTCGCCGGAGCTCCGCCACCGCGTTTCTTCTCCTGAATCGACTTTTCACGGCCGGCCGATCCTATACAATTTCCAACAAAAAAAACACCCGCAAATTAAGAGTATATGAAATCCAAGAACCTTGTTCCCTTAAAAAGACCTTTACCAGTTAAGAGTTCAAAATCCAATAGTAACAGGAAGCCGATGACAGCAGCCTTTCCGTTGATCAACTCATTACTTCCAAGGAAACCAAAAGCTTCTTGGTTTTCATTCACAACCATTCCGATATGTTCAAAGCACCAAACAAAGTTTCTTTCACAATAATGTAAAACATGAAAAGCACAAATGGAAACATACAAACAAAAACTGAAAGTTGTAAGGTCAATGATTATGCCTATAAGTATACCTCATCCACGTTTGGTTACAGTTACACCAGGTTGAGCTGGTGATGTTATATAGGTGGAGATGAGGGATGAGTAAATGATAATGATAAATTTTGGGATGTTTAATTTTCAACAGGTACACAATTCAGACTTTTCAATTGTCTTCTATGGAATTTGGACTATTTTCTAGACATTTGTAATTATTGTACAATTTGTGACTCCTTAATTTTAAGCAAGCCTAAGGCTTTTCAGCTAGCTTGTGGGATTTGGGTCATTTTTTCAGGTTATAAAAAGACTGAAGAAGGCTAAGGGGTGTGTATTAAATGCATTAATGAACATTCATAGGCTTTGAAATGTAAAACATGCTGCAAAAAATACTAAAGCAGACTAAAGGGTTTTACTGGATGTGTTTACCCATTTAAAAAAACTTTTGAGACCCTTCAAAAGCTCACTTAATACATAAACATTAATTCTGTTATTAAATTAGATTTGAGAATGTGGGCTGACTTTTTCCTACAAATGGGTTGGCTTTCTCCTACAAATGGGTTAACTTAACTCATATCAATATTGATCAAAATAAAAGCAGTTATCGTAATTCAACTGGGCCCAATGCCCAAAATGCTAATTACAAAGTCAGGCCTTCTTAAGCTTTAAGTTTAAGTGTTTAAAGGAGGACATTAAATTGGCAAGGAAGCCAACTTTTAAATATATATTGATGATTATAACAAACAAAAACAAATAACTTCCCTAAAAAAAAACATACAAACTTTAATCCATGTCCTATTACATTTACATGTATACAAAATATTATATGAAACTGTATAAGTGAACCAAAAATACTAACATAAAAACTCAACGAGGACAAATACAATATACATCCGCATTAAACGAAATATACAATTTTACAATGACACATTGTTACAAAGTGTTTCTGTCAATTATAATGTTATAAAAAAGGGATTCTTTTTCGCACCGCGAAAATCTAGCCCCAGCTTTTTGGGCGCAACCAGGTTGCGCCCAAAAAGCGAAAAACTAAAAAAAATTCTTAGTTGCAACCAGGTTGCGCCCAAGTGAATGAACCGGGTTATTAAAAAACCCGGTTAATGGCAGATTTATAAAAATAAATAAAATTATCCGGTTCACCTTGGGTAAAAAAAAACAACTAAAACTTAGGCGCTACATAGTAGCGCCCACGCTTGTATTTAAATCAACAAATTTATTTCATATTTAAAATAAATTTACTACATACTCATCGCATTGTATCTATCCTGCTATTTTATATGATTTGGAAATTCAAATACCTAGTAGATTTGTACACTTGTGTGCATTTGACTATAGTAATAGACGTTTTCAAGTAATCAGGGTTACATGGCAATAAATTCGTTTGTATCATGAGGTTTCAATATACTTTTATTGATCTAAAATTCATGTACGTTTCTCCACCAATTCGTTTGCTATTAACTGTTTATTATTATTATTCTAAAAAATCACATATAACTATGGTTATATCCAATTTGGTTATGTCTTATGGTTATATACTACGGTTATATTCTATAGTTATATACTATGGTTATATCCTATAATTATATACTATGATTTTATCTTATGGTTATATTCCATAGTTATATACTATCTATCCTATATTATATCATATAGTTATATACTATGTTTATATCCTATAGTTATTTACTATGATTATATCTTATAGTTATATCCAATTTGGTTATATCATATAGTTATATACTATGGTTATATTCTTCGAAAATCACATATAACTATGGTTATATCCAATTTGGTTATGTCTTATGGTTATATACTACGGTTATATTCTAAAGTTATATACTATGGTTATATCCTATAATTATATACTATGATTATATCTTATGGTTATATTTCATAGTTATATACTATGGTAATATCCTATTATATATCATATAGTTATATACTATGTTTATATCCTATAGTTATATACTATGATTATATCTTATAGTTATATCCAATTTGGTTATATCATATCGTTATATCCTTCGAAAATCACATATAACTATGGTTATATCCAATTTGGTTGTCTTATGGGTATATACTAAAGTTATATTCTATAGTTATATACTATGGTTATATCCTATAATTATATACTATGATTATACACTACTACAAAATAGTCAATATACCTCGTCAGAAATACACCGGGCGTGTGAAATACGAGGTATAAAGCCTTGAAAATTGGACAATAAACTATATACACCGTATGGGTTAAATATTCGGGGTATAAAATAAAAAAAATTCCTGAAAAATCCCAAATACCTCGTATATCTTAAATACGGGGTATTTTGATGAATATATACATCGTCGACTCTTAATCTGAAATATTAGACATAAATAAAAATAAATTCCTACGGGGTATTTTAATATATAGTAAAATCCTACTTTATTGTCCAATTTTCAGAACCTAAAACCTAAATCGACTACTCCGCTCTTCATCGTATCCGACTACTCTTCGCGCTCCAGTCCGGTGGTCCGGCCAGTTCGCCGATCCTGCTCGCCGTCCGCGCCTGGTCACCGTCCTCCTCTTCCTCGCTGCGCCTGCTCGTTGTGGTGGTTCGCCATTCACTGTGGTGGTCAGCTTCTTCTTCTTCCGGTTGCCAGAGGCCGCCGTTTATACTCGCCGTGGTGGCAGCTCGCCGTGGTGGTCCGTCAATTTCTGCGCCGTGGTGTTCTTCTCCCTCCGTTTCTGCTCGCCGTGGTGGCAACTCGCCTTGGTGGTCCATCAATTTCTGCGCCGTGGTGTTCTTCTATTGCCTTCCGGTTTCTACCTCCAGATAATCAAGGTCAGTTCAAATAATCTGAATTCTTGAACTGGTTTCAATGGCCTTCTACTTCGATTTTTTTTTTGTGAATTTACTGGCTCTAATTGCTTCTTGATAGGTGTCATTTCATACACCTTAACTAGAAATTATTAGCATTATTTAGAGGAGTTTATGACTAATTTTGAGGTTAAGTCTGTAATCCAGAAGTTGTGGAGAAAATTGAAGATATCCAGGGATTTACAGCTTAATGAAGGATGAAGATGATGAAGATCCGCTTGAAGACTAATTGAAGAAGCTACCAACACTTGGTAGTATGGAAGAGCGGAAGAGAAGAAGAAGAGCTGAAGAAAGGAGTGACGAGTGTCACCGCCCCGCGCCAGAGCCACCGCGACCCGGCGGTGGGTCTCAGAGAAAGTCACCACCCCGCGGTGGATGCTGACGCCCCGCGGCCACTCACGTGAGGCAAAACAACGAATTTGAATAAAGGCCGCGTGATGCTGATAATGCTGATGATGGGCCAATTTGGAAAATGACGGAAGGAAAGGCCCAATAAAGTGTCAGCCCGTGAAGAAGAAGCCCGCGTGAAATCGGGAAATTGGAAGCTGGAAAGAAGTGGAATGATGAAGTCAGCATGATGTCAGCGAGCATGTGGAAGCCGAGTTGCTTGAAGGTGGAGATGGGCCGCGCGCTGGTGGGCCGCTGATGCTTGCACGAGATGGGCCGACTGAGAGGAGAAGCCGAGCGAGATGCGGGATTAATTTCCCCGGATTTGATTTGTTTATTTTGCTTTTATTTTATTATTTTACATACTTTTAGAATTAGGTTAAAACAACTTTAGTTAACCTAGTTGCCACAATCTAGACTTGGTTCGTTTTCTTTCTGCCTCTAGGATTTTAACCCATGGAGAACTAAACACCTTTGTTCTACTAGACGATTGAAGCATTGCAATGGATTGGTTGTGAGATTTTTATTCCTTGTTCTATATCTTATAAAGTTAGTTTAATTCTCTCGAGCATATTGTCTATTGGTTTATGTTGATTCTTCTAGCGTAGCTAACTAGGTTTTTCGACATATATCATAGTGCTAGGGTTTGCATATAGTGGAATACGAGTGCATACCTAGTGGCAAACACAATTGTTACATATAGTGGAATACGAGTGTGCAATTGTGAGATAGAATTATTTGCATGTTAAGTAGTAAGGTTTTCTTCTATTTGCATGTATCCTATATCCTTGTGTGCTTTGCTATTGCTTTATTCGTGGTAAGGTTTTCTTCCATTGATATTGTGATAAGTCTATCAACAACTGTGAGAATTGGTAGTACTTAAGATCAGGGTGTGAACAACTATAAGATTGTGAAAAGAACTTGGAACAATAGTTATCGAGGATCAACCTGTTTCATCTGCAGTGTGGATATTTGTCTAGTGGAATACTTCCACCCATCATACCTATTCTTTCTCTAAAGCTTGCATCCTTGTTACTTTGCTTGATAATCAAAACCCTCTTTCTTGTTATTTTGCATGCTTATAAACACTTAGAAAGATCACTTCCTCCCTGTGGATTCGACCCTTACTTGCCCAGACTACTTGTTTAGGTTTGTTAGGATTATTTTGTTTAGGTGTCACGACAACGCCTATCAAATTGGCGTCGTTGCCGGGGAGGCAAGTTTTGACCCTTCTTTGTGTTTGTTTGTGTGCGTGTTACTTTGGTGTGGACCTATCTTACGGTCCACACCCTTGATACTGATTTTTGTTTTCTTTTTTGATTTTGATACATATATGGATTTCGGGGGAGAGCCGCGATATGACCCATACTCCTACTCATACACTCCAGGGTGGAGAGATCACCCCAATTCGAGTTATGGGTACCAACAATACCATCCATATGGTTATGACTACCATGAGTTCTACCCGGAGCCACAATCGTTCTACTAGCAGGGTGCTCCGCACCAGTACTATCCAGCATACGAGCATAACCCGCCAATATCCAATCCAAGTTCCGCCATGTCAACTGAAGAGATGCTCAGGACCTTGACTCAACACTTCGCTACTCATACTCAAACTAGGGAGTCAGGCTTCAAGAATATAAAAAGGCAGATGGACCAGTTGGTGGAGTCAATTACAAGGATCGATGCAAGGATTGCGGGGAATCTACCATCTCCAATGGTAGTAAACCCGAAGGAAAATGTGAGTGTTGAAATCCTCCGGAGTGGAAAGCAATTGGTCGTTCCTCCTAGTGCTGAAGAGGAGGACGAATATGAGATGGAGAAAATCGCCGACCGCCCCGCGTCGCCTCCCACCACGACCCGGTGTGAAGTCCCAGCTATCTCACCGCCCCGCGGCGACACTGACCGCGACCCGGCGGCGAGCCTCAGTTATCCCTCCTCACAGCCGCCGCCCCGCGGTGATGACCGCCGCCCCGCATAGACGGAGTGCATCCTAGCGAGACTTCGCCGTACCCCGCGGTGGAACCAACGCGACCCGGTGTCCAAAATTCTGGTTCTGCTGTTGAGAGAAAGGAGATCTTCTCAATGACCCGACAGAGCACTGAGCAGCTGCATGTCGCTCCCTTAGCTGAAAGGGAAGAGCAAATTTGTGAGGCGGAGGCAGAATATAGAGGGATGTCTGCAGAAGAAAGCCACGACCGCAGATTACTCAAGGAGTTAGGCTTTCCAGATGATATTTGGGACCGCGAGGTGCTTTTGGAAGAAGAGAACCCAAGATTGCGGGAGATGTCTCTCGATCGCGGTTCACTTGAGGAGTTAGGACTTCCAGATGATATTTTGGATCGCAAGATGCTGACTGAGGAGGAGTACTTTTTGGGACTGGAGGAGTGGAGCGACGATGAGGAGGAGTGCCGCGACCGCGGAAATACTCCAGAGACAACCGTTTCTCTCGAGAATGCCCCGGCAGTCCCCGACCCTCTGGAGGCTGCCTATGATGAGTTTGTGCGTCTCAACTCCTTCCCACTCGTCTCGCTGCACCCCGTTACACCCTTCCCTGAGGCTCTGAAGGACACCCAAAAGATGGAGAATGACAAATGCTTATATGAGGGCTTCAGTGATTGCATAAAAACCGTTCCCTTGGTCACACTGGCTGACAGCACCCCTCGCAGCAAGGAAATGTTAAAGGTGCTGGGCATGATCAAGAAGAAACCGAAGGGGAAACACAAGAAGGAGAACTTGATGCAAGTGGCGAATCTTTACATACTGGATACGGGCAAGATAAGCATGAAGGCCCCGAGATATTAGGTAGGCCATTTCTGAAGATGGCAAGTGCGTTCATGGGTATGCACAACGGTCCACCCACAAAGAAGTGCAGGAGATTGGGGGTCACGCTCAACATAGAGCATACAAAGAGGCATCCCCCAGATCCAGATCCGAGGTGTTCAGTTGCTATGAGCAACCCAAGTTGAGAATGAGCAGGATGTCAAGCCATGACAATAACTAAGGCCCTATCCGGGAGGCAACCCGAGGTATGTTTTTCTTTCTTTGTTTTTGCATTTTTCTTTAGTGTGTTTTTGCTTTATTTTTGTTTTTTGTTTCTGACTAACCTGTAGGGAAGAAACCCATGCCTATTGAAGAAGGTGTTTTCCACACCAATGTAAGTCTTCTTTCCCTGCATTAAGTCACTCCCTGAAAAAAACTTAAACGGGGAGCAAAAAAAAAAAAAAGTGGTACCGAAGGCTAGCTGTCCAGAGTTCCCCATGGAGATGGTGTGCATCATGTTGTCAAGGAGGATACATTACCCTACACATTATTTGGCAACGATGATGGCCCTACAATTGACAGTTGAGGAGGAGGAACACTAGAGCCCCCACCACGATTACATCTGGGCTCCACCATGTGTTCCTAGAAGGTCGTGCAACCCTACTATCATTGTTTTACCACTACTCACCAAAGTGGTTTCCTTTTGATTGCACGGTAGGAGAAGATTATAGAGTTGATGCAGACACCCGCCCAACACCAGAGACCTGGGCATTTATTGAGAAGACCGCCAGCGACACCTTTAGTGTCCAAGCAGCTTGGCGACGTTTGTGAGTTATTTTTTGCTTTTCTTTGTGCTTTATTCTCTTGTTTTTCATTACATTGAGGACAATGCAATGTTTAAGCATGGGGGATAGTTCTATACTTGCTACGTTTTTGAGGAGATGAAAAAAATAAAAAGAGCCAATTTTTTTGAAAAAAGGCATACATTAGAAATCCTGGGATAGGTCGAAAACCCGAAAGGGCGGCCTAGGTAATAAACAGGTGGCTTGGACCAGCATTAGGCTGGGGTAATAATTGGTCAAGAGTGATGTGAGCATATGTGAGCCCATCTATTGGAAAATGAAATGAGTGGCTTGGTGAAAACCCGGAAGGGCGCCTTGGCAAAATGAGTGAAAAGAAGAAGAGTGAATTTTAGGATTTCTCATTATTCTTGGCGAGACGTCATAAGAAGAGGAGATATAAGGAGGTTTCGGGTAGGTCACTCTGGAGAGATAAGAAGATAGATGGGAGGCTAGGATTAGTATTTTTACTCTATGGTGTTGTGTTGTATTGTGTTGTTGTGCTGTGCGTGTTGCTTCGGTACTCTAGGGCTGATTGTTGAGATGCTGTAATTGCTGGTGTCATATTTTCTTGTACTTCCTGAGACCTTGGTTTTTGATTGAGAGAGTAGGTTTATCATTAGCTTACTCAGGACGAGTAAAGGTCTAAGCATGGGGAAATTTGATAGGTGTCATTTCATACACCTTAACTAGCAATTATTAGCATTATTTAGAGGAGTTTATGACTAGTTTTGAGGTTAAGTCTGTAATTCAGAAGTTGTGGAGAGAATTGAAGATATCCAGTGATTTACAGCTTAATGAAGGATGAAGATGATGAAGATCCGCTTGAAGACTAATTGAAGAAGCTACCAACACTTGGTAGTATGGAAGAGCGGAAGAGAAGAAGAAGAGCTGAAGAAAGGAGTGGGCGAGTGTCACCGCCCCGCGCCAGAGCCACCGCGACCCGGCGGTGGGTCTCAGAGAAAGTCACCGCCCCGCGGTGGATGCTGACGCCCCGCGGCCACTCACGTGAGGCAAAACAGCGAATTTGAATAAAGGCCGCGTGATGCTGATAATGCTGATGATGGGCCAATTTGGAAAATGACGGAAGGAAAGGCCCAATAAAGTGCCAGCTCGTGAAGAAGAAGCCCGCGTGAAATCAGGAAATTGGAAGCTGGAAAGAAGCGGAATGATGAAGTCAGCGTGACGTCAGTGAGCATGTGGAAGCCGAGCTGCTTGAAGTTGGAGATGGGCCGCGCGTTGGTGGGCCGCTGATGCTTGCACGAGATGGGCCGACCGAGAGGAGAAGTCGAGCGAGATGCGGGATTAATTTCCCCGGATTTGATTTGTTTATTTTGCTTTGCTTTTATTATTGTTATTTTATTATTTTACATACTTTTAGAATTAGGTTAAAAGAACTTTAGTTAACCTAGTTGCCACAATCTAGACTTGGTTCGTTTTCTTTCTGCCTCTAGGGTTTTAACCCATGGAGAACTAAACACCTTTGTTCTACTAGACGATTGAAGCATTGCAATGGATTGGTTGTGAGATTTCTATTCCTTGTTCTATATCTTATAAAGTTGGTTTAATTCTCTCAAGCATATTGTCTATTGGTTTATGTTGATTCTTCTAGCGTAGCTAACTAGGTTTTTCGACATCTATCATAGTGCTAGGGTTTGCATATAGTGGAATACGAGTGCATACCTAGTGTCAAACACAAGTGTTACATATAGTGGAATATGAGTGTGAAATTGTGAGAGAGAATTATTTGCATGTTAAGTAGTATGATTTTCTTCTATTTGCATGTATCCTATATCCTTGTGTGCTTTGCTATTGATTTATTCATGGTAAGGTTTTCTTCCATTGATATTGTGATAAGTCTATCAACAACTGTGAGAATTGGTAGTACTTAAGATCAGGGTGTGAACAACTATAAGATTGTGAAAAGAACTTGGAACAATAGTTATCGAGGATCAACCTGTTTCATCTGCAGTGTGGATATTTGTCTAGTGGAATACTTCCACCCATCATACCTATTCTTTCTCTAAAGCTTGCATCCTTGTTACTTTGCTTGATAATCAAAACCCCCTTTCTTGTTACTTTGCATGCTTATAAACACTTAGAAAGATCACTTCCTCCCTGTGGATTCGACCCTTACTTGCCCAGACTACTTGTTTAGGTTTGTTAGGATTATTTTGTTTAGGTGTCACGACAACGGCTATCACTTCTACTGTTTTTTTTAGGGTTTCAGTAATTTCTACTTCAATTCTCTCAGGGTGTGCTCTTCAACGTGTCTTTTGATCGAGATAGGTTAATTTTATGTGAAGATGTCAAAGAATTGGATAATCTAATAGCACTATTGAGGCATCGATTGTTTACATCATGCACCAATAGCTTTCACTAGACGGAGGACAAAGACAATCGATTTAGGACGACTGATTGTTAGTAAAGAATAAAGCAAACTATTTTTATGGACGATGTAAACCGTTCAACTATTGGTAGCATAAATTCAATTAGGTTTGTATTTTTAGTTTCTTTTTTGTACTAAATCGATTTAGACAATCGATTTAGGATGATTTTTATTGTTCTATTTTATACATAAAAGACATTATTAAAATGCAATAAATTTGTAAGATAAAGGCAAAAAATTAGAAACGTGGAGTGTAGTGGAGCATGTAAGAAATGAGAGTTGTTGTAGCAAGTTTCTTACAAATACTCGAGTTCAAGCACAACATATAATTAGATAGGCATTTCTAAAATATTTTCCAAATATTTTCAAAGGAAAAAACGCATCCTTACAAAAAACAACTACCACCTTAATTCAAAATGTAAATTGAACTTCTGACCAAAATAAATAAATAAAATTGTACTTCGTACAATCATAGCATTTTATACCTAAAATACTTAGATATTACATTTTTTGTCAAGACTTAGATATTACATTTAAATACATATCAAACAATATATCGTCTAAGATAAAACATGAAACAACAATCCATATATTAGAAACTCAAATTTAAATTATGACACTACATATACATAAAAGTTGGCTTTTTTGCCCTCATTAATGATCCACTTGAATTATCTTCAATTGTTTTGCTTCACAATAGAGTTGAACAATATGTTTTACCCTCAAATATTGGGCCACTGAATGATATGAAAAGACAAAAAAAAATACAATCAGATATTGGACTATTAAAAATTGGGTCACACATGCATGGACGGTCATACTGCATCCCAAATAGAATAGGCGTCAACTGCTAAGCATTTCATCTCTCACAATTAACACATTTAAGTATATGAAGATGAAATGACAGCCAAAAAAAGCTTAAGTCAAATGGAATTTTAACTGAAAAAAAAAAGAAAAGAAAGAGAGCCAAGTCAAACGGTTGTACCACATTACAACTATATTTAAATCACAAGAAGTTCAAAGTTTGTACAACATAAAACGACAAACAACAAGCTTTTTAACACACAAAAAACAATTGAAACGGTTGTACCACATCATAGCTATATTTAAATCAGACGTTCAAATTCTATTGTTGTAACCGTTATACTATTGTCGTCCCCTGGTGATCCAGTCTTAGTGATGACCCCAACAATTTAATCATTGGCAGTCCAATAGCTACATATTTAAATCAAAGTTTGTACATCACAAAAAAAAAAAGCATAAGTTAGAATCCTATCCCACAAGTACGTGAAACGGTTCTACCACATTATAACTATATTTAATATATAAATTACATTAACATTACACTTACCTCATCTCTTCCTATATATATATATATGATACCTGGCCACCCCACTACTCTTCGCTTCGTTGCTCCATCCTTCACACAAAAATAACAATCATGAAAGAAACTATATACCACTAAACCAATTAACCGAAGGGTTTAACTCTGACATGTTTGTCGCAAGTGGGATGCCTTCGACAGGATCAATTACATACATCATCACATGCTTCATTCTATCCGATAACATGGTACGTAAACAAAACAAGGATGAATTTGGTTTAATTTTCTCTCTAATTCAATAAATAACTGAAAGTTACAGACAACTTTATGTTGTCATCTCTAGAGTGACAAATCCACAAGGTTTCAAAATATTTTGACGGAAGAGGATCAAAATTATTTTAAACACACAAGAAAAATTGTATTTAAGGAAGCTTTCAACAAGCTCACCACGCAAAATAAGGTAACAAATTTCTCTGTATTTAGATCAACTCATTATCTGTATTTAGATCAACTCATTATAATTGTTAATATAAATGTTTTTTGTTTGAAGGGGATCAAAATTGCTTTAAACACACAAGGAATATTCTGTTTAAGGAAGCTTTCAGCAAGCTCACCACGCAAAATAAGGTAACAAATTTATCTGTATTTAGATCAACACATTATAATTGTTAATATAAATTGATGAAAATTATGTCCTCTACTTATACAGGGGCTGCACGAAATAAAGCAAGTTGATGCAATGCATAAAGCATTAAATCATGTACAATAACGTAAAGTTTTCTATGTAATTCAGTTATATTGTGTTTATTTTTATATTTTGCTTTCAACATGGAGTAATGTTTAATAATCTCATACTCACTACCTTGCTGACATTATGAGGACATGCAAATGTGTTATACTCAACATATAGAATCATTTGGACAAGTATATTAATGACTGAAAGGGAAGCAATTTAAACTCATCTTTTTAGATACACTTTCTTCTTCCAAAATAATAAGGCAGCCTCTACACATACAATTGGGAGATAGTGGGCAACACCTTAAAAAGACATGGTCAGTGAAGTAAGCATAATTATTAAGTTAAAGATGTGAATGAGGATTCCCGATTATCGAGGATGCAAGTATATATCCACCTCATGGTAAACTATCCTTGATTATATGTATTTGGATCTCTTTAGTAGTGTACACATGCATGTACTAAATACTTACATCTATCCGTTTAAATTTATTAATGTAATTGTCTTTTGATTAAGATAGGTTAATTTTATGTGAAGATGTCAGAGAATTGGATAATTTAATAGCACTATTGAGGCATCGATTGTTTACATCATGCATGGGTAGCTTTCACTAGAAGGAGGACAAATACAATTGATTTAGGACAATTGATTGTTAGTAATAAATAAATCAAACTATTTTATGGACGACGTAAACCCTTCAACTTTTGGTAGCATAAATTCAACTAGGTTCGTATTTTTAGTTCCTTTTTTGTACTAATCGGTTTAGGTAGGTGTGTTGTTATTTTGGTTAAGGATGATTTTTGTTGTTTTATTTTATACATATTCATTTTACACTCATCATGTATATATACTAAATTTGGCCTCATTTTTCTTGGTCTAGAGGAATTAATCAAGGATGAAAGTCGAAATAATTGACATATACTCACTCTCACATATGAAATGTACAAGGAAGAAGTTATGAATTATAATTTCGCTAAGAAAAGTAAGCATATACCAATAAAATAACTAATGTACTTTTATATAAAATGTAACAAGGTTTAAGAATATGCAGAGTCACCAATTATTTCTATTACTTATAAGAATAGGAAGTAATGACTAATATATTTTAATTAAAATGATATTTGTCTAGGAATATGTAAAGTCAATGTGACCAATAAAACGATATATATTCCAGACCAAAAAATAAAACAATATATTAATGAATATTAATAACTAAAGCATAACAAAAACATTATTAAAAGGCAATATATTTGTAAGACAAAGGCAAAAGTTAGAAATGTGGAGGGTAGTAGAGCATGAAATGAGAGTTGTTGTAGGAAGTTTCTTACAAATACTTCAGTTCAAGCACAACATATACAACATATAATTAGATATGAATTTCTAAAATATTCCCCAAATATTTTCAAAGGAAAAAAATACATCCCTACAAAAAACAACTATCGCCTTAATTCAAAATTTAAATTGAACTTCTGACCAAAAAAATAAATAAAATTGTACTTCGTACAATCATAGCATTTTATACCTAAAATACTTAGACATTACATTAAATACATATCAAACAATATATCATTTAAGATAAAACATGCAACAACAATCCATATATTACAAATTCACATTTAAACCGCGACAACATATACACAAAAGGCCCGTGCGAAGCACAGGCTTCGATTTCTAGTATATTTAAAAGTTAGCATTCTAGGTCATTGAATGCTAATTTTTAAAGATGAATTAGTTTTTTCTTTCATTTCATGCCTTATTTATTTAGCCCATAATTTAAACAACTTCTTAAATCCAAAAAGTACTAAAGTGACAATTTCATACATTAACAATTATATTAATAATATATAATCTTCTATATGATATAAAAAGTTTTGGGTTCACAATTATATACAATTACTACATAATAATTAATTCAAAAGCCCTCATTTTCATGTGGTTGTATAACTCTTATATTTTCACATTAAATTTTTAACATAGTTTAATTTATATTTCTATTAAGCATGAAAAACAACACAAATACCATCACTAAAAGACCTTCGTATCTTTTTGAGAAATTGAAAAATGTTAAATACAAATTTTAATGGGCCAAATCAATATTAGTGATTAGAAGTTATTATATAACCAATTATTAATTGAATTTATAGACGTAACGTCTCTTTTAAAACTATAAAGTACTATATGCATGATATGATTTTATCTTTTTTTAATTTCAATTAAGAATAATTAATATAGTGTAATTGCATGAAATAAGTTTATAGCTCCCAAAAATCGAAAAAATTGACATAAATCCATTTTTTTGTATCACCTAATTAATCTTTTATATTAAGGATATTTATTGTCACCAACCAATTGAATCATAAATACTTAAAATTAGGAGATAGGCAACCTATAAACTTAATAATTTTAGCTTTATTATCGTGATTATGGCAAAATAAGTGCATGAATGGAGAAAAATTCTTCATTACATTTATCACCTAGAATTGTGTAATTTACACGAGACTTTCAAATGTCATTGGTGTTTCATGCAAATGGGCAATGCATTAATAACAATATTTTAAATTTATCGTATTTAAATTTCACCATTCAAGTATATTTATTCATAATAATAAAGGGAAATGAAAATATTATAACATTCGTGACTCTTCATTCACCATTAGAGGTTCATGTCTATGGGTAATTACATCAACTTAGACAATGAATAAATGTATTCATAACATGTTAATTCAATACGCATTTAATCGGCAATTTAAATATATTTTATTCTCTTTAAGTAGTTTATAGCAGATGAATTGATCTTTTGGAAACCCGACCGCAAACATTACCAATGATGAAAGGATGTAGCTCAAGATGAAGGTGGGTCATTTTCTATTTTTATGGTTATGCTACAGTAGTTGTTGCAAGTATGAATTTTCTTTCCAAGAATCTTTTTATTGATATAAGGTTATGAAAATCGATTAAATATGATTAATTTTATTCTTAAAATCTGATGTTTTTTTCTATATATGGCATGTTTAAGTGTTTATCATTGTAAGAAAACATGAAGGTCAAGCTCCTCACAAAGATTGACGGTTTAGGAAGAATACATTTTCACACCAAATTGATCGGCCAACTATGGAGGCAAGTAAGCCACATAAGATCCCAATTGAAATCAAGTTATGTAGATTTGTGATTTGTGAATGACCATGCCAAGAGTTTCTCAAAGTTGGGCATTCTTAAATGGTAAAACATATATTCTTGAAATAATTAAATCATTCATTTATCTATATATATCCAATATATTATATTATTGGTTGAAAATTTACAGTAATTTCCATTAAATATTTATTTATTTCTAAATAATTAGACTTTCTAACAATTTTCTATATTTAATCATGCAGACTTTTACGGATTAATTTCTTCACAAAAACACAAGTATCATATCAAATGAAACGTACGTATGTGTAGGTATTACTTCTTTATATATATTACATATTCATGATTCTGTTTTCTTAAACTATTTTAATTACATGTGTAATTTATTTATATACTTATATGAACTATTTATGATATTATAGTTCTTGGGGTGTTTTCTTTTACTACAAACAAAATTGTATATGTAATCCAAGTAAGAGAGCGACAAAACCAAAACACACACATGACAATGCCAAAGTCTAGATATTTTGGAATAGGAAATAGATCGATGCTACAGAGAAATGTCGTTAGAAACAAACCATCAAGTTATTGCAATTGTTTTGTTGTCAATTACCACTCAAATTACTCGACCTGTATATACAATTGATTCAACTTAAACCATAATTTCTTTATACATTTCAATGGATAGAATATAATTAATGTATAAATAATACCATAAAAATTATTGCGGGTTCCTTTTAATTCAAAATGTTAGTTTTTAAATAAAATACACATAAATTAAGAATCTATCTATAATCTCATATATATTTATCTATGTAGTCTTTGGGAAAATAATATCAAATTTGTTTATAATGATTCTTATTAATATCTCTCTAACAATGTATTTATATATGTTTGTCAATATAATAATGATTATAATTATAATTATAATGTAATCATATAATGTAACTTATTTATATAAATCTTATCTATATTATTAGTGAATTCCAGTTAAATTGCACGCGAAGAGTAATTTTGAGCTTAAATAATATATTACTTTTGAAATTTGAAAGAAATTCTCCTCCTAGCTGAATGGTACATCGTCACATATTGATTCTAATAAAAATTATCCTTTAAATACTCATATTATAAAGAAAGATTAATTTGAATTATTATAAAAGCAAATTTACTATGTTGTAATTAAATCCCGCAATTCTAGCCATTAACTATAAGAGTTCAAAATATAGTGTTTGTCATTTCATACAGGAAAAAAATATTATCATACAAAGTGATTAATAAATAAGGCTTTAAGAGTCTAATCCACAACATACAAAACTAAACTTTAAAATAACCAATGTCAAGTTGGTAACATGCGTCTCTGTTACAAGGACTATGCATACATGTATAAGATTGTAGATAATGATTTTGATTTTTATAAAAACCATATTTATAACACATTATTATGCTAATATTAAACATATTTATATATTTCTACTAATTATAATCGATAAGAGATGAAAAATCTTAATTCATTATTGTATATCACTTTAGATTATCGTAACTACAAATATAGCAAATATTATTGGCACTAAGGAAATCAATACATTTTTTTATGACTGTGTCATTGACTATATATTTTATATTGATTAGCTTCGTAAAAGAATATCGTTCATGTATTAAGACTATTAACAAACAATATTTTGTATTTTTCGTTCCATAAGATACACTATATCAGTTTTTTATGCTGGGATGGGTCTACCACTTCGTGTGTCAACAGTACCCCGGTCTGGATGTAGAGCGATTCCAACCGGTCAAACCAGGCGATCAAGATCTAAAAAAAGATACACTATATCATTACAACAAGAGAGTATTGATCGTTCTTTCGTGTAAAAAAGAGGGCCTAAGAAACAACAATTTTTATGATTACATTTTCTTTTAAAAACAAATAAATATTTGTTTGAATTATAATGAGTGACCCGTGCTACGCACGGGCATAAACACTAGTATATATATATAAGAATGGGTTGTTGTCACCATTTATTGCTCTCATTAAACATGTTTATCATAATATTAATATAATTATTATTTAAAAAAGAGAATCAAGTAATTGTGTGTAGCTTACTGGTTAGACTATCTCTCAAGAACCCATAAGTCATAGGTTCAAGTATTCATGATATCATTTTGACAAAATAATTTTTTCCTTATTGCTCTCATCAAACATTCTTATCACAATTTGATTTATTAATTCTTGAGATACACTCTATATAAATTAAACATATATAATAACAAAAATAAATAAAAATGGTTATAATGTTTCCTTCTTAATATGCTTTTATCTCCATGAGATAATTTGTTGAACTTTTTCCCTTTTAATTTCATTTAAAACAAAAGAATTTAAGAATGGGTTGTTGTCACCATTTATTGCTCTCATTAAACATGTTTATCATAATATTAATATAATTATCATTAAAAAAAGAGAATCAAGTAATTGTGTGTAGCTTAGTGGTTAAACTATCTCTCAAGAACTCATAAGTCATAGGTTCAAGTCTTCAAGATATCATTTTGACAAAATAATTTTTTCCTTATTGCTCTCATCAAACATTCTTATCACAATGATTTTATTAATTCTTGAGATACACTCTATATAAAATTAAACATATATAATAACAAAAATAAATAAAAATAGTTGTAATGTTTCCTTCTTAATATGCTTTTATCTACATGAGATAATTTATCAAACTTTTTCCCTTTTAATTTCATTTAAAACAAAAGAATTTTCTATAGCTAAATTAGTATTTTTTTATAATATTACAATCAAGAGGCCCGCGTCCCTTGAGGTACATAACTGTTTAAATATTGTCACATTGTGATAGATTCAAACTCACGTACACAATCAATTGGTTCTCTATAAATTTTAAATGGGTAAATATGTGTTTGTTATTTTGTCTATTTTTCCACCATGATTAAGAAGATGCGAAAAATATATTTGTTTTTTAATCCTTCTTTATAACACTCTCAACAACACGAGCGTCCAATCTAAAACCATAGTAAAATTTGGTAAATAACATCGCTTTAATAAGAAAACTAAATGACTCATTCAAATGATTGTAACACCCACACCAAATAGGAAAGACAAGATCAATGTTCATCAATATAAATCTCCTTATAGAATTTCATAAAAATCCATTAATTGTTAAAAATATATTCAAATCCCCAAAACAACTTACTATTATGTATACATGCCACTTAATTGTAGCCCTAACCCATTAACCATGCAACAATAAACTTATCTTTTTTTCCTCAGAATCTCTATTTTCGCATTCTCGGTATTAGTTGCCACATTATCTGATCAAAATGCTTTACTACTAAGAAAGGAAAAGCAACAATCAACAAATTGAAACCATCATTTGCTACATCCTTTATTGTTGAGGTACAATTCAAACAAAATTTTCCATATGATAAATGACGTCTTTTAGTATTGGTTTGGTATATATTTAATTTTTTAAAAATATTTATATTTTGTTTCAAAATACAAATTATCACATCTAGTTAATATATAGCTTGATAGATCAATATATAGCTACTATAATAATTATTTACAATATAGTGGGTTGTTTTTATCTCAAAAATACAAAAATATTCTTTTTATCCATCTATGATTATTTACAAGTTAGTGGTGTATGTCTCATGAATATCAGAGGCGGATGCAAGATTTTAGTCCAGTAGGGGCTAAAATCCTAAAGAGAAAAAATGTACCGTTAATCTTAAATGAAAACTTAATTTTAAAGTCTATTGTCTATTTAAGTCTAATGTCTATCTTACATAGACAACTCTAATTTCAAACAACAAACACTATATTCGAACCCCAAATAAAATTGTATTTAAAATTGATCAAAAAATTACACAATCTAAAACATATTTCATCATTACTTACTACTTTCACTGTGTAATTTCAATAAATTTATATAAAAAATGATTTTAAAGATACAAATCTATAACCCTAAATTTTAAAAAATTTAACACAAATAAGGATAGATATAAAGAAAGTATCATATTTTTATTGAATAATTTGTGTAAAAATTGGGATAAGTTGTGTTTCATTTGTATTTTTTAGGATTATACATAACAAATCCTATATAAAAATTATATTAAAAAAATTATAAAATAATATATTATTTTGAAAACTTTTAAAGAAAATTTTTAAAATTTTTTTTTTTAAAATGTTTGAAAAATCCTTTTTTTTTTTTTTTTAATTTTATAAAATCCCACAGCCCCCACTGGGCCCACCTCTGTCCGCCAGTGATGAATATCACAAGTTTTTGTTTAAGTATGCATCCTTAAAAAAATCTTGATGGAATAAAAAATCTACTTAATAGTTTGAAATAAATTAAAATCATTAGACTACTACTAGATGTTTAAAAATATTCTTATTTTTATGGTTAAAAAACTTTAACAAATTAATAACAATCATTTAAATTAAAACCATTAGATGGAAAAAGGTTATATACCTACCTATAATACATAAAAGTTTATTAATAAAAAGTGATTTGTGCATAGCACGGTTATAATCACTAGACGTCAAATTTAATGTTAAGAAGTATATATATATATATATATATATATGTGTAAATTTGGATTTGTTTTAATAAGAAAACTTGAATGATAAATAAACAAAATTATAGAAATAAAATAAGGTATTTTGATCAAAATTAGATAAATGAAAATAAAAAACGCCACGGGCATTTGACTAGTTGTAAGAAAAATAAAAAATGAATGTGAATCACTCCCAAATTCCCAATCCATTCTTGATACCCTTGAAATTGTACGAGACACACACATGCACACATCGCTTCTCAGTTCTCACATTAAAAGAACAGCTTTGTGAATTTGAAAGTAATCGATAGAAGAATTTCGAAGATAGAGAAAACTATGTAGGTTGAAGCAGTATGACGAGATATACAAAGTGACGGATTAGAGACTAGCAACCATAAAAATAAAAATGGGTTGAGATTAGTTGATGCAGTGGTGAAAGTTGAGTTGATTTTGTAAACATTTCAATCTCTAAATTTCCTTTCACAAGTAAGGCCCTATGTTTAATGATTATGCTTGTTGTATCTAAAGAACTGATGGAGTTGCCTGTGCACTTGGCCATAGCCACCGGGGACAGGAACAAGGCAGTCCTTGATCCACTGTGGTAGCTTATTAGCCGGGTGAGAAGAGCTTCCTTTTGAAGGATCACATGCATATCTGGAGTCCGCCAAGATTATTGCTGCGTAATCGTTTACGTGGCGAATTGCTCTGCCTGTAAACAGTAAGATAAAGCAAGTTACAAGCAAATACTGGTAGAAATGCGGTGGGGTATAATCTAGAGAAGTTGTGTGAATGATATTTCAAGAAGATAATAAGAAAGAACGGTAAGAATGAAATCTGAACAAGGAGATTTTAATATGGTTCGGGGATGGAGGCATCAAAGTACTCACCAATTGATTGATTCACAGCCTTCATACAAAGATTCTCGTAATACTCTCGGCCCCTTCTTTTGCAACGTCTCAGTAACTCGAATCCTGATTGAGCGTCGCCACAACTACTCGGAGCTTGGGAGGCGAGACTAGAATCTTTACCACCAAGACCTTCCATGTGTTTTATTCGCTCTACCAACACAATGTCAGATGGACTCGGATAGGGAAGTCCAACCATTACTATACATCTGCCCATCCCGTCACTAAAGTTGATGCCTTCAGATATCTTTCCTCCAACTACAGCCAACAAAAGTGCACCATTTTGAGGTGGTTGGCCTTCTTTTGGATCTCTACTGGATAGTCTGTCGACTGTTTCCTTGTAGTCCTTCAATACTATCTCCACATCTGAATTGCTTCGAGGTTCTCTAAATAGGCGCTTTTTCCTCATCATCCTCTGCAGTATGCCTGAGACCTTCCAAGCATCATAGACCTTGGCTTCATACTCGAATGAAGAAAAGAAAACAACAATGCCTTCAGGAACTACCGTCACCAAATTGCAAAGTAGAAGTCCTAGTTCTTCTATCTGCAATTTAAAGCACATAGATACAAGGTATTTAGCTTGCATCTTTATTTTTCTGAGCATGAAAGAAAATATAAGACAACAGAAAGATCTATCAGATTAATGTACTATTAGGATTTCCATGTGACCATTTTATGTCCAGGCAAGGCTACACAGAAAATCAGAACTAGTGCTACATAGATATTATAGATAAAGATAGATAACTTGCCATTTTGGGTGAGCCTCTGCTGCCATAGCTAAAATCAAATGACATACCCGAAGGCCCATGGGGAACAACAATAGGCAAAATACTCTCACGGGGGACAATATGGCTACATGAGAAGAAATGCAATTGAGAAGGTGATAACCATGGGAAGAGTCGCTCCCTTGTCTCCTCTATGGGTTGCAAAGTTCCTCCAGTTAGAACCACAGCATGTGCTTGTGTTGCAATCTACCAGAAAATCAACATTTGTTATAAGAAGCAATTTCCATTTGTTTGCACAGGACCTGAAAAAGGATAAGATGAAGAAAAGCAAACCTCAGAAAATATCTTTTCACCAGTGAGCATCACATATTTTATGGACCCCTCTAGCTCTCCTGAGCTAGTTGATGTTGCCCTTGAGATTACTATCCTTCCATCTGCATTACTATTTACCAGTGCTAATAGCATATCAATTAATGCCTGAAAACCAGAGAGAGTGCTTCCCTTGTCACCATTAATATTATTGTGTTTTTGCAGACATTTATCACCATATCCACTGACCTGGAAGAGTAAATCACAGTCAGTATCTGAAGAGGCAAACTGGGGAGAGGAGGCTTTTACTACACAGTATATTGTGGCTTGAAGAAAAAATGCTTAAAGGATAAAAATGTCAAGTTTAAAAAAAACATGAACTTCACCTTGTGAATGATATTGCTTTCCTTTACATAATGTATAAGCTTCACAAAGTTGATGTTGTCAATATTTAAGGAAAACAGGAAATCATTTATGGCCATTGATGATTCCTTGCCATCCTTGGGGATCTTTGCTTCTGCATTCTTCTTGATACCTAAGTGAGTAATATCTTCGCTTGTCTCTATCCCATGAAGGACCACTCGAAGGAACGCTTGTGTGAGAACCGAAAGAGTTTGGATATATCTACGGTTACCAGGTCCCAAAAGGTTGCAGAACCGCAAATAGTACTTCTCCAAGCAATCATGCACATTATTCAACTGATACAAGAAAATACAACATCATCAAGCACAGAATTTTTCAATCATCTACGTCCGAATGCTTATAATTGTTAAACTTAAGTCCAACAAACATATTATGATTGCACAAGCACATGTTTACACAGCCTGATACTTCAGGCTTCTCAGACAGTTCAGTCCCTACATCTGATTAAGCTTTTTTAAATTTAAGGAAAAAATAATGAAGACTAAATGATAGAATATTCCCATTCCTCTGACACAAATTCCACAATAAGGTATGTGAAGCAAGAACCATCTGAATTCACAATCAACTAAAAACCTGGAGGAAATGTTGACAAGAAAGAATACCTGTGACAAAGAAATCTTTGCATCATACATGCTGATAAGAGAATCAGCAAGATTGTGAGCCTCATCTATAATAACAATATTGTTCTTCAGATTTAGCCCAAGTGCCTCCCTAGATGATTTTGATAGAAGAGACTGGTACGGAAGCACAATGAGATCAGCTGAAGGAACCATACTCCTTGAGCCATAATATGGACAAGTTCCTAAGTTTCTCCCTATCTGAACAAGATCTTCAATATCTAGGGCCTCCTCCTGAGAAATACTATCCTTAAAAACCTTCTGCAAACTTCTCTTTCTTAGCATTGGGCAACCACTTGAAACCTTGGTCCTGTGTTTTCCACCTCTAGCTCTCAAGTTCTGCTCACAAAATTAACAATACAGGTGAGGATAGGTACAAGAATAAAGCCAGAAAATTCTCATTAAATCCTCTGTGAACAAATCAAACCTCTAAAAACTAGGAGCAAACCTAGAGGTTGGAAAACTCAACCATTCATATAAAATTGATACTGAAAATCCATTGATAATATCTACAGATTCACAATCATATATTAATGATAATGAAGTTAAGCCTCACAGCAATGAGACAACGGCTTCTACATGGACATTTATTTATAAGAGCTTCCAGTTAAAGACAATGTTTTGTGGTGTTATAGTGTCATGCCTCCAAGTATCGTTTCCAACAAAGTAAGATTCATTTTCATATCATGCCATGCAAATATTGTCCACATTGAGAACTTATGACCAGTGACTATGAATTGATGCTTGGTCAATTCAATCTCTCTCTGAGAGAGCCGTTGAAAAATTGATTGAGACCTAATATTTTAAAAGTAAGTTCGAAAAAATATCTAACATTTGTTTATGGATAGCAATCATCCTAGTCAACTTATGTCTCAACAAACATGCAAGTCACAGCTATATGACGTATAACACTCAGTGGCTGAAGAGTGCACACTATATCTACAAGAAGCAGACTTTATGTGCTTAGTTCTATAGTTAAAGGAATCAAGTAAAACCATAGAACTCAACTCAGTCGAAAAACATCAATACCTTTATTTTTGAAACTCCATCCTTCTTACTTTTTTGAAGCTCTAAGCAGCGTTCACTGATATGTGTGGGATTTCCTAACTTCAGAACCTCTATGTAGAAAAAAGAAAAGAAATGTTGGTCAAACATTGATACTCAGCTAATATCCACTAGCAAGAAATCTTCTCATCACATTGTGTAGAAGTATTTCATTGGATTTCTCCTGTAACAAAAGATGCACATCATAGCAGCTAGAAAGTGGACACATAATGGGAACTCAAACGTATTTCCTGAACAGAAAATTCACTTTCTTTTCCCTATCAATTTTACAATAACACCTGCCAGCACGCGTTTAAAGCTAACGACAGCATGTGAGGTCAACAATTCTTAAATTTCGTAAGCATGTTGCAAAAGATACCTTCATTGGTGCAAAAATTCTTCCTGGATCCCAGGGAAATAACTGTCAATTTAGAGGCAAAATCTGTCTTTTTCAGCTCTTTTACAAACTGTGAAAGCTGTGAATGTGTCCGACTGCAGAAGTAAACCTTCAAACCTTTTTCTTCTTCACCACAAAACCCATTTTCTTCATCATCACTGGAAGAACTATCACAAGCCCTATTGGCCTTCCTCTTTGACTTGTCACCATCCTCTTCACCTTCACTTTCATACTCTTCCAGCAAAAAATCCTCGTCATTTTCCTCCAAGGCACTGTTCGTTGTAGAATTTCTCGTCTTCAAATTTCCAGAATCAATCCCCAGTTCATTCCCACCACCACTACCGGTCAGATTCACACAATTTCCTCCTTTTACCTTGTTATGCAGGCGCATTATCTGAACTGTCTTTTTCTTGTGTTCTGGTGGGTTATCTTTGTTCACAACAAAGTTTCTCATCCAATCAGGTTCATCGTCGGAACAACACTGATCTCCAGTTGTCGAAATTGGTTGTTTACTCCGATCCACCAGCCACTGCAAAGCGCTACAGATGACGCTTAACGTCTTCCCAGTACCTGTGAATCACATAACAATCACAAACCCCAATCTAGATGATCAATGAAAACATGGCTACGAAGACTATAATCTTCAAACGAAAAGCTGTCAAAGTGTAATTCATGATTGCTATAACAAAAAGCTAGATTCTATAAATTGAAATTAGTTCGAGAGTGAGAGTACCGGTGGGACTTTCTAGCATGGCGATTCCGCCCTTGTCAAGGGACTGGTAAAGGGCGTACATAAAATCGATCTGGATGGAGTAGGGTTTATAAGGAAATGCAGGGAATTTGCTCTTCCATTGCTCCATTTCGCTGCCTAATTCATCCATCGTAGGGTCTCGGACGCTATTCGTAAACCACAGACGCAGATATCACCAAATCAACCGCCGTCATCTACAATGTTATTACCTGTGAGACAGAGAACAGAAAAAGGTTAGAGCAGAAAAGGCCGCCGATGCACACCACAGACGTCAGACGACGCCGATCAGTGGGGGTTTTCCTAGGAATTAGCGGGAACGGAAGAGAGTGAGTGGGCGGGAGCGGGATCTGGGAAAGAGGTGGCGTGGCTTGGCTTCCTATACCCTTCAACTTGCGTACTGGCAAGGGATTAGACATATCAAAAATTATGAAGTTAAATATATTTTATAAAATTAAAAGATGATTAATATTTGTATATTTCATAAAAAAAAAATGTATATTACTGTTCATAAAAGAATATCATATTATAGACAATAATAATTGAAAAAAAGTCATCATAGTTTTAAGTTAAAGTTGAATGTTAAATAGATCTTATACTTAGTTATCTTAGAAAAAAATGAATAAGAAAATTCATTTTTATGAGAATTTTTTTTAAAAAATATTCTCTCATATAAAAAAAATTGATATTACATATCTATCTATATCTATATTTTATATGCATATATTAAAGCCGTAATTATCTCTCATACGTGTCAGTCATCCAAATATGTCATATCATCAAATAATTTATAATTATGTATATTTACATATTCATCTTTATTCTATTTATAAATTATTTATCTTTTATTTATATAAATTTTCTAAATTACCAACCAAAATATTTTTCATTATACATGATAATATATCACTTTTTCTTACACATATTCCAACTTTACAATGTGTTAATTTCCTTAATGATTGTCCACGAATACTCTACAACCAAAATATTTCTCATTAAACATGATAATAGATTATTTTTTCTTACACATATTCCAACTTTAAAAGATGTTAATTTTCATAATTAATGCCCATAAATTAATATTTTTTATACTTTTAGAGTAAACTTTTATGAAATATATTACTCTCCTTTAACTAATTCTATGTGTCACATACTTAATTAGTGTCCACGAATTACTATTGTTTATAGATGGTCCGAAAACTTTACTATAAAGAATATAATGTGTATATAGATACACGATTACTATTCGGCGCATAGGCAAAATTGCCTTTCAGCGCATAGGCAAAATTGCCTTTCAGCGCATAGGGTCGTCACGTTACGTGTGGAGTGGCTCCACACGTAACGTGGGGTAATTTTTTTTTTTAATCCGCACGTTACGAGTGGAGTGGCTCCACACGTAACATGTGGTATTTTTATTTTTTTTTAAACATCACGTAAAAAAATGTCTAAAACTTATATTTTTTTTATCAATTTTAAAATGTTAGGAAATTAGTCCTAAGTGGATAGAGGATGCTGATTTGAGAACGTGAGCTGATTTTTTTTGTCTCCATGAAGGTTCAAGCTAGCGTACTTTTTTATCTGACATTTGATCATTTCAAGGCTTAATACATCATTACTTATACGCCCTGCTTATTGCTGTGCACATCTTAAGCATTCATTTTTTGTTCATGTATGTAGTATTGGGTAAGTCTAACACTGGTCAAGCTTGGAGTATTAAAAATTTGAGGTTATAGAAAGAAAACTTCTTAGTAAAATATATATATTTTTGTTTAGAATTGACTCTTAATTTTCCAGCTAAGATACTTCATATTACAATTATTGCTCATACCACATTTTGTCTTTTTTGGGGTCCTGTGACACCCTAAATCCCATGCCCTAGAAAACCCTAGGGTAAGTAGGGTTTCAGATTTAGGGTTTTTAAAACCATATTATTTTCATACCCTATCATGCTTGTAGCACATAGGGAGTTCATACCACATTTTGTCTTTTTTGGGGTCTATGACACCCTAAATCCCATGCCCTAGAAAACCCTAGGGTAAGTAGGGTTTCAGATTTAGGGTTTTTAAAACCATATTATTTTCATACCCTATCATGCTTGTAGCACATAGGGAGTTCATACCACATTTTGTCTTTTTTGGGGTCCTGTGACACCCTAAATCCCATGCCCTAGAAAACCCTAGGGTAAGTACGGTTTCAGATTTAGGGTTTTCAAAACCATATTATTTTCATACCCTATCACGCTTGTAGCACATATGGAGTCCATACCACTTTTTGTCTTGTTTTGCGGTCTTGTGACACCCTAAATCCGAAACCCTACTTACCCTAGGGTTTTCTAGGGCATGGGATTTAGGGTGTCACATGACCCCAAAAAAGACAATAAGTGGTATGAACTCCCTATGTGCTACAAGCATAATAGGGTATGAAAATAATATGGTTTTGAAAACCCTAAATCCGAAACCCTACTTACCCTAGGGTTTTCTAGGGCATGGGATTTAAGGTGTCACAGGACCCCAAAAAAGATAAAAAGTGGTATGAACTCCCTATGTGCTACAAGCATGATAGGGTATGAAAATAATATGGTTTTAAAAACCCTAAATCTAAAACCCTACTTACCCTAGGGTTTTCTAGGGCATGGGATTTAGGGTGTCACAGGACCCAAAAAAAGACAAAATGTGGTATGAACTCCCTATGTGCTACAAGCATGATAGGGTATGAAAATAATATGGTTTTGAAAACCCTAAATCTGAAACCCTACTTACCCTAGGGTTTTCTAGGGCATGGGATTTAGGGTGTCACAGGACCCCAAAAATGACAAAAAGTGGTATGAGCAATGATTGTAATATGAAGTATCTTAGCTGGAAAATTAAGAGTCAATTCTAAACAAAAATATATATATTTTACTAAGAAGTTTTCTTTCTATAACCTCAAATTTTTAATACTCCAAGCTTGACCAGTGTCAGACTTACCCAATACTACATACATGAACAAAAAATGAATGCTTAAGATGTGCACAACAATAAGCCGGGCGTATAAGCAATGATGTATTAAGCCTTGAAATGATCAAATGTCAGATAAAAAAGTACGCTAGCTTGAACCTTCATGGAGACAAAAAAAATCAGCTCACGTTCTCAAACCAGCATCCTCCATCCAATTAGGACTAATTTCCTAACATTTTAACATTGATAAAAAAAAATTATAAGTTTTAGACTTTTTTTTACGTGATGTTTAAAAAAAAAAATTACTTTTTTTTAATTTTTTTTTATATAAAAAAAATACCACACGTTACGTGTGGAGCCACTCCACACGTAACGTGTGGATTAAAAATAAAATAAAATTTACCCCACGTTACGTGTGGAGCCACTCCACACGTAACGTGGCGACCCTATGCGCTGAAAGGCAATTTTGCCTATGCGCCGAATAGTAAGGCCCTATAGATAATATGCAAATCGGAAGCTTAATTTTTATTTTTACCAAAATATTTCCCATTATACATGATAATATATTATTTTTTCTTACACATATTCCAACTTTAAAATATGTTAGTTTCCTTAATTAGTGTCCTATAATAATATGTAATACTAAAGTTAAAAGTATATCTCCTACGTGTCAACTACTGATATGTTAATTTATTACGAAAGTTGTATTACCAACTAGTGATATGTTCAATCTTAAATAGGTTGATGATCGGAAGTTGATTTTTTTTACCAAAATTAACTTATTATATTATCTATATATTATTACTAAAGCCATAACTATCTCTTTTAGGTATTAACCATATAGCTATGCCAAATCATCAGTTTAATTAACTCATTTATCTCTTTTCCTTTTCATTTTTTTATAAATTAAAGTTCAATTATCAACCTAAATTAGCTATATATATTTTCTTGCCATATAAATTAGTAGTAGTTTATATAATATATCTAGGTGATATTATTGTAGATGAATAAAGAAAGCTATATTATATCTATATACTATTTAACAATTATTATATATATTTGATAATTAATATATATCATTACTTACCAAATATGTAAGTAGCACATGGACTTTACGTAGCTTTTTGGTGGCTACAAAAAATACAATTATGGATGATATTTTTTCAGTTGGTAGGCTTTTATACAAATCAGGCAAAAATATATTAGGATTGTTCAACCGATAGACTTTTATAATTTATATTATCTTTTATTACCCAATATACATAAACCAAGATACTAAATATACATACTTTTATTTACATTATTAAGAAAAATATAAGATACATATAATATTTGAAATGCTTTAACCTCTTTAAAAATAATAATTATTATTGCAACAAAAAATAATTATAATACAATGGTCTTTACTTTTAATATAGTTATAAAATCTTATCAAATATATTGCCTTATCTATCTTAATCTATTATGGTTGATTTAGATATTCCCAAAATTTATATAACAAAGATAACTGAATACTTTTAATTAATTAATATCATTAACTGAAATTAACTTATTCCTAATTTACATTCTTTTCTATTAATATAAATTCATATTGTCTATGAATATATTACCCAAAATTTAAATAAAATATATATTTAAATATATTATTTAATCTTATTAACTTTAATAAATTCTAGAAATCAAGGTTAAATCGCTATACCTATTACCATAAAATAATCAATTTTAGAAACAAACATAAAATTTTCTCATACGCTAGATCATTTTTTAAAACTTCTATCTACATTACTTAGAAATATTTTAGATACAAATATTATTTTTAAAATGCTTTAACATCTTTAAAAATAATAATTGTTATTGCAACAATAATAATAATATGATTAAAATTTTAAGTAAATGATACTTATTTTCTTGATTTCAATTGTAAAGATAGTTACTAATTATAAACCCCAAGTTATATTTTCTCATGAAAACATTACAAACATCATTCTTTATCTATTTTAATTTTAATATAGTTAAAAAATGTTATCAAATATCTTTACTTATCTATGTTAATCTATAATGGTTGATTTATATATTCCTAAAATTTATATAACTAATTGAAGACTTTTAATATAATCCACCATATATAATTCATAACATCACATTTTTAAATACATAAATCTTTATGTAAAGATTGTCATTATAGTAACCAAATAATATAAAATTAAATTATAATAGTCTTGACCTTTTTCTTGATTGTAAATATCAAGCCAAACAATTTTCAACCCAATATAATTATAATGCAATGATCTTTACTTGATTTAAATAGTGGTTTAGCATGGTTTGATTAAAAAAGGATATATAAATCTAAACTTAGTAAATAAAAAAATAAAAAATCACAACAGATTTGTTTTTGGATTTGATTTCAGTTTTAGAACAATTTTACTCTCAAACTGTAAACACATTTGTTAAGAAGGAAATTGAAAGTTAAAAATATGTAACTTTTTTATAAAAAATATTTTTGGTGTGTCAAAGAAGGTGAAGACACGTAACATATAAGGAATGTACGTATTTTCGGAGGGACATATATTAGGAGGTTCAGATTATGTAATTATATAGTGGATTGAACTTAATTAGAAAATTTTGGACATATTTTGTTGTGACCATTTATTATTTGGTATTTGCGGTTAGTTTATATGACATAATTGATATAAATATTTGTTTATTTTATTGTTATAAAATGATTATTTTATGTTCACTTGATAATATTAAGTAAAAGCTGGTGAAACAGGCATCTCGGAAGAAGCAGTTGGGAAAGAAGATCCAGTCCAATCCAGCGGCATTAAATAACTTTTAGATCCGGAAAAAATAAAACGAAACTCAGAAATTAAAAATTGATAGTCAAACGATTGACTATATACCTTAAATGATCTACTTTTTTGTTACAAATTCTATAAAAGTGGTAAAGTGAACCTTAGACTGATGATATGGCTAAAGAAAATATGTTGTGTTATAATTTTTTTTACAATATCATAAGTCTAATCAAATTTCTAAAGTCCACGTCATTACTTTTACTGAAATTGTCACTTAAAAATTAAATTATTTTATTTTCCAGTATATATATACAAAGATAGATAGATAGTGTCTATAATTTGACAACTAATATACAATATATGAAGTTCATATTATTTTTTGTTGATATACAATAGTATGTATTATTTATAGATATTTTTATAATATCAATGAATTAAAATAGATAATTAACTCATACTTAAAAATAAATTAAAAAAGTCTCGTGCAAGGCACGGGTAAATCAACTAGGATTATTAACAAAGTGAAAAGGTTTTTGTGTTTAACTATTTTCTCAATATATTATATAATTCTTCAAATTAATTTTGAAAAGAATCTTTTATGAAATCACCGCTTATAACATAAAGATTAGTTTTATTATAAGTAGGTTAAGTTTTTCTTCTCTACACAAATATATGTTTTGAAAAGAAAAAAAAGGTACACCTGATTTCGTAATATTTGTGGTGATAAATAATTTTTTAAAAGGCAACGTAAAAATCTCCTCTATATAATAACAAATTTCATTTCTATCCTAACTAGATTTATAATTATCATATTTTTAGTGTACACTATTTTTCATAGTACGTTATTTTATCTCCCATATATATTAGAGTTATGATATTAGATTCTTTTTTAACCGAATATATATAATGTAATGATTAATTCTTGGCTCCATTTTTTACCATTTTCTTTCTTTTTTATTTTTCTCAATCTAATCTAGTAACTGTAAAAAAATTACGTAATCTTTACTTACTCTAATCACACAACTGATGATTTTTTGGCTTATAAGTTTTGAAAACTAAAACAAATATTTCAGCTAACCCTAATATTCCTATGTTCTCAACAATGCGATTATCTTCAATTTTTTATCTTTGAAAAAATTTAGCCACTGTCCATTTTGTTCGATTGTGAAAGAGTAGCCCAAAGTTGTGGGATGGAAGCTAGCTCTTTGTTACCAAAAGATAATAATAATAATTATACACGATTTCTATTTAGCGTCCGGGTGAAATTGCTATTTTATGTCCCGTTTCATCCGTGACAGACCAATGACATTCATATGTGACGGACCAAAGTGTTCCGTCCGTCACAGACGAAACGCTTTGATCCGTCACGGACGGATGTCATTGGTCCGTCACAGACGAGGTTAACAACCATAAACATTGAATGTTACTTGTCCCTACCTAACAACATTAACTATCCCATCATACTCAACCATATTACGGTCAAACTAAACCCTAAACCTCAATCACTCATTCATTTCCATCCCACAACACTCTCTTCCATTACTTTGAATCTTTTCCATGGCAAATCAAGATGATTTTTTCAACTTTAATGATAGAGAAGATATTTCAAGAGATTATCATCACAATGAGGTATGTTTTTTAAGTTTTTACTTTACATGTTAGTAAAAGTTAAGAATTTTATGTTTCTATCTTGTGAATGTTTATATTTGTGAGTTATTCTTTGAATAAACAAACACTTTCTTAAGATAATTAGTTCATACTATATATTCATAAAAACTAGTAAGCATTTTATGGTTCTTTCTTGTCAATTAGTTATGAATGTCTATTTTATGGTTCTTTGTTGTGAATGTTTATATGTTTGAGTTGTTACTTTACATGTTAGTGAAAGTTAGTGGTAGTTAAGAATTTTATGGTTCTTTCTTATAAATAGTTGTTAATATATATTCATAAAAACTTCATCTTTGATTATGTTGTACTTAAAAGTAGGAGATATTGTGTATAAAACTGCATGTTTGTGTATAAAACTGCAATAAGAGATTTTACTAGATCGTTGCAAGTGCAAAACTTTGTTGGGTAATTGTTTTTTGAACACAAATCCGTCCGTCACGTATGAATTCCATCCGTCCGTCACGTATGGAATGCATCCATGCGTGACGGACAGATACATCCACCTGTGATGTATGGAATGAATCCATACGTGACGGACGAGTTTTTTTTTTTTTACAGAAACTTGTTTTTATGCTAGCTTGTTTTTTTTGCTTCAATAGGAGGTGAACGACACTATTAACAATCTGTCCCTGAATGATTGAGACATGGCACCACCGTCCTTCTCAATTGGGGTTTTCGGCGAAAGTTGTGTGCCTCAACAACCTCATATACCATTATCAGATTGTTTAGCTCGTAGTGGAATTTCGTCCGTAAGGTGGCAGGCTCCACCTCAGTTTGGGTTCCCGACATTACACACAGCCGCAGTTTAATTTTCCTACACCTGAAGAAGTAATTGTTTCCGAAGACTATTCAGAGAGGTTTACCACAAGTGAAGTGTTCGACTCCATAGAAGATGCAATTAAATGGGCTAGACAAATTGCGTTTGATAATCACTTCTGCATCACTATTGGTCGGGATAGAAACCTTGGTGGAGGAAGCCTTCGGAAGATACAGGTGGCTTGTCAAAAAGCGGGAACTTACATTCCTAAAGATGAAAACAGATTAAGGGAAAGAACAAGGAGTAAAAAATGTGGGTGCCCATTCAGATTTGTGTCAAGAACAACCGAGAGATTCATGGAAGATCAAGGTAGTTGTTGAAACTCACAACCATGTCGTTGGTGATGACTTGTACGGGCATACATTCGCTGGGAGGATGACACCTAAGCAGAAGAAGTTGTGTAAGTCCATGACAGAAAATCATAATAAACCATCCAAGATTGCAACAACAATGAACCGGGACCCAAACAACTGCACTAAAATGAAGCAAGTGTACAAGGTCCGACATAGTGGGATGAAAGGAAGAACCGTGGTCCAGGAGTCCTTCCATAAGTGTAAGGAGAACAACTACTTCATGGAGTATAGGTCGGATCCAACGACCAATAATATCGCCGGCATTTTCTTTGCCAGTCCAGACTCCATGAAACTCCTAAAGGCATTTCCGTACGTCCTTTTGTTAGACTCCATATACAGCACAAACAGGTTAGTATAACACATCTATATGCTATATCTATTTGTTGATATGATTATTCATTATGCAATGACACATCTACTTGTGTAGGTATGACTTGCCTTTTCTCGAAATTATAGGAGTCACGTCTACATGGAAGAACTACAATGTGGCGGGGGCATTTCTACAGCGTGAGCAAGAAGACAACTACGTGTGGGCCGCACAACAACTTTTTAAAATGTGTAAAAAGTGTCAAGTAACACCTACATGCCTAGTGACAGATCGTGAAAAGGCCTTGATGAATGCGTTAGATAGACTCTTTCCAAATACAAAGTCTATCCTCTGTAGGCGCCATGTGAAGAAGAACATAGAGGACCATGCTAAGAAGGAGATGAAGGATAAAAGCTTGGGTACAAGGTTTGCAAATACATACTATAATTTATTCAAGCAAACAACTGTACCCGAGTACGAGATGGAGTTGCGTAGAACTGAGTCGGAATGGAGGGCATGGCTACATCTGACTCAATATGTAAGAAAGAGCTGGCTGATCCCGTACAGGGAAAGACTCGTGTCATCTTGGACAGATACTGTTTTCACACTTGGAACTTCAATGACAAACAGGCTAGTGCATTGTCCAATCTGTATTCACTGCATTCTGTTCTCTTCGAAAACTGTCTGTCACTTGCTAAATTTTCACTGCATTTTGTACTAACTATAGGGTTGAAGGAGCACACTCTAGTTTGAAAGACTTCTTGACTACTCCACATGGTAGTCTAGACACGATATTCGGTCAATATCATTCAAAGATGGATAACCAAGTAAAGGACATCAAGGGGACCTTCAACGAGAGTGTACAAAACATGATGACTCTTGTCACAAGAGTTGATGTTTTCAAGCGGTTGAAGTACAAAGTATCTAAGGTTGCACTTGACCGCTTGACAAAGGAATACAGAAAAGGGGGAAATCCATTTTGTGACAAGATCTGCAGATACCAGATGAGGGTGAGAGATGGATTGCCGTGTGTGTATGATATCACTAGAAATGTGACGAGTTCAATCCCTATTAAGCCTTCAGCTTTGCATCCATTTTGGAGACGATTGAGTCTGTCAGAAGTGCAAGATGAAGGTGAGGCTGAGGTGAAGCGCAGAGTCACGAGATCTTTGATGGATCAATTTTATACGGATCAGTTCCCCAGTCTGTCAGCAGATGATCAAGAAAAATGTGTCTCCACAATCCTTCATTAAAGACTTTGAGCCGTATAAGGGTATAGTTCCGTTGTGTATGCACAAACACTTGAACATTTACTTTGATATTGTTGGCGATGGAAACTGTAGATACAGAGCCGTTGCATATCAAATAGGCATCGAGCAAGAACAATGGAGGATCGTCCGACAAGCCATGATTGACAAGGTGAAAGAAATTTGGGAATTGTATGCTAAGACTTGCCTCTTTGAGACGCCGCTGGAAAAAGTACTACAACAACTTACATGGTTTGACTCTGGGATGGCCCCAGAGAAGACTTGGATGGTGCTTCCATATATGGGTTGTCTGGTTGCTTCTGCATTCAATTGTGCAGTTGTCGTGGTGGGTGGTCTAAACGCTACTTTCTTGCCTTTGCAAGCGGTTCCACATCATCCCAGAGGTGCTAAGCTTAAGACGATATGCATCTGCCATGTTGAGAAGGACAGTCATTTCATTTCGGTATGGTACTAATGTAACACCCCCAAATATATCCTTAAAAGTATTACCGCCAGTGACCTCAGATTCCACATCCGAAGTCACCCAAGGCTTAACCAGTTTATACAAAACATAAACAACATTTATAATACAAAATATCATAACATTTCGTATTAAATCAAAGTCTTGGAATTACATTCATAATCCAAATACGACAGAAATACAGAGTGGTCTTAATACAAAACACGTTTAATACAGCGGAAGTCTATAAAATAAATAACACTAGGGTCTTGATCGAAACGATCACCCGCCAAGGATCTCAACCTTGGTAAAACACTTCAAAATTCCATCTGCCTTCACCGTCGTTTCTAGCCTTCATGGAACTGCAGTTAATCTGATATGCCGTATGAGACGGATGACACCAGCCAACCATGCAAGGGAAAATAACCGATTGGTTAGTTTAATGAAAGACTATGCAAGGGTTAAACAGAAAGGTTCTAAGTAGTCGTATTAGGTTAGACCCATCGCTTCTCGAATGAAAGCCGATGACGATAGTAAACCTTAATACTTTTACTGAAATTATCCAAAGAATAATGATCGAGAGAAGACTCTGAAAGATTGAGTCTTACGAAAACATATGAAGAGAAGACTCCAACGAATTGAGTCTTATCGGAAGTATGACAAGTTTGGGAACATTAAGTTCATATAGGAGTTTAAAAGCGACTTGACTATTTGGGTCCACGACCAACCTCACCGCGTAATGCGAATTCAGATTCGGAGGGTGGACTTACTCTAATCAAAGCCCAGACGCGTTTCCACGTTGTACTTCTCTCCCAATGTTCATTAATTATGTGCATAGCGGCACTTATCTTATTTCAATTCCAAAACGTATATTCACGTTATAAGCTTTTATCATATAAATATATCATCTCGATACGAGAGATATCTTGGGAGCATATCCCGAAAGGTTTGACGCCAGCTAAGCGCACCTCCCCTATACTCGGATAGAGGATAGTCATGACCAGAGAAATGGTGTTAGGGCTTGGACATCCTATCCACCATGGTTATAAAGAAACGACTACCTCGCAAGGTAAGCAACGTTCCTATGAATACTCATGCTAACTATATTTCAAGTTCGCATAAAAATCTACATCAATACCATCATGGTAATAACAGATATAATAACGTTGTTTCTAGCAGTATATACAACATATTATAATATTCCTTTTAATCATATCATTTATAAAATCTGCTCCCAACAAAGATAGTAATTCATCCCAATTTAATTAAAAATTAAACAATTGATAATTAATAGAAATATGGAATGATAAGCAAGAGCGAACCGCCACTTGCCTTAGATCAGACGAACGATCGAACGATGAGTTTCTGGGTCCGGAACGGGGACAGAACTCGGATTTCAGATCCCTACGGAATGACCCATAACAAAACCCTAAGTTAGATTCGACATAAAATAGTACGAATCTAAAGAAAAACGAACGAAATAGAAAGAACGGAAATCCCAATTGAGACCACAAAACCCAAGCCACAACCACAAGCGCCCAGGCACACCGCGGGTGCGGTGGCTCTGCTGCGGGTGCGGTCGTCGGGGACGAAGAACTCCGACGACACGATGAGGAAGAAAACTCACCGGGGGAGACTCGTTGGGGCTCGATTCGTGGTGGCTCCAACTTCTGGACACTTAGCACCACCTCGAGAGCACCACCTCCTCCTTCGAAAGCTCCGGCGACGACCTTGAAGAACTCCGGCGAGAGCTTTGAATTTTCCGGCAAGAGAGAAAGAGAGATTTGAGAGGGAGAGAGTGAGATCTGATGTGCTCCAAATCTTCCCCAGATCCTCTCCTTTTATAGAGCCCAAGCAAGCAAGTGAGTCATGGTAGGCACCTACAACGACAGATGGGACGTCGCTGCAGAGGCGAAGCATGTCGACGAGGCGGTCGATGTCCGGCGGAGCAGAAAAACGATGATGACACCGCGGGGTGCGGTGGACTGACCGCGGGTGCGGTGACCTTGCCGCGGGTGCGGTGACCTTGCCGCAAGTGCGGTGGAGGCTAATTTCTACCTCTTTCGCCCTCTTTTGTCCGGGAAGAATTTTGGGTATGGGTTTTAACCCCGGGTTAAATATATTTGTACCCGAACGAATATTGTAAGCCCCGAAAATACGTCGAATGTATTTTATTCCATTAAGGGAAATATTACAGAGATCAAGCATTTTGCAGAATGTCTGAACTTCTCTGAAAATAATCCGACTTGTAGTACGGGAGTTGGACAAATTACCAAAATGCCCTTACAAAAATGAGGGGTATTACATCACTTCCTCCTTAAAAAAAGTTTCGACACCGAAACTAGGCCGAAAACAGCCCGGGAAAATGACTAAGCATATCCACCTCAGTCTCCCAGGTTTCCCAAGTAACATTTTCAGTTTCTGACTTGGACCACAAAATCCGTACCAATGGTACCACCTTGTTCCGTAACTGCTTTTCACGGCGTTCGAGAATACGCACCGATATCTCCTCGTAGGTACCATTTGTCTGAATCTCGATGTCGTCATAACTCAACACATGAGACTCATCTGGCACGTACTTCCTCAACAAGGATACGTGGAACACATTATGTACTGGATGCGCCGATAGCGGCAATGCCAAATGATATGCTAGAAACCCCACTCTGTCAAGGATCTCAAATGGTCCCACGTAGCGAGGGTTAAGCTTCCCATGCTTACCGAATCTAAACACACCCTTGGATGGCGACACCCTGACAAATACCTTGTCACCAACCTCAAACTCGACTTTCATGCGCTTTAGATCTGCATAAGACTTTTGTCGACTCTGAGCTGTCAACATCCTCTGTCTTATCAAAGCAATGTCTGAGGCAGTCCTCTCGACTAACTCTGGTCCGAGCAGAACCTTGTCGGCATTCTCATCCCAACAAATCGGAGATCTGCACCTTCGACCGTACAAAGCCTCGAATGGAGCCATCTTAATGGTAGCATGCCAACTGTTGTTGTACGTGAACTCAATCAGACTCAGGCTGTTCTCCCAACTAGTCGGACGATCGAGTACACAAGCTCTTAGCATATCTTCCAAGGTCTGGATGGTCCTCTCAGACTGTCCATCCGTCTGAGGATGAAACGCAATACTGAATCTCAACTCAGTTCCCATGTCCTTATGGAGTTCTTTCCAGAATCTCGATATGAATCGGCCATCACGATCCGATACAATGGTCTTTGGAGTACCATGCAAACGGACAATCTCGTGTAGAAACACTTCAGATAGCTTCTGGGTTCCCCATGTTGACTTGATAGCCACGAAGTGAGCACTCTTCGTGAGCATGTCAATGATTACCCATATAGCATCCTTTTGACTTTGAGTCTTTGGTAGCCCTGTGACAAAATCCATAGCAATATCCTTCCATTTTCATTCTGGTACTGGAAGAGGTAGCAAATCACCACCTGGTCTGCGGTGTTCTATCTTGACCTTCTGACAAGTCAAGCATTTCGCCACAAACTCTGCTACATCCCACTTCATGTTGGGCCACCAGAACTTCTTCCCGGGGTCCTTGTACATCTTGCTAGAGCCTGGATGTACAGAATAAGCTGACGAATGGGCCTCCTTCATCACCAACCGGCGAAGACCATCAACGTCAAGCACACAAATCCGGTCCTGAAACCAGAGTGATCCATCCTCCTGAATCACGAAACCGAGAGCTTTCCCGTCCATCACTTCACTACTTAGCTTCACCATGACTACATCATCAACCTGTTTCTCCCTGATTTGATCAAGTAGCGTAGCTTGAATCTCAAGCATGCTCAGGTATCCTCGACGTTGATCGTACAAGACTTCAATCTCGCACAACTCTTGGTTCAGCTTGGTCTGAGTAGTAAGTAGAGCCACTACAGTCTCGTGCGACGTCTTTCGGCTCAATGCATCGGCTACTACATTAGCCTTGCCCAGATGATACAGCAACTCGATGTCGTAGTCTTTGAGTGGCTCTAACCAGCGACGTTGTCTCATATTCAGCTCCTTCTGAGTGAACACATACTTGAGACTCTTATGATCGGTGAAGACTTGGCATCTTACACCATAAAGATAGTGTCTCCAAATCTTCAGCGCAAAAACTACCGCTGCTAATTCCAGATCATGCGTCGGATAGTTTGCTTCATAGGTTTTCAATTGTCTAGATGTGTATGCAATAACCTTGCCTCTTTGCATCAACACACATCCCAAACCACTCTTCGAAGCATCACTATAGACTACATAACCATCATTTCCTTTCGATAGCGCTAACACTGGTGTAGAGGTCAGACACTGCTTCAACTTCTGAAAACTGGCCTCGCACTTGTCATCCCAGATAAACTTCTTGTGGACTTTGCGGAGCAAACCGGTCATAGGTAGAGCGATCTTAGAAAATTCCTCCACGAACCGTCTATAATATCCAGCAAGTCCAAGAAAACTGCGCACCTCCTTCACATTTTGAGGCCGCTTCCAATTTGCTACCGCTTCAATCTTCTAGGGATCAACCATAACCCCATTCTCATTGATCACATGGCCTAAGAAAGCTACTTCCTTGATCCAAAAGTCACACTTAGACAACTTTGCATATAGCTGATTCTGTCTAAGGACTGACAAAGTAATCCGAAGATGTTCCTCGTGAGCTTCCACGCTCGGGGAATAAATCAAAATGTCATCGATGAAGACCACTACGAACTTATCCAAGTATGGGTGGAAACATCGATGCATTAGATCCATGAAAACTGTTGGAGCATTGGTAAGTCCAAATGGCATGACTACGAACTCGTAGTGACCATATCTCGTCCGGAAAGCAGTCTTCGGAATATCCTCCTCACGAATTCTGAGCTGATGGTAACCAGATCTCCGATTGATTTTGGAAAAGACTTTAGCTCCTTGCAGTTGATCCAACAGATCATCAATCCTCGGTAACGGATACTTGTTCTTGATCGTGACTTTATTCAACTCTCGATAGTCGATACAAAGTCGGAACGATCCATCTTTCTTCTTGACGAACAAAACCGGAGCGCCCTAAGGTGATGCGCTCGGCCTTATATAGCCCTTCTCAAGAAGATCTTCGAGTTGCTTCTTCAACTCTTGCATCTCAACAGGAGCCATCCGGTACGGTGCCTTAGAGATCGGCGCGGTACCAGGCTCGAGATCAATGGTAAACTCCACGTCACGATACGGGGGTAAACCAGGAATTTCTTCCGGAAAGACGTTTGTAAACTCACAAACAACTGGAATATCAAGAACTGATGGCTCATCTTTCTTGGGCTCGTCCAGATAGCACAGGTACCCGACACAACCTTGTCGAAGTAGCTTAAACGCAGCCATCGCATTGATGAGCCTGCCGTTATCACCATCATTACGACCCTTGAATTTGCATACAAACTGGCCCCCAAATGACACCGTCACAGTCCTTGAGCTAAAATCGATTACCGCCCCATGACGCGTCAGCCAATCCATACCGAGAATAATGTCGTATGGAGCCATGGCTATACAGATCAAATCTGCTTCGAACTTCTTACCCTGGATGGTAATCAGAAATTCTGACAGACGCTTGGTGCCCACTAAATGTTCACCATTAGGAAGATTCACAACGAAAGGTTCACAAACCTCGTTGCATACTAAGCCTAACTTACTGACACAACTCTCCGAAATAAAGGAATGAGTAGCACCCGAATCAAACAACATACATACAGAAGTAGAATGGAGGTATAGAGTACCTTGAACAATCGAAGCATTTGGTCCATCAGCCTCATGCATCTTGAAAAGGCGTTGACCCTGGCTTCCAGAAGCAGCTGGGGCTTTCCCCTTGTTCTGTACAGCTGTTTGCGTCGAAGGACTAGGAGCTTCCACTGGTCTGAACCTGGGTCGATTGTTCTGATTAACAGACCCTTGCTGTGATTCAGCTCCTTTCTGCCTTCTCCGCGGACAGAACGTCTGCACATGTCCCTCCTTTCCACAACCATAGCATATCTTCTTTTCCTTCGGACACGCATTGCTCTTGTGCCCGGGTGTACAACAATTGTAACACTTAATCAGATTCTTGCCTTGACCCGACTGTTGCGTAGACCCTCCATGAGTTATATCCTTTTTTGCTTTGCCAGACTTGGCAAAATTAGACGGTGGCGCGGGACGCTTGAATCCACTCGCCTGAGACTGGTTCTGCATTGACCTCTGGCGATTGCGCTTCTTCGTTGACTCCTCCAGAGTCACTTCCAGTTTGTAGGCAGCGTCCACGTACTGCTCCAAAGTAGAGCATCCGTGACGTACCATCAACGGCTTAATATCTGGATTCATCCACTCATGGAAATGTCAGATCTTTTGCTCTTCGCTGGACACCTCCGGCCCAGCATACTGTAGCAGGTGATTGAACTTGGCCGCAAGCTCAGTCACTTTCAATCCATCCGTCTTTGGATAGAGGAACTCCTTGTGTTTTTCTTCCCTCATAGCTCGAGAGAAGAAACGAGCAGTCATATTTGCCTTGAACATGCCCTAGTTCAAACCAGGGTGATCAGCTAGACCGGTGCTTTCCCACCATTCACTAGCTACCTCCTTCAGCTGAAGGGAAGCAATGTGCACCTTCTCAGCTTCAGTGCACTCAACATTGCAGAACAATCGCTCCATGTGCGAGAACCATTGTGCCACCTTGACTGGCTCTCCTTTCCCATCATAGCTATCAGGCCTCATAGAGCTTATGGCCTTCAGTGCTCGGCCATAGTCGCCTCTATTCCTGACCGCGTCTTCTCGGGGTACATGGATATCTGGCTCCTCGAATCTAGGAACCGCTGGAGGAACTGACACGCCTTGTGCCTGAGGCGCAATTGGTCGTATGATATAGGTGAATGCTTGCATCACAATTCCCCGAATAGCCTCTATTGCTGCAGCGTTAAACACTACTGGAGCGTTAGGCGGAACTTGGTCATTGCCCACTGGATTGTTATTAGAAGCAGACTCGTGTTCATCCACGGGGTTTGCAGTGTTCCTCACATTTGGTCTGGGGTCATTTCTTGGCCCAGCACCAGCACGAATGATGTTCCTTGTGTTCACCATCTGTTTACCGATCAAATTCCAAGTATTTTATAACATTAATATTATTCCAATGTACTTAATGTAATAAAATCAACTTAGAATAGATCAAACTTGGTAAATTTTCATTGATAAACTCAAACTGAGTTACTAGGTTATACAAAAGGGATCTCCCGAGCGACAAGACAAAATTGCTCGGAGATTAAAGTTTCATAACAAAACGAACACTGAAAAACTAGAAAAAAAAACTGCTAAAGTCAACACTGGCCCTAATTATGGCACCCTGAAACATTTCCTATAATCACCACTCCTCATACATGGCTTCTTCGAACGGGGTTCACCATCGGAGTCTGGCGATGGACTTCTCACCCTGCTCGGCCCTGGAGCACACGGATCAATCCTTGGTCCTGGTGTCCTCGGCCTTATCCTAGGCGCGGAAACACTCTGACCAATCACATCTGACTCTCCTAGTCTTGCCCTTCTTCGAGCATGCTCAACCGCCTCATCTATCTGGCGATAAGCTTCAGAGGAAGCCATCTAACTTTGGCGAAGCACCTCTCGCGAGTCAGGACTCAACATCAGTCTCCTCTGAATGGGAATAGGCTGTGAGTTCTCAGATGCATCTTGTGGATCACTCCTTCTCCTGGCGAATACTACCTCGTAAAGCGTTTCCCAAGCGGCAGGAGACAAAGGTGAATACTCCCGCTCAGGTGGCAACTCTGGACTAGGGGGAATAAACTGCACCCCCGGGTCCTCACAATCCATTAGTAAGTGGCCATTGGACTCATAGCCTTGCTCCTCGAGGTCCTCCTCGGGATCCTCTTCCTCTTCCGGATCCTCCTCTGGATCCTCCTCGGGAATTGACTCGATCATGAAGTCGTCGTTATAGTACCCTCTTGCGTACTCTGACGGCTCCCCTTCATCCTCAGTGTCCTCCCTTGGCTCCTCTTCGGGCACTGCCTTAGGAACCTCGGCAGTATCGGACACTAATACTACCGACTCAGGGAGTACGGTCTTCACCTCCTCGGGTGGACTACTGGATTCCCCGATCTCAAAGCATCGAGGAGGACCGGAAACTCTAGCCTTACTGGAGATGGCGGAGCCACCTCGGCTTCTTCCGAGTTCCTCTGAAGAGAAACACATGCACCCATAACCTACGGGCGACGAAAAGAGAGTTAGTCTTTCTAAATATAGAAGCGAACTTACTATATTAGACTAAAGAAGGCACGACTTGAACAGCAGACACATTTTAGTCAAGAAAATTTTATTTGGAAATTCCAATCCTTTGAAAATATTTTTCAGTCCAAAACGAGTAGACGGTTTACAAAAGTTTTTGAAATCCCTACCCGAAAAATGTTTCGGCTCTGATACCAAATCTGTAACACCCTCAAATATATCCTTGAAAGTATTACCGCCAGTGACCTCAGATTCCACATCCGAAGTCACCCAAGGCTTAACCAGTTTATACAAAACATAAACAACATTTATAATAAATCAAAGTCTTGGAATTACATTCATAATCCAAATATGACAGAAATACAGAGTGGTCTTAATACAAAACACCTTTAAAACAACGGAAGTCTTTAAAATAAATAACACTAGGGTCTTGATCGAAACGATCACCCGCCAAGGATCTCAACCTTGGTAAAACACTTCAAAATTCCATTTGCCTTCACCGTCGTTTCTAGCCTTCATGGAACTGCAGTTTATCTGATGTGCCATATGAGACGGATGACACCAGCCAACCATGCAAGGGAAAATAACCGGTTGGTTAGTCTAATGAAAGACTATGCAAGGGTTAAACAGAAAGGTTCTAAGTAGTCGTATTAGGTTAGACCCATCGCTTCTCGAATGAAAGCCGATGACGATAGTAAACCTTAATACTTTTACTGAAATTATCCAAAGAATAATGATCGAGAGAAGACTCTGAAAGATTGAGTCTTACGGAAACATATGAAGAGAAGACTCCAACGAATTGAGTCTTATCGAAAGTATGACAAGTTTGGGAACATTAAGTTCATATAGGAGTTTAAAAGCGACTTGACTATTTGGGTCCACGACCAACCTCACCGCATAATGCGAATTCAGATTCGGAGGGTGGACTTCCTCTAATCAAAGCCCAGGCGAGTTTCCACGTTGTACTTCTCGCCCAATGTTCATTAATTATGTGCATAGCGGCACTTATCTTATTTCAATTCCAAAATGTATATTCACGTTATAAGCTTTTATCTTATAAATATATCATCTCGATACGAGAGATATCTTGGGAGCATATCCCGAAAGGTTTGACGCCAGCTAAGCGCACCTCCCCTATACTCGGATAGAGGATAGTCATGACCAGAGAAATGGTGTTAGGGATTGGACATCCTATCCACCATGGTTATAAAGAAACGGCTACCTCGCAAGGTAAGCAACGTTCCTATGAATACTCGTGCTAACTATATTTCAAGTTCGCATAAAAATCTACATCAATACCATCATGGTAATAACAGATATAATAGCGTTGTTTTTAGCAGTATATACAACCTATTATAATATTCCTTTTAATCATATCATTTATAAAATCTGCTCCCAACGAAGACAGTAATTCATCCCAATTTAATTAACAATTAAACAATTGATAATTAATAGAAATATGGTATGATAAGCAAGAGCGAACCGCCACTTGCCTTAGATCAGACGAACGATCGAACGATGAGTTTCTGGGTCCGGAACGGGGACAGAACTCGGATTTCAGATCCCTACGGAATGACCCATAACGAAACCCTAAGTTAGATTCGACATAAAATAGTATGAATCTAAAGAAAAACGAACGAAATCGAAAGAACGGAAATCCCAATCGAGACCAAAAAACCAAGCCACAACCACAAGCGCCCAGGCACACCGCGGGTGCGGTGGCTCTGCCGTGGGTGCGGTGGCTCTGCCGCGGGTGCGGTGGCTCTGTCGCGGGTGCGGTCATCAGGGATGAAGAACTCCGACGACACGACGAGGAAGAAAACTCACCGGGGGAGACTCGTTGGGGCTCAATTCGTGGTGGCTCCAACTTCTGGACACTTAGCACCACCTCGAGAGCACCACCTCCTCCTTTGAAAGCTCCGACGACGACCTTGAAGAACTCCGGCGAGAGCTTCGAATTTTCCGGCGAGAGAGAAAGAGAGATTTGAGAGGGAGAGAGTGAGATCTGATGTGCTCCAAATCTTCCCCAGATCCTCTCCTTTTATAGAGCCCAAGCAAGCATGTGAGTCATGGTAGGCGCCTACAACGACAGATGGGACATCGCTGCAGAGGCAAAGCACGTCGATGCGGCGGTCGATGTCCGGCAGAGCAGAAAAACGATGATGACACCGCGGGGTGTGGTGGACTGACCGCGGGTGCGGTGACCTTGCCGCGTGCGGTGACCTTGCCGCGGGTGCGGTGAACTTGCCGCGGGTGCGGTGGAGGCCAATTTTTGCCTCTTTCGCCCTCTTTTGTCCGGGAAGAATTATGGGTATGGGTTTTAATCCCGGGTTAAATATATTTGTACCCGAACGAATATTCTAAGCCCCGAAAATACGTCGAATGTATTTTATTCTATTCAGGGAAATAATACAGAGATTAAGCATTTTGCAGAATGTCTGAACTTCTCTGAAAATAATCCGACTTGTAGTACGGGAGTTGGACAAATTACCAAAATGCCCTTACAAAAATGAGGGATATTACAACTAATCATTTTATATTTATTATTTGAACCCATGAAATAGGCAACTGAGTACGTTCTCCATTCTTTTGTAGATGGCCCTATCAAAGGAGTCACCATTGCCGCCAATATTTGTCATGTGGGAGCATGCACATGATGCCTCTGTTGCTTGTCTGAATGATCCATTCGGTCCTCAACTGATGGCGTACGGACCTTCTTCCACAAGAAAGAGACGAGGTCGCAAGCCGACTTAAATGCTATTGTACTCGCACATTGTAATCATATTATGCTCCATGTTTTATGTCCCGTCTTTGGATGCTACTGTACTCGCCAAGAGATCTATGTTTTATGTTCTGTCTTTAGAGAAGTATAACTTTTTCTACGTACCACCGAATTGAGTGATTCTAACGCCAGATTAAAGTAAAAGATGTCAACTATAACCCCTCCATATTTCAGGGCGTTTGGACAAGAGCTTCTGTAAAGTGGCACGGTTTGTGACAAACCGTGCCACTTTACAGAAGCTATCCGCTTAAGTGTAAACCCCCATGACTCATCTGTGACGGGAGGAAGTGACTCATCCGTCACGGACCAAAGCTTTCCATACGTCACAGACCAAACGTATGGGTCCGTCACAGACAGAGCACTTTGGTACGTCACGGACCAAGCCTCTGGAAATGTTTGTCATTATATAGCTTCTGTAATTTTTCACGGTTTGTCACAAACTGTGCAGAATTACAAAAGCCTCTTGATCGGCACTATTTTGTAGTGCATTTCTAGGGGTTATTACCAGGTTTGAGGTGCCATTTGGATGGATTTAGTGCACAACTGTGGATTATGGAGTTAGAGAGGAGAAGTGTGGATTGGTGGTCTGGAGAAGCAAATTGAAGATATCCAGAGGAAGAGGAGTTGACCACTGAGGAGACGAAGAAGAACCAAGGAGAGAGTCCACACGAGAGTAGAAGAAATTTTTTTTAATTCAATTGGTTCGTTCTCTTTACTCAGATATCCAAATGGAGTGATTCTAATTCGAGGAGTTATATCTTGAAGTCTATTACAAGTCCTCAAAATTTGAACGCAATCCGAGTTGGGAATCAAAAGTTATGGCGTTTTTACGAAAGTGTTACAGAAGCTGAAAAAGTGCTCCGGCCGCGACCGCGGCCAATAAACCGCGACAGCGGCCATACGCGGGAGGCGAGACGCTATTTGATCCGAAGTTTATTTCCTTTTTCTTATTTTTGTTTTTCTTTATCTTTATTATTCCGAACCCTAATTTCTAATGGGCTTTTGTTATCTTTTCATTAAAGTTTTAGGGTTAGGTTACTTAACCTAATTTTCCCTTCATTGTTCATCATCACATATCAACGTTAGACCTAGTTTATTTTCATCATTGTTTTTCTCTTTTGCCCAGACAGACAATTGAAGCCTTTGGATTGATGGGATTGTGAGTTTATTTTTTTACTCTTTCTATGGTTGTTTTAATTCTCTCTCGTGCTTAATATCATTGATCATATATCAATTCCCCTTGATTTGTTGATTAGGAAATCAAAGAGATTGTTAATAGTAGTTCCCTCTAGATTGACAACCTAGAGAAATTAGTATCATGCTATTGGTTCCCCTTTTTCATACAACCTGTTGAGATTGTTATTGATCATATTACTAAGGATTGGAGGATACTGGTTGAGAATCTTAATCCCTTAGTTTGTGTAGAGAATTAATTGCATGCAATTGTATGACTGGTTGCTTCACTTGCATGTACCTATCTATTTCTGAATTCATTGTTGCTGTCAGATTCAATCTAGAAGGTCTTCTAGGTTATTTGATAGTTAGGGTTATCAGGACTAGTTGGACTGATAACTATTTCAGAACAGGGATTAGGACATTCATGAGTATTGATGACTAGGAATAATCAATGAACGATCTATCAATCTGAAGTGTGGATATTTGTTTGGCTGAGTTTTTTTCCCTATTTGATTTCAAGTCTTTGTTTTTATTTATTTATTTTATTTATTTTGTTTTTAATCAGAAACCCCCCTTGGTTACTTGTTGGTATACAATTACATCGTTGGAATAATATTTGATTCTCTGTGGGATTCGACCCTTGCTTACCAGACTACATTAGTTAGGTTTGTTTAGGATTATTTTGTATAGGTGTCACGACAACGCCTATCACCTCTTTTTGCCACTCTCTATAGCTTTAGAGGATTTATTTTAGGACGGTATAGGATTTAGCTTCTATAATTCTCTTCTGCCTCTTTTTGCCACTCTCTCTAGCTTTTATTTTAGGATGGTATAAATTTCATTTCGACCACTACGTGTTTTTGGAGTTGCATTAGAGATTTATGAAGACATGAAAATATCAAACAAGTTTCTGAATACAAATGTTTCATTCAAACTCTCAACAAACTTAAAAGCATCCACAATTACCATATTCGGGTTACAAATGAAAACATCAAACAAGCATAGACGTCTAAGCTAATTGAGGCAACCTATGCATCTTCCTCTTCGTCGTCCTCCTCATCATTGCGGTGTGCAAAGGGTATAAAGTCTTGAATGCAATGTCGGACAGCCTCGCGCATGTTGTAGAATTGCTCTTCCTCCGCATCATGGAATGGATTGAGACGATGCAAAGCTTGTCCAATGCACTACAGAAATACGGAAAAAATAACTAAGGTAAAGCTTGAATTGTATATGTAAATTTAAAACAAACATACAACACATATTTTTACCTGGACAAGATCTCTGATGCCTTCATCCTGAGGCTTGACACATGAGTGTGTACGAGATATGTACCAATCCATGTAGTTTGCACTGCACTCAAATCCATTTAAAGCAGGAAGGCCCATATATTCGATCCAGATGGAGTGCTCACTTCTTGCATCCCAACTCCAATTTGAAGCAAGGTCATACTGTACTATATAACTCTTGATGCTGGGATGTCTGGCAGCTTTGATGGGCTCTATAACTGGCCGGGGAATCCGTTGTTCATGTCCAAACTGCCTCTCTATGCGATCAGACATATATGGATCTGTGATTCTCAGAAATGAGATGACCCCATGAAAGAAGGCAGAAGCCAACTCATTTCAAACAACATTCGTCAAGATTCAAGCAATTCAAACATGCCGAGATTCAAGAGCAATTCATTTCAAACAACATTTGTCCAAATTCAAGCAATTTTTCCATTTCAAACAACAATCAAACAAGTAAATCCAACATTAAACACTTAATCATGTAAACCCTAAAACCTAATTCATCAAAAAAATTCAAATAACATTCAACAATTTCAACACCATTAAACTAATCTGAGAACAAGTATAGATTTAACTAACCTGAAGGTTCGTAATGGACGAATTCGATTGATACGTGACAGATGGAAATGAAGAGAGCGAAGAGGACGAAACCGTGCGCGAGAGAGGAGCTGTGTTTTTGGGTGAAATGATGAAGGGAACGAAGTTGCTGTATTTATGGGCAGTAACTTCGTCCGTGACAGATGAGGGCCATCCGTCCGTGACGCGCGGAAGTCATATGTCCGTGACAGACAGATGTGTTTGGTCTGTCACGGACGAAGCAGGGCGATAAATAGAAATTTGCCCGGGGCGTGAAATAGCAATGGCCTAATTATAATATATTAAATTCCATGGAACTACTTCTATTAAGTAATATATATATAATGACTTACTAACTAACAAATAACTATAATATTTTAATTATTCAAACTTCTCCTTTTTTCTATATATGTTTTATTGATATTGAAACAATAAAATCAATATATTTTACTTTGTGACAAAAATAGATATAGCTTAATTGAATTTATGAAAAACATTTTTAACTAAATTATTTTAAATTGTATTAGATTAAACGCGTAACCCATGAAAACTGGTAATGCCCTGATTAAACTTAATAGATTTTGAAATACTTAAAATTCATTTGTTTGAATATATTTATTATCAAGTGGGACCAAAACAAAATTAATTTGAATAAATAGTTATGATATAGTTTATGTAATATCAATTTAAATTTGAAATATTTTTATAATTATATATTTATGAAGATCACGATTTTATAAAAATTTGTTAAACGTGAAATTCAATAATAATTTTTTTTAATATTAATCAAATTTGTTTGCATCATTAACCAATTTATGAAGAATATTTTTATGGTATATTAAAATTTAGTTTTTTAATAATTCGGGACCCATTGTTCTATTTTGTAAGTTCGAATGGTGTGACACATTTCTGAGGAAGATAAGTGAAATCAATGTGACGCTAACATGTAGGCGGGATACTTTAATTATCTTAACTTAGCAAATCTTCAGAATTTAGAAGTAGTTATATACAACTTTGATATTTGTTATGTTTTTGGGAAATTTTTGGCTTTTAAACTAATAATTATATATATACTACTCCCCCGTCCCTGAAAATTTGTCCCATCCCAAATATTGACATTGTTCACAGTTGAAGAGAATCTTTAAGATTTCTTCTAATATATAAGAAAAAACATAGTCATGTGGGGTCTTGTTTGATTCGTCTCAACGAGTACTTCGATAATATCAAAAAATTATAATTTTTAGAGTTATGTAATTAGAGATATTAACGATACAAAACCCGTCTCGACATTTGTACCCCTCTCCCATGGGACAAACTTAATGGGACAGAGAGTATGTAATAATGCTTGTAGCCTTTATTCAAATTATATTTTCGTTGTTATGGTTAGTTAGCCGCAAATAATATTTAGGCTCCGTTCGGTTGGGTTGAAATGGAGGTTGAAGAAGGGGTTGAAGTTGAAGTTGAAGGAAATGGGTAATGTGGAGGGGGGGGGGGGGGGGGGGGGGGGGGGACATTAGGTAAAAATCGGGTTTAAGTGGTGGTTGAAGTTGAAGTTAAAGCAAAAGTTAAACTTCAACTCTTTCAACTCCATCCTCACCGAACGACCCCTTAGAAATGTATTGATTACGTATTTATTGAAGTCTCCTTATTGTTTTACAAAATTATAAATTGAAAGTCAAAATTTGATTTCAAAGTAGATATGTGCTCGAGCAGAAAGACTCTTAGTTGTTAAAAACATCAATCAATCATCATCAATATCTATAATAAACTTATCCTATTGAAAAAGATTAGAAAAAAAGAGTGAGATTCATTCTCAATTGAATTCTAATTGTCACGTGCACAAGCATCAGATAACCTACAACCCTAAATTCTAATTGTCATTCATGCACTCAATTGAATTCTAATACGTTTCAGGCATTAACAAATTGAGCATTACAAATACATGGCCCGTTACAAAGCAAATAATCTTTCAAACCACAGCTAAACCTGCAACACTAAATTAATTGGGAGCCATTATTGTCCACGTGGGCAGTTTCAGACGTTAGCAAATTATGAATTCAAATTACATGGGCCGTTATAGACCAATAGCTATTTTAAAGCAAAGCTAACGGGCCCAAATTAATTGCCCACGTTACAATTCAGGCTATCATCCACCTCCCTGTAAATGTGGCCAACCTTGCATTAGAGCCAGGTTTTCAACTCCATTGCCCCAGATACAACAAAAAATGGCTTCATCTTCCTCCACGAAAAAAAAGAACAGCTCAAGCTCCTCCAAGAACCCACCGTAGAAGGGGCTGTTAAAGGCCATCGATGATTTCCTAGCGGCGTCGTACACCCCCTTTTCTGACCTGGCCCTAGGCATGGACTACACCATGAAGGCAATGGTGATCCGCAAGTGGGATGCCATCACCTTGCAAAAACATTATATAAGCACCGACTATATCCTAGCCGACCATACGGTAATAAAAAGTTACCCCAGCGGCCACCCCCACTTTTTAACATGATTCAGCATCTAACCTTGTTTGTCGTCTGTCCCAGGGAGGCGCTATTCATTGCGTTGTGAGGGCCAACATTAGCCATTGCTAACTCTTATGTACATTTCCGCTTTTTTTTGGTATAACTGCTGCAGGTAATAATCATAAAACCTATATGATCAACTATATTCTAGAGCTTCCATCGAAGCCTTTCATGAAATCATTTTTTCCTTAGAACAGTGACCTACTAGGTTCCAACTTACAGCTTTTATGACAGATGACCAACAAAAGAACCAGAAAGAAAGAAAACAAGAAGATCAGATCATGCTAATTCAAATTATCATTAAATGCATTCCATCTATGACGAATATAACAAGGAAATAGAAGGAAAAGTACATAATGTACAAACTCTATCTAATTCATCAAGCAATAGATTCAGGAAATGATTTCAAACATACTGCATGAAGATCTACAATGAAGAAAAGGGTCTCCCTGTCAAAATAGTAAGGTGGAAAAGGACACTAGATCAATTGACCAAAAAATGGAAGAGAATAGCCAACTTTAACAGCATTTAGCACAAGGCTAAATTACAATCCTTGATGTAGTAATGCGATATAATCAGTCATTTTCCATAAAGTCTGTAACTTTCTTAATCCAAATTAAAGCTTAATGACCGAAAAAGGACCACCCTACAAGTCCAAAATAAAGCTTAATTTGGCAACATTGGTTTCAACAATGACGGAAGTAGTTTAACCCCCGGGTAATGTTAAAATTGTAACCACCGCATTAATAGTGCAATAAATCCCCCCAAAAAAACAGCAAACGGTTTAACTAGCCAACTAGGTGTTGAATTTAAATTGTTGCTGTTACAAAAAGACATCCATTCTCCGCCTTAAATAGATGTCCTAGCCAAACTAAACTTTCACGGAATTTACATTACGTACCTATTACCTCTGCTGGCTCCAGCCTTTGGCGTCGTCCTGATTCCACGTTCCGCTACGTCCAGGGTAACGCTCCTATATGAATGGCCAGGGAAAAGAGCAACAAGAATGGAGGTGAGATTATCTATTCCTTTTCTGGTTGAATGATATCTTTTATATGTTGTTATATGCCTACTCTTAGACTGATGTTGAGAGCAAAGTAAGCTTTGTATATCCGTGCATCTTAGAAAGATCGAATATGCTCTTAGTTGATTTGCTTTTGATTCTACATGGTGCGTGAGGAATCCCTCTTGTGCGATTTAGGTAATTGTGTAACTACTGTCTACTGAACCTAGGAGATGAAAAACACGAAAAAAATGGCTGCAAAGATCTCATAACATTATGCATCGGCGACGGTTGCTCCATGGTGGTGATGGTGGTGGTTTCGGATTAGGGTGCGGCAAATCTAGAAGAGGCGGGTCTTGGGAGGTGTGAGGTTGATTATGTGCAGTGGATCTCGGCGATTTGCAACAGATTTGGTCCAATTGAGTAGGCTATGGTGATTCAAAGAGAGAGAAAAGAGAGATTCAGTAGATCTATGTGCGATGATGGTGGACGACGTGGAGATGGATGTTGGCGACGACAGAGCACTGCGTGGATGTCGCCGACAACAGAGGCCGCTAGACGGAAAATCTCGGCCGATGATGGAGGACGCCGAGCGGAGTGGAGGATGCCGACGACGGAATGAGGGACATAGATAAGGAAGATAACATATTGGGGAAGAAGTATGTGAACAAAATAAATGGAGAATGCCCAAACGTATTTATTTATCATAAATATTTGACATGGCACAAATTCCAAAGACCCATAAGCATTTTTGTCCAAAAAATTACATTATAAATGATAAAGGTGTTATAATATTGTTTGACAAACAAGGATTTGCTTCGAAAAAACTGTTTGCTATAAAAAAAATTGCAGATATACCCTTCTGAGAATTGTATGATAATATTACTTTATACAAAAGAGCCAAATAGTTATAAAAAAGTCTAACTTATAATATATAACAACATTTGAGGAAAGTAATTATTGTCTGTGCAAGAAGATAAGATATTCTTCATCGGCCGATGCACTACGTGACAATACTTGTTTGTGTAGTGATGAGATAAAAAACCATGCATGTTTCTGAAAGTTTATAACTCAAAATTGATCTATGCTTTACACATTTTGCTAGCACACTGCTTACCCACGTTTGGAGGAATAGACCTCCCGTTATAGTTGATCACAAGAAATATCACACGATCGGACGGGAGGGTTGAGGTTTTTTGCGGCCTGAATGTCATGCAAACATGTATCACATAAAGCTCATTACTTGTGCGTTTCGAACACCTGATAATGCCGAATTTACTGCGTGCATACCTGCAATGAATTGTAAACACATGTACCTTTTGCCACTGCCAAAGGAAACCGCGTTCCTAAATAACATTATTAACAACAACACCCCCCATTCGCGCCTCTGCATACGTCCACACCATGCCCTCTAAACACAAGCGTCGTTCACTTTTGTGTTTTTACCAGGCGGGCATGGGCGGCCATCCACGATGCATAACCCAGGAGAAAGTGTGGCCGATACTGTCGAACTTACTGGCCGACATGCAACACTTGATACCCCGAGTAAGATTATATGACGAAATTATGTTTATGCATGCATGTCATCAGCTCTGAACACGCACGTCTTTGATGTTGTTTACTGCATCAGGAAGGCGTGGCCGGCCCCCCAAGCCGAAGCACCTAGAGGAAAGTGTGGCCGATACTTCCCTACTTGCTGGCCAGCCCGCACAAGTGGAAACACCAAGTAAGAATTGCACAATAGGAAAACTATGTCCAACCCGGGAATACCGATGCCAGATAAACAACTTCTCACCGCAATGGACAATCGCCTTATAAGAGAGGAACTCTCCTACAATGCTAAGAAAATGGGAGAGTTGCACGCGGCCATGTTCCATTCACTGAATGCGGACCAACAAGCAATCTACGACAAGGTAATGAATGCAGTGAATAAGCAAACCAGAGAGTTCTTCTTCATTTATGGGGCAAGAGGAACATGTAAAACTTATCTCTACAAGACAATAATGGCCCGTATAAGATCACAAGGGAACATCGTTCTTGCCGTAGCATCATCAGGTACGTACTCAACTACTGCCTTCATACACAAAATAAGATACATCGCACATCTAACAATTTTGTTTCGCACAGGTATTGCTTCCCTTCTATTACCAGGCGGCCGGACAACCGATAACAGGTTTCTAATCCCAATCGAGTTGCTTGATAATATCACATGTGGTATTAAACAAAACACTCAATTAGCACAACTGATGCATGAAGTCAAGCTGATTATTTGGGATGAGGCTCCAATGATTCATAGAAATGCATTCGAGGCATTGAACATAACATTGCAAGACATCCAAAGCATCAAACATGGCAACAACAAACACAAGCTGTTTGGTGGTATAATAGTACTACTGGGAGGAGATTTCAGGCAAATACTACCAGTAATTACCAAAGGGAAACGACAAGACATCGTTCAGGCTTGCATCAACAACTCACCTATTTGGAGCCATTGTCAGGTTCTCACGTTAACAAAGAGCATGAGGGTGAATGACCAACAAGCCAATGGAAAGATTGACATCCATAAACAACAATTCAACAAATGGATTCAAAAGATCGGAGATGGAAATGCTGAAGCAATCGCACTAGACAATGAAGAGGAAGAAACATGGACTGAGATCCCACAAGAGTTCATAATCGGACTAGGGACAAATCCGATTGAGCAACTAATTGCCAGAGTCTTTCCAGATTTCAAGGCAAACGAAACCAACCCGTCATACCTCCAAGACAGAGCTATCCTAACCCCCTTAAATGAAGATGCAGATCAGATAAGTCGCTATATGTTCAACCATCTGCACGGCCAAATGGGGACATACAAAAGTACTGATGACATTTGCAAGGCATCTACCGATGTGGCTGAACAAGAGCATTTGTACCCACCCGAATTCTTAAATAGCCAAGATTTCCCTAGTACAGTTCGCTTACATTTCCATACACTATGCCTAATAAGTTGTAAACTCATCAACTAATGAAAATAACATGGACACTAAATTACAGGAATCCCACCACACGCACTTGAATTGAAGGAAGGGTTGCCGGTGATGCTTCTAAGAAATGTAAACCCTTCACAAGGATTGTGAAACGGCACCCGTCTCATCATTACGTATTTGGGAGAGTGGGTGGTTGAGGCTGAGATTATTACTGGCACGTGCATAGGAAATAAAGTCCTAATTCCTAGGATAACACTAAACGCCACCCAATCTAAATGGCCATTCGTCATGAAACGTTGTCAATTCCCACTAAAAGCTTGCTATGCTATGACTATCAATAAAAGTCAGGGGCAATCACTCAAGCATGTGGGGTTGTATTTACCAAGGCCAGTTTTCTATCACGGCCAGCTCTATGTGGCAGTTTCTCGAGTTATACACCCACAAGGACTCAATGTCCTGTTACTACCAACGGGGAAAGAGCCAGCTAACTACACACGAAATATAGTTTTCAAAGAGGCATTCAATCACTTGGTCACCGACATGAATGTAAGTACTACAACCCACTACGTAAAATATGTCCGGACCGACTAAAATCTATAAACCTATCGGAAATGATCAGCACATAGGATTATAATGTTACACAACACATACTTGGTGCGCACTATGTCCATCATAATATAACGCTTTCACCATAGCTGGTTCATATATATTTGCTCATGTCCAGGTCTAGCACCGTATGATACAACACATTTGTCACCATTGGATAGCATGGAACGCATATCAACCAATCTGGAAAACATGAGGTACGTGAATGCAATGTTTTATTCAAACATGCGCTTTGAGAATCCTTTTGTGCTCAAACATTTAAATAGCTTTAGAAGAAAAAATCCATTGGCTTAACCAGACGAGCTCTAATGTCGTAGGTTTGGGGCATCGTAGACTCCTCAGTTGCTTCATTTACAAGCTCTCACGCTCAGCGACGTGCTCATTCAACTGAGTGCATTGTTGTATAGCATTCTAATATTAGGTCTCAAGCATACAATTTTTCCCGTTGTCCCCAACATGGAGCTTTTCATACAAGCAAAGTTTGACACAGAACAACACCTTTTAGACTCTCAAACCAAATACATATAATCAAGCATCATACTATTACGCATACAACCAAACTTTAAACATTCGGATGCAAAACCAGGCAAATCCCCACCATAAACTCAACAACACATTAGTTTAGGTCGTTCTGGTTACCCCCTAACGACAATGCTTCACCGCACACCCAAGCACCAACTCAATACGCCCTCAACAAAAGTAACAAATTGCCCCGTGCGTAGCACGGGGATCTGATTTCTAGTAGAATTATAAAATTAGAAGTTAAGGTAGACAATATGTGTCATTAATGCCACAGAAAAATGGAGTTGTCGTTTAAAAATTGAATTAATAATTTTTATTCCAAAGGTGGATCTCTTAGGCTTCGAGGAAACTCGCATCCATCATAATTTCACGAAAATAAACTGTGGTGATAGAATTGTTAAATTTGGTCATACTATTTATGTTGTTGGATTCTCTGAAGACCCTTTACTGCTATGACTCATCCGTCAAGATGCACTAGAATGATTTACTACCCGCAATGCGGTATTTAAACATTATAATTTCTTTCCTTTTTAAAAGTAGATAAAAAGTTCATATTGCTGTGAAAATAGATAATAAAAAGATTTTAAAAATGTGAAATTGATTCATTAAGTTGTTAATATAATGGGTAGGAATGGTGTAAACTTCAAATTAAATCAACTAAAATATAATGCTATATACGTTTTAAAATGAAAATTTTCAATATTAAATGATTTTAAGACTTTTCATATATAACATCTATATATTTATACTAATAAAAAAGTTGACATTTTTTCCATAATAAATTCCCCCATTTAAAAGAATTAAAAATGGTGATAAATGTCATACTTAGTTCAAATAAATTTTGTTAAAGAAGGAAAAATGTAAAATCTATAACATTAAGGAATTTCAAAATTCAAAATTTTAAATCCATTTTATAATTGTATATCTTGATGATAAAACCATCTTATAAATATATAACTTGATGATATTTTTGTTAGAGTATATAATCTAAAAAATATATATAACTTAATGACATTACTCAACTATAAATTAACAATTCGAAAAAATAAAACACAACCTTTTATCCATATTTAAGTACATCACAATAAAAGTTACTCTTAAAACATCCTTATAATATACACAAATAATGAAAAAACTTAGGTTCTTTGGCCATTAAAAAAATAATGTTTCAAACATTAAAAATAAACTCATATATCATCATTTAAAAATTTGTCAAATTTATATATGAAATATTGATAACTAAATGTTGATAATATTCTATAATTGTTGCCGACTATATATGTGAAATATGAAAGGTAAAATTAAAAAAAAACATCCAAATCTAATTTTAAGACAATACGAACTACATGATAAACTCTACACATCAGTTATAATTTCCTAATTACTAGAAGTCGTGAAGGAACTAGTTTGGAAGCAATATCCGTTTACTACTATAGTAATTTTCAAATTTAAAACAATTAATTCACATTAAGTATTCAATCAATATTAATATATTAATTTTTCATGAATAACTTTTACAACAATTACATCCCTACAACTTCCAACTTCCATATTATAAAAAGTCATTTCACATTTAACTCATCCCCAATAAATGCTTTTAATTTACAAATTATCTCTATTTCCACCCAAAATTTAACAATAATGCATTTTCGATATTATTGTAATAACAATAATAATATGTATATCTATCCTAATTGTATAATAATATTTTTTATTAGTAGATGTTAATATTCAATAGAAAAATGTCTGATGTGAAATCACTTGGTTGCACGTTCTTGGACGGAAAGAACGTGACAACCACTAATTGATTCCAATGTGAGATTAAAGATCCATAAGTCTACTTTAACTCCTCCAAAATTCAGCAGGTTTGGATCAGGGAATCAAAAGTTATGGCGATTCCAAAATTATGTCGCAGAGGTTGTTGCGAATTATGGTTTCAGTTGAATGTAACTCCGATTTGTGTGATTGTGGAATACGAAAGTTTTGATTGTTTAATTTACTAATCTCTGGAAATGATGAAGGTTTTGGACTGAACAATCGTGAAAGTAACTTAGCCAAGGTACTCTCAAATTCAATCTATCTTTTCATTAACAAAGATAAGAGTTTAAATAGGCAAAACAAGAGAAGCAAGAGAGAGATGGCATGCCCAAGGCTAGGGCCGACCCTAACACTGTCCTAAAAGATAATTCTAAGTATAAAATGATAAAATAACATAAGTATTAAAGTCTAACCAGAAATTACTAAAAATAGTAAGAGCATAAACTTTCAGTCTCACATACTGTCACAAATAGTAAGTTCTAAAACTAAAACTAAGGATAGACATGCAACATCCCTTGCATGTGAGCGAGTCAAAATGTAGCTAAATCTCCAAGTTGGTGTGTGCCTAAGGAGGCTTAAACCTCTTTCTTGATGGCCTTCGACTTCTTCCATGATATACCCGAAGAAGCCTTGTCCACATGTCATCATTCTCCCCCACTTGGCCTCGAATCGTCCTCGATTCGACTTCGTCGTAGTTACAAAAAGGTGTAGGGAGAAATATCAACCATCTTGATCTTGGAATAAGCATGTGGTGGTGGCATGACATGAAGCGTTAATGTCTCGGTCTTCACTTCCAAAGGCGCAACAAGAGTCAAAGTCGTAGACCCAACGAGGCTGAAGTGAGACTTTGTTGGTTCATCAAGCTCGATCTTAGGCTCCTCGATAGGTTGTGCATTAACAACCTTTGTATCCTCCTCTTCCATCAAGTGTATAATCACTTCAAACGGCGTATCATTAATCTTTTTGTCTTCCTCCTCCAAGTGGTGCTCATGCTCCTTTGGATTGAGCTCGTCCGTCTTAACCAAGGAGTGAACAACTTCACAAAGCGTTACAGGAGCAGATGAGGCATCCTCCACCTCTAAGGGTGTAATCACGTCGTTAGACACGGTCTTGAACACCTCATGTTTCCGTGGAGAAGTAGCCTCGTCTATTCGACGATAACGACAAGCACGTAGTAGAGGAAACAAAGCATCAATCTAGGTGCTCAAAGCTGCAAGACGCAAATTATATTTATGGGCAGCCTCTTCTTCTTCAAGGACTATATCAGTGTATGCTTGGCTGCTACGATACTCTTCTATTGCCCGTGTAAACAACCCATTCCAGTCCATATCTCGGTTCTTGTCCATTGTTAGAGAATCTAAGAACACATAGAGGACACAAAAGAAACCCACAAACAAAGTAGAACAAACGCCCAATGCAAAACTAGTTCTTGCAAAACACAAAACAAGACTTGAAAATTTAGCAAAGAGTTGCGAAAAGTTAAGGTTTTATCAAACTAGGGCAAGGGTGTTCCTAGGGTTAGAGGTTGCTATTTTGACTCAACTTTGGATATGTTGTACCTAGGTATGAGGGGTAGGAGGTGGTGGTCTCAGGTGGCGGAGGGGGTGGCTGGACGGTAATGCGGCGGTGGTGGCTGGAAATCGCACAAAAAGTGCATTTTTGGTGCTTTTGGGGGTCAAACGATGTCTGATTGAGATGAATTTTATATGCACGGACTCATATCGAGATGCTCTACAAGATTATGAAATAAAATTGCAGAAAAGATATTTTTTTCTGGGTGAAATCTGGACAGAACTCGAACTTTGTTTGAGTTTGTATGGCTTTTTTTTTGGGTTTTTGGTAGTTAAGAAAACAACAAGATCAAAGTTTTTGCTGAAAATTAATAATTAAAACATGCAAAATAAGAATTTATATTTGCCTCAACCTTTAAATCTGATACCACTTGATGTGAAATCACTTGGTTGCCACATTCTTGGATGAAAATAACTCGCCTTAGCGCGCAAGAGATCTCTGTTTTCGGTCTCGTCTTTGACAAAGTTTAACTTTCTTCTCTGATGTTGGAATTGAGTGATTCCAATGCGAAATTAAAGATCCATAAGTCTACCTTAACTCCTCCAAAATTCAGTAAGTTTGGATCAAGGAATCGAAAGTTATGGCAATTCCAAAATCCTGTAGCAGAGGCTGTCGTGAATTAGGGTTTCGGTTGAATGTAACTCCGATTTGTGTGATTGTGGAATACGAAAGTTTTGATTGTTTGATTTATTAATCTCTGGAAAAGATGAAGGTTTTGGACTGAACAATCTTGAAAGTAACTTAGCCAAGTTACTCTCAAATTCAATCTATCTTTTCATTAACAAAGATAAGAGTTTAAATAGGCAAAACAAGAGAAGCAAGAGAGAGATGGCATGCCCAAGGCTAGGGCCGGCCCTAACACTGTCCTAAGTATAAAATGATAAAATAACATAAGTATTAAAGTCTAACCAGAAATTACTAAAAATAGTAAGAGTAGAAAGTTTCAGTCTCATAGACTGCCAAAAATAGTAAGCTCTAAAATTGAAACTAAGGATAGGCATGCAACATCCCTTGCATGTGGATGAGTCAAAACGTAGTTAAATCTCCAAGTTGGTGCGTGCCTAAGGAGGCTTAAACCTCTTTCTTGGTGGCCTTCAACTTCTTCCATGATATACCCGAAGAAGCCTTATCCACATGTAATCAAGGTCATTCTCATATAATTAAAAAATGGTCATATATTACCATCTTTATTTTATTTAAGTTTTTGTCATAAAATAAACCATGGTCAATTTTATAAATTTTAGTATTTTAATTTGATATTATAAAAAGTTCAACTCTTAATGTCTTTTATTGTACAACAAGTCATATATTATCATCTTATTTAAGTGTTTTCATAAAATAAACAATAGTCAAATTTAGAAATTTTAGTATTCTAATTTGATATTATAAAAAATTCAAATGTTAATGTCTTCTATTTTACAACAAAATAAAATTTCTCTTTATTTGAAGTACATAATATAAATACTTTAGCAAAACTATTTGAAAACCACCGACATAAAAATAAGAAACATGTTCAAGTGAAAATGGGCGCTTAGGTGCGTATGTGCAAATAATGGATGTGCATAGATCTATGTATGTATGTACATAGGTTTATGCCTATAACTGCATGACTTTCGTAGGTGAAAATTCATACACATAGAGACAATTTTAAAATTTAACCCAAATTATATTTGTATGTGCATAATTTTAAAGTGCGTAAATTTTACTTGTATGTGCGAATTTGCACGTTTGCACTTAAGCACCATTCTCACTTGATCCACCTAATAAAAATAAACCAATTTTTAACAAATAAAATAAAAATACTCTATTCTATATTAGTCACAATTACAAACTAAATTACCCAATTACAAATCGTTAATAATATAGATCCTAAATCTTAGTAAATACAAACGAGGACTTCTTATGAAACAAAAAAGCAAATACACATTAACGCAAACTTATTTATTTTATATTACAAAAAAAAACAATAACACATTTTGCCCCATACGAAGCACGGGTTCAACCATATAGTTTTAATATTAGTCATGTAATCTGAATGAAATAAATTCCAGGTAAATTAATATGCTAATTAAACTAAATTGATGTGCGAATCAAATCAACTAAATTGAATACATGCTTTACATGAAACTAGGAGGATAATCTCGTGCTACACACGAGACAATGTTTAAGATTTATTTTGTTAAATTTTAGTTTTAATAATGACTAATATATTTTTGAAAACTATGAAAAGAAATTTAATAATTAATCTTTATATATAGTTTGAGTGTGTTAAATATACATTTTTTGAATATTTTTAAAAAATAAACAAAACTATTGAGTTTATATCTTTGAAAACATATAATTCAAAACATAGATTAAAATAATTTTTTAAAAATAATATAGTAACTTATCTGAATTCTTATTCAATAGTTTCATAATTTTTTCTTGTAAATTATTCAACATATGTTTTCAATTGTTGGAATAGTATTATCGGTCATCGTTCATAAGATTTCAGTTATGTGATTCACAAAAATCAAATCTTGTTTATATGTATAGGATAACCTATTTTTTTTTTGCATAAATAACCTAAAACATTTAAAATAATAGAATGATATTAACAATAAATAAAAAAGTAATCATTCTCATAATTTTAGAAATCCTGATCAAATGTTAGCATTTCCTTTTTCAAATATGAAAATAATCTTCATACCATCACAATTTTATCCTTGGTATTGTTAAACCTACTTCTTCATAAGACTTGTATCACCCTCATCTCTTGCTCGATATATTCTTTGTTGCATCTGTGATAAAAAACAAAATAGAACAATTAATTAATAGTTTCACTATTTATCAATAAAAATAACAAAGATATAATTTTACAAATATTAACACTAATCAATTACAATAATCGGAATAAAAATAGTCTTAAAAAATAATCCAATATTACAATATATATTAGGTCAACACATGAATGCAGTATACATGGAGAAAAAAACATCATATTTGCACACGCATAAGATTTAATAAAAAAAACAAGAGTGGTTAGCTTTTAAAAATGATAAATAAATAATTTCATATAAAAATATACTTTAGATATTTTACCTCCAAAACACTCTGTGTATCTGCATATTGAATTAGAGCAACGAATAATAACATCAGTACTTCAGAATTTTTTTCTCGTTTCCGACAATTTTTATTTCATTAGCAATTTTAATACATCGAGGGAAGACCACCAAAGCTCCACATATATGAAATGGAGATATACTTTTGTTCATTTTTCTTATATATTTGAATCTTCGTAGTTAGTGATTGATATTAAGACCCTCATAATTATTATCATAATTATTATAGTGAATCAATACATTTGCGTTAATTTACGTGTTTAATTTGTCACTGGGTGTTGAGGAATATATTTTGAATTGTTAAAGTCTTTATATGACTTTTAAATTATAATATTAATGGTCACCGTTATTTTTCTATATGCATTTGATTTAGGCTTCAATATACCAAATAAATACACTTCAATTTTAATTCATTCTCGTTTAGTGTACTTGTCAAAAACATATTGGTCAATTACATAGTGTTTTTACATGATCAGTAATTTTTTGTAAACATTTTACTATAGTACATATAGACGATATTTAAAAAAAATGTATTTAGTTAAGTGAATATATTAAACCTCATACCTCCTAATACATAAACCATCATTTTAAACCATTGAACTAAGTAACTCACTGTGACACCAAATAAATATTAAGCAAACAATAAAAGATTATTTTGAGGGTATTAACATGTACAATAAATACTTGATTTACCTAATATTTTTCTTGTTATATATATAGATTCGAACTTGAACCTATGATATATATTAACTATGATTTATAATTTTTTTACATATAACATAATTATTGGTTTGTACAAAATAAAATCATTAAACTAAGGTATAAATCGCCAATGGGATAAAAATTATCCATGATACTTATTGATGAGGAACGACTTGAAAACCTCTTAGGAAGAAGACTAAGACCGCCAAGAAAGAGGTTCAAGCCAAATAAGTTTTGGGAATTTGAAGATCTCGTCGAAACCTGGACAGTGCTCGGTAAAATGGTCATAATTTTGGCTAAAAAAATTGATCTCAATCTCATTCAAGAACCGTTGGAAAGCTGACTCGAATATCTACAACTCTCTAGTTTACATCGAGTAAAAAATCCAACAGATAGATGATCAAAAAGGTTGATATCTGACTGTTAAGAAAAGTGCACCGACTTGCACGGACCGTACACAACGCTCAGTTAAGGTGCACGGACTGTGCACGTCCTTTACAATACACTGCACGGTCCGTGCATTGGAGGAAAAGTTAATCTTTTCTCCTTAGGCTCTTCCCTACCAAGGGAACCCTAAGAGCCTTCTTCTTCTATTGTTTTCTTGCTTGCCTCTCGCTGCCATTACTCAATTGTTTGTTGTTCTTTCATTTTCAATCTTGCCATAAAGACGGGACCTAAATTCTAAGTTGGAGCGACTCATAACGTATCATTTTTTATCAGAGCCTCGGGTTGAAAGGAGAGATTTTTCATATTGAGGACGATGAGTATCCATGAAGAAGGCACCTTTCTTTGACAAATACAAGGCAATGGTGGGCCTTAACAACGAACGAGAGGCCTTGATGTGCATGTTTGAGGCCATGAATCCCACAAACGACGTCCTTAAGTTGCACAACGCTATTGTACCATGGTGTCACACAAGATGCAAGGTCTTTGATGCAAGCCTCAAATTCGTTATAGATGGTAGAAGCATGCACAATCTCATCAACGAAAAGGTGGTCAAACACTTCAATCTAGAGACCATGCCACGCCCAAATCCATACGAACTTTGTAGAGCTCCAGTAAGTAGGCAATTCTTAGTCACTTTTCACATGGGTCCTCTTCAACTGAGTGTCCTATGTGATGTAGTGCCTATGGATGTCACCCAAGTACTCTTAGGCAGCCCTTGGATTATAGAGAACGAGGTCACATACGATAGTTAACGCAATCGATGCCCTTTGTTGTTTGCCTTATCCAATGAGGAACTTTTGCGGGAACATGTTGCTTAGAATCAATATAGGGATAAGAAGTTGGCGGAAGAGGAAAGTCAATGCAACGCCAGCCGCACTGATATCGTTGCCCCCATGATGCCATGCACCCATGAGCCAATTGTCGACCACACTAAACCAAGCCCGACCTTGACCTATGGCAAGCCGACATCAAGCTGTCCCCAAAAGAAGTCCTTTGCCTAATACACGTGGTTGGATTTTATTATGTCAAAGTTTTCAGCCCATGCTCCATTCGGAGACTATCCACACATCGAATCGATGACTATTCGAAGCCAAGTGGGGGAGAATGATGAGGAACGACTTGAAAACCTCTTAGTAAAAAGACCAAGACCGCCAAGAAAGAGGCTCAAGCCAAAGAAGTTTAGGGAACTTGAAGATCTCGTCGAAATCTGAACAATGCTCGGTAAAACAATCATTACTTTGGCTACAAAATTGATCTCAAGCTCGTTTAAGAACCGTTGGAAAGCTAACTCGAAGATCTACAACTCTCTAGTTTACGTCGAGTCGAAAGTCCATTGGGAAAATGATCCAAAACACCGATCTCTGACTGCCATGAAAAGTGCGCTGACTTGCACAGACCGTGCACTAAACTGCACGGACCGTGCACAACGCTCAGTTAAGGTGCCCGAACTGTGCACATCCTTTGCACTACACTTCAAGGTTCGTGTGTTTCCTTCTGGCCGCGATCTTTTGTTTGTTCGAGAATCCTTCTGCAAGCTTATCTTTTGAAGATTTATTCTATCATTTTTATCATATATTTTACAGTCTTAATTGGATTAAATATAATGTTTATTTCGGGTCTTTAAGGTCGGATATGTTAGTTTAGCTTTCTTCGCACGTTTCATTCATTATTGTTTTATTTAAACTCATTTCTAGTTTAATGAAAATTAGTTTTTGGAGGAAAAGTTTATCTTTTCTCCTTAGGCTCTTCCCTACCAAGAGAACCCTAAGAAGATTTCTTATTCTCTCGCTGCCATAACTCAATTGCTTGTTGTTCTTTCAAATCATTCTCGCGTTATAATCTATAAACTGACTCGAATAATAGGTTCATAAAAATTATTGAATTTAACTAAGAAAATAAAACTATCAAAACAAAATTAATCATGCAATGAAGAATTCAGTTTAAACGAATGATTAAATAGAACTCAAGATGGCAAACCTCTAGTGATGTGAAACAAGGGGTTGAATGCCCTTGTTCCTCAAGTTGGAGCTCCGGATCATGGCACAAGAGAGGCTTGGACTACTCCTTGGGGACCGGCTGTCCTCTTAGGACTCTTGGAGGTGTCTTGAGGGCGGAAGCAAGGGAAATGCTTAGGGAAGCCGAGAGGAGACGGAGGACAGCCGAGAGGAAGCAAGTGGTCGACCGAGAGGGAGCTCGGCTGGCCGCGAGTGGCGATGGGCCAAGGGAACCTCTCCTAGAGGTTCCTTGGCTAGCTTGTCTTGGATTCGAACTTATTGAGTTAGATTGCTTGAGAGAATTGTGAGAGATTGAGAGAGAGAAGGAGAGATTGTGAATTCTTTGAGTTGATAGAAGAAGTGGAGGCCTTAGGGAGATATTTCTCTACCTAAGGGAGATATTCCACTTTTTAATTCTTCAACTAAATGAACAAGGCATCCAAGAGTTGGCATAAATAGTTAGGGTTTCTAATGGACTAGGAACCCATGTGCAAATGGGTCCACACGCCAAAAATAGAAAGGCACAAACATAATAACTGACTAAAAGGGAAAGGGGGATAAAAGCCTTGGAAAGACTTGATGCTTGCAGGCACTTGGCCAGCCATGGCGCGTGCGGCAATGGGATCATGGAGCCGTGGCGCGCTCGGTGCCGCCTTGATCTTCATGTGTGGCCATCGTCACCAAAGTGACTAGACGTGGTGGCGGAGGCTTGGCAAGGCACATGCTCGCGGTGGTCCGAGCAATGATGGATTGGGAGGCTTGAGCAATTGCCCTTGCTTAAGCCCTTGTCACTGGGCCTTCATTCCTCAATATCAACAAGTCCTCCTCGTCGGTGGCGGTCAAGGAAGGTTGGTGGCCATCATCTAGTATGGAATCTATGTTGTAGTTTCTCATATTCAGAACATGTTATGATAATATTCCGACAATGAGAATTGATTTTGAAGCAGAACACTTCCCACCAGAATTCAATGGTACGTAGAGCTGTATTTACAAAATATTATGCAACACGGTTAAATAATTTATTATGAAAGAAAAGATTAGGAAAAGATTATATATAATTAACAAGATCATTTTTTATATATTTTAGACAGTTTTTTATTCGATATTATCATTATTATATTTTGATTATGAATGCTTTCTTCAATGTGTCTCCCCAAAATCGTAGACTGAAGCGGGTTTACAATAGCATCATTTCAATCGTGAGAATGTGTTTGTCTGTTTCGTGCCGTTTAGTTTTGTCTCTTTGTACATTTAGATATGATAATTAATTTTGGTGTTGTGGATTTTTTCCCTTCTCCCTACCATGATCTCAAGGTTGATTTCCCCACTTCTATTTATAAATATACTAATATATACTAAACTAGAACTTAACTAGGCCACATGACATCCCCTCATTAAAATTATCACATGTCATTTTCTCATCTTTTCACTTTTTTAAATTAAGTTTAATTATATATCAAAGATTTTTATCCTAAATCTAGCACTATTTTTTTCCATTTCAAATACAAATCAATCACAAAAGTTACAAATCAATCACAAAAGATTAAATCCAACTTCCACAACAATGATCAACTCAGAATTGGACTGATCATGCACATCATTGGTGAGCGCCGATCCGCACATCCACTGGCGCGTCACTGTCGGAATCTCTGGTTCGTCCCGACGTTTGTCTCAGTAAAGGCTTTGGACCTTTTAATTGACAAACAAAATCCCTTAAAGCTGCAACACTATCCATTAGCAAAAAAAATCAGTTCAAGTACTTGTGCATTTTCAAAAAGTGAGACTAGTTGAATATCATATACTGGAATGGTCAATTGGAAATTATATAGCAGTTATAGAAAATTGTTGTAAGCATTGAGGTAACTAATTGCTACATATTTCTGAATATATGATTTTAAACTAAATAAAAGTATAGAAAATTTAAGATTGTGATTTTTGATTATATGATTGTAAAAACACCTATTTTATACATATTTTAGGAGTCTAGTTGCATCTGAGAATAATTCATTTGCATGCATATTTAATATATTTTATAATTAATTTTATATTCGGAGTCTACACTCGTGTTTTATTATTTCATGTATTTTAAATATAATTTGGAGGTGATACGAGACTAATATTGAAGACGTCAAACAAGTAGTTGAATAGTCTTTTTTTTTTTTGAATGAAAGGTAATTCTTCTCATTCATGGTAAGGTAAACTTACAAAAGCCTAGATATTACTAGGTATTACAAGGATGATCTCCTAATCCCAACTCTCTCAAGCCATTTTCTGGTCTCTCGATTGTCTTTCCTCCATCTAGATAGAACACAGTTTCTAACATGAGTAATGATCATCTGTGAACATTCAACAGTACTAAAGCACCTTGATTGAAATACTTTAGCATTCCTACATCTCCAAATGTAGTAGATAGTGGCAGTGATGCAGTAAACCCAAAATGAGAACTTAAAGCAGGATTTCACCTTAATTCTTTGGATACTCTCAATCCAGTCTTGGATGTTGTACTGTCTTCTTCCAATCTTTGCCCAAGTCAGAACTCTATGCAGAACATCTTTGGAAAATCTGCATCCAAACCAAATGTGATCTACCGTTTCAGATTCGCAATTGCACATCACATAAGTGTCATCTTAAATAATACTCATGCTCTTAAGTTTGGATCTAGTGTAAGCTCCTCCTTTGATGATCATCCAGCTAGTGAACGATGTTCTAGGAGTAATAAGTTTGCCCCAAATCCAGTTGTTCCAGTGAGTAGTGGGCGCAGTTGGCCGTAGCGCATCATACAAAGTTTTGCAGTCGTATTTGCCCCCTTTAGTCATGATAATCGGAATCTGGCTGTCACTGTCGACTTTATCAATAATTTAGTCTCTCATGTTCAAAAGAGTTCTCCACAAAGCACTGTCTGTTTCTTTCCTATCCACTGTCCAGAAGCACCGCCCTCTGAGAATGGTGACCCTCACCCATGAGTTCCAAAGGGAATTGGCATCATGTAGAAGGTCATAAATCAGTTCCGAGAAAGCTGCTTTGTTCCAGGAGAGGATCTCATTTAAGCCGACACCTCCCTCTTCACGTGGTCTGCAAACCTCTTTCCATGCTAAAGGTGCTTTCCTGCCTTCATTGCATCCACTCCAAAGAAAATTCCGCATGGATGCTGTGATGTCTTTGATAATCTTCTTCGGAATGACAAAAACTTTGCACCAATAATTAGTGATACCGTAAAGAACGGCATGGTCCAACTATAATCTCCCTGCATAAGACAAGTTTCTGGATGCCCAAGAGTTAACTTTGCATCAATAATTTCTGGATGCCCAAGACTTCACTGGAAGCTCACCTTTATCCATCTGCATTGCATCAATAATTTGTATTCTAGTGTGATTGTCCACTCCTGCAAGGAAAACTTTGGACTTACTTCTGTTGATAGCAAGGCCTGATTTGTTGCAGAAGTCATCAAGGTGATCTTTGACTAGTTGCATAGTGGTGAGATTTCCATGTGCAAAGATAAATAGATCATCCGCAAAGCATAGATGCGTAATCCCCATTCTAGCACATTGAGGATGATATTTGAACGCTCTCTGCCTGCTCATTTGCCTGAATGATCTGCTCAGATATTCCATCACGAAAACAAAAGGTGGGGGGCCGACCCACTGCAAGATTTGAATAGTCTTATTCCTTGTTGGACGGGCGAAAAAAAAAGAAGCAAAGTTGGACCAAGGCCCAAAATAAAGCAAAGGTGGGGGGCCGACCCACTGCAAGATTTGGACGGCAACTTTAGATTGGATTGAAGAGATTTTAGTTGGGAGATATATTAGACACCCAAGGAGATTAGTCAAATGGGATAATTTTTTACGTAGGCATTATTTAGGTTTAGTTTTTTTTTTTTTTTTTTTTTGAGGAGAAGGTAAATATATTACTAAGGTGAAATATTCAGTACATTTGCCAAACTAAATGGCATTTGAGAAATATGATTAAATAAAACAAAAGAGGAAACATGAAGGGAGAGCCCAAAATGAGCAGCATGGTGGGCTTGTTGGTTCTGTCTTCTTGGCAGATGATTGACTGAGCAGTGCTGAAACCGGTTGATCAAAGCCAGAATATTCAGAATGAGTAGCCCTGCCCTTGTCCTTGGTGGAGAGTGATCAGCACAAGCAGAGACTACGTTCAAGCAATCAGACCAGACATTTACTGTGAAGACACCAAACTGGAGTGCACATTCAAGAGCCCAAAAGATAGCTTCTGCTTCCAATGCTTCAATGCATGTACTAGGTTTTAAACGTTTACTCCCTAGTACATGAATTGATCCATCGAAGTGGAGAAGTGTGAAACCAATAGCTGCAGAGTTATCCTGAGACAAGCTCGCATCACAGCAAAGACGATATGAATTGTGAGAGCGCTGCGATTGTTCACCTGAGCAAGTAGTTGATGGCCATTGTGAAGGGGTACCTATCGGTACTGAACCTGTCTCCAAGTTAAGTGCAGTGAAGAGTGAAAGTTGCATACAATTCCGATGATTCCCATCAAAGATCCTTGCATTTCTGTTGTTCCACAGAGCCCAGATCGAGACACACCATAATTGCATCAGGTTCGGTGTCAAGATGTTGTGCAGGGAACACCACCAATCCCATAGTGATTCTGGGCGAAGCGAGATTGCCTCATGAAGAGCAGGGAATTGTTCCCAGTATTGAGTTGTAAAAGAACAGTATTTGAAGACATGGAGCTCAGATTCAACTTTTGAGGGGCAGAGGGCATAGATAGGAGTGTGCAAGAGCTTCTTTCTCTTAAGGGTAGAAAGACAAGGTATGAATCCTCTCAGAGATCTCCAAAGGAGATTCTTCACACGAGGAAGCACTTTGACCTTCCAAAGTTTCTGCCAATGAGTTTGATCCGAGGAGCTAGTTGAAGACCCCGAGCCACAATCAGATTGTAGAGCAGAGATGATGGTTGTGTAAGCTGATTTAACAGTGAAGCATCCATTGGTTGTATAAAACCATCGGATGATATCTCTAGCATCAGGTGAAACTAGACGTATTCGTGTGAGAGCCTGCAGATCATGTGGTAGCAGGAAGTTCCTTAGAACAGACCATTTCCAGTCATTTGAGCTCCAATCATAAAATTCTTCAACAGTCTTGTTTTCAATGTTTGATGGGCGTGGTGTAATAAGTGAGAAAGTTGTTGGACGAGGGATCCAAGGATCACCCCAAAGCCTAATAGTCGAGCCATTACCCAGCTCCCAAAGGAGACCTTTCTTAAGAACTCCAAGAGATTGATGAAGACTGCGCCAGATGAAGCTAGGGTGATGACCCAAAGTGGAGTTCAGTACATCAGTTCTGCTGTAATATTTTGCCTTAAGGAGTTGTGCAGCAATGGAGTCGGGGCAGATGAGAAGCCTCCATAACTGTTTTGCAAGGAGAGCATCATTGAAGGCAGAGAGTTTGCGGAAGCCCATGTCACCCTCATCCTTTGGAATGCATAAATTGTTCCAATTGGACCAGTGCATCTTTCGGTGATCAAGAGAACCCCACCAAAACTTAGCTATGATCTGTTCAATCTCTTTGCATACAGAAGAAGGGAATTTATAGCAACTCATAATATATGATGGAATTGATTGTAAGGCTGCTTTAATCAGAACCTCTTTTCCTGCTTGAGAGAGAGTTGTGCTTTTCCATCCTTTAGCCTTCTTTCTAACTTGATCAATAATCTGTTGAAAGATGAACTTCTTTGATCTGCCAATGACTGTGGGCAGTCCAAGATATTTGTCCAGATAATCTGACTCCCGGAAGCCAAGTAACTGAAGCATAGAGTCCCTGCTTACTCTATTAAGATTTGCACTGAAAGTTACTTGTGACTTAGAACAATTAACAAACTGACCAGACCCTTCACCAAAGATTCTGAGAAGATCACATATATGTTTACATTCAACAACATTTGCACGAGCAAAAAGTATGTAATCATCAACAAAGAGTAGATGAGAAATATGAGGAGCAGACCTAGCAATCTTTATACCATGCAGCAATCCTCGAGACTGATAAGTGGAAAAGAGTGATGAGAGGCCTTCCATAACAAGAAGGAAGAGAAAAGATGATAAAGGATCACCTTGCCGAAGACCCCTCTGTGGATAGATGATTGGTGATGGAATTCCATTAACAAGAGCCGAGTAAGTGACTGTGCTAATACACATCATAATAAGAGAAATCCATCTTTCATGGAAGCCCATGTGTGTCATAATCTGCTGCAAATAACTCCACTCAACTCGATCAAAAGCCTTTTCCATATCAACTTTGATAGCCATAAACCCCCGTCTCCCAGTCTTTTTGTGTTTGAGATAGTGGAAGAGTTCCCCAGCAGCAATGGCATTATCAGAAATTGATCGTCCAGACAGAAAGGCACTTTGGTATTGAGAAACAGATTTCTGGAGAATAGGTTTAATCCTGTTGGCAATACATTTTGAAGCCACCTTGTAGATGACATTGCATAAGCTGATTGGCCTGATATCAGTCATGCGTGAGGGATTATTAACCTTGGGAACCAAGGTGATGTATGTGTGGTTGAATTCTACTGGAATGCACCTTTCATTCAAAAATTGCAAAACAGATTTTGTGACATCTTCTCCAACTCTGGTCCAGTGGTTCCTAAAGAAAAGAACAGGGAAGCCGTCTGGACCAAGAGACTTTGTGGGATGCATCTTCTTGATAACATTAAGCACTTCAAAAGTACTGAAATGTCTGAGCAAAGCTGCATTCTCAGAAGCAGTAATAGTGGTGGAGATTCCTGAAAGAAGATCATCTGGAACACTAGTTACTTGGGAAGTATAAAGATCCTGAAAATATGACACCACAACATGCTGAATGGAGTCATGATCAGTGGCAAAAGTATCATCAGGGCGACTATTTAGGTTTAGTTTTAGTTGGTTGAAGTTGGAGTTTTGTTTCCTTTTGAGGTTTTGATTTTTGAACAACGGCTGTACATGAGAATTTAAAGAAGAGATTTTTGGCTTTAGCATAGGGAAGACTTACAATTATTGTTCTAACCTTTGTTAATTTGGATTATTTCTATATTGAGATTAAATTTTCTTATCTTTTGTATTTATTGAATAATTCATATACGTTGTTGGCTAGTTTAAATCTATTAAATATGTTTTCAATTATACTTGACTAAATTTCTAGTTCTAAGGTTGGGGTAATCCCATGGTTATTAAAATCGAGATCCGGATCGTAAAATCTCATGTCTGATCCAGATCGGACTATAAAATCGGAAAGTAGTAAAATCGTATAAAATCGGCTTACAATCGTAGGATCTTACGATCCTTCTAAAATTGTAAGATCCTGTCTTCAAGTTTATTTGAAGCTTTATTTGGGTTTTGGGCGGCCTATTTGTGTGTATCTCATTTCTCTCTATTAGGCCCAGTATCAGATTCCCGCCCAATTTGACCTAGAAGCAGTGATTTCAGCCACTTCACGCACCTAGAGAGGTTGCGAACTTGTGATTTTCTTAGTTCCGGTGGCTATGGTCTAGCGATGGGTCGATTGGCCGTTGAAAATTAAGTTATTGTTGTCAAACATGGCGTCATGGCAGTGTTGCTGAACGTCGACGACTAAATTGTTGTCTTGCGGGTCGAAGATTTGGTTAATGTGAGTTGGCTTTGTTGGAATAGGTGGTGACATGGTGTAGTGTTGTCGTGCTGATCTTCAGACTTCGGTCCTTCTTATTGGATCTTGAGATAAGTAATTTATTGAGTTTTAAATTTGATTTGAAGCCATCTGATTCTGAGATTCTGAATGAAGAACGAATGACAATGAATACTGAATATGTGTTGTTAATTGTTGAAGGATTAATATATGCCATGATAATGCATTTCAATTGCTGAATACTGAAGGATTTAAAAGAAAAAAATATTGATTTTTGCTAGTTGATTTAAAAGGAAAAATATTGATTTCAATTGCTGAATACTATAGGAGTCAAAAGGAAAATAAGGAACCGTGATGAATGATGATTGATGATGATGGCATGATGCTATGATGATGATGCATTTCAATTTTCTTAAGATGACGTATATATGATGTTTTTGATTATTAGTGGTTTAGTATAATTTCGGCTGTCTATTGTTTTTGACTTTATACTATTGGAGTATTTCCATGTGATGTGGTAGACAATGGAGTTTGCATTATTATGTATGAATTGTGAACTTTTTGTCATGCAATGTTTCATTTTATTTTGGCAAATTTTAATATATATTACTTAAATTCTTGCATTTTTTTAATTTTTTCTATATTTATAATATATTATTTTTAAATAAGTTTATAAAATCTTACGATTTTACGATCCGATCCGCAGTGCTTTCCATGATCCGATCCTAAAATCCCGATTTTAATAACCTTTCCCGTCAATGCATATGTAATTAGAATTATTTTTTTGCCTGAATTGAAATAATATTTGATTCATTCCTAGATGTTTTATGCCCATAGTAGCTTATGCGAATTGGATACTATTAGGGTTTGAGATTGAAAGGTGATAACGTTAATAGGTAGTCAGATAGGGTTTGAGACCAAGAGGTAATAACTTCTATTGGAATCCTAGGAATTAAACCCCTGAGTATTATTTGTGCGACATCAACTTAATTACTCTTGAGGATTAATAGGCTATCATAGATGTTCTAGGTTTGAGTTGGATTAGCAGAGCGCGACAACGAATGTTATTTCAGTTTATTCCTAGACTCTAAGTGCGTTAAATGGTTTGGATGAGATTAGCTCTATGCGACATCGATTGTTAGTTTAGTTCAGACACATTTACTATCGTCTGAAAGGAGTTAGTAGATTACCTGGATAGCTTACCTTCAAATAATTTGGACTAGATTCAGGTTAAGTATAATTTTATTTACAGAGGCTTTGTTGCGGTGATCCTTAACGTTAGACACATTTATCCCATTGATTTAATCCTTTTTATTTGTTTATATTAATTAGCTTAATTATTGTTTTCCCCAATTCATTATTTTCTCGGCCTAGTTCATTGATAGTGTTTCAATTAATATTACATTGGTCTCTGTGGAATCGACACTTGACTACTACAACTGATCCCATACACTTACGGGTAGGTTTTAGCCACATCAGATTGTAAACTAAAAAACCTTTTTTTTAGGTTTAGGGTTTGAAGATCGTGATTGATAATGGTGCTCAAACGTAGGAGTTAGGCATCTCATTTAGTGTACATATATATTTACGCTCTAGTGAAACAATCCATTAAAGTGAAACGAGTGAATGATTCTAGTGCGTTGGATGTTGATGAGATGGGCGGACAAAATTTAATGGAGGGAGGTACAAAATAATTTTAATAGAAGGCACACACCGGATTAGCTAATTTTATGGGATTCACTTTCCCCACTTTACTCCCTCTCTCTCCACCCCACCCGAATCACTTTCCCCATTTTGATCGTCTTTCCCTCTCTCCTTTGAAAAACCATTTACTGTCTCTTTCACTGCTCTCTCTCTCTCTCTCTCTCTCTCTCTCTCTCTCTCTCTCTCTCTCTCTCTCTCTCTCTCTCTCTCTCTCTCTCTCTCTCTCTCTCTCTCTCTCTCTCGCAAAAACCTCCATTGAAGCATTTGTTCAAGCTTTGGTTTTTGTCGCTGTTCTCTCTTGAAAAATCCTTCGTCAACCGCTCTCTCTTAGAACTCCTTCTCACTGACGGTTTTGTCCACTTCTCACCAGGTAAACACATCTCGTTTTTGTTTTGTTTTTCAACTTTTTGTTTTGATTTTGGGAATGAATTGAGTTAAAACACCGATATACAAACAAATTAGGTCAGTATTCAAGTGCATTATTCTTCTAATGATTCTAGTGTTTTGATTGGGATGACAATATTATTTCCTCCGTCGGGGAATTCGGGTGGCAAGCGTAGAAAGCTCGTGAAAGGTAATTTGTTGTTATTCAAATCTCATTTTTTCATATAGATTCGAATTGATGCATTTATTGTTGTATTATTCACGTTTTTATTAGGTGATATTCATGTTTATGTTTAACGTTCTTAGTGATTGATATTAACTTTTCATGTTATGATATTCACATTATTGCAGTATGTGTTTTGATGGTGTTGATTGTGTTTTTATATTTGATGTTTTGTTGGTGTTGTTTGAGCTTTTGGTAATTGATATTCAAATTTTATTATGTGATATTCATTATAATGCTTTTGATATTCATGTTGGATGCATGTTTCATGCTCTGAGTAGTTGATATTCAAATTATATGATGTGATATTTACTATAATATTGTTGATATTCATGTTGGATTAGTTTTGGTGTTTTGTTGGTGTTGCTTTTACTGTTTGCAATTGATATTCAAATTGTTTGATTTGATATTCATACAAATGCTTTTGATATTCATGTTGTATGTAGGTTTAATGCACTGAGTAGTTGATATTTAAATTTTATGTTGTGATATTCTCTATAATGTTGTTGATATTCATGTTGGATCAATTTTAGTGTTTTATTGGTGTTTTTTTTACTGTTTGCAATTGATATTCAAATTATTTTATATGATATTCAAACAATTGGGGTCTTTCATTTATAAGTGCATTTTCAAGGGTTTTCGTGTTAATTTGTGGTTTGTATTTCTATGGCTTGTTTAGGCCAGGTTTTGAATGAAGATCGATCTTCGTTGAGTATTATTGCTTGGTTTCGAGATAAGTCTCTCAAGACTTATTTAGCTGATTGCCTTGGCTTGACCTGCTTGACAATTTCATATTTAGATTCTATCTGAAATTCCTATTTTTCCATGTTCTATGTTTTAGTTACGGTGTGTATGAATGTTTTTTGTGGTTATCTTTTTATGTGTCTTATTTGTGGCACACAATGTATTAGGATTGTGTTTTAGCCTCTAATCTCTCTCAATTCTCTAACCAGATTCACAATCCACGGTTCATCCATAATCGTTTCACTGATCTCTCTCACTCAATCTCTGATCTCTCTCACTTTCTTATGTGATGGCTCATCTTTCTCCTCCTTTGGAAAAGCTCCTTGGCATTTTATTTACGCTAATGTTTACCCTGTAAACTCTAATCCTCTACTCTCTAAAAGTGGATATGAACTGACAATAGTATGGGTTTGTACTCATCTTTGGATTTGGGTGGTTCTGTGGTGGTGGCGAGAGATCTCCTCTCTCCTCGTGCTGGTGTGCCCGGGTTTCTCGAGGGGGGGGGGGGGGGGGGGGGGGTCCCCACTCTTCTCCTCTGCTTTGTGATCTTTGTGGTTTGGTGTCTTCTGATCTAGGCTCTTCTCTCATTGCCTGGTTGGGGGTTTGTGTGCTCAGATAGCTTTCTTGGACAACATATGGTATGCTTTCTTGACCAAAGAATCAAGTTCTCTCCTAACCCCATCTCTTTTACCATTGTTTCTCTTTACCTGATGTGCGCTAAGTGTTGGTAACATGAATCAATCTATAAATACAATTGTATGAACCTTCCTAATTAACATGCACAAGTTTCAACCTCTCTTATCTCTTCCCTCTAAGCCTACTTTAAGCTTGAACTCCGTTTTTTATTTGCTGATATTCTTCTTTGATTTCTGGAGTGGTTTTCTCTTGTCCCTTGCCATGGATAAGGAGAAAGCGTACAATGAAAGAAGCTCTGTGCTTTGAATCATCTTCTAAAACTAAATCTCTAAAATCGCATCTCTCCTCCTCTCTAAAAATATCTGAACCAAACCTTGAAACAACTTTTTTGACTGGAAATGTTGTTGAAAATGACCCTAAAACCTCAAACTATCTATATACTATACTAACTAAAGCACTAATTATCTCTCTTACGTGTCAACCCGTGAGCTATGTCACGTAAGCAAACTTCAATGTACAATTACAATTTTATCCTTCCCTAATACCTAAAATTATATATAATTGTAAATAAATTTTAATTGTGAATAAATTATTTATAATATATTTTTACCTTATTAGTTACATTACTTCTTATAATTTTAATACTTAAATTTATATAACTGGTAACATACAATTGAACATAATTGGTGATATATGATTCATGATGCAAAAGTGATACTATATATTAAAAATATTTGAAATAAATATGTGAAACCATTTTTTCACTTTAAATTAATTATACGTATTTAACGTTCTCATTACTTAAATCTAAACTTATTTGTTTTATTATTTAGTTATTTGTATGAAACTCCTAGTTTATTTTTCGTTTTTGTATACAAATACACATATATGCTTTCAATTATAATCATACAAACAAAAAACTTATTACCATATGTGTCAAGAGATTTAGCTTATAATTTACCATATTAGTTCTCCGTAAATATCAAATAATATTTCAATTTCGAGTTTTATTAACCAAACTCGTGCAGGACACGAGGAAATATGCTAGTCTTCCTCTAAAGTGAAAGGAAAGGTTAAATCTGCTATTGATATGGCAATTTATCTTTCCAAACTCCATGTGTTAGAAAACATTAACAGACTTAAAGAATGCTCCCTTATAGGGTATGTCATTGATGAACCAATTGAATTTTCCCATCTGAAAAATAAGCTTAAAAATGTACAAAAGTTTGTGAAAGGTGCTTTTGATATCATTGAAATATCCAATTTCTGGTTTGAACAAAGATTTGCTAATCCTATTGACCAAAAGAGAGTCCAGAAAGGCAGACCTTACCATATTTTTGGTAAACTACTCCTTTTAAAACCTTGGAGCTCTACTTTTGACCCTAATTATGAACCCATCTCCACATTGTGAACATGTGGATTTGTATTCCTCTTCTTCCCATTGAGTACAATAGCTTTGATGTACTAAACACTATCCTTGAAACAAATCAAATGGGAAAACTCATTAAAAAGACCCTTTTTACTGAAAGGAAACATCTTGTGAAATATGCTAGAATGTGTGTGAACCTCGATCTTGAAGAGATTGACCAAAAAACTAATATAATTCCTGATGAGAATGGGGAACCTAAAATCTTTCGTGTTTGGTTTGCGAAGATGCCAGAAGGTTGTGGAAATCGTGATGACCTCAACCATGTGTTTGACTTCCGCCCTTTGAGAATCTCCAAACCTCGGTCTATTCAATTCACTTTCCAAAAGCTGGTTGTCTCTTCTACCTCCGAAGCTCACATTGACCTTGATCCCACTACAACTAAAAAGTGGGAAAAAAGTCTCTGCGATAAGAAAGCTCCTTATTTTGAACCCCCCTCTTCAACCAAAACATTTTCCAACAAGCCAATAAACAATGGTATTCTAGTGAACTACCACATTATTGATCCTCCCCCTATAGTTTCAGTTATCATACCACCATCTATAACAATTGAAACCCACCCTTGACTGCCCCAATGGATATCCCACTAGCTGCCCCTATTGATACTATTTTTTCCCCTTTGAACATTCCAATTGAAGCCCTTGTTAAAACTCAACTATATGATCTCCTTCCCCCTTTTCTAGATACCACACCCAAATGATGAGTCCCTAGTTGATGGCCTGGTTGCACCCACTAACCATTCCCTTACTGTGGAAAATAATGAGTGCACCCCTATGAAGGGGCATAACTTCCATGACTTCCTTGCTATGATGACTAGCTTGGCAATGATGATTTACTAGATGAAGATGCCACTGATGATGAGGAGTTTACTCAGGAAGAAATTGAATCCATGACCCATGGTGAGTTGGGAAATGATGATGACAATGACTATTTCAAGTCTTACAACACTATGCATACCATCAACTCTGTCACCATTGTTCCCAATTTGAAATTCAAAAAGTAAATCTTTTGATATTCTTTAAATATTTTTTTATATCCTTCATCTCAAAAAACATCTTCCAAAACTACCTAAAAGATTCTACTGTTTGTTCTAAAATCTTCTTATATACTTCTTATATTGTTATTGTTATTGTTATTCTACTAATTTTCTCAACCCTCTCCTTTACTTGGCAGACAACAATAAGTTGATTGTAAGACACTAAGTAAATGTGTATTTTTGTAAATGATTTCTTCTTTGTATATGGTACTACTGATTTTTATTGTTGGCAAACCATATTTATGGTATATGCTATATTAATTAACCAATTAAAGTGTTTTTTACATGACTGAAACGAGGTCCAAATTTGAACGCGTAGATGTTATTGATTACTCAAAAGACTCATGGAAACTTGGGATTCGTACCCTCCATCTTTGGATGGCATCATTTAATACTCCAAACCAAATTGATTTAATTCAAATAATTTTTATTGATGAAGATGTATTATGTCTTCCAATATAAATTTGTATGATTATTTAGTAATTGTCTTTTTATGTTATATTACATCTATTTTCTTTACTGTTATGTAGGGTCATTACATTCAAGCGTTTGTTCCCAGACCTTTTGTGAACAAATCGATGTCTATAAGTTAACCGTCGACAATAATCAGTACAGATACACTTCCCATCCATTCAAGATAAAGTTCAAATATTTCACTATTATAACAATTATGGATTGAGTTATTATTCATCTACGCGGTTTTGTTTTCATCTCTTTTGAAGAGGTCAAGTTTAATAAGTTGGATTTGAATTACTTAGTTGGTAAGTTTAATATATATATATATTTACTTTTTGTTATATTGTCTTCCAAACGTATACGTAACTTACTGTATATTTATTGTACGTGAAGACGTGATTGGTTGCTTGGTAAAACTTGAGCCACTTTATAAGCTTGGCAAAGGAGATGCTGGAAAAGACAAAAAAATTGCTTGAGCTCCAAGATCATAAGTAAGTTTATTATAATTTCCCTTATCTTTAATTTTTTTTTCTACTACGATACAAGTATTTTTATATTCATATCAAGTTCTTATGTTTTGCAAATTCAGCTAGAAGTGAGAATATCATATGCATCCTTTGGGATCCCTGTGCCGATGAGTTACACAATTATGTAAAACAATTGAAGATTCCGGTACATATAGTTGATAATTATTCCAGTAACAATGTTCTTGCGATTTCTGGATAAATGAATACAATGCATTCGTGGTATTTGTGCTATTTTATACGGCCGTGATGACAAAGGTTGTGGTTTCTTCATTTTTACAGCACGTTTTTCCCCTGTATATATTCATACATTCACGTATATAGAATTGTGAGTAGTTATAGGCTAATTTCTTTCAAGTCTTACAACATGCTCTACTGGAGTAGATATTAGTACATATGTATTATAAATTCTATATGGATGTGTTGAATATCTGAGTGTTTTCCTATGTTTACAAATGTTTTATTGGTGTACATACATCCTACGTACTTACCATTGTTAACTTATTATCCGGTTGAGGTTGCTGATACATTGCTTGATGAAATCAATATGCTTATTGGAAATAAGGTGTTATTTGCAATACAGATTGTAAACCATGATATAGATAATCGTAAATCATCTACATTATCATATATTGTAAAGCAAATCAGTATTGAGGAGAAGTTGATTAATTCGTTTCAAGCTTGCCAAGTTGTTCAAGTGGTAATATATATTTTTTTATCATTTTCTTGTAAGCTATAATAAACCACATTTAATTTATATGGTTTATGTGTTTATTCTTAGGATGAGTCTATCACATGCTTTGGACGCAAGTGTTCATTCACAAGTGTTGTTTGGTGTTGGGAGTACAACCACCAGGACTGTACTTGATGAAGTTGACTTTGAAAATGATTATGAAAATGTTGAGATTGAGCTGGAATAAAAGAAAATTCCATCTGGTTCGGGGACTACTTCGGTTAAGCATGGGCGTGATACAGTTTACGTGAAAGTGATGATGAACTGATGAACTTCGACTGAAATGAAAGAAGAAACCAGTGACAGTGAAAGTAGAAAAAGACCATTGATCACAACGTTTTCAAACATTGTCAATTTACTACATTTTTTCTCCGTCAATTTATGATTTAAAATTTTTAGTCCTTCAAGATTGTTGTCTGATGAACAATTAGCATTTTGTCCATGTTATTGCCTTAATAAACTATTTTAGAGTTTTTCGAGTCCTTTGGTTTCTTTTCAAATTGTTTCTTATTTGTTCAATTGTAAAACTGATACTTGTAAGCAATCCAATTATAGGTCGTGTTATTTTTCTTGGTTTATTTGTTTGTCGAATGTAATCTACTAATTCAAAATCATGAACTATATGCTAATTTACACAAGTACATAAATAGAAATTAGGTTGCACAATATCTTTATAAATAACAAGATTTATATTATATCATGTCATTATTAGAGATAAAGATATACCTTCATGCTATCTAATATAATTCCATCCATACCATGTCAATATCCTTAAGCAAGTGATATCAAGATAAATGAATAAATGAATTGATAATAAACTACCACCAATTTATTCCTTAAAATCCTCCAACTATATTAAAAAATAAGAATACTATTATTCCTAATTTGTTAAAACTGCATTACTTAATTAATCTAATAAAATAGATATCAAAATTCTCAATCTTTCCCCAACACAAAGCCTACTTCAATTTGAATACGACAGTTGATCTCCATTATTGTGTCCATCATCCCACATTCTAGCATTTTCAACCCCATTAACCCGTACATGTTATTGCACACCATGATTATCTTTTTAACCTATTCATCTGCTACTTTCTTAGAGCTTTCCAATTACTTTTCAATCTATATATTGTTACTTGTACATCTACAATCTTTGTGCAAAGATTTATTGCGTCAATAAAGAAACGTTTTCTGTCTTGAGATAACCATACTAATATATGTGTTTTTGATCATGATCTACATCTAATATTATTTTTTCTTATATTTATTATTTTACGAATTTTGTTACATAAAACATCATCATGGGATCTGAGTATGATAAGATCTCAAGCATTGATAAAAGCAAAGAAACATGGAGAATCAAATATCGAATTGTCCGTAAACATAATCGATGGCCTACCTTAATCAATCGATTAAATGAGACAGTTCTTCTTTTAATGGATGCAAACGTATATGTAGTCACACTTTACTTAATTTGACATCTTTTTTGTATTGTTAATACTTCCATAATATTTTTTCTTGTAGTGCTCTAAACAAGTGCTGAATAATATAGTTAACACTTCCATAATAAGTTTTTAATATACATGATACTTAATTCGTGTTAATGAAGACTGTGGTTTATTATTATTTACAACGAGTTTTACACTCGTTTATAGGATAACTTCTATCAAGTCTTACATTGTGTTCTACTGCATTGAAAGTAGCATAGATGTATCATAATTTCTCAGTTACATTCATCCATTCATTTTCTATAATATAATGACTTATGTTACTATTATATCTCATCTTACCTTATAGTGCGACCAACCTAAGATTTATTCTTTAATAATGAAAAATAAATGATGACTACTCTATAATCTATGATCTTCTTACAATGTATTAAAATTCTTTGATAGTTCCGCCCCTTCAAGCTGAAAGTAGTCTGATGTAGCTGATATTGAGCTTTCAATTAATGATAGTGTACAAGTATTCATTGAATGACATTCATTAGTAGCACTTCAACTATATCATCATAGTAAACACAAGGAGAAGGATTGTGCATAGTTAACCTTGCATAATAGAAGCACTATACCTAGAAACATTGTACACCATTTATCCGAAGATCTAGAGAAAGGGCTCACATATACAATAAAAAATGTAGAAGTGATTAGAAACAATAATGGGCGCTATCGTTTTTCAAATCATGCGTATAGGTTGAAGTTTAACTTCCTAGTGGTTGTTACCCTGGTAGATGATTTACGCATTAAGAACCATGCATTTAACTTTGCTGAATTTGATCACACCAACTCAAAGCAAGCAGATGTCCACTACTTAGCTAGTGAGCATTACATTATATTTCAATTATTTTCTTAGTAGATAATTTATGCCCCTAAACTTTGCGATACTTGATCTTTATGTAGATGTAATCGGTCGCCTGGGATCAATGCCATCATATAAATGTGGCCTCAAAACCAAGATTCGTTTCATGTTAGTTAACGAAAAGTAAATTTAGTATTATACCTATTCATTCATAATGGATCAATTATCGACCTATATTTACTATAGCGATTTGTGTTTAGGTGTCAAACACTTTGTTGCCTCCTATGGGGCAAATTCGTTGATGACCTATACTCTCTTATTCGAGATTTAGGACATTCGAACATTTTCAAAATAATTCAATTTGCGAATATTAATATATTCAGAAGTTTGTTTCATATTCTTCTTTATTTACTCATATTCAATTTAATGATATAAAACAAAATTAAATATATGTGTCAAATGACCCATTATTTCATTTTGTTTTTCACATATCATGTTAGTATTAATTATTGTATTGTTGGTACCAAAATATTCCTTGATCAATACTTTCCTGAAATTGTTGAATTTAAGACAATGTAATTATTTTCACAAATACTATAATATTTATCAAGTTCCAATTCATGTTATATTTATTTTGTAAGTTCTGCATCATTATAAACAGTATAACTATAATTTGTAGGCTTGAAGGAAATAGTGAGATCTCAAGTGATATGGACAATGAAGGTTTCATGAATATGAAGAGAGATTATCATGAAATCAGTGAGTACATATGTGTACGAGACATATTATCAATCATTCAGGTTTGTAAATCCACTCTTCACTTTATGTCATAAATGTTTTATATGATTTTGATTGTGCATTCAATGTATAATATAGTTGTATATATTTCATGCAACGATTGCAATAAAAGAGTTGATGTTGTTGGTGATAACTTCATGTGTACACATGAAGTTATCACCAACAACATCAACGATTGCTTGGATCTGGACAAATGTTGTTTGAAATGATGTGGTTGAAGGGGTTGCTTGGATATGGAAAAATTGCTTGGGGTTGAAGGGGAACAATCCGTCCGTGATGGACGGGTTCTGTGGATCCGTGACATACTGACCTTGTTGATCCGTCACGGACGGATCTTGCCAAGCTGTCACGGATGGATCTTGTATGTGTGTTGTTGTTGTTCATGTTGTTGTTGTTGTTGCTCCCTCTAAAGTCTTGTTTTTTCATGTTACAGATGGAAAACCAAACAAGATCTGCCCGTCACAGAAGGTGGAACGCTGTCCGTGAGGGACAAGAACAAGAAGAGGATCGTATAGTATATCGAAGGAGGCAGTAGAAGAAATAAAAAAAGGCAACGAAGCAGGACCGAGTACGGTCCATGACCCGACTGTACCGGTATATACAGACCCGCCACTCGACACCTTGGCGTTCAACGATCCACCTATATACCAAAACAACCCAGATGTGGTAAGTAACTATGCATATGCTTAGAGAATAATATGTCGGTTATTTAATATTGTTTCTAATAATTTGTGTTATAGGATCCGACATGGTATGTACCTCCTCCACCTGAGCAGCCTAGTGGTTGGCCCATGTGGCCAGGAGATATGAGTGGGCAAGGAGTTTGGCCCGCTCAACAGCCTAGCTTCGAGGAACCGACAGAGGAACCGACTGCTCCTAGACAGCGTAGGCAGGCTAGACAGGCTGGAGGTCGGGATGCTATCGATCCGAAGTTGATAGGACCTGTACCGGGAGGTCCAGAGATCCCAGACCTGCTGTTTAGCTTCACTGCCCACACAACATATTTCATTCACCAAGGCATCGTAAGTTATCAAAACTTGACGCTGTTATTAAATTATTTCCCTATTTATTGTTGTATCTAACATGTTCTTTTTATAGGAGCGAGAAACTCTAACGTTTCAGCACAAACATGAGCAACTAAGGAAATAGAGGCTTGACGATCGCTCTCCATGGTGCCATCTTGCCCGAAACAGCTGCATCACACATTTACAGGACCTGATCTACACTTATGTAGATCAGCCATTGATTTCTGCATTTGTGGAGCGATGGAATCCGGAGACCAACTCATTTCATATGCCATTTGGAGAGATGACGATCACTCTCCTGGATGTCTACATGATTTTGGGGCTCCGTCTTGATGGGTACGAAATGGGACTTCCTATCCAGGATCGCTGCAAGGGCAAAAATGAATTGTACAATGAACAAGCGTTGAGGGCAATGGAGTTCTTTTCCTTGACACCCGAGATGGTTACACATGGGCTCAGTGTAGACAACCTAAAGAATCACTGCTTGACCATAGGGCTAGATGATGAGTAAATCGCGTCGGGTTATCTGCTGTACCTGATGGGCTTGACCCTGTTTCCCGACAAGTCCCAACACATGTTGCCCATGCCTTATCTGACCTACGTGAGTGACATTCATGCCACTCACAACCTTTCTTGGGATTCCGGCACATTGGCATTCATGTATCGGTCATCGGGCGAGTGTTCACGGCATGAATGTCGTCAGATGTCGACCTGTTACACGTTATTATTGGTAAGAATTGTGTTGCATATTGTTTTTTATATTATTTAATTAAATTTTAGGTATAGATTGATATGTTTGTAAAAAAATATTTATGTACAGGCTTGGATCTATCTATACTTCTCTAGCTTTCGTCTTGAACAAAATCCATGCTTCGGAGACGCTGTGCCATATGCCAGCCGATGGAACCCTATGCAGACTTATAGTAGGCAGATAAGAAACTACATGGAGGAGCTAGATTTAATGCAAGCTTAGCATGTAAGTATCATACGATGTGGTTTATTTCTCATATTAAAGTATTACAATTGTGTAAAGTTACTTACGATTGTGTTAATTGCATCCAATTTTGTATAGGTTGACTGGCAGCCCTATGGCTATGTTAATTACAGTATGTCGGAGTTGGCTCATGCCTTTTTTCATGGGGTCATCTCATTTCTAAGAATTACCGAGCCTTATATGCCGGATAGGGTATCGAGGCAATTTGGAGTGGTATAGGGGATTCCCCGCCCGGTTATAGAGCCCATCAAAGCGCACAGACATCCCAGCATAAGGAGTTATATAGTACAGTATGACCCTTCTTCAAAATGGAGTTGGGATGCAAGAAGTGAACACTCCATCTGTATCACACATATGGGCCCTCATGCTTCAGAAGGATATGAGTGCAGTGCCGACTACATGGAGTGGTACATACCTTGTACACACCCATGTGTCAGGCCTCATGATGCTGGCACCAGAGATCCTATCCATGTAAAAATATGTGTTGGATGTTTGTTTTTAATTTACATATACAATTAAAGCTTTACCTTAGTTAATTTTTACGTATTTTTGTAGGTCATTGGACAAGCATTGCATCGTCTAAATCCTTTCCATGATGCGGAAGAAGACAGTTCTTCAACATGTGCAAAGCTGTGCGACACTGCATTCAAGACTTCAGACCCTTCGAACATGGCAATGATGAGGACGACGACAAATATTAAGATGCATAGGTTTTCATTTGGTACTTTGGTTGTATTTTAGGGAGTGTCGCACGGTTTATGGAATTGTAGTTTCTTGATTAGTTTTATGATGATAATCAAACTAATTTGGATGTCTTTGCCATAACTTTTATATCGCACATTTGGTACTTTGTTGGTAATTGTCGGTCGATGCAATGGATCTCCACAAATACCTAGCGGTCGAAATTAAATTTATATTGTCCTAGACTAGATAGAGGCAAAAAGAGTTAGACGGGAATTACAGAAGCAAATCCTAAAATACCATCCTAAAAAAGTAGCATTTGATCTTTGAGCTAGAATTATAGGCTTCTGTAATTCTGCACGGTTTGTCACAAACCGTGCATATTTACAAAAGCTAAAGGTCGAAGTAGTTTATGAAGACATTGTCCGTGATGGATGGTGGGGCTTTGTCCATCACGGGCTATGTAATCTCGTCCGTCACGGGTGGCACAGAGTGGTCCGTCACGCGTGAATTACAGGCTTCTGTAATTTTGCACGGTTTGGAATTGCCATAACGTTTGATTCCCTAGTCCAAACGCGCTGAAATTTTGAGGAGTTATAGTTGACATCTTGATCTTTAATGTGGTGTTGGAATCACTCAATTCGGGGTTACGTAAAAAAAAGTTATACTTCTCAAAAACCATACAGAAAATAGAGTATTAAGTTAGGCTTACAATAGCTTTACAATGTGAGAGTACAATAATATTTAAGTCGGCTTGCGACCTCGTCTCTTTCTTGTGGAAGAAGATTCGTATTCCATCAGTTGAGTAGTGAATGGATCATACAGACAAGCAGCAGAGGCATCCTTTGCATGCTCCCATATTATAAATACGGGCGGCAATGGTGACTCATCTGATAGGGCCATCTACAAAAGAATGGAGAACGTATTCACTTGCCTAGTTAATGGGTTTAAATAATCAATAAAAAATGATTAAATGATTAGTACCATACCAAAATAAAATGACTCTCCTTCTGAACATGGCAAATGCATATCGTCTTAAGCTTAGCACCCCTGGGATGATGTGGAACCGCTTGCAAAGGCAAGAAAGTAGCGTTTACACCACCCATCACGACAACTGCACAATTAAATGTAGAAGCGACCAGACAACCCATATCTGGAAGCACCATCCAAGTCTTCTTTGGGGCCATCCCAGAGTCAAACCATGTAAGCTGTTCTACTACTTTTTCCAGCATTGTCTTAAAGATGCAAACCTCATAATACATTGGCCAAATTTTCTTGGCTTGCCAGACGATCCTCCATTGTTCCTGCCTGATGCCTATTTGATCTACAACGGCTCTGTATCCACAGTTTCCATCACCAACAATATCAAAGTAACCGTTCAAGTGTTCGTGCATACACCACGGAACTATACCCTTATACGGCACAAAGCCTTTAATGAAGGACCGTGGAGCATGATAAGGTGGTGGAAACATTTGACCCACTAGATTCTTGGGAGTTCTAACCTGAGATGGCCTCAAAGGAGTGGTAGGAGCTGTAAGGCTTGGTGAAGGTGTACTAGTGGGCTTTGATGGCCTACCTCGTTGCTTCTTGGGAGGTGTCCCTTCCATATCTTTGTCTGTTTACTCCCATGAAGAAGGATGTCTTTTAGTGCTATCTTTGTTTGGAGCTCCCATTGGTCGTCCCTTATGCCTCACAATAGCCGGCTCTTGCAGACTGGTCCCCTCGGGGCAAACGATGTCGTAAAGTCGCGAGACACATTTTTCTTGATCATCTGCTAACAAATTGGGGAACTGGTCCGCATAAAATTGATCCATCAAAGATCTCGCGACTCTGCGCTTCCCCTCAGCCTCACCTTCGTCTTGTACTTCTGACAAACTCAATCGTCACCAAAACGGATGCAACGCTGAAGGCTTAATAGGGATTGAACTCGTCACATATATAGCGATGTCATGCACACACGGCAATCCATCTCTCACCCTCATCTTGCATGTGCAGGTATTGTCATAAAATGGATTTTCCTCTTTTTTGTATTCCTCAGTCAAGCGGTCAAGTGCAACCTTAGATACTTTGTACTTCAACAGCTTGAAAACATAGGCCCCTATCACAAGCGTCATCATGTTCTGTGCACTCTCGTTGAAGGTCCCCTTGATTTCCTTAACTTGGTTATCCATCTTTGAATGATATTGACCGAATATCGTGTCTAGACTGCCATGTGGAGTAGTCAAGAAGTCTTTCAAACTAGAGTGTGCTCCTTTAACCCTATATTTAGTACAAAAGAGTTTAAAGTTTGATCATACGAGATCTTTCTGTTATCTGCATAAACTGTCCGTCACGTCTGGATTCACTTCATACGTTATGGACGAAACACTTTCGTCCGTGACGTGTGGATTCCATCCACACGTCACGGACTAGAAACCTGAGTCCGTCACGTATTAAGTGCATCCATCTGTGATGGACCCTTTATGCAGATAACAGAAACAAAAAGCTATGCAGATAACAGAAAGCCACCAAAGTATAGCAAATGAGTGAATACAAAATGCAGTACAGATTAGACAATGCACTAACCTGTTTGTCGTTGACGTTCCAAGCGTGAAAACAATATCTGTCCAAGCTGACACGAGTCTTTCCCTGTACGGGATCAACCAGATGTTTCTTACATTTTGAGTCAGACGTGGCCAAACCCTCCATTTCGACTCAATTCTACGCAACTCCATCTCGTACTCGGGTACAGTTGTTTTCTTGAACAAATTATAGTATGCATTTGCAAACCTTGTACCCAAGCTTTTATCCTTCATCTCCTTCCTAGCATGGTCCTCTATGTTCTTCTTCACATGGCGCCTACAGAGGATAGACTTGGCACTTGGAAATAGTCTATCTAATGCATTCATCAAGGCCTTTTCACGATCTGTCACTAGGCATGTCGGTGTTACTTGACACTTTTTGTACATTTCAAGAAGTTGTCGTGTGGCCCACACGTAGTTGTCTTCTTTCTCATGCTGTAGAAACGCCCCCACCACATTATAGTTCTTCCATGTAGACGTGACTCCTATTATTTTGAGGAAAGGCAGGTCATACATGCACAAGTAGACGTGTCATGCATAATGAATAAACATATCAACAAGTAGATGTAGCATGTAGATGTGTTATACTAACCTGTTATTGCTGTATGTGGAGTCTAGCAAAAGGACGTACGGAAATGCCTTTAGGAGTTTCATGGAATCTGGACTGGCAAAGAAAATGTCGGCGATCTTATTCGTCGTTGGATCCGACCTATACTCCATAAAGTAGTTGTTCTCCTTGCACTTATGGAAGAACTCTTGGACCACGGTTCTTCCTTCCATCCCACTATGTCAGACATTGTACACTTCATTGTACACTTGCTTTATTTTAGTGCAGTTGTTCGGGTCCTGGTTAAGTGTTGTTGCAATCTTTGATGGTTTATTATGATTTTCTGTCATGACCTTACACAACTTCTTATGCTCAGGTGTCATCATGCCAGCTGATGCATGCCCGTACAAGTCATCACCAATGACATGGTTGTGGGTTCCAACAACTACCTTGATTGTATATGAGTCCCTCGGTTTTTCTTGACACAACAATCTAAATGGACAATCACATTTTTTGCTCCTTGTTCTTTTCCTTACTCTATTTTCATCTTTAGGAATGTAAATTCTCATTTTTTCACACAACAGCCATGACTTCCGAAGGCTTTCTCCACCAAGGTTTCTATCCCGACCAATAGTGATGCAAAAGTGATTATCAAAGCCAATCTGTCTAGCCCATTTAATTGCATCATCTCTGGAGCCGAATACTTCACCCGTGGTAAACTTCTCTGAATAATCTTTCGAAACAATCACTTCTTCAAGTGTAGGATAATCAAACTGTGGATGTGTGTTTAATGTCGGAAACCCAAACTTAGGTAGAGCCTGCCACCTTACGGACGGAATTCCACTACGAGCAAAACAATCTAATCCCGGCATATGAGGTTGTTCAGGCGCCATAGGTTCTTCGAACAACCCAAGTGAGAAAGGCGGTGGTGCCATGTCCCACACATCATTCAGGGACATATTGTTAATACCGTTGTTCACGATATTGTTCTCCTATTGAAGTAAAAAAAATAAGTTAGCATAAAAGCATGTAAGAATCCAGTTTCTGTCAAACAAATCCATCTGTGACAAATAGACACATTCCATCCGTCACAGATGGTAGCATCCCATCCGTCACGTATGAACACTTTCCATACGTGACGGATGAATGACATCCATTCATGACAGATGAAACAAGTACATCCGTCACAGACTGTTTTTTTTTTCAAAAAATAGTCGTCGAACAAAGTTCTTGCACTTGCAATGATCTATTCAAAATTCAATATAACAAGGCCAAACAATCAAACATGCAGTTTTGCACACAAAATCTACAACTTTTTAGTACAACTTAATCAAAGATGAAGTTTTTATGAACATATAGTAACAACTATTGAAATTACCTTAAGAAAGTGTTTGTTTTTCCCAAAGAACAACTCAAACATATACATTCACAAGAAATAACCATAAAATTCTTAACTTTTACTAACTTGTAAAGTAAAAGCTTAAAAAATATACCTCATTGTAATGATAACCACTTGAAACATCTTCTCCACCATTGAAGTTGGAAAAATCATCTTCATTTGCCATGGAAAAGAACTCTTGGAAATGGAAGAGAATGGAAGATGTGTTGTGGGAGGGAAAGTGAAGTGACCTTGCCTCCCATAACGGCCCAAGACGAGGAAGAAGCCATGAGCCTACGCTCAGAGGGCCCAATGACAAGGTCTAGGTCCAAGGCCATCGCCGCCGCCATCGCGTCACTTGTCGCACGCGCTGTCGCTAGCCAAGGAAGCCCAGACGCCAACCCAAGACTCATCGTCCTCGCCACCTTCGGCATCGAAACAACGCGTTCTTCAGAGCCAACATCGCGTGCACCCACTCGCAAGGCCATCGACCCTTAGTCGTTGTTCCTCGCGGTGTTTGTACTCATTTAACGCGTTCTTTAAGACATTTTCTATATTTGGTATTTCCAGCTTTGTTTTAGATAGTTTCCTTTTATAGTCTTTCTATCTTTTAGGGTTTGTGCCTTTTGCATGCTTGCATGGGCTAGCCCTTAGGCTCATTTCGGCCCAAGCCCATTAGGTCTTGGCCGAGATACATTGGCTATTTAAAGCCTCCCTTGTTATTGTTATTTCTTATGTTCAATTTTAATCAAGGTTTCAAGTAGAGTGTTTATCCTCTTTCCCTTGATCGGACGTCACCCTCTATCTTCGCATCCCCATTCCCTCCGCCGCCGACGCTACGGCAATTGCTTGATCTTTCAAGCCAAGTCTTCCTTCGCATCTCCCTTCATCCACAGTCGACGCTACGACACCCAAAGACTTGTCTTTTCAAGTCATCTATCCCTCATCACATCGCTTCCGCCACCACTATCTATTCATCCCATTCATCACTTCCACCGTTTCCATCACCACAATCATCGCGATCTCCCGCTCGTGAACCATCATCAACACCGCGTTCCATGACAGATTTGTCAGTGCCGAGTGACTTCCCAACCAAGACTAGATCCAAAGGTGTCACCTTGACAATTCGACTTGTCATCGGAGGCAAGAACACATCAACTGGCATCAGAGCCCAGCAGTCTTGTAAGTCATGAACTCAAGTTTGCATTTTGTTCACAAAATTTTTCTTGACCCCTATCATTTGCTTTACTGAGATATCGCGAAAAATCATAAATTTTCCATCTTTGCTCACCTATTCGGTTTCTACAAGGTAATACCTTGGCCGGAATTTTTTTTCCTTGTTCCCTAAGTTTTGGTGTGTTAGGTAATTTGTTATCTTGCATGCTAGAATATTTTGTTTCCTTATTTCATGCGTGGATGGAGTTTCCTTGTTTGCTAGAGTTTACTTTTTAGTCAAGTTAACCGAATTTCCTTCTATAAGATATCATCAAATCTGATCTTCTCTCTCTTATCTCTAAGATCACACTTGTGATATTCTTGTTACTTAGACCGATTTTATTTTTGTTTCCTTTTGCAAATCCGAAAAGATCAAACAGATAGATCTCGGATATTAAAAAAAAAGGATATCCAAAAGATATTACAAAAAAAAAAGTTTCCAAAGTTAGGGAAAGCCAAAATAAGGCAACCCTAACCCACTCTCGGTCTAAGCTCATCTTCTCAACCTCTCCACCGTCTAGGTCAAGCTTCCTAGAAGGTAATTTCTTGCTTATTAGGTTGCTTTGTTTACGTTTGTTTTAGGGTTTCAATTTGTTCTTGTTTGTTTGATTGCAACTTGCTTGATACACCATCTCTTGTCAAGCCATGCCGCCCTCACGGCAAGCCCAAACTAGCCCTACCTACGTGAACTTTGTGACTTGACTAGTGCTTTGTTTGGTTGTTGTTCTTTGTTGTCTTTTGGTTCGTTTTTACTCCCATGTTTGGCCGTCTTGTTATAGGTACCATGCCGATTGGACACAGTAAAGACAAATGCGACGTTGACAACACCAACCCCCAACAACCGCCGTTGGTGCAACAAGACCAACCACCTCTCGACCCCCCATAACACGAACCACTCCTTGAGTTGTCCGAGGAGCAATAATTGATTCAAGCTCTTCGACAAGAGAATGCAGCCTTAAGATCACAACAACGCGTGGCACCCATCGTGCCAACTCCAACTCATCTGAGTGCCATGGACGCGCCGACTCAACCTGGAGCCACCGACGCGGGTCCATCAAAGACAAGGGTCGACAAAGGCAAAGGAATCTCGTCGATGTCTCATCACCAACCGCAACTCAATCGTATGCAGAGTGTCATCGAGAGTCGCCAAGGCTTCGCCTCGCACGCGGACTGCTACGTCCCTAGATCCACACCCGCTGGCTTCGACAACGGCTCCGACTACGACCGCGACGCCGGGGACACTCAAGGTGAGTATTCTGAACCATACAAATTTGATGATTGCTATGCCTCTAGGAGAACCCAAAGACGCGTACCGGGCTCAGCACCACACGAAGGCCGCCCGCGACAAGCCGAGCCAGCCGACGCGACGCCAAGGAGACCCAGTAGCCGACCAAGTGGGCATACGCGACGCGATGAGACCAACTACCCAGCCACTGAGCCATGATGTATGCGATCACCTTCGACACCAGAGTGTTCGAACGCCGCGTTACGGATCTGATGGCTACGCGTCGATCACACCCAATGGCCACGACGACTTCGACGAGTATGACGACGAAGAGATCGAGGACTCAGGTATGGTTAACCCTCATTTTTTTCACCCCCCTCTTGGAGATCCACTTGAATTGCAGGATCACCCTTCAGATTGGATACCTCCACCGCATCTCCAGCCCCAAGGAGAACACGTTCGTGACATTGGCGGCGAGCGCCGCGATGTTATGCCCATAGACATTCGACGCGACAACTACGATGCCCAGCCGCAAAGACGTCAACGCGACGACGCCTACACGCCAAGGGATGAGTACGTCCGCAAAGATCGCGAAGATTGCCAAGACCGCGATAGACGCCAGGTTGGACGCGATAGACCACATGGAGGGCGTGCCTTTGAGAACCCTCTCTACGATGCCGCGCCAAACAACGCGTTCAACCAAGCACCTGCCTAGCCTCGATTCCAACGACACCAAGTCAAGGTAAAATGTGAGCAACACGTTCTTTTGGCCCGGGCCAGTGACCTCACTGCGTGTTTGACTGGCAAAGCCCCATGCTTTTTGCTTGTGCCAACTCCTTGCATCCCTGAATCATCAACTGCCGCGTTAGTGCCGCCTGTCATCATGACCTTGCTCGCCGCGTTCGACGATGTCTTTCCTGATGAGTTGCCACAAGGATTACCTCCACTAAGAGGCATTGAGCACCAGATTGACCTTGTGCCAGGTGCTTCCTTGCCCAATCGCGCTGCATATAGAGCTGGCCCAGAAGAGACCAAAGAGCTACAGCGCCAAGTGCAAGAGTTGTTGGATCGCGGCTACGTAAGGGAATCTCTCTCCCTTTGTGATGTGCCTGTGATTCTTGTGCCCAAGAAAGATGGCACTTGGAGAATGTGTATTGATTGTTGCGCGATAAACCAGAACGCCGTCAAGTATAGGCATCCTATTCCCCGCCTCGATGATATGCTTGATGAACTTCATGGCGCCACACTTTTCTCCAAGATAGATTTGAAGAGTGGTTATCACCAGATCAGGATGAAAGAAGGTGATGAGTGGAAGACCGCGTTCAAGACAAAGCACGGGCTCTATGAGTGGCTTGTCATGCCATTTAGGCTCACAAACGCGCCCAACACGTTCATGCGCGTGATGAACCACGTTTTGAGAACATTCCTTGGCAAGTTTATCGTCGTTTATTTCGATGACATCCTTGTGTATTCACGGAGTCTGGAAGAGCATGTCGATCACCTTCGACTTGTGCTCGAATGCCTTCGACGCGAGAGCCTATTTGCCAATCTGGCCAAGTGCAGTTTTTGCTCTGCGTCCACAAATTTTCCGGGCTACGTCGTGAGTAGTGATGGTCTACGCATCGACGAGGCAAAGATTACGGCCATCAAAGAGTGGCCAACTCCGACGACGCCGACACAGGTGCGAAGCTTTCTCAGCCTCGTAGGATTTTATAGGCGCTTTGTTCGAGACTTCTCTTCCATTGCCGCACCATTACATGAGTTGACGGAAGGGAAGCACAATTGCCTGGCTAGAGTCCCACAAAGAGGCCTTCTCGGCCTTGAAGCGGGCCTTGTGCAACGCGTCATTGCTCCAGCTCCCCGACTTCGCAAAGACATTCGAGGTGGAGTGCGATGCCTCAGACATCAGCATTGGTGGTGTACTACACCAAGAAAAGAGGCCCATTGCATATTTCAGTGAGAAGCTCACTAGGGCCACACTTAATTACCCCACCTACGACAAAGAGCTATTTGCCTTAGTACGCGTGCTGAAGACATGGCAACATTACCTTTGGCCGCGTGAATTTGTCATCCACATCGACCACGCCGCGTTGAGCTACTTGAAGAGTCAAGCCCACCTCAATCGACGCCATGCTCGCTGGGTGGAGTTTCTGGAGACATTTCCTTATGTCGTCGTTCACAAGAAAGGAAAGGAGAACATTATTGCTGACGCATTATCTCGAAGGTATGTTCTCTTGACTCATGTGCAAACTAAAGTTTTGGGTTTTGCTTTGATTAAGGAATTATATGCTAGTGATCCTTTCTTTGCCCCTATTCTAGAGCATTGCCTGAGATCGCGTGAGTTTGAGTCTTATTTCCTTTCTGAGGGTTATTTATACAAGGCTGGTCGCCTTTGCATCCCTAGGTCTTCCATTAGGCTCCTTTTGATTCAGGAAGCACACGAGAGTCATGGACACTTTGGGATTAGTAAGACCTTGGCCGCGTTAAGAGAGCATTTCTTTTGGCCTAAGATGACCCACCAAGTGACTAGGTTTTGTAGAAGTTGTGTGACTTGCCAGAGAGCCAAATCTAGATCTAGTCTTCACGGCCTCTACACTCCTTTGCCCATTCCTAGTGCCCCTTGGGAAGATTTGTCTATGGATTTCATCACGGGTTTGCCCCTCTCTAGACGAGGTAAAGACTCTATTTTTGTGGTCGTAGATAGATTTTATAAGATGGCACATTTTATAGCTTGTAAGACAACCCATAGTGCTAGTGAGATTGCCGATCTATTCTTTGAGCATGTGGTGCGTCTTCATGGAGTCCCGCGTACCATAGTCAGTGATAGGGATTCTAAGTTCGTTTGTCATTTTTGGAGAACTCTTTGGGGTAAGCTAGGAACCAAACTCCTATTTTCCACTAGCTACCACCCCCAAACCGATGGCCAAACGGAGGTCACGAATAGAACTCTAGGAACCCTCCTTCGCATAATGCTCAAAGCCAACCCTAGGCGTTGGGAGGACTTACTATCACTTGTCGAGTTTTGTTACAATAGATGTAGGCACACGGCGACCAAGTTGACACCTTTCGAAGTGGTGTATGGCATGAACCCCTTGACACCACTAGATTTGTCGCCGCGACCACTGTGAGACTCAATGCATGTCTCCGCCGCCAATCGCGCTGAGCAGGTCCAAGAGCTCCATCGACGGACAAGGGACCAATTGGAGAGAAGGGCCGCGCAGTATGCCTCCCAGAAGAACACTAGCTGACGCCGCATCGTTTTGCATCTGGGGATCTCGTCTGGGTGCAGATGCGAAAAGAAAGGTTCCCCTCGCGGCATAAGCACAAGTTGGCACCACGTGGAGATGGCCCATTCCGCGTGATCAAAGCCATAGGGGACAATGCATATCAACTCGAGCTCCCACCTGATTTCGGAGTCCACGTGTCCTTCAACGTGGCGGACTTGACTCCATATGTTGAGCCAGCGTTTGATGATGGTGAAGCGGGGACGCTTCACAGCCAAGTGGGGGAGGGTGATGTGACCCTGCCTCCCATGATGGCCCAAGACGAGGAAGAAGCCATGAGCCTACGCTTAGAGGGCCCAGTGACAAGGTCTAGGTCCAAGGCCATCGCCGCCGCCGTCGCATCACTTGTCGCATGCGCCGTCGCTAGCCAAGGAAGCCCAGACGCCAACCCAAGACTCGTCGTCCTCGCCACCATCGGCATCGAAACAACGCGTTCTTCAGAGCCAACATCGCGTGCACCCACTCGCGAGGCCATCGACCCTTAGTGATGTGTCCCCTTGGATCCTTGTACGTCAGTTCTTGAAGTGAAGTCGAGATCGAAGCTAGAGAGTGGGGAAGTTTGGACGACAACACCTTCCATGGCTTGCTTTTGTGTTGAATTCTACGGAGGAGGAGATGAAGCGTTTGACTCTCCTTGGGATGGATGAGGCACGAACAAGATAAGCAATCCATAGTCCAAATGAATCCACACTTGAACTTGGAAAGACTCCCCTTGGCTTGGATATAGCCACCAAGTCGAGAAGAGGTTGAATCAGGTGTGATGTTGGATATGTCCACCAACAACTCCTTGGATTCGATTTGAATGAAGCCTTTGGATATGTCCACCAAATGCAATCACTCGAGTTCTTGATATGGCCACAAGAACAAACAAAGAAGATGAACGAAATTCTGAAAATTACTTGAAAACTTAATGACAACAAAATAAGAGAGAGTTTGAACTCAATATTCGCCAACCCTTGAACAAGTAAGGTGAAACGGTTTTTATAGGCAGAAAACAACCTAAATGGGCCTCACAAAATGGACCAAAGCCCAGCCCAAAATAATAAGTAGGAGCCCACATGCATAGCCTTGGTTGTCTTGACATCACGGTGAGCGGCAATGATGAAGTCATTGAGCCATTGAGAGATCCTCTCGTGCCTTTCAAGCCCAACTTGGTCCAGGCCTTCCTTAGGTCCATATGAGCCTATTGGACCCCCGTGTGTGCGCTGGAAACTGGCTCGAGCCAGGATATGTGAGCTAGTCACCTTAGTGTGCTCGGCGCTCTTGGTAAGGCATTTGAGTTCTCTAGGCATTCGTGCTTAAAATGACCCCAAATTTGGCAGGCGATCATATTTAGGCATTTGTTGAGGAAGGCCCGAGACAGAACGTGGATTCTTGGTGGTTGGCCTGGGAAAAGCTGAAAACCCTAATCGGGTGCCCGACGCCGGGGGAATGCCATGGCCATCACCGAGCCATTCTCCTCCAACTGACATGAAACTTAACCACACGTCTTGATATGGCAAATATTGAAGTTTGGTACTAGGTGTGCCGAGTGAAGATGCAGTTGGCTCATAGAAGTGTAGAAATCCCCTCTTGAGTGCCGCCGGGTGGCGCACGCTGGCCTTGGGAGCTAGCTTGGGGCCGTGTGATGAGTCTCTAGCCTTGATGGGGCCCATGGTCACATCATCCTCCCCCCCTTGGAGAGGATTCGACCTCGAACCCTTAGCCCCTGCAAGGAGAAAGCACAAAAAGTTAGGCACTTCAAACACGCCCAAGTAAACTTGCTTAGTATGGCAAAGGAGGTCTTCGACCCTAGTTGCATGCATGAAGAGAAGTCTAAAGGGACTTCCAATATCCAGCCTAATTCTTTTCTCCTTGTATACCCTAGGACAAACTATATGTGAGTAGTTGGACAACACCCCAAGTAGACAAGCAACATGCACACGATATTCCATAAAGTGCATTTTAAGGCTAAGCTTCAAATTACAAGAAAAGGGTAAGAAAACTCCCTTAGATCTTGTGTTGGCTGAAGCGAGCTCGTGAAGCATAGGTTGTGAGCTAGGAAGAGGGCTTGAGACGGCCACTCCATTGCGAACCCAATGAGCAGCCCTTCTAGTAGAATCAATTTGTCCATAAGTCATGGGTTCTAAGCATAGTCGCCTCCCATATTTCACAAAGTGCATGACATTCCTTCTCCCTTCATGAGTTACATCCAAATCAAACTTCCATGGGCGCCCTAGGACAAGCTCACAAATGTCCAAAGGCAACACATCAAACATCTTCCGATCCTTGTAAGGACCCATGTCAAACTGGACGAACACTCTTTTAGTCACATTCAGATGACTCCCATTGTTGAGCCACTTGAGAACATAAGGCACAACTTGCTCATAAGTTTCAATGCCAAGTTGCTCAACCACGACTTGGGAAATGAAGTTGTGGTCACTACCACTATCCACCATAGCAAGGTAGTGGTTGTCATGCCCCTCTATTCAGCATTGATGGAAAAAGATTTGGGAACGCTGAAGCATTGACTCTTGCCATTGGTTGAGAGGGGGCGGCACTAAGGGTCTATCAACATAATCTTCAACCCTAGAAGCCATGATGCACTCTCCACTTATGGCAGAGGCTTTGACCTCTTCTTCTTGCAATTCCTCGGCCAACTTCTCATCATTGTCCGAAGCTGCATGATCAAAGACATAGTGAAAAGGAGCCCTTTCTTGGCACGACTGCACTTGAAGAGGTGGTGGCCTTGGAACTTCTAACACCGGCACACGTCTTGGTAGCATAGTTGGTCGCGTATAGGACACACCTTGCGGTGGTGTTGATGCGTGCATGGCTGGATGTGGTGGCGCGTTGGATGGGCCAGCCATGTATTGGTTGTAGGCGGCTTGTTGGCTGATCAAGGGGGCACTTGCGGGCCATGAAGACCCAAGAACTGAGTTCATCACTTGAAATGGTGCCATAGCTGCATGTGGCACATATGGCAGCGGTAAAGGGTAAGGCATATGCGGCATAGTGGTGTTGACACTCATGGGCACACTTGTATGCCATGCGATAGCCAGAGGTTGTATGTAAAGGCCATGTTGCGCCATGGCCGTGGCTTCTTCGGGTGTAGGAGTGTGTGATCGGCTGGACCGGCTACTCTTAGAAGATCTTGAGTTACGTCGCCTCCGACGCCTCTCTTCTTCAAACCTCTTATCAATCCGCAACTCCATATCCTCCAAAAGAGCTCTTAAGGTGGTGAGGGTGATAGGAGGGCCATCAAGATCCGTTGACACTTGCTTGTCTTTCTTCCCGGATCCCTACAAATACATGGCAACAAACAAAAGAGAAAAAACAAGATTTGAAGGTTTCCACTCGCCTCCCTCATCTTCTTTACACTCTTTGATTTTTCCTTTGGGGGTGGACTCTCATCTCACTTGTGTTTCACTCACTCTCGCCTCACAAACTGATTTGAAAGGCACCAACGAGGGAACCAAGCAAATTGATTTGAAGGTTTCCAATGAGGGAACCAAGAAAAGTCTCCAAAGCCTTGTTGATGTAGTCCACTTGAGAGAACAACTCCTCCAATAGCCGCTTCACAATTCACCAAGACAAACACACAAGTGATAGCCAAAACAACTCAAAAAGTAAGCGTTAGAGTGAGTATTTGGACAACTCAAGATGAACTCACACAACTCAAAGTTTGGAAGGAAATGAAACAAGGGAAGGGTTAGGCTTTTTGGCCTTGTGATGCTACTGATTTTTGGGGTTCCCTTCCACATGTAGCTACCTTTAAGACTTGGCACCCAGATTTGAGAGAAGAAAGAACGAAGAGAAGAGAAGCACAACTCTTGGCCTTGCTTGCTTTCTTTTCCTTTTTTTTGACTTTGACTTTTTTTTTGTAGATAAAATAATATACTATGCTCATCCAAGAATGTAACACTTATGAAATGTCTTTACTTGACTTTTAGAAGAGAAGAAGAAAAGAAGAGAAGAAGAATAAGCCCTTTGAACGTTCGGCTTCTTAATTGGTAGTCTTGAAGAAGTTAGGTGAAAGGATGGGGTTCCATTTAATTAAACTCTTGATGTAAGCTGAATTAAAGCAGCTTATTGAATGAGGTACGGCTGGAGTTATGGAAGTGAAGGTGGGTTAATGTAAGGGTGGTGAAAGAAGGCAAAAGGGTGAAGTAAATGAAGTGTTAACTTCACTTAATGCTTCCTTTAAGTGGCAAGTTGGCAACCTTTGGAGTGCCTTCAGCCTATGGGACGTGGGGAGGGTGTTTTGAGGAAGAGGATGAGTGCTCAACCTCAGCCAACAATGGTGAGAATAAATTCAGTTCGGTTTTGTTCAAGCAAGGTTCAAAAAATTTCCAAATTTTGAGTGTATGCAAGAACAAACTCAAGAAACCAATTCGTACCCTCTAACCTTGAGGAACTTACTTCAAGAGGAGCTCTGATACCACCTGATGTGTCCCCTTGGATCCTTGTACGTCAGTTCTTGAAGTGAAGTCGAGATCGAAGCTAGAGAGTGGGGAAGTTTGGACGACAACACCTTCCTTGGCTTGCTTTTGTGTTGAATTCTGCGGAGGAGGATATGAAGAGGTTGAATCTCCTTGGGATGGATGAGGCACGAACAAGATAAGCAATGCACAGTCCAAATGAATCCACACTTGAACTTGGAAAGACTCCCCTTGGCTTGGATATGGCCACTAAGTCGAGAAGAGGTTGAATCGGGTGTGATGTTGGATATGTCCATCAACAACTCCTTGGATTCGGTTTGAATGAAGCCTTTGGATATGTCCACCAAAGGGAATCACTTGAGTTCTTGATATGGCCACAAGAACAAACAAAGAAGATGAACGAAATTCTGGAAATTACTTGAAAACTTAATGACAACAAAATAAGAGAGTTTGAACTCAATATTCGCCAACCCTTGAACAAGTAGGGTGAAATGGTTTTTATAGGCAGAAAACAACCTAAATGGGCCTCACAAAACGGACCAAAGCCCAGCCCAAAATCAAAAGTAGGAGCCCACATGCCTAGCCTTGGTTGTCTTGATGTCACGGTGGGCGGCAACGATGGAGTCATTGAGAGATCCTCTCATGCCTTTCAAGCCCAACTTGGTCCAGGCCTTCCTTAGGTCCATATGCGCCTATTGGACTCCCATGTGTGCGCTGGAAACTGTCTCGAGCCAGGAGATGTGAGCTAGTCACCTTAGTGTGCTCGGCGCTCTTGGTAAGGCATTTGAGTTCTCTAGGCATTCGTGCTTCAAATGACCCCAAATTTGGCAGGAGATCATATTTAGGCATTTGTTGAGGAAGGCCCGAGACATAACGTGGATTCTTGGTGGTTGGCCTGGGAAAAGATGAAAACCCTAATCGGGTGCCCGACGCCGGGGGAATGCCATGGCCATCACCGAGCCATTCTCCTCCAACTAACATGAAACTTGGCCACACCTCTTGATATGGCAAATATTGAAGTTTGGCACTAGGTGTGCCGAGTGGAGATGCAGTTGGCTCACAGAAGTGTAGAAATCCCCTCTTGAGTGCCGCCGGGTGGCGCACGCTGGCCTTGGGAGCTAGCTTGGGGCCGTGTGATGAGTCTCTAGCCTTGATGGGGCCCATGGTCACATCACTTAGTCGTTGTTCCTCATGGTGTTTGTACTCATTTAACGCGTTCTTTAAGACATTTTCTATATTTGGTATTTCCAGCTTTGTTTTAGATAGTTTCCTTTTATAGTCTTTTTATCTTTTAGGGTTTGTGCCTTTTGCATGCTTGCATGGGCTAGCCCTTAGGCTCATTTTGGCCCAAGTCCATTAGGTCTTGGCCGAGATACATTGGCTATTTAAAGCCTCCCTTGTTATTGTTATTTCTTACGTTCAATTTTAATCAAGGTTTCAAGTAGAGTGTTTATCCTTCTTCCCTTGATCAGACGTCACCCTCTATCTTCGCATCCCCATTCCCTCCACCGCCGACGCTATGGCAATTGCTTGATCTTCCAAGCCAAGTCTTCCTTCGCATCTCCCTTCATCCGCAGTCGACGCTACGACACCCAAAGACTTGTCTTTTCAAGTCATCTATCCCTCATCACATCACTTCCGCCACCGCTATCTATTCATCCCATTCATCACTTCCACCGTTTCCATCACCACAATCATCGCGATCTTCCGCTTGCGAACCATCATCAACACCGTGTTCCACGACAGATTTATCAGTGCCGAGTGACTTCCCAACAAAGACTAGATCCAAATGTGTCACCTTGACAATTCGACTTGTCATCGGAGGCAAGAACACATCACCCTGGGTCACCTCAAGGACCTTGACAAGGCCGGCACCCAAGGAGTGAAGATGAAGTCGCCCATTGATGTGTTTTATGTTATTTCTTTTAAGTTGTTTATTTTCAGGTTTTAATTTTAATTCTATAAATTAGAGTAGTGGGTCTAGAGTAGTGGATAAGTTAGTGGATTGGTTAGTGGTCTAGAGTATTGATAAGTTAGTGGATTAGTTAGTGGTCTAGAGTAGTGGATTAGTTAGTGGTCTAGAGTAGTGGATAAGTTAGTGGGTAGAGTTAGTGCTAGAATTAGTTGATTTTCTTTTAATTTCTTTTGTAGCCTATTTAAGGATTGTTTTGCATCTTTTGTAACTTAGACAAGTTTGGAATGAAAAAGAATGCTTGAGAGCAACCACTTGTCTCTTCAATGATTTGTTTCATCTAGTGAGTCATATCTAGATGATCATCTCATGGCCTTGGTGAGTCATATCCTTGGCAAGGTTGATTGAGGGTAGAGAGTCTATACTTGATTAGCCTCTTCTTGAATTCCTTGGGTGAGTTATATCCTAAGAAGTTCAAGTTGTTTATCCTTCTTCTCAATTCTTCAAGGTGCGTTATATCCAAAGAGAATCGAGTTGCCTATCTCAAACTCTCCTTGATTCATCAAGGTGAGTTATATCTTTCCCTTTCCCTAAAACACATTAAACACCATCATTTGAGTGCTTGGCCGAGATCTCCATGGAAGAATGATCATGGCTGCCCTTCACCTTGTTAAAGATGGTCCTTCCTAGTGCGGAGCACAACAAAAAGGGAAGAGTGATGGAGAGGTTTAGGGTTTAATTCTGGCCGTAATATTGATGAGATATGACAGGGTAGTAAATGTTGTTAGGTGGGGACAAGTAACATTCAGTTTTCTGGTTGTTTACTTCGTCTGTGACGAACCAAGTGCATCCGTCCGTGACGTACCAAATGGATTCGTCCGTGACGGATGGATCACTTTGGTCCGTCACGGACGGATGCGCATGGTTCGTCACAGACGAAATGGTGCGTGAAATAAAAATCGTGTAAATATATTAGAGTGCATGAGTAGTATGTTAAAGTGCATGATTAAAATGCTAAAGTGCATGGTACTATTTTTTTCACGAAAATGGTCATGAAAAAATAAAAATAAATATTTTTGTGGAAAAAACTTAATTTTCAAGGAAAAAAAAATTGGAAAAAAAAATAATTTATGAAGAAAAAAAATCGGAAAAACAATTTTGAAAAAAAAATATTTTTGGAAAAAATTATTTCTAAAAAGTAATACTTAAAAAATAAATATAAAATTAAAAAAATTGATTTTATTTACAAGTTTGTCACTCCATGTGTTTTAATCCTAACTCTTCATTCCTACAATCTAATGGCTAAGATTAATCCTCATTTTACACCCTAAACACTCTTCACATATGATCCTTACTCTATAAAGGTAATGTATATTAATACTATAACAATTTCTAATCATTTTATTATTTGAAGTCTTCGAGAGATTCACAAACAATATTAAATTGAACTTTAAAGATATTACAATTTATAGAATCTTACTCTCTCTTTTTAAAATAGTATTATAAGCTTTATCTCAAAGGTTGAAAATAGTAAAGTATAAGATTGAGATATCCTAACCTCCTACATACTAATCACAAACATAATTAGTTTACGGTAATACTAATAACTTCAATTACTTTACAAGTTTCCTCGCATAAAACGTCAAAAGATAAATGTTTGAGTTGACCTACATACACTAGTACAAAAAAGGGGATTAACGGAACTATTATTGGAGCGGATTTTAAAACCGTGGTAAAGAATATAAACGGACCACGGTTATATATAAAAACGCGGTATAAAAGTTTTTTTTATTAAATTAATTAAACTTGCACCGCGGTTTTGATAAAGAAACCGCGGTAAAATACTCTGACCACGGTTGTTGTTTGACCGTGGTAAAGATTTTAAAAATAAAAAACCACGTTGTCTGCAACTCGGTCTTCGTTTCTCTTTTAGGGTTTGTTCAATTCGGGCGCCGCTAGCTTAGTCGCTTCTTCGATTCACTTGCGAAGTTGCTCCACCGCGTACCCGCCGCCTCACTTGCGAAGTTGCTCCACCGCGTACCGGCTGCCGAGACCCCTTGCCATTCCCTCCACCGAAACCCTCGCCGCTCCACCCCGATTCGTCGTCGCCACCGGCTGCCCCTCCCCATTCCTTCACTTGCAAATTTTGCGGGCATTTTTTGCTGGTGTCGGTCGTTCTCCGCCGGTGTTTCTCCCTCCCCGACGCGGTCCCTCGCTGGTGCTTCTCCCTCTCCGACGCGGTCCCTTGCCGGTGCTTCTCCCTCCCCGGTAATTTTTGTTGAGTCAAGTCCCAATTCAATGATGTTAATATTGCAATTAAGCCATGGTTTGCAACTATTTCTCCAATGATGTTAATATTGCAATTAAGCCTTTGTCTTTTGTAGGCTCCAGGGTATATGTTTTGTTTTAGTTCATCGGAGCAAGGTCCATTTGACATTTTGTTACACAAGGTAATGGTCTAATATTTAGCTCCTAACTCCTACGTAAGATGCAAAGTGAACAATTATTTGTTCACTGACCATAACAACACTAATAGACTTTATCTCCTAATGTATACACTGCTGATGCATTTGTATACTATATGAAGACTTGTTTTTCTATTTTGTCCCGGTGCTGGAGGAGTGAAAACTTAGTTTTTTTTCTAGAGAAATTGAAGTCATGCATATTTTTTCTTTTTAGTGACACTCTACTTTAGCTATGATATTAGTGGTTTTGACATTGCACATTTGCTCTATAGACTAAGCAGATTATACAGTTATTTGTTGTAAGCCCAACAATGTTGACTTAATCAATCTTGTTTGCAATATTTTTGATACTGCAGCCTGCAGGCAATAAAAAATACTGAATGATGAAATGCAATGTGATATCTTCAAGGTTGGTAATTTGGTCCGGAATAAGGTGTGTTGTCTGGTTCCTCTATTTTTGAATTCTTATATGTACTGAGTTGTATTAGCATATATTGCGTATATCCACTAGCTAGAGGTTCATTCCATTTTCTAGTCCTGTTTATTAGAGGAAATGAATAAAGATAATGGAAAAGGAGATTTGAACAGGTACCTTATGTTTGAAATGAATATCTTATGACAGGAGAAAAGAATTTGTTTCCAATTTGTGCCCTTTTCCCTTAGGTAAAACAATTAACAGCATTGCAATGTTCTAGTGATTGTAGAAGACTACGTAGATAACCTTGGGTACAAATGATTTGAGGAGTTGTGCCTTCTATTTGTGTTAGATTTCTATATTATCGGTTGGAACACTGTAAATAGAATGCAGCTGTTGTAGTTGCTGTATGCCCTACTAGGTTCATTTATGTGCACGAATACATTGCCTTTCAAATCAGCTTGGTAAGAGAACATAGTCTGGGTTCATTCTTCATCTAATATTCTTATAAAATAAATGGTGGTTGTTTTCCAGTTGAGTCGAAACGACGACTTGAAGAGTTGTTGCTTTTCAAGTTTCACTGCTTCAAAAGAATCAGTTGATGGAATTGTTGACGTCCCTTTAGCACAAACTGGTGAAGGAACTTCAGAAGAACAAGTTCATACGCTTTTGTATTTCCCTTATAATTTCACTGATTTCCTCTATATATAATCTTCTATTTTTTATTTTTTAGGTTGCTCGCCACCCGGAAGCTGTTTCTGTTGTCACAGGGATAGTTGGCTGTGCTGGGCTCAAGGTAACTGCCCTAGCCTATTTCTATTTTCTCTCAAGCACATTATACTGCTTAATGCTTATATGGGTATCTTTGGCATTCTACTATTTTTTTTGTTTTCCATAGCCAACGGTGGTTGCGATTGAAGCAGGAATTGACATAGCATTGGTTAATAAGGAAACCTTGATTGCTGGTGGTCCTTTTGTTCTTCCACTTGCTCACAAGCATAAAGTCAAAATTCTCCCTGCTGATTCTGAACATTCTGCTATATTTCAGGCAAGATAAAAATTGTGTTTTCATGCTTGTATGATAACTTCATTTCTAGTGTTCAGTTTTTTAATCCTTTCTTTTTCCTTCTCTCTCTTTTCTTCCATTATGTTGCTTCTATACTTGAGGTATGCTTGCTAGCCTGGAGGGATTCTCTCGGCGGTGTTATTGATCGGCTCCTACATACTCAAGGAGTTTAGTCTTGAAGAGTTCATTTATATTATATCCTTGAACTAATTAACTGTTTTACAGAGTGCAGGATTTTCTGGTGCATCCAACTCAACAAGAGTCTCAATTCTACTAGGCGTATTCAAGGTATATATTGTATTCGTTGACATATGACCTTTCTATTGCCGAACAAGTTATGTTCTCATCTTGAAAGATTTTTTGTTCTTTTTTCTCAAATTACTCGAGGTACATCTCACTGCTATCTATCTGATTGGCCACTCTTTGCAGCTAATTATGATGGGAGTTGCCGTTCTGGCTGTTGATAGGCTTGGGAGAAGACCGTTGCTTCTTGGTGGTGTTTCTAGATTGGTATATTTCTCTGTCGTACTTTTTATCCTTTCTCTTGAATAGGATGTATATCCGTAGTATACAAATTGAACAATATGCTAGTGGAAAGGTAAAAGTTTTGATTGAACAACAATCATTAGCTACAAATGTACTCATTCTTCTTCCTAATGCCTTTATTCTGGTTTATTTTGAATACACTGATCACATTCTGCTCTGCGGCATATGTATAACATCATTTTATGGTTGATCATGTGATAGACAATCTCCTTGTTCCTTCTGGGAGCATACTACACGTTCCTGGGTAGTGCATCTGCCGTGGCTGTTGTCGCGTTGCTTTTCTATGTTGGGTGCTATCAGGTATCTCCCAATTTCAGGTTTCGTAGGTTAAATATATTGTCTGTATGCTATTTGGAATGAACTGAGAAAAATTGAGGCTAGGAAGTTCCCTTGGTCGATATATTAGATTCAGGAGCTAGTCTTGTATTGTTTGTGAGTGTATTGATGTTATTTTATGCGTTGTTTTTTCACCTCATCGCATAGTGTGTTGTACTTATTTTGTAGTTGTCATTCAGGCCAATTGGTTGGCTGATGATCTCAGAGATCTTCCCCCTACGAATGAGAGGGCGAGGTCTGAGCATAGCAGTTCTAGTGAACTTCAGCGCAAATGCTCTAGTCACTTTCTCCTTTTCTCCTATAAAGGTGCTGAATTTGCCTTCCTTGATAGCTTTGTGCTGAAATCATCCGGTCCGGCTAATGACCGGCTAGGCTATTTAAAAGATTAAGCAAATTGGAAGTATATATTCTTTTAAAAAAGAAATGATATGGAGTGGACTAATTGTGATGACTGATATCACAGGCGCTGATTGGAGCAGGAAATGTGTTCTTCGTGTTCGGAGTAATAGTGGTATTGTCTCTTTTCTTCATATTCTATGTGATACCAGAAACCAAGGGGCTGAGCTTTGAGGAGATTGAGGCCAAGATCGGGTGATGGAAGAGACGAAAGACCGAAAGAATGCTGTGGAGGCATATGTATATAAGATGAGGAATTAGGTATTCAATCCTTACATTTGATTTCTTTGCTCCTCTTAATCTTCATTGAAGTTTCTTTGATCTTATTGTCCATCATACAACGTAGAGTTGATTCTTGTACTAATTGCTTAACATTTATGTCCTTGAGAAAGCTAGCAACGAGTACTTTTCCAATTTGCAGGTTTTTTTGTTGCATGCAATAGATTAAAGGTGCTCGATTCAAATATTGCCCGTTTTTCCTCCATTGCTCTACTGTGTTGGCGCCACTTGGGTGTCATTGGAGAGCTTTGGCTCCGTCACATTTGTGATGTTTCTTCACAATGTATTTCCAATTTGTTTGATATGAAGCTGACTTTATAGAAAAGGAATAATGTAGATGATGCTAAGGTAGAGACGTATCTCTAATTCAGTTTTGTGCTCTGAAATTGATTTGGGTTGCTATTTGTGTGCAAACTTTTTTTTAAAGAAAATGAAACTGGACAGCGGTTATTTTCCAAAACCGCTGTCATGTTTCATTTTTTTTAAAAAAAAAAAACTAAAGTGCACCACGGTTCTTAAAGAACCACGGTCCGGCATATCTACCACGGTTTATACGAACCGCGGTCCGGCATGTCTACCACGGTTTTAAATAACCGCGGTCTGGTTACCATAGTTAAATAACCGCGGTCCGACTTATCACAGTTGACCAAAAACGTGGTCCGAGGGCCGGACCGCGCCGAGAACAACCACGGACGGGAAACCGTGGTTCCGTGTCTTAAATAACCGTGGTCCAGCCCTATGTTTTGTACTAGTGATAGTTAATAAAATTGATGTGGAGTAGATATATTATTCTACAAAATCTTTTTGACATAAGAATGAAATTTGTCAAATGAAAACACACTGCGACCCAAACTCATGTGAATGACTTGTGGGAGGCCACTCTTTCCAACAACACACATTAAAACGATGAATGTATTGTGTCGTGAATGACAATGGTGGGACACTCTTCCTTTTCATATTCATGTGAATACATTGTGTTGTGAGTCATGTGTTAGCTTATTTTGCCTAATAAAATGTGTCATCTTTGTTTTAAAGATATAAAGTAATAATCTTATCTTTTCAAACATCCTTTTTACCTTTATAAAAAGACTCACTTAGTTATTCATTTCATTCTACATCTTCTAATCACAGAAGCCATTAACTTGAATAAGGCAAACGCACAACAAAATTCCACAAGGCACCTCATCACATATTTGTTTTTATTTTGTTTCTTGCCTGACACGTTTAACTTTCTTCTTGATTTGAGTTGGATAAGTTTGGAAATCAATTCTCTAAATTTGTCTTATTTGTGTATATATATATGCATTTTAGAATCGATGGCTAGACATTTCAAGGTTAACAACGATGTTGAAGTAATTGGATCAGAGGAAGGATTATTAGGATATTATCACAAGGCAAAAATAATAGAAACATTACCCGTACAAAGTTTTTACCGAGTCGAATATAAAAGTTTGATGAAAAATGACAACTCGAGTAAGCTTATAGAAGTTGTACATGTCGGAATGTTGCGTCATTGTCCTCCTCAAATAAAACGTGATGGAAGTGAAATACACATTAATGTCTACAATATCCATTGACAAAGGTGTATAGAATGTCAAGGGACCGTTTTAAAGAAAATGTAACATCTAATGTCAATGTCAAATTGTTTGGAACACGAACAACAAATCCCCGGAGATATAAAATGCCAACTACAAACGAGGTCGCAAATTTGATTATTAATGACAATACAAGCGATATATGTGAGAGAGATATCGTCCTAGAGACCCGATTAAATCCGTTCAAGCTCATTAATGAGTTGCATCCTTCCTTCCTTGCACTTCAATATCCACTACTATTCCCATATGGAGAGGATAGCTTCAAAATACAACTTCAGCTTGCTAAAAAAGAGCTTGGTTCAACCAAAAGGAGATCAAATTTAAGCATAAGAGAGTTATTTGCATTCAGATTTCAAGACAGAGGTGCAAAAGGTGGAACAATTGTACGTTCAAGAAATTTGTTTCAACAATTTATTGATGCATATTCTATGGTCAGTTCCAACATGCTTTCATATGTAAGAGCTAATCAAAAGAATTTCCGATCAGATACATATAATAGTGTCACTGCCGTAACTAGAGAGGGCAACGCAACTCCTTCTATAGGAAAGCGTATTCGTTTATCGTCTTTGTTTACAGATGGTTCTAGGTATATGATTGAGAATTACCAAGATGCCATGACTATTTGTAGGGTTTAAGACAATCTTGATCTATTTATCACCTTCACTTGCAATCCAAAGTGGCTTGAAATAGAAATATTTGTAACATCTCGCGACATGACCGCTCAAGATCGACCATATGTTGTCTCTTAGATATTTAAGAAAAAGCTCAATCTTATGATTCATGATATCAGGAAGAAAAATACCTTCAGATATGTTAAAACATGTATGTTAATCTCCTCCTCCTAATACATCTAATGCATATTTATATCACTTCATTACCATTATACATTATTCATGTCTAACCCAAGGTTATTATTATACGATAGGGTCAGGGTATCATCAAGTTGTTAAAGTCCTATAAATTTATGGTTTTAAATGAGTTATGATAATGGTATAGATATACATACACCGACAACACTTGTTGTAATATTTGTTAGGAAATATTAGTTAAAGACGATTCACAATACTACTGTATACTTTTACACGATCGTATGATGTACTATAAAGCATGGTAGAAATTTGGGGGTTTACACGACTTATGATACTGGTATATATATATTTATACACTGGTAAAATTTGTTGTAGAGGTTGTCTGAAAATATTGGTTATGCAGACGAACCTATATAATTATACGAAAGTAAGACGTGTTGTACAAATTTGTAGAGAATAAGCAGAAGTTGGGATATGCATGTATTGATTAATCATCTTTTAAACAATAAACACACTTGTATATTAGTTATGGTATATTTTCACATATTATTTTTACGAATTGCTTAAGTTTTATCATTCCTTATGGTATTATAAATATATAGCATATTGTGTAATCTTTTATGTTATTTATACATTATATTCTATTGTTTTGTATGTAGTAATTTACACTATTGAATTCCAAAAAACGAGGCATGCCACATGCACACATTGTTTTGTTCCTTGAGCAAAAAAATAAGTTATATTCATTAGAGGATAATGACCAAATCATTACGGTTGAGCTTCATGATCCATCATCTGAACCACAACTATATGAAATAGTGAAGAATTTGATGATGCATGACACTTGTGGGACAAGAAATACAAAATCTCCTTGTATGATGGAAAGTGTATTAAGCACTTTCCTATAAAGCATAAAAATCTACTATATATGTTGATCCCGAAGGATTTCCGATATATAGAAGAAGAGATGATGAATTATGTGCTAAGAAGAATGGAGCTACTTTGGATAATATACATGTTATACCTTATAACAGATGGATTTTTCTAACCTATGCTCCATACGCATAGGTTAAGTACCTTATTTTAAAAAGTTATGGTTATGTGTTATTATTTTGGTGATTTTAATTTGTTTAAAGGGTTTAAGCATTCTCCTCTAGGGAGTAGTTTCTAAGAACAAGATGTCTTAACCTATGCTTTAGAAAAATCGATAATAGATATTTGTAAGAAACATATAATGTACACATCAATGTGGAGTCATTTAAGTAAACCAAACCAATCAAATTTTTGTTCAAGTATATATCAGCAAGGGTCACGACAAGATTACCGCAATGTTGACCATATCATCTAGTCAAGATCAAGAGGTGGATGAGATTATAAGTAGAACTGGGTAAACGCGGGCCGGCCCGCCCGACCTGTACTGCCAGCCCGACAAAAATTACGGGCTTGGACAAGGGCAAGATCGCTAACGGTTGTTTGGCCCGGCCTGGACGGGTAAAGGCAAGGGAACAAGCCCTAACAGGCCGATTGGCCCGACGGGGATTTATTCACTATATATATTATATGTACATATAAAATTCCAGTTTACTTTATATGATTATATCCCAAATTCAGAGTGTTTTGTTTTCAGATTTACTTTTTTGCCTCTTAGTATAATACATTATTTGTTTTGTTTTCAGATCACTTTATTGACTTTAGGTGTTTTAAACTTGTAATTGATTCATTAGTTTATTATGCTTACCGTTAATGTGGAGTCATTTAAGTAAACCAAACCAATCAAATTTTTGTTCAAGTATATATCAGCAAGGGTCACGACAAGATTACCGCAATGTTGACCATATCATCTAGTCAAGATCAAGAGGTGGATGAGATTATAAGTAGAACTGGGTAAACGCGGGCCGGCCCGCCCGACCTGTACTGCCAGCCCGACAAAAATTACGGGCTTGGACAAGGGCAAGATCGCTAACGGCTGTTTGGCCCGGCCTGGACGGGTAAAGGCAAGGGAACAAGCCCTAACAGGCCGATTGGCCCGACGGGGATTTATTCACTATATATATTATATGTACATATAAAATTCCAGTTTACTTTATATGATTATATCCCAAATTCAGAGTGTTTTGTTTTCAGATTTACTTTTTTGCCTCTTAGTATAATACATTATTTGTTTTGTTTTCAGATCACTTTATTGACTTTAGGTGTTTTAAACTTGTAATTGATTCATTAGTTTATTATGCTTACCGTTGAGTGTTGGATTCCAGTAATCTTTTACTCCTTACATACATGTGGAATTAGAGTTGAATGAACATGGGTACTTGGTTTTTTATTCAGCAACTTGTTGTTCTAGGTGTTTTTAAGTTTTGGATAAACATTAGAAAAGTCATTTTAAAAGGAAAAAATATAGAAAATGGGCAGCTTGCGGGTGGGCCCAAACACTCGGGCGGGTATGGACATGTTTAGCATCCTGAGTAGCAGGCCTGGCCCGTATAAACGAGCAAAAAAACAGATATAGCCCGGCCCGGACCCGTGTATGATCAGGTCTAATTATAAGGTATATTGATTGTAGATATGTTTCAAGATGTGAGGTTGTGTGGAGAATGTTTGCTTTTGATATACACTATAGAAAACCCGGAGTTGTAAGGCTAAACATTGACTTGCCAAATGAACAAAGCATCATGTTTGATGATGATGAGGCACTTGGTTATATGGCCAACTGGAATGGAATAGATGCCTCTAAGTTTTTAGCATGGATGGAACGTAATATAATTGATGAGGAGGCCAGGTTGTTGAGATACTCAGAATTTCCTACCGATTATGTTTGTAACCATGGAATGAAGATGTGTGGACAGTGGAAGTATGGTCAATTCGTTGGTCATATCTATCATATCCCACTAGGTAGTGGAGGCTGAAGAGCTATATTACCTCAAACTGTTGTTGAATGAAGTTAAGGGTGCAACCTTATATGAATATATACGCATGGTTATTGGAATCACATACCCAACATTAAGAGATGATTGCTACCACTCTATTATTAGGGTTTCTATGATAGTTATTAATCCACAAGAGAAATGAAGACCCTCTCGCAATAATAAAATCTCATGTTCAACTTCTAGGAATCCAATAGAAGTTATTACCTCTAGCTCTCAAACCCTAATAGAATCCAATTCGCATAAGCTAATATGTGCATTAAGCACACAATGAATGAATCAAATATTATTTCAATTTAGGCAAAGAAATAATTCTAATTACATACGCATTGTCGAGATCGCCCTAACCTTAGAACTAGAAATTTAGCCAATCATGATTGAAGAAATATATAATAGATTTATACTAGTCATCAACAAATATGAATTATTCAATAAAAGAAGGAGATAAGGAAACTTAGTCTTAGTCTTAGTCTTAAAATAATCCAAATTGACATACTAGAACTTGAAACACAAATCTTCAATACAAGCAAGAGGCCGATAATCCGTCATAAAATTCCCATTTGTGTATGGCTATTGCAAATAAAATAAACCTAAGCTAAGCTAAACTATTCTAAACCTAAACCTAAACTAAGATAATCCCCCACCTCAAAAAACGGCAGCCATGTATATATATAGATAATTTGCACTCAAGCCTTCCTTCCCAAATCAAGAAGCATGCCTATCCTTCATCAGCGGCCCAAGTGAAGGATTCACAACCACCATTACCACATCACCATGTGTGTGGGTCCCCATCACAATGTTGCACACCTTTCCCCACTGCAAAACTTTGCATCTACATGAATTTTTTGGGGCCAGTCAAGAGATGGGTCATTTGATTCGAAGCAAACAGACCTTCTCCAGGCCCAAAAGAAATAGTAATCCAAAGCCCTATATAGTTACGGGTCTGATTCTTGAAAGCCTCTTTAAAAAAACCCTAAAATACCTTAAACATATAAAAGTACGCGTGTAGATTCTGAATGTAAAATATAGCAAAGTTAATTATAAACACTTAAAATCTCCATGTAAAATGATCTAAACTAAGATGCAATTAGACTCAGAAAATATGTATAAATTATTTGTTATCAAAGTCAACGAGTATATAATGTCTCTAATTCAGGGGACGAAAAAGTGATGTGACCAAGTCCCATCAAGAGAGCAAAGTGAGCCAAAGAAGCCTAGACAACCATGATGGCTTAAGTGTCCAAGAAGAGCCTCCAAGCTAAGGATGGACAAAAGTAGACCGGACCGTAAATTTACGGTCCGGTCCACGGTCCGGAAATTTTACATTTCTGGTCTTACGGTCCGGTCTGGACCGTAATTTTTACGGTCCGGACCGGTCGGACCGTAAAAATTAAAAAGAAAGGTTTAAAACATTTTTGGACGTAATTTTTACGGTCCGGTCCATAATTTTTACGATCCGGTCTGGTTCGGACCGCATTGTTTACGGTCTGGTCTGTATTTTTTACGGTCCAAACCGTAATCAAACAATTTAAATGTCAAAAATTATGAAATCCGGTGTTTTCGGTTCGGACCGTATCGGTCCGGTCCGGTCCCTACATTAAATTTTTTACGGTCCGTCAGTCCGGACCGGACCGTACGTATCTGGTCCGGACCGGATACCGATCCTTACTCCAAGCCAATCACGAGGGCCCGAGCCATTGCATCCATCAAGAGATCAAGAAGGCCTCGGAGCTCCAAGTTTAGCTCAAGCTTAGCTTCTCTTAAACCATTCAATCTCCCCATGGCGCATCCGGACGCATGAACTATGTTTTATTTATTTCATGGAAGTTTATGACATTCTTAGACTTAGTTTAATTGTGATTTTGTTAATTTTTCAGTTTTAAGTCTTTGTAAGGCTTAAATGGGCCATGTGGGCCGCCAACCTTTTCTTTTGTTTTCCTTGGTATTTTCCCTTTGTTTTTGCCTATACAAGGCATCAACTCTTTCATTTTAGAAACACGTTGAATCAGATTTGAGAACACAGTTATCACATTCTAGAAAAGCTCCCTTTTGGCTGAGAACGATCTTCTCATCCTTCCTTTCTTGTGAGTTGCATCAAGCTTGTTGATTGTTCATTGAGTGTGTCAAATCTCAAGGAACAACCAACCCTTGTTCTTCCTTTGTTGGTGAGTTGTATCCAGCCAAGGGGAATACCTATCCCTCATTGAAATCATCACCATCATCTCCATCTTCACGTCTCCATCCTTCATCATCTTCATCCCGTCATCATCAGGTCGAGATCATCATCAACTTCATCCAAAAACCATCAAAAAACTGAAGAGGCGTCCATTTGGTTCAAAACTGAGATCTAGATCAACCGGGGAATATTCAACGAGCGATTGCCTTGCACCGAGTCACCTTAGATCCTTGCGCGTATCACGTGGTATCAGTGCTATGTAAGGTAACGCTCAAAATCTTGGTTTAAAGACTCTAGAATTTCATATTTGCAAGCTTAGTCTTTGTGTTGTCTTTGTTGCCTTTGTCTTTGTGTTGTTTTCCTTGTGTCGAAATCTTTGTTTCCTTTGTCTTTGTGTTGTTTTCCTTGTGTCGTCCCTTGCGTCTTGCATTACCATTTTCCTGAGTTGTTCTCGCGTCTTTTCATATTGTTTAGGTGTAGTAGAGACGAACTTGTGGTTGCTAAAACTGAGAAGGATGTCTAGTGTCTTGCATCTTGTTGTTGTGTCCTTGTTTTGTGTCTTGCGTCTCGTTAGTGTCTTCTATTAATGTCATTGTGTTGGCCATGTTGAATTGGTGTTGTTAGGAGTCTTTGTGGCTGCCAAAACTGATAGAGAGGGCCGTGGTTGAAGAGATCAAATTGGTTGTGCCAGATCCTAGAATCTAGGAAGATCTCAACCAAGGTTGTTGCTGCTGATTTGGTTGTTGTGCCCACGCCCATTTGAGTTTGAATTGGGTTATTGGCTGATTTAAAATTTCCCATCCTTATAGATTATTATTTGGCCGTGTCTTGTCCATGTTAGGAGTCGTTTGGCTGCATTTCATAATTGAATTTGTTGTTTCTTGTGCATAAAACTGAAAAATCAACATTAGAGATATAAGAAAGACTCCTTGTGCAATTTAGTAGTTTGTGTTGCATTGTAATTCAATCCTTATTCGTTTAAATTAAAAAAAAAAAGGATGAATTTCATTCAAGTAAAAGTGGTTGAAATTAGAAATACCCGGCCTAGTAACAAAAGGGAAGGCCTTAGAAAAAGTGATTCAACAAGACTGAACAAGTGTGATCTTTGACTGATTTAGATGTGTGAAACATAGTGATATTGCAATAAGTATAATCATTGTAAGTGCAAGTGAGTTTAGTAGCTTCTTTGACATTGCTTGACTTAGTTTTTTCACAAGAACTTCAGATTCATTTGTGGTAAGTTTGCTTGTTTCTTTTGTGTTTGATTTGAGTCTAGGAACCCTAAGCCATCCTACATAGGTTGCTTTCTTTGCTGAAAGTCTTGATTCTTGAATCAAGGTTTTAAGCTCTTACTAGCTTAGGTTCCATTGTTACGTCTTGTGTTCTTTGTGGTCTATTGTGCTTGGTTGTTGTTTGTTGAGTTTCATTGTCAAGGTTATCCAAATGGAAGGTCAAGACAAGAACAAAGGTCCCTCCAATGAAGACACTCCAGCCGGCTCTCCCATCACTTTGGAGACCCTTCTCCAAGCCATCCAAACCAACAAAGAAGACACGGATGAAAGGGTCCACCAACAACTTCAAGCTATGAGGGAAGAGCAAGTAGCCTTCATGAGGAGTATGACGGCCAAGTGGAAGCAATCCCAAGGAGGGTTGTGGCTGAGTGGAGCTCAAGAAATAGGAGGCCCATCCAACTCCTACCAAGTAGAAGAAGGTGTTTCGGGAGCCTTTTTCCAAGAGCTCTCACGGCTATCCATCCATGACACCGCCACCTCCAACATGCCACTTGTCTCTACAACTAGAGAAGGGCAAGGTATGAATGTTGATTTCCTTGTTACTTCCGAAGTTACTACTTTTCCTCCCTTGCGAACTAACCTTGCAGATTTGGGAGCAAGAGGCCATCAACAAGCTCAACATGACTTCTACTCTCCAAGGAACCAAGTTCCTCCAATGATGCCTAGAAGGAATGCTCCAGGAAGAGGATTCGGCCGTGGCCCATTCCAAGCTACAAGGGCGCCATACCAAGCTCAACGTGTGGCCTTTGAAGATGACTATGGAGAGCACCAAGGCCGGCCATACCACCATGGCATCAAGCTTGAAGTTCATCCTGTGATATCCCGTAATTCTGTAAGGATTATTTTGGGAATTCTAGGAATTTTTTCGAACACCCGTTTAGTACGTCGGATTTAATTCAAAAGGTTGGAGGCATTCTGTAATGTACTCTGTATCTGTAATATTTTTTCTCAGTGAAATAAAATACAGACGACGTGCTTTGAATATTAATTACTCATTCACGTATGATAATTTGTATCCCCGGTTAATGTCATGATCGTTCAAAGCTGAACGGGCGGGAAAAGCTGGTCACGGCGACCGCCGTCGCGGAACCCAAGAACGGCGACCGCCGTGGGTATGACGGCGCCCGCCGTCGCAAGGCTCGAGGAGCCGACGAGTCTCCTCCTAGCTGGGGACGCCAGGTCTATGGCGGCGCCCGCCGCGTTGGTAACGGCGCCCGCCGCATTGATGACGGCGCCCGCCGCATTTATTACGGCGCCCGCCGTCGTTGTTGTCTGGAGGTTTTTACCCGATGGTCACCGGAGTCATCTGACGATCGCCGTTATAGCCCTCCACATCGCCTTCCTAGCCATCATTATGCTCCCTGGCATTTGGCTATAAATAGAGAAGGTTTGGGATCGGTTTTCACACAAAATCAGACGCTTCAATCCCTCAAAATTGTCTCGCCGGAGTTTGGTGCCCTCGCCGGAAATTATGAAGCTTTCGCCGGTATCATTTAGTGGTGTTTCCAGCAGCCCTTGTGAAGCCTTTTGGTTGCCTTTGGAGGTTGGAACCCAGGCAAGGCAAAAAGGGGACGAAACACGCATCATTTGGGTGAGTTTTTCTCTCGTCTGTCATCGGAGTTCTTCACGGCAACCGCCGTGTTCTTTACGGCGCCCACCGTGATGAGAACGGCGACCACCGCCAAGAACGGCGACCGCCGCCAGTGCCCAGAATGCCTTCGTGGCTTTGGCTTGGTTGGTTGTCGTCGTGGCGTCGTTTCTTTCGGGTTCTTTCGTCTTTCCTTAGATTCGTACTAGTTTATGTCGGATCTAACTTAGGATTTTCTTATGGGTCGACTCGAAGGTCGTTGTGCTGTCGGAGCTATACCTGTGTCGATCCCGGAATCCCGTTGTCTCTGCTTTGTTCCAGATCTGTGGATTAAGGCAAGTGGCAGTTCGCTCTTGCTTAATCATTCCATGTTTCATTAATTATCAATTGTTTAATTGTTAATTAAATTGGATTGAACTGTTGTTTTGCTTGGGAACTAAGTTCATAAATAAGCGTGATTAAAGTAATGTTATAATAGGTTGTATATCTGTTAGAACAACGCTATTATATGTGATAATTACCGTGATGGTATTATTGTGAAATTAATCTTAATGCTAGAATAGCATGCAGGTTAATAGGAAAACTAATCCAAGTAAGGATTAGCTATTTCTATTATCTCTGTGTTTAAGTGGATTGCCTGGATGGCTTTAATGTGATTAATTGTTGTGTTGGACTGTTTAGTTAACACGAGTGTTCGTAGGAACCCTAATCCAAGTAAGGATTTGTCGTTTCTTTAAATCATAATATTCCTCGGATTTATTCCGAATAATTTAAGGGTCATGACCTATGCTTCTTATCCACATGTAAGGATCTGAAGTGTTTTAAGCGCCTTGTAAGCGCCATTGGATGAGCTTAATTGCAGTCCTGTGTATTAAGCACTTAGCTAGTGCATTGGGGTGGACGTAACTATCACCCTATAAATTAAATTGTAAGCACTGTGGCAGTGCAATCAGGGTGAACGTAAGGTCACCCGGTGTAATAATAACTTCCGTGTTCTCGGAATAATATTAAAAGCCTCAACAATGTGTGTGTGTGTGTTGTAATTAAATAAGATAAGTGCAGTTAAGCACATAATTAAAGTGTAAACACTGTAATAGTGCAATCAGGGTGAACGTAAGGTCACCCGGTGTAATAATAACGTCGTTGTTACTCGGCATAATAATGTTAAGTCCCGCGTGTGTGTTTTAATTTGGGTTGACGTAATTGTCACCCTGAGATTTAAGCTGTGTGCCACTCTTAATAACATTAACGTGTTCTAGTAAAGTGCATTTTGTAATTAAATAAGATATGTGCCCGAGTGCACATGATTAATAAACCTTTGGCGAGTAGTGCAGCTAAGATATAGTGCAGCTAGGAAAACTCGTCTCGACTTGAATGTAGTACGTTCTCTTTCCAATCTGGATTCGCTGTATGCGATGAGGTTGGTTGTGAACCGAAGCATCTCAGTTAACTTTTAAATCATTGGTGTGTGTAACTTTAATGTTCCCTCGGTTGTCATAATTTCCTATAAGGCTCATTTCAGTTGGAGTCTTCTCTTAAGTGTATATCTTAATTGTTAAATCATTCCGTGAAAGTGCCGGGTTATATATCGTTCCTTCGGTTATTATTCGAGGGACAATGATAGTAAACGGTCATGATCACTCAAACCACTCTGCTTTGTGCCCTTGCTAGTCTATTTAGTAGACTAACCCACTGTGTTTTTATTATCTGCATCGTCATGGTTGGTGCCGTTCGTCCGTTTCGGCACATCAGGAGTTGATCCCCGGAGTTTAAGTAACCTATTGAAGGATAAGAAGCTTGCAGACGAAGGTTTAAAAGTCAGTGTTTTAAGTTGTTAAGTGTTTTAAGATTGTTAAAGTGTTACTTCAATGTATCTTCATAATTTAGCCATGTTATAAGTTGGCTCTTTAAAGTCTTCTGCTGTTTAATCTTTCAATTAATATGTATTTATGTTATGTATTTAAGCTTAACTGTTCTGGAAAAGCCTGGGGTGACTTTGGACGGTAAAGTCTGAGGTCACTGGCATGTAATATCTCCGGTATAAATTGGGGGTGTTACACATCCATTTGGAGGTACATGTGAGGTAGAGTCTTATTTGGCATCAAGCTTGAAGTTCAGCCATTTGGAGGTACATGTGAGGTAGAGTTTTATTTAGAGTGGGAGCAAAAAGCTGAGCAATTTTTTTAGTTCAATAACTACTCTGATGCACAAAGAGTAGCTATTACCTCAATTAAGTTTGTAGATTTTGCTTACCATTGGTGGATTGAGGATAAAGAGAAAAGGACCTTTAGAGGCTACCCTCAAATTTCAACTTGGGAAGAGTTGAAAACTGCTTTGAGAAACCGGTTTGTGCCGGATGACTATGTTGAAAGAGTCCATGCTGGACTTGAGCAGTTGAGACAAGGAGTAAGAGCCCAGATGAGTTCTATAAGGAGCTAAAGACTTTGGTCTTTAGGTCCGGACTTAGATTCCCTGAGGGCTATCTTATTTCTAAGTTTATCAATAGCTTAAATTCTGAACTTAAGGATATTGTAAACATGCAACACTTTGTGTGTGGGACGCCTATTGAAGAGGTTCTTCATTACACTAACCACGTATACAAGAACCTCCCTCAAAGGCGCCCTCAAGTTGCTAATTCACGCCCTTGGACTTCAGCTAGTGGTAGTGCTTCCCAAGCTACACCAAGGCGCCTAAAGCCTAGGCTTGATCAACAAAGTCAGCCTAAGAGAAATGCTCAAACTCAGCCTCAACCCCAACTAAAAGAGGGGGAGAGCCGAGCTAAGAGTTCTCAGGTGCGTTAAGTGCCTTGGAAGAGGGCACTTTGCCAAGGACTGTCCCTCTAAAAGGCAAGTTCTTCTTAACAATCTAGGGGATTATGAGTTCGAGGATGAGTGTCAAGAAGAGGTTGTTGAAAAGGAAGAGGAGGTAGAGGAATTGCATGTGATGGCAGTCGATGGTGAATGTTTCTTGGTCAAAAAGACCTTGATTGCCTCAGAAAGTCCTAGTGTGCCTACTCAATGTGAAACCCTATTTCACACAAGGTGCACCATTAGGAGGAAGGTTTGTAGGGTCATTGTTGATGGTGGGTGATGTTGCAACATCATTGACCAAGAAGTGGTAAGTAGACTCAATCTATCTACCACTTGTAATACCCCCGAGTTATGTCGGTAGTGTCACACGCTAGTGACCTCAGACTTTAATATCCAAAGCCATCCTAGGCTTTAATTAGAACAATTATGCTTAAATAAATAATAAATATTAGATAATGAAAGGATAATCAACGGAAGACTTTTATATAGAACTCAATCTTTTATTAAAATTGCTCTCATAACTTGAGAATGAAAGTTTACAAACGGTATTAAATTTACAACGGAAGACTTTTAAGTAAATCCTAAATACATTACTAAATTATAGAAGTGTTAAATTGATATTAAACAACCTTAAAACAATATCACTTTAAATCTTCAACTGCAAGCCTTCGTCTTCGATTGGTTACTTTAAATCGTCGGGGACCAACCTCTGATGTGCCATATAGAACGGATGACACCAGTCAACCATGCAAGGAATAAAACCGGTTGGTTATTCTAATGAAAGACTATGCAATGGTGAAAACAGATTGGTTCTCGTAGTCGTATATAATCACTACCCTTGTTTCACGAATAAAACTCGGTAAACGGTATATGACTATAGACTTCTACTGAAAAGAACAAAGATGTATGATTAAAGAGAAGACTCCAATGAATTGAGTCTTATGAGAAATTACATGAATTTGTTTGGGAACATTATATTATCACACAAAGTTTTAAAAATATCTCGTTGCATATTTGGGTTCTCGACCAACCTCACCGCATAATGCAAATTCAGATTGGAAAGAGGACTTACTTTAGACAAGAGACCGGGCGGGTTCCACGTTGTACTTCTCACCCGATGGTATATTAATTATGTGCAAAACGGCACTTATCTTATTTAATTCCAAAACGCGCATTTACGTTAAAGCTTTTTAATCCACACCAATCTCACAATGAGATATAGAACATGGGACGAATCCCGAATTTCGACACTAGCTAAGTGCACCACCACTTATATAAAATAAGGGTAGGTCATGACCAAAAGTATTAGGGCAATTATCCTCCTAATACCAAGTTATAAAGAAACAGCTAAACCACACAAGGCAATAGCGTTCCTACGAATACTCGTGCTAACTAGCAATTATTATTCACACCAAAGCACAACAATTCACACCAATTATTATCTAGCACCCCATAATAATAATATATATATATAAGGGTTATAGATAGCATATATACAACCTAATAATAAGGTTCATTTTACACAATACTTTAACACACAAGTTCCCAAACGAGAAATTAAGAATATTTTATCCCAACTTAAATAAGACAATAGATTAATTATCAAATAAGAAAAATATGGAATAAATTAGCAAGAACGAATCGCCACTTGCCTTGAATCACAGAGAGATGAACGATATCACGAGGATGTTTGTTTCCGGGTAGCAACTTGAATCCCTGCTCTATTTACGTTCCAGAAGCAAATCCGAGACGTACCCGAATCACACACAAAAATAAATTATAATTAGATAATTATTTAATACTTAATTTTGAGGGGTATATGTCTCAAGATTTAAACTGAATTATTTTATCCCAACTAATTCAATTTCAAGGCTTAATCGGTAGAACAATTATCTATACGATTAGAAATGAATTAGTCGTATATTCTAAATAATATTTTCATGAATTAATAAATATCATAATTTATTTATAAAGTCCAGAAATTTTTCTCCAAAATATTATTCAATTGAAAAGTTAATATTTTAACCATTCATAGTCTAAGATAATACCCAAAGTAAATTTAATTTAATTAATTTTAATTTTATTAAAATCAAATTAATTCCAACTTGTTATTCAGTAATTAAGATTAATTTAATTAACCTTAACCAAATAATAATAAAAATAAACTGAAAATCGGACAAAAATCCCGAAAAATACCCAAATTGCTCGTTGTTGGTGGCTGCTCGCGTATTCCGGCCCAATTGGCGGCCGAAGGTGGTTCTCCGGCGGTGGAAGCTTAAGGCTTTTGTATAGGACTTCCAGGCGGTCCTATTGGTGCAACCAATTGCAAGAGGTTTCGGGGTGTTAGGGTTCTTGAGACTGGATGGCAAAATTGGATGCATTTGGCTTCCGATTGAGAGGGATATTATAGGGTTCTTGTAGGTGGGAATGTCATTAACAAAACCCTACTCATTAATCTCTCCAATTGACGATGAATTTATCCAATTTTGGATTTGTTTAATTCGGCCACCTAGATGACGCGTGGGTTTTGTGGATGAAATTTCATTATTTTAGATGACATTCAATCTAATTAATGGAGGAATTACGTGGAGGATGAAATAGTCTTCAATTCCCAGCCATTAATTGGCTCAATCGGATCCAAGGAGGATCGAAATCCACCATGGAAATGCTTATATAAAGCTTCACGAAGTGGCTGAAGGAAGAAGATGCAATATTTAGCCTAATTACACACGCCCCTCCCTATTTGACCTATTTGCACATTTTTGCACAACTTTCTTAAGTAGTGGCAAAAATGCCCTTATTTTATCTTTTTAAAAATTATACAAATTACCCAAACTTATTTATTTTAATATTTCAAGTTTATAATATTATTTTAACTCCAAAATTAATTTATAGAAAAACTTAACTTAGATTAAGATAGGCTTAAGTTATTTTTCTTATGAATTTGACCATACTTAAATCCTTAACAAAATTTTGTTAAACTTGATTTAAATATTCTAGGTCAAATTTGATAAGTTTTATCTAAATTATAATTAACATAAAGTTAACCATAATTTATACCATTCTTATCTTAAAGAGATAACATACTTAGGACAATTATTACTTTATTCCTTTTATGGATAATATAATAATTCTTATGTCCTTTATTATAATTTAAATTTAAAATTACAATCATTGTTGCACTTACTTATTTATTTTAACACCATACATTATTACCCATGTGATACTTTGTACCAAAAATTATCACATCTCAACCATTGAACCTAAGTTCATGAAAGTTTAAAGTATTCCTCTAAAAGAAATAAAATAAATTTCAAACAGTCTAATACGGTAGGGAACAATCATACATGTCCCAACACTTTACACTATCCTTTATCAGTCCAGACTAGGGGTGAGCAAACGGATATATCCGATCCGATCCGATATACCGGATATCCGGTTCAAAAAATTTACAAAACCCCGATCCGTATCCGATCCGTTTTGAAACGGATATCCGATAAAAAGGACCCGGATCGGATCGGATATCTGAGCTAGATATCCGAATTATCCGGTTACTACAAATCTATTAAAAATAAATCAATATATTCATTTTTTAAATTCAAAAGTAATAAATGGTAAATTAAGAAATAAAATTTGTAGGTTGTTTCTTAATTTGTTCGTACGATTTAAATTATATACACACTTATTATTCATATGAAAACATATTTACACTATTTTACTTGGACAACAATATAAATATGTGATTAAGGATGTAAAATTTATTAATATATTACTCAATATATTAGTTATAATAAACAAATTTATGATTATAAATATTATATGAATAGTACCGGATATTTTCGGATATCCGGTAAGCTAAATATCTCGATCCGTATCCGGTTCAAGTATCCGGCAAAATCACCCGGATCGGATCGGATACGGATAAAAACTTAAAGGATATTTTCGGATATGGATTTTTAGGATACAGATCGGCGGATTTTCGGATCGGATCAGCCGGATCGGATATATTTGCTCACGCCTAGTCCAGACAGTCTTTATCAACATGTGACCTGTACTGTCTTTGGCACTCAAGGATTCTCGAATAAGCGCATACTCGAAATAGTAATGAATTTAGTAATTCCCAAAACAAGGAAATACTTCTTTATTATTCGAAACATTGCATTACAACCACTGAAGGAATGTCAAACAAACAGATTACAAAACTACGGAGACTATAGACACACAAGTCATTGCTCCTTATACTTAAAAAGCTTAAAAATATAACTACTCGTTAAGGATTTCCTCCTCGTCGGGTTGACGCATCACGAAGAGTCGTTGCCCCTGACTCGAAGATTCAACATGCGCCTTGCCTTTATTCCGAGCAACAGATTGCTCAGAAGTGGAAACTTCCGGCTTTGTGTTCTACCTTCTGCCAGCATTTGATGTCTGGTATGATTGCGTTGGCCCTTGACCCTTCAGCCTACAATATGTTTTCATGTGGTCTTATTTCCCACAATTATAACATACTCACTTCTCTTTTTGGCAATTAAAACTTTTATTGTAACACCCCCAAATATTCCCTTGGAAAGGCATTACCGCCAGTGACCTCAGACGTTTTGTCCGATGTCACCCAAGGCTTTACCAGTTGATATAAATCATCAAACAACAATTATGATACAAAATATCATAACTTTCATTTAAACCAAAGTCTCGGAATTACAACATAATTCCAAATACATCAGAAATACATAATCAGAATCATTACAACGGAAGTCTTTAAATAATCATAAAAATGGTCTTGATCGCAATGATCACCCGCCAAGGATCTCAACCTGGATAAACTTATCAAAAACATCGTTTGCCTTCATAGTCGTTCTAGCCTTCACAGGACGACAACTTATCTGATGTGCCGAATCGAACGGATGACACCAGCCAACCATGCAGAGAACAATTACGGTTGGTTAGTCTAATGAAAGACTAAGCAAGGGTACAAAGCAGAGTGGTTCGAAGTAGTCGTATTAGGTTAGACTCATCGTCTCTCGAATAAAAGTCGATCATGATAGTCAACCACCATACTTCTACTGAAATACATGAAAAGGCATGATCAAGAGAAGATTCTAGAGACCGAGTCTCACAGCAATCAATCCCAAAAGAAGACTCCAACGAGTTGAGTCTTATCGGAAGCATGACAAATGTTGGGGAACATTAATTAATCACAGAATCACAGTATCGCATACGAGCGATTTAAAAGTTAAGACGAGATTTCCTAGCTGCACTATCGCGTAGCTGCACTACTCGCCCAAGGGTATATTAATTATGTGCGACAACGGCACTTATCTCATTTATTTCCAAAACGATCATCACGTTATAAGCTTTTAAATCTCTCCACAAGAGATACCAGATCTCCCTACAAGAGATATCGGATCTCCTCACAAGAGATACCAGAGGGAATAAATCCCAAAAGATTTGGCACTAGCTAAGTGCACCTGAGAGAGTACTGGGGAAGAATCCACCAAGTACTAGTTATAAAGAAACAGCTAAACCCCCACAAGGTACATAGCGTTCCTACGAATACTCGTGCTAACTAAACAGTTCAACACAGTAATAATCCACATCACAACCATCAAAGCCAACATCAAAAACATATATCTATACTAGCGTTGTTCTAGCAGATATACAACCTAGTATAATATCATGTTTTAATCACATATATAATAGCGTTGTTCTAACAGATATACAACCTATTATAATATCTCCTTTTTAATCATATCATTTAACAAAACTGTTCCCAACGCAAACAGTAAATCATCCCAAATTAATTAACAACTAAACAATTGATAATTAATTGAAATATGGAATGATGAGTAAGAGCGAACCGCCACTTGCCTTAGAATAGATTCGGCGAGAGCTTGAACGAAGCTTGGAGGCGACAACGGGTTTCCGGGCTCGACACAGGGACAGATCTAAGACCACAGATTCCTTCGGATCGACCCATAAAGAAACCCTAAGTTAGATTCAATATCTACATACTTGAATCTAAAAGAATACGAAAGGAATCGAAAGGAACGAGGTCCGATCAAACGCCACAGAAGCCAAGGCCGAAACATGCCAAAACCCCTTTTGTCTTTCTTTGGTTTCTATGCTTCCTTGGACCACCAAGGGATCACTTTGCAATCACCAAACAACCCCAACGAAGCTCAGACGAGAGCTCGAAAGATTCCGGCGACAAGCTCGAAATTCCGGCGAGACGTTTGGGAGGAGATTAGAGCTCAGTTTTGTGCCCATTCTCAGCCAATCCTCCTCCTTAAATAGCCAACTAATGGCTAAGCATCAGCTAAACCACCAAGCGAAGCAAACGACGCGTGGCAAAGAAAATCGGGGCGATTGTCAGAACTCCGGCAACCTTGACTTTCAACTTGACAGTTTTGGGCTTTGCGGCGGTCGCCGCCATACCCACGGCGGTCGCCGCTTGTCAGACCACTTGCCTGAGAAGATAACGTTGTCAGAGGCTAGTGGCGGCGGTCGCCGCCTTACCTACGGCGGTCGCCGCCAAGGCCATTTTTCGTCCGTTTCAATCTTGGAACAATTTGGCCTTAGCACGGGATAAAAATAGTCGTACACGAACGAGTATTAAGTCCCGAAATACGTCGAATGTATTTTATTTCACTTAGAAAAATTATTACAGAGATCAAACATATTACCGAATGTCTGAACTTCTCTGAAATAAATTCGACGTGCAATACGGGAGTTGGAAAAATTCCAAATTATCCTTATTAAATGAGGGATATTACATTTATGTCATACTTCACCACAATTGTGGCATTGAATTACACCGCTACTCCAACCTGAGCCTTTGGTGGAGTCAGACTGAGTTGTCTCGGTCTTAGCATGACCAGACTTCTCAAACTTGGTAGGCGATGTCGGCCGCATAAATGTATTAGCCTTGCGGTTTTGTTGCCCACCCTTAGCCTTATTCTGTTCCTCCCGTTTCCGGGCGGATTCTTCCAGCGTGACCTCTATCTTATAGGCCGCATCCACATATTGTTCCAGAGTAGAGCAACCGTGAAGCACCATTAGAGGTTTGATTTCTAGGCTCATCCATCCATGGAAGTACTAGATCTTTTGCTCTTCAGTGTGCACTTCAGAACCAACATAATGCAGCAAATGATTGAATTTTGCCGCCTGGTCGGTCACCTTTAGTCCCTCGGTTTCTGGATAGAGGAACTCTTTCAGCTTTTCTTCTCTCATAGCACAGGATAATAATCGATCAGTGAGCTTGGCCTTAAACATTGCCCAGCTCAGGTTCGGGTGGTCATCCAAAACAATTCCTTCCCACCACTCACTTGAACCATCTTTCAGATGTAACGAAGATATGTGCACCTGTTCAGCCTCGGTGCAAACCACATTTCGAAACAGTCGCTCTATATGGGAAAACCAATAGGAAACCTTGACTGGTTCCCCGGTCCCATCGTAGCTATCCGAGCGCATTGAATTGATCGTCTTCAATGCCCGGTTGTAGTTCCCGTCGTTTCCTTTGGGAACCACCGAATGTGCAGGACCTTCACATCCCACCACATTAGTTGAAAATTGAGGAATGGGAGCCGCTTGAGCTTGCGGTATCCCCTGTGCCGTCAATACCTCGACCACTTGCCTCACTATCTGCCCAATGACTGTCGCATCACACACGATCGGGACATGAGGCGGATTGAGTGGAACATCCCTCGCAACTTGAGGGTCCACTTGTCCCTGATGAACATCTTCCCACAGGGGCGGGTTATTATTATGCGAGCCAGACCCCACGTCATCCCCTTGTTGAGCAGCACTCCTCAACTAAATTCGGGAACCATCGCTTGGACCTTCATTATCCGCTCGATTGGTGGATCGGGTGTTCACCATCTGTTGATGAACCATAATGTCAATTTAGAATTTTTCCAACTTGTACATGATACTTAATCAATTACATTATGATATGAATTGTAAGAGTCCAAACCAATAACTTATATTAGGTTGACTGACCCTCCACCATTACCCTTAAAATGATCTTATCCTCTTACTTGAGAATAAGTCACATAGGAGAAATGTCAACCTTGTAATACCCCTCATTTTTAGTAAGGATATTTGGGTAATTTTCACAACCCTCGTTCTGTAATCGTGTCGCTTTTGGAGAAGTTCGGATTTCTGTATCATGTTTGATCTCTGTAATAATTCCCTGAGTGATATAAAATACATTCGACGTATTTTCGGGGCTTAGAATATTTGTTCGGGTACAAATATTTAAATTTCGGAGTTTAAACCCATGCCAAGCCTTTTCCCGGGCAAAAAGACGCGGAATTGCCTTTTTTCCGCGACCGCTGAAAAATGGCTCTTAGAAGAGCTGGGCACAGGAATATTCCGCGACCGCGGAAATTCATACAAGCCAGCGACGCTTCGTCTTCCGAGCCTCGTCGTTTGTGCCGCCGTTGATCGCCTGCCTCGCCGTCGATCTGGTCGGGGATGAGCTCCTCTCCTTGGCTATAAATAGAGGTTGATTCTGGGAGGTTTTGGGCACTCAATCCAGATCTCCACACTCTCTCTCTCTCTCTCGTTTTCTTGCTCGCCAGAGTTTCGAGCCCTCGCCGGAATCTTCGAAGTGTCGATGGAGCTCTCGTTGGTGGTTGTGGTGCTCATAGGGTGTTTCTTTAGAGGCGCAAGGAGGTCAGGAGTCGAAACCCCCTCGTATCGAGCCCTTTTGAGTCATCGCCGGTGAGTTTTCTCCGTTTTGGGTCGCCGGAGTTCATGGCCGCGACCGCGGACATGAACTGCCGCGACCGCGGCATGGACAAGGTCAGCTGCGTCCACGGCCGCTGTCTTTGACACTCATGGACGAAGTCCTCGACGGCCGCGACCGCAGAATCCCTGCCGCGACCGTGGATTGCCTTGGCAATCGCGATCGTGGCCTTGGACTATCCGGTCTCGGGCGGGACTTTCATTCTTTCGATTTCATTCGTTCGTTCGTTCTTAGATTCGTATCATTTTATTGTCGAATCTAACCTAGGGTTTCGTTGTTGGTCGTCGTCGTAGGAATTTGTAATCCGATTTCCGTTCCCGTTCCGGACCCAGAAACCCGTCGTCGTTCAATCGTTCGTCTAGACTAAGGCAAGTGGCGGTTCGCTCTTGCTTATTATTCCATGTTTCCATTAATTATCAATTGCTTTTAATTGTTAATTAAATTGGGATGAATGTTGTGTTCGTTTGGGAACAGTTTTACAAATATATGTGATTAAAATTATGATATTATATTAGGTTGTATATACTGCTAGAAACAACGCTATTATATATGTATTACCATGATGGTATTAATGTGAACTATGGTGTGGCTTTAACTGTTTAGTTAGAACGAGTATTCGTAGGAACGCTATGTACCTTACGAGGTCTAGTCGTTTTTTTATAACTGGTATTAGGAGGATTTTTCCCTAGTACTTTCTCTGGTCATGACTGTACCCTTACTCAGGGTAGGTGCACAACAGCTAGTTCCGATATTCGAGATTTATTCCCTTCGATATCTCTCGGGATGAGATGATATATCTTAAAAGCTTATAACGTAATTGTGCATTTTGGAATTAAATAAGATAAGTGCGATTATGCACATAATTAATATACCCTCGGGCGAGGAGTACAACGTGGAAACCGCCTGGACTTTGATTAGAGTAAGTCCTCCTTCCAAATCTGAATTCGCATTACGCGGTGAGGTTGGTCGTGGACCCAAATGGTCAAGTCTTTTTAAACGCTTGTGTGAAATTATAACGTTCCCGAACACTTGTCATACTTCCGATAAGACTCAATCTTTTGGAGACTTCTCTTCATACGTTTCCGATAAGACTCGATCTTTAGGAGTCTTCTCTTGATCATTCTGTTTTGTATCTTTCCATGGAAGTATTAAGGTTTACTATCGTCATCGGCTTTCATTCGAGAAGCGATGGGTCTAACCTAATACGTCTATTTAGAACCTTTCGGTTTTACCCTTGCATAGTCTTTCATTAGACTAACCAACCGGTTATTTTCCCTTGCATGGTTGGCTTGTGTCATCCGTCTCATACGGCACATCAGGTAAACTTCTGTTCCGTGAAGGCTAGGATACGACAATGAAGGCAGATGAAGTTTTTAAGAGTTTTATCAAGGTTGAAGATCCTAGGCGGGTGATCACTTCGATCAAGACCCTTATGTTATTTATTTAAGACTTCCGCTGTATTAAACATATTCTGTATTTCTGTTGTATTTGGGATTTACGGATGTAATTCCGAGACTTTGGTTTAAATAAAGATTATGATATCTCGTATTATCAATGTGTTTTATGTTTTGTATGAATGGTTAAGCCTTGGGTGGCTTCGGATGTGAAATCTGAGGTCACTGGCGGTAATACTTTCAAGGAAATATTTGGGGGTGTTACAGATTTGGTATCAGAGCCGATTTTTTTTAAACGGGTTGGGTTTCAAATCGTCTTACTGAAAACAAAGATTTTATCAACCGTTTATCCATTTTTGGAACTGAGAAAGTTGTTTAAATTCAAAAAAATTGAATTTCCGAATAAAACCATACTTGACTAGAAAATGTGTTGTTTTGAAATCTCTGTCATTCTAGTCGTGCATTCTTTCCAGTCTGATATAGTAAGTTCACTTCTATATTTAGAAAGACTAACTCTTTCTCGTCGCCCCGCAAGATATGGGCACAATCATCTCTCAACAGAGGAACCCGAAGGAAGCCGAGGTGGCCCCTCCATCTCCAGTTAGGCTCGAGTTCCCGGTTCCCCCGTCAAGCCTTGAGGTCGGGGAACCCAGTAGTCCACCCGAGGAGGTGAAGACCGTACTCGAGGAGTCGGTGGTGTTAGTGCCCGATAAGGTTTCGGAGGCAGAACCTGAAGCGGATCCTTGGGAGGACACTGGGGAAGAAGAGCCGACGGAGTACACTGGAGGGTACTTCGACGAGGACTTTGAGGTCGAAGAGGTTCCCGAGGAGGACCCGTAAGAGGACCCTGAAGAAGACCCAGAGGAGGATCCAGAGGAGGACCCCGAGGGGCAGGGCTACGAGTCTGATGACTTGGAGCGCTTGCTGGAGGACAGTGAGGATCCGGGAATGCAATTCATCTTCCCGAGTCCGGCGTCGCCACCTAAGCGGGAGTATTCGCCATTGTCTCCTGCCACTTAGGAGGCACTTGGTGTTGAAGGTGTCGTCAGGTGGAGGAGTGGGCTGGTGATGAGTCCTGACTCGCGACAGGTGTTTCTCCAGAGTCAGATGGCTTCATCTGAAGCGCGTCGCCAGGTGGATGAGGCGGTTGAGCATGCTCGAGGAAGGGCAATGCCGTGGGAGTCAATGGGTACACCAGTTGTGGTCCCAACTCAACAGGCCAGGCCAAGGCCCTGAGTACTGGAGGAGCGACTGGAGGAGTGGTCGAACGCCCTATACGACATGGAGGAGAGGACATACGAGACTGAGCTCGGTCTCTCCCGAATGCTTGGGGACGTCCACGAGCTCCAGGAGTATATCCGCCAAGCAAGGTTGCTACTCGACCCTTTGTATGAGGTGAACAGGGCAGACTTCCAACCAGGATTTCTGAAGGAGTTTTGCTACCCACCGGGATCCGATAGGACTATACCGAGTGTTCCCACGCCTAGGGAAAGGCCAAGGGCACCGAGGCCGAGGGATGGGCCGTGTGCTCTAGGGCCGAATAGGGCAAGAATTCCGACGCCAGACCCCGATGATAGACCCCGTTCGAAGAAGTTGTGCATGAGAGCTCCTGATTATAGGAAGCTTTTCAGGGCATCATGATGGGGGCCGGTGTTGAGCGCTTAGCGTTTTCTTTTCTAGTGTTTTGTCGTTTCATTTTGGTAGAATTGTAGTCTCCAGGAAATTTTGTCTTGTCGCTTGGGAGAGCTTTTCTATGTAGCCCCTATCAAACTCAGTTTCAGTTCACCAATAAAAATTTACCAAGTTTGGTCTATTCTAAGTTGATTTTATACGTTGTGCATGTTGAAATGATATTAATATTATAAAATACTTGGAAATTTGATCGGTAAACAGATGGTGAACACAAGGAACACCATTCGTGCTGATGCTGGGCCAAACAACAACCCCAGACTGAATTTGGGGAATGCCGCGAACCCAGTGGATGAGAACGAGTTAGTTTCTCACAACAATCCTGTGGGCAGTGACCAAGTCCCGGTCAACGTTCTAGTTATTTTCGATGTTGTGGCAATTGAGGCTATTCGGGAGATTGTGATGCAAGCAGTCACCGATATTATGCGACCGATCGCGCCTCACGCACAAGGTGTTCCAATTCCTCCTGTGGTTCCTAGGTTCTAGGAGCCAGATGTCCATGTACCTCATGAGGATGCGGTCAGGAACAAAGGCAATTATGGTCGAGCGCTGAAGGCCATAAGCTCTATGAGGCCTAACAGTTATGATGGGAAGGGAGATCCAGACAAAGTGGCGTATTGGTTCTCACACATGGAATGATTGTTCAGAAACGTTGAGTGCACTGAAGCTGAGAAGGTGCACATTGCTTCCCTTCAACTGAAGGAGGTAGCTAGTGAATGGTGGGAAAGCACCGGTCTAGCTGATCACCCTGGGTTGAACTGGGGAATGTTCAAGACGAAAATGACTGATCGATTCTTTTCCCAGGCTATGAGGGAAGAGAAGCATAAGGAGTTTCTCTATCCAAAGACGGATGGATTGAAAGTGACTGAGCTTGCGGCCAAGTTCAATCACCTGTTGCAGTATGCTGGGCCGAAAGTGTCCAGTGATGAGTAAAAAATCTGGCATTTTCATGAGTGGATGAATCCAGACATCAAGCCACTGATGGTGCGCCACAGATGCTCTACTCTGGAGCAGTACGTGGATGCTGCCTATAAGTTGGAGGTGACTTTGGAGGAGTCGACGAAAAAGCGCAATCGCCAGACACTGGCATAGAGCCAGCCTCAAGCAGGTAGGTTCAAGCGACCCGCGCCACCGTCAATCTTTGCCAAGTCTGGCCGAGCTAGAACGGAGATGACTCACGGAGGGTCTACGCAACGTTCGGGCCAGGGCAAGAATCCGATCCAGTGCTACAACTGTGGTATATCCGGACACAAGAGCAATGAATGTCCGAAGGAAAGAAAGACGTGCTCTGGCTGTGGAAAGGAGGGGCACTTACAGACATTTTGTCCGCAAAGGAGGCAGAAAGGAGCTGAGTCACAACAAGGGTCCGTTAGTCATAACAACCGACCCAGATTCAGATCAGTGGAAGCTCCTAGCCCTTCGACGCAGACAACTGCTCAGAACAAGGGGAAAGGCCCTACTGCTTCAGGAGGTCAAGGTCAGCGACTCTACGAGATGCGTGAGGCTGATGGACCGAACGCTCCTATTGCTCAAGGTACTCTATACCTTCATTCTACTTCTGTATGTATACTATTTTATTCGGATGCTACTCATTCTTTCATTTCGGAGGATTGTGTAAATAAGCTAGGCTTAGTATGCAATGAGGCTTATGAGCCTTTTGTAGTGAATCTTCCTAATGGTGAGCAGTTAGTACGATCCAAGCGTCTGTCAGAATTTCCAATTACAATTCAGGGTAGGAAGTTCGAAGAAGATTTGATCTGTATAGCCATGGCTCCATACGACATTATTCTCGGTATAGATTGGCTGACGCGTCATGGGGCGGTGATCAATTTTAGTTCGAGGACTGTGACGGTTTCATCAGGGGGCCAGTTTATATGCAAATTCAAGGGTCGTAATGACACTGATAACGGCAAACTCATCAATGCGATGGCTGCGTGTAAGCTACTTCGACAAGGTTGTGTCGGGCAGGGGCGGATCCAGTTCAGGCCCAGGGCCTGAAAAAAAAAAAAAAAAAAAAAAAAACTTTTTTTTTGAAAAAAAAATAATTTTTTTTAAGTATTTTTTACCCTTATTGAATCTGAAAATGTAATTTCAGTTAGCCTTAATAAATTTAAGCTATAAAAATTAAATTATCTTAAATTTCCCCCCTTATCTCATCTGAAAATGCAATTTCAGTCAATTTTAACAGATTTAAGTCAAAAAAATAAAATTACTTAAGTTTTTTTTCCCTCATCTCACGTGAAAATTACCTTAAGCTTCGTAAAAAAATTAAAATTAATTTTTGCAAAATAGAATTTAAGTCACGTTGGAGTTAAGTCACAAAAAAAAATTTCGCACAGGATTTAGCCCCCCCTGGAGTCGAGTTCTGGCTACGCCACTGGTGTCGGGTACCTGTGCTATCTGGATAAACCCAAGAGAGACGAGCCTTCAGTCCTTGATATTCCGGTCATTCGTGAGTTCCCGGATATCTTTCCGGAAGAGATTCCCGGTTTACCCCCGAATTGTGACGTGGAGTTTACCATTGATCTCGAGCCTGGTACCGTGCCGATCTCTAAGGCACCGTATCGGATGGCTCCAACTGAGATGCAAGAGTTGAAAAAGCAACTTGAAGATCTTCTTAAGAAAGGATATATAAGGCCGAGTGCATCACCTTGGGGCACTCCGGTTTTGTTCGTCAAGAAGAAGGATGGATCGTTCCGACTTTGTATCGACTATCGAGAGTTGAATAAGGTCACGATCAAGAATAAGTACCCGTTGCCGAGGATTGATGATCTATTGGATCAATTGCAAGGAGCAAAAGTCTTTTCCAAGATCGATCTGAGATCTGGTTACCATCAGCTCAGGATTCGTGAGGAAGACATTCCGAGGACAGCATTCCGGACGAGATATGGTCACTACGAGTTTGTAGTCATGCCATTTGGACTTACAATGCTCCGACAGTCTTAATGGATCTGATGCATCGATGTTTCCACCAATACCTGGATAAGTTCTTGGTGGTCTTCATCGACGATATTTTGATCTATTCCCCGAGTGAGGAGGCTCACGAGGAACATCTTCGGATCACCTTGTCAGTCCTTAGACAGAATCAGCTATACGCAAAGTTGTCTAAGTGTGACTTCTGGATCAAAGAAGTGGCTTTCTTAGGCCATGTGATCAATGAGAATGGGGTCATGGTTGATCCCCAAAAGATTGAAGCGGTAGCCGACTGGAAGCGGCCTCAGAATGTGAAAGAGGTGTGCAGTTTCTTAGGACTCGCTGGATATTACAGACGGTTTATGGAGGGATTTTCTAAGATCGCTCTACCTATGACCGGTTTGCTCCGCAAAGTCCACAAGAAGTTTGTCTGGGATGACAAGTGCGAGGCCAGTTTTCAGAAATTGAAGGAGTGCCTGACCTCCGCACCAGTGTTGGCGCTACCGGAAGGAACCGATGGTTATGTGGTCTATAGTGATGCTTCAAAGCATGGGTTAGGATGTGTACTGATGCAGAAAGGGAAAGTTATTGCGTACGCATCTCGGCAATTGAAAACCTATGAGGCAAACTATCCGACGCATGATCTGGAGTTAGCAGCTGTAGTATTTGCGTTGAAGATTTGGAGGCACTATCTCTATGGTGTAAGGTGTCATGTCTTCACCGATCATAAGAGTCTCAAGTAAGTGTTCACTCAGAAGGAGCTGAATATGAGACAACGTCGCTAGTTAGAGCTACTCAAAGACTACGACATCGAGTTGCTGTATCATCCGGGCAAGGCTAACGTAGTAGCCGATGCATTGAGCCGAAAGACGCCGCACGAGACTGTAGTGGCTCTACTCACTGCTCAGACCAAGCTGAACCAAGGGTTGTGCGAGATTGAAGTCTTGTACGATCATCGTCGAGGATACCTGAGTATGCTAGAGATTCAAGCTACGCTACTTGATCAGATCAGGGCGGAGCAGGTTGATGACGTGGTCTTGGTAAAACTAAGAAGTGAAGTGATGGACGGGAAAGCTCCCGGATTTGTGATTCAGGAGGATGGATCACTCTGGTTTCAGGACCGAATTTGTGTGCCTGACGTTGATGGCCTTCTCCAGTTGGTGATGAAGGAGGCTGATTCGTCAGCTTATTCTGTACATCCAGGCTCTAGCAAGATGTACAAGGACCTCAGGAAGAAATTCTGGTGGCCCAACATGAAGTGGGATGTAGCGGAATTTATGGCAAAATGCATGACTTGTCAGAAAGTCAAGATAGAACACCGTAGACCAGGTGGTGAATTGCTACCTCTTCCAATGCCAGAGTGGAAATGAAAGGATATCGCTATGGATTTCGTCACAGGGTTTCCAAAGACTCAGAGTCAAAAGGATGCGATATGGGTAATCATTGACAGGCTCACGAAGAGTGCTCACTTCGTGGCTATCAAGTCAACATGGGGAACCCAGAAGCTATCAGAAGTGTTCCTACACGAGATTGTCCGTTTGCATGGTACTCCAAAGACCATTGTATTGGATCGTGATGGCCGATTCATGTCGAGATTCTGGAAGGAACTCCACAAGTCCATGAGAACCGAGTTGAGGTTCAGTACTGTGTTTCATCCTCAGACGGATGGACAGTCTGAGAGGACCATCCAGACATTGGAAGATATACTGAGAGCTTGTGTACTTGATCGTCCGACTAGCTGGGAGAACAGCCTGAGTCTGATTGAGTTCACATACAACAATAGTTGGCATGCTATCATTAAGATGACTCCATTCGAGGCATTGTACGGTCGAAAGTGCAGATCTCCGATTTGTTGGGATGAGAATGCCGACAAAGTTCTGCTCGAACTGGAGTTAGTCGAAAGGACTGCCTCAGACATTGCTTTGATCAGACAGAGGATGCTGACAGCTCAGAGTCGACAAAAGGTTGGTGACAAGGTGTTTGTCAGGAATGTCGAGTTCGAGGTTGGTGACAAGGTGTTTGTCAGGGTGTCGCCATCCAAGGGTGTGTTCAGGTTCGGCAAGCGTGGGAAGCTTAACCCTCGCTACGTGGGACCGTTTGAGATCCTTGACAGGGTGGGGTCTCTAGCGTATCGTTTGGCATTGCTGCCGTCGGCACATCCGATGCATAACGTGTTCCACGTATCCTTTTTGAAAAAGTACGTGCCAGATGCCTCTCATGTGCTGAGTTATGAAGACATCGAGATTCAGGCAAATGGTGCCTACGAGGAGATACCTGTGCGTATTCTCGAACGTCGCGAGAAGCAATTGCGGAACAAGGTAGTACCATTGGTACAGATTCTTTGGTCCAAGGCTGGATCTGAAGAGGTTACTTGGGAAACCTGGGAGACTAAAAAGGATATGCTTAGTCGCTTTCCCGATCTGTTTTCGGCCTAGTTTTGGGGTCGAAACCTTTTTAAGGGGGTAGTGATGTAACGCCTCGTTTTTTTGGGTTATTCGGCCAAGTTTCGGGGTCGAAACTTCTTTTAAGGCGGGAAGTGATGTAATACCCCTCATTTTTAGTAAGGATATTTGGGTAATTTTCCCAACCCTCGTTCTGTAATCGTGTCACTTTTGGAGTAGTTCGGATTTCTATATCATGTTTGATTTCTGTGATAATTCCCTGAGTGATATAAAATACATTCGACGTATTTTCGGGGCTTAGAATATTTGTTCGGGTACAAATATTTAAATTTCAGAGTTTAAACCCATGCCAAGCCTTTTCTCGGGCAAAAAGACGCAAAATTGCCTTTTTTCCGTGACCGCGGAAAAATGGCTCTCAGAAGAGCTGGGCACAGGAATATTCCGCGACCGCGGAAAAAGTTCCGTGACCGCGGAAAATCATACACGCCAGCGATGCTTCGTCTTCCGAGCCTCGTCGTCCGTGCCGCCTTTGATCGCCTGACTCGCCGTCGATCTGGTCGGGGATGAGCTCCTCTCCTTGGCTATAAATAGAGGTTGATTCTGGGAGGTTTTGGGCACTCAATCCAGATCTCCACACTCTCTCTCTCTCTCATTTTCTTGCTCGCCAGAGTTTCGAGCCTTCGCCGGAATCTTTGAAGTGTCGCCGGAGCTCTCGTTGGTGGTTGTGGTGCTAGTAGGGTGTTGCTTTGGAGGTGCAAGGAGGTCAGGAGTCGAAGCCCCCTCGTATCGAGCCCTTTCGAGTCGTCGCCGGTGAGTTTTCTCCGTTTTGGGTCGTCGGAGTTCATGGCCGCGACCGCGGCATGGACAAGGTCGGCCGCGTCCGCGGCCGCTGTCTTTGACACTCGCGGATGAAGTCCTCGATGGCCGCGACTGCGGAATCCCTGCCGCGACCGCGGATTGCCTTGGCAATCGCGATCGTGGCATTGGACAATCCAGTCTCGGGCGGGACTTTCGTTCTTTCGATTTCATTCGTTCTTTCTTAGATTCGTATCATTTTATTGTCGAATCTAACCTAGGGTTTCGTTGTGGGTCGTCGTCGTAGGAATCTGTAATCCGATTTCCGTTCCCGTTTCGGACCCAGAAACCCGTCGTCGTTCAATCATTCGTCTAGACTAAGGCAAGTGGCGGTTCGCTCTTGCTTATTATTCCATGTTTCCATTAATTATCAATTGCTTTTAATTGTTAATTAAATTGGGATGAATGTTGTGTTCATTTAAGAACAGTTTTACAAATATATGTGATTAAAATTATGATATTATAATAGGTTGTATATACTGCTAGAAACAACGCTATTATATATGTATTACCATGATGGTATTAATGTGAACTATGGTGTGGCTTTAACTGTTTAGTTAGAACGAGTATTCGTAGGAACGCTATGTACCTTGTGAGGTCTAGTCGTTTCTTTATAACTGGTATTAGGAGGATTTTTCCCTAGTATTTTCTCTGGTCATGACTGTACCCTTACTCAGGGTAGGTGCACAATAGATGGTGCCGATATTCAGGATGTATTCCCTTCGATATCTCTCGCGATGAGATGATATATCTTAAAAGTTTATAACGTAATTGTGCGTTTTGGAATTAAATAAGATAAGTGCGATTATGCACATAATTAATATACCCTCGGGCGATGAGTACAACGTGGAAACCGCCTGTACTTCGATTAGAGTAAGTCCTCCTTCCAAATATGAATTCGCATTACGCGGTGAGGTTGGTCGTGGACCCAAATGGTCAAGTCTTTTTAAACGCTTGTGTGAAATTATAACGTTTCCGAACACTTGTCATACTTTCGATAAGACTCAATCTTTTGGAGACTTATCTTCATACGTTTCCGATAAGACTCGATATTTAGGAGTCTTCTCTTGATCATTATGTTTCGTATCTTTCCATGGAAGTATTAAGGTTTACTATCGTCATTGGCTTTCATTCGAGAAGCGATGGGTCTAACATAATACGTCTATTTAGAACCTTTCTGTTTTACCCTTGCACAGTCTTTCATTAGACTAACCAACCGGTTATTTTCCCTTGCATGGTTGGCTGGTGTCATCCGTCTCATACGGCACATCAGGTAAACTTCCGTTTCGTGAAGGCTAGGATACGACAATGAAGGCAGATGAAGTTTTTAAGAGTTTTATCAAGGTTGAAGATCCTAGGCGGGTGATCGCTTCGATCAAGACCCTTATGTTATTTATTTAAGACTTCCGCTGTATTAAACATATTCTGTATTTCTTTTGTATTTGGGATTTACGGATGTAATTCCGAGACTTTGGTTTAAATAAAGATTATGATATCTCGTATTATCAATGTGTTTTATGTTTTGTATGAATGGTTAAGCCTTGGGTGGCTTCGGATGTGAAATCTGAGATCACTGATGGTAATACTTTCAAGGAAATATTTGGGGGTGTTACAAACCTTAGAATGACATTAAACCTAAGAATGGACGATATCCTTACGAATGGATCTAAGGAATAAGTAATTGAATCGAAGCTTGCAGATGTTTGAAAACCACTTATTATTAAACCTTATACTTTGAAACTTTATATACTTAATATAATAGAATAACTTCTTAAACTAATGACATTGTAAATTTTACCAAAATCCAAAACCTCACTTTCAAAGTTAAAATCATAAACTTAGTTTTAACCATTACCACAATCCAAAACCTCACTTTATATACTTAATATAATAGAATAACTTCTTAAACTAATGACATTGTAAATTTTACCAAAATCCAAAACCTCACTTTCAAAGTTAAAATCATAAACTTAGTTTAAAAAGTAATGGCTTAACTACTAATATTAAGTTTTGAAAATTCCTTACATGGTTGGCTGGTGTCATCCATTTTATACGACACATCAGAGGTTGGTCCCCAACGATTTGAAGTAACCAATCGAAGACGAAGGCTTGCAGTTGATGATTTAAAGTGATATTGTTTTAAGGTTATTTAGTATCAATTTAATAAACACTTCTATAATTTAGTCATGTATATAGGATTTACTTAAAAGTCTTCCGCTGTAATTCAATACCGTTTGTAAACTTTCCTTCTCAATTTAAGAGAGGAATTTTAATACAATTATGCTATCAGAGCAACTAGTGCCAAAATTCGGGATTCGTCCCATGTTCTATATCTCATTGCGAGATTGGTGTGGATTAAAAGCTTTAACGTAAATGCGCGTTTCAGAATTAAATAAGATAAGTGTCATTTTGCAAATAATTAATATACCCTCGAGCGAGAAGTACAACGTGGAACCTGCCTGGTCTCTTGTCTAAAGTAAGTCACCTTTCCAATATGAATTCTCGTTATGCGGTGAGGTTGGTCGAGGACCCAAATATGCAACGAGATGTTTTTAAAACTTTGTGTGATAATATAATGTTCCTAAAAATTCATATAATTTCTCATAAGACTCAATTCATTGGAGTCTTCTCTTTAATCATACCTCTTCATTCTTTTCAGTAGAAGTCTATAGTCATATACCGTTTACCGAGTTTTATTTGGGAAACAAGGGTAGTGATTATATACGACTATGAGAACCAATCTGTTTTCACCCTTGCAGGGTCTTTCATTAAACTAACCAACCGGTTTTATTCCTTGCATGGTTGGCTGGTGTCATCCATTTTATACGACACATCAGAGGTTGGTCCCCAACGATTTGAAGTAACCAATCGAAGACGAAGGCTTGAAGTTGATGATTTAAAGTGATATTGTTTTAAGGTTATTTAGTATCAATTTAATAAACACTTCTATAATTTAGTCATGTATATAGGATTTACTTAAAAGTCTTCCGCTGTAAATTCAATACCGTTTGTAAACTTTCCTTCTCAATTTAAGAGAGGAATTTTAATAAAAGATTGAGTTCTATATAAAAGTCTTTTGTTGATTATACTTTCATTATCTAATGTTCATTATTTATTTAAGCATAATTGATCCAATTAAAGCATAGGGTGACTTTGGATATTAAAGTTTGAGGTCACTGGCGTGTGGTACTATCGACATAAGTTGAGGGTGTTACAATTATGCTATTAGAGCAATGGTTTTAAAATTCTTGGCCTATTGTTAGGTTTGAGAATTTTCAAAATTATTTTTGAAACTATTTTATTTCGATAAGGAATTTCGAGAAAATAAATTGATAGTATTGACTGTAAAGTTTTGAAAATTTTTAAGGTTTAGAAAAGTTTAAAAAGTAATGGCTTAACTACTAATATTATTTTTTGTTGTTTATAAGATGATATTATAAATGGTGTTAAAAGTAATGGTTTGAAACTTCTTTTGTTAAATATTAGTTATTATAGTGCTTTTATAAAATGATGAAAGGATCAATTATGCTTAAATAAATAATGAACATTAGATAATGAAAGGATAATCAACAGAAGACTTTTATATAGAACTCAATCTTTTATTAAAATTCCTCTCTTAAATTGAGAAGGAAAGTTTACAAACGGTATTGAATTTACAGCGGAAGACTTTTAAGTAAATCCTATATACATGACTAAATTATAGAAGTGTTTATTAAATTGATACTAAATAACCTTAAAACAATATCACTTTAAATCATCAACTGCAAGCCTTCGTCTTCGATTGGTTACTTCAAATCGTTGGGGACCAACCTCTGATGTATCGTATAAAATGGATGACACCAGCCAACCATGCAAGGAATAAAACCGGTTGGTTAGTTTAATGAAAGACCCTGCAAGGGTGAAAACAGATTGGTTCTCATAGTCGTATATAATCACTACCCTTATTTCCCGAATAAAACTCGGTAAATGGTATATGACTATAGACTTCTACTGAAAAGAATGAAGAGGTATGATTAAAGAGAAGACTCCAATGAATTGAGTCTTATGAGATTATATGAATTTTTAGGAACATTATATTATCACACAAAGTTTTAAAAACATCTCGTTGCATATTTGGGTCCTCGACCAACCTCACCGCATAATGAGAATTCATATTGGAAAGCTGACTTACTTTAGACAAGAGACCAGGCAGGTTCCACGTTGTACTTCTCGCTCGAGGGTATATTAATTATTTGCAAAATGACACTTATCTTATTTAATTCTGAAACGCGCATTTACGTTAAAGCTTTTAATCCACACCAATCTCGCAATGAGATATAGAACATGGGACGAATCCCGAATTTTGGCACTAGTTAACTGCACCACCACTTATATAAAATAAGGGTAGGTCATGACCAAAAGTATTAGGGCAATTATCCTCCTAATACCAAGTTATAAGGAAACAACTAAACCTCACAATGCAATAGCGTTCTTACAAATACTTGTGCTAACTAGCAATTATTATCCACACCAAAGCACAACAATCCACACCAATTATTATCTAGCACCCTATAATATATATATATATATATATAAGGATTATAGCTAGCATATATACAACCTAATAATAAGGTTCATTTTACACAATACTTTAACACACAAGTTCCCAAACGAGAAATTAAGAATATTTATCCCAACTTAAATAAGACAATAGATTAATTGTCAATTAAGAAAAATATGGAATAAATTAGCAAGAGCGAACCGCCACTTTCCTTGAATCACGAAGAGATGAACAGTATCACGGGGATGGTTGTTCCCGGGGAGCAACTTGAATCCCTGCTCTATTTTCGTTTCAGAAGCAAATCTGAGACGTACCCGAATCACACACAAAAATAAGTTATAATGAGATAATTTATTTAATACTGAATTTTGAGGGGTATATGTCTCAAGATTTAAATTGAATTAATTTATCCCAACTAATTCAATTTCAAGGCTTAATCGGTAGAACGATTATCTATACGATTAGAAATGAATTAGTCGTATATTCTAAATAATATTTTCATGAATAAATAAATATCATAATTTATTTATAAAGTCCAGAATTTTTTCTCCAAAATATTATCCAAATGAAAAGTTAATATTTTAACCATTCATAGTCTAAGATAATACCCAAAGTAATTTTAATTAATTTAATTTTAATTTTATTAAAATCAAATTAATTCCAAATTAGTATTCAGTAATTAAGATTAATTTAATTAACCTTAAATAAAAATCGGACAAAAAATCCCAAAAAATACCCAAATCCCGAAAGATTGGGGCTTTTGTAGAGGACTCCCGCGCGGTCCTAGTGGTGCAACTAATTGCAAGATTGAAGCTCTAACTTGCTCAAATGTTTGCCATGAACAAAAGTTTCGGGTTTTTAGGGTTCTTGAGATTGGATGGCAAGATTGGATGAATTTGGCTTCCGATTGAGAGGACTTTTATAGGGTTCTTGTAGGTGGGAATGTCATTAACAAAATTCCTATCATTACTCCCTCCAATTGAAGACGAATTGATCCAATTTTGAATTTGTTCAATTCGGCCACCTAGATGACGCGTGGGTTTTGTGGCTGAAATTTCACGATTTTAGATGACATTCAATCTAATTGATGGAGGAATTACGTGGAGGATGAAGTAGTCTGCAATGCCCAGCCATGAATTGGCTCAATCGGATCCAAGGAGGATCGAAATCCACCACGGAAATGCTTATAAAGCTTCACAAAGTGGCTGAAGGAGGAAGATGCAATATTTGGCCTATTACACACGCCTCCCCTTATTTGATCTATTTGCACATTTTTGCCCAACTTTTTTAAGTTGTGGCAAACATGCCCTTATTTTAACTTTTTAAAAATTATATAAATTACCCAAACTTATTTATTTTAATATTCCAAGTTTATAATATTATTTTAACCCCAAAATTATTTTCTAGAAAAATTTAACTTAGGTGAAGATAGGCTTAAGTAATTTTTCTTATGAATTTGACCATACTTAAATCCTTAACAAAAATTTGTTAAACTTGATTTAAATATTCTAGGTCAAATTTGATAAGTTTTATCTAAATTATAATTAACATAAAGTTAACCATAATTTAAACCATCCTTATCTTAAAGAGATAACTCACTTAGGACAATTATTACTTTATCCATTTATGGATAACATAATAATTCTTATGTCTTTTATTATTATTTAAAATTTAAAATTACAACCATTATTGCACTTACTTATTTATTTTAACACCATACATTATTACCCATGTGATACTTTGTACCAAAACTTGTCACATCTCAACCATTGAACCTAAGTTCATGAAAGTTTAAATTATTTCTCTAAAAGAAATATAATAAATTTTAAAACTTTTATTTTTACCACTTTAAAATTACTATTTTATCCTTCTATTTTAAGTGGATTATTATACCACTCCCCACCCTCAACCCTACACATTGTGTTGGCTGAATTCTAACACTCCCCTTAAGGTCAAGGACCAAGCCATCATTCCATTTGCTATAAGGGGATATGAGGATGAAATTGTGTGTGATGTTTTACCCATGACTGCATGCTATCTCCTCCTAGGTAGACCATGGCAATATGATAGGGGTGTCATTCATCAAGGAGTGTCTAATGAGTATTATTTCATGATGAATGACAAGCGAATCACCCTACTCCCTATGACTCCACATGAGATTATGGCTGACCATGTGGCTAGGGAGCAAAGAAAGTCTCCATAAAACAAAGAGCAAGCTAAGGGAAAAAAGTTGGCCATTGGAAGCAAATGGGGTGCTTTCAATCATATGCTCTTGGCTAAGCCCAAGGAAGTTCCTAGGCCTAAGAGAGGGAGAGACTTTGCCTTTGTTGTTGTGGATATGTCCTCCAAAAAAGATGATTTCATTGAATGCTCTAAAACTAATGATGCATCTCATGTTGGTAATCTTTTTGTTGATCAAGTTGTGAGTTTGCATGGAGTTCCTAGGTGTTTTGTTTCAGGTCAAGATGAGAAGTTTTTAAGCCACTCCAAGCTGAAATCCGGAGAAGTGCCTGATGAACCCGAAAAGCATTAAGTCTTCAATGTGGCTGATTTGGTGCCTTCCTTGGTGGACAAGGATGCAGACCTTGACGAGCTGGATTCGAGGTCGAATCCCTTTCAGGAGAGGGAGGATGATGTGACTAAGTCCCATCAAGAGAGCCAAGTGAGCCAAAGAAGCCTAGACAACTATGATGGCTCAAGTGATGGCACAAGTGTCCAAGAAGAGCCTCCAAGCCAATCACGAGGGCCCGAGCCATTGCATCCATCAAGAGCTCAAGAAGGCCTCGGAGCTCCAAGTTTAGCTCAAGCTTAGCTTCTCTTGAACCATTCAATCTCCCCATGGCGCATCCGGGCACATGAACTATGCATTATTTATTTCATGGAATTTTATGACATTCTTAGACTTGGTTTAATTGTGTTTTTGTTAATTTTTCAGTTTTAAGCCTTTATAAGGCTTAAATGGGCCATGTGGGCTGCCATCCTTTTCTTTTGTTTTCCTTAGTATTTTTCCTTTGTTTTTGCCTATACAAGGCAACAACTCTTTCATTTTAGAAACACGTTGAATCAGATTTGAGAACATAGTTATCACATTCTAGAACAACTCTCTTTTGTCTGAGAACGATCTTCTCATCATTCCTTGCTTGTGAGTTGCATCAAGCTTGTTGATTGTTCATTGAGTGTGTCAAATCTCAAGGAACAACCAGCCCTTGTTCTTCCTTTGTTGGTGAGTTGTATCCAGCCAAGGGGAATACCTATCCCTCATTGAAATCGTCACCATCATCTCTATCTTCACGTCTCCATCCTTCATCATCTTCATCCCATCATCATCAGGCCAAGATCATCATCAACTTCATCCAAAAACCATCAAAAACTGAAGAGGTGCGCGTGATACGCGCAAGGATCTAAGGTGACTCGGTGCAAGGCAATCACTCGTTGAAGCCCCGGTTGATCTAGATCTCAATTTTGAACCAAATGGACGCCTCTTCAGTTTTTGATGGTTTTTGGATGAAGTTGGTGATGATCTTGGCCTGATGATGACGGGATGAAGATGATGAAGGATGGAGACATGAAGATGGAGATGATGGTGACGATTTCAATGAGGGATAGGTATTTCCCTTGGCTGGATACAACTCACCAACAAAGGAAGAATAAGGGTTGGTTGTTCCTTGAGATTTGACACACTCAATGAGCAATCAACAAGCTTGATGCAACTCACAAGCAAGGAAGGATGAGAAGATCGTTCTCAGCCAAAAGAGAGCTTTTCTAGAATGTGATAATTATGTTCTCAAATCTGATTCAACGTGTTTCTAAAATGAAAGAGCTTTTGCCTTGTATAGGCAAAAACAAAGGAAAAATACTAAGGAAAACAAAAGAAAAGGATGGCGGCCCACATGGCCCATTTAAGCCTTACAAAGGCTTAAAACTGAAAAATTAACAAAAACACAATTAAACCAAGTCTAAGAATGCCATAAACTTCCATGAAATAAATATAACATAGTTCATGCACCCGGATGCGCCATGGGGAGATTGAATGGTTCAAGAGAAGCTAAGCTTGAGCTAAACTTGGAGCTCCGAGGCCTTCTTGAGTCATTGATTGGTGCAATGGCTCGGGACCTCGTGATTGGCTTGGAGGCTCTTCTTAGACACTTGAGCCATCATGGCTGTCTAGGCTTCTTTGGCTCACTTGGCTCTCTTGATGGGACTTGGTCACATCAAAAAAAAAAATTATTGTATGGACAATATTTGCAAGACTGATGTTGGTTTTGCTATTAATGATTCTTTATATACGCTTGACTATTTGCACAACATCAAATGTTCGGGTACTCCAAATATTGTCTTGAATCTAAAGGTTGGTGCTCTAGTGATGTCATTGCGGAATACAAATCAATCGTATGGTATGTAATGGTACCATATTGATAGTTACTCAACTTTGAACAAGAATCATTTAAGGGGTAATAATTTCATGTAGCATCATTTGTGAGAAAGTCGTCGTTCCAAAAATGATTTTGAGTCCTTCAGATTCCACTTTTTCATTCAAGTTCCAAAGGCGACAGTTTCCAATCATGATTTGTTTTGCCATGACCATAAATATAAGTCAAGGACAATATTTATCTAACGTTGGTTTATTTCTTCGAAGGCATGTCTTCACCCATGGTCAATTTTATGTTATCGTATCTCGAGTCATCGAGAATAACAACTTAAGGATATTGATTTTGGACAAGAACAATGTAGCAATGTCACATACGATTAATGTTGTGTATAAAGAAATCTTGCAAAAAGTTGGATGACCCTGATTTGTAATGTAGATATATCATTGTTCTTCATTATTTATTTGTTTTACTATGTTGTTTCATTTAATTATGATACTCTTCCCTATATATACTTGTATATTATCTAACGAATACCTGATTTATGTTGCTTAAGGGGGTGAAAGACTGATACATGTTTAAAATTTGTGGTGAATGTTAGTGGTTAAACACAATTTTATGTTATCAATGTTCAAATTTGTACACCTGTAAACGTCTATGTAAAAAAACGTTTTAAAATAAAAAGATTTCCCATTATTTTATAACTTATATATTCAACATGTTTAAATATAAAAGAAATAGACTCTGTATCTTAAAAATCATAACTATTCTAGTTCACATCAAGCCATCAAAAGGGTAGTCCTTTCACTCTTCACTTGGTTCAAGACCCAGCTATATTTTCATCTTCCCAGTTACTCAAAGCTAGATATTTTCCCTCTTCTGATGTTTTTTACTCTTCACTTGATTCAAGACCAAACTATATTTGAAGAAGTCTTTCTCAGGCTATATGGGTTATCAAGAAGGGTATGTTCTGGGAAATTGGTAATGGACAGTTTGTAAAATTCTGGGGAGACCCTTGGATACCTAGGCCGCATACTTTCTCCTTGATCTCTCATGCTTTCCCAAATGAAGAAAATCTGCGGGTTAGTGATTTCTTTGATTGGGACTCTTTTGATTGGAAGACTAATGATATTAGGCACAAAGTCTTGGATTTGGATGCTTCGGAGATTGATAAGCTTCATCTTGTATCTCCTTCATCTACAAACTTCAGAAGATGGTATTATTCAAAGAACGGGAATTTCTCAGTCAAATCTGCTTATAAACTGGTGGTACAATCATTGGAAAATGGTGATTCCTCTTGTTCCTACTGGAGGATTTGTCATCTCAATGGAGGTATGTTTGGGCTCTGAATATTATTCCTAAGGCAAAGAATTTCCTATGGAGATCTCTTAAAGGTTTCATTCCTTGCCTTACAAATTTAGAGAAGAGAAGGGTTATGCCTTCCAGCTACTGCCATTTATGCCCTTCCAAGCATGAGAATGAGCTCTATGTTCTCAAGAATTATTGTGCAGCTCGATCTTATTGGGATCTCCTGCCTGAGCTCCATCATGCTTTGTCCCTTAATCCCGTGTCTTTGTGGGATTGGTGGTGCTCTATTCATTTTGTTCTTTCCCACAGTTTGACAGAATTATGGTGTATCTCTATTTGTGCCCTGTGGATTAATAGGAATGCTAGGATCTTTAATGAGCCTATCAAGAATTCTGCTCAACTACTGCAATTTGTCTTTTCTGCATTCCTCTCACTCACGGATTCTGTTATGTTCTACTCGAATGCTTAGTTTCAATTCGGATGATCAACTTTCTACTGCTTGTGTCCAACCTCTACTAGTTTCTCCCTTCTTGCAGTTATTCTGTTATGCAGTTTTTCTTCATCTGGATCCGCTGGTGTTGGCTTTGTTCTTTTGGATTCCAATAGATCTTTAGTCTTACTTGGGAGTAAGAGATCAAAACCAAGTAAGTCTATTGATCTTCTGGAAGCTAAGGCTGTGTTATGGGGTCTTTCTTCTTCTTTGCAGTTCAGAGCTAATAGAATTCAGGTATTCACGGATTGTATTATTGTCTCCAAGGGCTGCACATCTGGAATTTTGAATAGGACCTCCACAGCTATGTACATTAGGCTTATTAAGAGTGTTTCAAGTACTTTAGAATGGTGCTCCTTTTCTTTCATTTCTAGATTAGCTAATGTTATGGCACATACTGTTGCTCAGTATGCCATGTCTCTGCCTTTAGAGGCCCCTGCTTTCTTCTCTCACGTTTCTGAATTACCACCTAGTTTGGCTTCTGTAATGTCCCCTCCTTTATATTAATATAGTTGGTCCTTTTCATAAAAAAAAAGGCGTAGTCCTTTCAGGAGGAAAAAAATCCATCAAAAACGTAAAGCATTGGGTGAAAAGATGAAGAAGGGATAAAAAAAATGATCCGTATTAGTCATATTTGGACCAGGATTTTGAACCCGACGTGAATCGAACACACAACCTTCTCATCTGGAGTCAGACGCGCTACCATTGCGCCACAGATCCTTGGTGTTTCAAGAGCCCGTGTAAATAATAATAAACCATACTAATACGGAATATGTTTCTAGACTTTGTATTTATGGGCGTAGTTGATTTATTGTGTGTGTAGCATATTCCTAAAACACTGCCACAAACACAAGATGTGTTAGATAAGCAATGGAGATAAGGGCAATTACAGCAAACACCGTTGTACATTATAGCTAATCGTTTCAAAATAAGCTTCATTTTTTTCTCTATCAATCTCTTGGTGAATAGTTCCTAGCTAGCTAGCATGCCAAACTGAATATTGATTCAATGACTTCACTCATATGGATAATCAATCGTTGCTTCAATTTCAACAAATCTTGACACCTGCTACTTCAATTACATGGATCGATCATTGTTTTGTATTACACTCCTAAACCTAGCTTTCCACTCATCTGAGATCGCCGTGTAAAAAGCATCTTCGCCTAGCTCGCCAAAATCTCATCTCAAATTCAGGATTCAACAAACACAAGACAAGAGACCGGGTCAAAATTGAGTGTAGATTCTGTTGGGCCTATAATTTATCACTAGTAATAAGGCCGGCCCAAATACGAACAAATCGGGCCACGATCTAAAGAAAGCAATAAGATGGAGAATGTTGGAACAGTTGAGCAAATATCGGAAGAGTGAGGCGACGACTTGGCAGATCCCTAGGATCTCGGACGACAACAGTAGGATTAGTTTAGCCCCATAATTATGTTCAAAAAGGAGATTAACTCTGCTCTTGTAGGACATGATCATCATCATTGAATACGAGTTGCAATTCTTCAGTTTCTTACTGATCTTTACTAATTGCTTTCTGGTTCAATTCATCGTTTTGATATCGAAGCGACCGTCGACTGGATCATTGCACTCGATTACTCTCTCTTCCTTAAGGGATAAGCTCACTTTTTACATTTCGTTACTCTATTTCATTCCATTGTTAAGTAGATTCAGATTTTCTAGATATTATTAATCTGATTATTGTCTAGGTGCCCTTCTTAAGGCAATTTAGATCAGTTCGACCTTTTTGCCCCAAAACAATTTGGCGCCCACCGTGGGGCATCTAGCCAATCAACGATCCAATCATCAATCTGATACTCATCCCATCATGGCCGGCGCTGGAAATCCCATGATCCTTGTCGAAAATCAAGCCCAAGGCAACATCCAAATCATGAACCAGGCAGGACGTCAGAGGCCAACCAGTCGTAGACTCACAAATGCAAGAGCTCGCAAAAACCATGAGTATCCTTCAAGAGGAACTGGCCCAATAGCGCGCCAGGACCGAAACGCTAAGTGCTCAATCTGAATCTGAAATCGCTCGACTAACCCATGAAAATGAATTTTTATGGTCGCAGGTACACTCGGCCGTATCGATCCCCGGAGGCTCAAGACACATAGTCAACATGGAAGGACTGTCTACACGACTCAATCTGGATAGAGCGGATGCAACGCCCGCAGTGGCGACCAATGCCTCCCAACCTACTGGTATGTTCCAAACCCCTCTGGTCACTTTCGTTACGACTAACATACCAAATTCTATAGCTGAGCCCCCCGAAGCTCGAGCGACCCATCCGCAGGTAATAGCTCTTGCCGATCTCCAGGCCCTCATACAACAAGCTATCAACGAGCATATGAAGGCTCTGGATGATCGCATCGCACGGATCCCGAGAGTCTCCCAACCAATCGAGAAAGAAGCAATTGATGGATACGAAGACTCGCCTTTCGCAGAGGCGATTGTACACGTCGAGATTCCTAAAAAGTTCCATGTCTCCAACATGCCCATCTACGATGGGACCGGGGACCCCGACGATCACGTCTCAATTTACAAGAAAAAATTAATGACAATTTCGATCCCAAGAGGGAACCGCGAGGCAGTCATGTGCAAAAGCTTTGGCACGACCCTCGCGGGACCTGCACTGATATGGCTTATGCATTTACTGCAGGGCTCCATCTCTTCCTTTTCCGACTTGATCAATTCGTTCAAAGTTCAATTCGCTAGTAGTCGATGATTAGAAAAGCAATCAAGTGATTTGTACAGGATCGTGCAAAGGTATGGCGAACCTCTAAGAGATTATCTTAACAGGTACAACAAAGAGAAGGTCTCGATCCCACATTGCGACGTCCCAACGTCGATCAAAGCATTCCGCCGAGGTTTGATCAGAGGTAGTGAACTCTACCGCGAACTAACCAAATATCCGTGCCGGAGCTTTGAAGATGTACAAGCCAAAACCATGGAACACGTCAGACTCGAAGAAGATGAAGAGCCTTCCAAAGCAAACAAGAGCCTCGATCGAGTTGATCAAAGAACATCTTCGGATCATCGACGCGACCGACGACACCAACCTTATCCCAAGGGGCAAAGCGACCCCAATCAGGTAAAAAATTCTTATGACAGGAACCAGGATTGGAAGAACAACCCCGCTCTCCCTCCAAAGCTCCACTCTTACAACTTCAACATCTCCGTGTCAGAACTCGTAAAGAGTTTCGACGGGTATGGAAAAGAAGTAAGGTGGCCTCGGAAGAGCGACAAGCCAGACGTAAAGAAGGACATGAACCGGTGGTGTGAGTTCCACAGAGACCACATACACTCGACAGATGAATGTATAGCCCTTCGTAAGGAAGTCGCAAGGCTCCTCGCGTAGGGGCTATTACGCGACGTCATATCCAACAAAGCCAAAACGACCCTCGATCGAAGGGACCAGGTAACATCTGACAAGCCGTGTTCGCCAGTTCCCACTAAAATTGTTAACACCATTTCAGGAGGGTTGGACGTGTGTGGAAACGCATACTCGGCCGCCAAAAGATATGCCCGAGAAAGCAAAGGCGAATGGCCGATTCGGGCGAAGGTGAGGCAACCGCGAATCACCAATGCCCCCGCCATCACTTTCGACGACTCAGAAGCCCAAGAGTTAGGCGACCACCATGACGGTTTGGTAATCTCTCTTTCAATTAGTAACTGCCTTATCCGTCGCGTTTTAATCGACACAGGTAGCTCCACCAACTTGTTGACACTCGACGCCTTAAAGAGTATGGGTTTAAGCGAGGACGACCTAACCAGAAACTCTACCCCGCTGGTCGGATTCAGCGGGGAACTTAAATATACCCGAGGTGAAATCGTGTTGGCAACATACGCTGGTGGAGTCAACCAACAGGTAAAGTTTTTAATACTCGACTGCCCATCCCCATACAATGCAATCCTCGGCAGACCTTGGATTCACGCCATGAAAGCTGTACCTTCCACTTACCACCAGACCATAAAATTCCCAACTAAGTGGGGGGTACAGGAAATAAGAGGTGACCAGCGGGCTGCTAAGGAATGCTATGTCACTTGAATGAAAGGGGCAGTCGACAAGTCCTCCGCATAGCAATCACAGTGTGGCGAGGGAACCACGCGATACATCGAACCAAAGATGAAACAACTCGATGAGATTGCACTGGTTCTTTCAAAGCCAACACAAACGGTAAGGGTCGGATCAGATCTGAACGATTCAGACCAGATCAGATTTAATTTCCTTTTTATGATCCAACTCTGATTGTTTTGCCTGATCACACGAAGACATGGTGGGGATCACCCCAAATGTTATTACTCACAAATTAAATGTAGATCCCACATATCCTCCGGTCAAGCAAAAAAGGAGAAAGTTCACACCTGAACGCAACAAAATCGTGGACGACGAGGTCAAGAACTTGATCGAGATAGGTAAAATAAGGGAAGTCAAGTACCCCGACTGGCTAGCAAACGTCGTTGTGGTTCAAAAGAAGAATGGGAAATGGAGAGTATGCATCGACTTCACAGACCTGAATAAGGCCTGTCCAAAAGACTCCTTCTCATTACCACATATCGATGCCATGGTTGACGCGACCGCCGGACACGAAATGTTAACATTCATGGACGCGTTCAGTGGGTACAACCAAATTCTCATGGACCCCGACGACCAAGAAAAAGCAGCCTTCATAACAAGCCAAGGTACGTACTGCTACAAAGTCATGCCTTTTGGATTGAAAAACACAGGGGCTACATATCAGAGGCTGGTGAACATAATGTTCAAAGACCAGATTGGGGATACCATGGAGGTTTACATCGATGACATGCTCGTCAAGTACAAAGTGGCAAGGGACCACATTGAACACATGAAAGAAGCATTCGATGTATTGAAAATATATAACATGAAACTAAACCCGACTAAATGCTCTTTTGGAGTGTCTTTAGAAAAATCTTGGGATACATGGTGACGGAAAGGGGGATCGAGGCTAGTACGGACCAGATCAAGGCTATCGTCAACCTGAGGTCCCCCCGTTGTGTCAAAGACGTCCATAAATTGACAGGATGGGTAGCTGCATTGAACAATTTCATATCAAAGTCTTCGGATAAATACAAATTCTTTTACGAAGCCTAAAAAAGAACAAGTCGTTCGATTGGACATCAGCACACGAGCAAGCCTTCCAGGACTTAAAGACGTATCTGGCGAGTCCCCTCCTACTAGCCAAACTAAAAGACGATGAGCCATTACCACTGTACCTGGCCGTATCAGAATCAGCCGTCAGCATAGTCCTGACAAGAGAAGAGGACGGCAAACAATCACCGGTCTATTATGTAAGTCGTTCCTTACTTCTTGCCGAGACAAGGTACACGTCACTTGAAAAATTAGTCTTGCCACTAGTTATGGCCTCGAACAAGTTAAGGCCCTACTTCGAATCACATGCTATCATTGTAAGGACTAACCATCCCATGAAAGTCGTTATGAGGAAACCAGAATTTACAGGATGAATGGCTAAATAGGCTATACACCTTATCGGATTCGACATCGAGTATGAGCCAAGAACGGTGATCAAATCTCAAGCTTTGGCCGACTTTGTGGTTGATTTCAATCCTACATTGGAACAAGAAGCCATGAAGGAGGCAGAACAGTTGAAAACTGAAGAGGACCAGGGCATATGGCAACTCCACACAGACGGAGCATCGAACGTAAGAGGAGTCGGCCTAGGTGTCATACTAAAATCGCCACAAGGGGACCACATAGCCCAAGCCGTGAGATGCGAGTGGAATGCGACTAACAATGAAGCAGAATATGAAGCCCTCATAATTGGGTTGACACTTGCTCATGATCTCGCAATCCTGAGCATAGAGGTGACATGCGACTCCCTCCTGATCGTCAACCAAGTACAAGGCTCTTATGCAGCTAAAGACGACAGGATGATGGCATATCTAGATGTCGTTAAGAAATTAGCAAGCAAATTCTAGAACTTCACCATCCGGGAAGTCCCACGCGACCTCAACACACAAGCAGATGCTCTAGCAAATCTTGGCTCCACCCTACATCCTGATGACTTCCACAGCATCCCGTTGACACACATCACCACACCAGCCATCCCCAAAATCTTCAAAACAGCCAGTCAAGATGACACTCAGATGGTGAGTGAACTGCCCTTCGAAGAAGTCGTTTCAGCGGAAGTAGGCAACCACACAGAAGAAGACCTACACAGGGAATGAAGAGACAAAACAACGCTTATAATACACAAGTCGATCGACACACATGGAATGGAAAGACAAAACACTACAAACGCTCTATTTACAAGACTTGTCATATCCAAGGTCATCACGACCAAACATTTCGCATCACGGCCAATGCGCTATTGACAAGTCCACCTGCAAGAAGCACACAAGGTACGTAGCAAATACTAAAAAAACATTTACAAAATACGCGACCCACGATGGTGGACGGGTCGCCAAAACATTATCCATCCCATCTCCATGATGGGGCACAAAACGTTATGATAAAAGTACCTAAAAAGTCATAATGTTTTCAGACAAACGCATACTGTCTTCACACACACTAGGACTCGTCTGATTTCTCATTGGTCTGCACAGGATTAGCTTTCTTACCATTGGTCGCTTCAGGGAGGGCCTTCGGCACGTCTTCAACCTCCTCAATCGCTTCAGAATCAGCCTTTTCCCTTTGGTCGTCCTCTCCTTCTCTTAGGCCGGCCAATTTGAAGAGCTCGTCACCAGGATTTCCGTCAGGGTACAAGAGATCCAGATTGGCTCTCTCTCTTTCGACCTCCCAATATACATGAGTGCCGGCGGCAAACTCCTCCATCATCTCAATACGAGACTTCAAGCAATAATAGGTCCCTACATCGCCAACAGTCTGAGCATCTTTCTCGCGACGCCTCTCAGCTTCCTCAATTTGAGATCAGAGTTTCTCCTTGGTCGAAAACAACTCCTTCTCGACGGCTCTTACACGATCCTTAGCAGACTTTGCCTGACCCTCCGTCTATCGGACATGTCACTTAGCTCTTGAATGGTAGAAAAGGCGACCATCGAATACTGGAAAGCCTACATTTCACACGACATGTAATTAGTTTCCAAAAAAAAAAATCGAACATGAATCTTTTATTACTTACTTTCTAAGCGCCAACTGCAACCTCATCCATACAGTCATCGGGGGAAAGGTCACCGATCTCCTTCTTGGCTTTCGGATCGACGAATCGAAGCAAATCACTGGTTGGTCTCTCTTTCAACATCCCCGACGAGGAGTCTAAAGCGACCGATGCCTTTATCTTTGCCCCTGACGTCTTGGACGACGGAGAATCCAAGGCGATCACTCCAACAAATGGTTGAGCCTTGACGATAACTCTTGAGGAAGACGCCTTAGCAACCGACATCTTTTGCTCCAAAAGACTCTTTCCAGACAAACGAGCATTGGGCCTTCCACCACGAGATGTTGATAACATAGCACAACACCATAAGCATATGAAAACCCCGAAGACCAACCACACGCATACCTGTAGGAACGAACAGGTGCCTTTAGAGACAGATGCGGAAGGCGTCGACATTTCGACAGGATCGGGTATCAGGAAGTTGACGTTCTTGAAATATCTCTCCGACTCTGGAAGTTTGAGCAAATCACTAGTCACCGCTTCAAAATCTCCAGGTTCTCCTGGTTCAGGCACTGCAATAAAAAACACGTAAGCAATGGTTTAGAAGATTTCCGACGAGAAAAATCGAAGGGAGAACACAATACCTGTTTTCCTCTAGTCTGAAAGCAAAAAGGAACAATCAACCCCCCTTTCGAGTGACTTACGCTCTACAAAGAAGAAACGAGTTCTCCACCCACAATCGTTAACATCTAGGTTTAAAGCTAAAGGCTTTCTATCACGACGAAGGCGTAATTGAAACCTAGAAGAACCCTGACAAGGTCGATTACCCTAAGTAGACGCTAAGTGTGTGGCATGACTTGACAAGGGGCAAGCCTCATGACAGAAAGAAATTTCCTAACTAGATTAGAGAACAGAAAGGAATGGCCAAACTTAAAAGGGTATTCGAAGAAACAAACCCAATCTCCATGGCACCAATCGGCTCGCTCATGAGGGAGGGGGAGACACGCAACAGTACCTACAGGGAACTGACCGACTTCGAGAATCTTATCTAACTCTGTTTGGGTTAGGGTTTCGCCGACGGAATTGGAGCAACTATGGAGCCCTAAAGGCGTGAAGGCATTTTCATCTTCAGAGGGACCCCCAGGTGCGATCCTATTTCTCTTGGACCTCGAAGACACCATGAAAGCAGTAAAAGAAGAAGAATGGTGAAAATTTGAAAAGGAAGGGAAATTACCTTGACAAAGACGTGAGACTATGCGGTGACAAGAAAGACGATTGAAGGTTATTTACAACAGTAAACCGCCTCACTTGTGGTCAAATCGTTGGGCCACTCACAAGACGCCACGTCAGCATATAGTCTGTAGAAAAATCAGGAGAAGATTTCATCGGCTAAAGATCAAACCTTCCCCTCAGAAACCGCTTCCTTTCCTCCGGCCCACTTTGATCTTGGGGCAATTATTGGGCCTAGAATTTATCACTAGCAATAAGGTCGGCCCAAATACGAACAAATCAGGCCACGATTTGAAGGAAGCAATAAGATGGAGAACGTTGGAACGGTTGAGCAAATATCGGAGGAGTGAGGCGACGACTCGGTGGATCCCTAGGATCTCGGACGACAACGGTAGGATTAGTTTAGCCCCATAATTATGTATAAAAAGGAGATTAACTCTGCTCTTGTAGGACACGATCATCATCATTGAATACGAGTTCCAATTCTTTACTTTCTTGCTGATCTTTACCAATTGCTTTTTGGTTCAATTCATCGTTTTGATATCGAAGCGATCATCGACTGGATCATTGCACTCGATTACTCTCTCTTCCTTAAGGGATAAGCCCGCTTTTTACATTCCGTTAATCTATTTCATTTCATTGTTAAGTTTATTCGGATTTTCTAGATATTATTAATCTGATTATTGCCTAGTTGCCGTTCTTAAGGCGATTTAGATCGGTTCGACATTTTCGCCCCAAAACAGATTCGTAATCATGATTATTAAGATCGTGATCATTGTCGCTATCATTAGTGCATTTACTGTAAATTATACTATAGGTACTCTGAAATTTCACCTGTCAAATAAGTGTGATAGGTGTTATTTCATACACCTTTACTAGCAATTATTAGCATGATTTGGAGGAGTTTATGAGTAGTTTTAAGGCTAAGTCTGCAGTCCCGACATTGTGGAACGAAGTGAAGATATCCCAGGATTTGCAGCTTAGATGGAGATGATAAGGATGGAGATGGATCTGCTGGAGCATACTTGGAGAAGACTACCAATAGTTGGTAGTAATGAAGAGAAGCTGAAGGAGAGAGTGAGCGAGCTCACCGCCCTGCGGCGATCCTCACCGCGACCCGACGGTGACTCCCAGAGAAGCCTGACGCCCCGCGGTGGATCTCACCGCCCCGCGGTGGCCGTGTCAAATGCCGCGCGGCCAGAGACATTTATTTCCTTTTATTTCGTTCAGACTTTGTTATTTTATTATTCTGTTTCCTTTATTGTTTACATTAGTTTAACCTAGTTTTCTTAACACTATTTAAGCCCTCTTTCTAGGTTAAGAGGCAGAACAACTTCGCTTTACATCAGACGTTATTTTTCCCTTAGTTTTCATTCTCGTTTGAATGAAGAACTATCTTCCCTTTGTTCTACTAGACGATTGAAGTAATACAGTTGATGTGTTTGTGAGATTTATATTCCTTGTTCTTATCCTTATAAATGTTGGTTTGATTCTCTTGGTTATATTGATTATTGATTTCTTGTTGTTCTTCTTAGCCTGATCAACTAGGTTGAATACTTTTTATCAATTGCTAGGATTGCATATAGGGGTTCCGAGTGCATATCTAGTGGCATACACGATTGTGCGTATAGCGGTCCCGAGCGTACAATCGTGAGTGAGAATCAGTTGTATGATAAGTAGTAAGGTGTCTTTCTATTTGCATGTATCCTATATCCTTGTGTGTATTGCTATTGCTTTGTTAGTGGTAAAGTATACCGACAACTGTGAGAATCGGTGGTGCTTTATCATTGGCATAGTAATAAGTCTATCGACAACTGTGGGAATCGATAGTGCTTAAGATCAGGGTGGGAACAACTATAAGGATAGTAAAAGAACTTGGATTGAATAGATTTCTGTGATCAAATTATATCTCTGTATTATGGATCTCGCTCTAGTAGGACTACTTTCCCCATTATATTTTCTCTACTCAACCAAACTTGTTTGCTTTGCTTGCTTTGTTCTTTCTTGATAACTAAACCCCCCTTGCTTGTTACTTGTCATTCACGATTTCATACTGCATCAGATCTTCCCTGTGGGTTCGACCCTTGCTTCCTTACTATACATCTGTTTAGTAGGTCTGTGAGGACTTTTTACTTTGATAAGGCTAATCAACGATACTTGCATTGTGCACTTTTAGCCCGTCAAATTTGGCGCCGTTGCCGGGGAAGTTTTATGTTTTTGTTGTGTGTTTTTGTGATTGATTTTTGGTGGAGACCTATCTTATGGTCGACACCCGTAGTACTGACTCCCCTCTAGCTGCTTTTGATCCAGAAGTCGATAGATCATTCCGTGCGAACCTACGCGATCAAGGAGAAGAAGAAGTAGAGGTTGAGATCGTTGAGCCGACTGAGCCAGTTGACATCCCTGCTTTTGCAATGGCTAGAACTCTGAGAGAGCTAACTGAGCCGAATATTGGAGCACAACCCTTGGCTGTCATCATCCCTGCACTTGGCGAAGGGGTGAATTTTGAGCTGAAGTCTGGAGTTGTTTCTTATCTCCCGAAGTTCCACGGTTTGAGTGGAGAGGACCCGATCTCTCACCTGGGCAAGTTCCACAATGTCTACATGACTATGAAGCCCAGGAATGTGACGGGGGATCAAATCAAGATGAGAGCTTTTGGTTTCTCCCTGCTAGACTCTGCAAGCGACTGGTACTATCACTTGCCACCAGGAACCATAGATACCTGGAATAAACTACACAAGGCATTCCTGAACAAGTACTTTCCAACGAAGAAGGCAAATGCCTTGAAAAAGGCAATTGCCAATATTGAGCAGGCTGGTGATGAGACGCTGTATGATTATCTTGAGAGGTACAAGAGGCTTTGCTCTAGCTGCCCATTCCACGGATACGCCAAGCAGAACCTTGTCCTCTATTTACACAATGGTCTGCTGGACCAAGAAAGAAGGATGGTTGACGCTGCATGCGGTGGAAACATTCTGAATCTGACACCGGACGCAGCCATGGAGAGGTTCCAGGAGATGAGTGAGAGTACCAGGAGCTTTGGAAAGACATACCAGAGAAAGGCGGTCAATGCTGTGACCCCTGCAGGGCCTAGCCCAGTGCTGAATGAGCTAGCTGAGTTGAAGGAGATGGTGAAGAGAATGGCAAATCAGAACGCTCCTCAACAAGTCAAGGCATGTGGGCTTTGTTTTGATCAATTCCACCATACCGATACTTGTCCTCAGTTGCAGGAGGAAGGTACTGCTGAAGTGAATGCTATAGGAGGTTACGGACCCCCTAGGCCGCAGTTCGGTAGACAACCCAATTATAATCAGAGAGGGCGTGACCATCCAGGTTTCAGATGGAGTGACCCTCAAGGCGGTCAACAGCCGGTGCAACAACAATACCAGCAGAGAGTCCCGTACCAACAGAGGCCTCAAGGCCAAAGCTCTGGTGCTTCTACTGAAGAGATGCTAAAGACTCTGACTCAGAATTTCGCCACGCATGTGCAGGCTACTGAGTCAAGTATTAAGAACATGGAGAGGCAGATTGGTCAACTAGCTGATGTTGTGACCAAGATTGACCAGAGGACATCTAACTCCCTGCTCTCTCAGACTATTGTGAATCCAGGAGAGAATGTAAGTGCTATCACTCTTAGAAGTGGTACAAAATTGGTCGTTGCCCCTATTGCTGAAGAGGAGAACGAAATCGAGAAGGCAGATATCACGCACCGCCCCGTGGTGGATCCCACTGCGGCCCGGCCAGAAATTAAAGAAGGAGCCAGAAATGAAGCATTGTTGTCACCGCCCCGCGGCGATCCTCACCGCGACCCGGCGGCTGATCCCAGTAATCCCACCGAGACCTCACCGCCCCGCGGCGATGACCACCGCCCCGCGGTAGGCCTACCGCGACCCGGTCTCTTAAGTCCCAGCTCTGCAGATGAGTTATGTGTTGATGACTACGTTCGTCCGGTCTTCCCTCCTCTTGGTTCTGAGAAGCCACCAACACCTTTTCCCGAGGCGCTGAAGGCCAAGAGAGTAGCTGAAGACAACGATCTGTTCGAGACATTTTGGGACTGTGAGATGAACATTCCCCTGATCAAGCTTATCAAGGCTGTCCCTCGATATGCCAAGTTCTTGAAGGAGCTGTGCACCGTGAAGAGGACACAGAAGCTGAAGGTCCAGAAGAAGGTTCTAGTGGGTGAACATGCATCGGCGGTGTTTCAGAGACGTATGCCTGAGAAGTGCAAGGATCCAAGTACATTTACTATTCCTATTACTATAGATGAGCATCGATTTGAGAAAGCCTTGTTAGACTTGGGTGCCTCTATTAATGTGTTGCCTTACTCTTTGATTGACGATTTAGGAATAGGACCCTTGCATGATTCAAACATTGGTATACAACTTGCTGATGGTTCTTGTGTACCCCCTAAGGGTATTGTGGAGGATGTTCTTGTGAGGATAGGTCCTTTGATTTTCCCTAATGATTTCTTTGTTATGGATATGGACTATGATGAACAGGTTGCCCCGGTGATGCTAGGGCGACCTTTTATGAAAACATCCATGACAAAGATTGATGTAGATAGTGGAACTTTAACTATGGAATTCGATGGAATAACTTTTGAACATAATATTCATAAAGCCAACTCCATTGAATTGCCTACTCCTTACTGCATTAGTGATTTTGATGATCATGTGCATGAAAATGTTAAAACTAGTGCAGTAGAGACCGTAGTTAAGTGTTCTACTATTGATGGACCTATTGAGTTGCATGAGTTGCATGTTGAAGATGTCTTGCTGGATGACATAGGAGATCCCACTCCCTCTAATTTGGGCACTTGCCCCCCTACACTAACCATACAAGACTGTAAGCCTTTATCTAGTGACGTGCAACATATTCAGGTTGAGCCATATCGGCCCCCACATCGCTCTAAGTATGGGGAGATGCTCCAAAGGAAGTAAGCATGGAGTTGATGGCAAAGAGGGAACATGGTCTAAGGTCTAAACCTTTCCATGGGAAGTTTCGACAAGAAGAGACGAGTAGGAGGATTCCGAGGGGATCCTATCCTAGGTGGTGATTGATCTACAGTACGTCGAGCCAACGACGTTAACCAAGGCGCTGTCCGGGAGGCAACCCGTGGTAGTTTTTCTTTGTTTCTTTTCTTTTCCTTAGATTATTTTTAGTAGTTTCTTTTGTTTTGTTTCGTTCGCCTGTTACTTACATTTCAGGTACGAAAGTAAATGGAGAGATGGTGTACTCAGCTATGTCACCACCCCGCGGCGACCCTCACTGCCCCGCGATGGAGCTCACCGCCCCGCGGCGACCCTCACTGCCCCGCGATGGAGCTCACCGCCCCGCGGTGGATTTTTGGTATATTTTCCCTCTCCGAAAAAAAAAAAATTTAAAATTCAAGAATAAAGGGTCCCGAAAAAACCTTAAACGGGTGAGTAAAAGTTTTATTTCTTGAGTGGTAACTAAGGTTTTGACGGATTGGGCCCACTTTCGGGCCGAGATTTCTCTCTTTAGGCGTTGTACCAGCCGGCCCATCATCCTTTTCTTCCCTCCCTTTCCCTTTCCCTTCCCTAACCTAGCCCCACTCTCTCACACCTCCATTCCAAACACCACTCTCAAGCTCCCAAAGCCAAATCCCCCATTCTCCCCTATCTCTCCCGACCTTGATCCAAATCTAGTCTCCAATTGCCTAAACCTTGAGTCCCCTGTCTAATTTGGAGTCTAGCCTCACAAACAAGCCAAACACAACCCCACCGCGCCGCTGTCGCCCCGCCTCGAGCTGCCCCGCCTCGCGTTGCACTCCCTCGCGTCGCTGCTGTCACCGCCCCGCGCCGACTCCACCGCGACCCGACGATTCGTCCACCACCCCGCGTTGAGGCATCTTGGCTTCGTGTGTTTGCTCGTTTGTAAGTACTCTTGGTTTCCTTTTGTTTTGAGTTTCTCCATTCATTACTTATGGCACCTAAGAGTAGGAAGCAAGTGTCTACAAGGGATGAGAATGAGGTCTACAATGTTGTGAAGGAGAGGAAGGTGTTGGCTACTAAATTCTTTCACAAGCCAACATTGGCTGAATTTGGAATGCTAGAGTGTGTGTCATTGTGCTTAGCACAGTGTGGTTTGGGGACGTTTCTGAACTTGGCTGCCCCTGCATATCCCGAGCTTTGTTACCAGTTCATCGCCTCTTTCAAGAGGTATTCTGATGGTTCAGACAACAAGAGGATGATGAGGGTCACGCTCACTTACAATGGGCGTGATTATGCTTTGTCCCCTAAGGTGGTGCGTGATGCCCTGGGCATTACAAAGCTGCCAACGGATGGATGGTCTGGTGGCATTCTTGAGTCGGATATGATGGAGTTCTGGAAGGCTGCTACGGGCAGGACATTCAGGAAGGGTCATGAGGTGAACTCGAAGCTGGTGAACCCGTGTCTACGGTTGATCCACAAAGTGATGATGAGAGATTTCTTTGGCCATGCTGATGATGGTAAGGTTCCTTTGAAGGAATTTCTAGTGGTTTATGAGCATCTTGGAGGTTGTTACGTACACGCCGTGTTGGGCTACCCTCTTTCTGGGTTCCCTGAAGAGGATTCGTGATGGTGAGCCACGTGATATCTGTGGGGGTGGTTTGATCACCCTTCTATGTGCTGACATTATAGCTACTGATCGGATTCCTCGACCGGTTGCTCACGCGGTGTATGATATGGCACACATGAAAGTGTGCTCGATGCTGAAGCCATTGGGAAAGGATGGTGATTTAGTCTGGTCCTCCTATGATGGCCATATTCTGATTCTTCCCCGGACGTTTGCCTATTCCCCTTCATTTGCGGATTGGTGGATTCCCAGTGATAGCAGAATGACGACTGATGATGCTCCTGCTGCTGCTGAGTTTGTGGGTGAGGATACTCCTATGCCGACTCAGTTTGATGCGCCCTCGTCTTCGTACGGTCCTGCCACACCTTGGCAGGAGTTGTATGCAAGATTTGATGCATTCTCAGTGCAGTAGACTCACTGGAACGCCCGAGTAGAGACCGGTCTGCAGACTTGGCAGACCCAATTCCATGCTGATATAGATGAGCGTCTGGACGGTATGGACGCTCATATGAGGGACTACTTTGGTAGGTTTCCACCACCACCACCATCATGCCCGCAGTGAGTTTATTTCTCCTTCCCTTATTTCATTTGCTTGTTCTCTTTTCTACATTGAGGACAAAGTTCGGTTTAAGTATGGGGGAGGAATTTAGACTTGCTATCTATCTAGCTAGTGTATATAGCGTTGTTTTGTTTTGTGTTCTGTAATTTGCATTTGAGTTTTTATTTTTAAAAAAAAAATCAAAAAAGCCAAAAAGATGTAAAAAGGCAACCAAAATCCTAGGATGAGCTGAAAACCCGAAAGGGCAGTTCAGGTAAAAAGCAGGTAGTCCGGCTGGTATAGACCAGAGAAATATTGGACTGGAGTGATGCGAGTATTTGATAGATATCTAGCAAAATGAAATGAGTGGCTTGGTGAAAACCCGAAAGGGCGCCTTGGCAAGATGAGCGAAAAAGAAGAAGAGTGATTTTAGGATTTCTCTTTATTTCTTGGCGAGGTTTCATAAGAAGAGGTGGTATAAGGAGTTCGGGTAGGCCACTCTGGAGCGATAAGGAGCTAGATTGGAGTTAGGATTAGAATTATCTTTGCATCACTTGTTTTGGTTGTCTAGAGCTTATTGTTGATATGTTGTAGTTGCTGGTGTCATATTTTCTTATACTTCCTGAGACCTTGGTGTTGATTGAGAGAGTAGGTTTTTCTTTAGCTTACTCGGGACGAGTAAAGGTCTAAGTATGGGGGAATTTGATAGGTGTTATTTCATACACCTTTACTAGCAATTATTAGCATGATTTGGAGGAGTTTATGAGTAGTTTTAAGGCTAAGTCTGCAGTCCCGACATTGTGGAAAGAAGTGAAGATATCCCAGGATTTGCAGCTTAGATGGAGATGATGAGGATGGAGATGGATCTGCTGGAGCATACTTGGAGAAGACTACCAATAGTTGGTAGTAATGAAGAGAAGCTGAAGGAGAGAGTGAGCGAGCTCACCGCCCCGCGGCGATCATCACCGCGACCCGACGGTGACTCCCAGAGAAGCCTGACGCCCCGCGGTGGATCTCACCGCCCCGCGGTGGCCGTATTAAATGCCGCGCGGCCAGAGACATTTATTTCCTTTTATTTCGTTCAGACTTTGTTATTTTATTATTCTGTTTCCTTTATTGTTTACATTAGTTTAACCTAGTTTTCTTAAGACTATTTAAGCCCTCTTTCTAGGTTAAGAGGCAGAACAACTTCGCTTTACATCAGGCGTTATTTTTCCCTTAGTTTTCATTCTCGTTTGAATGGAGAACTAACTTCCCTTTGTTCTACTAGACGATTGAAGTAATACAGTTGATGTGTTTGTGAGATTTCTATTCCTTGTTCTTATCCTTATAAATGTTGGTTTGATTCTTGATAAGCACTACTTTGTAGGGCTTAACTAAGAGTTATTAGAGGGTTTTACTGGTTCCATTCGGGTAGATTTAGACACATTCTTGTGCATGGCGTTTGAGGGCAAAGTCTGGTGTTTTTGGAGGTGTATGAGCTATTTTGGATATCATAGGAGACACTGAGGAAGGAAGCCACCAAAAGAAGACACCAAGGAAGTGAAGACGAGAGGTTAGGAGGCGAAGCCAAGGAGTGAAGGCCAATCATTAACCGCGACCGCGGGCAAGGGTGCCGCGATCGCGGGACTTCGGGGCATTCGAGATATTTCTGCAGGCGCGGAAGAATGCGAAGAGCGCGGAGCTACAAGCAACCGCGATCGCGGTCCATTACCCGCGATCGCGGGTCATCAAGACAGACTTATTTTGGGATTTCCCGAATCTATCTTTCCTGATTTCTTTATTTCATTTTAATTATTTTCGTTTTCTATTTTCAGTTGGGCTAGGTCATTTGTTAAGCCCACCTATATATACTCTCTTAGTTTTAGGTTTTGGAAAGGAGAGACACTCATATCAGGTTTTAGTTTTACATCATCGTTGTTTTCTCAAGACTATGGAAGGCTAACCACTTTTGCTTAGTCTGGCAATGGAAGCTTAAGTTTTGATTATTGGTTGTGAGGTTATGTTCCCTTTCTTAATTCCTATTGATCTATATCTCTTCTCTTAAGCACAATATCATTGAATAATTATTGATTTGTCTAGACAGACCATCTAGGTTTATTGATTGTTACTCATATTGCTATGACTAGGAAACGGTTGGGCTAACGTCCTGGTCTGGAGTGGCAAGCATAGGTTTTATTTGCTTTGGTGGATTTTATCTATGTAGAGATTTGATTACATGTTGAATGCTTCTGGTTGAGGTGTTATGTGTATCCTAGTTAATTCTTATGTTCATTGCTGCCTTTGGGTTGAATCACTAGTGGTGCTAGGGTTGTTCATTGGTAAGGGTTCTTAGGGATGGTTTCCTTATTAATCTACACAAGATCAGGACATGAATAATCATAGGAAGGAATTGGAAGTAATCTAGGATCAACCAACCAAAACTTAAGTGGAAATTGCCTGGCTAAGTGTTTTCTCACATTTGATTGCATACTATTTATTCTGTTTTATTTTCTACTTGATTAAAACCTCAAAAAACCACCTTTTGTTACTATTGTTCGATCGATATTCAATTTGTGACAGGAATATAGACGCTTGTGATTCTCTTGGGATTTCGACCCTTGCATGCTTACTATACTAGTTTAGAAGTTAAGGTTTACTTTGATTTGACATAACGACCTTAGGCCACGTCAAATTTGGCGTCGTTGCCGGGGAATCACTATTTGTTTTCTTGTAAATAAATTGAATCTTGATCTTTCTAGGGAACCTATCTTACGGTTCCCTCTAACATTACTAACTTTTCATTGACGAAGTGCAATTCAGAGTAGATAATTTTGTTAGAGAACTCTAGCTATGGCGCAAGAAAGCATGACATTGTTGGAGAACTCTAGCTATGGTGAGAACACACTGCTGGCACTCACCCAGACACTTCAAGCATTAACACAAGCGGTGATTCAAGCCGGTGCAAACAACGCACAAGTAATGAAAGAGGGATTCTCTCAACTCTCCCAACAAAATTATACTCTGCACCAATCCTCTCAGCAATCTATATTAAGCTTGGGTGCATCACTGGGACATCCAAGGCATTGGCCACCTGCAATGGCGGAAACTCAAAGCAAGGACTGCGAACATCAGCAAGAAGCCAATGCAGTCACCTTGAGAAGTGGAAAAAGGGTGAATGACCCATATGCTGTGGAAAAGGATGAAGCGCCAATAAGGGTTGCACGCTGGGAAGAACCGCGATCGCAGTTGTATCACGGAAAAGGCGAGAAACAACGAGGAGGAACCGCGATTGCGGGTCGAAAACCGCGATCGTGAGGCGGAAGATCGAGAATCAAAATATGTCGTCAGCGAACCGTGACCGCGGGGTGAAAACCGCGATCGCGGGTTGAACACGGAGGATTACACAGATTATATCCAGCCAGAATTTCCCCCGCTCAAACCTGAAAAGCCACCTGCACCATTTCCCGAGGCATTGAAGGAGAAAAGAAGGCCAAAGACTAACCAAGAGATCTTTGACTTCTTCAGCAAATGTGAGCTCTCTCAGCAAAATCATATTCAACACCAATCATCTCATCAAACTTTGTTAAGCTTGGGTGCATCAATGGAGTGGCTGACGCAATGGATACCTGCTATAGCAGAATCTCAACCCAAGGGCAATGCTGCATATCAGCATGTTGAGGAGAATGCAGAATTTGGAGAGCTCCCCGCAGAAGAGAAACAGTGACCACGGGAGGAGTGCTGCAACCACGGTATGTTGGGTGAAATAGGGCATTGTGCTGAATTTGATGATGAGGTTGAGAAGGACCTCGAAGAGGAAATCAAAAGCTTCAAGAACAATATGCTACCTCATGCGGTATGTTCTCCTGAAATTGAAGAGGAGATGGACGAGGACAGGGACTATGAGCCTCAAAACTACACTCAACATGAATGGCCCTTGCTGGAGTCCCAGATTCCCATCACACCTCGTTCTTGCTCGAACTCGAGCAAGAATGAGGTCCCCCCCTTTTCATTTTGAAGAAGGCAGACGCTCTGACGAGCACGTTGTCGCATGCGGAGTTGGAACAGATCCTCCAAGTCGGAGGCTTTCCTCCCGAGACGGTCACGAGGCTGCCGCATCCGGACGAGAGGGCCGACACTCGCTACGAAGGATGGGTTTGCTTCTACGCGTACCCGTTTAGGATCACGCACAAATTTCCTTTATCTCCTCTTGTCAGGGACTTCTTGGCGACTCTGGCGCTTGCGCCGTGTCAAGTTATGCCACAAGCGTGGTGAATCCTTAGGGTTCTGGACCTGTTGAATGTCCAATCTAGGGCTGGCTTTAATTTTGCCGCCTTATGGTACAACTATTCGCTAGGGTCGAAGAGTTCTTCTCGTGTTCAAATGCGTATCCGACCGGGTCGGAAGCCTCTGGTGTTCAATCTGGACGTAAACGACCGTGGATAGGGTTCAAAGTTTTTCTTTGTCGAGCGTTCATCTCTGGAGAAGGGGGGTGACTGTTCATTCCTGTTGTCGGAGTGATGAGTCGAGAGTATGTGTTCGATCTCTCTTTGCCTGTTTTTTTATGTGTCTTAACCCCTTGTTTTAACTTCTCTTTTTTGTAGTTCCTAAGGCGGAAGAGCTGGAAGTCGACGCTCAGTCAGAGGGCCTGTCGAAGATCATCCTCAGCATCCCTGCGTCGGAGCAAAAGTTCGCAAACGTCAACTTTTTATCGATCTCCCCTACTACCCAAGACGTCATGTCAACTGTCTCATCGTCTCATGTCAACTGTCAAGTGTGAGTTTCGATTTCTTGTGTATATGTGTTTTTATTTCGTCGTCTGTTTGTGACTTAATGTATTGTGTGTCGTGTCAGCGTCTCCGGCCGGTCGGTCGAGTGCTCGTCTGAAAGGAGTGTCCGGGAAGGGCTTGATAAAGCAGAAGAGGGAGGCGACCAAAGCTTCGTCGAGTAAATCGACGCCGGCGGAATCATCGCTCCCGGCCAAGGTCAGCTCGAAAAGAAAGGCGGGCGCCTCTTCTGACGACGTGAAGGCGGAGGAGACTTCAAAGAAGAAGGGGACATCCGCTCGAGGAGTCGAGAAGATCGACGCGGTTGGTCAATCGATTGCCGACCTCTTCCATGCCTAGGACCCGACTTTGAAGTCTGAGGTTGACGACGTCTCTCCCCTGGACTGCATTGGTGAAGCGGGATGCTCCGCGTGGAGGGTAAGTCGCCTTGTCGTGTCTTTTCTTGTTTCGCAGTCTGGATGAAACTTTGACTGGCTTTGTTTTCTTTTTTAGACTTTTCAGTACCTCTTGGGGGCGTATTCTGGTGTCAAAGTAATGGTCACTAAGGCCGAGGATAGGGCTGGTAGGTCAGAGTCTGACCTCGCGTCTTTGAAGACCAAGTTGGAGGGGGCTGAGAGTCGTTGCAGAGAGGCTGAGCGCTGCTTTGTCAGAGAGCTGAGGAATTGCCAAGATGACTTGGACGCGTGTCGAAGAGAGCTTAGCGAGAGCCAATCGGGTGTCGAAGAGAAGGTGAAGCAGGCTCGGATCGAGGTTGGTCGGATCGCAGACGCTTTTTACGCGTTGAAATCGCGTGTCGAAATGATGGAGGAGTTCGAAGAAGGCAAGCAGGGGACCTGGGATTTGAAGGCGGAGAAGGAGACCATGGATACCCTGTTTCCGAAGGGAAATCCGGGCTCAGAGCTTTTCCACTTGGCCGGCGTCGGAGAGGACTTTTTGGATGAAAGTGCTGGCGAGGACGAGGCCCACTCTGGTGGCACCGAGCCGATCGATCCCCAACCTTCTCTCGTCCCAGCCCCTGCTGAAGGTAATGTTGCCGACCCCGATCCTTGATTTGTTTTTCTCGTAGTCTGACTTGTGATCCCACCTATGTGTGGGTAAGATATTCTCTATTTTGGCGACCCGTCCACCATCGCGGGTCGCAGAATGTTTTTAGTGGATGTTTTTTAGTGGATGTTCGTACATTTGTGTGTTTGTACGTATCGTCAGACTATTCTAGAGAAGTTTGTCGATGAAGCCTTTGTTTTGCATGTCAGGTTTGCCCGTGTGCTCCGTCGAGTAGGGCTTGCCGTATGTATGTAAAAAGGAGGCCTGCAAATGTATGTGTTTGTGTTTAGTCATGACTTTGAGCCGAGGAGGAAAAAGCAATATGTTTCTATTGCGTAAATGTAATAAGATGTCCTAACCTGATGTATTGTGTAAGGCGGGCGGTGTGCCGACGTGCCTGTTTGTTCATCTCCCCGTGTTCCGATCGATCGTGTAAATGTAGTGTAAGCGCTTTTGTTTATGACTGGATCTAGTGTGTATGTCGATGTCGTCCTGTACTTATGTTTTGCAAGGAAAATGTCCTTATTTAGTGTCAAATGTTCAATTTCAAGAAATAGAGTTGTGCATGCGACAACAAGTAATGTACGATATGTGGAGAGACGTTAGTGTCTTACCTTATTAGTTCAGAAATGGTATAATTTCAGATGTGTCGCGTTCCAACTTCTTGGGATTGGTCGTCCGTCTTTGTCTTCTAATTGGTATGCTCCTTGTCCGACTACTTCCGTGATTAGGTAGGGTCCTTCCCATTGAGGTGCTTAGAGCGTCTATGTCATTTGATTGAACACTCGATTGGGTGTGAAGATTGGAAACCGATTCGCCTTTCTCGTGGTGGTCCTCTCCTAGATCAGTTTTGTGGGGCTTCGGGTCAGAAAGTGAGCCTTGCGAAGTCCAAAATCTTCTTTTCTTCTAACGTGAGTCGGGATCTTGGTAATAGAATTAGTTGTGAGAGTGGGATTGCTTGCACTCATGACCTTGGAAAGTACCTTTGCATTCTGATTCTTCAGAAGCTGGTTAATAAGGATACATTCTTGGACGTGTTGGAAAGGGTGAATTATCGGCTTGCGGGTTGGAAGGGGCGTTGCTTGAGTCTCGCCGAAAGGATCACACTTACGAAGTCGATGCTTTCGGCAATCCCGATTCACTTGATGAGTACTTTTGTATCCCTACTAGTACTTTGAATTCCCTTGATCGTGCTGCTAGGGACTTTGTGTGGGGAAGTTCTGCTGAGAAGCGCAAAGTGCACCTTGTTTCATGGAAGAAAGTGTGCATTCCGAAGTCGGAGGGGGGGGGGGTCTTGGTATTAGAAGACCGAGGCACATGAAATTGGCACTGCTAGGGAAGTTAGGGTGGCATGTTTTACATGACAAAAAATGGCTTATTGGCCAAGGTTCTACGAGCTAAATATAAGATTGATGGTTTGCACCAGCCGAACGGCATCAGAGCTAGGAAGGGGGATTTGTATACTTGGAAGGGGATTGTTATGGGCATTAATGAAGTGGTGTTGAAGGGAATTAAATTGATCCCTGGGGATGGTGCTTCGATTAAGTTCTAGAAAGACAAGTGGGTGCTTGATCGTCCTCTGTCTGAGTATAGTCTTCACCCGATTCCTGGGGGTTTAGCCGACTGCACTGCTCGTGACTTATGGGTTAGAACCTTGGTGAACTTGCAAAGTTTCACTGCCTTTAGGTGGCTTCGCTTGCGCTTGATGGATTTACTGGTGCGAGGGATAGAACCGCTTGGAGTGGGACCCCGTCGGGGCAAATTTTGGTGTCATATGTGTATGACATCATCTATGCAGATCAGAAGCCTAGGGTGCGATCTCAGAAGTAATTTTTGAGAGTGTGGAGGGTAGTTGCTTCGAAAAGAATCAAGGTGTTCTCGTGGTTGGTGGTACATCGGCGTATTATGACGAATGAGGAGCGGTGTCGCCTGAAGTTGTGCGGTGATGATCGGTGTTCTGTTTGTTGGCGTTGCAGTGAGACGATTACCCACGTGTTGTGTGACTGTCCTGCTATGGAGGGGATTTGGTGGTGTATTATGTCGAGGGGATTGTAAGCGGCATTTTTTTAATTGCCTATCTTAGAGTGGGTCTATACAAACTTGGACTTGGCGAGTGTTAGGGGGTGTTCTGAGTGGCCTACGATTTTTGCAGCTAGGGTGTGGTGGGGTTGGAGATGGAGGAATGAAAATGTTTTCAAGGTTGGAAGTACCTGTAGAGACCGCATGGGATTTATTAGAAAGATGGCGCAGGGGCATGCCAAGGGTTTAGGCGGAAGGCAACTTGGTGGTAGAGTGAAGCGGTTAATTGCTTGGACTAAGCTGGAGGATGGGTGGTGATAAGCACTACTTTGTAGGGCTTAAGTAAGAGTTATGAAGAGTAGAAGAACAATGTGCTGAATTAAATTGGTTCGTTCTCTCTGCTCCGATGTCCAAATGGAGTGATTCCAATTCAAGGAGTTAGATCGTGAAGTCTATTGCAAGTCCTCAAAATATGAGTGCAATCCGAGTTGGGAATCAAAAGTTATGGCGTTTTTACGGAAGTGTCGCAGGAGCTGAACCGAAGAACGGCGACCGCCGTACAAAGATGGCGACCGCCGTAATTACGGCGCCCGCCGTGAACCTTACGGCGCCCGCCGTGAACCTTACGGCGCCCGCCGCAATTGGCTTTCCACCGACCTTGGCTACGAAGTGATTACGGCGACCGCCGTTTAATTGCGGCGCCCGCCCATTTACGGCGATTGCCGTGGGAGATGCGGCAACCGCCGCCGATGTCAGAAGCCTGTCGAACGTGCTTTCCATATTTGTTTTATTTGGATTATTTTATTACCGTTTTAATATTTCGTATGAGGTTAACTTAGCTTTATTTCCTTTAGTATTTAAGGGTTGAGAAAAGACTTGTTTGCCAATCTTGGATCTTTTTCTTTGAACCCTAATTCTCTTTTATACGTTATGAAGAACTAAGCCTCTCTGGCTTAGTCGGACGCTGAAGCTTTCGTTTGGATTAAGTTGTGAGATTCTTGTTCTTAATCTGTTGCATGGTTTTTATCTTTCTCTTGCTTAAGTTGTTTATGATTGATATTGATAATCTCTATTTGGACGCAACTAGGGTTTGTCGTTATTTATCTATTGCTAGATTTAGATTGTTACTGGTTGAGCATATCTATTTCAGAGTAGCAACTGCATCGTACTAGTAACTGGTTGTGCTAGTCTTATGCAGAAGAGAATTGATTTACATTCTAGGATAATATCTGGTTGTGTTATGCTAGAATTGTATCCAACTATATTCCTATCCGTAAGGCTGCTGTTAAACTGAATCTTGATAGTTTCAGGGTTGTTTAATTAGTTAGTGCTAATAGTATCTGGTTGTGCTATTAGTTATATTTGAAAAGGAATTGGAATTACCATTGCATGAGATTTTGAATGAGTATCTATGATCAACTTGTCATACGAATAGTGGATGTTGTTTGACTAAGTGCTTTTCCCCATTACTGAATCCATCACATCTAGTTGTTTACTTTTGCATGCGTAGATTAATTAAAACTCACAAAACCCCCCTTTGGTTACTTTAAATTGACATACATATTGCATACTGCGATAGACTTTGTTTCCCTGCGGATTCGACCCTTACTTACCTAGGACTACGTTTTAGGGTTTGTTTGGATATTTTGCATAGCAGTTTTTAGAATGACAAAAACCTGTTATCAGGTGGGTTAAACTAAATACTAATGGGACTTCGAAGGGTAACTCGGGTCCTGCAGGGGCAGGGGGTGTCCTTTGTGGGCAGGATGATGGATGGCTTGGTGGGTTTGTGCTCAATATTGGCGTGTGCATGGCCCCGCTTGCTGAGTTGTGGGGTGTGTACTATGGGCTTCATATTGCCTAGGAACGGGGACATCGTAGGCTGATTGTGGAAGTTGATTCAGAGATTGTAGTGGGGTTCTTGCAGAAAGGGGTAGTTGACAATCACTCGCTTTCTTTCCTGGTATGTATGTGTCATGGCTTTCTTACAAGGGATTGGTTAGTCCATTTTGCTCATGTATATAGGGAGGTTAATCGTCTTCTTGATGGTTTAGCTAACTATGTTTTTACTCATGCTTTAGGTTTTCTTTTTCTTGTTAGTGTGTCGGACTCGGTTAGCTTGATTCTTGAGGATGATGTTAGTCATCTCATTGTTAGTTAGCCTTGTTATGTTTTTTGAATAAAGTTTGGAAAGATTAGCCTTTCCGTTACCCAAAAAAGAAAAAGAAAAACACTATCAACAGCCTTCATGGCTCATAAGTCATATCACTCTGAGTATTCATTGTAGTTTCATTCATTGTAGTTTCATTCATCCATGATCCTTTCATTCAAAAATAGTCTCCAATTTGCTAAAAAAAAATAGTCTCCAATCAATCGGATTACATTAGCAGCAGCCAAGACATACTGATTCTGAATAGGCTTCCTGTGAAAACCCACAAGCAATTCAAACGTGTTGTGCAAATGGTAGAAGCAACTCATCGACACCACCTCCTTCACTCTTGAACACCTCGCCGTCCAAACAAATCGTTTCATTGTACAAAACTTAAGAACAACAATCTAGGTCTGCTCGATCCACACACTCTCCCGTCGACCTCTGACGATGTCACCCTATCTGGAACTGTAAGGGTGACTCGTGTCTCTTATGTTACGACGGTTCATGGCATAATCTGATACTTGAATATTTTTTTACCAACTCTGTCATCCTTTGGAACCCTTCAATTCGTCAGCGATTAGGGTTTTCTCTTCCTTGGGGGACATTTAGTTTTTCAGACTATCGCGGTTTTTGGATAGATCTTTCCAACTATTACTTAATAAAATATTCTTTGTACATAATTATCTTAGTACTTTCTTTTTATCCAAGTTAGCATCTATTACTTATTGTTTTGGAGCGAAAAGATCGAACCGATCTGAATCGCCTTGAGAAGGGCAACTAGACAACAACAATATTGATTATATCTGAATGATCCAAATCAAACGAAGATCTAGATGAAATAAAACTAGAAAGACGTAAGGACAAACTTATCTCCTTAGGATAAGAGCCTGGTCGGACCAAAGGATTCAATCGTAGGATAAGAGCTATTCAGCACCAATCATCTCATCAAACTTTGTTAAGCTTGGGTGCATCAATGGAGCGGCTGACGCAATGGATACCTGCTATAGCAGAATCTCAACCCAAGGGCAATGCTGCACAGCAGCATGTTGAGGAGAATGCAGAATTTGGAGAGCTCCCCGCAGAAGAGAAACCGCGACCGCGGGAGGAGTGCTGCAACCACGGTATGCTGGGTGAAATAGGGCATTGTGCTGAATTTGATGATGAGGTTGAGAAGGACCTCGAAGAGGAAATCAAAAGCTTCAAGAACAGTATGCTACCTGACACGGTATGTTCTCCTGAAATTGAAGAGGAGATGGACGAGGACAGGGACAGGGACTATGAGCCTCAAAACTACACTCAACATGAATGTCCCTTGCTGGAGTCCCAGATTCCCATCACACCTCCCCCTGAGGCTCTCAATGGAAGAAAGCCAGAAGCTCCTTTGGTCACACTGGCCAACAGCATCCCTCGTTGTGCAGATTCTGTGAAGGCGAGGCGGAAGATAGGAAAGAAGCCGAAGGTGAAGCAAAAGAGTGAGGTTGCAGGCCAGATGTCGGATTACCTCATACTAGACATGGGGCAGGATAGGCGTACAACCTCTGCAATGCTGGGAAGATAATTCTTGAAGATGACAACTGCGGTCATAGATACGAAGGGTGATCCGCTCACAATGAAAGGCAGAAGGAAGGGGGTACAGTCGTACCTGAAGAGGCACCCCCCAGATTTGGAACCAAGAAGGGTGGTCGCTGTAAGCGACCCGGGATGAATAGAGAGCACCATGTCGAGCCACGACAGTAACCAAGGCGCTGCTCGGGAGGCAACCCGAGGTAAGACTTTCAACTTAGTTTTTCTTTCAGAAGCTTAGTTTTCCCTTGTTTTCGAAATTTTTGCTCTGTTTTTGTTCGACTAAACCACGCAGAAAAGCCGAGAAGAACCCGCGACCGCGGCATAAAACTCGCGATCACGGTCAGAGAAAGTCGAGCAAAAACCGCGATCGCGGCATAAAACCCGTGATCGCGGCCCCATGGCGTGCCGCGAATTAGGGTTTAGTCTGACAAAAAAAAAAAAACGCAATCGCGGGGTTACTGTTCATCGGTTAAAAAAAATAAAAAAATTGTATGTTACCCGCGATCGCGGCCTTCACTGCCGCAATCGCGGTTCCTCCACGGTGTTCCTTCCATGGCGATTCTTCCACGACGGTTCCCTCCTTTATGGCGGTTATTTCCACGGCGGTTCATTCATGGCGGTTCTGAGGCGGTCTTTCTTCATCATGTTCGCGAGCAACAACCGGTGTACCCTTGATCCATCCATTGTTGTTGTCCCCTGCGGTACGTCTTCACCTGTGCGTCACCACCTGTGCATACTGAGTTCGGAGTTCCAGCATTCCATGATCTATCTCTTGGGAAGTTCGACTGTTGAAGTGGTGATGAAGTTTATGGGGATCCCTACATCCCTGAGTACCTTCCTGGCATTTTTGACGTAGACTACCACCCCGGAGTACGCTCAGTGAGTTCTTCCTTTCTTCCCCTCATATTTTTCTTTGCTTCCATACATTGAGGACAATGCATGATTCAAGCATGGGGGAGTAGAAAGTACTTGCTATCTATCTTGTAAATTAGTTTCGATTTCAGCATTGTTATTTCCATTTAGCATTGTCCATTGTTCGCAATCCCTTTTAAAAAAAAAATAGAAAAAGTCAAAAAATCAAAAAAGACATATATGGAAATCCTGGGACAAGTCGAAAACCCGAAAGGATGGCTTGGGTAATAAGCAGGTGGCCCGGACCAGCGCTAGACTGGGGTAAAAAGGTGTCTGAGTGACGTGAGCATATATGAGCACCTCTATGAAAAAAATACGAGTGGCTAGGATGAAAACCCGAAAGGGAGGTTTGGGTAATAAGCAGGTGGCCCGGACCAGCGCTAGGCTGGGGTAAAAAGGTGTCTGAGTGACGTGAGGATATGTGAGCACCTCTATGAAAAAAATACGAGTGGCTAGGATGAAAACCCGAAAGGGCTCCTAGGAAAAATGAGTGAAAAGAAGATGAGTGATTTTAGGATCTCATTTTACCTAGAGGGGCGACATAAGAAGCGGAGACAAAGAAGGATTGTCGGGTAGGTCACTCTGGGAGGCATAAGGAGTCATAGATGGAGGCTAGGATTAGAGGTCACTTTACACTATTGGATGTCCGTGCTAAGCTTGGGGAAAGTACTCTGCTTGCCCCTTAAGCTTGTTGATGGAGGATATGTTGTGAATGAGATTGGTGCCAGGAGCTTTGGCATGGGTTAAGCGCAACTCTTAGTACATTGTGTTTGGAGAGATGCTTCCTGAGGCCTTGGGTGTTTCATTGGAGGAGTAGACTCTTTATTAGTTTACTCGAGGACGAGCAAAGGTCTAAGCATGAGGGAGTTTGATAAGCACTACTTTGTAGGGCTTAACTAAGAGTTATTAGAGGGTTTTATTGGTGCCATTCGGGTAGATTTAGACACATTCTTGTGCATGTCGTTTGAGGGCGAAGTCTGGTGTTTTTGGAGGTGTATGAGCTATTTTGGATATCATAGGAGACACTGAGGAAGGAAGCCACCAAAAGAAGACGCCAAGGAAGTGAAGATGAGAGGTTAGGAGGCGAAGCCAAGGAGTGAAGGCCGAGCATTAACCGCGACCGCGGGCAAGGGAGCCGCGATCGCGGGACTTCGGGGCATTCGAGATATTTCTGTAGGCACGGAAGAATGCGAAGAGCGTGGAGCTACAAGCAACCGCGATCGCGGTCCATTACCCGCGATCGCGGGTCATCATGGCAGACTTATTTCGGGATTTCCCGAATCTATCTTTCCTGATTTCTTTATTTCATTTTAATTATTTTTGTTTTCTATTTTCAGTTAGGCTAGGTCATTTGTTAAGCCCACCTATATATACTCTATTAGTTTTAGGTTTTGGAAAGGAGAGACACTCATATCAGATTTTAGTTTTACATCATCCTTGTTTTCTCTAGACTATGGAAGGCTAAGCACTTTTGCTTAGTCTGGCAATGGAAGCTTAAGTTTTGATTATTGGTTGTGAGGTTATGTTCCCTTTCTTAATTCCTATTGATCTATATCTCTTCTCTTAAGTAGAATATCATTGCATAATTATTGATTTGTCTAGACAGGCCATCTAGGTTTATTGATTGTTACTCATATTGCTATGATTAGGAAACTGTTGGGCTAACGTCCTGGTCTGGAGTGGCAAGCATAGGTTTTATTTGCTTTGGTGGATTTTATCTATGTAGAGATTTGATTACATGTTGAATGCTTCTAGTTGAGGTGTTATGTGTATCCTGGTTAATTCTTATGTTCATTGCTGCCTTTGGGTTGAATCACTAGTGGTGCTAGGGTTATTCATTGGTAAGGGTTCTTAGGGATGGTTTCCTTATTAATCTACACAAGATCGGGACAGGAATAATCATACGAAGGAATTGGAAGTAATCTAGGATCAACCATCCAAAACTTAAGCGGAAATTGCCTGGCTAAGTGTTTTCTCGCATTTGATTGCATACTATTTATTCTGTTTTATTTTCTACTTGATTAAAACCTCAAAAACCCCCCTTTTGTTACTATTGTTCGATTGGTATTCAATTTGTGACAGGAATATAGACGCTTGTGATTCTCTTGGGATTTCGACCCTTGCTTGCTTAGTATACTAGTTTGGAAGTTGAGGTTTACTTTGATTTGGCATAACGACCTTAGGCCACGTCAATTCTCTTGGTTATATTGATTATTGATTTCTTGTTGTTCTTCTTAGCCTAATCAACTAGGTTGAATACTTTTTATCAATTGCTAGGATTGCATATAGGGGTTCCGAGTGCATATCTAGTGGCATACACGATTGTGCGTATAGGGGTCCCGAGCATACAATCGTGAGTGAGAATCAGTTGCATGATAAGTAGTAAGGTGTCTTTCTATTTGCATCTATCCTATATCCTTGTGTGTATTGCTATTGCTTTGTTGGTGGTAAAGTATACCGACAACTGTGAGAATCGATGATGCTTTATCATTGGCATAGTAATAAGTCTATCGATAACTGTGAGAATCGATAGTGCTTAAAATCAGGGTGGGAACAACTATAAGGATAGTAAAAGAACTTGGATTGAATAGATTTCCGTGATCAAATTATATCTCTGTATTGTGGATCTCGCTCTAGTAGGACTACTTTCCCCATTATATTTTCTCTACTCAACCAAACTTGTTTGCTTTGCTTGCTTTGTTCTTTCTTGATAACTAAACCCCCCTTGCTTGTTACTTGTCATTCACGATTTCATACTGCATCAGATCTTCCCTGTGGGTTCGACCCTTGCTTTCTTACTAAACATCTGTTTAGTAGGTCTGTTAGGACTTTTTACTTTGATAAGGCTAATCAACGATACTTGCATTGCGCACTTTTAGCCCTTTAAATTTGGTGTCGTTGCCGGGGAAGTTTTCTGTTTTTGTTGTGTGTTTTTGTGATTGATTTTTGGTGGAGACCTATCTTATGGTCGACACCCGTAGTACTGACTCCCCTCTAGCTGCTTTTGATCCAGAAGTCGACAGATCGTTTCGTGCAAACCTACGTGATCAAGGCGAAGAAGAAGTAGAGGTTGAGATCGTTGAGCCGATTGAGCTAGTTGACATCCCTGCTTTTGGAATGGCTGGAACTCTGAGAGAGCTAACTGAGCCGAATATTGGAGCACAGCCCTTGGCTGTCATCATCCCTTCACTTGGCGAAGGGGTGAATTTTGAGCTGAAGTCTGGAGTTGTTGCTTATCTCCTGAAGTTCCATGGCTTGAGTGGAGAGGACCCGATCTCTCACCTGGGCAAGTTCCACAATGTCTGCATGACTATGAAGCCCAGGAATGTGACGGAGGATCAAATCAAGATGAGAGCTTTTGGTTTCTCCCTGCTAGACTCTGCAAGCGACTGGTACTATCACTTGCCACCAGGAACCATAGATACCTGGAATAAACTACACAAGGCGTTCCTGGACAAGTACTTTCCAACGAAGAAGGCGAATGCCTTGAAATAGGCAATTGCCAATATTGAGCAGGCTGGTGATGAGACGCTGTATGATTATCTTGAGAGGTACAAGAGGCTTTGCTCTAGCTGCCCATTCCACGGATACGCCAAGCAGGACCTTGTCCTCTATTTACACAATGGTCTGCTGGACCAAGAAAGAAGGATGGTTGACGCTGCATGCGGTGGAAGCATTCTGAATTTGACATCGGACGCAGCCATGGAGAGGTGCCAGGAGATGAGTGAGAGTACCAGAAGCTTTGGAAAGACATACCAGAGAAAGGCGGTCAATGTTGTGACCCCTGCAGGGCCTAGCCCAGTGCTGAATGAGCTAGCTGAGTTGAAGGAGATGGTAAAGAAAATGGCAAATCAGAACGCTCCTCAACAAGTCAAGGCATGTGGGCTTTGTTCTGATCAATTCCATTATACCGATACTTGTCCTCAGTTGTAGGAGGAAGGTACTGCTGAAGTGAATGCGGTAGGAGGTTACGGACCCCCTAGGCCGCAGTTCGGTGGACAACCCAATTACAATCAGAGAGGGCGTGACCTCCCAGGTTTCAGATGGAGTGACCCTCAAGGCGGTCAACAGCCGGTGCAACAACAATACCAGCAGAGAGTCCCGTACCAACAGAGGCCTCAGGGTCAAAGCTCCGGTGCTTCTACTGAAGAGATGCTAAAGACTCTGACTCAGCATTTCACCACGCATGTGCAGGCTACTGAGTCAAGTATTAAGCACATGGAGAGGCAGATTGGTCAACTAGCTGATGTTGTGACCAAGATTGACCAGAGGACATCTAACTCCCTGCCCTCTCAGACTATTGTGAATCCAAGAGAGAATGTAAGTGCTATCACTCTCAGAAGTGGTACGAAATAGTCGTTGCCCCTATTGCTGAAGAGGAGAATGAAATCGAGAAGGCATATATCACGCAACGCCCCGCGGTGGATCCCACCGCGGCCCGGCCAGAAATTAAAGAAGGAGCCAGAAATGAAGCATTGTTGTCACAACCCCGCGGCGATCCTCACCGCGACCCGGCGGCTGATCCTAGTAATCCCACCGAGACCTCACTGACCCGCGGTGGGCCTACCGCGACCCGGTCTCTTAAGTCTTAGCTCTGCAGATGAGTTATGTGTTGATGACTACGTTCCTCCGGTCTTCCCTCCTCTTGGTTCTGAGAAGCCACCAGCACCTTTTCCCGAGGCGTTGAAGGCCAAGAGAGTAGTTGAAGACAACGATCTGTTCGAGACATTTCGGGACTGTGAGATGAACATTCCCCTGATCAAGCTTATCAAGGCTGTCCCTCGATATGCCAAGTTCTTGAAGGAGCTGTGCACCGTGAAGAGGACACAGAAGCTGAAGGTCCAGAAGAAGGTTCCAGTGGGTGAACATGCATCGGCGGTGTTTCAGAGACGTATGCCTGAGAAGTGCAAGGATCCAGGTACATTTACTATTCCTATTACTATAGGTGAGCATCGATTTGAGAAAGCCTTGTTAGACTTGGGTGCCTCTATTAATGTGTTGCCTTACTCTTTGATTGACGATTTAGGAATAGGACCCTTGCATGATTCAAATATTGTTATACAACTTGCTGATGGTTCTTGTGTACCCCCTAAGGGTATTGTGGAGGATGTTCTTGTAAGGATAGGTCCTTTGATTTTCCCTGCTGATTTCTTTGTTATGGATATGGACTATGATGAGCAGGTTGCCCCGGTGATGCTAGGGCGACCTTTTATGAAAACATCCATGACAAAGATTGATGTAGATAGTGAAACTTTAACTATGGAATTCGATGGAATAATTTTTGAACATAATATTCATAAAGCCAACTCCATTGAATTGCCTACTCCTTACTGCATTAGTGATTTTGATGATCATGTGCATGAAAATGTTAAAACTAGTGCAGTAGAGACCGTAGTTAAGTGTTCTACTATTGATGGACCTATTGAGTTGCATGAGTTGCATGTTGATGATGTCTTGCTGGATGACATAGGAGATCCCACTCTCTCTAATTTGGGCACTTGTCCCCCTACACTAACCATACAAGGCTGTAAGCCTTTATCTAGTGATGTGCAGCATATTCAGGTTGAGCCATATCGGCCCCCACATCGCTCTATGTATGGGGGAGATGCTCCAAAGGAAGTAAGCATGGAGTTGATGGCAAAGAGGGAACATGGTCTAAGGTCTAAACCTTTCCATGGGAAGTCTCGACAGGAAGAGACGAGTAGGAGGATTCCGAGGGGATCCTATCCTAGGTGGTGAACGTTGGAACGGTTGAGCAAATATCGAAGGAGTGAGGCGACGACTCAGTGGATCCCTAGGATCTCGGATGACAACGGTAGGATTAGTTTAGCCCCATAATTATGTATAAAAAGGAGATTAACTCTGCTCTTGTAGGACACGATCTTCATCATTGAATACGAGTTACAATTCTTTACTTTCTTACTGATCTTTACCAATTGTTTTTTGGTTCAATTCATCGTTTTGATATCGAAGCGACCGTCGACTGGATCATTGCACTCGATTACTCTCTCTTCCTTAAGGGATAAGCCCGCTTTTTACATTCCGTTAATCTATTTCATTTCATTGTTAAGTTTATTCGGATTTTCTAGATATTATTAATCTGATTATTGCCTAGTTGCCGTTCTTAAGGCAATTTAAATCGGTTCGACATTTTCGCCCCAAAACAGATTCGTAATCATGATTATTAAGATCGTGATCATTGTCGCTATCATTAGTGCATTTACTGTAAATTATACTATAGGTACTCCGAAATTTCACCTGTCAAATAAGTGCTACCTTTGCATTTAACTAATGCTAACCTATAATTATAATTAAAATTTTCCAAATTTAAACAATTTAGAGTATCATAATTTGGCGTAGATTCATAACCATTATTATTAAGATCGCGATCATTGTCGCTATCATTAGTACGTGCATTTACTATAACTTATACTACAGGTACTCCGTGTTATTAAGAGTGAATTACGCAATTTTATATTAATATTTGGAAGCCGTTAGAACTAAATCACTTTCATCTACACACTCGATAACAAGTACTGTATAAAATTGCGTCAAGCATGCAGAAATCCGAATTTGGTAGATGTCCAGCTAGCACTCCGGACAACCTCAGGCTGAACCCTTCTGTGTTTCCTTCACCAGAGGACCTCCTCTTCACGGCAAAGACCCTAGACGCGATGAACGACGGTGGACCAGATTTTCCTCTTGATTTCGGCGGCCTGAAACAATCCCGGAATGGTGCGATTCCGGGAGAAAACTCTCTGACGCCCAAGTCAGAAACAGTCAAGATTTGGAGAAGATAAAAGGGAATACAAAAGGAAGGAAGAAAGATCAGTCAACAGTGGAGAAATGGAGCTTCGAATCGGACAAGGACATGAACAGTGATGCTAACAGAATCTGGATTGCCCATTAATGGCAGCCGCCATTTATGTTTTTTAGAGCATTTGGGATTGGTGAAGGAAGACAAAAGCAGAAAAGGATCCCTTCAACTTTCCTCTTTCATTTGCTTTTATACTCGGCGATGGCCCAAGTTACAGATGGGCTTTTTCGTGGGCCGGCCCAATCTTCTCGGAAATTCAGGTTAAAGCCTACGCGGACATACTTCGCGGACCCGTAGGTGGTGTTGATCCGCGGACAAAATCGTGGTCCCACAGCCAGCCCCCCAAGCCTTTCGCTCAAAATGCCAATGAGGCGAAAGCTTGGCAAGTAATTTATTCGCGGGAGAGTTCTTCCTTAGGCAGGCTCCTTTCTCTTTTTTGAATTTCGAGGCGGTTTTGAAAAATGTAACTGTTGCCGCCAATTTTTTTTTTGTTTTGACGCTTCGACTTCTTTCCTTCTTCTTTCTTTATAAATCGGGATAATTCTGACGGTTTCTTTCTCCACCGCCTTTCGTCTCTTTCTCTTCTCTGGGTACTGAATGTATCTCAAAGTGATCTAGCGCGGAACGTAATGTTGTGGCTTTTTGGTAATATGTGGGTAGGCTGCCCGTCTTGGCCTCATATTCTCCACAGAGTTGCTTCACTACCACTTCTGAATCGCTGTAGCATTTCACATTTCTCGCCCCATTTGCCAAGGCTAGTTCAAACCCGGCTATGACAGCTTCATACTCCGCCTCGTTATTAGTTTCTTGGAAGCTTAGAGTGAGGGCGTATCTATAGCATTCTCCTCCTGGCGAGGTCAGAGTGATTCCTGCCCCGCATCCCTCTTCGTTAACGGCCCCATCCACAAACAAGGTCCATGCGGACTGGTCTTCGGGTAGGCCTTCTCCGTTGAGTTCGCGGAAGCTGGTTTCAACTATGAAATCTGCCAGGGCTTGTGCTTTGATTGCCGGCCTCAGACGGTAATCAATCTCGAACTCTGACAACTCTACCACCCACTTGGTCAGCCGCCCTGATATAGTTGGCCTATGGAATAAGCTGCGCAACGGCAGGTCAGATAGTACCTGGATAGGGTGAGCCTGAAAATACGATCGCAACTTCCTAGCCGCCATCACGATGGCAAGTGCGATCTTCTCCACAGGGGGGTAGCGAGTTTCTGCTGGGATGAGTGCTCTGCTGACAAAATACACTGGCTGTTCTTGCTGCCTTACCAAGAAGGCGCTAATAGCCCTTAAACTGGACGATATATAGAGCTGGAGATCCTCCCCTATTGTCTGTGCTGTCAAAGTGGGTAGCCTTGTCAGATGTGCTTTCAGTTTCACGAACGCCTCCTCGCATTCCGGCGACCATTCGAACTTTTCTGGCTTTCTGAGGATGTTGAAGAAGAGAAGGCTCTTTTCGGCTAACTTAGAACAGAAACGTGCCAAATAGTTGACTGACCCAATGAACCTCTCTCTGATTTCGTGGAGGTGTCATCGCGATCACATCATTCACTTTTTCCGGGTTGACATCTATGCCTCTTGAGCTTATGAGAAATCCCAGGAACTTGCCAGCCTTTACGCCAAACACACACTTTTCAGGGATGAGGCCCATACCATTCTTTCGCAATGTATCAAACACTTCGCGGAGATCAACTGGGTGGTCTGCTTCTTTTCGGCTCTTGACAACTATGTCGTCCACATAAGCTTCTACTGTTTTTCCGAGCTGTTCGTGAAAAATGGTATCAACTAGCCTTTGGAAAGTCGCCCCCGCGTTCTTCAAACCAAAGGGCATCACTTTGTAGCAGAAGGTTCCCCGCTCAGTGATGAATGAAGTATGCTCCTCGTCTTCAGGGTTCATTTTTACTTGATTGTATCCTGAGTACGCATCAAGCAAGGAGAGAGCTTCGTGGCCCGCTGTGGAGTCTACCAACTGATCTATGGACGACAGCAGGTAGTTGTCTTTCGGACACGCCTTATTCAGATCGGTGAAATCAATGCACATCCTCCATTTTCCATTGGACTTCCGCACCATAACTACGTTTGCGAGCCATTTCGGGTATCGGACCTCTCTGACAAACCCTGCTTTCAAGAGCTTCTCGACCTCTTCTCTTGCACCTTGTGCCCTGTCACCTTCTAGCTTTCGTTTCTTTTGCCTGATAGGTTTCGCATCACGGGTTATGTTCAAAGAATGAGTCATAAGTTTTGCGGGAATACCTCGGAGATCTCTGGGTGCCCACGCAAAGATGAATCGCGACTCGGACAGCAATGCTTCTAATTGCCTTTGAACAATAGGCTCGAGGGTGTTGCCAGTGTATAGTTTCTCATCATCGCGATCAAACGGCGTGAGGCATCTTCGTTCCTCCTCGGTCAATACCTTTTCCAAACGGCTTCTCAATTCCAGCTCCGCCTCCGCGTTAAAGTTCACAATCGCACTCGCGGAAGGAGTACACATAGTTGCTTCTTGTAGTGCTAGGACGGGTCCTCCATTCCCCTTGAGAGCCAGATGGTAGCATGCGCGACTTTCATCCGGGTGGCTCCTCGACACTCCAGTACCCATGAGCACCGGGAATTTCACGAGGGCATGGCATATGGACACATCTGCTTGGAACTTATGGAGGGAAGTTCGACCCATTATGGCATTGTATGCGGATGGGGCTTTTAGCACTACAAAGTCCACCTTCTCGGCTCTACGTCTACCCTCTTCATCTCCCAGGATGAGGTTGATCGTTACAGAACCGACTGCCCTTACACGCTCCCCCGCAAAGCCAACCAGGGTGCACTCTGTTGCTTTCAGTCGTGTCGGGTCTAGGTTTAACTGTTCATAAGCGTCCCAGTAGAGGATGTCGGCTGAACTCCTTGTATCCACGAGCACCCTCTTTACAATTTTCATCTCCATCTGGATGTGAACGACCAAAGGATCATAGCTCTGTGTTTCTGTATGCAGGGCATCCTCTTCCGTGAACGTCAACTGGTGGTGTTTGCGGATTTTCTTGTCTATGCTCATCACAGGCTTTCCTTCGGGGAGAGGAGCATTGGCGATTCTTCGCGCTTCACGCCTACTCGGATACTCGGGTTCGTGGCCCCCAACAATAGTCCCCACGTGGTTGTCTGATGTGACCCTGCCTCCCATGATGTTCCAAGACGAGGAAGAAGCCATGAGCCTACGCTCAAAGGGCCCAGTAACAAGGTCTAGGTCCAAGGCCATCGCCGCCGTCGTCGCGTCACTTATCGCATGCACCGCCGCCAACCAAGAAAGCCTAGAGACCAATCCAAGGCTCGTCGTCCTCGCCACCATCGGAAGTTCTGAAGACTGTGAAAGAACGCGTTCTTCTTAAGACTTTGACACTTCGTCGTCTCACGCGATGATCTCTTCAAATCCTGTATCGCGTTCATGAGTTTCACGCGTTCTTTTTAAGACATTATCTATATTTGGTATTTCCAGCTTGCATTAGATAGTTCCTTATTTGCAACGTTTTAGATAGTTTCCTTATTTATAGCGTTTAATTCCTTTTATCTTTTAGGGTTTGTGCCTTTTGCATGCTTGCATGGGCTAGCCCTTAGGCTCGTTTTGACTCAAGCCCATTAGGTCTTGGTCGAGACCCCTTCCCTATTTATACCCTACTTTGTACTCTTTATTTCTCACGTTCAAGTTAAAGTTCAAGGTTTAAAGTCGAGTGTTAATCCCTCCTTCCCTTGATCGGACGTTACCCATATCCCTCTCATCCACATTCACTCCGCCGCCGACGCTACGGAAACCACTCGATCTCCATCGAGCTTATCCCCTCTGCAGTCGACGCTACGACACCAACGACTTGTTCCATCAAGTCGTCTATCCCTCCATTCAATCGCTTCCGCCACCGTCGTCATCTTTCCATCAATCGTCACCACCGTGATCACCACCACGTTCAAACATCACGTTCTTCAATGCATACAGCATCATCTTCACCAACTGAGACGTTCAGACGTGACTTCCCAACCAAGACTAGATCCAAGGCGCCACCTTTCGCAATTCGGCTTGTCATAGGAGACAAGGACACATCAACTGGTATCAGAGCCCAGCAGTCTTATAAGTCACGAACTCAAGTTCCAATTTTGTTCACGTAATTTTTCTTGCCCCCATCGTCTTCTTTCATTATTATCGCGAGAAAAACAACGTTTACTTCTTTCCTTACCTATTCGGTTTCTACAAGGTCCCACCTTGGCCGATTTTTTTTTCTTCCTTCCCAAGTTTTGGTGTGTTAGGTAATTTTGTTATCTTGCATGCTTGAATATTTTGTTTCCTTATTTCATGCGTGGATAGAGTTTCCTTGTTTCCTTGATTTTGCTTTTTAGTTAAGTTTACCAATTTCCTTATAAGATATCATCAAAATCTTATCTTCTCTCTTCTCTCTCTACAAAGATCACACTTGTGATATTCTAGTTACTTAGACCTTTTTTTTATTTTGTTTCCTTTTGCAATCTGCAAAGATCAAAAGATAAGATCTCAGATATTAAAAAAAGAAGTTTCCAAAGTTAGGTAAAGCCAAAATAAGACAACCCTAACTCCCTCACCCAAGTCTAAGCTCATCTTCTCAATCTCTCCATCATCTAGGTAGCATTCCTAGAAGGTGATTTCTTCTACTCGGTTGCTTTGTTTACGTTTGTTTAGGGTTTCAATTTGTTCTTGTTTGTTTGATTGCAACTTTGTTGATACACCAACTCTTGTGCAAGCCAAGCCGCCCTCACGGCAAGACCAAACAAGCCCTACCTACGTGAACTTTGTGACTTGATTAGTGATTTGCTTGGTTGTTGTTCTTTGTTGTCTTTTGGTTCGTTTTTACTCCCATGTCTGGTCGTCTTGTTATAGGCACGATGCAGATTGGATCCAGTCAAGATGACCGCGAAGTTGACAACACAAACCGAGATCAACCCCCATAGTTGGTTCTACATCAAGACCAACCACCACAAGACCTACAACGCGATCCAATCATGGAGTTGTCCGAAGATCAAACCTTGATCCAGGCTCTCAGACACGAGATCGCGACTTTGAGAGCCCAACCACCAGTGGCACCCATCGTGCCAACTTCTAACACCCCAAGTGCTATGGACGCGCCACCTCCACCTGGAGCTACTGACGCGGGTCCATCGAAGACGAGAGTCGACAAAGGCAAAGGCAAACTGCATTCGACATCTCAACATCAACCACAACTCCACATAATGCAGAGTGTCATCGAGAGTCACCAAGGCTTCGTTTCCCACGCAGACCACTATGTCCCCAGAGCCACACCTGCTGGCTTCGACGACGGCTCCGACTACGACCACGACGTCGAGGATGATCGAGGTGAGTACTCTGAACCTTACAATTTTGATGACAGGTATGCCTCTCGGAGAACACAGCGCCGTGTGCAAGCCTCTACACCACACGATGGCCGACGTCGTCAAGCTGCCCAAGCCGACGCGATGCCAAGAAGACACAGCCGCCGCGATCGTCGAGCTGCCCCCCACGATGATCCTTTGAGAACACCCCCTACTCAGCAACGCAGCCATGATGTACGCGATCATCTATGACACCAAAGTGTCCGGACACCGCGTTATGACGATGGCTACGCGTCGATCACACTCAATGTACAAGACGACTTCGACGAGTATGATGACGAAGAGATCTAGGACTCAGGTATGGTAAATCCAAATTTTTTCCATCCACCTCTTGGAGATCCCATTGAGTTGCAGGATCACCCTTCAGATTGGATACCTTCGCCGCGTCTCCGACCTAGAGGAGAACGCATTCCTGACATTGGCGGTGAGCGCCTAGATGTTCTGCAGCGAGACAATCGACACGACAACTATGATCCCCAGCCACGAAGACGTCAATGCGATGACGCCTATGCGCCCAGGGATGGCTTTGTCCGCGAAGATCACGAACAACGGGATAGACACCACATTGGATGCGATAGACCACATGGATTGTGCGCCATTTACAACCCTCTTTATGACGCTGCCCCACACAACGTGTTCAACCCAGCCCCAGAATAGCCTCGATACCAGCGACCCTACGTCAAGGTAAAAATCGAGCATTTTCATGGTGAATACAACCCCTTTGTGTTTCTTGAATGGGTGCAGGCTACAGAGTACACTCTTCGCTATAATCGTATGCCACCTGTGGACCATGTTGATGCCGCGATGCTTAACTTCCGAGGAGCCGCCCGCGTGTGGTGGCATAGGTTCGAAGATGACTGCGTTCGACGCCACAGAGCACGAGTCACAGAATGGCCTCAATTAGTCTACGTAATGACCAGGAAATACCTGCCTCCAGACTACCGGAATCAAATGAGATTGGACATTGCCATGGCTCGCCAGGGATCGATGACTTCACTCGAGTTCTTTTCCAAGCTTGAAGACATGTATTACAAGGCCAACATCTCTGTTGCACCATCTACTCTGCAGACCAAATTCTTGAGTGGCTTGAACACTAACATCCATGATCAACTTGAGATTTTGCCCATCAAAGACATGAACACACTCACCCACACGGCGATGCAAATTCATGCCCAATTATCTCGCTGGAAGTCTTACACATATTCCAGTGGCCAACAAAGGTATTCTTCTAACTCTAGTGGTTTACCTTATACTAATGTTCTCCCTAGTGACTCTACCACAACCGCATCTATCCAAGCCCCCAAAGCAAAGACCGCGCCACTGGCCACCACGCCGCGACAGAACGCGCCAAGACAGGCGCCAGTGAACAATGATCGCGCACGTGATATTGAGTGTTACAAATATGATGGAAGAGGCCACTACAAGAAAGATTGTCCCAATGCTCGCAAAGTGTTGTTCTCCACAGCCGCTGCCGGCTACGAGTCTTGTGAGGACGAGGAGGCCACACTTGACGCGATCCCTGAAGACAATGCAGAGGAGGATGTAGACGCGTATGACTGCGAACCCACGTCTCTGCACGCGGGCACACCATTGATCTTGGTGACGCTTCGTCTCCTCACCGTCAAGGAAGCAAACTTAAGCGATCAACGCGAGAACTTGTTCCACACAAGGGCTCTAGTGTAAACAGCTTCCTTGAGTGTCATTATTGATGGAGGCTCTTGTGCAAATATTGTGAATGAGAAGGTTGTCAACCACTTCAAATTGCCTACAACTCCTCATCCACAACCTTATGCCCTCCAATGGATTTCTTCAAGTCCAGGTAACACAGTATCTCGCCAATGTTTATTTTCTTTTTCTATAGGCCAATACTGTGATTCTATCTTTTTTATGTCATTACAATAGACGCCACCCATATTTTTCTTGGGCGCCCATGGCAATTTGACAGGCGCGTGCTCCATGACGGGTATTTGAACACTTATGTGTTCAATTACCATGGGAAGCGCATCACTTTGCATCCAATGTCTCCCCATGAGATCTTACAAGACCAGGTAGAACGCGATCGCCAGAAGGCCATAGAGACCACGTCTACTATGTCTAAATCTGGTCACACTTCGCCTTCTCCAGGCACTAGCAAGAAGAAGCCACATGCCCAAGCTGGGACACCAAGTGCCCCGACTCCCTCATTGCCCCCAGCGCGTCCTTTGCAAGGAACCTGTGAGCAACGCGTTCTTTTAGCTAGGCCTAGTGACCTCATTGCATGTGTCACTGGCAAAGCGCCATGTTTTCTACTTGTTCCAACCCCGTGCATACCAGAATCGTCGAAGAACGCGGTCTTACCATCATCGATCGCGAAGTTGCTTGACGCGTTCCAAGACGTATTCCCAGATGAGTTGCCACAAGGTTTACCTCCCCTGAGAGGCATTGAGCACCAGATTGATCTTGTTCCAGGTGCTTCTTTGCCCAACCGCCCTGCTTATAGAGCTGGTCCAGAAGAGACCAAAGCACTACAGTGCCAAGTCCAAGAATTGTTAGATCGCGGGTACGTAAGGGAATCTCTTTCCCCTTGTGTTGTGCATGTGATCCTTGTGCCCAAGAAAGATGGCACCTGGAGAATGTGTGTTGATTGTCGTGCCATAAACCATATCACAATCAAGTATAGGCACCCTATTCCCCGCCTTGATGATATGCTTGATGAACTTCATGGTGCGACACTCTTCTCCAAGATTGATTTGAAGAGTGGTTATCACCAAATCAGGATGAAAGAAGGTGATGAATGGAAGACGGCATTCAAAACTAAGTATGGGCTGTACGAGTGGCTTGTCATGCCCTTTGGGCTCACAAACGCGCCCAGCACATTCATGCGCGTGATGAACCACGTGTTGAGATCTTTCCTTGGCAAGTTTGTTGTCGTTTATTTTGATGACATACTTGTGTATTCCCGGAGCCTCGAAGACCATGTCGATCACCTTCGACAAGTGTTAGAGTGTCTTCGCCAAGAGCACATATTCGCCAATCTGGCTAAGTGTTCCTTTTGCTCCGCGTCAACCAACTTTCTGGCCTACATTGTTAGTAGTGATGGTTTACGCGTTGACGAGGAAAAGATCGCGGCCATCAGGGACTGGCCTACGCCTATAATTCCGACACAAGTGCGAAGCTTTCTAGGTCTCACGGGCTTTTATAGGCATTTTGTACGCGACTTTTCCTCCATTGCCGCGCCACTTCACGAGCTCACCAAGAAAGGAAGCACAGTTTTGTGGCAGGATTCCCATGAACGCGCCTTCTCTGCTTTAAAGACCGCGTTATGCCAACCGCCATTGCTCCAGCTTCCAGATTTCACCAAACACTTCGAAGTAGAGTGTGATGCCTCTAACATAGGCATTGGTGGTATGCTACACCAAGAAAAGAGACCAATTGCCTACTTCAGTGAGAAGCTCACATGAGCCACTCTCAATTACCCCACCTACGATAAAGAGCTTTATGCCTTAGTATGCATGTTGAAGACTTGGTAACACTACCTCTAGCCGCGTGAGTTTGTCATCCACAGTGATCATGCCGCGTTGAGCTACTTGAAGAGCCAAGCTCTCCGACGCCCAAGTTAGAAATAGTCAAGATTTGGAGAAGATAAAAGGGAATACAAAAGGAAGGAAGAAAGATCAGTCAACAGTGGAGAAATGGAGCTTCGAATCGGACAAGGACATGAACAGTGATGCTAACAGAATCTGGATTGCCCATTAATGGCAGCCGCCATTTCTGTTATTTAGGGCATTTGGGATTGGTGAAGGAAGACAAAAGCAGAAAAGGATCCCTTCAACTTTCCTCTTTCATTTGCTTTTATACTCGATGATGGCCCAAGTTATAGATGGGCTTTTTCGTGGGCCGGCCCAATCTTCTCGGAAATTCAGGTTAAAGCCTACGCGGACATACTTCACGGACCCGTAGGTGGTGTTGATCCGCGGACAAAATCGTGGTCCCACAGCCATCCCCCCAAGCCTTTCGCTCAAAATGCCAATGAGGGGAAAGCTTGGCAAATAATTTATTTGCGGGAGAGTTCTTCCTTAGGCAGGCTCCTTTCTCTTTTTTGAATTTCGAGGCGGTTTTGAAAAATGTAACTGTTGCCGCCATTGTTTTTCATTTTTTGTTTTGATGCTTCGACTTCCTTCCTCCTTCTTTCTTTATAAATAGGGATAATTCTGACGGTTTCTTTCTCCACCGCCTTTCGTCTCTTTCTCTGCTCTGGGTACTGAATGTATCTCAAAGTGATCCAGCGCGGAACGTAATGTTGTGGATTTTCGGTAATATGTGGGTAGGCTGCCCGTCTTGGCCTCATAATCTCCATAGAGTTGCTTCACTACCACTTCTGAATCGCTGTAGCATTTCACATTTCTCGCCCCATTTGCCAAGGCTAGTTCAAACCCAGCTATGACAGCTTCATACTCCGCCTCGTTATTAGTTGCTTGGAAGCTTAGAGTGAGGGCGTATCTATAACATTCTCCTCCTGGCGAGGTCAGTGTGATTCCTGCCCCGCAGCCCTCTTTGTTAATGGCCCCATCCACAAACAAGGTCCACGCGGACTGGTCTTCGGGTAAGCCTTCTCCGTTGAGTTCGCGGAAGCTGGTTTCAACTATGAAATCTGTCAGGGCTTGTGCTTTGATTGTCGGCCTCGGACAGTAATCGATCTCAAACTCTGACAACTCCACCACCCACTTGGTCAACCGCCCTTATACAGTTGGCCTATGGAAGAAGCTATGCAATGGCAGGTCGGATAGTACCTGGATAAGGTGAGCCTGAAAATACGGTCGCAACTTCCTGGCCGCCATCACGATGGCAAGTGCGATCTTCTCCACAGGGGGGTAGCGAGTTTCTGCAGGGATGAGTGCTCTGCTGACAAAATACACTGGTTGTTCTTGCTGCCTTACCAAGACGACGCTGATAGCCCTTGAACTAGACGATATATAGAGTTGGAGATCCTCCCCTATTGTCGGTGCTGTCAAAGTGGGTAGCCTTGTCAGATGTGCTTTCAGTTTCACGAACGCCTCCTCGCATTCCTGCGACCATTCAAACTTTTCTGGATTTCTGAGGATGTTGAAGAAGGGAAGGCTCTTTTCGGCTAACTTAGAACAGAAACGCGCCAAATAGTTGACTGACCCAATGAACCTCTGAACCTCTCTCTGATTTCGTGGAGGTTTCATCACGATCACAGCATTCACTTTTTCCGGGTTGACATCTATGCCTCTTGAGCTTATGAGAAATCCCAGGAACTTGCCAGCCTTTACGCCAAACACACACTTTTCAGGGATGAGGCACATACCATTCTTTCGCAATGTATCAAACACTTCGCGGAGATCAGCTGGGTGGTCTACTTCTTTTCGGCTCTTGACAACTATGTCATCCACATAAGCTTCTACTGTTTTTCCGAGCTGTTCGCGGAAAATGGTATCAACTAGCCTTTGGAAAGTCGCCCCTGCGTTCTTCAGACCAAAGGGCATCACTTTGTAGCAGAAGGTTCCCCGCTCAGTGATGAATGAAGTATGCTCCTCGTCTTCAGGGTTCATTTTTACTTGATTGTATCCTGAGTATGCATCAAGGAAGGAGAGAGCTTCGTGGCCCATTGCGAAGTCTACCAACTGATCTATAGACGGCAGCGGGTAGCTGTCTTTCGGACACGCCTTATTCAGATCAGTGAAATCAACGCACATCCTCCATTTTCCATTGGACTTCCGCACCATAACTACATTTGCGAGCCATTTCAGGTATCGGACCTCTCTGACAAACCCTGCTTTCAAGAGCTTCTCGACCTCTTCTCTTGCACCTTGTGCCCTGTCACTTGCTAGCTTTCGTTTCTTCTGCCTGACAGGTTTCGCATCACGGGTTATGTTCAAAGAATGAGTCATAAGTTTTGCGGGAATACCTCGGAGATCTCTGGGTGCCCACGCGAAGATGAATCACGACTGGTATAGTAATGCTTCTAATTGCCTTTGAACAATAGGCTCGAGGGTGTTGCCAGTGTACAGTTTCTCATCATCGTGATAAAACGGCGTGAGGCATCTTCGTTCCTCCTCGGTCACTACCTTTTCGAAACGGCTTCTCACTTCCAGCTCCGCCTCCGCGTCAAAGTCCACAATCGCACTCGCGGAAGGACCACACATAGCTGCTTCTTGTAGTGCTAGGACGGGTCCTCCATTCCCCTTGAGAGCCAGTTGGTAGCATGCGCGACTTTCATCCGGGTGGCTCCTCGACACTCCAGTACCCATGAGCATCGGGAATTTCACGAGGGCATGGTATATGGACATAGCCGCTTGGAACTTATGGAGGGAAGTTCAACCCATTATGGCGTTGTACGCGGATGGGGCTTTTAGCACTACAAAGTCCATCTTCTCGGCTCTACGTCTACCCTCTTCATCTCCCATGATGAGGTTGATCGTTACAGAACCGACTGCCCTTACACGCTCCCCCGCGAAGCCAACCAGGGTGCACTCCGTTGCTTTCAGTCGTGCCAGGTCTAGGTTTAACTGTTCATAAGCGTCCTAGTAGAGGATGTCGGCTGAACTCCCTGTATCCACGAGCACCCTCTTTACAATCTTTGTCTCCATCTGGATGTCGACGACCAAAGGATCATAGCTCCGTGTTTCTGTATACAGGGCATCCTCTTCCGTGAACGTCAACTAGTGGTGTTCACGGATTTTCTTGTCTATGCTCATCACAGGCTTTCCTTCGGGGAGAGGAGCATTGGCGATTCTTTGTGCTTCACGCCTACTCGGATACTCGGGTTCGTGGCCCCTAACAATAGTCCCCACGTGGCCGTCTGATGTGACCCTGCCTCCCATGACAGTCCAAGACGAGGAAGAAGCCATGAGCCTACGCTCAAAGGGCCTAATAACAAGGTCTAGGTCCAAGGCCATCACCGCCGCCGTCGCGTCACTTATCGCATGCGCCGCCGCCAGCCAAGAAAGCCCAGAGACCAATCCAAGGCTCGTCGTCCTCGCCACCATCGGAAGTTTTGAAGACTGTGAAAGAATGCGTTCTTCTTAAGACTTTGACACTTTGTCGTCTCATGCGATGATCTCTTCAAAGCCTTCACCGCGTTCATGAGTTTCACGCGTTCTTTTTAAGACATTATCTATATTTGGTATTTCTAGCTTGCATTAGATAGTTTCCTTATTTGCAATGTTTTAGATAGTTTCCTTATTTATAGCGTTTAAGATAGTTTCCTTTTATCTTTTAGGGTTTGTGCCTTTTGCATGCTTGCATGGGCTAGCCCTTAGGCTCATTTCGACCCAATCTCATTAGGTCTTGGTCGATACCCCTTCCCTATTTATACCCTACTTTGTACTCTTTATTTCTCACGTTCAAGTTAAATTTCAAGGTTTAAAGTCGAGTGTTAATCCCTCCTTCCCTTGATCTGACGTCACCCATATCCCTCTCATCCCCATTCACTCCGCCGCCCGTGCTACGGCAACCACTCGATCTCCATCGAGCTTGTCTCCTCCGCAGTCGACGCTACGACACCAACGACTTGTTCCATCAAGTCGTCTATCCCTCCATTCAATCACTTCCGCCACCGTCATCATCTTTCCATCAATCGTCACCACCGTGATCACCACCACTGTTAGGATCAAGGATCGCAAGGCCACAGTGCAAGTCCAAGCTCTCTAGGCGCCGGATCTCCAATTGGCGCAGCCCGGAAAGAGCCATGGCGTTGGGGACGATGGAGGCACCTTTGGTAGGCGTTCTTGTTGTGGAATGGTGGCTCACGAATAGCTCTTCAGGGGAAGGGAAGACTCGATGCAGACTTGGTTGAGAAAGAAGTTGTGTTGGAGAGATGAACTCACTCGGCAACAAAGGAATTTGACGTAAGAATGTTAGGGCAAAGAGAGAGAGTTTGAGAAAGTTTTTGATTCAATTCAAGCGTCCCTTCATCAGGCCTTGAAAGAGCCTTTAAATCGGCTTATAAAAATAGTAAAAACGCCTGTGGAAAATACTAAGATTCGGTGCAAATTCAAGCCACTATAATCACTAACATAATGGCCTATTTTAGGGAATGTAAGTACTAAAATGCAATAACCACCAAGCAAAGTGGTGACCCTTTCGGCCATGGGCTTGGCCCATAAGAGTAGACATCTTGAGACAACCCATGGTGAAGGAAGCGCCGGTCAAAGAGGTCTAGAAGAGGCGGCGTCTCCCATTGAAATCTCACATGCCGCTAGCACCGAGCTTCCCGGCGCTTGTTTGAAGGAAGTTGACGATGGCCTCGGCGTGGCTTAGGGTGGCTTGACATGCCAAACCCTTGTGGAGGTCTTGGAGAAGCTTCCTGTCCCTAGACCTTGTGATGGCACCAGGGATTGCCTTGTCATCTTGGTCGTTGGCCTTGGTGACGCTTGCGGCCGACGTGGCCGGCGCCTTGGCATTGCTTTGGCCAACGCATGGCGTTGGCGTGGCTTTGGCTCCTCCGTCCACACCCTGGTTGGCTCCAGCTCCAAGGATGTCATTGTTATGGTCCGCGCCTTGGTCCAGCTCCGGGGCCTCCTTGGCTCCTATGTCCTCGCCTATGTCTTGGCCTTGATGTGGTAGGGTCACATCATCGTCCCTCTCTTGAAAGGGATTCGACCCCGAATCCAGCTCATCATGGTCGTCTTCATCCTACACACAAAAAGGCATCAAGTCAGAGACATTAAAAACATCATGTACGCCAAAGTTAGGAGGAAGGTCAAGCTTATAGGCGTTGTCATTGATCCTCTCAAGCACTTGAAAGGGTCCGTCGCCTCTTGTCTTGAGTTTGGAGTTGCGGAGCAATGGGAAGCGCTCCTTCCTTAGGTGCAACCACACTAGGTCACTCGGTTCAAAGATTACTTCCTTTCGCCCCTTGTCCACATGATTCTTGTATTGGCCCGTCCTGCTCTCAAGTTGCAACCTTGTATCCTCGTGCAACTTCCTAATCCTCACAACCTCATCCGCACCCTATTTGCTTTCTCGCTCCTTGATAGCATAGGGCAAGAGATCTAGTGGTGTTGTGGGATTGCGCCCATAGACCACTTCAAAGGGTGTCTTCCTTGTTGCCGAATAGACTATTCTATTATAGGTGAATTCAATGAAGGACAAGCTATCCTTCCACCTGTGCAAGTTAGTCCTCAATATAGTTCTAAGCAAGACACCAAGGGTACGGTTGACCACCTCGGTTTGGCCATCCGTTTGGGGATGACAAGTAGTAGAGAAAAGAAGCTTGGTTCCAAGCTTAGCCCAAAGAGTCTTCCAAAAATAGCTTAGGAACTTAACATCTCGGTCCGACACAATGGACCTAGGAACTCCATGCAATCTCACAACATGATCAAAGAAAAGGTTAGCCACATGAGATGCATCATCGGTCTTATGGCATGCAATGAAATGTGCCATTTTGGAGAACCTATCTACTACTACAAAAATGGAGTCTCTCCCTCTCTTCGACCGAGGTAACCCCAAAACAAAGTCCATGGAAATGTCTTCCCAAGGCAGCTTAGGGATTGGCAAGGGAGAGTAGAGACCATGGGGTTGCATTTTGGCCTTAGCACGCATACAAGTAGTACAAGAAGCACAAAGCTTCTCAACCGCTCTTAGCATCTTAGGCCAAAAGAAATGCTCTTTAAGCACATGTAAGGTCTTAAAAACACCAAAGTGTCCCATCAACCCACCCTCATGTGCTTCTTGCACAAGTATAGCTCTAATGGAGCCCTTAGGAATGCACAACCTATGACCTTTGAACAAAAATCCATCATGCAAGTAAAATTGACCCTCACTTCCCTTAGACTTACATGCGGCTACTATAGCACTAAAATCAGAATCAAGAGCATATAAGTCTTTCATGAAAGTGAAACCAAGCAACTTAGCATCTAATATGGTCAATAGAGTGTACCTCCTTGATAGGGCATCCGCCACCACATTGTCCTTTCTCTTCTTGTGTTTTATCACGTAGGGGAAAGACTCAATGAACTCCACCCATTTAGCATGCCTCTTGTTGAGCTTGCTTTGGCCCTTCAAGAATTTCAAGGCCTCATGGTCGGAGTGTATGACAAATTCCTTAGGCAATAAGTAGTGTTGCCAAACCCTTAGCACACGTACTAAAGCGAGAAGTTCTTTGTCATAGGTTTGGTACTTGAGCTCGGCGCCCCGAAGCTTCTCACTATAATAAGCAATGGGTTTGCCCTCTTGTATGAGGACACCTCCAAGGCCTATTCCCGAAGCATCACACTTTATCTCACAGATTTTGTCAAAATTAGGCAATGATAAGAGTGGGGCTTGGGTGAGTTTGGCTTTAAGGCTAGCAAAGGCCGCCTCTTGTGTGGCGCCCCATGAGAACGTCACACCTTTTTTGGTAAGCTCCGTGAGGGGCGCAGACAAGGTGATAAAGTCCCTCACAAAGCGGCGGTAAAAGCCAGCCAAGCCTAAGAAGCTTCGGACTTGAGTCATAGTAGTAGGTGTAGGCCATTCATGAATAGCTTTCACCTTCTCCTCATCAACTCTCAAGCCCTCCTTACATACCACAAATCCAAGAAATACCACATCATCCGAGAAAAAGTGGCACTTCTTGAAATTGGCATATAGCTTTTCTTTTCTAAGGACCTCAAGAACTTGTCTAAGGTGGTCAACATGTTCATCAAGATTATGGCTATATACTAGAATATCATCAAAGTACACAACCACAAACTTGCCAATGAAGTGCCTTAGAACATGGTTCAAGAGCCTCATGAATGTACTAGGGGCGTTTGTGAGGCCAAAAGGCATAACCAACCACTCGTATAATCCATGCTTGGTCTTAAAAGCGGTTTTCCATTCATCGCCTTCTTTCATGCGAATTTGGTGGTAACCACTCTTAAGATCAACCTTGGAAAACACACTCGCCCTATGCAGCTCATCAAGCATATCATCCAATCTTGGTATAGGATGACGGTACTTAATGGTTATGTTGTTGATCGCTCGACAATCAACACACATCCGCCAAGTACCATCCTTCTTTGGTACCAAGATGACCGGAACGGCACAAGGGCTAAGGCTCTCCCTCACGTAGCCCTTGTCAAGCAATTCTTGTACTTGATGTTGCAATTCTTTTGTTTCTGCGGGATTAGCCCGGTACGCAGCCCTATTAGGTAATGTTGCCCCCGGTATGAAGTCAATTTGATGCTCAATACCTCTTATCGGAGGCAACTATTGAATTCCTTAGGTTTTGATGGTAACAAACATTCAACTGATATGGGTACTAAGTGTTTCAGGAACAAAGATAGTTATCTCAGGGAACCATTGCAGCGAAGGATCACAGAGGGAACAAAGCTTTGTTCATGTGCTTTGTTACCTCTCAAGGAACTGAAGTGGCGAACGAAATCGAAGCTACGAATGGAAAGAAGAAATCTAGCGTGTTGATTATGGAAACAAATCAAGAAGCACACGCGGTAAAAGATTGAAGACTTCGGCTCCAAGGATCAAGCCGGATTGAGAAGATACGGAGAGAGAAAAGCCCGATTTATGTTATCCTAGGAATCTTTCCTTAGATAAGAAATTGGAGAGAGAAGTTTGATATCCTTTCCGATTAGATTAATTAAGGAATTCCTTCCTTAATCAATATGATCGGTTAGGATATTACTCTTCACATAAAAAATCTTATCTTCGAGTAATCCATTTTTAGAATAATCTTATCTTGTTACAATTAGGGTTTAGCCGAAGTTGTATTTAGGTGAAATGGGGATTCATTTCTAACTATGACTAAGAACGACGAAAAAGGAGAAGAAGAGAAAACAAAGAGAGTGAAGTGTGTGTGAGCCTTTGAGGGTTGAGTTCGGATTCATCGTTGTAGAAGAGGCTTCGAGTCTAGCTGGTTATTTAGAGGTCGAAGTCCAGGATACAAGTGTAATCGAACAAGAAATCAATAAGACAAGTACACGCTTCAAAATCCTCTCAAGCGGAAGCTTGAAGGTAGTGGTTTTTCCTTGAGAAGCTAGTTTTGCTAATCAGGGTTTCCACTATACATCGTGAGTTCGTTCGTTATCTTTCTTGCTGTTTTTAATCCACTGTGCCTTATGTGGGAACAAAACATTTGTTCCCTCAGACGTAACTCTAACGATCCAACAGCAACCCCTTAGGCACTTCCTCTTGAAAGAGATCATCAAACTCTAACAAAAGGCGAGTGATGGGCTACGGGAGTCCTTCAAGATCATTCAAGTTGAGGAGTATGTCCTTGCGAATGAACAAGAGACAAGACTCTCCACGCTTGAAGGCTTGAATGACCTCCTTGGGTCGAGCTAAGAGCATATGATTAGAGGCACCTCCTTTGCCCCCAATCGCCATTTTCTTACCTTTGGTTAGCTCCTTAGCTTCGGCCCTACGTTGTTCTTTAGCCACATGGTCGGCCATGATTTCATGAGGAGCTAAGGGATGAAGAGTAATCATTTTCCCAAGTAAATGGAAGGAATACTCATTGTTCACCCCTTGGTGTATGACGCCCCTATCAAACTGCCATGGCCTCCCTAAAAGAAGGTGAAAAGCAGTCATAGACAACACATCACACAAGACCTCATCTTCATAGCCACCAATGGTGAACTTGATTATGGCTTGCTCCTTAACCTTTAGAGGGGTGTCGGAATTCAACCAACAAAGGGTGTAGGGTTGTGGGTGAGGAGTAGTGCTTAGGTTGAACCTAGACACTACTTCTTGGTCAATGATATTACAACATGACCCCCCATCAATTATCATGCTATACACCTTTCCATTAATAGTGCACCTAGTATGGAAGATGGTCTCCCTTTGGCTAGGTACACTAGGTCCCTCCGAGGCTATGAGCACTTTCTTAGCCATAAAACAGTCCCCTTGGGCTACAAAAACATGTATCTCTTCCTCGGCCTCCTCATTCTCAACAATCTCTACTTCATACTCATCCTCAGATTCATATTCTCCTAGAGTATTAAGTAGAACTTGCCTTTTTGAGGGGCAATCCCGGGCAAAGTGCCCTCTTTCTAGACACTTGTAACACTTGATGTCCCTTGCTCGGTTCTCACCTTCCCTTCGTTGGGGTTGAACTTGGCTAGGGGGTTCTCGTCTAGGGTGACTAGGATTATCACCCCTAGTTGGTTCCAAGCGTCTAGGTGTAGGTGGTGCTCCTTTGGAGCTTTGCCAAGGGCGTGAGCTATTCCCTTGGGGGCGTCTTGAAGACAAAGATTTATACATATGATTAGTATAATGAAGCACTTCTTCCATAGGCATCCCACGAGGAAATGTTGCTTACTCACGACCGCTTTGAGTTCATTATTGAGATGGTTAATGAACTTGGAAATAAGATATCCTTCGGGAACTCTAAGTCCGGACCTAAAGACCAAGGTCCTTAGCTCCATATAGAACTCATCCGGGGTTTTATTCCCTTGTTCAAGTTGTTCCAATCTCTCATGAACCCTCTCGGTATAGTCATCCGGAACAAACCTATCTCTAAGAGCCCGTTTGAGTTCTTGCCATGTGGTCGCTTGGGGGTGTCCAAAGTTCTCTCGTTCCTCTTTGTCCCCAAGCCACCATTGATAGGCAAAGCCTTCAAACTTGATTGTAGCTATAGCTACTCGTTAAGCTTCCGAGTAGTTATAGTACTGGAATATTTGATCGGTTTTTTGTTCCCAATCAAGATATACCTCAGGCTCACAATTTAAACCAAAAGATTGTACCTCTAACTTTACCCCATGTGGTCGAGTTTGATCAACTTGGGCCGGGTAGTAGTTGCCATAGTCACGTTGCTCATGAGGCACAAAGCCGCCTTGTGCGCCTTGGCCTGGCTCGGTTCCGCCTCTGCTTGGCGCGTTCCTTAAGGGCTGCAGCAAGGGTCCTTGAGACCTAGGAAAGTCATTGGGCTGCATCCTTGATTGCTCCCCAAGCCTTAGTCCGGAATCTGCATGGTTAATTCTAAAAGGCATGGTAGTAGAAGCAAAAGGTAAGGAGAAGTTAGAAGAGGCATATTCTTCCCTTGTAGTACTCATGTTAGGGACTTGCCCTTGGAAGCCCTCGGCCATGGTGAGGTTTGCCACTCCTGGAGTTGGCAATGGCAAAGTTACCATAGGCACCGTGAGTTGGCCGCCCGGTGGCGCAAGGCCTAACACGGAGGAGGCGTCGGCGCTTGCTTGCAGCTGTGGCCCTCCTTGGCCTTGAATGGATGAAGCGCCCGACATGGCCCTCCATTTCTCCTCCATGGCACGCATAAAGGCGGCTTGCTCTTCCCTCATGGCGCTCAAGTGCGCGCGCGCCTGCTCATCGGCCTCCTCCTTTGAGGCTTGGATTGCTTGGAGGAGTGTCTCCATGGTGATGGAAGACGCCTCCTTAGGGTCTTCCTTGTCCTTGGCGGCTTGCTTATCTTTGTCCACCATTGTACCTTCAAGAGAGTCACAAACACGGCAGCCAATGCACAAGAAACTAACAAAGGTTCCTAGCTTGCAAGTCTTGACTAAAACTTAAGGAATTAATTCCACAAAAACCTTAGTCCACAAGTTCACTAAGAAGGCTTAAGGTGTTGGCTTCCTATATGCAAAGCTACCTAAGACACAAGAAAAATAGCACCTACAACCTGAATTTAATCCTTATAGTTTGATTCACAATTCAAGGTAAGATGTAAGTACTTGTATTTTTGTATCCTTTGCGGCTTACAATAGATTTTAAATGCTTCGAAGTACTTCAAAACCTTATGATACCCCAATCTTTATATGCCTTTCTCTTTTTTATATAGCCGAGTCTTTCTAGGGCATCCAATTTTTCAAGGTTTAATTACAATTGACTTGTCTTTTTTTTTTGACACTAAAGATGAAATGCAATCGAAAACAACAAGACGAGAAGAAAGATAGAAAACGGGCTAGATACTCAACGTTCCTCCACAACTTATGCTTGATTGTTTAGGCAAAGTTTTAAGGAATTAAATCAGGCCATAAATGCAATTAAAAGAAAGAAATAAAGACTCAATGGACATCCAAATGGAGTGCTAAAATAGGAAGGTAAAGTGGCTGGTCAACAACTAAATTCAAAGCAAAAAAAAGTTACAAAACCAAGCACTTAAGACTTTCCTAATTTGGAGCGGCTAGCAACTAATGCAAAGGAGTTAACAACCTGCTCTTTTTTTGACGTTTTTGGACCCAACAATGACGTTCAAACAGCTAAGTTGCAGGACTCAACAAAGCAACAAAGACGCAACAATTCCAAACAAACGGCAAGATAACAAGACACAACAATAACAATGCAAGGGCACGAAAGTGTTGAACTTGTAAACTATAATTTTAATGGAAGAAACTCGTTAAATTTGAGCAAAGGACTTACGTTCTCTGATACCAAATGTTAGGATCAAGGATCGCAAGGCCACGGTGCAAGTCCAAGCTCTCTAGGCGCCGGATCTCCAATTGGCGCAGCCCGGAAAGAGCCACGGCGTTAGGGACGATGGAGGCACCTTTGGTAGGCGTTCTTGTTATGGAATGGTGGCTCACGAATAGCTCTTCAGGGGAAGGGAAGACTCGGTGCAGACTTGGTTGAGAAAGAAGTTGTGTTGGAGAGATGAACTCACTCGGCAACAAAGGAATTTGACGCAAGAATGTTAGGGCAAAGAGAGAGAGTTTGAGAAAGTTTTTGATTCAATTCAAGCGTCCCTTCATTAGGCCTTGAAAGAGCCTTTAAATAGGCTTACAAAAATAGCAAAAATGCTTGTGGAAAATACTAAGAGTCGGTGCAAATTCAAGCCACTATAATCACTAACATAATGGCCTATTTTAGGGAATGTAAGTACTAAAATGCAATAACCACCAGGCAAAGTGGTGACCCTCTCGGCCATGGGCTTGGCCCATAAGAGTAGACATCTTGAGACAACCCATGGTGAAGGAAGCGCCGGTCAAAGAGGTCCAGAAGAGGCGGCGTCTCCCATTGAAATCTCACATGCCGCTAGCGCCGAGCTTCTCGGCGCTTGTTTGAAGGCAGTTGACGAAGGTGGCCTCGGCGTGGCTTAGGATGGCTTGGCATTCCAAACCCTTGTGGAGGTCTTGGAGAAGCTTCCTGGCCCTAGACCTTGTGATGGCACCAGGGATTGCCTTGTCATCTTGGTCGTTGGCCTTGGTGACGCTTGCGGCCGGCGTGGTCGGCGCCTTGGCATTGCTTTGGCCAACGCCTGGCATTGGCGTGGCTTTGGCTCCTCCGTCCACACCCTGGTTGGCTCCAGCTCCAAGGATGTCATTGTTATGGTCCGCGCCTTGGTCTAGCTCCGGGGCCTCCTTGGCGCCTATGTCCTCGCCTATGTCTTGGCCTTGATGTGGCAGGGTTACATCAACCACGTTAAAACATCATGTTCTTCAACGCATACAACATCATCTTCACCAACTGAGACGTTCAGAAGTGACTTCCCAACCAAGACTAGATCCAAGGCGCCACCTTTGGCAATTCGGCTTGTCACAAGAGACAAGGACACATCACCGTCTGGTCTTGGGAATCCGAGTTCCCTTCCGGCAGGGGGTCTGTGTGATATCGGAATTTCGGGGAGAGGAGTGGGCTTCTTCCTCGGAGATCCATACCCCATACACTCTCGAGCGTCATGCCCCGAGGACTGATGATACGAGCAAAACTTTCCACCTCCCCTACGCGGAGCTGGCGGGGGTATGCCATTGCGCGGAGCTAGCGCCCTGTGTTGCGTCCATCCCTGGGGCCTTGGGGGAACCGTTGGTCTGAACTCCTTAGTATTCATCTCTACCATCGCGTGTTGGGTCGCTGGTGCCTTTCCCCTGTCATGTTGCTGATGACGTCGGGGTTCCTAGTTGGGAGCATCCCTCTTGTTGGTCTCCTGCTTTCCTCTTGGACTCGGCGAGGGAGGGGGTACGCCCCGCGAAAGCTCCTCCGCGCGTATGTGAGTATTCGCTGTTAGGAAATGGAACTCTGGAACTTAGGTTCCCCTGAGAGTTCATTTCCTTAGTTTTTCTACTTTTGACGATGACAAATATTATGATACTAATGTTTTATCTCAAAGATGTGTTTTAAGGAACCACAGGAATATACCGAAGGCAAGAAAGCCAAACAGGACAAGGGAACCAAAGGAATAAGACAGATGAAGGAAACCAGAGGAACCCAGGTGTGCCCAGAAACCGAGAAATATGGGGACACACAACCTGGGACAAAAGGTGTTAAAATCGACTTGTCCGAAGCTTCCAAAAGACTGCCAATACCCAGAGCAAAACAAGAACATACCCATAAATGCTCAACCTCGGACAGAGAAGGTGAAAGCGATAGGACATAGAGACGTCGCTGTCCAGAAGACAGTTCCCAAGCGGCCATCTTGTTCAACCTCGGACGAAAGTATTTGGACAACGACATAGCAAGGCTCGTCTGAGGTAGTTGACCAACCAAGAGAGATTCTGAGCTGCCTAGGTTGTTTGCACATGCCAAGAACAACATGGATCAAGGAGAACCACTCATCCTAGGGCAAGCTCAATCTGTGGGAACCTAGAGAGGATCGAGCTGCGAAGAATCCTCTATAAAAGGAAGACTAACCCAAGGGTTATCTTCAAGCACTGAAACACGACTCACACTCATTAGCAAATATCTAGTGTGAACCTCCAAACAAGATCATCAAAGCAAACCGAGATCAAGAGGAACCAGTCAAGGAAGAAGAGCTGAGTGCTAAGTTCCTGTGACTGTAAGTGATAGTTCCTAGGTGCGAAAGTCTGTTTCTTGGATTGATTATTGATTGTGTTAAGTTATCTAGGATTGTCTAACTGTGTGTAAGGCAAAGGAACTGTGTGTTCGTTCCTAGGATAAGTTGTAACCAAAAGATATAAGAAATCAAGAAGTAGACTTTGAAATCATTTCGAAAGAAAGGTAGTGGTTTTTATCCTGGATTGCTAGTTGGTAATCAAAGGTTTCCACTATAAGGAACTGGTCATTTGTTTGATTGTTTATTTTCGCTGCGAAAGGAACTGATAATTGATATTCTGAGTTCCTTAAGTTTTTATCTAACAATCACGATCCTATAATTGGTATCAGAGCAGGAAAAGCTCTAGATCTTTGTTAAGTTTGCAGATCATGTCTCAACCAAGCAAGTTTGAGCTCGGAATCTCCACCAACAAGCCACATCTCCGAAAGAAAGGAGAAGAAACATGGTGGGAAAAGTGCATGGAAAGCCACATCAAGACCAACGACTACCAATGCTGGAGGATAGTCGAAAATGGAGATGGCTATGTCGATCTTACCATGAAGGAAGAAGATTGGAAACCAAGACACTATGTCATCATGGAGAAGAATGCCAAGGCCAGGCAGTTCATCCTCAATGGATTGGACAGAGAAGACATGAACAAGGTCATAGGCATCAAGACAGCGAAGGAGATGTGGAAAGCTCTCAAGGAGATGCATGAAGGAAGTGAGGAACTAAAGCAAAGCAGAAAGTTTGCTTTGGAAGGAGAATACCACACCTTCAAAATGATGGAAACTGAGACCATCTCAGAGTACTACTCCCGCTTCAACAGATTGATTGGAAAGTTGACAGCGGTGGGAGTCGATCTGGATGAAGTTTCCAAGTCCCTAGTGGTCATCAATGGACTCAACTCCAAGTTCACCCTTCTCAAGGGAATCATGAAGAACACTCCAGGCATCCAATCCCTTCCCTTGACCCAAGTCATAGGGAAACTGGAGGTTGAAGAAGGAGAGCACACCAAGGCCAATGCCGACAAGAAACTGGAGAAAGGAATTGCCCTCAAGATCTCCAAAGCCTTCTCTAGGCTCGAGATGGAGGAAGAGAACTCAGACTTAGAAGAAGAGGAGGACGAACTTACGGCCCTCTTCACAAAGAACATCAAAAAATTCTTTGTGAAGGGAAGGTTCCAAAAGGGCAGTTCCTCCCACAATGGACCCAGAAGAGATCTCAAGGAAGTCTCCTGTTACGAGTGCAAGGAAAAGGGACACTATGCTAAGAATTGTCCCAACAAGGAAGACTCAAAGGAAGAAGAAAGACCTCAGAGAAAGAAGGCTCTCGTAGCCTCATGGGGAGAAGACTCAGATGAGGAACTGGATCTCAGTGGATTCTCTGGAGGAAGATGTCTCATGGAAAAAGGAGACTCAAGCGACTCAGAAGACCTTGAGGTAACTTCTGACGATCTCTTAAAATCCCTAGTGGATTGTGATAAGAAACAACTTCTTAAGATCATAAAGAAACTAGGAAAGGAAACCAGTTCCCTTTAACAAAAACTAGATGATTGTGAAGATGAAATTGCTTGCTTGACTGTTGAGAATTCTGTTTGGAGTAAGAAACTTGATGAAACTGAGAAAGACCTAGCTGAAACTCACTCCAAACTCATTGATATTAGGAATGTGCATGCTAGTCACCTTAAAATTTGCAAGTCTTGTGATGAAACTAGCATAGATTCTATCAAAGTTCCCTTGCATGCTAACCCACCTGGAAATGACATGCTTCAATCCATAATTGATAGGTTAGACATTCTCACTAATTCCATTAATGAAAAAATGATAAATCAAACTGTTTTTGTGAGACAACGCCATGGAATAGGATATGTCAATAATAAAGGGAACAATGATGTTGAAGAAGAAAAGGCTAGGCGATAACATGTTGAGATGAATGAGAATCTCAGTATTGCTCTTGCCACTTCTCGTGATTGGAATCAATTCCTATCAGAGAAGATCATGGTCCTTGAGAACAAGGCTGAGGTTGCCAAACGTCTCAATGAAGGCTCTCAAAGTCCTAAGAAGGAACCAAAGGGAAAAGAAAAGATGGTTCTTGAAAACCAATGGTTCACCAATTCCTTTGCTCACAAAAGATATATTGACATGGCCCATAGCAAGGTTAGAAACAATGTTGATTTTAACAAAAGGAAAACTGAAAAACCTTTTAGGCCAGGAAAAGGAAAATATGGACATGTTGTTTACAATCGTTTGTGTACCTATTGTGGTAAGAATGGTCATTACAACACTGATTGTGCTAAGAAAAGGAACTTTGAAAAGGAGAAAAGTACTCATTACCATGAAAGGAACCAGTTCCCTGGTTATTCACAGACTCGCAATACTAATCCCCCCAATAGAGCCAAGCTTTGCTGGGTTCAGAAATCTTAGTTCCCTTATGTGCAGAAAGAAGAGAGGCAACCTCAACTATGGTACATTGACAGTGGGTGCTCATGCCATATGACTGGAAGAAGAAATCAAATGACCTCTCTTCAACCTCTCCAAGGAGGGAACATATCCTTTGGAGACAAAAGCAAAGGGAAAATCTGTGGAATAGGAACTGTGAAACTCAACGATCACATTCAGGTAAACAAAGTTCACCTTGTTGATAATCTTAGTTTTGACCTAATAAGTGTGTCACAGCTGTGTGATCAAGGAGACAATGAAGTTAGATTCAGATCAAACGAATGTTCAGTCCTTGACTCCTCGGGACAAATCATCCTAAAAGGGAAAAGATTCAACAATGTCTACATAATTGATCCATCATTTGTTCCCAAGGAGAAACTTTGTCTCTCAACTGTGAATGACCAAGCTGATTTGTGGCATCAACGCCTTGGTCATGCTAGCACCAAGCTGATTCAAAAGCTACACTCAAAGGAGCTAGTCAGAGGGCTGCCAAAGCTAAGTGACACATCTAAGGAACTGTGCTCTGACTGTGTAAAAGGGAAACAGGCTCGTAGTTCCTTCAAGTCCAAAAACATGGTAAGCACCTCAAGGCCTCTTGAACTCATCCACATGGATCTGTGTGGACCCATGAGAGTTCAGAGCCTAGGAGGGAACAAGTATATCTTTGTTCTTGTCGATGACTTCTCTCGCTTTACTTGGACCATCTTTATTAAATCTAAGAGTGAAGTTATTGACCGCTTTAAAGATCTGGTTCCCTTGTTAGAAAAATCTCTTGATTGTTCACTCAATGCTATTCGGTCTGACCATGGTACCGAATTCGAAAATGGAGAATTTCTAACCTTTTGCAGTGAGCATGGAATTGATCACAACTTCTCTGCACCATACACTCCTCAACAAAATGGGGTAGTGGAAAGGAAGAACAGAACTTTGGAAGACATGGCTCGGACTATGCTGATCTCAAGTGGACTCTCTCAATCATTTTGGGCTGAGGCGATCAACACAGCTTGCTACATCATCAATCGAGCCATGCTTTGCCCAATCACAGAAAAGACACCCTATGAGCTCCTAAGAGGAAGAGTTCCCAACATCTCACATATGAGAGTGTTCGAATGCAAGTGCTTTGTGCACAACAATGGGAAGGACAATCTTGGCAAATTCGACTCAAGAAGTGATGAAGAAATCTTCATTGGATACGCCTCGGGTAGCAAGGCGTACAAAGTCTTCAACAAAAGGACTAAAAAGATAGAAGAAAGTGTTCATGTTATTTTTAATGAAAAATCACTTGGAAAGATTGTGCAGAACACCACCAATTCCTTTGAAGACCCGTTTCCCAAGTCATATCAAGAAAATCCAGATGAAGATGTCACTCCACCCAGTTCCTGCACTGCTGCTCGGAACCCTTCAATGGCTCCTCCACCAGTTCCCATGAACAATGAACAACAATCCATTTCTGGGAATCATGAGCATGACGACAATATCTATGGAGACCTCAATGACTCATCTTCCCACATGATCTTCAATGGAGAAGGTGATCCCAACCAGGAAGCTGAATGTTCAACTCAGAATGTCTCCATATCAAATGCTCTAGCCCCCAACAGAGAAAGAAGAGTCATCAAGCCTCCAGTTAGGTACGAACATCTAACCTTCTTTGCCTTCAATGCCTTTCTGTCTATTGTGGAACCAAAGAACATAAGTGAGGCACTGAAGGACGCGGACTGGATCCAAGCTATGCAAGAAGAGCTTCATCAATTTGAAAGGAACAAAGTATGGCATCTAGTTCCTCATCCCAAGGATAAACACATCATAGGAACCAGATGAGTTTTTAGAAACAAGTTGGATGATACAGGAGCTGTGATAAGGAACAAAGTGAGACTTGTAGCTCAAGGATACAATCAACAAGAAGGAATCGACTATGATGAAACCTATGCTCCAGTGGCAAGGATTGAGGCAATAAGATTGTTGATTGCCTTCGCATCACACAAAGGGTTCAAGTTGTTCCAAATGGATGTAAAGACGGCCTTCCTCAATGGAATTCTTCAAGAAGAAGTATATGTGAAGCAACCTCCAGGTTTTGAAGACGATGATCATCCAGATCATGTCTACTTTCTAGACAAGGCACTCTATGGCCTCAAGCAAGCTCCCAGAGCTTGGTATGATCGTCTTGCCCAGTTTCTACTCTCAAATGGCTACAGGCGTGGAGTTATTGATAAGACTGTCTTCATCCTAGAAGAAGAAGGTAACATCTTAGTGGTTCAAATCTATGTTGATGATATCATTTTTGGTTCCACTAACCTGTCCCTTGTAGACAAGTTCAAAGACTTGATGAGCAGTGAATTTGAAATGAGTTTAATTGGGGAACTCACATTCTTCCTCGGATTACAAATCACTCAAAAGGAAGATGGTATTCAAATCCACCAACAGAAGTATGTCAGGGAACTACTGAAGAAGTTCAAACTGGATTCATGCAAGCCTCTCTCCACTCCCATATCCACCATTACCCATCTGGATAAGGACCACTCGAGTCCTCTAGTGGAGGAGAAGCTCTATAGAGGTATGATAGGCTCACTCATGTACCTAACCGCTAGTCGACCAGACATTGTCTTTGTTGTTGGCTTGTGTGCTAGGTTCCAATCTTGTCCGAGAGAAACCCACTTGGCTGCTGTGAAGAGAATACTTCGATATCTCAAGGGAACTGACGATCTCTGCATTTGGTACCCCAAAGAATGTCCCTTTGAGCTCATGGGTTTCACTGATGCTGATTATGCTGGATATTTGGTGGATAGAAAGAGCACTTCTGGAATGGCACAGTTCCTAGGCCCTTGCCTTGTGTCATGGGGATCAAAGAAACAAGTTTCAGTCTCCCTCTCCACCACAGAATCCGAGTACATTGCAGCCGCCTCCTGCTGTTCCCAACTTCTCTGGCTAAAGCAACAACTCGCGAACTTTGGTATGTCTTATGGCCCTCTCACTATTCTTTGTAATAACACTAGTGCCATAAGCATCTCTAAAAATCTTGTGCATCATACTAGGACCAAGCATATTGACATAAGATATCATTTTCTTAGAGATCATGTTGAGAAGGGAAACATCATTATGATTTTTTATAGAACTGAAGATCAGGTTGCAGATATTTTCACCAAGGCATTGAATAGAGTTCCTTTCGAGAACCTTAGATTGGAACTAGGAATGATTCCTATTACTCAGTAGTTACCTTAGTTTATAGAATTCCTTCCAGTTCCCCTGATTGACTAGTTTAAGTTATTTAACTTGTTGAGTCTTGATATCCTTGTGTTATATCTTTTGCTACAAACCCTTCTTGTCATAATGGTTTCTTACAAAGGCTTAGATAAATTTTTCTGGTTCGTTTCCTTTTGGTCCTCATTATTCTTTCAACTCCTCATTGTTCAAATTTCTTTGATGGCCCAAAAGTCACAATCTGATCATATTTCTATCCCAACAATACAAGCCGAAATGATGATTGTGTACTAAGACCTACCCTTGCCTCATTGCTCAATTCAATTCTCTATGATCCATCTCTAAACCCTCTCTGAGAATTAATGTGCAATGCGATAAATGGCCTACCCTGATCTCGCGTATGGGAACGTATCTTTTGGTTCCAATGTTTGACCCACATCAAAGGTTCCCATACATCCCTCTAGCACGCTGAATATATCGCCACAAAGGAACCAGAATGCAACGCTTCTCCACCAGAATGCAACGCTTCTCCAACGGCTAGATTGGCACCTCCCAGAAGTTATTTATGGCAAATCTCAGAAGCTCAGACCGGTCTTATCAGTTAGCAGGCTCCCCTCTTCTCTGAATGGGCAAGTTTTGAATTATTTTGATCCATTCCAAAAAGCTGCAATTAGCCTTCAATGCTCCGGATTCTCCACAATCCTCTCAACGGCTAGATTTGCTTCAACGATCTCTTCAGCCCTCACCGCCTTTAAAGAGTGGCCCTGTTCATCCAAGCTAATCCCACAACTCGCCATTTCTCTGATCTTCTGCTTCTCCTTCTCTCAAACACAGAAATCCTTAAATCCTCAAAAATGGCCAACCAAAACCCTAATGTTATCCTGTATGAGGAAGAGGCTGCCATTCTCAGAGCCTTTCGAGAAAAGAAGGCAGCTTCATCTTCTAACCCTGTTTCTGCCACCTCCTCTCAAAAATCCCAACCTAAAGAGAAAGCAGTAGAGAACCCTGTGGAGAAACCAGTGGAGCAACCCGAAGAGAAACTTGAGGAGCCACCAAAGGAACAGACTGAGGAGAAAGCCATGGCCATCACTCTGGCCTCTGAATCGGCCACCAAATCCGCCTCCGAAGGTGGCTCTCATGACTCCTCGCCTGACAAGTCTCTCCAAGAGCTCCTCAGCCCTCAACCCTCACCAGTAAGCCTCAAATCTAAAACCACCTCTAACCCTGATCCCTCAGTCGTCACTAGAATGAAACAAAGAAAGAGGAGCTCCCAAGCTATAGTTCCCTATGAGGCCAAATCCACAAAAGAAACCAAATCCACAAAAAGAGCCAAAATCACCACCCTCTCTGCCTCTTCCTCCCTGGGTCACGTCTCTTCTCTCTTCTCTAAGAGGAAGATCCTTAAGCCTCTCATAATCGGCAAGGAATTCTGGACCCAAGAGCTGGCAGAAGAAGATGAGGAAATGTTTGGAGAGGCCCTGGACGAGCTCCATTCTCTGCTACAGTTTCAAGGCTGGGACGAGATGTTGACTGAGCCCTTCTCTGCTTCTGATGAGGTCGTCCACCTGTTTTACCAATCCATGGAGTTTGTGCCCGCAAAGGAGAACTGTCCCTGTAACGAAGCCATTCTCATATGGAAGGGAACCAGCTATCCCCTGTCCGCCAACCTAATTGCGTCTGCTCTAGGGATTGAGTCAAGGTCTGGGTTTGGCATTCTCCCTCAGAAAAAGGGATGGCCCAAGGGAAAGGGCTACAAATCCAAGGGAGCAGTGGTCAAGAAAATCTACGATGGCGCCTCCCCTTCATCTTTGGAGACAAAGGATCTCTCCATCGCAAACAGGCTATTACACTTCTGGATCACCCGTAATCTGGTTCCCAGACAAGAGCACATGAACGATGTTCTCATCACAGACGCCATTTATATGGACAAAGTACTCTATGGTGTTCAATTGGATCTCCTTCGTATTGTGTTGGCTCACATGCAGTTTTGTGCATCTCATGACTCCCATGCTTTACTCTTTCCCCATATCATCAAGAATATCCTCTCTAACCTTCACCAGTACCCAGCCAATCTGTCTGAGACAGTCTACAGCAAGTGTCTTACCATGGCCACAGTTCGGAAGTTGAAGACTAAGGAACAACTGCCCAACCCTTCTGAAGCTCAAGAAATTCCGCCTAAGGAAAAGGCGAGTTCCCAGGACCCTTCTAGTTCCCGACCACAGCTCAACCCCTCTTTAGACTCCTCTGTGATCCTTGCTGCTCTGAATCGTATTGAAAAGGAAATCATGGAAGGCTTGACTGCCATACCGGTAGCCCTCCATGATCAAGTAAAAGAGTTGGGGCGCATAAGTTCTGCTGTTGTGGATCTGGTAGAAGTCCTTCAGAAGGATTGGCAAGGTGCAATCAGTGCTCATCAGGCCACGGGCCAAAACGTAGGAACTGACGACAAAGTTGAAGACGAGGAGGCCGCTGCTACGCCATAGAAACGCTTGTTCTGGTTCCCAGTGTTGTACCACCACAGCGTGCTAGTAGTTTCCCTTAGGATCCTACTCCCCTCGTCTATCCACTTGTTGTCCCTCCTAAGATTGCTTTTGTTGTTATCCTTGTCGTTTGTTGTCCTGTTGTTGGTCCTTGTTGGTTGTTGTTTATGTTGTTTTGTGGTTGGTCTTACCCGTCTTTGAACAATGTTCAGTTTAAGCTCTAATGATTATCTTTTGGTTTCGTTCCAATGATCAATCTATTTTTTGCCTTACAGTTTCCATTATGTTTCTGCTATGGGTTTGATGCAATTGTATATTCACTTGGACATCCTGCTCTTAACTAGTACTTAATATTTTCGATGATGTCAAAAGGGGGAAGAAAAGGATAGGAACCTTGAACTTTGGAGACTACTGAACTAATAGGAACCCTGAACTAGTTCTACTTCAAAGGGGGAATTTGAAATAAACTCGTTCATTTGCTTAGGGGGAATTTGCAACCATTGAATGTTCTATCATTAATTTGTAATGTTGTAACTCCCTTAATCTCAACTGGTCTCATGAAATTCAAAGTCCTATTATATTGCCAGGTTCCTTGTATTTGTCATCATCAAAAATGGGGAAATTGTTAGGAAACGGAACTCTGGAACTTAGGTTCCCCTGAGAGTTCCTTTCCTCAGTTTCTCTACTTTTGACGATGACAAATATTATGATACTAATGTTTTATCTCAAAGATGTGTTTTAAGGAATCACAGGAATATACCGAAGGCAAGAAAGCCAAACAGGACAAGGGAACCAAAGGAACAAGACAGGTGAAGGAAACCAGAGGAACCCAGGTGTGCCCAGAAACCGAGAAATCTGGGGACACACAACCTCGGACAAAAGGTGTTAAAATCGACTTGTCCGAAGCTTCCAAAAGACTGCCAATACCCAGAGCAAAACAACAACATACCCAGAAACGCTCAACCTCGGACAGAGAAGGTGAAAGCGACAGGACATAGAGACGTCGCTGTCCAAAAGACAGTTCCCAAGCGGTCAGCTTGTTCAACTTCGGACGAAAGTATTTGGACAACGACATAGCAAGGCTCGTCTGAGGTAGTTGACCAACCAAGAGAGATTCTGAGCTGCCTAGGTTGTTTGCACATGCCAAGAACAACGTGGATCAAGGAGAACCACTCATCCTAGGGCAAACTCAATCTGTGGGAACCCAGAGAGGATCGAGCTGCGAAGAATCATCTATAAAAGGAAGACTAACCCAAGGGTTATCTTCAAGCACTGAAACACAACTCACACTCATTAGCAAATATCTAGTGTGAACCTCCAAACAAGATCATCAAAGCAAACCGAGATCAAGAGGAACCAGTCAAGGAAGAAGAGCTGAGTGCTAAGTTCATGTGACTGTAAGTGATAGTTCCTAGGTGCGAAAGTCTGTTTCTTGGATTGATTATTGATTGTGTTAAGTTATCTAGGGTTGTCTAACTGTGTGTAAGGCAAAGGAACTGTGTGTTCGTTCCTAGGATAAGCTGTAACCAAAAGAGATAAGAAATCAAGAAGTAGACTTTGAAATCCTTTCGAAAGAAAGGTAGTGGTTTTTATCCTGGATTGCTAGTTGGCAATCAAAGGTTTCCACTATAAGGAACTGGTCATTTGTTTGATTGTTTATTTCTGCTGCGAAAGGAACTGAGAATTGATATTCTGAGTTCCTTAAGTTTTTATCTAACAATCACGATCCTACATTCGCCTTCTCGAGCAGCTTCATATAAGTTTCTAGGGCCTTCTTGCTGACAGCAAACTTGAAAGGTGAGTTGGCTAGGCCATGTATGAAGGCCATACGAGTAATTTTTTCGTCGAAGTCATGCACCTGCACGACTTCTGTAGTGAACCTCCGCACATACGCAGCCAGACCTTCTCCTTCTCGCTGCTACATGGTGAGTATTTCCTGCATCCCTTTCTTCCTCTTCTGCACGCTTCCGAAATGCGCAATGAACAGATCTTCTAACTATTTGAAAGATTCAATGCTCCCTGGGGGGAGATTTACCATCCATGTGAGCGCAGGACCTGCTAGTGCGTTCGGGAAGGATTTACACATGGTGGCCTCATCAGCATGGCTTACTAGCATCGCGTAGCGATATTTGGACAAGTAGTCGCTCGAATCTTCGCTTTCGGTGTATTCTCTGAGAGTGGGGAGCTGGAAGTCGTACGACGGCTCAGCTAGTAGAATATGCTCCGCGAACGCGGTAGCCCCATACAGTGTCAGCGGCAAATTCAACGTCATGGGGGGCCTTCGATGCACAGTGGTGAACCCTCGGAGACCCTCTCTCCTAGAGGGATCGTATTGGTGGCCAAGCGCCATGGATACTCTATCCGCGTATGCGTTCCCTCCATATTCTTATGGGAACGTATCCTGGTGTTGAGGACCTTCCAGAGGCACACGGGGCGGTGTTTCCTGGCATTGTTGCTGCTGGGCGTAGCGCTGCCACTCTTGAAACTGCCTGAACTGCTCTAGTTCTTTGCCGTCCAAAACATATCTACGGCCCTGTGACGGCACTGAGCTTCTGGCTGACAGAGCTGGGTTGTTCACTGGAGCAGGTTCTTCCCTTTGGACGGGGTTGGCTCTGGGAGCCTGCGACTGGATCTCGTCCGAACTTTCATGCTGCATCTGTTCGTTGTCCATCTTCCAGGGCCTGAATCTAGATGCGTGAGAAAGTCCCCACGGTCGGTGCCAGTGCAGAAACCCAAATTTTGCAGATGTCCAGCTAGCACTCCGGACAACCTCAGGCTGAACCCTTCTGTGTTTCCTTCACCAGAGGACCTCCTCTTCACGGCAAAGACCCTGGACGCGATGGACGACGGTGGACCAGATTTTCCTCTTGACTTCGACGGCCTGAAACAATCCCGGAATGGTGGGGTTCCGGGAGAAAACTCTCCGACTCCCAAGTCAGAAACAGTCAAGATTTGTAGAAGACAAAAGGGAATACAAAAGGAAAGAAGAAAGATCAGTCAACAGTGGAGAAATGGAGCTTCAAATCGGACAAGGACATGAACAGTGATGCTAACAGAATCTGGATTGCCCATTAATGGCAGCCTCCATTTCTGTTTTTTAGGGTTTTTGGGATTGGTGAAGGAAGACAAAAGTAGAAAAGGATCCCTTCAACTTTCCTCTTTCGTTTGCTTTTATACTCGGCGATGGCCCAAGTTACAGATGGGCTTTTTCGTGGGCCGGCCCAATCTTCTCGGAAATTCAGGTTAAAGCCTACACAGACATACTTCGCGGACCCGTAGGTGGTGTTGATTCGCGGACAAAATCGTGGTCCCACAAAGCCTTCAGCTAATGGGTGATAACTTATGTGGCCCATAGTTCCCCATCTCTCGTTATCATGGCTTTAGAGGCTCTCACAACGAGTACAAAATCGCACTAGTTTGCTTATTAATTTTGTGGGAGCAGAAAACGAGCTTTTGGGCTCAGCTGACCTCATGGGCCGCATCAAGGGAAAAAGCCCATTAGTCACACTCCCCCACCCTCCATTTGGAAACCCTAATCAATCTCTATACATACCCCCAAGTGGCAAGGAAAAGGGGACTTTTCCTTTCTAGAAAAATCCCACAACAAAGAGAGAGATAAGAAGAATTGGGGAGGAAGAAACCCCATATTCTTCCATTACCTCACTCGCCATTGTTGCCCCACCAAGCTCCAACCACCTGTATTTGCCATTTGTCCGCGCGATTCCACTCCAATCTCTCTCTTTTTTCTCGCGATCCAACCCTCAACAAAATGATCCTTACGATTTAAGCTAAATTCGGTCATGATTCTCTCTTCTCTCCTCTTTTCGACTTTCATACACTTTGTTTCAGATAGATCATGACTTGAGCGTCGGAGAGTCCGCCCCCGGGGAAGCCATCTCCGGGGCTTTTTCAGGTGAATCCGGTGTTTAGGGAAACAGTCAAAGCTTAGAAACAACCATTGACGGTCCGTGGAAGGAATGAGAAGGAACCCATAATTCTCATCGCAAGTGGAAAGAGACACTCATAGTTCGCGAGAAGGGGAGGAAAAGTACCAATACCAGTACCAAAATCAGGACAAGGAGCAAGAGATCTCGCCTTACGTGAAGCAAGGAGCCAACCCAAGCCGCTGAGGACATCCCAAAAAAATACAAATCACAAGAAATATGGGCCAAAGGTGTGTTGGCCTTTGGCGTCTTCACGAACGTCGAACCGAAATTCAACATTGGTGGGGACGTGCTCACGCAGCCAGGTCGACAAGTTAAGGATGGATGAAAAAGCTACATGAACGGGAAACCAGACAAGAAAAGTAAAAGTTTGCCTTCGTTTGGATTCCGGGATGCGGAGTATCCGTTTCGTGAAGACCTCTGGTTCGCGAAGTTCGGAGTCCCACTCTAGTTCGCGAAGTTTAGAGTCGCACTCCGGTTCGCGGAGATCGGAGTCCCACTCCGGTTCGCGGAGTTCGGAGTCCCACTCCGGTTCGCGGAGTTCGGAGTCCCACTCCGGTTCGCGAAGGCTCACTCCAGTTCGCGAAGTTCGGAGGCCCACTCCGGTTCGCGAAGGCCTACTCCAAGTAGCATGTTCTCAAAGGCTCACTCCAGTTCGCGAGGGCTTCACCCCGCTTATACTCCGGTCCGTGAAGCCACACTCTAGCTCCTCCGTGGAGCCCCGCTCTGAGCTTTGCCTGCACGCTGCAACAGGTAAGTATTTCATGAACTTGACTTAAATGCTTTCTTCACTCTTACTTGGTACCTTCGTGAAGCCTTGTTGCTTCATGAGTGAGCTTCACGAAGCTTTGCCTTAGCTTCTTCGTGGAGCTTGTTCGTGAAATCTTGTTGCTTCATGAAGGCTTGTAGCTTCACGAAGCTTTGCCATAGCTTCACTTTGTGAATATTTGTGGCTTCATGAAGCGTACAACAAAACAAGTTATGCGCAAGAAGTTTTAACGGTATTAGGCTCGACAAGTGTGAGCCAGTACGCGTAGCAATACCCGCAAGTTGTAACGGTATTATGCTCAGCCACATTGAGCCAATATGTCCCGGCCTCCACTCTTGGCCTCCCCGGCCTTCACAAAGAACTCATGGCCTGCGCTCGTGGCTTCCCAGCTTGACCCTATTGCCTTCCCAAAGGACCTTCACGAAGGCCCATCCTTCATGAAGGTCCATTCATGAAGGCCCTTTCACAAAGGTCCTTCACAAAGGCCCCTTCACAAAGGTCCTTCATAAAGTCTCCCCGTTCACGAAGGCCCTCGCTTCTTGGCTTTCGCAAAGGCCCCATTTCGTTCATGGCTTCCCATCCATACGCCCTCCAAGGGCTTGGAAAACGCAAGTATGAAAAGCAATATGAGAAAGCAATACGTGAAGGCAAGGTACGCGAGTTGAGCAATACGTGAAAGCAATTTGTGAATGCAATACGAAAGAGCAAGTCTTGAGAAAGCAAGTTGTGAGAGCAAGCAAGTCTTGAGAAGCAATACAAAAAGTGCACGAGCACGAAAAGCAATACGTGAAAAGCAATTTGTGAATGCAATACGAAAGAGCAAGTCTTGAGAAGCAATAGAAAAAGTGTGCGAGCATGAAAAGCAATACATGAAAAGCAATACATGAAAAGCAATACGTGAAAGCAATGCGCGAAAGCAATATGTGAATGCAATACAAGATGGCAAATAGAAAAGCAATTCGGAAAAAGCAAGTCTTGAGAAGCAATGCAAGTGTTTAAGGCAATTCATACCCGAGAGAAACGATGCAAGTTAAAAGACAAAACAAAATGGCAAGTAAAAGCAACGCTTGAAAGAAAGTATAAAGGCGATTTAAAAAGCGAGTCAGGCTCCTCACAAGTCCTTTGGCGGACTTTAAAAAAGGTAAAAATAGGGCTTTGTCCCCTCATTCGGTCCTTCCCGGAATTCAAAAGCTAAGCGCATGGGCTCTTTCCCCTCTTAAGCCTTTTCGCAGACCCTAAAACAACACATCGACTCTCAATCCCTTCAAGGATCTTCAAAATAATAAACATTGGGGCTTTGCCTCCTCACGTGTTCCATTTGCGAACTATAAAAATAAGACGATGGGGCTTCAACCCGTTATAACAAGTCTTCATGAGCTCTAAAGTCGAACGATGAATGAAATGTAATTTAAAACTGAGACGATGAAAACAAAGCAATGTGTGACACACAATTAAAGCAAGAATAAAAGAAATACAAGTAAACGATTGAAAGCAAAGTGCAAAGCACACCAAAAAGTGGTCTAATTAGAGTGGATCCATGCTCCTCAAAAGCGATATCTCGGGGCTCCGCGCCCACTCGATGAGTTCCCTCGCGAACTCCAAAAGCGATATCTCGGGGCTCTGCGCCCAATCGATGAGTTCCCTCGCGAACTCCAAAGGCGATAACTCGGGGCTCCGCACCCACTCGATGAGTTCCCTCGCAAACTCCATAAGCGATATATCTGGGCTTCGCGCCCACTCGATGAGTTCCCTCGCAAACTCCAAAAGCAATATCTCGGGGATCCGCGTCCACTCGATGAGTTCCCTCGCGGACTCCAAAAGCGATATCTCGGGGCTCCGCGCCCACTCGATTAGTTCACTCACGAACTTAGACTTTAGCTTGTACTCCACCAAGCCATAGAAATGGTTTAAAAATCAATACGAAATGAGAGATGATGCATAAAACGAACAGGTTACACGCAAGATTTACCATGTCACCAACGGTGGATACCCCAAAAACTACGATAAGAAAAGTATCTTTTTGAAAGTCAAAATCCAGGGAATAAGGTCACGACAAACTCAATCTAAAAATCTGATGAAAAAGTAGCAAATTTGGCTAAGAGAGGACCTAGCTAAAAGACAATAATTGGCTAAGTCATTCTTCGAAAAAAACGAGAAAAGAGGAGACAACTCGCAAGTAAGGTCCCGTGAAGCACTCGAGCGAGTGCGAGCTCTTGCGAAGCCATCAGTGGACCAAGCCTTCACCTTCACTACGCGAAGCCGAAGGGCTTGGGGGGTTGGCTGTGGGAACAAAAAATGAGCTTTTTGGCTCAGCTGACCTCATGGGCCACATCAAGGGAAAAAGCCCATTAGCCACACTCCCCCACCCCCATTTGGAAACCCTAATCAATCTCTATATATACCCCCAAGAGGCAAGAAAAAGGGGACTTTTCCCTTCTAGCAAAATCCCACAACAAAGAGAGAGATAGGAAGAATTGGGGAGGAAGAAACCCCATCTTTCTCCATTACCCCACCCGCCATTGTTGCCCCACCAAGCTTCAACCACCCGTATTTGCCATTTGTCCGTGCAATTCGACTCCAATCTCTCTCTTTTTCTCGCGATCCAACCTTCAACAAAAGGATCCTTACGATTTAAGATAAATTCGGCCATGATTCTCTCGTCTCTCCTCTTTTCGACTTTCATACACTTTGTTTCGGATAGATCATAACTTGAGCGTCGGAGAGCCCGCCCCCGGGGAAGCCATCTACGGGGCTTACGTGAAGCAAGGAGCCAACCCAAGCCACTGAGGGCATCCCCAAAAAATACAAATCACAAGAAATTGGGCCAAAGGTGTGTTGGCCTTTGGCGTCTTCACGAACGTTGAACCAGAATTCAACAAATTTAATAACTAAATAAAATGATAATTAATAGTAGAGATGTTCATCGGTCCAAAACCGAACCGAAACCGAATTTCGGAATTTTGCGGACCGAAAACCGAACCGAACATACTCAGTTCAGTTCGGTTTTATTCAGTTTGGTTCAAATTTGGACCGAAATAACCGAACATTTTGAAATTAGGTTATTGAAGAGGCCTTTAGTGCACACAACCAAATTAGACCGAACCGTAATTGGACCGAACTAGACCGAACCGATAAGGTTGTACTAGTTTATCTAGAAATCTAGGATTTTATTTTTATTTTTAACAATAATCGATTTTGACCGAACCGAACCGAAAACTAAATATTCGTTTCATGCGAACCAAATATAATCGGTTTGGTCGGTTCGTTTCGGTTCCGTCCAAAAAAACAAAACTGATGAACAGTCCTAATTAAGAGCCTTAATAGGTTTAGATTTATCAATCTATTTGGTAATTACGTATATATATGTTTATACTTAAAGGTTTTGATTCACCTCATCTGGTACGAAAACGGCATTGTTAGAGATCTTGAATAGTTGATCGAATAGCTCAAGCACTTTTCCTAAAGAGTATATCGATTCGATATAAGCCTTGTGTTACACGAAATCACTTCGAGGATAAGAGAATAAAAGATTCCCCTCTTGTTTTTGGCTTAAGAGAAAAGATATACTCCGAGTTCTTGTGTTTTTGCTTAATGTAATCACAAAGATAACATATATTTTTTGGGAGGTAGGTTTAGGTAAAACGAGTTTTGTGCTAAAATGAAAGTACTAATCAAGAGCGTATAATGAAAATAAATAAATGACTAGATCTTGAGGTTCTATAGAGGGTGTATGAGTGAAATTACATGCTATAATAATAGGTGAGAGATAATGTCCGAAAATTAAGGAGGTGGATGGCAATTTAAAAAATAAATTTAGGTAAGGGGTCATCCAACCAGTTAACATGGCAGTTAGGACGGTAATCACAAATATAAACGTGCTTAAATCAATAATTGCAGGACCGCACAGACTGTGCGTCTTTCCCGCCAACGATTTCTTGCGTAGCAGAACCAAGTACGTGATCTGTGTAGTCAAAACGCATGGACCACAACGTATTATAGAGAGCATCAGACCAAAATGCGTTACAGAACCTAATGCATGATCCGTGCATTTTGCCAGGTTATCGCATTTTTCTGCGCCAGATCTGCACGGTACGTGCATTATGGTGCACGCACGGGTCGTGCACTTTATTTTGTAATAGTCAAACCGTTGTTCTAATCCACAAAGTGTAACATTAATAGTCTCGGGTTCGAGTTCACTTACACGAATATGCACCCCGCACCTCCAAACTTGCATCGAGCTAACCAAACCTCATAAGTCTGGAGTGAACCTCGACTATATCCAATAGTCAATGACACTAAAATCACCAACATCCTCTCTTATACAAAAAGAAATAAATGAAAGCTATCATTTCCTTAATCACTATCACTTCACTAATCAGGGAAAAAAAACATCTTTTTTAATAAATATGCTAAGCTGTGAATAAAAGTAGGCAGATTTCACATGGACTAATGTGTGTTTGAGAGGATAATGATTGAATGATTGCTTAATGCTAAGTTGCTCAACCCGACCTTTACCCTTTCTCATGAGATCTAAATTTAGTCAGCAATAGATTAATAATCCGGAGCAATAATAAATTATAAATAAATTAATAATTAGCATTTCTCCTATTCAAAGCGAGGAGAGAATGATGGGAGTTGGAGTTGGATATAAACAAATTCTATAGTACAAATGTTGGTAATGGTGGGCCAATGATTTTGAACTAATCACTATGGCTTGAGTAGTTGAGTTATGAGTAGAGTTGTTAATCGGGTCGGTCAAGTCGGGTTCGGTTCGGGTTGAGAAGGGTCGGGTTATTTCGGATAACAGGTCAAGTCAGTTGGGTCATTACAGGTCAGCGGACGGTTCAGGTTAACCAACGGGTCAAGAGCGTCATTTTTTAAATATTTTGTTCACTATTTAAATATTATTAAATAGATAAAACCTAATTTAAATTTGTCAAAATAAGTTGAAATGAATTAAAATAATAATAATATTATTAATTACTTTAATGTAATTGATATTAGTAGACCAAAATCATATTTTATTTTTAATATTAATTTTTATTATATTAATTTATAAATTTCTACATTATAAAAAATTATATAAGTACAACAATGTTCCTTTTTTCTAGGATATTAAACATATTATCATTATTTATATGTCATTTATCATATATATTTTATGTTATGTTATATTTTATTAATACTCCACATTTATTCGTTAATTGGGTTGGGTTCGGGTTGGTTGGGTTTGGTCTCGATAAATTCGGGTTCGGTAAATTCGGGTTATAAAAAATTTCGGTCAGGTCGGGTGAGGTCCAAAAGCGGGTCGGTCAGGTCAGTAATACGGGTTCGGTCACTTTTTGACAGCTCTAGTTATGAGTGCCTTCATTATAATCTTGTATCTCACTGATTAAGTGTAATATAATTTTCATAACTTTTTGGTATTACCTTTTCATACACCAAAATGCAATATTACAGTCAATTATCATATATATACATTGCATATACTTTAACCGTAAGGGTTGTTTGTAAGAGATACTTTATCGCTTGTGTTTGTAATCCATTTCATGCACTATAATATATAACAAATTTATTAAGTTTCTTGCAAAAATATAACATTATAAAATTTGCTCTTTTAACTAATTACGTCTATATTATTTATAAAAATAAAGATTCAAAGTATGAGCTACGTCTAGTTAAGGATTTGTTTGGAGCTTTAATTTATAATGGCATTTTAACTTATAATGGAATTTTTCAAATAATAGGATTTATGGTACTTTAGAAATTATGCTAATTTATTATGTCATTCTTCAAATAAAAGAAAAGAGAAAAGACCTTTTTGATAGAAAAATATGTATACGCCAAACATATTTATTTTAAATAAACGACTTATAACAAAAAATGTCATTATAATGGCATAGCCAAACAAACACTAAGTCTATTAACAGATAAAGATAAATAATCTAAAATATTATTAAATAATTTCATAATATTCATTATATTTTAGGAAAAAACACAAAATATATTATTTTGATTAATGAAATGTATATCGCTCAATGCTACGAAAAATTTAGCTCCCACATTTATTTCAATTAAGCTAATTATGACCGCTATTTTTTTACAATTAGAAAATAACATATTAATATTAATATTTGGGGAAGTATTTAGTAAAGAAGGTTAGTTTTCAATGTAGTTATACTTCTTCTTTTTTTATAAGGTGAGGATTTGATTTAGCCAACATATCAATGTCGGGTAAATTGAGAAGTCGATAAATCGGCAGTCGAACAAATTAACATGAGAAAAAATAAACAAAACAAGCAAGAGAAAATTCAACTAACCAATAAAAGAGCCGAAACGACCTAGAGAGAAGTGAGTAAAGCACTATCGAAGGAAAGCGTAACCAAAAAACAAGTCAGACAAGATCAATCTTACGAAAGTGCAAAATAGACCAATAAAAGAGCATATGAAGTTAATTCCTATGAAATATATTTCAGGGATATTGTATTTCTTGGGATTTTGGTAAATATGGTTGGTCAAAATCAACTTCCCAACAATTAAGTTATACTTCATTTTGTTTGGTTAGAAGTTAACATTCATGGGAATTTATTTACAATTACTATTATGACCTTTATCCATACAATTTAATAAGTTGACTCATGGTTAAATAAGAGATTTGTAATTTCAAAATAAAAAAGATAAATATATTAGAAATAAAAAAGGGTGGAAGTGAATCTTACCCACCCCTACCATGGTATTTGCAATTCCTCCATTTTGGAGGAAGTGCATGTCCTAAGAATTGAAATTCATGAGATTTTCTAATAATAAAAAATTGCAACCAAACACATGTATTGGATGCTATTTCATGGGATTTTCAACTTCCTGAGGTTTTGACTGGCAACCAAACAATCACTAAATGATGGATATTCAGGAGCCTCGAACAAGACCATGACTATGAGGGGAACAACTCAATTTCCACCCTAGATATATTCCACAATTGCAGAGAAGTATTCACACCCAAGCTTGAATCAATGGGTATGCGCAAAATGGTTCAAAAAATTTCAATTCTTGATGTTTATTACTTTTCGCCATCACCTTGGATTTTAATGCACTATTATTTGTGGTTTTCTCAACCATAATGGGGCAAGGAAGATTTTTTTTTCTTGATTGTTCATTGGTTCAAGTTGGTCGGTTGTGTTACTAACACAAATTTTCATCATGGTCAGTCCACATACATATATTGATAAAAAGAACCCTAATTAATATGGTTTAGAGGGATGACAAAGGGGTTTTCGTTGCTAGAGATCAAATCGTTCCTCAAAGTACCCATTTATAAAGGATTTCTTTTCTTTCATAGAATCAGAGGTCAAGACAACCCTTGGATCTAAGAAGAGACAAGAAGCTACACAACAAGAAAAAGAAAACAAGTGAAGGAAACACAGATCAGTCCTAGATTAGACGTAGTGGGTTCGAGTACAAAATTAAAGGTCAATATTTGAGATCTCATTAAGCACAAACTTAAATAACAATCGTTTTTACAACTAATCTAGTCATTGGTCAAGCATAAAAATGGTTTAGATTTGATAGGTAGTAGGATAGAAATGACCAAAAGATTCAAGCAAATGGAGGCATACATCCCGCAAGAACATGTATCTCGTCAAGATCTAGAACCTTTGCATATCAAGAGGGAAGAATCGAAAGAGCTCCTGAAGTTTCTCCGAAGAATCTAGAACGGGGGTTTGTTCTATCATCGGAGGAGTTCGCGCCGCATCTTCTCCCACCAGCCGTCACCTTCTCTCTTGGACACGGCAAAAACATCAACGCCAGAAAACGTCGCCTCCAATGTCGCTCGAGTGACTTTTTTCAGTTTTACAAAATTTGGCATTTGATTACTAATGTATTCAAACAGAAGGAATCTTGGGATGGTGAATCCATCAGCACTTCCTAGGCTCAATTTTGTCGATTAAACAAGCTATTTCATAAGGGGATCAAAGCATGAAGGGGTTTTTCATAATAAGCTATGCAAATTTCTAGATCTTGTGAGTTTATTTATGGGATTCAGGGGCAGCGAGACTTAGGGTTTGGAAATTGGAAGTTGGTGAGGTTGAGGTATCAAGAGTGTTTGTGGAATCTAATGTAGTTATACTTTCATGTTCTGTAGTTGGTCCATTATTAGAACTGTTCATCGATTTCGGTTTTTTGGACGGAACCGAACCGACTGAATCGAACCGACTGAACCGAACTCGCACCGATTCGGTTCGATTTTTTATTCGCATGAAAACAATATTTGGTTTGGTCAGAACCGATTATTTTTAAAACTTAAAATAAAATCCTAGATTTCTAGATAAACTAGTACAACCTTATTCGATTCGGTCTCGTTCGGTCAAGTTCGGTTCGGTCTAATTCGGTTTTGTGCACTAAAACCCGCTTGAATAACCTAAATTAACCTAATTTCAAAATGTTCGGTTATTTCGGTCCAAAACCGAACCGAATAAAACCTAACCGAACCCGAACCGAGTATGTTCGGCTCAGTTTTCGCCCACAAAATTCCAAAATTCGGTTTTGGTTATGTTCGGTTTATTCGGTTCGGTTTTGGACTGATGAACAGCCCTATCCGTTATCATATTTTTCTTATAAAATTAATTATTGACTACCTTATCCCAAAAAATTCAAATTTGGTCTATTAACAAATAAGAATAAATAGTTTAACATATTAATAACTAATTTGATAATATTAATTATATTTTGGAAAACGCAAAAAATATTTTATTTTAATTTATGAAAATGTATATCGCTCAATGTTACAAAAAAGTCAGTCCCCACATTTATTTCGTTATATTATGGAAAAAAGAAAAAAAAATCATTTCATTATTTTGTAGAATTGTCTAGGAGTACTTGATGGAACATTCATTAGTTTTCACGTGTCTAACAATGTTAGACCAAGATACTGAACTAGGAAAGGTGATCTTGCTATGAATGTATTAGGTGTATGTACACCTAAAATGGAATTATATATATATATATATATATATATAGTCAGGCTCCGGTGAAACGTGAGGAGCGTTGTGGAGCGCCGGATCAAAGTGATCAAGGGCTAGGAGACGCGCGCGTCTGCTGGAACAAATAAACAATGTTAACGGCGTTAACTAACACCGTCAACCTTTCAAAAAAAAAAAAAAAAACTAAAATACCAACCGTCTCCGATACGCTTCATAATCCTCTCTGCCTCGCCCGCGCTCTCTCTCTCTCTCCCTCTCTTCTCCCTCCATCGCTCTGCAACTCACTCGCGTTCTCTCTCTCTCTCCCTCGAAATCACACGAATCTCTTCGTTTTTCCACGAAACGAAGACAAAAGGTTTTTCGATTTCAAGCAGCTTCTAATCCATAGCAAAGGTAACGAGTTTTAACCTAAAAATCTGCGTATTTTCGTTGCTAAAAATTTGCATGTTTATCTTAACCTAACCGACCTTCAACTATGATCGACGCTTAAAACTTTGATTTTCGTTGCTAAAACTAGAAAACGCAGTTAAGATAAGTTGCATTTACTAATTTCCATTGTTCATTTGCAATGTTTTCTTTGTCGCATATTTCTCTAAGTTTAATACTAACTATTGCTTTATGTTATCTTTCCACATCAGGAACCGAAAATGGTGAGGTCGAAGACAGTAGCGAGAAGAGTACTTAAAGGTAAAATTCGAGTTTTCATCAGATAGGGCAAACAATAATTTGTTCAAAAATATGTGTTGTTTGTTCAAGAAAATTGTGATAACGTTCATGTTCTTATCACATAGTACCAACTTTAAATTTTCCAGAAAATGTTCAAATATATGTGCTATTTGTTCAATGATAATGTGTTATCGTTCATATTTTTATCAAATAGTTTCCAACTTTCAATTTTCCAGAAAATGTTCAAATATATGTTCTATTTGTTCAAGAATATTGTGATGTTGTTCTTCTTGTCAGTAGATAGTTCAAATTGTCAATTTTCAAAAAAGTTGAAGACATATGTCTAGTTGTTCAATTATATGTGCTGGTTGTTCAATTTTTTTTTTTTGTATTTACATAATTTTTACTTGAAGATTACTTGTTGTGGAACAAAATATTAAAATGATTTCTTCCAAATCTAGATCAAAATGAAAAATGTCTTTCAAGCGTGAATGAACTGCAAAAGATTATAGAGTTTAGAGATGCAACCATGATAGTGGGGGAGGATTATACCTCTCAAATAGAGATTAGAAGCAAACAAAAGAATAACAGGGGCATTCAACATAAGAGGACTCACACAACCTCAACCAAACATGGTAACGAATTAAAAAAAATACTTTGATCCTATTTGATCTTTTTATATTTTCCTGTCTTCTTATGCAGCGCCAGAAATATTTTTGAACAAACACAATGTAAGATATGAAATATTTTTGGAGTTAGAACTATTGTGTCAATAATATGTTACATTTGTTTGTTCAAATAGAAAGATTGCTTGTTCAAACATTATATTTATTTGTTCAAATTTAATGTTAGTTTGTTCAAACATTATATTTGTTTGATAAATAATAATGTTTATTTGTTCAGACACTATATTTGTTCACACACTATATTCTCTTCTTGTTATGCAGCGCCGCAGGCGCTGCATAATAAGCATATGTCTACTCTGTTTAATTTGTTAAAACTTCAAAACAGTGTGTAACATAAAAACTAATTATTTTGTTTTATATTCTATGCAGACAAATAAACGCTTGCAGTCTATGTCGAAAAAAAAGAAGAGAAAACAGGTTGCGGAAGAACATGACCCTGCACACAACAAGAAGCAAAAAAGATTAAGTCAGCAACAAGAAGAACAACCACAAGAAAATGTGAATGAACATCAACAAAGCTCAGATGAAACAAAAGAAGAAGAATCTGAAGATCAGATTGAAAACAACACAACCCATGATGAGTCTGAAACAAGCTCTGATGATTCGGAAGAGAGTCGGTATATTGGTGATGATGAAGAAGAGCACTCGGGAGATGATCATGAACAACTTCCATTTAAAAGAAAAAAATGTTAAGGGAAAATTCAAACGTTCACAAACTACAAGTGAGGATGAAGTAAGATTCAACAACACAAGGGGAAAAAGAGGGTTTTCATGCATACAATACAGAACAAACCCGAGTAAGTTTGTCAAAGCTATTCAGAAATTGAGCAGTGAATAGAAAAAGGATGTGATGGATATGGGTTTGGGATCTCTTCTCAACTTCAACCTCAGTGGAATACCGAGGTTTTTAGGTTATTGGCTTGTGGAAAATTTTGATGCTAACAAGTGCAGCCTCAAAATGGAAGATGGAAACCTTGTGCACATCGAAGAAGATGATGTACTTATTGCAATGGGATTGCCTAAAGGAAGTAAGAAAATAGAAATAAAGAGAAAGTCAATCAAGAAGAGAACCAAAGCTGATGAAGTCCATGACAACTAGGTTAAACGATCCACAGAAAATGAACACCGCATCTTATCACGACATGTCTACAGCATGCTAAAAAAGTGCAGGAAAGGAGGTCCATTCTTCAAACGGGTGTTTATTGTGTTGTTTGTTACATTGTTGGTTGAAGGAAACTCAAATGGCACAGCGAATCTGTCGCTGTTGAGAAGCTTGGAAGATGTTAACGGAATCAGAGACATGAATTGGTGTGGTTACCTGCTTGACTGCCTCGTGAAGACTACAAACAGTTGGAAAAAAACCCTAAAGGAATGTTCAAGGGATCGCTCCCCTTCCTTGTTGTAAGTAATTGTTCAGTTTTAAATCTTTATTGTTCAAATTTAACTATACACTATTTCACTGGGTTTTTTGAAGCTTTGTTCAAATTCAAGGGGAATTTGTTCAACTTCAAGAAACATGTGTTCAACTTCAAGCAGGGGTTCTTCAAATGATGCTTTACTGTTGCAACATATCCTAAATATATGTTTGTTCAACTTTATATCTAATTTGTTCCACTTTAACACTTCTTTTTCATTACAGTTGTTCTATGTTGTCCGGATAGTAAATGGTAGAAGGATTGTACCACGAGCATTCCCAACGTTTATGAATTGGATAAGGAAAGAAATTACAAAAAGAGAGCTTTACGAGATGAACAATGGAGGGTTTGGGTTTGGGCTTAGGTATGTGGACGTCAGACAAACTATTCCATCAACATCAGAACTAGTTTTGGGTGAGGATTCAAGAAGCAATCAGTGGGCGCAAAGGATTGAAGGAGCAAGTGTCTATCGAAAGCTGACTATTTCGAGGTAAGTAATTTGTTATTTATCCATGTTTATATGAGATAGTCCAAACTTTCAATTTTACTGAAAATGTTCAAATATTTATGATGTTTGTTCAAAATTATTTTGAAGTTGTTCATGTGTTTAGCAGATAGTTCAAACTTTTAATTTTCCAAAAAATGTTCAAGAGATGTTTGTATTTGTTCAAATATATGCGGTAGTTGTTCAGGTTGTTGTATTTACATTATTTGTTGAAAAGCTTTCTTTGTACTATGTTGACATAATGAATCAAACATGATACAGAAACTGGCAAATAAGGAAAGGGAGGCAGCTACTATTTTGAATGAGTTGGCAGACATAACCTTTTCAACACCGAAGGCATACCTAAAGGATGAACCAATGAAGAGCATGCACAATACAGCAGTTGACCTAATTGTTGGCAAAGGTGAAGATGATAACAATGAAAAGAACGAGCACCTGGCCACACATTTTGACAATATCTGGTCAAACTCTGAAGATCAGTTCTGGAATCATCCAGAACTAATCGAGTGCATGAACAAATTTGAAAAGGCAATCAACGCACAAACTAGGGTGCATAAGAAGTTTAGATTCAACAGACCATCAGTAGCAGAGAAAGTACACAACCAAGGTATACCAAGCTTTGACCTCCTACCAGGTGTTGACCTTGACATGACTATTGGTGAGATAGCTCGTACTTATCAATCACCAACTAGAAGTGTTGGAGATCAGTGGGGACAAGACGAGGTAAGGGGACAAGACGAGGTAAGTGAACATGAAGCTTTTTGAATGTCATTCAACAGTTTCCTTTTAAAAAGAAAAACTGAAATATATCAATCACTAAAATTATTCTTAAAAATACAGAGCAACAGAGAAGGTGTGGCTCAAGAAGTTCAACAAAACACAGCTTCTGTTGAAGAAGATGTAGAATGTAATCAGATGACAGTTCTCCAAGAGGGACAAGAAGAGCAAGAAGGTGTTACAAGAGTGGATGATGAAGAACCAGGAGGGATTACTGAGGGACCACAACAAAAGACAACAAGCATTGAGGTAAACCACAACTACATCAAAGGCTTGAAAAGTTCAAAATTATAGTGTTCATGTTCAAATGTAGGTATAAATTGTTCATCTTATAAAATATATAATGACAGGTGATGACTACAACAGAGACAAACACACAAAAAAACACAACAAACATGGAGGTAAGAACACAACAACAACAACAAGCAGATTTGTGAAGTTCAGGTTTATAGTGTTTTTGTTCAACTCCAAATAATAAATTTTTCATTTTATAAAATACAAAAATGACAGGTGCTAACTACATCACAGATTGACAATCAAAATGAAGGAGGCATTACTGAGATGGTGACAGAAGGAGAGGTTCGTGAGGAACCACAAGATAAAACAAAAAACATGGAGGTAAACTACAACAACACATATCTAAAATTATAGTGTTTTTCATCACCTTCAAGTAGTTATTTTTCAATTTTTAAAATGTAAAATTGACAGGTGGATACGACAATAGTGACTGAAGCATCCAATGAAGAAGGCAATACAGTGATGGCGAAGGAAGGGGGGGTGAATAATACAATACTTTGTTCAAGTATATATTCTATTTGTTCAATTTCAAAGTGTTATTGTTCAAAAATATATCATTTTGACAGTCACTTAAGGCAGTTGATAGTCAACCACTACAACAACAAAACATTGAAGAAGTAAAAAAAACTGTACCAAAGCTAAGGATTTACATAGGGAAGACAAGGAACGCACAAAAAAACCAACATGCAATGGAAGAAGCCGAAAAAGCAAGGAAAGTAGCTGAAGAAGCTGAAAATGCAAGGAAAGCAGCTGAAGAAGCTGAAAAGAACAAGAAGGCAATGGAAGAAGCAAAGAAGGCAGCTCAAGAAGCACAAAAAGCAAAGAAGGCGGCTGAAAAAAAGGAGAACAAGAAGAAAGAAGCTGAGAAGGCAAAAAAGGCATCTGCAGAAGCAGAAAAGGCGAAGAAAGAAGCTGAAGAACAAGAAAGGGCAAATAAGATAGCTGAGGAAGTGGAAAAAAACAAGAAGGTTGTTGAGGAAGCACAGGAAGCCAATAGGGCAGCTGCAGAAGCACAACGATCCAAAAAGGCAGCTGAAGAAGCTGAAAAGGCCAAGGAGGCTGAAGAAGCAGAAAAAGCAAAGAAGGTGGCTGAACAAGCTCAAAAGGCCAAGAAGGCGAATGAAGAAGCTCAAAAGGCCAAGAAGGCCGATGAAGAAGCTCAAAAGGTCAAGAAGGCGGATGAAGAAGCTAAAGTTGGTGCGACAATGCATTCTGACTTTCCAAGCATCATCAACCCCACTCAAAAACACACAGATGAAGAGAAAAAGATTGTCAGATTCATCACAATAACTACTAAAGATATAGGGTGACTTCTTTTACGCTACTGTTTCAAGGTTTTATATTATACAAAAACATTTACTAAAACATTTTAATAAACGTAGGGAGATAATGTTTCAACATGAGAGTATTATAGCAGACTTATCTGACATGAGGAGTATCATATGTGAATCATTGATCTCAATAAATGTGATAAATGCTTGGGCGGTGATCCTGAATGAGAGAGAGAAGTACAAGTGATGTGACTACGTCGCATCTCGAGCAAGACTCAAGCCATTCAAGCAATGGAGACTCAAGCACCGTCCCCGTCGTGCCTAGTGCATCCGAGCTAGGGCATGGAAATTGGTTCGGCAATTCTCACAACTCTCCGAGCCATCTTTTGGGGGATGACTCAACTGGTCCTCTAGGAGATATTGAGCACAAGAATGCCTGCGAAACTGGAGTTGAAGCAAGGAAGCACACCTATTGTTGGCACAAGGGAGGCCGACGCTCGGGTCTTTCCGGGACGGATCACTCGAGCTCGGGCTCGAGCATTGCAAGAGGGACTCCAGGCTGGCCTGATGACCATGGGAGCACCGAGCCACATGGAAGAGAAGGCCATGTGTGCCTTGGTGCAACAACCGGGCTAGGTGCAAGGATTCCTTAGCCGTGTGGGGCTTGTTTTGAAGGGCATTTATTGCCGATTTTTGTGTTGGTCTTCATGACATTTTCTACCTTAGTCTTGACTATATTATGGTTGAATTCTAGCATTAAAGGTTCGGGTATAAATATGTTGTAGTCGGCCCTTGTTTTGGGCATGCTAAAACTTGAACAAAACCCTTGTTTCTCTCTCGTTTTTATCCATGGCTTTTCTGCAGAATTTCTGTGTTTGATTCTCTGCTTTAGTAGCTACAAAATACATGTTGTCAGTGGTATCAACCTTCGTGCAAGGATCTCCTTTGGTTCGTAATATCCAAGGCAAATCCTTCACTAGTTCTTGCAAGAAGAGGTGTGTCATATCCGACTCTTGCAAGTCCATATCCTTTCAACTTGAGACCGATCTCTCCGCCCTCTCACTCTCCCTTCATTCCTCTTCTGGTTCACTTCAAGATCGCCCAAAGAATCGACCTAAGGAGCGCCCAAAGTTACCCTCAAAATCTCTCTCGCCGGCGCCAAGATTCCTTGCCGGTTTGGTGTTGTCTCACCATTTCCTTTGGCTCTTGTGGACTCCCTCACACCGAAGGCTGCATCCCGATCCTCACACATCATGTGGTATCAGAGCTACGCGAGGTACGTCCTAAATCTGGCTTAGAATTTCAAGTTACAACCGTTGCAAGTGAGTTCTAGCCGATTGTTGTCTTGTGCCATGTGTTTCCTTGCGATTTGTGTCATGAGCTTGGAAACTTGCTACAATTTTCTGGGTTCGTTTAAGCATATTTCTGAGTGTGGAAAGGTAGAAGATGAAGGTTGAATGCCAGCCATAATGAGATGAGAGTTGTGGTTTGTTGAAAGGTTTTGATCATTAAATGCGTATGAATGTTTAAGACTTTTGTTGATCCGACTTTAGTACCACTTGTGCCTGATTTTTGGCTGCCTTAAACACATTAAAACAGAACATTTTGAGTCAAGAAACCGAACCTTGTATCCACTGGACCGACCTTGCATTTTATGTAATCTTCACTAGCATGCTTGCCTAGTCTTGTGTTTAGGATACGGGAACGGTTGCCTTGGTTAATTTTTGTTGCATGCTCATTGTGACTTTGCTATTGCTTGTCTCGACTTGATAAAAAAAAATTGCATAAGTCGAAGCTATTGAAAAGTGCTCAGAAAAACCCGGTCTAAAAAGGAGAGGCCATAGAAAAAGTGAGCTCAATTCAGTTTGTTGTTTACTCTTGAAAAAGTGCTCAAGAAAAACCCGGTCTAAAAAGGAGAGGCCATAGAAAAAAGTGAGTCAACATAAGAGCTCAATTCAGTTTGTATGAGTGAGAAAGAGTTTTCCAAATCAAGTGCGTACTTAGTAGCTTCCTAGACATAGGCCCGGGCAAGCTAGCTAGTCCTTGTTCGCCTAGCCAAACCTTTTCCTAGCCTTGACCTATATTCACTTGCATCTTGTTGTGATTTGAGTCCTAGGACAGTTTTGGGGCTATCTTTGTTTGGCTTGGTATACTACATCTTGTTTGGTTTTGTGTTGTTGCTTTGGTGTTTGGTTGTTTGCAATTGAACTAGGGATGGTGGATGAAAACCAACTCGGGAAGGAGTTAGCCACGTCTCCACGAGGGAATGTAAATTTGCAAGACATTCAACAAACCTTGCTATCGATCAATGCACGGCTAGAAACTTCGGAGCGCAACCATGAGGATACCGTCGAGCAATTGCAACAATTGAGTGTTAACCGCCCTCCAAGCCACGCCCATGTGGTGCCACAAGTTCAAAGGGAAGTCATTGGGTCCGCTCTTAATAATGTGGACCATGTGCAATTCCGAGAGGAAGCGTCCTCTTCTCATGCACCGAGGGTGCCGTTGGCGTCACAAGGGGCATATGCGGCGTACGAAGCGCCACCATTTGTGCGACCTCGGGGGTAGGTATGGTTAATGATTTTGCTACATTTCCTAATAATATTGCTATTGGTACCACTAACCTTCCAGGTTATGGAGTTGGAGGCTATGACTCTTATGGGCGATCTCAAGCTACCCCTACGCCCACCGCCAACCTTTTCCCTCCACAAATGGCGATGAGGGGACCTCAAGTCCGCGCAGCTTTGCGCCCTCCCATGCCTCCCCAACATTATGTTCCCCCGGCCTACCATGAAGAAAGGCCACAAGGGAGGGATCAACACCACGGTGTTAAGCTCCATGTGCAAACATTTGCGGGATCTTCCAACGGGGATGAATGCCTGGATTGGATGGCCAAAACTGAATCCATATTCGAGTTCTATGGATATGATGATGCTAGGAAGATCGCCATTGCCGAATTTCACTTCACCGACTTCGCCTATCATTGGTGGCAAGAGGACCAGACGGAGCGGCGTCGCATGGGATATGATCCCATCAAGACTTGGCAAGAGCTCAAGGATGCTCTTTCGGAGCGTTTTGTGCCAAGGGACTATACCTAGAGAGTGCACGCCAAGATGGAGCAAGTGCGCCAAGGAAGTCGTACTCCCGATGAGTACTTCAAGGAGCTTCGGACTCTCATCTTCCGATCCGGCCTCCGCTTTCCCGACGGGTATGTTATTTCTAAGTTTGTCAATGGCTTGAATTCTGATCTTCGTGCTATTGTTAACATGCAGCATTTCATCCGGGGTACAAGTATTGAGGAGGTTCTACACTACACGAATCATGTCAACAAGAACCAACCTCAAAGGAGGCAACCGAGCTCCACCTCTCGGCCGTGGCTTTCCTCTACACCTAATGCCACCTCCAACCTACCAAGGAAGCAAGAGTATAGGCATGAGTTGCCACCCTCGCAGCCTAGGAAAGATGCTCCACCACCTCGGCCAAAGCAAGAAAATGGGGACCGAGCGGGCGACTTCAAATGCTTCAAGTGTCTTGGGCGAGGCCACTATGCCCGGGACTGCCCTAATCAAAGGAAGGTGCTCCTCAATTCTCAGGGTGATTATGAATTTGAAGAGGAACCGGCTAAGCAAGTAGAAGAAGAGCCCGAGGAGCAAGAGGAGGAAGAAGAGCTCCATGTAGCGGCAGCCGTGGGTGAGTGCTTCGTCATCCAAAGAACCTTGTTCATGATGGAGAGCTCCACCACTCCAAGTCAGCAGGAAACCATCTTCCATACTCGTTGCGCCATCAAGGATAAGGTATGTAGCATAATCATCGATGGGGGATCTTGTTGTAACATCATCGATGAGGAGGTAGTTAAGCGATTCTCCATTCCTACTTCTCCCCATCCTATGCCTTACCCTTTGTGTTGGCTCAATTCTAACTCTCCTATTCAAGTTAGGGAAAGGTGTGTTATTTCTTTTTCCATAGGTCCTTATACGGATGAGGTTGAGTGTGATGTGGTCCCGATGACTGCATGTCACCTTTTGCTTGGAAGGCCCTGGCAATATGATAGGGGCGTTATTCATGATGGCGTCTCCAACGAGTACTCCTTCCACAAGAATGGCAAGAAGGTCACCTTGCACCCCTTGTCTCCTCATGAGATCATGCTTGATCATGTGGCCAAGGAGCAGCGGAAAAAGAACCAAGGCCGTGAGGAGAAGAAGAATAAGAAGCTAGCCATTGGTGGTAGCGTGGGCACTTCCAACCAACTCATTTTGGCCAAGCCTAAGAAAGTTGTCCACGCCATCCGGGGAAGTAACACTTGTCTCCTACTCTTGTATCATGATGTATATTTGTCTTCTCAAGAGTTGGATGATCTTCCCTCACCTATCTCTCGTCTTTTGCAGGATTACGAGGATCCCTTTCAAGACGAGCTGCCAAGTGGTTTACCACCAATTCGTGGGATAGAACATCAGATCGACTTTGTCTCGGGGGCTACACTACCAAACCGTCCAGCCTATAGGTCCAACCCCGAGGAGGCCAAGGAGCTTCAACGTCAAGTGCAAGAGCTCCTCAACAAGGGCTATGTGTGTGAGAGCCTCAGTCCTTGCGCGGTTCCGGTAATTCTTGTCCCTAAAAAGGACGGTACATGGCGTATGTGTGTTGATTGCCGAGCAATCAATAACATAACCATCAAGTACCGCTACCCCATTCCGCGGCTTGATGATATGCTCGATGAGCTTCACGGTTCAAGTATCTTTACAAAGATTGACTTGAAAAGTGGCTATCATCAAATCCGGATGAAAGAGGGGGATGAGTGGAAGACGGCGTTTAAAACCAAGTATGGGCTCTATGAGTGGTTGGTTATGCCTTTCGGTCTAACCAACGCTCCTAGCACCTTTATGAGGTTGATGAACCATGTCCTCTGCTTCTTTCTTGGCAAGTTTATGGTGGTATACGTCGATGATATCCTAGTGTATAGCCATAACTTGCAAGAGCATGTTGAGCACCTTAGGCAAGTGCTAGATGTCCTAAGGAAAGAGAGCCTATTTGCTAACTTTAAGAAATGTCATTTTTGCTCGGATCACGTGGTGTTTCTTGGTTCTGTGGTGTGCAAGGATGGGCTGAAGGTGGATGAAGAAAAGGTCAAATCCATCCGAGATTGGCCTACTCCCACGACCATGACGCAAGTTAGGAGCTTCCTAGGGTTGGCAGGCTTCTACCGGCGGTTTGTGAGGGACTTTAGCTCCTTAGCTTTGCCCCTCACCGAGCTCACTAAGAAGAACGTCCCCTTCAGGTGGGAGGGACCTCAAGAAGACGCCTTCAACATCCTCAAGGTGAAGCTCACACAAGCACCTCTCCTTGCCTTGCCCGATTTCAACAAGATGTTCGAAATTGAGTGTGATGCGTCGGGCATTGGCTTGGGCGGCGTGCTTATGCAAGAGGGCAAACCCGTGGCGTATTTCAGTGAGAAATTGGGTGGGGCTGAACTGAAGTATCCCACCTATGACAAAGAATTGCTCGCCCTTGTCCGGGTTCTCAAGGTGTGGCAACACTACCTATTGTCGTGCGAGTTTGTGATCCATTCCGACCACGAGGCGCTGAAATATCTCAAGGGGCAAAGCAAGCTCAACAAGCGCCATGCCAAGTGGGTCAAGTTTATTGAATCCTTCCCTTATGTCATCAAGCATAAGAAGGGCAAGGACAACGTCGTCGCCGACGCCCTTTCTAGGAGGTATGCACTTATTTCCCTTCTTGATGCTAAGTTGCTTGGATTTGCTTTTATGCGTGAATTGTATGTGGATGATGTTGATTTCCATGATATTTTTCAAGCATGCTTAGCTAAGGGAAGTAAGGACCAATTCTACTTGCATGATGGCTTTTTGTTTAAGGGTCCTAGATTGTGTGTGCCTAAGGGATCTATTCGGCATTTGCTAGTGCAAGAGGCCACGGTGGTGGTCTCATGGGGCACTTTGGGGTAATGAAAACTTTGCATGTACTTAGGGAGCATTTCTATTGGCCACGCATACTTAAGTCCGTTGAGAAATTGTATGCTTCATGTGTGACTTGTTTGCGTGCCAAGTCTAGGGTACAACCGCATGGTTTGTACACTCCCCTTCCTATTCCACAAGTTCCTTGGGAAGACATTTCCATGGATTTTGTGTTGGGATTACCTCGATCTAAGAGGGGGAGGGACTCCATATATGTTGTGGTAGCTCGGTTCTCGAAAATGGCTCATTTTATCGCATGCCACAAAACTGATGATGCATCTCATGTAGCTAGTCTTTTCTTTGATAATATTGTGAGATTGCATGGAGTCCCTAGGTCAATTGTTTCAGATCGTGATGTCAAATTCCTGAGCTATTTTTGGAAGACGCTTTGGGCTAAGTTAGGCACAAAGTTGCTCTTCTCCACCACTTGTCATCCACAAACGGATGGACAAACCGAGGTAGTGAATCGTACCATTGGTTCTCTTTTACGCTCTCTTTTGTCTACTAACTTGTGCATGTGGGAAGAGTGCCTAGCATTCATAGAATTTGCATACAACCGCTCGGTGCATTCGGTCACCAATAAGACTCCTTTTGAGGTGGTTTATGGGCGTAACCCCATTACACCACTTGACTTGATGCCTTATGCAACTAAGGACCGAGAGAGCCATGAAGGACTTGATCATGCTGCTAGGATCAAGAAGCTTCACGAGGATACACGCCTTCAATTAGAGAAGCGCACAATGCAATATGTGCGTCAAGCCAACAAGGGGCGTAAGGAGGTCATTTTTGAGCTCGTCGACCTCGTATGGGTGCACTTGAGGAAGGAGCATTTTCCGTCACTTCGGAACTGCAAACTCAAGCCAAGGGGTGATGGTCCTTTTCAGGTTTTGGATCGAATCAATGATAATGCATACATGACGAGTTACCACCAAGCTATGGCGTTCATGAGGTATTCAACGTATCCGATCTTACACCTTTCTTTCTTGACAATGATGATGAATTTTAGGATCAAGATTCGTGGGCGAATCCTTTTCAAGAAGGGGAGGATGATATGACTACGTCGCATCTCGAGCAAGACTCAAGCCATTCAAGCCATGGAGACTCAAGCACCGTCCCCGCCGCGCCTAGTGCATCCGAGCTAGGGCATGGAAATTGGTCCGGCAATTCTCACAACTCTCTGAGCCATCTTTTGGGGGATGACTCCACTGGTCCTCTAGGAGATATTGAGCACAAGAACGCCTGCGAAACTGGAGTTGAAGCAAGGAAGTGCCGCACACCTATTGTTGGCGCAAGGGAGGCCGGCGCTCGGGTCTTTCCGGGACGGATCACTCGAGCTCGGGCTCGAGCATTGCAAGAGGGACTCCAGGCTGGCCTGATGACCATGGGAGCACCGAGCCACATGGAAGAGAAGGCCATGTGTGCCTTGGTGCAACAACCGGGCTAGGTGCAAGGATTCCTTCGCCGTGTGGGGCTTGTTTTGAAGGGGCATTTATTGCCGATTTTTGTGTTGGTCTTCATGACATTTTCTACCTTAGTCTTGACTATATTATGGTTGAATTCTAGCATTAAAGGCTCGGGTATAAATAGGTTGTAGCCGGCCCTTGTTTTGGGCATGCTAAAACTTGAACAAAACCCTTGTTTTTCTCTCGCTTTTATCCATGGCTTTTCTGCAGAATTTTTGTGTTTGATTCTCTCTTTTAGTAGCTACAAAATACAGGTTGTGAGTGGTATCAACCTTTGTGCAAGGATCTCCTTTGGTGCGTAATATCCAAGGCAAATCCTTCACTAGTTCTTGCAAGAAGAGGTGTGTCATATCCGACTCTTGCAAGTCCATATCCTTTCGACTTGAGACTGATATCTCTGCCCTCTCACTCTCCCTTCATTCCTCTTCTGGTTCACTTCAAGATCGCCCAAAGAATCGACCTAAGGAGCGCCCAAAGTTACCCTCAAAATCTCTCTCGTCGGCGCCAAGATTCCTTGCCGGTTTGGTGTTGTCTCACCATTTCCTTTGGCTCTTGTGGACTCCCTCACACCGAAGGCTGCATCCCGATCCTCACGCATCAACAGGTCCAGCAAATCCACATCAAGATTTTCATAACTCCAACAACAACTGTAAGTACGTTAGCGAATTTCTAGCTTTGAAAACTATTCACTGAAAAATAATGACACTTTTATCTATGCAAGGCTTTCTCTGTGGTGACTCCAGACAAAAAGGGCTATAAAACAAACTTGAAGAGATTCACAGAAATGCTCGATGTTGTTCAGGACATTGCGTTGCACACAACACTAGACCGTGCAACATTGGTATCTCCTCCATTTTAAACTCATTTCAATACATGTAGAATACTTTGTTCCCAGTTGACAAGGTTGTTTGTAATACAGGTATTCTTCCCAATATGTGCAAGCGGTCACTACTACGGCTTATGTTTCAATATGAAGAGAATGCGCTTTGAAATCATTGATAATTCGTCGTCAGGGGATGAAGCAGATGACAAGTATGGAGAGGTGCCAGAAAGACTGGTAAGCAACGCAAATTGTTCAACTAATAAAAATATAATGTTCAAGTTGATTGCTTTGTTGTTCAAAGTTAATATTGTTCAATTATATAATGTGGTTGTTCAAATATGTGTATTTAATAGTTCAATTTCATTAATTTTATGTTCAAACTCGTCAACTGAAGTGTTCATTTTTTATACTTGACAAAATGGATTGCAGAGGAAAATATATGCAGACTACTTGAGGTTGAAGGGAAGTGAAGCTGTAGCGAAGTTAATTGATGGAATGCCAGTAGAACTTTTAAAAATGAAATGGCGCGAAAGCAAGAACAAACTTGATTGTGGTGTCTATCTTATGCGCCATATGGAGGCTTACAACGGTGAAGGTTCCAGCGGGTGGGAATGTGGATTCAAGAAAGAAAGCAGGAGGAACATGTTACCATTGCGAACAAAATACCTAGCAACCATCCTTGGATCAGAACTGAATGGGATCCGAGCAACTGTAATGGGAGAAGCCTTGGAAACCCCACTTCCTTGATGTTTAGTGACAGACTAATTGTGTACCACTGGCAGTTTGTTTCCTAGATCTTAAGTCATGGATGAACAAGTTTGTTAAACAATTTAGTGTGTTGAATAGTTAAAACTTCTGGGTAGTTTGATGGACAGGTTCAAATCAAGTTTATTCAACGAATTGTGATCTGCTATAACCATCGATCAACTATTTATATTGAAGCATAATTGTTCAAACAATTATTAATATTGTTCAAATATAATCTATAATTGTTCAACATTGAAATTAGTTATACTTCAAGATACGTTTGTTCAAATTTGACAATATTTTGTTCAATCATGAAACTCTTCTCTACACGTCCGACCGAACATAATGCTCGAACTAGCAAGCAATATTAATGTGTGTAATCACAATGTGTCCATAGAAAACATATTGTTCAACTATAATAACAGAATGGTCAAGAATAAAGACAAAACTGTTCAACAATAATAATAGAATGTTCAAGTATAACGGTAAACTGTTCAACAATAATAGTTTTTTGTTCAACTCCTAAAATTTCTTCTCTAGACACGTCCGACTATTGTGATCAACATATTTCTTGCATACCCCACACTTCCTCATCGCCTTTTTTGCTTTTGATATAGCAACCTCTCTACTGGGCTTGATATGACGACCACTGCCCTTGTTCTTTGCTTGTTGTGGAGGCAAAACAGATATATTGGTAGGCACACTTATACCTACAAAAGACTCAATTACTTTTTCTTTCCTCGATCTAGACTTGCTTGATGAAGCGTTACTTTCTGCAGCAGATACATTATTTCTCAAGCACTTACTCAAACAAGATATGTGGTCCTTTATCAGACATAGAAGTTCTTTCAGCTTAGCACAATCATCACTAATCAAATCAATACAACAATGGACCTCCGACCAAATATCATTAACGACAAACTTGCTTTCAACCATACCAGCACACTGATCAAATATAACACCATTAACACCGATTGAAGGTTTGAGGATTGCATTTTTTGTCCACCGGTTAAGAACAACATTGCTTGGGAACTGTTCAAGACATCTATCTTTAAACACCAGAACCATATGACGACATGGAATCTCGATCCTTTCAAACAACTTGCAAGTACATGTAGAAACTTCATCTAGTACAGAAAATCTAACCTTGAAAGTCATACCACCAGGATCTCCAATAGTGTATAGTTCACCATCACATTCAACGTCTTTACTTATAAATCGACATAAAAAACATGCGGCATATATCTCCTCTTGAACTTCATAGAATAACTTGAATGTAAATACATCGACTGCATGCTTCTCCAAAGGTAAAGGAATCTTGAGATCCGGTTTCTTAGACTCAGATTCACTATTCAATCTCCATTGTTCATGCCTACAATGTAAACATTAAATTAGTTAATAAACAATAACATATTGTTAAAACCTAATAGAGGTTTGTTCAATCATATTACAATGTTCAATAATAAGCATTGTTTGTTCAACAACTCTAGTATAATGTTCAAATATCTTGACGGTTTGTTCAAACATACAGAACCAACTAAAAAGATAAAATGATATGTTATAATACCTTTGTGAATCCATAGCACCATCGAAATGCATTACAAGCTCCACAAGGCTAAAAGCACGGTTGTTATAATTTCCAAAAAAGCGGTTCTGGGACTCAGAAATTGACGTGGTGCGAGAGTACCAAGATAGAAGCACATCACGGAAAAAGGCCGGGATCCAATTACTGCGAATTTCAAAGATTTGTCTAAACCAACTGTGATCTTGCATATTGAATTCCAACATTAATGCAGTCCACCTCTCCTCAAACACTTCAGGTTCAATCGTATGGCTCCAGACTAGACCATTCAACTTTGTTAAAAAATCACCTGACTTGTTCATTGAAGGGCCAATCTTTTCAGATGCTTTGGTCATGATATGCCACATACAGAACCTATGGCGAGTCTGATTAAACACCGTTTGAATTGCAACTTTCATTGCCGAGTCTTGATCAGTTACCAAAATTCTCGGTTCTTTGCCACCCATAGCTTTCAAAAATGTATCAAACAACCAAGTGTAAGAAGGAATATCTTCTTTCAATAACAATGCAGCACCGAACGTCACATACTTTTGGTGACTATCCAACCCAGTAAACGGTACAAACACCATGTTATACCTGTAATAAGTTAAATTGCAAGACGAAAGTAAACACAAAACATTTGTTCAAAGCTTGTCACACATTGTTCAACAATATTCACGGTTTGTTCAAAAAGTAAAGAAACATGCTATGTCAATCAAGATCACATAACTTTCAACTATACAAGGACGTTTTAAACAAAAACTTACCTGTTCGTTCTATACGTTGAGTCAAATGAAACGACGTCTCTAAATATAGAATAATTCTTAATCGACACTAGGTTGGCCCAAAACAACCATGTCAGCTGATTTGCGCTGTCAACATCTTAGTCAAAGTAGAATGCTGAACATATCTCTTTTTTCTGAAAGAATTTGTCAATAACCATCTGAGCATCAGCACCTCCAATAAAAGCCAACAAGTCCCTCTTCACGTTTTTGAAGTCTGACGACAGAGCACCAATATTTGGATAGCCTCCGACCAATTGTTTGTAAAGTCGGTAACTCTTAACATAACCCATATTTGCCTTGGCACAGCTCATCACAAATTTCTGATGCGCAACATTCACAACCCGGTTCGATCTCATAAAGTGCCTATAAATCTTCTTCACAAATGTATGTGTGTGACGATCAACAAACGTTTTAACAACATACCGACCATCACCAATAAACTTCAATATTATTTTCGCAGTGCAACTAACACGATTAGTAACACGCCTACGCTTACCGGTGTTGTTCTTACCAACTTTGTAACCAGCCCTACTATATAACATGTACTTTAAAACTACAACACCATCCCGGGACTTGTGGATGGTGTTGTGACGAACCTCAAAGCCAGATGAATCAGCATAACTTTTGTAAAAACAAACCGCATCATCTAGAGTCCCAAACTGTTGGCCAACAAAAGGCTTCAATTCAGCAGAACAGTTTGGGATCCAATATACAGTACTGCTATTAGGAGGGTACTGTACAACGGCATCATCAACATCAACATCTTTATATCCCATTGAGCTTGAAGCATTATCACTTGATACACCACTATCACCTGCAAAACGAATTACACAAATGTAATCAAAATATATTAAAACTTCAATCACCTTAACAACATGTCACTTAACAACTTATCTGTTTAAATTATTCAACTGTATCGACGAATTGTTCAAAAAAAAAATAGTTAATTGTTCAGTGATGTAAATTGTGCAACAATATTAATATATAGTTCAAAAATAACTAAATATTGTTCAATTGTCTTAGAATTCAAAAACAACTTCAAAAGAAACATACGGAACGCGTGAAATTAAAAAAAAAACAGAAATAGTTCAAATATGTATGCGTATTGTACAACAATAAGACTACGACTAAGCAAACCACGAAAGCAAACAACTTCAAACGCATCAACGAACACAGATCCAACCTCAGAACATAAACATAATCAACAAAAACATATAAAAACAAACGAGAAACGAAAGAACTATAGCCAAACCAATTTCCATTGCAATTTCGCAGCGGTATGAGTCTTCACAGACCAAAATCTACGACAAAACAAAGATCTTCAAACACCTAAATCGAGAACGAAGAGAAGAATATCAGAACATTATACGAAGTGCGAAATAGTATAAACAATGCATCAGATAAACGATAACTTATACAATAACAGCAAATTGATTGAGCGAGATTCTTCAAAATCAAACATCGAAGCACCGGTCCCAAACTGTTGGCCAACAAAAGGCTTCAATATGACTATTATTAGGGGACAAAAATATAATAACAATTGTTTTTTTAATGTGACAAGGTAATTATTAGTTAACTAATGTCGGGTACACCAGTTGTAAGGGATTCTTAACTCCTTATGGAGGCCATCTATATCACTTGAAAGAGTGGAGGGGGGTCAACAATCACAAATTAGGGAGGAATATTTCAACAAGAGGCATTCTAAAGCTAGAAATTAATATAATAGAAAAATGTTTTGGCTTTTTAAAAGAAAGATGGGCTATTTTTTGAAGCCTTTCATTTTTTTTCCAATACGAACTCAATGTCGTATTGTCACTGCATGCGCTCTATTGCACAACCTCATTCGAAAGCATATGTAAATTGAGCAAGACATTATTGAAGAGAATGATGAAGAGGAAGAAGAGAGTGATGACGGGGAAGAAGAGAGTGATGAAGAGGAATATGAATATATCACTCGTGTTGTAGCATCGAATACATAAACTTCATATAAAAACAACTTAGCATTGACTAACAATTGGAGATCGGGATCTTCTTGAACTTGTTTATGGATGTAATCTTTATGCATTTGATCTTGCTTAGTTGATGGTTATGTATTTGAACTTGTTAGTTGATGATTTATGTACTTGAATTTGGTAGTTGATGGTTATGTATTTGTACTGGTTAGTTGATTGTTTATGTATTTGAATTTGGTAGTTGATGGTTATGTATTTGAAGTTTTTTGTTGATAGTTTATCTTCATTGGATAAAGTTGCCATTTTTTTAGGATGGAGAAATCAACACAAGATACATCAAGACGAGGGAAAAATAAGAGATATTAGAACAAGCAAGAGATATTTACTTTGTTATATTTCATGGTGGACCTTAAAGATGATCCTCAATGACGATGTGAGGTAGGCTTTAAGGTTGGATTTACATTCATCTTAGAGAAAAAGTTGAATGCAAATTTTCTCACCGCGGGTATAAAGGTTAATCCTCACATTGAATCAAAGATCAAGTGGTTTAAAGAGAAGTATGCTATCATTATGGAGATGTTATGTTTGCCGGGGTTCAAGTGGGATGATGAAAAAGCAGGATTCAATGTGAAAAGCAAGCATTTGATGAGCTTTGTGAAGTAATAACTTGAAATTTTTGTTATGTAGTTCTAAATTTTCAGATTACATATGCAAACATATATATTTTAGGGTTTTTTACGCCAAACCACCCATTATATGGCCGATTTTGCAGGATACCATCCATTATATCGATAATTATTTTAGATCACCCATAAATGGCCCACCGTTAACAACGAGCCACCCACGAGCTTCTTCCGTTAGTTTCTCCATTAAAAAGTATAAAAAGACAAAAATACCCTTGTAAATATATCAATTTTTTCACGAAAATGCTATTCTTCCTCCACCCAATTACACAAAAAAAATTTAAAAATATAAATTTCCCAAAACAATCGAGCTAGTGCTTCCCGCCGACCACCACCATAGCAAATTCGTCGGCGGCCCTTTCACCGACCTCTCCAGCTTCTTCTCCTCCTTATCCATAGTCATGATCCTCTTCTTCCCCTCATGCCAGTCCTTCCCGCCGACTAAGGCCATCCGATCCTCCTCCCACTTCGAGCCGAAGATCATCTAATCCCTAATTTTAGCTTTTGTTTGCCAACGCTCGAACAACCGCTCAATTACGCCTGGAACTACCTCGCTGATCTCCTCTAGCACTACATCCGGCGAATGATCTACCTCGACTCCGACTTGGTCATCGTCAATGACTTTGCCAAGATATGGTTGTAACACCCCCAAAACTTAACCCTTTTGGAAAGGTATTACCGCCAGTGACCCCAGTGTTCCTTACCGAGATCACCCAAGGCTTTACCAAATAAATACAATTTATGAAATGCAATTGATACACAAAGATCAAGCATTAAATTCCAAAACATAACATTGTTGAGGAAACAAGAGTTATGGGATTATAACCCAATCCCGAATAGGTCAAAACATAGTTTAAACCAAACACAGCGGAAGACTAAGAAAGTAAGTTACAATCGGAGTTATTGTCCAAAGGATCATAACCTGATTAAATAAATAATTAAAACATTCAAAAACCACCGCCGACTCCATAGTCCTTCTAATCTTCTGAGCTACTTCTTAACTGATGTGCCGAATCAAACGGATGACACCAGCCAACCATGCAAGGGAAAACATTGGTTGGTTAGTCTAAATGAATAGACTAGCAAGGGAACATAGCAGAATGGTTCGAAGCAGTTGTATTAGGTTAGACTCTTCGTCCCTCGAATAATAATCGAGTACGCTTGTCAACCACCATACTCCTACTGGAATAAACAAGAGGTATGCACAAGAGAAGATTCTGGAAGACCGAATCTTCACAGAAATCGACTCGAAAGAAGACTCCAACAGAAATGAGTCTTTAAGGAAGCAATGACAAATCTGGAAAGTTACAGAATCATTCAACCATGATTTAAAACTGACTGAGATGCTTCGGTTCACGACCAACCTCATCGCCTACAGCGAATCCAGATTGGAAAGAGAACGTACTACATTCAAGTCAAGATGAGTTTTCCTAGCTGCACTGAACTTAGCTGCACTACTCGCCCAAGGTGTATTAATTATGTGTGTCAAGGTAGCACTTATCTGATTTATGTTTCAAAAACACACATCACGTTATAGACTTTTACATGTGTACCCCACCAATGGGACGACACATCTTAGTATACGTTTCGTCGAGAGTGACGTATACCGAAAGGTTTGTGACACCAGCTAAGTGTCCTGTCTCTACAGACATGTGTAAGAGACCGATCATGATCTTAGAATAGTACCAGATGGGGACGAGCCACCCCGATACCAGATTATAAAGAAACGACTGGACAGAGTCCGAGTAACGTTCCTATTTAACAGTGCTAACTAAACAGTTACAGCACCACAACATTTATAGGATAAATCCACATAAAGGCCCGAAAGGCGATCACAGATAATAGCGTTGTTCTAACATATATACAACCTATTATATGATTTTCAAAACAGTTTATCAAAATCGTTTCCAGACAAACATAATATTCATTCCAAATTAATTACTCAGATAAACTACTGATAATTAATGTAAATATGGAACGAAAGAGCAAGAGCGAACTGCCACTTGCCTTACTCCGCAGAATAGTCTAAAGACGTCACTGGACTCCGGGCTCGACACGGTATAGCTCTGATAGCACAACGACCTTCGAGTCGACCCATAAAAGGAACCCTAAGTTAGATCCGACATAAACAGTACAAATCTAAACACGGCGAAAGAACACGAAAGGAAAGACGCCACGACGACAACCGACCAAGCCAAAGCCACGAAGGCGTTCTGGGCACTGGCGGCGGTCGTTGTTCTTTGCGGCGGTCGCCGTATTCATCACGGCGGTCGCCGTGAAGAACACGGCCGACTGAAACGAGAGAAAACTCACCCCAAAACATGAGCGGTTTGGCCTCCTTCGACTTGCTTTGGCTTCTAACCTCCAAGGCTAACCAAAAGCTTCACAAAGGCACTCTGGAAACACACCAAGGCAACACCGGCGAGACCTTCGAATTCCGGCGAAAACACAACTCCGGCGAGAGGCGAATTTGGCAGCGATTCGGGGTTGTAGATGACCCAAAACCCATGCCCAAGCTCTGCTATTTATAGGCAAACCCCAAGGAGTGAGCTGCAAACCCTCAGACGCGGCAAACGACGCAACGGCGCGCCTCGAACGACACCGGCGACCATCGGGCAAAGCCCACTGTACAATCACGGCGGTCGCCGTATTTTTGCCTGCGGCGGGCACGCGGCGGTCGCCGTAAATACGGCGGTCGTCGTCGTTAGGCCTGTCGCGGCCAGCTAGAAGCTGACACGCTGACATCTCGGGCCCAACCACGGCGGTCGCCGTTTCTGAACGGCGGTCGCCGTTTCCCCCTTTTCCCGCCCATTCGGCTTTGAACGAGCATGACGATAAACCGGGATAAAAATTATCGTACGCGAACGACAATTTAAAATTCAAGGCACCTTGTCTGTATATTATTTCACTGAGAAAAATATTACAGATATAGAGCATATTACAGAATGTCTCAAGCTACCTGAATTAAATCCGACGTACACAACGGGTACTCGGGAAAATTCCATAATTCCCAAAATAACCTTACAAAAATACGGGGTATCACATCTCCTCCCCCTTACAAGAAGTTTCGACCCCGAAACTTAGGTCGAGAATAACTCGGGAAAACGCCTCAGCATATCTGACTCGGTTTCCCACGTCTCCCAAGTAACTTCTTCGGTCCCTGACTTAGACCACAGCACTCGTACCAATGGCACGATCTTGTTGCGCAAATGCTTCTCCTGACGTTCCAAAATGCGCACGGGCAACTCTTCATAAGTACCATTAGCTTGAATCTCGATGTCCTCGTAACTAAGCACATGAGACTCATCTGGAACATGCTTTCTGAGTAAAGACATATGGAACACGTTATGCACCGGGTGAGCCGATGGCGGCAACGCCAAACGGTATGCTAGAGATCCCACTCTATCCAAAATCTCGAATGGTCCCACGTAGCGAGGGTTAAGCTTCCCACACTTACCAAATCTGAAAACTCCTTTGGATGGCGATACCTTGACAAAAACCTTGTCACCAACCTCGAACTCGACAGTCATGTGCTTCCGATCTGCGTAGGACTTCTGTCGACTCTGAGCGGTCAACATTCTTTGTCTAATCAAAGCAATGTCTGAAGCCGTCCTTTCGACCAACTCTGGTCCAAGCAGAATTTTGTCGGCATTATCGTCCCAACAAATCGGAGATCTGCATCTGGGACCATACAAAGCTTCAAACGGAGCCATCTTGATTGTAGCATGCCAGCTATTGTTATACGTGAACTCAATCAGACTAAAGCTGTCCTCCCAGCTAGTCGGACGATCGAGCACACAAGCTCTAAGCATATCCTTCAGAGTCTGGATGGTCCTTTCAGACTGGCCATCTGTCTGAGGATGAAACGTTGTACTGAACCTCAACTCGGTCCCAATAGCCTTATGAAGTTCCTTCCAGAATCTTGACATGAAACGGCCATCTCGGTCCGATACAATGGTCTTAGGAATGCCATGTAAGCGGACAATCTCCTTCTGGTAAACTTCGGCTAGCTTCTGGGTTTCCCATGTGGTCTTGATGGCTATGAAATGAGCACTCTTCGTAAGCCTATCCACAATTACCCAGATAGCATCTCTCTGACTTCGAGTCTTGGGTAGCCCAGTGACGAAGTCCATGGAAATGTCCTCCCATTTCCATTCTGGCACGGGGAGAGGTAGCATCTCACCACCTGGTCTGCGATGTTCGATCTTGACTTTTTGGCAAGTTAAGCACTTTGCCACAAAGTCTGCTACGTCCCACTTCATGTTTGGCCACCAAAACTTCTTCCTGAGATCCTTGTACATCTTGCTAGAGCCAAGATGCACAGAATAAGCAGATGAATGAGCTTCTCTCATCACCAACTGACGAAGACCTTCTGTGTCAGGCACACAGATCCGATCCTGAAACCAAAGTGATCCATCATCCTGAACCACAAAACTGGGAGCTTTCCCATCCATCACTTCACTGCTTAACTTTACCAAGATGATGTCATCGACTTGCTTTTCTTTGATTTGATCCAGCAGTGTAGCCTGAATTTCCATCATACTCAGGTACCCTCTACGCTGGTCATATAAGACTTCAATGGCGCATGACTCTTGGTTTAGCTTGGTTTGAGCAGTAAGTAGAGCAACCACAGTCTCGTGCGTTGTCTTACGGCTTAGTGCATCAGCTACTACATTAGCCTTGCCCGGATGATACAATAACTCCATGTCGTAGTCCTTGAGCAACTCTAGCCAGTGGCGTTGTCTCATATTTAACTCCTTCGGAGTAAATATATACTTGAGACTTTTGTGGTCAGTGAAGACTTGGCATCTTATACCGTAGAGGTAATGCCTCCAAATCTTCAGCGCAAAGACAACCGCTGCTAACTCAAGATCATGGGTTGGATAGTTTTCTTCGTAAGTCTTGAGTTGTCTAGATGCGTAAGCAATGACTCTACCCCTTTGCATCAAAACACAACCAAGGCCACACTTGGAAGCATCACTATAGACCACATAATCGTCATTCCCCTCTGGGAGTGCTAACACGGGTTCCGAGGTCAACCGTCGCTTCAACTCCTGGAAACTGACCTCGCACTTGTCATTCCAGACAAACTTCTTGTGGACTTTGCGGAGTAGATTGGTCATCGGTAGAGCGATCTTTGAAAATCCTTCTACAAACCTTCTATAATACCCGGCAAGTCCAAGAAAACTGCGCACCTCTTTTACGCTCTGGGGCTGTGTCCATTTAGCCACCGCTTCAATCTTTTGGGGATCAACCATAACCCCATTTTTATTGATCACGTGGCCTAAGAAAGCCACTTCCTTCATCCATAATTCACATTTAGACAATTTAGCATAAAGCTGATGTTGTCTAAGGATCGACAAGGAAATCCGTAGATGTTCCTCGTGGACTTCTTCATTCGGAGAGTAGATCAAAATGTCGTCGATGAAGACCACCACAAACTTATCCAAGTATTGGTGAAAACATCGGTTCATCAAATCCATAAAGACAGCTAGAGCATTGGTAAGCCCAAAAGGCATCACTACGAACTCGTAATGACCATATCTGGTCCTAAACGCAGTTCTAGGAATGTCCTGCTCACGAATCCTGAGTTGATGATATCCAGATCTTAAGTCGATCTTGGAGAACACCTTTGCTCCTTGCAACTGGTCCAACAAGTCATCAATCCTAGGCAAAGGATACTTGTTCTTGATCGTCACCTTGTTCAACTCTCGATAGTCGATACAAAGTCGGAACGATCCGTCCTTCTTTTTGACGAATAATACCGGAGCACCCCACGGCGATGCACTCGGCCTGACATAACCTTTGTCAAGAAGATCTTCAAGTTGATTCTTCAACTCTTGCATCTCAGCTGGAGCCATCCGATACGGGGATTTGGAAATCGGCGCCGTACCAGGCTCGAGATCAATAGAAAACTCTACGTCACGATTTGGGGGTAATCCTGGAATTTCTTCCGGAAAGACATCCGAAAATTCCCTAACTACAGGAATATCAAGAACCTCAGGTCCATCCCCCTCGGGCGAATCCAAGTAGCAAAGGTACCCGACACATCCTTGTCGTAGTAGCTTAAACGCAGCCATCGCATTGATCAGCTTACCGTTATCAGCGTCATTTCGACCTTTGAACTTGCACACGAATTGGCCCCGGATGACACCGTCACCGTTCTTGAACTGAAGTCGATCACCGCCTTGTGACGCGTCAGCCAATCCATACCGAGAATAATGTCGTATGGAGCCATGGCTATGCAGATTAAATCTGCCTCGAATTCCTTACCCTGAATGGTAATCGGAAAGTCGGACAAATGCTTGGTTCCCACCAAACGTTCTCCATTAGGAAGATTAACGACGAAAGGGTCGCACGAATCATTGCACACTAAGTCTAACTTGCTAACACAGCTATCCGAAATAAAGGAATGCGTAGCACCAGAATCAAACAGAATGCACACTGAAGTAGAGTGAAGGTATAGAGTACCTTGAGCAATCGGAGCGTTGGGTCCATCTGCCTCATGCATCTCGTACAAGCGTTGGCCCTGACTTCCAGAAGCAGCTGGGGCCTTTCCCCTGTTCTGAGCAGTCGTCTGCACTGAAGGGCTAGGAGTCTCGGCAGGCTTAAACCTAGGTCGGTTGCTCTGATGAACTGACCCTTGCTGCGACTCTACTCCCTTTTGCTTCCCCTGCTTGCAGAACTTTTGCAGATGACCATCACGTCCACACCCAAAGCATGGCCTCCTCTCCTTCCGACACTCAGTGCTCTTGTGCCCAGCAGTACCGCAGTTATAACACTGAACTGAACTCCTGGTATGCCCCGACTGCTGAGTCGATCCCCCTTGCGTCATCTCCGCTTTAGCTCTGCCGGATTTGGCGAAGTTAGACGGTGGCATAGGGCGCTTAAAACCACCTCCCTGGTTCTGATTCTACATCGACTTCTGTCGGTTGCGCCTCTTGGTCGACTCCTCGAGAGTTACCTCCAGCTTATAGGCACAATCCACATACTGCTCCAAGGTAGAGCATGTGTGGTGCACCATTAATGGCTTGATATCCGGGTTCATCCACTCGTGGAAGTACCAGATCTTTTGAGCCTCGCTGGTGATCTCGGCAGTGGCATACTGTAGAAGATGGTTGAACTTAGATGCCAACTCGGTCACTCTCAGACCATCAGTCTGAGGGTACAAGAACTCTTTATGCTTCTCCTCTCTCATGGCACGAGAGAAAAAGCGATCAACCATCTTGGTCTTGAACATCGACCAAGTCAACACTGGGCTCTCAGCCAAACCAGTGCTCTCCCACCACTCGCTAGCCTCCTCCTTCAGCTGAAGAGAAGCAATATGGACCTTCTCGGCCTCCGTACACTCCACGTTCCTGAACAGCCTCTCCATATGGGAGAACCAATGAGTCACTGCCACTGGCTCTCCTTTCCCGTTATAGCAGTCGGGTCTCATGGAAGTAATGGTCTTAAGAGCGCGACCATAGCTGTCCCTCGCCCTAACGGCAGTCTCCTGAATCACGGGGTTTCTGGGTTCCATAACATCAAGAACCGCTGCATGAATAGGCACTTCTTGTGCTTGAGGCGCACTTGGTCTCAAGACATCTGTAATAGCCTGCATCACGATCCCACGGATCGCCTCAACAGCTGCAGCGTCAAACAACGTCGGCGCTTGGGTCTGATCCTGACCTTCACTCCTCTGCTGGACGCGAGACTCAGACTCGTGTTCATCCTGAACACCTCTTCCTGCTGGTCTGGGGTTTTGGGTAGTCCCAGCACCGGCTCGAGTCGAATTCCTCATGGGGTTCACCATCTATTTACCGATCAAATTCCAAGCATTCAATACATTAATATTATGCAATATACTTATGCAATATACCAACGTAAATAACTTACTCAGAATAGATCAACTTGGTATTTTATAGATGAACCTTCGAATTCTTATACAAGTTACACATAAGTTTATCATTCGAGCGTTAGGACAACATTGCTCGAAGATAAAAGTGTTTCTCAAAGTACTTGCCGCAATACTGAAATATTACACAAAGTACAACTTGGAAAACTAAGAAACGAACTACTACGATAGGCAACGCCACTCCTCCTCAAGGCGTTCCAAAACGTCTCCCATACGACTGGCTACTCGTGCATGGTCTCTTCGGGCTAGGCTCACCATCGAGCTCTGGCGATGGGTTTCGCACCCTGCTTGACCCTGAAGCACATAGTCCTAGCTCAGTCATGGTAAAGTATGGGTCGTCCATGACTGGTCCTCCTATTCCAGCCCTCCTCTGAGTACTGGCGGTCGACTCATCCCTCTGACGTTGTTGTTCTACGGAGATTACCTCACTCTGGCGGAGAATCTCCTGCAGCTCGGATTCCGACCTCTATCTCCTTGGAGTAGGGATAGGCTGAGATTCCCTGTCACTTCTCCCAATACCGTACTCAGTATACAGTGCCTCCCAATCAGCTTCTGACATGGGTGCATACTCGGGCACTGGTGACAATCCTGTATCGGGCTCCTGATTCTGCCCTCCAAGGTCCAACTCTGGATCCTCTTCTGGATCATCCTTAATGGGATCCTCATCCTCGGGATCATCCTCGATGGGATCCTCATCCTCGGGATCATCCTCGATGGGATCCTTATCCTCGGGATCATCCTCGATCATCTTCTCGTTCTCGACAGGATCTTGCTCAAGCATCTCCTCTTCCTCCTCCTCGTACTCGATCTCCTCGGGAATTGGTCCCAGTAGAAAGTCGTCTTGGTAAACCCCTTGTTCATACCTTGACAACTCGTCTTCCTGCTCCCATTCATGTACTCCCTCCACCCTTGGTGGCGGCACAGGTGCAGGTCTAGGGACCATAGCATTCCTGGCTACAAGGACAACCGACTCGGGGAGAACGTGCTTGACGTCTTCGGGTGGGCTACTCGGGCCTCCAACCTCGAAACATCGCTGAGGTAACGGAAAATCTAGCCTCGGCTGATCCGACTTGGCGTCTTCCGACCCCCTACCAATAGAAAAGCAGACACCCATCCTATCGAACAATAAGGAAGGAATTAGTCTTTCTAGACATAGAAGCAAGCTTACTATATCAGACTATAAAGAAGACACGACTATGAACGGTGTTTTTAAATTCTTTTCAGAATGAAAATTCAGAGCCCTCTTTAAAGCATTTTGAAAATGAATAAATGGTTTATAAAAATTCCAAACCCGTTTTAAAACTTTGGCTCTGATACCACAACTGTAACACCCCTAAAACTTAACCCTTTTGGAAAGGTATTACCGCCAGTGACCCCAGTGTTCCTTACTGAGATCACCCAAGGCTTTACCAAATAAATACAATTTATGAAATGCAATTGATACACAAAGATCAAGCATTAAATTCCAAAACATAACATTGTTGAGGAAACAAGAGTTACGGGATTACAACCCAATCCCGAATAGGTCAAAACATAGTTTAAACCAAACACATCGGAAGACTAAGAAAGTAAGTTACAATCGGAGTTATTGTCCAAAGGATCATAACCTGATTAAAGAAATAATTAAAACATTCAAAAACCACCGCCGACTCCATAGTCCTTCTAATCTTCTGAGCTACTTCTTAACTGATGTGCCGAATCGAACGGATGACACCAGCCAACCATACAAGGGAAAACATTGGTTGGTTAGTCTAAATGAATAGACTAGCAAGGGAACAAAGCAGAATGGTTCGAAGCAGTTGTATTAGGTTAGACTCTTCGTCCCTCGAATAATAATCGAGTACGCTTGTCAACCACCATACTCCTACTGGAATAAACAAGAGGTATGCACAAGAGAAGATTCTGGAAGACTGAATCTTCACAGAAATCGACTTGAAAGAAGACTCTAACAGAAATGAGTCTTTAAGGAAGCAATGACAAATCTGGAAAGTTACAGAATCATTCAACCATGATTTAAAACTGACTGAGATGCGTCGGTTCACGACCAACCTCATCGCCTACAATGAATCCAGATTGGAAAGAGAACGTACTACATTCAAGTCAAGACGAGTTTTCCTAGCTGCACTGAACTTAGCTGCACTACTCGCCCAAGGTGTATTAATTATGTGCGTCAAGGTAGCACTTATCTGATTTATGTTTCAAAAACACACATCACGTTATAGACTTTTACATGTATACCCCACCAATGGGACGACACATCTTAGTATACGTTTCGTCGAGAGTGACGTATACCGAAAGATTTGTGACACCAGCTAAGTGTCCTGTCTCTATACACATGTGTAAGAGACCGATCATGATCTTAGAATAGTACCAGATGGGGACGAGCCACCCCGATACCAGATTATAAAGAAACGACTGGACAGAGTCCGAGTAACGTTCCTATTTAACAGTGCTAACTAAACAGTTACAGCACCACAACATTTACAGGATAAATCCACATAAAGGCCCGAAAGGCGATCACAGATAATAGCGTTGTTCTAACAGATATACAACCTATTATATGATTTTCAAAACAGTTTATCAAAACCGTTTCCAGACAAACAGAATATTCATTCCAAATTAATTACTCAGATAAACTACTGATAATTAATGTAAATATGGAACGAAAGAGCAAGAGCGAACCGCCACTTGCCTTACTCCGCAGAATAGTCTAAAGACGTCACTGGACTCCGGGCTCGACACGGTATAGCTCTGACAGCACAACGACCTTCGAGTCGACCCATAAAAGGAACCCTAAGTTAGATCTGACATAAACAGTACGAATCTAAACACGGCGAAAGAACACGAAAGGAAAGACGCCATGACGACAACCGACCAAGCCAAAGCCACGAAGGCGTTCTGGGCACTGGCGGCGGTCGCTGTTCTTTGCGGCGGTCGCCGTATTCATCACGGCGGTCGCCGTGAAGAACACGGCCGACTGAAACGAGAGAAAACTCACCCCAAAACACGAGCGGTTTGGCCTCCTTCGACTTGCTTTGGCTTCTAACCTCCAAGGCTAACCAAAAGCTTCACAAAGGCACTCTGGAAACACACCAAGGCAACACCGGCGAGACCTTCGAATTCCGGCGAAAACACAACTCCGGCGAGAGGCGAATTTGGCAGCGATTCGGGGTTGTAGATGACCCAAAACCCATGCCCAAGCTTTGCTATTTATAGGCAAACCCCAAGGAGTGAGCTGCAAACCCTCAGACGCGGCAAACGACGCAACGGCGCGCCTCGAACGACGCCGGCGACCATCGGGCAAAGCCCACTGGACAATCACGGCGGTCGCCGTATTTTTGCCTGCGGCGGGCACGCGGCGGTCGCCGTAAATACGGCGGTCGCCGTCGTTAGGCCTATCGCGGCCAGCTAGAAGCTGACACGCTGACATCTCGGGCCCAACCACGGCGGTCGCCGTTTCTGAACGGCGGTCGCCGTTTCCCCCTTTTTCCCGCCCATTCGGCTTTGAACGAGCATGACGATAAACCGGGATAAAAATTATCGTACGCGAACGACAATTTAAAATTCAAGGCACCTTGTTTGTATATTATTTCACTGAGAAAAATATTACAGATATAGAGCACATTACAGAATGTCTCAAGCTACCTAAATTAAATCCGACGTACACAACGGGTACTCGGGAAAATTCCATAATTCCCAAAATTACCTTACAAAAATACGGGGTATCACAATGGTGGACAACGTTCAAATCCTCCTTGGTTCAGTCACCCACGAGCTCCACCAGATAGGATCGCGTCTCCCTAAACCTCAATGCAAGGTAAGTCGACTTGGATGGTTCCCGAACAAGAATGGGTCAAGCGCTTGAAGGATGGAGACGATTTGGCACTCAATCGGTGAAATGGAATGTGGCGTGGATGAGTTGAAGATGGAGGGGATTCTTGCGAGAGTTTGAAGGATAAGTGAACTCCTTGGGGCGGATATTACGCACCACACAAAGAAGAACAACTTGATCAATGCCTAAGGGATATTATGCACCCAAAGTTGAAGATTGGTTTTTGTTTGATATTACTCACGAACAAGCTCTCAATTTCAGAGACTTTTTTATGCTGAAAACAAAGCTTTTCTTGAGATTTTGATTATGATTTAAAGTGTATTACAAAGGGTAAAGGGACGCCTATTTAAAGGCTTACAAACCAACCATTCTAACCTTTCACGTGGTTGGTCATTAAACACAAGCCTAACCCTTCACATGGCTGGCTATTAAGCACAAAACTCTTCCCCTAACCTTGCTTTATTACAACTCTTAAAAGCTGAATAAAATGAATAATATAAGCTAGAAATTATTTAAGTGCCAATGCACACTCCAAGTGGCTTGTGACGCACCCAAGTGCGTCATCTACGTGGCTCGGCAAGCTATGAGCAATGTCACCGGACCAGGTTGGATTTGGCTTGGCGCTCCAAGGCTTAAAAGGCTGAAAGAAATCAAGTTGCTTCACCTCAAGAAGCCACCACTCCAGCAAACACCAAGGATGATCCAGAGTTGGAGGCCAAGGCCAAAGAAAAGATTGCGGGAGACGCCATGCCGATGCCGCTGACGCCAACACTAGGGCAGGATGGCAACCACGCCAACTTGTCACCAAAGGAGGCCATCTTGGATGAGGATGATCAAGTGGAGGTGCAAGTACAAAAGGGTGCAAGAGTGCTGGCGCCAAGCTATCTAGCTCCTACAGCGCCGCTCACACGTTCGGGCGCCCAGGCACTAGCTAGGGTTAATCAAGGCCACCTCGGCGCATCCCAAGCCAATGAGGACATCACGAGGGCCAAAGCCAAGCAACTCCAACAAGGCATCAAAAGAGGCCTTATAAGCTATGGATCACTGAGCCAAGTGTTAAATGACTCGATGATGGCACTCATCCAAGCAGGCACCCCAACGTCGGGCATTGGCCAAGAAGCGAAGCAGCGATGTTCACCAGGCCAAATAGCTCCAAATGAGGCCAAACTCCTACCATCCACTCTTAACACCTCCACAAGCCAATGGACCTTAAGAGTGGCGGGGAGTTTGAAGGTTTGCTCGGAGATGGCATTGGATGTCAAGGAGTCCCCGACGCCGGCATTGTCAAGGCGTTGAAGCAAAGACATCTCCCAGTTGGCTCGTGCCTTTTCCCTCAATTTTGGTGGTGACGTGGCACATCAGATGTTGACATTTATCTTCAAAATTGAAGGCAAATTAGCGTTGAGATTTCACCAGCCTATTAAGAGTCCCACTTTATGATTTTCATTAATGTGTTAAGACAATTCTAGGGTTTCTTTGTGTTATTAAGATGGCTTGCAGCTTCATTTCTTTTCACGTTTTCACTTGAATAATATATTGAGCTTTTCCAGAGCAAAAAGCCTTCAAGAGCATTTAGGATTTGACGTCATTGTTTGGTGTGTTCATCCGAACTTAGTAAGTGCTTTAGGTGTGTTCATCCTCGATCCAATCTACGATCCTTCTGGTTATTTTTGGTGCATTTCTCCAAGGATTTCCAGTAGTTTATCCCATAACAAAATTGCCTTCATATACTCCCAAACGCTTGGCCAACTTTGCATGTCTAGCGAGTCCACCGTCGGCGCCGAGGAGGAATTGCTTGGGGTTTTGGTGTCGAACTTTCCTTGAAGCTTGGAGATCCTCACAAAGGAAACATCAAAGGCCCTCCTTGAGCTTAGTGTGAAGTTCCTTGGCTCGGGCACGAGTGATAGCTCCAAATGGTAGCTCAACGCTGAGGTCCCTTGGTGACACTCTAGCGGTGTCGCGCATTTGATGAGAAGTGTGGCACTCTTGGGGTGAAGGTGCACTTCCTGCGGTGCTCTTGACTTGAGACGTTGGCAAAGGGCTTGAGAGGTCCATAGGCAGCTTGGTGTACAAGGGAATGTGACTCATGGAGTCCAAGGCTTTAGGAAAAGATGTACATGCGACGAGTGGCTCTTAACTTGGCGTGGGCAAGGCCGCGAACATTGTCTCCTCTTGGTCGTCTTGGTTGTCTTGGTCAACTTGATGAGACATAGTCGCATCACATTCTAAAGCATCCATGGTTCTCAAATCCCTCAAACCATGGCAAATTTGAGGTAATTTTTAGGTACATATAACCCTCTCAACAATTCCTCCGTCGAGTTCAAATCTTAGATTTTTTTGGGATATTTTATTTATTTTTTATTTTTTCTGTAATTGGGTGGAGGAAGAATGACATTTTTGTGAAAATTTCATATATTTACAAGGTTATTTTGGTCTTTTTACACTTTTTAATGAAGAAACTAACGAAAGAAGCTTGTGGGTGGCTCGTTGTTAACGGAAGGTCATTTATGGATGGTTTAAAATAATTATCGATATAACGGGTGGTTTCGTACAAAATCGGCCATATAACGGGTGATTTGACACAAACACCCCTACATTTTTTAATATTTAGGGACACCCTAAGGCTAATGGGTTGTGGAGGATAGAATTTCCTCATCTTCATAAGCTAGATATTATATTTGGAGTGTATCTGACTAAAGGAAATGAAGTGGAAAACATAGACGATGCAATTAACAATTTAAAGAATAGTGTTGTGAATCTTGCAGCGGAAGAAGAAGAGTTGGAAAATGTGTCTACTTTACCAAATCTACCACATTTGAAGAAGCTAAAGAAACGAACAACATCTTTTGGAGGCTCGGGTAAGAGTGACTTGATCGACAAATGGACAAGTACAATGGATGACATGAACACACATCTCGACAAGATTGAAAGTTCTATGGTTTCTATAGAGGAACGCGAGCAAGATGTAGACGCTCGTAAACAAGCTGCTAAGACTTGTGAGATTAAAGTAATGGAGCAAAAGAACCAATTACTCGCTGAAATTGCCATGATAAATGGACTCTCTATGGATGATGCCATTAATGTTGCTCGTATTCTAAGTAACAATCTGAATGAGCTGGATCTTTTACAACTTCCCAAATGACAAGTGGGAGAAAAGTTATGTCTTGAAACTTATTCGTTGAACTGGAGGTTTAGGGTAATATAAGAACTTTTTAAGTTATGTGTCACATAATGTTATATGTCAAAATTTTATTTTAATAGCCTTTGTAAGTTTTTGAGGCGTTTGAGCCTTCCTATGATGACATGTTTGCATGTGAATACGTGATGATACTATGTGCTTTCAAGGCACTTGCAACTTGCAAGACACTTAAGAATTGAATCATATTTTTTTCTAAGTTGTTTATCTTTATTTTTTCATATTTATTTTTCAAACATATATAATGCATATATATATGCATGAAAAGCATGTAAATCAAATTTATAATATAAAACATTATTTATTTCTCATTCCAGATTTATATACAACCAAACAACATTTTTTAAGGTACTATTATAGAATTTGGTGCTGAACTAAGGTTCTATCCAACTTTTCATACATATATTCTCAATTTCTATTTTATTTTTTATCCACATGTAAATATTTCATTGGGAAGGAATATCCTCAAGTTCACACTCATTTTTCATGAATAGTAGTCAGTTATATCTATTTGCATGGGTTTGAGAGCCCCCACTTTTTTTCAGTGAGTCTTGGATTTCATTAAGGTCTCCAATCAAAATACACGGGAGAAGACAATTTTTAATAAAAGCGATCACTTCATCCCAGGACGAGTTCTTAGGTGATTCATTTGGTGCATCATAAGCAAGGATAAGAATAAGTTTCTTGTTTGTACACATGTTTGTATATCTCAAACTAATGAATCTATTACTGATAAAATCCATTTTAAGTAGTTCATTGGTCAATTGTTAGGTTTTTCACATGACACAAAGCCCACCCGAAAATCTTGATGCATGAGTGAAAAGGAATTGATCGAAACCTGCTTTCCTCCAAAGTCGTTCATTAGGTTATTTATCTATTCGTGTTTCAAAAGGAGCTAATAATTGAATCCTCTCAATTTTGTATAAAGACTCAATTTCAATCAAAAAAAATTCCTTCCAGTGCCCCTACAATTCCAAGTGGTGATCTTCATAAAAAAATAGATGAGGGAGTGAAATATGGGTCATACTTTGGTCATTGGTTCTTACTATGGTTCCTGAATTTGTGAAATGAGTCACATGAGCACCGTAAAATTGATGATTCAGCTTGCCCAAGTTTGTAGATTGTCTTGTGATGAAAGGAGGTGTAGTTGTTCCTTTGGTTTAATTCCAGCACATTACAATACTAAATGAAATAGAAAATTATCCATTTAGCGTAGGAGATCTTGGTATAGAAATGTCTTATTCCAAGCGGCAAAGTTGTTCAACATTGTTCCTTCGAGGTACATTTGTTGAAACTAAAATAGTCATTTGTTCATATGGATACATACATTCCTTATACAGTTGAAAAGAATTGTCATAAAATTTTATCCATCCCAGAACGCATGGGATGAAATTAAGAACAAAGTTAATGAGACTAATGTGAAGGGCTAAATTCATAAATGTCGTTGTTACTCGATGATCAAATTTCTCGATCGTACGATAAGAAGTCTTGAGTCTCAGTATCATACAACTGATACAACTAGCTTTTGATCTAGTTAGGTTTTCAAAGAAAGGAAGGGAGACCTTGTGGATGCACAAATTCATCATCCCACCAAAAGGTGAACCCAAACAGATTCCTTGATAATTGTAAAGCCCGTAAGCTAAGCAGTCAAAACAAGAGGTGAGTCCATGAAATATGTGTTCAACACAATAATAAGGGAGGTTAGAAGATAATATTGTTCATCATGGATAAGAATTATGGGTTGAATAACCAAAGCAAAGAAGGAAATAGGGTTCATAATTATCAAAGTTGTCACGATAAAGAAAGTAAAGTTTCAAAGAAATAAACAAGAAGAGAGGATTGAAGCAAACCAAAGCAAAGAACACAAGGAAAAGAAAAAACAAAGTGAGAAGAAACCAATCAAATAAAACAAAAGAAACTCAAAGAACAAGGAGGGAGATCTGATCTTAAGAAGGATAAAATCAAAACCCAAGAGAAAGAGAGACAACCCACAAGAATCCAAGAAAAATCAAAGAAAAGAAAATCAACAACAAGAGACACCAAGCCCATTAAAAAATCAAAAATAAAACCATACTTACAGTAGACAAATTACTTAAAACTATGGTCCAAAAGCTTATAGATTGGGTTCAAGCTTAAAGGAGGATCATGGATGACAGGTTCATGGTTTCTATGAATATAAAATGTCCATAATTTAATCATGTTTAATTTTTTGTAAGAATTAAGAGTTGATCAGAGTTCAAGACATCATTAGTATCAAGCAAAAACAGAACATAAATCCAAAGTAAATAAAATTCAAAGGCAATGTGCAACATAAGGGAAGCACAAACAAAAAGCTAGGCAAATTAGGAGAAGATTAGTGGAGGCAATTTCAGGAGTCAATTTTAGATACTTAAAGCACATAACATGCCAAAGGAGCTTACAGAAACATTTTAAAGAAAAGGGGATCAAGAGATTAGAGTAAATGGATCTAAAGTTCAGCATCAAACAAAGATACCAACAGAATGGTTCAAAAAAAAAGTGAGTAATTTCAAATTTTCTAGTGTTAAGCAAAGATAATTCAATGTTCATAGTATCAAAGGTCAAACAATCAAGCTCAAGAAAGGAGGACAACACACAAGAGCAATAATGGGATAGAAAGCAAAGAGGGATCATCCACAAACCAAAGGGATCAAACAAAAATTCTGCAATCTAGCAATGTCAAGGAGGAGGTAACTTACTTGGGGAGGTTCTGATCAACCATTGGCAGATATATGAAGTGTTTCCAGATAGCAACCTTCATATTTCTATGGCATGGAGAAATGTCAAAAATTAATTTTCACTTTGACATGTCCATTAACAAGACTCCTTTTCAATTTTTTTAAAAACAAGAAGAGAAAAGCAAGTAGCATGAACCCAGAGATCATAATCTGAACAAAGCAGTTCATTCCAAAAGGTATTCATGATGTAGTTTGTCTTGATAAAATGCCTAAGGAGAAAAACTGAAATTAGAGTCTAGGAAATCATTCAAATTCTAATGGCAATGTGGAGAGAAAGTCATATAGCATGTACACTTCATTAGCATTTTCACTATAGCACATATATATCAAAAGCCAGAGAATCGGAAAAAACCAAGCCCAGAAGCAACAACACGAAGCAAAAGGGTATAGTTCCTTCGTGTAACTTTCAGTTGGTTTTGGGGTTTTCGATTATTGAATTTTCGTTTCAGTAGTATGTTGAGGGGATAGTTGGTCATTGGATTTCAAGTCAGAACAATTGATTTCAAAGAAAATAAGTTATTTCAGAGTATTCTTTCTCAAACACATAGATCCAGAAAAAAAAATCTATAACAAACCCCGCAACAAAAAGAAAAGATCAAGAAATATAGTTGCATATTGATCAAAATAAGTTCAGGGTTAGAGTAATGGCAAGATGTAGTCATCAACACCCACAAAATAAAAAGGCATGTCCGAATAAAGATAAATTGTCAAAGTAAGAGTCGTATTGTAGAAGATTAGAGGCACACAACCTGGATTTCTAGAGAAGGAAGATACTAGAAAATGAATCGGAATGTGCTTAGAGAAGTCCAACAGTCCACATAGAAAAATAGGAACACCCGAACGCTAAAATGCTCCACCGACTCAACCCCATAGAAGCCTCGACTTCACCACAACACCAGATCCCTGTCATCACCTCACCAACATCAGTTCTTAGCCTTAGTATGAGATCGAAATTATAGAGCATATCCCACCAACCTAAAAGCCAGATCCATGGGAGAAGGGAGAGCCATACCAATTTTTGGCAGAACTCATGCTTCAAAGGTTCTTGTTTAAGAGAGAAATCGTGATTGAGAAGGGATTTTTGGAAGGAAAAATACAATTTCAATTGAACTAACAACAATTACATTGTTTAAAAATCAACCTTTTAAGTTCGAAAAAGTCTGGATGACACAAAAAGACTTTGGAAATGTCGAGTGAAGAAAGCTTGCAGAACAAGTTACCATGGATCTAAAGTGCATGACTTGATCAAGAAAACACGGTTACTCAAAAGACATGCAAAATATTAGAATAAAAACACCTTCGGAAATATGTCCACACAACTACATAACATCGAGAAGGAGCTGACGACAATCCAGAAAACCCTTTGTACCTCTACAAATTGAAGATTAGCAAAAAAACGAACAAGACTTATTGCAAAAATGGAACAATTACTTAATTTCCAAAAGATTTTTTTGAAACCAACGAGCAAACACAAAACATATCAAGTTCAATGACACTAATGCAAGCTATTTTCACAAAATAGCAATAGGAAGAAAATTAGGAAAATAATAAAAGAAATTTATACACAAGATGGAACAACTATTATTGGGGAACACAATACCAAGAATGAAATCCAAAATGATTTCATCAAAAGATTCAAACGTAACCCAATAAATGAAAGTGTCTCACGAAAACATCTTGACCTAATACAAACAGAAATATCACATGAAGACAATATGGAGCTCACTAAACAAGTATCCAACGATGAAATTAAAAAAGCTACGTTTTCTATTGGCCAAGACAAATCACCATGACCAGATGGAATGACGGTAGAATTTTACCCAAAATATTGGAAATGTTGGCTCGTCTGTAATGCAAGCAGTGAAAAGTTTTTTCCTCTCCAGAAAAAATCCTAAACAGATCAACAACACTTTTATCACCCTCATAACCAAATATGACAACTCAAATTCGACAAATCACTACGGACCGACCAGTCTTTGCTCAACAATTTATAAAATAATATCCAAGATCCTGACAGAAAGACTGAAGAAAACGATGGACAAACTTATTCTCCCACTCCAGGGTGCCATTGTTGCCAATAGATCAATCCAAGATAATATTCTTATTGCTCATAAAAAATTATGTTCCTTCAAATCTAGAAAGGGGGTTGAAGGCTACATTGCAATCAAATTTGACATGACAAAAGTCTATGACCGATTGAATGGATATTCATCCTTGAGATCCTTAAAAAAATTGGATTAAGCACAACGTTTATCAATTGGATTAAAGAATGTATCTCTATAGTCTCATTCATAGCCCTAGTTAATAATGGGACCACATAATTAATGAAACCTAAAAGAACATTACGGCAAGGAGACCCACTCTCCCCATTTTTGTTCATTCTAGAAGATTACATCAAACATCAGAACGACAAAAGAAGCCGCTAGGTTTCCAACTTACTTGGAAAGGTACTAGAATCACATTTCTAGCCTTTGCGGACGACATTATGATCTTTTCAAAAGCAAACCAATAAAGTTGATGGGAAATAAAATAGATTATTGATGATTATTGAGAACTCTCTAAACAAAGAGCAAATTTCCATATATATGATTTTCAGGTCACAAAGAAAGTACTGAACCTCCAAAAGCAACACATACAAGGAATTCTTCATATAACAAACATGATCTCTTTTGACAAATACCTTGATTGTCCAATTATTAATGGTAAGGTTAACTCTGTAAGACTCGAGGGCCTTAGAATCGACATCCCCTGCCAACCCGGCGACTTCCCAAGAGGTCACCTATCTTGGTACTACTCTCTCTTTAGCATGCTTAACTTCAGAGTTATTTGTCTTCACTTGAATACTGAAAAGGAAGAGCTCATGTTGACTTGGGTATCACTCTGATCCTTATAAAGGATTAAAAATATGGGGTATTACAATCACCCCCACATAAACCCTTGACGACCTCGTCAAGGCCCAAAGACCATTCTCTAGATCGAATGACCGCCATCCAGGCCAAGTCCACTCGTAACCCAGAGTCGGCTATGATACCATTTGTAAGACTAGAGGCCTTAGAAACGTCATCCCATGCCAACCTGGGGACTTCCCATGAGGTCACCCATCCTGGTACTACTGAACCCCCTAGCACGCTTAACTTCAGAGTTCTTTGTCCTTACTTGAACCCTGAAAAGGAAGAGATCTTATTGACATGTGTAGCACTTTGATCCTTTTAAAGGATTACAAATCTGGGGTATTACAAAGTTTAACACCTTTGAAGATGTTGTGATGAAATCAAAGGTATAATTGATCAAATGGAAAGACAATTCTCTCTCCCAAGCAGGTAGAACTACTTTAATTACATCTAACCTGGTGGCAAAACCAAATTTCTTAATGCAAAGCTTTATGCTTCCAACCATACACATGATGAACAAGATAAAATCAAAAGATCTTTCTTTTGGAACAAAAACTCATCCTATAAACCTCTTATATGATGGAACAAAATCTGCCAACCGACCAGTCTTGGTGGACTAGGGCTACGAAAAGTGAGAGACATGAATTACGCTCTTCAATACAAACTTATTTGGAAAATACTAGCGGAACCAAACAACTTTTGCGTTAAGATCGTCGCTGAAAAATATCTAAAGGAACAACATATTCTTAATTATGAGCACAAAGGAAATTGCTCTTGGCACTGGTCAAAATGACGAATATTAGAAAAGATTTTCAAAAAGGACTAATATGGCAAGTTGGTGATGGAAAAACGATCAAATTTTGTCCAGACAAATGAGTACTTACAGAACCACTTTGTGATATTGTGACTAATGTACTGGCTTTTTATCCCAATAGCTGAGTTGAAGAATTCTTGTTTATAAATAGGAAATGGAATAAAACGAAGCTCGACGTGATGCTACCACATGAACTTGTATCCTTAACTATAGTCTTCCTATCCCTTTTACTCAAAATCGCTAACTGCGTGTATTAGGAACCTAGTAAGAATGGATGTGTTGGATCGTTAGAGTTAGGTCTGAGGGAACAAAAGCTTTGTTCCCACAGAAGGCACAACGGATTTAAATAGCAAGAAAGATAACAGAACGAACTCACGATATATAGTGGAAACCCTGATTAGCAAAACTAGCTTCTCAAGGAAAAACCACTACCTTCAAGCTTCCGCTTGAGAGGATTTTGAACTGCGTACTTGTCTTATTAGTTTCTTGCCTGATTACACTTGTATCCTGGACTTCGACCTCTAAACAACCAGCTAGACTCGAAACCTCTTCTATAACGATGAATCAAACTCAACTCTCAAAGACTCACACGCACCTCACTCTTTTTCTCTTCCTTTTTTCGTTCAAAGTCGTTCTTAGCCGTGGAGTCGTACCTAAGAAATGAATCCTCACTTCACTTAAATACAACTCGGCAGAAACCCTAATTGACACAAATTAGGAAATACTAGAATCGGATTACAAAGATATGATTTTGTTTGGAAGATAAGATATCACAACCGATTATATTAATTAAGGAAGGAGTTCCCTAATTAATCCAACCGATTGGATATTATTCTTCTCTCTCCAATCGCCTTATCTTAGGAAAGATTCCTAGGATAACACGATCGGGTATTTTCTCTCTTTCCATATCTTCGCGCAATCCGGCTTGATCCTTGGAGCCGAAGTCTTCATCCTCTACCGCGTGGCTTCTTGATTTGTTTCCTGAATTCTGCACGCTGTATGACTTCTTTCCTTTTGCAGCCTCGATCTTGGTCTGTCACTTCAGTTCCTGGAGAGGTAACAAAGCACTTGTTAAGTCTGTGTTCCCTCTGAGATCCTCTGCTGTAACGCTCCCTGGGAAAACTCTTCTTGTCCCTGAAACACTTGGTACACATATTAGTTGAGTGTTTGTAACCATCAAAACCTAAGGAATTCAACAGGATGGTTCTCCACAAAATCTGCAATGGAACTCATAACCAAATGCAAACAATATATGCTTATGATTCCTCCAAGATTTGGAGAATTGACACATATCTTAAAGTTAAATTTTCTTTGAAAATTTTTAAAAAATGGGCTACTGACCAAAACAAGATTGCAAGGAAAAGGTATTGCAATTCCTTCAGGATGCATCTCATGTACCAATCAAACTGAGACACAAGCCACATCTTATTACACAGTACCCGTACATTGTAGACTATTACAAAAACAAATTGTGCAATAGAAGATTTATTAGTATGATCAATTCTACTAATAGAATAATTGAAGATATTATGGAAGAAATCAAGAATAAACTCACTAACACTGAATTACATGTACTTGTAGTTATTTAATGAAGTGTATGGTACCAAAGAAACCATTTAATAATGATAACCTAGAGGCGGAAACTATAAAAGACTAGATTAGAAAAACACAAAATCTTATCTCTTGCTGGACTGGTTATGGACAAGACTTTTTCAAAAACACGAGGACACCAACATAAAAAAATTTACCATCCGAAATAACCCTAAATACAGAAACACCCAAAAAAATCCCAAAAAACAAATTGCAATTACCTCTGTAAATTTTTTTTATATATGACAAACAGAAGATACCCTTACATAGTGGATGGAATTGCTAAATCATCACAACAAATGATATTTACAAGCGTCTTAAATGCTAGATGAAGACTAGAATTACAACATAAAAATTGAAGGCGAGATTGAAACAATTGATCACGGGAACGGTGCATAGCAATGTACTCCATTATAGTACTACGAAGAAGAATTGGAGAAACGTTTCTTGTAGCCATGAAGTCTGCAGCTCTATTGTTCTCTATAACAGTGTTGGACCTGAAAATCAAAAAAAATTTATAAAAGTAATTTAATTTCATGAATAATTGGAAAAACTTCCCAAGGAATTTTCCAAATCCCTCTAATCGCATTTATAACGGATAAGTTATCCCCTTCGAGGACTAAATACCTAATATTAAGGGAATTAACCCTACGAACACTCTCTAAGGCAGCGAAGGCCTCAACTTTAAGCGAAGAGGAGCAGATAAACTACTTCATGTCTAAAAAGACAACCTCTCCAAAATGGTTCTGGGAGATAATTCCAATATGACTGGAAGAATTTCTTTTAACGAAAGCATCAAAGTTGACTTTGGTCCAAAGATGTGGGGCTTTAATCCACCGCTTCAACTTTCCAATAGTTTTATTATTATTAATATTGTGTGATTGTTGTTGATTGGAAATAAAGGCAAGCCATTTTTTATAGAAAATGAATGTAGTAGTAGCTGTGTTAGCTGGCTGTTGAGGCGAATTACCAAATACTAATGCATTTCTATGGTTCCAAATATTCCACCACAGAATAAAAATAGGGTAATTTTTTTTTTTTGTTAGAATGAAAGTAATGCATATTAGTCCAAATATCATCTCCAAAATAAATATTATACTACTGACCAGTATGAATTTGAAGTTGTTGTATTAAATTAAGAGTAAAGGGGCATTCAAAAAATAGATGCTTGGAATCTTCCGAAGCGACATTGCAGAGGACACAATTTGAGGGACCCTGGAGAAATTTCTATTAAGACATTCTGTAGTAGGCAGAGAATCATAGAGTGCCTTCTAAAGGAAATTCTTGATTTTAGGAGGAATACGTTGTTTCCAAATCCAAGTTGGGAAGTCATGTTACTGAGGAACACTAGAGTTGTTATGAGTAAAGGATCGTGCACTTTTAACCAAAAAGAAATTGTCATTAAGTTTATCATTTATTTGAGCACGTGGAATATAAATATTCAAAATTTTATTGATGATATGGGAAGGAAGAAAATGTTGTATAGCAACAATATCCCACTTCCTATCTAAAGTTAGGAATTGAGAGACTATAGTGTTGAGGTCTTGATGCTGAGAAAAAGAAGCTAAGTTACAATTAGGTATCCAGTTGTCTAACCAAAATTTAATTTGAGTCTCATCACCAACTTGCCATAAAATATTTTTCTTAAAAAGATCGTGAAGTTGTAGATGATGACCACCAACCTTCCTTGACCACCACCGAAGAGGAGGACTTGTTGACATTGAGGAATGAAGGCCCTATGATGAGAGCTCAAGCAAGGGCCATTGCTCAAGCCTCCCAATCAATCATTGTTCGGACCACCGCAAGCATGGGCCTTGCCAAGCCCCCGCCACCACGCCTAGTCACTTTGGTGACGATGGCCGCCCATGAAGAGCAAGACGACCCCGAGCGCTCCGCGGATCCATGATTCCATTGCCGCGCACCTTGGCTGGCCAAGTGGCCGCATATCCCAAGCCTTTCCAAAGCTTCTATTTTCCTTTCCCTTTTAGTCAATTAATTATGTAAGTGTCTTTCCATTTTGGGCGTGTGGACCCATTTGCACATGGGATCGTAGTCCACTAACAACCCTAAGTACTTAAGCCAACTTTTGGTTGCCTTGTTCATTTAGTTGAAGAATTAAAAAGTGGAAATCTCCCTTAGGTAGATGAATACCTCCCTAAGGCCTCCACTTATTTTATCAACTCCAAGCATTCAAATCTCTCCTTCTTGCTCTCAATCTCTCATGTTCACTCAAGCAATTTAATTCATTGAGTTCAATCCAAAGCAAATCAGCCAAGGAACATCTAGGAGAGGTTCTCTTGGCCCATCGTCTCACCCGGCCAGCCAAGCTCCTTCTCGGCCGGTCGTCTCGTCCTTCTCGGCTAGCTCTCGGCTCCCCTCAGCTTCCCAAGGCACTCTCCTCGTTTCCACCTTCAAATCACCCCCAAGGAGCCACCAAGCCAGCCGGAGCCTCTAGGAGAAGACAGAGCCTCTCTTGTGCCACGATCTGGAGCTCAAGCTTGTGAGACAAGGGCATTCAACCCCTTGTTTCACATCAATTGGTATCAGAGCTCAAAGGCCAAGTTAGGTGCTTTTTCTTCTCATTTTTTTTATGTTTTTATGCTTATTAGTCTTTATTCTAGCTCCCCTCCAAAAATCGCCTCAAAAAACCACAAAACAATCGCCCGCCGCCTTGCCGCCACCGCCGGCCACCACTCTTCATTTCAAACCCAAAGGCCCATTACCCCAACTCGGCCTCACCACTCAAACAAAGAGAAAAAGCCTAAAGAAAAACAAGATGCCAAAAGAAAAAGGCAAGGGCCCAATTCAAAAAAAAAAGGAAGGAAGTCAATTTCATTTCGGTTGGGCCACAACCAATTCCACATCCATTTTGTGGGCTCTCCCACTTCACTTGGAAACTTGGGCCACTTGCCCCCCATTTTCTTCTCTTCTCTTGTCACTTCACTTCTCCTCTTCTATAGCCCATATGGCAGCCCACTCCATCTCTTCCCCACTCCCATCATTCTAAGTTTTGAAGTTGGATTTTCCTACTTAGCCTAAGTAATTCAAATTGGAAGGAAAGCAAGTGCCTAAGTTCTAATTGAGTTTGCAAGTCACATGCCACGACTTTGACCCTTTACTTTAACCTTCATCCTCGGCACTGATGAGTCCCGATTAGTGACAACCAAGACGTCGACACCTCAATGCCACGACAATCAAGCCACCCGGCTTCGACTCCAAGGCATCAAGGCGCGCGACACCAAGGAAGGACCAGCCCCTGACACGGTCCAAGACTCGGCCGAGTCTTAGGCCGAGTTCTTGCTACAGATCCTGACACGGTCAAGAACACGGCCGAGTTCTTGGCCGAGTCAGGGTCTGTCTTCAGCCTCGCCTCCCTTTGTTATTTCCTTAGTGTGTTTCCCTTTGCTACTTATTTTAGTGTGTTTCCTTTTGTGGATGTGTGGACCCATTTGCATATGGGCTCCTAATCCCCTAGCAACCCTAGACTATTTAAGTATTGTCTTGTCTTCCTTTTCTCATTGGTTGAAGATCATAGAAGTGGACATTTCCCTTAGGTTGAGTATATCTCCCTAAGGCATTCCACTTACTTCTATCAACCCAAACTCTCTCAAACACTCTTCTCTCTCAATCTCTCATCAATCTCTCAAACACATTTCGAATCTACAAGCATCTCTTGGGTTCTAGTCTTCTCGGCCAAGGAATCCCCCAAGGAGGGTTTCCTTGGATCTTCCCGGAGCCACCACCATCTAGGCTGCTCGGCCTCTTCTCTCCGGTGAACCATCCTCATCTTCAAGTGCCATTGAAGGGTCTTCAAGCTTAGGAAGGAGAAGAAGCAACCCCTTGGGCTAGATCTAGCTTCTAGAGGAACAAAGCCTCACCTTTGGAGGGTTGTTTCTCATCAATTGGTATCAAGAGCCAAGTGCCCAAGCTAAGTCATCTTCTCCCTTCAAAAATTTCGTTTTTATGGTTCTTTTCCATAGCTAGCATGTTCTCCTTTGTTGCTTTCATTGTTCCATGTGTTTTGTTCTTTGTCTCCCTTGCTAGCTAGAATTTTTTTTCTTGTTTCTTCTTGTTTTGTGTTGAAGTTTGCATGCTCAGTTTTCTGCCTTTTCCATGTATTTTCTTCATGTTTTCATGCTATTTTAGTGCTCATCATTGTTGTCCCTTGTTCCCCCACCAAAAACGCACCAAAAATCACACAAAAAAACCATCTCCGACGACCTCCACCACCTCCGGCCGCCGGAACACCTCCCCTGCCACCGTAGCTCAGCCCACCACCACCCTAGCTGCCGCCCCACAGCCCCCACCTTGCTCCATGGCCGAAATATTGCTTTGCTTGCTCCTTGTTTGAATTGTTGTCCTTGTGTACTTGTGGTCCCCTTGTCCTTGCATGCTTGTACCTTGTCCTTGGGAGACCTCATCCACCTTCTCCTTGTACTCTTTGTCTTCCTTTAGCTATTTTAGGTAAAAGGCCAATTAGTACCTTAGGATGATGGGATAGTGGGAGGATTATAAGGACAATACCTTAGTAGAGGCCATATTAGGGGGCCGAAATTGTGTGGCAAGGGGCCTTCTTTCTCTTATCTTCCTAGGCCTAGTCACACCACTACATGGTGACTTGGCAATTCTAAACAAAGAAAAATCTGCATCCCTTGTTGCCTTCATTACAAAAAAAGTGTTGTGGCTCCACTCTTTGATTCAAAACACTAAGTCTATTTAGGCATTGCTTCCATTTGCCTAAGAAAAAGCCAAACATATTTTCAAGAGGTCAAAACAAAAGGCAAGAGACCCAAAACAAAACAAAAAAAGCCAACCGAATACAAAAAAAAAATACAAAAGGCAAAGCAAAGGTCAAGCTCCTTTTCTTTTTTTCTTTCGGTTTGTAGCCACAACCCTTGGTGGGCTCTCTCACCCTCACTTGGCAACTTGGGCCACTAAGCCCTCCCCTCCATGTTCTTCTCTCCCTTGCCATAGCTACTTCACCCTCTTGTTAGACCCATAGGTTGGCCGAATTGCTCTCCCATTGAGCTTGCCACCCTAAGTTACACTTTGGTCCTTTTATCTACATAGCCTAAGGAATACACATTGGCTTGGTTAGAAGGTGTCTTGGGTTTCTCCCACTTGTCAAGTTACATGCAATACCTTTCCTTGACAACCCTTGCATGAGCCATTGACTTGTCTTGCTTATGTCTTAGTCTCGTTTCTTTTGATTCCCTTTGCTTGCCCTAGACCTCACTTGTCTTGTTGTGTAGACATCATTGTGTGTGTTGTTTGTTTGTTTGATATTCCCTTCTTGCATTTCCCTTGTTTGTTTTATTTGGTCTTGTGTTATGTCTTGCCACTTTCCTTGGAACATTTGATTGGCGTTTTCCTTTGGTTTTCCTAGGTGACGAGGCCATGGAATATCCGATGGACGATGAGTTCGATTATCTCCTCAAGAAAGCCGTCAGGTTTGAACAATACCACCGCCCTCGACCTCGAGCTTCCTATGGTGTCCCCGGCCGCAGCTCCAAGCGCCCCTCAGCGCCTCATTCCATGCCACCAAGAGGAGGATATGACCGAATGCCATCCGGTTACCGGCATGCTCGAGCTCGGCCCCAGTCGAACCTTTATGTGCCTAGCCAACCCAAGGGCCATGGTGTAGGGGTGTCCTTTTACTCCTTCACCGGTTGCAACGACGGTGGTTCCGAGTTCTTGGCATGGGAGCGCCACACACGCTATGTCTTTGGCCGCTCGGATTATGATGTTCGCGAGGAGGTGCGCATCGCCACTTGGTACTTCACCGACTATGCCCGTACGTGGTGGACAACGGTGCAAGAGTCCCTACGTCTCGGAGGCCTCCCGCCCATCCACACTTGGGCCCAACTCGTCTACGTCATGGCTCACCACTATGCCCCTAGATCGACGCTAGCTAGCCTAAGGGCATATGAACGCGCCTTCCCGATGCTCAACCACAACATCTCCGACCATGCAGCCCATGGAGAGGCTACTATTGACGTGGTTGCTCCTGAGGAAGAGGCCCAAAACAACGCTGCAATGAACGCGCCACACATGGCCTCAGCCGCACCTCACGACGCCTTGTCCGAGCCAGCCCCGGTGCGGCCGCCTCTGTCTTCCACGACGCCGATGCCGAAACCTATGATGCCCGCACCTTCACCGGCCACGGTGTTCGAGACCGCCACCACCTCTGGGGAGAGAAGCTCGGCCATGGGCCCTTCCCCTCTGCCTACAGTGCTCGCGCCTCCGCCAGCCTCGGTGCCCGAGCCCGCGCCGCCGTCACCTGTGATGCCCACGCCGCCTCCGCCGTGCCCGATGCGCGATCCGGCGCCCGTAGCCGAAGAGACATGTGCCTCCAAGTCCCACCTCGTTGCCATCGGCTATCCACCGCCGTTAGGCGCGCTCATCAGCAGGGCGGCCCCAACTGTCCTATTGGCGTCGCAACCCTGCTTCACCGCCGAGATGGGTGTTGCCCTGTTGGAGGCTTGGTTGGCCATGCCCTTGGCTAGGCCACTACTTGGTTGGCCTCCGCCCATAGCCGCGAGCAGCCCCTTGTCGCCTCTTGACGGCTTCCCATCGATCCACCCCCATGGAGGTCGGCGCCCCATGGCTGCCCCACCGAGGGAGGCTTGCGCCTTGCTCCCGCCTCGGACGACGACCAATTTGGTCCCACCATCAACTCTTGGCCAAGAAGGGAAAGGCGTCCTGAAAGCTCCTAAACTCAGGGAAGAACCCTTCTCTCTTTCCTTTCGTATGCTATTGAGTGGCACATTGCATGAGCTTCATGTCACCTCCTTGGATAGAGCACTTTGCATGTTGACAAACTATTTTGCATCTAGGATTTTGTTCTTTTGTTTGCATTATAGTTCTATGTCGCAATTCATGTCCAAGGAGTTTCATTTAATGCATGTCATTCTCTCCATGTCTAAGTATGCTCATTCCCTTAATTGTTCTATCATGCGGCATCTACTTAGGCTTATGAAGAGTAGTGGCATCATTTGTGCATGCATCCTTGGCTTCCATCTTGAACTTGGACCTTGTGTTCTTACATTCTCCATTTGCAATGTTGATACATCATGTGTGTTTGTGTTGCTTTCCCCTTGCCTTAGAGTTGTCCTCCACTATCCAATGGTATTTCAGAATTCTTTTGAGGATAAGGACTACTCTCTCTTTGGCCTCATACTAGACATGTCTAGCACCTTACCTAGGCAGCCCTTGCATATGGTTTTTCATGTTGATCATGGCCCCTTGAGGATATTGCTTAGAGCCCTTCAAAGGCACCCCTGGGCCGAAACTTTTCATGTTGACCTTGGGCCTTTAAGGATTGCCCCACACCATGCCATTTTGGGGACCTCACCTTGGCCCTACCACCCTATTGCCTTCCAACCCCACTTTTATGTGGTTGCCTTGACAACACCTTCTCGGGACCTTCTCAAAGACTCTAGCATGCACTCGCTCTTTTCTACAACATTTTGGGAGATCTTTGGTTTGACCCTCATAACCGGTAGGCAACCTTTTAAGAAGGGGAGGGATTCCACATTCCTTATAGCTTGCCACATGTCATTTCTTGCCCGAATTGAGACTATCACCCTAGATTTATCTTTGTGGCCATTCTTTGGAATCCCTAACACACTCGGCTCCACTAGGGTTGCTCCCTTGATATCTCATTTCTCCATTGGACCCGTGTCTAGGAGCGCCCACATTCCCACCCGGAGCCGTAGGATGGACTCACGTTTTCTTGTTGATTTATTTTGTTGTAGGTCCATCCCGCCAGATGCCATGCTTGCCCATGCGGCCGTCCCACTTGTTGTGCCCAAGGTGCCGCCTGATGGCGCTAGTATGCTCACGATTCTTTGTGTTTGTGGCGGTCTCCCTCACTCCACCTTCACCTTTAAGAAGGGGAGACACGCCACCACACTTCCTTCATCTCCCGGGCTTCCCTCATCGTCGAAGCGAGGACGCTTCGAAGCTAAGAAGGGGAGAGTGATGAGTCCCGGTTAGTGACAACCAAGATGTCGACACCTCAATGTCACGACAATCAAGCCACCTGGCTTCGACTCCAAGGCATCAAGGCGCGCGACACCAAGGAAGGACCAGCCCCTGACACGGTCCAAGACTTGGCCGAGTCTTAGGCCGAGTTCTTGCTACAGATCCTGACACGGTCAAGAACACGGCCGAGTTCTTGGCCGAGTCAGGGTCTGTCTTCAACCTCGCCTCCCTTTGTTATTTCCTTAGTGTGTTTCCCTTTGCTACTTATTTTAGTGTGTTTCCTTTTATGGATGTGTGGACCCATTTGCATATGGGCTCCTAATCCCCTAGCAACCCTAGACTATTTAAGTATTGTCTTGTCTTCCTTTTCTCACTGGTTGAAGATCATAGAAGTGGACATTTTCCTTAGGTTGAGTATATCTCCCTAAGGCCTTCCACTTACTTCTATCAACCCAAACTCTCTCAAACACTCTTCTCTCTCTCAATCTCTCATCAATCTCTCAAACACATTTCGAATCTACAAGCATCTCTTGGATTCTAGTCTTCTCGGCCAAGGAATCCCCCAAGGAGGGTTTCCTTGGATCTTCCCAGAGCCACCACCATCTAGGCTCTTCTCTCCGGCGAACCATCCTCATCTTCAAGTGCCATTGAAGGGTCTTCAAGCTTAGGAAGGAGAAGAAGCAACCCCTTGGGCTAGATCTAGCTTCTAGAGGAACAAAGCCTCACCTTTGGAGGGTTGTTTCTCATCAGGCTTGGTTCCCGATTCAAGAGGAGTGGTGACCATAGGACTTGAAGGAGAGCTCTCGGACGCCGGCGCCGGAGTAGGGTTTGCGGTTGCATCTTCTGGGCTTGGTTCTGGCTCTTCATCATTTGAATCACCACGGTCTTCTTGGCTTTCTTGATCTTGGACATCACTTGACTTCTCTTGATGGGACCTAGGGTCACATCAAATTTGCACCACAAAATTTATGTAAATTTGAATTAGTTAATATCGAGTTATGTAACCTTAGAGGTAAAACATACCAAACATTCAACTAAGTTTTGAGAAATTTTAAACAATAATTCAAACACCTACTAAAAACCCTCAACCTATTCAAAAACCTTCTAAAAAACTTTCACCTCTCTAAAAAGAAAAAACCTTGTTTTGTCGAACATAGATAGGTTTTAGGATATTTTTTGTAGGTTTGCTTATTTAAAATCTAATATAAATTAATTGTTTGGTAAAACAAAGTTTATCACAAGGTGGAGGTTTTAGTAGGTTTTTTAAGAGATTAAATACTGAAAAATAAAAACATATGGGTAGAAAGATTTTTGAAGCTTTTAGAAGTTAGAAAATTGGATCACAATATTAATGTAAATATATACCTAATATCATTTTTCATAATTTCAAAGGTAAAACATACCGAAAAACCTTATAATACCAACAACCAAACTAGATTTCAGAAAAATTTTAATTATAATTCAAACACCTACTACAAAACATACACCCACCCCAAAAACCTTCTAAAAAACATTCACCTCTTTGAAAATCTTGTTTTACCGAACATAACCAAGTCGAGGTATACGGAAGTCAGCAAGAATCTCTATTATACCCCCTCCTATACTGACAAACAAGGTTATTTATTAATGGGAAAAGTTCACATAAGAATGGGGGCTTAGGAGAGGAGTGAGGACGCTCCGGAGTCGTCGGATCACGTAAACGGATCGTCCAAATCACGAATGCAAAAATTCGGAAAAATCCGTATAAAATTCAACACGACTGGATTTTTCCTGGAAAAAATGTGTACCATGTGTACACGCATGTCATTCTGTATGCACACATATATACCACTAGTGGTAAAAAGGCTTTTTATCACGGTTATTTTGCAAAGATTACCATGGTTGTGAACCGTGGTAAACTTGGTTGTGGTAAACAAGTTTACCGCGGTTACCATTTTACCACGGTTCACTAACCGTGGTAAATGTGGAAACATGGTAAATGTGACACCGTGGTAAACATGGCTACCACGTTTCACATTTACCACGGTTGTACGATTACCACGGTTTCACGTTTACCATGTTTCATATTTACCACGGCTGTATATTTATCACGGTTCGTCAACCGTGGTAAAATTGTAACAGTGGTAAATTTTCTCCACCATGGTAAAAATGTATAATCGTTGTAAAATGGAATCATAGTAAATTTGATCGAATCACATAAACTGAGGTAAATGTGCACCTCTTTTAATTATAGTTCCTACTTTATAATATATATTATACCATACACATAATCGCCTATAATCAAAATAGATCAAATAATGTCAAAATAACATACATCAATATATTGTCATAATTTCAAAAGGTTGAAGTCTCACAAACATAAGTTGGAAAACCTAGTCATATATATATATATATGCTACTAAGTTAATTAAGTGCAAAATGTGGCAAATAAAGTATGAATATTATTCTACGTACTAACTAATCCATGAAACTTTGCACAAACGTTGCCCATTGATCTCGAATCTCATCTATCTTGTCTTCTGAATATGGCATGGACCCACCGAACTCTGGATAGTATAGTGATATATAAACTTAGATCAGAAATGATTTAAAAGATTAATAAAAATTAATTATTAAAAAATAGATATACCTTTTCAGGGATAGAGTCTTGTCCTTTACGGATGATCTCGTGTATAAATCGAAGAACATAATATCCACAATCTATATTATTGGTTTGCTTAGGGCACTACAAAGCAAACAATCATTAAATATATCAGGCGTGCTAAAAAGAGCAATGTATTATTTGTTGTAGAAATTCATATGAAACTAACCTTTATCTCAACTCACTTTGTCGTCCTATTAGGTTTGTTTGCATTGTTTCCAGCAATCCATATTTTCAAAGACCTATGTAGATACAAGTAAATGATTATCACAACGTCATCAATAACTAGTAATTATATAAAATATAAATACATAAATACTTACATTTCAACTACACATTTTATATCATCCTTACTTTTCCTCCAATTGGGTCAAGCCAAAATATAGTTTACTTAAAAGGATGAATAACACATAGCATCCAAGGTCTCCTACATGATAAGAATATATTTACAATAAACTAATTTATGATATACATATTATGCATTCAAATAAGAAAATGAATAAGTTTAACTTACTTGGAATTATATGGAGCAAATAAAATCTGATTTCTCTTTGCATTTCTCATTCCCTTTGCAATATATCGTGCTCGTTCTGTTGCACGCTCTTCTGTAAGTACCCTAGCTGGTTGCTCATTATTTGCTCGCTCTTGATTAAATAGCATAGGAATTTCAGCTATTTTGTGCGGACATAAAAAACCAAACCGATCTAGTTGGTTCTTATCTTGATAAGTGTACAACAAATACCTATCACATGAATTTTGTAAAATGAAAATTAGATTAAGACATAAATACCTTACCCAATATATCAACTACAAATAAAATCAAAACGGAGAAGTGTACGCAGTCAGCTAGGTAGTTCTGAAGTCCACTCATTGCAAAAAAAATGGACAGCTTCAGCAAACACAAAGCTGCACAATTTTGAAATAAAAATAAAATAGACATGTATGAATTGATGATCAATATAACTTACAAAATGTACAAGGATATATGTGTTGCTTGAATTTCTTCATGAAATATCCACTGAAAGATCTCATCCTTAGTAACCCACAATTCACCATGAAAGTCGAAATCTTTATGAATTGTAATGGAGAGTGTTTCCATTTTTCAAACAATCTTATACATCATCTGCATGGTAATCGTTGAGAGCTTTGAAAGCTATTTTGTTGTGACCAATTCATCGTTTTGTGCCTTCCTTGGGCGACCCTTATTGGTTGTGTTAGACGATTCTGAATATGCATTCAAGTTGACACTCTTTATCTTCTTATTTTCACCATTTGGTTGTTATAATCCCTTTAACATTAATAAATCATATAAAAATGTTAGATAATGCTAAAATGACAATTACTTAAATTTAATTTATTTTTTACCTTCTCTAGGAAAATAAAATCTTTTTGGCCATTGAACATAAGAACCCACTGCTTAAAATACAACACATGCTTCATCTGTAGGTACTAGAAGAGGCTATTTTGCTATCTTAAGGTCAATTATACTAACTTTCATGTGTCTGGTCCGTAAAGGTATATGATGAATTACAATATCCTGCATGTCAAGGGCATTAAAGGCCTTCCCTACGGCCACTATTGGATGGTCAGGGTCTGGAGAAGCCAATTGGAATTCAGTCCAGCCCTATTAAGGATGGAAGTAGTAAAGACACGTTAGGTAATTAGAAAAAAATAATATGCATATATACAATAAAGAAAAATGAAGTTAACTTAGATTTTACCTTTGGAAAATTTATGTTTGGACAACTTTCTTTTTCGCTTTGAACTTCAGCTTGTCCTTCATGGTTTTGATGCCTTTTACTTTGACCTGCCAATTCTGCATTCTGCCTCTTTAAGAAATCAATCTGAGCTTTTATTTTTTCAATGATTTCATTCTCTTGGAGATCTTTATCATTCTTTCTTCCAAAGTATTGGGTAATAGTCACCCCTTTTCTTGCGACCAAAACACGACCCGAATGCTCTTTCCTTCCTAGTACTGTAGCTAACAAGTCTTCTCGTCCAGAAAGTGTAATTTCACCTTGAGATGCTTGTTGTGATACCACCTCCTAATAGTAGAACTTCACATATTACAAAAAACTGAAAAGTATAATATAAAGTATAGAAAAAAAATGTTTCATTGTATCGAAATAACGACTTACCATCTAGGCTACAATTTTCTTAATGGGCTCATCCAAATTTCCATCTCGACCCTTCTTAGCTGTTATCCACAATTCATGTCGTGGTATTTCAATTGAGGAGGCAGGTGTAAGAGATGCGTCGGAATTTGGTAGTTCGTTTTGAACTTCTAAAACTTGTAACACATACATGGCACATTAGGTTAGAATATTAAAGTTGATGACATCTAGTCGTTAGTTGCTTGCTTACCATTTCCTCTTCAAGGCGTGTATATCCCTTACGAGACAATCTATAAGGATAGAGATTCATCTTGGCAACCTTTCGATGTTTTTCACTTTCTGCCTATTGATACAAAAAGCAATTTATAGATAGTCAAATATGTTTAAAATGAAATAACAATTAACAAAAAAAACACCTTAAACTGTGAACTCTGTCTAGTAGTAATAAATTTGTCCCACGTTTTTTTTATCAATGAATGTATATTTGGGTGGAGGATGAGGGTTGACTTATGTTTTTTCTTTATCTAAGTACATAAATCTGTTCGTTAAGTTATATCTAAACTTCTTTAACTGCTCAGCATCTTGAGACATAAGCCAACATCGCTTGTGTTCAGGAACATCAAACGCACCCTATATATCAACTTGAATATAAAGAATAAGTAACCTTTCATTGAAACAAGAAAAAAATAAGCATGATGATTTATTTACCGAGACATTTGTCCATATAGCATCTTTAATGTGCTCTAGGACTTGATTCCATCGAGGAATAATGATATTCACACGAGAATGAGTACACATCCCAAGGTAACTCTTAAAGTTTTCACTTGTATTCCCTACAACGTCTCCATTCCAACCCCATTTCACCTTAAATTTGATATTCTTATCTTTATGCCTCGTAACCTTTGCTAGAAGAGTGCGTCCTCGTGTGACTTTCGTGTCTTTCTTAGGAGGTGATGAGATGTTATTGTTATTTTCTTCAGCCATTTCATCTTCATGATCACTTGAGGAGGACATGCCTATAAAACATAAAAATAAAATACTATAAATATAATAGCATGAAGTGGCAATAGATGTTAATACAAATATAGGAAAAAACATAAAAGAAATGACTACATGACATAAAATAGAAATAGATATGTTTCTATATAAAAATATTGTTAAATTTTACTCAATATATAGCTATATTAAAGGAGTGATTGTGCAGTACGTCACACTTGGGTATAAAATAGAAGTGGATATGTTTCTATAGAAAAATACATGTGAATGCTACTATGAAGTAGCCATTCTAGAGAGAACATAATTGTTCAGAGGTTATAAACACACAACCATAGTAGATTTAGTTTGAGACAAACCCATAAAAGGGCCAAACCCATCCAAATCACCTAAAAACAAGAAACTTAAGAAAGAGTGCCAATAAGAATATCCAACTTCAAATTAGAAAGGAAAAAACAAAACAAGTCCGAGAAAGAAATAAGAAATTTCCCAACTACAACAAGGACAGACAACTCGCAAAAAGAATGCCAACATCAACCAGAAGACGATGATAGTCGCCAGTAAACGAAGCCAGTTGAGACATAAAAAACTGCTACCTCGATGCAAAAGATCAGAAAGTCACCTAAGAATAGAACAATCATGTAGTTTGAATCACAACACTCAAAAAGAGAGCAAATACAATAGATGACAACACCAAACCAGACAAGAGCACATAATGCAACAAATCTATCACTAAAAAAAGTGTCAAGGACTCACCAGAACCTTTAAGCTCCCTCATCAAGTCAATGTTGTTGTTTATCCATTCATTAACGACGATGTTTTTTCGATGCACCAGTCGCTTCTTGAATATACAACCCTTCATCATGATCGTCTCTTACGTAGAACTCTCTATCAATGTCTTTATCATTAAGTGTTGGAATCATAGAGCAAATATTCCCTTCAGTAATATCCTCAACATCATTTTCAAGTTCATTACTAGCAAATCTTTTTTTCACTGACAGAACAATTGACCATTTCTTGTTTGATAGATCTGAAACATAAAACACTTGTTTTTCTTGTGATGCAAATATGAACAGATCTTCTTTATGACCTATTTTGCTAAGGCCCACAAGGTTAAAACCTAACTCATCATCTTTGACTGCACTATTGTTGTCAACCCATTTGTAACCAAATACTGGAACTTTGAAGCTGGTGTATTCCAATTCCAAAATATTCTCAATCACCCCATAATATTGCATGGGCGCAAAAACTGGATGTTGATCTTTAGCACTTGCAACATGGAGGGCTTGTGTTATAAGACTGACCCACTGTTCTACATTGGACTTTTATCATCACGGTCCTTTGTGTAGAATATATAGCCATTAACAATGTATGCAGTGTAATGAAAGACTTCCATGTTAGGCCCATAGGATAACCACTTCAATTTTTCAGACACGGAATTTGGCAACTTAACTAATTCTGCAGCAATCTTTTGTTCAAACCATGCGGTAAATGTGCAGTTGTGCTCGTTCAATATCCATCTTTCACTTCTACCCCGGTTTTGGCTGCTTAAAATGCCCTTGTGCTCCTCTATATACGGCTCGACTTCATCAACGTTATGAAGGACATAGAGGTGTGCTTGTTGACGCATACGAAGACACATGCTAATTAGTTTGGCTCTTGAAATCCCACGCCATTCTGTTGTATCTACTCGTTGAGCTTTAGGGAGACTAATAGGCTCAACATTAGATAAATACTCACTACAAAATTCCACTACCTATTCAACTATATGACGTTCAGTAATCGATCCCTCAGGATGGTTTTTGTTCTTCACATACCCTTTCAACACTTTCATATACCGTTCAAAAGGGTACATCTATCTCAGAAAAACCGGACCACATAATCTCATCTCTCTTACCAAGTGAATGACCAAATGGACCATGATGTCAAAGAATTTTGGCGGAAAATACATTTCAAGCTCATACAAAGTAATAATAACATCATTCTATAAGGGAATTCAAATGAGCGGGGTCAATTACTTTGCTGCAAATTGATTTGAAGAAAAACATAACCTGGTGATTGCTAGTCGAACACCTCTTGGCACAATTCCACGTAGAGCTATCGGTAAGATCTCTTGAATTAAAATATGGCAATCATGAGACTTTAGGCCAACTAACTTCAAATCCTTCATCGAAACAAGACTTCTAATGTTAGAAGAATATCCATCAGGAACTTTAACTTTAGCCAAAAAATCACAAAACTTCAACTTTTCATCTCTAGATAGAGTGTGGCACGCAGGAGGCAAATAAGTGTGCCCCCCCCCCCCCCCCCCCCCTCCTCTGGATGTAATTCAGGCCTAATTCCCATTTTCACTAAATCATGTCTAGCTTGGACGCCATATTTTGTCTTTCCCGGGATATTAAGCAATGTGTCAATTATACTATCACAAACATTCTTTTCGATATGCATCACATCAAGGCTATGTCGCACGAATAAAAATCTCCAATATGGAAGGGAGAAAAATATTGATTTTTTTTCCAACCATTGACAGCTTTGGGTTCCTTTTTCTTGCCAAATTCATCCTTCTTGCCAAAACTGCAATTTATATCTTTCACTCTTTCATAAACTTGCTCACCAGTCAAAGGAGTTGAAGCAATCATTTCTTCTACATCTCCATTGAAATTCTTTTTATGCCTACGATAATGATGACAAGCATCTAGAAATGTGTGATTGCCCATGTAGATTGTCTTGTATGTAAGCTGATCAAAGTAAGTATCCGTCCCACAGATAGAGCAAGCATTATGACCGTTGGTACTACACCCATAGAGATTTCCATAAGCTAGAAAATCATTTATCGTGCAAAACAGAATTGCTCTCAAATTGAATGATTCTTGCTTATGTGCATCAAAAACTTCAACACCCTCCTCCCACAATAACTTCAAATCTTCAACTAGAGGTGCCAAGTAAACGTCGATGTCATTCCCTGGTTGCCTTATCCCCGAAATCAACATCGACAACATCAGATACTTCTGTTTCATGCATTGCCAGGGAGGTAGGTTATAAATTGCAATCAAGACAGGCCATACACTGTAAGTGCTACTAAGAGTACCATATGGACTCATTCCATCAGTGGAAAGTGCAAAGCGTAAATTTCTCGACTCATTAGCGAATTCAGGATACTTAGAATCTATATACCTCTATTGAGGAGAATCAGTTGGGTGTCTGAGTTTACCATCCTTTACCCTTTCTTCCTCATGCCACCTCATATTCTTTGCATCTTCTGCAATTCTAAATATACGTTTCAACCTTGGTATTATTGGAAAATACCAAAGAACTTTAGTAGGAACCTTGTCCTTCTTATATTGTGATGCTTTACAACTCGGACAACTCTCCAATAAGGCATACTGATAGCAACATGCATGAGAGGATTAATCAAAGGCCTCCAAGGAAGAGGCTCAAGGAGTACAGAAGGTTTTCCGCGACCGCGGAAGACATAGCCACGACCGCGGAATTGTTACTGGCGATTTAGTTCTGGACAGTCTTCGGTAAAACGGACATAACTGTGGCTAGAAAATTGATCTCGTGATGATTCAAGATGTGTTGGAAAACTGATTCAAAGATATACAACTTCATAGTTTACGTCGATTCAATATTCCAACAAGAAGATGGTCAAAATCAAATTTTACTGAGAGCTGTACAATTTCTAACGGGATTTATTCACTTTCCTTAATTAGGTTATATTAGATATAGTTTAATCCGTTTTTTCTTGTTTGATTTTTTTATTATTTCCATCATTTTTATTTAGTTTATTATTTCTTTAGGATTAGATAAGAAGAATTAGGATCCAAGATTGTTTGGTTTCCTAATTGCTTCTTTAGCAAGATCTTATCTTTTATCTAGTTTACTTATCTTTCGCATTAGGTAGTTTTCTTCTTTTGCAAGGCTATAGGCCACGAAATTGTGTTTTATAAACACTACTTATGTCATTAATAAAATCATGTTGAATTTGAGTAGTAAAGTTGAGTACGCTCCTTCCTTGAATTCCAACATCAAACCCTTCGATCCCACGGATCAACTATCCCGTAGCTCGTCGCTTCGAGCAATTCAAACACCGTATCTTCGGTGTCTCGCGATCATCACTTTGATCTCTCCGTTCATCTCTTTGAACGAGTTTGAAGGCTATCTCTTTAGCCCTAGGAAAGCCATCACTTTGGCTACGGAAGAGAAGAATTCGACTACAAGCTTGAGGAACCAAAGATTCTACGAATTGCAAACGATACTTCAGGGGTTGTTCGCATCAACTGGTATCAGAGCCTATCCAAGCTAAGTTTGTTTCTTCTCTCTTATTGTGATTCCTTGAAATTTTTCCGCGCACTTCTCCACCGACATCGCTTGCAACGACTCCAAGACGTTCTCAGTTCTGCCCAGATATCGGTCGAATTTTTTTTCTTGTTTCTGAAATTTTCTTCTAGAATCTGGTATATCTTTTTGATACGAGTCCAGGCATATAAAATTCGTCCAAATTGGAGTTCGTTTGCCCCACCAAAAGGGCAAAATTCGAAAGTAGTGTCGTTGTCAAACCCTAGCCGCCGCGGGAAGATCCGGCCTATGCTTTCACATGGCGTATCCACCTGACACCCGGGTTCGTCGTCGACGCTTTTCCGGGCATGATGATCCTGACTTGTTCCTGGAGTGGACCCGTCATATGGCGTACTACTTCAGCCAGCGAGACTACGACGAGTATGAGCAGTACGACGTCGCCATTCAATGTTTCACCGGCTACGCCCTCGATTTGTGGTACCGGGTTGAAGATGATCGATGGCATCGTCGTCAACGTCCCGTTGAGACATGGGCGCATCTCGTGTTTCACATGACTCGACATTTTGCTGCAGAGTTCGACGCTCAGGCCCATGCGGCGCGCACCAGAAGTCGATCAAGGCCCCAGCTTTTGGTCCACACCGAGCGCGTTCAAGCGCGCCCTCCGCAGCCCACCGAGTGCGTCCCAGCGTGCTCCCTGCAGCCTATTGTCCTTTCCGCGCCGGCCTTCATCGCACCTACCACGAGGCCCGTCGCGGCTCCACTCGGCATGCCCGCAGAGGTGCCCATTGCGCCCGCCGAGCCAATCTTCATCTCTCCCACGGTCGTGCCCGACACCGAGCTTCCAGAGGAAGAGGTCGTTGAAGCCCCGGTCCTTGATGGTTGTTCGTCACAACGCAACCATTTGGTGGATGTGGAATCTTGTCCTATGTCCTTCGATCATCCCAAGTGGGATGAGTATGAGGAAGAGGTCGTTGAAGCCCCGCTCCTTGATGGTTGTTCGCCACAACGCAGCCTTTCACCGGCCCCTCCGCCGCACTCATCACCGCTTCTGCAACCAATGCTCGTATCGGGTAAGCTTGAGGCTTCTATTGTTGTTCTTACACACCTCACTCCCACCACAATCATAGTAGATTCAGCCGCAAAGGTGACAACTTTGATGTTATTCGAGGCTGATGCACAACTTGTTCCTTTGCTCTTTCTGGATGTTCGTGTCTCTCTACTTGACGCTTCTTTCTTCATTCACGTCGAATCAGGGACGATTCGAAGTCAAGAAGGGGAGATTGATAGCAACATGCATGAGAGGATTAATCAAAGGCCTCCAAGGAAGAGGCTCAAGGAGTACAGAAGGTTTTCCGCGACCGCGGAAGCCATAGCCGCGACCGCGGAATTGTTACTGGCGATTTAGTTCTGGATAGTCTTCGGTAAAACGGCCATAACTGTGGCTAGAAAATTTATCTCGGGATGATTCAAGATGCGTTGGAAAGAGGATTTAAATATCTACAACTTCATAGTTTACGTCGATTCAAGATGCCAACAAGAAGATGGTCAAAATCGAGTTTTACTGAGAGCTGTGCAATTTCTAACGGGATTTATTCACTTTCCTTAATTAAGTTATATTAGATATAGTTTAATCCGTTTTTCCTTGTTTGATTTTTTATTATTTCCATCATTTTTATTTAGTTTATTATTTCTTTAGGATTAGATAAGAAGAATTAGAATCCAAGATTGTTTGGTTTCCTAATTGTTTCTTTAGCAAGATCTTATTTTTATCTAGTTTCCTTATCTTTCGCATTAGGTAGTTTTCTTTTTTTGCAAGGCTATAGGCCACGAAATTGCGTTTTATAAACACTACTTATGTCATTAATAAAATCATGTTGAATTTGAGTAGTAAAGTTGAGTACGCTCCTTCCTTGAATTCCAACATCAAACCCTTCGATCCCACGGATCAACTATCTCATAGCTCGTCGCTTTGAGCAATTCAAACACCGTCTCTTCGGTGTCTCACGATCATCACTTTGATCTCTCCGTTCATCTCTTTGAACGAGTTTGAAGGCTATCTCTTTAGCCCTAGGAAATCCATCACTTTGGCTACGGAAGAGAAGAATTCGACTACAAGCTTGAGGAACCAAAGATCCTACGAATTGCAAACGATACTTCAGGGGTTGTTCGCATCAAATACTCCTTCCGATACAAAATGCAATCATTAGGACAAGCATGAATCTTCTCATAACACATACCCATATGTGAAAAAATCTTCTTTGCCTCATAATTATTACTCGGGAGAACATTATCATTTGGAAGCATAACTTTCAGAAGCTTTAATAAAGAAGTAGAGCTTTTATCACTTCACCCATTACCCGCTTTGAGGTTATATAACTTTAAAACAACCGATAGTCTTGTAAACTCCGAGCAATCGGTATACAACGACTTTTTAGCATCACTTAGCAAGCAATCAAATCCATCTAGTGAGCCTTCTACGGGATCTTGAGCAGCAACATATATCATATATCTATCATCCTCATAATCCTCATCACTCTCACTATTTTCCAAGCCAACATCATCTATCTCACCATGCGATGTCCATCGTATGTAACTTTTATCAATCCCAAACATGATTAAATGTTCTCTTAATTGATCAATGTTAATTCGCTGAATATTGCCCCACCATAAACAAGAACATGATATTTTTTCACTTTTTTCAAAATGGTTAAGTGCTTGATTAATAAAGTCTCCAACTCCACTCTCATATTCTTTTGACAATCGATTTGCATACATCCAACTTCTATCCGTGATAAGAGTCTCTTTTCTATACAAGAGATTAAGTTGAATAAAAAAATCTAGTAAGTTTGTGATATAACATATATGATACAAAAGCATAAGAGAATAACAACAGTAAGCATATAAGATGAGTTAACGTACAGACCCTAAGCATATATAATTAAAGAGAATAACATACAGTAAGCATATAAGATGAGTTAACGTACAGTAAGCATAATATGAGTTAACGTATAGACCCTAAAAGCATAATTAAAGAGGATAACATACCGTAAGCATAAGAGGAATAAAGAAAATTTTGGGTTTAAAAAATTGTGATCAATATTTGGATCGGAGGAACATACGTACAGTAAGCATATATAAGATGAGAAATTTAACAGGAGTTAATTAAATACGTACCTTACGTAAGATTTGACAATGGATCGAAGGAATCAATTAATTAACCAACAATAAGCGTAAACAGAAATTTGGGTTTAAAGAATTGTGATCAAAATTTGGGAAGGAAGAGAAGTAGGTTGTTTTTTTTTTCTTTTTTCGACAGGGAACCCACCACTTACGGGGTGGTAAATCCCGGATCCGTGACCTAGCCGGCAAAGGCCACGAACTAGGTAAACCGGCTTGCGCCGACCAGCTCGATCTAGTAGCAAGGAGCATGGTAAACCTTGAGAACCCGGACCCGTGACCTAGCCGGCAAAGGCCACGAATCAGGTAAACCGGCTTGCGCCGACCAGCTCGACCTAGTAATAAGAAGCATGGAAAACCTTGAGAATTAACTAAGGAAAAGGGGTCGGCAGGGATCGAACCCGGACCTTCCCAATCTCGGACCTTCCCAATCCCCCCATGCCCCTTACCATCAGGCCACCACCGAAGTGGCAAGAGAAGTAGGTTGTTGCTTGTATAAAAAGATTTGGGTTTACAGAATTGAAGCAGGTTACGTAATTGAAGCAGCTTTGGGTTTAAAGAAAAATTGGGTTTAAAAAAATTATTGTTTTGGTAGTTGATAAGCGATAATAAAGATTATGATTAAATATCTAAAATATATACATGCATAAATTTCTTAATTTAGATATATCTTATATATATGTTACCAAAATTAATAATATAAAAAAAATTATAATATATACGATCTATCTTGATTAACATTAATCTCTCAAAGTAATTGTTAATTTTATATAATAATAATAATAATAATAATAATAATAATAATAATAATAATAATACGCTCACAAAATTACTACGATCAATGATTATTGTAGTAATTTGGTTAACATATTTACCCCGGTTATGACGACAACCGTACTAAACGATACCGAAGTAAAATCAATGTCAACGACAACGATTGTGTAGCAACCGTAGTAAACTAATTTACCACGGTTCAAAGCCGAACGGTAGTAAACTGGTTACAATAATACCACGGTTGTCAAGGCATCGGGGTATTTGTACCAATGTGTTAAAATTTACCACGGGTCACAAAACTGTAGTAATTGGTTACAATATTACCACGGTTTTCACGGAATCGGGGTAAATGTACCAGTATGTTAAAATTACTTCGGAAAAAAACAGAACCGTCGTAAAGCACAATACCCATTTACCTCGGTTCTGTTTGGGACCGTGATATATTGGTTGTCGTAGTAAATTAGTATACTTACATACATCGACTATTGACATAACCGTGGTAAGCATACCACAAATTTACATCGGTTGTTTGTTCAACCGTGGTAAAAAAGGCAATGATGTAAAATTACCACGAAATAACGCATAACCGTGGTAAATGTTACCGTAGCCAAAGCCCCTTTTTCTACTAGTGTACGTTATTTCACATGCACACATATGTTGTTTACATGTGTGCACACAAGTCATTTCTATATACCCACGTAGGTTATTTTTGTAGGTTTTCATAAATATGCACACATGTTATTTCGTAAGACTCTTAGGTCATTTTCGTACGTACTCATAGGTTATTTTCATATGCACATAGGCTATATTCGTTGGATTTTATACACATGCACTCAATAGTATATTTCACATGCACACATTGTTTTCATATGCACACATTTGTTGATTCCATATGAGCCTATGTGTTTTATACATGCACATGGTAGTGCATTTCACATGCACACAACCAATGTTCTAAAAATCGCTAGGTGAGAGCTGGGCGGTAAGGGGGGCCTAGCGCCTAGGCGGCTAGGCGGGGGCCTAGGCGGACTAAAATTTAATACATGATCCATGTGATTATTTGATTATGTTCTTCCAAATCCATTAATCTTTATGAAACTATGTTAGAATGAGATTGGATATTATATTATGGGCCTTATTGTACAAAGTCTAACCCAAAATTATGTTAATGCATCCGTCATCTTCTAAGATGTTGTAGTTTTCACAACATTTGATGATTCTTCTCGCCTAGGCGGATCTAGGCGTGTCCTAGGCGGAGGGTGACCGCCTAGCGCCTAGCCGGGGCCTAGGCGACCCTAGGCGGGGATTTTTAAAACATTGCACACAACAATGTATTTCACATATACACAAATGTATATTGTGTTTTTTCGCGAATATTTTGATCATGCCGAATTTTTTGAAACGCGGTCTAGACGCTCCATTTTTCTTCCCATCTAATGGATCTGAGACATTCTCACTCTTCTCCTAAGCCTCCGTCCTACTACCGATCTTTCCCCTCTTATATTTAACTAGTGTAGTACCCGTGCCTTGCACGGGATTTGTTTAATGTTTCTTACATTTGTAAAAAGAAATTATTTTAATTATTTATGAGTCAATTGTTCAATATATATTTGATGTTATTTAAAGGAAAAAAATACTAATTGACTAAAAATATTCAAGATATACAATAAATTATGTTATATAAAGAGAGATAGAACTCTCCATAACTTTATTAATAATAAAGATTGGCTAAGTAGTCTTTGAAATAGGGACAGTCACACCCCTTACATCAAAACAATGAAACATAAAAAAATGTTCGTCTAATACATGACAATGAGACGCTAAACATAAAATCCGACAATATGTTTCAAATTGCTACAAATTATCAAAAATTATATTTGTTTTAATGTTCATCAATTTTGGTTTAACCCTCGAAGACAAAGATGTCTCCGTTGTCGTTTCTCTCTAATAGCATTCAATCCCAACGTTCTCTTATATTGGGTTAATTCGTCCATTACAAAATCACCTGACAAACTCAGATATATTAAAATTTAATTGTCCCTTCACATTTATATCTAATATCACCAAACCTCAACAATATATTATTTTGGTTTAATTCGTATATAAAACTTTCAGTGGAAAGTTTTAGATATATATTGCTTAGAAAAAATATACAAATTTAACTGTTAATATAATAATATTGTTGAGTATGCTTGAATTATCACACTTCGCAGAGCCGGCACGGGGGTCTCGCCCCCGGCGCATACGCTATGCAGCGTTCTCTTATTGGGTCATCGAATTGGGCCCAATACTGCTTTGTTCTATTAGGGTTTTTTTTGTTTTTATTAGCTTTTTGTTTTTATAAGAGCGTGATACGTGACAAATTGAATATAGTAGATTTATGCAATAGTAGAAAAAATATATGTACATACTAAATATTTATTTAATATTTTAAAAATGTAATAAATAGTTTTTTTTAAAAAAAATTATGGACATATTTAAATAAATCGTAATATTAGCAGCTATTTAGGGTTGTTGCTTACGTTGTTTGGTTCATGGCCTTATAGGCCCAATAAGAAGCATCAGCCTGCATTCCATTATTTGGGCTCGTTTCGTTCATGGCCCAATAAGAAGCATCAGCCCAATTTGAAGCATCAATATCCAGATGCTTCTAAAGCAGAAACCCTACTCCATTTGCCGTTTTGTAGATATCTCTCACTCTCCTTCTTCTCTGTGAAGCTTCACCATCTTCAACAATTCCAGATCTATAGCCATCTTCTCTGTCCATGGCGATTTCTCTAAAAAAGGGCATCATTCGCCTTCTTCAACCTTCGCTTCTAGATCTCACCTTCTTCAACCTCGCTCAACCTTTGCCTTTTTTCAACCTCGCCTTCTTCAACCTCGCTCAACCTTTGACGAAATCCATTTCTAACCTTCGCTGAATTTCTTTCTCTTTCTGTAAATCGCGGCCAACCATCTCCCTGATTTGCCGGATCTCCCTGATTTCCCTGATTTGCGGCCAACCATCTCTCTGGTTTACATATCTAAAAGCGAAAATGGATTAATCGCCACTCCCTTTGCCCAAGCGACCGTTCGTCTTGGAGGTTTAAGCCATAGACGATTGCCACCACCGATGGAAGATCTCCAGTCGACCATGCGTAAGTTCCTCTCTCTCTCTCTCTCTCTCTCTCTCTCTCTCTCTCTCTCTCTCTCTCTCTCTCTCTCTCTCTCTCTCTCTCTCTCTCTCTCTCTCTCTCTCTCTCTCTCTCCCTCTCTCCATATATATCGTGTGTTAATTTTTTTCTCATGCTTCATTACTTTCTGAAATACTGACATCATTTTTTTTTGCATATGAGGATATGAGGAGATCTGGACTATGGATTTGGACTATACTTTGATGAAGGAAGTTCTGGTGATCTCCCTTCCGTCATCAAGGTAACCAAAAACAGTCTTGCAACTTTTGGAGGTTTAAGCCATAGACCATTCCTACCACCGCCAGAAGATCTAGATTCCACTATGTAAGTTCCTCTCACTCTCTCTTTGTCTATATATATCGTGTGTTGAATTTTTTCTCATGCTTCATTATCGTGTGTTGAGTGAACTTTAACCACTATGCTGGATATGTTACAGTCAGTAAAAAAAATGGAAGGGCACTTTTTTACTGGTTTTATGAGGCCTTCTCTCAACCTCACCAGAAGCCCTTAGTTCTTTGGCTTAATGGTGGTAAGACCCTTACAAAGGTTACATTTAATCATGACAGATAGATAATGGTTCTTGATAAAGAATAAATTAGTGTATTGATTATGATTTGGATTAAAAGGTCCAGGGTATTCCTCAATTGGATATGGAGCCACGCATATATGTAGTTCCTTAATTTCTTCCACCGTGTAAGTTCCTTAATTTTGTCTGTATATATATATATATATATCTTTTTTCCCTACTTCATTACTATATGAAATACTGATAAAAAAATCTTTGGATTATAGGATCTTAGGAGATCTGGTCATCTGGAATTTTTCATTGTAATACTCCTTGAGAAAAGAGGTTCTGGGCTCTCCCTGAAATCATGAAGGTAACAAAAAACATTCAAGTGAAATATGCTTGTGTTTAATTCTTGCAACTTGTTAGGATTTTTTTGTCAAAATATTTTCGGTTTAAGTGCTTTGTTCTGCAATTGCATGCCGGAACTGGCATAGCAGAACTTATCGCCCTTGAGATATCAAAGCAGGTTAGAACCTTTTTACTTGTTTACCTTGCTTTTGTAAAATGACCGATAAAATGGCATACTGATGAACTGCAGCTTATGTAGACTAATACTCCTCTTGAAGAGGCTCGAAAGAAGATAAGGTTGGTTGACTCTAAGGTTGTGACCTTTTGACTCTACATTTTCCTGCTTTGTACGCCTGCTTTCTATCTTATTTTCATTAGTCTAATTTATAACTTTTGCTGCAGGGATTAATAGTTAGGGATAGAATGGAAACCCTTCAACATTTTAAGAAGCCTTGGGCTCATGAGCACGAATCAGTAATGGACTTCTGAATGCCATTAAGGTGGGATCTCCGTTTTTCAGTTGAATGTGCAAAGATGACTATTAGAAACTTACGTTGTTAATTGGTGGAGGATGAGCTCTCTTGTTAACCCTGTTTGTCTTTCTTGTCAGTCCATTAAGCCGTCGGTCTTAATTGGATCATCTGGGGCAGGGAGAACATTCACCAAAGAGGCGGTTGAGACCATGAGCTCACTCAATGAGGTAGTTTTTCATTGGTATATATTAGTCAGTATATTATGCAATGTTAATATAATTGTTAAAGCTAAACAATGATTAATGGGAATGAACTACCTGCAGAAGCCCATCATATTTGCTCTATCTAATCCGACCTCACAATCCGAGTGTACAGCTGAAGAGGCTTATACTTGGAGCAAGGTATTATGATATATCTATGACTTATAATTCCCAAACCTCTAGAAATAGTTGTACCTTTTAGATGAATTCGAATGAGTGTATTTTTTAAGCAAGCAGTGTTGTTGTATTTTCTAGGGGTGGGAAATCTTTGCCAGTGGAAGCCCATTTGATCCCGTTGAATACAAAGGAAAAACATTTGCACCTGGACAGGTACTATATAACATTTTATATTAAGTAAACCAAGTTACATAAGGTACTTGGTGCACCACTTTGATTTAGCTTTTCCTTGTTTTCAGGCAAATAATGCATACATATTCCCTGGATTCGGGCTGGGTTTGATAATGTCTGGTGCTATCCGTGTCCATAATGACATGCTTATGGCTGCTTGTAAGTATCCATACATCTCACTCTTACGAAATAATGTATGAAACGCATGTTCCCCAAAGCTCAGATGGATTTTTCGCTTTCTTGAATGACATTTTTTTGTGCATTGAGCTTCCTTCTTTCTTCTGAAATAGCCGGAAAAGCTCAGATGGATTTTCCCTTTTGTGCATTGAGGTTAAACGTCGTCGTCTTCATGAGATTTGGAGGAAAAAGGAGAAAGCTTTCCGTCTCTGTTCGAAAGGTAAATTTCTGATTTTTTTAGATTTCCATCTACTTTGTATTTAAGATACTAACTAATTAACGAAAAAATTTGTTTTCTAAAACATGCAAGGGAAAAATCGCAGATCTGGATCTTCTTAACAAAAGGGAGCTTATGTCACAAACCAGATCCGGTGTTCGAGAGCTCATCCTTGCCGAAAAAATGTAAGTTCCTCTAATTCTTTTGCTTTCTCTGCTAATATTCCAATTTTAATGACTGATTAAATTGAAATATTTCACTTTTTTTGTACATGTTCGAATCTGACCGTTGTCGTGAGCCCACTTTCAAGAATAAACCTTCATAGCTCTTCCTACCTTTGTCAATGGCCGAAAAAATGTCGTGAGCCCACTTTCGTGAGTATCTCTCTCTAATCCTCTCTGAGTTTATATACTTAGCTATACCTATGGCTATCCAATTGACCAAGTGAAATACTGGAATGAATTTATTCAATAAGACATGGAAGTATTCGTAATTAGGGGGAATTTGGAAATAATTGGGTGGTAATTTTTTAAGTAAACATTCAAAATTCGGTCTGATAATAAATACTTTCTATGCATTGATTTAAGTTTGTAAAAGAATCGTTAACATTTGTACCTGTTACAATCTAGAAAAATGAGAAAAATGAAAACGGCTGATATATGTTAAATTTTATTGATTGTTAACAATTGTGGATTAAAATTTTAACGGACTTGCTGGCCCATTAAAAATCTTTTCATTTGTTTGAATCTTTTTTAGTTTAAGTATGATATGTTTTTTTGACCAAATAAATGTTTGATATAGAACTTGAAATGTCTTAAATCAATCTTAGCTCACTGTAATACCTTGGATGTTATAACCTGGTAAATGAGTATCTGAGAGGCTGTAGTTGTTTATATTTGAAAATAACTGAAAGAATGAAACAAATCAATATCAATGTATATATCAACATGTAGGTTCAAGATCAGCATACATAATTTCTGGATGTTATAACATGCTAAATGACTTACTGAGATGTTGTAGTTTGTACTTAAAATAACTAAGAGGTTGTAATATATAGTTGTATGTATGAATGAGTTATACAGTCTTGTAAGACAATATTTGCTAGAAAAAAAATTTATCTTTTTAAAATTTAGAACTCATAGATTTTCTATCATCTATATATATTTCCATCTCTATCTCTCTCTTTATCTCTCTGTGTTTGAGTTTACAAAGCTGATTTTTTTTTTACTTCTTTGTCTTCGAGGGTTCAACCAAAAGCACTTTCCACCACCAAACGTACAGTTTCAAGGAGGAAGTTATGCAGGTATCTCCCTACCGTCATCAACTAAATCTATACTAATATAAAATCTTTCTCTAAGTCTTTTATTCTCCTTCTTCTGTTTAATTGGTTATAAATAGGTTATTTTAGAAAACTATTGCATGTTTGGTGTAAATATTTTCATTTGTTTGAATCTTTTTTGGTTTAAGTATGATATGTTTTTTTGACCAAATAAATGTTTGATATAGAACTTGAAATGTCTTAAATCAATCTTAGCTCATTGTAATACCTTGGATGTTATAACCTGGTAAATGAGTAACTGAGAGGCTGTAGTTTTTTATATTTGAAAATAACTGAAAGAACAAAACAAATCAATATCAATGTATATATCAACATGTAGGTTCAAGATCAGCATATATAATTTCTGGGTGTTATAACCTACTAAATGACTTACTGAGATGTTGTAGTTTGTACTTAAAATAACTAAGAGGTTGTAATATATAGATGCATGTATGAATGAGTTATATAGTCTTGTAAGACAATATTTGCTAGAAAAAATTTATGTTTGTTAAAATTTGGAACTCGTAGATTTTCTGTCTATCTATCTATATATATTTCCATCTCTATCTCTCTCTTTATCTCTATTTGTTTGAGTTTACAAATCTGATTTTTTTTTACTTTTTTTTCTTCGAGGGTTCAACCAAAAGCACTTTTCACCACCAAACGTACAGTTTCAAGGAGGAAGTTATGCAGGTATCTCCCTACCGTCATCAACTAAATCTATACTCATATAAAATATTTCTAGTCTTTTATTCCCCTTCTTTTGTTTAATTGGTTATACATAGGTTATTTTAGAAAACTATTGCATGTTTGGTGTAAATCTTTTCATTTGTTTGAATCTTTTTTGGTTTAAGTATGATATGTTTTTTTGACCAAATAAATGTTTGATATAGAACTTGAAATGTCTTAAATCAATCTTAGCTCACTGTAATACCTTGGATGTTATAACCTGGTAAATGAGTAACTGAGAGGCTGTAGTTGTTTATATTTGAAAATAACTGAAAGAATGAAACACATCAATATCAAATGTATATATCAACATGTAGGTTCAAGATCAGCATATATAATTTCTGGATGTTATAACCTCCTAATTGACTTACTGAGATGTTGTAGTTTGTACTTAAAATAACTAAGAGGTTGTAATATATAGCTGCATGTATGAATGAGTTAAACAGTCTTGTAAGACAATATTTGCTAGAATTTTTTTTTATCTTTTTTTAAATTTGGAACTCATAGATTTTCTGTCTATCTATCTATATATATTTCCATCTCTATCTCTCTCTTTATCTCTATGTGTTTGAGTTTACAAATCTGATTTTTTTTTTACTTCTTTGTCTTCGAGGGTTCAACCAAAAGCACTTTCCACCACCAAACGTACAGTTTCAAGGAGGAAGTTATGCAGGTATCTCCCTACCGTCATCAACTAAATCTATACTAATATAAAATCTTTCTCTAAGTCTTTTATTCTCCTTCTTCTGTTTAATTGGTTATAAATAGGTTATTTTAGAAAACTATTGCATGTTTGGTGTAAATCTTTTCATTTGTTTGAATCTTTTTTGGTTTAAGTATGATATATTTTTTTGACCAAATAAATGTTTGATATAGAACTTGAAATGTCTTAAATCAATCTTAGCTCACTGTAATACCTTGGATGTTATAACCTGGTAAATGAGTAACTGAGAGGCTATAGTTGTTTATATTTGAAAATAACTGAAAGAATGAAACAAATCAATATCAAATGTATATATCAACATGTAGGTTCAAGATCAGCATATATAATTTCTGGATGTTATAATCTCCTAACTGACATACTGAGATGTTATAGTTTGTACTTAAAATAACTAAGAGGTTGTAATATGTAGCTGCATGTATGAATGAGTTATACAGTCTTGTAAGACAATATTTGCTAGACAAAAATTTATCTTTTTTAAAATTTGGAACTCATAGATTTTCCGTCTATCTATCTATATATATTTCCATCTCTATCTCTATCTTTATCTCTCTGTGTTTGAGTTTACAAATCTGATTTATTTTTACTTCTTTGTCTTCGAGGGTTCAACCAAAAGCACTTTCCACCACCAAACGTACAGTTTCAAGGAGGAAGTTATGCAGGTATCTCCCTACCGTCATCAACTAAATCTATACTAATATAAAATCTTTCTCTAAGTCTTTTATTCTCCTTCTTCTGTTTAATTGGTTATAAATAGGTTATTTTAGAAAACTATTGCATGTTTGGTGTAAATCTTTTCATTTGTTTGAATCTTTTTTGGTTTAAGTATGATATGTTTTTTTGACCAAATAAATGTTTGATATAGAACTTGAAATGTCTTAAATCAATCTTAGCTCACTGTAATACCTTGGATGTTATAACCTGGTAAATGAGTAACTGAGAGGCTGTAGTTGTTTATATTTGAAAATAACTGAAAGAATGAAACAAATCAATATCAAATGTATATATCAACATGTAGGTTCAAGATCAGCATATATAATTTCTGGATGTTATAACCTCCTAATTGACTTACTGAGATGTTGTAGTTTGTACTTAAAATAACTAAGAGGTTGTAATATATAGCTGCATGTATGAATGAGTTAAACAGTCTTGTAAGACAATATTTGCTAGAATTTTTTTTTATCTTTTTTAAAATTTGGAACTCATAGATTTTCTGTCTATCTATCTATATATATTTCCATCTCTATCTCTCTCTTTATCTCTATGTGTTTGAGTTTACAAATCTGATTTTTTTTACTTCTTTTTCTTCGAGGGTTCAACCAAAAGCACTTTTCACCACCAAACGTACAGTTTCAAGGAGGAAGTTATGCAGGTATCTCCCTACCGTCATCAACTAAATCTATACTCATATAAAATATTTCTAGTCTTTTATTCCCCTTCTTTTGTTTAATTGGTTATACATAGGTTATTTTAGAAAACTATTGAATGTTTGGTGTAAATCTTTTCATTTGTTTGAATCTTTTTTGGTTTAAGTATGATATGTTTTTTTGACCAAATAAATGTTTGATATAGAACTTGAAATGTCTTAAATCAATCTTAGCTCACTGTAATACCTTGGATGTTATAACCTGGTAAATGAGTAACTGAGAGGCTGTAGTTTTTTATATTTGAAAATAACTGAAAGAACAAAACAAATCAATATCAATGTATATATCAACATGTAGGTTCAAGATCAGCATATATAATTTCTGGATGTTATAACCTGCTAAATGACTTACTGAGATGTTGTAGTTTGTACTTAAAATAACTAAGAGGTTGTAATATATAGTTGCATGTATGAATGAGTTATACAGTTATGTAGACAATATTTGTTAGAAAAAAATTGATCTTTTTTAAAATTTGGAACTCATAGATTTTCTGTCTATCTATCTATATATATTTCCATCTCTATCTCTCTCTTTATCTCTCTGTGTTTGAGTTTACAAATCTGATTTTTTTTTTACTTCTTTGTCTTCGAGTGTTCAACCAAAAGCACTTTCCACCACCAAACGTACAGTTTCAAGGAGGAAGTTATGCAGGTATCTCCCTACCGTCATCAACTAAATCTATACTAATATAAAATCTTTCTCTAAGTCTTTTATTCTCCTTCTTCTGTTTAATTGGTTATAAATAGGTTATTTTAGAAAACTATTGCATGTTTGGTGTAAATCTTTTCATTTGTTTGAATCTTTTTTGGTTTAAGTATGATATGTTTTTTTGACCAAATAAATGTTTGATATAGAACTTGAAATGTCTTAAATCAATCTTAGCTCACTGTAATACCTTGGATGTTATAACCTGGTAAATGAGTAACTGAGAGGCTGTAGTTGTTTATATTTGAAAATAACTGAAAGAATGAAACACATCAATATCAAATGTATATATCAACATGTAGGTTCAAGATCAACATATATAATTTCTGGATGTTATAATCTCCTAATTGACTTACTGAGATGTTGTAGTTTGTACTTAAAATAACTAAGAGGTTGTAATATATAGCTGCATGTATGAATGAGTTATACAATCTTGTAAGACAATATTTGCTAGACAAAAATTTATCTTTTTTAAAATTTGGAACTCATAGATTTTATGTCTATCTATCTATATATATTTCCATCTCTATCTCTCTATTTATCTCTCTGTGTTTGAGTTTACAAATCTGATTTATTTTTACTTCTTTGTCTTCGAGGGTTCAACCAAAAGCACTTTCCACCACCAAATGTACAGTTTCAAGGAGGAAGTTATGCAGGTATCTGCCTACCGTCATCAACTAAATCTATACTAATATAAAATCTTTCTCTAAGTCTTTTATTCTCCTTCTTCTGTTTAATTGGTTATAAATAGGTTATTTTAGAAAACTATTGCATATTTGGTGTAAATATTTTCATTTGTTTGAATCTTTTTTGGTTTAAGTATGATATGTTTTTTTGACCAAATAAATGTTTGATATAGAACTTGAAATGTCTTAAATCAATCTTAGCTCACTGTAATACCTTGGATGTTATAACCTGGTAAATGAGTAACTGAGAGGCTGTAGTTGTTTATATTTGAAAATAACTGAAAGAATGAAACAAATCAATATCAAATGTATATATCAACATGTAGGTTCAAGATCAGCATATATAATTTCTGGATGTTATAACCTCCTAATTGACTTACTGAGATGTTGTAGTTTGTACTTAAAATAACTAGGAGGTTGTAATATATAGCTGCATGTATGAATGAGTTAAACAGTCTTGTAAGACAATATTTGCTAGAATTTTTTTTTATCTTTTTTAAAATTTGGAACTCATAGATTTTCTGTCTATCTATCTATATATATTTCTATCTCTATCTCTCTCTTTGTCTCTATGTGTTTGAGTTTACAAATCTGATTTTTTTTACTTCTTTGTCTTCGAGGGTTCAACCAAAAACACTTTCCACCACCAAACGTACAGTTTCAAGGAGGAAGTTATGCAGGTATCTCTCTACCGTCATCAACTAAATCTATACTCATATAAAATCTTTCTCTATGTCTTTTATTCTCCTTCTTCTGTTTAATTGATTATACATATGCAGGTATCTCTCTACCGTCATCAACTAAATCTATACTCATATAAAATCTTTCTCTATGTCTTTTATTCTCCTTCTTCTGTTTAATTGATTATACATAGGTTATTTTAGAAAATTATTACATGTTTGGTATAAATCTGTTCACTTGTTTGATTCTTTATTGGTTCAAGTATGATATATGCTATTGCATGTTTGGTGTAAATCTGTTTGGTGTAAATTTGTTCGTTTTGCTCATTGTAATACCTTGGATACTTATATTTAGGGTTTGTGTTTGATATACATTCGAAATGCTATAATCATATATTATATAAAATATCTATATTTTAAAACAAAATATTCATAACAATAGTATATATAAAGGTACCTTTCTTCTAGAGCTTAGATCTATTGGAATACAATTTTTTTGACACTATATTCTGTGTGCAGAAAGAAATTATAACTAATTTTTTTTTTTAATATGGTATAGGAATTCCACGTGGTGTTGTGCGAATTGGAATCAACAATAACAATGTTTAGAGTGGTATTGCTAGTATGCAAGACATAAAGGTACGCCAAGAATGTAGTTTAGATTTAAGTTTTGATTAGTAGTCTAATAGTTTAGATAGTAGTTTAGATTTATTGCATTTTTCAGTAACCAGGAACTCGGTACCTAGAAATTAGCCTAAATATTATAAATGAACCCTACTGTTTTACTTGTAAATAAACACAAACAAACATTACAAATCGGACAATGGAAACATAAAAAGTGAGTACATAGTAATTAACCTAAATAATATGAGTGAACCATACTGATTTAGTTGTAAATATACATAAATAATATGAATGAACCCTACTAATTTAGTTGTAAATTAATTTGAATAATATAATGAACCCTACTCATTTAGTTATGGATTAACCTAAATAAACATTTCATATGTACACTGTGAATTGTAAAATGAAATAGAAATGAAAATTAATTGCAAAAAACTAATAGGAAATCAGTTCCTTTTGAAAATGCATTGCAGAAAAAATATGTTAATGACATTTCGTATGTACAAAACTGAGATTGCATATTATTTAAAATGTATAAGTTCTAAAATCTGATTTAGGTGTAAATATACACAAATAATATGAATGAACCCTATTGATTTATTTGTAAATTAACCTAAATAATATATTGAACCCTACTCATTTGCATGCCTCCTTGAATAGAAAAACTTCTCCAAGCCTCAGTCGATTCTCTGCTCAATGTTTTCTCAAACCCAGGTTTCAGCAGTTTTATTTGTTTTCTCGATGTGTCATCCTATAGAATAATCAAACCTTATATATGGACATTAAATTATACTATACTTGGTTAAACATGCCTCCTCATTAAAGAACAAAAACAATATTATATTTGCTAGTTATGCATGATTTACTGTGTATATCTCTAAAAATTAGTTTGTTTCTTTTTTTCCCTTGATGAGGATGTTTGGAGGAAAACAGATATGGGAGGAAGATGTCTTGCCCAGATCCAAAGTGATAAAAGTAAGACATCTAAAAATGCTTTTAGTTTCATTCAGACAATATCTATCACTTTCTATCAGTATCCCTACTTCAAGACATGCTTTGTTTAATTTATGTCATCGTGCATTACTCTGTAAATAAACTGAGACATTGATTTCATGTGAACAGATCTGCAGTTTGGTGTAGAGATACAGAAGGGGATGATGTTCTGGCAACTCATAGGGTTCCAAGATCTAAAAAATAAAACTTGAAGGTACGGCTACTATACTGACATTGTTATGAACATGAAAATATATATTCAATATTGCACAAAGTATAGTGAATGAATTATTACCTTGTATCTGAGTGCTAGATATCCTGAATAAAACTGAAACAAAGTTAACAAAATCAATATCAGTCCGGTTTGAAATGTTAAGCATGACTGAGAATGTACTTGAAATAATTGAGCTATGCTTTAGTTGAGCATTACCTCTTGAATGTCTCTTTTCTGCTGTGGTTTAGGGTTTTACAATGACTGAGAATATATAGATTTAGAGTAGACTATGTGAAAGAGACGTGGTCTTGTTTTTTTTGGAATGCATAGATCTTATAATAAGTTTTGCTTTTTATGGATGTTTTATGATATGCCAAATTTTTGTCATTGGGAAACAGACAGCACATTATTTTTGTCTTAGATTATAATATTTAATAGCTGTGCAATATATTATGTAATCTGTTGTGCAGGCTTATTTGTATATGCAATTCATTTGTACTCAGTTTTGTAATAGCTTGTCAGGTTTTGACCAATCACAAAATTCTTATTTGTGGTTGGTTGTGTTTAATTTGTGTCCAGGAATTTTCAGAAATTGTATGGTAAAATGTGGTTTTGTAATTTATGTGCAGGCTTGATTCAAATCCATGGTCTTAGAAATGTGATTTGTAATTTTTATGCAGGTTTGTGCATTATTTTTATGCAGGTTTTTTATAATTTTTATATAGGTTTTGTAATTTTTATGCAGGTTTTTTAATTTCGTGCAATTATGTAAAGCTTATGTAATTATTTGTATGCTTTATATTTAGGTTAATGTGTGTGTGCCGTTTTGTAAGAGTTGGACAGGTTTTGGTGCATTGTTGTCTCTTATTTGTTGGTTTTGTGTTTAATATTTGGGCTGTTTTTAGCATAAAAAATTTTGAATGCATAATTTATCATTTAACATATTTGATAGATTATTTAGGTATTGGTTTTTATTTCGTAACATATTATCTATTAAAAACATTCCATTTTTTTATGAAACCAAACGTAATAAAACAATACAAAAATATCATTACCTGCCAAATTCGAACAAATTTATTGCATAAAAATCAGTAAGTGCCAAATCAGAATGCATAAAACAGTAATAAAACAATACAACCAATGGCGGACGCATGTGGGGCCCAGTGGGGGCTGTAGCCCCCACTGGAATTTTCAAAAAAAAAAATTAAATTAAATTTATATGAGTTTTTTTTCCCTCACCCAAAGTTTTTGAAAAAAAAATTCCCAAAAAAGTTCAAACTATTTTTTGTATTTTTTTAATTTTAAAAATATTTTTTACATAGGATTTATTATGCATAATTCTCAAAATTACTAAAATTTATCCAAATTTGCATACAATTTTTCAATAAAATATGTAATATTTTCACTATATTTATCTTTATTTGTGTTAAAACTTTTAAAATTTAGGGTTTATGAATTTGTAAATTTTACAAATTAATTTTTATACAAATTTGTTGAAATTACGCAGTAAAAGTAGTTTGTAATGATAAAATTTGTGTAATTTTTGGTCAATTTTGAGTAAAATTTCATTTGAAGTTTGATTATAGATTTTGTTGTTTGAAATTGAGATTGTTTGTGGAAAACAGATTATAGAATTAAAAATTACGGTTTAGGGTTTTGTGTAAGGTAGACGGTAATATTTTATTCTTCAAGATTTTAACCCCCACTGGATTAAATTCCTGCGTTCGCCCCTGAATACAACAATTCAATAACGTTGGTTCGACACGTGGCAAAAATATCACGTTGTGACACGTGACACCGAAAAACACGAGTACAGTCTCGGGGCATGTGCTGTGCAATCGCGATACTGCTTTAGTTATTATATAATAGATTAGTTAATGACAAAATAATAGTGATATGATACATAGAATGTGGACGAATTAAACCTCTTTATCCATTGTTACTTGCTATATATCGGCCACTGATCAAGATTTGTACTCCAAAAAAAACAAAAGATTTGTACCCAGAAAAAAATCATCATTTTATTTATATACTAATCATTCCCCACATCAATTATCACGTACACAAGTTCACACGTACTCTAGATAACTCCACAAAGGTAGGCTATCTTTCTGCATCCCTCTCTCTCTACCCCCTAGGTAGCTAGCTGCTTTCTTAGACTCTCTCTAAACGTACGTACATGGCGATTCCAATATTACAAAACTCCGTTGCAACTACAACTTATAAGACAATCGCAGTACTAGTGGTGGTTGCACTTGTATGGAGCGTGCTGAAGTGGGTTTGGTTCGGTCCCAAGAAGCTGGAGAGGCGGCTCAGACAGCAGGGGATTGGTGGCCACCCCTACCGCCTTTTCCATGGCGACATGAAAGACATCAGGAATATGGGATTCAAAGCCATCGCCGCCCCCATGACCGCCTTCTCCCATGACACCATGCCTCGTATCCGCCCCTTCCTTCATCGTACCTTTACCAATCACGGTTCGTATATACAAATAATACCTCTTTTTTTTCTCAAGGATTCAACTGAGTACGGATGACGACGAAAAGGAAATTTATCTGTTACACCTTTAATTTAAACAAATTTTTTGTTACTCAAGCCGTGCGCATATAAATTTTCTGTACTGCCATACACTGGAAATGGAATAGGTATATGTTTGGATTTTCATTGATATAACTCTATGCAAATAATTTTTATTTATTGGTAAAAAATAGTGAATAGTTTTAGTTTATTTATTTATTAAAAAAATTCATAGTATTTTAACTTAATGATATATTTTAATAGTAATGTCAAATGCTAAAATGACACTTATATATTTTAAAGGAGAGTATATAATATAAAAAAAAATACTGACTACATACAATTAGATAAGATGTTAGTTGAGGGTTTGATGAGGTCATTACTTGACTTGTATCATTTTTATTGTGGAGAGCTGATTTTTTTATTTAGCATCGGATTCGGAAGATATATACAATATGTGAGGGTGGGGTTGTAACCTATTAACTGAGACGAGTGTGATAGGAAATGAAACACGTACGAGGAGGCTAGGCTTCATATATATAGTTGAGAAGTGTACGTCATATGTACGTACGTACGTACTTAACTTTGAATGGAGCGGAATATATTTACATGTACGTGTGTACGTGTGTGAAGGGAAAGTATGCGTGACGTGGGAGGGGCCGGTGGCGATGGTGAATGTAGGAGAAGCGGAGCTGGTGAAGGAAGTTCTGTCCAGGAACTACGACTTCCAGAAGCCCAGGGCCAACCCCCTCACCGCCATGCTTGTGCGGGGCGTCGTTAGCTACGACGGCCACAAGTGGGCTCACCATAGAAAACTCATCAACCCTGCTTTCCATATCGAGAAATTGAAGGTATATACATCATTATTTTCACCTTTCAATCACTTCAAATTTCACATATTGACAATTTGATCGACATGCATGCACTTATAGTATATATGTCCACTTTATCACAATTCGCACATCACTAAATAAATTAGTCTACCAATTAAGTCCAACATATGGGTCCTAGCACAATACACGACGTTTATAATGTACGCCGTGTCAAATTGTCAATTGAGATCACATGCTAAAGTATCTGTAACATTATATATATGTTCGTCTCACTCACTTGGGATTGATCCATTGATTTCATATGTACATAAATTAATTTAAAAGCTAGCTAGATATGTGTAATATACATATAGCTGATCGAACAATGTGCACTTTTTCGCTTGATTTAGTGATTTCACTAGCTAGTAGCTAGCTAGGGTACGTATGCTGTATTTTTCATACATATTCTTCAAGCCTTCTCGTGATCATATGTTTTACAAGCTAGGAAAAATTTTCTTACATATATAGGGCCGGTTTAGTTGGAATTTACAAAAAAAGGCCAAAAATAAATGTAGTCCATCTTAATGCTGGAGCTCTTTATTTTTCATACAAGTATGAACATATGGTATTGTAATTCATTATAATGGAAATATTCATTTTTTCAATACTATGGTGAAATTTAAAATGATAAAATTCATTCATTTTCTTGACATGGATTTTAAAAGCCAAACTAAGATGAAAATTGGACTATTTTTAAACAATATATCATAATGTTAAACTGGACCATTTTTTCCCCCGAATAGCTACCATTTTTATAACCTCAAATCAAACCGACCTGAAACAAACAGAACAGACCTACGTGTATGTCTAGCTTGTTAAATAAGACTTTGTGATAAGAGTGCAGAGCTCAATTCTGAATTGACTTGTACACAGGATTAGTAATATCTCTTTCCCTTTTACAAAAAAAAAAAAAATCTTCCCCAAGTCCATCTTGTGGGGCGCGCGCCCCCAGTCCCACACTACTTCTGGAGAGTGGAGACAGGCCGTGGCATGGTCCAATTGTCCCACACTCACAAGTCACACAGCTACTTGTCGCTGTACGCATCACGTATGTGTCCTTCTCTTAAGCTCTGTTTGGTGAAAATAAATTAAAAAGCTTTTATAAAGATATTTTTTTAAATATTTATATTATAAATAAAAAAAATTATAAATATACTTATCTAACAAATTCTTACTCACAAAAGATAAACAATTATGTCAATTCACTGTCCTTAAAATATTCTCATATATTTATAGATTAGGTCTTTTTAACTTATGTTCTAACGACTAGGTTAAGAATTTCTCGGTTTGTAAATTGTGCCCTAAATATAAATGATTAACATGCTTACAAAAATTTTAATTTAATAAATTAATAAAATCTAACAAATCTTTTCAAGTAAGTAAACTGCTAATAACATAAATTAGAAAAATCATTAAAAAGAAAATAAAATAAGAGAAGAATTCCCTGTATAGAGAAAGATGTAGATTCTAATTAGGTACGTATATATACTGACTCCACTCCTATATGATTAAATCAAGTGTTTATATGTAATATCTAATTTATTATGAGGACAGCTTTTAAGGTTCTAATTCCATCACTATAAAAAGCATACAAATTAAGCAATACAAGTATATATGCAGACAAAAGGAAGGTTCTTTGTGTTGCTTAGCTACCCAGCAATTCACTTATTAAATTAAATTAGTTTTTAATTGTGGAATGATTTTTTTATTAGGAAAGGAACTAGTGTAATTCTCGTGTCACGCACGGGTTTTTACGTCATATATATTGAGTCAAAAATATTACTATTTTTTAAAATCAATTTATATACTAAAAAATCGATGTAGATATTTTGATAATAAATCAATTTCTGATCATAAATTTATATCTCAATCATCCATATAATTAGGACATTCTGGATTTGTATATAATTAGCAAACTTTGGATTTGTAATCTTTGTAATCGTCTATTTATAATTAGATTTATTTTTAAAAATTAAAAAAAAAAACAGAAAATGACATATGGCAGTTTTAATGAGGGAGTGTAATATGACATTTTTAATAAGGGAGTGTCATGTGGCGTAATTAGGTTCTAGTTTAGTAGATATATAGTAGATTAGGAAATTTTGGATTTCTATAAAATTAGGAAATTTTGGATTTGTATATAATTAGAAAATTTTGGATTTGTAATCTTTGTGATTAACTTGTAATCTTCGTGCTTGATTTGTATTTAAATTAGGAAAAAATGAGTGATAGATTTAGGATAATAATTTTTAACTCATAATCAGATTTATTTTAAAAATTGAAAAAAAAAACAGAAATGACATGTGGTTGTTTTAGTGAGAGAGTGTCATGTGGCAGTTTTAGTGAGAGAGTGTCATGTGTCAGTTTTAATGAGAGAGTGTCATGTGACGTAATTAGGTTCTAGTTTAGTAGATATATAGTAGATTAGAAAATTTTGGATTTGTATATAATTAGAAAATTTTGGATTTGTAATCTTTGTGCTTGATTTGTATCTAAATTATGAAAAAATGAGTGATAGGTTTAGGATATTGATCTTTGATTTATAATATATTTTAAAAAAACAGAAAATGACATGTGGCAGTTTTAATGAGGGAATACCATATGGTGGTTTAATGAGAGAGTGTCATGTGCCGTAATTAGGTTATAGTTTAGTAGATATATAGTAGATTAGGAAATTTTGGATTTGTACATAATTAGGAAATTTTAATTTGTATATAATTAAGAACTTTTGGATTTTAATCTTTGTTCTTAATTTGTATTTAAATTAGGAAAAATGAGTGATAGGTTTAGGATAATAAAGAGGGAGTGTCATGTGGCGGTTTTAAAGTAGATTCAACATGTGACGGTTTTAAAGAGGGATTGTCATGTGACGGTTTTAATGAGAGAGTGCCATGTAGCGTAATTAGGTTCTTGTTTAGTAGATATATAGTAGATTCGACATGGTAGGCGCTCAGGTCTTGCAACTTTGCAAGTAATATGTAAATCAAGCAGACAATCTCCTAGTCCGATGAGTTGTCTCCATCTGTTTATGATTAATTTTTAGAGCTTGGCTTCTTCTAAACTTACACTTATAACAAATTATATATGTGTTTTTAAGAAACTATCAAAGAAGTTATAAGATTCAGCACAACTTTTACAATTTTTTTTCATCGTCGTAGAAAGATTTTATGGTATTTTATAGTTTTGTATACAATTATTTTTCCAAACCCTATTTATATTAGACAATTCGGAAATTTATAAAGGTAAGTTTATTATGGAATAAACAATTATTACAAATCTAAGTAAGATAATAATAATTATGGATATTCTTGAGCCAATACATTACTTGCAAAAATTATAATCTACTATATCCATAATAATTGTTTATTCCATAATAAACTTACCATTATAAAATATTCATATTAGGGTGCATATCCGGCTAATATGGGAATCGTTTTTATTTTCTTTGATTTTATTTGATTTTCGAAAAACCAACGAAAAAATGAGAGCTCGACACGTGGAAAATTCAATACCGTGATGCCACGTGGCAGCCAAAAACTTTGGTTCATTTTGGAGGCACCATGTGGCATAGTAGATATTCTACTTTAGTATATATATAGTAGATTAGGGGGGCTCCTCTATCTCGAGGTGGGCCGCCCTAGAGCATCCTTGCGGATGAGATTGTAGAGATCTGAAATGGCTACACTATTAGGCGAAATTGATATGTGGTAAAGTTTAGCTATAAAGTCGGACACAATATTAATTTTCTGGAATATGTGGAAAATGCGACAGGAAGAAAGTTGTCGCAAGTCGAGGAGTATATCTGAAATTACGAGCTCAATTTCCCACGGGCAGTCCCATTTGTCGTTCAAGGCATTGATTAGGCAGAGGTTATCGTCTTCGATCTCGATATCTGAGATCCCTAGATGGATTGCGTCTCGAATGCCATAACACATAGAGATCACTTCCACTAGGATGGGGGAGATATTCCCAGGGAACCATTGGCCATAGAGATTGGTTGGCCATCATGGTCCTGAATAATGTAGCCGAATAGCCGGTCCATGGGTATTTTTGGATGCATCTGAGTTTAATTTGTATACATTTGGTGGTGGTTTCGCCCATTTAATGTTCTTTCGTTTTCTTCTAGTTTCTAGCCCCACAGTTTTTGGTTTTTCCATGGTGTCTTTTTCCATATTGGCCTTTTTCCAGTTTTGTTGTTGTTCCTGGATAAACTTTGTGAGATTCGATATTATACTCTTATTTTGGTCTTCGAATTTTTTTAGGTTTCTCTGGTACCAAATACTCCACCAACATATTGATAGGGTTTCCATTATTTTCAAATTGGATTTGTCCATCATTTCGTTTAGTAATTGTGTTGGGTTTTTGTTGTTTGTATCCATGTTCCTAATTAGTTGTTCTATATGTGGGTCAATGTTGTGTATTATTTGTTTGGTATGGGGGCATATAAACAGAATGTGCGTTAAATTCTCCATTGTATAGTTGCACATGGTGCACTCTAGAGGGACAAGAACATGCCTTTCATATAATTTTTCTTTGGTTGGAAGTCCATTTTCGCTCACTTTCCATAAAAAGTGTTTTACTTTGGGGGTATATCGAGATGCCATATCCAATTTGCATTGGTTTGGGCTAGTCCTTTGTTTTCATAAATCATGTTTATCACACTCTTAGTCGAAAACCAACCATTTCGGTTGTGTTTCCAGTAAAGTAGTCTCCAAATTCATTGTTAGGTAGGACTTTATTTGCAATTGTTGTGGTGGTGTCGTTGTCAAAGTGTTTTTGCAGTTTCTCTATTTTCCAGGTTTATCCTGGTTTATGTATTCGTCTACAGTTTCTAATTTATTTATAAGGGTTGTATCTTTTGCCGGATTGGCTAGTTTGCTTATTGGGAGTCAGTTGTCTTGCCAAAATTTAATAGATCTTCCATTTCTAGTTCCCATTGGAGGCATTTTTTGAATTGTGGTATGAGTTTTGTAAGGTTACTCCATTGCCAAGAGTAATTGGTGTTCTTTTTCCTTTCATATTCTAGTATTGGTATTGTTTTTAGGTATTTTTCCCGGATGATCTTCACCCATATATTAGTAGGTTCAACGAGTAGTTTTCATATTAGTTTCATTTGAAGTGCTTTGTTCATACCTAGTCCTCCCTTGTTAGTTGGTTTGCAGATTTCATTTCATTCTATGAGAGGTTTGTGGTTATTGTCCCTATTCCAAAAGAAATGTTGGTTTATTGTATCTAGTTTTTTGTGGGTGCTAACTGATATCATAAAATTTTGCATAATATAGCTTGGTTGGGCCGATGGTGTTGCTTTAATTAGGACTTTGCTTCCTTCTTGAGACAATGTGTTAGCCTTTCAATTAGTGAGTTGGTTTGTAGTTTTATCGATAAGGGATTGGAATGTAAAGCTTGTTACCCTTTCATTAATGATGGGGCAGCCAAGGTACTTATCGAGGCCGTTGGAAGGTACTACATTAAAAATTTGTTGGATTTGCGCTATAGTTGTCTGATTTGTGTTTTTTGTTACTTGAAAGGTTGTTTTATGGAAATTGACAAGTTGACTTGATACTTCGCAGTAGTCATCAATAATTTTCTTTATTTTGGTGCACACATCTTGTTTAGTAGATGAGAAAATGATAATGTCATCAGCAAATTCTAGGAATGGAATTTTTGTTCCATGTTTGTTCATTTTGATTCCTAAGGAGTTAGTTGTTTTTGTCGCTACTATTTGTAGTTGACGCGAGAGGATTTCTGCGCCTAAAATGAATAGGAATAGGGATAGGGGGTCACCTTGTCTCATACCCCGCTTGGGGAAGAATTGTCATGTGGGTTCATTGTTTACAAGAACAGAGAAAGATATTGTTTGGGTACACTCATTAATCCAGTTTGTGAATTTGTTATAGAATCAAAAGTTTTTTGAGGCTTTGTAGGAAGAATTCCCAATCAACTATGTCGTATGATTTCTCCATATCTAGTTTTAGCGCAACACATCCTTCCTTTCCTTTTTTGGCACGGAAGGAGTGAAAAAATTTCATGTGCAATGAAAATTTCATGTGCAATGAGCAAAATCTCCTTGTAGTGGGTGTATTAATTTTGGGATTATTGTTTTTAGTCTTTCTGTAAGTATTTTTGATATGATTTTATAGATTGTATTGCATAGGCTAATTGGTCTATAGTTGTTTGTTGAGCTTTGGTTATTACATTTGGGTATAAGTGTTATGAATGTATGGTTAATTTGTGTAAGTAATTTTCCAGAATGAAAAAAAACTTTTCACTTCTTTGATAACATGCGGGCATATAATTTCCTAATATTTTTTGTAGAAGTCGGATGACATTCCATCCGGGCCTGGTGATTTGTCTTCTTTAATTCCATCGAGTGTGTTTTTAATTTCTTCATTTGCTACAGATTTGGTAAGATGATCATTATCCTCTTGGCTCACTTATGTTTGTATTACATTCAATATCTCTTCAATCTTCCTTTGATTTATGTGTTGCTTTTTAAATCTGTTTTTGAAGTCTTTTTGGATTTCATTTTTGACATTTTCTTGTCCTATGATGAGTGTTCCTTTCATACTTTTTATTTATTTTTATTGTTTTTCTGGTTCCTTCTCCCTGTGGCAATTCGGTGGAAATACTTACTAGTGGTACCTGATGAGGTGATGTGCTTAGCTCTTTGTCCCCAATATTTTTGTTGGAAGGTTAGAAGGCATTCTTTCTTTTTGGTTAGATTTTCTTGTTTTACAAAGTTTGCTTGATTTGGGTTGGTAAGCATTGTCTTTTGTAGTGTTATTAGGTCTCCTTCCACTTTATTGAGTTCTTCGAAAATGTCACCAAATCGGGTCTTATTCCACTCTTTTATTTTTGTTTTTAGTAGTTGTGTTCTTTTTATAAGTATGTACATATGCGTGCCTTGATAGCTACATCTCCATGTTTGTTTAACTAAGTTTGTTAGGTCCTTTTGTTTGGTCCACATCATTTCAAACTTGAAAGGCTGTGCTATTTTGTTTGTAGAGTTTGAGATTTCAAGTGATATGGGGCAGTGGTCCAAGGATGTAAAGGCATGATTATATGTTATCAAGTTTGGGTACCATTGTAGAATTTGGTCATTAACCGTTACTCTATCTAATTTCTCCAAGATATTATCTTGTGTATTCCTTGATTTCCGCCATGTGAAGGGGTTTCATGTAGTTGGTATGTCGAGAAAGTCACATGTGTTTTTGAAATTATTTAATCTGTTAAATTTGTTAGTATTTGGGATATTTCCACCTATTTATCTTGTGAGTTTTGGATCTCGTTTATGTCACCTATCAGTATGCATGGTTTGTTGGTTGTTGTAATATAGTTTTGGAGGTTAGACCAGAATTCTGATTTATATTTTTCTTGGGGGGTGCGTATGCAAAAATAATCATACTTTCTCTATCGTTTTCATAATCTTTGAAGTTGTTATAAATCGTTTTTCAATAGTGTGTATTTGGATTGTTTCGTTTTTTAATTGGTGGTCTTTCCATAGTACAATGACTCCCCTTGTGAGTCTCGTTGCCAAGGATATTGCGATGTTGTCAAAGCCAGCCTTTTTCCATCTCTTTTCACATGGTATTTTAGCAGTTTTGGTTTCGACTAGTGCTATTATCTGGATGTAGTTAATTTTACAAAAAATATCTATGACAGTCTAAACATTCTTTCTGTCCATACCTCTAATATTCCATAGGCATATCTTCATTGATAAACATATTGGGGTGAGTAATTATTACGACTCAAGGTATGTTTTATTTCTTTGATTTTCATTTGATGTTGGTTTCTTTTCTTTTTATGTTGGTTAATTTTCGGAGTATAGTTTTTGTTATTACAATTTTTTCCTTGTTGAGTCCGTGTTTTATGATGGGTGTATCAGATATGCATGTTTCTGGTCATTTGTCTGGTTGTGTCGTTTGTTGTAATCGGGTGTTTGCTTAGGATTATTGTCGCTCTTTTGAGGTTGATAAACTTTATTGTCGACCTTATTGTCATTATTTTTCCTACTTAGTACGTCTGAAATGCTATTTGACCTAGTGACAATTGTGCAATTATGATTCGTTTTATCAGTGTTGTTATGCGTTGGTTGTGTTTTCCACTTGCCTATGTAGTTTTCAGTTTTTGGCGTCCATTTGTTAGACCTTAATAGTTGGTACCATTTGATATCCTTGGTATCCATTTTCTTGTTTGGTCAATTTGTTTATATATGGGAGCTTGGTTGGTACATTGCCATTGGTTAATCCTATCTGTACAACAACACTTATAGCTAGCACATGAAATACATGCTTCTTTTCGTGTGTAGTTGTTGTTGACCTGTTTGCTTCTTTTGGTGATGGTCAGCAGTCCTTTGTTGGGTAGCTTTACTTGGCATTGGTCATCGAGTAGTGTTTTTTTGTTTTGTGCTTTGTCTCTAGTCTCTTAGTTGTCCGATTCCCTTGGTTCCTGCAAATTCATGGTTTTGTTGGTTAGAGTTACATAGTTCCATAGATAATAGCAAATTATAGTCCATAAATACCATATATTCAACATATATTGATTTTTTCCAGTCCAGGAAGCTCTAGTAGTAGTGGTCATTTGGGAAGAGGTAGATAACCTTGTTTGGTTGAGATTGATATTAGTTTTACATGTACTATGCATGATATGATTAAGGAAAGAAACTCTAATATTTTTGATGTGTTCTATACAGTTTGTAAGAACAACATTGTCCGTGTGTTTATTGGTTTGGATATTGGTTAGAAAGAGACCCATATTTGTGGTATTAGTAAACTTATAGTTGTCAATTTTGTTAATCCATTCATTGAGTAAGCAAATAGTCCATTCATACAGACTATCACCTCTGGATTTTCTGTAATATAGGACATGATTAAGGCTGAATTTTCTGCAAATGTAGGAGTAAAGAGAATTGAGATACATATAAGGGATTTTCATTGATATTTGAGAGGCCATAAAGACATGATTAAGGCTCACTTTAATACTAATTTTGGTGTTCTTGTATCTATGTTCCTCCTTCTGTTCGTTTCCATTGGGCAGCCGTGGATGAATTCGTTTATGTTTTCTCTTATAGCAGCTGTAATTCCCCGCTTTTGCTTTTGTTAACTTGTTCAGTTTTTTGCTGATTTTAAGTTTATTGTTTTGTCTATGGGTACCTGAATAGAGTTGTATCTTCCAGGTAGCGATATCAAAAGGCCAAGTGTGCAAACATAGTGTACTATTGCAGTGATTGGGTATGCCTTTGTGATGCTCAGTTTTAATCTTAGACCAATAATGAATGTTTTTGGTATGCTGATCATAGATGTGAATGATATCAGTCACGCTAATAAGCTTTATTGATAAAGGATGGGCTAAGGGTGTGTTATAGGGGATGAAGCAGGAGCCATAGTATGGATTAGGAAGTAATAGGGATTCAGGATTGTGGGATAGATAGTGTGGAGCAAGATGGGGTTTCTTCTTCTGTACCCTGGAGAGGTGGGGTTCAGTTGTTTGTTCCTTTGGGGCTTCATCAACCGATTTAGTTGTAGGTTGTTTTTTATTGGGAGTGAGACCAGTAAGATTGGTGTTGTTTGGTTTAGTTTCCACGTCCTTTGGTTCTTTTGGGTTAGACCACAAAGCCTTACCAGGGAAAAGCTTTCCCTTAGCCATAGTCTTGACTAACACATACATTTTGTACATGGAAGATCTTAGAACTAAACCTGCACAGGGTAGCAATATTTTTTGGTTTTGTCAAAGGGTTATAGTGAGTTTTAGGCTAGGGTTGAAATGGTTGGTATTCGGGCATTTGGAAGAACAGGGTTTGAGCATAAAACTTCCAACAAATGATTTTTTGCCTTTTTCTATAGCCACACAACAGGGGTCAAATTTTCTTTCTAATTTATCCATAGGCGGCCAAGATTTACAGGGTCTCTCTAAAAGCGATTTTTTGTGAGAGAAGATCAGAGAATGTGTTGTGTGCTTATGTGATTCGTTGCCGTGGTAAGTAAGGGAATAAGCTAGTAACTGGATCAAAGAAGTCATAATGTTAACAGAAGGTAATAGATGGGAGATAGAAGGATAACACCTATGGTTGTAGTCAATCGCTGGGATGCTTCTCTGCAGGCTTGGTTGTGTCGTCTTGTTAGGGCTTCTGATCCATCTCCAGGTTGCAGTGGTTTGGGTTATGAGTCTTCTCTTGAGGAGTCACCATTGTGGAGCGGATTTGGTAGTCCAAGGTTCCTCTCGCCTTATCTTGTCTTTCCTTCTCCAGAAAATGGAAAGGAAAAACCCTAAATCGACGCTTAAGGAGGAGTATGGCCCCTTTCCAATTTCGCTCCTTGCTTTCTTCTTGAGGGTTGTTTCTAGTGGTCGCCATCTTTCACCGCTCTCAGATCTGCGCCTTCCGAGCTTGGGTTGTTTATTGCGGGAGTCATCTGCTCTAGCTATTCTTTCCTTCCTACCAAGCTTCCTCTCAGTTCTTCTTTTCGTGCTAGTGTTAGCAGGTTTAGGCGGTGGATTAGCATCCCAAGATTGGTTTTGGGTGCGGCGGCGCTGGGATATTTTCCGCTTCTAGGGTTAACAGCTGTAGGAGAGAGGAGGATTTGGGGGAGGCAGATGAGAAGGAGGAGGCGCATGAAGGCGCGTTCTTTGGGGGGGGGGGGTTATATTGGTCCTGCTATATGTATGTTACTTTGTTAATTGTGGGATGATTTAATCTTGCAGTTGATGGTGCCTGCATTTTATACGTGCTGCGGTGAGACGCTGAGTTTTTGGGAAAAGAAGGTATCAAACGGTGAGCAAGAGATCGACGTGTGCAATGATCTTACAAGTTTATCGGCAGATGCCATTTCGAGGGCGGCGTTTGGGAGCTCATACAAGGAAGGCAGGCGGATTTTCCTACTCATCAGAGACCAGATTTTCATCACTGTCAAAATTGCACAATCTGTGTATTTTCCTGGGCGCAGGTAATTTTCATTTGATTTTTTTAATGTATGTCCATAGACTAGACAGATGTTAATATGTTAATAACTTAAGGTTTGAAAATTATTTTCAAACTATTCATAAAAGTAGAAATGATCAATTTATTTAAAAAAGTTAAGTTAGTGGCTAAAAAATATTGTTAATCATGAAAAAAAAATTGTGTTAAAAAAAAACATTTTCATTTATACCCTAATTATAGAACTACAAGTACGTGACCCATCAAGTATTTGATCAGATTCAACCTATATATATAGAGTGCGGTTCCGGTGCGGAGCACTCTTCCCGTGCGGACGTGCGGACATGCACTATAGGGTCTTATTTGTGCACTTTTGTAAAAAAATTGAAAAATACTTGGAAAAAAATTTAAAAAAGATTTTTTTTTTTTTTGAAAAAGTGCACAAATAAGACGTTAAAGTGCACAAATAAGACCCAAAAGTGCATGCTCCGCACGTCCGCACGGGAAGAGTGCTCCGCATATGATCCAAACTCTATATATATATATTCATTTATTTACCAAAATGCTTTCAATCGGAAATATAATTTAGGCTGCATCTAGAGAAGAAGAAAAAACTTTTCAAAAAAAAGAGGAGAAAAAAAAAACACTCCTAAATGCCAAAAATAACCTACCTTAAAAATAAATATTATAAACCTATCAAATAAAGTATTTTCATTTTTGACATCTTATTCGTCACTCCGGGGGCGATAAATAGCAACATCCATAATATATTAAGAGCGACTAAATTTTCCTAATTCCAACTCCGCAAGAATTTGGACAGGGTAACACCTTTTTGTAGGGGTGTGCAAAATTGGCCCGGATCGGGTGTATTCTGGTCTGGTCCGATGTCCATATTTTTTAGGATTCTGGTCCGGTCCAATCCCGGCCGGTTTTCGGTTTGGACCAGCTTTATATTATTTTTAATTTAATTTAATATATTAATATATCATAATACTATTAGTTTCTATTATAAATATAAATTAATAACAAAATATATTATCTAATATTATATATAATAGTTATAAAAATAGAAAAAAAAATTAATTTTTAATTTATATAAAAATAGAAAATTAAAAAAATACGTTTATCCGTCCAAGACCGGACCAGACCGAAACCAGATCGGACCGAATTATATCAGTCCAATCTCCGATCCAAAAATTGTAAAAATCCGGTCCGATCTAGACCGGATGCATAGCGCTACCTTTTTTACTTTCAACTCAAAATTAGTAATTGAAATTCTCTATTATTTAAATTTGTTTCTACTATACTCTAATGGGCATTTGATTAATCTACTTTCAAATTAATTTGTAAAATATTTAATCTAATCAATTAGAAAGGAAGGTGGAGCATGAGATTATAGGAAGACAAGTGTAAAACTACTACTCAACTTGCCCTGTAGTGTCGATCAGGGTCTATATATTGTAATAGCGCGCTTGAAAATTTACACACTTTTCAAAAGAGTTGTGTAACATCTTGTAAGAAGCAACAGTACTCAAATTCTCAATTATATCACCTAAAAGTATATGTGTTTAGAGCCCATTTCAAGACCCTTCAAATAGCAACTTAGAACTGTGATTGATTTAGCTAACAAACTAAGGAATTGATTTAGTAGAGCAAGATAAAACACCATTCATCCTATAGTTTATTCTTAAAAAAATATAAAATTGTCAAAACCCAATGACATATATGTAGCGTATCTGTATTTGTGTTTGTGGAGTAGATGTGGATGAGACATGAAATTGGTGCAGGTACCTCCCAACAGAGGACAACAAGAAGATGAAAGCAATCGAGAGAGAAATCAGAAGGCTGTTGAGGGGCATCATCGACAAGAGGAAGAAGGAAGACGATCCCAGGGACGACTTGCTCGGTCTCCTCATGGATTCAAACTCCCAAAACAAAGAGAAGATGATACGGATCACGACCGAAGAGCTTATAGACGAGTGCAAACTGTTCTACCTCGCGGGTCAAGAGACCACCTCCACACTCTTGATTTGGACCTTGATCTTGCTCGCCAACCACCAAGACTGGCAAGCAAAAGCCAGACAGGAGGTCCTCCAAGTATTCGGCACCAACAAGCCTGGATTCGACGGACTAAACCATCTCAAAATTGTAAGCATCATATCTTGTCATCAATCTATATAACATGTAATTAATGTCCAAATATATATATATATAGGTTAAGAATTCCTGTTTTACAAACTAAACCCTAAAATGGATGCTATCGATATGATAAACCCTTAATTTTCAAAGATATTAAGTAACCCTAAACACTTAAAGTTCAACTTAATCTTTCTAAATTTGAGTTCTTAACATATGCCTAGCTTATGATTACTTAGATACACCTATATACATACGTCTTTGACGTGGATTCACTATTTCAACACCGTACCCTGGCCTATTAGTTGATCAATATATGTGTGCAGATGAGCATGATATTTCATGAGGTGCTAAGATTATACCCGCCGGTGGTTGAATTGAGGCGAAGTGTTGTTGACGACAACACGAGGTTGGGAAGCCTAGCATTGCCCAAAGGAGCGCTCCTCAACTTATCGGTCATCCATATCCACCACGACCCCAAAGTATGGGGCGATGACGCCAAAGAGTTCAAGCCCGACAGATTTTCCCAAGGAATCTCAAACGCGTCGTCTAAAGGGAACGTGTCGTTCTTAGGGTTTGGATGGGGCCCTAGAATCTGCATCGGGTCAAACTTCGCCATGACTGAAGCAAAGATTGCGCTGACCATCATCTTACAACGCTTTACGTTCCATCTTTCGCCGTCTTATGTTCATGCTCCTACTGGTTATGGCATTCTTCGCCCACAATTTGGCGCTCCTATCATATTTAATCGCTTGTAATTAAGACTAGCTAGTGTGCGGTCAAACCTTAATTACCAACTTTATCTCTTTCGCATACTTGAAAAATGTAGGTACATGCTATAGCTGCATAACTATATTTACGGTTGGTACAAGTTGATCCACTTCGGTTGTATTTGATGGTATAGACGCTAGATGCATCGATCGATATTGCATCGCACGCTATTAAATTGCACTCTATTATAAATATATATAGCAAGTTGCGTTTCTTAATAATACTTATTTTAATGGCTCTTCATAAATCATAGTTCGATCAATACAGGAATCCAGTTAGTAACTTAAAACTGTTGATAGCTAGCAGACTAGCTCACGTTTAATAACATGTATCGTTAATTTCTTTGTTTAGTTTCTTCTCGAGTCATTGTTTATGTAAATTCCCTTCGTGGTCTTATGGTTTCGTGTCAATCTAGCTCCTGTATATTCTGGTTGATTGAACTCAAATCTCAACAATTATTTGTGCGAAAGTTCGGTGGACTAATACATTGATCGAGAGACGTACATGGAGTGCATAAGCACGGCTGCAAGTATAAGTTCAATGCATTAATCCAATAGGATTCTATTTTAAAATTGATCGATAATAGAAAGACTAACCTTATATGCTAGGTTTATTTTCTTTAAACTTTTGATATGTAACGCCTTGGTGAAATGAAAAGAAAGGGTTAGGAGAGATAGACTTCAGAGAGGAGATAGGAGAGGAAGAGAAGTTTGTTGGGTATTCTGTTATTGGATACGTTGGACTCCAAGGGCAATTGGCTTTATAGGCCGCTACAACAACTCAACAACCAGATGGGCCTATCGGCCCATAATACATCAATGGCCCAATACCCTATCTAGGTGCATGACAAATCCCTCCCCACCAAAGAAAGGCTTGTCGTCAAGTCATGTCAGAAAACTAGGGGTGTTCAAAATCGGCCCGGACTGGACCGGAAAAGACCGGATCGGTGAAATAAAGGTCCGGTCCAAGATTTTCCCTTAATCCGGTCCGGTCCAAACCCGGAAAAAAACCGGTCCAGACCGGTTTTTTTTTAAAATAAATAAATTAGGAGTTTAAATATTATTTTTTTATAGATATTTTTCTTAAGTTAATAAGTTAGGAGTATAAATGTTTTTTAGATATTTTTTTTTAGATATTAAATAAGAATTTGATTATTTTTTTATAAATAATATCCGGTCCGGTCTCCGGTCCACAATTCTTGAAAAATCCGGTCCATCGGACCGAATGAACACCCCTATAGAAAACGATAGAAATTGACGAAGGATGTGATCGACTGACTCCCAGGTGGCCTTTGTGGTATCCAAATTCGTCCAAGGTATGAGCCATTCAGTGATCGGATCGCCCGCGAAAGAGTAAGTCATGCGAGTGTCGAGGATGGCAGCAGGCGCCACAATGCAATCTCCAGCCGTCGTAAGGGACGACGGTGTCAAGGACGAAGGAGTGTCATGGCCAACACATCGCTTGAGTTGCGAAACGTGAAAAACGGGATGAATTCAAGCTTCTACAGGTAAGGCCAAACAATACGCCACAGAACCAACCTTCTCTAGAATCGTATAAGGATGATAGAATTTGGAACAAAGTTTCAAACTACGGCGGATTGCGACTAATGCTTGGCGATACAGCTAAAGCTTAAGGTACACCTGATCGCCAACCTAAAAACACGTTCTGATCGCTTCAAATCAACGAATTGTTTCATGTGGGACTGAGCCTAACGGAGGTTGTCTTTCAACTAAGCAAGCGCAGATTCTCGGTCCTATAGCCAATCTTCGAGTGATGCAGTAGTAATAGCCGATGCATCAACACTTGATTGCGGCGAAGGGTACCCATACAAGGCCTGAAATGGCGTCAATATAATAGCGGAGTGGAAGTTGGTGTTGTACCACCATTTTGCCAAGGCTAACCAACGAGTCCAGTGTTGAGGCTTGGCACTGGTCATGGCGCGGAGGTAATTTTCAAGACACTAATTGACCCGTCCGTTTGACCGTCGGATTGGGGATGATAAGCTAATGTCATGTGTAGGCGAGTACCAAGAATAGCGAAAAGTTTGCGTCAAAAGTGACTAGTAAATTTTTTATCCCGATCCGAGACGATATTGCTAGGTAACCCATGGAGCTTGAAAACTGTCTCCATGAAAATGTGGGTAACCTTCGAAGCATTAAAGGGATAGCAAAGTGGAATGAAATGGGCGTATTTCGTAAGTCTATCCACTACCACCAAAATTGTGTCATAGCCAGATGATTTGGGAAGAGCCTCGATACAATCCACTCTCACTGAACTCTAAGCAATGGATGGTAAGGGCAAGAGGTGTAGTAATCTGGGACTCTTAACATGCTTTGACTTGTTGCACTGACAATTGTCACCGCATAGAACAAAGGACTCAACAGCTTGTTTCATCTTGGGCCAGTAAAACATTGATTTCAAGCATTGATACGTACCCTGAATTCCGGAGTGGGCAGCCACTGGTGAGCTGTGCATAGCACTAATCAACTGTTGTTGCAGGTCCGAAGTGTCACCCACATAGATGCGATTTCGGTACCGCAAAATACCTTGAGTCACCGTGTAATCCACACTCGGCCGGACCAAGGTGGAGGCCAAAAGTTGTTGTGCGACGGAATCGCCTACATATGTCGCAGCTACATCACTCATCCAGTGAGGCTCCACCGAAGACACACCATAAACTGCAACAATGTCGCCCTCATCACGGTGGGACAAGGCGTTGACAACAAAGTTGTCAATACCTTTCTTGTAGGAGATCGTATAGGATAGACCAAGTAGTTTACGAGTCGCCTTGTGTTGTAAATGTATAGTCAATCGTTGATCGGGAAGGTGTCGTAACGGCTGATGATCGATTTTGATGTAGAAGTGGGCGGCCTCCAAGTAATGTCGCCACTTATCAACCGCAAGAAGTACCGCCAACAGTTCCTTCTCATACGTGGAAAGGTGCACACTGTTGCCCTTAAGTGCTTGGCTAATATGGGCAATTGGATGCCCTTGCTGCATCAAAACAACGCCTATGCCAACTTCACACTCAATGGTCTCAAGCACAAAGGGAATAGAGAAGCCAGGCAAACATAACACAAGAGCCGATTTCATGAGCGATTTCAACTTTTGAAAAGCGCTATCCGCCGCCGATGACTAATGGAGCCTCTCAGATTTCAACAGGTCCGTAAGGGTCGTTTGGATCACCTGAATAATGCATTAAAATACATTATCTTGCGTTAAATTGCATTATATCTTCAATTTAATGTAATATAATGCATTTTAATGTATTATTTTGAGAATCCAAACACACCCTAAGTGGCCTGGCAATGGCGCCATAATTGGGCACAAAACGGCGATAGTAACCCGTCAATCCTAAAAACACCTCAACCCCTTGATTGTAGTAGGAGTCAACCATTCTGACATTGCCCCAATCTTTGTTGGATCCGTGGCGACACCGGCGATGGAAATTAGATGGCCCAAATACTCGACCAGAGTTTGCGCAAAACTGCACTTAGACCTTTTAGCAAACAGACAATGTGCCTACAAAAGCTCCAGAACCGTGCGCAAATGCTAGAGATGTTGATCTTGGAAAGCACTATATACTAGTATGTTGTCAAAGAAAACCAAAATGAATTTGCAAAGATGAGGCCCAAATACAGAATTCATCAAGATTTGGAATGTCGCCGACGCGTTGCTCAAGCCGAAAGGCATGACTTTAAATTCGTAATGTCTATGATGAGTACGAAATGCCGTCTTCGGAATATCAACATCGTCGACCCTGACCTGATGGTAACCAGCGCATAAATCCAACTTAGAGAAACAAGAAAACCATTGTAACTCATCCAAAAGTTCCTTGATGTTGGGAATCAGAAACTTATCTTTAATCGTTGCCTCGTTCAACTGTTGATAGTCGACGCAAAATCTCCAGGTGTTGTCCTTCTTCTTGACCAACAGATTTGGTAAGGCAAAATGACTCTAGCTAGGTCGAATTATATCAGATTGCAACATCTCACTGACCTGACGTTCAATCTCGTTATCTTGCAAATGCTAATATCGGTAAGGCCTTGTACAAATTGGAATTGTCTCTGCCCTCAACGGAATTGAATGCTCATGTCCCCGTAATGATGATAGCCCTTTTGGCTCTGAAAACACATCACTATACTGATCCAACAACTACTGAATTAGAGGTGGCACCTCTCCAAATACACCACTAACTAAGAACAATTGAGCAACTTGGGTAACCAGGAAAGGCACTTTCTTCAGTAAAAGCTTATGCAACTTTAGACGTGTCATGAGCTTGAGGCTACCCTCCTCCTTTACATCACTTACCTCCACTTTCCTGCCATCCTTGATAAATGAAATTTTCAATGCCTTAAAATCAAAAAGCATCGGGCTGAAATCACGTAGCCAATCACCACCCAATACAAGGTTGCAACCCCCAAGTTTGAGAACTCGCGGCCCAAAATTGAACTTAGTTCCTTGCATCTCCCATTGAAAATTCTTGCATATCTGGTGACTATAAAGCTTATGCCCATTCTCCGCAACAACCTCTATAACCAAGGCCTGTTGGATATCTAAACTCACTTCTTTGACAATTATTGGGTCAATGAAGCTATGAGTTGCCCCACTATCTATGAGAATCATAATATTGCGTTCTGCCACTGAACCTTTGATCTTGATCGTTGTTAGTGGACTACTCCCAGTAATAGCATGAACATATACCTCAGGCTCATCCTCTACTAAACAATATCCAACAGCATCCCCTACGTCATCCTCCTCAGGTACTCCAACAAGTTGTGCAACGATTGTCCTTTACATTGGTGACCGACAAAGTACTTCTCCCCACAACAGTAACACAATCCGGCAGCGCTTCGAAGCTCTCGAGAGTCCGCAGATTGACTACATGAACCTGATGGCCAAGCCTTGTTCACAGAATTGCTCAAAGTACTTGTAGATGCTAGAAATTTTGATCTACTAGGTGGCTTGGAATCCGAATTTGCAAAACATTGATTTCAAGCATTGATACGTACCCTGAATTCCGGAGTGGGCAGCCACTGGTGAGCTGTGCATAGCACTAATCAACTGTTGTTGCAGGTCCGAAGTGTCACCCACATAGATGCGATTTCGGTACCGCAAAATACCTTGAGTCACCGTGTAATCCACACTCGGCCGGACCAAGGTGGAGGCCAAAAGTTGTTGTGCGACGGAATCGCCTACATATGTCGCAGCTACATCACTCATCCAGTGAGGCTCCACCGAAGACACACCATAAACTGCAACAATGTCGCCCTCATCACGGTGGGACAAGGCGTTGACAACAAAGTTGTCAATACCTTTCTTGTAGGAGATCGTATAGGATAGACCAAGTAGTTTACGAGTCGCCTTGTGTTGTAAATGTATAGTCAATCGTTGATCGGGAAGGTGTCGTAACGGCTGATTATCGATTTTGATGTAGAAGTGGGCGGCCTCCAAGTAATGTCGCCACTTATCAACCGCAAGAAGTACCGCCAACAGTTCCTTCTCATACGTGGAAAGGTGCACACTGTTGCCCTTAAGTGCTTGGCTAATATGGGCAATTGGATGCCCTTGCTGCATCAAAACAACGCCTATGCCAACTTCACACTCAATGGTCTCAAGCACAAAGGGAATAGAGAAGCCAGGCAAACATAACACAAGAGCCGATTTCATGAGCGATTTCAACTTTTGAAAAGCGCTATCCGCCGCCGATGACTAATGGAGCCTCTCAGATTTCAACAGGTCCGTAAGGGTCGTTTGGATCACCTGAATAATGCATTAAAATACATTATCTTGCGTTAAATTGCATTATATCTTCAATTTAATGTAATATAATGCATTTTAATGTATTATTTTGAGAATCCAAACACACCCTAAGTGGCCTGGCAATGGCGCCATAATTGGGCACAAAACGGCGATAGTAACCCGTCAATCCTAAAAACACCTCAACCCCTTGATTGTAGTAGGAGTCAACCATTCTGACATTGCCCCAATCTTTGTTGGATCCGTGGCGACACCGGCGATGGAAATTAGATGGCCCAAATACTCGACCAGAGTTTGCGCAAAACTGCACTTAGACCTTTTAGCAAACAGACAATGTGCCTACAAAAGCTCCAGAACCGTGCGCAAATGCTAGAGATGTTGATCTTGGAAAGCACTATATACTAGTATGTTGTCAAAGAAAACCAAAATGAATTTGCAAAGATGAGGCCCAAATACAGAAATCATCAAGATTTGGAATGTCGCCGACGCGTTGCTCAAGCCGAAAGGCATGACTTTAAATTCGTAATGTCTATGATGAGTACGAAATGCCGTCTTCGGAATATCAACATCGTCGACCCTGACCTGATGGTAACCAGCGCATAAATCCAACTTAGAGAAACAAGAAAACCATTGTAACTCATCCAAAAGTTCCTTGATGTTGGGAATCAGAAACTTATCTTTAATCGTTGCCTCGTTCAACTGTTGATAGTCGACGCAAAATCTCCAGGTGTTGTCCTTCTTCTTGACCAACAGATTTGGTAAGGCAAAATGACTCTGGCTAGGTCGAATTATATCAGATTGCAACATCTCACTGACCTGACGTTCAATCTCGTTATCTTGCAAATGCTAATATCGGTAAGGCCTTGTACAAATTGGAATTGTCTCTGCCCTCAACGGAATTGAATGCTCATGTCCCCGTAATGATGATAGCCCTTTTGGCTCTGAAAACACATCACTATACTGATCCAACAACTACTGAATTAGAGGTGGCACCTCTCCAAATACACCACTAACTAAGAACAATTGAGCAACTTGGGTAACCAGGAAAGGCACTTTCTTCAGTAAAAGCTTATGCAACTTTAGACGTGTCATGAGCTTGAGGCTACCCTCCTCCTTTACATCACTTACCTCCACTTTCCTGCCATCCTTGATAAATGAAATCTTCAATGCCTTAAAATCAAAAAGCATCGGGCTGAAATCACGTAGCCAATCACCACCCAATACAAGGTTGCAACCCCCAAGTTTGAGAACTCACGGCCCAAAATTGAACTTAGTTCCTTGCATCTCCCATTGAAAATTCTTGCATATCTGGTGACTATAAAGCTTATGCCCATTCTCCGCAACAACCTCTATAACCAAGGCCTGTTGGATATCTAAACTCACTTCTTTGACAATTATTGGGTCAATGAAGCTATGAGTTGCCCCACTATCTATGAGAATCATAATATTGCGTTCTGCCACTGAACCTTTGATCTTGATCGTTGTTAGTGGACTACTCCCAGTAATAGCATGAACATATACCTCAGGCTCATCCTCTACTAAACAATATCCAACAGCATCCCCTACGTCATCCTCCTCAGGTACTCCAACAAGTTGTGCAACGATTGTCCTTTACATTGGTGACCGACAAAGTACTTCTCCCCACAACAGTAACACAATCCGGCAGCGCTTCGAAGCTCTCGAGAGTCCGCAGATTGACTACATGAACCTGATGGCCAAGCCTTGTTCACAGAATTGCTCAAAGTACTTGTAGATGCTAGAAATTTTGATCTACTAGGTGGCTTGGAATCCGAATTTGCAAAACATTGATTTCAAGCATTGATACGTACCCTGAATTCCGGAGTGGGCAGCCACTGGTGAGCTGTGCATAGCACTAATCAACTGTTGTTGCAGGTCCGAAGTGTCACCCACATAGATGCGATTTCGGTACCGCAAAATACCTTGAGTCACCGTGTAATCCACACTCGGCCGGACCAAGGTGGAGGCCAAAAGTTGTTGTGCGACGGAATCGCCTACATATGTCGCAGCTACATCACTCATCCAGTGAGGCTCCACCGAAGACACACCATAAACTGCAACAATGTCGCCCTCATCACGGTGGGACAAGGCGTTGACAACAAAGTTGTCAATACCTTTCTTGTAGGAGATCGTATAGGATAGACCAAGTAGTTTACGAGTCGCCTTGTGTTGTAAATGTATAGTCAATCGTTGATCGGGAAGGTGTCGTAACGGCTTATGATCGATTTTGATGTAGAAGTGGGCGGCCTCCAAGTAATGTCGCCACTTATCAACCGCAAGAAGTACCGCCAACAGTTCCTTCTCATACGTGGAAAGGTGCACACTGTTGCCCTTAAGTGCTTGGCTAATATGGGCAATTGGATGCCCTTGCTGCATCAAAACAACGCCTATGCCAACTTCACACTCAATGGTCTCAAGCACAAAGGGAATAGAGAAGCCAGGCAAACATAACACAAGAGCCGATTTCATGAGCGATTTCAACTTTTGAAAAGCGCTATCCGCCGCCGATGACTAATGGAGCCTCTCAGATTTCAACAGGTCCGTAAGGGTCGTTTGGATCACCTGAATAATGCATTAAAATACATTATCTTGCGTTAAATTGCATTATATCTTCAATTTAATGTAATATAATGCATTTTAATGTATTATTTTGAGAATCCAAACACACCCTAAGTGGCCTGGCAATGGCGCCATAATTGGGCACAAAACGGCGATAGTAACCCGTCAATCCTAAAAACACCTCAACCCCTTGATTGTAGTAGGAGTCAACCATTCTGACATTGCCCCAATCTTTGTTGGATCCGTGGCGACACCGGCGATGGAAATTAGATGGCCCAAATACTCGACCAGAGTTTGCGCAAAACTGCACTTAGACCTTTTAGCAAACAGACAATGTGCCTACAAAAGCTCCAGAACCGTGCGCAAATGCTAGAGATGTTGATCTTGGAAAGCACTATATACTAGTATGTTGTCAAAGAAAACCAAAATGAATTTGCAAAGATGAGGCCCAAATACAGAAATCATCAAGATTTGGAATGTCGCCGACGCGTTGCTCAAGCCGAAAGGCATGACTTTAAATTCGTAATGTCTATGATGAGTACGAAATGCCGTCTTCGGAATATCAACATCGTCGACCCTGACCTGATGGTAACCAGCGCATAAATCCAACTTAGAGAAACAAGAAAACCATTGTAACTCATCCAAAAGTTCCTTGATGTTGGGAATCAGAAACTTATCTTTAATCGTTGCCTCGTTCAACTGTTGATAGTCGACGCAAAATCTCCAGGTGTTGTCCTTCTTCTTGACCAACAGATTTGGTAAGGCAAAATGACTCTAGCTAGGTCGAATTATATCAGATTGCAACATCTCACTGACCTGACGTTCAATCTCGTTATCTTGCAAATGCTAATATCGGTAAGGCCTTGTACAAATTGGAATTGTCTCTGCCCTCAACGGAATTGAATGCTCATGTCCCCGTAATGATGATAGCCCTTTTGGCTCTGAAAACACATCACTATACTGATCCAACAACTACTGAATTAGAGGTGGCACCTCTCCAAATACACCACTAACTAAGAACAATTGAGCAACTTGGGTAACCATAAAAGGCACTTTCTTCAGTAAAAGCTTATGCAACTTTAGACGTGTCATGAGCTTGAGGCTACCCTCCTCCTTTACATCACTTACCTCCACTTTCCTGCCATCCTTGATAAATGAAATTTTCAATGCCTTAAAATCAAAAAGCATCGGGCTGAAATCACGTAGCCAATCACCACCCAATACAAGGTTGCAACCCCCAAGTTTGAGAACTCGCGGCCCAAAATTGAACTTAGTTCCTTGCATCTCCCATTGAAAATTCTTGCATATCTGGTGACTATAAAGCTTATGCCCATTCTCCGCAACAACCTCTATAACCAAGGCCTGTTGGATATCTAAACTCACTTCTTTGACAATTATTGGGTCAATGAAGCTATGAGTTGCCCCACTATCTATGAGAATCATAATATTGCGTTCTGCCACTGAACCTTTGATCTTGATCGTTGTTAGTGGACTACTCCCAGTAATAGCATGAACATATACCTCAGGCTCATCCTCTACTAAACAATATCCAACAGCATCCCCTACGTCATCCTCCTCAGGTACTCCAACAAGTTGTGCAACGATTGTCCTTTACATTGGTGACCGACAAAGTACTTCTCCCCACAACAGTAACACAATCCGGCAGCGCTTCGAAGCTCTCGAGAGTCCGCAGATTGACTACATGAACCTGATGGCCAAGCCTTGTTCACAGAATTGCTCAAAGTACTTGTAGATGCTAGAAATTTTGATCTACTAGGTGGCTTGGAATCCGAATTTGCAAAACGAGTTGCAAACACTGTCGTTTGCAATCGCCAAGGCGGTCGACTCAGCTATACGATTGCTTGCACTACCTTGTTGTGCAAACGAGCCAATTCAAACGTCATAACTAGAGATGTTGGCTTCCCCATCTTCACCAGTGGTTTAATTTCATTTCTCAACCCACTGATATAACTCGAGATAAAATACGAATCTGGCAATTGAAGATTTTGGATCAACATACTGGTTCTAAGATCCTCGAATTTCTCAATGTAAACTTCAAGATCTTCCCCTTGTTGAAGCTTATTAAACTCTTCAACCACATCATATTCGTGTGCATCCACAAACCTTGCAAATACTGCTTCCTTCAATTCTTCCCAAGAGTCCATCCGATCTTGCAAGAACAACCCCTGCAACCATACATCATCCTTCCTGTTGACGTGCATGGCCTCCAACTCCACCTTCTGCGAATCTTGAATTGCAAAAAATGAGAAATATCTCTCGCATTTCTTGATCCAAGATCTCGGATTGGTTCCCTCAAAGCTTGGAAAACCGACTTTAGGTAAGCGATTATTGCCCATTCTACTATCGCTACCACCGCCAATCTGTCGATTGCTGTACTCCTGTAAAACCTCTGACCGATGATTTCCTAAATTCTGATTTTTACGAACTCCTTCTGAGGCCCTAGCCGCCAAGAATCGATCTGCTTCACTTAGAACCCCTAGCACACTTGGATCGGGTCCAACTCGGCTCGCATTTGCTTGATTTGCCCCTTGATCCTTTGGAAGGAGCATTCGCACCATATCTGTAAGCTGCTCAATTATGCGTTTGTGTTCGTCTTGTTATTTGTTGCTATCGTCTTTCTGCCTCCGAGTGTCATCCATGAATTCCTGACTTTGTGCTACGAATTCCTGGATTTCCAAAAATTTAGCCTCGTTTCACCGGAGACTCTCCTCCATTGTCTTCCATCTAGTTTCGTCTACCATAGCCGAGAATCGGTTGCTCTGATACCACTGTAACGCCGTTGTGAAATGAAAAGAAAGGGTTGGGAGAGATAGATGATAAGCACTACTTTGTAGGGCTTAAGTAAGAATCTTTAGAGGGTTTATTGGTGTCATTCGGGTAGATTTAGACACATTCATGTGTATGGCATTTGGGGGCGAAGTTTGGTGTTTTTGGAGGTGTTTGAGCTATTTTGGATATCATAGGAGACACTGAGGAAGAAGTCACCACTAGAAGACGCAAAGGAAGTGAAGAGAAGAGTAGAAGAACAGTGGGCTGAATTCAAATGGTTCGTTCTATCTACTCAGATGTCCAAATGGAGTGATTCCAATTCGAGGAGTTAGATCTTGAAGTCTACTACAAGTCCTCAAAATATGAGCGCAATCCGAGTTGGGAATCAAAAGTTATGGCGTTTTTACTGAAGTGTCGCAGAAGCTGAAGTACTGGAATCCCACCACACCCAGCGGTGGGCACTGCCGCACCCGCGGCGAGGTCGTCAGAGAACTGGAGTTTCTGTTAAATGGCCGCACCCGGCGGTGGAGCCACCGCACCCGCGGTGGAGACGCGCTGAAAGTCTTTTACGAGTTTTCTTATTCCCGTTTTATTTTATTTCCGAAACTTTATTTTCAAGTTTGTTATTTTTCTTTTCTTTATTTCTGAATTATTACTTTAGTATTTAAGTTAGGTTTAAGACTCTTTTAGAAAAAAAACTTCTCTAACCCTAATTGCCACTTTTCATATTTCTCCTCTCACAAATCCTAATGGAGAACTAAACCTCCATTGTTGCACTTGACAGTTTGAAGCCAGCAATTGATTGGTTGTGAGTTTTCTACTCTTGTTCGTTTTCCTATCTAGTTGGATTAATTCTCTTGTGCTTAAATGTTTATTGGTTTATGTTGATTTATCTAGAGTAGCTACCTAGGTTTATTGATATCTTCCTAATTGCTAGGACTTGTGATTCCGGGTTCGGGTTGCATATCTAGTAGCGAACACGATTGTGCGTATAGGGGATCCGAGCACATAATTGTGAGAGAGAGTTAATTGCATGCTTATAGTAACGGGTTGTTTCTATTGCATGTGTCTTGTTAATCCTTGGTTGAATGCTATTGCTTTATTGAGTTCTGAAGGTTTTTGGATTTGATTTAGTAATAAGTACTATTAGGGCTGGTAGAACTAATAGTTATCTAAGATCGGGATAAGAACAACTATAGGAAAGTTGAGAACTTGAGATTGATAGAATTCCGTGATCGACATATCTATTGTTGTGTGGATCTCTGTTGAGTGTAGTGCTTTTTCCCATCATATTTACAACCTTTTCCTGTGAACTTATTTACTTGTTTTCTTATTGCTTGTTACGAGAAACACAAACAAACCCCCCCTAGTTCCTAGTTGGTGATAACAAATTGCATAAGTTGATAACCTGACTCTCTGTGAGATCGACCCTGACTTTCTTGCTATACTACTTAGTAGGTATTTTGGGATTTATTTGATAGGCATCACGACTTTAGCCCTGTCAATAGACTTCAAAGAGAAATGAGATATTAGAGGAAGAGAAGTTTGTTAGGTATTCCGTTATTGGATACGTTGGACTCCAAGGGCAATTGGCTTTATAAGCCGTTACAACAACTCAACAACGGCCCATAATACATCATATGACACGATATTAGAGGCTAATTCTCATTCTCACAATTTGTATATTGTTGGAACGATGCTACGATTCATAATCAACATGGAGCATGGTTAAGAGCTCCACCCCTTGCTCGTGTTGTTTCTGCTATCGGTGAGTCAAAATTAGGTGAAGTTATTCCTAGTAAACAAAAAGAAAAAGGTGGGCGTTGCTTGCTTAATGCCATCATAGAAGAGAGTAAGAATGATGAAGATAATTTTGTTAATAAGAATATAGAACATGTAGTTAAGGCTTGTGTAATTACTGAGATTAGTGATCAGGTGGGTAACTTAGAATTTCCTACAATTCCTACTGAATCTCATGTAGATGTTCAGGTGTTTGGGCTTCCAACGATTCTCAACTGTTTTTAATGAAGTTGGTTAGGTTTTTGGGTGTCCAATAACTGTTTCTGATGAGCTTGATAATGTTGACCCCAGTGGGTTATCTTCTTTGTCTACATTAAATGTTATGCATGCTCAACAAGTCTTTAATATGTCTGCAGTGATTAATTTTATGCCTTCATTGGTTGATGAAGTTGGCAAGTTTATGGGACATGCTTTAATTATGTTTGTTGATAAGGATGGTAAAAAAACTCAAGTGGAAACGACTTAACGGAGACTTGGATAACCATATGGAGGAAAATCAAATTAAAATAGGCAAGAGGTCTCTCCCTGCTTCTTTTTGCTCTCTGGATACTTCCAAGAAACAGTGATTGGTTGAGGTCCTTATTACCAATGGTACCTCCACTGTCAACCTTATATATCGGCGGAAGGGTCACTCCTTTCTGTCCATAAGCAATGAAAATCTTAAGTATTAACTGTCGAGGTATTGGGAGTCCTCGATCAGTTTCAAGGCTCCAGAAGTTAGGAAATAAGGTGCATCCCAACGTTCTTTTTCTTAAGGATACCAAATCTAATGTAAACTATATGTATTCTGTTAGTAAGAGGTTGGGTTTTGAGGGTTGTTTTGTTGTAAATAGCTATGGTAGGTTTGTTGGGCTTCCATTGTTTTGGGAGACAAATGTAGTTATTCAGTCTTCTTTGGATCATCATATCAATGTAAATTTTATGTTAGATAATGGTTTGATTGACTGGTGTTGTACCTTTTTCTATGGGTGGTCTGAATTGAAGAATAAGCACCTTTCTTGGTGTTTACTTAGCCATATGTATCATGATATTGTTTCTCCCTAGCTTTGTGTTGGTGACTTTAACCAGGTGCTTTATTCTTATGAGAAAGTTGGGGGTTCTGGTCCTTCTGTGGCAACTATGACAACTTTTCAATCTATGCTTTGTTATTGTGGTTTGTTTCATCTCAACTCTTCTAGTGGTTGCTTTACGTGGACTAATGGGAGGTTTGGTGAAGAGTGTATACAAGAAAGATTGGACAGAGCAGTTGCTTCTCCTTCTTGGTTGTCAAAGTTCCCAAAAGCCGAGTGTGCTAATTTGGGGTATTGGTGTTCTGACCATTGCCCAATTGTTGTGTCCTTAAATGTTTCTTGCAACAATTCTGACTCTCATTACAAGAGAAGGCCATTTAGGTTTGAAGCTATGTGGATTGGTGCACCTGGTTATGAACAGGTGGTGAATTCTGCTTGGCAATCCTTCCTTAATTCCTCTTCTATTTCTCTAAGATTTTCCTCGGTCCAAAAATCCTTGCAGTTGTGGAATAAAGCTGAATTTGGTAATGTGGAAAGAAAGCTAAAAATAATTCAGGATATGATTTCTAGGTATTTTTCTAGGCCTTTGTCAAGATCTGAATCTCAAGTCATATATGATCTTAAAAGGCAAGAGGAGATTTGCTTCACCAGTAGGAAACTATGTGATATCAAAGATCTAGAGCTAATGAAATGTGTTGGGGTGACAAGAACTCTAATATTTTCATGCTAAGGCTTGTGGTAGGAAGAGAAGAACTTTATCCAAAAACTGATAAGGGAGGATGGTTCTGTGGCATTTAATCACGAGGAGAAGGAACTTGTTGTCACAAATAATTTCCAGAATTTGATTTCTTCTAATTTATAGTAGGTTCCTAATGATTTGTTAAATGTTATTTCTGTTAGAATTTTGGTTAGTCAGAATGCTGAGTTGATTAAGCCTTTTATTGCTTCAAAAGTGGCAATGGTTCTGAAGAAAAATGCATCCTTCAAAATCTCCTGGTCTTGATGGTCTTCCTACTTTTTTTCTATAAAACTCATTGGGCGTGATTGATAAGGATGTTACTTCTTCTGTTCTTAATATCCTTAATGGGATGCAACAACCTGGAAGTATAAATCATACTTATTTAACTTTGGCTCCTAAAGTAGCTAATCCTTCCAAAATGACTGATCTAAGGCTTATTAGCTTATGTGATGTGATTTTGAAGATGGTTTCCAAATGTATTGCTAACATGTTGATGCCAATTCTATATGAGACTATCAGCCTTAGTCAAAGTGCCTTTATTGAGGGTCGTTCTATCGCTAATAATGCTATCGTTGCAACTGAATCACTTCCATTACTTAATAAAATAAGAAAACTAGGAAGAGAAGGTTTATGGCTGTTAAAATTGACATGACTAAGGCTTATGACAAAGTTGAGTGGGGCTTCTTGAAGGCAATTATGTACATAATGGGATTCCATATGAAGTGGATTGATCTTGTGATGAATTGTATTTCATTAGTGTCTTTCTCTGCTCTGCTAAATGGTGTTTCTACTCGTCGTATTTTTCCTCACAGAGGACTTAGGCAGGGAGATCCATTTTCTCCCATTTAATTCTGTTTGTTATGGAGGGTTTGTCTAGTGTTTTTAAGACATTCCAATCCAAAGGGTTGCTACATGGTATCAAGGTGGCCTATTCAGCTCCTCATGTTTCTCACCCCCTTTTTGCTGATGATTGTATTATATTTGCAAGGGCTAACAATGCTAAATGCCAGAACATCAAACAATTGTTGAATGTGTTTGGGATTGGTACTGGGCAAATAGTGAATGCAGGGCAATCTCATATTTTATTTAGTCCAAATTTATCTAGATTGTAAAAGGATTTGTTTAGCTAAATACTTGGTTTTAGGGAGGTGGAAGTGTATGACAAGTATTTGGGGCTCCCAACTATTATTGGCAGATCAAAGAAAGCCAACTTTGAACAAGTTATTGATGGAGTTAAGAAGAAGGCTATGGGATGGAAAAATCATGCTCCTTCACAGGCTAGCATGGAAGTTCTTATTAAATCAGTCCTTCAAGCAATTCCTACCTAATGTGATGAGTTGTTATAAACTTCCTATTTTTATATGTAAGGAATTGGATATGATTGTTGATGGCTTTTGGTGGGGTTCACAGGACCATAATAAAATTCATTGGTCTAAATGGTCATCTCTCTGTGAATCTAAAGATAAAGGTGGCATGGGATTCAGAGATTTTGAAGCTTTTAATCTTGCACTCTTAGCTAAACAGGTTTGGAGGATCATTGATTCTCCTCACTATGGTTGGCCTCATTCTTAAAGCAAGGTATACCCCAGACATTGATATTTTGCATTCCTCTTTAGGCTTTCAACCTAGTTATATATGGAGAAGTATTTTTCAGTCTGTTTGGGTTGTTAGAAGATGTATGTATTGGAAAATTGTTAATGGTCTTTTAGTGAAGTTTTGGGGGGATAACTAGATTCCTTGACCTCATAATTTCTCCATGATCTCTCCTAGATGTCCTAATGAGGAACATTTTCTGGTTTTTTATTTCATCTTGGGACCTTCCTTTGTTTGGAATCTTGATGCTCTACACCAGAGATCCAAGTTACTATGAAGATTCACTTATCTCTCCGGAATCTATGGATGTTAGGAGATGATATTACTTTAAAGATGGGAGGTTCATTGTCAGAACTGCCTATAAGGTTCTTTTAACAGCTCTGTCTAATGGTGGGTCTTCCTTTGTGAATCTTCAGTCTGATGTCTCTCTCCTGTGGAGGAAAGTCAAGTCCTTGAATCTGATTCCTAAAGCTAAGAATTTTCTCTAGAGGGCTTTGAATCGGTTTTTTCCTTGTCATTCCAATATGTGTTATTGCTCTCTATGTCCTTCTAAAGTAGAATCTGGGATCCATGTTTCTATCAATTGTAAAGAATTTTGGAGTTTCTTTCCTCAACTACATTATGTCATTAACCTTCAACCAATTTCTATGTGGGATTGGTGGTGCTCTATTAATTCCATTTTGTCTCAAAGGTTGATTGATATATGGTGTGATTCTGTCTGGCTATCTGGGGTAATCGTAATGCTAAATTTTTCATGGAACTGTTAAAAGTGTTGAAATAGGCCTAGTTTGTTCTTTTATAGCTGCCTCAACATTCTGTTTATGGTTGTAGACAACTTAGTTTTAAACTTGATTATTCTTGTGATGTCCCCCATGTTCAACCTCATTTGCTTTGTATGAAACTTTTTTTGTGATGCCCGCTTAGCTTCTTCTGGTGCTGATGGTCTGGGATTTGTTCTTCTTGGTTCTGATGGGTCTATGTTGGTACTAGGGAGTAAGCTTTCAAAACCATGTACCACCATAGTATGTTAATGTACGTACATCGTGTGTTTCAATATGAACACATATGTAGAAAGCGTATGCACATATATAGTAAAAAGCGTATTTATGCTCTTTTTATTATGTGTTCATATGTTTATTCAAAATGTGTGCTCACATATTATGTAGTATTTATACATATGCTTTCTCAGTATGTGTTCATATGCTTTCTCAACATGTGTTCATATGCTCCTAAATGTGGTTTCTAAGTATGCATATGTTCACTTAGTATGTGCGCATATGCTCTTTATGTGTGCATACATTTTCATAGTAAATGTACATAATATTCACTATGTGTGCATACACTTTTTTACTATGTGTGCATAGACTTTCTATCATATATGTGTGTTCAAATGAATACGTCGTTCTCATATCCGCAATGGAACAAACGACCGCATCTATAATATCCACACCCGAAATAGTATTATATATTAATGTACATACATCGTGTGTTTCAATGTGAATTTCTTGGGATTATTCAAAGCAAAATGCATTTGTCGTATTTTATAATCATTTACAAATAACGTGTCAGCTTAGAATGCCGCTTATGTCAGAACTGAGAAACCATTCAAGTCGTTGATCTATGTTCAATTGTGAGACTATGAGGGAGCGCGTGTTATTTCTTAATTCACCTATTGTATATTGTGTGCTTCATCCTAATTAAATTGATATACGAGAGCCACATCCCCCACAAAACTTATCTCATTCTCATTGATTCCTAGATTTTGCAAGTTTATTTCGATCGAGATTGTATCATACTCTTGTAGCATCGATCATTTAGTGATAAATCGATTCTCTCTCAATTAGATAATCGATGGTGCCATATGAGTTTCGAACTTAGTGTTTGCATCAAATATGTACAGATTTGATCGAGTTTCATGTGTTGAGATCGATCAAGTGTTTTGTTTGGTGTTGAGATTAATTTGATGATTTTTCAGTGAAAATTCATGGATCCAGGTGAAAACACGGTAGTGATTTTGTTGGTTTTTCTAGCTGGTTGTTAAGTGTTAGACGACAGCTCTCGAACTTATATGCACACACAAGCGGACATTTATGCATGTCACATGTACAGATTTGATCGAGTTTCATGTGTTGAGATCGATCAAGTGTTTTGTTTGGTGTTGAGATTAATTTGATGATTTTTCAGTGAAAATTCATGGATCTAGGTGAAAACACGATAGTGATTTTGTTGGTTTTTCTAGCTGGTTGTTAAGTGTTAGAAGACAACTCTCGAACTTATATGCACACACAAGCGGACATAGAATGCCGCTTAATTCATTCACATTTCACATACTTATAGCATCTAAACACATAGCTTCAAAATATTTTGTCCTGAACACATAGACAAACAAATTTGGAAGTGTTCAGGTTTGTTAAACAACATATGAACACATAGTTGCAAACCCATGAACACATAAGTCAATACATATGAACACATGATTGAAAATGCACTAAGACATATAATACATATTGTAAGCATATGACCATAGTTAACAATTATAATATCCCTAAATTACCTTAGGAATATTACCGTCAGTGACATCGGAACACATATCCAAAATCACCCAAGGATTACAGTATTGATCGCAAGTACAAAAATAATACATAAATCTTTCGTAATTTCATAATAATATTTTACAAATGACGTTGCAGAATATAGCAACTAGAATCATATACCAAATTATAGAAACTGTTGTAGCGGAAGACTTAATGGAAAATACCAAAAATTACACAATAGGTTATAAACCTAAAATCTAATCGCAGGATCTTTGACCTTATTTAATAAAAATATCAAAAATAGCAGTTGCCTCCAATGTCGGAATTCTGCTTCTTCACACTTGGGAAGAATAACCTAATGTGTCGTATGGGATGGATGACACCATCCAACCATGCAAGGTCAAAAAAAGGGTTGGTTAGTCTAATGAAAGACTAAACAATTGTATTTATGAGAGGTTCTATATGGTCGTATCCAGTAACTATCATTGTTTCTCAAATAAAAGTGGATAGACGATATATAACTAAAATACTTCCACTGAAACAATTGAAGAAACATGATTCAAGAGAAGACTCCAATGAATTTGAGTCTTATAGGAATTTTATATATTATTTGTTTGGGAAATTTTATAATAATTACACACCAAGATTTTAAAATGACTAATTTGACTAATTGGGTCCTCAATCAATCTCATCGCATGCATGTTGTGCAAATTCAGATTAGAAAGATGACTTACTAAGACAGGAGTCCGAACGGTTTCCACTTTGTACTTATCGCCCGAAATTTATTAATTATGTGCATAAAAACACTTATCTTATTCAATTCCAAAACGTGAATTGACGGTAAAGCTTTTTATTTACACTATCTCGATTCAAGAATTTAATCATGGGACGAATCCCGAATAATGGCACTAGCTAAGTGCACCACCACTTATATTCGAATAAGGGTACGGTCATGACCAAAAGTACTAGGGCAAAATCCCCCTAATATCGTTATAAAGAAACAACTAAGCATCGCACGGTATATGGTGTTACTACGAATACTCGTGCTAACTAAGCATACAACTCCACACCAAATTCACACCAACGTTCAATTATCACCATACGACAATAATAATATATTCAAACATGTCATCTCTAGCAATATATACAACCTAGTAAATATGGAATAAAACATAAGCTCCCAAACACAATATGGCAATATTTATCCCAACTAATTAAAACAATCAATTAATTGTTAATTAAGAAAATATGGAATAAATGCAAGAGCGAACCGCTACTTGCCTCGAGTTAAATTGTCAGTTAAACGATGTAACGTCGTACGGGAGAAAGTTGCTCTTATCCAACGAACTGGATTCCTGGTTCGTTTCCGTTCCCAATAGTGATTCCGAGACGTGCCCAATTTCACAAAATAAATTATAATTAGATAATTTATTCAGAAATGGAAAATTGAACGTGACTCATATCGGTTTCTAATATTATTGATTTAAGTCTAAATAAATCAATTGTCGATGTTATCTAATTATAATGATTATTTATACGATACCAAAAGTCCTTTAGTTATATAATCTAAATAATCATATTACAAATAAATTAGTTTGTTTAATTAATTTACAACATCAATTAATTACTTAACCATATATTATATACTTGTAAATGTTAAATATTAAAATTAAACAACCTAAGATAATACTATATAAAATATGTTTAGTTTAATATTGATATCAATAAAATAAAATTAACCCAAATTATCGCTAATAAATCTTAAATAGCCATCTAATTAGGCTTAAACTAGAAGAAAAAAAAAAACACAAAAATCCAAATTCGGCCATGTACCAAAATAGAGGTTGAGTGCGTCGGTGGAAAAATGGCTCGATCCAACTCGTCGGGGCACCAAAGGGGTCGAGGTTGGTGAGGTTCGAACCGGGACTTCAAGGTGGTTCTCCTCGTGGAGCTATTGGCAGCGGAGGAGCACCGTGGTGGCCAAGATTTAACAAACACAAACGCGGCTGAAACGGAGGACTCGTGAGAATTTTGGTCGAAATTGGATGGAAAATCGACAATGGTTGGGGTCGATTTTATAGTAGGATGATAGCCCATAACAAGAGCTTCAGAATCGCACAAAATCTGGCCTCAATAGATTCAGAATGAGGTTGAATTTCTCAAAATACTGTAAGATGTGTCATACCGACGTGGCTTGCCTTCTTGGGAGATTTGATACCCGATTTTTGGGGGCTTTTGGACGTGTTGATATTACCTACAAGGCTCACACTTTAACTTGAAAAATTGCGCCAAATCGGGTCCAAATTCTGCTATTGAAGACAACTCCAGAACGTGTGAGAAAAGGTTGAAGAAGTTATCTCTTTTTGCAATCGGCCACCCCATAATTATGCCTAATTATAATTTTTTCCCAACTTCTCGAAGTTGTGACAAAAATAGCCTTATTTTAAATTTCAAAAATTAAAAAAGTCCTAAACTTATTTATAATATGATCTTAAGTTTAATTATACATCTTAACCAAATTTAAGTCATATTTTCTAAGCTTAAGTCACATTTTCTCATAAACTTGACCATATTTAAATCACGTGTGCATATGCACACATACATAAGTTATTACATATGCACACTTAGTATATACTTTATGAGCACATAGTTTATTGCACATGCATATATGGGTTCTCTTATATATATATATGTGTGTGCGCGTGCACAAATAGCATATTTCATGCACACGTAGTTATTTCATATGTACATGTAATTAATCATTTATGCATGCATAGTTTATTCCATATGCATATATGTGTTCTTTTATATATATATATATATAGGATTAGCTTCATATGAGGAGCACCCTTAGGGTGAAACGTGAGGAGCATTCTAGACCATTCATTTTAATATTACCATACATCATATCACACTCAATCCCGGTCAATGATCAGCGTTGACCGGTCAACGTTGACCGGTCAACGTTGATCGATCAACGTTGACCAGTCAACGGTCAGCGTTGACCGGTCAACGACCATTTTTTTATTTTTTTATTTTTTATTTTTTAAAAAAAGATTATTTTTTTTATACACGTTTTCATTATAAAATTTGTTTGAAAAGAATTGAACAATTAGTTCTTAAAGTTGAACAATTGTATGCTTAAAGTTGCACAATTAAAATTCGAACAATATTAAAGTTGAACAATTTCATTTTTATAGTTCGACAACTGTGTTCGCTATGTATATAAATTTGAACAATTGTCTCTTAATGTTGAACAATTTCATTTTTTAAATAATTTTTTAGTTGTGCATGGCTATTTTTGCCGTTTTTATATTTTTATTTTCCTACACATTTAGGATTTAGGGTCTATTTTTTGAACATTTTTTAGTTGTATTATGTTTATATTACATTATAAACAAAACTTCAAGTTTATTTGACAATTGTTAAATTTTTAATGAAGTATTGTCCAATCTATCTTTTGTTATAAGTTTGAATTTTCATGTAATTTAAATTGTTCAACTTTTCTGGTTCAGTTGTTCAACTTTATATATTGTTAAAAAATTTGTTCAACTTGTATGATACAATTGTTCAATTTAACATAGAATTTTTCAATTTTTTAGAAACAATTTTATAAGGAAAGCGTGTAAGGAAACAAAAAAAAATTAAAAATGTTTTATCCTGAAAACAAATTGGCCAAAAAAACAAAACTAACCATTTGATGTGACCTCGCCTACCATGACAGCTGTAGACGAGGAGGAGGCTATGAGTCTTAGGTCCGCAGGTCCCATTACTAGAGCGCGAGCCAAAGCTATTCAAGCTGCGACTCAATCACTGGTGACCAGACTCGTAGCAGGTCAGGGACGTCCAACTACAGATGAAGGATCCATTCTGAGTTTAGTGACAGTTGGGACGTCTACACAGTCTGCAGAGATCCCGGAGCTTACAGATTAGAGATATTGATCGCTATTCGCCTAGTTATCGATATTTCTTATTTATGACATTTATCAGTATTTTTCCCGGATATTATTTATTATTATTTTCAGCATTTTTAGGGAGTTTAGGAGGTCATTTCTATACTTAGAATGACCGAAATTCCTTAGGGTATTTTTAGTATTTTATTTGTTTTATTTTTAATCTTTTTGGTTAAGGAAAAGGAAGAGTCTTCCTTTTACTTAACCTAGCTTGTAGTTCCCTTTCTTCCCTACGTTAATATTACAGACTTATTGTTGAGAGAAACTCCAATTGAGCCTCCATTAACGTCCTCCTTGATTCTCTTGGTTGAGCTTGCTCCCTCGCGTTTCTGCCATTAATTCCGCTAGATCTAGGTCGAGCTTGCTCCCTTCTTCTAATCCGCTTCAAAATCTCCATCCTTTTCCAGCCCTAAACTGGTCGTGGCCCCCTTCACCCATACGGTCAACCCCTCAAATTTCTATCGCTTCCGCAATCGCTTTCGCCTCGCCGTCGTCTTGCAATCTCCATCAACGCAGACGCCTATCCAAGGAGTTGTTTCACCCCACTACGGATTCACCACGATCTCATCCGGGACTTGAGACCTTATTCATAGCAAGGTCACATCAACTGGCATCAGAGCCTTCGAATCTGTAAGTCGAATCGATTCCTTGCTTATCACAACCTTATTTTCGTGTCAAAAAAATCCAAAATTTTTTTTTTTCTGCATTTTTCTTGATAATTCTGACTGTTATTATTCAGATCTATATTATTAAAGTCGAAAATTTAAAAAAAAAAATCTCTTGAAGGCCGAATTATTTTCTTTAACAAAAACATTGTAGATTTGCATTGAAAACTCGTTTTTGGTGTAAATCTGCCTCAAAAAATATATTTGCTTCAATTTTAGTGTTCTTACCTTGTCCCCTACACACAACAATTGCTCTTTGTGTTGGTAATTTGGTGATTGAATTATAGATCTAGATTTGCATGCATATAGGTTGAATTGCTGTACTTGACCTTTTTGCCATTAATCTGCGTCTTCTTTGATCTTCTTCTTTCCAACTTGAATCAATTGAGTGTGTTGGTGTCTAGAATATTTTTGAATAAATTTTTTGGAGTCCGATCTGCACAAGGGAGTTCGTTGAAGAATTTTCGCCGTTGAAAATTAGGGTTCTTGAGTTCTTGTTGCAATTTCTCTATAAAAAAAAAAAAAAAAAAGGCTGAGATATTTCCTTGTAGAAAAAGCCAGATCTGAAGATTTGCCAAAAAAAAAAAAATCGAATCAAAACAAGGCAATCAAATCCTTGTAATTAGGGAAATTGGTTGGGCACTTGGCCTTCGGCGCCACACAAGCAGCAGCGTCGGCGCCTCCAAGCCAAGACACTCGCAGCGTCGGCGCCCAGCAAGCCGCGGCCACGCGCGCGCGCCCAGGAGACCAGCGCTTCTATCCCGGGTGTCTCTGATCCGGGTTAATAGCCCCCGCCCAGCGCAACGAAGTCGGCCGTCCCAGATCCGGGCTCTTTTCGTGGGTTCCGAAATTTCGACGCTACGAAGGCCTTCGGTATTTTATTTTATTTTAATTTTTTATTTATTTATTTATTTTATTTCTTTCTTTTGTGTCGATTTCTGCATTCGCTTTTTACAGTTGTCCTTCTCACTTTAGTGTGAGTTATCCGCTTTTGTTAGTTTACAACTGCTTAGCCGGGACGCCTAGGTTCACGTCGGATTAAATTCTGTGCCTACCGTTATATCCGGGCGACAGCAGTTGAGGTTACTGTAGGGGTATTAGATTGCAGGGATCTGAGTCCTTTTATTTTATTTTGTTTTTCCTTTTTGTGTCGGTTTCTGCATTCGCTTTTTACAGTTATCCTTCTGACTTTGGCGTGAGTTATCCGCTTTTGTTAGTTTGCAGCTGCTTAGCCGGGACGCCTAGGTTCACGCCGGATTAAGTTCTGTGCCTACCGTTATTTCCTGGCGACAGCAGTTGAGGTTTCTGTAGGGGTATTAGAGTGCAGGAGCTTTTTGTGAGAAAAGCCGAACTTAGGTGGCAACGGTGAAGAGATATAGGGTGCGCAAAGCCAAAATAAGGTAATCGTTACCCTATCGTTATTGATTCAATTCCCATCTCCTCTCTCTCACTGTCTTCGCTGTTATAGTCTTGTTGGCATATCTAGGCTTATATTACTGCAATTTATATCTACAATTTGTTTGTTGAGTTATCGCTGCAATTTGTGATTGTTGTGTGATTATCCTTAGCCTTCCCGCCCTCACGGCCATATCAGCTTTGTTTTCAGTTGTGATATCTTGGTAGTTCGACTTCTCTTTCGTTTCTGTTGCTTTGTTTTTGTTTTTCCTTTGCTCTGTTGGGGTCTGTTGTCTTTTCAGGATAATGGTGAACTCCAATGACGGACAGGATACGGGTCGGGTCGATCAACTGGCTACGGCCATTGAGCTATTGGTGGCCAATCAGCAACGTTCCGATGAACGTTCAGAAGCGAATTTTGCAGCCATGCGTGATCTGCTCAGTAGAGTGATGCCGTCTCCGTCACCGAACAACCGTGACGACCAGAGTACCCTAGCCCAGAAGCAGAAAAAGGGCAAGGGCGTTCTGATATCCGATCCTCCTACGCAGCATCAGCGGAAAGGATCGCAGAAAGAGAGTAGCGCGTCGAAGAAGAAGGTGCGCTCCAAATCAGCCCAGTTGACAATTCCTGAACGCAACTCTCAGGATGAGGACGAGCAGGACGATGATGAGTCATCTTCAGAGGAGGATGCACCGGTCGATGACAGTGCCGTCAAACGCCAGAGCAGACGCACAGAACCACATGCTTCCACAAGCAAGCAAGGGAAACACTCCACGGCTCGTCCAAGTCGACATCAGGTAAATTCTGAAACCTTCAATGTCCATTCTTTTGCTGACCATCAGAGTACTGTTTCTCCTGTTGAGTCAGATTCAGATGAAGGATTCCAGGAATTTGATCTTGAGGATGAGGAAGAAGGGGCCTATGGGTTTTCTGCAGGTTATCACCCACCCCTACAGGACCCACCAGAGCAGCAGTTTCATCGTACAGGTTGGGTTCCTCCTCCACAGCAGCCACAGAATCAGGCTGCTTATTACGCTGCACAGGGTCATCCACAGCAATATCAGCAGCAGCGGGTTGCCGGTCCTCCACGAGCGCAGCGACGGCAACAACTACCAGTTGGACAGCAGCGGAAGGGGCTTCCACAACAGAATTTCTATGCTCCCACTGCAGCCCAACAACGATACCCACCCCCAGCTACGTATCGCCAAGAAATTAAGGTGAAAATCGAACCCTTCCTTGGTACTTATGATCCTTCTACTTTCATAGATTGGTTGCAGAGTACCTGCCATGTTCTTCAACACTATCAATATGAGGAGCATGCGAAGGTGGAGATCGTCACCTTGCATTTCCAAGGAGCAGCGCGCACCTGGTGGAACCGACTGGTCCAACAGCAGGCACGCATGGGGTGGCCACCTGTGACAGAGTGGCAACAGCTAGTGGCGCTCATGACGCGCAAGTACGTGCCGACAACTTACTGAGAGGATATGAAGACGGCCATTGCACTTGCTACTCAGGGTCGTGATACGCCACAGGAGTTCTTTGCTCGCTTAGAAGACATGTACTTCAAAGCCGGGGTAAGTGTTACTCCGTCTACTCTACGTACACGTTTTGTCACGGGTTTGTCACAGCCGTACAGGGATCAGGTTGACGTTCTGCCAATCCGAGACCTCAACAACGTAGTACATACTGCGCAGAAGCTCTATCTTCAAGCGCAGCGACGTCGACAGCAGCCTTGGCAGTCTTCGTCTTCTCCCTCACCAAGGTATACCTCGAACCCTGTCAATTCTTATCGCACTAACTCTTCTTCTAGTTCTGTGCCTAGACAGGATCGTACAGGTATTGCGTCTACTACGACGCCGCGGCCGGCGCCCCCTTCTTTCGCGCGCCAAAAGACATCGGCCTCTGCTGAGACAGGCCGTACAGATCGTTCTAGCGGTCGAGAGTGTTACAGATGTGGTGGACGAGGACACTATCAGAAGGACTGCCCCAATCAGAAGCGTGTCTTCTACTCCGCCAAAACTGAAGACTACGAGAGCCTCTCGGATGAAGAGGAGAACGTCCCGGAGGAGTCTGCAGAGCTGACTGATGAGGTGATCCGGCCGAGTGACCATGATACAGACGTCATGCATTATGCCTTGGTCACCAGACGCGTCCTCAGCGTCAAGGAAGGAGGTCCGCTTGACCAAAGGGAGAATCTGTTTCATTCCCGGTGTCGTATGAAGAATGCGTCGCTGAGTCTGATAATAGATGGCGGGTCGTGCTGCAACATTATAAATGAGAGAGTCGTCCGCGACTTCAATCTTCAAACGCAGCCACATCCTCAGCCCTACGGTCTGCAGTGGATTTCAGACCAACCAGGTAACAATGTTTCTTTACAGTGTCCCGTTACTTTTTCCATAGGACCATATACAGACACTGTTTTATGCGATGTTACCGCCATGGATGCCACCCATATTCTGTTAGGGCGTCCTTGGCTATTTGACCGTCGCGTCTTCCATGATGGGTTTTTGAACAGTTACATGTTCACTCACCATGGCAAGCGCGTGACGCTCTTACCTATGACTCCGAATGAGATTTTACAGGACCATGCTATTAGACAGAGGAACAAGGCTATACAGGCTACAAAGGACGCAGGAAAACCCCCCCCCAGAGTCCCCTACAGCCTTCCAGCCGAGTTCCCTACAACTTCCTGTAGCATCTTCTTCGGGTACCCAAGGCAACTCAGGACAGGTAAGTGACCAGCCCATTAGTCTTAAATTTCCTCACTGTAGTGGTAATGGTCAACAGGTACCTTCTGGAGTCCATCATCAGAAGGGTGGACAAGGTAGTTCTGCGCTGAAAGGCACTTGTGAGCAGCGCCTTCTCTTGGCGCGACGCCGAAAGGTTTCCAACGTCATCCAAGGCAAGTCTCCCTGTTTCCTACTCATTGCTCTTCCTACTGCCCTACCTGTTTCAGAGTCCGCACTTCCCTCTTGTATTTTGTCAATTTTGCAGGAGTTTCAGGATGTGATGCCGGACGAGTTGCCAGATGGTCTTCCACCACTTCGGGGCATTGAGCACCAGATCGATTTTGTACCAGGAGCTACTCTTCCCAACCGAGCTGCCTACCGAACTTCTCCAGAGGAAACAAAGGAGTTGCAAAAGCAGGTGCAAGAACTGTTGGAGAAGGGGTATGTGCGCGAGTCTCTTAGCCCGTGCGCTGTTCCCGTCCTATTGGTGCCTAAGAAGGACGGTTCTTGGAGGATGTGCGTGGATTGCCGTGCCATCAACCAGATCACCGTCAAATACAGACATCCCATTCCTCGCCTCGACGACATGCTTGACGAGCTGCATGGAGCGCAGTTCTTCAGCAAGATTGATCTGAAGAGCGGCTATCATCAGATTCGCATGAAGGAGGGGGACGAGTGGAAGACGGCTTTCAAGACGAAGTATGGTCTGTATGAGTGGCTAGTCATGCCATTTGGACTGACCAATGCTCCTTCTACGTTCATGAGGCTGATGAACCATGTCTTGAGAGCTTTTCTGGGTAAGTTTGTCGTTGTCTATTTTGATGATATTCTTATTTACTCTAGGACTTTAGATGACCATGCTGAGCATCTTCGCCTTGTTTTAGAGTGTTTGAGAGTAGAGAGCTTATACGCCAATCTTGGCAAGTGTGTATTTTGTTCTCCTTCTACAAACTTCCTAGGTTTCGTCGTCAGCAAGGACGGCCTACAGGTGGATGCAGAAAAGATCCGCGCTATCCAGGAGTGGCCGACGCCAGCTACTCCTACTCAGGTACGTTCGTTTTTGGGTTTGGCTGGTTTTTATCGACGGTTTGTTCGTGATTTCAGCACTATAGCCGCCCCATTACACGAGCTGACCAAGAAGGCAGCGTCTATCACTTGGCTTCCACGGCATGATGCTGCTTTTGCCACCCTGAAGGATGCCTTATGCCACGCGCCACTGCTGCAGCTTCCTGACTTCACCCGTCGGTTCGAGGTGGAATGCGACGCTTCTGATTTCGGCATCGGAGGTGTCTTGCTGCAGGAAAAGAGGCCGATTGCCTATTTTTCAGAGAAGCTGGCAGGTGCCCAGCTGAACTACCCGACGTACGACAAGGAGTTGTACGCGCTGATTCGGGTTCTGAAGACGTGGCAGCACTATCTGTGGCCTGCAGAGTTCGTGATTCACTCAGATCATGCAGCTCTTAGTTATCTGCGCAGCCAGACGACTCTTAACAGACGCCACGCTCGCTGGGTTGAGTTCATGGAGACGTTCCCCTACCTCATTGTTCACAAGAAAGGTAAGGAGAATGTGGTAGCCGACGCCCTTTCTCGCAGGTACGTCCTCATCACTCAGCTTCAGTCTCAGTTATTTGGGTTTGCATTGCTCAAGGATCTTTATGCTGTTGATCCTTTCTTTTCTACATCCTATGAGCAATGTAAGTCCACTGGTCGTGAACATGCTACGTATTTCCTTGATGACGGATTTCTGTACAAAGGTGGGAAGCTTTGCGTTCCTTCATCCTCTGTCAGAAATTTGCTGATTGAGGAAGCACATAGTCGTGGTCACTTTGGCGTGTCTAAGACGCTGGCAGCACTTCGCGAACACTTCTTCTGGCCTAAAATGGCCAACAATGTTACAAAGTATTGTCAGAGTTGTGTGACATGCCATAAGGCTAAGGCCAGGTCTAGTCCGCATGGTCTCTACACGCCTCTGCCGATTCCAGCTGGCCCGTGGGAAGATCTATCCATGGATTTTATCACTGGGTTGCCTATGTCTCGGCGTGGTAGGGATTCTATATTTGTGGTCGTAGACAGGTTCTCTAAGATGGCACACTTCATTGCCTGTAAGAACACTAGTAACGCCACTGACGTTGCTACTCTATTCTTCGACAATGTCGTGAGACTGCACGGTATTCCGCGCACTATTGTTAGTGATCGGGACACCAAGTTCGTCGGCCATTTCTGGAGAACCTTGTGGGGTAAGCTCGGTACTAAACTCCTATTTTCTACGAGCTACCACCCACAGACGGATGGTCAGACAGAGGTGACCAACCGCACTCTTGGAGCCCTCCTTCGGACGGTTCTGAAGAGTAACCCACGCCGGTGGGAGGACTTACTGTCTACTGTGGAGTTTTCTTATAACAGGTGCAGGCACAGCGCGACTAAACTCACCCCGTTCGAAGTTGTCTACGGACGCAACCCGCTGACGCCGCTGGACTTGACTCCCTTTCCTAGGAAGGATACAGACAGCACCACAGCTGACAGATTGGCCGATCACATCAAGGAACTGCACACTCGGACGCGCACCCAGCTGGAGCGCAGAGCAGCACAGTATGCGGCCCAGAAGAACAAAGGACGACGCAGGATTGTCTTTGCTCCTGGCGACTTGGTTTGGCTTCACTTGCGGAAGGAGCGTTTTCCTTCCAACCGCAAGTCTAAGCTCGACCAAAGGGGTGATGGACCATTCCGTGTTGTCAAGGCCATCAATGACAACGCCTACCAGCTAGAGCTCCCAGACAAGTATGGTGTTCACCCAACCTTCAATGTTGCTGATCTATCACCGTACGTGGAGCCAGAGTATGATGAGGGTGAAGCGGGGACGCTTCACACTCAAGTGGGGGAGGATGATGTGACCTCGCCTACCATGACAGCTGCAGACGAGGAGGAGGCTATGAGTCTTAGGTCCGCAGGTCCCATTACTAGAGCGCGAGCCAAAGCTATTCAAGCTGCGACTCAATCACTGGTGACCAGACTCGTAGCAGGTCAGGGACGTCCAACTACAGATGAAGGATCCATTCTGAGTTTAGTGACAGTTGGGACGTCTACACAGTCTGCAGAGATCCCGGAGCTTACAGATTAGAGATATTGATCGATATTCGCCTAGTTATCGATATTTCTTATTTATGACATTTATCAGTATTTTTCCTGGATATTATTTATTATTATTTTCAGCATTTTTAGGGAGTTTAGGAGGTCATTTCTATACTTAGAATGACCGAAATTCCTTAGGGTATTTTTAGTATTTTATTTGTTTTATTTTTAATCTTTTTGGTTAAGGAAAAGGAAGAGTCTTCCTTTTACTTAACCTAGCTTGTAGTTCCCTTTCTTCCCTACGTTAATATTACAGACTTATTGTTGAGAGAAACTCCAATTGAGCCTCCATTAACGTCCTCCTTGATTCTCTTGGTTGAGCTTGCTCCCTCGCATTTCTGCCATTAATTCCGCTAGATCTAGGTCGAGCTTGCTCCCTTCTTCTAATCCGCTTCAAAATCTCCATCCTTTTCCAGCCCTAAACTGGTCGTGGCCCCCTTCACCCATACGGTCAACCCCTCAAATTTCTATCGCTTCCGCAATCGCTTTCGCCTCGCCGTCGTCTTGCAATCTCCATCAACGCAGACGCCTATCCAAGGAGTTGTTTCACCCCACTACGGATTCACCACGATCTCATCCGGGACTTGAGACCTTATTCATAGCAAGGTCACATCACCATTGCTTAGTCAAAACAGATGTGTAATTATAAAAATAAAATTGTTCAACTTTAAGATACAATTATTCAACTTTTTTGGTATAATTGTTAAACTTTATATATTATTCAGAAAACAATGTTCAACTTTTAACATACAATTGTTCAAATTTAATAGAGAATTATTCAACTTTTTTAATTATAATTTTATGATAAAAACGTGTAGAAAAAAAGGAAGAAAAAAATTTGCCCAAAAAAAAACTAAAATTTGCTTAGTGAAACAGTCTAACCATAAAAATGAAATTGTTCAACTTTAAGATACAATTGTTCAACTTTGTTCGTACAATTGTTCAACTTTATATATTGTTCAAAAAACATTGTTCAACTTTTAACATACAATTGTCCAAATTTAATAAGGAATTGTTCAACTTTTTTAATTATAATTTTATGATAAAAACGTGTAGAAAAACAAGGAAAAAAAAGGAAGAAAAAAATTTGCCCAAAAAATTAAAAATAAAATTTGCTTACTAAAATAGTCGTCTAACCATAAAAATGAAATTGTTCAACTTTAAGATACAATTGTTCGACTTTTTTGGTATAACTGTTAAACTTTATATATTGTTCAAAAAATATTGTTCAACTTTTAACATAAAATTGTTCAAATTTAATAAGGAATTGTTCAACTTTTTTAATTACAATTTTATGATAAAAACGTGTAGAAAAACAAGAAAAAAAGGAAGAAAAAAACTTGCCCAAAAAAATAAAAAATAAATTTTGCTTAGTGAAGCAGTCGTCTAACCATAAAAATAAAATTGTTCAATTTTAAGATATAATTGTTCAACTTTGTTCGTACAATTGTTCAACTTTATATATTGTTTAAAAAAATTTGTTCAACTTTTAATATACAATTGTTCAAATTTAATAGGAAATTATTCATTTTTTTAGAAACAATTTTATGATGAAAATGCGTATAAAAACAAGAATAAAAATATATACATTTTTTTAAAAAAATAATAATTTTTTAAAAAAAAAAATCTGGACAAAAGTCAATTTGACCGTTCAACGTTGACCATTGACCATTGACTGATCAATGGTCAGATGTTGACCATGGGGTGTGATTGTGTGTGAGAGGGTGTATGTTTGTTATGATGGATGTTCCATCATAGCCTTCCATTGTCCCAAAATGATTGGCTCTCATTCCTCCTCACGTTTCACCGTAAACATTCGTTTCATCGGAGCCTGACTCTCTCTCTCTCTCTCTATATATATATATACATGTAGTCTATTTAATATGCACATTGATAGGTGTCATTTCATGCACCTTAACTAGTGATTATTGACATATTTTAGATGGAGTTTTGGAGTAGATTTAGGCTAAGTCTGTAATCCAGAAGAGTAGTTGAGAAGTGAAGATATCCAAGGTTTTACGGCTTAGATGGAGATGATGAGGATCTGCTGGAGTTTATTGGAGAAGACTACCAACACTTGGTAGTAATGAAGAGCAGAAGAGAAGAAGAAGGGGAGCTGAAGAGAAAAGAATGGCGCCCCGCGCCAGAGTCACCGTGACCCGGCGATGGGTTTCAGAGAAGGATGCCGCCCTGCGGTGGGAGATGGCGCCCCGCGGCCATTGGCTAGGCGAATTAATTAAACACGCCGTGATGGGAGCTGGCGCCTCGCGGCCACGTGAGGTAAAGCGGAGCAATTAATTATTTCGAGTCCACGTGATTTCTGGAAAGGGAAGCCCAAGTTGAAATTAGGCCCAATTGAGAAGCGCGGCCCATGAAGGAAAGAATGCCGTGCCGAAGAATTGAAGAAGCGGAGTGATGACGAAGGATGAGGTCAGCGGTCTGATGTTGCTGAGATGGGCCGAGTGGGCCGCTGATATGTTGTTGGGCCGTGTTGATGCACGAGAAATTGAAGCAGCTGTTGGACGAGAAAGCTGCCGAGCGGGATTGCTTGCGGGAGAACGCGAGGCGGGGGCGAGCTGTGCACAAGATTTCCCGGGATTTGATTTGCTTATTTTGGTTATTACTTTATTATTATTTCCTTTTATTATTTTTACAATCTTTTAGAATTAGGTTAAATACTCCTTGTTAACTTAGTTGACATTACGTTAGAATTCAGTTTTAGTTCGTAGTTTTGCCTCCGGGTTTCCAACCCATGGAGAACTAAACACCTTTGTTCTGCTAGACGTTTGAAGCAATACATTGATTCGGTTGTGAGATTTATATCCCTTGTTCTTATTCTTATGTGTGTTGGATTGATTCTCTTGGTTATATTGATATTGATTTATGTTGGTTTATCTAGAGTTGTTAACTAGGTTTATCGATATTTATTATATTGCTAGGATTGCATATAGGGGTTCCGAGTGCATATCTAGTGGCAAACACAATTGTGCGTATAGGGGTTCCGAGCGTACAATTGTGAGTGAGAATCATTTCATGTTAAGTAGGGGAGTGAGTACTTGTACGTCTTTCTACTTGCATGTATCCTATATCCTTGTGTGCATTGCTATTGTTGTGTTGGTGCTAAAGTACGCTGACAACTGTGAGAATCAGTGGTACTTTATCATTGGCATAGTAATAAGTTTATCGACAACTGTGAGAATCGGTAGTACTTAAGATCAGGGTGGAAACAACCATAAGAATAGTTAAAGAACTTGGATTTATAAGATTTCAATGATCGACTTATCTCTGTATTGTGGATTTCGTTCTAGTAGAACTACTTTCCCCATCCATATTTTCTCATCAACCACACTTGTTCGCTTTGTTTTGCTTGATAACCAAAAAACCCTTTGCTTGTTACTTTGCACGCTTACTAACACATGAATTGATCACTTCTTTCCTGTGGATTCGACCCTTGTTTGCCTCTACTACTTGTTTAGGTTTGTTTAGGATTTTATTTGTTTAGGTGTCACGACGACAACGCATATCACACATATAAGATATGTCATATGCACGCAACGGTTATTTTATGTGTGCGGGCAACCAACTTCTTTTTTCATGGCATCCACCCACATATGATCCCGACTAGAAGTGGGGGCATATCGTAACATGGTGAATGTTCTAGGAACAATAGAACAATCATTAGGTAAAGAATGAGGAGGAGAATTATGTGGAGAGGATGATAAATTTTTTGGAGGTAAGGGAGTGAAATATGGATTGTCATCATCATCCACGACAAGAGGAAAGGGTTGTGAGGTAGAATCTGGAGAAATTGGGGGTTGTAAAAAGGGGAAAACATTTTCATGGAATACAACATCTCTACTATAAAAGACCTAATGAGTGTTAAGATCATAGAGTTTGTATCCCTTTTGGTTAGAAGGGTAGCCAATTAGCACACATTTTCTGCCTTTAGGACCAAACTTGTTTAAACTCGTGTAGTGACAGCTGAAAGCAAAGGCAACCTAACACCCTAAGAAGGTTGTAAACCTCCTTGCATTTGTAAGAAAACTTGGGAAAAAAGCCATTATAAGATGTTTGTCTCTCTCTAAACAAAAAAGGACAAGTAACACGATTATTTATACTGGGAATAAAAGATGCATTCTATTTCTACCATAACAAACTTCTGACGCCCTAATTGTACAATGATATCTCATCCATGCTCGACGCCTTCCACTATTTGGCTCCAGCTTGAACAAAGGTGTACATTGTGCGTCTTTAATATGTCCACAGAAGCGGGAGTTTCAAATTGGAAATTCGAAAAGGATGAACCAAATTAATGACTTCCATGAATTACGGGTAGCTACCCAACGAATCATAGGTAAAATCCCGAGTTACCAGGTTAATTTAACCAAATTTTCGTCCCAATTCAGTGAGAAATAACAAACTCATTTTGAGGTAAACGGTGAAATTCATTGAATTTGATTCGAATCGCTTGCAATCTCGTCGTTCCGGTCAATCCCGAAGCCCAACCAATCCTGGTCAAGAAGCAATCCTTCATCCTCTACTATAAATTGAGGTTGAATCCCATTCAATTTCTTCATTTAAACTTGAAGACCGCCATGGGAGCTTATGATGCTTCAAGCTTTTTCTTAGCCTAAATTCACCCTCTTCTTGTACCTTTTTTTTCAAAAATTGATCACACCATCATTTTCTTCACCCTCGTATTAGTGGAACCCGACCCTTGAATCGTCCTGAACCATCTCTGAACCACATCGAATCATCCCGTTTGCATCGTTGTTTATGAGATAAAAGCATAGGCCAGTGTCGGTGTCGTATGTCGCTCCTCGCCGCCGCCGCTTCACCGCGCCGCCTGCATGCTTCTGCTCTGAGGTGGTGTCATCGGTTTCCACCTTTCATGCCGAGAACCACACTGGTACAAACAATCGTCCTCCTCTTCCCACCTCTCTATACGTGAATCTGAATTTGGTTTAAATTGAAGATAGCCCCACCATGAGCCGCATGGCTCGCATACATATTGGGCCTAAGAGCCCATTCACGAATACATTCCAAATACAACCCCAATCCGATATTTAAGTTGTATAATTTTGATAATTTTGCATCGTTATTTTAACAAATTAGTTATAGAATTAAACATAAACTAATTTATGTTTTGATTTTGTTGGCACATTTGTGCCTCGGGAATGGTCTATAAATGGAAACTCAATGTTGGATTCGCAGAACCAATATTTTATACTAATCAATCAATTCTAGTCATCTTGTCTAGATTCAATGTGGAATCTATCTAATGCATGTGGTGTCGCTCTTGTTATTTTGGTTTGTCTTTTGATCGACAATTAATATTAAAATTAATTATTAATTAATTAGGTAATTTCTAAAACTTGATTACATGCTTGGGAACAGTTATGTACTTTAAATGAACCTCGCATCTAGGTTGATAGTTATTATCGATATATAAAGATATATATAGTTATATATGTTGGATTGTTTAATGAATGACGATATTTGATGCGAAAGTCCCCGTTGACACGATCGCAGATGTCCTGGAACGCAACAAAGTCAAGCCAAGCGCCAAGCTTGTGTCTTCTCAGTGTCTTAGAGGTTTCTTGAAGCCAAAGAGATGGCTTCCTTCCTTGTGTGTCGCCTTGGAAACCAAGGTGTTCGTGGCCTTGTTGAATTGCACGAAAACCACAAGAGAGGATGAACTAAACCTCAAAGGAACTTAGAGGTTTATTTGTCGTAGCATCAGCTGCGGAGATCCAAGAGATGATCTTTGTTGAAGACGAACGAAGCGACGACCGCCTAGGGGATAGGACAGTCAAAGAGATGATAGACTGGGGTTGAACAATCCACAACAGAACAACCCTAAAGAACTCGGATCTTGGATCCAAACCACAACAATGACGCATGCTCAAGCAAGGAGATAAAACTCAACTTTCATTAACTTAAGCAAAATGTGAGTTTACAATGGAAATAACAAGTATTTAAAGCTAAGCTAAAAGTGAAATAACAAAGCTAAACCATGGGCTTAGACGAGCGGCCCATAACACATGGATCACGCCCCGTCAAGACAAAAACACCAAAACAAATACTAAAATTGTCTCAAAATATCCCAACTAACAAGAATTGCCAAATAAAGAAACAAGATAACTTGCACGCCAAGGACAAGCCACGAGAGGCACGGCCACGCGGGTGCGTGTCACGTTGAGTGTCATGCCAATGCGGCGACACACGCAACGTGCGATGCGGTCTCCTCGGCCACTAAACCTCAAAGCCAAGAAACGTGACTACGGTCACTCCCGGGGGCTCGGAGGCGGTGTCGATGCTTGCGATGGACCTAGTGACTAGCGACTGGGTGACTTTGGCGATGGCGTGTGCTCGCGCTCTGGTCACGGGGCCGGGGGAACGGAGGCTGAGCTTGTCTTCTTCGTCCTTCGCCGTCAGGGTGGCGGGTAGAGAGCCATCATTCTCCCCTTCTTGGCGGGTAGGGAGCCATCATCCGTCCTCGTCATGCTCAGGGGGAGTGTAGGGAGACAAGTCGATCCCGTTGAAGCTCGGGGCGCGCCATAGTTGTCCGAGAGCTCAAGGAGGTAAGCGTTGTCGCCAAGCTGCTCCAGGACCTTGAAGGGGCCATCTCCGCGGGCATCAAGCTTGCTACACCATTTGGCTGAAAAGCGCTCGCGACGGGTGGAGCCACACCAAATTGCCGGCCTCAAAAATCATGCGGCGGCAGCCGCGGTCGGCCTGGGCCTTGTATTGCGTTTTTCGGCGCTCTAGCTGGGCCCGTGTCCGCCGGTGAAGTGCCTGGACAAACTCCGCGCGCAGAAGCCCCTTGATGCTCTCCTTGTCCTTCATGGGGCGCGGCGTCAAGTCCATCTGATGTGACTATGCCCCATCAAGAGCTTCAAGAGAGCCTGGACTTCCGAGATGGCTCAAGTGTTGAAGATGGAGCTCAAGAGCATCAAGAAGAGCCTCCTCCCAAGCCTATCACTAGGGCTCGACTCAACCTATCAAGTGGGCTCGAGTCAAGCCTTCAAGTGGGCTCGAGTCAAGCATTCAAGTGGGCTCGAATCAAGCATTCTTGTTGGGTTCGAGTTAAGCAATAAAGTGAGCTCGAGTCAAGCATGCAAGGGAGCTCAAGACGGGTTCCTTAAGCAATGAAAGTCAATAAAGTCCTCCCAAACCTCAGAGCCCTCAATCAAGCCTTTAATGAGCTCGTTTTCCTTATTGTGGGGCGTCCGAGTGCATGATTTATGTTTGAGTTTTTCCTATGGGTTTATGACATTTTGAGACATGTTTGAAGCTTAGTTTTCAGCTTGTAGTCTTGCAAGGCATCATTAGGCCTTTAATGGGCGCCAGCCTTGTTTTGGGCTTTTCCTTAGGCGTTGTTTCCTTCCTTGCTTGCCTATAGAGGCAGCAACTGGTCATTTGGCAAAAACAACGTTGATTGATAATGAAATTACAGTTATTGTGTTCTTGAGAAAGCTCTATTTTTCTTGTTCTTGTTCGTGAGACATATCGAGCAAACCGGTCTTGTTTCAAGGGTGAGTCATATCTCTTGAATCTCGATCTCTCCTAAACTTGAGTGGTGAGTCATATCCACAAGGGTTTTAGGTGTCTATCCTTCATTAAATCCATCACCATCCTTTTTCCCTTCACGAACCCTATCCAAACAACTCATCTCGCTGAATTCCTTCACGGAACTCTCTGCGATGTCTCAGTAAAATCACCATAACTATTGATTCCTAGATCCGTTCATTCTCAATATTGGAGGGATTAAACTATACTTCAAAATCTATCTCCTTGATTTGGAATCACCCAATGTTGAGTTCGGAGCCGAGAGAACGACCCCGTGGAAATCCGGCTGGAATTTTGGATTCTAGTTGTCGTGAGCCCTTGCGTTTGGAAACGACTAAGAGCAACGCCTTGCATTGAGTCATCCTTGATCCTAGCCTACATCACTAGCGGCGTATGGGGGTTGAGGCCATAGACAACCTCAAAGGGGGTCATCTTCGTCGTTGAGTGCATAGACCTGTTATAAAAAAAATCACAAACGGCAAACACTCTTCCCACCTGCGGAGGTTAGACTTCAACATAGTTCTAAGTAAAGCACCAAGAGTCCTATTAGTGACCTCCGTTTAACCGTCAGTTTAGGGGTGATAACTAGTAGAAAACAATAAGTATGTCTCCAACTTTGACCACAAAGACTTCCAAAAATAGCTCAAAAACCTAGTGTCACGATCCAATATAACGGTCCTAGGAATCCCATGCAATTTCACAACATGCTCAAAAAATAAATTAGCAACATCCGAAGCATTATGAGTCATCTTGCAAGGAATAAAATGAGCCATCTTAGAAAATCTATCTACAACAACAAATATTGAGTCCCTCCCCTTCTTAGACATTGGCATCCCCGAAATGAAGTCCATAGAAATATCCTCCCAAGGGGTAGTCGGTATAGGCAAGGGGTTGTACAATCCATTGGGGCTCGATCTAGACTTAGCTCTTTGGCATGTCCCACAACTCACACAAAATCTAGTCACACTGTGAGTCATCTTAGGCCAATAAAAGTGTTCCTTAAGTGCGGCCACAGTCTTAGGTACTCCAAAATGTCATCGATTCTCATGTGCCTCCTGGATCAAAAGCCTACGAATAGAATTCCTAGGGATGCATAATTTTCCCTCCTTAAATAAGTAGCCATTATCCACAATAAACCCATTCGATTCTCCCTTTTCAACACAAGACTCAAAAATAGACTTAAAGTCTTCATCACTAGCATAAAGTTCTTTGATAAGGGAAAAGCCTAAAATAGAGGCATCAAGGTGAGTCAAGAGCACATACCTGCGGGAGAGGGCGTCGACAACCACATTCTCCTCTCCCTTCTTTTATTGGACCACGTTTGGAAAAGTCTCCATAAACTCAACCTAGCGAGCATGGCGGCAGTTAAGGTTTACTTGACTCTTGAGATACTTCAAGGCCTCGTGGTCAGAGTGAATCACAAACTCTTTGGGCCACAAATAGTGTTGCCATGTCTTCAACACCCGAATTAGCGCATAGAGCTCATTGTCATACGTCGGGTAGTTGAGGGTGGCACCGGTGAGTTTCTCACTGAAATAGGCTATGGGCCTACGTTCCTGGAGCAAGACACCTTTAATTCCATGGTGAGACGCATCGCACTCCACCTCAAAGGTTTTGGTGAAGTCAGACAGTTGCAGTAGCGGCGCGTGGCACAGGCTGGCCTTAAGCAATGATGTGTTCTTGCCTCCGATGACAAGCCAACTGTCAAAGGTGACACCTATGGATCTAGTCTTGGTTGGGAAGTCACTCGGCGTTGTCAAGCCTGCCGTGGAACACGGTGTTTGTGGCGGTTCGCGAGCGAGAGATCGCGATGATTGGTGCGATGGCAGCGATTGATGGGGCGAATGGATAGCGATGGCGAAAGCGATTTGATGAGGGATAGATGACTTGAAAAGACAAGCATTTGGTGTCGTAGCGTCGAATGCGGATGAAGGGAGATGCGAAGGAAGACTTGGTATGAGGGTTCAAGCAATTGCCGTAGCGTCGGCGGCGGAGTGAAGGGGATGCGAAGATAGAGGGTTTTGACGTCCGATCAAGGGAAAGAGGATAAACACTCGACTTGAAACCTTGAATTAAATTGAACGTAAGAAATAAGAATAACAACGGGGGCTTTAAATAGCCAAAGAAACTCGGCCAAGACCTAATGGGCTTGGACCGAGACGAACCTATAGGCTAGCCCATGCAAGCATGCAAAAAGGCACAAACCCAAAAATAGAAAAGACTATAAAAGGAAACTATCTAAAATAAGCAATAATACCAAATATAGAAAATGTCTCAAAACTATCAAAAGGATGCGTTGAATGTATGGATGCAAACACCGCGAGGAACGGCGACTAAGGGTCGATGGCATCGCGAGTGGGTGCACGCGATGCCGGCTGAGATGAACGCGTTCTTTCGATGCCGATGGTGGCGAGGATGACGAGTCTTGGGTTGGCGTCTGGGCTTCCTTGGCCAACGACGACACATGCGACAAGTGACGCGACGGCGACGGATATGGATTTGGACCTAGACCTTGTCACTGGGCCCTCTAAGCGTAGGCTCATGGATTCTTCCTTGTCTTGGGCCGTCATGGGAGGCAGGGTCACATCACCCTCCCCCACTTGGCCGTGAAGCGTCCCCACTTCACCATCCTCAAACTCAGGCTCAACATATGGTGTCAAGTCCGCCATGTTGAAGGACGCGTGGACTCCAAAATCTAGTGGGAGCTCGAGTTGGTAGGCATTGTCCCCTATGGCCTTTATCACGCGGAATGGGCCATCTCCACGTGGTGTCAATTTGTGCTTACACCGCGAGGGGAAACTTTCTTTTTGCATGTGCACCCAGACGAGGTCCTTGAGTGCAAAAATGATGCGGCGTCGGCCAGTGTTCTTCTGGGAGGCATACTGTGTGGCCCTTCTCTCCAATTAGTCCCTAGTCCATCGATGGAGCTCTTGTACTTGCTCAGCGCGATTGGCGGCGAAGACATGCACTGGGTCTCGCAGTGGTCACGGCGACAAATCTCGTGGTGTCAAGGGGTTCATGCCATACACCACTTCGAACGGTTTCAACTTGGTCACCGTGTGCCTGCATCTATTGTAACAAAACTCGACAAGTGATAGTAAGTCCTCCCAACGCCTAGGGTTAGCTTTAAGCATCGTGCGAAGAAGGGCTCCTAGGGTTCGATTTATGACCTCCGTTTGGCCATCGGTTTGAGGGTGGTAGCTAGTAGAGAATAGGAGTTTGGTGCCTAGCTTACCCCAAAGAGTTCTCCAAAAATGACCAACGAACTTAGAATCCCTATCACTCACTATGGTACGTGGGACTCCATGAAGACGCACCACATGCTCAAAGAATAGATCGATAATCTCACTAGCACTATGGGTTGTCTTATAAGCAATAAAATGTGCCATCTTAGAAAATCTATCTACGACCACAAAAAATGGAGTCTTTACCTCGTCTAGATAGGGGCAAACCCGTGATGAAATCCACAGACAAATCTTCCCAAGGGACACTCGCAATGGGCAATGGAGTGTAGAGGTCGTGAGGACTAGACCTAGCTTTGGCTCTCTGGCAAGTCACACAACTTCTACAAAACCTAGTCACTTGGTGGGTCATCTTAGGCCAAAAGAAATGCTCTCTAAGCGCGTCTAAGGTTTTCCTAATCCCAAAATGTCCACGGCTCTCGTGTGCTTCCTGAATCAAAAGGAGCCTAATGGAGTACCTAGGGATGCAAAGGCGACTAGCCTTGTATAAATAACCCTCAGAAAGGAAATAGGACTCAAACTCACGCGATCTTAGGCAATTCTCGAATATAGGGGCAAAGAAAGGATCAGTAGCATACAGTTCTTTAATCAAAGAAAAACCCAAAATTTTAGTTTGCACATGAGTCAAGAGAACATACCTTTGAGATAACGCGTCGATGACAATGTTCTCCTTTCCTTTCTTATGGACCATGACATAAGGAAATGTCTCAAGAAATTCCACCCAACGAGCATGGCGTCTGTTTTGGGGCAAAAAGATCAGATAACCTAAATCGCCTTAGACGGGGTAACGAGTCGATCGGATAATAAATAAAATCAATCCAAACCAAATAGACAATCAACAAGCAAAGAATGGATGCGAAATAGAAAAGTAATTTATAGATCTATTGATGATTGAATCAGATCAAAGTACAACTTATTCTTAGAGAATAAAGGATCGAGTCTTGTCCGACAGGTATTTCCGTGATTCGACCGGCAGCGGTCGAGTAATATTCCGGGGAGACTCCACTAGAGCGGGTGTACTCGTAAGTTCTTTTTAGGGTAAGCGGGCGGATGTTGGATACAGACGTGTTTTCTGTCGATTGCTTTGTCGTGATCTATATATGGTAATCTTATCTTGTGTCCGTTACTTATCTTTTGCAAAATCTTCTATTAATTCCGGGCGAGATCTTCGGGATTTGCTCTTGACTGCCAGCATAATCTCTGTATTTAATGCTATTGCCGTTGCCATTGATCAAGCAATTAATGCCCTGGGCGAGATCTTCAGAGCTGGTCGGATCCCACGCGTCTGAGGAGTGTCCGACGCTTCCTTTTGGTCTCTTCTGGCCTTCGACTTCGCTTGGACCTCGGCCCAACTCGCTTGCTCCGATCCCTTTGGAGTATGTTGGGCCCAACAATAGCCCCAAGTTGTTTTGGGCTCAAGGCAGCTGTAAGATGGAGTCCAGACAACTTTTCTTCCACACGATCTCCACCTTCCGATCTGGGCGCGACAGGAGAGGGATACGTGGCGATAATCCCGTGGCACGATGGGACGTCTCTGCGACCTGCCGATTCCCTCCATAAATCCGAATTAAGTTCTAACGGTTTGGTTTCATCTTCTTCCTTTGCTCTTCAAACTGGTAGGTTTCTCTAGGTTTCTCGAAAAATTACTCTTCGATTTCCTTCTCTTTCTGTTCTGGAAATGGTTTCCAGCGAGTCTTCCGAGTCGTCTGCTACTCGCTCGAACTCGAGCAAGAATGAGGTCCCCCCCTTTCCTTCTGAAGGAGGCAGACGCTCTGACGGGGACTTTGTTGGAGGCGGAGTTGGAGCAGATCCTCCAAGTCGGAGGCTTTCCTCCTGAGACGGTCGCAAGGTTGCCGCATCCGAACGAGAGAGCCGACACTCGCTATGAGGGATGGGTTTGTTTCTATGCTTACCCGTTTAGGATTGGTCATATGTTTCCGTTCTCCCCTCTTGTTAGGGATTTCTTAGCGACTCTGGCGCTTGCGCTGTGTCAGGTCATGCCGCAGGCGTGGTGGATCCTTAGGGTTTTAGATCTGTTGAATGTTCAGTCTAGGGTCGGTTTTAACTTTGACGCCCTGTGGTACAACTACTCACTGGGGTCGAAGAGTTCTTCTTGTGTCCAGTTGCGTATTCGTCCGGGTCGGAAGCCCTTGGTGTTCAACCTAGATGTGAACGACCGTGGATGGGGGTCGAAGTTCTTCTTCGTCGAGCGTTCGTCTCTAGAGAAGGGGGGTAACTGTTCATTTCTACTGTCGGAGTGGCGAGTTGAGAGTACGTATTCGACCTCTCTTTGCCTATCTTATGTGTTTTAACCCTTTGCTTAACTCTTCTTTTTTGTAGTCCCTGAGGCTGAAGAGTTGGAAGTAGACATTCAGTCAGAAGGCCTGACAAAGATCATCCTTAGTATTCCCGCATCGGAGCAAAAGTTTGTGAACGTCAACTTGTTGTCGACTTCCCCCACTACTCAGGACGTTATGTCGACTGTTTCGTCATCTCGGGTCAAGCGTAAGTTTTTGTTTGACTCATGTATTTTTTAATCGTCTGCTTGCGATTTATGTATTGTCTGTTTTGTCAGCGTCTCCGGTTGGTCGATCGAGTGCCCGTTTGAAGGGAGTGTCTGGGAAATGTCTGATAGAGCAAAGGTTGGCGGCGGCCAGGGCCTCGTCGAATAAATCGACGCCGGTGGAGTCATCGCTCCCAGCCAAAGTTGGCTCGAAAAGGAAGGCAGGTGCTTCTTCTGGCGATGTGAAGGTGGTGGACACTCCAAAGAAAAAGGCGATGGCTGCTCGTGGAGTCGAGAAGATCGACGCAGTCGGTCGATCGATTGCCGATCTCTTTCATGCTTAGGACCCGACTCTGAAGTCTGAAGTTGATGGCGTCTCTCCCTTGGACTGTATTGGCGAAGCGGGGTGCTCTGCGTGGAAGGTAAGTTGTCTTGGCGGATCTCAAGTTTGTTCATTTTCTTTCTCATAGTCGGGTGGAACCTTGATTGTTTCGATCTTGTCCTTTTTTCAGACTTTCCAGTTTCTCTTGGGGGCATATTCTGGTGTCAAAGAGATGGTTGCTAAGGCCGAGGATAGGGCTTCTTGGTCAAAGTCCGATCTGGCGTCTTTGAAGACCAAGGTGGAAGGAGCTGAGAGCCGTTTTAGGGACGCCGAGCGCCGCTTCGTTAGGGAGCTGAAGAATTGCCAAGATGACTTGGATGCTTGTCGGAGGGAGCTTTAGTGAGTGCCAGTCAAGTGTTGAAGAGAAGGTGAAGCATGCTAGGATTGAGGCTGGTCGGGTCGCAGGCGATGTAGGCGTTTTCTATGCGTTGAAGTCGCGTGTCGAGATGATCGAGGAGTTTGAAGAGGGCAAGCAGGAGACCTGGGATTTGAAGGCGGAGAAAGAGACCATGGATACCTTGTTTCCGAAGGGGAATCCTGGTTCGGAGCTTTTCCAGTTGGCCGGCGTCGGAGAGGAATCTCTAGACGAAAGTGCTAGTGAGGATGAGGTCCATTCTGGCGATACCGTGCCGCTCGAGCCCCAGCCTTCCACCGATCCGGCCCCTGCTGAAGGTAATGCCGCGAATCCCGACCTTTGACTATTTTTCATAATTGACTTGTGACCCCACCTGTGTGTGGGTAGGATGTTTTCTGTTTTGGCGGCCCGTCTACCATCGCGGGTCGCATAATGTGTCTGTGGATGATTTGAAATCCTATGTGTGTGTAGGCAGACAATATGTTTTGGCGACCCGTCCATCATCGTGGGTCGCATGTATGTAAAAAATGCTTATATTTTTATTGACGTAATCCGTTTTACAAAGGGTCAAACTTTTTTATGTGTTCGTATGTTTCGTCGGACTCTTCTAGAGAAGTTTGTCGTTTGACGCCTTTGATTTGTATGTCGGGTTCGCCCGTGTGCTCCATCGAGTAGGGCTTGCCGTATGTATGTAAAGAAGTAGGCCTGCAAATGTATGTGTTTATGTTTAGTCATGACTTAGTGTTATGCCGAGGAGAAAAGCAATATGTCTCTATTGCGTAAATGTAATAAGGTGTCTTAACCTTATGTATTGTGTAAGGCAGGCGGTGTGCTGACGTGCCTATGGTTTTCATCTCCACGTGTTCCGATCGATCGTGTAAATGTAGTGTAAGCGCTTTTATTTGTGACTGGATCCAGTGTGTATGTCGATGTCGTCTTGTACTTAGGTTTGTAAGGAAAAATGTCCTTACTAGATGCGAATGCTCAATTTCAAGGAATAGAATTGTGTTTGTACCAACAAATAGTATATGGTAGGTGAAAGAACGTTAGTGCCTTACCTTGCTGGTCTAGAAGTGGTATAACTTTAGGTGCGTTGCGTTCCAACTTCTCAGGATTGGTCGTCCATCTTTGTCTTCCAATTGGTATGCTCCTTGTCCGACTACTTCTTTTATTAGGTAGGGTCCTTCCCACTGAGGTATGAGCTTTCCGTCGGTCGGATTCTTGGTGTTCTGGAATGTCTTTCTAAGGACCCAATCGCCAACTTTGAAGACTTTGGCTCGAACATTTTTGTTGTAACTTCTTGCGACCTATTGCTGGAACCTGGCCATTCTAATTTTGGCTTTTTCTCTAGTCTCATCCGTTGTGTCCAAGTTGTGTGCTAGCTCGATGTCGTTTTGTTCATTTGTCTGAAGACTATAACGGGCCGTCAAAACCAATAGCTCGGCGGGAATGACCGCTTTACTTCCGTAGACGAGTGAGAATGGTGACTGTCCAGTCGCATTCTTTGGAGTGGTCATGTCGGACCAGAGGATGAACGGGAGCTCGTCTGCCCATTTTCCTTTAGCCCCTGTGAGGCGTTTCTTGAGGTTGTTGATGATGATTTTGTTGCTAGACTCGGCTTGTCCGTTAGATTGCGGATATCGAGGAGGGGATATGACCAGTTTGATGTTCCATTGGTTGCAAAAGGCTCGAGTCTTATGACTGATGAACTGGGAGCCATTGTCGCACACGACTTCTAACGGGATGCCAAATCTGCACACGATATTGCGTTTTATAAATGAAATGACGTGTTGATCCTTTACCTCTCGGTAGGCTTCAACTTCGATCCATTTAGAAAAGTAGTCTGTCATGGCAAGGAAGAAGACTCGTTGACCCGACGCAGGTGGGAGTTTCCCGACGATGTCCATCCCTCATCTCATGAAGGGCCACGGCGCCAGAGTCGGATGGAGGAGTTCCGAGGGTTGATGAGGAACGGGTGCGTGTCGTTGGCAGGCATCGCACTTCTTGGTGTACTCCATCGCGTCTCTATTCATTGTGGGCCAGTAGTATCCGTTTCGCAAAGCTTTTCCCGAGAGGCTTCGTCCGCCGGTGTGGTTTCCACACTCTCCTTCATGTAATGACTGTAAGATACGTCTGACTTCTGGAGCCTTGAGGCATCGTAGGAGTATCCATGTGACAGATCTTTTGAACAAGACGTCATTTATAATATCGAAGGAGAGAGCTTGTACCTTTAGCCTTTTTGCTTCTGTTTTATCGTTGGGTAGGATGTCGTCTTCCAGCCATTTGATGTAAGGTAACGTCCAGTCGTCACTATTGTTGACGATGTCGTCCTCTGGTCGATCACCTACCTCTATCGTGACAAGTTCCTCCAATGGTGTGGTCGACTCCTTGGATGTTTTTGGAACAGCTGGTGTCATGACGTGCGCCAGTGGGATATTTGGAAACTTCATTTGGATCCAAGACGGACCCTAAATTGGCTAGTGCGTCAGCCTGAGAGTTGAGATCTCTGGGCACCTGCCTGATGTCGAATGTTTGGAATTGGTCGATTAGCTTCTTGGCCACGTCCAGGTAAGCTATCATCATGTCATCCTTGGCGTTGTACGACCCTTGTATTTGATTTACGACTAAGAGGGAGTCACAAATGACTTCGATCTCTCGGACTCCTAGGTCGCACGCCAGGATGAGCCCAAATATGAGTGCTTCGTATTCAGCTTCGTTGTTGGTTGTGTCCCATTCGCATCTTACGGCCTGGGTTATCTTGTCCCCTTGTGGTGATTTCAACACGACCCCTAGCCCTGACCCTCTAGCATTCGACGCGCCATCGGTGTGGAGCTCCCATTTTCCTGTTTCATCTGTCGTAAACAATTGTGTTGCTTCTTTGGCAGCTTCTTGCTCTAGGGTCGGGCTGAAGTCTGCCACAAAGTCAGCCAGGGCTTGTGACTTGATCGTTGTTCTGGGCTCGTACTCAATGTCATAGCCGCTGAGGTGTATGGCCCACTTGGCCATCCGTCCTGTGAACTCAGGCTTCCTCATGATTGCTCTCATGGGATGGTTAGTGCGGACAATTATAGTATGGGATTCGAAATACGGTTTGAGTTTATTCGATGTCATTACCAATGATAGTACAAGTTTTTCTAACGACGAGTACCTTGTCTCCGCTGGTAATAATGTTCGACTGACGTAGTAGATCGGTGATTGCTTGCCGTCTTCTTCTCTGACTAGATCTGCACTTACAGTCGACTCTGATACTGCCAGGTACAACAATAATGGCTCGTCGTCTTTGGGTTTGGTCAACAACAGGGGACTGGAAAGGTATTTCTTTAGGTCCTGAAATGCAACTTCATGTTCTTCCGTCCATTGAAAGGATTTGTTCTTCTTGAGAGCGTCGTGAAAGGGTTTGCATTTGTCGGATGACTTTGAGATGAATCTGTTCAGAGCTGATATCCGACCTGTCAGCTTCTGCACGTCTTTGACGCACCGAGGGGATCGGAGGCTGATGATGGCTTTGACTTGTTCTGGTATGGCTTCTATTCCTCTTTGTGTAATACCACAGCCACTTGGGCCGACCCATCACAGGGCTGCAGCCCATACACCCCAACCCTTCCTTGTTGGCTCCAAGCCCAAAGGCCCAGCCATTTAATCAAGAGGTTGTTCGTGAGTCTCGAACTCGAGACCTCACGCTTTAACAAGAAGCCTTGCGCTCTCTTGTCACCAATTGCGCTGCAGCGTAATTGGTGACAAGAGAGTGCAAGGCTTCTTGTTAAAGTGTGAGGTCTCGAGTTCGAGACTCACGAACAACCTCTTGATTAAATGGTTGGGCCTTTGGGCTTGGAGCCAACAAGGACGGGTTGGGGTGTATGGGCTGCAGCCCTGTGATGGGCCGGCCCAAGTGGTTGTGGTATTACATAAAAGTATACTTTATGTTGGTGCCTGACCTTGCCGACAACGGGCCTGACAGACACCCCGGCACTGCCATCCTTAACAGGCCTGCAGGCCGTGTACCCCAACCCTTCCCTGTTGGCTCCAAGCCCCAAGGCCCAACCTTTTAATCAAGAGGTTTTTGGGAGCGCTCGAACACGAGACCTCTCCCCTTTATCCACTCTCCACAAGGAGTGAATACCAATTGTGCTGATACCCCGTATTTTTGTAAGGTTATTTTGGGAATTTTGGGTTTTTCCTGAGTGCCTGTTGTGTACGTCGGATTTAATTCAGAAAGTTGGAGACATTCTGAAATGTGCTCTGTATCTGTAATATTTTTCTCAGTGAAATAATATACAGACGACGTACTTTGGATTTTAATACTCGTTCGCGTACGATAATTTTATCCCGGGTTAAAGTTGTTGTCATCCAAAAGCTGAGAAGGGCAAAGCCACGGTGGCGGCGACCGCCGTAATTAAGGCGGCGACCGCCGCGAAGGGCTCGAGGCAGCAGTACCCTCGTCTTCTAGCTGGGCACGAAGACCCGAAAAACGGCGACCGCCGTACAGTACGGCGCCCGCCGTAATTCGCCCGCCGTAGGCAAATTGTGAGGCGGCGACCCTTACTCTCCGCGGCGCCCGCCGTCGTTGTCCGGAGGTCTTTGCCCGATGGTCGCCGGCGAGCCTCTGACGCGCCGAATTAGGCCTGCTCCGCCTCGTTGTAGGCGATGATGGTGTTCCCTTGGCTTTTGGCTATAAAAGGGAGTGCTTGGGGGTCGGATTGGAGCTCAATCCACAGCCCAAGCTCTCCCAAATTCTTGCCTCGTCGGAGTTCTTGCCTCGCCGGATTCTAGAGCTTTCGTCGGAGGTCGTTTGGTGGTGTTTCCAGAGTGACTTTGTGAAGCTTTTGGTAGCCTTGGAGGTTAGAAACCAAAGCAAGTCGAAGGAGGCCGAGTCGCTCGTGTTTTGGATGAGTTTTCTCGCCGTTTCTGTCGTCTGAGTTCTTCACGGCGCCCGCCGTGATGAATTGCGGCGACCGCCGCCAAGAACGGCGACCGCCGCCAGAGCCCAGAACGCCTCTTTGGCTTTTGGCTTTGGTGGTCGTCGTTGTGGCGTCGTTCCTTTCGTTTTCTTTCGTCGTTCTTAGATTCGTACTGTGGTTATGTCGGATCTAACTTAGGGTTCCTTTTTGGGTCGACTCGAAGGTCGTTGTACTGTCGGAGCTATACCCGTGTCGAGCCCGGAATCTCGTCGTTGTCGTTAACCTTGTTTCTATTCTGCGGATTAAGGCAAGTGGCGGTTCGCTCTTGCTCATCGTTTCCATATTTACATTGATTATCAGTTATTTCAATTGATTAATTAATTTGGAACGATTATTACTGTGTTCTTCTGGAAGTGATTTATAAACTATTTTGAAAATCATATAATAGGTTGTATATCTGTTAGAACAGCGCTATTACCTGTGATCGCCTTTCGGGCCTTTATGTGGATTTATCCTGTAACTGTTATTGTGTTGTATCTGTGTGGTTAGCACTATTAGTTAGGAATGTACTCAGACTTCGTCCGGTCGTTTCTTTATAATCTGGTATCGGGGTGGCTCGTCTCCATCTGGTACTATTCTAAGATCATGATCGGTCTCTTTCACAAGTGTGTAGAGGCAGGACACTTAGTTGGTGTCACAAACCTTCCAGTGTGCGTCACTCTCGACGAAACGTATACTAAGATGTGTCGTCCTAATGGTGGGGTACACATGTAAAAGTCTAATAATGTGATGTGTGGTTTGTAATATAAATCAGATAAGTGCTACTCGACGCACATAACTAATAAACCTTCGGCGAGTAGTACAACTAAGTTATAGTGCAGCTAGGAAAACTCGTCTCGACTTTGATCATAGTACGTTCTCTTTCCAATCTGGATTCGCTGTATGCGATGAGGTTGGTCGTGAACTGAAGTATCTCAGTCAACTTTTAAATCATTGTTGTATGATTCTGTAACATTCCAGATTTGTCATATTTCCCTAAGACTCATTTCCGTTGGAGTCTTCTTTCGAGTCGATCTCTGTGAAGATCCAGTCTTCCAAAGTCTTCTCTTGTGCATACCTCTTGTTGTTATTCTGTAGAAGTATGAAGGTTGATTATCGTTGTCGGTTATCATTCGAGAAACGATTAGTCTAACCTAATACAACTACATCGAACCTTCTGCTTTGTACCCTTGCTAGTCTATTCAAGTAGACTAACCCACGATCTTTGTTCTCTGCATCTGGGCTGGTGTCATCCGTTCGATTCGGCACATCAGATAGAAAGTAGTTCAGAAGAACAGAAGGACTATGGAGTCGACGGTGGTTTTTGAATGTTTTGGTTATTTTGTTAATCAGGTTGAGATCTTTTGGGCAATGACTTTGGTTGTAATGTGCTTTATAAGACTTCCGTTGTACCCTACTTTATAAGACTTCCGCTGTATTTGGTTTAAACTCTGTGTTAGCCTATTCGGGATTGGGTTGTAATCCCGTAACTCATGTTTCTTTGACAATGTTATGTTTTGGAATTGAATACTTTGATCATTATGTATCATTTGTATTTCATAAGTTGTATTTAAATGATAAAACCTTGGGTGATCTCAGTAAGGAACACTGGGGTCACTGGCGGTAATACCTTTCCAAAAGGGTTAAGTTTTGGGGGTGTTACAGTTGTGGTATCAGAGCCAAAGGTTTTAAAATGGATTTGGGATTTTTATATCATTTATCCATTTTTGAAAATGCTTTTAAAGGGCTCTAAATTTTCAAAGTAAAAAGAATTTCAAAACACCGTTCATAGTCGTGTCTTCTATATAGTCTGATGTAGTAAGCTTGCTTCTATGTCTAGAAAGACTAACTCCTTCCTCGTTATCCTATAGGATGGGTGCGTGTTGTTCTCTTGATAGGGGGTCGGAGGACGCCAAGACGGACCCGCCGTCTCCAGGCAGGCTAGATTTTCCGATCCCTCAACGATGTTTCGCGGTTGGAGGCCTGAGTAGCCCGCCCGAGGACATCAAGTATGTGATTCCCGAGTCTGTTGTCCTTATGCCTAGGGATGCAGTGGTCACTGTAGCTGCACCTGTAGAGCCACTCAGGGAGGAAGCAGTGCAGGAAGTGGGTGAGTCGTCTAGATACGTCTTAGGGCATTACGATGACGATTACCAGATAGAGATAGATCCTGTCGAGGACGAGGATCTGATCGAGATTGATCCCGAGGATGAGGATCCCATCGAAGATGATCCTGAGGAGGACCCCGAGATGGACCTGGAAGAGCAGAGCTAGGAGCCAGACAACTTGAGGCACTTGCTAGTGGACAGTCAGGAGTCGGGGGTGCAGTTTATTCCCCCCAGCCCAGAACTATCACCGGTGTCGGCTTATGCACTCATGACTGATGCTGATTGGGAGGCACTGTACACTGAGCACGGTATTAGGAGGAGATCAGAGGCTGAGTTGAGAGAGATCCTTCGCCAGAGCGAAATGAGCTCTCATATGGAGCAATAACAGCAGATGGATCAGGCGATCGCTAGCGCTCAGAAGAGGGCTGGAATAGGAGGACCTCTTATGGACGATCCTTTCCTTTCCACGACTGAGATTGGGTCTGAGTCACCAGAGCCATGTGACCCAGGACCGAGCAGGCTGCGAAACCCATCGCCAGAGCTCGATGGTGAGCCTAGTCCGAAGAGACCTTGCACGAGTAGCCAGTCTTATGGGAGACGTTTTGGAACGCCTTGATGAGGATTGGAGTTGCCTATCGCAGTAGTTTCGTTTCTTAGTGTTTCAGTATGTACTTTGTGTAATATTTCAGTATGGCGGCAAGTATTCAGTGAAACACTTTTATCTTCGAGCAATTTTTGTTCTAGCGCTCGGATGGTAGACTTATGTGTAGCTTGTGTAACAGTTCCAATTCATCTATAAAATACCTAGTTGATCTATTCTGAGTAATTTTACTACATTAAGCATGTTTGAATGATATTAATGTATAAATAACTTGGAATTTGATCGGTAAACAGATGGTGAACACAAGGAACACGGTTCGAGCTGGTGTTGGGACTAGTCAGGGTCCCAGACCAATCATAAGAGATGTTGGCCAAGGTGAGCATGTATCTGAATCCCATAATCAATCCAGGGACAATGATCAGGATTAGAGTAATGCACCAGTGGTGTTTGATGCTGTAGTAGTGGAGACAATTCGAGGAATTGTCATGCAAGCTATCAATGATGCTATGCGACCAAGTGTGCCACAGGCACAAGGCGTGCCGATTCCCCCACCGGTTCCTAGATTTGAGGAGCCAAGAAACCATGATGTCCAGGAGAATGCAATCAGGACTAGGGACAACTATGGTCGTGCTCTGAAGACCATCAGTTCTATGAGGCCTGACAGCTATAACGGGAAAGGGGATCCAGTCAAGGTGACCCATTGGTTCTCTCACATGGAACGGTTGTTCCGTAATGTGGACTGTACTGAGGCTGAAAAGGTCCACATAGCTTCTCTGCAGCTGAAATAGGATGCTAGTGAATGGTGGGAGGGTACATGCCTAGCTAATAGCCCTGTATTGACCTAGTCGATGTTTAAGACCAAAATGATTGACTGTTTCTTCTCTCGTGCTATGAGAGAGGAGAAACACAAGGAGTTTTTGTACCCCAAGACCGATGGATTGAAGGTAGCTGAGTTGGCAACCAAGTTCAATCATCTTCTGCAGTACGCCCCAGCCGAGATAACCAGCGAGGCACAAAAGATCTGATACTTCCACGAGTGGATGAGTCCAGATATCAAGCCGTTGATGGTGCACCACACATGCTCTACTCTGGAGCAGTATGTGGATGCTGCCTACAAGCTGGAAGTGACTCTGGAGGAGTCAACAAAGAGACACATCCGATAGAGGTCGATGCAGAATCAGAATCAGAATCAGGGTGGTGGATTCAAGCGACCTGCGCCACCGTCTATCTTTGCCAAGTCTGGCCGAGCAAAGACGGACATGACTCACGGAGGGTCAACGCAGTAGTCCAGTCAGAGCAGAAGTTCAGTTCAGTGTTATAACTGTGGTGTTGCTGGGCACAAGAGCAATGAGTGTCAGAAGGAGAAGAGATCGTGCTTTGGGTGTGGACGTGATGGTCATCTGCAGAAGTTCTGCAAGCAGGGGAAGCAGAAGGAAGTAGAGTCGCAGCAAGGGTCAGTTCATCAGAGCAACCGACCTAGGTTCAAGCCTGCCGAGACTCCTAGTCCGTCAGTTCAGACGACTGCTCAGAACAGGGGAAAGGCCCCAACTGTTTCTGGAAGTCAGGGCCAACACTTGTACGAGATGCGTGAAGCAGATGGACCCAACGCTTCGATTGCTCAAGGTACTTTATACCTTCACTCTACTTCAGTGTGCATTCTATTTGATTCTGGTGCTACGCATTCCTTTATTTCGGATAGCTGTGTTAGCAAGTTAGACTTAGTGTGCAACGATTCGTGCGACCCTTTCGTTGTTAGTCTTCCTAATGGAGAACGTTTGGTGGGAACCAAGCATCTGTCTGACTTTCCGATTACCATTCAGGGTAAGGAGTTTGAGGCAGATCTGATCTGTATAGCCATGGCTCCATACGACATCATTCTTGGTATGGATTGGCTGACGCGTCACAAGGCGGTGATCGACTTCAGTTCAAGAACGGTGACGGTGTCATCTGGGGTCCAATTCGTGTGCAAGTTCAAAGGTCGGAATGACGCTGATAACGGCAAGCTGATCAATGCGATGGCTGTGTTTAAACTACTATGACAAGGATGTGTCGGGTACCTTTACTACTTGGATTCGCCTGCGAAGGATGGACCTGAAGTTCTTGATATTCCTGTGATTAGGGAGTTTTCGGATGTCTTTCCGGAAGAAATTCATGGATTACCCCCGAACCGTGACGTAGAGTTTTCAATTGATCTTGAGCCTGGTACGGCGCCGATTTCCAAATCACCGTATCGGATGGCTCCAGCTGAGATGCAAGAATTGAAGAATCAACTTGAAGATCTTCTCGACAAGGGTTATGTTAGGCCGAGTGCATTGCCGTGGGGTGCTCCGGTATTGTTCGTCAAAAAGAAGGACGGATCGTTCCGACTTTGTATCGACTACCGAGAGTTGAACAAGGTGACGATCGAAAACAAATACCCATTGCCTAGGATTGACGACCTGTTGGACCAGTTGCAGGGAGCAAAGGTTTTCTCCAAGATCGACATGAGATCTGGATATCATCAACTCAGAATTCGTGAGCAGGACATTCCTAGAACTGCGTTTAGGACCAGATATGGTCATTACGAGTTCGTAGTGATGCCTTTTGGGCTTACAAATGCTCCAGCTGTCTTTATGGATTTGATGAATCGATGTTTTCACCAGTACTTGGACAAGTTCGTAGTGGTCTTCATAGACGACATTCTGATCTACTCTCCGAGTGAAGAAGTCCACGAGGAACATCTGCGGATTGCCTTGTCAATCCTTAGACAACATCAGATTTTTGCTAAATTGTCTAAATGTGAATTATGGATAAAGGAAGTGGCTTTCTTAGGCCACGTGATCAATGAAAATAGGGTTATGGTTGATCCCCAAAAGATTAAAGCGGTGGCTAATTGGAAGCAGCCCCAGAATGTGAAAGAAGTGTGCAGTTTTCTTGGACTTGCCGGGTATTACAGAAGGTTCGTAGAAGGATTTTCAAAGATCGCTCTACCTATGACTAATCTACTCTGCAAGGTCCACAAGAAGTTTGTCTGGAATGACAAGTGCGAAGCCAGTTTCCAGAAGTTGAAGCAACGACTGACCTCGACACCCGTGTTAGCACTCCTAGAGGGGAATGACAATTATGTGGTCTATAGTGATGCTTCAAAGTGTGGTCTTGGTTGTGTTTTGATGCAGAGAGGCAGAGTCATTACTTATGCATCCAGGCAACTCAAGACGTACGAAGAAAACTATCCGACACATGATCTTGAGCTAGCAGCGGTTGTCTTTGCGCTGAAGATTTGGAGGCATTACCTCTACGGTATAAGATGTCAAGTATTCACTGACCACAAAAGTCTCAAGTATATATTTACTCAAAATGAGCTAAATATGAGACAACGCCGCTGGCTAGAGTTGCTCAAGGACTACGACATGGAGTTGATGTATCATCCGGGCAAGGATAATGTAGCAGCTGATGCACTGAGCTGGAAGACAACGCACGAGACTATAGTTGCTCTACTTACTGCTCAGACCAAGCTAAACCAAGAGTCATGCGACGTTGAAGTCTTGTATGACCAACGTAGAGGGTACTTGAGTATGCTGGAAATTCAGGCTAAACTGCTGGATCAGATCAAAGAAAAGCAAGTCGATGACATCATCTTGGTGAAGTTAAGCAGTGAAGTGATGGACGGGAAAGCTCCCAGTTTTGTGGTTCAGGATGATGGATCGCTTTGGTTTCAAGACCGGATCTGTGTGCCAGACACAGAAGGCCTTCGACAGTTGGTGATGAGAGAAGCTCATTCTTCAGCTTATTCTGTGCATCCTGACTCTAGCAAGATGTACAAGGATCTTCGGAAGAAGTTTTGGTAGCCAAACATGAAGTGAGATATAGCAGACTTTGTGGCAAAGTACTTAACTCGCCAGAAGGTCAAGATCGAACACCGCAGGCCAGGTGGTGAGTTGCTACCTCTCCTAGTGCCAGAATGGAAATGGGAGGACATCGCCATGGACTTCGTCACTGGGCTACCCAAGACTCGAAGTCAGAGAGATGCTATCTGGGTAATTATGGATAGGCTTACAAAGAGTGCTCATTTCATAGCCATCAAGACCACATGGGAAACCCAGAAGTTAGCAGAGGTCTACCGGAAAGAGATTGTCCGTTTACATGGTATCCCTAAAACCATCGTATCGGATCGAGATGGACGTTTCATGTCAAGGTTCTGGCAAGAACTTCATAAGGCTATGGGGACCGAGTTAAGGTTCAGCACAGCGTTTCATCCTCAGACAGATGGCCAGTCTGAAAGGACCATCCAGACTCTGGAGGATATGCTTAGAGCTTGTGTACTCGATCGTCCGACTAGCTGGGAGGACAACTTGAGTCTGATTGAGTTCACCTACAACAACAGTTGGCATGCTACGATCAAGATGGCTTCGTTCGAAGCTTTGTATGGTCGCCGATGCAGATCTCCGATTTGTTGGGACGATAACGCCGATAAGATTCTGCTTGGGCCAGAGTTAGTCGAGAGGATAGCTTCTGACATTGCCTTGATTTGACAAAGGATGTTGACCGCTCAGAGTCGACATAAGTCGTATGCAGACAAGAAGCGTAGGAATGTCGAGTTCGAGGTGGGTGACAAGGTGTTTGTCAAGGTGTCGCCCTCGAAGGGAGTTTTCATATTTGGTAAGCGTGGGAAGCTTAACCCTCGCTACGTGGGACCATTCGAGATTCTGGATAGAGTGGGATCTCTAGTGTATCGCTTGGCGTTGCCGCCATCGGCTCATCCAGTGCATAATGTGTTTCACGTCTCTTTGCTCAGGAAGTATGTGCCAGATGAGTCTCATGTGTTGAGTTATGAGGACATCGAGATTCAAGCTAATGGTACTTATGAGGAGATGCCCGTGCGTATTCTGGAGCGTCGTGAGAAGCAGCTGCGTAGCAAGATCGTACCGTTGGTACGGATTCAGTGGTCCAAGTCTGGATCGGAGGGAGTTACTTGGGAAACGTGGGAAACCGAGTCAGATATGCTCAGACGTTTTCCCGAGTTATTCTCAACCTAAGTTTTGAGGTCGAAACTTCTTTTAAGGGGGTGGAGATGTGATACCCCATATTTTTGTAAGGTTATTTTGGGAATTTTGGGTTTTTCCCGAGTGCCCGTTGTGTACGTCGGATTTAATTCAGAAAGTTGGAGACATTCTGAAATGTGCTCTGTATCTGTAATATTTTTCTCAGTGAAATAATATACAGACGACGTGCTTTGGATTTTAATACACGTTCGCGTACGATAATTTTATCCCGGGTTAAAATTGTTGTCGTCCAAAAGCTGAGAAGGGCAAATCCACGGTGGCGGCGACCGCCGTAATTAAGGCGGCGACCGCCGCAAAGGGCTCGAGGCAGCAATACCCTCGTCTTCTAGCTGGGCGCGAAGACCCGAAAAATGGCAACCGCCGTACAGTACGGCGCCCGCCGTAGGCAAATTGTGAGGCGGCGACCTTTGCTCTCCGCGGCGCCCGCCGTCGTTGTCCGGAGGTCTTTGCCCGATGGTCGCCGGCGAGCCTCTGACGCGCCGAATTAGGCCTGCTCCGCCTCGTTGTAGGCGATGATGGTGTTCCCTTGGCTTTTGGCTATAAAAGGGAGTGCTTGGGGGTCGGATTGGAGCTCAATCCACAGCCCAAGCTCTCCCAAATTCTTGCCTCGTCGGAGTTCTTGCCTCGCCGGATTCTGGAGCTTTTGCCGGAGGTCGTTTGGTGGTGTTTCCAGAGTGCCTTTGTGAGGCTTTTGGTAGCCTTGGAGGTTAGAAACCAAAGCAAGTCGAAGGAGGCCAAGTCGCTCATGTTTTGAGTGAGTTTTCTCGCCGTTTCTGTCGTCTGAGTTCTTCACGGCGACAGCCGCCAAGAACGGCGACCGCCGCCAGAGCCCAGAACGCCTCTTTGGCTTTTGGCTTTGGTGGTCGTCGTTGTGGCGTCGTTCCTTTCGTTTTCTTTCGTCGTTCTTAGATTCGTACTGTGGTTATGTCGGATCTAACTTAGGGTTCCTTTTTGGGTCAACTCGAAGGTCGTTGTGCTGTCGGAGCTATACCCGTGTCGAGCCCGGAATCTCATCGTTGTCGTTAACCTTGTTTCTATTCTGCGGATTAAGGCAAGTGGCGGTTCGCTCTTGCTCATCGTTTCCATATTTACATTGATTATCAGTTATTTCAATTGATTAATTAATTTGGAACGATTATTACTGTGTTCTTCTGGAAGTGATTTATAAACTGTTTTGAAAATCATATAATAGGTTGTATATCTGTTAGAACAGCGCTATTATCTGTGATCGCCTTTCGGGCCTTTATGTGGATTTATCATGTAACTGTTATTATGTTGTATCTGTGTGGTTAGCACTGTTAGTTAGGAATGTACTCGGACTTCGTTCGGTCGTTTCTTTATAATCTGGTATCAGGGTGGCTCGTCTCCATCTGGTACTATTCTAAGATCATGATCGGTCTCTTTCACAAGTGTGTAGAGGCAGGACACTTAGCTGGTGTCACAAACCTTCCGGTGTGCGTCACTCTCGACGAAACGTATACTAAGATGTGTCGTCCCAATGGTGGGGTACACATGTAAAAGTCTAATAATGTGATGTGTGGTTTGTAATATAAATCAGATAAGTGCTACTCGACGCACATAACTAATAAACCTTCGGCGAGTAGTGCAGCTAAGTTATAGTGCAGCTAGGAAAACTCATCTCGACTTTGATCATAGTACGTTCTCTTTCCAATCTGGATTCGCTGTATGCGATGAGGTTGGTCGTGAACCGAAGCATCTCAGTCAACTTTTAAATCATTGTTGTATGATTCTGTAACATTCCAGATTTGTCACATTTCCCTAAGACTCATTTCCGTTGGAGTCTTCTTTCGAGTCGATCTCTGTGAAGATTCAGTCTTCTAGAGTCTTCTCTTGTGCATAACTCTTGTTGTTATTCTGTAGAAGTATGAAGGTTGATTATCTTTGTCGGTTATCATTCGAGAAATAATAAGTCTAACCTAATACAACTACATCGAACCTTCTGCTTTGTACCCTTGCTAGTCTATTCAAGTAGACTAACCCACGATCTTTGTTCTCTGTATGTGGGCTGGTGTCATCCGTTCGATTCGGCACATCAGATAGAAAGTAGTTCAGAAGAACAGAAGGACTATGGAGTCGACGGTGGTTTTTGAATGTTTTGGTTATTTTGTTAATCAGGTTGAGATATTTTGGGCAATGACTTTGGTTGTAATGTGTTTTATAAGACTTCCGTTGTACCCTACTTTATAAGACTTCCGCTGTATTTGGTTTAAACTCTGTGTTAGCCTATTCGGGATTGGGTTGTAATCTTGTAACTCATGTTTCTTTGACAATGTTATGTTTTGGAATTGAATACTTTGATCATTATGTATCATTTGTATTTCATAAGTTGTATTTAAATGGTAAAGCCTTGGGTGATCTCGTTAAGGAACACTGGGGTCACTGGCGGTAATACCTTTCCAAAAGGGTTAAGTTTGGGGGGTGTTACACTTTGTGTTACCAAGTACCCTAAGAACTTTCCTGACGACACTCCGAAAGAGCATTTCATAGGATTTAGTTTCATGTTATATCTCTTTAGTACCTCGAAGTTGTCACGGAGGTGGTCAATGTGGTCCTTTTTCTTTTTCGATTTGACCAGCATGTCGTCTATGTAGACTTCCATCGTGTCCCCAATCTGATCTTTGAACATCTTGTTGACTAGTCGTTGATAAGTAGCCCCTGCATTTTTTAATCTGAAGGGCATTACTTTGTAACAATAGATACCTTGACTCGTGACGAATGCCGTTTTCTCTTGGTCTTCTGGTTCCATGAGGATTTGATTGTAGCCACTGAACGCGTCCATGAAGGATAGCATTTCGTGTCCTGCCGTTGCGTCGACCATGGCGTCGATGTGAGGAAGTGGGATTGAATCTTTGGGACAAGCCTTGTTGAGGTCGGTGAAGTCGATGCAGACTCTCCATTTGCCATTTTTCTTTTGGACTACGACCACGTTGGCCAGCCACTCGGGGTAGTTGACTTCCCTTATCTTTCATGTTTCCAGCAAGCTTCTGACTTCGTCGTCGACAATCTTGTTTCGCTCTGGGGAGAATTTCTTGCGCTTTTGCTTTACAGAGGGGTGAGATGGATCTACGTTCAATTTATGAGTAATAATGTTTGGAGATATACCGACCATATTTTCATGTGACCATGCAAAACAATCAGCATTAGACCTGAGGAAATCCAGAATTTGTTGTCTGGTCGAGTCGTCTAGGTCTGACCCGACCTTTACCGTTTGGTTTGGCTTTGAAGGATCTAGTACGATCTCGTCAAGCTTTTCCATTTCTGGTTCAACGTATCGATTAGATTCTTTGCCGATCTGTGATTGCTATGCGACCTTATGCTCGACAGTGCTTTTCATGGAGGCGACGTAGCACTCCTTGGCCATCCTCTGGTCTCCCTTGATTTCTTGGACTCCCCACTTGGTAGGGAACTTGATGACTTGATGGTACGTCGAGGGTACCGCCTTCATAGCATGTATCCATGGCCTGCCAAGAATGCAATTATAGGTAGATGGGCAGTCTAGGACCAGAAATTTCACCTGCTGGTTTATTCCCCCGACGTATGTCGTAAGAATGATTTCGCCGATAGTGTGTTTGACTTCACCACTGAATCCGACTAGTGGAGTCGATTTCTTGATCAGGTCATCTTCGCCCAAACCCATCCCTTTGAGGGCGTCGAAGGTCAAGAGATTGGTCAAACTTCCTGTATCCATTAGTACTCTACGTATCAAACAATTCCCGACAGATAAAGAGATTACCAGACCATCGTGATGGTTTTCCGACCCGTCGGCATCGGACTCGTCGAACGTGACTGTTGGGAGGTCGGAGACCTTGGTTTGTCTGAACTCTGGCGTTTCGGGCTTACTACCTTTGCTTTCTTTTGCATGTCGTTTGGCCACGGAGTATGTGTTCCCACATACGTCTGATCCCCCTGAAATGGTATTGACAGTTTTTGTATGGACATGAGACGGGGGTTTATCTTGTTTTACCTGATCTCGTCGCTCCATGGTATCTTTGGCTCGTTCCGAGATTACGTCACGCAAGAGCCCCTGCGTGAGTAACCTGGCGACCTCTTTACGTAAGGCGATGCATTCGTCCGTTGAGTGACCGTGGTCACCATGGAATTCACACCACCTGCTCATGTCCTTTTTGACGTCCGGTCGGTCGCTCTTTCGGGGCCATCTTACTTCTTTTCCATATTTGTCGAAACTCTTGACGAGCTCCGACACAGAAACACTGAAGTTGTAAGATTGAACCCTGGGAGGCAACGTTGGACCATCTCTCCAGTCTTGGGACCTGTCCTGGAAGGAGTTTACCTAATTCTGCTCATTTCGATTATGAGGGTAGGGGTGATGAAGTCTGTCTCGACGGTTGTCGGAAGAGGATTTGCGATCTGATTTGTCGGGTCCATGGGACGCTTTTCGCGATTCGTGATCTTCTTCCAAACGTACCTCGGCCATGGTTTTGGCTTGGACATCTTTGAAACTTCTGCACGGGTACTTGGTGATCTCGTTGTAGAGGTTGCTATCCTTGATCAGACCTTGTCGGAAAGCATCGATGGAGGTGGTGACGTCGCAATGGGGAATTGCGACTTTTTCTTTATTGTACTTGTTAAGAGGTTCATTATACCTTTGGGTGATTCGATAGAGATCACTCGACTGTCTTTCGAGCCTCCGACTGCTGGCGAATTGGATCTTGAAGGAATTGACTAGATCCACGAACGAGGCGATCACTCCCTGGGGTAAACGCATAAACCAGGTCAGTGCGGGACCCGCGAGAGTCGTGTCAAAGCTTTTTCACATAACAGCCTCGCGGCTCTCCCTTGGAATTGATGTAGTCATTAGTTTTTGTTTATAGAGAGAAATGTGATCATCTGGATCGTTAGTGCCGTCGAATGTCGCCATGCTAGGAAGGTGGAACTTCTTTGGGATTTCGACCCTGGCGATCTCTCCGGTGAATGGAGATTCTTCATATCCGCCCGACGCTTCCTTCTCGATCGGCTGTGGAACTCCGGGAATTCTAGCGATGCGATCGTCAAGTGTCTTCATGTGTTATCTCAGCGTCTGCTGGACGAGGGCCAGGATGTCGGGAGGATTGGTAACCTGTGGTTCGTCGATTCGGGTCCCTGCTGACCCGATCGGTGTGAAGAAAGTAACATTGTTAGTTGAAAATAGATTGACTAGAGGAGTTTGAAATATACCCTCAGTATGTCCGGGATTCCGTACGCTCGGGGGGGTCAGGTCGACGCCATCCATGTCAAGACGCGTCTGGACGTTGCTATGGATGGGCATCCGCCTGGATCCAGAAGCCATTGATTGTACCTGCGACTTAAGAGACTCATTTTCACGGGTTAGTTGTGCAATCTCGGCCTCGGATTGGGTGGATAAGGTAGCCAAGGCTTCGGTCTTTTGGCGTTGATGGGCAAGTTCCTCTTGTAGGGCAGTCATTTTTTGGGCAAGCTCTTAGAGTTGGTTTGGAGTAGGATTTTTGGTTGTGTTTCTTTGAGCTTGGGTGTCGTCTTCGAGGCGTGGCTCCTTGGTACCAGTAGGTGGGTTGATAGTCATGGTTGGAAGGTTTTGAGATAGTGATCAGCAAGTTGCCCCACGGTGGGCGCCAAATTGTTTTGGGGTGAAAAGATCAGATGACCTAAATCGCCTTAGACGAGGTAACGAGTCGATCGGATAATAAATAAAATCAATCCAAACCAAATAGACAATCAACAAGCAAAGAATGGATGCGAAATAGCAAAGTAATTTATAGATCTATTGATGATTGAATCAGATCAAAGTACAACTTATCCTTAGAGAATAAAGGATTGAGTCTTGTCCGACAGGTGTTTTCGTGATTCGACCAGCAGCGGTCGGGTAATATTCCGGGGAGACTCCACTGGAGCGGGTGTACTCGTAAGTTCTTTTTAGGGTGAGCGAGCGGATGTTGGATGCAGACGTGTTTTCTGTCGATTGCTTTGTCATGATCTATATATGGTAATCTTATCTTGTGTCCGTTACTTATCTTTTGCAATATCTTCTATTAATTCCGGGCGAGATCTTCGGGATTTGCTCTTGACTGCCAGCATAATCTCTGTATTTAATGCTATTGTCGTTGCCATCGATCAAGCAATTAATGCCCTGGGCGAGATCTTTGGAGCTGGTCGGATCCCACGCGTCCGAGGAGTGTCTGACGCTTCCTTCTGGTCTCTTCTGGTCTTCGACTTCGCTTGGACCTCGGCTCAACTCGCTTGCTCTGATCCCTTTGGAGTATGTTAGGCCCAACAGCGTCGGTTGAGGTGGACTTGGCTCTTCAAATAGCTCAAGGCTGCGTGGTCGTTGTGGATGACAAATTCACGCGGCCAAAGGTAATGTTGCCATGTCTTTAGCACGCGTATGAGGGCATACAATTCTTTGTCGTAGGTGGGGTAATTGAGTGTGGCCCCTGTGAGCTTCTCACTGAAATATGCAATGGGCCTCTTTTCTTCGTGTAGCACACCACCAATGCCTATATCTGAGGCATCGCACTCCACCTTGAAGGTCTTGGCAAAGTCTGGGAGCTGGAGCAATGGCGCGTTGCACAAGGCCCTCTTCAAGGCCAAGAAGGCCTTTTCGTGGGACTCAAGCCACAAGACAGTGCTACCCTTCTTCGTCAACTCATGCAAAGGCGCGGCAATGGAGGAGAAATCTCGAACAAAGCGCCTATAAAATCCTACGAGGCCGAGAAAGATTTGCACTTGTGTCGGTGTCGTCGGTGTCGGCCACTCTTTGATGGCCGTGATCTTCTCTTCGTCGACGCGCAGACCATCACTACTCACGACATAGCCCAAGAAATTTGTGGACGCGGAGCAAAATGAGCACTTGGATAGATTGGCGAATAAGCTCTCGCGTCGAAGCCACTCGAGCACTTGGCGAAGGTGATCGACATGGTCATCCAGGCTCCGTGAATATACAAGGATGTCATCGAAATAAATGACAACAAACTTGCCAAGGAAAGTTCTCAACACGTGGTTCATCACGCGCATGAAGGTGCTTGGCGCGTTCGTGAGCCCAAAGGGCATGACTAGCCACTCATAGAGCCCGTACTTTGTCTTGAACGCGGTCTTCCACTCATCACCTTCTTTCATCCTGATTTGGTGATAACCACTCTTCAAATCTATCTTGGAGAAAAGTGTGGCGCCATGAAGTTCATCAAGCATATCGTCGAGGCGTGGAATAGGATGCCTATACTTGACGGTGATCTGGTTTATCGCGTGGCAATCAACACACATTCTCCATGTGCCATCCTTCTTGGGCACAAGGATCACATGCACAGCGCAAGGGGATAGAGATTTATTTACGTACCCGCGATCCAACAATTCTTGGACTTGGCGCTATAGCTCTTTGGTCTCTTCTGGGCCAGCTCTATACGCAGCGCGATTGGGCAAGGAAGCACCTGGCACAAGGTCAATCTGGTGCTCAATGCCTCTCAGGGGAGGTAATCCTTGTGGTAACTCATCAGGAAAAACATCGTCGAACGCGACGAGCAAGGTCGCGATGACTGGCGGCACGGACGCGATATGTGACGACTCAGTGATGCATGGGGTTAGCACAAGCAAAAAACAAGGAGTTTTTCCAGTCAAACACGCAGTGAGGTCACTGGGTCTTGCTAAAAGTACGCATTGCTCACATTTTCCTTGCAAAGGAGACGTCTTCGGCAACGGATCGGCAAACTTTATCGATGGCGAGGCGCTGGCCGATTTCTGTGTGGCGTTGTGTTTCTTCTTGCCAATGCCTGGTGGAGACAAAAGGGTGCCAGAATTGGAGGAGGTTTGCTTCTGGAGTGCCTCTGGACACTCTGTTGACCTAGTAGACGCGGCCTCAATTGCTTTCTGGCGATCGCGTTCAACCTGGTCCTGCAAGATCTCATGGGGAGACATTGGATGCAAAGTGACGCGCTTCCTGTGGTAATTGAACACATAAGTGTTCAAATAGCCATTATGGAGCACGCGCCTGTCGAATTGCCATGGGCGCCCAAGCAAAATATGGGTGGCGTCCATTGCAATGACATCACATAAAATTAAATCACAGTATTGGCCTATGGAAAATGAAATTAAGCATTGGCGAGATACTGTATTACCTGGACTTGAAGAAATCCATTGGAGGGCATAAGGTTGTGGATGAGGCATCGTAGGCAACTTGAAGTGTGTCACGACCTTCTCATTGACAATGTTAGCACAAGATCCTCCATCAACTATGACACTCAAGGAAGCCGTCTGGACGAGAGCCCTTGTGTGGAACAAGTTCTCGCGTTGGTCGTGGAGGCTCGCTTCCTTGACTGTGAGGACACGATGTGATGTGATTCCGAATCCCATCCAAGGCATTGTCAAGCTCAAGGTCAACCGAGGGCAAGCAAAGGCGGACGCGCGCAAGAGTTGGCATCCCCCACCAAACCACCTCTGTTATGGGCGAGCTCTATTGGGCCCCATCTCGAAGACATGTCAATCGAGGGCAAGCAATGAAAGTTCTTAATTAGTGGAATGGTTATTTCTGGACATATTTTAAGTTTTTCTTTTATTGCAAGTTAGTTACTTTCTAGTTTTCTTGGAACATATTTAAGGCCTTGTTGGTCTCTTGTTTTGGGTAACTTGAATTTGAATTACAATATTGAACAACTTTGTTGTCATCCTTCTCTATTGAGAGTTTGCTTCCTTTGAATCGAATTGAGCGTTTAGTGAGTCACATCTAAGTGTTCTTTTCTCGCTTTGGTGAGTCATATCCATTGCTTGGTTGATTGAGAGTAGTGCGTAATATCTACAATCGATTAACTCTTCTTGTTTCCTTGGGTGAGTTGCATCCTAAGGAAGGCAAGTTGCTTATCCCTAGTTCGATCGCGCAACATTCGCAACCCCCATCTCTTCCTTGGAGAATTGGTTCGCTTCACCTTGTCGAACGTGATCACCCTTTTGAAGTCTGTGGCTCATCACGACGCGTCACCAAGCTCAATGGTGTTCCCGCGTGCAGAGAAGCGGGTTCGCAGTCATAGGCGTCTTCCTCCTCTTTGATGCCTTCATCGATGGCCTCTAGGGTTTGATCCTCGTCGTCGCATGACTCGTAGCCCGCGGCAGTCGTGGAGAACAAAACTTTTCGAGCGTTTGGGCAATCCTTCTTATAGTGGCCTCTTCCACCACATTTGTAACACTCAAGATCACGCGCGCAATCTGTGCCCACTGGAGCTTATCTGGGCGCATTCTGGCGCGGTGCGGTGTTTGGCGTCGACGCAGTTGTGGTAGAGGCACTAGGGAGAGGGTTAGTAGAAGATAAACCACTAGGGTTAGAAGAATACCTTTGTTGGCCACTTGGAAAAGTGTAAGACTTTCGGCGAGAGATTTGTGCATGGATTTGCATCGCTGTATGGGTGAGTGGGTTCAAGTCTTTGATGGGAAAAATCTCGAGTTGATCACGGATGTTGGTGTTTAAGCCACTCAAGAATTTCGTCCTCAATGTCGATGGTGCAACGGAGATGTTGGCCTTGTAATACATGTCTTCAAGCTTGGAAAAGAACTCGAGTGGAGTCATCAACCCTTGGCGAGCCATGGCTCTCTCCATCCTCATTTGATTCCTATAGTCTGGAGGCACGTATTTCTTGGTCATCACGTAGACCAGTTGATGCCATTATGTGACTCTGGTCCTGTGGCGACGCACGCAGTCATCTTCGAATCTATGCCACCACACGCGGGCGGCTCCTCGGAAGTGAAGTGTCGCGGCGTCGACATGCTCCTCAGGAGGAACGCGGCAATAGCGTAGGGTGTACTCCGTAGCCTGCACCCATTCAAGAAAAACATATGGATTGTATTCACCAAAGAAGTGCTCGATCTTTACCTTGACTTCATGTCGTTGGTATCAAGGTTGGGCAGGTGCTTGATTGAACGCGTTGTTTGGCGCGGTGGCGTAGAGAGGATTCTCGTAGGCGTGCACACCATGGGGTCTATCGCGTCCAACCTGGCCTCTATCGCGTTCTTGGCGATCTTCGCGGACGAACTCATCCTTTAGCGCGTAGGCGTCATCGCGTTGGCGTCTTTGCGGCTGGGCATCGTAGTTGTCGCGGCGAATGTCTCTTGGCATAACATTGCGGCGCTCGCCGCCAATGTCACGAACGCGTTCTCCTTGGGGCTAGAGACGCGGTGGAGGTATCCAATCCGAAGGATGATCCTGCAATTCAAGTGGATCTCCAAGAGGGGGGTGAAAAAAATTAGGGTTGACCATACCTGAGTCCTCGATCTTCTCGTCGTCATACTCGGCGAAGTCGTCGTAGACATTGGGTGTGATCGACGCGTAGCCATCGGATCCGTAACGCGGCGTCCGAACACTTTGGTGTCGAAGATGATCGCGTACATCATGGCTCCGTGGCTGGGTAGTTGGGGTCCTCAATTGATCATCGCATCGCGTATGCCCACTTGGTCGGCGACTGGGTCTCCTTGGCGTCGCGTCGGCTTGCTCGGCTCAGCGAGGGCAGCCTTCGCGAGGTTCTGATCCCGGTACGCGTCTCTGGGTTCTCCGAGAGGCATAGCGATCATCAAAGTTGTATGGTTCAGAAAACTCACCTTGAGTGTCTTCGGCGTCGCGGTCGTTGTCGGAGCCGGTGTCGAAGCCAACGGGTGTGGCTCTGGGCATGTAGCGGTCCGTGTGCGAAACGAAGCCTTGGCGACTCTCGATGACACTTTGCATACAATTGAATTGTGGTTGAGGATGAGATGTCGAAGGCATGATTCTTTTTCCTTTGTCGACTCTTGTTTTCAATGGATCGGCGTCGATGGCTCGTGGTTGAGCTGGCACGTCCATAGTACTCAGGGGTGTTGAGTTGGGCATGAGTTGTGCGGCGCGTTCTTTGGCTTCAAATTGAGCCATGCGTTGACGAAGAGCTTGGATCTCTCGTTGCTCCTCGGACAACTCCAGGAGTGGTTCATGTTGGGGGGGGTCAATTGGGGGTTGGTCTTGGGGTAGACCCAACGGCGGTGGATGTGGATTGGTGTTGTCGACTCCAAGTTGGTCTTCACGTTGTCCAACCGTCATGCTACCTATAACAAGATGGCCAGACATGGGAGTAAAAACAAACCAAAAGACAACAAAGAACAACAATCAAGAAGATCACTAGTCAAGTCACAAAGTTCACGTAGGTAGGGCTAGTTTGGCTTGCCGTGAGGGCGGCTTGGCTTGCACAAGAGATGGTGTATCAAGCAAGTTGCTAACAAACACACAAGAACAAATTGTAACCCTAAAACAAACGTAAACAAAGTAACCTAATTAGCAAGAAGTCACCTTCGAGGAAGCTTGACCTAGACGGCGGAGAGGTTGAGAAGATGAGTTTAGACCGAGAGTGGGTTAGGGTTACCTTATTTTGGTTTTCCCTAACTTTGGAAACTTTTTTTGAATATCTTTTTGATATCTCCCTTTTTTTTAAATATCCGAGATCTTATCTTTTGATCTTTTCGGATTTGCAAAAGGAAACGAACAAAAACAAAACGGTCTAAGTAACAAGAATATCACAAGTGTGATCTTTTAGAGATAGGAGAGAGAAGATAAGATTTGATATGATATCTTATAAGGAAATTCGGTTAACTTAACTAAAAAGCAAAATCTAACAAACAAGGAAACTCTATCCACGTGTGAAACAAGGAAACAAAATATCCTAGCATGCAAGATAACAAATTACCTAACACACCAAAACTTAGGGAACAAGAAAAAAAAATACGGCCAAGATATTATCTTATAGAAACCGAATAGGTGAGCAAATAAGGAAATTTTGTTTTTCTCTTCTTTTTTGTTTTTTTTCTTTTCTCGCGAGATCTTACGAAAGCAAACGATGGGGGTCAAGAAAAATTTTGTGAACAAGATGCAAACTTGAGTTCGTGACTTACAAGACTGCTGGGCTCTGATGCCAGTTGATGTGTTCTTGCCTCCGATGACAAGCCAATTGTCAAAGGTGACACCTTTGGATCTAGTCTTGGTTGGGAAGTCACTCGGCGTTGTCAAGCCTGTCATGGAACGCAATGTTTGTGGCGGTTCGTGAGCGAGAGATCGCGATGATTGGTGCGATGGCAGCGATTGATGGGGCGAATGGATAGCGATGGCGGAAGCGATTTGATGAGGGATAGATGACTTGAAAAGACAAGCATTTGGTGTCGTAGCGTCGACTGCGGATGAAGGGAGATGTGAAGGAAGACTTGGCTTGAGGGTTCAAGCAATTGCCGTAGTGTCGGCGGCGGAGTGAAGGGGATGCGAAGATAGAGGGTTTTGACGTCCGATCAAGGGAAAGAGGATAAACACTCGACTTGAAACCTTGAATTAAATTGAACGTAAGAAATAAGAATAACAACGGGGGCTTTAAATAGCCAAAAAAACTCGGCCAAGACCTAATGGGCTTGGACCGAGACGAACCTATAGGCTAGCCCATGCAAGCATGCAAAAAGGCACAAACCCAAAAATAGAAAAGACTATAAAAGGAAACTATCTAAAATAAGCAATAATACCAAATATAGAAAATGTCTCAAAACTATCAAAAGGACGCGTTGAATGTATGGATGCAAACACCACGAGGAACGGCGACTAAGGGTCGATGGCCTCGCAAGTGGGTGCACGCGATGCCGGCTGAGATGAACGCGTTCTTTCGATGCCGATGGTGGCGAGGACAACGAGTCTTGGGTTGGCGTCTGGGCTTCCTTGGCCAGCGACGACGCGTGCGACAAGTGACGCGACGGCGGCGGAGATGGCTTTGGACCTAGACCTTGTCACTGGGCCCTCTGAGCGTAGGCTCATGGCTTCTTCCTCATCTTGGGCCGTCATGGGAGGCAGGGTCACATCAAGCGCCGAGAATGCGGCCTCATGGTCCTCACTCCACTCGATGGCGGCATTCTTCTTGGTGAGCTCGTGTAGCGGCGCGGAGATTGTGGAGAAGTCCCTCACGAAGCGGCAGTAGAAGCCATTGAGCCCTAAGAAGGAGCGAACCATGGTTGGCGTCATGGGGTGCGGCCATTCCACAATGGCGCGAATCTTTTCTTGATCCACGCGGAGCCCATCCTTGCTAACAACAAAACCAAGGAAAACAGTAGAGTCCGAGCAAAAAGAGCACTTACCTTGGTTAGCATAAAGACTCTCTTTCCTAAGACGCTCTAACACGGCCCTAAGTTGGCCCAAGTGGTCCTCTAAGGTCCTGCTGTAAACAAGAATATCATCAAAGTAAACAATGACAAATTTGCCCAAGTATGCTCTCAAGACATGGTTCATGAGCCTCATGAACGTGCTGGGTGCATTAGTGAGGCCAAAAGGCATCACCAACCACTCATAAAGCCCGTACTTGGTCTTAAATGTCGTTTTCCACTCATCACTTTCTTTCATTTTAATTTGATGATAGCCACTCTTCAAATCTATCTTAGAAAATAAAGTGGCTCCATAAAGCTCATTTAGCATATCATCTAGTCTAGGAATAGGATGGCGATACTTCATCGTGATTTGGTTGATTGCGCGACAATCAACACACATGCTCCATGAGCCATCTTTCTTCGGCACAAGGATGACTGGGACGGCGCAGGGACTCGGGCTCTCACGGACATAGCCTTTATCCATCAACTCTTGGACCTGGCGCTGCAGCTCCTTGGTCTCCTCAGGACTGGCGCGATAGGTGGCGCGATTGGGCAAGGGAGCGTTGGGCACGAAGTCGATCTAGTGATCTATGCCTCTCACAGGCGGCAAGCCTGCCGACAGGTCCTCTAGAAGCACATCCTCGAATTCCTGCAAGAGAGATGCAATAGAAGGGGGTAAGTGAACCGAATCCTTGACATTAAGAAGACACGTATTAGGCACAAGAAGGAAGCAAGGCAATCGTCCCTGAATGACTGGAGTGACATCCCTGGAGCGCGCCAGCAGCAATCGCTTCTCGCAAGTGACCTTGAGTGGCACGGGCTCGGTGTCGCTAGAGCGCGGCGCAATCAGACTATCGGGCGCGATGGAGCTGTCATCGCCATCGCGCGCAGCGCGGCGCGAATCGGCTCTGGCGCCGTTGGAGCGCGCCATGCTTTGGTCCCTTGGAGCGAGTCGCGTCGCTGGAACGCGCGGCAGAACGCGAGCCATCGCCAGGGCATGTGGCATTGCCCGAGCGCGCAGCGGCGGCCTGTGTCTTGGCCTACTCGATGGCCTTGATGCGGTTACGCTCCACCTGGTCATGCAAATTTTCCTTGGGGCTCATGGGAAGCAAAGTGATGTGTTTCTCATTGTGCATGAACACGTAGTTGTTGAGGAAGCCATCATGGAGGGCGCGCTTGTCAAATGGTCAAGGGCGACCTAGGAGCATGTGAGTGGCATCTATAGCAATAACATCACAAAGCACAGTATCATTGTAATAGCCAATACAGAAGGTGACGTGGCATTGCCTTTTTATCACATTGTCACCATTACCTTCGGAGATCCACTGGAGGTTATACGGCTGGGGGTGAGGAGTTGTCTCAAGGCCGAGATGATCAATGACCTTCTCATTGATGATGTTACAGCAACTCCCTCCGTCTATAATCACACTGAGGTCTGCAGTCTTGACCAGGCAGCCTGTGTGGAACAAATTCTCTCGCGGATCCACCAGGGGGCCTTCTTTGGCGGTGAGGCCATGGCCACGTGCAACGCGATTATCCCAACAACAAGCGCCAAGCGCAGATGCCCTGGAACGCAACAAAGTCAAGCCAAGCGTCAAGCTTGCGTCTTAGAGGTTTCTTGAAGCCAAAGAGATGGCTTCCTTCCTTGTGTGTCGCCGTGGAAACCAAGTTGTTCGTGGCCTTGTTGAATTGCACGAAAACCACAAGAGAGGATGAACTAAACCTCAAAGGAACTTAGAGGTTTATTTGCCGTAGCGTCGACTGCGGAGATCAAAGAGATGATCTTTGTTGAAGACGAACGAAGTGACGACCGCCTAGGGGATATGACAATCAAAGAAATGATTGACTGGGGTTGAACAATCCACAACAGAACAACCCTAAAGAACTCAGATCTTGGATCCAAACCACAACAATGACGCAGGCTCAAGCAAAGAGATAAAACTCAACTTTCATTAACTTAAGCAAAACGTGAGTTTACAATGGAAATAACAAGTATTTAAAGCTAAGCTAAAAGTGAAATAACAAAGCTAAACCATTGGCTTAGACGAGCGGCCCATAACACATGGATCACGCCCCGTCAAGCCAAAAACACCAAAACAAAACAAATACTAAAATTGTCTCAAAATATCCCAACTAACAAGAATTGCCAAATAAGGAAACAAGATAACTTGCGTGCCAAGGACAAGCCGCAGGCGCCGTGAGAGGCACGGCCACTCGGGTGCACGACACGGCGAGTGTCATGCTAATGCAGCGACACACGCAACGCGCGACGTGGCGCGGTTTCCTCGGCCACTAAACCTCAAAGCCAAGAAACGTGACTACGGTCACTCTCGGGGGCTCGGAGGCGGTGCCGATGTTTGCGATGGACCTGGTGACCAGCGACTGGGTGGCTTGGGCGATGGTGTGTGCTCGCGCTTTGGTCACGGGGTCGGGGGAACGGAGGCTGAGGTTGTCTTCTTCGTCCTTCGCCGTCAAGGTGGCGGGTATGGAGCCATCAATATTGGTTGTAGACTTTGTATGCTTATGTGAACTTTATAGTCGTTGTGTGTCGGGGATATTATGACCTTGCGAGGCATAATGATATCTTTATAATTCGGTATTAAGAGGATTATTGTCCTAATACTTGTTTGGTCATGACCATGCTTCTTATTAATCGTGGAATAAGAAGTGTATGGGGCACCTAGCTAGTCCAATGTGCGGTTTGACAATGAGTTACCCGTTCTGGTCTCGATTTTTGAGACCAGAACGGGTAATTTATTGTCAATGTGCGGCATTGGCGCCGTTGAAACATGTGGACAGATGACCGAACCGAAAACACCGGTCCCGGTCTGACCCATCTCGGACCAGTTTTGGACCAATTTCATATCTGAAAAAAATTATAAAAATTAATATTTTAAAATTTTATTTATGATATGTAGTAATATATTAATATAAAAACATATGAATTAAATCATAATTTATTTATAACATACATATAATTTACATTTTATAAGTATTTTATTAAAATAAAATTTAAAATCCGTCTAGACCGGACCGGGTTTTGGACCAGATCGGAACCAAATTCTTAAATATCTATGGTCGAGGACCATACCGGTTTTTACTCGGGTTGGTCTGGTCCAAAAATCAATCTGAACCGACATATGTTCATCCTTAAATAAGATTGTCGTGAGATTTGAGTAGAGTCGAATGAATCATTTAAGAAATCGCTTGAATCACCCTAGAAACTACTTGAAGTCATCATCAAGTTGGATTGGAGGGACATTGCGTTCACCATTTTGAAATGGGGAAAGGGGGAGGAGGGATAGGGGCGGGTTTTAGGAGGTAAATGAAAGCCATGTTTCAACTCTTCTTCTTTTTCATGGAAATTTGAACCGTCCAATGCCTAGAAATAAACAGATGTTGTGTGTTATCAATCCACATACACACAGTCGTTCATACCAGATATTGACCCATCATATCAATTTAAAATAACTATTGAGTAATTTAGGCCCTCTTCTTGCCCCTGTCCTATGCCGGCCTAGAGTGGAAATTCATCGATTCTATCATTAATACTCTGTACTATATATAACTTTCTATGCATGCCTTCTTCACAGTGTGCTCAAAAGTTTTCATAAGTGTTCAATTAGAGTAACAAAATTAGTACAAGTATAAATAGGGGTATGAAGTACTCATTTGTGCATCAAATAAGCTGAAACAAATTAAGTGTTAGTGAGTGATCGACTGGAGTTAGTGGTGATCGAGCAACTATGCTTAAGGGAGTGTAAGTTCGATTTCTCGGGTGAATAACGTAAATAAAAGATCGGTTGAATGTCTTATACATAAATATAATTATTGTTATATATTCCTCTCTATATGTAACAAAATGTAGAGGCAAAGCTATTTTTCCCACACTTTCTCTATCTTCTTCACAGTTTGTTCAAAAGCTTCATAAGTGTTCAATTGCAGTAAAAAAATACTCCCTTCTTTCATAGTCCAACAACGTACATATCACCGATCAGATGCAACAGGTTGCTATGCCTTCAGGAAAATATGTGGCATCTGTGCTAATGAGTAAAAAAGTGGTGATAGAATACTATGTATTTTCATTCTAAGGCCAACAACAGGAAGAAAAGATATCATGTCAAGTAGATTCTTCGTGAGGATGGATCTATGTCTTCCTTTGATTACATGCAGTGATGTGACCACGTCCCATCAAGAGACTCAAGGGAGCCCGAACACTCAAGACGACTCTAGCCATGAGGGTGAAGCAAGTGAAGAAGAACTTAGTGAAGCTCAAGAGCCCGAGCCACAAGACCAACCACTTGGAACCATCACTAGAGCTCGAGCTAGGCAACTTCAAGAGGAGCTCAAGAAGGGATTGCTATGCATGGAGGCCATCACATCCTTTGGAGGTCTCAGGATTACTTCCTATGGATCAACCTTGACTCTCCTAGAGTCACATTCAGTTATCTATTTCATTTCATGACATTGCTATTAAAACTCTAAGTGTGTTATTTGTTTAGTTTGCTAGGAAGGGCCGGCTTCACTAAGGGCCTTTTAGTCTTAGCCATTTTCATTCTCTTTTCTTTAATTCCCTAAAAAAGCCTTGCCATATAAAAGGCTGATTGTAACCAAATTGGAGGCACGTTTTATCAGAACAAGAAATACAGTTTTTGAGCTCTCTATTTTCTCTCTTCATCGTTCTCCTTGTGTGTGATATCAAGGACCTCCATTGTTGATCCTTTCAAGTGAGTCACATCTTGAAGAGATCAACTCAGTCTTCTAAAGGTTGGTGCGTCATATCCAACCTAAGGAATTCATATCCATCATCACCGAACCAATTGCATCACCAACCGCCGCAGTTCATCCCATCTCAGCAACGCCTCAGTAAAAGTGTCATATCTTCTGATTTCCAACTCCGATCACTCTCAAATTTTGAAGGTTGAAACTAGACCTCAAGATATATCTATGGGCGTTGGAATCACCCCTATTCCGATCACGGACGAGGGAGAACGAACCCTCTGAAGTCAGGTCAGAAACCATCTCGGCGCCACCAACTGAGAAGCCATCAAGGGGGCTCGCCTTGCACTGTGTTCCTTCAAATCCTTGGAGTCATCATGCAGCAGGTTGCTTTGTCATATATTATAAATATATTTGCTTCTCATTCCCATCCTATTCTTGATGAGTTGTTGGATGGTGTCTTAAGGAAGATTACAGATGAGAAGAATGCCTCAATCATCACTTCTTTTACTAAGGTGGAAGTTATTGTTGCCTTGAATCATATGCACCCCTCAAAGTCCCCTGATCCTGATGGTATGCCAGCTTTCTTTTTTAAAAACCATTGGCCCTTGATTGGTAAAGATGTTATTTCTTCAGTGCTTTAGATTCCGAATGGTGTTAATATGTCTCCTCATATGAATCATACTTATCTTTCTTTGGTTCCTAAGGTTTCCAATCCTGTGAATTTGCCGGATTTGTGCCCTATTAGTCGTCACAATGTTGTGTACAAGCTTATTTCTAAATGTATTGCTAATAGGATGAAGCCTCTTTTGAAGGATTTGATTAGCCAGAACCAGAATGCCTTCATTTCAGGTAGATCAATCACTTGCAATGCTTTAGTTGTTGCTAAATGTTTTCACTATCTTAAAAACAAGAAATCTGGCAGAAGTGGCTTTATGGCTATAAAGTTGGATATGGATAAGGCCTATGATAGGGTGGAGTGGGGTTTTTTGGAGTCCATTATGCAAAAAATTGGATTTCATTACAAGTGGATTTCCTTGATCATCAAATGTGTTAGTTTTGTTAGTTTTTCTGTCCTTTTGAATGGTTTGCCCACTCCGTTTATTCCTCAAAAACATCTTTTTCAAGGGGATCCAATGTCTCCTTCCTTGTTCCTTCTTGTGATGGAAGGCCTTTCTAGCATGTTTAAAGTTTCTCAAGCTGCTGGTAATCTCCATAGGAATAAGGTTGCTTCTTCTGCTCCTCATGTTTCTATCTACTTTTTGTTGATGACTGTATAACTTTTGCTAGAGCCAATCTTGTTAAAGGTCAATACATTCGGGATTTCCTTACAATCTTTAAAGCTGGTACTGGTCAGATGGTTAATGTTCTTAAATACCAGGTTTCTTTTAGTCCTGATGTTGGACGTTCTCATAGAGATGCTTTGCTTCAGTTGTTTGTCTTTAGGGAGGTTGATTCTCATGACAAGTATCTTGGTCCTTCTACTGTTATTGGAAGATCTAAGAAAATAATCTTTGAGCAGGTGGTTAATAGAGTGAGGAAGAAGGCTAAAGGCTGGAAAACATCTTTGTCTCAAGCAGACAAAGAGTTCATTATTAAAGATGCTATTCATGATATTCCTTCATATACTATGAGTTGTTTTAAGCTTCCACTCTCAGTGTGTCATAAGCTTTATAAAATTGTTGCTAAATTTTGATGGGGCTCTTAAGAGAGTCGAGGATTCATTGGTCCAAACGGTCTAATCTTTATGCTTCCAAATCTAAGGGGAAATGGGTTTCATGAATTTTGAAGCCTTCAATCAGGCTTTGTTGGCTAAGCAAGTTTGAAAGCCTTCAATCAAGCTTTGATGGCTAAGCAAGTTTGGAGACTTCTAGTATCGCCAATTTCCATTGTGTGTGCTATCTTAAAGGCTATGTATTTTCCTCACTCTAATGTGTTTGATGCTTCTTTGGGCTCTAATCCTAGTTATGTTATAAGAAGTATTCATCAAGCCATTTGGGTTATTAAGCGTGGTTCCTCTTGGGGTATTGTTAATGGTCAGTTTGTTTGTTTTTGTAGGGGTAACTAGACCCCAAGACCTCACTCTTTTTCTTCCCCCCCCCCCCCCCCCCCCCCCCATTACTGGTGAAGACCATTTGTTAGTTGCTGACTTTATTGATTGGGCTTCTTTTGATTGGAAATGACATGAGTTAAATGACAGACTACTTGTTTGTGATCTACAACAACTTCTTCAGCTTCATGTTGTCTCTCCTTTGACTCCTGATTTCATAAGTTGGTTTTATTCTAAAGATGGTGTTTTCTCTATGAAGTTTGCTTATAGGTTAATCCTTGAATCTTTGTTTATGGCTGAATCATCTCATCATAATAATCAGGTTAATTTTCAGTGTTCTTGGCAGAAGGTTTGGAAGTTGAATGTTATTCCTAAGGTGCAAAACTTCATAACCTCTTAAAAAAATTACCTTGCCTTCAGATGTTGAAACATAGGAAGATTGTTCAATCTGATGTTTGTGCTTTGTGCCTTGTCAAAGTTGAATTTGTTCTTCATGTTCTTAAGTATTGTCCTTTTATTGAAGATTTTTGGGCTCAATTACCTCATTTTCCATGTCATTGCTTTGAATCCATTGTGTTTTTTGGACTGGTAGTGTTCTGCTTTTGAGATTCTAGCCTATGTTGATCTTAGTTTGTGGGTTGTCTCTCTGTGGGCTCTCTAGAAGAATGGAAATGCCAGGATTTTGAAGGTTCTGACAAGAGTCCTACCCAACTGATACAACTTGTGTATGTTCATTTGCAATCTTCTCCTTCTTCTTCTAAGCAGGACTTACACATTATGCCTCCCAAGATGTCCCCTTCTCTGCATAATATTTGTCATCTCATGTGTGATGCTAGTCAGTCTCCAAATGGTCATGTTGCACTTGGTTTTGTTTTGTTGAATCATTTTGGATCTTTGGTTGTGTTAGGGAGTAAAGCTTTAAAACCTAGTCCAACTATTGATTCACTAGAGGCTCAAGCGATTATTTGGGGTCTGTAGGTTGCTCAAAGCTATGGGATCGAGCAGCTCGTTGTTTCTTGTGATTGTCTTCCTGTGGTTTGTGCGTGCTCTTCTGCTCAACATCAGCGAACTATTACAGGATTGTTTAATTCCATCTTACTACGATTGTCTTCCTCTTTTCAATCCTATTAGGTTTTTTTCTAGGAAGTTTAGTTTTTTGGATGACTTTGCTACCCATTATGGGCTTTCCTTGCCACTACAAGCAATGGTTTTATTTTCTAATGTGTTCCAGATGCCATTTAATCTGGCATGTAAACTGTGGAGGTAAAAATATTTTAATTAATTTTATATAATTGTTAATATTATCTAAAGCGATGGGTCTAATTGAAAAAAGCCAATTAAGAAGTTATTTAATATCCTAAAAGAGATAACTTCTCATTCTCATTCAATTCTCATATTCTGAAACCCTAGTCTCCCCTCATTCACAAGACTGACTTGAGCGTCGGAGGTAAAACGGGAGACAAGCCCCGCCTTTGGCCTTTCTCTCTGTTAGCAAGACACCGGAAAGATGATTGGAGGGAACTGAGGGATCGCCGAAGTTGCGTGTTATCGTCGTTGTCATCAGTATTTATTTTGGTATAGATTTATGCTACCACATAAACTGTTTTTTTTTTAATGAAGTTTGTAACAACGTACGTATCCCTAATTCCCTATATTTTAGAAGCTCAAAAGATACCACACACTACACGACACAAAGAAGGCACAAATAGGAAATGACGTACACTACACCACAAACACCTTGTAACCTGTGCTCCAAGATTATATCTCCATGTAATATGATATGATACCCAACATCATGATTTGAACATGTAACTATACGGCCAGAAAATTCGTCTTCTGTCACTATATATACTATCTGTTATTCGGGTGTGTGAACAATATTGTCCTATCTTTTAATTTCATAAAAGGCTAATTATGCACAAGCGTGTAGACAACACACATGCAACAAAGACGTGCGCGGGTTAGTGAGAGGTTCGAGGTTCAGGGAAAAAGGTTTGGTACATGTAGAGGTGTTTATCGGTTGGTTTGAACCGTTGAACATGCGGTTCTAGAACCGTCCAATATCGCCTGAAATTGGAATCGGTCAATGCCGTTTTCGGTTCATGATTGCATAGATTATGGAATCGGCGGTTCAAACCGGTTCGAAACCGTCAATTTCAAACCTATTAGAGATAAGTGAAGTTTCATAATAAAGGTAAGAGAGAACAAATCTTCTACACCCTTTTATGTTCCCTTCTATGCTCCCTCTATGTTAAATTTGTTTATTTTATATCCTAAATCATAAATTCTAAACCCTAAATCCTAAAATATAAATCATATATCCTAAACACTAACCCTATACCCTATACCCTAAATCCTAAAACTCTAGAACCTTAAACCCTAAATTCTAACACCTAAAATCTTAAACTATCCTAAATCTTAATTATTAATCCTAGTTTAAAGTTTAGATATAAAATAAGCGAGTAAAACCTAAAGAGAACATAGAAGTGTGCACAATTAGGGAGCATGAAATTTGAAGGGAAGGAAAGAGAATTACATGGGTTTTGATTTCTCTAACCCGAGATGATGCGTAAGTAACTTACTATTTCAAATCCTTTATTTTATTTTATTTTCTTATAATTTGTATAAAGACAAATTCTTGTTATATTTTTAATTAGTTTAAGAATTTATCATATAATAAAAAAATATAAAATTAAATGATTGATGTTAATCTTTGTTTTTTTATGTTCATATTTTTTGTTAGTTGGATTTTTTTATAAAAAATATTGTTTTAGAAAAATATTAAACTTTTCCCAGTTCAAAACCGGAAGACAAAACTGGACGGAATCAGACTTGACCGTTCAGTTTCGGTTCATAATTTTTTGAAACCGAAACCGACAGTTTCGGAACCGTAAACATCTCCAGGTATATGTAGTTTTCTTCAAGATTTACCCCACTTTTAGGTGAGTTTCTAGTATTCGTGTTGGGGGGGGGGGGGGAGTGGGGGGGGGGGGGCGTCTACTCAAACTTTGCCTTATTTTTCATTTTTCCTGTACTAGTATGTTTGGCATCTATATATATTAAAAAGTTAGCATTCTAAATCATTGAATGCTAACTTTTAAAGATGAATTAGTTTTTTTTCATTTCATGCCTTATTTATTTAGCACAAAATTTAAATAATTTTTCAAATCCAAAAAGTACTAAAGTGACAATTTCATATATTAACAATTATATTAATAATCTATAATTGTCTATATAATATACAAAGTTTTGCCTTATTTACTCAAACTTATTTTTCATTTTTCCTGTACTATTCTAAGATTCGTACATAGTATGTTTGGCATCTATATATATTAAAAAGTTAGCATTCTAGATCATGAATGCTAACTTTTAAAGATGAATTAGTTTTTTTTCATTTCATGCCTTATTTATTTAGCACAAAATTTAAACAATTTTTCAAATCCAAAAAGTACTAAAGTGACAATTTCATATATTAACAATTATATTAATAATCTATAATTGTCTATATAATATACAAAGTTTTTGATTCACAATTATATACAATTACTACATATTAATCAACTAAAAATTCCTCATTTTCGTATCGTTGTATAATTCTTATATTTTCACGTTAAAATTTCAACATAGTTCAATTTATATTTCTATTAAGCATGAAAAATAACCATCTATATCTATATCTATATATATTTAAAAGTTAGCATTTTAGGTCATTGAATGCTAACTTTTAAAGATGAATTATTAAATTTTTTTTCATTTCATGCCTTATTTATTTAGCACAAAATTTAAATAATTTCTCAAATTCAAAAAGTACTAGAGTGATAATTTTATATATTAATAATCTATAATTGTCTATATAATATACAAAGTTTTTGATTCACAATCTATATATATTTAAAAGTTAGCATTCTAGGTAATTGAATGCTAACTTTTAAAGACAAAATCAAAGGCTTAAATGGGCCCAAAGGTATAGTTTGCATGTAGTGTTAGTTTATCACCCATAGTATATAATATATTAGCTTATCCAATCAATTTTTACTATAGGGTTTATAAAACAATATAAAATACATAAGTATAATTATAGGCTACTTTGTCATTTAAGTAATTAATTTTTCTTTGTTTATTTTAATATACCATAGCATAATTATGTGTATATATAAAAATGAGCACTATTTGTAAGTAATTATTCCCTCCCCACACACACTTTTTTCAGTTAAATCTTGCATCAACGTATGGACTACTCTTTAGGTTATAACTCATTTTTTCACCTAAATCTCAATTAGTGATAACTACTATTTGTATACGTTATATTAGTACACAATGAATGGTTGGAAACAAATTATAGTCAAGATGTCTAAACGGTTATATGTCAAAATGATTTCACTTTCCAAGTAACAGTTTCATCTATAAAAGGGCGAAAACGGTGGTATTCCGTTCATTTTCTCTAGGCATCCATCATCTCATTCTTCTACATGGAAATTAGCTTTAGAAAGCCATATAGTGAAACTGGAGATAGTGGCAAGTGGCAACACCTTAAGAAGACATGGTCGCTGAAGTAAGCATAATTATTATGTTAAATATGTGAATGAGAATTCCCGATTGTCGAGGATGCAAGTATATATCCACCTCACGGTAAACTATCCTTGATTATATGTATTTAGATCTCTTTTGTAGTCTACACCTACACTAAATACTTACATATATCGGTTTAAATTTATTAATATAATTGTCTTTTGATTGAGATAGGTTAATTTTATGTGAAGATATCAGAGAATTGGATAATCTAATAGCATTATTAAGGGATCGACTGTTTACATCATGCACGGGTAGCTTTCACTAGAAGGAGGACAAATACAATCGATTTAGGATGACTGATTGTTAGTAACGAATAAAGCAAACTATTTTATGGACGATGTAAACCCTTCAACTATTGGTAGCATAAATTCAATTAGGTTTGTATTTTTAGTTCCTTTTTTGTACTAAATCGATTTAGGTAAATGTGTTGTTATTTTGGTTAAGGATGATTTTTATTGTTCTATTTTATACATATTCATTTTACACTCATCATGTATATATACTAAATTTAGCCTCATTTGTCTTGGTCTAGAGGAATTAATCAAGGATGGAAGCCGAAATAATAGACATGTACTCATTCTCACATATGAAATGTACAAGGAAGAAGTTATGAATTATAATTTCGCTAAGAAGAGTAAGCATGTACCGATAAAATAACTAATGTACTTTTATATAAAATGTAACAAGGTTTAAGAATATGCAGAGTCACCAATTATTTCTATTACTCCGTATTTAATAAGAATAGGAAGTAATAACTAATATATTTTAATTAAAATGATATTAATGTCTAGGAATATGTAAAGTCAATGTGACTAATAAAACGATATATATTCCAGACCAAAAAAATAAAATGATATATTAATGAATATTAATAACTAAAGCATAACAAAAAAAACATTAGTAAAAGGCAATAAATTTGTAAGATAAAGGCAAAAAAATAGAAATGTGGAGGGTAGTGGAGCACGTAAGAAATGAGAGTTGTTGTAGCAAGTTTCTTATAAATACTCAAGTTCAAGCATAACATATAATTAGATAGGCATTTCTAAAATATTCCCCAAATATTTTCAAAGAAAAAAAACGCATCCCTACAAAAAACAATTACCATCTAATTCAAAATTTAAATTGAACTTCTGACCAAAATAAATAAATAAAATTATACTTCGTACAATCATAGCATTTTATACCTAAAATACTTAGATATTACATTTAAATACATATCAAACAATATATCGTCTAAGATAAAACATGCATCAACAATCCATATATTACAAACTCACATTTAAACCGCAACACTATATATACACAAAAGGCGCGTGCGAAACACGGGCTTCGATTTCTAGTTAAATTAAAAGAAGAAAGTGTAAAAATCCTAGCAATTAATACACACACATCAACTATGTACGTATATATATAGAGTAGATGCATACCTGAGTACAATTATCTTTCTCCGATCCCTCTGTCTCTCTTTACCCCGGCCCCGTAGCTACTAAGACTTGGAACATGGTACAGAGCTCCGTTGAAAGCGCAAGTTATAATACAGAGGCGGTAGTGGTGATAGCGGTGCTGCTTGCATGGATATGGATATGGATATGGATATGGATATGGATATGGATATGGATATGGATATGGATATGGAGGGTGCTGGAATGGGTTTGGTTGGGTCCGAGAAGGCTGGAAAGGCGGCTTAGACAGCAGGGAATCGGTGGGCATCCCTACCGGATATGAGGAGGATGAGATCCGAAGCTGTTGCCGCCCCCATGCCCCAATTCTCCCACCATTACTTTCCTCGTATCCGCCCTGGCCTTCCTCCACCGTACCTTCATAAATCACGGTACGTAGTACGGACACTTCTAGTTCTAAGTAGGGATGGCATTATGGCAACAACGACTCGATCAATTGATCATTCTCCGTACGTACAGGGAAAGTGAGCGTGACCTGGGAGGGGCCGGTGGCCACGGTCAACGTGGGAGAAGCGGACCTGATGAAGGAAGTTCTTTCCAACCCCTCCGACTTCTTCAAGCTCAATTCCAACCCCCTCACCGCCATGCTTGTGCGAGGACTCGTCACCTATGACGCTCGCAAGTGGGCCCTCCACAGCAACCTCATCAGTCCTGCTTTCCGTATCCACAAATTGAAGGTACCCACTTATATTTACTCAAGACTTCCCCTACTTTACGTAGTACTCCGTATAATTATATAAATCAATTTGATTATTTGAACCAAAGTGCGTGCGTGCGTGCGTGCGTGCAGCTGATGCTGCCGGCATTTTATACTAGCTGCCGCGAAACGCTGCGTTCTTGGGAAAACAAGGTATCAAACGCTGAGCATGAGATCGATGTGTGCGGTGGTCTTGTAAGTCTATCCGCCAATTCGATTTCGAGGGCCGCATTTGGGAGCTCCTTCGAGGAAGGCAGGCGGATTTTTCAACTCATAAGAGACCAGATTTTTGTCACCGTCAATATCACACACTCTCTGTATTTCCCAGGACGCAGGTTTGATTTAATTCTCCATGTCTTGCTAATTTGTTGATTTGGGTCGAGAATTGGGAAATCAACTTCTCACGTTCTAAAGTTATGACTAAAAACACTAGTCAATAAGTTAGTTGGTAGGATATAATTCTTTTGAGTTTATCTACTATGCTTATATATCCATATATGTGCGCACATATCGATACGTTTCCTTCTTTATCAACCACGTGAATTTAATTTGAGAAGAATATTATTCTAACTAATAACTCAAATTTACTAAATTACTCTCAGGTGAAATTAAAGTTTGTCCTTTGGCTGACAATTTAATAATCTAAGAGCTTTTAGAGTTATGGTGCAATACTTACATCTTCTAACTATTTAACTAACTAGCTAGTTAATGATCTTAACGCTAGCTACGTACATAGTACGTACTGCATATGATGCATGAAAAATGATACAGGTACCTTCCAACAGAGGACAACAAGAAGATAAAAGCGATCGAAAGAGAGATAAGAGCTCTGTTGGGGGGCATCATCCACAAGAGGAAGAAGGAAAAGGAGGCCAGGGATGACTTGTTGGGTATTCTCTTGGATTCAAATTCACAAAATGATGATGATCAGCGTTGTAGTACTAAGAATAAGGATAGGCAAAAGATGAGAATCACAAGCGAAGAGCTAATAGACGAGTGCAAGTTGTTCTACCTTGCGGGCCAAGACACCACCTCCACCTTGTTGACGTGGACCATGATCTTGCTTTCCAAGCACCAAGATTGGCAAGCCAGGGCTCGAGACCAAGTCCTCCATGTATGTGGCACCAACAATCCCGATTTCGAGGACTTGAACCACCTCAAAATAGTAAGTAAAGTACATTACCAAGTGTAAAGTGATCAGATCTCTCAAATTAACACATTTACGCTTATATAGTTGTATGTATGTAGTATCAATGTTCCTTGTGCCCTGGCCTGATATATATAATGTACATACATACACATGATACTCCACGAGGTGCTAAGATTATACCCACCACTGCTCGAAACGAAACGAAACGAAACGAAGAGTTGTCAAGGACAACACGAGGTTGGGAAGCCTCGTCTTGCCCAAGGGAACGACCATCAACTTGCCAATAATCTACCTCCATCACGACCCCCAAGTGTGGGGCCATGACGCAAAAGAGTTCAACCCCGACAGATTTTCCCAAGGAACCTCAAAAGGGAGTGCGTACGTCGTTCATGGCGTTTGGTTGGGGCCCTAGAATTTGTGTCGGAACAAACTTCGCCATCATGCAAGCAAAGATTGCAGTGTCCATGATCTTGCAGCGCTTTGCGTTCCAACTTTCGCCATCCTATGTTCATGCTCCTAAGGCTGATGGAATTCTCTATCCACAATTTGGCGCTCCTATCACATTCCATACCGTGTAAGACGAGTGTTGAAACGTTTGCATCTTTATCAATCGTGTCGTAATGTCGATTTTACACCATCTAGGTGTTAACAAGTCCATGTTAATGACCAATCTGTTGATGTTCAGTATAGCTTAAATAATAGTCTAGGTCTTGTCAGGGTTTTCTTACCCTTTTTCACGAGATTTGATGCTTTCACCGGGCTTAAAAATAAGGTAAATTTTGCTAAAAAGCAACACAGCAGTGTGATGAAAAAACTACTACTCAAGAGTCGAGACAATTTGATATGAACTTCAATACAACTATCCTTGAGCTGAACGCAAAAAGATAACCCAACCAGAAGTGTACCAAAACTAACAACCCTAGCAGTAGCATCTAATCAGAGTTTCCAGCATTTACAAAATCCACAGCGATTACCCGGCAATTAGTTGAATTGTCTTTACAGAGAAGAGAGGCTTCTTCAACAGAGCTGGGTTTCAAACTTGAGAGATATGCCCATGCTGAACAGCTCTTGGCTGAGCAGCTTCGCCCCATAAGGCACACTCACCTTCACGATCTCATCAGCTGACTCACAGAACCTGCAGTAGGGCCCACGAATCTTCTTCTTCCCACCGGGCCTCAGGATCACGTTCGCCACGTTCTTGCACGTGCTGCAGATGTGCATCTCGGAGGAGTCGCTGAGGGTGAAAAGCCGCTCGTGGAGATTGGCTGAAGCCCCATGGGCAATCAGACAATCCCGCTCCATTTCTCCAAACTTGATCCCTCCAAACCTTTTCCTGTCTACCACAGGCTGCCTAGTCAGCGGGTGCACGGGCCCTGTGTTGCGAAATTTCACCTTGTCTTCTGACATGTGGATTAAGCGCTGATAGAAGGTGGGGCCCATGAAGATCATTGAACGGATCATTTCCCCGGTCCGACCATTGTAGACCCTTTCTTTTCCCCATCGCGAGAACCCAGCCCTGCCCAGTTGTAAATCGAACACAAAATCAAATTTCAGATAGAGAAGCACAAAGAATGGATTGATTCAGACAACAAGGATATACGCTCTCTTAAGTACAGCCAAAATTTGGAGGGTTAACATTTCAGACATATTAGTATGTAATTCTAATCTCCAATCTCTCTTCCTTTTACTGTACAGGCATTTGATTTTGATGCAATCCACTCTAGATGAACCTTGGGAATTACATCAATGTACTTGAATCAAAGTCAATCTCTCCAAGGCCAAGCAATAATGGTGGATTTTGTTTCCTTTGGATCATAATGGAGCATACCTGTGAAGTTGCTCTGCTATAGCATCAACGGATAGAGTGGAGAAAGGGGTGGCATGTTTAGATGAGCCACCGCGAGGAGCTAGGGCGATCCCTTTCCCAAGGGCGGCTTCCAGAAGCTGGCCAGGAGTTTGCCTCGATGGAAATGCATGTGGGTTAATGACAACGTCTGGGACTATCCCTTGTATGGTGAAGGGAAAATTCTCCTGCGACTCCAGACATCCAAGCACACCCTTCTGTCCGTGCATGCTGGAGAACTTATCACCCAGACAAGGCGAGCGCACCTGAAAATATCACGGCTAATAAATTCTCTGAAAGAAAGTATATTAACAATTGAACAGTACAGGATAGTAACCCTCTCAAATTGCGCATTTCACAAAGATCATACAACACATGATTCATGTTGCCCTTTCGTCCTTGTAGAGTCTCTGGCTATTATTCGAATAAGTTGTTTGGTTGTCAAGGAAACTAAATTTCCAGTTGTCATGAGGCTTCTGACTTTTGAACTGGCAACATTTCTCACGTTAAATAAATTTCCCTACAACATCTGATTATTTTCAAGCAATATACATTGATAGCACTAATTAGAAAGATACGTGATGCAAAGGGAGCAGTGGAATTTGTATTGCCAAAACAAATCCTTGAAATAGCACAGAGAAACTTCTTTAAATGGTTGGACTCATTCAAGAAAATTACCTGTCTCATAGAAACCACAGCAAAATTCTTGCCTTCATCATTGGCTGATAGGACCACTTTCTGCACCATGCCTTTCTCAGTATGCTTCAGTTTAACACTGTAGTCAGCTCCAGCTGCAGTGCACTTTCCAATGACAATGTCTCCCTGCTGCATGTTGGCGCCAATGTAAGGAAAACCGTCATCTTCCAGACAGTCAACGCGTCCCAACTTGCTATGTGTCTTGCCAAAGCTGATGACATCTTCAGACTTTCTCTTCTTATCCTCAGAGTCTTTGTTCTCCACTTCAGCCTTGTAACTTCTGATATGCTCTGTCCGAAACATACCTCGCTCCAGTGATGCCCGGTTCATGACCAACGAATCTTCCTGATTGTATCCCAGGTGGACATTCACTGCCACAATGGCATTCTGCCCATTGAAATACTCTGGTTTCGGCAGGAGTTGATTCTTACCTGAAGAGTATCCAGACTTTCCAAGACAACCAGAAATAGCAGTCCGGAAGAGTGGCTTCTGTGGATAGTACAGCTGGTGAGATAGGGTATCAACTCTGATGTTCGGGTTTGTCGTGGAGAAACCAATTGCTTGGCCTGAATGCTTCTCGGACTGGTACAAAGCTCTTCTGGCATGATCATGGTTGACAAAGGGAATAATTCCACTGCTTAAACCTAGTAGAAAAGAACGGTCAAGCTCGCAGTGAGTGTACTTTGTCGGTTCTCTTCCTCTGACTCCCATGAAAAGGTATTTAATTCCCCATGCTACGCGGCAATCTTCTTCTTCCTCCACTCCTATCATTTCGATTATGCCCTTGTCCACAATATCTTGAAAGGTGTACTCGTCCCCTTTTAATGATTTAATTTTCAACAAATTTTCAACAACCAAAAGGGGACGGAGAATTCTTCCAGCATCACCAAATATGCGCACTTCCCCATTCTGTACATCTCTTTTGATTTCCACCTACACAAGATATTAACAATGGTAAACACGATTCATTTATAGACAGCAAGCCCAGGATTTTAAAGTAAAATTCGCAAGTTTTTGCTACTTGGCTGGGTTATAAGAGAAAGAAAATCCAATAGTACCTGGCTTGGCAATTGCTGCCGACGCCGTCTCCTTCTCAATCCATCGACAAAGTTAGATGAATCGCCACATACGCCTACCCATTCACCGTTCAAGAGCACTTTGTCTTTCCCTTTAAGGGAAGTGCAAGTATCATTGATGAGTTTCTCCATACCATAGCTGATCAACTTTTCAGCTAGGGGCTCTTTGCAGGTAGTACTAACAACCCCTGTAATAGCCAAATTCTTCACAAGCCCACAGTTCTCACCATCTGGTGTAGAAAGAAAACAAAGCCTTCCCCAGTGCGATGGGTGTCTGCATCACAAGACAACAAACAAATAAACGATAATATCAACAATCAATTGTCTGCCATCCCAATTTAACTAGAGACAAATTTGGATATAGAATGATAATATAGTATGTGTTCTAGAAGAAACGCTAAGGATAATGATACATAAAAGATCAGCTTCATTGATTATTAAGATCAGAGATGTCCACGAACTTCTAAAACTTGGTACATAAATAATCAGATACCAAGAATATTAAAAAAAGACACAACTGTACAGAGAAAAAGGGTGAAATAAGACTTCAAAATTGCTTACGGGTATCTAGCATCGCCAACCTTCCCCGTGTAAGAGACGTGTTGGCGAGATTTTCGCAAATCACAAGTGGCCTGCAATGGATTTGTCCGCCTAAGGTTTGCAACAACACCAGAGGTTCTCTCCATACGTTTAAATGGATGTGACCATTGCCCTGTTGAGAATGCTCGTGAAAAACCATTGGTGACAACTGAAGCATCGAAGTATTGGTCAATAGAGTCTATATGACGATCCCCATACAAATCTCTCTGCATTGATTTGACCATCCGTCTCTCTGCATGCCTAACATGCACATAAAGCTCACGCTCAAGCAGTTCACCGGCCAATTCTAGCCTTTTATTCCTGAAGTCATCTCTGTTCTCAACCTTTCTTCGGCCAGAAAAGGCTTGTAAGAGGCAATTTACCATATATCCAAAAAAGCGAGCTTTCTGTTTAATTCCACTCAGATCTGGGAACAAATCTTTTTCAATGGACTCGTGTATAGACTCCTGTGGAGGGTATGGGCATGATTTTAAACAGTTCTGGAGGTAACTGAGTGCTTGATCTCTGTGACGAAAACCGTCACACTCCTCATCCGCATCATGTACCGAAGCCATTAATATATTGTTGAGGTGGCCATCTGATGTGTCACAATCTATTAGCTCAACCACCTCTCTATCAGATGACACCCCCAGTGCAAAAAAGAGTACCCATACAGGTACTTCCACTAATAAACAATATACTCTCAGCACTTTTTCTCCCCCTCCAATGCTTTCAGCTTTTGGATTTTCAACCAGTTTAACAAGAGCCTTTTTCTTCTTCGAAGGACCTCTATATGAAACTTTCCAGAAAGGATTACTGGAAATCCACAACCTATTCATACAAATCTGCTCTTGTGCAATAAAAGCCTGCAATAAAAAACAGTAACCAATTATTTTTATAGTTATCACTTGTCTCAGAAAGAAGGGGAGCAAACATCAGCAAGTAACAGTATAATCGATTGCTATGGAATTTAAAGTTCATAATAAAGTACTGGAGAAACAGACTAGTAAGCATAAAATTAGAATTTTCCACAGCCGTAGGTTACAGAACATTAGGACAAAGCAGGGCAGCATGCTGACAGCTGCTTGCTGATTTTATAGTAAACTAAATCAGAAAAACTGTATAATTATATCAAAATCAAGCACAGTTTGATGCCATATTTTTCAATTCAGACTGGGAATCACATGGTCTGCTTTTTCAAGTGTAAGCTTTGTGCCTTTAAAACAAATGTTCTCATTAGTGATGTTTCTTACACTGCCCCTTTCAAATGTAATGTAGAAGACTTCTTTTGATGTATGCTCAAGTTGGAAAAGAAGCTTCTTTATTCCAAAAGGACAACATGGAGACAAATGATTAAGGTGCAAAATAAAAACATACATAAAAAAAGAGGAAGTTTTATTACAAAGTATATCAATCATTATGCATATATGCACAAATAATGCATTTAATAATTTAACTTATTCACTTATGGACGGTTTTCAACCAACATTGTGTTGCCAATGACTCCCAAATTTCCAACGATGAGATGGCCAGTAAAATAGATGATGAGGCACGAATATTGAATGGACATAAAGGGGTATAAAGTGTATTTTTAATTCATTTCTTAAAAAAAAACATTTAAAAGGTATCTTTAAACTAAAATTGAAAACTGAGTAGTTAACAGCCAACAGTCCAACACCCTTTTGAAGGAAAACCTATGCTTCAGCCTCCAATGAGACTCCGAGCAATGACATGCAGTGCCACATGTTTGGTCAGTCATGACAACACTGGAATTACTTAATGAGTCATCGCAACCACCATCTCTGATAAAATCCCCCAATTAGGTTGATAATTTGAATTATTTCCTACAAATCTCCAGTTGGAATTATTTTGTACATACAACATATACTTGAGATTATTTTTAGCAAAATTTCAAAATAATAACAACAGAATGCAGCCAAAATAAAATACAACACCTCACCTTCTCAGCACCCTTGACAATGAAGTAGCCTCCATGGTCAAAATCACAATCTCGGTTTTCATCATCAACCATCCAGCAGAGGTCAGACTTCACCATAACAGGTATCCTACCAATCAGGATATCCTTGTCTTCAGCCGATACAACTTCCTTGTGAAGATATTGTTCTTTTCCGGTCTTAAACTTGTCACCTCTCTGCATCTTTTGAGTGTATACCTAATATAGAAAGATAGAAAGATATATAAATAATTTCCAAACAAAGCAAATCATACATTAGAAAACATGAAAACTTCGGATTATGGAAGACATGTAAAACCTAATGAAAGCTACAGTTCACTCAGATACAGCTTCTTTAATTGGACACCAAAAATGAGAAATTGCCAAAATATGATATAGGGACAAAACTCACCAATAAATGACAACACCATGACAATAAGCAACAAAATGGCACATACGAAAAGCCTAAACAAGATAAGCACCATTGACAAACCTCAAAATGTGTTTTAACTTTTATCCTAGCAGAATATGTCATATGCTGGAGGCGGGCATGCCTTGGATACATATTAAGGTCCCCTTTGCCCCCCTCTTCGGTGTTCGCCCCTGTCCAAAATTTGGGGCGCTCAACACTGACATCGTCGAATCGCACCAACGCATATCGGAAGTCACCATCGCCTTTCTTTGAGGGATCATACCCTGGCTCCACCTTTATCTCCCCAATGGACTCAAAAACTCTCTTAATTCCATGTCGAATGAAATCATTATAAGAGTTGATCTGGTGACTGACAAGCCCATGCTGTCGGAAAAATGCAGAAGCAGCTTTCTTACAGAAGTTAGCCAAGCGTAGCTCTCCAATTTCAACAAAGTCGCTGTAGTCGAACTCGCCATCATCAAACTCATCATCGTCATCTATGTCCATGTTAGCATTGCTCCATGGAACTTTCCCGTTGGCACTGGTGTTACCCAAATCTTCCTTTGCATCAGCACCCATGATCTACCCAGCGACAAAAACAAAAAATTGAGAAACAAGTAAATTTGCATAAATCAGCTTGCATAAGTACACAGTTTGGACAGAAATAGGGCTAAAAAATGCACAGTTTCAAGTCGCAGGATTTTAATTGCCTTGCCAACAGTTAAGCTCATTCACATTAACCCATCATTCTGTGATCACAGGATAAGCTATACAATTCTAATTTAAGCAAAGTAGCAATATGCCATTTCGATCCACAGGTAAAAAATTGTTTTTTAAGCATGCAAAAGATACAATTTGTAGAACAAAGAAATCAAGTGCTACTCCATTTGTTCCAAACTATCAAATGCTAACATTCACGGAAGGAAGAAAAAAGAACTTATTTGCAGCATCGCATGTACATACTATTTACCAAAACATCAAGCACACAGGAAATGTCAAAATCGCCAGTTTAGTCCAGAACTAGAACAGATTAGGGCGAAACGCGGTTTTTAGGAGAATCTTGCCCTAGAAACATACGAAATGCATGATCAACAAAACAAACAACTCAATCAGGTCAAATTTTCTCAACATCAAAACCTAAAAAAAAAAGTAGAAATGCTGAGGAGTACGGCAGACAGATCGTACCGGCGAGACTAGAGAGGGAAGGTGCCGGGGTTATTTGAGCGAAGGGCCGGGATCGACGGGACAAGCGCCGATTGTGAGACCTGGAGAATACGCGCGCGCGAGAGAGGGAAAGAGAGAGCGTCGCCGTTGACAGGCTGAGTGGAAGGGGGAGAGTGAGATGGTTTTTGCCGAGCGAAGGCGAGAAAGCGAAAGAGAGTGGAGGATGGAGAGGGTTTGGGCAACAAGGGTTTTACATTTTGGTAAAAGATTTTATTTTGGTCAGCTAAATGTTGTTAATTTGAAAATTCAAAATTCATGAATAATAGTACAAATGTTATGATAATTTGTAATATGTAACTATATCTATATCTATCTTACTCTAAAAGTCTAGCTCGTGAAAATGAACAGTAATCTGTGTCACGTGTAGGTCGTGTATTTCTGTATTGGGCTGGGCTTTTGGGTTCTTCAGTTCGTTGTGGCTGTTAGGGTTTACGCTCGTTGCTTCCGTCTCTTTCGGGTTCTTCTTCCTCGACACTCTTCTGTTTTCGTTCGCTCATTGCTTCCTCGACACTCTTCTCTATCTGCGAGTTTTTCTTCCTCGACACTCTTCTGTTTCTGTTCGCTCGCTGCTTCCTCAACACTCTTCTCTATCTGCGAATTTAGCTTTCGGCATCTTTGTCTGTGAATTTGGTTTTTCTGTCTATCTGCGAATTTCTCTTTCGCCATCTTCGTTTGTGAATTTGGTTTTATTGTTTTGGAGATTTTCGCCATCTTCGTTTGTGAATTTGGTTTTTCTGTCTATCTGCGAATTTCTCTTTCGCCATCTTCGTCTGTAAAATTGGTTTTGCTGTTTGGCCATCTCCATCTGTGATCCGATCTTCGTTCATCACTATCGTTTTTTTTTCCTCTGCTTCCATTTTCGAAACTTCCATTTTGTTAATCTCTATCTACGAATTCCTTTTTCGCCATCTAACCCTAATTTCTGATTTTGTTTTTTTCTGCCTTTTATTTTGGATTCAGGCTCGTCCAATAGGGTGTGCGGACCGGCCCAATCGCACAGGGCCTCAAAATCTGAAGGGCCCAACATTTTTTATGAAATATATAATATCTATATTTCTACCTCGTAAAATGATTATCTTTCTTACTCGTTTCCCACGAACTATTACTTTTTCCTATGTCACCATTCACCAACATTTACTTTTCCGAGTATTCTTCATTAATAATGGCATATAAAGAATATTGTATTAATAATTTTAATGAATTGCATAAGAGAAAAGAAAATTATATTCACCTCTACACAAATCGTCATCAATCCTTCCTCTCTCCATTCCCCTATTAAATTCCCTCTTATTTTGTTCAAATTTATAATATGAGAATCAAATGTCTTGACAATAATGAATATAAAAACAAGAAAATAAATAAAACACAGACAAAGTTCTAGAAAAAATTAAAGAGAGGAAGGTTTGGGGTATTTTTGTTTCTCTTCCATGATCTTAGTTTATGTGATTTTACTACTTCAATTTAATTTTTTTGAATGTAATACATGGTTACTTTCTTAATCTATTACCTATATATGTTATATCTAGTTTGATTTCTTTTAATAAGTGAGTAATGTACTAGTTTGAAGTTTTAACAAACTGCAGATCATACTTTATTTTACATAAGAGAATATTTATATTGTAGTTATTTTAAAATTGAAAAAAAATAATTAATCAATTTTTATTATAAGAGACAAATTTAAAAATAACACTATAAAATTTGCACAGAGCCTCTAGAAGTCATTGGACGGCCCTGGTGGGATTCCTTCTGTTTCCAGAGTTATCATCTTAGGTTTTTTGTGTTTGTCTCGTGTTGTCATGATAATTGTGTTGTCGCGGTCATTATACAAGTATTTTTTAAGTCTATCTTTGTCTTGTTTTTTCTGTCTATCTGCGAATTTCTCTTTTGCCATTTTCGTTTGTGAATTTGGTTTTACTGTTTGATCATCTCCATTTGTGATTTGATCTTTGTTCATATCTATCGTTTTCTTTCTTTCGCCATCTTCGTCTGTGAATTTGGTTTTACTATTTGGCCATCTCAATATGTGATCCGATCTTCGATCATCACTATCGTTGTTTTCCTCTGCTTCCATTTTCGAATCTTTCATTTTGTTAATCTCTATCTGTGAATTCCTCTTTCGCCATCTAACCCTAATTCTGATTGTGTTTCTTTCGGCCTTTTATGTGGGATTCCATCTGTAACACCCCCGATTTATATGGGTAGTGCCACACGCTAGTGACCTCAGACATTACCGTCCAAAGTCACCCCATGCTTTAATCGGAACAATTAGACTTAAATACGTAAACATATTAAATGAAAGATTAAACAGCAGAAGACATTTGGATAAGAAACTCAACTCTTTTATTAAAAGATCTCTCATCAAACGAGAGTAGCGTTTTTACAACAGAGTAAACATTTCAGCAGAAGACTCATAAATTACACAGCGGAAGACTTTTAAGAATCAACCTATAACATGGCTAGGTTATGAAGATATATTAAAGTAATACTTAACAACTTAAAACACTGACACTTAAATCTTCGTCTACAAGCCTCTTCTTCTTCAACTGGTTACTTTAACTTCGGGAACCAACCACTGATGTGCCGTATAGGACGGATGACACCAGCCAACCATGCAAGGAATAAAACCCGATTGGTTAGTCTAATGAAACACTATGCAATGGTGAAAACAGAATGGTTCTAGTGATCGTAACCGTTTACTATCATTGTCCCTCGAATGATAACCGAAGGAACGATATGTAACCCGGAACTTTCACGGAATGATTTATTATTCAGATATGCACTGAAAAGAAGACTCCAAAGGAATTGAGTCTTACGGGACATTATGACGAATGTTTGAGAACATTATAATTTCATAAAAGAGTTTAAAAGCGACTTGACTATTTGGGTCCACGACCAACCTCATCGCTTAATGCGAATTCAGATTTGGAAGGAGGACTTACTTTAACCGAAGTCCAGGCGAGTTTCCAAGTTGTACTTCTCACCCAAGGTTTATTAATTATGTGCATAACGGCACTTATCTTATTTAATTACAAAACGTATATTACTGTTAAGGCTTTTAATATTATTTTGAGTAACTACGAACCTTTATGATTTCGAGTAACTACGAACCTTTATGATTTCGAGTAACTACGAACCTTTAATACACAGGGTGACATTACGTTCACCCAAATGGCACTAGCAAGGTGCTTTAACACTTCAGATCCTTAGAGATGGATAAGAAGCAATGGGTCACGATCTTAAGAGAATTATAAAGAAACGACTATTCTTACAAGGAATATCGTTCCTACGAATACTCGTGCTAATCTAGCATTAAAGTTTACATTTAAATCCACAACAAAATCATTACGGTCATTAACAAGTATAATAGCGTTGTTCTAGCAATATATACAACCTACTATAATATCATATTTTAATCATGTTATTTATAAAATTAGTTCCCAAACGAAAACAATAGTTCACTCCAATTTAATTAACAATTAAAAGCAATTGATAATTAATAGAACATGAAATGATTAAGCAAGAGCGAACCGCCACTTGTCTTAGATTAGACAAAGCTTAACAAAGCTCAACGACAATGGGTTTCCGGGTTCGAAACGAGGTCAGATCTCAGATTATGGATTCCTACGAAACGACCCATAACGGAACCCTAAGTTAGATTCGATAACCAAATATATGAATCTAAAGAAAGACGAACTAAATCGAAGGAATGAAGCCTCGATCGAGACCACAAAGCCCAAAGCCACACCACGAGCCCAGACACACCGCGAGTGCGCCGGCCCTGCCGTGGGTGCAGTCGAGCTACAGCGGCGACATGACGACGATGAAAACTCACCGTGATCGACGCGTTTGGATTCGATTAGGATGGGCTTCGACTTCCCAACTCCTTGCGCTTCCAAACAGCACTTGGAGATTACCTTCTCCTCCTATGGTAGCTCTGGCGACACTCCGGCGAAAGCTTGAGCTTTCTGGTAACAATGGAAATGAGAGATTTGAGAGAGAGAGAGTTTGAGAGCTGTGATTCAACTCCACTCCAGCTCCTTTCCTTTTATAGCCCAAGCAAGGAGGTCAAGCAACCAAGTGACTCATGGTAGGCGCCTACAACGACCGGATGGGACAGTTGTAGAGGCGAAGACGACGCGATGTCTGAAGTTCGGCGCTGCAGAGAAGAAATGATGACACCGCGGGTGCGGTGAACCCCCACCTGACCGCCTCAGAAATTGGCCTTTCACCGTGGGGTGCGGTGGACTGACCGCGGGTGCGGTCAAGGCCATTTTCTGTGCCTTTTGTCCTCTTTTGTCCGGGAAGAATTATGGGCATGGTTTTTAACCCCGGGTTAAATATATTTGTACCCGAACGAATATTTTAATCCCAAAAATACGTCGAATGTATTTTATACTACTCAGAAAAATATTACAGAGATCAAACATATTACCAAATGTTTAAACTTCTCTGAAAATGATCCGACTTGTAGTACGGGAGTTGGAAAAATTATCAAAATGCCCTTACAAAATGAGGGGTATTACATCACATCCCCCTTAAAAGAAGTTTCGACCCCGAAACTTAGCCGAATAACCTATGGAATCGGGTTACAACTAACCTTACTACCTGAACTTGATATCCTTAATCACTTTACCCTTGACTTGCTTCCGGAAACGATCAGTTTCCTCAACCATACCACTATCTCACATCTCCATATGTTACACTTATAGCAACTCGTAATTACTCCCACAAAGTCATGATTATCTCATGATAATACCCTCTTAAATCTTTGCAACAAATTTGCTTTTCTTTAAGCATGAGAACATACCTTTCTCTGTCAACCTTTCCATTTATAACTTCTCTCGGAGTACGTACCTTATCTTCCTTATAATCCATTACCAGAACTTAGTGGTCCTTGAGACATCGCATTTCCTAATTCCTTTAAGTGTATACCTCACAATTCCATTACTCATCATCATCGGGTTTGGCCCTTATGCCAAATTCTAACTTGGTATCCTTTCGGTAATGACTTAGCCTATTCCTTTAATCACTTTATAACTTAAACCTTTAAGATTCCAAACTTTCTCTAGACACAATCACCATGCTTTTATTCCTATGTTCCTCGAAATGAATTATATGAGATATTACTCTTAATTCCTTAAGGTATCATCCTGAAAATGATTCATTGCCGACTGCCTCAGTCACTTCTATCGGAACCTTTAATAGTTTATACGATTAACGCTTGCTACTTTACTCCTTAGGCGTACATAGACAATTCTCTCCACTAAATCCTTTAATTTATCGGAATCATCAACATAACTTATCCTTAAACTGTAATCTCCATATTTAAGTGGCCTATTCCCAACACGATAACTTTACACTTAATTTCTTGCAAAAAGAGTTGTCCATAAGCCTTATGGATGACTCACTCACCTAGAATCCCAATATCAAACCTTGTAATTTCCCAAGTATCATAACTCTTTATCCTCTGAAAGTACCACTTACCAATTTCAATCATTTGGCCCAATTAGATTTGGCTCAGACGTCCATTACTTGACTCATAGCCCAAAAGTTTGTTTAACTGTCTCCAATAACTTATTTTAAACTTAAGATCCTTATTTTCCTCACACAATCTATTATCCATCCAAGACTTAATCATATCGTTTCCTTATGAAACCTCAAAATGAACTTCGATTAGATTTTCCAAAATACCTACAACTTTGCACACTTAGCTTAAAAGCAAACTTTAACCATCGGTTCTACGCTGGTCGTACCCACTCATGGATCTCATAACCAAAATTCTTGATTCCTCAGCTTTACTCAAGATCGCAATAGAGGAAACGAGTTCCTGATAAACTATCCCTCTTAATCTATGCACATCAATGCCTACAACATGAACCCTTAACTAGGTGTTCTGGACTTCGCATTAATCCACCCTTATATACTTTTACCAAAGCAAATGTTCAGGGTGCACGTATGAGAGATAACTCTTAATCTCATAGAGCATTAACCCCACACATTTATTCCTACACTTTAAAAAATTCTGGAAGAACTTAGCTTACGAGATACGCTTGCCAACTCAGAAAGCAATTAATATTATACTGATGTGACATTACTCCAGAAATGAAGAAAGACTCTTAGGAATGGATCTAAAATTTAAGCAATAGAGTCGACCCTGGGATTAACCTTGTAGGGAACGAACATCTAGGCTACATACTCTTCCCCTATGATTCCGACAGCCTTTATCCATACTTGATATATACTGTTTCCGGCACTCACGGGGTTTAGTATGAACAATTGATTTGTAACAATAGTGAATTTCGTAATTTTCCCGAAACAAGGAAACATTTCTTTATTATTCGAACATTATATTAACGCAACTGACAGAAAGTCAAACAGACAGACTACAAAATTATGGAGATTATCGACACAAGTTGTCGCTCCTTAATCTTAAGAAAAGGCTTAACAAAAGTACAATTACTCGATTAGGGTTCCTCAGATTCAACCTTGGGTTATTACTCGGTCCTGCACCCACATGGACTGTGTTTCTTGTGTTCACCATCTGCTGATGAACCATAACGTTAATTTAGAACTTTTCCAACTTGATCATGACACTTTAGTCAAATACGTTATGATACAGATTATAAGGGTCCAACTAATAACTTTATATTAGTCTGACTAACCCTCCACTGTTAACCATAGAAATGATCTTCTTCTGCTTACTTAAGAATGGGTATTCTAGGGGAAATGTCAACCTTTAAATGACATTGACCCTAAGAAGAGACATTATCCTTAAGAATGGATCTAAGGAATAAGTAACACTTGAAGCTTGCAGAAGTTTGAAACCACTTAATAATAAACCTTATACTTTTAAACTTCATACCTTCAAACTTTATACTTTATACTTTATACCTTTAAACCCTATAAAAATAATTACTTATACAGTTTAGTTTTGCAAACTAGTGATATGATTATCACAAATCTCTTACTTAAAAAAAATCACACTTTTAAAGTTACAATCTTAAACTCATTTTGACTGCGTATAACACGCCTTTTATAAACCAACGATAAATAGCTTTTGAAGTTCAAAATAGCTAAATTATTTAAATTAGTTATTAGAGTTACTTATAACTTTTAAATTAACATTAAAACTCTCGAAATTCCTTTTTAATGGAAGATAGGTTTGAAAATAGTTTCAAAATTAGTTTTTGAAAATTCTCAAACCTAACAATAGGCCAAGAATTTTAAAACTGTTGCTCTGATACCATAATTGTAACACCTCCGATTTATATCGGTAGTGCTATACGCCAGTGACCTCAAACATTATCGTCCAAAGTCACCCCAGGCTTTAATCGGAACAATTAGACTTAAATACGTAAACATATTAAATGAAAGATTAAACAGCGGAAGACATTTGGATAAGAAACTCAACTCTTTTATTAAAAGATCTCTCATCAAACGAGAGTAGCGTTTTTACAACAGAGTAAACATTTTAGCGGAAGACTCATAAATTACACAGTGGAAGACTTTTAAGAATCAACCTATAACATGGCTAGGTTATGAAGATATATTAAAGTAATACTTAACAACTTAAAACACTAACACTTAAATCTTCGTCTGCAAGCCTCTTCTTCTTCAACTGGTTACTTTAACTTCGAGAACCAACAACTGATGTGCCGTATAGGACGGATGACACCAGCCAACCATGCAAGGAATAAAACCCGATTGGTTAGTCTAATGAAAGACTATGCAAGGGTGAAAACAGAATGGTTCTAGTGATCGTAACCGTTTACTATCATTGTCCCTCGAATGATAACCGAAGGAACGATATGTAACCCGAAACTTTCACGGAATGATTTCTTATTAAGATATGCACTGAAAAGAAGACTACAAAGGAATTGAGTCTTACGGGACATTATGATGAATGTTTGGGAACATTATAATTTCATACAAGAGTTTAAAAGCGACTTGACTATTTGGGTCCACGACCAACCTCATCGCTTAATGCGAATTCAGATTTGGAAGGAGGACTTACTTTAACCGAAGTCCAGGCGAGTTTCCAAGTTGTACTTCTCGCCCAAGGTTCATTAATTATGTGCATAACGACACTTATCTTATTTAATTACAAAACGTATATTACTATTAAGGCTTTTAATATGATTTCGAGTAACTACGAACCTTTATGATTTCGAGTAACTACGAACCTTTATGATTTTGAGTAACTACGAACCTTTATGATTTCGAGTAACTACGAACCTTTAATACACAGGGTGACATTATGTTCACCCAAATGTCACTAGCAAGGTGCTTTAACACTTCAGATCCTTAGAGATGGATAAGAAGCAATGGGTCACGATCTTAAGAGAATTATAAAGAAATGACTATTCTTACAAGGAATATCGTTCATATGAATACTCGTGCTAATCTAGCATTAAAGTTTACATTTAAATCCACAACAAAACCATTACGGTCATTAACAAGTATAATAGCGTTGTTCTAGCAATATATACAACCTACTATAATATCATATTTTAATCATGTTATTTATAAAATTAATTCCCAAACGAAAACAATAGTTCACTCCAATTTAATTAACAATTAAAAGCAATTGATAATTAATAGAACATGGAATGATTAAGCAAGAACGAACCGCCACTTGCCTTAGATTAGACGAAGCTTAACAAAGCTCAACGACAACGGGTTTTCGGGTCCGAAATGAGGTCAGATCTCAGATTATGGATTCCTACGAAATGACCCATAACAAAACCCTAAGTTAGATTCGATAACCAAATATACGAATCTAAAGAAAGATGAACTAAATCGAAGGAACGAAGCCTCGATCGAGACCACAAAGCCCAAAGCCACACCACGAGCCCAGACACACCGCGGGTGCGTCGGCCCTGCCGCGGGTGCGGTCGAGCTACAGCGGCGACATGACGACGACAAAAACTCACCGTGAACGACGTGTTTGGATTCGATTAGGATGGGCTTCGACTTCCCAACTCCTTGCACTTCCAAACACCACTTGGAGAGTACCTTCTCCTCCTATGGTAGCTCCGGCGACACTCTGGTGAAAGCTTGAGCTTTCCGGTAACAATGGAAATGAGAGATTTGAGTGTGATACCCCATATTTTTGTAAGGTTATTTTGGGAATTTTGGGTTTTTCCCGAGTGCCCGTTGTGTACGTCGAATTTAATTCAGAGAGTTTAAGACATTCTGTAATGTTCTCTCTATCTATAATATTTTTCTCAGTGAAATAATATACAGACGACGTGCTTTGGATGTTAATACTCGTTCGCGTATGATAAATTTTATCCCGGGATAATGTTGTTTTCGTCCGAGAGCCAAGGAAGCGGCCAAGCCAAGGGCGGCGCCCGCCGTCACAATGCTCGAGGAGGCTGCCATGGTCTTCTCCTAGCTGGGATGCCAGGCCTAAGGGCGGCGACCGCCGCGCAGTGCGGCGCCCACCGCATTTCGCCCGCCGTAGGCCATTTTGCAAGGCGGCGACCCGGGTAAATTACGGCGCCCGCCGCGACCTAGCTAGCGGGTAAAACCCGATGGTCGCCGTCGAGCCTCTGACGCACCGAATTAGGCCTGCTCTGCCTCGTTGTAGGCAATGATGGTGTTCCCTTGGCATTTGGCTATAAAAGGGAGTGTTTGGGGGTCGGATTGGAGCTCATTCTCAGCTCAAATCTCTCCCAAATTCCTACCTCGCCGGAGTTGTTGCCTCGCCGGATTCTGGAGCTTTCGCCGGAGGTCGTTTGGTGTGTTTTCCAGTAGCCTAGAGGTCCCTTTTGAAGCTTAGTGGAGGTCTGAACCCAAAGCCAGGCCAAAGGAGTAACCCTCGTGTGTGTGTTGGTGAGTTTTCTCGCCGTTCTGTTGTCCGCCGTTCTTCACGGCGACCGCCGTGTTCGTGGCGGCGCCCGCCGTGATGAACACGGCGACCGCCGCCAGTGGCCAGAAGCCCCTTTGTTGGCTTGGTCTTGGTGGTCGTCGTTGTGGCGTCGTTTCCTTTCGATTTCTTTCGTCGTCTTTAGATTCGTACTATTGTTATGTCGGATCTAACTTAGGGTTTCTCTTATGGGTCAACTCGAAGGTTATTGTGCTGTCGAAGCTATACCCGTGTCGAGCCCGGAATCCCGTCATCGTTAGGCTTGTTTTTATTCTGCGGATTAAGGTAAGTGGCGGTTCGCTCTTGCTCATCGTTCCATATTACATTAATTATCAGTTGTTTATCTGAGTAATTAATTTGGAATGATTATTGTGTTTATCTGGAATTGGTTTTATAAACTGTTTTGGAAACTGTAATAATGATATTATAATAGGTTGTATATCTGTTAGAACAACGCTATTATTTATGATCGCCTTGCGGGCATTTATATGGATTTATCCGTACTATTGTTGTGCTTGAACTGTTAGTTAGCATGAGTATTCGTAAGAACACCTAGATTCTGAGAGGTCCATTCGTTTCTTTATAACTATTAAGGGCGAGAAAGACCCTGCGATAGTAGAAGCTTGGACTCTGTGAGGTTCATTCTTTCGATATAGATGAGATTTGGACTGTGTGAGGTTCATTCCTTAGATATGTGTTCTGCGTGACAGGACATATATATTTTAAAGCTTATAACGTGTTGTTCGTTTTGGAATTAAATAAGATAAGTGCCCGAGCGCACATAATTAATAAACCTTCGGCGAGTAGTACAACTAGGTAATAGTGCAGCTAGGAAAGCTCGTCTCGACTTTGATCATAGTACGTTTTCCTTCCAATCTGGATTCGCTGTAAGCGGTGAGGTTGGTCGTGAACCGAAGCATCTCAGTCAGCTTTTAATTCTTTGTTGTCTGATTCTTAAAACTTTCCAGATTTGTCATATTTCCTTAAAGACTCAATCTCTTGGAGTCTCTTTTCAAGTCGATCTCTGTGAAGATTCAGTCTTCCAGAGTCTTCTCTGGTGCATACCTTTTGTCATATTCCAGTAGAAGTATGGTGGTTGACTATCGTACTCGGTTATTATTCGAGGGATGATGAGTCTAACCTAATATGACTACTTTGAACCTTCTGCTTTGTTCCTTTGCTAGTCTATTTAGTAGACTAACCCATGAAATTTGTTCTCTGCATGTGGGTTGGTGTCATCCGTTCGATTCAGCACATCAGATAGAGTGTAGTTGAGAAGACTAGAATGACTATGAAGACGACGACATTTTTGGATGTTTTAATAATTATCTTTTAATCAAGTTGAGATCCTTGGGTAGATGATCATTACGATCACAACCCTTTTTTTAATATTTCAAGAAAGACTTCCGTTGTAACTTATGTACTCTGTATAGTGTTGTGTTTTATTTAAAGTCTTCCGCTGTATTTGTTTAAACTCTGTGTTTGGCCTATTCGGGATTGGGTTGTAATCCCGTAACTCATGTTTCATTTGATTGATGTTTTGATTCGAATACTTTGATCATTATGTATCAATTGTATTCCATGAATTGTGTTTAAACCGGTAAAGCCTTGGGTAACCTTGGTAAGGAACACTGGGGTCACTGACGGTAATACCTTTCCAAATGGGTTAAGATTTGGGGGTGTTACAATTGTGGTATCAGAGCCAAAGGTTTTAAAACGGGTTTGGGATTTTATAAATCATTTATCCATTTTTGAAAATGCTTTAAAAGGGCTCTGAATTTTTTAAGTGAAAAGAATTTGAAAACACCGTTCATAGTCATGTCTTCTGTATAGTCTGATATAGTAAGCTTGCTTCTATGTCTAGAAAGACTAATTCCTTTCCCGTTGCCCCGCTAGATATGGGTGCATTATGTTCTCTTTAGAGGAACCCGGGAGAAGCCGAGGTGGTTTCGCCATCTCCAGTTAGGCTTGATTCCCAGTTCGCTCGTTGTGATTTGAGGTTGTAGAACCTAGTATCTCAGTTTTAGTTCATCAATAGAAATTTACGAGTTTGATCTATTCTAAGTTAATTTTATTACAATAAGTATATCACAATGATACTAATGTGATAAAATCCTTGGAATTTGATCGGTAAACAGATGGTGAACACAAGGAACGTTATCCTTGCTGGTGTTGGGCCGAGCAATGACCCCAGACCAAACCCGAGGATTGATGCAGACCCATCAGGAGAGCGTGAGTCTGTCTTCAACAATAATCCAAGAGGCAATGGCCAAGCTCAGGCCGACGCTCCAGTAGTGCTCGATGCAGCAACAGTCGCAGCAATTCGAGGGATTGTTATGCAATCATTCACCGAGATAATGCGACCAATCGCACCTCAGGCACAAGGAGTGCCAGTACCTCCAAAAGTTCTGAGGTTTGAGGAACAAGAGAACCAGGTACTACAGGGAGGCGTGATCAGGAATAGAGGGGAGTATGGCCGAGCTCTAAAGGCCATTAACTCTATGAGACCTGACAGTTATGATGAAAAAGGAGAGCCAGTTAGAGTGGCTCATTGGTTCTCACATATGGAACGGTTGTTTTGTAATGTTGAGTGCACTGAAGCGGAGAAAGTGCATATAGCTTCTCTATAGTTGAAGGAAGAAGCCAGTGAATGGTGGGAGAGTACCGGCTTAGCTGATAGCCCGGTGTTGACCTGGTCAATGTTTAAGACCAAGATGACGGACCGTTTCTTCTCTCGTGCTATGAGGGAGGAGAAACACAAGGAGTTCTTGTATCCTAAGACAGATGGATTGAAGGTGACCGAGCTTGCCACTAAGTTTAATCATCTTCTGTAATATGCTAAACCAGAGATATCCAGTGAGGCTCAGAAGATCTGGTACTTCCATGAATGGATGAACCCAGATATTAAACCATGGATGGTGCACCACACATGCTCTACTCTCGAGCAGTACGTGGATGTGGCCTACAAGTTGGAGGTAACTCTGGAGGAGTCAACCAGGAAGCGTGATAGCCAGAGGCAAGTGCAGAACCAGCCTCAGGCAAGTGGGTTTAAACGTCCCGCACCACCTTCTGATTTTGCCAAGTCCAGCAAGGCAAAGACAGAAACGACTCGAGATGGGTCAACTCAACAATCGGGTCAGAGCAAGAGTCTGATCCAATGCCATAATTGTGGTGTATCTGGGCACAAGAGTTTTGCATGTCGGAATGAGAAGAAGACTTGTTTTGGTTGTGGAAAGGAAGGACATATGCAGAGGTTCTGTCGGTAGGGAATGCAAAAAGGAGCGGAGTCACAACAGAGGTCTGTTAATCCAAACAACAGACCTAGGTTTAAACCAGCAGAGACTTCCAATCCTTCGATACAAACAACTGCGCAGGATAAGGGGAAAGCCCCAGTGGCTTCTGGAAGTCAGAGTCAACGCCTTTACGTGATGCGTGAGGCGGATGGACCCTATGCTCCTAATGCTTAGAGTACTTTGTATATGCGTTCTACTTTTGTTAATGTGTTATTGATGTGGGTGCTACCCAGAGTTTCATTTTGGATGGTTGTAAGTTAAGTTCTGTATGCGGCTAAGTTTGTGAACCTTTGGTTATAAATATTATTAATATTGTAACACCCCCAAATTTAACCCCATTTGAAAGCGTTACTGCCGATGACCCCAGACGTAAACCCCGAAGTCACCCCAGGCTTTTCCAACGACATAACTGTCTTAAACATAGTTACAATACTAAAATCATAACTTTTATTAAACCACATGGTCGCGGAATTACACGATTCCAAAAACGACCCAATAATCAGAAATACAACAGCGAAAGTCTTTAACAAAATACAAATTAGCACAACGGAAATCTTTTAAACAAGGCGACAAAACAACTTGTCGAAAACACCGTTCATCTTCATAGTCGTTCTAGCCTTCTCGGATCTTCAACACACCTGATGTGCCGAATCGAACGGATGACACCAGCCAACCATGCAAGGAATATAACGGTTGGTCAGTCTAATGAAAGACTATGCAAGGGTACAAAGCAGAGTGGTTCGAAGCAGTCGTATTAGGTTAGACTCATCGTCCCTCGAATAATAACCGAGTACGCTAGTCAACCATCATACTCCTACTAGAATATCAAAAGGTATGCACAAGAGAAGATTCTGGAGACCGAGTCTCACAGCAATCAATCCCAAAAGAAGACTCCAAATGAAATGAGCCTTATAGGAAACAATGACAAATGTTGGGAAACTTAAACAAACACACACACACCATCACAATATCGCATACGAGCGACTTATAACTAAGACGAGTTTTTCCTAGCTGCACTACTCGCCAAAGTTCATTAATTAGGTGCTCTCAGGCACTTATCTGAATTAAATGACCACACACACATATCACGTTATGAGCTTTTAACATATATGTCTCGCCACTCGCGGGACACATATCGAACCGGGGTTTGTGACACCTACAGAGTGCACCACTTCTACACTCCACTCGAGTATAGAAGTTAGTCATGACTCACCAATTATTATAAAGAAACGACTGGACCTCCATCCATTGTCCCTACGAATACTCGTGCTAACTACACAGTTAAACACACAACCAAATCACACAGAGCCATCACGGCCCAACCTGCACAAACTATCTATATCTATGCCCACCTGGCAATCACCATAGATTTAACAATCTATACACACAGATAAACACACAATAAAATCACATCAAAGCCATCACGGCCTACACCTGCACAATATATCTCTATACTAGCGTCGGTTCTAGCAGAATATACAACCTATTATAATATCATCTTTTAATCACATAAAGTTATCAAAACTGTTCCCAACATAATTAAGAATCATCCCAAATTAATTAACAATAAAATAATTGATAATTAATGAAAGTATGGAATGATGAGCAAGAGCGAACCGCCACTTACCTTAGATCCGACAAGTTCGAATCAAGCAGAGCAACGTCTAGTTCCTGGATCTAAAACTGGAGCAGATCTTGGATATTAAATCCCTAAGAAATGGCCCATAACAAGACCCTAAGTTAGATTCAATACACTTATATATGAATCTAAAGAATACAAGAAGAAATCAAAGGAAACGAGCCAAGCCCAAAGCCAAACCACAAAACACACACTCGGACAAGCTCGCCGCGGGTGCGGTGAGAGTCTTGCCGCGAGTGCGGTGGATGCACAGAGGCGAGAACTTGACAGCGGCCATGGAGAAAACTTACCCAAATCGATTCGTTCGACTTCGATTTGTTCTTGGTTTGATCTCCCAACACTTCAAAGCTTCCAACAACACTCAAGAGCACCTTCTCAACTCAAGAACCACTCGATCTCTCCCACACACGAAGCTCACAAGCTCGGTTTTAATGGAGAAAACAGAGGAGAAAAGGAGGAAGAAGAAGAGAGCCTCTTGGCTTCGGGTTTCACCCCCCTTTTATAGCCCAATCCGAGTCTCCACCAAGGGGACAAGCTAGGGGACAAGGGAACAAGGTGAAAGACCCACTTGGGAGCCCACTTGGCCTGCCCACAGCCAGCATAGAGCCACTAGCGAAGACGACCGCCTCTGTTTTCTGGCCTTGCCGCGGGTGCGGTGGCGCCTGGCGCCGGGTGCGGTCACGGCCAACACTCACACTTCTTATCCGAAATCACTTTGGGTTAATTTCCTTAAACCCAGGTTAAAATATTCGTACACTAACGATATATTAACCCCGAAAACACCTCAATTGCATTATATAATACTCGGAAAATTTTACAGAGCTCAGAACATATTACAGAGTATCCGATCTTCTCTGAATTAAATCCGTCTAGCAATTCGGGCATAAGAAAAATAAAATTTCAAAATACCCTTAAAAATTACGGGGTATTACAAATATGAAGTATTTGGTTAGAACAAATCTTTTATCGGGATTGTCGATTACCATCAAGGGTAAGAAATTCAAAGCGATTTGACCTAAATAACCATGGTCACATACGATAATTATTCTCGGTATGGATTGACGGAAGCATCATAAGGCAGTGATCGACTTCAGTTTTTGATATTCCTGTGGTTAGAGGATTTCCGGGTGTCTTTCCAGAAGATATTCTTGGATACCCCGAATCGTGTCATGGAGTTTGCCGTTGATCTCGAGCCGAGTACCACGCCGATCTCTGAGGCACCGTACCGGATGGCTCTTGTTGAGATGCAAGAGTTGAAGAAGCAACTCAAGGATCTTCTTGACAAAAGTTATATAAAGCTGAGTGCATCACCTTAAGTAGGAGTGCCCTAGTTTTATTTGTCAAAAAGAAAGATGGACCGTTTTGACTTTGTTTTGACTTTCGAGAGTTGAATAAAGTCACGATCAAGAGCAAGTATCTATTGCCCAGGAGTGATGATCTGTTGGATCAACTATAAGGAGCAAAAGTTTTCTCCAAGATCGACCGGAGATCTGGTTTTTATCATCTCAGGATTCGTGAGGATGATATTCTGAGGATTGCGTTCGGACGAGAGATGGTCACTACGAGTTTATAGTCATGCCATCTGGGCTTCGAATGCTCCATCAGTTTTCATGAACCTAGTGCATCGATGTTTTAGACCAGTACTTGAATAAGTTCATAGTGGTCTTCATCAATGGCATTTTAATATTTTCCCGAGCAAGGAAGCTCACAGGGAACATCTGCGGATTACTTTACCGGTCCTTAGACCAAGTCGGTTGTACGTAAAGTGGGCTAAGTGTGATTGTTGGATCTAGAAGTGGATTTCTTAGGTCATGTGATCAATAAGAATGAGGTTATGGTTATTCCCCAGAAGAGTGAATCAGTAGTTGTTTGGAAGCGGCCTCAGGGTGTGAGCGAGGTGCGCAGTTTCCCAGAGCTTGCTGAGCATTATAGACGGTTCATGGAAGGATTTTTCTAAGATCACTCCACCTATGACCAGTCTATTCCGCAAGGTCAACAAGAAGTTGAAACAGTGTCTGACTTATGCACCAGTTTTGGCGTTGTCGGAAGGAATGATGGTTATATGGTCTATAGTAATGCTTTGAGAAATGGGTTGGGATGTGTCTTTGATACAGAGGGGCAAGGTTATTGCATACGCATCTAGACAATTGAAAACCTATGAAACAAACTAACCAACACATGACCTAGAACTAGCAGTAATAGTATTTGCATTGGAAACTGAGGTTATTTGGGTGACCCAGAGGTCAACAAAAGTTTTCCACCCGGAGATTGTCCGTTTATATGGCATTCCTAAGACCATTGTATCAGATCGAGATGGCCAATTCATGTCAAGGTTCTGGCAAGAGCTTTATAAGGCCATGGGAACTGAATTAAGATTCAGTACAACATTTCATCCTCAGACAGATGGACAGTCTGAAAGGACCATCCAGACCCTGGAGGATATGCTAAGAGCATGTGCACTCGATCGTCCAACTAGCTGGGAAGACATCCTGAGTCTGATTGAGTTCACATATGATAATAGCTGGCATGCTACGATCAAGATGACTCAGTTCGAAGCTTTATATGGTCACATAAGCAGATCTCCGATTTGTTAGGATGATAACGCCGATAAGATTCTGCTTAGGCCAGAGTTAGTCGAGAGGATAACTTCGGACATTGCTTTGATTAGACAGAGGTTGTTGACCGCTCAGAGTCGACATAAGTCGTATACAGACAAGAAGCGTAGGAATGTCGAGTTCGAGGTCGGTGACAAGGTCTTTGTCAAGGTATCGCCGTCCAAATGAGTTTTCAGATTTGGCAAGCGTGGGAAGCTTAACCCTCGCTACGTGGGACCGTTCGAAATTCTGGATAGAGTGGGATCCCTGGCATACCGCTTGGCGTTGCCGCCATCGGCCCACCCAATGCACAATGTGTTCCACGTATCTCTGCTCAGAAAGTATGTGTCAGATGAGTCTCATGTGCTTAGCTATGAAGACATTGAGATTCAAGCAGATGGTACCTATGAAGAGAGACCAGTGCGTATTCTGGAGCACCGTGTGAAGCAACTGCGCAACAAGATCGTACTGTCGGTACAAATTTTGTGGTCCAAGTCTGGGACAGAGAAAGTTACTTGGGAAACCAAAGCAAAGATGCTCAGACGTTTTCCCGAGTTATTTGCGACCTAAGTTTCGGGGTCGAAACTTCTTTTAAGGGGGAGGTGATGTGATACCCCGTATTTTTGTAAGGTTATTTTGGGAATTTTGGGTTTTTCCCGAGTGCCCGTTGTGTATGTCGGATTTAATTCAGAGAGTTTAAGACATTCTGTAATATTCTCTCTATCTATAATATTTTTCTCAGTGAAATAATATACAGACGACGTGCTTTGGATGTTAATACTCATTCGCGTACGATAAATTTTATCCCGGGGTAATGTTGTTTTCGTCCGAGAGCCAAGGAAGCGGCCAAGCCAAGGGCGGCGCCCGTCGTGGGTTAGCAGCGCCCGCCGTCACAAGGCTCAAAGAGGCTGCCATGGTCTTCTCCTAGCTGGGACGCCAAGCCTAAGGGCGGCGACCGCCGCATTTCGCCCGCCGTAGGCCATTTTGCAAGGCGGCGACCCGGGTAAATTATGGCGCCCGCCGCGACCTAGCTAGCGGGTAAAACACGATGGTCGCCGGCGAGCCTCTGACGCGCCGAATTAGGCCTGCCCCGCCTCATTGTAGGCAATGATGGTGTTCCCTTGGCATTTGGCTATAAAAGGGAGTGCTTGGGGGTCGGATTGGAGCTCATTTTCAGCTCAAATCTCTCCTAAATTCCTACCTCGCCGGAGTTGTTGCCTCGCCGGATTTTGGAGCTTTCGTCGGAGGTCGTTTGGTGTGTTTTCCAGTAGCCTAGAGGTCCCTTTGGAAGCTTAGTGGAGGTCTGAACCCAAAGCCAGGCCAAATGAGTAACCCTCGTGTGTGTGTTGGTGAGTTTTCTCGCCGTTCTGTTGTCCGCCGTTCTTCACGACGACCGTCGTGTTCATGGCGGCGCCCGCCGTGATGAACACGGCGACCGCCGCCAGTGGCCAGAAGCCTCTTTGTTGGCTTGTTCTTGGTGGTCGTCGTTGTGGCATCGTTTCCTTTCGATTTCTTTCGTCGTCTTTAGATTTGTACTGTTGTTATGTCGGATCTAACTTAGGGTTTCTCTTATAGGTCGAATCGAAGGTTGTTGTACTATCGGAGCTATACCCGTGTCGAGCCCGGAATCCCGTCATCGTTAGGCTTGTTTCTATTCTGCGGATTAAGGCAAGTGGCGGTTCGCTCTTGCTCATCGTTCCATATTTACATTAATTATCAGTTGTTTATCTGAGTAATTAATTTGGAATGATTACTGTGTTTATCTGGAATTGGTTTTATAAACTATTTTGGAAACTGTAATAATGATATTATAATAGGTTGTATATCTGTTAGAACAACGCTATTATTTATGATCGCCTTACGGGCATTTATGTGGATTTATCCGTACTATTGTTGTGCTTGAACTGTTAGTTAGCATGAGTATTCGTAGGAACGCCTGGATTCTGAGAGGTCCATTCGTTTCTTTATAACTGTTAAGGGCGAGCAAGACCCTGCGATAGTAGAAGCTTAGACTCTATGAGGTTCATTCTTTCGATATAGATGATATTTGGACTCTGTGAGGTTCATTCCTTAGATATGTGTTCTGTGTGACAGGGCATATATATTTAAAAGCTTATAACGTGTTGTTCGTTTTGGAATTAAATAAGATAAGTGCCCGAGCGCACATAATTAATAAGCCTTCGGCGAGTAGTACAACTAGGTAATAGTGCAGCTAGGAAAGCTCGTCTCGACTTTGATCATAGTACGTTTTCCTTCCAATCTGGATTCGCTGTAAGCGATGAGGTTGGTCGTGAACCGAAGCATCTCAGTCAGCTTTTAATTCTCTGTTGTCTGATTCTTAAAACTTTCTAGATTTGTCATATTTCCTTAAAGACTCAATCTCTTGGAGTCTCTTTTCGAGTCGATCTCTGTGAAGATTCAGTCTTCCAGAGTCTTCTCTGGTGCATACCTTTTGTCATATTCCAGTAGAAGTATGGTGGTTGACTATCGTACTCGGTTATTATTCGAGGGATGATGAGTCTAACCTAATATGACTACTTTAAACCTTCTGCTTTGTTCCCTTGCTAGTCTATTTAGTAGACTAACCCACAAAATTTGTTCTCTGCATGTGGGCTGGTGTCATCCGTTCGATTCGGCACATCAGATAGAGTGTAGTTGAGAAGACTAGAATGACTATGAAGACAACAGTATTTTTGGATGTTTTAATAATTATCTTTTAATTAGGTTGAGATCCTTGGGCAGATGATCATTACGATCACAACCCTTTTTGTAATATTTCAAGAAAGACTTCCGCTGTAACTTATGTACTCTGTATAGTGCTGTGTTTTATTTAAAGTCTTCCGTTGTATTTGTTTAAACTCTGTGTTTGGCCTATTCGGGATTGGGTTGTAATCTCGTAACTCATGTTTCATTTGATTGATGTTTTGATTCAAATACTTTGATCATTATGTATCAATTGTATTCCATGAATTGTATTTAAACCAGTAAAGCCTTGGGTAACCTTGGTAAGGAACACTAGGGTTACTGGCGGTAATACATTTCCAAATGGGTTAAGATTTGGGGGTGTTATATTGAGAGAGAGAGAGAGAGAGAGAGAGTTTGAGAGCTGTGATTCAACTCCACTCCAGCTCCTTTCCTTTTATAGCCCAAGCAAGGAGGTCAAGCAACCAGGTGACTCACGATAGGCGCCTACAACGACCGGATGGGACAGTTGCAGAGGCGAAGACGACGCGACGTCTGAAGTCCGGCGCTGCAGAGAAGAAATGATGACACCGCGGGGTACGGTGGCCTCACCGCGGGTGCGGTGAACCCCCACCTGACCGCCTAAAAAATTGGCCTTTCACCGCAGGGTGCGGTCAAGGCCATTTTCTGTGCCTTTTGTTCTCTTTTGTCCGGGAAGAATTATGGGCATGATTTTTAACCCCGGGTTAAATATATTTGTACCTGAACGAATATTTTAACCCCAAAAATATGTCGAATGTATTTTATACTACTCAGAAAAATATTACAGAAATCAAACATATTACCAAGTGTTAAAATTCTCTGAAAATGATCCGACTTGTAGTACGGGAGTTGGAAAAATTATCAAAATGCCCTTACAAAATGAGAGGTATTACACCATCTGTTTCCAGAGTTCTAATCTTAGGCTTTTTGTGTTTGTCTTGTGTTGTCGTGGTAATTGTGCCGTCGCAGTCATTATACAGGTATTTCTTAGGTTTGTCTTTGTCTCTGATTACTAGACTGTTTGTGCATTGTGTTGTTGTTTTGTATTTTTCCTCTATATGATCTCAGATTCTCTCTGTTTTTACATTTCTTATCTTAGATTTCTTGCGTTTGTCTTGTGCCGTCACGGTCATTATACAGGTATTTCTTGTCTTTGTCTCCGATTGTAGTAATTATAACTACACTATTTGTGCATTATGTTGTTGTTTTGTATTTTTTGTCTGTCTTTGATTGTAATTATTATAGCTACAATGTTTGTGTAACACCCCCGACTTATGTCGGTAGTGCCACACGCCAGTGACCTCAGACGTTAATGCCCAAAGTCACCCTAGGCTTTAATCGGAACAATTAAGCTTAAATAAATACATAAATATTAAATAACAAAAGAATAATCAACGGAATACATTTTAAATGAATAAACTCAACCTTTTATTAAGATTCCTCTCGTAAAATGAGAAGGACGGTTTTACAACAAAGTATAGTGACAGCGGAAGACTTTTAAATTACAGCGGAAGACTCTTTGAAAGTAGTCCTAATTACATGACTATGTATTACATTTATTTCAAATTAGATAGACACGCCTTGGAAATATTACTTCTTAAAATGCAAACTTCAACTGCAAGCCTTCTCTTTGATTAGTTACTTCAAATCGTCGGGGACCAACCACTAATGTGTCGTATAGGACGGATGACACCAGCCCACCATGCAAGGAATAAAATCTGGTTGGTTAGTCTAATGAAAGACTATGCAAGGGTACAAACAGAATGGTTCTAGTGATTGTGATAAGATCAAGGATCGAGTGGCTCTCGGTGCAAGGAATTGCTCTTCAACTTCTGTCAGAATTGACAACAACTTTCCAGAAATCCAGCGTGACTTCAACTGGCTCGTTCTCTTTCGTCTGGACTCGGACTTGGATGATTCCAACTCCCACAGTTAGATCTGGAAGTTTAATTTCGTCCCTCAAAAGTTGAGAATTTTCTGAGTTGTGAACCAAAAGATATGGCATTTTAACTGAGAGAGGTCGCTGGGATTTTCGGGAAGGAATTCAGTGAGATGAGTTTATGGATGAAGGACGTGAAGATGGGGATGGGTTGATAGAGGGGTAGGCACCTAACACCCTTGTGGATATGACGCACCACTCAAGTTTAGGAGAGATCGAGATTCAAGAGATATGACTCACCCTTGAAACAAGATCGGTTTGCTTTGATATGACTCACAAAGCAAGCTTGATGTTACTCACAAGCTATGGAGGAAGGAGACGGTCTTGGCCAGAGTAATTCTGATTTTTCATCTTTGTTGCACCGGTCTTGGCATGTCTTTGAGGTGACCCATGGTCACATCATCCTCCCCTCCTTTAAGAAAATTCGTCCTCGAATATTTGTTGTCTTTGCTTGCAAAGAACTCATGGGGAAGTAGACATTTGGGCCTAGGATTTGCACCTTCAAGACGCAGCATGTCAATAACAATCTTCTCATTTTTCTTCATAGCAGCCAAACTCATAGGCTCAATTGTGTGCACCCTGTGATCCCGGATCAAGTGGTATCGATTACTCCGCCCCTCGTGTAGAACACAACGATCATACTGCCACGGCCTGCCTAAGATTAAATCATAGGACTTGCTAGGCATTACCAAGCAGGTCACGACATCCTTGTAGTCCCCTAGGCATATGGCTACGTCCGCCTCCTTGGTTTCTACCATTCGGTGGTCCTTGTTGAGCCACCCGACTTGTACTGCCTTGTCCATGGCCTTTGTGGGAAAAGCTAGACATTGAATCACGTGTTCAGCCACAATATTGCACTCGCTCCCACTATCAATCGTTGCAATCCAAGGAATGCGACTTTTACCAATAAAACAAGTGTGGTAGCATGTAAGCTCTCGCTGATCTGGATCACTACACGGATTGGAGGCCATGTTTGACATCTCTTGGATGAACTCGTCTTTGAGCAAACTTGTCTCCTCTTGATCATCATACACGACAATGGCATGGCTAGGTTCTGGTGGAGGGACGCCGAGCATGTTGATAGCCACTTCGGATTGACTCTCATCCGTTCCTTCAGCCCAAGGACACATCTGCATGGTATGCCCTTGGCCGAAGCATTGAGGGCACCTTGTTCCTTGGATGTGATCAACTTCCTTGGATGATGAGGCCTTTGTCTTGAACCCTCGCTTGTGTGCTACAACCTTCAAAGATTGGACGTGGTTGCTTGCCGTGGTAAAAGACATGGTCTTGAAGCTTCAGAATTGACGCCAGCAACTATAAATGAGAATGGTGGTACCTCTTGGGAGAGATCTGGCCGTGATTTAAACCCAACAAGGAGGGCAACTTGTCTACTTGAGAGGGGCCGAGATCCTTGGGCTGCTTTCAGTTGTGATCCCACAATTGTAGGCTTCAGTTGAACGTTTGAAATTCAAAAGATGGTTTCGGCAGCAGCTAGGGATATTTGGAGGTGGGTGTGGTATGCATATGGGGGCTGGCGTGGTGAAGGGAGAAGAAATAGGGGAGTGGTTGGGGTTGTTGGAAGGAAAATCTGGGCAGATCTTGTAGAGATTCCCCCAACACATTTGTAACCACTCGGCCCTCTCTTTCTCTTTTTTTTTTGGTGTTCAATAACCAACACATAATTAATATTCAAATGGTTATTGAGCAAGGTGGGACGTGGGCTTCATGGAAGGAAAATGGTTGGTGGTGGCGTAGTGATGGAGGCTAAGGTGGGGTTTTGGGTTAACCGTAGGCTAGCTGCCTTCCTTAGCCATGGTCCGCCTCTTTCTCTCCTTGACTGGCCCTTCCTCCCTTGGGGTCTCCTCATAGTTAGATCCTCCGCACAAGTATGCTTCTGAGACCTCCGAGGCCATGACGATGTGGCTGCGGCGACGGCAGCGAATAGAGCATCTCCTCGACGTCGACTCGGCACTCCTTGCCCAATGAGGATGAAATTTGGTGGCAATGCTCCATATGAGGAATGAGGGCTGTTGGTGAAATATAGCCCTCAAAGGTTGTCAAATGACCGACAGGCCGAGAGCAAGAAGAACTTCATGGCCGCGTCGGTGCATATGGGTTGGCAACGTCCGGGGCTTCTTTGATGAACAATGATCATCCCCTCGCTTTGAATGGCTCTGATACCAGGTGATAAGATCAAGGATCGAGGGGCTCTCGGTGCAAGGAATTGCTCTTCAACTTCTGCCAGAATTGACAGCAACTTTCCAAAAATCTAGCGTGACTTAAATTGGCTCGTTCGCTTTCGTCTGGACTCGGACTTGGATGATTCCAACTCCCAGAGTTAGATCTGGAAGTTTAATTTCGTCCCTCAAAAGTTGAGAATTTTCTGAGTTGTGAATCAAAAGATATGGCGTTTTAACTGAGAGGTCGCTGAGATTTTCGGGAAGGAATTCAACGAGATGAGTTTATGGATGAAGGACGTGAAGATGGGGATGGATTGATAGAGGGGTAGGCACCTAACACCCTTGTGGATATGACTCACCACTCAAGTTTAGGAGAGATTGAGATTCAAGAGATATGACTCACCCTTGAAACAAGATCGGTTTGCTTTGATATGACTCACAAAGCAAGCTTGATGTTACTCACAAGCTATGGAGGAAGGAGACGATCTTGGCCAGAGTAATTCTGATTTTTCATCTTTGTTGCACCAGTCTTGGCATGTCTTTGAGGTGACCCATGGTCACATCAGATCGTAACCGTTTACTATCATTGTCCCTCGAATAATAACCGAAGGAACGATACATAATCCAGAACTTTCACGAAATGATCGAAGAAGATATGCAATAAAAAGAAGACTCCAACAGAATTTGAGTCTTATAGGAAACGTATGTAATTGTTTGGGAACGTTAAGCTTTCACACAAGTTTATAAAAATGACCTTGATTATTTGGGTCCACGACCAACCTCACCGCGCAATGCGAATCCAGATTGAAAGAGGACTTACTCTAACAAGAGTTCGGGCGGGTTCCACGTTGTACTTCTCGCCCGATGGTATATTAATTATGTGAGTAAAAGCACTTATCTTATTTACTTTCAAAACGTTTACTCACGTTAAGGCTTTTAGTTTCCACAACAGATCTCGCAATGAGATATAGAACATGGGACGAATCCCAAATTTTGGCACTAGCTAAGTGCACCACCACCACCTATATTCGGATAGGGGTAGGTCATGACCAAAAGCATTAGGGCATTTATCTTCCTAACACAAAGTTATAAAGAAACGACTAGACCTCGTAAGGTACATAGCGTTTCTACGAATACTCGTGCTAACTAAGCATGTAAGTCCACATATAAATCCACACCAAAATCCATTCATCACTTTATGATAATATCATATAGAATTATATATAATAGCGTTGTTTCTAGCAATATATACAAACTATTACAAATTCATACTTTAACACATCGTTTTATCAAATCTGTTTCCAAACACCAAAACAACAACTTTATTCCAACTTAATTAAACAATTGATAATCAAGGGAAATATGGAATAATGAGCAAGAGCGAACCGTCACTTGCCTTAGTCTAGACAAATGAAAAGTCGGGTTTCGAGATCCAGGAACTTGGACTTGTGCACGGCTGTCTACTAAAATTCCCGTTGGAATTTATCATCATCCGGTTGGGTCGGATCTCAATCCGTACAACTGGCCATGGATATGAGCACAATCCAACCCGACGATGCATACGAGACAAGTTTTAAGACAAGAAACCCTAATTAGTTACAGTAAGAAAAGACGAAACAAAATGAAGGGAAAAGGGTAGTGTCGCGGTCGCGGTTATCATAGCCGCGATCGCGGTTTACTGGGCAAAACCGCGGCCACGGCAGAAGGGGCCGCGATCGCGGGCCATGCCTTGGCCGAGATCGCAGGCCTCTGCCCAGCCGCAGTCGCGGTGGATGGAGCCGCGATCGCAGGACTCCATCCCGACGCGAGCCTAAACCCAACTTTGGAGCCATACTGACGATGACGAGGCTTCAGATCCTTGTTTCTGAGCAAATGCGCACTATCACCACTCCCAAAACTTCACAACGGCATCGACTTCGGCTTCCGGTGGCGACAACTCCGACGATAACCCAAACTTTATCGAGAGGAAGAGAGAACTGAGAATGGTGGAGGATAAAGCCAATTCTGAGCCCTATTTATAAGCTAGGAATGGAGCTCCAACTCAACCCCAAGGAAACCCAAGCGATCCAGCTCCCGCCGCTCGGAACACGTGGGAGAAATGCCGATCGTCGGCATTCTGGAAAGCAGAGGAAGAAGACGATGCAACAGTGCCCACGATCGCGGTTTCAGAACCGCGGTCGCGGTTTGACCCTTATCAAAACCGTCGTCGCGGGCATAGCCGCACCCACTGGCAATGTCGCGCCCACGGCCATTGTCATGCCCGTGGCTCTCGGCCTTGATCGACCCGGGCCTTGATCGCGGTAACGCTTAATCTCGTTTTTAGCACTCCTCCCAAAACTAGAATCCATAAATCTCATTAAACGTATATCATCACGTTCAAATGATTCATACAGAGGTCCTGAACGTGCCTAACACGTCTTGCTTACAAAACGAAAGTTTGAAAATTACACAAATACCCCTACTAAAATTGAGGGTAATTACATTACTACCCCCTTAAAAATAGTTTCGACCCCGAAACTAACACTACCAAGTTTAGAGGGGTCAATTTCCACATTAATCTCTCTACTTGAGTTTAGTATCCTCAATTATTTCGTACTCAAATTTAATCCTAGGAAAGTCGATCTGTTTCCTCAACCATGACATTCCTCATATGTCCCGTTTCCATAGATTATCTCATGTGCCAACTCTTAATATACTCACAAGGTCATGATTACCTTAGAATCATAGTCTCCAAAAATCATCACACGGTCTTAATACACTTTAAGCTTGAGAACACACCTTTTCTTTCAACTTTTCTCTTTATAAATGACTCCCAAGGTTCATACCTTATCTCCTTATAACCTAACTTAGTACCCCCAATTGTCATATCGTCTTACTCCTTACATATGCATCTCATTTTTTATTTTTTACCTTAATTAGATTTGGCCCTTATGCCATTTCTTAACCCAAAATCTTTCCATTAATCAAGCTCTAACATAAGACCTTTAAGATTCCTTAATCCTTTTTACAATTAACCGCACAACATCTTATTCGTGTTTTCCTCAAGCATGATGTTAATAATCCGTTTCACACGATTATAATCAATCACCATTATTTATCCAAAATGTGTCATAAGATCACCTTAATAGACATAGATCACTTTTTCATCAAGTTCATTTGATAAAATCCATACACTTACGTTATCCCATACTATAATTTCACACAAGTTACAACAAACTTTTACCGACTGAGTTTGTTATTCACCCATAAATCCTTAAACACTTAATCGTCCTCATACAATTTCATCATCCCAATTTAAGCAACCTTATGTTTTGCCGGAAATTTAATATTTACCCAAGACTTAATTATCTTAATACTCCTCATATCATTATATCATTTCCTTAAGAAAGCATCATAACGAAACCTCAAATAGGTCTTCCAAACTAATACTTATGATTTTGCACACCTAGCTTTTCCAAAAGCTTTAACCACTGGTCCTACAATGGCACACTCACTTATAAACCCCATAACCATAACTTTTGGATTTTATAGTTTATTCAAGATCGTACTAGAGTACGATCATTTTAAAAAAATGAACTCCATATGAAATACCTTTCTTATACATTTATTCACTTAAATATATAATTTATACAACTCCCCCATCTAATGCTCAGAGTATACACATGAGGAACAACCTCAAACTCCATAGAGCATTACTACACATACCAAATCCTTATAACAAGGAATCCTTACAACATTAACCTCTCGAGACAATGCCCATGAATTTGAGCAAAGGGATCAAATAATGTCAATGCCCAACTTGACATTATTTCAAGAACACAGAGGGGTTCTTACGAATAGTTTTGACCTCGAAACTAGCGCTAACAAGGTAGGAAACAACCACACATGTCCCAACCCAACACTGTCCTTTATGAGTCCAAACAGTCTTTATCAACTCGTGACATGTACTACTTTTGGCACTCAAGGATTCTCGTATGAACGAACAACTTGCAAAAGTAACGAATCTAGTAATTTCCGGAACAAGGAAACACTTCTTTATTCATCGAAACATTATAATAAAACAATTGACAGAATGTCAAACAGACAGATTACTAAGCTATGGAGACTATAGACACAAGTCATCGCTCCTTATTCTTAAAAAGGCTCAACCAAAATTACAACTACTCGTTCAGGGTCTCATTCACATTGGATTGACGCATCATGAAGAGTCGTTGCCCCTGACCCGAAGACTCCATAGGCGCCTTGCCTTTATTACGAGCAACAAATTGCTTAGAAGCGGACACTTCCGGCTTTGGGTTCTGCCTACTGCCAACATTTGAGGCCTAATATGATTGCATTGGTACTTGACCCTTCTGCCTACAATATGTTTGCATGTGGCCTTCCTTCCCACAATTATAACATACCCGCTTCTCCTTTTGGTAATTAAAACGTTTATGCCCAGCCTCACCACAGTTGTGGCATTGAAATACACTGCTACTCCAACCTGAGCCTCTGGCGGAGTCAGACTGAGTCGTCTCGGTCTTAGCACGACCAGACTTCTCAAACTTGGTGGGCGATGCCGGCCGCTTGAAGGTATTAGCCTTCCGGTCTTGTTGCCCACCCTTCGCATTATTCTGTTCCTCCCGCTTTCGGGCGGACTCCTCCAGTGTGACCTCTATTCTGTAGGCCGCATCAACATATTGCTCCAAAGTAGAGCAACTGTGACGCACCATCAGAGGTTTGATTTCTGGATTCATCCATCCATGGAAGTACCAGATCTTTTGTTCTTCAGTATGCACTTCAGAACCAGCGTAATGCAGCAAGTGATTAAACTTTACCGCCAGCTCAGACACTTTCAGTCCTTCAGTCTCTGGGTAGAGGAACTCCTTCAGCTTCTCTTCCCTCATAGCATGAGAGAAGAAGCGATCAGTGAGCTTGGCCTTGAACATTGCCCAGCTCAGATTTGGGTGGTCGTCCAAACCAGTTCCTTCTCACCACTCACTTGCTCCGACTTTCAGATGTAACGAAGCAATGTCCACCTATTCAGCCTCGGTGCATACCACGTTTTGGAACAGTCGCTTCATATGGGAAAACCAATAGGCAACCTTGACTGGTTCCCCGATCCCATCGTGGCTTTCCAGGCGTATCGAATTGATCGTCTTTAATGCCCGATTGTAATTCCCGTTATTTCTCTCGGGAGCCATTGGATGTGCAGGACCTTCACGTCCCTCTAAATTAGTTGCAACTTGGGGAATGGGAGCCGCTTGAGCTCGTGGTATCCCCTGGGCCGTTAGTACCTCGACCACCTGTCTCACTATTTGCCCAATGACCGTCGCATCCAACACGATCGGGGCATGAGGTGGAAATTCCCTCGCAACTTAGGGGTCCACTTGTCCCTGATGAACATCTTACCGCAGGGTCGAGTCATTATTACGTGAGCCAGGTCCCGCGCCTTCCCCTTGCTGAGTAGCACTCCTCAGCTGAACTCGGGAATCATTGTTAGGACCTTTATTAGCTGCTTGGTTGGTGGATCGGGTGTTCACCATCTGTTGATGAACCATAACGTCAGTTTTAGAACTTTTCCAACTTGTACATGATACTTAATCAATTACGTTATGCTACGAATTGTAAGGGTCTAAACCAATAACTTTATATTAGTTTGACTGACCCTCCACCATTAACCTTAACACGATATTCTTCTCTTACTTGAGAATGGATCAATTAGGAGAAATGTCAACCTTTAAATGGCATTAAACCTAAGAAAAGACGTTATCCTTAAGAATGGATCTAAGGAATAAGTAACAACCCGAAGCTTGTAGAAGTTTGAAAAACTATTTATTATTAAACCTTATGCTTTCAAACTTTATAGTTTATATTTTTAAACCTTATATATTTAACTTAATAAAATAATTATTTATAAAGTTAGTTTCTCAAACTAATGACACTGTTATCACCTAAAACCCTTACTAAGACAAAAAATCACACTCTTAAAGTTATAGCACGAAGTAAATGTTTAAACGTTTATAACACACCATTTATAAGGCAACTAGAAAATAACTATTAAATTCCTAATAGTTAAACCATTATTTTTAAATTAAACTTTAAGAAATCATTGAACTTTAAGTTTGATACCCACATTTAGACTCTCGAAATTCCTTTTTAAAAGAAAATAGTTTGAAAATAGTTTCGAAATTAATTTTCGAAAATTCTCAAACCTAACAATAGGCCAAGAATTTTAAAACCATAGATCTGATACCATAATTATAACACCCCGACTTATGTCGGTAGTGCCACATGCCAGTGACCTCAGACGTTAACGCCCAAAGTCACCCTAGGCTTTAATCGGAACAATTAAGCTTAAATAAATACATAAATATTAAATAACGAAAGAATAATCAGCGGAAGACATTTTAAATGAATAAACTCAACCTTTTATTAATATTCCTCTCGTAAAATGAGAAGGATGGTTTTACAACAAAGTATAATGACAGCAAAAGACTTTTAAATTACAACGGAAGACTCTTTGAAAGTAGTCCTAATTACATGACTATGTATTACATTTATTTCAAATTAGACAGACACGCCTTGGAAATATTACTTCTTAAAACGCAAACTTCAACTGCAAGCCTTCTCTTCGATTGGTTACTTCAAATCGTCGGGGACCAACTACTGATGTGTCGTATAGGACGGATGACACCAGCCAACCATACAAGGAATAAAATCCGGTTGGTTAGTATAATGAAAGACTATGCAAGGGTACAAACAGAATGGTTCTAGTGATCGTAACCGTTTACTATCATTGTCCCTCGAATAATAACCGAAGGAACGATACATAACCCGGAACTTTCACGAAATGATCGAAGAAGATATGCAATAAAAAGAAGACTCCAACGGAATTTGAGTCTTATAGGAAACGTATGTAATTGTTTGGGAACGTTAAGTTTTCACACAAGTTTATAAAAATGACCTTGATTATTTGGGTCCACGACCAACCTCACCGCGCAATGCGAATCCAGATTGGAAAGAGGACTTACTCTAACAAGAGTCCGGGCGGGTTTCACGTTGTACTTCTCGCCCGAGGGTATATTAATTATGTGCGTAAAAGCACTTATCTTATTTACTTTTAAAACGTACACTCACGTTAAGGCTTTTAGTTTCCACAACAGATCTCGCAATGAGATATAGAACATGGGGCGAATCCTAAATTTTGGCACTAGCTAAGTGCACCACCACCTATATTCGGATAGGGGTAGGTCATTACCAAAAGCGTTAGGGCATTTATCTTCCTAACACAAAGTTATAAAGAAACGACTAGACCTTGTAAGGTATATAGCGTTCCTACGAATACTCGTGCTAACTAAGCATGTAAGTCCACATATAAATCCACACCAAAATCCATTCATCACTTTATGATAATATCATATAGAATTATATATAATAGCATTGTTTCTAGCAATATATACAACCTATTATAAACTCATATTTTAACACATCGTTTTATCAAATCTGTTTCCAAACACCAAAACAGCAACTTTATTCCAACTTAATTAAACCATTAAACAATTGATAATCAAGGGAAATATGGAATAATGAGCAAGAGCGAACCGCCACTTGCCTTAGTCTAGACGAACGAAAAGTCGGGTTTCGAGATTCGGGAACTTGGACTTGTGCACGACTGTCTACTAAAATTCCCGTTGGAATTTATCATCATCCGGTAGGGTCGGATCCCAATCCGTACAACCGGCTATGGATACGAGCACAATCCAACCCGACGACGCATACAAGACGAGTTTTAAGACAAGAAACCCTAATTAGTTACGGTACGAAAAGACGATACAAAACGAAGGGAAAAGGGTAGTGTCGTGGTCGCGGTTATCATAGCCGCGATCGCGGTTTACTAGGCAAAACCGCGGCCGCGGCAGAAGGGGCCGCGATCGCGGGCCATGCCTTGGTCGAGATCGCGGGCCTCTGCCCAGCCGCGGTCGCGGTGGATAGAGCCGCGGTCGCGGGACTCCATCCCGACGCGAGCCTAAACCCAACTTTGGAGCCATACCGACGATGACGAGGATTCGGATCCTTGTTTCTGAACAAATGCGCACTACCCCTACTCCCGGAACTTCACAACGACGTCGACTTCGACTTCCGGCGATGACAACTCCGATGACAACCCAAACTTTATTGAGAGGAAGAGAGAACTGAGATGCAACAGTGCCCGCGATGCTGATCGTCAGCATTCTAGAAAGCAGAGGAAGAAGACGATGCAACAGTGCCCGCAATCGCGGTTTCAGAACCGCAATCACGGTTTGACCCTTGTCAAAACCGCACCCGCGGTTTCAAAACCGCGTTCGCGGGCATAGCCGCGCTCGCGACCATTGTCATGCCCATGGCTCTCGGCCTTGATCGACCCGAGCCTTGATTGCGGTAATGCTTAATCTCGTTTTTAGCACTCCTCCAAAAACTAGAATCCATAAATCTCATTAAATGTATATCATCACGTTCAAATGGTTCATACAGAGGTCCCAAACGTGCCTAACACGTCTTGCTTACAAAACAAAAGTTTGAAAATTACACAAATACCCCTACTAAAATTGAGGGTTATTACAGTTCGTGCATTGTGTTGTTGTTTTTTATTTTATGGGGACTGTGAGTTACATGTTTCTATGTATTGGGTCGCATATTAAATTGTTAATCTAGGTTTATAGTTGTGGTGGCAATTTTTGGCCCTGCCATTCGGAAACGATGGTTGTTTCATATGTTTTTTTGGGGTTGGTTGTTCAGTCTGTGTTTAGATTTTTCCTCTATTTATTTTGTTGGAGTAGTGCAAAGGCAATAGAATTACGGTTTGATTATAGCTTTGTGTAATTATGGCTATAATTTGTGTATATTATATTTGCTGATATTAATTTTGGTTGTGTTTCATGTATATTCTCGTTGCTCTTTGGTGGAGTAATGGAGAGGCAAAAGAATTACCGTTTGATTATGGCTTTGTGTAATTATGGTTGTATTTTGTGTATATATTCTGTTTGATGATGTTAATATTGGTTGTATTTCTTGTATATTCTGGTTGCTGGTACTGTATAAATTATATGTATATTGTTTTTTAATTTTGCAGAGGCGTATATTATTTTTGAATTCTGTAGAGACAGAAGAATTATGGTTTTATTATAGCTTCATGTAATTATGGTTGTATTGTGTGTATATTCTGCTTGCAATTATGGTTGTATTCTATTTTGGTTGTGTTTCATATATATTCTGGTTGCCAATGTTGTATAAATTATAGGTTATATTTCATGTATAGTTTGATTATGGCTCTGTATAACTATGGTTGTATTTTGTGTATATATTTTGTTTGTTTATGTTAATTTTGGTTGTGTTTAATGTATATTCTGGTTGCTGGTATTGTATGAATTATATGTATATTGTTTTTGAATTCTACAGAGGTAAGATAATTACGGTTTGATTGCAGTTTCATGTAATTATGGTTGTATTTTGTGTATACGGTTTGATTACATGTTCATGTAATTACGGTTGTATTTTCTGTATATTATGCTTGCAATTATGGTTGTATTTTGTTTTGGTTGTGTTTTATGTATCTTCTGGTTGCTGGTATTGTATAAATTATGTATATTGTTTTTGAATTTTGCAGATGCGTATATTGTTTTTTAATTCTGCAGAGGAAAAATAATTACGGTTTGATTACAGCTTCATGTGATTATGGTTGTATTTTGTGTATATTTTGCTTGCAGTTATGGTTGTATTCTGTTTTGGTAGTGTTTAATGTATATTCTGGTTGCTGATATTGTATAAATTATATGTATATTGTTTTTTAAATTCTGCAGAGGCGTATACTGTTTTTGAATTCTGCAGAGGCATAAGAATTATGGTTTTATTATAGCTTCATGTAATTATGGTTGTATTGTGTGTATATTATGCTTGCAATTATGGTTGTATTCAGTTTTTGTCGTGTCTCATATATATTCTGGTTGCTAGTGTTGTATAAATTATAGGTTGTATTTCATGTATATTATGGTTGCTGGTATTGTATAAATTATATATATATATATATATTGTTTTTGGGTTCTGCAGATGCACAAGAATTATGGCTTGATTACAACTTCATGTAATTATGGTTGTATTTTGTGTATATTCTGCTTGCAATTAGGGTTGTATTTTATTTGGATTGTGTTTCATGTATATTATGGTTGCTCTTATTGTATAAATTATATGTATATTGTTTTTGAATTCTGCAGATGCGTATATTGTTTTGTGGTTGTATTCTATTTTGGTTGTGTTTCATGAATATTCTGTGTTTAGGTTTTCCCTCTATTTATTTTGGTGGAGTAGTGCAGAGGCAATAGAATTACGGTTTGATTACAGCTTTGTGTACTTATGGTTGTAATTTGTGTATATTGTGTTTACTGATATTAATTTTGGTTGTGTTTCATGTATATTCTCGTTGCTCTTCGGTGGAGTAGTGGAGAGGCAAAAGAATTACAGTTTGATTATGGTTGTATAATTATGGCTGTTTTTTGTGTATATATATATATTCTATTTGCTGATGTTAATTTTGGTTGTGTTTTATGTATATTCTGGTTGCTGGTATTGTATGAATTATATGTATATTGTTTTTGAATTCTGCAGAGGCAAGAGATTTACGGTTTGATTGCAGTTTCATGTTATTGTATTTTGTGTATACGGATTGATTTTTTAATTCTGCAGAGTCAAAATAATAATGATTTGATTACAACTTTATGTAATTATGATTGTATTTTGTGTATATTCTGCTTGCAATTATGGTTGTATTTTGTTGTGATTGTGTTTCATGTATATTCTGGTTTCTTGTATTGTATAAATTATATGTATACTGTTTTTGAATTATGCAAGGGCAAAAGAATTACTATTTTTTTTCAATGGTCAATCTTCTTTTTCTGGTTTGTTCGCATTGGATCTTTCACTATTCATGTGCTTTGATTGTTGCAGTTTTGTCTAATGGATGACTTCCTTCTAACCTTACTACGTGGAATTTGTCTATTACAATGTTAGGTGCATTGAAAGTTGTTGGGGCCTTACTATTGGCTTAATAAGTTTCAGATAAAGGTCAGGATCTAATGCGAGCATGTGTAGTCGTTGAAGGTGCTACGATATGACTTATGGTGGGGATATCCTCCTACTATGGAGATCGATTCTCAAAATTTCCTACTTATAAAAAGTCGCACAATGTCAGGTGATGTGATATGCATGATCGATGAATTTTTGTTCTCTTGAATCCTGGTAATGTATAATTATTAGTTCACTCTTCATGGCGGCTTTGGTCAATTTAATGTATTAATACTGGGCCTTCTCAGTCTTCTCTTTCTAGTTTGTTGTCATCGAATCTTTGACTATTCATGTCGTTTGATTGCTGCATTTTTGTCTAATGGATGACTTTCTTCTAATTTTATATAGTTTGGTAGGCAAACCACTACTAATTGTTCGTCTGTTTATTATGTATGTTGGATACATGGGAGAGGTTGGGAATGTCTTTTTCTGGATGACGTGCAATATAGTGTTGTTAGCTGTAGCTGATTTGAAGGTAATTCTTTTTTAAAATGAAGATTGTGAGTTTTGCAAAAAAAATCATTATTTTATGTATGTCAGTAGTGAGTAGTATACACTTGAGTGCTAATTCCCTTCATGCATATGCTCTTACCTATACACATGCAGAATCGGTTTTCCATATTCTTTATTGGCAAATTTATATAGAATGTGCTTTAGATTTTTATTTCAGTTTACATTACCTGCAATTTTTATATGTTTATTTTAATTTGCATTCTGATATTATTAGAGTGATTCGTCTTCTTTTTATGGTTTGTTTGCATCGAATCCTTGACTATTGATGTCGTTTGATTACTGCAATTTTGCCTAATGGATGACTTTCTTCTAATCTTGTCTAATGTATGACTTTCTTCTATTATTATATAGTATGGTAGGCAGACCACTACTAATTGTTCGTTTGGTTATTATGTAAGCCGCATACATGGGAGAGGTTGTGAATGTCTTTTTCTGGATGGTGTGCAATATAGTGTTGTTAGTTGTAGTCATTTGAAGGTAATTCTTTTCCAAATCAAGATATTGAGCTTTGCAAATCTTTTCACTATTTTTTTTATGTATGCCGGATGCATGGGAGAGGTTGCGAATGTATTTTTCTGGATGGTGTGCAATATAGTGTTGTTAGCTTAGCTGATTTGAGGGTAATTCTTTTTTAAATGAAGATTGTGAGTTTTGCAAATCTTTTCATTATTTTATGTATGTCAGTAGTGAGTAGTCTACACTTGAGTGCTAATTCCCTTCATGTCTATGCTCTTACTTATACACAGGCAATATAGTGTTGTTAGCTGTAGCTGATTTGAAAGTAATTCTTTTTTGAAATGAAAATTGTGAGTTTTGCAAATCTTTTCGTTATTTTATGTATGTCAGTAGTGAGTAGTCTACACTTGAGTGTTAATTCCTTTCATGCCTATGCTCTTATTTATACACAAGTAGAATCGGTTTTCCATATTCTTTATTGGCAAATTTATATAGAATGTGCCTTAAATTTCTATTTTAGTTTAAATTACCTGCAGTTTTTATATGTTTATTTTAATTTGCATTCTGATCTTATTAGAGTGATCCGTCTTCTTTTTCTGGTTTGTTTGCATCGAATCCTTGACTATTCATGTCTTTTGATTGCTGTAATTTTGTCTAATGGATGACATTCTTCTAATTTTGTCTAATGGATCATGCGTATCTCAGTTGTGCTCTTCATTATTTTATGTATGTCAGTAGTGATCTCAGTATCTTGTCTAATGGATGACTTTCTTCTAATCTTATATAGTATGGTAGGCAGACCACTACTAATTGTTCGTTTGGTTATTATGTGAGTTGCATACATGGGAGAGCTTGTAAATGTCTTTTTCTAGATGGTGTGCAATATAGTGTTGTTAGCTATAGTCATTTGAATGTAGTAATTTTTCAAATCAAAATATTGAGCTCTGCAAATCTTTTTACTATTTTATACATGTCAGTTGTCTATAGTTGAATAGTAATTCCTTTTATTATCAAACTAGGTATATTAATGTATGTATTATTTAACATCCTTTCACACTTATGTAAACGGATTGCAGGTTGTGAAATTCAGAGAACAATGATAGAGATGCTAAACCGGTTAGGTGGTTTTGAAATTTAGAGAACTGTGTTAGAATCAGGTGATGTAATCTGCATGTCCGGTGAATTTTTCTTGTCTTTGATCTTGATCTTGTATAACTATCGGTTCAGTCTTCCTACTTTCACCTTTAGTCAATTTAATGTGTTGCTACTAAGCCTTTTCTGGCTAATGGGCCTTTTTTCTAAATGGGCTTCTGTTATTTAAATATGGCTTTATCGTTGTTTGATTTTCTGACTGATGTTAATTTTTTTTTTCCTGCTGGTTTTTGCTACTGGGCCTTTTCTGGTAATGTGCTTTTTTTCTAAATGGGCTTTTGTTATTTAAATATGGCTTTCTTATTCTTTGCTTCTCTAACTGATGCTAATTATTTGTAGTGGGTTACACGTTGCAACTTAGTGGCGCTTCAGTGTATTATTTGTAGTGGGTTACACGTGGCAACTGAGTGGTGCTTCATTGTTTCTTTATAAGCAAATTCCTGCATTTATTTTTACTTCTGATGGTTTTTTTTGCTGACTTTGTTCTACTTCTGGTTCTCCTTGCACTTAAAGCTTTCTCCAGGTTTGTTGTTCTTTTTTTATGGTTTCTTTTATTCTTTCTAAACATTCCTCTTTGTCTTGATTTCTGGTGTGCTTTAAATTGTTTTAATGCTACGCCCAGTGTTTTATTTCTGAAAAACTTCCTTTCTGTTTTGTTCTCTAATTGGGTGTGTTTTCGGTTTCTTTTATGTTTTGTTTTTTATGTTTTGTGTTGCATGTACCGATGATCATTTTTTTTCCGTTACAGTGTTGTCATGTGGTGCAATTTTTATGCTTTTTTTAAGAGTACTTTGGACTGCATGTTCAGTTTGCATATGCCCTGCCATATTTGTTTTACTCTCTCGTTGTCATATGGTACTATTTCATGTTTTTTCAAAAAGTTTTTGGGTTGTATGCTAAATATGTCCATGTGTTTTTTGTATATTGTTGTTTTTTGTTTTGACTAATTTTGTGCATCTTTCTTCTCTGGTTGGATGTCCTTTTTGTTTTCTTTTCCTTATTTCGTGCGACAATCCACCTCCTCCTCTCCCCGAGTTCTGCATGCAGAGTTAACTTTGAGTTCTGTTTGTTTTTGTTTTTTCTGATGGGCTTTTTCTTCGTTTTTATGTGATATGTTCTTGTTCTGTGTACTTTTGTTGTTGTGTATGCGACTATTTTTTTTTATAAATGATATGTTTTGTTTAATTTTGTGTATGCAAATTTTGTTCAGCATGTGTTATTTTAGGTTTGTTTGTGATCATGCATGCATTGTGTTCTTGTAGGATGAGTCCAAAAAAGGTGTATCTCGACTCGATGATTACAAAATCTAAGGATCACGTTGTGCGTGTTAAGGTGATCAATAAGCGTACTTTTTCTAACAAGCCAGGAAAACAGAAGTTCCAACGTCTATATCTTGTCGATGAAAAGGTTTGACTTCAATTTTTATCTAATGCTTAGTCTATGTTTGTTTGCTTACATTTTTTCCCTTTGCAGGGAGTTAGTATGAGAGACGTATTGTTTGGTAACAATGTTGACTACTTTGATGATATCATTAAGGAGGATCAGTGTTATGACATCAACAATGTTGTGGTATCACCTGTAGGTGAAGATTATAAGCGCTTTTCAGATGAAAAACATATCCATATCAATAGTTTCTCTTTTGTTAAAGTAGTTGATTTGCATGAATGATCATTTGAGTTTAAGCAAGAGTTTGTTCGGATTTCCGAGATTCTTTGTGAAACAAGTCCTTGCAATGCAGTATTTGGTACGTTTTTTGTTAAAAGTGTTTATTATGTTTCACTTCTGTACACAAATAGTAGCGTAATTATATAATTCACTTTATCCATATTTGTTCTAGATATGATAGTTGAGGTTCTCCGTTGCACACCACCTCGGAAGGTGGCAAATATGTTCTCACCAAATCTATTTGATCTATGTGAGTTACACGTTACTAATGACATGTATAGTTTGTTAAATATATTGCATATTTCTCTCTCTCTCTCTCTTTTGTGCTGTAACTAAGTTCATCTTTATATGCAACTGGTTTCAGATGTTCTAAAGTTATACTTATTTCTGTATGGAATCAACTCGCATTTACTTTTGTCAAACCTGATTGTGTTGATCCTTGTGGTTATGTTATTTTACTTACTGGATTGAAGACATCAACTTTTAATGGTTAGTATTCAAATACTATGTTTTTACCATTTTGTGTCTCATAAATATATCTGAATTTCTTTTGGCTTTATTTATTCCACTGACTTTAATTGCTAAATTTTTATTCGGACATAATTCTCATTGTCTACAAACTGTCATAGCAAGATTGTAGTAAACCCTGATGGGGTTAGGGCAAATGAGATTCGTAAATGGTATGTGTTATTCAATGTTATATAATATAACAAGATTGTTGTGATCTGATTTGGTCACTATTTGAACTGTTTTTCAGGTTTGAAGAGAACAAAGAATTGGTACTGGTAAGAGATAGTACTATTATCATGAAGGAGAATGGAGGAGTTGGTATGCCGATTGTTACGATTGAACATGCCTTAGGAATAAAGGTTTGGACTCGCTATTTTTCTCTTCATATTATTATAACAATCAATTATCCATGTATTTTATAAAGTATTTTTGTTCTGTTGGTGTATATGTAGGCATTTGATATTACTTCCAGTGGTATGGTTAAGATCAATGCCTATATTCCTGATTTCACCACCGATTGTTTACGCATGTCGGTTAGTTGTAATTGGTGTGATAAGGGTTATGATGTTCCTCCGAACAATTCTTATGTGTGTGACTTTTGTCAACAGTATTCAGTGTCCAAAGTAAGGAAACTATAATGCAATTCTTTATCACTTTGATTAGACCGACCATATATTCATCTTGTATTATTACCTTTGTGTAGGGTATTTTTTGATTTCTTTGCTACAGATGGTACTGGAACCTTGAAGTTGGTTGCGCATACTCACACTACAGAACAGTTGCTGAAACTTAAACCATCCGAGATATGTTCTATGAATGACGAGGTAGTTGTTTGTAGATAAATTTACACTTCTTGTTTTTTTTTTTGCTTCAGGTTATTTCGTTAAATCTTCGGCATCTATATACTTTGTTGTATTTGTATGCACGTATATTAGTTATACGGTTTGCAACTCTGAACATTCTATTATTGTTATTGCTATAACATATATTTATCTTTTCTACTCACCTTGTGTATAGTTATTTGAGTGAAATCATTGTCTTATACATTCTGAACTCTTTCCTTTGTGTTTGTATTGTGGAAAATGCTTGTGTAACAGGATCATGCTTCATTTGTAGACAAGCTGAGCATGGCACTTCGTAGCAAGAAGACTGAAATGCTGTTGTGTCATGTGGCGACTTTGCTTGAAGATCACAAGACTGTGAGGTGGATGCTGAAAGATGTATTATAAAATATATTCTCTCTGCAACTATATATGCTATCTAGACTGTAGGTGAAATGCTACTTCTGAAAATCAACATATCATATATATGTGATATGCTGCTTTTCAGATGGTTTAGTGTTGTTATGGTGTAAGCTCATGCTCCTCTATGAAGCAGTAGTGTTTTTTGTAATGAATCATACTGTAGTTACTTTTGGGTGTTCTTTTTGTATACAGTAGATGGTTTTATGTGGTCGAGGATGCTAAAACAAAGCTTGTTTTTTTGTGTATAGGATATGGGATTACTATAACCAATGTTGTATCCCTGATTTTGTATTTATATAGGGGTAGCAATTATGTTTGCTAAGGTTATATATATATATGAATCACTACTTATTGTTTTTTTTTTCCAGAAAGGCATTAAATTAACACATTATTTTTTGCAGAATTTGAGATCATGGTTATGCATATTCTAGATACTTCTTTCCTCCGTGCCTATGCTCTTACTCATACACAGGCAGAATCGGTTTTCCATGTTCTTTATTAGCAAATTTATATAGAATATGCTTTAAATTTTTATTTTAGTTTAAATTACTTGTTGTATACGAGTGTACACGATTGGAGAAAGGCATTACATCAGCATGTCATTTCCTCCAAAATTTGCGCTTTCTTTTTTTCTTATCTGTTCAAATAAGATTTGTTTGTGACTAGGTTAATTTTTGGTAGAGATTATAGATAGGTATTGCCGATATCGACACACAAAACACAACATGAACCGGCTTGTACTAGCTTGGTGATTTCTTACTTGTGGCCAAAACTTATAAAAAATTTCAATACCCTATTTTTTTTTATAGAATTTCTATTATGGATTAGCTATGGATCTCTACAAAATATAGAAAAAGCTTTAATCAAAATACCAATTGTAATTTCACACTACATTACCGACGATGAAAATTGCCTTGATCTTTTGGTGCAGTTCATTTTCCCAAAAATGTCTAGATCTTCACCAGATAACTCCATTTTCTGTGGCTGAGCATATTAACTCCTACGAATGAAGATGTTGATATGATGAACACAACTTTGATTGAAAGATTTCCAGTAGTTTTGATCAAAAATATAAAGGTATAAATTCTGCAGTAGATGACAACTGCAAAGTGTACCCGTTGGAGTTCATAAATACATATAGCTATGTACACAAAGAATCAATGGCAAAATGTGAAATGAGAAGAGAACACCCAATTTTAGAGAGGGATATTCAGGTCTGGATGTGTAAGAAAGAACGGTAAAAAGAGAAGCAGATAGAACGGAAGAAGGAAAAAGAGAGAGGTGGTGAGAGTTAAACCCCAGAAAACCAACATGTCAATGACACATGATAATAGCAGCCAGGCTAAGGCCGATCCACCTTCTCTCTTTGGGTCAATTATTGGGCCTTAATTTTAAAACGAGCACAAGTTAACCATGGACTCTCAATCAGATTGTTCATACTTGACTTTTGTATGTGCAAGCCGACACGTTATAAATGCAAAGCACACAAAGTAGTTGTATCTCGCCTCGCAAACCAATGTTCACAAGAATGGAAGTCGGGATTTATCACAAATTTTCTTCACTTGAAACATGTCTATTTAAACAACGGGGAAAACACACAATCTTTTGCACTCTTATTACATGATAGTTTCGACTGAAATAAAATCTATGTGATCACAAACAACATCAAACAAAGTCATCGAATACAAACCATAGTTTCTAATCTATGTTTATCACTTCTATTCTAGGTTGTATCCATGTGTTCCCATTCCAATGAAGATGAAGTCTGAGATCCTGCTCACTCACAATAACATTATTGTAATTGAAATAAGAGAAATTAATTTCATACCTATCAACATCATGAATTCTTATTATAATACCATACCACCACCCCTCTCTTGTCCATAGATCTACATGCTCTCTTATCTCATACATAACTCGAGTTCTAATAGGAGGAATATGGCGTAACAATCCAAAAGATATGATTTCTTAAAGATGGCCTGGACGGTCACGACGCGGTAATCTGTCGTATGTAATGCGATAAAATCCTACTAATATTGAAACTTCAGTTATTATTGCAGAATAATAAGAACCGATCAATCCTTCTTCGGATCCTATAACTTCAACATTTTCCTCAAATTGAAAGTGTGTAGTCATGTTGATGCTCTTGAAACCCACAAAAAAACAAATCACATATCTAATTAGTATAAAAAACGTAATGATATTTGAAGTTCTTATAGGAAAACAAAGGGAGAAGAAAAACAACAACATATAAACTTACCCTAAGTACGTACACGTTTTAATGCTCCTTTTTTGTTCAATACATATTTGTAAACACAACATAAATACTTAACAAAGTACTTGGTATATATAGCTATAAATAGATACAGAGTATGTAGTATATAGCTATACAACAAGATACAAACAAATGGAGTTTAGTTTGGCTTTAGGTTCCAATGTCAGTCAAATTTGCGTTTCAAATGGAGTTTATGCATGCCCAGGTAAAAAAAAAAGAGAGAGAGAGAGATAGAGAAAAGAAAAGCCTATAGCAATTCATAAAAGAAAAAACGATTTTAATGAAAAGCATTACATGCTAGAAGATAGGATACACACTATACTTCATTCACGTGAACCTGCAAAACTCAAACACTCTCGTTTTTTTAAACACCTGCAAGGCAAGATAAGGTCAACTATTTTAATTGGTTGCATGCGTTTAACCTTTTAGACAAACCTTTAAAAGCAAACGTTCCGTTAATTAAGTGATGAAGATTATTTTATTTTTGTTGAAAGAGGATCGTTTTATGGATTAAGTCAAATCTAAATTGATTGCACCTTTGAAATTTGATATTACGTATTTAAGTTACAGAGCATGCACAATGGTTGGTTTTTTAATAAAGTTTTTTAGCCAACTTTTCAACTTTTTCTCTCCGCCACATATCTAAAAAATTCTTTTACTTTTTTCAACCCATATTTTTCACTCCATAAATTTTATGAAAAAACATATATAAATGGGTGTCTATGGATAAATAAAAAATCAATTACGAATATTGGATATACTTTTTAAAACAAACAAAACTAAATTCGAGCTGAAAATGACTAAAATATCTGTAAAATCCAGCTTTTCAGCTTAAATGAGTTTTTAGCAGTTTTAGTAAAAAACCATAGAGAAGTTTTTTTAGCAAAACTACATTGCAGTTAAAAAACTTATTATATTTTAGCAAAAGTACAATGTAGTTAAAAAAACTTATTTGAGTTGAAAAGTTGGATTTTAATTACAACTATTTTAGTCATTTTCAGCTCAAATTTAGTTTTGCTTGTTCTAAAAAAATATCGAATACTCATGATTGATTTTTATCTATCCATAGACACCCATTTATATATGTTTTTCATTAAATTTATAAAGTAAAAAAAATTGAATTGAAAAATTATGAGTATGGAAAGAAGTAACTATTCTGCATCCTTAGCGTCTTTCCCAATGTTTTGTGTAGAGTAATCAAAATTGTATTGTTAATAATTTTAAAATGACTGAAAGACTGCAATTTTTATTTCTTTTTTGGCTAGACAGCTATCAAGCTTGTTTTGAGAATACCATCTGAGTGGGCTTTTTTTTGGGCCCAATGGACTCACCAAGAGTTAAACCAAAATCCAGTATTTATATGCACGTATAATCCGAAGTAGTCAGATACACACATTGCTAACTAAATTCAAAGGAGCCTTATCATGTTGAGAAAATCATTTCAATTTATGCGAGTGAAAGAAAACAGTACCACAAATTTTTACAAGTAAGTAAAATCCACCTTATGGTTTTGATTTATTCTTACACCTTCATTATATTATAGATTAAATTGTAGATTTATAAAAAATTCCTCCACTATCTTCTAGATAAAATGTACTTTCACAAATGTGGTTGCTCTACGAATTTCACATTACTTACTTTTATGTGCTCACATTTTTTCAGGGATTTATACTCAAAGTAGAAAATGAGGTGGCACATCATAGCCCAGTATCTGTTTACTCAACATTGTTTGAAGATCTTAGTTACTCAAAAATAGTCCTCACCCAAAAAACGTAAGCAAGAAGAAATCAAGCCATCTCTAGAATATTTCACTATCCAATTTGGTGTCACGAATTTGGAAGAAATAAGATGCGCAGAAGGACTTAAAGATCTTGGAGCGAAATGATATTAGACACCAATCTCCACCCCTTCGAGTAGTTCAAAAGGAGTTATCGTTCCTACCTTGTGTGGTCTGGGATTTGTCAATGGTCGGGAGTAGGATTAGACATTCGGTCATGCACAATCATATATCACAATAAGGTAGGATGGGTAATTCACAAAATAATTGTGCAACCAAGGAGGGCAATATTTTCTTTTGGATGAGGAGATTGGTATTATTTGCAGAGTATGCGGTCACATGCGAGAAGAGATCAAACATGTCGTGCCATCGATTGTAAGTCATGAATCCAACATCCAATCCACACAATCTGTCGAATTGATTTACGTTTTTGATGAATATATTGTTGTCCATTTTGAAGCATGAGAACCCGTTTGGAGTTTTGGATAGGAGCGATTTGCGCAGGTGTGCAAGATCGCTTTGTTTTGAAACATTGCAAAGTAAAGATCCAGTATTATCAATGGGTAGCTTGAAACGTGAATGTGTTGTTCTTCTAGTAGGTATATCTGATGTCGCAATTCCTGAGGCAATGGTTGGAAGGACAATCTCAAGGACAAACTCCATCGGAATCGTTTCAAAGATAATTCCAAGGTTGAGACAAAGCACTATTTTACTAAGTCCTAATTTTATTTTGTCTTAAATGAGATCATTAGATTGTACTATACATATCTGATAAATAGCTTTAATTTTTTTTATATAATATGAGGTTCACATATTGCTAATGTGTGGAAAGATCGTCAACTGTAATGATTTAGGATTGCCTTCGTTTTATAGAAGGATGTATTTACCTTGTATCACAAAGGGAAAAAGGTTATAACAAAAAAAGCAATGTTAGTTGATTTTTGTTCTTACTTATTAATAAAGGAAAAAAACAATAGAAACGTCCATTGTGAATAAAAAAAGTGATAACATTATTGTAACATATTAAACAACATCAAGAAAATATAAACAAGCGAAACCATCACTATGTTCATTAAGTTCAAAATGAGAGGATTAACATCAGGCATAGTTTAAAAAATTGCACAATTAATATATGATGTCCTTAATTAATCAACAATACGGATATCATCCGTTTCCCCAAAAATATGTTATGTACAAAATAATATTGTGATTTTTACGAATATTACTCGTGAAACAACCTCTATTTTAATTAACTCAATAATACGCTCTGCGATTCATCTTTTCGTCTACCTGTAGAAAATCCTCAGACCTACCCTAGAAGGCTAGAAACTTTGTAAATTGTGAAATTTGATTATGGAAATCCAAACGACAGAGATTTCCATCAAACCGCCGATGGATACATCGCTTTTAAACCTTACTTTTTCACATCTACAAACCCTAATCGTCGTCCTACATCGATTGAATGAGAAAGAAAATTGAAACTTGGGTGAAGACAACCTCGCTGAGAAATTTAAGGTTTGCAGTGGAAGTCTCAAAGGTAACATGTCAGATTTTTGGTTTGATATTATTGCTGGTGCAAGTCAATATTATAGGTTATGGAACAATGTCTTTATGAAGAACATATATTTGCTACTGAAATCTGAGTTGCACATCCATATAAAATTTTAACACGTTTGTATTTCTTTTCCGCAAAGAAGTAGATAGGTGGAATCAATTTATTGGTCAATTTGTGTCCTTGCAAGTAATAATAAGACTTCCTTGAATTAGATATCAGAACAGGAGGTTTGCATGACCTAGATAAAAATTCATGAAGTTAATTTTGTCTTGATTTAAATTGAGTGTTAAGCACTCTGTGGGGGAAAAATTCTGTGATAGTAGCAGTCTTATCAGGTGTAATGGAGACGATGGGCCTAAAGAAGTCTGATAAAGGTTAGGGCCTTTACGATTAAACCAAACAAAAATGTAGTGTAAACCGTTCAACTACTACTGGTTGGTTACATTGTTAACCACCTTTTAATCTGCCATCCTCCTCCCATTACTACTATAAATATATGGAAGAAGGTAAATTTCACATAAGGATTTGTTTTTCTAAAGAAGAAAACGACAACTAGGATATCTTCTAAATCATCGTAAGTGTTCGTAAAGGATTGTCTAAATCATCTCCCACATCTCAATTTAGTTTTTATAGCATACTGTTAAAATTTTCCTTTCCATTTTGTTTTTACTTATGTTTCTTTTGTTGGCATTTCCATCCATGACTAGTTGTCCTCTTGAGTTATGGACAATAAAATCCAGTTTGTCATGTAAACTGAATGGATTGAATATAGTACTATAACCACTGAAGTAATTGTTCCCTTAGAATTGGCAATTGCATTTGTCTACATAGGGTTCTTTTGGTACATTGTCTGACAATGAATTATACACATACTGCAACATTTTTATTTTTTTCCAAGTAATATAGTATTTTCATTTTCTATTCTACAATTCATTCACAATGCTCTCACCATCAAAACAATTGAATTTTGATTCCACAACACAACAATACATTAAGTAATGGTGTAACTAAGGAATTGATGATGAACTAGATCTCTAATTACATAAACATGTGTAATTGTGCACATATCATTATGTTGTCTATTAGGTTTGGTTTACCAATAGTACCCTAATCCGTATGAATTCCATTGTTTCACTATGTTTGTATTGTTTCTGTTAAATTCGTCATCATTTTTTATAATCTGCCAAGTTCACTCAATGACTTTTGGATTGTGAGTTCATCATGATATGATGTAGGTTCATACCTAATGGCTGACAACAACGATGAGTCCAGACTCACGGTCCTCGCATTTGTCAAGCTGTGGGATATGCTTCAAACTGCAAGGCACGTGAATGGGGATCGTTGTAATAATGAAACCTAACCCTGTCAACTGTCAAATATACTTATAAAATTGATTGATGGTTATTATGGTCTGATTTTTGTTATATTCTTGTGTACACTTTAGGGCAAGGAATGGATATTGATGTGTATTCCACTTAGCAGTCTATCAAGAACTGTGAGCGCAGTTAATATAAGTACATGGACGACCAACGCAAACTTATCGATCGGTTGCATGCATTGGAGGAAATCGCTCCCGAGAACTAGGCCGATTATATTACATGGGAAAGGAAACTTCACCAGGTAGATGTTAAGCCCGTAGTGTCATATACATAATGTATACTTATATTTAACAATAACGTACATAGTTTGCAGATCCAAAGGGAATGGATGTGGAATGACCAATCGTTGTATGCAACGATTAACATTTCATATCTCTTGAAGTCATCATTGGAGTTTGCCTGTCGTCCGTAGAGTTTATAAGGGTCTTTGGGGAGGTTGCTTTGTTTTGTGATGGTTGTTGATGAATCTGGTTTTGTAATGACAATTTGATGCCCATGGATTTTAAGACTGTTTTTTGGTAGATGGATTTTAGGAATATAGTTGTAATATTGTTAATATTACTTTTTGTTTGATGAACAAACAATGAATGCTTAGCCATTATGACCTGCTTGTTTTGCATGTATTTAATCAAGTCTTTTTGTTTTTCGTAAATTATCATGTTATTCATGTTGTTATCTATGTCATGTAATGTCTATACTTACAAAATTAATAAATAATTTCATTTAATTAATATATCAACACATCATTTTTTATATGAGTTTATCTAATTCTAATCTACTATATAATAGCTAAAGCAGAATGACGGCTGCACAGCACGCGCCCCGAGATTGATCCCGCTTTTGTCGCTGCCATGTGTCACAACGGAATTAATTTGCCCACGTGTCACCCGTCCAGTGAATGTTGTTATTTTTTGGAAAACTCTATGATTCTGACCTAATTTTTCCAGATTATGTTTGTATGTTTATTATTGGCTATGCTTATTCTTTCCAAAAAAAATAAGCTAACCTGTAATACAACCAGAAACAATCTAATTTTTACTATAAATGATTTATCAAACCTGTAATACAATAAATTTTGCTTTCAAAATACCCTACAACATTCAGAAAAAAAATGAAAAATACTGCACAAAACTTCAACACAAAACCAAACCACAAATATGACAACACAATGCACAAAACCTGCACAGATATTACAAAACCGCAAACACACACATTAACCTAAATATGAAGCATAAAAAAATTACATAAGCATTATAGAAAATATTGCACAAAACTTATAAAACCTGCATATACATTACAAAATTGCATAAAAACTGAAACAAAAATGTGTCATTTCTCTGTTTCCCCATGTCAGAAATTCTGCAAATCATAACATCTCCATAAATAGCAACACTGATTACAAGATCTGAACAAAAAAGTAAAAAAATAATATAGAATCATTATCAGCAGTGCGGAATAGTTTATGTACAAAATTAAAAAGATTACTAGGAAGATCTGATATTGAAAAATCTATGCATTCCAAAAATAATAAAAAAATAAACATGAATTTTCTACCGAAACTTGTAATAGAAGACTCTACATCTCTTTCACATATTCGTCTATAAATCTAGAGCTTCTCAGTTATTTTCAGTAGATAAACTACAACAGAATACAAACATTTAAGAGGTAATGCTTATATCATTTGTAATGCTTATATCATTTCAAACAGAACTTCAGTTTCTGTTTTGTAGGGATTGAGATTTAACATTTCAAACAGCAATGAATGTATGATTTATTTTCTTTGTTTCAGTTTTATTCAGGAAATCCATAACTCAGTTACAAGGTAATAATTCAGAACCTATATGCAAAATGGAATATCTATTTTCCATCCTTTCATTCACTCTACTCTATGCAACATTGAATATCTATTTTTCATGTTCATCTAAATGTTAGTATAGTATCCATACCTTTAGGTTTTCATTTATATCGTGGAACTCCATGAGTTGTTTAAGCCTCCAGTCCGATTTCCCACACGCATTCCTACAACAACAATAAAGACATGTTTTTGAACATAATTCATAGAACTGAAAATGTATTGATATTACATAATTTCAGGAATTTCAAATTCAGTAGATTATAGAAATGTATTGATATTACATAATTCATAGAACTGAAATGTAGATTGCACTGTTTTCCGTGTTTTAGATTGAGGCATGATTATAAGTTTGTGCAGAATATGCTCAGAGAGGGTATTAGTTAATTTTTTTTGCAGATGAAAGTACTAGCCTCTCTGAGCATATTCTACACAACTAGCCACTATATTATTGTTTTCGTTCTTTAATGAGGAGGCATGATTACCTTAAAGTTTGTGCAGAATATGCTCAGAGAGGGTATTAGATTAGTCCTTTTGCCGATGAAACTAATAACGCCTCCAAGCATATTCTGCACAAACTAATAATACCCTCTCTATTTACAAGACTGTAATTTATAAAATGCTTCTGTCTATTTACATATTTCTATATACTTTGAAAAAGATGTCTTTCATACATACATTGCAACATATATTCCAATATTAATAATTTTCATTAGTATATGATTATAGAATTTCAAATTCAATATCATACTTGCACAAAGAGAAATAGACAGATAAGGAAATAAATCAATAGATGATATAAGATTAAACCCATTATAGTATATTTGTTTAGGTGTTCATTTTTTTGTCACAAATCAATTTTTTATTGAACAGAAAGCAATCAAGTATTTCAAAATGAATGGGTCGCTAAAGATGTAGACAAATAGATATATAGACAGAGAGAGCTTACGTTTTGATTCCTTGATGAGGGTAGGGATATTGCCATAACCTTCTTCAATGTGCAATCCTCACCAACCTCCAGACCTCGACACCAGAACAAAATATTTAATTAATATTAGATTGTAGTGAACCAGGATAAAAAAAATCAAACGAAGGATCTCCAGAGAGAGAGAGAAAGAAAGAGAGAGATCATGCTTACATTTATCGACTTTGGAGCTTGCCAAAACATCCTCCCCTTCCATATCTCTTCACCAACCTCCAGATCTGCTCATATGAAAAAAATTATTTCATTATTTTTAGAGAGTAATGAACCAGTACATAAATCAAACAAAGGATCTGGAGAGAAAGAGAGAAATAGAGAGAAAGAGATAGACAGACAAAGACAGATATCGTGCTTACATTTATCACTTTGGATCTGGGCAGAACATCCTTGATAAGCACTACTTTGTAGGGCTTAACTAAAAGTTATTAGAGGTTTTATTAGTGTCATTCGGGTAGATTTAGACACATTCTTGTGTATGGCGTTTGGAGGCGAAGTTGGTGTTTTTGGAGGTGTTTGAGCTACTTTGGATATCATGAAGACACTGAGGAAGGAAGCCATCAAGAGAAGACGCCAAGGAGTGAAGATGAGACGGGTTGGTGCAAGGCAAAGGACAAGAATACCGAGCATTAACCGCGATCGCGGGCATGGGTGCCGCGATCGCGGGCCTCGGAGCATGTCGAGAGTTTTCTGCGGGCGCGGCGAGATTGAAGGGCGCGGAGCCACATGGGCCGCGATCAAGGTCCACCACCCGCGATCGCGGGTCTGACACGGCAGAGGCTCGGACTTATTCCGAATTATCTTTTTAGTTTTCTTTTCCCTTTTTCTTATTTCTATTTCAGTTATTTGCTTAATGGGCTTAGGTCATTTATTAGGGCCCTATAAATACTCTCCTTATGCATTAGGGTTAGAGATCCACTTTTTAGAGACTAGTTCTAGTTTTTGCAATTTCAATTCATCGTTGTTTATTTTCTTTTGAAGTTTCTACCATGACTATGAGGAGTTAAGCCTCTTTGGCTTAGTCCGGTAATGGAAGCATGAGTTCGTTCATCTGGTTGTGAGGTTTTGTTCCTATCTATCTATCCTATTGAGTTATATCTTTTCTCTGAGCAAATTCATATTTGAATGTTTATTGGTTTATCTAGACTGATCACCTAGGTTTATTGCTTTCATTCTTATTGCTAATACTAGGGAACTGTTGGGCTAACGCTCTAGTATAAGTAGCAAGCATTGATTGTTATCTGCATCTGTGGATTATATCTATGTGGGAATTGATTACATGGTAAATGCATCTGAGCGAGCGTTCTGTGTATCCTGGTTAATTCTTATATGCATTGTTGCCTTTGGGTTGAACCTTTAGTGATACTAGGGTTATTCATTGGTAAGGGTTCTTTGTGGAAGGTTTCCCTCTGAATTTACATAAGATCGGGACAGGAATAACCGAATAGGAAGATAGGACTTAATCAATGAACAACCTTTGAAAGACTTATGTGGACATTACTTGGCTAAGTGTTTTTCTCTCTTGATATTTCATCTATTCTACTTTGTTTTGTTTGTTTTGTTTGCAACCAACCAACCAACCAACCCCCCTTTGTGACATTGCATGCTACCACCATTGGTTCTTTCCTTCTCTGTGGGATCGACCCTGACTTACTTACTATACTTTGTTTAGTGAGGATTTTAGGATTTACTTTTGATTAGGGGTACGACGACTACCTTCCGTCAAATTTTGGCGCCGTTGTCGGGGAAGGCAATTGCGGATTTTTGGTGTTTTGCATGCTTTGTGTGTTTTCGAATTATTTTTTTTCTGTGTGATTTTCGTGTGTTTGCTTGTGTGTGTGGACCTATCTTATGGTCCACACCCGTACTGCTGACTCTCCACCTTTAGATCCTGATCCAGAGATTGAGAGAACTTTCTCCCAAGGACGCAGAGTGAATCGAGCTTTGGTCTTTGAGAATCCCACTTTTGAGATGGCGGACGAGGTACCACCACCTACGTTGAGGCAGCTGACTGCGCCTAACTTGACGCAGCAGCCACTGGCCGTACAATTCCCTGAGCTAGGCACGGGAGTGAACTTTGAGCTCAAGTCTGGTCTTATCCATCTTTTGCCTCAGTTCCATGGGCTAGCTGGAGAGGACCCAAACAAGCACCTCTCGGAGTTCCACGCTGTGTGCAGTTCCATGAAGCCACGGAATGTCACTGAGGATCAAATCACGTTGAGGGCTTTTCCTTTTTCACTTAAGGATTCAGCCAACGACTGGTTTTACTACCTCACCCCAGGAAGCATCAACACCTGGGAGAAAATGAAGAAGGCGTTCCTGGAAAAGTACTTTCCAGCAACGAAGCTGAACAGTTTCAAGCGCAACCTGAGCAACATTGAGCAGCATGAGACAGAGACGCTCTACGAGTACTATGAGCGTTTCAAGAGGTTGTGCTCTAGTTGTCCCTATCACGGGTATTCAGACCGGGATTTGGTCTTATATCTGTATGGGGGATTGCTGGATGAAGAGCGACGAATGGTGAATGTGGCGTGTGGGGGAAACATACTGAACAAAACCCCTATTGCTGCATTTGAGATATTCAGCGAGTTGTCGGAAGGCTCAAGGCAATTCAGCAAGAGGGCGAGCGCCCAGGCTGTGAAAGCCACTTCAAGTGAGAATGTTCCCCCATCTATGGCGAGGGAAGTGAGCGAAATGAAGGAGATGATCAAGGTTTTGATGAGGAAGGAAGGACCCTAGAGGGTCAAGGAGTGCGAATTTTGCTATGCCACCACGCATGCAACTGACGCATGTCCTACACTCCATGAGGAGCCCACTGAGCAAGTCAACGCTGTTGGGGGGTACCAACAAAGACAACGGTACGACCCCTACTCTAGTACCTACAATCCGGGGTGGAGAGACCATCCTAACTTGAGGTACGGAAACACGCACAATGTGGAGAACCCCCCTGAGTTCCGACCAAGACCCCCTCAGCAATACCAGCAGCAGCAGTACCCCCAACGACCATTCCAAGGAGGCCAGTAGTTTAGAGGCCCAGCAGAGTAGAGACCGCAAGGAGCTCCCCGCGCTATGAATCTAGAGGACCAGGTCAATACACTGGCGCAGCACATGACCACGCTGACGCAGACAGTAGGAACCATGCAGCAAAACATGGTTCAGTTCCAACATGAGACCAAGTCCAGTATCCAGAACCTGGAGAAGCAGGTAGGGCAAATCTCTCAGGCGGTCAGCAAGCTCGAAGCTAGAGAGTCACGAGCACTCCCATCTCAAACTGAGATTAATCCAAGGCAAAACGTCAACTGCATGACGTCAAGGCCAAGATGGGAGAATGAAGAAGAGAAGCTGGAATTAAAAGAGAAGTACGAGGCAAAACCGCGATCGCGGGTTTTCGGAGCCAAAAGCCAAGAAAAACTTGAGCATAAATTCGAGCATTAACCGCGACCGCGGGCATGACAGCCGCGATCGCGGGTCACCAATGCTAGAACCGCGATCGCGGGTTGACACCCGCGATCAACTCTCGGAAAGTGCTCCGCCTCGCAAGACTTTCATGAACAAGTATGACTATCCGGAGGGATATTTTGACATCCCGGTGCCATTCCCTGCAGCATTAGAAGATGAAGGGAATACGGGAATATATTACGAGATATATCAGGGCTACCCGGAGAGCCCCTTCTTGAGAGAGCTACGCAAGACCATAGCGGAGCAAAATGAGCGATCTAAGAAGAAGCCAAAGGTCAAGAAGGATGTCTCGGCTGTGGTGCAGAAGAGGATTCCCAAGAAGTGTGAGGATCCTGGAATGTTCAGCGTGCCCTGCAAGATTGGGGAGACTGAATTCAGCGAGACATTGCTGGATATGGGAGCTTCAATCAATGTCTTACCACTGTCCGTCTACAACAACCTCGACGTCGGACCATTAGAGAGCACGAAAATCGTCATCCAACTGGCTGACAACTCCGTCATCACTCCTGAGGGCATTGTGAAGGACGTACTGGTAAGCGTCGATACCCTTGTTTTTCCTGCAGGCTTCTTTGTCATGAACACAAGGGAATGAGGAGGACGAGTAATGCTAGGGAGGCCTTTCATGAAGACCTCCAACATAAAGATCGACGTGGGCAGATGCACAATCAGCATGGAGTTCGACAAGAGGAAGACAGAGTATAGGCTGGAGAACATTCCGGAGCATCCTCCAGATACAAGAGCAAGGAGTACGGTTGCAGGAAGCAACCCCGGATGAGAAGTACAGCAGGACGTCGTGCCGCGACGATAACTATGGCACTGCTCGGGAGGCAACCCGAGGTATGAGTCGTTGAACTCATTTATGTTTTTACCTTTCTTAGGACTTAGATTTTAATTTTCTTTCTTCTTCTTTGCACTTGTTTTTCTTTTTCTGTGGGCACTAGAACTAACTATGCAGCGGAGGCCAGAATCCAGCACCCGCGATCGCGGTTTCCCCTCGGCGATCCATGGCGAGTTCTAGCAAAAAAAAAAAAAGACAAAAAAAATAAATCGCCCACGGTTTAATCAAACCGGCGCATTTTTCGAGGCAGTCAGCGCCTCGTAACTCGCGCCGACTGTTACGGATGCAGGGGCATTAACCCCGCGATCGCGGGTATTCATCGCGGCAATTATAAAAGGCGAGAGGCGGTGGAGGCATTTTACAACACCTCCACCACCACCTCTCATTCTCACCAGATCGGATCTCCGACCCCGACCACCGCGACACCCCCTGCAACCCCGCGACTATCGTTCCGACGCCGCGACGTCGTTTGGGTGAGATATCCATTTTCCAACTCTTGGATTTCTCATAGCCTCACGAGCCGCGATCGCCGGACCCACGCCAAACCCCGCGACCACCGCAGCGCCACCGCAAAGCACCGGAGCCATTTTTTCTCGAAGTTCGCTGCAAACCCAGAAACCGCGATCGCCGGCATCAACCCCGCGATCGCGGCCCATCTTCTCCAGCGAGCTTCGAGTCGAGCATAAACCGCGACCGCGCCCCACACCCCGCGATCGCGGGTCCCTCCGGTACTCTTTCTATTGTGCTTTCTCGCTCTTTTTTTCCCACCATGGCAGCCTTCGTAGGCAACATGAGGAGCCAGAGGCACATGCGCTACTACGAGACGTTCAGCGCGCGGAAGTTCGTCCAAACGAAGTTCTTCAATCGGCTAACGCTGCAACGACTCGGACTGGAGGACTGCAAACACAACAGTTGCTGAGCCACGGAGGGCTCGGCAACTTCATTGACCTAGTCGCCCCGTCCTCGCGTGAGCTGACCCTGGAGTTTCTGGCCACGCTGGAGCGCCACGACGACGGGATCACGTTCAACCTGCTGGGGCGGCAGAGGATGATGTCCTACCAAGGTCTGCGGGACCTGTTTGGCGTTACTGAGGCTCCCGCCGAGGATTGGGAGGCCGTAGGCACCTTGCCAGAGCTCTTCTGGCAGGATGCGACCCAGGAGGTACTCAATCCCAGCGTCGGTGAGTATAACTACAAGCTGACGCACCCCTGTCTGAGGCTGGCGCACAAGGTGCTCGCCATGTCCTTCCTGGGACAGGGGGAGGTGAACAAGGTTCCGACGCTGGACCTTACAGTGCTCTGGTGTTTGACACCGGAGAGCCATAACACCCCCGACTGGGTCGATTTGTTCCTCTCTAGCTGTTTCGGGCTGAGGGAGAAGACGGGCGGCAAGATCTCCATGGGGGGCATGGTGACGCTTATCGCTCAGCAGTACGAGAACATCGCGGACCATTGGGATTTCCCCGCCGACATCTACACCTACAACATCACACTGCTGCGGAGATCCCATCTGTTGGAGGTCCGTGGTGGAGAGTACACCTGGCTCTCCAAGAAGGAAAGGACCCACCGAATGAGGCTGCCTCGTCCGATGCCTTATGGGCCCCGGGCGAGGGATTTTTACCTCTATGCTGATGGAGAGCAGGGGTCGTCGTCCGAAGACGAAGGAGACGACGACGACGACAACGAGGAGGAGAAGGAAGCGACTGCAGCGGTGGACATGGAGAGCGATGTGCCATCCCCGTTGCGTTCCAGGGGCCCACCTGTTCACCCTGACTATACCTACCAGGCATCTAGGTCTGGTAGTGGATCTAGAGGGGCGCCCTGGGACCAGCTCCTAGATAGAATGGCCAACCTACAGCTGAGGCAGGCCGAGCATATACGAAGGAGTGCCGAGTGGGAATGCGGCATCTCCCAGAGGCTAGAGGAGCATGCGAGGAGAAGCGTTCAGTGGGAACGCCAAGTCTCCACCCGCCTGGATGAGCAGGAGCGGCGGAGCGCTGAGTGGCAGCGCAACATGGAGGTCAACCTTGCATACCACGCCAACCGCCTGGATAGTCACCTCACCATTGTTGAGGACCAGGTGGTTCAGATGCAGAGGAGAGCTGAGGCTTTCTTCAACGCTTATGGATATTGGCCTCCACCCCAGTGAGTATTTCTATTTTCCCCTTATCTTTTTTTTTTATCTTCCATACATTGAGGACAATGCATGATTTAAGCATGGGGGAGTAGAGTATTCACTATCTATCTTGTACCAATTTCTTTTTCAGCATTGTACTTTGATTTTTAGCATTTCGAATTTCAGCATTTCTTTTCAAAAAAAAAAAATTCAAAAATCCTAGGACAAGCTGAAAACCTGAAAGGGCGGCTTGGGTAATAAGCAGGTGGCCCGGACCAGCGCTAGGCTGGGGTAAAAAGGTGTCTGAGTGACGTGAGCTTATGTGAGCACATCTATGAAAAAATACGAGTGACTAGGATGAAAACCCGAAAGGGCTCCTAGGCAAAATGAGTGAAAAGAAAAGGAGAGTTTTCTAGGATCTCATTTTACCGACGGGGCGACATAAGTAAAGGAGTTGAAGAAGGATTGTCGGGTAGGTCACTCTGGGAGGCATAAGGAGTCATAGATGGAGGCTAGGATTAGAGGTCACTTTACACTATTGGATCTCCGGGTTGAGCTTGGGGGAAGTACTCTGCTTGCCCTCAAGTTTATTGAGTTGTGGATGTGTTGTAGATGAGATTGGTGCCAGGAGCTTTGGCATGAGTTAGGTAACTCTTAGTTGGAGGATATGCTTCATGAGACCTTGGGTGCTACATTGGAGGAGTAGACTTTCTTTTAGTTTACTCGAGGACGAGCAAAGGTCTAAGCATGGGGGAGTTTGATAAGCACTACTTTGTAGGGCTTAACTAAGAGTTATTAGATGTTTTATTGGTGCCATTCGGGTAGATTTAGACACATTCTTGCGTATGGCGTTTGGAGGCGAAGTTGGTGTTTTTGGAGGTGTTTGAGCTACTTTGGATATCATGAAGACACTGAGGAAGGAAGCCATCAAGAGAAGACGCCAAGGAGTGAAGATGAGACGGGTTGGTGCAAGGCAAAGGACAAGAATGCCGAGCATTAACCGCGATCGCGGGCATGGGTGCCGCGATCGCGGGCCTCGGAGCATGTCGAGAGTTTTCTGCGGGCGCGGCGAGATTGAAGGGCGCGGAGCCACATGGGCCGCGATCAAGGTACACCACCCACGATCGCGGGTCTGACACGGCAGAGGCTCGGACTTATTCCGAATTATCTTTTTAGTTTTCTTTTCCCTTTTTCTTATTTCTATTTCAGTTATTTGCTTAATGGGCTTAGGTCATTTGTTAGGGCCCTATAAATACTCTTCTTATGCATTAGGGTTAGAGATCCACTTTTTAGAGACTAGATCTAGTTTTTGCAATTTCAATTCATCGTTGTTTATTTTCTTTTGAAGTTTCTATCATGACTATGAGGAGCTAAGCCTCTTTGGCTTAGTCCGGTAATGGAAGCATGAGTTCGTTCATCTGGTTGTAAGGTTTTGTTCCTATCTATCTATCCTATTGAGTTATATCTTTTCTCTGAGCAAATTCATATTTGAATGTTTGTTGGTTTATCTAGACTGATCACCTAGGTTTATTGCTTTCATTCTTATTGGTAATACTAGGGAACTGTTGGCTAACGCTCTAGTATAAGTAGCAAGCATTGATTATTATCTGCATATGTGGATTATATCTATGTGGGAATTGATTACATGGTAAATGCATCCGAGCGAGCGTTCTGTGTATCCTGGTTAATTCTTATATGCATTGCTGCCTTTGGGTTGAACCTTTAGTGATACTAGGGTTATTCATTGGTAAGGGTTCTTTGTGGAAGGTTTCCCTCTGAATTTACATAAGATCGGGACAAGATTAACCGAATAGGAAGATAGGACTTAATCAATGAACAACCTTTGAATGACTTATGTGGACATTACTTGGCTAAGTGTTTTTCTCTCTTGATATTTCTTCCATTCTACTTTGTTTTGTTTGCAACCAACCAACCATAAAACCCTCCTTTGTGACATTGCATGCTACCACAATTGGTTCCTTCCTTCTCTGTGGGATCGACCATGACTTACTTACTATACTTTGTTTAGTGAGGATTTTAGGATTAATTTTGATTAGGGGTACGACGACTACCCTCCGTCAATCCTCCTTCCATATCTCTTCCCAACCTCCAGACATCCTCATCAAGGGAAAAAATGAAACGAAAAGGATCTTTAAAGAAAGAGATGAATAGAGAGAGAGAGAGAGAGAGAGAGAGAGAGAGAGAGATCCTGCTTACAACAAAGATAAAGTGTTTGCGATGATTTAGTGAAAGGGTTTGTGGTGATTTACAGTAAAGAGAAAGGGTTTTGTGCATTCGAAGAATCTGGAAATGTTGATTCATTTGAACGGAGCAGATAAGGAGAGAGAGAGAGAGAAATAGAACGCGTTCTCGGCAAAAGAAAAAAAAATGAAAAGAGACAGGGTTAGGGTAGACGCATCTAGAAATGTATACCATAAATAAATAAAGCGGGCTTGAGGGTACATTTGGGCCTCTATTTAACGTTACGTTTTTTCATAATTGGCCCATAAGCCCATTAAAGAAATTATTTGTTCAGCAACATTTACGGGCTATAAAAGTAATATTTGGGCCCATAATATATTATAGTCAGAAGCCCATTAACTTATATTAATTTTGTCACCACTTATATTATTAATACTATTAAACAGGTAATGGACCAATAAGCCCATTACTTATTTTATTTTTTCAAATAAACATATAAATATTTTGGTAGTCGATTATACTAATTTGGAATTTGGGCCTAAAGCCCAAAAAAAGCCCGCTAAAGTTTTACAAGGTCAGTATAATATAGTCGTTTTGTTACCCATACAAAATGTAAGTCCAATATATTATAGTCAGAAGGCCATTAAATTATAGTCGTTTTGTTACCACTTATATTATTAGTGCTTTTATACTATAAGATATTACTGCTGACTGTGCCACTTATACTATTACTTCCCATTAATATAGTATTTGGATTTTAACCATTATAATATATAATATATAATAAACGAAGAAGAATATATATGAAGAACAATCTTCATGAAGAACAATCTAGATTAAGAATAAATTTCGGACTTAAACCCAAACAAAAAATCAAAGCATGAAATATATTTGATATTATACTATATTATTAATGGTTGATCTATCTGAAATTGGAATATTTTTCAAACTATGAAATCAGTGAACCGGACGAAAACGATTGATACTAGAGGTTAATAGAGACGTGTTTTTGAACAGAAGGAAATTAAGAATTTCAAACATCAATAAAATCTCCAGAGAGAGAGAGAGAGAGAGAGAGAGAGAGAGAGAGAGAGAGAGAGAGAGAGAGAGAGAGAGAGAGAGAGAGAGAGAGGAGGGAGGGAGGGAGAGGGATAGCTTACATTTCTCGAATCTGGAGTTCGCTAGAAACTTCTTCTTCCATATCTCCTCATCAACCGCGTCGGTGGGTTTGCATGTTAACTTGGGGACAACCCTCCAATTGCACTTCCGATTTCCTCATCAAGTCGGTGGTTTCCTTTGCATGATAAATAGAAAAGTTATATTAGAAGCTATTTTTTTGGATCTGAGAGAGAAAAGTCGTAAGGAAAGAAAGAGATCGGAAATATTTATGAAAAAAGTTCATACATGTTTTGCTTTGTTTCTCTTAGTCTCTAGATCTCCTTCTGGAAGCAAGCTTGATCCCCAAAAATGAGCCCCAGTTTTGTAAATCGATCTGCATGTTCAAATGATATTAATTGGATCTAAAAGATTTGAAAGTGGTAAGACAAAGGATTTGACGGAATGGAGAGAAATAGAAAGAGGAAGAGAGACGTGAAGCCTGGATTTCAAAATAGAAATCGCCATGGATGGCGATAGATTGAAAATGAAAGAAATGTAGCGAAGTGTGAAGATAGAGACAAAGAGATCTGGAAATGACAAGATGGAGGCAGCGACAAATGAGGTAGGGTTAGGTCAAACGAGAGGTTTACGACAACAATTGGGCTAATGGGCTTGCACTGGATCTGTTGGCAACAATTATAATGGGCCGTGACTGAGAAGATTTGGGCTTGGGGTTATTTGGTCCTACTAGCAATTAAACAGAATAAAAAACTTCCACATTTTAAAGCCTATACAAATATTAATTCGGCCCATAAGTCAATTCATTAGTTACAAATATTTATTATATTTTTATAATATTAAAATAATTAATTAATATGTACATTTATTAATGTAATGTTGAATAAGTATTTTAATTTTAAGTATTTACATATATATTTCTATATTGAAAAAAATATATACTTCTATAATCATTTTAGTCGATTAGTCATTTTTTAGTCGATTAGTCGACCCATAAGTCAAACAAAAAATATTTTTATATCTTTAATATTTTTAGTCGATTAGTCATTTTTTATATAAAAATTTATCTACTTCTATAACAGTCATTAACTATATATTTCTATATCAATGAAACATATCAAATATACTATTTTTTCAAATGTAAGAAAAAATAAACAGATTTCGTGCAAGGCACGGGTACTACACTAGTTATGTTAAAATGTTTTGGAACCATTTGATCATATTGATCATACACTATAAACAAAATCAAATTAGAATTTAATAAATGACAACTTTACTTTAGAGGATCTTTTTGTTTAGAAACATTGTACCTTATTCATAAGAATAAAATATATGTACTATATACATCTAATAAATGGTTGTAGTTAATTTTATACAGCTAAAGGTTCAGTTATTGCCAATGTGTGAAACGATTTAATAAAATTATTTGAAATAGAGCCATAATATATTAAATCCTATTTTATTATTGTATTTTTGTATATTTTAAATGTGTACATTCATTTCATAGTTTACATATGTGTAAAACAATTTAAATACAGTTCATATTGTACGTACCTTATTTTCTACAAAAAATTGTAAAGTCATGTCCGCCAACTTCGTAAAACGTATAAATTTATTGTCGAAACCTAAAAGTCAAACAAGTCCATCATATCATCCATAATATCTGCCCCTTAAGCCCGGTTCTCTTTTAGTTCTCTACAAGTGCACAAATCTTAGCCCTGTCCTCCAAATCCAATACCACACCTTCAAATTCACTCCTCACAGCGACACCTTTATCTTTGCAAACTCATATGGGTTTTCGCCCTCTCTTACTTTCAAAAGATCTTAAGGTACGTTATTAAGTAGGCGACTGGTATCAACATAATTTTTGATTTTACCCATTTTCTACTCCATTACTCTGTTCGAAGACTTTAAGTTTCTTTTTGCCTATATCCATTTCTTCAAGACTGCACAATATCAGGTTTAATTTCAGATTTCAGAAAATTATGGGTTTGTGGTACTTTGATGTGTGATTACTAAATGTTTCAGAATTTGCGACATTCAAATTGTTTGATAAATGCCTATAAGGATATGAGAATAGAGACTACCTCAATGTGTTCATGGAATGTCGGTCTAAAGATGTTTATTTGGTTAATTAGGGTTTGGTTGTTTCACTTATATGATATTCTTCTTAAATCATTTTCTTCTTATTGGAAAAAGAAAATTGGAATCACTTTTTTGTGTGTAAACCGTTTAACTACGGTTAGTTACATTGTTAATCACCTCTTAAACTGCCATCCTCCTTCTATTACAATGTAACCATATATATGGTTACATTGTATAAACGATTCACTGGCATTTTGTACCCATCACCGGTTGTCTTCTTAAGGTTGTTAACTATGGAGAATGAAATCCACTTTTATTATACAGGACATCCAAGACAACTGAATAACAATTCTTAACTATGGCATTTCGTATCCCTTGCGCTTCTGTTATTTTGTTGAATCAGTCTTTTGTTTTGTATATGGCTATTATGTAAATCTAAACTCATTGCTTGTATTAGAAATTTGTCTTTTCTCTTCTCTGAAACTGCAAGAATGACTATTATAAATATATAGTAATTCCGGGTGTTGATTAATCCCTTCAAATCTTAATCATTTCACTATGACTAAGTGGATAAAATATGTCATGTTTCAGGACAATTTACGCATTCTTGGATTTATTTCATTACATACATGTTATAATTTCAATTACTATAACAATTGAATATGGGTGAAACACTACTGTCAACAGACAACTTATATCTATAATCTGTATTTGAACATAACTCCAGATACTATGACAGCCAACACAAGCGGTGGTTACAGACCCCAAAATACAGTGTGTCAAGAATTGTGGGACCTACTTCAAACTGCCAGGAGGACAACCAGACCCAATGGTGGTAATCAGTCGTAATTTTCTTCATACATACTCACAATAAATTTAATTTCGTACTTACTTCAAAACAACAAAAACTGTTACTAGAGCGGGCAATGAGCTTTGAAACGGTTGTCGAATTTATGCGAAGCATACAAAATCAAGATCGGAAAATCACCGGACTGTTGGTAGAGAAAGAGAGGATCAACGAAAAAATGACTGAAGTCCTCAACCGTAACCCCCAAATACCGTATGAGATTTTCACTAACCAAAATGAACAGCAAACGGTAATTCCCACTTCATGTTAATTTATCAATTTTTGAATATCATATTTAACTCCATCTTGTGTGCTTTTTACAGCTTCAAATTGAATTCTCACTTGAAGATACAGAAGATATGACAATGATTCTAAGATCTTCTCTGCGCCGAACCACTCGAGCATGAATCAAAACAATTTTTAATAATAATCCTATGTTAACTTATGTTTGTTAGTGACATTTAGTTTACATATTTGTTAGTGACATTTTTAACATTGTTCAAGTGTTTCATTAAATAACTCGTGTTTTTATCTTTAACCATATACTATTCAATGCATTGTTGGATGATCTGTTTGATTATTATATCTATTTTATTATTATTCTTATAAAATAATTACATCAATCCTCGCCGCGTGCGCTTGCGCATGCAAACCCTACAAGTACTAATATAAAAGGCTAGACACCTTAAATGAACAGTAGCCCCATGTGCCACTCACGTGACTGTTGATCTCTTTCTTTCTTTTAGGTTTTACGCCTCCCTCTCTTCCTCATCCTCTTCATCTACAACCTTAGGGCTCCATCTACACGATCGCTGGGTAGCTCGGTTCTAGAGCTCTATGAGCTCGTGCAGCGACTTCGCTAACAAGAGCAACAAAGGCGACCGATTCGATTTGCTTTTCGAATACCTCAAGGTAGAGTTCTGATTGATTTCGGGTTTGATATTTTGTTTTTATATAAACAACATATTTGATTGAGGGCCTCAACGCGATTCCGCCTCCCGACCACCCCTGCGAAGGTTCCAGATCAGGGACGCAAGCATTCGATCATGGTGGAGAGGAGCCGAAGCATCATGTAATTGTCCTTGTTCTCTCTATTTTCTTCAATTTATGCTCGGTGGATCAATTTTTATGGGAGGTATTTTGGTTTGGATGGTCGAAATTTTAGGATTTAATTTCTTAATTAGAATCCTAATTTTGGGTTTGATTTTTTATATGCCAATATAATTGAGGGCTTCAACTGGAATCAGCCTCCCGACCACCCCTGTAAAAGTAATTGGTCCAATGTAAGCTTGAGGCAACATCTTATTCTTCCTAATTCCTCTTTTTCTTCATCTGAATCATTTTGTTTTGTGGATTCCTTTATTCTTCTTCCAGACTGAACAAACCAAAGATATCAGGCAGTACTTGCAAACAGAAGTCCAGCTAACTAACTAATTTGATCAAATTAGCTGAAGTAGAGTCGAAGTATTTCTTAACCATCAAAGAGCCATGAACACATAAAATGAATCATGAGACAACTTCAATGTTAGGAATCCACATGAATTTCTAGACGAATAAACACACCCACATCTAAAATTTTAATTAGCATTGATCGGCATGGGAAATTGATGGGGTTCTTCTCCGGTTGATCATCACTCATCCACCACTTTACCCACCAAACAACCTGGTATGCTCTTTCTATATATCTTCCCAGCTTTTTTCCGTACATTGTTTGTGATTGTGTTAATTGAAATTTTGGACTTGCCCCTAAGGTGTTCGATGAAATGTCTTTTGAGAGGTGAGACTTGACAAATGACACTTTTCTTTGCAATATCTACTCTATTAAGGTTTTAATTGAATAGTACTGTTGGTAAAATTAAGCTGATGGTTATACATTGAAGGAGTGACCACTCACCAGTGATAAAAATGGTGGTGGAAGCAACCTCGAAAGAGCAGAAGAGAAAAGATGAGGTGGTAATGCTAATGGTGGTGGGCCGGCATGTGGCTCCTCTCATAATGTTGCTCCATGTAGACCACCATCAGCTAGCTCCTCCTCTACAGTTGGAAAGATCACAACTCCAAATCTAAAGATCTTTACTCTTGCTGAATTGAAGAGTGCAATGAAGAACTTTCGGGCGGATACGGTATTGAGAGAAGGAGGTTTTGGGAAAGTATTCAAGGGTTGGATTGACCAAACAACATTGGCACCCTCCAAATATGGAGTTGAAATGACTGTTGCTGTCAAGAAATGCAATGTTGATAGTACCTAAGAGATCAAAGAATGGAAGGTACTTTTTTTTCTCTTTCTGTTTATTACTTAATTCTTTCTTCCACAAAATGCACTATTTTACCTGATCTTGAATTGTCTAATAATATAATTTACCAACTCTGAAATGGTTAAATGAGGTGGGGTGGGGCGAGATAACATGCACATGTCATTGGAGTGTTATTGAATATTCTTACCTAATATGTTGAAGTCTTACCTAATAGGATAATTTGTTGGATCTATATGTTATATAAGGATGAGTACCATGATTTCACTTTCAATGTTGATGCTTTTCTAGTGTAAACTACAAATATGTATGGTTATTAGTATTTCCTTTGTATTCTTGTGTATATATAGGTCCAGTGTAAACTAAAAATCTGTATGGTTATTAGTATTTCCTTTGCCGTTGTAACCGAGTATGCTTCTACCCTCCTCTGCCAGTGTTATATGACATGCAATGCGGTAACTGGGCAGAGAAAGTACACTTACACGACTGCTGTTAAGACCATATTAGGTGTAAAAAGAAAGCTATTAATTAGACAATTTTGTGAATCTCAGGTATCCACAATTGATGATTCATGTTAGCTCCTGTGAGGATAAGATTTCTCAAGGCTCAATTATCTCTCCTGGAGGTAGGGGCATTGAGTTTTCGGAATTGATGGGTTGGGCAATTTTGTTTGTCTTTTTACTTCAGCGTACTGTAATTTTGTTATTTGTTGCTTGTCTTAATTTAGACATTTTTATATTTATTATCTATTTACTCTGCAAGTTTCACTTCTAGTTGAAGCCCTCCAACCTTCTTGGTCAGATGAGTATAGAAGGTCATGGTGCATAGTATTAAACCAATCTTAGATGTGATGCAGTTTCGTATTGGTTGTACGGGAAAGTATCATCTATGATACGATATATAGTATTAATCTCCATCACATATCACCCAATTGTTATAAAGTATCATCTATGATACGATATATAGTATTAAACCAATCTTAGTGTTATATTTCTACACTTGACTGAAATTTAGCACTACTTTAGGCTACCCCATTAAAAATGTTCATTGATATAGTACCAGTGGAAGGTCTAAAATAATCTTACCTATGGCCAATCATGAACCTTTGAGTTTCAGTTTAGTTTAGAATCATGATAAAAACAGGTTACTCTTCTTGATTGCTTGTAAACATTTCATCTTAGTAGCTGTTTAGTGCCACTGATATTACTCTTTGTTTAGTGGTAAGACAATGGCAATGAGAGCAATTTATGCTAGAACTTCAGGCATTTTTGGGTCTGAACTGTTTGGATGCTTCTTTCTTATTTAAAAATATATTCATTTGTGTAGGTACTGTTTGCGATGGGGATTGTTGTCTCCAACTAAAAGGCTGCGTGAATGTGCTTGGAAAACCTTATACATCAGGGTATCCTATTTTTTTGGATGATGTGTCTTGATAATCATGCAATTTATACTGTTCTTACATTTGGAATATAAAAATAGATAATATCAGGCATAAAAAATGACAATGTATTGCATAGTGGTAGATAAATGAAAAATATTTTCACTATTGCAGCGAGATGAAGAAGATCTGATTCAATCTTCAAGGAATTGTCAACCTGAGTTTAAAGAATATTACATTCAGTGGCACACTACAAAGAGAAGTGAAGCGCCTCTGCTTTCACAGGTAACTTGTTTCATCTAAATTGACAGAAGTTTTATTATATAGGGGAATGAGTAGATTAATTAATATGAAGAGAATGATGTAGGAGAGAAGAGTGAACAAGTGCTTAGATATGTATTGAACAACTTTGTGGGTATTTCTTTTAGGAGAATGAAGTGGTTAGTGGTGAAGCTCAAAAATAGAAAATTATGTTAGCGGCTAGGGTGTAAAATTTGTGGAAGAGAAATGTATTAGATTATTGATGAATAGATTGGAACTAGACATATGTGAGTTGCGCAAAGCCCTCGGTAAAGGAAAAAATTGGGGCCTTACTTTTTAACGCATAGATAAAATTGTCTTTCAGAGCATAGGCTTCTCACGTAACGTGAGGAGAGACTCCCCACGTAACGTAGGAGACGGCTTCCCACGTTACGTGGGAGTAGGCTCCCCACGTAACGTGGGAGTAGTAACGTGTGGAGCCTTTCCGACTTTAAAAGCCAATTTTCTTCTTTCTCCTCCTCTACCCTAAACCGCCGCTCTCCTCTTCTTCGTCCTCCCTCCCCACGTTACGTCGATTGCTTGTCTCCTCGTTACGAATCAACAATGTCCGCACGTTACGTAGATTCATATCCTTTAAATGTTAGTAATAATCATTCTTGTTAATTTTATTTTTTAGTTTTTTTGTTAGGTTATTGTAGATCCATAGTGTTTTAGTGTTTTTGATCTTGTTTTTGTGTAATTTTGAAGTAGTTATTTGTATTTGTTGGTTAATTTGATAGATATATTTGTATGAAATGGTAGAAATTTAATAGATTTGTATGAAAATAGTCAAATATAAGTGGTAGTTTTGTTGGATTTGTGTAATTAGTGTTAGTTTTGTTGGATTTTGGGAAAATTATGATGAAATAATGGTTCGTCGGAATCTGAAAATGCCGTCGGAATCTGAAAATCTTGTCGGAATGTCGTCGAAAATCTGACCGGAAAGGGGAAAATGCAATTTCACATGTTACGTGTTGAGACTGTTCACACGTTATGTGTGGATGATCTCCACACATAACGTGTGGAGGCAGTCTTCACGTTAAGTGTGGATTACATCCACACGTTAACGTGTGAAGACTGTTGCCAAAATTATTATTTTTGTATGAAATACAATTCTGTTTTCGGAATTGTATTTTCTGTTTCCAGAATTGTATTTTTTGAGATAAAATGATTTATTGTTGTAGATGGAGTCCGGTGAGAGAACGAAGCGTAGAAGCAGAAAAAACCTCGTCCGGGACGTTTCATTTCGGACTGAGGAGGTAACCCGTAGGTTTACGGGCGGTAGTCAGGATGCGGGAGGATATGGGCAGGCGGGCAATGTTGACCCCCCTGTGTTGCAGTTTGTGCCATCGCCATCGTTTTCTGTGGCGGGTGGTCGTGCGGACTCGGACCCGCAGTTGTACCCAGATTACAACGCGAGCCCGCTCCATGGTTATTCTGATACGATGGATCAGAATAACTATTATGGCCCTCCATTTAGTCCGCCCTCCTAGTAGAGCCCTTACCGTCATCATAGCCCGTCGTCCCGGCTAACAGAGCCCTCACCTCCATCATAGCCCGTTGTCCTATCACATTCCTCACCTCCATCAGAGCCCTCACATCCATCATCACAGTCCCGTCTATTATCAGGGCGTAGATGATCAGATGGGGTACAGCCCATGGGCTCTACCCGAACGCACTTCATTCTATGGTAAGTAGCCTTAATATATGAAAAGATGAGCGTATGATAAAAATGTAATTACTTATCATTTGTAAAAAAAAATGTAGGACGAGGATAGTCAGGCTTGGGCTCCAAGAGGTCAACCTGATTATGCGGACGAGGAGCAACATGAAGCCTCCTCTTCGCGGTCAAAACCGCCCAGGTCGAAGAAAAGGGGCACATATGATCCTGAATTGGTGGTTGGAGTACCTGGAGGTTCGGAAATGCCCAAACTTTTGAAGGGCTTTGTCAATCACATATCGTACCTTTTTTACCAGCGCATTGTAAGTTGAAGTAAAAACCTTATATGAAATTTCACATTTATTTTAAATATTTCAAATGGGTTGCTTACATATGTTTAAAAAATCAAATATTTAAAGCCGATACCAGCGCTCAAGTTTCAGCAACGAGGTAAGCAGACACGTTTATGGCCTTTGTAACGAGGTGCCATGTGGTGTCATGTGGCATCTGCATCAGGGTTGTGTCATGTACCGGAGCTGATGCACGAACATATGGGCGAGGCGTTGATTAGTGCGTTTGTTGAGTGCTGACATTTAGAAATCAGCTCATTCCATATGCCATGTGGAGAGATGACTATAATTCTCCATGATGTATTGTTGATTATTGGGCTAAACATCCATGAGACCTCCATAGAAATGACATGAGCAGTTGGTATTAAATGATCTGAAGAAGGCCTTGGTGGAGGAGGCGTAGGAAGTCTTTGACCTGCCTCATGGGGCTGTGACATCTGGTACCGTACAAGTTCAGTTCTTTAAGGTGCATTGCGAACAACTGAGTGAAGAGCAGCGGGCGTATGGGTTCTTGCTTCACTTGTTGGGCTTCTGTCTCTTTTCAGACAAATTCCAACACAAATTGTCTGTCTACTACACTATATTTATGTCTGATCCCTCGTCTACCATGGATTATGCATGGGTTGCTGGCGTTCGGCCCATGTGTACCGTAGCTTGGACGAGTGCACAAGAAAAGAGGCCAGGCTGATGTCGACATGTCACACTCTGATATAGGTAAAAATTTTGCTGTATAGTATTTTATTTACAATGAATTTTGTAAATAAAATTTTTGTTATCTACCATGAATTTTGTTATAAATGTTTTTATTGATTGATTCCATTTTCTTGTGCACATCATCATTTTCAGGCGTGGATCTACCAGTATTTCAACATGTTTTGACCTGCACAGAGTAGAAGCTGGATGCTCGTAGATGGGACCTTTCAGAGAAGCCTAACCGAATGAGAGACTACAGAACAAAACTTGATATGATGACTGCAGACAGAGTAAGCGCATCTACGGTCTTTCTCTATTAAGTTAGAAATTCGATGATAAGTATGTTTAATTGTTTGACATCCCATTATGTTTAGGTTGATTGATGCCATATGGTCCGATTAACTTCAACGAAGAAATCTTCACTCCTTCGCTCTTCCATGGAGTGTTGTGTCTTTGGATCACAGAACCGTACATGCCAGATCGTGTGGCGAGACATTTTGGCCGTGAACAACAAGTTTCGAGACTGCCTATAGTGCTAGTAAGGGCATGGAGGGGCTCCAAAATCAGCACATACACTGTGGAGTACGACAGAGCTCAATTTATTTGGAATGCCCAGAATATACATTTCATGAGTCTACATGCGATGGGCCCTCCTGTTCAGCAAGGGCATGAGTGTAGCGGTGATTACATAGGTTGATACCTCCCACGTACACACCCATTCGTCAACCCCCCGCCCATTGAAGATGCGACACAAGTATGAAATTGACTAATTTATAGGTTGTTTAATTTCCGGTTAATTCTATCTATTTTTATTATACATATCAACGTTTTTGTGTTGTGTGCAGGCCTTCGAATATTGCTGCAGTCGTCTTCAGCCACATCGCGATCATGAATGTGAAGATGTAACAGAGGCGCTACGCCTATCATTGGAATGAATGTATCCCTTTCTTCCCAATTTTTGAGGAAACTGTTATGTAATTTGTGTTTTTTATCGAACTTGTTTGATTTTTATGGAAGTTATTGAACTTTGAATTATTGCAACAATTCATGAATACATGTGTCTGCTGGTCAACCACTATCTCCCATTATAGCCGTGTAAATAAATACTCTATTAGTGTAGTTTGCAGGACTCAACCACTAACATTACTTTTTCAATCACTTTCGACCCAAAGAAATACTTCTGTAGACTGTAGTCTGCATAACCCAAACAAATACTCTCTATATAAATTTATAATAACCCATCTCTCTCATCTTTAATTTCATCAACTTGTTATTTTTCTTATTTTTCACAAGGTTCTATTTTACAGAAGGCACAGAAATCGCAAGAAACTGGGCTTACTTTTTAACGCACGGTTTGTGACAAACCGTGCTAGACATGTCACAAACCGTGCACCTTTACATAAGGCACAAAAACGCCAGAAATCACATTCTGGCAAGGCGCACGGTTTGTGACAAACCGTTTCAGACATGTCACAAACCGTGCCCTTTTATAGAAGGCACGAAAATCGCCATAAATCACAATCTGGCAAGGCGCACGTTATGTTAACCAACCAAGTCCCCCCAAGGGCTCCTCCTATGGAAGGTTTATTCCTTCACTTTATGATGCATAAGTTATGACACATAGCAGTCTTCCACGCCCATTTAAATGCTTCTTCTCTGGACTCTCAGATTTGGTCTGTTTTGAAGAACTCTGAATAATCAGCAGAGATAAAAACATCCTCTTCTGGATCATTTCTGAACTGAGGCTGTGTGTGTAGGGATGGAAAGCCGAATTATGGGTTAGCAGAAGCCGAATTCTGAGTCTCTTCATGAGACAAAGATGCTTCTGAAGGCGGACAACTCTCGTCAAACACTCTAAGTGAGAATGGTGGTATCTCTTCTGGTGTTTTCCACTCAGATAGTGTGTTCCATTCTGACAACGGTTAATGAGGTGTTTTCCAACAAGAAAATGATTGTTGTGGGGTGCTCCAATCATCGAGCGAAATATTGTTCAACCCCTCGTACAAAAAATAGTTCGCCTGCATACACATGGAATCGTCTCATCAAGTAGTGAACTAATTATTAAGTGTGAAACCACAATTCCCTTTAAGGAGGCTTGAGTATATCTAGATTTGTCATCAGTAAAAATAATGAAGTATCTATTTTCTCCTCTTGTTAATACTCCATTTAATTCACATATATCAGAATGTACAAGATCTAGGATATCATTTGTCTTTTCTACTGCAGTAAAAGGTCTCTTAGACATTTTTGCTTGAACACAAATTTCACAATCTTTAGTTGTAGAGTTAAAGTCCCCACTGATCATACCATTCTTAGACATCAATTTTAGTGTTCTAAAATTAACATAAACAGTTCTTAAATGCCATGATTCACACGTTATGTGTTGAGCAGTTTCACACGTTATGTGGGAAACATCTCCACACATAACGTGTTGAGCTGTTTCACACGTTATGTGTGGACATGTTGCACACGTTATGTGTGTACATGTTTTACACATAACGTGTGCAACTGTTTCTTCAACGTAACGTGGATCTTGCTTTCTTACACATGTATCCCTCAAAATCTAGCATGTAAAACTTGGTTTCTAACACTTAAACAACAAATATCAAGTTCAAAACTTTGAAAATCTAGCATGTGAAACTTGGTTTCTAACACCTAAACAACAAATATCATATATTATTTTCAACAACTAAAGATCAAAACTTTGAACATGTCCCAAAAAAAAAAATGAAAACTTTAACTTCAAATAACGGAAATTACCTCATTTGAAAGTGGATCCTCTTCATCATTGTTGTTCCAATAATCATTGTTGTTCATATTATCCTATTTTTTTGAAAAAGTTGAGGGTGTTCAAAATTTGAGGGTGTTTCAAATGAGGGTTTAGGCTCGAACTTGTGTCCTTAGCCGAAGAAGATGAAGTTAGGGGACCATTAATTCAGTTAGGTGGGGACAAGACGTTAATTCAATGCGTTTTACATCCACCATATCCCCATGTTACGTCTGAGCATCTCCCACACGTTACGTGTGAGCATCTTCCGCACGTAACGTGTTGGAAGTGCTCACACATAACGTGGTGATTCTTTCCCCCTTTGTAACACCCCCAAAACTTAACCCTTTTGAAAATGTATTACCGACAGTGACTCCAGTATTCCTTACCGAGATCACCCAAGGCTTTACAAATTAAACACAATTTATGAAATGCAATTGATACACAATGATCAAGCATTAAATTCCAAAACATAACATTGTCAAGGAAATAAGAGTTACGGGATTACAACTCAATCCCGAATAGGTCAAAACAGAGTTTAAACCAAACACAGTGGAAGACTAAGAAAGTATATTACAATCGGAGTTATTGTCCAAAGGATCATAACCTGATTAAAGAAATAATTAAAACATTCAAAAACCACCGCCGACTCCATAGTCCTTCTAATCTTCTGAGCTACTTCTTAACTGATGTGCCGAATCGAACGGATGACACCAACCAACCATGCAAGGGAAAATATTGGTTGGCTAGTCTAAATGAATAGACTAGCAAGGGAACAAAGCAGAATTGTTCGAAGTAGTTGTATTAGGTTAGACTCTTCGTCCCTCGAATAATAATCGAGTACGCTTGTCAACCACCATACTCCTACTGGAATAAACAAGAGGTATGCACAAGAGAAGATTCTGGAAGACTGAATCTTCACAGAAATCGACTCGAAAGAAGACTTCAACTGAAATGAGTCTTTAAGGAAGAAATGACAAATCTGGAATATTACAGAATCATACAACAATGATTTAAAACTGACTGAGATGCTTCGGTTCACGACCAACCTCATCGCCTACAACGAATCCATATTGGAAAGAGAACGTACTACATTCGAGTCAAGACGAGTTTTCCTAGCTGCACTGAACTTAGCTGCACTACTCGCCCAAGGTGTATTAATTATGTGCGTCAAGGTAGCACTTATCTGATTTATGTTTCAAAAACACACATCACGTTATAGACTTTTACATGTGTACCCCACCAATGGGACGACACATCTTAGTATACGTTTCGTCGAGAGTGACGTATACCGAAAGGTTTGTGACACCAGCTAAGTGTCCTGTCTCTACACACATGTGTAAGAGACCGATCATGATCATAGAATAGTACCAGATGGGGACGAGCCATCCCGATACCAGATTATAAAGAAACGACTGGACAGAGTCCGAGTAACGTTCCTATCTAACAGTGCTAACTAAACAGTTACAGCACCACAACATTTACAGGATAAATCCACATAAAGGCCCAAAAGGCGATCACAGATAATAGCGTTGTTCTAACAGATATACAACCTATTATATGATTTTCAAAACAGTTTATCAAAACCGTTTCCAGACAAACAGAATATTCATTCCAAATTAATTACTCAGATAAACTACTGATAATTAATGTAAATATGGAACGAATGAGCAAGAGCGAACCGCCACTTGCCTTACTCCGCAGAATAGTCTAAAGGCGTCAACTGGATTCCGGGCTCGACACGGTATAGTTCCGACAACACAACAACCTTCGAGTCGACCCATAAAAGGAACCCTAAGTTAGATCCGACATAAACAGTACGAATCTAAACACGGCGAAAGAACACGAAAGGAAAGACGCCACGACGACAACCGACCAAGCCAAAGCCACGAAGGCATTCTGGGCACTGGCGGCGGTCGCCGTGAAGAACACGGCCGACTGAAACGAGAGAAAACTCACCCCAAAACACGAGCGGTTCGGCCTCCTTCGACTTGCTTTGGCTTCTAACCTCCAAGGCTAACCAAAAGCTTCACAAAGGCACTCTGGAAACACACCACGACACCTCCGGCGAGCACAAGAAAACCGACGAAAACACAACTCACTTTGAGGGAGAGTTTTGGCAGCGATTCGGGGTTGTAGATGACCCAAAACCCATGCCCAAACTCGTCTATTTATAGGCAAACCCCAAGGAGTGATCTGCAAACCCTCAGACGCGGCAAACGACGCAACGGCGCGCCTCGAACGACGTCGGCGACCGGCGGGCAATGCCCATTGGACAATCACGGCGGTCGCCGTAATTTTGCCTGCGGCGGGCACGCGGCGGTCGCCGTAAATGCGGCGGTCGCCGTCGCTAGGCCTGTCGCGGCCAGCTAGAAGCTGACACGTTGACTTCTCGGGCCCAACCACGGCGGTCGCCGTTTCCCCCTTTTCCCGCCCATTCGGCTTTGAACGAGCTTGACGATAAACCGGGATAAAAATTATCGTACGCAAACGACAATTTAAAATTCAAGGCACCTTGTCTGTATATTATTTCACTGAGAAAAATATTACAGATATAGAGCACATTATAGAATGTCTCAAGCTACCTGAATTAAATCCGACATACACAACGGGTACTCGGGAAAATTCCATAATTCCCAAAATAACCTCACAAAAATACGGGGTATCACATCTCCGCCCCCTTACAAGAAGTTTCGACCCCGAAACTTAGGTCGAGAATAACTCGGGAAAACGCCTGAGCATATCTGACTCGGTTTCCCACGTCTCCCAAGTAACTTCTTCGGTCCCTGACTTGGACCACAACACTCGTACCAACGGAACGATCTTGTTGCGCAATTGCTTCTCCCGATGCTCCAAAATGCGCACGGGCAACTCTTCATAAGTACCATTAGCTTGAATCTCGATGTCCTCATAACTAAGCACATGAGACTCATCTGGCACATACTTTCTGAGTAAAGACACGTGGAACACGTTATGCACCGGGTGAGCCGATGGTGGCAACGCCAAACGGTACGCTAGAGATCCCACTCTATCCAAAATCTCGAATGGTCCCACGTAGCGAGGGTTAAGCTTCCCACGCTTACCAAATCTGAAAACTCCTTTGGATGGCGATACCTTGACAAAAACCTTGTCACCGACCTCGAACTCGACAGTCCTGCGCTTCCGATCTGCGTAGGACTTCTGTCGACTCTGAGCGGTCAACATTCTTTGTCTGATCAAAGCAATGTCTGAAGCCGTCCTTTCGACCAACTCTGGTCCAAGCAGAATTTTGTCGGCATTATCATCCCAACAAATCGGATATCTGCATCTGCGACCATACAAAGCTTCAAACGGAGCCATCTTGATTGTAGCATGCCAGCTATTGTTGTACGTGAACTCAATCAGACTCAAGCTGTCCTCCCAGCTAGTCGGACGATCGAGCACACAAGCTCTAAGCATATCCTCCAGAGTCTGGATGGTCCTTTCAGCTGGCCATCTGTTTGAGGATGAAACGCTGTACTGAACCTCAACTCGGTTCCCATAGCCTTATGAAGTTCCTTCCAGAATCTTGACATGAAACGGCCATCTCGGTCCGATACAATGGTCTTAGGAATGCCATGTAAGCGGACAATCTCCTTCTGGTAAACTTCGGCTAGCTTCTGGGTTTCCCATGTGGTCTTGATGGCTATGAAATGAGCACTCTTCGTAAGCCTATCCACAATTACCCAGATAGCATCTCTCTGACTTCGAGTCTTGGGTAGCCCAGTGACGAAGTCCATGGAAATGTCCTCCCATTTCCATTCTGGCACGGGGAGAGGTAGCATCTCACCACCTGGTCTGCGGTGTTCGATCTTGACTTTTTGGCAAGTTAAGCACTTTGCCACAAAGTCTGCTACGTCCCACTTCATGTTTGGCCACCAAAACTTCTTCCTGAGATCCTTGTACATCTTGCTAGAGCCAGGATGCACAGAATAAGCAGATGAATGAGCTTCTCTCATCACCAACTGACGAAGACCTTCTGTGTCAGGCACACAGATCTGATCCTGAAACCAAAGTGATCCCTCATCCTGAACCACAAAACTGGGAGCTTTCCCATCCATCACTTCACTGCTTAACTTTACCAAGATGATGTCATCGACTTGCTTTTCTTTGATTTGATCCAGCAGTGTAGCCTGAATCTCCATCATACTCAGGTACCCTCTACGATGGTCATACAAGACTTCGATGTCGCATGACTCTTGGTTTAGCTTGGTTTGAACAGTAAGTAGAGCAACTACAGTCTCGTGCGTTGTCTTCCGGCTTAGTGCATCAGCTACTACATTAGCCTTGCCCGGATGATACAACAACTCCATGTCGTAGTCCTTGAGCAACTCTAGCCAGCGGCGTTGTCTCATATTTAACTCCTTCTGAGTAAATATATACTTGAGACTTTTGTGGTCAGTGAAGACTTGGCATCTTATACCATAGAGGTAATGCCTCCAAATCTCCAGCGCAAAGACAACCGCTGCTAACTCAAGATCATGGGTCGGATAGTTTTCTTCGTAAGTCTTGAGTTGTCTAGATGCGTAAGCAATGACTCTGCCCCTTTGCATCAAAACACAACCAAGGCCACACTTGGAAGCATCACTATAGACCACATAATCGTCATTCCCCTCTGGGAGTGCTAACACGGGTGCCGAGGTCAACCGTCGCTTCAACTCCTGGAAACTGACCTCGCACTTGTCATTCCAGACAAACTTCTTGTGGACCTTGCGGAGTATATTGGTCATAGGTAGAGCGATCTTTGAAAATCCTTCTATAAACCTTCTATAATACCCGGCAAGTCCAAGAAAACTGCGTACCTCCTTCACATTCTGGGGCTGTGTCCAATTAGCCACCGCTTCAATCTTTTGGGGATCAACCATAACCCCATTTTTATTGATCACGTGGCCTAAGAAAACCACTTCCTTTATCCAGAATTCACACTTAGACAGTTTAGCATAAAGCTGATGTTGTCTAAGGATCGACAAGGAAATCCGTAGATGTTCCTCGTGGACTTCTTCATTCGGAGAGTAGATCAAGATGTCGTCGATGAAAACCACCACGAACTTATCCAAGTATTGGTGAAAACATCGGTTCATCAAATCCATAAAGACAGCTGGAGCATTTGTAAGTCCAAAAGACATCACTACAAACTCGTAATGACCATATCTGGTCCTAAACGCAGTTCTAGGAATGTCTTGCTCCCGAATCCTGAGTTGATGATATCCAGATCTTAAGTCGATCTTGGAGAAAACCTTTGCTCCCTGCAACTGGTCCAACAAGTCATCAATCCTAGGCAAAGGATACTTGTTCTTGATCGTCACCTTGTTCAACTCTCGATAGTCGATACAAAGTCGGAACGATCCGTCCTTCTTTTTGACGAATAATACCGGAGCACCCCACGACGATACACTCGGCCTGACATAACCTGTGTCAAGAAGATCTTCAAGTTGATTCTTCAACTCTTGCATCTCAGCTGGAGCCATCCGATACGAGGATTTGGAAATCGGCGCCGTACCAGGCTCGAGATCAATTGAAAACTCTACGTCACGATTTGGGGGTAATCCTGGAATTTCTTCCGGAAAGACATCCGAAAATTCCCTAACTACAGGAATATCAAGAACCTCAGGTTCATCCTTCTCAGGTTCATCCAAGTAGCAAAGGTACCCGACACATCCTTGTCGTAGTAGCTTAAACGCAGCCATCACATTGATCAGCTTGCCGTTATCAGCGTCATTTCGACCTTTGAACTTGCACACGAATTGGCCCCCGGATGACACCGTCACCGTTCTTGAACTGAAGTCGATCACCGCCTTGTGACGCGTCAGCCAATCCATACCGAGAATAATGTCGTATGGAGCCATGGCTATGCAGATTAAATCTGCCTCGAATTCCTTACCCTGAATGGTAATCGGAAAGTCGGACAGATGCTTGGTTCCCACCAAACGTTCTCCATTAGGAAGATTAACGACGAAAGGGTCACACGAATCGTTGCACACTAAGTCTAACTTGCTAACACAGCTATCCGAAATAAAGGAATGCGTAGCACCAGAATCAAACAGAATGCACACTGAAGTAGAGTGAAGGTATAGAGTACCTTGAGCAATCGGAGCGTTGGGTCCATCTGCCTCACGCATCTCGTACAAGCGTTGTCCCTGACTTCCAGAAACAGCTGGGGCCTTTCCCCTGTTCTGAGCAGTCGTCTGCACTGAAGGGCTAGGAGTCTCGGCAGGCTTAAACCTAGGTCGGTTGCTCTGATGAACTGACCCTTGCTGCGACTCTACTCCCTTCTGCTTTCCCTGCTTGCAGAACTTTTGCAGATGACCATCACGTCCACACCCAAAGCATGGCCTCCTCTCCTTCCGACACTCAGTGCTCTTGTGCCCAGCAGTACCGTAGTTATAACACTGAACTGTACTCCTGGTCTACCCTGACTGCTGAGTCGATCCTCCTTGCGTCATCTCCGTCTTAGCTCTGCCGGATTTGGCGAAGTTAGACGGTGGCGCATGGCGCTTAAAACCACCTCCCTGGTTCTGATTCTGCATCGACTTCTGTCGGTTGCGCCTCTTGGTCGACTCCTCGAGAGTTACCTCCAGCTTATAGGCACAATCCACATACTGCTCCAAGGTAGAGCATGTGTGGTGCACCATTAATGGCTTGATATCCGGGTTCATCCACTCGTGGAAGTACCAGATCTTTTGAGCCTCGCTGGTGATCTCGGCAGTGGCGTACTGTAGAAGATGGTTGAACTTAGATGCCAACTCGGTCACTCTCAGACCATTAGTCTGAGGGTACAAGAACTCTTTATGCTTCTTCTCTCTCATAGCACGAGAGAAAAAAATGATCAACCATCTTGGTCTTGAACATCGACCAAGTCAACACTGGGCTCTCAGCCAAACCAGTGCTCTCCCACCACTCGCTAGCCTCCTCCTTCAGCTGAAGAGAAGCGATATGGACCTTCTCGGCCTCCGTACACTCCACGTTCCTGAACAGCCTCTCCATATGGGAGAACCAATGAGTCACTGCCACTGGCTCCCCTTTCCCGTTATAGCAGTCGGGTCTCATGGAAGTAATGGTCTTAAGAGCGCGACCATAGCTGTCCCTCGTCCTAACGGCAGTCTCCTGAATCACAGGGTTTCTGGGTTCCACAACATCAGGAACCGCTGCATGAATAGGCACTTCTTGTGCTTGAGGCGCACTTGGTCTCAAGACATCTGTAATAGCCTGCATCACGATCCCACGGATCGCCTCAACAGCTGCAGCATCAAACAACGTCGGCGCTTGGGTCTGATCTTGACCTTCACGCCTCTGCTGGACGCGAGACTCAGACTCGTGTTCATCCTGAACACCTCTTCCTGCTGGTCTGGGGTTTTGGCTAGTCCCAGCACCGGCTCGAGTCGAATTCCTCGTGCTTCTTGGGTTCACCATCTATTTACCGATCAAATTTCAAGCATTCAATACATTAATATTATGCAATATACTTATGCAATATACCAACGTAAATAAATTACTCAGAATAGATCAACTTGGTATTTTATAGATGAACCTTCGAATTCTTACACAAGTTACACATAAGTTTATCATTCGAGCGCTAGGACAATGCTGCTCGAAGATATAAGTGTTTCTCAGAGTACTTGCCGTAATACTGAAATATTACACAAAGTACAACTTGGAATACTAAGAAACGAACTACTACGATAGGCAACGCCACTCCTCCTCAAGGCGTTCCAAAATGTCTCCCATACGACTGGCTACTCGTGCATGGTCTCTTCGGGCTAGGCTCACCATCGAGCTCTGGCGATGGGTTTCGCACCCTGCTTGACCCTGAAGCACATAGTCCTAGCTCAGTCATGGTAAAGTATGGGTCGTCCATGACTGGTCCTCCTATTCCAGCCCTCCTCTGAGTACTGGCGGTCAACTCATCCCTCTGACGCTGCTGTTCTGCGGAGATTACCTCGCTCTAGCGGAGAATCTCCCACAGCTCGGATTCCGACCTCCATCTCCTTAGAGTAGGGATAGGCTGAGATTCCCTGTCACTTCTCCCAATACCGTACTCGGTATACAATGCCTCCCAATCAGCTTCTGACATGAGTGCGTACTCTGGCACTGGTGACAATCCTATACCGGGCTCCTGATTCTTCCCTCCAAGGTCCAACTCTGGATCCTCTTCTGGATCATCCTCTATGGGATCCTCATCCTCGGGATCATCCTCGATGGAATCCTCATCCTCGGGATCATCCTCGATGAGATCCTCATCCTCGGAATCATCCTCGATCATATCCTCGTCCTCGACAGGATCTTGCTCAAGCATCTCCTCTTCCTCCTCCTCGTACTCGATCTCCTCGGGAATTGGTCCTAGCAGAAAGTCGTCTTGGTAAACCCCTTGTTCATACCTTGACAACTCGTCTTCCTGCTCCCATTCCTGTACTCCCTCCACCCTTGGTGGCGGCACAGGTGCAGGTCTAGGGACCATAGCATTCCTAGCTACAAGGACAACCGACTCGGGGAGAACGTGCTTGACGTCTTCGGGTGGGCTACTCGGGCCTCCAACCTCGAAACATCGCTGAGGTAACGGAAAATCTAGCCTCGGCTAATCCGACTTGGCGTCTTCCGACCCCCTACCAATAGAAAAGCAGACACCCATCCTATCGAACAATAAGGAATGAATTAGTCTTTCTAGACATAGAAGCAAGCTTACTATATCAGACTATAAAGAAGACACGACTATGAACGGTGTTTTTAAATTCTTTTCAGAATTAAAATTCAGAGCCCTTTTAAAGCATTTTGAAAATGAATAAATGGTTTATAAAAATTCCAAACCCGTTTTAAAACCTTTGGCTCTGATATCACAACTGTAACACCCCCAAAACTTAACCATTTTGGAAAAGTATTACCGCCAGTGACCCCAGTGTTCCTTACCGAGATCACCCAAGGCTTTACCAATTAAACACAATTTATGAAATGCAATTGATACACAATGATCAAGCATTAAATTCCAAAACATAACATTGTCAAGGAAATAAGAGTTACGGGATTACAACCCAATCCCGAATAGGTCAAAACAGAGTTTAAACCAAACACATCGGAAGACTAAGAAAGTATATTACAATCAGAGTTATTGTCCAAAGGATCATAACCTGATTAAAGAAATAATTAAAACATTCAAAAACCACCGCCGACTCCATAGTCCTTCTAATCTTCTGAGCTACTTCTTAACTGATGTGCCGAATCGAACGGATGACACCAGCCAACCATGCAAGGGAAAATATTGGTTGGTTAGTCTAAATGAATAGACTAGCAAGGGAACAAAGCAGAATGGTTCGAAGTAGTTGTATTAGGTAAGACTCTTCGTCCCTCGAATAATAATCGAGTACGCTTGTCAACCACCATACTCCTACTGGAATAAACAAGAGGTATGCACAAGAGAAGATTCTGGAAGACTGAATCTTCACAGAAATCGACTCGAAAGAAGACTCCAACTGAAATGAGTCTTTAAGGAAGAAATGACAAATCTGGAATATTACAGAATCATACAACAATGATTTAAAACTGACTGAGATGCTTCGGTTCACGACCAACCTCATCGCCTACAACGAATCCATATTGGAAAGAGAACGTACTACATTCGAGTCAAGACGAGTTTTCCTAGCTGCACTGAACTTAGCTGCACTACTCGCCCAAGGTGTATTAATTATGTGCGTCAAGGTAGCACTTATCTGATTTATGTTTCAAAAACACACATCACGTTATAGACTTTTACATGTGTACCCCACCAATGGGACGACACATCTTAGTATACGTTTCGTCGAGAGTGACGTATACCGAAAGGTTTGTGACACCAGCTAAGTGTCCTGTCTCTACACATATGTGTAAGAGACCGATCATGATCATAGAATAGTACCAGATGGGGACGAGCCATCCCGATACTAGATTATAAAGAAACGACTGTACAGAGTCCGAGTAACGTTCCTATCTAACAGTGCTAACTAAACAGTTACAGCACCACAACATTTACAGGATAAATCCACATAAAGGCCCGAAAGACGATCACAGATAATAGCGTTGTTCTAACAGATATACAACCTATTATATGATTTTCAAAACAGTTTATCAAAACCGTTTCCAGACAAACAGAATATTCATTCCAAATTAATTACTCAGATAAACTACTGATAATTAATGTAAATATGGAACGAATGAGCAAGAGCGAACCGCCACTTGCCTTACTCCGCAGAATAGTCTAAAGACGTCAACTGGATTCCGGGCTCGACACGGTATAGTTCCGATAGCACAACAACCTTCGAGTCGACCCATAAAAGGAACCCTAAGTTAGATCTGACATAAACAGTACGAATCTAAACACGGCGAAAGAACACGAAAGGAAAGACGCCACGACGACAACCGACCAAGCCAAAGCCACGAAGGCATTCTGGGCACTGGCGGCGGTCGCCGTTCTTGGCGGTGGTCGCCGTGAAGAACACGGCGGTCGCCGTGAAGAACACGGCGGTCGCCGTGAAGAACACGGCCGACTGAAACGAGAGAAAACTCACCCCAAAACACGAGCGGTTCGGCCTCCTTCGACTTGCTTTGGCTTCTAACCTCCAAGGCTAACCAAAAGCTTCACAAAGGCACTCTGGAAACACACCACGACACCTCCGGCGAGCACAAGAAAACCGACGAAAACACAACTCACTTTGAGGGAGAGTTTTGGCAGCGATTCAGGGTTGTAGATGACCCAAAACCCATGCCCAAGCTCGTCTATTTATAGGCAAACCCCAAGGAGTGATCTGCAAACCCTCAGACGCGGCAAACAACGCAACGGCGCGCCTCATACGACGCCGGCGACCGGCGGGCAATGCCCACTGGACAATCACGGCGGTCGCCGTAATTTTGCCTGCGGCGGGCACGCGGCGGTCGCCGTAAATGCGGAGGTCGCCGTCGCTAGGCCTGTCGCGGCCAGCTAGAAGCTGACACGTTGACTTCTCGGGCCCAACCACGGCGGTCGCCGTTTCTGAACGGCGGTCGCCGTTTCCCCCTTTTCCCGCCCATTCGGCTTTGAACGAGCTTGACGATAAACCGGGATAAAAATTATCGTACGCGAACGACAATTTAAAATTCAAGGCACCTTGTCTGTATATTATTTCACTGAGAAAAATATTACAGATATAGAGCACATTACAGAATGTCTCAAGCTACCTGAATTAAATCCGACGTACACAACGGGTACTCGGGAAAATTCCATAATTCCCAAAATAACCTCACAAAAATATGGGGTATCACACCCTTAAGGTTTTAGGATTTAGGTTTTAGGTTTTAGGGTTTAGCGTTTAGGGTTTAAGGTTTAAGGGGGGAGGGGGTTGTGTTTAGGTTTTATGGTTTTGTATTTAGGGTTTACGGTTTATGGTTTAGGGTTTATGGTTTTGAGGTTTATGATAAAAGACTCGTGACTACAGCTGTATATAGCTATATACAATAGCTGGTTATTAGCTGTCAAAGATTTGTCAAACACGTTACTCAGTTTTTTTTCCAGCTGGTTATTAGCTGTCAAACATATTGTCTGTTCTTTTCACTATATAAGAAGCATTATGGTTATTTGTTCACTACAACAATTCCAACACAAACGGCGCCTACAGATAGACTTTTGGGTAAGCTTATTCTTTCAGTTTCTATCGATTTAGTAACGTTGATTTTTGATATTAATGGATTTATGATATTTGAAGGAAACCAAACACTACAACAAATAATGGCATATTCATCAAAATCATCAACAAACGCAGATAGACTATGCTATTGTAATTTGAAAGCCGTTGTCCGAACTTGGGATTTGCAGTGGAGCTACGGAAGGAGGTATTGGGGATGCCCAAAAGTGGGGTGTCGTTTCAGGGAGTGGATTGATCCAATGTACGAGGAGAGGACACATGCAGTTATTCGACAATAATAACAGGAAAAACAAGATTTTGTTAAGGAAAATCAAGATCTTGTTAAAGATCTTGATAACATTCGTAGGTATAACTTCAATCTATTAAATGATGTACATCGTAGGTGATTAATGTCGTATCTTTTGTGTAATGTTGTTTATGTACTATCAACCTTTGTAGGGAGCAAGCAAATTTTGCAAACCAGAGATATCATATGAAGCGAATGTTCACCAGAGACTATCCTAATTTCTTCAAACGCTAAAGAAGTGTCATATCTTTTCTCTAATTTTTTCTAAGTTTATGATCAATTTGTATTATTTTCTGTATTGTGTGCTAAATGTGGTTGTAGTCAACCAACATAATGAACAATTTGTATTGTCTTCTAGGTTGATGATTATTTTGTATTGCTCTTATAAAGATTAATACAAGTTGGGCTACACAATGGGGGTAGCTCTCCCCTAATGCCTATTTCAAAACAATCTTATGTTTCATACACAATATTAAAACACAAATAAATACTACAACTATTACATGTCATAAACCATAAATCCTAAACATACGCTATCTTTAGGTTGGAAGCGGCCGGGTGGCTCGATCGAGAACTTTACATTGGAAGGGAAGAAGAACGAAATAAGCGAAGAAACGAATGTAACTGACTCAATACGATCGTAACTTTAATCTTATTGTAAAACTCGATACTAAGCGAAGAAGACCGGAATACTTTGTATAACGTTACTTAATCAAAAAAAGAGGTCTATTTAACGTGGGGACACTCTCCTCACGTTATGTTTGGACCTCTTCTTATGGAGACTCCTCACGTAACGTGTGGATCATCTTCACACGTTACATGATTTTTTTTTCCACACGTAACGTGGTGAGCCATGTACCACGTTACGTGTGAACCTATGCGCTAAAAGACAATTTTGCCTATGCGCTAAAAAGTAATCATGAAAAATTGTTGTAATTCAAGCTCTATTGGTTTCAAGCTGGAGGTGTGCGATTTGTCAATTTCTAGGGCTTCAAGTCTCTTTAGCTCTGTGTTTTTTTTCAAGGGTTTAATTTGCATCAAAACTTTGTGTTTTTTATTCTTATCATCTCTTCAGTCTTTTGATCGAGTTTGTGATGGCTCTGTGTTGGTTTCCGCTGTTCTGAGCATATCTTCCTTGTGGAAACTACTGCTATGAGACTCATGTGAATTGTCGAGCTAGCTTAGTAAAGGAAGTTAAATGGTAATGGGTTTGACAAGGGAAGACTAGCAAAAGTTTGTGCTCAAGAGGAAAGAAATGATCACAAATCGATCAAGGGTTGTAAGGAATTATCGGGTTATAGAGGAGGTCAGAACGATGCAATTCACAGGGGAACGAAGAGGTGTAGTGTCAACTAAGGAGGGACCAATTAGTGCTCTCAATATTTTCTAACATGAGTTCTAGACCTTTTCATAATGGTTCATTTCTTCCACTTTATAGATTTATTCGTTTCATTTCTATTTCCCGTGAGCTATGCCATTATATAGGCTTTATTGACTGTGATGCAATGCTTTCTATTTCCAGAATTGCGGCTTCAGAACTATATTGAGCATGTCTGGAATGATACTATTGTATACCTTGATGATGGTGATCTCTTACTTACCATGTGTGTGAGCATGAGCTGGGATTCTATCACTTTGAAGATTGGAATTGAATTCGATAATCTATAGTTTACTCTTTGGGAAGGTAATTATGTGTGAAATCGAGTAGCAAAGTATCTATGTGAATATGTGACATAGGAGCTCAATCACCATCATAATGGTAGCAAGCTATAGAATTATGTGTTCTTGAAACGTTTTTTTTGCAAAAAGTATGAATTCCTGATCTAGGGTTTTTCTATTTCTCAAGAAGTGGATCTCTATACATGATTAAGGATATGGGTAACCAAAATGCAACAACAATGACAGGTATGATTCCTCTATAATATTTTATTATAAACATTTTCTTCGGTGCATTTTCTTTTGTTATTTTTATGTGCAAATTCTGTATGTACAAAAAGAGGAAAAGGTTGCAAATAAAGCTCATGGGAATCCTTCCAATGAGAATACAGCCGAGCAAAGCCAAACCACAAATAATCAGCTGAATTCCAAAGATGGAACACAAGAATCAATTGATCCTGAAAAAGATGAAACACTTGATCATATTAAGGGTACATTGATTAGTTTCATTGAATGATAAGCAATTTTCTTCTTCTTTTGATGATTTATTGTTTAGATCTTTCTAAAATCCCTTTTCCATCTCTAATCCTGCAGAGCAAGATGAATATAATGAAGGCAGAAAAGTAAATTCTATGGAGCCTATTTCATATGAGATTGAAGAAATTGAAAATCCAGCATTTGCTATAAAAGATCAAATGCTATATTGTTTTTACTTTTGCAGCTTATTTACTTAATTATCCTTTTTGAAATGTGAAACGTGGATTTAAGTACAAGTACGTTTCAAATGCTTAGTGAATTGGATGAATTTTGTTTGTGGGTCATATACTCATGTATAACAAGTTGATTACAATGGCCATTTGTTCTTAACTTTACTACATTAACACAAGTAACCCTCTTTAGTGATCTTACTATTGTTATTGCTTCCTAAATTCTGACATTAGGATGTGAGACATGAGAACCCATAAATTCTTAAAAAGATGGTCCTCGTGATAAAATCCACAACACTAGCATTAAAGCAATATATAGAACCCTTTTCTAATCTGATTACTTTCTTCTGTTTATAGTTAATGGATTTACTGTTCTCATTTTTGGATCCAAACCGACTTCATAACCCCTTACTTGTTGGGTATTTCAACAAGGTATACTGATTATGTACAAGTAAGTCCATATATTGGCATATATTGTACTTTGATGATACAACGAGTTCACTCTCTTCTCTTTTTCACTGCATTCAACATTTGTATTCCCTTAAGTGGCGTTTGTTTACAGTCATGTATACGTTTAGAATTAGGAATTGGTTTCCCCTGCTAGAGACAGTGTCAATGACATAAATTTTCATGTTGATTGTTGAATCTATTTTCTACATTGGGCTATGTGTTGGGCTATCCTGATTCATATATAGATATGTGTTTTATTGATCTCTTACCCTACTACACAGCTCCCAATAGCATTGGACATGTCTGTTCGGTTTTAAAAGAAGGATGATGATTTTTGGAAATGTATATGCACAGATAACAACATGAAATGTGTTGTGCTTGAATGCTATGAAACATTCAAGTATATATTAAATAACGATTTTTCTAACCTATGCCCTAAGGATATAGGTTAAGATCCCATATGTAGAAAATTTTGATTAAGTGTTAACTTTTTAGGATATTTTAAGTTTTTTTTAAATGGATTCATATTTCTTTCTTTAGGATTTATATTCCTTAATAAGAATTCTTAACCTATGTCCTAAGGACATAGGTTAGAAAAATCGATTAAATATTCTAGGTGTTGGAGAAACTGAAAAGAGGTATGTTGGATTTTGTGCTCACTAGGACCAAAATAGCTTTTTTTAACGTGTTTCCTTCTCTTAAAATTAGGCAAAGGTTCTATACACTACAATTTTTTTCTGGGTACACTACAGTTTGAAACGCAGAAATCTTGCTTAAGCAAGATTTCTGCGTTTCAAGACAAATTGTACCTAGAAAAGTCATTTCTGTATAAATTTGAAACGCAGGTATTTTGCTTAAGCAAAATACCTGCGTTTCAACCATTTTTTTTTTTAAAAGCTGAAACGCAGGAATCCTGCTTAAGCAGGATTCCTGCGTTTCAACCATTTTTATTTTTTTTTAAAAAGCTGAAACGCAATATTTTTGCTTAAGCAAAAATATTGCGTTTCAGCCCTCCCCCTTTAAGTGAAATGAAACGCAAGATCTCGCGTTTCAGTCGTCTTCCATCTCTCGCGTTTCAGCCCTCCCCCGCTAGGTCAGCCGCCGCCATCAACTTCCCCGGCGCCTTCATCCCTCTTCTTCCATCGTCTTCTTCTTCCTATTTCGATTTTAATTTTGATTCTTCCTATTTGGATTTGGATCTGTACAAATCAATGGATTTGGGGCGAAAAAATGGTGGAGCCGGAGACGAAGACGATAGCGGCCGAAGACAACCGGCGGCGCTCTCATCGTCTTCTCCGGCGGCAACAGTGAACTTGGCTGGCGACGAGAGCTTGGCTGGCGGTGGGGGAGGTGACGGAGCGACAACGCCAGCTGTCGGAGCAGAGGGCGACGGTGTTGATGCTCAGTCGGAGCAGAGGGCGACGACGGTGGGGGACGAGGCAGTGGCTCAGGCGGTTGGGCTGGCGTTGGATGCTTTTGCCGGCGTGTGTACTGGAGGTGTCGCCGGGAAAGATGGAGTCGCCGGGAAAGCCGCCGAAAGTACTGTAGCGCCGGTGACCCAAAAACGCGGGAAAGGCCGCGACGCGAGAAAGTCTCGGAAGCAGCGCAAGGTAGCCTCTTCGTCTACCGTACCAGATGCACCGATAGTATCTTCTTCTACCGATATTCGACAGGTATATTTTAAAATTTAAATAAATTTTAAATTGTGTTTAATATGATATAAATATCCGCATACATGAATTAATAACATGAATATCGAAATGTGTTTAATAGCATGATTTATGGTTGTGTAAATAAAAAGTGATTAAAATTTAAAATATATTTAAAATGTGTTTAATAGCATGATTTATGGTTGCGTAAATTAAATGTATGATTTTAATAGCACGATCTATATGATTTAGAATACAAATTAAATAACAACTACCAAAATAACAATTAGTTTAGCAAGTAATTTAGAATAGAAATTAAATAAATTTCATAATAAAGAATATGAATATTAACGTCCAATAGAAATTATTGTTTATATAAAAACAATTAGAATTTGAAATTATAACATTATTAATAACTATTAAGAAATAAACAATAATTTAAATATAATAATTTATTTAAAAACAATATGAAATAATAACGAGTGATCTAATCGAAATAAAACAATAAAAAAATTAGAAATTAAAACATTATTAACAAGTAATTTAGAAATCAAGTAGAATTAGAATTTAAAACATTATTAATAATTATTAAGAAATAAAAAATAATTAAAATATAAAAATATAAAATAATAACGAGTGATCTAATCGAAATAAAACATTAAAAAAATTAGAAATTAAAACCTTGTCGTCCGAAGATAACGATATGATTTAGGAAATTTGACAATTAATTTTAGAAATAAATAATTTATTTAGAATAGAAATAAATTAAATGTCAAAATAAAGAATATTAAGATTATTGTCTATATAAAAACAAATAGAAATAGAATTTAAACATTAATAGGAATTATTAAGAATTAACAAATAATTAAAATAAAGGGCATATTGGAGGCGTGCGGCGGATCCTGTAGAGCGAAGCGTCGTGATCCTCGTAAGCCCCAAGAACGAGGGATCACAACTTCTGCACGACGTGGTTCTACATCTCAGCTGAGCAGACAGGTAGACGTTGCATTACAGAGAGATGTTGGGCAGCCCGATGATCATCCGACCGAGTCTGCTGAGCCCGAGGATCATCCGACTGAGTCTGAGTCGTCATCTTCGGACGATGAGGTTGATATTGGCCAGGATGAGTACACACGTTCTCCAGTTTTTGAGGCGACAGAGCAAGGCTGGCATGAGACATTTGAGCCCTCCACATATGCTGATAGAGTTGACGACATGCCCCCTCCTCGTGCGACGCAGACTTCTGAGGCACCTTCTCCCCCACCTGAGGCAGAGGGGCCACCCATTATGGAGCACATTGCCCCCCCTCCTGCCCCCCTGCTGGCCCTATACCTCTAGGGCAGGAGGGGAACTGGATGCCAGGAGGTCCTCGTCGGAGAGACCTGATCCCATCCTATCCTACCCACATCGCACCCCTTTTATGGATGGCGACGCAGCAGGAGGCAGGGGTAGCCATAGACATTTTGGCTCCCCCAGTACACTTTCCCCCGCATCAGGATCCGGTATGTATAAAAAATTTCTTTTAAATTTTCAAATGTTTGGAAAACCAAAAAAAAAAATATGTACATTAATCTTAAATACACAAAATTTATTGTTTCAGATGAGGTGGATCCTCAGGACCTTCGTTCGTCATCCACACTTTGATGATATACACCGGTATAGGACGGACGAGGATGGGTCATGGTGGACTTTGGCGCAGCGCAGCGGGCTGACTGCATTGGGGACGTTGGAGTTTCGACGGATGGACTCGGTTCTCATATCAGCATTCGTCGAGAGGTGGCATCCGGAGACCAACTCCTTCCATTTCCCCTGGGGCGAGATTACCATCACACTGCACGATGTTGTGCAGATTCTGCAGATTCCGATTGACGGTGCTGTGGTGGTTTCTCCTATGCCTGATGCAGCGATGTGGGAGGCCTTGGCTCCGATTTTGGGGGTAGATCCGCGTATTGCTGAGATTACTGGGATAGGTAAATAAATCGAAATTATACCAAATAGTTTATTAATATTATTGAAAACTGATAGAATTTTGTTGTATTCTAAACAGCTGGCGGTTATGGAGCTAACAAGATGTTGAAGGATCGGGCTAAGGAGTTATGCATAGCCGAGGAGAGGTGACATTCTGTTGTATTTTGAATAATATTAAAATTAGAAAATTACTGTAGTTATTTTTAAAATATAATGTTAAATAATAATCGTTCTTTACAGGAACGAGCATCACATAGCTACGTTGTATCTTGCGATACTAGTGAGCTGTACTCTCTTCGTTGACAAGTCGGGGATGAAATGCAAGCCTGAGTATCTAGCGGTCCTCCTTGATCACGACGAGACTGGAGGGTACGCATGGGGAGTCGCTACCCTGGCGTACCTATACCGCCAGTTAGGTAAGGCGTCGCGAGGTCAAGCAGCTTCTATTGCCGGTGGTACGCTTCTGCTGAAGGTAATCTATCGCATTCAACTCTATTTGTCTTACGTTTACACCGAGAAACTATACTTACATTGATTTATTTCAGTCTTGGATCTGGGCCTACTTTCACGCGTTTCGAGGTCACGCGTCTTCCGATCTCGAGGCTTTACGTGACAGTCGCGCTGCTGCACGTGATGGTGCAGAGGCACCGCAGGGCGCGGATCGGCAGCGTCTGATCAACCTACGACGGGTCCTTGATAAGTACAGATATGCAGATGTATGTTACATTATTCGTAAGTAAGTATTTCCTTCGACATGATACATTTGTTTGACATTCTCAATATATTACAGGTTCGCTGGATGCCCTGGGGGCAGTTGGACTTTGACTCCCCGAGTCTCGCTCCATCGAGGTTTCAGGGATTGATTGAGTGCTTTGAGATCCGCGAGCCGTACCTGCTTGATAGAGTTATGCGCCAGTTTGGTCGTACGCAGGGCATACCAGAAGCGCCCCTTACTCCTACCGCAGCTGTACGTTCTGCGAGTCTGCGTGCGACTTACACCGTTAGTTTCCCGGACGATGCATGTCAGTAGGGAGCCGATCCGAGGCCGATGATAGAGCTCGGTGTCATGCCTGATGCCAGTTTCCCTTGGGATTGTCGGCCAGAGTATCTGGATTGGTGGGAGCAGATGTCTCATCCATACGTAGATTATTGATCATCGAGGCAGGATCCTTCAGCACCACCACCAGTAGATGATGACGTGCCTCTTCCGCCACTGCTTCCCAGCGACCTGATCACGGTATGTTATTTTGCATTCATTACATATGTGTATCTAATAACATTTTTTATTTGAAAATAGTGTAACCAGGTGGTATCAGCCGAGCTGAAGGCGTATGCTCTAGAGAGAGCTGGTATTCCCGATGACATACGAGAGGAGCTGATTGATTTTGCATTGCGTATGGTGGGTGCAAGGCCGCTTCGTCCTCCTCCCATTCCACGTGGTGCGCCTCCTCCTCCTCCTCAGCCTGTTTTTCACGATTCTCATTACGAGGAGGGATCTGGTAGTATGGCACATGAGCAGTCTAGAGATAGCGGCCCTTAGGCAGATTAGTATTTACGTATGACACGTAGATTGTATGTCTTTTTTGTAATGAAATTAATTCGTATTTTTTATATAAGTATATAAGGTTATATCACATGAAATATAAAGTAAAACTATAGGATATAAGATTATTCACATGAAATATAAAGTAAAACTATAGTATATAAGGTAATATCACATGAAATATTGAGTAGAACTATAGGATATAAGTAATATCACATGAAATATAAAGTAGAACTATAGTATATAAGGTTATTCACATGAAATATAAAGTAAAACTATAGTATATAAGGTTATTCAGATGAAATATAAAGTAAAACTATAGTATATAAGGTAATACCACATGAAATATAAAGTAAAACTATAAGATATAAGTATATAAGGTAATATCACATGAAATATAAAGTAAAACTATAGTATATAAGTATATAAGGTAATATCACATGAAATATTGAGTAGAACTATAGGATATAAGTAATATCACATGAAATATAAAGTAAAACTATATTATATAAGGTTATTCACATGAAATATAAAGTAAAACTATATTATATAAGGTTATATCACATGAAATATAAAGTAAAACTATAGTATATAAGGTAATATCACATGAAATATAAAGTAAAACTATATTATATAAGTATATAAGGTAATATCACATGAAATATTGAGTAGAACTATAGGATATAAGTAATATCACATGAAATATAAAGTAGACCTATAGTATATAAGGTTATTCACATGAAATATAAAGTAAAACTATAGTATATAAGGTTATTCACATGGAATATAAAGTAAAACTATATTATATAAGGTTATATCACATGAAATATAAAGTAAAACTATAAGATATAAGTATATAAGGTAATATCACATGAAATATTGAGTAGAACTATAGGATATAAGTAATATCACATGAAATATTGAGTAGAACTATAGGATATAAGTAATATATATCACATGAAATATAAAATAGAACTATAGTATATAAGTTATATCACATGAAATATAAAGTAGAACTATATTATATAAGTTATATAAGGTTATATCACATGAAATATAAAGTAGAACTATAGTATTTCACCCGTTTCTTCTATAATCCATCCGATTGGGCCTATTTGGGCCCAATTTCAGTAATTTTAGTTTTCCACCCGTTTCTTCTATAATCCATCCGATTGGGCCTATTTGGGCCCAATTTCAGTAATTTTAGTTTTCCACCCGTTTCTTCTATAATCCATCCGATTGGGCCTATTTGGGCCCAATTTCAGTAATTTTAGTTTTCCACCCGTTTCTTCTATAATCCATCCGATTGGGCCTATTTGGGCCAATTTCAGTAATTTTAATTTTCCATCCGTTTCTTCTATAATCCTTCCGATTGGGCCTATTTGGGCCCAATTTCAGTAATTTTAGTTTTCCACCCGTTTCTTCTATAATCCTTCCGATTGGGCCTATTTGGGCCCAATTTCAGTAATTTTAGTTTTCCACCCGTTTCTTCTATAATCCTTCCGATTGTGCCTATTTGGGCCCAATTTCAGTAATTTTAGTTTTCCACCCGTTTCTTCTATAATCCATCCGATTGGGCCTATTTGGGCCCAATTTCAGTAATTTTAGTTTTCCACCCGTTTCTTCTATAATCCTTCCGATTGGGCCTATTTGGGCCCAATTTCAGTAATTTTAGTTTTCCACCCGTTTCTTCTATAATCCTTCCGATTGGGCCTATTTGGGCCAAATTTCAGTAATTTTAGTTTTCTACCCGTTTCTTCTATAATCCTTCCGATTTGGCCTATTTGGGCCCAATTTCAGTAATTTTAGTTTTCCATCCGTTTCTTCTATAATCCTTTCGATTGAGCCTATTTGGGCCCAATTTCAGTAATTTTAACTTTTCACCCGTTTCTCCTTCTCCTATAATCCTTCCGATTGGGCCCTATTTGGGCCCAAATTTTTAGATTTTTTCAATTAGAGTACTTGCATTAATTAGAGTATTGAAATATTACAATCACAACTTGCATTAATTTGAGTACTGAAATATTACAATCACAACTCATATCCCATCACATCTCCCTAAACCATAGTACGGGGTGAACGACCATATGCTATGCAAAAGTCCCGAAACATTGCAATCCTTGAGGAAAATGGTGCATCCCAACCTTCGACACTTATATGTTTGAATTCGCGCCAAGCATATGGAGTTGGAGGCAAAGGACTTCCATCCTTTAGCCATAACTTCATTTATCAAAAAAATGCAAAGATTAGTAAATTGTGCGTATTTATATAAGTATGTAAAGAATCTTAAAACAATAAGACATACCGGTATAAAGTGGTCTCGATTTCCAACTTGAGCCATGGTCAATATCCGTATCCCATTACCGTTGAGACTTGATTGCGATGTCATCATTGGCAAGCATAAGCACTGACCATTCCAAGACAAGAATGCCAAAGCAACCCAATACACCGTGGCAAACAGTAGACCGACCATGGGCATGTCGCACCAGAACCTCGGTCCGCAAGGACTAAAGAAGTAGTTCACCTTAACTGCATATTGCTCAAATGACTTCCCAGGGTTTAGTCTTGCCAACACGGGCTCGTACAAGGCTCTGTTGTCGACCAAGTGAGATGCCAAATTGAATCGAATCCTCCTGTAGTTCCCCTCATCTTCGCCCAACAATACACATAGTGAGCGGTAGCCACAATGTCCGTCTCCAACTACATTCCTCACCTCCCTAATGAACGGATACCAAAAGTAGTCAATGTTGTTGACTCCAAAGTCCATTCCCATGTGATTGATGGGTTCCCCAGGAAACTATGGTCCACACGGTTCTTGATCAACATGAACATGTTCTTCTACATCAACAAAAACAGGTTCTTCTTGGCCCTTTCTAGGCCGACTTCTTCCTTGGCTTCCCTTCTGCTTGCCCTTCTCCTGCTCTTTCTCCTTCTCTAGCTTATCAAGATCCGCCCTTGCATACTCAACCCTAATCGGATCTCTCTCGGTGGAATACTTGCACGACCCCACCGGTCTTCCTTTTGCCTTGATCATTGTGGGTTGCCGCAGGGTTGACTCATGCGGATACTCCAAGTCATAGTAAACCTCTGACATATGATCTACTGTTGATTTCGGTAACTCACGCCTCTTCACCCTCTCTCCAAATTCGATGCACCTCATCTCTGCAACTGTAATATTGACGTTGTCACAAATAACATCGTCTGTGTCGGAACAAACTATCCTATCCCATTCGATCTGCCTCCAAAAGCGGTGTATCTCAGAAGGCATGATTGGCTTCTTATCAATGATAGCAAACGCAACTGTGTGGATGCAGGGTAGGCCAAGGCACTCTCTCATCCAGAAATCATCGCACTCATCTTTGAAATCACCGTCCAGTAGCTGCTGATACATGGCATACAACTTCCTCAAGGCCCGATCCGACACTCTGTAGAATAGCCTAGAAAACACAACCCGAACTGTTGGAACCATGCGGTTGTAACATGTGGGCATCTTGATCCGTGACATCTCCATGCTTGCCCTAACCTTGCAAACTTGGCTCTCAATCGCTGAGTGGATCCTCACCGACATTCGATTAAATCCGCCTATACTTGAATCCATAATTTTTTTCAACACCTTGTGCATACCCTCAACCCTTTCAAACCATATAACAACGAGGTTAATATATTATAGATCACTTATGCAAATATCTATAAGATTTGAAGTTGGGATACCTGTTAGATGTCCTTGTGAAAAAGTGGAGATGGTGGTCCGTCCACGCTCTAACTATGTTTTTCTTGTAAGGTGTAAGCCACTGCTTCTCAACATATCTAATCAACCCACTCTTCCATGACTTCTTCAATGCTGCAAGCCTCTCTTCGTAGCTTTCTTCCGTGGTTGAGCAAAACAATCCCCAACATTGCCCGCAAAAAGCTTTTACCTTTACTTTACTCTTCAAAATAGGGGAACTATAAGCCACGGTGTTATGCTTTATATGCAACCAACACAAAAGGTGTTTAACCTCTGGGAAGATCAAATGGATTGCATTGATGAGGGACTTCTCTCGATCGGTCATTATCGCCGTTGGCATGACTTTGGCCTCCTCACACAAATAACGAAGCTTCTTCATGATGAAAGTGTAATGCACAATCTCTTCTTTCTTCGTAAATGCATAGGCAATGTTGAAGGTCTTGTGAGTACACGTAAAACCGACAATCTCCACCAAAGGCATGTTATACCTAACGACAAAGGCAACAAAATATTAGTGCATATCCAAATTTCCTACCATATTCATAATTACAATTATTGCTTCAATAAGTTACATACTTGTTTGTCTTGTATGTGGCGTCGATGATGATAACATATGGGAACCTCTTAAGAAGCCTCAGTGAGTCAGGGTGGGCAAAAAATAAGACATCCACCTCATTAGTTAGCTTCTCCCTCAATGAAAACACTTCATATTTGTGTTGTTTCATAAAATTGAGTGTCCATTGGGTGACCGTCAAATCCCCATGATCCTCGAATTGCAAATTTTGTAGGTAGTTGGAAACTTGTTTTGCCGATGTCACATTTCCTGTGAAGGATTTTTTCAACGCTTTACAAATAGCAGAGGGGGGGACAAATGACTCACCTAAATTCCGCACCAAAATCTTCTCTTCATCGGCTAATCGACCAATGATTGCATGGCCTTCGAAGCTAAGCGGCAACTTATGGTTGTGTACACCACTCAATACGCGCAATATCCATTTACGACTCTTTGTCTCATACTTCTTCTTCTTCTCTGGGACACCTATAAGCTCAAATGTGCATCCTGACTTCTTCGAATTTGTTCCTGGACGCCTATCAACATCAATCTCCTGAGCCTCCTCATCTTCTAAATCACATTTATCCTTTCTAATTCTTTGCTTCCCAAAATGTTCACAAGTCAAACTAACATGCCTCACGTTACTTCGCCTAATAACTAAACACATCATCAATTCTTTTCCCAAATTCTTAGCCCAATCAACCAACTCCTCTCGACTGTTCCACTTCTGATTAGTGGCAAATTCCTTTCCATAAAATTTCCCCTGTTATTTTATCCATTTCCAACAATTAATTGTTGCATACACAAACAAATTTACCTATTATATCGAAATATATAAAAACTTTACTATTTATATCTAAATCTACAAATACGTACAAAATCATATCTACTACAAATACGAATTCATATCTACAAAAGTAAACATTTATTTAAACTTATTTCCAATTATAATATTCATATCGAAATCTATATGCTCCAACTATAAACACATTCTATAATATAACGCATTACTAACCGGAAAGTTTGAAATATCGAAATTTGGATCGTCTTCGTCATCGGACAAATTTTCATATTCGTGGTCGCTCTCAAATTCGAACTCTTCTTCGGTGCTATAATCCGCTTCTTCTTCACTACTAGACATTTACGAAATAATTTTATGCTCGGATTTGGTGGTGTATTCCCACAACAAGTGATGGGGACTTCTTATAAAAGGCTAAATTCGACCGTTGAAATATGACCGTTTTGAAACGCAAGAATTCTGCTTAAGCAGAATGCTTGCGTTTCAAAACGGTCATAAGCAGGATTCCTGCGTTTCAGCTTTTTTTTAAAAAAAAATTGGTTGAAACGCAGGAATCCTGCTTAAGCAGGATTCATGCGTTTCAGCTTTTTTTTTAAAAAAAAAAATTGGTTGAAACGCAGGTATTTTGCTTAAGCAAAATACATGCGTTTCAAATTTATACCGAAATGCCTTTTCTGGGTACAATTTGCCTTGAAACGCATAAATCTTGCTTAAGCAAGATTTCTGCGTTTCAAACTGTAGTGTACCCAGAAAAAAATTGTAGTATACAAAATTCTTCCGTAAAATTACTTCACTAATTAGAAATTCAGAACTAAAATTTTTTGGAGGTATTTTAAGGTGTTAACACTGATTGAAAATCCATTTGAAAAGCTGAAACTAAAAAAATGTTAATGTTTGAAGAAGTAATAGCATTCTAAAATAAATATCTTAGCAGTTGTCCAAAAACATTATTTAGGTACACCGTTGAGGGCATTTTGAGTTAGATCGAGCAAATTAAAAATATCATCTACATTCTACATATGTGATCTATGCTATACTTGAAGCTTGCATATCAACTTTCAGTTTCCCATTTTTTCATTTCCTGCGAAATTTATTATATACAATTGATCTGTGAGTACATCCTTATTTCTTCTATATATGTTAATCATGCACACTAAATGGAAAAGATCTTAATATGCAATGGTTAGGCACTTATAATAATTTGAAGCATATGTGTTCTGTACTTTCTCATGCTATGACTTATTCATTCAACCTTTAATTCCACATATGCTTTGTGTTGATCTATGCCGCAATATATATGTAGACCAGAAGCTTCAAAATCAAGCTTTTCGAAACTCATGATATTGAAGACAAATTTTTTTAACTATATGGTTGAATATAGGTTTCTCCATGAATTTTAATCCAATTGTTCAATCTATATACATTTTCCTTGATTTCAATCTATAAGATGATTTAATTAAACACTGATATATTATCGTGAAATTTGATTGTTTTTCAGTAAGTTTTGGGAGGTAAGGTTGGCATTTAAGTTTGTTACCTGAAAGTGCATCTTTTTTCTTTCCTTTTGTTTGGCTTGAAGCCTGAGACCCGGGAAGAAGACATGTAAAAGAAAGCGCAAAGACACCCAACCCAAGAAGAAACTGTAGTACTCCTATGCTAGCTCTGGCTCTAAGGGTAAGATAACACTGACTATGTTATTAGTGGTTTGGTCCTCAATCTCTTCTGTTCATCTAAGCAAAATAAACTACTCTGATTCTTTTCAAACATGCACATTTGATCATGTATTGAAGCACTATGCAGATCTACAGAAATCCAGACTGGAGAGAAAACCTTTTGAGAATAAGCATTCATATGAGCCTACATATGCCCTAGGAAGCAAAGAGACAAAGGGTGATGAGGAGAACTCCAGTGATTTCACTGGATGATGTGGATAGTTTGCTAAGACTGTAAGAATCGATGATGTGGATAGTTTGCTAAGACTGTAAGAATCTTGAGTTAGTGGCTAGACCAGTTCGTGTAAGAAAATAGTTTCAGATTTGGAATTTAATTTGGGAAGCGGGAACCAGTTTTTCTATTTCGTTTGGAGGGATAGTTGTAGATGGAAGAATAGGCTATCTTTGATCATTAGTTTTTACAACTTTTTAGGCTCCTTCTTTTGGTGCATTGGTTCTATATCCCCTGTGTACTTAGAATGGTAATATGATTGGTCTCCTACATTCTCTCCTTAGTATGTTTTTATTGTATTAACAATTATGTATGGTGCTTTCTTAGAATAAATAATAGAATAGAATGTATAGGGAGTAAAATAAATTTACTATGTAAATGGTTATCTGCCTAGGGGTGGCGTAGGTTCCGCCCGCTGTTTTGCGCGTGGATTTCCTTCCCAACACCTAGCCCAAGTTATTTTTGTAGCAACTTCATTACGTATAAAATAGAGCACTACTGACCTTCCTAATACTGTACAGTACCACCAAAGTAAAGTCAAGACTGTTATATTATTCGACCTTTCCTGAGATCTGAGGAAACCCTAGCAGCTAGATGCTCAAGGAGCTCTCTGTCCTATATTCCAAGGTTTGAACTATGCTTATGGTTTTGCTTATCAATTAGGCCATTTATGCACAGATTGTGTGCAAAGGTATAATCATGGGTGTTACAATTGAAGCCCCCACAAAATTGGCTTTTGAGAATGAACTCAAGGCAAGGGAAAGGGTGCTGAGAAAGTTGGGGTATTATGTCATTTTGATATATTTATTGTTACTCTCATAATGTTTTCTGCATCAGTTCTTGTGTTTTCTCCCCTCTGCCTTTTAGGTTAAGCTATTCTTCATTCCATATTCAATGGAGGAAATTTCCCTCACTTGTCTCCTATGCATTCTTACTTGTCTTTGGCATTTTTCTACTAAATGCCCTTGCTTATTTACATTTCCCTTCTAAAATAGATAATATTAAGCATGATACTGTTTCTTTGTTGGTTATATGCGAAATTCTACAATCTGAACCTTGAACAAAAATTTGTAGTCTATGAAACCATGCTATCAAGCGTTCTATGTTCTTTTCAACTGATAATCTGATCTGCCCAGTTACTGTCATTCATTAATGAGTTCATTTGATATTAGTGCGATTTATTAAGTTTTGGTGAGTTTCCATTTTTTCTATTGCTATACAATAGTTATTTTAACTTTCTTAAAAATCAGCTTGATTGTAATTGCAAACCATATAAAAGGTTAAACTGAAAACTAAATACTAAGGTGGTCTGTACTGAACACTAGTTGTTGTTTTTCTTTTTCTAACCGTAGGTGTTTGAGGCCATAAAGCAGCAGGAAGAAAAGAAACCAGAAGAAATAGCATTGAAGGTGCAAGAGCTTAAGAAAATGCAAGTTGATGTTGACGTTGTAAGTTGACCAATGCAGTTCATTTTGTCCGTTTCTTAAGACATGTCCTGACATTTGCAATGCGTTCAACCTTATTTGAAAAAAGGGAAATGGTTGATTTTGTGGATGGACTTAGTTTTTTTTCTTGATACTTGATAGTTATTTGTAATTAAGTAAATATTCAATTTTCTTTTTAAGAGTGTGTCATGTTTGTTCACTTTGTTCATTGGTGATTATAGTTAATTTGTTGTTGTTCTTTTGCAGGGGTGATATACGAGGAACAAAAGAAATTGGCTCAGCAGTAGGCACAGATAAAATCCCAAATGGCCCGTTATGAAGATGAGCTGGCTAAAAAAAGATGGCGGTATATGATTTCATATGATATCTATTACAGGGTGTGTTACTCTTGGAAGGGTCTAACTGCTCTATATCCACAGGCATAATATGAGTTTCGAAGGCAAAGAAATCAAGAGCTTGCAAAACTGCAAGAGGAATCATCAATGAGGCAGGAATGTGTTAGACATGCAACAGAGGAGCAGATTCAAGCACAACGTAGGTAAACAAAAAGGGAGAAGGCTAAGATTGAACGTGAAACTATCAGAGTGCAAGCCATAACAAAAGCTTAAGCGAATGCCCACGAAGCAAAGTTATCTGAAGATGTAAAAATGCATTTTCTTCTTCAAACAGTAAATGTTGAGAAAGACAAGTGGGTTTCTGCCATAAACACTGCCTTTGACCATATGGGAGGTATCCTAATCTGATGGCCGCCAACCTATCTTGACCGCTATTAACGATGAGGACTTGTTGACATTGAAGAGTGAAGGCCCGGTGACAAGGGCTCAAGCAAGAGCCATTTCTCAAGCCTCTCAATCATTCATTGCTCGGACCACCGCAAGCATTGGCCTTGCCAAGCCCCCGCCACCGTGCCTAGTCAATTTGGTGACGATGTCCGCACATGAAGATCAAGATGGCACTTGGCGCGCCACAACTCCATGACCCTCATAGGCGCGCGCCTTATGGCTGGCCAAGTGGCCGCAAGTATCCAAGCCTTTCCAAGTGTTTTATCCCATTTCCTTTTTAGTCATTTATTTATGTTTGTGCCTTTCTATTTTGGGCATGTGGAAACATTTGCACATGGATCTCATCCCACTAGCAACCCTAGTATTGAAGTTCCTTTGCTTGCTCATTTATAACTAGTTGAAGATTTTAAGAATTGGATTATTATCCTTAGGTTGAGGAATACCTCCTCTAGAGGTTCCCTTGGCCCCTTTTCTCCCCTCGGCTAGCCAAAGCACCCCCCTCGGCTGTCCCTTTGCTCATCTCGGCTACCCAAGCTCTTTCTCTCTTGCTTCCGCCTTCAATCCATCCTTAAGGAGCTTCAAGAGCCAGCCGGAGCCCCAAGGAGAAGCTCAAGCCTACTTGTGCCATGGTCCGGAGCTCAAGCTAGGGAGACAAGGTATTCAACCACCTTGTTTCACATCATAATCCATGATTGAATTTTAGGTCTAGAGATTTGGTCTTTCATTTGAGATGGAAAATGTGATTGATGAATCGTTTCTTTTGCAAGTTCAGAACTCAGAGATAAACTGATATGTACAATGCTTTGTCCATGCTTCCAGAAGCACAAAACTTTAGGCTATTTTACTTCCCAAATGTATGCCTCTATTGTCTAAAACACCACAACCCATTATCTGACAATTTCACTCAAGCTAACGATGTCGCCTTTTATCATGTGCTGAGTAGGTAGACTGAGATCAAACGGTCCAATAGAGTCCGTCTGCAGACATAAGCCCGGTTGACCATATCAAAAAAAAACAATTCCAAGGAGTTAATACACTAACAATTGAAAACAGTTTGTACAATCTTTTCTAACTAAAAACTTCATATTTTCGTCAACAAGTATCTCTAAGATAATCCACATACAAAAAACATGTCATGAAGAAATTATAAGATCTACTTTATGTATTCAAATACTTTATCTTCATCTTAGAATGACAAATCAACAGCTTTTAAAACTATTTCTTGATGCTTGATATTTTCAGGTATTGGGTTGAGTGTTTGCTCTCGACAAATCATTAATCTTGTCCTATTTTAGATGCTACCTTGGATGCCTTATTTATACGCTTCTAAAAAGTAGTAAAACTCATAAGGGGATTAAGCTTTTGTAGAAGTTCAAAATGTATCTAAATTTACTAGATAGCTATTCTTATGTAAAAATTCGATAAAATATTCATATATTATTATTAACACTGGAATTGAAAATCAGCTACTTAGCATCTCCTTTAATCTCTAACCTTAGCTGGGCCATGCCTACCATTTGTTTCTACTTTCTATGATTATATGAAGTGTTGTTTTCCTTTCTGTCTCAAGGTTTCAAGCTAGCCTATATATTGCTCTTCATTATGCATTTAAGTTGGGTTTATTCTGTTGTAATCAATTGCTTAGTAAGACCCTCACAAGAGTATTGTGGTTTCAATTCATTGGAAAATAAGAAGGAAGTTCTGAATGATTTTGTTATAGGTGTGATTGTCACTCTCTATTCTAGTTAATAAATCTGTTACATTTTATTTTATTTTTATTTTATTTTTGGTCAGAAAGAGAGGCGACACTCTCGCAAAATATATAGATAGGTGACTAATTAGGAATAAGTCTTGGGGTAGCCACTCCTCTTACATCGCTAAAATTAAAGCTAAGGCCCCATTAGAAGGAGCATGCAAAATATGGCGACCAAAAGGATAACTATGAGATAAATTGGCCAGGAAGTCGGCAATTCGATTTCCCTCCCTATAAGTATGGCGAAACTAGATGAGCCAATCACAAAGGACAAAGCCTTGACAACGGCGTCTCAGGATGGAAAAATGATGTGGAGGTGGTGGATCGGTAGCTAGCAGACGCACCACTAAGTTCTCAATCCAAATAATGGGTAATATGTACTTACTTCATCGAGTATACCACAAACGACTAAGCACTAAGTTATTTTCACGTTTCTTTCTCCTATGTAAGGATTTGGTAATAGATTTCGCTTAAATGTTTGTTTATGATATGACGCACCACTAAGTTCTCAATCCAAATAATGTTTATCATATGCTACTCAATAGACCACTTGATTTTGTGCTTGATTATTAGAATTGCATACTAATGTCTTAGAGTTGCATACTAATGCATTAAAATTCCACTAGTGACTTCCTATCTGATACAATAGTTATAAAATCCTAAATAACATTTCTCTTAAACATTTTCATGAAATAACTGCATCATTGCGCACGCGTAGCCTACTAGTGGGAGAAAATGCCTTGTCGGATCTGACTTGAATACTTGATCCAATGAACTCAAATTCACCAATAGAATCTTGAAATAATTGAAAGTTTAAAAAATTAAAAACCAAAATATCACATAAATAGTAAAAACTCCAAATGTCCAAAATCTAAAATAACCAAAACACAAACAAGTCCAAATCAAATGCACCAAAAGTTCTAAAGGAGTGTAAATTGGTATCGACTTGAATTAATCTACACTAAATGACCTGAATATAAGTTGGACTCAAAATAACTCGACCAAAATCCAACATACTCAATTTGATCGGAAAACATGAATTATATAAATTTAGTTGCTAATAGTATTAGAAATGATAATAATATACTTGTCTCACTCTTTGAAATTTAATATTGCTAAAAACTATAAATCACTAAACACAATCACATGGTGGCTTCTAAGGGAATGGTCCAAATTATGATGCCCCGTGCACGAGTTTTAACATAGTAGCCTTAAGATGTATGCTCCATCAACCATAAATCAACACGATTGCTTTTTGGCGCATAGGCATTTTTGCCTTTTGGCGCATAGGGTTCACACGTAACATGCGACTGTAATCCACACGTAACGTGTGACTCACTTCTACACGTAACGTGTGGGATGTTTTCACACATTACGTGTGGAAAACAGTCACACGTTACGTGTGACTGTAATATAATATAATTGTATTTGTAGTATTTAGGGTTTAGGGTATTTGTGTAGGTCATATTATTGTATATTTGTAGTATTTATTTATGGTTTAATGTTAAGGTTTAGGGATTTTATATATATTACAATGTTACGTGTATGAACATTACATTATATTATTATATAGTTGTTTATTTAAAATTAATAAAAAGAATGCCCCAAAATAATCAACATAAAAGATAGAATAGACTTGTTCATTACGTTGAATGACTACAACAACATTTAACTCACAATGCAAGAAATAATACAATTTTTTCATAAACTTAGAAAGCCTAGCACAAAATAAAAGATATCGCCTAGTTGCGTTTGAAGAAATTAGGACAGTCTCTGATAAAACTTCGCGGCATATCATGTCTCTGCTTTGATAAAATGGCTTGTTCCCTACAAAGGGTAGTACGTAAACAACATTACACAAAAGATACGACATCAATGCAGTTTACGATGTACATCATTATATAGATTGCGGTTATACCTACGCATCTTATCCAGATCTTGTAAAAGTTCTTGATTTTGCCTAATAAGATCTTGATTTTGCTTAACAAGATCTTGATTCTCCTTAACAAGATCTTGTTTTCCCTCCATTGTTGTCGAATAACCGCGTGTGCCTTGTCCTCGTACATTGAATCAATATACTTCCTGTATAAACACCCCAGTCTTGGGCATCCCCAATACCTCATTCCGTAGTTCCACTGCAAATCCCAAGTACGGATAATGGCTTTCAAATTACACTTGCATTGTGGAGCACTCATTTGTTGATGCTGCCTATTTGGGTTTGATGATGATTCGAATGAAGATGTCATTATTTGTGGTGCTTGATTTCCTACAAACCATTAATATGAAAAGGCCAATCACAGTTACTAAATCGAAAGAAACTGGAAAAAGAAGCTTACCCATAAATGAATCTTCAATCCCGCTTGTATTGGACTTGTTGCAACCCTAATGCCTCTTATATAGTGAAAATGAATGTGTTTGACAACTAATATACAGCTGTATACAACTGTAGTATAAAATGACCCCAACCACTATCATTAAAGACCTCAACCACTAGCATTAATAACTTTTCAGCAATGTAACCCTAAACCCTAATTGTAAGTTCCTCTCCTCAATCTCAGAAATAATGTAACTCGCATACCCAAATTCAACCTTATTAATTAAAGATAAATAGTAAACCCTAAACCATAAACCCTAACCCACATTTTAGTTAAAGATAAATAGTAACCCTAAACCCTAAACCGTACCCTATATACGCTAAACCCTAGTAAGCACACGTTACGTGTGGAACACGAGCACACGTAACGTGCCAAGCAACTCCAGACGTTACGTGTGGACAGGTTTGCCACGTAACGCGTGGTTCAGTTTGTTGCAAAACGCATTGAATAACCGTCTTGTCCCCACCTAACTGTAATAATGGCCCCATCTTCTTCCCCGGCTAACAACCCATTCGAACCCATTTCGAGCCTAAACCCTTATTTCAAACACTAACAAAATCTTATTTTGCACTCTCAATCTTTCTACAAAAAATGGACAATTTGAACAACAACGAGTATTTGAGCAACAATGGGGAAGATATTCCACTTTGGAACGAGGTAATTTCTATTAAGTAATCCTAAAGTTCTATTTTTTTCTTGTTTTGAAAATGTTTAAAGTTCTAAGCTTGATGGTTAGGGTTTAGTGAAGCTATTTTTGGGGTGATAATATATTTGTTGTTTAGGGTTTAGGGAAGCTATTTATGATATTTGTTGTTTGATCTTAAAATCTCATTTTATTGTTTTGGGTATTAGAAACAAAGATTGATCGTTGTTTAGGGTTTAGGGCTGCGAAATGGCTGTTACATTGAAGAACAGTTTCACACGTTATGTGTGAAGATTGTCCACACGTAACGTGTGAAACTGTTGAACACGTTACGTGTGGACAATCTTCACACATAACGTGTGAAGCCATCACACACATAACGTGTGAAATCAATTCCAGAAACCAAGTTTCATTATGTAATATTGCACAGTTTGATAGTAAATGTGCCATTTTATAATTAGTGCACTAGTTGATGACATGATTTTGTGTATGCAGACAAAATATCATTTATACGAAGGGTTAAACAATATCTCCCTCAATGATTGGAGCACTCCACAGAAGACATTTTCGGTTTGGGAAACGCCCCAAAAGACATTTCCGGTTTGGAACACTCCATAAGCATCTTCATCTCACGCTACTCCACAACTGTGCTTTCCATCCCTACACACACAGCCTCAGTTCAGTGTACCACCTGAGGAGGATGTGTACGTCTCTGCCGATTATTCAAGGTTTTTCACAACTGAAAAAATCTGGGAGTCTAGAGAAGAAGCCTTTTCGTGGGCGCAAGAGATGGCTAAGTCTAAACACTTTTGCATCAAAAAGTGGAGGAATAAACCTTCCACCCCTCGGGCCCTTGGGGGGACTTGGTTACCGTGTGATAGGCATGGACAAAACGCGCCTAAAGGAGCTGACCAAGTGAGAGACATCACAAGGTCAAAGAAATGTGGGTGTCCCTTCATGTTGAGGCTGAAAGAAGGGCCGAAGGGATTGTGGAGGATCATTGTACAACATGGAACTCACAACCATGTCATTGCAGACAATTTGTATGGTAGTGCATTAGCTGGGCGACCAACCGCTGAAGAGAAGGAGATTATATGGGTGATGACGGTCAATCATTGCAAGCCTCTGAAGATTCATACTACAATCCATTCGTCCCCTGGAAATGTAACCAAGATGAAGCAAGTGTACAACCTCATGCATGAGATACGAAAGAAGGGCATAGAAGGAAGAACAGTTGTACAACAGTTCTTCTATGAGTGCAATGACAAGGGGTACTTCATGGAGCATAGATTCAACAAGGACACCAACAAAATAACGGATATCTTCTTTGCAAGCCAGGATCAGTTTTGGTTGCTGAAGGCATTTCCGTACATTGTGCTGCTGGACTCTACATATGAAACTAACTGGTTAGTAACGTCCATATCTAATATACCCTTCATTTGTTCATGTCACGGTTAGGACGCCATTATATTTTACATATGATTATGTGTTCAGCTACAATTTGCCCTTCCTTGAAATCGTTGGCATCACATCAGTTTGGAAAAACTACAATATTGCCGGGGCGTTTCTGGAGAAGGAGGACGAAGACAGTTACAAGTGGGCCATAGAGCAACTTGCTAAGATGTTTGCCAAGGTGCAACGAGCACCCACATGTGTGGTCACTGATCGAGAAAAGGCATTGATGAACGCCTTAGAGAAGCAGTTTCCAGCAGCAAAATTCCTCCTATGTAGGCGGCATGTGAGGAAGAATATTGAAGACTTTGGGAAGAAGGCCATGGACAAGTTTAGGGGCACAACATTTTCCAACGACTGCATGAAGCTCTTCAAGGAAACGACCATACAAGGGTACGAAGCATCACTCTCGAAGCTGAAGCGTGATTGGAGGAAAGCTCCAAAATATCTTCAGTACTTACAAAAAAATTGGCTTGACCCTTACAAGGAAAGAATCATCTCCGTATGGACAGATACAGTGTTCACGCTGGGTACTACCACCACTAACAGGTTTGTGCATCAACTGTTTATCTAAATTTAGCTAGTTATTTGGACTTGGTTAGACCTTTACAGTTTATCTAAATTTAGTTTGTGCATCATTGTTGTAATGCAGGGTTGAAGGGGCCCATTCCAGTCTGAAAAGCTTCTTCACAAGCAACGATGGCAACCTTTGCACTGTGTTCGATCAATATGATACACGGTTGCGCAGTCATATTTATGAGATTCAGGGGGCACTGAATGAGAGCATAGGAAAGAGATATACGCTGCTAACAAACGCAGATCTGTTCTGCAAGCTGCACTTCAAGGTCTCTGCGGTTGCACTAGCTCGTTTGATTGAGGAATACAGGAAATGAGAAGCTCCATTGTGGAGCACTATATGCAGATGCCAGATGAGGGTCAGAGACGGCTTGCTTTGCGTGCACGATTTGGCGCAAAATGTGAGGAACGAGACCCCAATTGAACCTAGCTCATTGCATCCGTTCTGGAGACAATTGACCTTGTCAGAAGTGAAGACACAAGAAGAGGAAGAAGCTTGCACACGCAACGTGAATAGATCGTTGCTTGAAGAATTTTCCCGAAGCGTCTTCCCCACATTGCCAGTTGAGGTTCAACAGAGAGCAGTCTCCACGCTTAGAAGTATAGCACATCTAGAGCAGACTACTCTGGAAGAGCCAACCAAAGTCAGGCATAAGGGTCGGCCTCAAGGAGCTCTGAACTTTGCCACTAAAAGACAGCCGTCATCATGGGAGTACACTGACCAACAGATGGATGGAACACCTCCGAAAAAGCAAAAAGGAAGACCACCGAAGACGGGCCTACCCTTACCATGTGGTGCCACGTCATTGATCAAGAACCCGTGGCGATATCGTGGCCAGATCCCCAAGTGTATGTTCCCACACGTTGGAGGATGGTATGAGATAGAGCCTGATGGAAACTGCGGGTACAGAGCAATTGCACATGGTCTGGGCTTAGGGGAAGATCAGTGGGCTTTTGTTCGACGTACCATGATCGCTACGTTGAGAAAAGAGTATGAGCTACTCGCGCCACTTTGGGTGTCTACGATGACACTTGAGGAAATGGAGGCGAAGCTTGATTGGTTTCCCTCGCCGAACAGGCCGGCCCCACCGGAGACGTGGTTGGAGCTCCCGGATATGGGATGTTTGGTGGCAACGGCATTCACATGTGTGTTCGTTACCGTCAGGGGTGGCATGGGGACGACATACCTGCCTATGAAGGGGGCGACAAACGAAGCATTGACTGGCGAGTTTCTGAAGATGGTATGCATTTGCCATGTCGCGAAAGAACAACATTTTATTGCGGTACGTTAATACAATCACATTTGTTTATACTATCTTGTGTTAAAGCATATGTATGATGCATTGATTTTGATATAGATTGGGCTGGCCAAAACTTCGCCCTTGCCTCCTATTTACTCGGGGTGGCTGTATCATCATGACCCATGTGCGGGTGATTACGTAGATCAATGGTTATTAAACCGTTCGATGGAGTACGAACCAGACAAGGCCGAACCGAAGACAAAACGAAAGAAGAAGGTCGAAACAGTCGATTTATGTAATGAATGATATGTATGTATTATGATGCAATGAGTTCGACATTTCTATTCGAACATTTATTTGGGTTTCCTTCGTCGTTTTTTTAGTGTGTATTCACAAACAATCCATAAAAAACATTCAAATAGAAGTGATAGCAATCATTGTTGGCATAATCCAAACAACTTTAACAAAACATTCAAACTCAAGTCATAACATTCAAACTTCAACAAAAAACATTCAAACTTCAACAAAACATTCAAATCCAAAGTCTAATGCTCAAATGACAAAGCAGCCAAGTTCAATGGTTCGAAAGGAAGGGATACATTTGCTCCAATGATTGCCGTAACGCCTCGGCTAGGTCTTTGCATTGGTCATCTCCATGGTGGTGATCGCGATATGGATCCAGCCGTCTATAGCAACTATCGAGGCACTGCACGCAAGATAAGTGGATACGATTAATAAACAGATTGTACCAAAAAATAAACAAGATATAATTACATGATTACTTACCTGCTGCTGAGTGTAACGATCCTCTTGAGGGAGGATGAATGGATGTGTATGCTGCAGGTACCACTGCATGTAATCATCGCTACACTCGTGGGATTGGCGGACTGGAGGACCCATTGCTTGTAGGCTAATGAAATGTTCATTGCGGGCATTCCATGCATGTAAGGGACCCATGAGTCTTAAATCTCCCGCATGCACGTTACCGGCGACGATAACATCATCCTCCAGCTCAAAAAACTCATGCGCCTGCTCCATCAACGCCTTCTTCAAATCATTGCGTGAGAGCTGCTCGTGCCATTTCTTCGGGGGACCCATGTCTTGCCCTTGTATTTGTAGCCCAAGGATCATCCACACATCATGGAGAGTTATAGTCGTCTCTCCCCATGGCATGTGGAATGAGTTGGTTTCCGGTTGCCAACGCTTGACGAAGGCACCGATCAGCGTCTCATCCACATGCTCGTGCATGATGTCTGATAGATGACATAGCCCGGACGCAGACGCCATGCTACCCCACGCATCTTCCAACGTGCAACGCCATGAGCGTAACTGCTTCCCTTGCTGCTGGAACCTCAAGGGTGGCACCGTCTGTATATGAACATAATTAAGTAATCCTTCGGACTTATACAAATCAAGATTAATAATTAAAAAAAATACAGTTACATGTAACTTATAACGCGCTAGTAGAGGAGGTACGCCACGTGGTTCACAAAACTCTTTAGGAGTTCAGGGCTCTCCGGACCTCCAGGAACGCTCACCACCAGTTCAGGGTCGTATCTCACATTCTTCTTTGATCGAGGTGGTTTTGCCCGCGAAGAAGAGGCTTCCTGAGGCTCTTCGTCCCCGCCCGGAGCGTCATCTCTTGGGATCCAGGCATTGCTGGACTGGTCCTGAGTCCCCTGGTCCTGAGTCCCCCATGTATTTGCCTGATCCTACATTTATTAAATTGATCATATGCAATAAGAATTTGTAAACAAATGCATGTTATACTAAATGTACTTACCATCGGCTGATGATAGGGAGCGTTCGGGTACAATGCCGGGTTCTCCCACGGGTTGTCCTGCTCATCAACCCCCTGATAATAATCCCTCAGGATACGATGAGGGCTCACGTGCGGCGGGAGTACCGGAGGACTAAAATTCCGCCCATAGTAGTTATTCTGATCTATTGTATCAGAATAACCATGCAGCGGACTCCCCTGATAGTCCCGGTAGTTGTGAAGAGGCTCAGACTCTGCCCTACCTCCATGAGAAGAAGGAACCGCCATCAAGCTCTGAACTCCTATCATTTCAGCGACCCCACTACTGCTACCGGCTCCAGTCTGGTATGCGCCACTACTGCTACCGGCTCCAGTCTGGTATGCGCCGGTCTCATCATCTCGGTAGCAGACATTCCTCCGTTGCCGCCTAAACCTGTCGACCTCTTCACCAGTCCTATAGGACTGTTCACGTACAAGGTTGCGGCGTATCCGACGTTCAGTTATGTCCCCATACTCCATCTGCGGTTACATATCCAGACATTTTATTACCCAAAAAATTTACAGCCAACAACTCGGCCGAGTTTTCGACCGAGTTGTTCACGGTGAACCAGAAGCCCAAATGCAGAGAATTCACACGTTACGTGTAAACTAACGTCACATGTAACGTGTGGTGCACATTCACACGTTACGTGTGAATGTGCACATTTCAATTTACCGGGGAGTCGCCAGCGGCACTCCGGCGACTCTCCGGCCGTCTTCTCCGACGAGCATTCACAATTCCAGCGAGTTTTTTTCATCAAAATATACATGCAATTCATCCAAAATTCCACAATTTTTACAAATCTATCAATATTATCACTTCCACTTCCATATTTTCACACAAAATTCAACATAAATCCTCATGCAAACAATAACTTCAAAATTACCCAAAAAATCAAAAACAACCACAAAACCTTTTCCAAAGCATAGATCTACCACCCTAAACATCAAAATAACATAGATCTACAATATGGATCTACAATTCCTAACCAATAACTTCAAATCTAACAAAACAAATCAAACAACGACGAGTAATAACTAACCTTTCAAATATCTCGAACGTAACGCGCAGAGTCGATCGATTCATTACGAGGAGAGCAAAGAGACGCGTAACGAGGAGAGCAACAAGAATTGCGGCTTCGAATGAATGAAGGAGGAGAGCAAGATCTGGCTTTTAAAGCCAGATCCATGCCACACGTTACGTGTGGCATGTACACACATGTAACGTGTGGATGTGTCCCACGCGTAACGTGTGGGACAGTCTCACACGTTACGTGTGGGGCTTGAACAGGTGCCTTCCCGCGCGTAACGCGGGAAGCCTATTCCCACGTTACGCGCGAGCCCTATGCGCCAAAAGGCAAAAATGCCTATGCGCCGAATAGTATGACCCTAAATCAAATCATGCATGCCTAATGGTACAACTACTTTTTTTTTGTTCTTTTTCCATATCAGTTGAAAGAAGTTTTATATATAGTCTTTTGAGCATGGGACATCTTATCTACTATACAACTAGTGTGTTACCGTGCTTAAGGCACGGATTAAGATTTGAATTTTATTTTTTATTTTTTAATAATGATAAAGTTATATATAAATTTTAAATGCATATATATACTTTTAAAATATATTGTAAATATTTGTAAAAATTGTAATTTTATACAAATTATGAAATGCCAATATAGGTGTTTACATCTATCAAAACATGGTGTAAACGTAACGAAAAATAAGTATTTTAACATGTATGTAAATTTTCGCACCGTGAAACATGTAAAAAATTGCTATAAATTAGTATTCTAACACGAATTAGGATACTGCTGTATGAATTTCTTTACCCGTAAAACATCTTTTAAAGTTGCTGAAAAATAGTGTTTTAGCACAAATTAGGGTATGATTGAATAAATTTCTACGCATGTAACACGTGTTGTAAATATTGTTAGAAATAAATTAGTATTTTAACACGAATTATGATGCGAATGTATGAATTTCTCCACCTGTAAAACATCTTGTAAAGTTGTTGAAAAATAGTGTTTTAACACAAATTATGGTATATGACTGAATGAATTTCTACGCCCGTAAAACATGTTGTAAATATTGCTAGAAATAAATTAGTATTTTAACATGAATTATGATACAACTGTATGCATTTCTCCACCTGTAAAACATCTTGTACAATTGCTGAAAATAGTATTTTAACACAAATTACGGTATGGCTGAATGAATTTCTATTCCCGTAAAACATGTTGTAAATATTGCTAGAAATAAATTAGTATTTTAATACAAATTATGATACGGCCATATGAATTTCTGCACCTGTAAAACATCTTGTAAAGTTGTTAAAAAATAGCGTTTTAACACAAATTATGGTATAGCTGAATGAATTTTTACGTCCGTAAAATATGATGTAAATATTGCTAGATGTTTTACGTATAGAGAAATTACGGTATGATTGAATGAATGCATACCCTAGTGTACGTGTCTCGTGCTTTAGCACGGAACACGTACACTAATAGGACAACAATCTTATATCATTGTATAACGTAATAAAGCATGCATGAAAATTAGCTATCTCATTTATGTTTGGATTCTCTACTCATAGTTCCCGTCTTGAAGATTTGATGTGTCTCTTGAAGATGTTTTAGGGGAGATTTTGGATTGGGAAGTGGGAATCGAGTGACACTTGGATGAATGACTTCATTGGCAGTTGGCACCATCGACGCATAACAAAACATACACCCCGTATATCTTACTGTAAAAACATAAAATATATGTGCATTTCTGCTGTAAGAATACATACGCCCCATATATCTTACTGTAATTTTTTTTTTATTATGTGCAGTCATGATGCAAGAAAAACTACACCCCGTATATCTTACTGTAAAACCGTAAAATATATGTGAATTCCTGCTGTAAGAATACATAAGCCTCGTATATTTTACTGTAAAAAAAATTTACTATGTGCATTCATGCTATAAGAAAAACTACGCCCCGTATATCTTATTGTAAAAATGTTAACTATGTGCATTCCTTTCCAATGTATTGAGTTGGAAAGTTTAGAATATTTGTTTAACAACATTGCACATGATCAATCCAAAGCTAAAGTTAATATCTTCTTTTTAGCGAACCTTCATGTCAATGGTAATGCAAAGAAATAGATAGAATTGTAAATGAAACATGGAAAAAAAATCCTTTTCCAACGTATTGAGTTGGGCAAATTAGACACAAGAGCCATGAAGTTGTATGGTTCATGTTTGAGCAATAAGACTATTCCAATATTCTCATAAAACAAATCCTCTCCAAGCAATATATTTGGTGGAATAACCTCTCATTCTTTTTCATTCACATGCTTAAGATTTTCATCATTTTTTTTACAGCAAATACCAACTTAAAGCACTGAAAAAACCAAGTTTTTATAAAATTTACAAATTGCAACCTTTCATGTGCTTGTACAAATATTTCAGAAACATCAGAAATTTGCAGGAAATTCAGGTTCAAAAGATAAAAGGTGAAAGTAATCGAAGAAAATTTGATCTAAAAAATATCAAAGGCAGAGCAGGAATAAGAACTGAAATTTCATTAATAAACAACCAAAACGACTATTTTAAAATTACAAAACATGTACTAAGTTTACTTGTATATTGTTTGTGAGTAGGGAAAAAGGGCTTTATGAAGATAAAATATGCAATTCCGTCCATTTGCAGCCCATGTTGCATCAGTCCCCATTACAACTTAAAACAAAATTATCTTCTCATCTAAGTCAATGAAATTCTTGGTTTTAGACAGAAATTAATCACATCTTGGAAAGGGATTAGAAACAAAGTTTTTTTTTTGTTCGAAAGAAACAAAGCTTTTTTCTTATCAAAGATTGATTTTCAAGGTATTTCATTGCCATTTTTGCACACGTCAATCTAGCCATCTCAATCGTCACCAACATCTATGGCATTGCCAAATCTAGCAATTTGGTTGTTGTAGTGGGTGCAAATTGATCATGCAATCACCATTTCACACACGCATGCGATTTAGTAGGTGATCGATCAACATCCTTCCCCTTCGGGTATGCTTAAATTTTGATTTTTGGTAGAAGTCTCTGGATATGGTGAATTAGGGATAAGTCATAGGCAAACTTTGCACCATGGTGGCTAGAGAAGACTCAAACCTAAAATTTGGAATAGAATTGCAAAAAAAAAATGGATTTAACACAAAGGTAAGTTGTACGGAATACTTATTACTTACATTCTTGTTATCTTACACTCCAATAATCAACTAAGGAAAACCCAATTTTAGAATTGGCGAATTGGCTAGAGGGCCAGTGATATGTACTAGGACCCCTTCAATCTCGGTGCAAGGTAGACGCCAAGGTGGATTCCAAGCAAGGTTGAACTTGTTCGGCCGCAGACAGTATTTTTCCAGAATTCTGTTCCGTTTTCAACTGGGTCGTTCTCTTTGCTCCGGTCTCCAAATTAGATGATTCCACCTCCCAGAGTTAGATCTGGAAGTCTCGTTTATATCCTCCAAAGTTTAGAGTGAACCGATTTATGAGTCGAAATATATGGCCAATCTACTGAGGGGTTGCAGACAGTTCAACGAAGGAGGTGTTGATGATGATGGGTTTGGTTTTGATGAAGTGGATGATGGTGATGAATAGATCTGGATGTAGGGATTGATTTGTGATGGAGATCGAAGGGATAAGTATCCTAGACTCACGTGGATATGACTCACCACAAGAGAATAGAACAAGATCAAAGAGCATAGGGATATTACGCACCCTAAACTAGTCGATCAAAAGCCTGATATTACACACGAGCAAAGACTGAAATTTCTGGAAAATTTCAAAGGAGATATATCTGGTTTTTTATTAAGCATTTGATGATTACAAAAGGCTCATGAGGCTTGCTTAAATAGGCATACAAAATTGGAGTTTAAAACTCTTGAACTAGCCTAGTAAAAGCTCCCTCAATTAGTGTCTTCCAAATCAAATAACTCCTAAACCCGAAGTCTTTTGAGCTTGCCCTTCTAGAACATGGTAGCTGGATGAGTTAAGCGGGCCTCCTCCAAAAATGGCCAGTTTGCACGAGTGAAACAAAATTGGGCCCATGCTCAACGCAGCTATGTCATCCTGGCGAGATGATGTGTGTGGAGTGCGATGTTTGGGAACCTTGGGCACACTTCCCTCGACACTCATGGGCTGAACGAACTCTTCATTGTCACTTGAGTCAATGGAAGCCTTGGTGTACGGGACAAGTGGTGGAGCGACTGGTGGAATGAAGTCCTCCTTGTGTGGCGCCGACGCTTGGCCTTGGTCAACTTGGCTGGTGTCACTTGCTTGCAGTTGGGGCTCTTGGTGGCTTGAGATGTCTAGATCTTGATGAGACGTAGTCACATCATCCTCCCCTCCATGGAAAGGATTCGACCTCGAATCCAAGTGCCCTACATGAAAATCAGAAAAATGAGGCTCTTGAACTCCACCAAGAAAACTTGAGAATGTAGTCACGAGAATTCCAAGTTCTATATGAAATGCAAAGATGCATGCACAAACTATTCCACTCTTCTTCCTAGTCCTACGTTCAAGTTTAGGAAACCAACTAACAACATAACACGCATGCTTGTACAAAATAATAGTATGAACTAGAAGCATCCCACATGACATGTATTGAGCAAGAGAACTTGGGTGCATGCATGAGTACCTAGTTCTACATTCAAAAACTGATTTAAGCACTTGGAATTCTCTATTCTTTGAAAGATATTCATTATCAAGCGACGAGAATAATAGCGTAGAAAGCAAAGTAAGGGCATATGATACTTCCCTAGAATGAGTCCTAGATTGGACCTCCTTCTTCGCAAGGTCAGAATCAGAATCTTCGACCAGTTTGACATCTTTTGCATCAACCTCGTCTTATAGAAGAAATGGCAAGCTTGAAGGAACCATGTGTGTCAAGTCGGACCATGGAGTAGCTAATGATGCTAAGGAGCTACGTTTGATTGTAGGCTAACACTTGCGTCTTAGAGGAGTTGGAGATGGCTCCAAGATTTCCTCATCTTTTTCCATTGGTTCAAGCTCTTTTCCGTTGTCCATAGATGATGGTGATTCAGTAGCAAGAGCATCCTCATCTTTAGCCTCTTTTTGAACCACCAAATTGTCTTCCTCGACATCATGACCCTTAAGCGAGTCTTCTTTGTTGCCTAAAACTAGGGAAAGGTGACTAGCATTTGGTTCACTCTTGACCTCCTCTTCCACACAAGCATCAACCACAGCTTCACTCTCAAAGGATCCTTCATCCTTGTAAGTGTAGTAGCGATTAGGGCAAATGTCAGCCAAATGGCCTCGCCCTTCACACATAACACACATAATATCACGTGTTCTAATTCGGGGATGCGAGGTCACTCTTTCTCTGCCCTTGGACGTGCTAAAACATGATTTTGGTGAGTCATAGACTCCCTTGGTCTGCACGAAAGGGTTAGACGAAGAATGATAATAAGATTCAAAAGAAGGGACAATTTGATACCTTGTTGGGGAGTGCCATCTTTCTTCATCACTATAGCCATAGTCATAGCCATAGTCTCCATAAGATTGTCTCCTTGGAGGCATGTTTCTTGGTCTATTACCTTGGTTGCGAAAATCCTTGTAGGTGCTCGTATGAGTATTGGAGTTGGGGTACACACGTGGTCGAATCTCCCTACATGAAGCACCATAATCCCGAAAGTAAAGGTAATCTCTTTGTGACATATGGCCCTAGCTAGACATCTCCATCCGCTCCCCTTGCAAGGTTAGTAACCAAGACAAATACCAACACAACAAGACAAGAGTAGGTAGGCCAGTCAATGGAACCTTGAGCTATCAAGTGCCAAAAATTTGGACCAAAGTTCCTTCCAAGTGCAGTTTGCAAGCTTTCAAAAACAAGGCAAGTTTGGGGGTAATTTTTGCAAACAAAAGACGGACACAACAACCTTGATTGAGCTTATGCACCAACTAGGAAGAACTGACCCTTACAAGACACAAAAAGAAGGTACTAATACAAGGTCCTCAAATTCAACTTGTTCGCTTTTTTCTGGCTTTGCCACTCTTTCTCGAACTTCTCACTTCTTACTCGACTTTTTCTGTCTACTTAGCCCTTTTTTCTTGAGTTTTCTTGGCTATATGTGTTTGATTACACTTGAGAATTATAACAATGATAACACAAAGTTCTTGACTGAGGTGAGCACAAGTCTACAATTTGCTAGACTTTCAATTTGTTTTTCTTTCAGTTGGCTTTGAGTTTTCTCAAGTATTTTCCCGTATCTTTAAGTACTTGCTCATGTCAGTTCATCCAAGCAAGAGACATAAGAATAAAGCAAGTTATTGCAGCCAAAAAGAAGAAATAAATGAAGTTCAGCCAAGTTTAATGGAAGCAATTCAAAAGTTCAATTTTGCAATTAATGAATGAAGTGGGTTTAATCACTTCTATAACTTCAAGTAGCAATAACAATTTTAGTTTCGAGAAATGAAAGTTTGTCTTCAACCTTGAGCAATCACAAGCACGTAATTCAGAGATTCAAGAACAAAACTTCATCAATTTTCACAAGAACAAGAAGGCACGAAAAATTCAGAAGCTAGCAACTAGTACTTAGATCGAATCTAATCCAAAGTTTTAAGCGTTTACCTTGCTAGCTCTGATACCACATGATATGGACTAGGATCCCCTCAATCTCGGTGCAAGGTAGACGCCAAGGTGGGTTCCAAGCAAGGTTGAACTTGTTCGGCCGCAGATAGTATTTTTCCAGAATTCTGTTCCGTTTTCAACTGGGTCGTTCTCTTTGCTCCGGTCTCCAAATTGGATGAATCCAACTCCCAGAGTTAGATCTGGAAGTCTAGTTTATAGCCTTCAAAGTTTAGCGTGAACCGATTTATGAGTCGAAAGATATGGCCAATCTACTGAGGGGTTGCAGACAGTTCAGCGAAGGAGGTTTTGATGATGATGGGTTTGGTTTTGATGAAGTGGATGATGGTGATGAATAGATCTGGATGTGGGGATTGATTTGTGATGGAGATCGAAAGGATAAGTATCCTAGACTCACGTGGATATGACTCACCACAAGAGAATAGAACAAGATCAAAGAGCATAGGGATACTACGCACCCTAAACTAGTCGATCAAAAGCCCGATATTACACACGAGCAAAGACTGAAATTTCTGGAAAATTTCAGAGGAGATATATCTGGTTTATGATTAAGCATTTGATGATTACAAAAGGCTCACGAGGCTTGCTTAAATAGGCATACAAAATTGGAGTTTAAAACTCTTGAACTAGCCTAGTAAAAGCTCCCTCAATTAGTGTCTTCCAAATCAAATAACTCTTAAACCCGAAGTCTTTTGAGCTTGCCCTTCTAGAACATGGTATCTGGATGATTTAAGTGGGCCTCCTCCAAAAATGGGCCAGTTTGCACGAGTGAAAAAAAATTGGGCCCATGCTCAACGCAGCTATGTCATCCTGTTGAGATGATGTGTGTGGAGTGCGATGTTTGGGAGTCTTGGGCACACTTCCCTCGACACTCATGGGCTGCACGGACTCTACATTGTCACTTGATCAACTTGGCTAGTGTCACTTGCTTGCAGTTGGGGCTCTTGGTGGCTTGAGGTGTCTAGCTCTTGATGGGACGTAGTCACATCAACCAGTGGCTAAGAGAGGAAAAATGGAAGGGAAATAAGGTCATTTACAGATTAATCATCAAAGCAACATAAAGCTTACCATCTTTATTAAGAGTCAAGGAAAGAGAGTTATTTTATTCCACTGAATGGGAAAAAAAGAGTAAAAAATTAGTCCATGGATTGCATCCAATTCCATCTGTTGATGCATTGAGTACACAAGGAACAAACTAAGAAGGTGTTCCATTGAAGCCAAATAAGATTCCACCAGAATACACTGGCAAGATAGAGCAGCCAAAATTCTGCCATGAGCGTTTTACAGGGTCATAAAGTAGATTTCAAGTTGTGTAGATCCACAAGCTATTGGAAAGAAGTACCTTATGAATTTAGTGTCTTAGCAAGCATCAAGATCTCGACATGCACGAGGCTTTGGTTTGCCCAACAATGTCGTGTTCCCGCCCTCTGGCCCATAATTGATCTGGCGTGGGTTCTGCGTGCATAGGATTGAAGAAAAATTAACTAATATCCATGGCAAAACCTACTTTTAACTTGTTAAGGAGGAGTTTAATTTGCCTAGTAGCTAAGTGCACAACTTACCAGTGGCTTCTCTCCCTTCCTCAGCTTTTCAACTATTTTCACAACTCTTTCTGGAGTGACATCTTCCTGCATTTATCATTGGAAAGTATCAAATGTGAAGTTTGCAACTACATAAACATGGAATGAAGAAAAAAAGAGGTTTCCAACTACGTACACAATAATTGTAGGTTTACCCCTCAGACCCATTGGAGTAGTCAGCCACTGTAATCATGGGAACATTTACACATCAACCATGTGTAAAGTTGCATTCAGTGTAAGCCAAGTAGTGTCTGTATATAGCATCGAAACATATGGAAGCAATCATGCATCAAATCTAGACACAATTTTCCTTGGATTGAAGTTCTAAAGTCTTATCTATTTACCCTAAAATCAAACCTTTGCTACGTAATCAAAGTGTATATCAGAGGCAGAGCAAGAATAAGAACTGAGATTTCATTAATTAAGAACAAAACGGCTGAAGTAAAAATCATGCTAATATTGTACATGCTACATAGTGGCAATCGAATTGACCTAGAACAACCAGATAGAAACTCAAGTTAGAATGTGATCCTATAAGAATGAAAATCAAAAGACCACTATAATGTTATCAATACCAGTGAAGATTGACCAAATTGAATCTTCACTTCACATAGCAATCCAATTCACAAAATATCAGCCTCTAGAGTCCAATGCATCAAACAATGGGGCAATATATCATGTTAAAATTAATTACACACAGATTTAACTACATAGAGTTGTTTAAGTATGTGCTTTTTTATTTTTAGAAATGTTGACAATGTGCATGTGGTTTGCATATACATAAGTACATAAAAATGACAATCCACCCTGAAATTTGGGTATAAAAGATCAAATATGGCCAGTAAGTGGGTTAGCCATTTCAATTAGAAATGTCTAAAAAAATAAAATCAATCAAAGCAAGATCTAAGTACAAGCATAAAGATGTTCCATAAATTGAGCCGTAGAATCATGGCACATAAGGATTTAAACTCTAACCTATTGGACTTTCTCAATACCATATTAGCAAATTGTGCAAAACAAATATGCTTGATATGATTTTAGGAAGAAAATATATTATGATAAACTCATTCAAACAACTAAATTGATCTATTATCTTTCCTCCAAACGTTTTGCAGTCTAAGCACACTTTAATAATAGTTCAATTGAATAAGAGAGGGAATTGACTGTAAAAGGGGGTAATACCTTCATTTTGAGCGCTAGATTTGGACTTCATTTCCATTTGAGCAATTGATTTGGTAAACCTAAGACAAGTGATGAAGTTGGGAGAGAACATGATAAACAGTCAATCAACTAATCTCTTTCAGCTTTATTGTTCCCCAATTTACAACCAAATTTAGCTTATTTAAATACAAATTCAAAGGAAAGAGAAGAGAAGAAAATGTCTTTTAAACTGGATCAAACAGGCCGCCGGCCTTGGTTTCTCCCGCCCATGACTTGGCCCTTGCTCATCCTCCTTTGGCTCTTCATGGCTAGAACCACCAAAGAAGGCTCATTTGCCGTCTCCACTGCCCCTTGCTCCAAAGCAAGGTGCCCTCGCATCGTCCAAGCCAAGGAAAGCTCAAACAACCTCTTTTCTTGCCAAAATCTGAAGTTGACAAGCAAAAGATGACCCCTTCGCCTTGAACCGCTCTGATACCAAATGATGTGCTACGCACTAGTAAGGATCGTCTTTAACAAGGTGAAGGGCAGCCATGATCATTTTTCCATGGAGATCTCGGCTAAGCACTCATAAAAGTTGTGTTTGATGTGTTTGAAAGAAAGGAAAAAGATATAACTCACCTTGAAGAATCAAGGAAAGTTTGGGATATGCAACTCGATTCTCTTTGGATATAACGCACCTTGAAGAATCGAGAAGAGCGATAAACAACTTGAACATCTTAGGATATAACTCACTCAAGAAATTCAAGAAGAGACTAACCAAGTGTAGATGTGACTCACTACCCTTGATCAACCTTGCCAAGGATGTGACTAACCAAGGCCATGAGATGATCACCTAGATATGACTCACTAGATGACACTGTAACACCCCCAAATGATTACCCTTTGAAAGCATTACATGCCGATGACCCCGGATATAAAATCCAGAAGTCACCCCAGGCTTTTTCAAACGATATAACTATCAAACCACAGTTACAACATCAAATATCATAACTTTTCATTAAAACCAAGGTCTCGGAATTACACGTGATTCCAGACATTAAAATACATCATCAGAATTTAATACAGCGGAAGTCTTGAAAACACAGAGTAGTCTTAAAACAAGACCTTTTTAACACAGCGGAAGTCTTTGAAATAACAATTGGGTCTGGATCGAAATGATCACCCGTCAAGGATCTTAATCTGAATAAACTTGTAAAAACACCATTGCCGTCATAGTCGTTCTAGCCTTTTTGGACCTGCAACAAATCTGATGTGCTGAAATGAACGGATGACACCAGCCAACAAAGCAGAGAACGAAACAGTGGGTTAGTCTACAGAATAGACTAGCAAGGGCATAAAGCAGCGACATTTACACTAATACAATCCATTACTCATTCTCAATGATTCAATAACAATCACATCTAACTTAACTTCTTCGCTCCTCGAAACGCAACCCAAGAGACATTACCCTTAATTCCTTATGACATCATTTTGAAATGATTCATCTACAATAATGCTTATAACACAAGCTCACTTATAAGAGATGACCCTTAATCTCTTAGAAGATTAACTCCACACATTTTATCCTTAATCACTTCATCATCTCACAACCTTATCTCCATACTACACATCATGTAATAATTCTTACCGAATCCTTATTACCTCAAGGTCATCAACATATCATATCCTTAAACTGTGACCTTTCTATTAAAGTGGTCACCTTATAACACAATCACTTTACAACTTAATCCTCCTCCAAGAGTTGCACCTTAAGCCTTATAGACGACATACTCACACGATGCCGATCTTTAACAGTTGCCAAGAGTCATTACTCTACATTCTGCACACAATCTACTATCCATCCAGGACTTAATCGCATCATTTCCTTATGTTACCTCAAATTAATCTCAAATAGATCTCCCCAAAGGATACCTATGATTTCGTATACTTGGCTTACCCAAAAGCTTTAACCATTGGTCTCACATGGGTCATACTTTACTTATGATCCTGACCTTTCTAACTCCGGATTTCACAGTCTTTACTCAAGACCACAATAGAGAAAACGAGTTCCTGAAGAATTACCCCTTTAATCAATTATTCCTTCCCAACACTTTATCCGCACTAATGCATACAACAAGCTTAAGAGCAGATATACAACTTTAAACCTTAGGGTGACAATTAAGTCCACCCAATTAGTATAACTACCCAAGCTTATTAATTATGTGCACTCTGGCACATATCTTATTTAATTATAAAACACACGTTACTGGAATACATTAATGTTATTAAGAGCAACAACAAAGCTTAAATCACAGGGTGACAATTACGTCAACCCAAATTAAAACACACACAACACACACGCGGGACTTAACATTATTATGCCGAGTAACAACGACGTTATTATTACACCGGGTGACCTTACGTTCACCCTGATTGCACTATTATAATGCTTACACTTATTAATTATGTGCTTAACTGCACTTATCTTATTAAATTACAACACCCATACAGTTGAGGCTTTTAATATTATTCCGAGAACACGGAAGTTATTATGACACCGGGTGATCTTACGTTCACCCTGATTGCACTGCCACAACGCTTACAGTTTATTTTACAGGGTGACAGTTACGTTCACCCCAATGCACTAGCTAAGTGCTTAAAACACAGGACTGTAATTAAGCTCATCCACTGGCGCTAGCAAGGCGCTTAAAACACTTCAGATCCTTACATGTGGATAAGAAGCATAGGTCATGACCCTTAAATTATTCGACAATAACCCCGAGGAATATTATGATTTAAAGAAACGACAAATCCTTACTTGGATTAGCGTTCCCACGAATATTAAATTATAAAGAAACGACTAATCCTTACTTGGATTAGCGTTCCTACGCACATTAGGTTATAAAGAAACGACTAATCCTTACTTGGATTAGCGTTCCTACGAACACTCGCGTTAACTAAACAGTCTAACACAACAATTATACACATTAAAGCCATCCAGGCAAACAACTTAAACATAGAGATAATAGAAACAATTAATCCTTACTTGGATTAGTTTTCCTATTAATCCACATAAATGCCCGGAAGGCGAACACAGATAATAACGTCGTTCTAGCAGATATACAACCTATTATATGATTTTCCAAAACGGTTTATAAAACCTTTTCCAGACAAACACAGATAATCATTCCAAATTAATTACTCAGATAAACAGCTGATAATTAATGTAAATATGGAACGATGAGCAAGAGCGAACCGCCACTTGCCTTAGTCCGCAGAAAAGCCTAATGACGACGGGAATCCGGGCTCGACACGGGTATAGCTCCGACAGATTACGGGTCCACACGCGATCCGGCATATGACATATTAATTAATATCAATTAATTTGACTGGACAAATTTAAGGAATTATATTTAATAAATATTTATGATATTAAATCATAAAATATTTATTAAATTTTCCTAAAGAAAAATACGGACGAAAGGGTATCGAAATTATACCGCTCGAATGATTTCGGGTTGAAATTGGACTGGATGCTTAAATGGGCCTCTCCGCCCAACAACAACAAAAACAGAGGGGGGCCCACCAACACTATTCATCATCTCTTCCAAATCAAACCACCCATTTTACGTGAAAAGAAAACAGAGGGGCAACAGGGGGGGTTCTCGCCGGAGGTGCCTCGCGCCGGGGGAGATGCAGCGAGACAGGGCTCGAGCAGGGGAGCTTCGGCTCGCCGTGGCTGGGCAGTAGGCGGAGCGGCCCGAGCGGGAGCGAGAGAAAACAGAGGAGGGAGATCGAGAGGTGTGGGTCGTTGGCTGCTCCCATCGAGCTCTATAAATAGCCCAGGGAAGTTCCGACCAACCCCTCGCAAGGTGTGCCCCGACAACCACAAGGCTCGAGGTGGGCATGCTGGGAGGAGCTCGAGGAAGCTATGCCGGGGAGGGCTCGAGAAATGAGTAGGGGAGACAACAGTGATGGGATTGAAGAATATAAAATGGGAATGTGAAATTTAACCACGGGAATTATATGTTTGTCTCCAAACAAATATTCTAAAGCCCGAAAATACGTCGAATGTATTTTATACTACTCATGAAATTATTACGGATATCATGGAAATTTCAAAAAATCCAAACTCCACCGAAAGCGAAACAATTAATTAGTGAAGGTTGAGAAAAATTACCCAAATAACCTTACTAAAAATTGAGGGATATTACAGACACAAATCATGAAGAACTCTCAAAGAGAGACGAGACAAGAATAAGCTCTCAAGCAATCATCATTCATTCAAGTCTAAGTTATAAATGAGGCAAAAACATGCCTTAAACAGTCTCCAAATATCCATCACCAAAACCAACTTAAAATAAAAACAAAAACACATTCCAAAAATGTCCTTCGCCTCAAGCATGGCCGGGGCTGCAAGCATGGCCGTGGCCTTGCCTTGGTACCATGGCGTCGACACTTGCCTTGGCCGTGGCCGGCCTTGGCTCTCCTTGCGTCTTCACGAGCGTCCTTCTTCCTTCACATGACTCGACCTCCTCGGCTGAACATGACTTCCAAATGGGGCCCAAGAGAGCTCGCCCATGGTGAAGATGGCTAAGTGTGTGCATGCTAGGCTCCGCTTGCTCTCGGATGACCTCGTCCTTTGTAATGTTCTTGATGGGATCCGTGATCACATCAGAGTATAAAAAATATTCATATTGTATGCATATCCGACTATTATGGGTAGTGATTTTATTTTCTTAGATTTTCGAAAAAACAACCGAAAAAATGAGAGCTTGATACGTGGCAAATTCAATGCCGTGATTCCACGTGGTAGCAGAGGGGTTTGGTTCATTTTCGGAGCGCCATGTGGCGCAATTGGTATTCTGCTTTAGTAGTTATATAGTAGATTAGTATAAACTACAAACTAATCGAGTACGAATTACCGATACTTAGAGAAAAAATAAAGAAAAATGCACATCACAAAATTAACATGAATTGCAGATCGATCAAAAACATAATATCGATATTGCGAAATCCCGAAGTCAATAGATCTAATAATCTAATATGATTGTGGCTCTGATACCACTTGTTGTAAATTAATTCCCTTAATTAGAACTTAAAACACCAAGATCAATCATGCTAGAATTATTAAGAATACTTTCTAGACATACATGTATCCATGACGACAATCGAACCTTTTGCGGAACTACGAACGAGAACCGTAGGTATATCGTCTTCCTCAATCAAATCTCTAGATGTTTTAGGGTTTTGTCTTCTCTCTGATGGGAAGAGAAACTAGAGGTTGCTGAACGATTTGATGTGTTGGAGACCATAACCTAGTTTTCCTTATATATATTGACGTAATAGAATCTCATTAAAGCCTATTGGACCAAATCTGGTATCCACTCATTAAGCCCATACCGCTTAATTGAAGTCTACGGTCTTTTCTCAATTGAATTACTTAATTAAGCCAACTACCAATTAACCATATAGTATAATTGTATTATAAAATATGTAGGCTCATATAATATAGATTAAATAATCTAACATCTATTTCAAGATCTGCATCCAGTAGACATAATCCTCACGCTTCTACATATGAGTTCGGTAGACTGAACTCTCTTTCTAATACTTCTTGTACAAGTTTTTTAGGATCATCCGTTACGATAATTTAGGATTGTCTTTCTAGTTTTGAAAGGGCCCGTGTTTACGTATATACATTAATTTTATAATGAAACAATACTCCAAGCCTAGGTAGGTTGATATAACGATGCTTCGTAATTCATACACAAGACCCCGAGGCAAGAATCGTCAACAGAAAAATGTGACAGAGAGAAGTTTTCGCTGTGCGACGATAAGAATAAAAAAGTGAAGCGAAGGGGTAAAATGGGGAATTGAAATCTGGGCGGCTGGGCCCTTGTCTCTCTCCGATCCTATATAACATGCTGGGCGGGTTTAGGGTTTCTCATGCGCCAATGAGAGAGCTCAGCGTACAATGTTCAATGTCGCTTCCGAGTTCCGTTGCGGGCGTAGAGGAATCCCGAAACGCTTTAATCTCTATGGCTTCAGTCTATGAAATCACTGAGATGGCGTTTCGGAAATTGTTGTCTTCTTCAATTGTTATTCCCTTTTCGATTTCATTCTCTGCTCTAAATTCTTACTTACTTCATTGGCCGATCCAATGGGACTCGTCATTGAAATCGTGTGCGAGAACTCTATTTCACCCGGCCTATAACTGCTATGGTGCAGCCTCGAGAATCGGCATGCGGTTTATCTCTATCGCTGTTGGCTTGAAGGAATACTGCTCCTAAATTCAGCACTTTTTCTTCTTAATTTGCCAGATTCGTTTGTGAAGTTTTTGAATCGTTTTTTTCTCTCCTTCCATTGCAGACTAAAGCATGTCAAGCTTTTCCTGTGTGAGATGAGATCCAGCAAAGATCTTTTCAACATGAAAACTTGTGTTTCTGTGCTTGAAAATTTACCTTCTCCTAAATATGTTCCTTCTTTTCTTGTTGTTGTGGTAGGCTGAACTCTGAAGCTACCGGCTTCCATATTTTGAGTATCATGTACTCCGAAGCTTAGAATTTCTGACGGAAAGTTGGGTGGGAATAACCTGGGATTAACCTTGGTTTACCTAATTGACGAAGAATTGAGGGAATGTATGACTGATCTTAATTGGATTAAAGCTGGAATGTATGGGTGATCAAATCAAGAGGAGATTCATCTTTAATTCTGTGTTGGTTTATCAAGTTGAGGAAGAATTGAGGGAAAATGTGAAGAATTGACTGATCTTGAATTGGATTTAAACTGGTATGGGTGATCAAACCAAGAGGAGATTCTGTGTTGAATCGGAGTTGGATATAATGGATCAAAGTCAGCTTGCTTGGATATATCTTTGACTAATTGCTATCATCACACTCCAATTAATGTCGCATTTTTTGATATCTTAATATTACCCCTTTTTAATTTTCAAATTCGCATTTTTGTCCTAAGTCGTCTTTACCCTTTGCCGCAGGCCCTAAACTATACAAGGACCAATAAAGACTATTGATTGCTACCTAAGCAATAAGCATAACACTTCATTATAGGATTTCTTGTAAAACTGAAACCCTAAATTAAGCTAGTAATGATGTTCGTAATTGAAGTTTTTTTTGTTTTTGTTTTTTGTTTTTTGATAAGGTAAGAATTAGACCGGAAATTACAGAAGGGACGATTTCTCAGTCTATAGCATCTTTGCGGATGAGAATTACAAGTTCTAAGTCATTTCTAATGTCTTCCAATTGCGCCTGCTTCGCAATGTAGTCCGCCATAGTATTAGTTTTTCGGAAGACGTGACAAATTTGCACTGAAGAAAACAGTTGTAATACACAAAGGATATCAGAAATTAAAATTTCAATATCCCAAGGACAGTGTTAGATTTTGTTTAGAACGTTGACAATTGTAAGGTTATCGCATTCAATTTGGATGTTCTTAAAACCTAGGTCATAAGCTTTAAGCAAAGCATTCCTGAATGCGATGGTTTCCGTTTTTAGTGGGGTTGATATACTGTAATTTTCACCAAAGATGTGTAGCGGCTCTCCTTTGCTATTGCGGATGATATATCCATAGCTAGATTCTCCATTATTCTTGGTGGATTCATACGTATTTATTTTAATCATTAAATTTGGTGGTTTTTTCCATTTTTTTCTTTATACATCTTCTTTTTGTATTGATATTGGTTTTCTTAATTTGATCTGTGCTCAGGCAGTCTGGGTTCCATTTTGTAGCTTGTTTCCAATTCTGCATTTGGTTTTGGATGTAGGTAGGTACATCTTTAATCTGGTCTGTGTCACTGTTGGTACTTCTAAAACTTTGTTGATTTCTATAGAACCATATTCCCCACCAAGAATTAAGTAGTTCTATGAATTGTGATCTATCAGTCTTTTGTCGGATTTCTTCAATTAGTTCATATGGTTTTTTATTTCCGATGTTAAGTGATTTGATGATCCCAAGAGTATGGAGATTAATTCTTTCCATGATTTTCATTGTATGATTGCAGAGGAATAAGATATGATTAGTATCTTCAACTTGTGCCCTACAACGAATACATCCTGGAGGAATCGAAACTTCTTTTTTCCGCTAGTCTTGCTTTTGATGATAGTCCATTTTTCATAATTTTCCAAAGAAAGTTTTTAACCTTTGGATAAATATCCAGATTCCATATCCAAGAGGAGTTGTGAGCGGTATATCGTTTATTTTCATTTATCATGTTCATGGCTGATGTTGTAGAAAGCCATCCGTTTTTACTGGCTTTTCAATACATCCTATCCTCAATATCATTAAAGGGGATTGGGATGGATGTGATTTGTTTAGCTATGTCACTAGGGACACTTTGTGTAATTTTTTCCTTGTTCCAGGTTTTGTTTGCCAGAATGAATTCTGCAACCAAGGCATCCATGTTCTGATTCTGTAGTGTGGTGGAGATGTTGTTTAATGGATCTTTTGATAACCAATTGTGTGTCCAAAATTTAATAGTCTTCCCATTTCCAACTTGCCATATGAGTCCTTTTTTGAATTAATCTAATAATTCAATCATTTTAGTCCATTGCCAAGAGCATATACCTTTTTTTTGATAATGTAGAATGTGCTGTGTTTTTAGATATTTTTCAGTGATTATTTTAACCCAGCAATTATCAGGTTTTGCCATTATTTTCCAAAGAAGTTTAAATTGTAAAGCTTTGTTCATGTCTTTAGATTTTAGAAGACCTAGTCCTCCTTGTTTTGTTGGTTTGCAGATTTTTTCCCAACTGATAAGTGGTTTATAAGCTTGGTCTTTGTTCCAGAAGAAAGTTCTATTTAATTTATCTAGTTCATTATGAGTATTTGTAGGAAGCATAACACTTTGCATCAGGTAGTTAGGTCTAGATGCAAGGTTGGTTTTAATCAATGTTGTTCTTTCAGCTTGGGATAAAGAGTTTGCTTTCCACTTTGATAATTATTGTTGTGTGTTTGTTAAAAGGTCAGCAAAGGTATTTGAGTTAACTCTACTAGCAAAGGTATTTGAGTTAACTCTACTAGTAATAATAGGGCACCCCAAATATTTTTCAAGTGATGTCAAGTTTGTGATTGTCAGGATTCCTTGAATCAACTGTTTTTTGTGTTCATCACTTTCTTTGTGACCTAGAATGCTGATTTGTGGAAATTTACTTTTTGTCCAGAAATTTTGCAGTAGTCATCCACAATATCCTTGATATTTTTGCAATTTTCTGGGTTAGCTTTTGAAAAAATCATGATGTCATCCGCAAAGACCAGAAAAGAAATCCTAGTTCCTTGACTGTATACTTGAAATCTGATTGGTTTTTGCGGTCTAGTTGTTGCCTCTTGGAGTTTCCTGGCTAGAATTTCCGATCCTAGAATGAAAAGAAACGGTGATAGGGGCTCTCCCTAGCGTAATCCTCTCGTTGGTCTAAAAATCTCTGTCGGTCCATTATTAACAAGGACCGAGAAAGAAACTGTTGTAACACACTCTTTGATCCAGTTAATGAATTTTTGGTCGAATCCAAATTTTGCCATAGTTTTTAGAATGAAATCCCATTCTATTCTATCATAGGCTTTTTCTATATCAAATTTGATTGCTATGAAGCCTTCCTTTCCATTTTTTGCTTTGAAAGAGTGAAATATTTCATGGGCAATTAAAATATTGTCTTGTATAGCTCTGTTTGCAATAAAGGCTCCTTGTAAAGGGTGAATTAGTTTTTCCATTGTTCGTTTTAATCTTGTTGTTAAGATTTTTGATATGATTTTGTAAATAGTAGAGCATAGACTTATGGGTCTGTAATGGTTCGTTGAATTAGGGTTATCACATTTTGGAATCAGAGATATGAATGTATGGTTGATTTATTTGAGTAGTTTTCCCGAGAGGAAAAATCTTTTCACTGCTTGGGTAACCGAGGGTCCTACAATATCCCAATATTTCTGGTAGAATTCTGCTGTCATTCCATCTGGTCCAGGAGATTTATTTAAGCCAATGTCAAAAATAGCCTTTTTGATTTCTTCATTTGAGACATGTCTAGTAAGGTTTTCATTATCTTCAGATGTGATTTCTTCTTGAATTAACTCCAGATTTTCCCGCAGTAGATTCTCGTTCATTTCTTCACTCTTAAACCTATTAATAAAATCGTTTCTGATTTCATTCCTGATATTTTCTTCTCCAATTATACTTGTTCCTTCTTGTGTTTTAATTTCTTTTATAATTTTCCTATTTCTTCGACCGCTAGCTATTTTATGGAAATAGCTAGTATTTGTATCCATGAATTTAATATGTTTAACCTTTGCTCTTTGGTTCCAGTAGATCTTTTGAAAACTAAGAAGCTTTTTTTTTTTTTTCAATAAGCCTTAGTTGTTTCTGTATTAGGTTATTGTTAGCGCCCATACAGATTTCAATTTGAATGTCAGAAAGTTGTTTTTCTAGATTGTGAAGTTGTGTAAACACATTACCAAAGGTGTTTTTATTCCAGTTTTTTGCATGTTTTTTTAATAGCTTGGTTTTGCATATTAGGTCAAACATCATTGATCCGTGATAGTTTGTTCTCCAGGCTTGTTTAACAACATTCCTGAAATCCTTTCGCGTCATCCAAATTTTTTTGAATTTAAAGGGTTGATTTTTAAAGTTTGTTTATGAAGCAAGATCAATGGAAATAGGGCAATGATCGGAGCTGGAGAAGGCATAATTTTTAGTACTTATGTCAGGATACCATTGTAAGATTTGATTGTTAACCAGGACTCTATCCAGTTTTTCATATATGTTATTAATTTCCGTTTTATTTTTCCGCCAAGTAAAAGTATTCCCTGAAAATGGGATATCAACCAATTCACATTCATCTTTGAAGTGTTTTAATCTAGTGAATTTTGTCAGTGGTGGGATTAGACCACCCATTTTTTCACTATGGTCTTGGATCTCATTGAGATCACCCATCACTATGCAAGGGTATGCACTATTTTTAATAAATCGAATAATTGTATCCCAAAATTCATTTTCCCCGCTTCATTGGGAGGTGCATACGTGAGGATGAGTAGAGTTGTAATGTTTATACATAATTTTTTATATTTAATGCTCATAAAGCGTGGGTTTATTTGGTCAACTTCAAGGATTTCATTTGTGAGTTGATAGGATTTCCACATCACACAAATTCCGCCTGAAAAACCAATAGCCGGAATGCAGTGGAAATTGTCAAACCCTGCTTTTTTCCATAATTTTTCACTTGGTTATTTGTTCATCCTTGTCTCAAATAGAGCAAGAAGTTGAATTCTTTCAATCTAACAGAAGGATTCAATATCCGTCCAAATTGTTTTTTTTTTCGATCCCTCTACAATTCCATGTTGTAATCTTTATAAAAAACCGATTTTTTAATGCCCCTTGTACGTATACTTTGAGAGGACTTGTAACTCGTTAATCCTTGTTGAATCTTGTTCTTCCTTTTAACACACTGTGGTTTGAAAAAAAATATTATCATTGTTGTAGTTTATTTTCACATTGGTTTTAGTGTTTTCATAAAGACACCTTTTAGTGTGTGATTCTACAAACTTTCTTGTTCTGATTTCGAATAATGGTAGACAAGCTCCAGAATGGTAGTTTTCGTTATAACTAATCCAAAGATGATTTCAGTCCATAATGTGAGTGATCCTAATTACTATCAGATGTTTAGACATGTGGCAGGGCCACATCCATCCTTTGTTCAAATCAAGGTGATTGAGAAACTTGTTTGGGCAACTAATCATGTTAGTGTTCAAGCACAAATTGTTTGAAGCCATGTAGGAATACATCCAGTCATTGATTATGCCATATCTATGGCTACATTTTCCTGTAGGGTATAAACCAAGCTTGATTTGATTTAACATATAAGAGTTCATTTTCATTATTCCTTTATTCCAATCGATAACTTGTCTAAATAGACTTGGTTCAACAAGTTTTTTTGTCTCCCATAGACACATCTACAGGTAGGCTGTGCTATAAAAATTGTTCATAGAGGAATTGTTCAGTAGCAGTTTCCTTTGATGATCTTGTTCATTTGTACTATGTTTGTGCTCCACAAGAGAAGCAAGGTTGAGCCAGAAGAGCCTGAACTGAGACAGCTCCTGCACACAAAAGAACAAAGCAAAAGAAAACAACAGCAGAAAGATGCCAACCAAAAACCAACACCAGACAAAGAAAAAGAACAAGACAGAGAGGAGGGAAACAAACCAAGGCAGGATCCTGGCAACCCAAGGTAAGGAACAACTCCCCACCAAGCAACCAAACAAATCTGCCCACATACACCAGCAAACAGCAGACGACACAAAGCAGAAAAGAGAAACAAACACATAAACAAAAATGATCCAACAGAGGACAGAAACCAGAAGGCAGAGAATCCACCGGAAGGGAAGGGTAAGATAAGAATTGTCAAGGTTGCCTTGTTCGATATTGCATTGTTCAGTATTGAGTTGTTCAACATTGGAATTATCGGTTTCCATGTTATAGTTGTGATCAATGATAAAAAGGATGCAAGAATTAAGAGGAGGCAGTTGCAAACATTTAAACCACTTCAATTCATTGTTCAAATCCCAAGTCATATAGGACCATACATCATGCCTGTAACACCCCCAAAACATAACCCTTTTGGAAAGGTATTACCGCCAGTGATCCCAGTGTTCCTTACCGAGATCACCCAAGGCTTTACCGTTAAAATACAATTTATGAAATACAAATGATACATAATGATCAAAGCATTCAATCCCAAACATAACATTGTCAAGGAAACAGAATTACGGGATTACAACCCAATCCCGAATAGGCCAACACATAGTTTAAACCAAAAATAGCGGAAGTCTTAGAAAGTACATTACAACCAACGTCATTGTCCAAAAGATCTCAACCTGATTAAAGAAATAATTAAAACGTTCAAAAACCACCGCCGACTCCATAGTCCTTCTAATCTTCTGAGCTACTTTCGATCTGATGTGCCGAATCGAACGGATGACACCAGCCAACCATGCAAGGGAAAATATTGGTTGGTTAGTCTAAATGAATAGACTAGCAAGGGTACAAAGTAGAAGGTTCAAAGCAGTCGTATTAGGTTAGACTCATCGCTCCTCGAATAATAATCGATGACGATAGTCAACCATCATACTCCTACTGGAATAGACAAGAGGTATGCACAAGAGAAGATTCTGGAAGACTGAATCTTCACAGACATCGACTCGAAAGAAGACTCCAACAGAAATGAGTCTTTAAGGAAAAATGACAAATCTGGAATGTTACAGAATCATACAACAAAGATTTAAAAGTTGACTGAGATGCTTCGGTTCACGACCAACCTCATCACATACAGCGAATCCAGATTGGAAAGAGAACGTACTATGATCAAAGTCGAGACGAGTTTTCCTAGCTGCACTGTAACTTAGCTGCACTACTCGCCGAAGGTTTATTAATTATGTGCGTCATAGTAGCACTTTATCTGATTTATGTTTCAAAAATACACATCACGTTATTAGACTTTTACATGTGTACCCCATCATTGGGACGACACATCTTAGTATACGTTTCATCGAGAGTGACGTATACCGGAAGGTTTGTGACACCAGCTAAGTGTCCTGTCTCTACACACTTGTGAAAGAGACCGATCATGATCTTAGAATAGTACCAGATGGAGACGAGCCACCCCGATACCAGATTATAAAGAAACAACTGGACAGAGTCCGAGTAACATTCCTATTTAACAGTGCTAACTAACAGTTACAGCACAATAACAGTTACAGGATAAATCCACATAAAGGCCCGAAAGGCGATCACAGATAATAGCGTTGTTCTAACAGATATACAACCTATTATATGATTTTCAAAACAGTTTATCAAAACCGTTTCCAGACAACAGAGTATTCATTCCAAATTAATTACTCAGATAAACTACTGATAATTAATGTAAATATGGAACGAACGAGCAAGAGCGAACCGCCACTTGCCTTAATCCACAGAATAGCCTAACGGCGACAACTGGATTCCGGGCTCGACACGGGTATAGCTCCGACAGCACAACAACCTTCGAGTCGACCCATAAAAGGAACCCTAAGTTAGATCCGACATATCAACAGTACGAATCTAAAACGACGAAGGACGACGAAAGGAAAGACGCCACGACTACAACCAACCAAGCCAAAGCCACGAAGGCATTCTGGGCACTGGCGGCGGTCGCTGTTCTTGGCGGCGGTCACCGCAGTTCATCACGGCGGGCGCCGTGAAGAACACGGCGGTCGCCGTGAAGAACTCAGACGACTGAAACGAGAGAAATCTCACCAAAACGATGTGCGTTTTGACCCCTTTCCGCCTTGCTTGGGTTATGACCTCCAAAGGCAACCAAAAGGCTTCAAAAGGGCTGCTGGAAACACCACCAAACGACACCGACGAGAGCTTGCAAACTCCGGCGAAACACAACTCCGACGACACGAGAATTTGGCAGAGGTTCGGTGTTTGGGATGGCTCAAATCTCTCCCCCAACACCTCCTTTTATTGCCAAATATAGCCAAAGCATCTGGAGCACGAAAAATGGGCCTACGAAGGCTAGTTCGGCGCTCGCCAGAAATCACGCCGGCGACCAACGGGCAAGGACTGCCGGACAACGACGGTGGCAATTACGGCGGTCGCCGCCATAGCCTGGCACGCCAGCTACCACCTCGAGCATTGGGACGGCGGGCGCCGTGACTATACGGCGGTCGCCGTTCTTGGATCCGCGACGGCGGTCGCCGCGACTGTACGTCGGTCGCCGTGATCAGCTTTTCCCGCCCGTTCAGCTTTGAACGAACATGACATTAAACTGGGATAAAAATTATCGTACGCGAACGAATATTAAAATCCAAGGCATGTTGTCTGTATATTATTTCACTGAGAAAAATATTACAGATACAGAGCACATTACAGAATGTCTCAAACTCTCTGTATTAAATCCGACGTACATAACGGGTACTCGGGAAAATTCCAAAATTCCCAAAATAACCTTACAAAAATACGGGATATCACATCTCCTCCCCCTTAAAAGAAGTTTCGACCCCGAAACTTAGGTCGAAAATAACTCGGGAAAACGCCTGAGCATATCTGACTCGGTTTCCCACGTCTCCCAAGTAACTTCTTCGGTCCCTGACTTGGACCACAACACTCGTACCAATGACACGATCTTGTTGCACAAACGCTTCTCCCGATGCTCCAAAATGCACACAAGAATCTCCTCATAAGTACCATTAGCTTGAATCTCGATGTCCTCATAACTAAGCACATGAGACTCATCTGGCACATACTTCCTGAGCAGAGATACGTGGAACACATTATGCACTGGATGAGCCGATGGCGGCAACGCCAAGCGGTACGCTAGAGATCCTACTCTATCCAGAATCTCGAATGGTCCCACATAGCGAGGGTTAAGCTTCCCACGCTTACCAAATCTGAAAACTCCTTTGGATGGCGATACCTTGACAAAAACCTTGTCACCGACCTCGAACTCGACAGTCCTGCGCTTCCGATCTGCGTAGGACTTCTGTCGACTCTGAGCGGTCAACATCCTTTGTCTGATCAAAGCAATGTCTGAGGCCGTCCTTTCGACCAACTCTGGTCCAAGTAGAATTTTGTCGGCATTATCATCCCAACAAATCGGAGATCTACATCTGCGACCATACAAAGCTTCAAACGGAGCCATCTTGATTGTAGCATGCCAGCTATTATTGTACGTGAACTCAATCAGACTCAAGCTGTCCTCCCAGCTAGTCGGACGATCGAGTACACAAGCTCTAAGCATATCCTCCAGGGTCTGGATGGTCCTTTCAGACTGGCCATCTGTCTGAGGATGAAACGTGGTGCTGAACCTCAACTCGGTTCCCATAGCCTTATGAAGTTCCCGCCAGAACCTTGACATGAAACGGCCATCTCGGTCCGATATAATGGTCTTAGGAATGCCATGTAAGCGGACAATCTCCTTCTGGTAGACTTCTGCTAACTTCTGGGTTTCCCATGTGGTCTTGATGGCTATGAAATGAGCACTCTTCGTAAGCCTATCCACAATTACCCAGATAGCATCCCTCTGACTTCGAGTCTTTGGTAGCCCAGTGACGGAGTCCATGGCGATGTCCTCCCATTTCCATTCTGGCACTGGGAGAGGTAGCAACTCACCACCTGGCCTGCGGTGTTCGATCTTGACCTTCTGGCAAGTTACGCATTTTGCCACAAAGTCTGCTACGTCCCACTTCATGTTTGGCCACCAAAACTTCTTCTTGAGGTCCTTGTACATCTTGCTAGAGCCAGGATGCACAGAATAAGAAGATGAATGAGCTTCTCTCATCACCAACTGACGAAGACCTTCTATGTCAGGCACACAGATCCGATCCTGAAACCAAAGTGATCCATCATCCTGAACCACAAAACTGGGAGCTTTCCCATCCATCACTTCACTGCTTAACTTCACCAAGATGATGTCATCGACTTGCTTTTCTTTGATCTGATCCAATAGTGTAGCCTGAATTTCCATCATACTCAGGTACCCTCTACGCTGGTCATACAAGACTTCAATGTCGTATGACTCTTGGTTTAGCTTGGTCTGAGCAGTAAGTAGAGCAACTACAGTCTCGTGCGTTGTCTTCCGGCTTAGTGCATCAGCTACTACATTAGCCTTGCCCGGATGATACAGCAACTCCATGTCATAGTCTTTGAGTAACTCTAGCCAGCGACGTTGTCTCATATTTAACTCCTTCTGAGTAAATATATACTTGAGAATTTTATGGTCAGTGAAGACTTGGCATCTTATACCGTAGAGGTAATGCCTCCAAATCTTTAGCGCAAAGACAACCGCTGCTAACTCAAGATCATGGGTCGGATAGTTTTCTTCGTAAGTCTTGAGTTGTCTAGATGCGTAAGCAATAACTCTGCCTTTCTGCATCAGTACACAACCCAAACCACACTTTGAAGCATCACTATAGACCACATAATCGTCATTCCCTTCTGGGAGTGCTAACACGGGTGCCGAGGTCAGCCGTCGCTTCAACTCCTGGAAACTGGCCTCGCACTTGTCATTCCAGACAAACTTCTTGTGGACCTTGCGGAGTAGATTGGTCATAGGTAGAGCGATCTTTGGACATCCTTCTACGAACCTTCTATAATACCCGACAAGTCCAAGAAAACTACGTACCTCCTTCACGTTCTGGGACTGTGTCCATTTAGCCACCGCTTCAATCTTTTGGGGATCAACCATAACCCCATTTTTATTGATTACGTGGCCTAAGAAAGCCACTTCCTTTATCCAGAATTCACATTTGACAATTTAGCAAAAAGCTGATGTTGTCTAAGGATTGACAAGGCAATCTGCAGATGTTCCTCGTGGACTTTTTCATTCGGAGAATAGATCAGAATGTCGTCGATGAAGACCACCACGAACTTATCCAAGTACTGGTGAAAACATCGGTTCATCAAATCCATAAAGACAGCTGGAGCATTTGTAAGCCCAAAAGGCATCACTACGAACTCGTAATGACCATATCTGGTCCTAAACGCAGTTCTAGGAATGTCCTGCTCACGAATCCTGAGTTGATGATATCCAGATCTCAGGTCGATCTTGGAGAAAACCTTTGCTCCCTGCAACTGGTCCAACAAGTCATCAATCCTAGGCAAAGGATACTTGTTCTTGATCGTCACCTTGTTCAACTCTCGATAGTCGATACAAAGTCGGAACGATCCGTCCTTCTTTTTGACGAATAATACCGGAGCACCCCACGGCGATGCACTCGGCCTGACAGAACCTTTGTCAAGAAGATCTTCAAGTTGATTCTTCAATTCTTACATCTCAGCTGGAGCCATCCGATACGGTGATTTGGAAATCGGCGCCGTACCAGGCTCAAGATCAATTGAAAACTCTACGTCACGGTTCGGGGGTAATCCAGGAATTTCTTCCGGAAAGACATCCGAAAACTCCCTAACTACAGGAATATCAAGAACCTCAGGTCCATCCTTCGCAGGCGAATCCAAGTAGCAAAGGTACCCGACACATCCTTGTCGTAGTAGCTTAAACGCATCCCTCACATTGATCAGCTTGCCGTTATCAGCGTCATTTCGACCTTTGAACTTGCACACGAACTGGCACCCAGATGACACCGTCACCGTTCTTGAACTGAAGTCGATCACCGCCTTGTGACGCGTCAGCCAATCCATACCGAGAATAATGTCGTATGGAGCCATGGCTATGCAGATTAAATCTGCCTCGAATTCCTTACCCTGAATGGTAATCGGAAAGTCGGACATATGCTTGGTTCCCACCAAACGTTCTCCATTAGGAAGATTAATGACAAAAGGGTCGCACGAATCGTTGCACACTAAGTCTAACTTGCTAACACAGCTATCCGAAATAAAGGAATGCGTAGCACCAGAATCAAACAGAATGCACACTGAAGTAGAGTGAAGGTATAGAGTACCTTGAGCAATCGGAGCGTTGGGTCCATCTGCTTCACGCATTTCGTACAAGCGTTGGCCCTGACTTCCAGAAACAGCTGGGGCCTTTCCCCTGTTCTGAGCAGTCGTCTGCACTGAAGGGCTAGGAGTCTCGACAGGCTTAAACCTAGGTCGGTTGCTCTGATAAACTGACCCTTGCTGCGACTCTACTCCCTTCTATTTCTTCTGCTTGCAGAACTTTTGCAGATGACCATCACGTCCACACCCAAAGCACGACCTCTTCTCCTTCTGACACTCATTGCTCTTGTGCCCAGCCGTACCACAGTTATAACACTGAACTGAACTCCGGGTCTGCCCTGACTGCTGAGTCGATCCTCCTTGCGTCATCTCCGTCTTAGCTCGGCCGGACTTGGCAAAGTTAGACGGTGGCGCAGGGCGCTTAAAACCACCTCCTTGGTTCTGGTTCTGCATCGACTTCTGTCGGTTGCGCCTCTTGGTCAACTCCTCAAGAGTTACCTCCAGCTTATAGGCACAATCCACATACTGCTCCAAGGTAGAGCATGTGTGGTGCACCATTAACGGCTTGATATCCGGGCTCATCCACTCGTGGAAGTACCAGATCTTTTGGGCCTCGCTGGTGATCTCGGCAGTGGCGTACTGTAAAAGGTGATTGAACTTAGACGCCAACTCGGTCACTCTCAGACCATCCGTCTTTGGGTACAAAAACTCTTTATGCTTCTCCTCTCTCATAGCACGAGAGAAAAAGCGATCAACCATCTTGGTCTTGAACATCGACCAAGTCAACACTAGGCTCTCGGCCAAACCTGTGTTCTCCCACCACTCGCTAGCCTCCTCCTTCAGCTGAAGAGAAGCGATATGGACCTTCTCGGCCTCAGTACACTCCACGTTCCGAAACAGCCTCTCCATATGGGAGAACCAATGAGTCACTGCCACTGGCTCCCCTTTCCCGTTATAGCAATCGGGCCTCATGGAAGTGATGGTCTTAAGAGCGCGACCATAGCTGTCTCTAGCCTTGACGGCATTCTCCTGAACCACAGGGTTACTGGGTTCCACAACATCAGGAACCGCTGGGTGAGTAGGCACTTCTTGCGCTTGAGGCGCACTGGGTCTCAATACGTCTGCAATTGCCTGCATCACAATTCTGCGAATTGCCTCAACAACTGTAGCATCAAACAGCGCCGGTGCTTGGGTCTGATCTTGACCTTCACGCCTCTGCTGGACGCGAGACTCTGACTCATGCTCATCATGAACACCTCTTCCTGCTGGCCTGGGATCTTGGCTAGTCCCAGCACCGGCTCGAATCGAGTTTCTCGTGCTTCTTGGGTTCACCATCTGTTTACCGATCCAATTCCAAGCATTCAATACATTAATATTATGCAATCTACTTATGCAATATACCAACGTAAAGAAATTACTCAGAATAGATCAACTTGGCATTTTATAGATGAACCTTCGAATTGTTACACAATCTACACATAAGTCTATCATTCGAGCGCTAGGACAACATTGCTCGAAGATATAAAGGTTTCTCAGAGTACTTGCCGCAATACTGAAATATTACACATAGTACAAACTTGGAATGCTAAGAAATGAAACTACTGCGATAGGCAACGCCAATCCTCCTCAAGGCATTCCAACATGTCTTCCATAAGACTGGCTACCCGTGCATGGTCTCTTCGGGCTAGGCTCACCATCGAGCTCTGGCGATGGGTTTCGCACCCGGCTTGACCTTGAAGCACATGGTCCTATCTCAGTCATGGTAAGGTATGGGTCGTCCATGACTGGCCCTCCTATCCCAGTCCTTCTCTGAGTATTGGCGATCAGCTCATCCCTCCGACGCTGCTATTCTGCAGAGATTATCTCGCTCTGGCGGAGGATCTCCTACAGCTCGGATTCTGACCTCCTTCTTCTTGGAGTAGGGATAGGCTGAGATTCCCTGTCACTTCTCCTAATACCGTACTCGGTATACAGTGCCTCCCAATCAGCTTCTGACATGGGTGCGTACTCTGGCACTGGTGGCAACTCTTGCATAGGTGGTAACTCTGTACTGGGGTGAATAAATTGTATCCCCGTTTCCTGACTATCCACCAGCAAGTGCCTCAAGTCATCAGACTCCTGGTTTTGTCCGCTGAGGTCCATCTCGGTATCCTCCTCGGGATCATCCTCGATGGGGTCCTCTTCCTCTTCATCCTCTTCGGGGTCATCCTCTATGGGGTCCTCTTCTTCATCTTCCTCCTCGCTCCCTTCAATAATCATATCCATCAGGTAATCGTCATGGTAGTACCTTCTCGCGTACCTCGACGATTCATCTCCTTGCATTGCTTCCTCCCTTGGTGGCTCCACTGGTGCTGTCACAGAAACTACAACATTCCTTGACACCAGGACTACCGACTCAGGAAGCACATGCTTGATCTCTTCAGATGGGCTGCTCGGGCCTCCAACCTCGAAGTATCTCTGGGGTATAGGGAAGTCTAGCCTCTCGGTAGACGGTGAATCCATCTTGGCATCTTTCAACCCCTTCTTCAGAGATATACATGCACCCATCTCCTATAGGATAACGATGAAGGAATTAGTCTTTCTAGACATAGAAGCAAACTTACTATATCAGACTATCCAGAAGACATGACTATGAACAGTGTTTTTAAATTCTTTTTACTTTGAAAATTCAGAGCCCTTTTTAAAGCATTTTCGAAACGGATAAATGATATAAAAATCCCAAACCCATTTTAAAACCTTTGGCTCTGATACCACAACTGTAACACCCCCAAAACTTAACCCTTTTGGAAAGGTATTACCGCCAGTGATCCCAGTGTTCCTTACCGAGATCACCCAAGGCTTTACCGTTAAAATACAATTTATGAAATACAAATGATACATAATGATCAAAACATTCAATCCCAAACATAACATTGTCAAGGAAATAGAGTTACGGGATTACAACCCAATCCCGAATAGGCCAACACAGAGTTTAAACCAAAAACAGCGAAAGTCTTAGAAAGTACATTACAATCAACGTCATTGTCCAAAAGATCTCAACCTGATTAAAGAAATAATTAAAACGTTCAAAAACCACCGCCGACTCCATAGTCCTTCTAATCTTTTGAGCTACTTTCGATCTGATGTGCCGAATCGAACGGATGACACCAGCCAACCATGCAAGGGAAAATATTGGTTGGTTAGTCTAAATGAATAGACTAGCAAGGGTACAAAGCAGAAGGTTCAAAGCAGTCGTATTAGGTTAGACTCATCGCTCCTCGAATAATAATCGATGACGATAGTCAACCATCATACTCCTACTGGAATAGACAAGAGGTATGCACAAGAGAAGATTCTGGAAGACTGAATCTTCACAGACATCGACTCGAAAGAAGACTCCAACAGAAATGAGTCTTTAAGGAAAAATGACAAATCTGAAATGTTACAGAATCATACAACAAAGATTTAAAAGTTGACTGAGATGCTTCGGTTCACGACCAACCTCATCGCATACAGCGAATCCAGATTGGAAAGAGAACGTACTATGATCAAAGTCGAGATGAGTTTTCCTAGCTGCACTGTAACTTAGCTGTACTACTCGCCGAAGGTTTATTAATTATGTGCGTCAGAGTAGCACTTTATCTGATTTATGTTTCAAAACACACATCACGTTATTAGACTTTTACATGTGTACCCCATCATTGGGACGACACATCTTAGTATACGTTTCGTCGAGAGTGACGTATACCGGAAGGTTTGTGACACCAGCTAAGTGTCCTGTCTCTACACACTTGTGAAAGAGACCGATCATGATCTTAGAATAGTACCAGATGGAGACGAGCCACCCTGATACCAGATTATAAAGAAACGACTGGACAGAGTCCGAGTAACGTTCCTATTTAACAGTGCTAACTAAACAGTTACAACACAATAACAGTTACATGATAAATCCACATAAAGGCCCGAAAGGCGATCACAGATAATAGCGTTGTTCTAACAAATATACAACCTATTATATGATTTTCAAAAAGTTTATCAAAACCGTTTCCAGACAATAGAGTATTCATTCCAAATTAATTACTCAGATAAACTACTGATAATTAATGTAAATATGGAACGAACGAGCAAGAGCGAACCGCCACTTGCCTTAATCCGTAGAATAGCCTAACGGCGACAACTGGATTCCGGGCTCGACACGGGTATAGCTCCGACAATACAACAACCTTCGAGTCGACCCATAAAAGGAACCCTAAGTTAGATCCGACATATCAACAGTACGAATCTAAAACGACGAAGGACGATGAAAGGAAAGACGCCATGACCACAACCAACCAAGCCAAAGCCACGAAGGCATTCTGGGCACTGGCGGCGGTCGCTGTTCTTGGCGGCGGTCGCCGCAGTTCATCACGGCGGTCGCCGTGAAGAACACGGCGGTCGCCGTGAAGAACTCAGACGACTGAAACGAGAGAAATCTCACCAAAACGATGCGCGTTTCGACCCCTTTCCGCCTTGCTTGGGTTCTAACCTCCAAAGGCAACCAAAAGGCTTAAAAAGGGCTGCTGGAAATACCACCAAATGACACCGACAAGAGCTTGCAAACTCCGGCGAAACACAACTCCGACGACACGAGAATTTGGCAGAGGTTCGGTGTTTGGGATGGCTCAAATCTCTCCCCCAACACCTCCTTTTATAGCCAAAGCATCTGGAGCATGAAAAATGGGCCTACGAAGGCTAGTTCGGCGCTCGCCAGAAATCACGCCGGCGACCAACGGGCAAGGACTGCGGGACAACGACGGTGGCAATTACGGCGGGCGCCGTAATTTACGGCGGTCGCCGCCATAGCCTGGCACGCCAGCTACCACCTCGAGCATTGGGACGGCGGGTGCCGTGACTGTACGGCGGTCGCCGTTCTTGGATCCGCGACGGCGGTCGCCGCGACTGTACGACGGTCGCCGTGATCAGCTTTTCCCGCCCGTTCAGCTTTGAACGAACATGACATTAAACTGGGATAAAAATTATCGTACGCGAACGAATATTAAAATCCAAGGCATGTTGTCTGTGTATTATTTCACTGAGAAAAATATTACAGATACAGAGCACATTACAGAATGTCTCAAACTCTCTGTATTAAATTCGACGTACACAACGGGTACTCGGGAAAATTCCAAAATTTCCAAAATAATCTTACAAAAATACAGGGTATCACAATGCCAATGCATAGAAAAGAAAATTCTGGTTTCAGTACTAAAGTAGGCAATCAAGGTAAGATTTTCAAGGGGGTTCTCAGTATACAAAAAGGGGATAGACTGAGACACCATGTCAACAAGGTTGTTCAAAAAGTAAAGCTTATAATAGGGTATCCAAGAGATAGTTTGATATATATTGATACAACATTTCCAGAATTCAAAGGACAAGAAACCAACAAAAAGCAGTTCCCCATCATTGTTCAAAAGAATTTTGTTCATAGAGGTAAACCTCCAGAGCTTTTTGTTCAAGGGATAGGTTTTCAGATTTTGTTCAATGTTGTAGAGATGATCATTTCTTGCAGTATTGGTTTGATCGTCAGTTTCAATGTTCTGCTCTTGAGACATTGGTTGGTCTTTTGTGTCCCGATTCAAACAAAATAAGCTACATCAGTATTTAGGATCGTGGTAGTACCAATAAGAAGGATGAAACCAATAGTTAAGAGTATCACCAAAGGTTAAGCAGATCCATTCAAGATAAAAGTAGATCTCACAAACGTTGTAAAGAGAAACAGAAGTATTGAACTTAAACACCAACCAACACAGATACAAACAACTGTGAAGCTTGGAGATCAATTTCCAGATCTGATTGTTCAGGGAGATATGGTTCACATTGTCATTATTGTTCATCCAGAACGATTGTTCAGTGATCTGAGAAATTTCTCCATTTCCCATGGTCCGATTATGTGGGATAATGCACCAAAAAAATTTCTCAAAATACCAAAGAAAATGGAAGAAGATTCTACCATTATTGTTCCAGTACTTATCCTTGGTATTAACCAACATACTAATAATGTCATAAGTCAAGCAATTTAAGGTATGATAAAGCCATTCAAAGCTAAAGAAACAGGGGTCGAGATAGTCAGTTTCAGAGTAGGTTTCAGTAGTAGTATTGATCACAGAAAGAGGGGTCGCCTCATAAGGGTTAGAAACAAAGGGATCAGGGTTAGTAGTATTAGCAGCAAACAAGGAAATAGAGGCCCAAAGAGAGGAGCATAAAACCTCATTCAAATTTCGTTTTCCTTGGTCCAAAAGACTGGACAGAGGCGACCCAAACACAAGGCCACAAACAAGAGAAAGATAGCAGTAAAGGTACCAGTTTAGCAAGACAGAGAGCAAATTGATGGTGGTCAAGAGTAGGTGTGTCAGATTCAGCCAATAAGGGTTCAAGCAACTAGGATAAAAAACATAAGATAAATCAAGCAAAGAAAAATAAAGAGGTGATAAGGAAAGATCACACCTGAAAATCTGGATCCAGACTCGAACAAACGGAGTGAGATCTCCTCCTTCAATCGGCGCAACACCAGATCTCCTCTTGACAAGAACAAGAAATCCCACGCAGCAGCAGATCTCCACCTCCATTCGGTGCCATCTTTCCAGCGACCCCAGATCCCACACCGGCAGCAGGAAAGTTCCACTGGATAGGGTCTGTAAGCTCAAATCGAGGATCTCACTAGCGGTTGCTCCAGATCCACTCTCTTCAACGAAGAAGAGCATGTCTTCCACACCGCCGCAACAGATCCTAGGGACGCCGTCCCAAATTCGCTCCCACCAGGTCGTCGGTAGGCCGGGCCACCCGCCACCATCGCCGAGACAGAGGAAGAAAATGGCCCAAGTGTCTTCGCCGTAAAGGCAAAACTTTTGATTTCTCTTGAACTCGCGATGAACGAGGTCAGAATCTTGGTCGGAGTTGCTTCGAAGTGTGGGAGCTTCATTGTTGAGGGTATCAAGCTTGGAGGCTATGGCGATGGTGAGGGCCAGAAGCGGCGATTCAAAAATTTCTAGGGTTGAAAGGATGAGTTGTACGGAGAGCGTTTTCATTTTCACGATCTGGGTGTTCGTAATTGAAGTTGAAAAAGGCTCGTTGTAATTCCCTCCCTTCTGCGCAATCTCATCTCAAAGCTTCAATTAAGATTACACTTCCGTAGTATACTAGAAGCAATTAGAAAAGTGAACTTGTGTAAGTGCAAGTACTCGTTTTAAGACTGATCAATGAAGCAAGTATTCTTTGTTGGTAATTTATAAATCCGTAAGTATTCAGTGGGTATAAAAGGTCATATTAACGAAGCTGTGTTTTGCTGTGCCTAGCCTTGTTTAGTTAACGCTTTGATTTGTGGCCTTTTTCTGAAGTCATACATTGTTCTTCTCCAATTTAGTGAGAGCAATGCAATGAACAAATACGGATGCTTGATAAAGGGCAATAACTTTAGTTTCTCCTGTTATTTGATCATTTTCATTCCTCCAAAATCCGTTCTCACTTGACTGGTTTTCTCACAATCCATTCAAAATCTATAAGTATGAGGCTACACACAACTTAATTGGTTCAGCTCCAAACTGCAGCTGTGAGTTTTAAACAAACTTGAGTTCGGCTCTAACTAATTTAGGGATGCAATGAGACCCTAACAAGCAAACTGATCATGTCATATAACTTGTCCCTGAAGTCGGCGTACTAGTATTTGAGCTCTAAACTGGGGCTGAAGGGTGATAGAAGGAGCTGGAGCATGGGCATAAGATGGGGAGTGTTGGAAAGAGAAGCGTTGCAGAATCATTGCTAGTACCATTTTTGCTTCAACAAGGGCGAAATTTTGTCCCATGCAAATGCGCGGCCCCCATCCGAATGGAAGAAATGCTACGCCATCTCTTGACGCCTTTGAAATCCCTTCGGAAAACCTCTCTGGTTTGAACTCTGTCGCGTCTTCGCCCCATTGCTGAGTATCGTGATGAGTGAAAATTAGTGGCAAATATGCAAATGTACCTGCTGGCAGAAAGAGGTTTCCAACTTTGGTATCATGCTTAGCAGTTCGGGAAGTCGTAGGCAATGGTGGATATAATCTTAGAACCTCGTATAGGATCATTGTCACCTTGTAACAAACATTAAGCATGAAATAGTTTAGTTCAACACTTGTATCTAAGAATCCCTGTAATAATAATTGCAACTTGAAACAAGACCAATCTTACTGTTTTGAGGTGGTTTAGCCCGGCAAAATCTGGTGCGTTTTGGCCGAATGTTTTCAAGACCTCCTCTCGCGCTTGTGCCTGCCAATCCGTATACTTGCTTAACATGATCATAGTAAATGTAAGCAATACCGAGGTGGTCTCTTGCCCGGCAAAGTAAAATACTTTGCACTCATCAATGAGCTCTTCTGTTGTGATCCCAAGGTGTTGCTTGTTCTTCTCATTTTGTTGCATTTCAGCACTGTACTTCATTAACAGCCCCAGTAAGTCGTCCTTTGTCGCCTCTCCTGCCTCCAATGTCATCCTTCTTTTGTCAACGACACTCTCGATTATGCTTTGTATACCCTTTGAGCTTTGTTAAACCTCCTGTTTGTACTTGTTGGCAAGTATCTGTCCATCAAGAGAAGCATTGTTTGAACTTTAACTGTGTGATGTGAGTAAGCTGTAGGGTTTGTGTAACAGCAAACTCACCTTAACCCTGGGAATATCAACTCTAATGCCTTTTTGTTAAAAAGTTCAGTTTGTTCCTGGATGAGCTCAAAGGCCTTTCTTCCATCTTCAAAGCTACTGCCAAATGCCGCGCGAGAAATCACATCAGCTGTCAAACTAGTAAAGTGTGACCATACATCAAGCTCCACTGAACCTGCTTGAGGTACCAATTCCTCCCATTTGCTCATCATATCACTGCAACTTGTCTGAAATGCTGGCACCATAAGCTGCAGATTTTATTTTAAAGAGGATTATCATGTAGTCTAACTTGGTTTTTTCTAATTTTGACAATTTCGAAGGTAGGAACCTTTAGTTTCTCCAAGTGGAAAGCCGGATTGACGAGTTTTCTGTGCTTGGCCCATTTTTCGCCCTCATAACTTGCTACTCCCGGGGCAATCAATGCCGAAGACCAGAAGTAGGGCTTGGGAAAGTCGCTCATCCTTGAGAGAATTTCTTTGGCTACTTGTGCTTCAGTAATCACCACCATTGGTATCGTACCGAACCATGCAAATGGATTCTTACCTTCACCAAAACGATCATTTGTAAATGCATATGTTACTCATGTAGCATCCTCTTACAGAGAACAAAAACCACTAGCCGAAATCAAGGGATTCATTCTATCTATGCTTCTGTTTTACCATGCTTTTTCTTAAGTTTTTTTTGGAATCTTTTGGCAGTTAAAATTTGCTGATTCATGTTAACCAACAAGCCTGAGAAAGTCATCAGGAAAATTTTAACTGGCAGGATGAATTTGTTAGGAAACAAAGCAATAGCATATATATGAGAGGATTCAGATCTTATTGTTGCAAACTCATATAAGTAAGGTAAAATCTTGACAATTCTTTCCTTCATTCAAATCCTATACACGAGTGTCAGAGATTCAGGCATAGGACAGATCTAATAAGTAATAATACAAAAACACTTGTATGATATGTGGAAATTTGATATCTACCAATCTAGATGATGAACTAGTGCTATATAGTGGGTGCCTCTAGTTTAGACTTATCATGGTTCTTGATGGTTTGATACAAGAAAGGCTCGACACGGGAGCAGATGTCATGGGAGAAGTTGTTGGATCGAAACCAAGTGTTAGTAACAAAGTAAAACATTGTTCCTATATAGGGAACGATACCTTTGCACAGCGGAATATCACAAATAACAACACAATCACGTAGAGAGGAAAACCAAATCAACCAACTTGTTGACAAGGAAAAACCTCTACCTCTAGATGTTACCCTAGCAGGATTTCAAAGTATACTTCTTTTATTGATAAACACGAGCTACACAAGTCAAGCAAAGATCCAACGTAAACTAGATTTCCCTACTAGAATACTCTCTAAGCTTAACAACCCTTAGCACATATTACCAACTCACAGCAAACTTGAAACTACGTAAAAGTTACCTCCTTCACCTCAGAAACTTCGCCTATGAAGCTCCTAAAGATCGCAACTCTCCTTGACGTAGGAACGGCTCTGTCGTTCCCTTGAGCCAACAACCTTGAAACTCGCCTCTTGAACTCCAAGCTGTGTTCTTGCTCTCCAATGGCTACTTCGAAACCTTCAAAGCTCCTAATTCCGTCTCTCTTGGATGCTCCTCTTTCTCTCTTGGAAGCATGTCAAACTAGGTTGATAATGCCTTGTATTTATAGGCCTCTAAAGAATGACGAAAATATAATTTATTTATGGTCTAATCTGATATATTATCCCATAAATAACATTATATCTATCCATCAAACTATTTCCTAAAATACCACAAACAATATCTTTTAACTTGACATTATCTTGTTTCCATAAATAGATCTTATCTCTCCATGATAATTTCGACCCATTATCTGCAAGATATAATCTCCACTTTCCTTGTATAAACGTCTCCTTGTGCTCCAAGCAAACATTTAAAACCCTAGACGCAATATCTCGCGATTTGCCTCTTCGTTGGGAACGTTGACAACTTCTCTGCTCTGTTTTCCTTGTTCCCTGGAATCTCCATTCCTTCTCTTCTTCTTGAGCTCTGATGCTCTTGTTCCCACTGTTCCCTAGGATGACTGATCCATTGGTCACAACCATTGTTCCCTGGAACTTCTCCAAATAGCTCGCATGCTTTCTGATGTTCCCTGAAACAATACTTAAGAACAAAATATCAAATGCATGGTGTTTATCATCATCAAAACACCTAAGGTTCCTTGAGGGAATCTTCTTTCAACAGAAGTCCATAGGCTTTGATCTTACTTGTGTGTGCATCCGAAGCATGCCTATTGCATCTCCAATCAGAGGCCTATAGGGATTACCCGACAGACCTTGTTGTCGTAGGATCCTTTCGACTTTCTTCAGACTCAACCATACCGAATTCAGGGCTCTCCAAGCCATTGCCAACACCGCACCAATCACCACTGAAACTGCAATGCTGCCCATGCCTACTTCCATGTTTCTTTCTTTGCGATTTCAATTTTATGCAAGTCATTCAATGTGTGAGATTTAAAGCTTCTTTCTTTCTTCTTGTATCAAGTCAAACTCAACTAATTTCTTGGGGTAGATCACATGCTTTCTTTTGATTTATTCTACTCATCGATCTTATTTATTAAACTAATTATATGGTGACAACGAATCTTGATTATTTTTGGAATTATTTTTAAGCAACCAACTTGGCTTACTAGCAGATAATAGTATTTTAATCAATTACAAATTACAAGCCCACTCTAATATTTAAACACGTTTACTGTTTAGCGCATAGGCAAAATTGCCTTTTAGCGCATAGGCTCCACACGTTACGTGGTGCATGGCTCCCCACGTAACGTGTGGAGATGATCCACACGTAACATGTGGATCATCGTCCCACGTAACGTGTAGATTATCTCCACACGTTATGTGAGGAGTCTACATAAGAAGAGGTCCAAACTTAACGTGAGGAGAGTATCCCCACGTTAAGTAGACCTCTTTTTTTTGATTAAGTAACCTTATACGAAGTATTTCGGTCTTCTTCGCTTAGTATCGAATTTTACAATAAGATTGAAGTTACGATCGTATTGAGTCAGTTACATTCGCTTATTTCGGTCTTTTGCCCTTCCAATGTAAAGTTCTCGATCGAGCCACCCAACCGCTTCCAACCTAAAGATAGCGTATGTTTAGGGTTTATGGTTTATGACATGTAATAGTTATAGTATTTATTTGTGTTTTAATGTTGTGTATGAAACATAAGATTGTTTTCAAATAGGCATTAGGGGAGGGCTACCCCCATTGTGTAGCCGAACTTGTATTAATCTTTATAAGAACAATACAAAATGATCATCAACCTAGAAGACAATACAAATTGTTCATTATGCTGGTTGACTACAACCACATTTAGCACACAATACAGAAAACAATACAAATTGATCATAAACTTAGAAAAAATTAGAGAAAAGATATGACATTGCTTTAGCGTTTGAAGAAATTAGGGTAGTCTCTGGTGAACGTTCACTTCATATGATATCTCTGGTTTGCTAAATTTGCTTGCTCCCTACAAAGGTTGATAGTACATAAACAACATTACACAAAAGATACAACATTAATCACCTACGATGTACATCATTTAGTAGATTGAAGTTATACCTACGAATGTTATCAAGATCTTTAACAAGATCTTGATTTTCCTTAACAAGATCTTGTTTTCCTGCCATTGTTGTCGAATAACCGCGTGTTCCCTCTCCTCGTACATTGGATCAATCCACTCCCTGAAATGACACCCCACTTCTGGGCATCCCCAATACCTCCTTCCGTAGTTCCATTGCAAATCCCAAGTTCGGACAACGACTTTCAAATTACAATAGCATTGCCTATCTGCGTTTGTTGATGATTTTGATGAATATGCCATTATTTATTATAGTGTTTGGTTTCCTACAAATATCATAAATCCATTAATATCAAAAATTAGCGTTACTAAATCGATAGAAACTAGAAGAAGAAGATTACCCAAAAGTCTATCTGTAGGCGCCGCTTGTGTTGGAATTGTTGTAGTGAACAAACAACCCTAATGCTTCTTATATAGTGAAAAGGCAATGTGTTTGACAACTAATAACCAGCTGGAAAAAAGGAAGAATCTGATTGACAAATCTTTGACAGCTAATAACCAACTGTTGTATATAGCTGTATACAGCTGTAGTCACGACTCTTTTATCATAAACCTCAAAACCCTAAACCCTAAATACACAAAACCCCCCTTAAACCCTAAACCCTAAAACCTAAACCCTTAAGGGAAAATAATCACCACGTTACGTGTGAGCATATTCCACACGTATAATGCACTGGTAAAGGTAGTACGCCACATGATTGACAAAACCCTTTAAAAGTTCAGGCCTCTCCGGACCTCCAGGTACTCTAACCTGCAATTCTGGGTAAAATCTGCCCCTTTTCTTCGATCAAGGCGGTTTTGCCCGCAAAGAAGAGGCTTCCTGAGGCTCCTCGTCCACGTATTGAGGTTCACCTCTTGGAACCCAAGCATGGATATCCTCGTCCTACATTTTTTTAACAGATGATAAGTAATTACATTTTTATAAAACGCTTATCTTTTCAGATACTAAATCTACTTACCATAGCGCTCTGATAGGGGGCGTTCGGGTAGAGGCCCAGGTTCTCCCATGGGTTGTGCTGCATATGCTCATCTACATCCTGATAATACACAGGGCTGTGATGGGGTAGTGGGCTATGATGGATTTGAGGGCTGTGATGGGGCGGTTGGCTCTGCTGAGGCGGCAGACTAAATATGGGGCCATAATAGTTATCCTGATTCATTGTATCAGAACCTCAGAGCGGGCTCGCGTTGTAATCTGGGTACAACTGAGGCTCCGAGTCAGACCGACCACCAGCAGCAGGAAAAGATGGCACGGCAGGCATCACTGGCGAATCCTGACTACCGCTAGCAGTTCCCGTCTGATAGAGGCCTGTCTCATCCTGACGGTAGCAAATATTCCTATTTTTCTTTTTCTCGGACCTGGTCACCTCCTGTTCAGTCCGAAACGATTGGTCACAGACGAGGTTTCTTCGGTTCTTTCGGTTTGTTCTTTCACCGGGCTCCATCTACAGTAATATATCAAAACATTTTATTTCAAATAATACAATTCTGGAATCGCTGGAAAATCGCCGGAGAGGTCGCCGAAAAGTCGCCAGAGAAGACGCCAGGAATCTGGAAATGGACATTCCACACGTAACGTGTGGAGACAGACCACACGTTACGTGTGGAAAGCCTCCACACATAACTTGTGTAATGTTCATTTCCACATTTCCGACGTCTTCTCCGACGACCTCTCCGGTGATTTTTCCAGATTCCGGCCACATTAAAATGCTCAAAATTTACCAAAACATCAAAAAAATTCACACTAATTTAACAAATCTAACAAAAAATACCACTTGCATTTGGCTATTTTCATACAAATGCAACAAAAACCCTAAACACCCTTTCATACAAATCTAACAAATTTCCACGATTTCATACAAATATATCTATCAAATTAACCAACAAATGCAAATAACTACTTCAAAATTACACAAAACCAACTACAACAACATCAAAAACACATTAACAATATGGATCTACAATATACTAACAAAAAAAATACAAAATTAACAAAAAACCAAACAAGAATGTTTACTCTCTAACCTTTAAAGATTTTGATTCTACGTAATGTGCGAAGTTTGTTGACTCGTAATGAGGAGATCCACGAGGTGCGTTACGCGGGATGGAGGACGAAGAAGAGTGGAGGCGCGACAATTTAGGGTAGAGGGAGAAGAAAGAAATTTTGGATTTTAAAGCCACTTACACTCCACACGTAACGTGGGGAGCTGGTTCCCACGTTACGTGGGGATCCCTTTCCCACGTTACGTGGGGATCCATTAAAAAGCCGCAACCGGCACGTAACGTGGGTACCCTCTCCCCACATTACAGCCACAATCCTTCCCTAACCACCACCATCGTCCACCAACTCCACCAAAATTCCCACGTCCCCACCTTCTTCATAACCAACTGAATGGGTAATTATTTTGTTGGTTATTGGAGACAAAAAAAAAGAGAAAAGGTTGAGCGGTTAGCGTTAATCTCTTACCAAATCTCCACAAGATCTTTCAAGATCTTCTCCCAACAAACTCAATCGCCTACCCCCTACATTTTCTCTTTTCAATCCACGACTGCCTCCACCTTCCCACACGCCCACACAACAGCCCCCAACCGAGCCCTTGATTTGTGCAAGAATCTTGTGCGGTTATGCATATCTTCACAAGATATCTCCAGTAACTCAACAACTCAACCACCTCCCCAAATCTCTCCACTTCTCCAAGATGCCGTCCTATTTCCCTCTCTCCAGCCTTGAATGTCGTCTTGCTTTCTACATCAAAGAACACCTTCAGTCAAGGTGTTACACTTACTTGAAGTCATTTGAAGTCAACTTCAACGTCTTCTCTTTTCCTTGACGTCCAAACAATTCCACCAAAGTCCAAACACTCCCTTTGACGTCAAAGAAGAGAAAAGCCAGTCGAGATCAAGCACGAACCTCTCGACTTTGATGTCACCCTTGAAGATCAAGCGAATATCGATCTACTCAAAGAAGAGTTCATCCTTCAAGACATGCCGGAGATGAGCTACGATGAGTGGGTTGATTTTGATCAATGCGAGCTTGGCTTCCATCATACATGCTTCATTATAGGAAGCCTTGTCCCGTTCATTGCTTTGATTGACAGTGGAAGTGATCGAAACATTCTGGCTGAATACGTGGTCCAACAACTAGGCCTCTCAACCCGGACTCTAGCGTCGGCAATCGAAGTAGGTTGGATCAACGAGAATCACCAGATCATGGTGAATAAGGAGGCCGACATTGCCATTCGCCTTGGGGAATACACCGATGTGGTTACATGCTTGGTGATGCCTAGCAAGACCAATGCCGTGATTTTGGGAAGGCCATGGCAATTTGATCGAAGTGTGCTGCATGAGGGAAGAAGAAACCGCCATCACATAGTCTAGGACGAAAGAGTATATACACTTGAACCTATGGGTTGAGAAGAGTTGAGGAGGGCCAAGGGATTGGCTCAACGCATGCTCCCACGACTCAAGGAGAAGGAAGACTATGTAGGGCGGATGGAGAGCTTTGGTTTGACTGAATTTGTAAGGAGAACCAACGCAGATTCGATGTCGAATCTTCCTCAAGGACGGGAGGATGATGTGATCACGGATCCCATCAAGAACATTACAAAGGACGAGGTCATCTGAGAGCAAGCGGAGCCTAGCATGCACACACTTAGCCACCTTCACCATGGACGAGCTCTCTTGGGCCCTATTTGGAAGTCATGTTCAGCCGAGGAGGTCGAGCCATGTGAAGGAAAAAGGATGATCGTGAAGAAGCAAGGAGAGCCAAGGCCGGCCACGGCCAAGGCAAGCGTCGGTGCCATAGAGCCAAGGCAAGGCCACGGCCATGCTTGCAGCCCCGACCATGCTTGAGGCGTGAAGGACATTTTTGGAATGTGTTTTTGCTTTTATTTTAAGTTGGTTTTGGTGATGGATATTTGGAGACTATTTAAGGCATGTTTTTGCCTCATTTGTAACTTAGACTTGAAAGAATGATGATTGCTTGAGAGCTTATTCTTGTCTCATCTCTCTTTGAGAGTTCTTCATGATTTGTGTCATCTAGTGAGTCATATCTAGGTGATCATCTCATGGCCTTGGTGAGTCACATCCTTGGCAAGGTTGATCAAGGGTAGTGAGTCACATCTACACTTGTTTAGCCTCTTCTTGAATTTATTGGGTGAGTTATACGCTAAGATGTTCAAGTTGCTTATCCCTCTTCTCGATTCTTCAAGGTGCGTTATATCCAAAGAGAATCGAGTTGTGATGCATTCCGAGGCGGCTCGGAGCGCGAGGGTGTCCTGATCTGGGCAAGAAGCGGTCGTGGATCCTTCTCTTGTCACCGAGATAAGTATGAACCACCTAAGAGATGGTTCGCGAGTCTCTTATGCTCGCTTTAGGGCGAGGGCGGGGTGAGACGCTCAAAGCGACGAGCTACGGAGTTGGTGCAGTAGCGTCTGTAGCGAAATAAGGGAGATGCGAAGGGAGAAAGTGTTTGACGTTCGAACTCAAAGAAGGAGGATTGAATCAACTCGTACTTGACTTGGGTTTATTAAATCTGAACATGAATGAAACAAATACAAGGGATGCCTAATTAAAGGAAAAGCCACGTCCATGGGCACCCTAGTGGGCTTGGGCCATGGGCTCGCTAATGGGCTAGTCTTCTCTAGCAAGAGAAGACACATGCTCGAAATAGAACTTACTGAAATGGAAATGCTAAAACGGAAAACATACTAAAATTGGAAATAATACAAAAGTAGGCCAAATACGACTAAGTCTTGAACCAAGGAGGACGCCAAGGTCTTGGGCGCATCAGGCTCGTCGGAGCCCGACTTGAGTCGATGCCGGTTCGCATCATCCTCCCCCCCTTAGACTCAAAGCATCCTCGCTTCGAGCTGGGTGGGGCCAGGGAAAGTAGGCGCTCAACAGTCAGCGGAAAAATGACATTGGGCTCGGGTCCGACTCTTGGAACCTCAATGATGACCAAGTACAACTCGGGTCCAGAAGCGGGCACGACATCGGGCGCGGCTCTAGGTGCATTGGGCACAAGTGTGGGCGCGCTGAAGACAGGCGCGGCAGTGGGCACGCCAGCGGGTGCGGTCGCGGCTGGGCACGCGGGACCCGGACTTGCAGCAATGGGCATGGCTGCGGGCACGCTCAAGCACGGGCTCGCGGCAGTGGGCACACCAGTGGGCGTGTTGAGATGCGACGCGGCTGTGGGCACTGGAGCGGGCACGACCAAGGTCGGCAGAGTCGCGGCCGTGGGCACAATAGTGGGCGCGATGAGAGGGGCCACGACTGTAAGCGTGGGTGCATATGTGGGTGCACCACGTGTCCGTGTGGGTGCGCGGGGGCGCGGAGGTGGAGGCATGGGCGCGTCGTCGAAGTCACAGGCGTAGACGACGTCGGGGTAGTGGGCGTGGTACCGGGTCTGGTCGTGGCCGCTGTCGTGGGTGTGGTACCGGGTCCGGTCGTGGCCGCTGTCATGGGTGCGGACGTGGGCACGGCGCCGAGGCGGCGGGATCTAGTCCGGGTCGTAGGCATGGGCGCTTTAGTGGGTGTGGTAGTGGGTGCGTGGTGGCGGAATCCAGCCCGAGTCCACCTCGTGACAGACGTCTTCGTTGTACTCGAGCCACTCGTCATAGTCTTCGAAGTAGGGGCCCGACCTATAGGCCATGGAGTGGGTGCGGCGGAGGCTAAGGCATGGGTCCGAGTGTGGGTTCGGCTGGGCTTAGGTATGGGTCCGGGTGCGGCTGGGCTTAGACGCGGGTCCGGGTGTGGGTGCGGCTGGGCTCAGGCGCGGATCCGGGTGTGGGCTAAGTTGTGGGTTCGGTTAAGGAAAGGATTAGAGATCCCTAAAATCAAGGGAGTGGTTAAAGATAGGATAATAAGAGATCTTTGAAGATAAGATCAAATCTTCGAATTTGGTAAGATTGGATTTTGGAAAGATATTATGGGGAAAAAAATTGGAAAGCCGAGATATTAGGGGATCTCGGATAAGGCAAGGCAAGGGAAACGGATTTGTGGGTTAGGGTGTGGGCGAGGCCGCGGTAGAGGCAATGGGCACGTCTGTGGGTGCGGCGGCGCCAGAGTGGGTGGGCACGTCTGGGGGTGCGGCGGGGCCGTTGGAGCGGGCGCGACAGAGATGCTGAAACGCGCTGGCGCGGGCACGGCCGTGGGTGCAGCGAGGCCGCAGCAGCGGGTGCATCAGTGGGTGCTGGGCTGGTCTTCGAGCGCGCACACGAGCGTGGGAGAATGGCACCCGCTGAGTCGCTCGTGGGTGCGGTCGCGGCCGATGCAGCGGGTGCTACAATGGGCGCGAATCTACGGACGCGATGGGCTGGATTTGCAGCGCGCGAGTGGGCGCGGCCGTGGGCAGGTGTTGTCGGAGAAGGGTGGCACACTGCAAGCCGGCTGGGCTCTGATACCAGTTGATGCGTTCCGAGGCGGCTCGGAGCGCGAGGGTGTCCGAATCTAGGCAGTAAGCGGCCGTGGATCCTTCTCTTGTCACCGGGATAAGTACGAACCACCTAGGAGATGGTTCGCGAGTCTCTTATGCTCGCTTTGGGGCGAGGGCGGGGCGAGACGCTCAAAGCGACGAGCTACAGAGTTGGTGCAGTAGCGTCTACAGCGGAAGAATGGAGATGCGAAGGGAGAAAGTGTTTGACGTTAGAACCCGAACAAGGAGGATTGAATCAACTCGTACTTGACTTGGGTTTATTAAATCTGAACGTGAATGAAACCAATACAAGGGATGCCTATTTAAAGGTAAATCCACGGCCATGGGCACCCTAGTGGGCTTGGGCCATGGGCTCGCTAATGGGCTAGTCTTTTCTAGCAAGAGAAGACACACGCCCGAAATAGAAATGACTGAAATGAAAATGCTAGAACGGGAAACATACTAAAACTGGAAATAATACAAAAGTAGGCTAAATATGACTAAGTCTTGAACCAAGGAGGACGCCAAGGTCTTGGGCGCCTCGGGCTCGTCGGAGCCCGGCTTGAGTCGATGCCGGGTCGCATCAAGTTGCCTATCCCAAACTTTCCTTGATTCTTCTAGGCGAGTTATATCATTTTCCTTTCTTTCAAACACATCAAACACAACTTTTATGAGTGCTTGGCCGAGATCTCCATGGAAGAATGATCATGGCTTCCCTTCACCTTGTTAAAGACGATCCTTACTAGTGCGTAGCACATCATTCTCTAACCTTTCAAAAAATGTAGAAAATAATATTCTCAGCCATATATTTTTTGTACGTAATCTATATCTATATACTATTACTAAAGATCTCATTTACTTAATAGATCTCATTTTATATTGTAAATGGAAATTTTGAAAATGATATCCATCTATCAAATCAAATATCCTCCTTCCAAATTAGCATAATATATTTTCATCATAAACTTCCATTTATAACTCTTTATTTCAACTAATATATCAATACGATAAGCATATCTTCAAACTATATTACTAGAAATCCACCAAATCACTTTTTAATTATTAACCTAATAATTTGCACCAATATGGCAATATCATGATAAATGGATCAAAATGTTTTGATTAGAATAAATACTCCGTATTACCTAATACTATGGATAAATATATAACAAGTTCGTGTAAACTTTGATAAAATGATATGAGTTGCTAAATCCTCTCATCTTTCATTTTGAAATCTCTAGCCGCAATCTACTATATATCTATTAAAGTATACTACCTAATGCGTCACGTGACGCCCCCAAAATGAATCATACCTTTCTACTACCACCACTACCAAATAAATGAGCTATAGTAATATAAAATATGTAGCAATTTTTTTAAGTTGTTACAATAGGTGTCTATTGTAACATGTTTTTTCTATAATAACACAAGTGTTACATTTAAGTATACAACTGTTACTTTATATGTAATAGTTTTTCTGGAAAATGTAACATATACTTAATGTAACATGTTTAGAACATAATGTAACACTTTCAAAAGGTAAAAAAGTGAACTTTTAATGGCGCTCGAGAGGGCTATGTAGCGTGCTCATTTTTTTTACTCTAATAAAAATAAAACCCTTATGAATCTCCAATGTCAATCCTTCCTTCTGCACAACTTCTCCATTTTCCCTTTTGATGGTCTCTTTACCAAAATCTTCTACTGGCAAAAACTTGCACAACCGCAACCCTCGCTGGCTCACACACAACCCTTGCTGCAGCCCTGACCACTAGAGGCGCTTCCGACACCTCGCGCCACTTCCTTGAGCACCGACGACTCACACCGTACCACAGAAAGTGAACCTTACTCTGACCACACCGACACCAAATGATTCTGGTGCTACTACTCACATATGTGTGTCAATGCAGGGTTGCCTATGGAGCCGACCACCAAATGATGCTGAAAGATTCATCTATGTGGGCGATAACAATAAAGTTCCCGTGGAAGCAATAGGGCATTTTAGATTACTTTTAAAAACTGGTTTTTATTTGGATTTAGTTGATACTTTTATAGCTCCGACATTTAAGCGGAATTTCATTTCTACTTCCTCTTTGGACAAAAGTGGTTATTTTTGTGTTTATGGAAATGGAAAATAGATTATCTCTTTCAATTCAAATATTATTAGTACCAATAATTTAATTGATCGTCTATATATGCTAGAAGTTGTTGCTTTCCATAATGAAACTTTGCATGCTACCTCAAAAGGTACAAAATATAAATTAAATGAGAATTCTGCATCATTATGGCATAAGCGTTTAGGCCACATCTCTAAACAGAGAATTCAGAGGCTTGTGTCAGATGAAATTCTTGATTTAGCAGACTTTGAGGTTTGTGTTAAGTGTATTAAGGGAAAATTAACAAACACAAGAAGATTAAGTGCCAATAGAAGTACGTAGGTCCTAGAACTAATACATACGGATTTTTGTGGGCCATTTCCTACAGCTGGGTGGAACGGTCAACAATACTTTGTTACGTTCATAGACGATTACTCCAGATATGGGTACTTATATTTGATACATGAGAAATCTCAATCCTTGGATGTTTTCAAGTCTTATAAAGCTGAAGTTAAGCTTCAACTTAGTAAGAAAATTAAAGTTGTCAAATCTGACCGTGGTGGAGAATACTATGGTAGATATGACGGATCAGGAGAGCAACGTCCATGACTCTTCGCTAACTTCCTAAAGGAATGCAGTATCGTCCCACAGTTAACTATGCCGGGCAAACCCGGCATGAATGGTGTTGCTGAAAGACGAAACAAAACACTCTTAGATATGGTGAGAAGTATGATTAGTCACTCTTTCTTACCTGAATCACTTTGGGGAGAAGCACTAGAGACTACGGTATATATCCTTAACAGAGTACCCAACAATACGGTAACTAAAACCCCATATGACATGTGGACTGGGAAAAAAGCCCAGTATAAGGAACTTACACATTTGGGGATGTCCAGTTGAGGCTAGGTCTTATAAACCTATAGAAATAAAATTGGACTCTAAGACAATTAACCTCATCTATGGCATGTAAGTTAAAGAAATCCATCTATGGACTGATACAAGCTTCAAGACAATGGAATCATAAATTTCATCAAGTGATTACCTCATTTGGTTTTGAGGTAAATAAGGTTGAAGATTGTGTATATCACAAATTCAATGGGAGAAAATTCATCCTATTGGTGTTATATGTCAATGACATACTGCAAGCTTGTAACGATATAGGCTTATTGCACGAAACCAAGAGATTTCTCACTAGGAATTTTGAGATGAAAGATCTTGGGGACACCTCTTTTGTTTTAGGTATAAAGATACTACGAGATCGTTCTCAAGGTATCCTTGGGTTGTCACAAAAGAGCTATATCGAAAAGGTATTGAACAAATTCGGCATGAAAAGTTGTTCACCAAAAGATACACTTGTAGCTAAAGGAGACAAATTCAGTCTCAAACAGTGCCCAAAACTGACCTTGAAATAAAGGAGATGCAAAAGATTCCTTATTCCTCAGCGATAGAAAGTCTGATGTATGCTCAAGTTTGTACTCGTCTCGATATAGCATTTATTGTGGGACTTATAGGCAGATACTTAAGCAACCCTGGACTGGATCATTGGAAAGCAGCAAAACGGGTTATGCGGTATTTGCAGAGAACGAAGGATTTCATGCTAACCTACAAGAAATAGGATAGATTAGAGATCATTGGATATTCTGATTTCGATTTCGCAGGATGTCTTGATAGTAAAAGATCCACTTCGGGATATGTTTTTATGTTGGCTGGAGGAGCTATATCTTGGAAAAGTGTCAAACAAACACTTGTAGCTACGTCAACCATGACTGCAGAGTTCATGACCTGCTTTGAGGCATCCAATCATGGTATATGGCTGCGTAATTTTGTCATTGGGCTGCAAGTGCTCAATGGCATTGAAATACCACTGAAGTTATTTTGTGACAACAAGTCTGCAGTTTTGTTCTCCAGCAATAATAAAAGCTCCGTGAAGTAGAAACATATTGACATCAAGTTTCTGTCATTGAAGGAAAAAGTTCAGAATGGTCAAATTTCTATAGAACACATCATGACAGACCCAATGATAGCAGATCCGTTAACCAAGGGATTGCAACCTAAAGTCTTTCATGAGCACACTATTCATATGGGTGATGGCATTTTCGGTAATACCTTGGTCTAGTCGGAGTTTGTTTGAATGTTCTAAGTTAAGTTTATGCATAATAGAGATGTTATGATTTTATTCATAATATTATTTCTGAACTTGTTTGTGAATTTTTGGATGGATCTCCAAATAAAGTAAGACCAATTAGAAATAAACATGTTTTGCATTGAGATCACATTGCATGTAATTTCCATGCCACCCATCCATACTTGATCTATGACATTGAATATACTAGTGTGGTGGACACGAAAGGTTTAGTTACGATGTTTTGTTACGAATGCCACCGTGATCTCATATTGATATAGGAGATGGACCAAGTTGAAATAAAGGAGAGGTCTATAAAATTAGCCAAGACGTGTACACATAAAGAATTTGGATAGTATAATTGTCTTTCCTCATATGTGGCCCAAGTGAGAGATTGTTAGATTATTTAATCTATATTATGTGGGCCTACATATTTTGTAATACAATTATACTATATGGCTAATTAGTAGTTGACTTAATTAAGTGATTCGATTGAGAAAAGCCCGTAGACTTCAATTAAGCGGTATGGCCTTAATGGGTGGATACCAGATTTGACCCAATAGGCTTAATGAGATTCTATTAGGTCAATATATATAAGGAAACCAAGGTTATGGTCCCCAACACATCAAATCGTTCAGCATCCTCCAGTTTCTCTTCTCATCAGAGAGAAGGCAAAACCCTAAAGCATCTAGAAATTTGATTAAGGAAGACGATATACATACGGTTCTCGTTCGTAGTTCCGCAAAAGGTTCGATTGCCGTCATGGATACAGGTATGTCTAGAGAGTATTCTTAATAATTCTAGCATGATTGATCTTGGTGTTTTAAGTTCTAAGGGGATTAATTTCCAACAATAGACACTAGATGTTGGAAAGTTTGAAGCGTTGAAGGTGCAATGTCATGGGTAGCAAAGAAATCCGCCGCATGGTTGGCTTCTCGGAAACAATGATGAACTTGATTTGCAACAAAAGAAGAGAGTAAAGTATTTATATCAAGTATAATTGAGTGTATTTCCCAAGGTACTTTCCCGGTGACTCGAATAGAGTTGATAACAACTAAATTATCACCCTCAATAATTAGTTTATTAATATGTAAACTAGTAGTATGGCGAATACCACATAAAGCAGCATAAGCTTCTACACGTAGAACAAACGTATTAGGCAAAATCTCGTGATGCAAAGAAATATCACATAGTAATTAGCCAAAATGTGATGTTCCATCATCTCTTTTAGAACCGTCAAATTTAGGCAAAATTAATGTATATACTTAAAGTTTACGAAATATTTCCAAGAGTGGTTTGGTATACGGTACTGCCTTAGTTAATCTTTATTTATCATCATAGCATTTTCACACATATTAATAAAAAAATGTTCAAAATATCCTTATTTAATGGTGGAGAATCCAATGTTTTGAAATCAACTAGCATATGTCCTCGTTTTCTGCACGGATTTAGTTAATAAAACTCAACATTAAATGTTATCAAATATTTACGAGATCTAATCTAGTAAATTATAAGCTTAATCTCTTGACACATATGGTAACAAGGTTTTGTATGATTAGAATTGAAAGTATATACGTACACGAATTTGTATACAAAAATGGAAAATAAATTAGAAATTTCATACAAGTAACTATAAGAAAACATATAATTTTAGATTTTAGTAATGTGAACGTTAATTATGTATAATTAATTAAAAGGGGAAAAATGGTTAAATTATATCACATATTTATTTCATATATTTTCAATATATATTATCACTTTTTCATCATGAATCTATATTACCAATTATGTTCAGTTGCATGTACAAATTATATAATTTTAGGCACTAAAACTATAAGAAGTAACATAACTAATAAGGTAAAAATATATATATATAAGAAGAAACTAATAAGGGAAAAATATATAAATAATCTTTGAGACGATAGTATCTTTATAATTAAGGTAAATTATTTTAGGTAAAATAAATAAATAGATAAGATATAGAATATGTAAATATCAATATTAGGGAAGGATAAAATTGTAATTGTACATTGAGATTTACCTACGTGGCATAGATCACAAGTTGACACATAAGAGAGATAATTAGGGCTTTAGGCTCCGTTCAGCAAAGCTTTTTGGAGATTAACGGAGCTTGATTTTACTTTTAATTTACTTGATATGTGTTCGGTAAATAAATATCAATCTAGCTTAAGGAGCTTGTTGTGATACCCCGTAATTTTGTAAGGCTATTTTGGGAATTATGGATTTTTTCCCGAACGTCCGTTTGGTACGTCGGATTTAATTCTGAAGGTTTGAGACATTCTGTAATGTGCTCTGTATCTGTAATATTTTTCTCAGTGAAGAATTATACAGTCGAGATGTTTTGGAAGTTCATACTCGTTCGTGTACGACTTTTGTTAACGCGGGTTAAGATTGGTACAAGTTTATTGCCCAAGAGTTGTTATCTAATGGGCAATAGTACAAGATTCTTTATCCAAAGGTTATTGTCCAAGAGCTATTATCCATGAGGCAAAAGTACAAGTTGGTTAACCAAGGGTTATTACCCAAGCTCCCTTCCAACCCTAATTTTGCATATAAATAGAGAGCATTGGGTGAGAGTGAAAGGGGCTGAAAAACGCGGAAGCGCTGTCAAGCTCTCGTCTCTCAAAAACGCTCTCAAAACGCTCTCTCTCGGGAAGGCTCTAGTGGATCGTCGGAGCTCATTTAGTGTCGTTTCCAGTGGCAAAGAGGAGCATTGGAGGCTCTCGGACGCCTATAAACCAAGCAAGGCGGAGGACGAGCCAAACCGATCGTCGAGGGTAAGTTTTTCCCTGTCGTATTTATGTTTTCGTTCGCGACGGCGATCGCCGCTAGGGAGACGGCGACCGCCGCCAGGAAGACAGCGCCCGCCGCCAGGAACGGCGCCCGCCGTGATGAGGTTGCCCAGCCGCCGTGATGTGTGGCCAAGGAGAGGCGCCCGCCGTGGATGAGCGGCGCCCGCCGCGTGTGAGGCGGCGCCCGCCGTGATTTGGGCGGCGCCCGCCGGCGAGAGATGGTGGCTGTGAGTTGTTGTGGTTAGCTTCTGAGGCCTTCGTTCGGGTTTCGTTTCCGTCGATTCCTTTCGTCCTTTCGTAGTTTCTGTATTGTTGTTTGTCGAATCTAACTTAGGGTTTCTGTATGGGTTGATCCGAAGGTACCGGAGTTGGCAGATTCGTCTCTGTGTCGAGCCCGAAATCCCGTCGTTAGACTTCGTTCAAACTCTATGGATTAAGGCAAGTGGCGGTTCGCTCTTGCTCATCGTTCCATATTTACATTAATTATCAGTTGTTTATCTGAGTAATTAATTTGGAATGATTATTGTGTTCATCTGGAAACGGTTTTGTTAACTGTTTTGGAAAACTAAATATGATATTATAATAGGTTGTATATCTGTTAGAACAACACTATTATATATATATGTGAATTAATACATATATTATTATAGGTTGTATATTGTTAGAACAACGCTATTTTATCTGTAACTGGCCTTGAGGGCATTGATATGAGTTATTGCTACGTTCGTAACTGTTTAGTTAGAACGAGTATTCGTAGGAACGCTACTGTGTATCTCAGTACGAGTGCTAGTCATTTCTTGATAACCTGGTGGTTAGGATTTAGTTCCTACCATTCTTCTTTAGTGCCGTTGTAAGGATTTAGTTCCTGATTCCGCCTGAGGGATATAGTTCCCGCGAGATTTAGTTCTCGATTCGACTCTTGGGATTTAGTTCCCGAGTCAACTCTGCCTTAGGGATTTAGTTCCCGAGGGATCTAAAAAGATTATAATGTGATGTGGGTTTTGGAATTAAATAAGATAAAGTGCCCGAGTGTACATAATTAATAAACCTTCGGCGAGTAGTGCAACTAAGTTATAGTGCAGCTAAGTTATAGTGCTGCTAGGAAAACTCGTCTCGACTTTGATCATAGTACGTTCTCTTTCCAATCTGGATTTACAGTATGCGATGAGGTTGGTCGTGAACCGAAGCATCTCAGTCAACTTTTAAATCATTGTTGTATGATGCTGTAAACGTTCCAGATTTGTCATATTTCCTTATAGACTCAATCTCTTGGAGTCTCTTTTCGGGTCGATTTCTGCAAAGATTAAGTCTTCCAGAATCTTCTCTTGTGCATACCTCTTGTTGTTATTCCGTGAAAGTGCCGGGTTATGTATCGTCCCTTCGGTTATTATTCGAGGGACAATGGTAGTAAACGGTTACGATCACTCGAACCACTCTGCTTTTTACCCTTGCTAGTCTATTCAAGTAGACTAACCCACGAACATTGTTCTCCGCATGTGGGCTGGTGTCATCCGTTCGATTCGGCACATCAGATAGAGCGAAGATATGAGGAGACTAGATTGACTATGAAGACGACGGTTGTTTTTGGATGTTTTAATAATTTCTTTTAATCAGGTTGAGATCCTTGGGCAGGTGATCATTACGATCATAACCCTTTTTGTAATATCTTTTATAAGACTTCCGCTGTACTTTGTTTAAGACGTCCGCTGTAATTTATTTAAACTCTGTGTTTGTCCTATTCGGGATTGGGATGTAATCCCGGGACTCATGTTTATATAAATAAGGTTATCATTTTGTATCATTGTATTTCATGATTTGTATTTAAACGGTAAAGCCTTGGGTGATCTCGGTAAGGAACACTGAGGTCACTGGCTGTAATACCTTTCCAAATGGGTTAAGATTTGGGGGTGTTACAGTTGTGGTATCAGAGCTAAAGTTTTTATTTAAAACGGGTTGGGTATTTGAAAACCATTTACTCGTTTTTGATTGAAAGGTATTTTCAAAAGGCTCTGAGTTTAAAAATAAAAACGGTGTTTTCATTTTCAACCGTTCATAGTCATGTCTTCTGTATAGTCTGATATAGTAAGCTTGCTTCTATGTCTAGAAAGACTAATTCCTTCCTCGTTGCCCCGTTAGATATGGGTGCATTCTGTTCTCTTCAGAGGAACTCGGGAGAAGCCAAGGTGGTTTCGCCATACCCAATAAGGCTTGAATTCTCAGTTCCCTCGTTTTGAGTTAAGATTGTAGAATCTAGTAACTCGGTTTGAGTTCATCAATAGAAATTACCAAGTTGATCTATTCTAAGTTGGTTTTATTACAATAAGTATATCAGAATGATACTAATGTGATAAAATCCTTGGAAATTGATCGGTACACAGATGGTGAACACAAGGAACGTTATCCGTGCTGGTGCTGGGCCGAGTAATGACCCCAGACCAACTGTAGGAAATGTTGGACAAGACGAGCAGGAGTTTGGTTCCAACAACCATCCTAGAGGCAATGGTCAAGAGCAGACCAACGCTCCAATGGCATTTGATTCTGCAACATTAGAGGCAATTCGGGGAATGGTCATGCAAGCAGTGACTGATATACTACGACCGAGTATGCCACATGCACAAGGTGTGCAAATTCCCCCACCGGTTCCCAGATTTGAGGAGCCAGGAAACTGTGTATTCCAGGAGAATATAGTCAGGACTCGAGACAACTATGGTCGTGCACTAAAGACCATTAATTCCATGAGGCCTGACAGCTATAACGGAAAAGGGGAACCAGTCGGGGTGATCCATTGGTTCTCTCACATGGAGCAGTTGTTCCGCAACATTGATTGTACTGAAGCTGAGAAAGTACATATAGCTTCTCTTCAGTTAAAGGAGGATGCTAGTGAGTGGTGAGAGAGTATCGGCTTAGCTGATAGCCCTGTTTTGAACTGGGAGATGTTCAAGACAAAGATGACAGACCGTTTCTTCTCTCGTGCTATGAGGGAGGAGAAACACAAGGAGTTCCTATACCCTAAGACTGATGGATTAAAGGTGACTGAGCTGGCAACCAAGTTCAATCATCTATTACAGTATGCTGGACCTGAGATATCCAGTGAGGCACATAAAATCTGGTATTTCCATGAGTGGATGGGCCCAGATATTAAGCCACTGATGGTGCATCACATATGCTCGACTTTGGAGCAGTACGTGGATGCAGCCTACAAGTTAGAGGTGACTCTGGCAGAGTCGACCAAGAAGCGTGATAGCCAGAGGCAAGGGGAGAACCAGCCTAAGGCAAGTGGGTTTAAACGTCCCGCTCCACCATCTGATTTTGCCAAATCTGGCCGAGCAAAAATGAATATGACTCAGGATGGGTCTACGCAACGTTCGGGTCAGGGCAATAGCCTGATCCAGTGCTACAACTGTGGTACCTACGGGCACAAGAGTAATGTGTGTCCGAAGGAGAAGAAAACGTGCTATGCCTGTGGAAAGGAAGGACACTTGCAGTTATTTTGTCCGTAGAGGAGACAAAAAGGGACTGAGTCACATCAGGGATCTGTTAATCAGAACAACCAACCCAGGTTCAGTCCGGTGGAAGCCCCTAGTCCTTCAATGCAGACAACTGTGAGAAACAAAGGGAAAGCCCCAGTGGCTTCAGGAAGCCAAGGTCAACGCCTATACGTGATGCGTGAGGCGGATGGACCCGATGCTCCATTTGCTTAAAGTATTTTGTACTACTTCTGTTGGTATGTTGTGGATTTGGGTGTTACCCAGTCTTTTATTTTGGATAAGTTATGTTAGTAAGTTTAAGTATGCAAAAAGGTTTATAAACCTTTGTTGTAAATATTCTTTCTAATATAAATGTTGGTTGAGAACCAATCGTCTGTCGAAATTTTCAATTAGTAAGAAATTCGAAGAGAATTCGATCTGGATAGCCATGGTTCCATGCGATAATTTTCTCGGTATGAAGTGGCTGACGCGTCATGGGACGATAATCGATTTTAGTTCGAAGATTGTGACAGTGGCATCAGGGGGCCAGTATATATGCAAATTTAAAGGTCTGAATGACGCTGATAACGGCAGGTTTATCAAGGCAATAGCTGCGTTTAAGCTACTTCGACAAGGTTGTGTCGGGTACCTTTGGTACTTGGATCCGCCCCTGAAAGATGAACCTTCAGTTCTTGATGATTTCAATACACTGAAGAATTTGGTACATAGATTAAGTTTATGTATTCTTGAGGAGTAAGGTAACCATGTTACTCATATAAAAGGATTAAGACACAAGTGTTTGATTTGGTTGAGAATGAATCATTTGGCAATATGATACTTTGAGGTTATAGGAGTAAGCTCTCATGTGATTGATTTGAGGAGCATACGAATAAGTACTGTGTTTATTCTTGGAGAAAGTATAAAAATCTTAAAGGATTTAAGTTAGAATGGCATCAGGTCAGACTTACTTCCAGATAAATGATGGAATTGTAAGAGGTACCTTTAAGGAAATTGATGATGTAATGTTTACTAAGAGTTGATTTTTGGATGGTAAGGAATTACGATGTGAACTTTGGGAAAATGTGTATAAGGAAATAGTGAGGGAGATGCGTATTCTCCTATTAAAGATGCAATAATGTCGTTATGACAATTTTAAGGACCGTTAGTATTTAATGGTCAGAGCCTTGTGGATATAGTGAGAATGATTATATGGTATAATTTATAGAGATAAAGTTATGGATGATACCAAGTGGACTTGAGGAAAAAGGTAACCCACATTGGTTAAGATAAGCATATATCACGTTCGGGTGAGACAAGAGTATAATCCTATGGAATGGATTAGTGAATTATGTTGAGGTAATCAGACATAGATTGTAGTATTACTGATTGTGGGAACTCATGAGTAAAGATTGTGAGATAAAAATATGGCATAAGGGCCGGATATGATTAAGGTATCAAGTGAATCGTTTATGTGAGGTTTGTATGACAGGTGGAGGTACTAAGTGGTAGTACTATTGATTTCTAAGTATATATTCAAGGACCGGATTGTCGAAAGGAGGTTAGTAGAAAGATGTTGTATTCTTCTATGTAAGATTATTAAGGTCTTTAGGAGTAATAAGGCATATCAGCGAAGATTCATTGGAGATTTTTGTAATAGATACTCTGGTTAAGGCAATGGTAATCTTGTGGATGATTACATCTATTCTAACGAAAGTAAGGATGGTAGACTATATGTTGTAAGCGGTTACAAAAGCGAATAGGAAGTTCGATGTTGGCAATATAAGTTGCGAAGACCTAATTGGTTAAGGATACCGACCTAAGGAGGTTTAGGTATATACTGCAAGAGAAGTTTAGAGGTAAGAGCATATGTATTCTCATGAATTAAGTATAGCGAGTCTTTGGTGGTGATCATGACTTTGAGAATGGTCACGAGTTAGTACAAGTATAGTGTATGGAGAGAGGTTATGCTGAGAGCCTGTGTACTCGATCGTCCGACTAGCTGGGAGGACAGCCTGAGTCTGATTGAGTTCACAATACAATAATAACTGACATGCTACTTTCAAGATGACTTCATTCGAGGCTTTGTACGATCGAAAGTGCAGATCTCCGATTCGTTAGGATGAGAACGCCGACAAGATTCTGCTCAGACCAGAGCTAGTAAAAAAGGACAGCTTCGGACATTGCTTTGATTAGACAGAGGTTGTTGACCGCTCAGAGTCGACAAAAGTCTTACGCAGACCAGAAGCGTAGAACTGTCAAGTTCGAGGTTGGTGGCAAGGTATTTGTCAGAGTATCGCAATCTAAGGAAGTTTTCAGGTTTGGTAAGCGTGGGAAGCTTAACCCTCGCTACGTGATACCATTAGAGATTCTGGTTAGAGTAAGATCTCTAGCGTATCGTTTGGCGTTGTCGCCATCAATACACCCAGTGTATAATGTGTTTCATGTATCCCTGCTAAGGAAGTTCGTGCCAAGATGAGTCTCGTATGCTGAGCTATAAGGACATCGAGATTCAGGCAAATGGTACTTGAGAGGAGATGCTAGTGCGCATTCTCGAACGCCGTGTGAAGCGACTGTGCAACAAGATCGTACTGTTGGTACGGATTCTGTGGTCCAAGTTTGGGAAAGAGGAAGTTACTTGGGAAACCGAAGCAAAGATGCTCAGACGTCTTTCCAAGTTATTGGCGACCTAAGTTTCGGGGTCGAAACTTCTTTTAAGGTGGAAGTGATGTGATACCCCGTAATTTTGTGAGGCTATTTTGGGAATTATGGATTTTTTCCCGAACGTCCGTTTGGTACGTCGGATTTAATTCTGAAGGTTTGAGACATTCTGTAATGTGCTCTGTATCTGTAATATTTTTCTCAGTGAAGAATTATACAGTCGAGATGTTTTGGACGTTCGTACTCGTTCGTGTACGACTTTTGTTAATGCGGGTTAAGATTGGTACAAGTTTATTGCCTAAGAGTTGTTATCTAATGGGCAATAGTACAAGATTCTTTATCCAAAGGTTATTGTCCAAGAGCTATTATCCATGAGGCAAAAGTACAAGTTGGTTAACCAAGGGTTATTACCCAAGCTCCCTTCCAACCCTAATTTTGCCTATAAATAGAGAGCATTGGGTGAGAGTGAAAGGGGCTGAAAAACGCGGAAGCGCTGTCAAGCTCTCATCTCTAAAAAACGCTCTCAAAACGCTCTCTCTCGGGAAGGCTCTAGTGGATCGTCGGAGCTCGTTTAGTGTCGTTTCCGGTGGCCAAGAGGAGCATTGGAGGCTCTCGGACGCCTAGAAACCAAGCAAGGCGGAGGACGAGCCAAACCGATCGTCGAGGGTAAGTTTTTCCCTCTCGTATTTCTGTTTTCGTTCACGACGGCGACCGCCGCCAGGGAGACGGCGCCCGCCGCCAGGAACGGCGCCTGTCGTGATGAGGTTTCCCAGCCGCCGTGATGTGTGGCCAAGGAGCGGCGCCCGCCGTGGATGAGCGGCGCCCGCCGCGTGTGAGGCGGCGCCCGCCGTGATTTGGGCGGCGCCCGCCGGCGAGAGGTGGTGGCCATGAGTTGTTGTGGTTGGCTTCCGAGGCCTTCGTTCGGGTTTCGTTTCCGTCGATTCCTTTCATCCTTTTGTAGTTTCTGTATTGTTGTTTGTCGAATCTAACTTAGGGTTTCTGTATGGGTCGATCCGAAGGTACCGGAGTTGGCAGATTCGTCTCTGTGTCGAGCCCGGAATCTCGTCGTTAGACTTCGTTCAAACTCTGCGGATTAAGGCAAGTGGCGGTTCGCTCTTGCTCATCGTTCCATATTTACATTAATTATCAGTTGTTTATCTGAGTAATTAATTTGGAATGATTATTGTGTTCATTTGGAAATGGTTTTGTTAACTGTTTTGGAAAACTAAAATATGATATTATAATAGGTTGTATATCTATTAGAACAACGCTATTATATATATATGTGAATTAATACAGATATTATTATAGGTTGTATATTGTTAGAACAACGCTATTTTATCTATAACTGGCCTTGAGGGCATTGATATGAGTTATTGCTACGTTCGTAACTGTTTAGTTAGAACGAGTATTCGTAGGAACGCTACTGTGTATCTCAGTACGAGTGCTAGTCGTTTCTTGATAACCTGGTGGTTAGGATTTAGTTTCTACCATTCTTCTTTAGTGCCATTGTAAGGATTTAGTTCCTGATTCTGCCTGAGGGATATAGTTCCCGCGATATTTAGTTCTCGATTCGACTCTTGGGATTTAGTTCCCGAGTCAACTCTGCCTTAGGGATTTAGTTCCCGAGGGATCTAAAAAGATTATAACGTGATGTGGGTTTTGGAATTAAATAAGATAAAGTGCCCGAGTGCACATAATTATTAAACCTTCGGCGAGTAGTACATCTAAGTTATAGTGCAGCTAGGAAAACTCGTCTCGACTTTGATCATAGTACGTTCTCTTTCCAATCTGGATTCGCTGTATGCGATGAGGTTGGTCGTGAACCGAAGTATCTCAGTCAACTTTTAAATCATTGTTGTATGATGCTGTAAACGTTCCAGATTTGTCATATTTCCTTATAGACTCAATCTCTTGGAGTCTCTTTTCGGGTCGATTTCTGCGAAGATTAAGTCTTCCAGAATCTTCTCTTGTGCATACCTCTTGTTGTTATTCCATGAAAGTGCCGGATTATGTATCGTCCCTTCGGTTATTATTCGAGGGACAATGATAGTAAACGGTTATGATCACTCGAACCACTCTGCTTTTTATCCTTGCTAGTCTATTCAAGTAGACTAACCCACGAACATTGTTCTCCGCATGTGGGCTGGTGTCATCCATTCGATTCGGCACATCAGATAGAGCAAAGATATGAGGAGACTAGATTGACTATGAAGACGACGGTTGTTTTTGGATGTTTTAATAATTTCTTTTAATCAGGTTGAGATCCTTGGGCAGGTGATCATTACGATCACAACCCTTTTTGTAATATCTTTTATAAGACTTCCACTGTACTTTGTTTAAGACGTCCGCTGTAATTTATTTAAACTCTGTGTTTGTCCTATTCGGGATTGGGATGTAATCCCGGGACTCATGTTGTATATAAATAAGGTTATCATTTTGTATCATTGTATTTCATGATTTGTATTTAAACGGTAAAGCCTTGGGTGATCTCAGTAAGGAACACTAAGGTCACTGGCGGTAATACCTTTCCAAATGGGTTAAGATTTGGGGGTGTTACACTTGTAGTAAAATAAAATGGATTTTATTATTGCCAAATGTTAATCTAACGAACTAACAACCAACTACATATAGCTGAGTTGCCGTTTACAAATATGCCCCTCAATTCCCAGATTATTACAATCATCACAGTGATCCCCCCTAAGATTGTTGAAGATTAACAAGTCGAAATTTTACTTTTCACCAATTTCAGCTTGTAATACCGAACACCAATTATATTTTTAATTAATTAAGCTAATAAACTGAACTCCAACTTTAGCTAATCATTCTGCTCCAACTACAGTTTCAGCTACTCATTCAACTCCAACTCCTATTTCAGCTAGATATACCGAACAAAGCCTTAGTATAGTATATAGATATATAGATGGGTGTGAGTCCTGTAAAGAAAAGTACATAGAAAATTAGAGTAAGGAAACAAAAAGTCTAAGTTTATCACTAATGATTAAAGGGTAAACTTGGTAAAATTTGACCAGAATTAATTAAAGGACAAATAAATTTTAACAAACTAAGAGGTTAGAACGATGACTAAAGATTCACGGAGGGAGTAGATATCGAGTTTGTATTGGTATTTGTATTAACCAACTTAATACAGGTCTTTGGTGTCAAACAAATATCAGATTGAGTGATACAAATGGCCCATAAATCCCTTTATGAGCCATTTCTACGCAACAACGTACAATGGAGGGTGACAAGCATTGTGTTGGAGCTGGCGGTGATGGTTCCCGCACTTTTAAGTGAACGGGTTGAACGATACTCTTTTAAGGCTTACCTATCAAAACAACGCGATAAAATGGAAAGAGTGAAGGAACGCGACAAATAAGAACACTTCTCTCTTTATTTAGTAAAATTGAGCATGTTACATCTCTCTCATCAATACACAGGAACCATACACAGATTTCGAAAGAAAAAATACCAAGGAAACTAGGTCTCTAGCCAAAATCCCCTTTCTTTCTGGGCACCAGGGGCCTATTTATAATGGGAAAGTCATGCTTCTGCTTGGTGGCACCGGATGGACACGTGGTTGTTCGCGATTTGTCATGTGTTTGAGGTCGACAAGGGAATGTCATGTGTTGAATGGACAATAAGCGATGAGACACGTGTTGGATAAGGGCGATATACGTTGTTGCCCTACTCTAATTGGCCTTGGTTGCTCCCTCCTTTGTTTGACCATGTGTTGGAGCCGCGCGTTAGAAAGTAACGCGGTGCTAGTTCACCTGGGGATGAGGGTCATCTGGTAGGTATACTTAGGGTTTTCTGCATGCATGAGGATACATTGGACACGGTCATGTCGTGGCGCATGAATTTCACACGGCTAGTGTCATATATTTATGACACGCACTATCACAGTCCCTTGTTTTGGAGAATCATTTCGCGAGTCAGACAAAAACAATAAAGAATAGGAGACGCTTGAAATTCAACGCGTTCTGCTGAGATGCTGATAGGCCTCTCTCGTGTTTTCTTTGGTGGGCCTTCTTTTCTTCTTTTAGGCCCAACTGAGCATGGCCCAGTACGGACACTATAAATTGGCTCGGGTGGGGGAAACGGAAAAAGTATCCACTTCTCTCTCTCTCTCTCTCTCTCTCTCCCTCTCTCTCTCTCTCTCTCTCTCTCTCTCTCTCTCTCTCTCTCTCTCTCTCTCTCTCTCTCTCTCTCTCTCTCTCTCTCTCTCTCTCTCTCTCTCTCTCTCTCTCTCTTCCTCTTCCTTTCTTCGTCTCTTTTCTCTCACCCCTTGATGTTTGCGGTTCCCGACAGTTACTAAAGATGGGCATCCGGTCCGGTCCGGACCGGATACGTACGGTCTGGACCGTAAAAATTTTAATGTATGAACCGTGGACCGGACCGATATGGTCCGGACCGTAAAGACCGGATTTCATAATTTTTGACATTTAAATTGTTTGATTACGGTCCGGACCATAAAAATTACGGTCCGGACCGTAAAAATTATGGACCGGACCGTAAAAATTATGCCAAAAAATGTTATAAACCTTTTTTTTTTAATATTTACGGTCCGACCGGACTGGACCGTAAGACCGGAAATGTAAAATTCCCGGACCGTAAATTTCCGGTTCGGTCCGGTCTACTTTTGCCCATCCTTAGCGGTTACTACAAGACTCTTCGATTTTCTTGCACAGATCAGCCTGGTGAGTATATTTTCTTCTTCTCTTTCCTTTGATTCTCGTCTTTAGCTTCTTGCATATAGGTAATTTTTCCAGTTAGGGGTGAATTTCGACGTTTTTCTCCTTTTTCTCTTTTCTGGACTTCGAAAAACTAGGGGTTTTCTGGGAGACATTGGGGGTGGTAGGTCGGGACTTTGGGGTTTTCTGGTTAGTGGTAGTGGTTACCTGGGTGGTTTTGGGAGATTAGGGCTACTCTAGAGTTGGATTCTAAAAGATTGGTTACATTTCTTTGGTGGTGGTTCTTGTCTAGGATGTGGGAGGAGCATCGCTAGCAGGTGGTGTAGGGGAGGCGATGCCGCTGCTCCGCTTGCCACTTTTCGCTCTGAGGGTTGGACTTGGTTCTTTGTTGGCTCAGAGTTCCCTTCTTCTATTTTCTCATAAACCAGGTTTGGTTAGTTTGCTCTTTTGATCCTTTGCGGCACGACGTTTCATTTGTTTTTTTTTCTTTTTGTCTTCCCCCAACTTTCTCGTATTGCACGCGCTCTGTGCTCTTGCCCTTCTTGTTAAGTCCTCTTTTGTTTCTTGATGTTTCAGAGGATTTAGGTGAGCGCGTGCGACAACTTCGAGCCTTTCTTTTGGATGTCTAGTGAAACTGATTCAAGAAGTAGGGACCCTTTAGGTCGCACATTAGATGAAGCGTACCTGGTGGACGATTTGGGTATAAGCCCTGAGAAGGAGGAAGCATCTTCATCGTCTTCTCTCGGTCCCTCGCGATCAATTCCCACGGGAGGGGGACTCGTGGTTCAGGGTGGGGTTGAGGTAATTTTCTCAGGGTCTGAGGAGACGATTGAGGCTACGATACCCGTGGATGATCGTATATTAACTGTGATTACTGGGGGGAGGGGTGGTGTCTTATTTCCCCACGACAAACCCTGATGCTGAGTCTTCCTCACACATGGAGGAGAGTTTGACTAATTTTCCAAGTCATAGGGTAGATGTAGAGCCTCCACCTCCAGCCGCAGTAAATCCACAAGAGGTACCTATGATGCCATCCTTGGGAGGTGAGGATATGCGCAATCTAGGTGCTCGTACTACGGTATCTCTCCAGACGCTAGAAAGGTCGGCGAGTGAAATTCCTTGGCCGAGAGGGGTTGAGCTATGTTTACCGGAGATCAGTGGCACTTCTTTAGCACGCTATGAGAATTGCTTGGTGGTATACTTGTTCAGTGTGGAAGGAGGGTTTCGCTTGCCTTTACCCGATTATTACCGCAATTTTTTGGCCATGTCTCGCTTGAGTCCCGTGCAGTTGTACCCTAATGCGTGGAGATATTTCAGCGGCTACACCATGCGATGCTACAAGGATGGATTTGTGCCTGATGCGCAAAACATGCATTGCCTTTTTACAATGAAGTACGATAAAGGGGTTGTGTAACTTTAGTTTTCCAACTTTAAAGGTGATAAGCAAGCCTTCCAACGTGGGTAAATGGAAAGACATGTCATTTTTGGTGAGGGGTAAAACAAGGGATGTTTTTAATTTTCAATTATACCCCGCGACATTTAAGAGACCTAGGAAACCTGAGCAGCACGAGGTTGACGCATGCAAGGCGAGATTTTGTAATGAAGGGGATGCACCTGACTTCAAGCGGTTGAATACGCAGGCAAATTTAGAGAAGGCGGGCTTGAGTTTACCGCTTTCGAAGGACCATGCTAAGGGGGTGAGATACATACTTATGGAAGTTCTTTCCTTCTCTTACTCTTATATATGCTTTGCTGGATGACTGACTTCTTTAATGTGTTTTGTAGAGATGGTGAATTCGTCACTATTGTTGAGTAGGGCCAAGAAAAGTAAGGAGGGGGAGGTTTCTTCATATGCTCCTGCTCCCGAGGGTTTGGGTATTTTGGCTTTTGCCACAGCAAGTGAATCGTCTCCAGTCACCGTAATGGTTGTGGCAACCAGTTTTACAAGGTCACCCATTGCCCCTGTTGGGACAAAAGAGATGAGGAGCAAGATGCGTCACGAAGGGATACCGAGGGTTTCTGAGACCAAGAGGGTCAGGATGGATGTCTCTATCGCCGCAGATGACATTCAAACGTTGGAGAGGGTTGACATGGCCAGGGTGAGGAGATTTACCGCATCAGGGCCTTCCGCGCAAGATTTGAAAAAGTTGACCGTGTCGCAGGATGCATGCACCACAGATAAGGAGTGGTTTTGAACATTGCGTGTGGCTCTTTTGCAATTTGAGACGCTGAAATACATGGAGATGGTACGTTTTATTTCTAGTTGTACTGTGATTATATTTTACTTTTCATACAATGAACTTTGTTTTTTTTCGCGAGGAAGAGCAAGGAGCTAGAGAACAGTTGGAGGTATACAAGAAGCGTGTCGAGGAAATCTCCCTTGAATGCGATGATGCCTGAAAAGAGGTTGCAAAGGCGAAGGAGGCTGTTGAAGCGAAAAACGAGGTTGAAGAGGTGAAAAAGATGCTCGCGCGAAAGGGGAGAGATATGGAGAAGTTGAAGTCCTCTAACGAGGTCATCATGAAGGAGCGCGAGGATGCGGAAAAGAGGTCCCAAAAGGAGAGTGAGAGGATGGATAATGCAGTTCATGTGTATTTGTCCTCTCAGAAGTACAAGTTGAAGAGGGCAAATGATATTGGGCCGCACTGTGAGCATGGCATAAGGGTTGGGGTTAGGCAGGCCGTGGCTAAGTATGGAGGGATTGATCCGCAGATCGTCTACTTTGAGCCTGAGTACACGAGTCTTTTTGGTGAGCCCGAGATCTTGGACTCGGATGACGAGGGCAACAACGCGACTCTCAACCCAGGGCAAGACAAGGATGTTGACGCTTAAACAACTCCAACGTCGGACGCATAAACGTTTTAGAAGAAATGAATGTTTTGTTGAGATGACGTTAAAAGTAGGTGTTTATGACTTTCTGTTAAGAAATTTAAGACATGTATGTTTTGGAGTACCTGGCGTTGATGTCTTATTTACTTCGATCTTTATGGTTTATGCTGTCTTCGTGATGTTTTTGCTTGTTTTGAGGATAGTGCGATGGCAGCCCCAAGCCTAGGCTTGAGGGATCTCACCCGTTCTTGGAGATAACGTAGTGGCAGCCCCAAGCCTAGGCTTGAGGAATCTCACCCGTTCTTGGAGATAACACGGTGGCAGCCCCAAGCCTAGGCTTGAGGGATCTCACCCATTCTTGGAGATTACACGGTGGCAGCCCCAAGTCTAGGCTTGAAGGATCTCACCCGTTCTTGGATATAACGCGGTGGCAACCCCAAGCCTAGGCTTGAGGGATCTCACCCATTCTTGGAGATGACGCGATGGCAGCCCCAAGCCTAGGCTTGAGGGATCTCGCCTGTTCTTTGAGATAACGCGGTGGCATAAACTGGTGGAACACAGGTGCATGAGTTGCTTGCGGTACACTAGCCCAGGGAGGCGGTGGATTTCCTGAGACAAGTTGAGGATGAGGCCCCAACCTCCTGGATTTTGTGGGCGAGGCCAACCATAAGCAAGATCTTGTACTTCAAACTCTGACCAATCGAACTCATCAAGACTGGACATTGTCTTCCAACGTGTTTGCTAGGATAGCTAAGTCGCCCTAGTGTGAGAAAGATCCCCACAGACGACACCAGTGATGGTTCCCACGCTTTTAAGTGAACGGGATAAAAGATACTTTTTTAAGACTTAACTATCAAAACAACGCGATAAAATGGAAAAGTGAAGGAACACGACAAATAAGAACACTTCTTTCTTTATTTAGTAAAATTGAGCATGTTACATCTCTCTCACCAATACACAGGAACCATACACAGATTTCGAAAGGAAAAACAACAAGAAAACTAGGTCTCTAGCCAAAATCTTCATTCTTTCTGGGCACCGGGGGCCTATTTATAGTGAAAGAGTTTTGCTTCTGCTTGGTGGCACTGAGTAGACACATGGTTGTTCGCGATTGATCATGTGTTTGAGGTCGGCAAGCGCGTGTCGTGTGTTGATTGGACTATTGAGCGGTGAGACACATGTTGGATGAGGGCGATGTGCGTTGTTGCCCTGCTCTGATTGGCCTTGGTTGCTCCCTCCTTCGTTTGACCCTGTGTTGGAGCCGCGCATTAGAAAGTAACGCGATGCTAGTTGACGCGGGGATGAGGGTCATCTGGTGGGTATTAGCATTTTCTGCATGCATGAGGATTCTTTAGACGCGGTCGTGACGTGACGCATGAATTTCACGTGGCTAGTGTCATATTTTTATGACGCGTACTAGCAGGTGGTCTACAACAACGACCTCCCTTTTGGTGTTCCGTTGAATTGTGATTTAATATGGAGTGACAGTTATTTTAATCTAATCTTTGAATTATAATCGATAAGATGGTTGGATATATCTAAGGGCACGTTCAGAATGTCTTAAGCGGAGGTTTAACTTGGCTTATCTTCTCCAATAAGCCCATGGGGCTTAAGCGGAGCCGAATGGAGCATTCGGCGATGAGGCTTACCGGAGCTTATCGGGCTAATCTTGGGTGAAATCCAGGCCAAAAAATGAGTTTCATTGGGAAGCTCACGAGGCTTATCTAACTTGGCTTATCAGTCTTTGGGCAAGAATACTCCAACCCCTCCTCTTCTCTCGACAACAGTTCTGTAGTGTTCTTCTTCCCCGCCGCCTTGCTCGTAGGCACGTTTCCTCCTCCTCCTTTTTCCCATCTTGTTCCATTTCTCGTTCTTCTTCTTATACTTATTCCACCATCTCATTCTTCTTCACAAGGCTAGGGTTGGATTCTTTGACCATCGTTCTTCATGAGGCTAGGGTTGTAACAACCTAGATTTATAATCCTTTATAAGGGTTAAGAGTGCTACCCAGATCAATAAGAGCTCTTCCTTTTCATGGTTCAAGTGAGAACAAAGAACTCTGAAGTTAAGCCTGCTAGGGCGAGAGTAGTATCGGGATGAGTGACCTCATGGGAAGTCCCCGGGTTGGCATGGGATGACGCTTCTAAGGCTTCGGTTCTTACAAATGGTATTAGAGTCAACTTTGGGTTAGGAGTGGGCTTGGTCCGGTGAACGTAAGGGTTAAGAGTGCGAGCTCTTCCTTTTCATGGTTCAAGTGAGGACAAAAAATTCTAAAGTTTAGCATGCTAGGGCGGGAGTAGTACCAGGATGGATAACCTCTTGGGAAGTCCCCGAGTTGACATGAGATGACGCTTCTAAGGCCTCGGGTCTTACAGGATTGTAACACCCCAAATTTGTGATCCCTTATAAGGATTAAAAGTGCTACCCATGTCAAAAAGAGTTCTTCCTTTTTTGGATTCGAGTGATGACAAAGAACTCTGTAGTTAAACATGCTAGGGTGGGAGTAGTATCAGGATGTGTGACCTCTTGAAAAGTTCACAAGTTGACATGGTATGATACTTCTAAGGCCTCGGGTCTTACAAATGGTATCAGAACTGACTCTGGATTACGAGTGGACTTAGTGATGTCATCCGAGCTCACATCAAGCTTTAAGACTAGGCCAGGGGACGAGCCAAGCCAAGGGGAGCGACTATGCGGTCACCTATGTGCTTGAAGTTTGGGTTTCTCAAGTCCACCGAGCCAACTTCACCCAATTCAAGCCCTTCCAGTTCCAATCACCCAAAGGGCTCATTTGAAGGATCCGACCAAGTATGGGGTCATTTAAAGGAGAAGTGCTTGGAGGAAGCACCATGAGCTTCATGCTAGAGGCACCGACAAGGCCAAGAGGAGGGAGCCACGATCAAGACAACGATCCAGATCACTTGGCTTGCACAAGCCTTAGCCATTGACCAGTAGGGATTTCAAAGAGTCTATGGAACCCCACATGTCCGAGAGAAGTGAAAATGGGCTCGGAGAAGTCAAGCCTACCAAGTCCAGCGGTGACACCGGAGAATTCAACATGCGGGGCCGACCTAGTTCAAAGGCCAAATTATGATTTACTTAAACATTTGGGCTGGATTTTGGATATGTTTGAGTTCTTGGACGTATCTAGCTCGTGTCCAAATTCCAGGCCCAATGTAGGAGAGGAAGAGACGTTCTGAGTACTTTTCAATTAGGGTTTTTAGCATTTAGGGTTTTCGGTTGAAACATTTTGGCTATTTATATGTTGTGTTGTTTTCATTTCAACTCAAGATTTGATTAATTTAAATACAAAACATGGAGTTTCTTGAATTAACTCTGAGCTTCCGGTCTTTGAGTGTCTTGCCTTGGTGAGTCATATCCAAATCAACTTACACGGTTTTGGTATGTCATATCCAAAACCGTTGTGAAACCTAGGTGAGTCATATCTGTGTTGGATCAACAAAACTTCATTTTGAATCTATTGGTGTGTAATATCAAATACATCCAATTTGCCTATCCCTTTATTCTTTTCATGCAATTTTAAACCCAAAATCCCACAAAAAGAACCATCTTTGTCATGATCTTGACGGTGATCCAAGATTGATCAAACACGAGGCATAGGAGGAAAATTTTCCTTGAACCAGTGCAATGATCATTAGGGGGAAATGCATCATTGGGTATTAGAGTGAGATCGAGGTAAAAGTCTAGACCATTGCTTGTCTTAATCTCAAACTTAAGATTGTGTGTTCGTCAAGTCTTGCCGTTCTTGCCCTAATTTTGTACCCAACCTTGAGTGCAAATTTTCGTGAGAAGAATAGCCTTGAGAGAGTCCACAAATCTTGAGAGAAAACCTTGAAGAGAAATTCCATCAAAGAGAGGCCGAGAGTTGCCTTGAGCCCTAAGACGAGACCTTAGAGCCGTGCACCACCAAGTACGAACCAACCTACCTTGTGAGTGTGACCTTGTGAGGGCCTACCACGAGAAGCCCTAGAAATCCTTAGGAACATTCCCTAGAGAGTCTCGGCGAAGGTAGAGAGAAGTGGGTGCCTTGCGTGCCAAGCCAAGGGGCACCACGCCCCTGTGCCCCAGTGCCTTGCGCACCACACCTTGCCATCTACCTTGCCATCGGTGAAGGTAGATCTTATTTTTGATTTGTACCTTAAAGATGGATTGTTATTTTGCTTTTTTATAATTAGATAAGATTTAGGTACAAGATTTGCTTAGATATTTAGGTAGTTAAGATTCTTAATATCTTTTTGGACTAAATTCTATCTTGCCTTCCTAAATTTGTTTCTAACTAACTTGCGTACAAAAAAAGAAAAAGAAAATGCCAAAGGCCGAGACAGAAGGGTGAAACCCTAAGTCATGTATGAAAAAAAGAGAGGAAAAGAGGGATCCTTGCTATAGTTTGAGAAAGCCGAAAGGACCCTTACTATAAGCTTGTGAAAGCCCAAGAAAGTCAAGAAAGTCCTTCTTGTTAGCAAGATTCTAGATTACTTAATTGATTTAAGTCTATTATGAACTTTATTTTTTTTAGATATATCTTGCTTGATGAGATCTTGATTTTTTGTCCTAATCTTTTCTATCCTAAGCTAGTCGTGGACCTAACTCTAATCGAGCACCACTTGTGTTTGATTTTGAGAGCTTGCATGGTCATTTTTCTTGTGATTGTGAGATATCCTCTTGATTGCGCTAACCCTAAGACCAAGTTAAGGTTGTTAGGGAAAGGCTACTAGATCACGGTCAGCCTATAGGAGAGAAGTGTGCTCCAAGAAAAGGTACCTTCTTGCCCTAAGAGATAGAATCTTTATTTGTCAAGATAGAATCTTTCTTGTTAAGATATAATCTATATTTGTTTATTTTTTATTTCTTTAACATAATCAGTTTGTTTTCTTGAGACAAGACATGTCACGAGAAATCCTAGGGAAGGAGGCATGAAACCCACTCGAGAAGAGCCAAGAATGTTCACCTTGGACGATCTTCCGACACTACTAGAGAGACAACGTCTTGACATCCTTGGAACCTTAGAGGAGAGGATGGAACAACGTCTAAGAGATATGAGGAGAGAGCCTTTGCAAGAAGAGAGGCCCGCCTTTGTATGAGAGAGCATGGAGTTTCAAAAATATCCACATGAGGCCGGCCCATCCAACGCCCCAAGGGGAGGAGCTAGGGTTCAAGCACCACCAATCCATCATCTTGGCGACTAAGAAGAAGAGTTGGACAACCCCTTTGCGCATGACCAACACCGCAAGATGCATATGAGATTCCAAGCGCCGCCAACACGCCCTATCTTTGAGGGAATACGACAATTACATCTTTCTGCAACCACCGGGCCCATGATGCAACCAAGGCGAGTACCTAATGGGCTAAAAGACTTGCGTGAGAGGGAAAGAATGAGAGATGTCCAGCCAAGGGGTCAAATTGTGGAGTAGAGAGGGTTTGGTTATGGCATGGGAGAGGAAATGCATCCGCCACCCCAACAACACCCCGACGTGAAACTCTCCATTCAATCCTTTGCTGGAACATCCCACGTGGAGGCTTATCTATATTGGCCGAGAGTCCAAGACCGAGGACATATTTGATTATTATGGCTACAATGATGCTCAAAGAGTAGCTATCGCAGCCATCTACTTCACGGATTTCACCTACTTTTGGTAGTAAGAGGAGAAAGAAGAAAGGGCTCACAACAACTACCATCCCATCTCAACGTGGGATGAGCTCAAATATGCCCTTAGGTTTCGATTTGTCCCCGAGGACTATCTTGATAAGGTCCAAATCAGATTGGAGAAGGTGAAACAAGGCGCTAGGACCCCGAAGGAATTTTACAAGGAACTTAGACAACTAGTGTATCTATATGGAGTTCGATTCCCCGAAAGGTATTCTAAGTTTATGGGAGGTCTAAATGTTGATGTTAATGCTCATGTAGAGATGCAAAGACTCGGCCCTAATATTCAGCTTGAGGAGGTGTTGCACTACGCTACACAAGTGTACCAAAACTTGCAAAGAAGAAGACTTGCAGCGGTACAAGGACATAAGGTTCAAACCCTAACCTTATGACTTCTACTCTGCCCTCAAGTCGTCTAGAGGCTAAGAGTGAGCCAGCCAAGACCTTTCCAAGGAAAGATCCAACCCAGGCTGCCGTGGGACCTAGAGGAGAAGATGATGCAAAGCAACCCCCGGGGAGGCGCTTCGCTTGCGTGAGCTCGGACCGTGGCACAAGCAAGGGCCAATGCGGCCTTCCTCTTTCCTCTCGGTTGGATTGGGCCTTAGAATGGCTTAAATACCGGCTGGAAGCTTCAAGTACAGGCACGGCAGGAGGAAGGAGCCGCGGGGAGCGTAACGGCTAGTAAACCTCAAAATGAGGTTTACTTGGCACGGCTACGGGACGGTGAACGGCAGTGGCGACTGGCGCGGAAGCGGGTGACTGAAGCTGGCGCAGAGGGGCGAGTAAAACTCAAATTGAGGTTTACTAGGGCTCAACTACAGTGGATAATTGCGGTGGCGAAGGGCACGGCCGCGGGCGCGACCGAGCGGGTGAGTGGGCGGCGTGAGGCCTTTGGACACGAGTGAGAGGTGGCGGGGTGAGTGAGTTGAGGGAGAGTGCTGGACTCACAACCTTAGAGCTTGAGGCCTAAGGGTTTAGGGGAGGAGGAAATCCTCAACTCAACACATAAACCTCAAATTAAACCTAGATTCAAAAGTAGCACACCAAGTGCCTTAATTAGTCTTACAAGCAAGGCCATGGTCCTAAAGTTCATGGGCTTGGTCCACTTACAAGTGGCCAACACTCCCAAGCATAAAACAACTAAAATAAAACAAGGGAAAGGGATAGGCGTGTGAGTGTCACACGGGGGCGCGCGGCCAAGGGCCGCGTTATGAGGTGCGCGCGCCAGGGGCCGCGTCACTGAGTGGTGTCGGTGATGGTGACCATGATCACCATGTTGGGAGACTAATGGCTTGAGCCTATGCCAGCTTGGGTTCGGGTGATGATGGACTGTGTTGCTTGTGCTATGGCGCGAGCGCAGGCTCGCGTCACGGGTCCTGCCGACTTGACACTCATCAAGTCCTCCTCATCCGTCGCAGTCAAGAGTTGGGGGCCATCATTCTCCCCTTCTTGGCTGCGAATCGTCTCTGATTTGTCGTCGTCAAGCTCAAGGGCCACATACGGGGTGAGATCCACCACATTGAAGGTAGGATGGACACCATGGTCATCGGGGAGCTCGACGCGATATGCGTTGTCACCAAAACACTCCAAAATGCGGAAGGGGCCATCGCCACGTTGATCAAGCTTAGAGCGACGGCGGGTGGGGAAATGCTTGCGGCACAAATGGACCGACATGAGGTCGCCGGGGGCAAAAGTCACGGAGCCACGACCTTTGTTGACTTGTCGCTCATATTGGGTGGTTCGGCGCTCAAGTTGAAGCCGCATGCGCTAATGAAGCTCCTGGACAAAGTCCGCTCGCTTGGCGCCTTGGGGGCTCTACGTGGCGCCCATGGGGTGCGGCACCAAATCCAAAGGGGTGAGCGAGTTGCGCCCATATACAACCTCAAACGACGTGAGCTTGGTGGCCGAATGCATGGACCTATTATTAGAAAACTCAACAAACGGGAGTAAGTCTTCCCCATGGCGCGGGTTGTCCCTAAGCATGGTCCTAAGCAAGGCTCCTAGGGTGCAGTTGGTCACTTCGGTTTGGCCATCAGTTTGTGGGTGGCAACTAGTGGAGAATAGGAGATTGGTGCCTAGTTTACCCCCATAAGGTCTTCCAAAAAATAGCTCACAAACATGGCATCCCTATTGGAGACTATGGTGTGAGGGATTCCATGAAGCTTGACCACATGATCAAAGAAAAGAGATGCGACCTCCGACGCATTGTTGGTCATCTTACAAGGGATGAAATGGGCCATTTTGGAGAAGCGATCAACCACCACAAATATGGATTCCTTCCCCTTCTTAGAGGCTGGCAACCCGGTGATAAAATCCATAGATATATCCTCCTAAGGGGAGGTAGGGATAGGAAAAGGGGTGTACAACCCATGGGGACTAGATCTAGCCTTGGCTTTGTGGCATGTGACTCAACTTTGGCAAAACTTTGTTACTTGGTGGGTCATCTGAGGCCAAAAGAAGTGTTTCTTAAGGGCGGCTAAGGTCTTGGCAATCCCAAAGTGGCCACGCCCTTCATGGGCTTCTTGGATCAAAAGGCGCCTAATGGAGGAGGAGGGAATGCAAAGCTTGCCGGGTTTATAAAGGTAACCCTTATCCAAAATTTAGCCCTCAAACTCACCTCTCAAAGTGCAAGTCTCAAAAATAGGTTTAAAGAAGTCATCTTGAGCATAAAGAGACTTAATGAGAGAGAAAAACCCAAAATTTTAGCATCCAAATGAGAAAGGAGAACATACTTCCGAGAAAGGGCATCGGCGACCACATTCTCATTGCCTTTCTTGTGCTTGATCACATAAGGAAATGTCTCCATGAACTCCACCCAACGAGCATGGTGCCGGCCGAGGTGAGCTTGGCTTCGAAGATAGGCGAGGGCCTCGTGATCCGAGTGAATCACAAACTCTTTTGGCCACAAGTAGTGTTGCCAAGTCTTCAAGACCTGAATCAAGGCGTAGAGCTCCTTGTCGTAGGTGGGGTAGTTGAGTGTGTCCCCCGAAAGCTTTTCACTAAAGTAAGCAATGAGGCGCTTATCTTGAAGGAGGACGCCGCCAATGCCAATATTGGACGCGTCACACTCCACCTCGAAGGTCTTGGCAAAGTTAGACAATTGGAGGAGTGGGGAATTGCAAAGGCGGTCCTTGAGCAAGTTGAATTCCGCCTCATGCTTGTCATTCCACACGACCTCGGTGCCCTTCTTGGTCAACTCATGCAAGGGGGCCGCAATGCTACTAAAGTCGCGGACAAACTGTCGATAGAAGTCGGCTAGGCCAAGGAATGACCTAACCATGGTGGGTGTGGTAGGGCGGGGCCACTCCTTGATGGCGCATACTTTCTCTTCATCCACGCGCAAGCCATCACGGCCAACAACAAAGCCAAGGAAGACAGTGGAGGGGGCACAAAATGTGCACTTGAACAAGTTGGCATATAGCTTCTCCTTGCGAAGGCACTCAAGCACGGCCCTCAAGTGGTCCACATGCGCCTCCAAAGGCTTGCTATAAATTAGGATGTCATCGAAGTAGACCACCACAAATTTGCCCAAATATGCCCATAGGACATGGTTCATGAGGCGCATAAAGGTGCTTGGCGCGTTGATGAGGCCAAATGGCATGACAAGCCACTCGTAGAGGCAATACTTCGTCTTGAATGTCATCTTCCATTCATCGCCCTCTTTCATCAGGATTTGATGGTATCCACTCTTGAGATCAACTTTGGAGAAGAGAGTGGCACAATGGAGCTCATCGAGCATGTCATCAAGGCGCGGGATGGGGTGGAGGTACTTGACGGTGTGTTGAATGATGGCGCGACAATCTACACACATGCGCCATGAGCCATCTTTCTTGTGCACAAGGATCACCGACACATCACACGTAGACCTGATCAAACACGGGCCCGGGCCGGGCCGAGCCCGTTTGTCGGGCCCAAGGGGCTAACCGGGCCCGCCCAAAAGAGCGGGCCGGGCCTGCCCGAAAGAGCGGGCCGGGCCTGCCCGAAAGAGCAGGCCGGGCCTGCCCGCGCGCCGGCCCGCATGACATATAAGTTATATTTAAATTATTTTTTGGTATATTTTTTTGGTATTTAGCGGGCCGGGCCGGCCCGTTAAATTATTATTTTTTATGTATTTTTTAGGTTATATTTATTTTTTTAATGTATTTTAAAATATATTTTTATATAATTTAAATTTTATACGGGCCGCGGGCCTGGCCCTGTTACCGGGCCCGGCTCGCCAGCCCGAACGGGCTGAGCCAACCGGCCCATTCGGGCTTAAACCCCTGTCCAAGCCCGTTTTGCTTGGCGGGCGGGCGGGCCGGCCCGCGTTTGCTCAGGTCTAATCATACGGGCTCAAACTCTCACGGATATAGCCCTTGTCCATGAGCTCTTGAACTTGGATTTGAAGCTCCTTGGTCTCCTCAGGGCTAGCATGGTAGGCCGCACGGTTGAGGAGAGAGGCGTCGGGGACTAGATCAATTTGGTGTTCTGTCCCCCGCACCGGCGGAAGGCCCTCGGGTAGCTCCTCCGAGGTTACATTGGCAAACTCTTGGAGAAGCACCACAACACTAGGCGGCAAGTTGCCGCGGGATGAGGGAGTGGCGAGACATTGCTTGGGCACCAACAAGAAGCATGGGCGCCGGCCTTGGAGCACCAGGGTAAGGTGACGTTGGCGCGCCAAAAGGAGTCGGGTCTCGTAGCGCCCTTGAATGGGCACCGCGAGACTGGAGGACAGCGACATGGATGGGGGTGCGCCACATGACGCGCCTACAAGGGCACTAGGAGAGCGTGTTATGGCGGTGTGGGAGCATGGGGGCGCGGCGCTGCTCGGGGAGCCGCCACGAAGCTGGGCAGGTAGAGCGCCATTGAGGCGTGCTATGGCTGGGACACTACCGGGGGGGCGCGCTACGGCGCCATCGCCGCTCTTGTTGGCACCATCTTGAATGGAGTGCGTCGGCAACTGGCTGCCCTCAATGGCCTTGAGGCGTCTCCTCTCCACTTGGTCCTCCAAGATTTCCCGTGGAGTAATGGAAAGCAAGGTGATGCGCTTCCCATTGTGCATGAAGAACATAGGTGTTGAGGAACCCATCATGAAGCGCCTTGCGATCAAATTGCCACGGACGACCTAGCAAAAGGTGAATGGCATCCATGCTAATAACATCACAAAGGACCGTGTCCTTATAATAGCCAATTTGAAATGTGATGTGGCATTGCCTTGTTACCACATCACCCTTACCTTCGGAGATCCATTGGAGGCCATATGGTTGGGGTGAGGAGTTGTTGTGATGTTGAGGTGCTTGACCACCTTTTCATTAATGATGTTGCAACAACTTCCTCCATCCACAATGACGCTAAGGGAGGCAGTTTGGACCAAGCAACGGGTGTGGAAGAGGTTTTCCCATTGGTCCTTCAAATCGCCCTCAAGCACGGAGTGGACGCGCCGTGTGACCAAACTTAGCGGGGTGAAAACGGCGGTGTCATGTGGGGCGCAAGCATAGTGGTTCTCTTCGGGCGCCTCTTGGAACTCCTCATAGAAATCCTCCTCTTCGACCTCGGGCTCATCCTCAAAGGACGCATACCTGGATTGGGTGGTGAATAGCTCCTTTTTGTTGTTTGGGCAATCACGTTGCACATGGCCACGGCCTTGGCACTTGAAGCACACACGATCTCGCACGCAATCGTCAACGGGGGCAGTAGGGCGCGCGGCCACTGGGGTGTGCAAGCGCGCGGGGGCTTCGCTGGGGGGGGGGCGCGGCCGCGGGGGCGGCTGGAGAGGCGTCGGGGCGCGTCTGCAAGGGGAACCGAGGGTTAGTGGAAACCAAAGGACTAGGAGTAGAGCCATACCTTGGATTTTGGGTACGTGACCACGTGGCTCTCTTCTTGCGTTGGAGTTGGTTGTAGAGCTCAATGGCCGTATGTGTCAAAGATAGAATCTTTCTTGTTAAGATAGAATCTTTATTTGTCAAGATAGAATCTTTCTTGTTAAGATAGAATCTTAATTTTTTTATTTTTTATTTCTTTAACATAATCAGTTTGTTTGCTTTGATTAAGAGTTAGTTAGATTGTTTTAACATCTTTTTTGAGACAAAACATGTCACAAGAAAACCTAGGAAAGGAGGCATGAAACCCACTCGAGAAGAGCCAAGAACATTCACCTTGGACGATCTTCCGACACTACTAGAGAGACAACGTCTTGACATCCTTGGAACCTTAGAGGAGAGGATGGAACAACGTCTAAGAGATATGAGGAGAGAGCCTTTTCAAGAAGAGAGACCCCCCTTTGTCTGAGAGAACGTGGAGTTTCAAAAAGGTCCACATGAGGCCGGTCCATCCAACGCACCAAGGGGATGAGCTAGGGTTCAAGCACCACTGAACCATCATCTTGGCGACCAAGAAGAAGAGTTGGACAACCCCTTTGCGCATGACCAAAACCGCAGGCTGCATATGAGATTCCAAGTGCCGCCAACATGCCCTATCTTTGAGGGAATACGATGGCGTCCTTTTACAGCAACCACCAGGCCCATGATGCAACCAAGGCGAGTACCTAATGGGCTAAAAGACTTGCGTGAGAAGGAAAGAATGAAAGATGTCCAGCCAAGGGGTCAAATTGTGGAGTAGAGAGGGTTTGGTTACGTCATGGGAGAGGAAATGCAGCCGCCACCCCCAACAACACCACGGCGTGAAACTCTCCATTCAATCCTTTGCGGGAACATCTGATGTGGAGCCTTATCTAGATTGGACGGGAGTCCAAGACCGAGGCCATATTTGATTATTATGGCTACAATGATGCCCAAAGAGTAGCTATCGCAGCCATCCACTTCATGGATTTCACCTACTCTTGGTGAAAAGAGGAGAAAGAATAAAGGGCTCACAACAACTACCATCCCATCTCAACATAGGAGGAGCTCAAATATGCCCTTAGGTTCCGATTTGTCCCTGAGGACTATCTTGATAAGGTCCAAATCAGATTGGAGAAGGTGAAACAAGGCGCTAGGACCCCGAGGGAATTTTACAAGGAACTTAGACAACTAGTGTATCGATATGGAGTTCGATTCCCCGAAAGGTAATATAAGTTTATTGGAGGTCTAAATGTTGATGTTAATGCTCATGTAGAGATGCAAAGACTTGGCCCTAATATTCAGCTTGAGGAGGTGTTGCACTACGCTACGCAAGTGTACCAAAACTTGCAAAAGAAGAAGACTAGCGGCGATACAAGGACGTGGGGTTCAAACCCTAACCTTACGACCTCCAATATGCCCTCAAGTCATCCAAAGGCTAAGAGTGAGCCAGCCAAGACCTTTACAAGTAAAGATGCAACCCAGGCTACCGTGGGACCTAGAGGAGAAGAGACACCAAGGGCTAGAGATCTTAGATGCTTCAAATACATGGGGTGAAGCCACTTTGCGCGTGATTGCCCTAATAGCCGACAAGTTTTGTTGAATGTCTACAACGAATATGAGTCCAAGGACGAGAAAGAGGTTTTGGCAAAGGAAGAGGAGGACCATGAGAAGGAAGAAGAGGAAGTACACACCACCACCGCCATAGGAGAATGTTTTGTGATCTGTAAGGTGAAAGAAGAGCCCTACGACCCCAAATTTGAGGATTATGAACCCATAGAGCCCATATATGATGAAGAACTTCATGATGATGAGAATGGAACCTCCACGACAAGGCTCTTCTTCCCGGAAGCTTGATCATGACTAAGTGAAGAGGACTTCCTCCTCCTTGTGGTTGGCTAGCTCCTTAGGACTCTTTGGAGAACTTTGAAGGCGGAAGAAAGGGCAGAACCAAGGGACTCTGAGGGGTGACGATGGCTGGCCGCGGAGAGGCGAGAGGCCGGCCGAAGTGAGGCTCGGCTGGCGGCGTGCAACAAAGGGGCCAAGGGAACCTCCCTTAGAGGTTCCTTGGCTGGCCTGGAGACGGGAGCAAGGGCAGCACCAAGGGAAGCCGAGGGGAGACGACGGCTAGCCGTGGGGGGGCGAGAGGCCGGCCGAAGTAAGGCTTGGCTGGCGGCGCTCGGCAAAGGGGCCAAGGGAACCTCTCTTAGAGGTTCCTTGGCTGATTTGACTTAGATTCTATCTTGTTGAATGCTTTACTTGAGAGATTCGAAAGAGATTGAGAGGAGAAAAGGAGAGATTGTGAGGATTTGAGTTGATAGAAGTAAATGAGAGCCTTAGGGAGGTATTCCTCTAACCCAAGGGATAATCCACTTCTATATTCTTCAACTAAATGAACAAGGAAGCCAAGAGTGGCTTAAATAGTCTAGGGTTTTAAGTGGACTAGGAACCCATGTGCAAATGGGTCCACACGCCCAAAATGGAAAGACACTTACATAACTAATTGACTAAAAGGGAAAGGGGATAGAAGCCTTAAAGGCTTGGATAGGGGCGCGCGCTTGAACGCCTTGGAATCGAAGCATCGGTGCCTTGGTGTGGCATGGTCAATGCTTGAGTGTCGTGACATTGAGGCGTCGGCGCCTTGGTGGTCAAGGTCTTGGCTCCTCCACGACAGGGCACAAGAGTAGGCGCGGGCCTTGGACTGGAGGCTCTTCGGCGCCTTGGCTAGTGAGGGCATGGTGGACTAGGGCGGTGATGGCTTGGGCCATGGCTCGGGCCCGGGCCCTAGTCACCGGGCCTTGAGGCTCCTTTTTGATTGGTGGTTGGCACTCATCACAAGATATGCCACCCATGTTTAAAGAAGAGGTCTTTGAAATGCCACCCTTAATTGACTTAGCACGGCCACTACCTCAACTTCATGTGACGAAGACTTGTACGGTGGACTACGGCCAAAGGGAACAAAGCTTCCACCACTTGTGCCTCATAGTTGGCCATGAACAACCCTTTTTGGTCCTAGTCGATAGTGGTAGTGACCAAAATGTGATCTCGGAGGGCGTGGTTAAAAATCTAAGGCTTGAGATGCATCTACAATGACCGCCAATCATGATCGGTTGGGTGGATAATGGCCATCAAATAAAGGTGGATATAAAGATGGAAGTAAGCTTTAGCTTGAGAGCCTACACGAATGAGGCCACTTTTGTGGTAATGCCCACCAACACCTTTGACCTTATATTGGGGAGGTCGTGGCAATTTGATCCATGAAGGTCAACTCAACTTGAACCATGTGAGTAAAGGTGATGTCATGTACTGATGTACAGCTTGGAGCCAATGAGCTTAGAGTAAGTGAGGGAGGCAAGAAGGAAGGTGAAAGAATGGGGCCAAAGAAGAAAACCAAGACGGCAAGTGATGATGCCCCACGAGATGTTTCACGGGCCAAGAAGCCCTAAATCCTCAAGTGTGACCCTGATCCAACAATCTCTAAGAGATGAGGGAGTTTTCTCACCTAATAACTTTCTCATGTTAATTTGTATTAGGACACACATGCTAGATTTCTATGTTCATATTTCATGTGTTCTTAGAGTTCTATCTAGTTTCTCACATGCTATTTATCTAAGTAGAACTGTAGGAGATAGGTTGCTTGTTAAGAAGGGGAGTCCCCTCAAATTCATAATTGTACATTATAGGAGGATACAAGAAATCATGTCTAGGCTAGGAGGTTTTAAGCTACCTAGGAACATTTGCTATGTCGTGCCAATTGATCTTCCTTGGTATAGGCTGCATGGATTCGAGGTCGAATCCTTTCAAAGGAAGGGAGGATAATGTGATCCGGTCTCACATCAAGCTGCAAGACCAGGCCAAAGAGACGAGCCAAGTCTAGGGGAGCGACTACGCGGCCGCCGACGTGCTTCAAGTTTGGATTTCTCAAGTCCACCGAGCCAACTTTACCCAATTCAAGCCCTTCTAGTTCTAATCATCAAAAGGGCTCATTTGTTGGATCCCTACTAAGTATGGGGCCATTTGAAGGAGAAGTTCCTGGAGGAAGCACCATGAGCATCTTGCTAGCGGTGCCGACAAGGCCAAGAGGAGGGAGTCGCTGTCAAGACGATGATCCAGATCACTTGGCTCACACAAGCCTTAGCCACTGGCCAGTAAGGATGCCAAGGAGTCTATGGAACCCCACATGGTCGAGATAAGTGAAAATGGTCTCGGAGAAGTCAAGCCCACTAAGTCCAACGGCACCACCGGATAATTCAGCATGCGGGCCCGACTTGGTTCAAAGGCCCAATTATGGTTTACTCGAGCATTTGGGCTGGATTTTTGATATGTTTGAGTTCTTGGACGTATCTAGCACATGTCCAAATTCCAGGCCCAATGGAGGATAGGAAGAGACGTTCTCAATACTTTTCCAATTAGGGTTTTTGATGAGGGATCATCCGAGGTTTCACCTAAGGTGCCCACAAAGGGAGATGGTCCACTCACAAGAGCTCAAGCCAAGCGTATGCAAGAGGAGCTAGAGAACTTGGCAAGCTATCATGTCTCAAGGGAACCAACCCTAGTTGAGGACTTCACTGAGCCTATGCTAAGGACCTTGGTGACCTTTCAAGCCAAGCCATCATTGCTTGAGTGAAGACCGTGTGTACCAGCCAAGCACTTGTTTTATTTACTTCATTTTAAGTATGATTTGGACATCTTGTTTAGGCTTGTTTTAAGTGTGTTTCGGACACCTTACTTGGGCTCATTTTGAGCATGTTTTGGGCCGGCCTCTAAGAGTATTTAAGGCAGGATGTGTTGTCTTTCTCCTTAGAAAATTCAGAACTTAGTTGTTGCTTTTGCACAATGAAAACGAGAGCTCTCAAGGGAGATTTCTCAAGGTGTTGATTCGATCTAGCTTGGCTGACTTGCGTGTGTCAATCTCTTCCGAGATTGGTGTTCGTAGGCTTCACGAGCCTCCTTCTTGTGCTCTTTGGATCCGTCCATTGGTGTGTAAGATTGTACAAGGCAGGGTTGGTTGTGCATTTGGTTGGGTTCTTGATTTCTTCAAGTGCCAAGGGTTCTATCATTGCATCTCTCGGTTCTTCCTCCTATATTTCATTTGTTTTTGTTCATTTCAGATTTCTAATCACCATTGTTGTTCCTTCTCTTCTTCCATCGAGTCCTTGGCGTCAAGATCGGGCCACCTGCGGCTGACCCCACATCAAAGTGGTATCAGAGCCGCGTTGACGCCGAGCCACCACCATCGCCGCCGAGTCATCTCTCGGTTAGTCCCTTTGAGTCTTCTTTACCATCTCTTCTTCTTGCCATCTTCATTGTGTCTCTCTTGTGTCTTCTTGCAATTGTTGTGTCTAGTTTGTTCATTGTTTGTGCTTGTGTATTTGTGGACTTGTCAACGCCGCCAACTTTCTGCCACCACCCAGGCCGCCGCTCCAAAAACGTCAGCCACCATCACCTACCAACTCCCATCAACTCACTTCATTCCTACAAATCTGCATCATACCATCACCTACCAACTCCCATCAACTCTCTTCATCCCTACAAATCCGTAACATACCAACTCCCATCAACTCCCGTACTATTTTCTACTAAGTCAAATCAGTCTTCATTACCTCAAAACAAAAAGGAGCAACACCTATATTTGTATCCTATACTATTGTTCCTGCACGTTTGTCTACAAAAAAGAAAGAAAGACAAAAGAGCATCTGAAAAGAAGGAAAACAAAAGTCAAAAAAAAAGAAAGAAAAGTGAAAGGAAAGACAAGTGCATGCAACTCATTGTGTACGTAACTCTTAAGTGTTGTTGCTCTTGTATTGCTATCTCCAAGTGTTCTTGATCTCTATAACCCCCCCCCCCACTCAAGCTTGATATCATACTCACATCACCACTCACTTCATATCATCGGTAATTTGTCCACGAGTCCATGAGTATTGGTAAGGCAAGCTAGTTGTGACATTGCTTTGTTGAGTCTCCTAAACACATTTATTTTGTGTCTTCATTTGAGTCTTTGTTGTGTCTTCTTTCGTTGCTTTGAGTCTGCTTTGTGTCTTACTTTTGAGTCCATTTCCGAGCTTAAACACACATTTTAGCTCAACCAAGACTGCAACACACCTCATCTTAAAACTAAGAGCTACTCACTAGATGTTAGTGCCGTCTAAGTTCACCAAGCTCAAGTGAAGTTTTTGGTCCACTCAAGGCAGTATCACATCCATAAGCTTGCATCGACATCAACAAGAGAGTGAGCGATCAAACACACGAGAGTAAACACTTGTGAGGATGTTTGGTTTCATTAACTCTAACTTGTTTCTTGAAGTTTGTTGATCATGTCTCATACAGGAAGTCCATCACATGAAGGAGGGTCCGACACCGTGCCACCTGAGTTGTTCAACATGCTTAAGGCAATGTCGGACAACATTGCTCTCTTGACCAATCGGATGGTGGCATTGGAGACACGAGCACCCGAGCCTGCAGCTGCACCTCTTGGCACCCAAACCGAGCATACAGCTGCGCCTCTTGGCACCCACACTGAGCAGGGAGGTCCCTCCAACACTGTGCCCCTCTATACGCGCCGAGTGCCTATAGCCCCCAACTCCCCCCGGCGTAGAGATAGGTATTATTCTCCTAACCATTTTAATGAATTTCAGGGATCTCCAAGGGAGCCAAGGCGTGCCTATCATGAGGAGCCAAGGCGTGCCTATGAAGAGGAGTTAGAAGATGAAGATTGGGAGCAAGTGCCACCTCGAGGCTACCAAGGAAGGAGAGTCCGAGAGCAAGAGCAAGATGGCATAGGCAAGATCAAGGTGAAGATCCCATCTTTTGAAGGAAAATATTGTGATACCCCGTATTTTTGTAAGGTTATTTTGGGAATTATGGAATTTTCCCGAGTACCCGTTGCGTACGTCGGATTTAATACAGAGAGTTTGAGACATTCTGTAATGTGCTCTATTTCTCTAATATTTTTCTCAGTGAAATAATATACAGACAAGTGCCTTGAATTTTCAATTGTCGTTCGCATACGATAATTTTTATCCCGGTTTATCGTCAAGCTCGTTCAAAGCCGAATGGGCGGGAAAAGGGGGAAACGGCGACCGCCGTTCAGAAACGGCGACCGCCGTGGTTGGGCCCGAAGAGGCAACATGTCAGCTTCTAGCTAGCCGCGACAGGCCTAGCAACGGCGACCGCCGCATTTACGGTGACCGCCGCGTGCCCGCCGCAGGCAAAATTACGGCGACCGTCGTGATTGTCCAGTGGGCATTGCCCGCCGGTCGCCGGCGTCGTTCGAGGCGCGCCGTTGCGTCGTTTGCCGCATCTGAGGGTTTGCAGATCACTCCTTGGGGTTTGCCTATAAATAGACGATCTTGGGCATGGGTTTTGGGTCATCTACAACCCCGAATCGCTGCCAAAACTCTCCCTCAAAGTGAGTTGTGTTTTCGTCGGTTTTCTTGTGCTCGCCGGAGGTGTCGTGGTGTGTTTCCAGAGTGCCTTTGTGAAGCTTTTGGTTAGCCTTGGAGGTTAGAAGCCAAAGCAAGTCGAAGGAGGCCGAACCGCTCGTGTTTTGGGGTGAGTTTTCTCTCGTTTCAGTCGGCCGTGTTCTTCACGGCGACCGCCGTGATGAATACGGCGACCGCCGCCAAGAACGGTGACCGCCGCCAGTGCCTAGAACGCCTTCGTGGCTTTGGCTTGGTCGGTTGTCGTCGTGGCGTCTTTCCTTTCGTGTTCTTTCGCCGTGTTTAGATTCGTACTGTTTATGTCGGATCTAACTTAGGGTTCCTTTTATGGGTTGACTCGAAGGTTGTTGTGATGTCGGAACTATACCGTGTCGAGCCCGGAATCCAGTGACGTCTTTAGACTATTCTGCGGAGTAAGGCAAGTGGCGGTTCGCTCTTGCTCATTCGTTCCATATTTACATTAATTATCAGTAGTTTATCTGAGTAATTAATTTGGAATGAATATTCTGTTTGTCTGGAAACGGTTTTGATAAACTGTTTTGAAAATCATATAATAGGTTGTATACCTGTTAGAACAACGCTATTATCTGTGATCGCCTTTCGGGCCTTTATGTGGATTTATCCTGTAACTGTTGTGGTGCTGTAACTGTTTAGTTAGCACTGTTAGATAGGAACGTTACTCGGACTCTGTCTAGTCGTTTCTTTATAATCTGGTATCGGGATGGCTCGTCCCCATGTGGTACTATTCTATGATCATGATCGGTCTCTTACACATGTGTGTAGAGACAGGACACTTAGCTGGTGTCACAAACCTTTCGGTATACGTCACTCTCGACAAAACGTATACTAAGATGTGTCGTCCCATTGGTGGGGTACACATGTAAAAGTCTATAACGTGATGTGTGTTTTTGAAACATAAATCAGATAAGTGCTACCTTGACGCACATAATTAATACACCTTGGGCGAGTAGTGCAACTAAGTTCAGTGCAGCTAGGAAAACTCGTCTTGACTTGAATGTAGTACGTTCTCTTTCCAATCTGGATTCGCTGTAGGCGATGAGGTTGGTCGTGAACCGAAGCATCTCAGTCAGTTTTAAATCATTGTTGTATGATTCTGTAATATTCCAGATTTGTCATTCTTCCTTAAAGACTCATTTCAGTTGGAGTCTTCTTTCGAGTCGATTTCTGTGAAGATTCAGTCTTCCAGAATCTTCTCTTGTGCATACCTCTTGTTTATTCCAGTAGGAGTATGGTGGTTGACAAGCGTACTCGATTATTATTCGAGGGACGAAGAGTCTAACCTAATACAACTACTTCGAACCATTCTGCTTTGTTCCCTTGCTAGTCTATTCATTTAGACTAACCAACCAATATTTTTCCCTTGCATGGTTGGCTGGTGTCATCCGTTCGATTCGGCACATCAGTTAAGAAGTAGCTCAGAAGATTAGAAGGACTATGGAGTCGGCGGTGGTTTTTGAATGTTTTAATTATTTCTTTAATCAGGTTATGATCCTTTGGACAGTAACTCCGGTTGTAAAATACTTTCTTAGTCTTCCGTTGTATTTGGTTTAAACTATGTTTTGACCTATTCGGGATTGGGTTGTAATCCCGTAACTCTTGTTTCCTTGACAATGTTATGTTTTGGAATTTAATGCTTGATCATTGTGTATCAATTGCATTTCATAAATTGTGTTTAATTGGTAAAGCCTTGGGTGATCTCGGTAAGGAACACTGGGGTCACTGGCGGTAATACCTTTCCAAAAGGGTTAAGTTTTGGGGGTGTTACAAATATGACCCGGACGTCTACATGGAATGGGAGACCAAGATTGATTAAATATGGAGTTGCCACAACTTTGTCGAGTACAAAAAGGTACAACTCGCCGCCCTTGAATTCAGTGGTTATGCACTAATATGGTGGGATAATCTTGTGAAAGAAAGGAGAAGAACCTTAGATCCAGCCATAGCAACTTGGGAGCAAATGATGAGAGCAAATGTGGTTTAACTAAGGCAAAGGGAATTTGAGGCAAGGAACCATGAGTGCCGAGGAGACCTATAATGCTATACAGGTTACAATGGTGAGAGCAAATGTGGTTGAAGATGAAGAGACCACCATGGCTAGGTATCTTAATTCTTATTTGGCTAACGAGATAGATTTGTATCCCTATGACTCCATGACATAATTGCTGCACTTAGCCATCAAAGTTGAGAGAAAAACTAAGGCTAGAAACCAAGGAGGAAGAGGTTCAAGTGGTCAGCCAAACTCTTGGAGAAGTGGTAGCCAAAACCGAGGCTATCAACCATATGGCAAAGACTCCCCACACGGAAAGGAAAAGGGAACTTTCTCAAGTCCTCATTTGGAGCAAGGAGGGCCAAGGAGAAGTGCTCAGCCAAGCTCTTCAACACCCGGCCTAAGGCCCCCAACCGACGCTCCTAATGCCCCCAAAGGGAGTACTCCTAACCCTTCTCCTAGAGCTAGAGATATCATATGTTTTAAATGCCAAGGTAGAGGTCATATGATGAAGGATTGTCCTAATAAAAGAACACTCATGATCAATCACCTAGGGCAATATGAATCTGGATCTGAATGTGATGAAATGATGCTTGTGATGATGATATTAATATGCATGAATTTGGTTTTGATGATGAGGATGGAATTGAATATGAGCATGGTGAATCATTGATTGCTAGGAGAACCTTGCATGTACAACCGACTCCATGTGATGATAATCAAAGAGAAAATCTTTTCCATACTCGTTGTCTAGTTAAAGGTAAGGTGTGCAACATGATAATAGATGGAGGAAGTTGTTGTAATATAGCTAGCACCGAGTTAGTTAATAAATTGCAACTTTCTACATTTCATCACCCTAGGCCTTATAAATTGCATTGTATGAATGATTGTGGAGAACTAAAGGTTAACAAGCAAGTTAAGGTCACTTGATAACAGGAATTTGTCGTGTTAATTCCTACTATGCAAAATATCCAAACAAACCTTAAACCGTAGTCCTAGGTAAGTAAAGGTCGAGTCCACAGGGAGACAGAGTCTATCTTAATATGCAATTTGTATGTCAATCCAAAGTAACCAAAGGGGGGTTTTGTATGTTTTAATGAATCTAAGCATGCAAAAGTAAACAAACTAAAAGTTGATGAATTCAGTGATGGGAAAAGCACTTAGTCAAACAACATCCACTATTTGTATGACAAGTTGATCCTAGATACTCATTCAAAATCTCATGCAATGGAGATTCCAATTCCTTTTCAGATATAACTAATAGCATAACCAGATACTATTAGCACTAACTAATTAAACAACCCTGAAACTATCAAGATTTAGTTTAACAGCAGCTTTACAGATAGGAATATAGTTGGATACAATTCTAGCATAAAACAACCAGCTTTTATCCTAGAATGTAAATCAGTTCTCTTCTGCATAAGACTAGCACAACCAGATACTAGCACGATGCAGTTGCTACTCTGAAATAGATATGCTCAACCAGTAACAATCTAAATCTAACAACAAACCCTAGTTAATCAGACTAGAAATTATCAATATCAATCATAAGCAATCAAGCAAGAGAATAGATAAAATCCATGCAATAGATTAAGAACGAGAATCTCACAACTGAATCAAAACGAAAGCTTCAGCGTCTGACTAAGCAAGAGTGGCTTAGTTCTTCATAGCAAAGTACGTAGAATGAAAAGTGAAATTAGGGTTCGAGAGATATAGGAAACAAGCCTTTTCTCTACCCTTAAAATACTAAAAGTAAATCAGTCTAAATTAACCTAAAACGAAAATACTAAAACCGTAATAAAATAATCCAAAATAAAACAGATCTGGAAACGGGCTCGGTGGGCTTCTGACAGTGGCGGCGGGCGCCGTAGAGAGGGTGGCAGGCGCCTAATCGCGGCGGTCGCCGGCTTTAAACGGCGGTCGCCGTTCTTAAGTCGTAGCCATGGTCGCTGGGAATCCTTTGGCGGCAGTCGCCGCGATGTGAACGGCGGCCGCCGTGAAGCCACTCCTTCAGTGTCTTCGTCTCTTCAGCTCCGAATGCTCCCAAGGCCTCCAAAAGTTTGTCTTCAGCACCTCCTCGCCAATACTTCATAACTCCTTGGCGTCTTCTACTGGTGGCTTCATCCTCAGTGTTTCCTATGATCTCCAAAACAGCTCAAACACCTCCAAAAACACCAACTTCGCCCCCAAACTCCATACACATGAATGTGTCTAAATCTACCCGAATGACACCAATAAACCCTCTAATGACTCTTAGTTAAGCCCTATAAAGTAGTGCTTATCATCACTATAACACTAGGACATTATGAAGATATTGTTTTATGTGATGTAGTACCTATGCAAGCTTGTCATGTCTTACTTGGTCATCCATGGCAATATGATAGAAGGGTCATGCATGATGGTTTTACTAATCGTCATTCCTTTACTTTTCATGGTAAAAATGTTGTCCTAAAACCTATGGAACCATCTCAGGTTGCGGATGAATATGAGAAGAAAAAGGATAAGGAGAGGAAAGAGGAAAGAGTGAACAAGGGAAATCTCCACAACAACAGCTCACACACACATCAAAACTGAGCCAAACCCTTAGCACTAAGTCTTCCACCGTCCTCCTAGCTTCCAAGAGAGAGATTAAGGATGAGTTCCTAGACCCGGATACCACACTTATGCTATTGTGCAAGGATCTTAGCTTGTTGAGTGATGATCTTAAGGATGCCCTTCCTACACGTATTCAATCTATACTTGAGGAGTTCAAGGATGTTTTTTCGGAGGAAATCCCACATGGTCTACCCCCTCTTCGTGGCATAGAACACCAAATAGACCTCATTCCCGGAGCCACATTGCCTAATACACCAGCCTATAGGATGAACCCTAAGGAAACACATGAAGTCCAATCCCAAGTTAAGGAGCTGTTAGACAAGGGTTATGTGAGAGAGAGTCTTAGTCCTTGCGCTGTGCCCGTGCTTTTAGTGCCTAAGAAAGATGGCTCATGGCGAATGTGTGTGGATTGTAGATCCATTAACAACATCACGATCAAATACCGTCATCCCATCCTTCGCCTAGATGACATGCTAGATGAGTTATATGGCGCCATAATATTTTCTAAGATAGACCTTAAGAGTGGCTACCATCAAATTAGGATGAAGGAAGGGGATGAGTGGAAAACCGCTTTTAAGACTAAGTTTGGTCTTTATGAATGGTTGGTCATGCCCTTTGGGATAACTAATGCCCCTAGTACTTTCACGCGCTTGATGAACCCTGTGCTTAGACATTATATAGGGAAGTTTGTTGTTGTGTATTTTGATGATATACTTGTGTACAACAGGTCCCTAGAAGATCATGAAGCTCATTTAAGGGAAGTTCTCTCTACCCTTCGTGTAGAGCACTTGTATGCTAATCTTAAGAAATGTGAGTTGTGCACTAATAGTGTTACTTTTCTTGGTTTTGTAGTGAACTCACAAGGACTACAAGTGGATGAGAACAAGATCCGAGCCATTCAAGAGTGGCCAACGCCGACCTCCATTGGCCAAGTGAGGAGCTTCCATGGATTAGCTAGCTTCTACCGGCGGTTTGTCAAGGACTTCAGCACCATCGCAGCCCCCTTGACCGAGATCACCAAGAAGCATAGTCCATTCAAGTGGGAAGACGCCCAAGAAGAAGCATTCCACACTTTGAAGGAGAAGCTGACCCAAGCACCCTTGCTAGCTCTCCCGGACTTCAACCGACCCTTTGAAGTGGAGTGTGATGCTTCAGGCATAGGCATAGACGAAGTTCTCATGCAAGAAGGTAAGCCTATTGCCTACTTCTCTGAAAAATTGAAAGGTGCATGTCTTAATTATTCGACGTATGATAAAGAATTGTATGCTTTGTTTCGAGTGCTTAAGACTTGGCAACACTACCTATGTCCTAGAGAGTTTATTTTGCATACTGATCATGAATCTTTGAAGCATTTTAAGAGTCAAGATAAATTGGATAGGCGTCATGGTAGATGGATGGAATTCATTGAAACATTTCCTTATGTGATTAAGTTCAAGAAAGGAAAAGATAATGTTGTTGCTGATGCTCTTTCTAGGAGACATGCTTTGTTGACCACATTAGACTCTAGAGTGCTAGGATTTGCATACATAAAAGAGTTATATGTGGATGATACTGATTTTAGTGATGTTTATAAGCAATGTGTGTTGAAAGGTTCATTAGATAAGTACTACTTGTTTGATGAATTCTTGTTCAAAGTTGATAAAGTGTGCATGCCTCGTTGTTCCCTTCGGTTGTTACTTGTTGAAGAAGCCCATAGGGGTGGATTAATGGGTCATTTTGGGAGGGATAAGACGTATCATATGCTGCATACTCATTTCTTTTGGCCACATATGCTTAGGGATGTTGAGAACCTAGTTAAGAGATGTTTGGATTGTTTGAAAGCCAAGTCTAAATTGAAACCCCATGGATTGTACAACCCTTTGCCTATTCCTACAGCCCCTTGGGAGGACATATCAATGGATTTTATTGTAGGGTTGCCTAGGACCAAGAAGGGGAGAGATTCGATATTTGTGGTAGTTGACCGTTTCTCTAAGATGGCGCATTTCATAGCTTGCCATAAGACCGATGATGCACCTAATGTAGCCAGTCTATTCTTTAGGGAAATAGTAAGGTTGCATGGTGTACCTAGGACTATAGTAAGTGACCGAGATGTCAAGTTCCATAGCTACTTTTGGAGGACACTTTGGAGCAAGCTAGGAACTAGGTTATTGTTCTCTACCTCTAGTCATCCTCAAACCGATGGTCAAACGGAGGTGACCAATAGAACATTAACCACAATCCTTAGAGCCATCATTAGGAAGAATCTTAAGGCTTGGGAGGAAGCTGTACCACATATAGAGTTTGCTTATAATAGGACAGTCCATTCATCTACACAATTGACTCCCTTTGAATGTGTTTATGATATGAACCCTTAAACCCCACTTGATCTTACTCCTTTCCCCATGAAGGAGCAAGAAATCTTTGATGCAGGCAAGCATGGAATTCATCAAGGAGCTGCATGAGCGCACAAAGAACAAGCTTCATGCCAAGGCGGAGAACAATGTAGCCAAGGCCAACAAAGGGCGCCGCCGCTTGGTGTTTCAACTCGGAGATCTTGTGTGGGTGCATTTGAGGAATGAGCGCTTTCCCGAGAGGCGCAAGTCCAAGCTTTCACCAAGAGGAGATGGGCCTTTCAAAGTGTTGCACCGTGTAGGAGACAATGCATATGTCTTGGAGCTGCCGGATGACTATGGTGTTAGCGCCACCTTCAATGTAGCTGATCTCACGCCCTATCTCTCCATGGATGAAGAAGGTGATTCGGGGTCGAATCCTTCCCAAGAAGTTGAGAATGATGAGGGATCATCCAAGGTTTCACCTAAGGTGCCCACAAAGGGAGATGGTCCGCTCACAAGAGCTCAAGCCAAGCGTATGCAAGAGGAGCTAGAGAACTTCGCAAGCTATCATGTCTCAAGGGAACCAACCCTAGTTGAGGACTTCACCGAGCCTATGCTAAGGACCTTGGTGACCTTTCAAGCCAATCCATCATTGCTTGAGTGAAGGCCGTGTGTACCAGCCAAGCACTTGTTTTATTTACTTCATTTTAAGTATGATTTTGACATCTTGTTTAGGCTTGTTGTAAGTGTGTTTCAAACACCTTACTTGGGCTCATTTTGAGCATGTTTTGGGCCGGCCTCTAGGAGTATTTAAGGCCAGATGTGTTGTCTTTCTCCTTAGAAAATTCAAAACTTAGTTGTTGCTTTTGCACAATGAAAATGAGAGCTCTCAAGGGAGATTTCTCAAGGTGTTGATTCGATCTAGCTTGGCTGACTTGCGTGTGTCAATCTCTTCCGAGATTGGTGTTCGTAGGCTTCACGAGCCTCCTTCTTGTGCTCTTTGGATCCATCCATTGGTGTGTAAGATTGTACAAGGCAGGGTTGGTTGTGCATTTGGTTGGGTTCTTGGTTTCTTCAAGTGCCAAGGGTTCTATCATTGCATCTATCGGTTCTTCCTCCTATCCTTCATTTGTTTTTGTTCATTTCAGATTTCTAATCACCATTGTTGTTCCTTCTCTTCTTCCATCGAGTCCTTGGCGCCAAGATCGGGCCACCTGCGGCTGACCCCGCATCAGTTTTAAGCGTTTAGGGTTTTCGGTTGAAACATTTTGGCTATTTATATACTGTGTTATTTTTCATTTCAACTCAAGCTTTGATTAATTGAAATACAGAACATTGAGTTTCTTGAATTAACTCAGAGCTTCCGGTCTTTGAGTGTTTTGCCTTGGTGAGTCATATCCAAGTCAACTTACTCGGTTTTGGTGAGTAATATCCAAAACTGATGTGAAACCTAGGTGAATCATATCTATGGTGGATCAACGAAACTTGATTTTGAATATATTGGTGCATAATGTCCAATAGATCCAATTTTCCTATCCCTTTATACTTTTTTCTGCAATTTTAAAACCCAAAATCCCACAAAAAGAACCATCTTTGTCACGATCTTGACGACAATTCAAGATTGATCAAACACGAGGCATTAGAGGGCAACTTTTCCTTGAACCAAAGTGAGGGTCCTTACGGGAAAATGCATCATTGGAACCTTAGGCCTTGAGGGCAGTCGTTCAATCCAAAGGGCGGTCTTTGGCCTTGACGAGGTCGTTAAGGGTTTAAGTGGCGGTGATTGTAACACCTGAATTTGGGATCCCTTATAACGATTAAAAGTGCTACCCATGTCAACAAGAGCTCTTCTTTTTCAAGGTTCGAGTGAGGACAAAGAACTCTAAAGTTAAGGGTGTGTTGAATTCTTTAGGTTTTGATAGTAACAAACATTCAACTAATCTGGTCACTAAGTGTTTTAGGAACAAAACAGTTGTCACAAGGAACCATGGCAGCGAAGGATTGCAGAGGAAACAAAGAGATCTCCACATGCTTTATTACCTCTCAAGGAGCATCAACGACGAACACCAATCAAGCTGCAAATGGAAGGAAGATATCCACCGTAAAGATTATGGAAACTATCTTGGAAGATCACACGGTCAAGGATAAGAGATTTCGGCTGGAAGGATCTCGCCGAAGAGAAGATGCGGAGAGAGAAATCTGAATGTATTATCTTAGGAAATCTTTCCTAAGATAATATATTTGGAGAGAGAAGAATTATATCTTCTACCGATTATATTATTTTAAGGAATCCCTTCCTTAGATAATATACACGGTTAGGATATTATTCTTCCAACAAATTGATATCTTCTTGTTACCAAGTTTAGAAAGATTTGTATCTTGTTACGATTGAGTTTTAGACGAGTTGTACTTATAGAAGTGTGGATTCATTTTCTATGTACGGACTCGGAGCATTTAACTGAGAAGAAAAAGAGAGTGAAGAGTTTGTGAGTCTTTGAGGGTTGAGTTCGTATTCACCGTTATAGAAGAGAGTTTCAAATCTATGTGGAAAGTCTAGGGTTTGGAGTCCATGCTACAAGTGTAATCGAATAAGAAATCAATAAGACAAGTAGATGCTTCAAAATCCTCTCAAGCGAGAAGCTTGAAGGTAGTGGTTTTTCTTTGATTAGCTAGTTGGCTAATTAGGGTTTCCACTATACATCGTGAGTTCGTTCCTTATCTTTCTTGCTATATTATTCCGTTTCACCTTCTGTGGGAACAAAGCTTTTGTTCCCTCAGACGTAACTCTAACGATCCAATAATTGGTATCAGAGCCTGGTGCTCTAGATTGTTTTCGTTATAGACTTTGCAGGAAAGATGTCGTCAAGCAATGCCATTGGAGATTCATTCTGGAAGCCTCCAATTCTGAAGGCTGGAGAATATGACTGGTGGGTGGAACAAATCGAGTCTCATATTTGTTCTCTCGATGGACAGATATGGAGAGTCATTGAGGTTGGCCCTATAACTATTCCGAACGAGAAAGATGCTACGAAACCAAAGCCAAGGGTTGACTACACTGATGAGGACTGGAAGAAGCTAGAGAAGAACAGCAGAGCTAAGAAGATCCTTCGCATGGCTCTGCTCCCCTCTGATCTCAAGAAAATCATCGGCTACAAGACTGCCAAGGAGATCTGTGATGCTCTAAAACGCCTCCATCATGAAAATGAAGATGCCAAGAAAAACAGGATTATTTCCTTGATGAAGGAGTACAATCAAATCTCTTAGGGAAATGATGAACACATCCAGGAATTATACTCCAGGTTCCAGGGGATCGTAGGTCAACTTGAGTTCTTTGATGAAGAAATGCCAGACTGGAAGCTCACTCATCACTTCATACAAGGCCTCAACTTTTAGTGGGATGCGATTGCTCTCGCTCTCTACTCCCAGACTGATGTCAAGACTCTCACTATGGAAGAGGTGGTTGCCAAGCTAGAAAGCAATGCCTCTGTCTACAATCACAAGATGAACAAGAAAGGAGAGGAGAAGGCTAAAAGTATTGCCTTGAAGGTGGAACGTGCCTTTGACTTATCTCAAGTCGAAGATGAAGATGAGGACGGTGATGAAGATGTGGCTCTCATAACTAGAGCTATGAAGAAGATATGGTCTCGAAACAAGGACACGTTAAGTTCCTCTGAAGGGAACAGAGACATGAAGGATGTCGTTTGTTACCACTGTCAAAACAAGGGACATCGTGCCAGAAACTGCTTCAAGAAAAAGGCAGGTCTTCCTCTGGCTCATGAAGGGAAGCAAGAAATGGTCGCAACCTGGGGTGATTCAGACTCAGATGACGAAGAATCGTCACACTCTAGGGATGTCTGCTTAATGGCCGTAAAAGACACTGATGAACCAAAAGGTGGTCTGCACAAGGATGAGGTAACTGAATCTGATCTCAAGCCTGAAAAGTAAGTCAAAAGAAAGCTTAATTTCCTTCATTAAGAAACTTGTTCATGAGAATAGTCTTTTCAGTGAGCAAATTGAAGAAAAGGATGAATCGATCTCATGTTTGATCGAAGAAAATAAAGGTTGGGCAGACAAAGTGTTCAAACTTGAGAAAGCTTCATCTTCTTCTTCAAGTCCTTGCAATGAGTGCCCAAAACTCACTGAGAAGATTATGTCTCTAGAATCCTCTGTTTCCTCACTTGAGTCCGAGTCATTAATGTTAAAACTAGGTAATGTAAAACTTTCTAGTGATCTATCTAAACTCAGTGAGGAACAGAAGGAAAAGCCAAAAGGTATAGTGTTTGTTACAGCCAAGAATGAAAAGAAAACTGAAAAGAAGGAAGTACCTCACTTTGGAATTGGCTATCAACCTAAGCTCCTCGAGAGGAAACAATAGCAAAGACTGTTCAAATTCGACTGATGGGAGCAAGGCTTGGTACCATGGACAGAAGGCTCATGCCATTTGGTTGAAGCAATCTCAAAGTGGTAAGTCCAATAATATTGATTTTCCTTCTAGGATTGCTAACAAAACAATCTGGCCTGGACAGAGCAAGTATGTTGATCTAAAGTGTCAAAGGGTCTGTTGGTATTGTGGGCACTCCGGTCACTACAAACAAGAGTGCCTCCTGAAGCAACACAATGAGAAAGTTGCTCGCACTGCTAGGGAGAAATTGAATGTTGAACCTCCAAAAATCAAATATGTTGCTCCCACACCCAGAAAGTCTAAGCTTGTCTGGGTTCGCAAAAACTAACTCTTTCTATGCAGGCTGAAGTGAGGAAAGGTTCCCGGTAATTCATTTGTACTTGATATAGTTACCTGACAGGGAACAAAGGATGTCTCATCTCACTTCTACATGCTACTGGAGACTAAACAACCTAGCGAATCAAAGGTAAAGGAAAAATTTGTGATTATGTACGCTAACTCTCTGTTTGTTTCCTGTTCAACACTCAGGTACTATACATATTGAGATAAGAAATCACTCCTTGCGTGATTGTGATGAGAAAGGGTTAGCGTCCATGAATCTCTGAGGAGCCAAGGCTTAAATCGCTAACTTTCTCATCAAGGTACTAAATGGGGAACTCTTTGTTCAGTTCCATACGAAGCCTGGTTTGTTTTCTCTACTATGTGTCTACCTGTTTTGTTCCCTTGATGATCGGCTAAATTACATGGTAAAGTGTGTAAGTTTAATCATCATGTCTTGATCTGCATTCATTCTCTTGGTTATCAAATGAACAACTGGCTTAGATCTGTGCTTCTGCTTCACTTATGTGTTGAATTTCTTGCATGATCATCTATGCTATCACAATAACACATGAATCAACTTTCTTTCGGCCCAAAAGAGTCAACTTGATGCATTGTTCCCTTATTATAAGCCCAAATGATTGTTGACTCTACAACTTATCCTAGCCATCATGCTTGATGCTTCCTATGAGCCCCTCTAATCATCCACATTTGGGAGCCTCTCATGCATGATTAAAAATTATCAAAAATGTCATATGTTTTTCGTGTGTTGCTCTTTGTACCCTCTCTGGTAACTATCCTCCAGCATCACACATTACTACCTTTTTGGTTTGGCGGGAAAACGAATCGTTTCTCTGAGGCTTGCAGCTGTGAGTTGACTGATGTGATAGGGAGTTATGGTCTGCGCCTGCCGTTGGGATGTGTTGGGCAATTAGGGATGATTTAATGACCGATAAAATTGAATGGGCCTCGTGTTTGAGTTTGGTTGAATTTGGATGAGATTCTGACGGATTATTTTGGGAAGGAGAAGATATTGATAATCATCCTTTGGAAACTGATAAGATTTGAAGTTATCTTTGGCAACTGAAAAGATCTCGTGGTGGCTATATATCTCGGCTCTCAAGGCTAAGGTCTCTGCCGCTCCGGTTCGCAAAAGCCAAAGGCGTCAGGTTGCCAAGACCAAGACAAAGGTGGTATCTGATTCAGTCAAGGACGTCAGCCACAAGTCGGTGGTTAAGGAGCTGCTGGTTGATCCCGTTTCTCTCAAGGAAAACGCTCTAGAGGAGGTCTCTGCGATGTTGGAAGCCCAGCAGTGGGATCATCTGTTTGTTCTTGAAGAAGAGGTTGATGAAGCATTGGTGAGGGAGTTCTATTCCACTTTCGTTATTGAAGTCAGACCCCATGCAGTTCTGGGGAGTTACAAGTTAGGGGGAACTGTTCACATGTTCTCAAGCATTGAGTTGGGCGTTGCTCTGGGGGTTCCTCATGAAGGCTACGAGGGGTACCCAAAAGGCTGCTGGCCCAAGGACTTCCCCTACTCTGAGGCAGTATGTGCAGTGGCAGGTGTTCAGGATCCTTCTGAGTCTGGTGGCTTTGATACTTCAAAGATGTTTGTGATCAACAAAGTGTTGTTCCATTACCTCATCTGCAATGTTACCCTAAGGGGACAGAAGCGCAATAAGCTGCTTATTCTGGATGTGGTCCTTCTTTCCCTGCTACTGAAGAAGGAGCCAATTTGTCTTCCAAGGGTAATGATGCAGCATATGGCACACGCCAGGAACACAGACCAACATGCTCTTCCGTTCCCTAGAGTTATCAAGAAGATTTTTATGTATCACAAAGTATACAACTCTTTGGCGGAATCGAGCGTCTTTTCCCACCCTTTAGACATCAGTAATCTGCACAAGATGCAGTTTGTTCTTCAGGAAAATAAAGGGTGGGTTAAAGTGGGAAGTGTGCCTATCATCTCTGAAGTGCACGAGGATTCTGAGGAAGCTACATCTGAGGGGGAACAGAAGGATGAATCTGATCTGGGGAAGGAGCTGAGGAGTCTGTGTTGGGCAGTGACCAATCTGGATGAACAGCAAAGGCTTCTCATGGCGGACGTGCGCGCGCTGATTACTCTCCACTCATCGGCTCCATCAGCCGGTCCCAGTGGTGCCTGAATCGCTTTCCCGCCTTCCTACCTCTCTCTTGTTCCCTAGCACATCTATCCCTCTTAGCTTGATTTTCTTTGTTTCTGACTTGTGTTTGCCTTGAGTGGCATGTTGATCATGTTTGGATATTTTGCATATTTTGTCTGTGTTTGCACGGTGTTTAAGTTGGTTGTTTTTATTTAATGAACAAGGGGTTGTTTTGCTTATCTTGTTGTGCTCATTTTCTCTCGCTCTTTACTTATGTTTTTGATGATGCCAAAAGGGGGAAAATGACTGGTAGCCTTAGTTGAGGGGGAACTAATCTGGTTTCATATGTTGCTAGACTGAGGGGGAACTATTATGCCTAAGTGTGGGAAACTTTCTCTTCACAACTGTCTTTATCTCATGTGTATGTTTTATTGTCAAGGATGTTTGTCACCATCAAAAAAGGGGAATTTGTTGAATTCCTTAGGTTTTGATAGTAACAAACATTCAACTAATCTGGTCACTAAGTGTTTCAGGAACAAAACAGTTGTCACAAGGAACCATGGCAGCGAAGGATTGCAGAGGGAACAAAGCGGTCTCCACATGCTTTGTTACCTCTCAAGGAGCATCAACGACGAACACCAATCAAGCTGCGAATGGAAGGAAGATATCCAGCGTAAAGATTATGGAAACTATCTTGGAAGATCACGCGGTCAAGGATAAGAGATTTCGGCTGGAAGGATCTCGCCGAAGAGAAGATGCGGAGAGAGAAATCTGAATGTATTATCTTAGGAAATCTTTCCTAAGATAATATATTTAGAGAGAGAAGAATTATATCTTCTACCGATTATATTATTTTAAGGAATCCCTTCCTTAGATAATATACACGGTTAGGATATTATTCTTCCAACAAATTGATATCTTCTTGTTACCAAGTTTAGAAAGATTTGTATCTTGTTACGATTGAGTTTTAGACGAGTTGTACTTATAGAAGTGTGGATTCATTTTCTATGTACGGACTCTGAGCATTAAACTGAGAAGAAAAAGAGAGTGAAGAGTTTGTGAGTCTTTGAGGGTTGAGTTCGTATTCACCGTTGTAGAAGAGAGTTTCAAATCTAGGTGGGAAGTCTAGGGTTTGGAGTCCATGCTACAAGTGTGATCGAACAAGAAATCAATAAGACAAGTAGACGCTTCAAAATCCTCTCAAGCGAGAAGCTTGAAGGTAGTGGGTTTTCTTTGATTAGCTAGTTGGCTAATTAGGGTTTCCACTATACATCATGAGTTCGTTCCTTATCTTTCTTGCTATATTATTCCGCTGCACCTTCTGTGGGAACAAAGCTTTTGTTCCCTCAGACGTAACTCTAACGATCCAACACGGTGCTAGGGTGGGAGTAGTACCAGGATGGATGACCTCTTGAAAAGTCCCCAAGTTGGCATGGGATGACGCTTCTAAGGCCTCGAGTCTTACAAGGGTTTTTCACTTCGAGTGCAAAGATTTGCTAGTGTTTTCAAAACTGAATTTGATAGAATTTGCTAGGGTTTACAGATCTAGAGTGGTAAAATGGCAACTTCGACCATCGTTCTTCTTCACGATTGTGATAGGGTTTTCATAACTTAAAACATGCAAAGATTTGGGGTAAATGGCATCTTCGAGTTTAGGGTTCTCGGAACCTTCGATTTTAGGGTTCTTGGCACCTTCGATTTTAGGGTTTTGGAAGGTTTGCATCATATTATGGTTCTTGGCACCTTCGATTTTAGGATTTTAGCATACTTGTATAATTTTAGGCTTATTGAAACCTTCAATTTTAGGGTTCTTTGGAGAATACATGCTTTTATTTTTAAGAATTTATATACCAAATTGATCATATTTTTGAATGCATCTTCTGTTTATCAATTCTTGTTCATCGATTAATGAATTCTTGTCTTCTTTGATTCTATTTTCAAGTATTTCTTGGTGTACATAAAAGTCATATGATCATTATAGGGCAAAACACAAACACTAAGCAATGTGGTCTTGTTGGGTGTCTTGCAATATGAGTGACACAATCTTTATATCACAAAATAAAAACACCAAGCTGTATGGAATTTTGGGGTGTCTTGTAACTCGAGATACATATTGATTTGAATAACACAAGTGAACACAAAAGGGGGAACAATGAGAAAAGAACCAACAATATAATCAATTAGTCACTTAAAGAGTCAATCCCTTTATCTAAATTCATGCTCAAACTACGCATGGGATATTGTTAGGAAGTGAACTTTTGGGAACTCCAGTTCCCTTCCTCAGTTTTCCTAGTTTTGACGATGATAAACACTTTGCTATTAATATTTCCAGATGTGTAGATAAACAAGGAACTCAGGAATTGGAAATAAAAGACAGAGACCAAGACACCATATTTGGGAACTGGCATAGGAACTAAAGAACGACGACGCCGCGAAAGCTTGAAACAAGATATGAAAAGCGGCGGCGATTCGTTTAGGGTAGATCTTTACTTAGAGAGAGAAGATAAAGATTATCCCGTTTCCACATTATTGTAGGAGATTCTATGTATATCTTTTATGGAAACAAAAGGTGTAAAATTGTGGAAGATTATATTTGATAACAAATGTTATCTTTCTGATTACTTTTTGAATATTTTATTTGTGCAAATCAACCAGCTGTAGATTCTGTTTCTACACGGTTGAGTTGCATAAATAGAGTAATAAAAACTCTCTCTCACTTACGCATTCATTCATTGCTTATGAAGGAGAAAACAGAGCTTGTTCTTTGAAGAAGAATTGTGTAAGTCACTTGCTTTTTGTGTGTTTGATTTGGTCGAACTAGGTAGAGAGTCTTAAGTGTGTCTTAAGTCTTTAATCTGTGTGTTCTATCCTAGTTGATTGTAATCGAAGCATTAATAAAAGAAATAGACTTTCAAATCCTCTTGAAAGAGAGATAGTGGGTTTTATCCTGGATAACTAGTTGGTTATCAAAGGTTCCCACTCTAAGGAACTTGTCTTGATTCTGTGTTATTACATATTCCGCTGCTAAGTAACTGAACTCTCAGTTCCCTTTGATTTCTAACACGTGCGATCCTACAATTGGTATTAGAGCAGGCACTCTAGATTTGTGTTAGTTTACAGATTTCAAGATGACTAGCTCAAGTGAATTCAGTTTGGGAATCTCAATCAACAAGCCCCACAACCGAAAGAAGGGAGAAGAAGAATGGTGGGAGAAATGCATGACCAATTACATTCAAACCATGGACTATCAGTGTTGGCGCATGATTGGAAATGGTGATGGTGTTATTCCTGATAAATTGGAAGAAAAAGACTTGAAGCCTGAGTACTATACCATCAAAGAAAAGAATGCTAAAGCTCGTTAACTCATTCTCATCGGGTTAACAAGGGATGACATGGACAAGGTGATAGGAATTGGAACTGCAAAGGGCATCTGGACTGCCCTAAAGGAGATGCATGAAGGAAGTGAGGAACTTAAACAAAGCAGAAAGTTTTCTCTAGAAGGAGAATACCACACTTTCGAGATGTTGGAAACTGAGAACATCTCTCAATACCACTCGCGTTTCACAAGACTTATCACCAAACTCAACAATGCTGACGTTAAGCTTGATGAATGGTCCAAATCCCTCGTCATCATCAATGGACTCAACTCAAAGTTCAACCTCATCAAGAGAGTCTTAAAGACTACCCCTGGTATTCAAGGTATTCCCCTAACTCAAATCATAGGGAAACTTGAAGTTGAAGAAAGGGAGGCTCTCAAAACAAGTTCTGCCAAGAAGATGGAGAAGGGAATTGCCTTAAAATTTTCAAAGGCCTTCTCAAGGTTAGAGATGGAAGAAGAAAACTCAGATCTTGAAGAAGAAGAAGATGAAATGACATCCCTTGTCACCAAGCACATCAAGAAGCACTTCATCAAAGGAAAGTTCAAGAAAAACTTTCAAAAGAGAGATCTTTCCGAATATGCTTGCTAGCAATGCAAGGAAAGAGGACATCTTGCTAGGAACTGTCCTAAGAACTTAAATGATGATGACAAGCCTATGCAGAAGAAAGCTCTCTTTGCTACCTTTGGAGACGACTCTGAAGACTCTGAAGGGGAACTGGATACGAATGGAACTTTTGGAGAAAGATGCTTAATGGCGAAAGAAGATTCAATTGAATCGGATGACTCTAAGGTATCCTCTTCTGACTTTACCAATTGATTAAAATCATTAAGAAACTTTGAAAGGAAAATAGTTCCCTTCAAGAAAAACTAGAAGAATATGAAGATGAAATTTCATGTCTATCTACTGAAAATTCTGTCTGGAGCAAGAAACTTGATGAAACTGAGAAATTACTTGCTAGTTCCTCTAGGAAATGTGACTCTTGTATCACTATAAAAAAGGAACCCATGCATGCTGACATTCCTATGGTGCTTCTACCGAGTCTGAAAAGAACACCTCTGCCATGCTTGTTGAAATAATGAACAAACTTGATCATCTTACTGACTCTATAAATGAGAAAACTGTGAATCAAACTGTTTTTGTTAAGCAACGATATGATATTGGTTATCCCGGCAAGAAAAATTCTGAGGACACATGCTCTGCTGAGAATGAGAAACTGAGAAGGGAACTGGTCGAGAAAAATGAAACTCTCAATTTGCCTTACAAACCTCTCGTGACAAAAACCAGTTCCTAGAAGAAAAGGTAAAAGTGTTAGAACAGAAGCCTAAAGGAAATCAGACTTGGTTCAATGGCCAGAATGCTCACAAGATATATATTGACCAAGCTCAGGTAACTAAAGGTAAGAAAGTTAACTTTGAGCAGAGAAAGCAAGAAAGACCATTCAGACCCGGTCATGGTAAGTATGGTCATGTTATTTACAATCGTGTTTGCTGGCATTGTGGTAAAAACGGTCATTATATTCATGAGTGCATTCACAGGAAAAGACAAATGGAAGAAAATGCTAGGAGAAAGAAACCAGAAAATGAACAATAAAAAGAAGATGCATACTATTGATGATTTGAATGATCCTTATTACTTTGTTCCTGTTTCTAACCCACAGAAAAGATATCAACCTAATTCACCCAGAAAAGCTAAGCTTAGCTGGGTTCAAAAAGTTTAAGTTCCCTTGTGCAGGACGAAGTGCGGCAACAGGACAAAGGGTACATAGACAGTGGTTGCTCGTGCCATATGACCGGAAACAGAAATAAAATGTCGTCACTTCAGAAACACCGAGGAGGTACTATTCCATTCGGAGACAAGAAAAAGGGAGCAATCTGTGGAACTGGAAATGTGAATCTTACTGATCACATCAAGGTAAGCAACGTTAACCTTGTTGAAAATTTAGGTTTTGATCTAATTAGTGTGTCACAGCTGTGTGATCAAGGAGGAAATGAGGTTCAATTTACCTCTAAAGAATGTACTATGGAAGATAGCAATGGAACTGTGATCTTAAAAGGCAAAAGGTTCAACAATGTCTATGTTATTGATCCTAAGTTCGTTCCCAAAGAGAAGTTGTGTCTCTCGTCAATTGAAGATCAGACGAATCTATGGCATCAACGACTGGGTCATGCAAGCATCAAGCTCATTCACAAGCTACATCAAAAGGAACTAGTTCGTGGCCTTCCCAAAATCAATGCTGAAAAGTCAGAAATCTGCTCTGACTATGTTCAAGGGAAACAGGTTCGAAGTTCCTTCAAGTCCAAAACAACGGTAAGTTCCTCTAAACCTCTAAAACTCATTCACATGGATCTTTGTGGTCCTATGCGAGTTCAAAGCATTGGTGGAAACAGGTATATTCGGGTACTTTTCGATGATTACTCTAGATTCACTTGGACATTATTTATAAAATCTAAAAGTGAAGTCTTTGATAGGTTCAACGAGTTAGTTCCCTTACTTGAAAAATTATTGAATGTATCTCTTCGTGCCATTCGTTCCGATCATGGAACTGAGTTCGAGAATGGAGATTTTCTAACAATTTGCAAGGAACATGGAGTTGATCATAACTTCTCGGCTCCCTACACTCCACAGCAGAACGGAGTAGTTGAGAGAAAGAACATGACTTTGGAAGATATGGCTCGAACCATGTTGATCTCGAGCGGACTCTCTCAGTCCTTCTGGGCAGAATCGGTCAATGCAACGTGCTACATCCTAAATCGGGCTATGCTACGCCCCATGCTAGAGAAGACTTCCTATGAGCTACTAAGAGGCAGAGTTCCCAACATTGCTCATCTAAAAGTCTTCGGCTGCAAATGTTTTGTTCACAACAATGGGAAAGACAATCTAGGGAAGTTTGATCCACAGAGTGATGAAGGCATCTTCATCGGATATGCTTCAAGTAGCAAAGCATACAAGGTCTTTAACAAACGGACTAAAAAGGTAGAGGAAAGTATTCATGTTATTTTCAATGAAAAATTGCCTTCAAAGTCTGTGCAAGATCTCTCAGTTCCCTCGGAAGATCCGTTTCAACGGCCAAATGAAGATTCTGATGATGAAGCTCCCTCCAAGCATAACTCCTATCCCAACCTTCCTGGTTATCACACACCCACAGTTCCCTCTACTGTGACTGTGCCCAAAGAAGCAACATCTTCAGACAACACCCCAGTTCCCTCCAACCCATCAGCAGATGAAGATGCTCCTACTCCGGCAGCTGAGCCTGCTCCAGTAGTTGATCCTAATACGGCTGGCCTCTTCCTCAGCTATTGAACCCACAAACATTGACGCTCCGGGAACTGATCTGATTATTCCTAATAGAGACAAACGAACCACCAAGCATCCAGTCAGGTATGGATTTAAGGATATGTCCTATTGTGCGTTCAATGCCTTCTTGTCTCTTATAGAACCCAAGAACATCACGGAGGCGCTGAATGATACTGACTGGATCATAGCCATGCAAGAGGAACTTCACCAGTTCGAGAGGAACAAAGTTTGGAGACTCGTTCCTCGCCCTCAGAACAGACACATCATAGGAACTCGGTGGGTATTTCACAACAAGTTGGATGATTCCGATGCTGTATCAAGAAACAAGGCTCGCTTGGTTGCTCAAGGTTATAATCAACAAGAAGGGATCGACTATGATGAAATATTTGCCCTTGTGGCAAGACTAGAGGCTATACGGCTACTCATAGCTTATGCCTCTCACAAAGGGTTCAAGTTATACCAAATGGACGTGAAGACCACATTTCTCAATGGAATTCTTCAAGAGGAAGTTTACGTCAACCAACCTCCAGGATTTAAAGATGATGATCATCCTGATCACGTGTATTTCTTGGACAAGGCTCTCTATGGTCTCAAGCAAGCCCCTCGCGCTTGGTATGATCGTTTTGCCCAGTTCCTAACAGCCAATGGTTATCGACGTGGTGTGATCGACAAGACCCTCTTCATTCTGGAAGTCAAAGGTGAGATTCTAGTGGTCCAAGTATATGTTGATGATATTATTTTTGGTTCCACTAACTTGGCTCTTGTAGAGAAGTTAAAAAATCTAATGAGCAGCGAGTTTGAAATGAGTATGATTGGGGAACTATCCTTCTTCCTGGATGTGCAAGTTACTCAGAAGAATGATGGCATTCAAATCCATCAACAGAAATATCTTAAAGAACTCTTGAAGAAGTTCAAAATGGATTCCAGCAAAGCCATCTCCACTCCAATTTCCCCAGCCACTCGCCTCACTGCCGATCATTCAGGACTGAAAGTCGAGGAAAAGCTATATCGTGGTATGATTGGCTCCTTGATGTATCTAACTGCTAGTAGGCCATATATTGTGTTTGATGTTTGTCTATGTGCCAGGTTTCAAGCTGATCCAAGAGAATCTCACTTATCTGAAGTGAAGCGCATATTTCGCTATCTCAAGGGAACTGCCAACCTATGTGTTTGGTACCCCAAGGATTGCCATTTCAATCTTCTTGGATACACAGATGCTGACTATGCAGGTTACTTAGTTGATCGAAAGAGCACGTCTGGAATGGCCCAGTTCCTCGGTCCATGTTTAGTCTCTTGGAACTCAAAGAAACAAAATTTTGTTGCTCTATCAACCACCGAAGTGGAGTACATTGTTGTTTCCGCCTGCTGTTCCTAACTCCTCTGGCTCAAACAACAACTTGTAGACTTTGGTATGTCATTTGGCCCTCTAAAGATTCTTTGTGATAACACTAGTGCAATCAACATCTCCAAGAATCATGTGCATCACACTAGGACCAAGCATATTGATATTAGGCATCATTTCTTGCGTGATCATGTTGAAAAAGGGAACATACTGCTAGAACATTGTAGGACTGAAGATCAAATTGCCGATATATTCACCAAAGCATTAAATCGTGAACCTTATGAGTCCTTTATGTTACTTCTGGGAATGATATCCATAAACTAGTAGTTCCAGTTGCTTTTACTAGTTCCCTTGCTTTGCCTAGATTTGATCTTTTCTATGATTTCATTGACAATATTGTCGATATTTGCTCTTGTGCTGCCCTCGCATGTCCTGTAATATTTGTTCTAAAGCATGTTCTTAACACTCTTGCATGATCACATGATTTTATGATATAATTTTATCTTGATTATATTTCTTTGTTGGCCTATTAGTAGTCAATTTGATCACATCTATCCATTATTATAAGCGATATGATAATTGACTTCAAACCGTCCTATGCCTGACTGCATTGCATAATTCCTTATGATCCATCTTTAGTCCACAACTGGGAATTATCTTTGTAGTGTCAAAAATGCCTTCTAGATTTTATTTATATGGGTATGTACTTTTCTTGAGTGTTGTTTGGTTCCCTACATAAAATGTACCCATATCTATCCGGTTTCGTGTCATATACTGGGAAAGGAACTGAGAAATACTCTTCAACGTCCGGATTTCAAATTTGTGCTCTGTCTGCGACCGTTTCCCGAGGACAGTTATTGCATGTGTAGCCGTTTGATTTCCTGCAAATTCTGAGCATTTTGAATCTGATTGATGCGATAGTTTTGATGGAAAATTTTCTGAGGTAAATTATGAGTTCCCTTAAATGTTGAAGACATTGTGGCCGTTTGGAGGATATATGGGTTCCCTTATTTGAAGCGATTCAGCAACGACTAATTTTGGATAGAATATTGCTCAGCGATTATAAAAGGCATTGGGTACAACCCTAAAATGGCACCGATTTCTGATTCTCTTTGCCTCTTACACAAAATCTGCCGTGCTCTCAAACAATCTCTCAAAATTTCTCAACTTTACACTGCTCTCATGGATTCCGATCTAAATAATCTCCCCGTCGATGAGCTTGCTATGTTGGAGGCGTACAGAAAGCAGAAGGCTACCACCTCCTCATCCCAGGCAGCTTCCCCCGCAAAAGCAACATCTTTAGTGCCAACAACGGTGGAGGAACCCGACATATCGGCTCTGCCGCCTGTCCTAGAGGAGCAGCCTTCTCAATCCGCCTCCTCTGCGCACACCCCATCGAAGCACAACTCCCCCACACCGACTAAGGAGGGTTCGCACCAATCCTCTCCTTCTCAGGATGTTGTACCGATCAATGTGGAACTGCTTCCCACACCGACGGCGTCTCTCAAACAGCCCGACGACTCTCAGTCTGTGGCCGATCGTGTCAAACGCCGTACCGCCAAAGGGGGTCACGACATTTTGTCTCTTCATCTGGAGGATGCTCCCAAAGCTAAGAAAGCAAAGCTTGCCAAGGTTGACAAAGGGAAGAAGCCCCAGTCCAAGCTCACTTCATCCCCCTCCTTAGTTCCCGTCGCGGTGGCTCCAGCTCTTGCCTCACGTCGCATCTTGGAACCGTTGATAGTTGGCCAAGAGTTTTGGCATTCCGCTGACGATGATAATGTCTCCTCCGCCTACTCTATGCTCCAACTCCATGGGTGGGACAAGCTAGTGATGGATCCCTTTGCGGTTAATGAGGATCTGGTTTGCCTTTTCTACCAGCATATAGAGTTTGTTCCCGCCAAGGATGATCAGCCAACAAACGAGGCTATTCTCACTTGGGGAGGTAATCTGATTCCCCTCTCTGCTGTTGTTATTGGATATGTGTTAGAGCTCTCCACCAGTGAAGGTTTCGGTGTGATTGTGAGGAGGAACTGGCCCTCCAAACGCAAGCAGGCCATTCTGAAAACCGTGTTTGATGGTTCCCCTCCCGCTAAGGGCCCTCTACACACAAAATTTCTGAGTCTCGACAAGAAGATCCTCCATACCTTCCTCATCAAAAACATCATTCCCCGCCAAGAGAAGAGAGACACAATTTTGGTTGAAGACGTTGTGCTCATGGAGAAACTGATTCTGGGAGTTCCTATTGATCTGCCCCGCATCACCATTGCCCATATGCAATACTATAAGGGCCATTCTACTCACGCTCTTCCTTACCCGCATGTCATCAAGAAGATCTTGTGTCACCTTGGTCTCTATCCTTCTAGGGTTGAGGAAACTCAGTTTTCTCGACTCCTCACTATGACCACTGTGCGGCGACTTATGCATAAGGCTCATGTGGATGAGGAGTCTGTTAAGGGGAAATACAAGGAGGAAACCTAGCCAGGTCCATCTGAGCCCTGCCTAGTTCCTGACACGCATGTGATTCTGGATGGTATGGGGCGTATTGAGGTTGCCCTAGTTAAAGGGTTTGATAAGGTGGCTACTGTTGTTGAGAAGGATAACAACTTCACCAATGAGATGGTGGTGGAGTTGTGGAAGACATCTGTTGCTCTTGTGGAGGAAATCGGCAAGCTGGTGAATAGAAAGCCCGCTGAGGACAAAGCGAAGGCCAAGCAGTAGTTGTGGCGTAGTTGTTCAGTTCCCTACTCAGTCGACATGGAACCTTAGTTCCCTAGGATCCCACTTTCATATCTTGATTCACTAATGATTATTCTACATCTAGATTTACTTGTTTTCCTCATATATCATTCATGCCTATTCTAGATATGCCAGGTTCTACTTGATTGTCATCATCAAAAAGGGGGAAATTGTTAGGAAGTGAACTTTTGGGAACTCCAGTTCTCTTCCTCAGTTTTCCTAGTTTTGACGATGACAAACACTTTGCTATTAATATTTCCAGATGTGTAGATAAACAGGGAACTCATGAATTGGAAATACAAGACAGAGACCAAGACGCCAGATTTGGGAACTGGTATAGGAACTAAAGAACGACGACGCCGCGAAAGCTTGAAACAAGATATGAAAAGCGGCGGCAATCCGTTTAGGGTAGATCTTTACTTAGAGAGAGAAGATAAAGATTATCCTGTTTCCATATTATTTTAGGAGATTCTATGTATATCTTTTATGGAAACAAAAGGTGTAAAATTGTGGAAGATTATATTTGGTAACAAATGTTATCTTTCCGATTACGTTTTGAATATTTTATTTGTGCAAAACAACCAGCTGTAGATTCTATTTCTACACGGTTGAGTTGCATAAATAGAGTAATCAAAACTCTCTCTCACTCACGCATTCATTCATTGCTTACGAAGGAGAAAATAGAGCTTGTTCTTTGAAGAAGAACTGTGTAAGTCACTTGCTTGTTGTGTGCTTGATTTGGTCGAACTAGGTAGACAGTCTTAAGTGTGTCTTAAGTCTTTAATCTGTGTGTTCTATCCTAGTTGATTGTAATCGAAGCATTAATAAAAGAAGTAGACTTTCAAATCCTCTTGAAAGAGAGGTAGTGGGTTTTATCCTGGATAACTAGTTGGTTATCAAAGGTTCTCACTCTAAGGAACTTGTCTTGATTCTGTGTTATTACATATTCCGCTGCTAAGGAACTGAAATCTTAGTTCCCTTTGATTTCTAACACGTGTGATCCTACATATATTCATAAAACATTAAGCCCACATTGCTTGGTGATTATAAGTTTCATCATTTATCTTATAGGTAATAGTTTTTCTTGTTGTGATATTGATTCTACTTTGACTACTAGTTTTATCTTATAGCTAATAGTTTGATCATTGATAATAGTTTATCTTATTGCCAATATTTATATTATAGCTAATAGTTTATCTCATAGCTAATAGTTTGATCATTGTTGTGAGTACTAGTTTGATTGGGTGTGATTTATGTGATATTGATTCTGCTTTAGATTTAGGGTTAAGATTGAAGTTACACTTCTGCATGCCTACTAACTACACATTAAATGAAAATTCAATGCAAATTATTAAATGTTATGTTCATATGCAAACATTGTGGAATAGTGTCTACATCACTTACTAGAAGTTGAGTAAAAATTCAATGCAATTTATTAAATGTTATGTTTAAATGCAAACATAATATATCATGTTGATATGGTTATGGTTATCCTACTCCATTGATGTCTTCTCTTCATTAACTTTTTTGCTCTTTATTGCTGGCAGTATTCCTTTGAGGATTATCATCTTGTCGGTAAACCATTTTCAGAAGCTAAATAAAAAGGTATGTTTTCAAACTCTAGACCTATTTAACTTATGGCTTGGAACCCGGTAATAGTATACAGTGCTTTGTGGAGGTAGTTATTATACCATTTTGGTTGAATTGGTTAGTGAAGCTTTGGTAGATGTGAATTTAAGTAGTTTAGGCGATATATGCACATTTTATTCTTAAAAAGTGCTTTATGTAAGAAGGTCAGTATTACAAATTCATGCATTAACCATCTACTATACTAGGATGATATTTCATGCATTAACATTCAAGCCTATTAACTCAATGGTAGAGCAACATGCTTTATGTATGTGGATGTGGGTTCAAGTCCCACATAGACTAATCTATATCTCAATATTGTTACGATCATAGTTGTAGAACAATCTTATAATAGTTGATCTCTCCGATTACCTTACTTCATGCATATTAGTTAATTTCTCTTTAGTATACATAAGTTGAAGAACCATAACAAGCATACTTATATTAACAAACAAATCTTTGTATTAGCCTATGTGGGAGTCAAACCCACATCTTGTGAATAAGCACATGCTATACCGTTTGAGCTAATAGGCTTGCATCCAAAGTCATATGTACACAGACATACGAAGAAAGGGAACAATAATGGTAAGCAAGGACCACGTGAAGAATATGCTCATCTTCTTCTAATAAAATTACCAGACTCCTATACATGCATTGTAACATTGGGCATAGACAGTGACCTTAGCAATTTTAGTACACCAACATTACTAGATTCATATACTTGTTAGAGCTTGAAATCTTAGCATCTCAATCTATTACTTATCAATTTTACTAGCAAAAAGCTATTGACCTTAACAATGTTGATGTTTAAAAGCATCAACATCACCATGGACAGATAGGCAACAAAAAATTAACTTTGGCCCAGACAGACATTACACGGTTTTGAAAAACACTCCAAATTTTCAGTGTGGTGGTAGGGATGAGTTGATGGTGTCATTTTCCCAACAAATATAAGAGAGCATAATAGATTTTCAAACACATGATGCTATTATAACTCTAAACTATACATGCCTTAGATCAATTCAATCGTTGTCTATCAACTTTCCTCACCTTCTCCAATCCTATATGGTCAAGTTTATATCTTCAAAATGGCTATTTTGTAGAAGGCTCATAATTAGAACTTTTTTTTTATAAGGAAAGAATTCGACTTACCTTACATAAAGGATAAATCGAGAGGCCGATAAATCGGCACCGGTTAAAACCGGATATAAAGAATAATAAATCAAGCATGAAAATTACAATAGAGCAATTAGATAGCTTAACGACCTAGAGCGAGTGGTGAGCAAAACAAGATCATAAGAAAGCGCCACCGGATAACGAGTCATACAGGAGCAATCCTGCGGAAGTGTTGAACGGACTACCATGACGTTTCTCTCTCTTCTAGGAGGGATCTTCAGGAGCCTCAACCATGACATTGCCCCCGTAAAAGAGGGATCTTCATTGAGCCACATACACGACCACGACCACGACCGGACACTCAAGCATCACCCTAATTCAGCTCCACAATTGCAAAGAAGAATTTGACACCCAAACTCGAAACAAACGGATCTACAATAGATAAAAAGAGTGAAAATTGATGTGAAAATGGAACATCAATTAGTCTTGCTATTTGGTAATAGTGATTGTACTGTTTTGTTGGAGAAGTCCAATATATGTTTATATTTGGTATGAGTAGTTGGTAAAGGATTTGGGGCCATTCTTTATGGGTTTGATTATATTGGTTGTGAGTAGGTGTATACTAATGTAATTATTTGTGTGATCAAATGGTATATGATAGTAATCTGAAGGCCCAAAGGAGGGCAGGGCGCTGAGTATGAGATTCCTTTGTGAGGAACTGTTGTTAAATATACCTGTATAATAGCAAGTATAATGGGAAAACCACTTAGATTGCAAAAAGCTAATTTGTTTAAAAAAAATGGGATTTCCAATGAATAAGATCCATCCAGGTTAAACAAAGACATTTAGTCCATAAAGATAGAGTCCAAGGGTAATACTTGTCAACCTTCCCATAGGGGAAACAAACTTTCAAGAGAAACATTTGGGACCAGTGGAGAAGAGATGAAGAAGGGAGAATAATAAAGTCTTTGTTACATGATTTACATACCACACCAAGGTGGCCAGAGTTTTTTAGAGTAGCAGTGAAAGAACCAGAGGCAGACAATAATAGTCTTAGTGTTGTTGTTAACAGGACCGGCCCGTCTTCTGAGTAGAGTGTATGGGTTAGAGATTGAATCCAGAGAGTTTTTTGCAGGGGTGAAGCCAAGCATAAGAGTGCCTTAGTTGATTCAAAAGCAATTGATCTTCATTAAACAAGTTACAAAGGCACATTCAAACAAGCAAATAGCTTGTGAAGCTGCAGTGGATACAATCTTGGAGTAAATAGATTGTGAAGTTACAGTAGATACAATCTTGGGGTAAAGTTGTTTTTGTTTTCCCATTGGTAAACAAGTCAAACAAGCAATAAGACATACATTGTTACACTTGCACACATAGAGAAAATATAAATTCAGGAAATATGTAAGAGTGAAGTGGGTAAAGGTCGGATAATGAATGCACCTTTGAGGAGGGTTGATGGCAGGATTGATGGGCAAGAAATTTCCCAATTTTATAGCAAAGCACATGTCCTTTCCATAGCCACCATACAACCAGGTTAAGAAACGCATCAAACACGTCGAGGCATCAAGCTCTATCATTTTATTGTATTGAGTTTTACCCCACTAAGGACGGGTATGTTCTTTGGTAGTTATCTTGATGGTAAAATCAACACTTTTTTTTTGGCTTGTGAAGCCTTGGTGTAGATGAATTCAATAATTGTAGATTTTCCTTTATCAAAGATAAAATGCTAGTGTTAATGGTGGTGGTAGATCCAGTATTTATTTTGGCTAGTAAAGCCTCATCATGAATGATTTCAGCAAGACGGTTTTTGTCTAGGTGGGAGGCTAAAACATCCCAGTAGTGCAAAATGGGAGCAGGGGCTTCTTTTTGACACTATACCACTTGTGAAGTCGCCAGGTCCTTACATCTTGGACGACAAAGGAGACTGCACCACTCCGCTTGTCTCCAGAGGAAACGACAAAGGAACGGTGGTGAACGAGGGTTTCTTTTTCTTTCTTGCTTGGCCTCTATCCTGGATCTTCAAGCAGAAAAGTCCGACGAGCCGCCGACAAGTCGAATGGAGGTTTATAACATCCTTCATTAGCAGACAAAAGAGGGAAAAATCCCGCCCCATGCCATGGAATGAGAGTTTTTTCCAAACCCAGATCTGGAGGGTCGTAAATTGCTTATTTTCTGAAAACGAAAGCAAAAAAAGAAATCGTCCAGAGGAAGTTTGAAGAGAATGGTCGATTTGAGGGGGTGATGATGGAGGAGTATATGCTTTTGAGTTTGACGACCACCATTCCAGCAACGAAGAGCGGCGCCGGTGAAGAGCAAGGAAGCAGAGTATTCACTAACACGTCATTTTCCTCTTATACAATTCAGCTGTAAATTACGGTCCAAAACAACTTACAATTTCAATTTAAAATCAGCCTCAAACGCTGATTTTAAGTCAATCCTCATGAAGAAAACAAATATTGTTAGGAATGTAAATGAATGTCGTCACATAAATTGAATTGATGAAAGGTCAAACTAATTATAGCTATCACATACGGTATATTACCATGTTAATTAGAAACAAATCAACCAAAAAAATTCACCAACCAAACTCTGCTCATGGTGAACCCTCTTGAATTAATCACTCAAAGCTAGAATGTAGAAGCAGCTTTACTAACCTCGTGCTACGTCGGAGAAGATAAGATAAAAAACTTAGAGAAGATAAAAATGGCTTATGTGCTGCGTCGTTCATCGCTCGCAGTTGGAGAGGTTGTCGTTGTTCGTAGCTGGAGAGCTCGTAGTCGTTTTGTTAGGATGTAAACTTTCAAAAACTCTAGTTCCCTTGAATGTTCCCTCCTTCAGTTTTCCTAGTTTTGACGATGACAAACACTTTGCTAGTAATATTACCATATGTGTAGTTGAACAGGGAACTACGGCTCAAGAAAAGAAGAACAGAGACCAAGACGCCGAAATTGGGAACTGGCAAAGGAACTCAAAGAATGACGATTAGCTACTTAAGTGTGCCGTGCTAATTGGAGAAGATCTCAGCGTGTTGGTTGTTTAGGGTAGATCTTTTATTTTAGAGAGAGAAGATAAAAGATATCCTTGTTTCTATATATTTAGGAGATTATTTGAATATCTTTTATGGAAACAAAAGTATGTAAAACCGGGAAAGATATTATTTCGTAACAAATATTATCCTTTCTGATTTCTTTTGGTTATTTTAATTATGCAAATCAGCCAGTTGTAGATCTTAACTCTATACGGTTGAAGTGTATAAGTAAAGTAACCAAACTCTCTCATTTCTCACGCATTCATATAGAGTTGAACGTGAAGAGAAATCGTGCTTGTTCTTGTGAGAAGAACTATGTAAGTCTCTTCCTTTTGAGTGCTTGATTAGGTCGAACTAGGTAGAGAGTCTTAAGTGTATCTTAAGTCTTTTATCTGTGTGTTCTACTCTAGTTGATTGTAATCGAAGCTTGAATAAAAGAAGTAGACTTTGAAATTCTTTTGAAAGAGAGGTAGTGGGTTTTATCCTGGATAACTAGTTGGTTATCAAAGGTTCCCACTCTAATAAACTTGTCTTGAATCTGTTAAGTTACTTATTTCCGTTGCCAAGGAACTAAACTTCTCTGAAGCCTCGGTTCCCTTTGATTACTAACACCTACGATCCTACAATTGGTATCAGAGCATGCACTCTAGATTTGTGTTAGTTTATAGATTTCAGAATGTCTAGTGCAAGTGAACTCGGTTTGGGGATCTCAATCAACAAGCCTCACCTCCGGAAGAAGGGAGAAGAAGAATGGTGGGAGAAATGCATGACAAACCACATTCAAACCATTGACTATCAGTGCTGACGCATGATTGAAAATGGTGATGGCATCGTTCCTAAGGACATGACTGAAGCAGACTGGAAGCCTAAACACTACACTATCAAGGAAAAGAATGCTAAGGCTCGTCAACTCATCCTCAATGGGTTGACAAGAGAAGACATGGACAAAGTGATAGGAATCGAAACCGCCAAAGGCATCTGGACAGCTCTCAAGGAAATGCATGAAGGAAGTGAGGAACTCAAAAAGAGCAGAAAGTTCATTTTAGAAGGAGAGTACCACACTTTCGAAATGCTTGAAACAGAAAACATCTCTCAGTATCACTCTCGTTTCACTAGACTTGTTACCAAACTCAACAACGCTGATGTTAAACTTGATGAATGGTCTAAATCTCTAGTCATTATCAACGGACTCAACTCAAAGTTCACCCTCATCAAGAGAGTCTTAAAGACTACCCCTGGAATTCAAAGTCTTCCCTTAACTCATATCATTGGGAAACTTGAAGTTGAAGAAATGGAGGCTCTCAAGATGAGTTCTGCTAAGAAAATGGAGAAATGAATTGCTTTAAAAATCTCAAAGGCCTTCTCAAGATTGGAAATGGAGGAAGAAGACTCGGATCTTGAAGAAGAAGAAGAAAAAGACGAGATGACCGCTCTTGTCACTAAGCATATCAAGAATCACTTCATCAAGGGAAAGTACAAGAGATCCTTCCATAAGAAAGATCTCTTAGAGTATCAATGCAAGGAAAAGGGACATCTGGCTAAGAATTGTCCAAAGAACTCAAATGAAGATGATAAGCCTATGAAGAGGAAAGCTTTATTCGCTACTTTTGGAGATGACTCAGAAGACTCAGATAGGGAACTGGATCTGAATGGAACCTCTGAAGGAAGGTGCTTAATGGCTAAGGAGGATTCAACCGAATCGGATGACTTTGAGGACAAAGTGAGGCGACATGACAAATGGTACATAGACAGTGGTTGCTCGTGCCATATGACCAGAAATAGAAGCATAATGTCCTCACTTCAGCAACACCGCGGAGGAAACATTTCTTTCAGGGATAAAAGAAAGGGACCAATCTGTGGAATTGGTATAACTCACAAGCAAGCTGGAGTGGGTTTTTTGGAATATTTTGATAAGGGATAGGTGATCTAGACTGGAGTGGATATGACACACCACACAAGGCTAGATTAAGATGAAGATGGCTCGAGATATGACACACTCGGGGCACCTTGATCACGCTTGATATAACTCACAAGCAAGCTGTGTTTTCTGGAGAAAAACTCAAGTTTTTATATTGTTTTTTATTCAAGTTGAAGTTCTAACAATGGAAGGAGAAGGCCCTATATATAGGACCAAAACCGAACTCACAAAACTAACCCTTCAAGTGCCATAGGCTAGCTGAAGAGTTTTATAATTAAACTAATGAATTCAACTCGGAATGACTTGAACTTTTTACAGCTCTTAACTAACAACATAATAAAGTCCTATATAAAATATCAGCCAAAAGGCACAAGCCAATTGGAAGATAGCCTTCATTCACCACTCGAAAAAGCCACAAGCAAAGTGACCGAGCCAACTTGAACTTCTCTCGGCACTCCCTGAGTCATAAGTCACTCCATGAGCCTAGTTTGGAGTCTAGATGCTTGGGCTCGAGTGATCACACCGAGAGGTGGCTCAATGCCGTGACTAGAAGATGAAACTTCGGCCGCGTCGGCAGCTCTTGAGCGAGTGAGATGAGGATCGTGCCGGTGCATTTCCCTCGGCACTCTTGGCTTGAGAGCTTGGCATTGGATTAATGGAGGTTGTAGACGAGGTATAGCTTAGACTAAGTAGAGTTAGGCTCGAGGAAGAACGGGAAGTGGCCCTAGGTGCGGCTGCGACGGCATCGGCAACGGCGAGCACTTCATGATTGACCCTAGGCATAGTCACATCAATGCTTCTTGCCAAGTATACAAATTTTCACAAAACTCTAAATCACATGGTTTTTTTTTATCAATCATGCTATTCACAAACAAGTGATGCATGCCTTTATTTCCTATATGCCCTAGCCTAGCATGCCATGCCTTTGTATAATCAGAATTATCATGATTAACAGCTTCATTAGAGACATTCAATTCAGGAGTAGCAATAGCATGGTAAAGACCTCCCTTTTTAATGATCTTAATAAGGACAATATTATTTCTAATTACTTCCCTTATTCCATTAAAAGTGTTAATATGACAATTCAAATCATCAAAGGCATATTCAAACAATAAGTTTCTCCTTACGTTAGGCACCCACCTAACATTCTGCAACACTCTAATTTTGCCATCATGCATCCTAAGAGGCACATTCCCAACTCCCTTAATAGGTAAAGAGGTATGGTCACCTAACATGACCTTTCCCCCATCATGCAAATACAGAGAGCTAAAGAAATGCTTATTAGGAGTAGCATGCATAATACATCCAGAATCAAGGATCCAAGAGTCACAATCAATCATAGAGCTAGCAACAAGAAGTTCATTATCAAATTGGTGGCATCCTTTACACACATTTGAAGAATTATTCTGAGAATCTTTATTATTGATCTCTTTATTCTTCTCATCCCTTTTTTTATGACAGTCAGAAGCATAATGACCCAATTTACCACAGTAAAAACACTTAACATTAGAAGTGTCATTATCATGCTGTTTCTCAGAATTGTTACATTTCTTAACTTCTTTTTTTCCTTCCTGTTATTCTTACCTTTACCCTTAGCCATCATGACCTCATTCTTGGTCTCAGTTTTAGATCCATTTTTTATCTTAAACACTTTTAGGGATTCATTCTTTTGAATAATGGATTTTGTGATTTTAGTCATAGTAAGGTCATCACGACCATATTGTATCACATCTTTCAGGGTATCAAATTGGGCAGGCAAAAAATTCAACAACACAACCTGATGAGTTTCTTTTCTCATCTTCACATCTCTTAAGATCTTGTGTCGTTTTCAGAAAGATATTAAAATTCTCTTGAACGTTCATATTCACATCTATTTTGAAAGTAAACAGCTTACATAACAGAGATATGCGACTAGGCAATGATTTAGTCAAGAAAATGGCCTCTAAGGCTTCCCATAATGCTTTGGATTGAGTGTGACTTACCACATAACGAGCTACGTTGTCAGTAAGCCTAATCATAATTTCTGAGTGAGCCAAGTCTTACATATCCTTTCTTTCCTCATTTGAGATACCAAGTGGCCATTCCTCAAAAATTGCCTTATAGCATTTTTCACGAATCAAGATTGCCTTCATTGATGACTCCATGCCTACCCCCATGATGGCGAGAGACGAAGAGGAGCTCCTTAGGGTGCGTTTCGATGGACCGATGACTAGAGCCTGTGCTAGAAGCATTGCCAGAGCTACTCAATCTCTAGTCACCCGCATGGATGCGAGCTTCGGGTCCAAGCCAAGTTGTTCGTGGGTCTCCCTTTCGACCCTTGATTTCTAGGGGGGTTATCTTGCGATTCCGCCCCGGTCCCGCTTTCTATTTATAGCTTTGCTTGTTATGTTTTGTATTCCATTTATAGAATGATGTAATGGGTTGGGCCTTGATGTCTTGGGCCCAAGCCCATTAGGGTTTCCTCTTCAACCCTAGTTTTCCCTTTGTTTTTCTATAAATAGGGTAGGACTCTCTTTGTAATCCTCAAGTTAAGTTTAAGACAATCTAGTGGAGAGTCCCTCCTAGTTGTCGCTTGGCTTTACCTCTCTCTCTCTCTTTGAAGGCTCTTCTAGCCTTTTCTCAAAGTTCTCTAAGGAGCCATAACGTTGGCCTCCTTTCACCACCTCGGGTGTTCATAACGTTGAACCCTCCTCCCATCCGCCGCCAGGGTTTGATCCGCCAAACCCAAGAAAGGGGAACATAACGTTGTTTCCCTTGAAGGAGTTCTTGAAGAAAGCCAAGAACGCGAAGAACGAGTGCTTGCTTAGGAAGAACAAACGGTCTGGATCTAGATCGGTCTTGCTCCGCGGGGATCGATCGTATCAATTGGTATTAGAGACATTCCTCAAGCTAAGTTTCTTGTTCATTTCGATCTTTAAAATTTGGCACTCAATTCCGTTTCCAAGTTTGTTCGTATATTTCCATTGCTTCCGCTATTGTTCACTTCGTAAGGTCGGTGCATGCGTGATTCTTCACTTTGTGCCCGTCCGTTACCATTCACCTTCACTTGTGCCGTTCAAGCATGATGGAAAGTACTTTTTTGGGTGGGTTTTTTGGAGTATTTTTATTAGGGATAGGTGATCTAGACTGGAGTGGATATGACACACCACACAAGGCTAGATTAAGATGAAGATGGCTCGAGATATGACACACTCGGGGCACCTTGATCACGCTTGATATAACTCACAAGCAAGCTGTGTTTTTCTGGAGAAAAACTCAAGTTTTTATGTTGTTTTTTATTCAAGTTGAAGTTCTAACAATGGCAGGAGAAGGCCCTATATATAGGACCAAAACCGAACTCACAAAACTAACCCTTCAAGTGCCATAGGCTAGCTGAAGAGTTTTACAATTAAACTAATGAATTCAACTCGGAATGACTTGAACTTTTTACAGCTCTTAACTAACAACATAATACAGTCCTATATAAAATATCAGCAAAAAGGCACGAGCCAATTGGAAGATAGCCTTCATTCACCACTCGAAAAAGCCACAAGCAAAGTGACCGAGCCAACTTGAACTTCACTCGGCACTCCCTGAGTCATAAGTCACTCCATGAGCCTAGTTTGGAGTCTAGATGCTTGGGCTCGAGTGATCACACCGAGAGGTGGCTCAACGCCGTGACTAGAAGATGAAACTCTGGCCGCGTCGGCAGCTCTTGAGCGAGTTGGATGAGGATCGGGTGCCGATGCATTTCCCTCGGCACTCTTGGCTTGAGAGCTTGGCATTGGATCAATGGAGGTTGTAGACGAGGTATAGCTTAGACTAAGTGGAGTTAGGCTCGAGGAAGAACATGAAGTGGCCCTAGGTGCGGCTGCGACGGCATCGGCAACGGCGAGCACTTCATGATTGACCCTAGGCATAGTCACATCAATGCTTCTTGCCAAGTATACAACTTTTCACAAAACTCTAAATCACATGGTTTTTTTTATCAATCATGCTATTCACAAACAAGTGATGCATGCCTTTATTTCCTATATGCCCTAGCCTAGCATGCCATGCCTTTGTATAATCAGAATTATCATGATTAACGGCTTCATTAGAGACATTCAATTCAGGAGTAGCAATAGCATGGTAAAGACCTCCCTTTTTAATGATCTTAATAAGGACAGTATTATTTCTAATTACTTCCCTTATTCCATTAAAAGTGTTAATATGACAATTCAAATCATCAAAGGCATATTCAGACAATAAGTTTCTCCTTACGTTAGGCACCCACCTAACATTCTGCAACACTCTAATTTTGCCATCATGCATCCTAAGAGGCACATTCCCAACTCCCTTAATAGGTAAAGAGGTATGGTCACCTAACATGACCTTTCCCCTATCATGCAAATACAGAGAGCTAAAGAAATGCTTATTAGGAGTAGCATGCATAATACATCCAGAATCAAGGATCCAAGAGTCATAATCAATCATAGAGCTAGCAACAAGAAGTTCATTATCAAATTGGTGGCATCCTTTACACACATTTGAAGAATTATTCTGAGAATCTTTATTATTGATCTCTTTATTCTTCTCATCCCTTTTTTTTATGACAGTCAAAAGCATAATGACCCAATTTACCACAGTAAAAACACTTAACATTAGAAGTGTCATTATCATGCTGTTTCTCAGAATTGTTACCTTTCTTAACTTCTTTTTTTCCTTCCTGTTATTCTTACCTTTACCCTTAGCCATCATGACCTCATTCTTGGTCTCAGTTTTAGATCCATTTTTTATCTTAAACACTTTTAGGGATTCATTATTTTGAATAATGGATTTTGTGATTTTAGTCATAGTAAGGTCATCACGACCATATTGTATCACATCTTTCAGGGTATCAAATTGGGCAGGCGAAAAATTCAACAACACAACCTGATGAGTTTCTTTTCTCATCTTCACATCTCTTAAGATCTTGTGTCGTTTTCAGAAAGATATTAAAATTCTCTTGAACATTCATATTCACATCTATTTTGAAAGTAAACAGCTTACATAACAGAGATATGCGACTAGGCAATGATTTAGTCAAGAAAATGGCCTCTAAGGCTTCCCATAATGCTTTGGGTTGAGTGTGACTTACCACATAACGAGCTACGTTGTTAGTAAGCCTAATCATAATTTCTGAGTGAGCCAAGTCTTACATATCCTTTCTTTCCTCATTTGAGATACCAAGTGGCCATTCCTCAAAAATTGCCTTATAGCATTTTTCACGAATCAAGATTGCCTTCATTGATGACTCCATGCCTACCCCCATGATGGCGAGAGACGAAGAGGACCTCCTTAGGGTGCGTTTCGATGGACCGATGACTAGAGCCTGTGCTAGAAGCATTGCCAGAGCTACTCAATCTCTAGTCACCCGCATGGATGCGAGCTTCGGGTCCAAGCCAAGTTGTTCGTGGGTCTCCCTTTCAACCCTTGATTTCTAGGGGGGTTATCTTGCGATTCCGCCCCGGTCCCGCTTTCTATTTATAGCTTTGCTTGTTATGTTTTGTATTCCATTTATAGAATGATGTAATGGGTTAGGCCTTGATGTCTTGGGCCCAAGCCCATTAGGGTTTCCTCTTCAACCCTAGTTTTTCCTTTGTTTTTCTATAAATAGGGTAGGACTCTCTTTGTAATCCTCAAGTTAAGTTTAAGACAATCTAGTGGAGAGTCCCTCCTAGTTGTCACTTGGCTTTACCTCTCTCTCTCTCTTTGAAGGCTCTTCTAGCCTTTTCTCAAAGTTCTCTAAGGAGCCATAACGTTGGCCTCCTTCCACCACCTCGGGTGTTCATAACGTTGAACCCTTCCTCCCATCCGCCGCCAGGGTTTGATCCGCCAAACCCAAGAAAAGGGAACATAACGTTGTTTCCCTTGAAGGAGTTCTTGAAGAAAGCCAAGAACACAAAGAACGCGAAGAACGAGTGCTTGCTTAGGAAGAACAAACGGTCTGGATCTAGATCGGTTTTGCTCCGCGGGGATCGATCGTATCAATTGGTATTAGAGCCATTCCTCAAGCTAAGTTTCTTGTTCATTTCGATCTTTAAAATTTGGCACTCAATTCCGTTTCTAAGTTTGTTCGTATATTTCCATTGCTTCCGCTATTGTTCACTTCGTAAGGTCGGTGCATGCGTGATTCTTCACTTTGTGCCCGTCCATTACCGTTCACCTTCACTTGTGTGGTTCAAGCGTGATTCTTCATTACTTGACCGTCCATTTCCGATGTAAAATAAAAAATTATGAAGACTCCCGTGTCCCGAGTAGCATATAGTTGTTCATGCAAGTAGATAACTTTGCATAAAGTTGTCTTGAATGCTTTTCAACTTTTAGATTTAATTTAATTGAATTTGTTCTTGCTTTTCTTCCTTATTAGTTGCTTGTCTCTTCTTATCTCCAATCACACAACAACATAAAGTTTGTGTGACTTCTTTCAAAAAAAAAAATCTTGCGTCGTCTTTCTCAAAAAAATAAAAACAGAAGAAGAAAAGAGTAAAGATCCCCCGCTTAGCGCAAGGTTTCCATTTTCTTCCCTTCCATTGTCTAAATTGCAACACGTGTAAAAGGTTTGATTTGTCTTGATATTTTTCAAGAAGAATTACTTCTAACACGTGAAAATCATTGTTGACTCTTTGTGCATCACGACGCTTGTGTGGATTAATTGCTTGCTACTTCATTGCTTTTAGCCTTACGTCAAGCCTAATCCGCCTCACGCTTGCCCAAAGTTCTCGGCTCTTGAGTGCCAAATTTTGGGTCATTTGTGACAAGGACTTGATTTGTCGTTAGGTTCTCTTGCCTTTGAATACTTTGATTCCCGTGTGTGCATGATCACTATAGGTTCGGTTTCCATGGATCAAAATGTCGAGCGTGACGAAGCACCCGTCGGCAACCAAGAGCAAGTAGCAAACCATTCTCCGTCCGAGGGTACCGTTAGCCTCCTTGCCCTCGTTGCTGAGTTACGTGCCGAAAATACCGCCCTCCGTACCGCCCAAGAGTCCAGGCCACTGATGCCCACAGGTCCGCCACCACAACTTTTTATGGACCCGATCGTCGAGGCTCAAGATAGAGAAAGAGCCGCCTTACTCTGAGGCAAAGGTCCCATGGCTCCCTCAACCTCGCGCCAACCGGTGCTTCCCCGCCTCTTGAGGTCTCAAGTTGACAGCCACCCCGGCCGTGTCAACCACCGGGATCGCCACGACCCTAGGGTGTCCCACTCTCGCCCGAGTCATTCCTTGGGACGTGATCCACCTGGCGATGACTACTACCAGGCTCCGGAGGATCCTCTTCTCTATGTGGATACTCGGAATCGAACCAAGGTCGCAGAACGCTTTGCTAGGCGATTCCCATCAGGTGGCCGCAATAGTCACACCGCATATGGTAGTGATTATCCTGATTTTGAGGGTGACGACGAGGACTTGCAAGTTGCCTCCAATAAAAGGCCATACCACTCTCCGATCGGTGAGATCTATGATAGTGATCGAGATGAAGATTGGATTCCCCAAGCCCGTCCCGGGCCTCCCAACCAATGAGGACACCATGGCCTTGATCCCCGCCATGATCCTGATTGGTCACCAGAAGCGCAACGTGGTCCTCCACGACGCCACCATGACCCGCCGGATGATTATGATTCTGACTCAGACGAGGACCCCCGTCGCGATAATGGGCCGCCCCGAGATCGCGACTCATCTAGGAGCCAATACCTAGCCCGTCGTCCCGAAATCAAGGTGAAGCTTGACTACTTCGCCGGTGAGTATGATGCATCCAAGTTTATTGAGTGGAGGCAGTCCTGCGAAGATGCCTTTGCTTATTGTCAGTATTTCCCGAGAGAAAGAGTCAAGGCAGCCGCTCTACATTTCATCGGCAACGCTCGTGCTTGGTGGTCCCGACTTCGGACAGAGCGCAAGAGACGGTACTTGCCTCACATACGTACTTGGGAACAACTCATGTATGTCATGACCAAGAAGTATGTTCCATAAGACTATGCTGAACAGATGCACCTTCAGATCGCCCTCTCCGAGCAGGGAAACCGCAACCCCCTTGAGTACTTTGATGAGCTCGAGGATATGTGCCACAAAGCCGGTGTTCACCATTCAACTACAGCCATGCGCATGACCTTCATGCGTGGGTTACATGTGGAGATCCGGGATCAACTCCGAATTCTCAACATCAAGGATATCCACACTTTGACTCACACGGCTATGGAGATCCACACCCATAACCAACGACGAAAGAAGGCGGCTTGGGTCCGCAACTCCGCTTCACGGTTTGGCCCCACCCTGGCTTTGACCTCATCTGGACCACCCCTGCCTTCAGTTTCCACCCGCCCCGGTTACCCGCCCAAGGCGCCCACGAATGCCGCACCTCCTCCTCGCGGTGCCGCACCAACTGGTCGTCCTGGAGCCACCCTTGGGGAACGTGCCAGTGATCGGGTTTGTTTCAAGTGCCAAGGGCGTAGGCACGTACAACGGGATTGTCCGAACACCAAGAAGGTACTCTTCTCTGCTCATTCTGGTTATGAATCATTTGATGATGAATTTGAGGCCAATGAGGCCGAGCACCATGTTGACGCCGAATTTGAAGCCGATGATGAGGAGTATTTTTGTGGTGCTATTGACGAGGCCGACGGCACACCTTTGAGCCTTGTCACCCGCCATGTCCTAACCGCGAAGGAGGGCACTCTTTTGGACCAATGAGAAAATCTCTTCCATACTCGTTGTTTGGTCCAAACTTCCTCATTGAGCATCATCATTGATGGTGGGAGTTGTTGCAACATTGTGAATGAAAAGGTGATCAAGCACCTCAATCTGGCCACCACCCCGCACCCACAGCCGTATAGCCTTCAGTGGATTTCTGAGGGAAAGGGCAATGCTATGGTTCACCGCCAATGCCTCATCGAGTTCTCCATTGGTTACTACCGAGACAAGGTGCTATGTGATGTGATTGCTATGGATGCCACCCACCTCCTATTGGGCCGCCCCTGGCAATTTGACAAGAAGGCGCTCCATGATGGGTTTCTTAACAACTATGTGTTTATGCACAACTCGAAGAAGGTGACTCTCCTTCCGATGACCCCGAAGGAGATTTTACAAGATCAAGTGGACCGCAACCGTGTGAAGGCACTCGAGAATGCCAAGGGCAAGAGCCTTCCGAGCCGAGAAGCCGCTACACCGCAGCGCCTAGGCCAGCCTCCGGCCAAGGCCAAGACATCTTCGACTCCTCTTTCTGGCCCCGCCCTAGGTGCCTTACCATCTTCGGCACCCATCAAGGGCACTTGCGAGCCCCGACTCCTCATGGCCCGCCAACGCCACCTGGCGCCTATCTTGCACGGTCGACGTCCGTGCTTTCTCCTGGTACCTAACCCTTGCTTTATTGTCCATACTGATTTGTTAGAGTTACCCCCTGTGGTTGCTACTTTGATGCAGGAATTTTCAGATGTGATGCCCGATGAGCTTCCCATTGGCTTGCCCCCGGTGCGTGGAATCGAACACCAAATCGATTTTGTACCGGGTGCTTCTTTGCCAAATCGGGCCCCATATCGTGCTAGACCCGAAGAGACTAGGGAACTTCAACGTCAAGTTCAAGAGCTCATGGACAAGGGATATGTCCATGAGAGCCTTAGTCCTTGTGTTGTGCCCGTGATCCTTGTGCCGAAGAAGGATGGCTCTTGGCGAATGCGTGTAGATTGCCGAGCCATCAACCAAATCACGGTCAAGTACCGCCACCCGATCCCTCGCCTTGATGACATGCTAGATGAGCTTCATGGTGCCACCTTGTTCTCTAAGATCGATCTTAAGAGTGGCGACCACCATATCCGTATAAAGGAGGGCGACAAGTGAAAGACTGCCTTCAAGACCAAATACGGTCTCTATGAGTGGCTCGTGATGCCATTCGGCCTCACCAATGCCCCAAGCACCTTCATGCGCCTCATGAACCAGGTTCTTCGGGCTTACTTGGGCAAGTTTGTGGTTGTCTACTTTGACGACATCCTGATCTACAACAAGAGTTTGGAAGAACATGTTAGCCACCTCAGGTCCATGCTCGAATGCCTCCGAAAGGAGAAATTATTTGCTAACCTTTCCAAATGCTCTTTTTGTGCCCCTTCTACTATCTTTCTAGGTTTTGTGGTGGGATGCGACGGCTTGCGCGTCGATGAAGAGAAGGTGTGCGCCATTCAAGAGTGGCCTCAGCCAACAACGGCCACCATGGTCCGTTCTTTCCTTGGCTTGGTTGGGTTCTACCGGCATTTTGTGCGGGACTTCAGCACAATTGCCGCGCCACTGCATGAGTTTACCAAGAAGGGAGCTACCGTGGAGTGGAGTGATGCACACGAGTTGGCATTCACTACACTCAAGGATCGCTTATGCAATGCTCCCCTGCTTCAGCTGCCAGATTTTTCCAAGACCTTTGAGGTGGAATGTGATGCCTCCAACCACGGCATAGGTGGTGTGCTTCTCTAAGACCGATGCCCCATTGCCTACTTCAGCGAGAAGCTCTCCGGTGCCACTCTCAATTACCTGACGTATGACAAAGAGCTCTATGCATTGATCCGGGTCTTGAAGACTTGGCAACATTACCTTTGGCCGAAGGAGTTTGTGATCCATTCCGACCATGAAGCTCTCAAGTATTTGAAGAGCCAAGTGCATCTCGGCCGGCGCCACGCCCGATGGGTGGAATTCATAGAGACCTTCCCTTATGTGGTGAAGTACAAGAAGGGCAAGGACAATGTGGTCGCCGATGCGTTGTCTCGGAGGTACACTCTTCTCTCCCAACTGGATGCCAATGTCCTTGGGTTCTCTCTTATTAAGGAATTGTATGCACAAGATGTTTTCTTTGGTATAATCTTTGACTTGTGCATACAAAAGGGAGAATCTGAGGGATTTTATGTGGACAATGGGTTTTTTTACAAAGCTGGCAAATTGTGCATACCCGACACCTCCATTCGTAGACTTCTTTTCCAAGAAGCCCACGAAGGGCGCGGCCACTTCGGCATTGCCAAAACTTTGGCCGCGCTCAAGGAGCACTTCTTTTGGCCCAAAATGCTTGACCACGTCACAAAGTTCTGCAATAGCTGTGTGACATGCCATAAGGCCAAAAGCAAGTCGAGTACTTTGGCTTGTATACCCCTTTGCCAATTCCGGCAGCCCTTTGGGAAGACATCTCTATGGACTTCATAACGGGGTTGCCCATGTCTAAGAAGGGGAGGGACTCGATTTTTGTTGTGGTGGATCGATTTTCCAAAATGGCTCACTTTATTGCATGCAAGATGACCAACAATGCTCAGGAGATTGCCACTTTGTTCTTTGAGCATGTAGTCAAGCTACATGGCATTCCTCGTAGCATTGTGTCGGATCGCGATGCGAAGTTTGTGAGTCACTTTTGGAAGACTCTTTGGTCCAAATTGGGGACGCAACTTTTGTTCTCCACTAGTTGCCACCCTCAGACTGATGGTCAAACTGAAGTTACCAACCGTACTCTTGGCGCCTTATTGCGCACTATGTTGAAAGCTAACATCCGCAGGTGGGAAGATTGTTTGCCCCATGTTGAATTTACTTACAACAGGTCCATGCACTCGGCGACCAAGAAGACGCCTTTTGAGGTCGTCTATGGCCTCAACCCTGCCACCCCGCTTGATTTGATCCCACGGCCGCTTCGCGATGCCGAGAGCGCCACAGGTCTTGACCGTGCTGAGTTTGTCAAGAGCCTCCATGAGCGCACCCGTGTGCAACTTGAGCACCGAGCTGAGCAGTACAAGCGCCAAGCGGACAAGGGACGGCATAACATCACCTTTGAGGAAGGCGACATGGTGTGGCTCCATCTGCGCAAGGAGCGCTTTCCAGCCAAGCGTCGCAGCAAGCTAGATCCTCGAGGCGATGGACCATTTCGCATCTTGGCACGCATTGGTGACAATGCATACCGTCTTGAGCTGCCAGACGAGTATGGTGCCCATCCGAGCTTCAATGTTTCAGATCTCTCTCCATATGCTCCCCCCGAGTACGGCGAGGATGAAGCGAGGATGCTTCGCAGCCAAGAAGGGGAGAATGATGACTCCATGCCTACCCCCATGACAGAGAGAGACGAAGAGGACCTCCTTAGGGTGCGTTCCGATGGACCAATGACTAGAGCTCGTGCTAGAAGCATTGCCAGAGCTACTCAATCTCTAGTCACCCGCATGGATGCGAGCTTCGGGTCTGAGCCAAGTTGTTCGTGGGTCTCCCTTTCGACCCTTGATTTCTAGGGGGGTTATCTTGCGATTCCGCCCCGGTCCCGCTTTCTATTTATAGCTTTGCTTGTTTTGTTTTGTATTCCCTTTATAGAATGATGTAATGGGTTGGGCCTTGATGACTTGGGCCCAAGCCCATTAGGATTTCCTCTTTAACCCTAGTTTTCCCTTTGTTTTTCTATAAATAGGGTAGGACTCTCTTTGTAATCCTCAAGTTAAGTTTAAGACAATCTAGTGGAGAGTCCCTCCTAGTTGTCACTTGGCTTCACCTCTCTCTCTCTCTTTGAAGGCTCTTCTAGACTTTTCTCAAAGTTCTCTAAGGAGCCATAACGTTGGCCTCCTTCCACCACCTTGGGTGTTCATAACGTTGAACCCCTCCTCCCATCCGTCGCCAGGGTTTGATCCGCCAAACCCAAGAAAGGGGAACATAACGTTGTTTCCCTTGAAGGAGTTCTTGAAGAAAGCCAAGAACGAGTGCTTGCTTGGGAAGAACAAACGGTCCGGATCTAGATCGGTCTTGCTCTGCGGGGATCGATCGTATCATTCATCTTCACCTTCCACATGGCGAAGTCATTGTTACCATCGCAAGGTTTCAACCTCACATATTCTGCCATCAAGTAGAACAGTCAAGAGACAGTCAGTAAAGAAGCAAGGAATTTGAGGAGCTTTACAAAAACCAGCACTCACGAGTTCAATGTAAAAAATCCAGAGAACTCAAGTCAGGGTCACATTCACACGGATATCAAGCTTGCCATAGTACAAGTCACTCCAATACCCAGTAGAAACCCTAGAAGTGAAATCTTGCTCAACCAACTAGATCAAGTAACAAGAAATCATAAATCTCACAACAAGCGCAGCGAAAACAAAGCAAACACATAGAACAAGGCTCTGATACCACTTTGCAGAATCTCAGTAAACATATCCGATTGATCCAAACCATAATTGCACGATTTGCAAGTTTAAACAACTACAGAATCATAAAGCAGAAAGGACACAGGGAAATGTTCACATAGTTCGGCAAAGCCTACTCTGCGGAGTCTCAACGGGGAGACTCACCCCAAGCATGCACTAATTTCCAGAGAGTTTAAGAAAGGTTACAAGCCAAGAAATGAGTACGGCAAAACACATAGAGAACCAGAAAACAAGAGACAAAAACTCAGAGACGAAGAAGGAAGACGAGTAAAAAGGTTTCGGCCCCCAATCAAGGCTGGAGAAGCTTCGAGATAGAAGCCTCTCTAAACTCGCCACCGCAAACACCAACAAACATCGCTGGAGACTGGACAACCACTGTGGAAGCCATCGCGAGCGAGGAGCTCTCCTTCTTCTCTCTCTATAAATGGAAACGACTCAGGAATGAACTGACAATAGGAGAAACAGCTATATAAAGCTAGGTCAAGGAGGAAGCCAACATCAATACGTTGTGTTTCATTTAGCAGCCACAAATGGACCGCGGAAGAGACGCGTCCTCAAGTTGGGCCAAGGCTCCATAATGGGCCTTTCTTCATTAACACGGCCTAAGTCCAAGTCACCAGACATAACCCAAGTGCAAGCCATCCAACCGGCCAAGCTGGGGTTGCTCACTGAACCTGGTTCAGTCCAAATAACAACTTGAGCCCGGTTCACCTCTCTCGAACCCGATTCACCTGCTGTTCTATCTGGTTCTCTATTTCTTATGGCTTGATCTACCAATTGCTAATTACATAGATGCAAACTATAGGATTATAAACATTTACAATACCTGAATAGAAGGACAATAGCAAGAGAAGAGCAGAGAAATTAACAGCGAATTTGGAATTGGAAGCCATTAAAGAATATTTTGGAGGGTTCTGAAGATTGAGAGAGATTGTGATTGAAGGGAGTGAATTGAAGCAAGGAATTTGAGGAGCTATTTCGGTTTGCTTTCTTGACAAAATGAGCCGTTTTGTCAAGAAATAGAATTATGACGGTTTGCTTTCTTGACAAAACGAGCCGTTTTGATAAATTTTTAAAACTTAACACTTGGTTTCCTAAATTAATTTTACAAAATAGAATTATGACGGTTTTTTAACACAAGAGTTTTTTAACACATGATTTATATTAATTAAATTAGATAACTTACACAAACCAATGACCGACGACCGCCCTCCTCGGACCGCATGCGACCCCTCTCCGTCCACATCCGGTTTGTTGTTGCGGCAATTCACCAGCCGCCTATAAAGAGTGTTTTTTACATTTGTTAAGAATTAATTTTAGGGCTTGATTTAATTTTTGTTCAAATGAATTGTCTTTGTTTAGGATTATTGCTTGAATTAGGTTCTTTTTGAATTAGGATTATGAACAAATTAATTATTACGATAAGAAGTCAATAATATTGGGTTAATATGTGAGGGTTATATTTTTAGTAATCCAATGTTAGAAAATTTGTCAATGATTATGACCCTTAAAATTACGAAGCCGCTATATACACTACCATTTTCGGCCTTTTGCACTATATTTCTCTATGCAGGAATCTTGTGTACGCAAGATACCTGTATATAAGAGGAAATTTCTCTACGCATGTATCTTGCGTACGCAAGATACCTGCATAGAGCAAGAAATGGGGCCGTTGGAGATTTGAAAATATGGCCATTGGAGGGATTGCTCTACGCAGGAATCTTGCGTACGCAAGAATCATGCGTAGAGCAAAAATATGGTCGTTGGAGATTTGAAAAAAATGGTAGTTGGGTGTTTTTGAAATTTTTGGCTCCTACGCAAGGACGTTGCTTACACCAATTCTTGCGTAGCCCAACGGCTATAATTCCAATGGCCGAATTATCCCTCTATATATACTCAAACTCATTCATCCAATTTTTTCACACACGAATACAATCTTACCACAATGGAAAATAGCGAAAACGACTATTGGAGTATCGAAAACGAATATTTGAGCAGTGATGAAGAATTCAACCCCAACAATTTCGCGTTTAGTATTCCATAATTGTTCGTAAAAGATTTGATATTTGCGTTATATAGATATGTATGAATTAGTTATGGTAATATTGCATGCGATATTGTGAACTAGTTCAGGTATAGAGGAATAAAAGTATATATTGTTTTACTCTCAAGTTTTTATCGTATAAATCATAAGTTTTTATTGGTTACATTAATAGGGTAAAGATTATGGATCTGAATTTGGTACGAATCAAAGTTGGGATAGCCGAGAGGAGTTAGTTGATTGGGCTCAAAAGAAGGGAAAAGATTTGATGATGGTTCTAGTCATTCGCCGAAGTAATGAAAGACATGTTAGTTTGACGTGCAAGAACTTTGGTGAATATAGATCGGAGAAGAAGAAAGTTAGTGAAGAAGATCCGAAGGAGGCTGATGTGGTACTTCGTGAAACCAAATCAAAGAAGTCTGGGTGCACATTTGAGTTGTACGGTGTTCGAACTCGGAAATGGATCTTGAATGTGTTGAGCGGGCAACACAACCATAAGCTTACGACTACCTTCCTTGGGCATGCATACATGAGCCGAATGACCCCGGATGAGCAGTGCATTGTCAGGAGGTTCAATCCGCCGAGTGTTATTGTTGTGGAGTTGAGAAGTTGCTTCCCCGAAAATGTAACATCACCGAAACAAGTTTCCAACTATCTACAAAAAATGCACTACGAGGATCGTGGGAAAATGACGGTTACGCAATGGACCCTAAATTTCTTCAAAGAAAACAAGTACGAAGTGCATCCTCTCAGGAAGTTGTCTACGTCTCAGATCGATATCCTATTTTTCACTCACCCTCACTCGCTGCACATGTTGAAGTTGTTCCCGTATGTGGTAGTTATCGATGCCACATACAAGACAAATAGGTATATAATGGCCTTCTGTTTGTTACAATTTAATATAGTCGTAATATCCATGATCTAAAATTGCTTATACTCTTTTGTTTTCTTACATTCATCCTTAGGTATAACATGCCTCTGGTGAAGATTGTCGGTTTTACATGCACTAACAAGACGTTCAACATCGCCTATGCATTTACGCGAGAGGAAGATGGTTTGCATTACGGATTCATAATGCAAAAGCTCATGCATTTGTTTCAAGAGGCGAGAGTAATGTCGACGTCCATAATGACTGGTTGAGAGAAGGCCCTCATCAATGCAATTTAGGTAGTTTTTAAAGATCGGGTTAAACACCTTTTGTGTTGGGTGCATATCAAACACAAAAATGAGGCATATGGTAATCCAATCTTGAAGGATTCGAAAAGAGTTCGAGACTTTTGCAGCCAATGCTGGGGACTTTGGTGTTCAACCAAGGAGGAAAGCTACGAAGAGAGGCTCCAAAAATTGAGGAAATCGTGAGCGGCCTCGTTGGATACCTTGAGAAACAGTGGATGAATCCTTACAAGGAAAACATAGTCAAAGCGTGGACGGATCATCATATTCACTTCTTCACGAGGACTTCAAATAGGTATGTATCCTTTTTTTCATTTTCTTGGTTGTCTGTTGGGCCTAGGGCTCGGTGTCATACTTTCTTACTAGCACGATGCATTTTTTTGTTTTGATAGGGTTGAGGGTATATGACAGGGGCTAAAGTCGTATGCCCAATCAAAGTAAAATCCTCAATAACCTAAACTAGTAGAATAGGCAACCAAGGGTCGAATCCCACAGGGAGGAGTTGTCTTTCTTAATGTAAATTAGTCTGTCAAAGTAACAAAGGGGGGATTGGTTGGTTGTTATGCAATTAAACAAAGTAAAGTAAAACAAAGGTTTGTAATCAATTAGGGAAAAACACTTAGCCAAACAAATATCCACCATTCATTCGATTGATTGATCCTAGGTTATCTCTATTCCTTCCTATGATTATTCCTGTCCCTATTTTGAAATAGTTACCAGTCCAACTAGTCCTGGCAACCCTTACAATCGAACGCACGAGAAACTATCAAGATTTAGAACAATAGCAGCATGGAGCATAGGAATTAACCAGGATACATGCAACACCGATTTTTCACAGCATTTAACACATAATCAATTCTCTTTCATAATAAACTTGTCCTACCAGTCCTAGAATATCATGATTGCTACACAAGATAAGGGATTTCAACTTGAAATATCCAAACCCTAGCAATAGACAATTACCAATATCAACTAGTTGCGTCCAACAAGCGAAATCAATAGGAATAAGCTCAAGAGAAAAGATATAATCCAAAGGAATAGGAATAGAATTATATAACCTCACAATCATATATCAAATGAAGGCTTCAATTGTTGGACTAAGCAAATGGTGCTTAGTTCTTCATAGCTCAAAGGGAAAATAATACTGAATGATAAAAACTGAATGAAAGATCAATGAAAGTAGCTGGGAAAATTAGGTTAAATAACCTAACCCAAAACCTAATGCTAAAAAGATAACAAACAAACTCTAAAAGGAAATAAAATAATCCTATCGGAATAAAAGAAATAAAAGAAAAAGAAAATAAAGTAAAACAATCTTCGGACTAAAACACGGCGCTGATAATCAGCTTTCCGCGACCGCGGAAAAAGCTTCCGCGATCGCGGAAAATACAATTTTGAATCTCTTGGCTCTCGACTTTTCCGCGACCACAACATTGCTCTTTCGCGATCGCGGATCTTCGCGTTCTTCACTTTGCCTCCCATTGATTCCGCGACCGCGGCCCTCAGCCTCGCGACCGCGGTTTTGCTCATATAGCTCCACTTGGTTCTACTCCTTCGTCTTCTTGGGTGGCTTCCTTCTCTCTTCAATATATCTTCATTTAAGCTTCTCCAAACCACCATATCTTCACATCTACTCCTCAACTCTGATCTCCACAATAACGCTCTAAACATCTCCAAATGGTACCCAAAACACCGGTAACAACTCCTAGTTAAACATTACAAAGTAGTGCTGATCAGTATGCATAAGGTGTTGAAGGATATTATGGATTCTAGTATTGGCGGTTTTAACATGATGGCAGTGAGGATCCACCATGCAATCAAAGGTCAAATCGGGCAGGTGAGGGCGAGCATGGAGATGTCACGGATCAACAAACCAAATTATTTCAACGAGGTGCCACTAGAAATGAGAAGGGTGTGTACGTAGCTGTTCTATAAAGTGTCGGAAAGGGGCTTGAGGAAGTTGTTCGATATGTATAAGCAGCTAGAGAGAGATGATTTTACGGAGGAGTGCGACGATTACTGGATGAAAGAATACCAAGGCATGTCGTGCATCCATGAGATTGGGAAGGCTATTGTTGATAAGAGGCAGATCATGCCGAGTGAGATCCACTACTTCTGGAGGCAACTGGAATGGGATAAGATTTATCGTGATAACACCATTGAGGACCATGCAGCAATGTATATGCCACAATTGAGACTTGAGGAATTGTACAAGAAGGAGAAAGATGTTATCCTTGATAAATCCATGTTATCGCAAGTCATTGAGTTGTTCTATGACTTGGAGCATCCGCGTGAATCTTCGTTGTTGGTGCCGACGGGTATCATTGCCAAAGGAAGGCCGAAGGGTTCCACAAAGTATTCCACCAAGAGGGAGCCGAGCTTGTTTGAGCACAAAAGGGCCGACTTAGAGGAGTATGAGAAGGAGAAGGAGATAAAGAAGGAGAATGAGAATGAGAATGGGACCCAAGGTAGCCAAGGTAGGGGCCGTGGCCGTCCTAAAAAGGATAAAAGTGGAGTTTTGTCGGACATTGGTGGTCAATGTGAAGGGTTTGGATCGCAGTTCCCTGAACAACCCATTACTTATATGGGGGTGAACTTCGGGGTTAAGAATATAGATTACTTTTGGTTCCCATACATTAAAGAGGCGAGAGATGTAATTCTGGACGGGCATTGTGGATATCGGTCACTAGCTGTACTGTTGGGGTACGAAGAGCATGATTACCCTATGGTTCGAATGCATCTGGCGGCAGAGTTGTTGGACAACAACGATGTATACAGGGAAATATTGCCTAGACTACAACCGGGAATGAGATACGAAGATCTTATATTCCGGGTGAACTATGTCATTGATCGGTGCTATTTTGTAGTGCATTTCTAGGGGTTGTTACCAGGTTTGAGGTGCCATTTGGTTGGATTTAGAGAACAATTAGAGATTATGGAGTTAGAGCGGAGAAGTGTGGTTTTGGTGGTCTGGAGAAGCAAATTGAAGATATCCAGAGGAAGAGGAGTTGACCACCTGAGGAGACGAAGAATAACCATGGATAAGACCACGCGGATGGGCAAGATCGCGGTGCTACATTTGAAGAAGCCCACGTATTAATTAAAAGAAGATCAGGTGATGGGCCAATTCGGAGGAAATAAGGCCCAGGGAGGAAAGGCCCAAAATAAATGAAGTCCGGCCCACCGTGAAACAAAGAATGCCGCGTGAAAAGCGGAAAACGGGATTTGAAGCTGGAAAAGATGGCTGTGACGCCGCATGACATCAGCGGGAGCTAATGTTGCTTGGATTTGGGCCGCCGCTGACGAGATGAAGAAAGGAGGTGGGCCGCTGCATTGATGTTGGGCCGAGCTGATGATGGAGAGGAGCGAGCCGCTTTTGCTGGGATGAGTAGCTGCTCAGACCGAAATTACGGGATTAATTACCCGGATTTGATTTGTTTAATTTCGTTATTATTTTATTATTGTTTAATTATTATTTTTACACACTTTTAGAATTAGGTTAAAACAACTTTTAGTTAACCTAGTTGCCAGAATCAATCAAGTTAGACCTAGTTTCATTCATCGTTGTTTTCCCTTTTGCTCAGGCAGACAATTGAAGCATTTGGATTGATTGGATTATGAGGTTATTCCTTTACTCTTTCTATGATTGTATTAATTTTCTCTCGTGCTTAATCTCATTGATCATATATCGATTCCCCTTGATTTGTTGATTAGGAAATCAAATAGATTTTAATAGTAGTTCCCTCTAGATTGACAACTTAGAGAAATTAGTATTATGCTATTGGTTCCCCTTTTCCATACAACCTGTTGAGATTGTTATTGATCATACTACTAAGGATTAGAGGATACTGGTTGAGAATCTAAATCCCTTAGTTTGTGTAGAGAATTAATTGCATGCAATTGTATGACTGGTTGCTACACTTGCATGTACCTATCTATTCCTGAACTTCCTGCTGCTATTGAATTAAATCGTGAAGGTTAGTAGGGATTTGTTTAATAGTTAGGGTTATCAAGACTGGTTGGACTGGTAACTAATTCAGAACAAGGATTAGGACTTTCATGAGTATTGAGGACTAGGAATAATCAATGATCGATCTATCAATCGGAAGTGTGAATATTTGTTTGGCTGAGTTATTTTCCCTATTTGATTTCAAGTCGTTGTTTTTATTTATTTATTTTATTTATTTTGTTTTTAATCATAAACCCCCCTTGGTTACTTGTTGGTATACAATTACATCGTTGGGATAGTATTTGATTCTCTGTGGGATTCGACCCTTACTTACCAGACTACATTAGTTAGGTTTGTTTAGGATTATTTTGTATAGGTGTCACGACAACGCCTATCAGTCATAAGTCCTTGCTCCTCGTAATATTGGCTCGACATGCCTCTAATTGGTTTGGTGTTTGCCACGGCGTATCAAGTTGCTCTAGTCTTCTTAGTCTGGGATGGTCCCTACTTGTGCCTACCAATGAAGGCGTCTGATACAAGCCTCGGCCCTCCAACGAATATATTAACGATGGCCCACATAGGAAACCAGAACCACTTCATATCGGTAAAGCTTATTATTTCTAAATAACTTACTACGAGTCTATGCGCAAAGAGTTCAAGTTTGTGTTTGTATGTAGGTGTGGCTCAAGGATGATTGCCCAGTACCCCCTCCTCCGTATGCTTGGCGTCGTTTCAAAGACCAAAGTGTAGATGGTTAGGTAGTTTAGTTTCACTCGAGGTTTCAAATGTTTCGGGATTATCGCACGAAATGTAACCGTCCACCCGATCCTTCAATGTAGTGATTTACATTTAGAGATTGTAATATACTATCATTGTAATATTCTAGCAGGTTAGCATTGTAATATTCTAGCATTTTTTCAAAAATATGAAAAGTTAGGGAGGGTATTTTACCACAAAATAAAAGTTTTGGGCAATTATCGTAATTTATGAAAAGTTGTAGAGGGCATTTTTGCCACAAAATAAAAGTTTCGGGCATTTATCATATTTATGAACAGTTATGGAGGGCATTTTTACCACAAAACAAAAGTTCTGGCCAATTATCATAATTTATGAAAAGTTGTTGAGGGCATTTTTGCCACAAAATAAAAGTTTTGGGCAATTATCGTAATTTATGAAAAGTTGTGGAGGGCATTTTTGCCACAAAACAAAAGTTCCGGGCAATTATCATATTTATGAAAAGTTATGGAGGGCATTTTTACCACAAAACAATAGTTATGACCAATTATCGTAATTTATGAAAAGTTGTGGAGGGCATTTTTGCCACAAAACAAAAGTTCCGGGCAATTATCATATTTATGAACAGTTACGGAGGGCATTTTTGCCACAAAAATAAAAGTTCCGGACAATTATCATAATTTATGAAAAGTTGTGCAGGACACAAAACAATAATATATAAGTATATTTATATGAGATATAAAGGAAAACTATAGTAATTAAGTATACTTATATGAGATATAAAGGAAAACTATAGTATATAAATATATTTATATGAGATATAAAGGAAAACTATATTACATAAGTATATTTATATGAGATATAAAGAAAAACTATAGTATATAAGTATATTCATATGAGATATAAAGGAAAACTATAGTATATAAGTATAACTATATGAGATATAAAGAAAAACTATATTATATAAGTATAACTATATGAGATATAAAGAAAAACTATAGTATATAAGTATATTTATATGAGATTTACAGGAAATATAAAGTATATAAGTATATTTATATGAGATATAAAGGAAAACTATAGTATAAAAGTATAACTATATGAGATATAAAGAAAAACTATAGTATATAAGTATAACTATATAAAATATAAATGAAAACTATAGTATATATGTATATTTATATGAGATATAAAGAAAAACTATATTATATAGTTTCCTTTAGATCTTATATAGGTATATTTATATTATATAGTTATACTTATATTTTATACTGATATACTATAGTTTTCTTTATATCTTATATTGTTATATTTATATACTGTAGCTATACTCATATTATATACTTATATACTATAGTTTCAATTATATCATATATAGTTATACTTATATACTATAGTTATACTTATATTATATACTATAGTTATACTTATATTATATACTTATATAATATAGTTTTCTTTATATCTTATATAGGTATATTTATATTATATAGTTATACTTATATTATATACTTATATACTATAGTTTTCTTTATATCTTATATATTTATATTTATATACTATTGTTATACTTATATTATATACTTATATACTATAGTTTCCTTTATATCTTATATAGTTATACTTATATTATACACTTATATACTTTAGTTTCCTTTATATCTTATATAGGTATAATTATATTATGTAGTTATACTTATATTATATACATATATTATATAGTTTTCCATTATATCTTATATATTATATAGTTTTCCATTATTTCGACACATCAAATTCATAAACATCCACAAAATACCATATTGTAGGGGTGTTCATCCGGTCCGGACCGGACCGGATTTTTTCAAAAATGTGGACCGTAGACCGGAATTTTAAAAAAAAATTCTTATTTAATATCTAAAAAAACATTTATACTCCTAACTTATTAACTTAAGGAAAAGATCTAAAAAAATATTTAAACTCCTAACTTATTTTAGTTTTTTTTGTTTTTTTTAAAAAACGGTCCAACTGGTCTGGACAGGTTTTTTTCCGGGTTTGGACCGGACCGGACCGGATTAAGGGAAAAAAAAGCTTGACCGGAGGCTGGACTGTAATTTCACCGGTCTGGTCATTTCCGGTCCGGGCAAGATTTGAACAACCTTACCATATTGTTCAAATATTCGTACAATAACAGTTTAGGTAATATACAAACAAAAATCCCTAAACATTAGGGTTGTGCATCCGGTCCGATGGACCGAAACTTTTATAATCCTTGGATCGGAGACCGGACCGGACCGGTATGATTCGGTCTGGTCCGGTCTTGGACTGGATTGGACTGATAAACATTTTTATTTTATTTTTTTAGTTTTATATAAATAAAAAACTTTTTTTTTTTTATAACTATTGTGTATAATATTAGATAATATATTTTGTTATTTATTTATATTTATAGTAGAAACAAATTTTTAATAGTGTTATGAGATATTAATATATAAAATAAAATAAAAAATAATAGAAAACTGGTCCATCCGGTCCGGACCGGAAACCGGCCGGATTTGGACCGGACTAGACCGGAATTTTAAAAATATGTGGACCGGGGACCCGACCGTAATTCCCCTGGTCCGGTCCGGGCATTTTCGGTCTGGTCCGGTCCGAATCTGCACAACCCTACTAAACATGAATTAGTCCTCGCCAGGTTGCCTCCCGTTGCCAGACCCCTCGCCATGAACTGAGTCGCGAAATATCAGGGAGGCACGCGGTATGGGATCCGTCGGAGGCGTTACGTCACCCATCAAAATCTCAACTCAAAGGCGCATATGTTCAATAAGACGGGGATGTGTATCGTCGTACTCGTCCAAGTACGCACTCATCTGGCCGACAATAATCTAGGAGCGCTGTATTAAAATTAAAACAACATTAGAAGATAAACATAAAAATAATATATTATCGTAAACGTAAGAAAATCACATACCGTAACATATGAAGTCGGGGGAGGTGGAGAGATATGCTCAACCACATGTGAGTCTTGTCTGGGCGAGCGGAAATCCAAATATGGATGAGACACCTGGTCAAACCAATCGAGGTATGCCTCGTCACAATCCCACGCGAAGGTGGACGTGATAAGATCATGCATCTCGATCAGTGGCCTCGGGTCCGCATCCCACAGATAGTGCTCATCCCCGTACTCCACTTTATACGAACGTAGGGCCGCATGTCAGACATCTCTATTCGGCTCCGGTGGCGCCTGTGAGATACACTCATGTACCCGAACTGGCGGAGGCAACGGTCGGGCAGGTACGGCTCTCGCACGTCAAAACACTCAATGACGTCTCGATATAGCGATGGAACGTACCTCGGATCGCTGAAGTTTAGCTTGCCGCACGGTTGCCACCCCACCTAAAATAAAATAAAAACAGAGTCAGAAGACAAAAAAATAATCAAAAAACTCGAAATTCAAACGTAACGCTTTGGGATTACCTCTGAAAACTTCATGGCATCGAGAACCCGACGCAAGGAGATAAGGCGATCTTAGTCACTGCCCTGGGGAGCGTCCCTTCCGTCACGGGCTACCGCCCGTGTATCCACCATGTGCTCCAGGTCAGGTGACGCGTGACCCCGAAAGGCGTGAAAGTAGGACCAGATCCACGTTTGCAAAAAATCATATAATTGTTAGCATTTATACTTATAAATCGTAAAACCCGAAAAATTAAAATATTACCCTCAGAAGCAGCGGACATCCGGCCAAATGACCCGCGATGCCTGACCACCGGTACAGGTTGGCCAGGACACTAACACCCTAGACATAACTGCCGGTGCGGTCGTGGTCGAGTAGGAGCGACATATACTTCGCCTTCACCTTCTGCCCCGACTTGTCTGTGAAGACGGTACTGCCCAACAGCATGAGCAAGTACATCGAAGCAATATGACGCTCGTCCCAAAAATTAGTAACATTAATTTAATTATAAAAGGAAAAATGACTTTAAATAATATCAACTATCAGCCTTGAACCAAAAATATTACGAACTTTAAAAATTGTTAAAACATACCCAAACTATGTCAATATTAACCAAAAATGGTATGGACATATTTTTCGGTGAATTTTCCGACGGGTTTGCTGATGTGGAGCCGGAAAAATGAGTTGTCATATTTCCGTTTCACACATCAAATTACTCTCATTTATATAATAAAAATTTATATAATAAAAAAATAAAAGAAAATTACACAAACCAATATCAGTAATTCGCATCTTACAGCAACACGAACAAAAAAAATCAGTCATATTTTTTGACAGATAACTTTTTAAACAAACCAGTCATTATTATACAAATGAAGTGTAATTTAATGTGTAAATTGTTTGACAAATTATATTTTCGGCTCCATCTCAGCATACCCGTTAGAAAATTCACTGGAAAAATATGCTCATACCATTTTTTGTTTATATTGTCAAAGTTTAGGTACGTTTTTATAATTTTTAAAGTCTGTATTATTTTTATTCAAATGTGATAGTTGGTATTATTTAGAGTCATTTTTCCATTATAAAATGTATACAAAATTAATTAAAAACCCTAATATTAATAAAACTACAGATTTATCACCTCTAGGTCGCTTGACATAATAAGGTACAACGATTTTTCAATGTTGTGTTGTCACAAAGCCGCCAGCTGGAAAAAAAAAACAAATAAGTTTATCAATAACATTTTAATTAAAATATATTAAATAAATATCAAATAGGTATAGAAATTATTACTTGATATCATCTGCGAGACGACAGCTACATAAACCCCAAGCATCTTCGATATAGCGGCAAATAGTTCGGCGTCGGACATGTCAGATACCATCGTTGTCCCATCGATGAGGATCTCCAAAATGGGGAAGACATCATGGAGTGTGATCGTGATCTCCCCCCAAGGAAAATGGAAGGAGTTCGTCTCTGGATGTCATCGCTCCACGAACGCCGATATCGGCACGGGGTCCATCCGACGGAACTCCAGGGACCCATGGATGTGATGTCGCTCCGCTGCGCCAACGGCCACTGCGAATCCGGATCCTGACTCTGAAACCAGTGGATCGTGGAGAAATGCGGGTGGCAGGTGTACGACTTTAGTATCTTCCTCAATTGAAACCCAATAAAATAAAATAAATGAAAACTACAAATATTTATTAAATATTTTATTATTTAAATATTTGATAAAAAATAGTATCGGATCGGGATGCACGGGTGGCAGGGGAGGGTCGTGCGTAAGTCGCTCCGTATGCGTCCATATAACGCCAGCCACGTGTGTCGGGTATGACACCAATAGACTACGCGACCGGGGACCTCCTGGCATCCACGCCTCTTGTGGCTCCTCCCCATCGGGAGCCGCAACTAGCGCGGGAGGGGGGCAAGTTGGCTCGGGAACGGGTCCCGCTGCCTCAGGAATGGGTCCCGTTGTATCTCGAACGGGGGAGGGAGGCGTATCGTCCCTCCCTAAATCATCGGTTGTCGAAACGTCAGAGGCCTCGATGCCCTTAATGTAATCCCGCTCCAAGGCCGCTGTCAGGCCCTACTCGTCGGAGGCGTCGGCGTCGGGCATGGACGCGTCGCTGCTATCGTCCCCGGGATCAGACATAGATGCATCGTCTCCCGTGCCGCCCTCCTGAGCAGCATCCAATCGCGGACCCAAATTAGTCGCACCTCCGTCGGGCCGATCCTGTGACTCGCCGCTGTCCCAGCCGACGGGACCCTCTGTACAACTGTCGCAATGAATGCAACGACTGCTGTATCGCCTTTTCTACGAATTTTGAAAAATTAAATTAGGTTTTATATTCAAATTTTTTATTTACTTATTTAAATAAATAATTAAATTTTGAAACAAAATAATTCCTTAGTTAAATAAATTAATTCCTTATTTAAATAGATTAATTCCTTTTTTACCCTTTAAATACTTTGATTTAATAACAATTTATTTTCCTATTTACTTCATGTTGTAGAATTTATTTACAATATTTCCCCTATATCCTAAATATAAATATTTACTATAAATAAATATTCAGAACAATTCCTAATTTAATTAATTATTTTATTTATATTTAAAAAAAATCGGATACTTCAAATTCCTAATTTATTAGAACAATTTCACAATTTTATATTTTTATCATTTCAATTTTATAGATTATTTCATTGAATTGCAAAATTACAAATTTAATTAGCATAAATGTAACACCCCCGACTTATGTCGGTAGTGCCACACGCCAGTGACCTCAGACTTTAAGTCCAAAGTCACCCTAGGATTTAATCTGAACAATTATACTTAAACACAATCATAATAAAGAGTAAATATCGAAAGACTTGTATAAAGAAACTCTATCTTTTATTAAAATTTCTCTCGTAATTTGAGAATGATAGTTTACAAATGATATTGAAATTACAATGGAAGACTTTACATAAATTCTAATTACATGACTAGGTTACCTAACACTTATACCTATTACATTACTTAGAAAAGTAAATCTTATACTTAAAACAAACTCGAAAGTTCTTCAAAAACTAAACTTTAACCGCAAGCCTTCTTCTCCGTCTCGTTACTCCTAAACAACCTGAGACAAGTCGACTGATGTGTCGTATAGGACGGATGACACCAGCCAACCATGCAAGGAAAAATAATTGTTGGTTAATCTAATGAAAGACTATGCAAGGGTACAAATAGAATGGTTCTTGTGGTTTTATCCAGTTACTATCGTTGTTTATCGAGTAAAAGCCGATAGACGACATATAACTAAAATACTTCCACTGAAACGAAGGATGGACGAAAGAGATATGCACCAAGAGAACACCCGAAGTGAATATGGGTATTATGGGAAGAAAATATGATTTGTTTGGGAACGTTTTAAATTACACACATCATATATAAAACCCTATTGAATAATTGGGTCCGAACAACCTCACCGCATAATGTGAATCCAGATTGGAAAGACGACCCACTTAAACTGAAGCACGAGCGGTTTCCAAGTTGTACTTCTCGCTCGAAGTTTATTTATTATGTGCTCGCAGCACTTATCTTATTTAATTTCACCACACCACAATTATTCTTAAGCTTTTAATACAATCTCGAATAACTACGAGAATAACACAAGGCGACATTACGTCCAACCCAATTGCATTAGCAAGGTGCTTAAACACCTCTTATCCTTAACGGGTGGATAAGAAGCAATGGTCATGACCTTAAAAGTATTAGGAAATTATTCCGACTAATATCGAGTTATAAAGAGATTATTACGCCTCGCAAGACCATAATATCCCTGACACACACGACTATTAAAGTCCACACACAATACCGTCATTATAACGATAACAACATTAATCATCTATACCTATATATAACTATATATATATATAAAAATAACTAACAACCTAGATATAAAATTATTTATAGCACACAAGTGTTACCAAACATTAATTAGGTTTTAGAAATTATCCAATTAATTAACAATTAATTTTAATATTAATTGTCGGTCAAAACGAATAACTAAAATGACAAGAGCGATCTACCACTTGCCCTTAAATAGTGAGATGATAATCGTTGATTTGATTTCAGGGAGCCTATCATCTGCTCCACGATAACTCAGCCGATCGATTCCGGTTCCAAATTTGGACTGCATATACAATTGGGCTTTAGGCCCAATATATATTCAGGGGCTCACCTGCACTTCATCTTCAACAATTGCTTGCTGAAGCAAATTGGTACTACGAACAGCACTTGGCGGTCATCTCGACGACGGACTCGGAGGTTGTTCGACGGCGGAACAATGGCGGCTGGAGGCAACTGGGCGGTTCCGGCTGGTGGCGTGGCTGATATGCGGTGGTGGCGACTGGTGGCAAACTGCTGCACAGCAGCTGCGGATCTCCAAACGCGCAGAAACAGGGCGCGACGACAACTGGTTCGGATGACTCGTATGGGCTCGTCCGGAGTCCAAATGGAGCGGCGTTAGTGGCTATGAACTCGTGTCACTGTTGGCTTTCTCCTAGGATGACCGGTGGGGGCGAAGATTCGCCACAGGCGGCGGAAAGGCTGCTCACAGTGAGCTCTCAACAAAACAGATGAGAATGGAACTTCGAGTTTTGGATGATTTGATTTGAGAGAATTTGACCCCAATTTATAGTGGAGGATGGTGTGGGAGTCAGATTTCCCTTGCGTAGAAGGTCCACGCGTAGAACCCTGTGCCTACCAGAATTCGGTTATGGAAAGGGGTTGGGTGTCAGATCAGAAGAAGGTTCGGCACAAGTTATCCCTGCAATCAGCGGTCGACACTTGGCAGTACGACAGTGGTTAGTGGTGCCTATAAATACCCATGAGATCTGAAGTTGATAGGGGGGATCTCGGAAGACACCATGGTCGCAATCCGGAAAGAGATGAAGAAGCTCTCTGAAGCCCTTGGAGGCTCCAAAGTCGGTGACGGAGAAAGGGTCTCGGCGAGGTCTCGGTGAGGACAGAAGACACCTTACATCCTCCGGCGATGATGACGGCTGACGAGCACTGTCTGTGGAATCCATCCCGAACCCCACGCATCTTCGGCCTAGCCCGCATCTCTCCGGTCTAATCCGTCGTCATCCCCGACCCTGTCGCCGACTCCCGCTCTAGCCTCGACGATTCACTGAGAGGCTCCGGCCTGAGCTTGAATGGGTGGCGGTATCGGCGAAGCCCCGATCCCCACCAGACAGGATTTCTCCCTCACAGCCACGACTAATCTCCATTTCCAACTCTCGTGCCTTCGGTGACATGGTACGCCTCTTCTCGCTTTTATCGCTATTTCAGGAAGTTTCTCCTTCCTCAAACTCCGTGTACGATTCCATCATTTTCCCATCTCGCGTGGATTTGACCAGTAGTCATTAAGCGTAGTGCGGGCATCTCTTATATTTGCAAGACTAAACAATTAATTAGCAAGACTATAGAATTATGTGGTTGGTGGAACTAGAATCCGGGGAATGCGATGGTCAAAGGCCGATATCAAGCTCCAATTAATTAGCTAGAAATGGAGGAACGAGGCTAGGCTAACACTAGGCTATGATTAATTAGAGTTGCTACGCGTGCAATACATCTCTTGATAATTAATAGACCTAAGATTTAGGCCTAGATCATATTGGTAGAACTTGGCCTCGCGGGGCTATCTCGGATACACCTTAATAGGTTGAACGTCGGATTACAGCTGCGCCTAGGCGGTTCGCGAGAGGCTAGTGACTTTAATACTTTGCTTGATATATGGGGTGATTGCATAGCTTATGAGATCATCTATACTTGCTCAATGTCTTGCTTGAATGCTAGAAGATATATGCTAACTCATTACTATGCCTTTGGTGGAATAACTGCCACTATAAAGCCTAACGCCCAACCAATTCAATAAAGAGTGAATACACTCAGCCAAGGTAACTCGACGGGTTAATAAACCCTTCAACCTCTATCTCTCTCTCTTTGTGTACAAATATATATATATATATATATGCATGCCCTTCGTATAGAAAACTGACTTGAGCGTCGGAGAGCCCGCCCCGGGGAAATCCATCTCCGGGGTGATTTCAGGTGAATCTCGCGTATGAGGAGGTCGTTGGAGCTCGGGAACAACTACACGCAATCTGGAGAGGAGTGAAGGAATAGTATCAACATAAGAACTGAACCGTGGAGCCAGAGGTCCTACCCTACGCGAAGCAAGTGACTAGGAAGTTGCTGAGGACGTCCCCCAAACAAACAAATCCTCAACAAAACCGGGTCGAGGGTGTGTTGACCCTCGACATCTTCACGAAGGGTTGAACCGGGTTTCAACACTGGCGCCGTCCGTGGGGATGTCCTCGCGCACTAGGAATGCTCGTCATGACGAAATGTCCGCTCTACGAAGAACCTCCGACAACCAAGCTCCACTACACTCCACTTTGGCTTCGGTTAGCCTTCACTCCTCTCTACTTATACTTCGCGTAGCTCTCACTATACCTTTGTTTTCGCGTAGGCTTTACGACATCTTACAACGGCTGGGGCTCGTACGTCCCTCAAGTCGACACAATCTATGGTATTACTCCGCTCACCACCACTCATGCCTTTTACAAGGATATAAGAAGACAAGCAATATGAGACCGAGAAGGAAGAGACGCTGCACTTTAAAGCGAATGGAGCAACATCGTAAGAAAAGCTAGCGAGACATCCTCCGCGAAGGCCTCCCCGGCCTTTGCCCTTGGCTTTCCCATTCTTCGCTTGGCCTTTCCCGGCCTTCGCGAAGAACTCTTGGCATGTGCTCTTCGCTCCCCAGCTTGAGCCTATTGTCTTCACGAAGACACCCCTTCAAGAAGGTCCATCCTTCACGAAGATCTCGCCTTCGCGAAGGCCTTCGCTTCATAGCCTTCACAAAGGCTTCCCTTCACGCATGGCTTCGCTGCCACATGCCCTCCACGGGCTTAAAGAAAGTAAATTACAAAGACGATACGATAAAAGCAATACGTAATAACAAAGTACACAAAGCAAAACACCCTAGAACAACGCATTCACGAATTATTAAGCAATACATAACCCAAAATACCGAAAAGCAAGTATGTGCAAATACAAGCGAGTTTGAGCAAGTGAAAGCAATACCAAACGGTACTGGCCTGGCAAGTATTGGCCAGTGCGCGTAGCAATACCCAAACGGTATCGGCCGAGAGTCGGCGATATGCGTAGCAACACCCAGACGGCACTGGCCTGGCAAGTATTGGCCAGTGCGCGTAGCAATACCCAAACGGTATCGGCCGAGAGTCGGCGATACGCGTAGCAACACCCAGACGACACTGGCCTGGCAAGTATTGGCCAGTGCGCGTAGCAATACCCAAACAGTATCGGCCGAGAGTCGGCGATACGCGTAGCAACACCAAACAACACTAGGCCTGGCACGCATTGGCCAGTGTGCGTAGCAATACCAACAAATATGCGCGAGTTAAAGCAATTGTTAAGACCAAGCGTCAAAAGCAATACCCAAAAGCAATACACGTGTAAAACAAATAACCATTGAATAGTATTACATAAGCAAATCACGAAAGCAACACCCTTGAGAAGCAATATGCGCGAGAAAAAGCAACGCAGGTGTTAAAGTAATTCGTACTCTAGAAAAACTCAAGTTAAAAATGCAACTATTGCATGCAAGAATCTAAATGGCGATGAGGTACGCCTTCACGAGAATACAGCGAGAGTTGTAGATACATTGTCTTGCACAATGCAAAGCTTCATTGCATTTACCATGCTTGCATTCTTTGCACGTGTCCGAAACATACGAGGTGGTCCCAAGGGCAGGCACCATGGCAGATACTAGAAGCAACGAGATGACCCCCCTCATAACCCCTTCTTTAATCCCTCCTCCCGTTCGCAAACTGGAAGGAGGGATGGGGAGAGAGAAGGGGGTTGTACGCGAACAAAGTGAAAATGCGCGGTTTATTCGAGTAGTTGTCATGACTACTAAGCCAAGATCAATTAAGCCATGTCCAAAGAACAGCGCACACAGCATAGTCAACCTCGCGAGTGAGTTACGCGGAGAGTTACATGCACACATAATTCATATGCTAAATGCAACTAGCAACACATGCAAAACAAGTAAGGGAAACTTAAAACAGAATGTTGAACCCGTTGGGTCAAACGCCGTCATCCATCAAAAGAACCTTGCTTAAATAGCGACCACATTATAAAAGCATGAAAAGGGTAACACAAGGGGGAGAGTCCTCCTCAGAAAGACCTTCCCCACTATAGCGAGGAGCACGATCGTGCATGGCCTTGTAACGATTCTCTGGGAGAACGAGACGTCTTCTAGGGCATCTCTCTAGCAAAGGTGACCGACCTCATCCTAAGCAAGTCTCCAGTAAAGACGTCTACTAGGGACATGACTGTGCTCGCTAGAAGACGATACTCTGGTCTTGTAGTTCATGTCCCATTCATGAACTACAAAATAAGACAATGTGAAAGAACAAGTACAAACGCAATACAAGAAAGTAATACAAGAAAAATAATATGAGAAAGCAAGTTGGACAACAACACGAGAAATCTAGTGAAGTTGCCTTCGTGGAGGCCTTACTGACCCTCGTGTGATACTCATAGCCCATACTCGTGGCTTCCCGGCTCGTGCCTACGTCCCTTCACGAAGGCAATGCTTCACGTAATCCATTCTCCACGAAGGCTCATAATCCGCGAAAGCCCATCCTTCGCGAGATCTCCCCTTCACAAAGGTTTCCATTCGCTCACAACTACCCAACCATGCACCCTCCATGGACTTGAGAAAGCGGATAAAAATAAAATACAAGAAGACAAATGTATAAGCAGCATGATGCACGAGAAAGCAAACAAACAGAGTGAAAAAGCAAGCTGAGCAACACGAGCAAGCTAGTAAATTACTCCCTCCCTTACACCCTCTATGGGATCACTCTCTCCGACGCTTGACGGGTCCTTTGTGCACAAATGCATCCCCCCTTCATGAGTCTCTTTTATATAACACACATGCATGTACTTCTCTACGCGCAAGTATGTATGCCCTCAATGGGAAACTCGCATTTTCCTTCAGATACAAGATTCATGCTTACACTATTAACAAGAAAGTGATAGAGCAAGAATAAAACAAATACGAGTAAACGATTAAGAGCAGAGTGCAAAGCGCACCAAGCGGCAGCCTAACTAGAGTGGAGCCATTTTCCCGAAAAGCTATGTCTTGGGGCTTGGCGCCCACTCGACGAGTTCCCTCGTGAGCTCTGAAAGCTATGTCTTGGGGCTTGGCGCCCACTCGATGAGTTCCCTCGTGAACTCTAAAAGCTATGTCTTGGGGCTTGGCGCCCACTCGACGAGTTCCCTCGTGAACTCTAAAAGCTATGTCTTGGGGCTTGGCGCCCACTCGACGAGTTCCCTCGTGAACTCTAAAAGCTATGTCTTGGGGCTTGGCGCCCACTCGACGAGTTCCCTCGTGAACTCTAAAAGCTATGTCTTGGGGCTTGGCGCCCACTCGACGAGTTCCCTCGTGAACTCTGAAAGCTATGTCTTAGAACTTCGCGCCCACTCGATGAGTTCCCTTACGAACTCGAAGTACAATATCTTGAGGCTCCGCGCCACTCTGCTAGTTCACTCGCAAACTTACGCTTTAACTTGTGCTCCACCCAACCATAGAGATGGTTCAAAGATCAATACGAAATGAGAAGTGCTGACAAACGACGAAGAATGGGAGCGGTTCCGTCTATTCCGAAAACAACAAAAGGTTAGCCAAGAGCTCCCCGTGCCAGAAACAACACTACCAGTGTCAAACAATGCGACCCCACCCAGAACCATACATCCCGCTAGATACTCGCGAGGAACGTTACCAAGGAAACCTAAGCGCAGACAGCCCTGAAAAGGTTCTGAAAGCTCCCACGAACCAAGCCTTCGCTCATGCTTCACGAAGAGCTTGGGGGGCTGGCTGTGGGAGTCAGATTTCCCTTGCGTAGAAGGTCCACGCGTAGAACCCTATGCTTACCAGAATTCGGTTATGGAAAGGGGCTGGGTGTCAGATCAGAAGAAGGTTCGGCACAAGTTGTCCCTGCAATCAGCGGTCGACACTTGGCAGTACGATAGTGGTTAGTGGTGCCTATAAATACCCATGAGATCTGAAGTTGATAGGGGGGGATCTCGGAAGACACCATGGTCGCAATCTGGAAAGAGATGAAGAAGCTCTCTGAAGCCCTTGGAGGCTCCAAAGTCGGTGACGGCGAAAGGGTCTCGGCGAGGTCTCGGTGAGGACAGAAGACACCTTACATCCTCCGGCGATGATGACGGTTGACGAGCACTGTCTGTGGAATCCATCCCGGACCCCACGCATCTCCGGCCTAGCCCGCATCTCTCCGGTCTAATCCGTCATCATCCCCGACCCTGTCGCCGACTCCCGCTCTAGCCTCGACGATTCACTGAGAGGCTCCGGCCTGAGCTTGAATGTGTGGTGGTATCGGCGAAGCCCCGATCCCCACCAGAGAGGATTTCTCCCTCACAGCCACGGCTAATCTCCATTTCCAACTCTCGTGCCTTCGGTGACATGGTACGCCTCTTCTCGCTTTTATCGCTATTTCAGGAAGTTTCTCCTTCCTCAAACTCCGTGTACGATTCCATCATTTTCCCATCTCGCGTGGATTTGACCAGTAGTCATTAAGCGTAGTGCGGGCATCTCTTATATTTGCAAGACTAAACAATTAATTAGCAAGACTATAGAATTATGTGGTTGGTGGAACTAGAATCCGGGGAATGCGATGGTCAAAGGCCGATATCAAGCTCCAATTAATTAGCTAGAAATGGAGGAACGAGGCTAGGCTAACACTAGGCTATGATTAGATAGAGTTGCTACGCGTGCAATACATCTCTTGATAATTAATAGACCTAAGATTTAGGCCTAGATCATATTGGTAGAACTTGGCCTCGCGGGGCTATCTCGGATACACCTTAATAGGTTGAACGTCGGATTACAGTTGCACCTAGGCGGTTCGCGAGAGGCTAGTGACTTTAATACTTTGCTTGATATATGGGGTGATTGCATAGCTTATGAGATCATCTATACTTGCTCAATGTCTTGCTTGAATGCTAGAAGACATATGCTAACTCATTACTATGCCTTTGGTGGAATAACTGCCACTATAAAGCCTAATGCCCAACCAATTCAATAAAGAGTGAATACACTCAGCCAAGGTAACTCGACGGGTTAATAAACCCTTCAACCTCTATCTCTCTCTCTTTGTGTACATATATATATATATATACATGCCCTTCGTATAGAAAACTGACTTGAGCGTCGGAGAGCCCGCCCCGGGGAAAGCCATCTCCGGGGTGATTTCAGGTGAATCTCGCGTATGAGGAGGTCGTTGGAGCTCGGGAACAACTACACGCAATCTGGAGAGGAGTGAAGGAATAGTATCAACATAAGAACTGAACTGTGGAGCCAGAGGTCCTACCCTACGCAAAGCAAGTGACCAGGAAGTTGTTGAGGACGTCCCCCAAACAAACAAATCCTCAACAAAACCGGGTCGAGGGTGTGTTGACCCTCGACATCTTCACGAAGGGTTGAATCGGGTTTCAACAGATGTAGATCCATGTTGGCTTTGATTGATTGCAACTCCGGATCCTCCGCGAGCCTTTGATTCGACCTAATCGAATCAAATCAGGTGAAATCGTCCCCGAATTCGAGAACAGAACATTCACGGTTCTTGAATGAATTTGGACGATATAATGGGGTTAATTAGTTCGTTAATCTTAGGGATTTCGTATTTAACTTAGGGTCCGTTCGGTTAGCTAGTTAAATCGACTTAAAGTGACTTAATTGAACTTAATTAAAAACTTAAGTTAGGATAACTGAACTTACTTACAAAGTCCGTTCGGTTCGCCAAAAATTTAAGTCGACTTAAAATGACTGAACTTACTCAAAAATTGTAAACTAGGAATCCTGACTTTTTTGATTTGAGGTGACCGAACTTAACAAAAAAAATATTCAACCCCCAGTTCAGTTTTATTGAATCCAGTCATCTATTTCATTTCAGTTTCAGTCTAGTTCAGTCGTCAGCTTAAATTTTACCTTATAACTTCAGTTCAATTATATACCCAATTCAGTTTCAATTGAATTCAGTATCTGCGAATCGAACAGACCTTAATAAGGAATATTCCGGATTTTCCGGATTAGATTATCTCGATCTAAGGAGCTCAAACTATTTTGAAAATTTAGAACTTCAAGCCCACAAGCAGAGCAACTAAGCAAGGCACCGGCTTGTTCTTGTATAAAATTAAGGGATTTACAAGTCTTGCACAATAATTCCGGTATTGTCACGCATGGCCCAAACTTTAGGGTAAATTGCACAATCGATTCAAACTTTTTAAATTAAGGCAATTTCATCCTTAATTAATTATCAATGAAATTAAAAGCCTTCAAAACTTACGTATTTTACTATTTTGCCTAATTTAATTTAATAAATTAAATTTTAGACAATTATAGTTATATAATTATATTTTAGACAAATATAATTGTAAATCTATATTTTTGTACCCATAATTTATATTTCTCTCTAGTATTTCATTTAAGAAATATTATAAGTAATATTTTTGCTTTAAATTTTAAACTTTAAACTTCTATTTCTTTTAAAACTATTATCAACATAAAAAATTTCTATTTATAATAAAAGGAAAAATATTTACTTATAAAAGTTTTAAATATTAGGGATATTACAATAAATGTCTATCAATTATTCACCAAAATACCTATCATGCATATAATATTAAAATAACATATAATTGTATAAATTCAATCTCATACATTAATTCAATCTAAACATTTAATATCGCTATTCAAATAACATAAATTACATACGTAATTATTTTGGTTAAAAATCGTTATAAAGAACATACATGTCGCTGACCTCCTCGTCGTATTGCCCCGGAAGGCGTATCATCAGAAGTCGTAATGGAATTCCCGCCACGAGTCTGACTCCCCCGAATCCCACGACCGCGTGTGTCCTCATCCACCTTGACTGGAGCCAATGCCGCCACCGCTACTACCTTAGGAGATGCCGTCGCCGGAGCAGTTGAAGGCGTGCCGCCACCACGATCGCTCGCCGCAGGCGCCACCTCCGTTGTCACCACCTCTAGATGCCATTTGTTTTGGGAGATTTTGAAAGATTTGAGGGGGAGTAGGGAGAGGGATGAGAAATTAGGGTGAAAGGGGGAGATTTGGGGTCGGGGGAAACGGGTTTAGGGTTGCCGCCGACGCCGTCTGCGAAAGAGAAGAAGAGAGGAAGAGAGGAAGGGAGGAAGAGGAAGAAGAAGAGAGGAAGGAGCCCGCGCGCGGCTCATTAAACCTAGATGGTGTACGCAAACAAACTGACATACACCGGATTTTTGCGTAAACATCGAGTTTTTTTTAATTGCTCTACGCCAGAAATTGGCGTACGCCAAGTCCTGGCGTAGAGATTTTCTTTTATTTTTTTTACTCGTATTCTTTAATAGATTTTGACCTTCTATACTCGTATTTTGCGTACATCGTTTGTCTGCGTAGTGATTTGTAGTGTGAAAACACAAAAAATGTAGTGTATATAGAATTTGCCTAAAATTATTAAGTAATCTCGCCCCCGCTTAAGACAATTCATGGATCCCCACCGCCGGTACTTACTTTGACAAAAATATAGTACTATTATATTTTTGGTATGAATTAGCCATTGCACTTTGAAGCTGTAGCACACCCATTCTAAATGGTGTGATTGATTTTGTCAAATTTTCACATCTTAATTCGTAGGATGTTGGAGTACTTGTAGGACGGCACCATGCATATATGAAATCTATATTATTTTCACTCGGCTCCTTAAGAAATTATTTCGCTTAGACTTGGAAATTAACGTAAATATGGAACCGTTTACTTGCTAGGAAATCCTCCCATTAATCTACTATATATATATACTAAAGCAGAATACCCTATGCTTCACGTGGCATTCCAGAATGAGTCCGAATTTTATGCTGTCACATGATGTCATGGTATTGAATTAGATATGTGTCAGCCTATCGTTTTTTTAGATTTATTTTAAAAATAAAAAATTTGCACTAATAGCATCCTACACTTACCATACCAATATTATTTACAATCAAATCTTTCCAAAATATACAACAAAATATTCTGTATCATATCTTTCTTAAGCACTAAAAAAAATCTGCAATATTTTATTATCTTCTTTCCAATATTGATCACAGAATATTAAAAATACAATAACATGTGATTTGGAAACTAAGTGATTTGTTTCCAAAAATGTACCACCTTATTATTATTTTATATGTTCTATCGATTTATACCTATTTTCTATAATTAATTCTTTCCAAAATGTATCACCTTATTAATATTTTATATGTTTTATTATTATAATTCAAATACAAAAAAATTATACATACGTCAACATACTTACGAAAAATTAAGGTTGATATAAAAAGAATTACCAAATTTTATACAAAATATTTTATTTGAAAAATGTTGAGTATCATTCACTTTCATATTGAAATTATAGGCAATTAATATATCGATTTAATAACATATATAATACCATACCAAAAGTATCAATGTATAATAGTAAAGCAATTCCTTGAAATGCCACATATTACTTCGTCATTTAAAACTTTCGCCTAAGCTTTCAGATAATGATATCATGCCACATCAGTACCATCTCACATATTATTTTATATTTTAGTTATATATTAATATTGATAATATTATTGTTCAGAAAAGTTTATATATGTGTTGACATATTTAAAAAAAGAAATTAATATAACAAAATTATCATAAATTTTACATTATATTTTTATATGACATATTAAGAGTATGCCATTATCAAATTTAAACTTTAGGCAACTATATACATTTATGATATGTATAGATTTACAAGTAATCTACTATATATCTATTAAATCACAATCCTTCTAATCCATGTGGCATCCTCCTATTTAACTTACACATTCTTATGCCACATGGTATCCTGTAATTGTTTCTGCCATATGACATTTTATCTATTTTCGTTTTTTAAATAAATATTTCGAGTAATACAAGATCTGCAAAAATCTTTATTCATATATATAGGATTAATCTATTATCAAAACTAAAAAGTCAAGATCTGCTATAATAAAGGTAGCATTTTGCATCCAAATTAAACATCCGTATACTATACCAAAATTAACCAAATCATAATAAAGACAGGTTTCAAAAATCTACAATCATACTTTTTTCCAAAATTTAATCTACTACATATCTACCAAACCACAACACTAAGTCATATGGCATCCTCCTACTAAGCTCATCCCTTCTTATGCAACATGACATCCTGTCATTGTTTCTACCACATGGCATTTCTGTAACACCCCCAAATTTAACCCCATTTGAAAGCGTTACTGTCGATGACCCCGGACGTAAACCCCGAAGTCACCCCAGGCTTTTCCGACGTCATAACTGACTTAAAACACAGTTACAATACTAAAATCATAACTTTTATTAAACCACATGGTCGCGGAATTTCACGATTCCTAAAACGACCCAATTAATCAGAAATACAACAGCGAAATACTTTTAAACAAAACGACAAAATAGCACAGCGGAAATCTTTATAATATAACGACAAAACAACTTGTCAAAACACCGTTCATCTTCATAGTCGTTCTAGCCTCCTCGGATCTGCATGTGCCGAAACGGACGGACGACACCCCCATGACGTTACAGAAATATAAAAATACAAGAGTTAGTCTAATGAATAGACTAAGCAAGGGCTTCACCAATAATTCACACAAACACATCACACGCAGTTCCACATATCACATCACAAGCAGTTCCACATATCACATCACAATCTTACGTCACATGATTAGAGTATATCTCTTATATTAGCGTTGATTCTAGCAGAATATACAACCTAATATAATGTCAGATTTTAATTATCTCAAATTAATTAAAAACCACTTGCCTGGAAAGACGAGCTTTTCCTAGCTGCACTAGAGCCTAGCTGCACTACTCGCCAAACATTTTAAATAAGTGCTACTCATACGGCACTTTATTATTATGGTTAAGGTATTTTCATTATGTGCATATTCATGGCACATATCTTATTTAAATGACCACACACGCACATCACGTTATAAGCTTTTAACATCTCTCTACAAGAGATAACACGGGGAATAATCCCAGGGAATAAATCCCAACCGGTTGTACTTTAACAAAATAACGGGGAATAAATCCCATCCAGTTGCATTTCTGCGTGCACGTATCCTCTATTAGGATAGGGTCATGACCTGAACAAAACTAACGGGGAATGAATCCCGGGGAATAATCCCAACAATTACGTTACTACACACGGACTGTACTAGCAGTCAAACACACAATCACAACACAGAGAACCATCACGGCTCAACCTGAACAACTAACACCCTAGATTTAATAATCTAAACACACACGATAAATCACATCAAAGACCCTTACGGCCTTCACCTGCACAAATCTAGAATAGACTAGCGTCGGTTCTAGCAGAATATACAACCTAGTATAATAACTTCTTTTAAACACATAAGGTTATCAAAACAATTTCCAACATAATTCAGAATCATCCCAAATTAATTAACAACAAAACAATTGATAATTAATGAAAGTATGGAATGATGAGCAAGAGCGAACCGCCACTTGCCTTGGATCCGACAACTTCGAATCAAGCTGAGCAACGTCTAGTTCCTGGATCTGAAACTGGATCAGATCTTGGATATTAAATCCCTAAGAAATGGCCCATAACAAGGCCCTAAGTTAGATTCCATACACTTATATATGAATCTAAAAGAATACAAGAAGAAATCGAAGGAAACGAGCCAAGCCCAAAGCCAAACCACAAAACACACACTCGGACGCCCTCACCGCGATCGCGGCGAGTCGCGGCCAATCGCGGTTTTCGTGTGGCATGACAGTGGCGAAGCTCGACAGCTTCCATGGAGAATTTCTTACCCAAACCGATTTGTTTGCCTTCGATTTGTCTATGGTTCGATCTCCCAACACCTCAAAGCTTCTCTCAACGCTCAAGAGCTCCTTCTAACACTCAAGAGCCTTCTCGAATCAAGCTCAAACGGCTCGAAAATGGAGGATTTCAGAGGAGAAAAACAAAAGAGAAAGGAGGAAGAAGAAGAGAAGAAGAAGGGAGCTTCAACGTCTGACTTCGACCCCTTTTATAGCCTCAATCCATGCCACCACTTGGGGAACAAGGGGACAAAGGCGAAGGGAAAGTTGGCTGCCCACTTGGCCTGCCCAAAACTGAGCCAAAATAGAGCTACAGTAACCGCCACGCGAGGAAGACGATTCTGCCCAGATCTTGGCATTACCGCGATCGCGGCGAGTCGTGGTTAGTCGCGGCATCTCGCGTCAGGTCGCGTCAAGTCGCGGTTTAAAGGCCGACTTCGTTAACTCTTATCCGAACTTGGTTTGGATTAAATTTCTTAACTCCGGGTTAAATATATTCGTACATTAACGTTACATTAACCCCGAAAATACTTCAACTGTATTATATAATGCTCGGAAAATTTTACAGAGCTCAGACCCTTTTCAGAAAGTCCGAGACTTACTGAATTAAATCCGTCTAGCAAAACGGGCATAAGAAAAATTTTAAAAAAATAATTCAAAATACCCTTAAAAATTACGGGGTGTTACATTACTACCCCCTTATTTTAAGTTTCGACCCCGAAACTTGCATTATCAAGGCCGACAACAAGTAGGGAAAGTATCTAAGTACACCCGTCTCAGTCTCCCAAGTAACCTCTTCGGTTTCTAACTTGGAGCACAAAACTCGTACCAAAGGTACCACCTTGCTACGCAGCTGTCTCAAACTTCACCCTGAATGGTAATCGAGACATCTGACAAACGCTTGGTTCAAACCAAATATTTATTTTAGCAAGAATATTTACAACAAAAGTTTTACAACCATGCTGCTTTCTTAAACTTACTAACACAACCATTCAAATCAAAAGACTGGGTAACACCCAAATCTATAACCTACAACAAAAGTAGAAAGCTTTAAGCAAATGGAAAATCAGATCCATCCGCCTCACGCATCACGTAAAGACGTTGACCTTGACTTCTAGAAGCTACTAGAGCCTTCCCTTTATTCTGTGCAGTCGTCTGCATCGTAGGACTAGGAGCCTCCACCGGTTTAAACTCCGGCCGGTTGCTCTGAATAGCAGACCCTTGCTGAAACTCAGATCTTCTTTGCTTTCTCTGCAGGCAAAACCTCTGCATGTGACCTGCTCTCCCACAGTCGTAACATGTCTTTATCTCTTTTAGACATTCATTCCTTTTGTGCCCAGGTGCACCACAGTTGAAACACTGAATTGAACTCTTTCCTTGGTCAAACTGTTGTGTCGACTCTCCTTGAGTCATACCCGTCTTTGCTTTGCTAGCCTTGACGAAGTCAGATGGTGGCGCAGGACGTTTAAATCCGTTCGCCTGAGACTGATCTTGCATCAACTTCTGCTGATCACGCTTCTTCGCCGACTCCTCTAGAGTCACTTCTACCTGATAAGCTGCATCCACGTACTGCTCCAAAGTAGAGCATCCGTGACGCACCATCCATGGTTTAATGTCTGGACCCATCCACTCATGGAAGTGCCAGATCTTCTGCTCCTCGCTGGTTACATCTGACCCAGCGTATTGCAACAAATGATTGAACTTAGTGGCAAGCTCTGTCACCTTCAATCCTTCCGTCTTCGGATACATGAACTCCTTGTGCTTCTCATCCCTCATAGCTCGGGAAAAGAAATGGTCGGTCATCTTGGCTTTGAACATTCCCCAGTTCAGCCCTGGATGATCTGCCAACCTAGTGCCTTCCCACCATTCACTGGCTTCCTCTTTCAGATGGAGAGAAGCAATATGCACCTTCTCAGCTTCAGTGCACTCAATATTGCGGAATAACCGCTCCAGGTGTGAGAACCAATAGGCCACTCTGACCGGTTCTCCCTTTTCGTCATAGCTGTCAGGCCTCATAGAATTTATGGCCTTCAGTGCACGGATATAATTACCTCCATTCCTGATCACCTCTTCCTGATGTACCAGGACATTTGGTTCCACAACTCTAGGAACCACTTGAGAAATTGGCACCTCTTGTGCCTGAGGCGCAACTGGTCGCAGTATCTCAGCCACTGCTTGCACAATCATTTCTCGAAATACTTCCATTGCAGCATCATCTAAAATCATCGGAGCGTTAGCCTGAACTTGGACACCGCCTCCGGAATTATTGTGAGCAACAGACTCGTGCTCCTCCACAGGGTTTGGAACAACCCTTACATCCGGTCTCGGGTCATTGCTCGGCCCAGTACCAGCATGAATAACGTTCCTTGAGTCCACCATCTAATTACCGATCAAAGTCCAAGTACTTTATACATTAATATCTATTCAAAATGTAATAACAGTCAACTCAGAGTAGATCTACTTGGTAACTTTCCTAGATGAACACCAAAACGGAATACTAGGTTCTACAACCTCAAATCCTGACAAGAGAACTAAACTCGAGTCTAACTGGAGATGGCGAAACCATCTTGACTTTATCCGAGTTCCTTCTAAAGAGAACTGCACCCTTAAGCTTCGGGCGACTAACAGAGAATCTTAGTCTTTCTAGACACAGAAGCAAACTTCCGTATCAGACTATAGAAGGCACGACTATGAACGGTGTAACTGTTTCACTTTTGAAAATTTAGAGCCTTCGCAAATATTTCAAACAAGTGAAAATATTTCAACGAATGAAAATATTTCAAACTGGACCTGTAACATCACCAGGCCAAGCTACCCCAGCCACCAAGCCACCCAGCCACCCAACGATGCCGGTGCCGGTACTGGTGCCGCCCGTGAGTTCACAAGAGCCGTTTGAAAACACTTTCAAACAAAACGAGTAAATGGTCCATTAAATCCCAAAACCCGTTTTAAAAACTTTCGGCTCTGATACCATTTATGTAACACCCCCAAATTTAACCCCATTTGAAAGCGTTACTGCCGATGACCCCGGACGTAAACCCCGAAGTCACCCCAGGCTTTTCCGACGTCATAACTGACTTAAAACACAGTTACAATACTAAAATCATAACTTTTATTAAACCACATGGTCGCAGAATTTCACGATTCCTAAAACGACCCAATTAATCAGAAATACAACAGCGAAATACTTTTAAACAAAACGACAAAATAGCACAGCGGAAATCTTTAAAATACAACGACAAAACAACTTGTCAAAACACCGTTCATCTTCATAGTCGTTCTAGCCTCCTCGGATCTGCATGTGCCAAAACGGACGGACGACACCCCCATGCCGTTACAGAAATATAAAAATACAAGAGTTAGTCTAATGAATAGACTAAGCAAGGGCTTCACCAATAATTCACACAAACACATCACACGCAGTTCCACATATCACATCACAAGCAGTTCCACATATCACATCACAATCTTACGTCACATGATTACAGTATATATCTCTTATATTAGCGTTGATTCTAGCAGAATATACAACCTAATATAATGTCAGATTTTAATTATCTCAAATTAATTAAAAACCACTTGCCTGGAAAGACGAGCTTTTCCTAGCTGCACTAGAGCCTAGCTGCACTACTCGCCAAACATTTTAAATAAGTGCTACTCATACGGCACTTTATTATTATGGTCAAGGTATTTTCATTATGTGCATATTCATGGCACGTATCTTATTTAAATGACCACACACGCACATCACGTTATAAGCTTTTAACATCTCTCTACAAGAGATAACACGGGGAATAATCCCAGGGAATAAATCCCAACCGGTTGTACTTTAACAAAATAACGGGGAATAAATCCCAGGGAATAAATCCCATCCAGTTGCATTTCTGCGTGCACGTATCCTCTATTAGGATAGGGTCATGACCTGAACAAAACTAACGGGGAATGAATCTCGGGGAATAATCCCAACAATTACGTTACTACACACGGACTGTACTAGCAGTCAAACACACAATCACAACACAAAGAACCATCACGGCTCAACCTGAACAACTAACACCCTAGATTTAATAATCTAAACACACACGATAAATCACATCAAAGACCCTTACGGCCTTCACCTGCACAAATCTAGAATAGACTAGCGTTGGTTCTAGCAGAATATACAACCTAGTATAATAACTTCTTTTAAACACATAAGGTTATCAAAACAATTTCCAACATAATTCAGAATCATCCCAAATTAATTAACAACAAAACAATTGATAATTAATGAAAGTATGGAATGATGAGCAAGAGCAAACCGCCACTTGCCTTGGATCCGACAACTTCGAATCAAGCTGAGCAACGTCTAGTTCCTGGATCTGAAACTGGAGTAGATCTTGGATATTAAATCCCTAAGAAATGGCCCATAACAAGACCCTAAGTTAGATTCCATACACTTATATATGAATCTAAAAGAATACAAGAAGAAATCAAAGGAAACGAGCCAAGCCCAAAGCCAAACCACAAAACACACACTCGGACGCCCTCACCGCAATCGCGGCGAGTCGCGGCCAGTCGTGGTTTTCATGTGGCATGACAGTGGCGAAGCTCGACAGCTTCCATGGAGAATTTCTTACCCAAACCGATTTGTTTGCCTTCGATTTGTCTATGGTTCGATCTCCCAACACCTCAAAGCTTCTCTCAACGCTCAAGAGCTCCTTCTAACACTCAAGAGCCTTCTCGAATCAAGCTCAAACGGCTCGAAAATGGAGGATTTTAGAGGAGAAAAACAAAAGAGAAAGGAGGAAGAAGAAGAGAAGAAGAAGGGAGCTTCAACGTCTGACTTCGACCCCTTTTATAGCCTCAATCCGTGCCACCACTTGGGGAACAAGGGGATAAAGGCGAAGGGCAAGTTGGCTGCCCACTTGGCCTGCCCAAAACTGAGCCAAAACAGAGCTACAGTAACCGCCACGCGAGGAAGACGATTCTGCCCAGATCTTGGCATTACCGCGATCGCGGCGAGTCGCGGTTAGTCGCGGCATCTCGCGTCAGGTCGCATCAAGTCGCGGTTTAAAGGCCGACTTCGTTAACTCTTATCCGAACTTGGTTTGGATTAAATTTCTTAACTCCAGGTTAAATATATTCGTACATTAACGTTACATTAACCCCGAAAACACTTCAACTGTATTATATAATGCTCGGAAAATTTTACAGAGCTCAGACCCTTTTCAGAAAGTCCAAGACTTACTGAATTAAATCCGTCTAGCAAAACGGGCATAAGAAAAATTTAAAAAAAATAATTCAAAATACCCTTAAAAATTACGGGGTGTTACAATTTTATCTATTTTAGTTCCTTTAAAATCAATATAATCAATATTTCGGGTAATACAAGATCTGCATAAATATTTATTCTTATATATAGGGTCATTCTATTGCCAAAACTAAAGGGTCAAGATCTGCAATGATAAAGACAATATTTTGATTCCAAATTAGGCATCCGTACACTATACCAAAATTAAACATAAAATAATGAGACAGTTTTAAAAAATCTACAATCACACTTATTTCCAAAATTTAATCTACTATATATCTACTAAACCACAATCCCTAACTCACATGACATCCTTCTATTAAACTCACCCTTTCTTAGACCACAAAGCATCCTGTCATTGTTTTTGTCACATGGCATTTTATGCATTTTCACTTTTTTTATTTTAAAAATCAATATAATCAATATTTCGGGTAGTACAAGATGTGCATAAATCTTTATTCTTATATATAGGATTATTATATTACCAAAACTAAAGGGTCAAGATCTGAAATGATAAAGGCAACATTTTGCTTCCAAATTAAACGTTCGTACACTATACCAAAATTAAACAGAAAATAATAAAGACAACTTTGAAAAATCTACAATCACCCTTCTTTCCAAAATTTAATCTACTATATATCTACTAAACCACAATCCCTCTAAGCCACATAGCATCTCTTATTAAACTCACCCTTTCTTAGGCCATATGGCATCGTGTCATTGTTTTGTTCACATGGCATTTTATGCATTTTTGTTTTTTTTTGTAAATCAATATAATTAATATTTCGGGTAGTATAAGATGTGCAAAAATCTTTATTCTTATATATAAGATTATTCTATTGCCAAAACTAAAGGGTCAAGATCTGCAATGATAAAGACAACATTTTCCTTCCAAATTAAACGTCCGTACACTACACAAAATTAAACAGAAAATAATAAAGGCAACTTTCAAAAAACTACAATTACCATTCTTTCCAAAATTTAATCTACTATATATCTACTAAACCACAATACCTCTAAGCCACATGACATCCTCCTATTTAACGCATACCCTCTTATGCCACATGACATCCTGTCATTGTTTCTGCCACATGACATTTTATCCATTTTCAGATTATTTTAAAAATCAATATAATCAATATTTTCGGTAATGAAGATCTACATAAATCTTTATTCTTATATTTAGGATTATTCTATTATCAAAACTAAAGAGTCAAGATCTGCAATGATAAGTCAACATTTTCCTTCCAAATTAAACATCTGGACACTATACCAAAAATAAATAGAAAATAATAAAGACAACTTTCGAAAATCTGCAATCACTCTTCTTTCCAAAATTTAATCTACTATATATCTACGTAACCACAACCCCTCTAAACCATATGAAATCCTCCTATTAAACTCACCCCTTCTTATGCTACATAGCATCTTGTCATTGTTTCTACCACATGGCATTTTATTCATTTTCGGTTTCTAGAGCAATGAAGGGAATTAGAGTGGGGTCTTTCCTTGCGCCCACGCGTATCATGTATATTAGGCGGCAACTAACCATGACTTTAAAAAAAATCAATATAATTAATATTTCGAGTAATACAAGATCTGTAGAAATCTTTATTCTTATATACAAGATTATTCTATTACCAAAACTAAAGGTCAAGATATGCAATGATAAAGGCAACATTTTGTTTCCAAATTAAACATCCATACACTATGCCAAAATTAAACAGAAAATAATAAAGGCAACTGATGCGCAACCATCAGGCCGACGATCGCGCGACAGCGCGACCATGGGGCCCACGACCTTGGCGTCCCCCTTGGCATTTCTTATAGTTTCTATTTTTAGCATTTCTATTATTTTAGTACTTTCCATTTTTGGCATGCTGCCACTATTGGTCATTTACTGTTTTTAGTATGGTTATTTTAGCACTTTCTATTTTTAGTATGCTTCCATTTCGGGCGTGTGGGTCTCCTATGCTTAGGAGCCCGGCCCATTAGGTTATTTTGTGGCCCATGGCCGAGTTCTCACTTGGCTACTATAAATGCCAAGTTGCTTGTATGTTTTTAGGTTATGTTGAAATTTATGCCTAAGCTTCGTAGTTTAGTTGAACTCCTTCCCTTAGGCCTCGACGTCACAAAACTGTTAGACCCGATTGAACCACGTCACGGTTCACAAACACAACCTTCACTCTCGCCCCACCCTCGCCCAAGCGAGCATAAGAGAGCCGTGGACCAACCTTCCCGGTGGTTCGTACTTATCCGGTTACCAAGAGAAGGATCCGAGACCATTTCCTACCTAGATCCAGCTTCAGACAAGATCCGAGCCATCAGATTCGTATCAGTAGGTAGTGATTGTTAATTATAAAAGTAGATGAATGTTAATAGAAAAAAGGACTAATTGAATCATGAGTATAAACAGTAGAAAAATCAGTAGAGAAACATTCCATTAAAACAACAATAACTGGAAAAAATAAAATAAAAATCAATAGAGAAACATTTTGTTAAGAAAAAAGTATAGAAAAAAAACAGTAGAGAAAACAATAGAGAAAAAAAACTACTTGATCAACTAAAATTCAGAATTTGGATTGGTGCAGTTCATGACATATCCTTTCATGCTTGTAAATTCAGAATTTGGATTGGGATGATTAAGGATGAAAGGATAATTGAACCTCTATGGTGGGAGTTTATGTAATTACAGATTTTGTTTAGTTTGTGGAATTAAAAACTATCAATAAACTGAAACTAACAATGAAAGAGAAAAAAATATTTTTGGTATAGTATACAGATGTTTAATTTGAAAGCAAAATGTTGCCCTTATCATTGCAGATCTTGCAATTGCAAAGATGGGTGATTGCAGATTTTGGGAGCAAATAAACTTTTCACTATAGCACGGATGTATTATTGACTTGTTGATATTTTGGAAGCAAAATCTATTTTACTGCTATTTTGATGTGACCCAGCCCTCCATGTTAGTTACAGAGGAGGAAGACGCCATGAGACTTTCGCCTACAGGTCCTATCACCTGCGCCATAGTGAAGAGTGTCCAAGCAGCGACACAATCCTTGGTGACCAGACTTGTAGCCAGCCATGGCCAGATCACTATATCGTCTGAGCTTCTGTGTCTCGTCAGCTTAGCCGTGACTGACTCCTCTACAGCTACATCCAGTCCGAGCTCGATTTAGGAGACTTACTATTTCTAGACATTACTTGTTTAGTACTTTCTATGAACAATATTTCTATTTTTAGTAGCTGCTAGTTCTGGGTGGTTTCCATTTATGTTAAATAGGCCGCCAGATTTAGTAACTAGATAGTCCGGCCCATTAGGTCAACTCTCTAGTATAAATAGGAACTCTTGTCTTCTTTTCTATTACGTCGAAATAGAGCTTTTGTTTACAGTCGAGTAATCTCCTGAAACCCGGGCCCTAACGTCAACAATTAACGCATTTCTAGTCGAACTATCCTGGCGCGTTAATTAGGTTACCCATCAATTATCCGCAACCAAACACAAACCCTAATCTTCCTACCATCTTACGGCTGCCCTATCCTCTCCACCCTAGTGATGCCGCCGCCCTTCATACCACCCTCACGGCCGCCGCCCCTCACCTCAGCGTTCCGCCGCGTCTCCCTCCAGTCCGCCGCGCCTCCACCAGCCGATGGTGGTTTCCGAAACCCTACAGCCCGCCGAATACAACCTCCATTCCTTCCCGAAGAGTTGCTTCGCCCTACTACGCGTTCATCGGATCCTTGACAACTTCTTGTAGTCTTTCCGTCGGGCAAGGTTACATCAACTGGCATCAGAGCCTACGAATCGCGTAACTCGTTCCAACTCTTCGTTCAATCACTCATTCGCTTCCATAAATCAATTCCTGCATCAAAAAAAAACCCTAGATCTTGCTCTAGGAACCAATTTTTTTCCTTGCAATCTGAATTCGAAAAACGCAACAAAACCCTAGGTGTGGTGGTTGAGAATTTCGGCCATCATCAAAAACCAACAAAAAAATTTCTTTTCTGTACATCCGCACCATTCACGCAATTTTTCAGCAATTTCTGGTGTTTTTTTTTTGGTTGTTGATTGTGTTTATTGTAGATCCGCTTGCATATAGGCTTAGATAGTTTGCTTCCAACTGTGTTTGCCTTATTTGCGCCAACAATCTACATCTTCTTAATCTCCTTCTTTTCCCACTTGAATCACTGCATTTCTGAACTGTGGCTGCTTTAAAATTCTTGTTCTGTTGTGTGTGTTTGCTGAACTTTCTGCATTGCGTTCTGCTGCATTGCGATCGGCTGCGTTGTTGCGTCCTGTGCTGCTGATTTCTGTTTTGCTGTTGATTTTTTCTGTCTTTGGTTCGTTTCTGTGTTGCGCAGATTGCTGTATTTGTTCGTTTCTGTGTTACAACACTGCAGCTGTTCGCAGATTACACCCAAAAAAAAATCCGAGACCACACAAGCCAAAATAAGGCAAGTGCGTCTCTTCACAGTAAAAGAAGGGAGATCCCGGTCTTGAATCCGGCACCTTCAATTCAATTTTTTTTTTTTTTGAACCACACAAGCCAAAATAAGGCAAGTGCGTTTCTTTATAGTGCAAGAATGGAGATCCCGGTCTTGAATCCGACACCTTTAATTAACCGTCTTCGCAAGTGATTCATTTACCGTCTTCTATCTCTTTCACTGTCTAGGCTGCATATCTTGGTTGACTGTGTTGTGCTTGCTTCTGTGCTTATATCCTTGCATATCTACTTTCGACATTTTCTTTGCTGAGCATTGCCTTGATTTTTTTGATTGTTGTGTGACTTGCTTTAGCCAGCTCGTAACCGCCCACACGGCCATCCAAATTAGTTTCCTGAGTGATTGCTTGTTGAGTTCGGTTCTGCTTACCTGTTTGTTGTTACTCTTTTGCCGTTGTTGTTCGCCTTGATCATGTGGTTTGCTATTTCTTGCTGTCAGGTACCATGTCAGAAGGTGATACAACCCGTGATACATGCTCCGAGATTGCTGAACAGAAGATGCTACGAGAGATGCTTGCTGCCAACAAAGTCAGAGATGCGCAGATAGTCGATCTCCTACGTCAGAATGCAAGCTCTTATCTCGACAGCAACCGTCTTCGATCGCTACAGTAGCTTCTGATCAGGATCAGTTACATGCAGAGGAGTTGAGCGCCCTAGCCCTGGAAAAGGCAAAGGGTAAAGCCCTGATGCTTCCCTCCACATCGACTCCAGGCCAGCTGAAACACCTGAGTCGTAGAAAGAAAGCACTGTCGTCCCGTAGCGTCGTCGACAACGACGGTCTACGCATGTCGTGATCGGGAGGAGGACCCTGAAGCTGCAGAGGTGGCTGATGAAAGTTCCCAGGAGGAACATGAGGACGATTAGGTTCATTCCAGTGATCGACATAGGCAAGCCCGCCAGCCTCCTACATGTTAACCACCCCGCCAGCCGTCTGGTTCGCATCTTCAATAGCCTCCGCGTCAGCATCGTCACCGGCAATCTACTGTTGTGCCGTTTGATGTTGATGCATTTCAGGATCATCAGAGTGTCCTCACTCCTATCTATTCTGATGAGGAGGATCAGTTTGATGAGTACGACCAAGAGGAGGATGAGGGTCAGTTTGGGTATGCTCATGGTTTTCACCCACCATTACAGGATCCTCCTGAGTTACAGCAGCACCATACCAGCTATGTTCCACCTCCTCGCCTGTCTCAGAATCAGGCAGTGTATTGGAACGTTGTACAGTACGACAACCCACAGTCGGCTCGCCAGCACTAGCATCCCGCCGCCGGCCATCAGCGTCAGCGACGGCTTGCTCGCGACCCGCCACCGTATGCCAGACCACATTACGGTCAGTATACAACTCCTCCCCAGCATGCAGCTCGTCACTTCGAGCACCATGAGGACCCTGCAACACCATTTCCTGACCGTCGGGCCCAATCACTTGTGCACCGCAGAGACATTAAGGTAAAGATCAAACCCTTCTTTGGTTTATATGACCCTGCTATTTTTCTTGAGTGGTTGAAGAACACGGAGCATGTACTGCGATACATAACCGTTCAGGAGCATGAGAAGGTCGAGCTCGTTACCTTACATTTTGAGGGAACTGCTCAGACCTGGTGGAATCGTCTTGAGCAGCAACATTATAGAATGGGTTGGCCACCCATTAGTGAATGGCATCAGCTTGTGCATATTATGACTAGAAAGTATGTGCCTTCGACCTACAAGGAGCAGATGCGGTCGGAGATAGAACGTGCTAGACAGGGTTCTGATTCACCATATGAGTTCTTCGCTCGCCTAGAAGACATGTACTTCAAGGCTGGCGTCAGTGTTACTCCGGGAACCTTGAGGACACGGTTCATTACTGGGCTTAACCAGCCCTTTAGTGATCAGGTCGACGTGCTGCCGATACGGGACCTCAACAATGTCGTTCACACTGCCCAGAAGTTATATCTTTAGCACATGCATCACAAGCAGCAACCATGGCAGTCCGCGACTTTGTCCATGTATGGTTCTAGACCCTTCAATCCGGGTTATGGCACTAATTCGGCTGTCTATAAAGCCGATGCTGATGGCTGTGTGGTCGGTACTTCCGATCACCATGATGACCAGGCATACCACTTTGCCTTGGTTACTAGACGCGTGCTGAGCGTCAAGGAGGGCGACCTGACTGAGCAGAGGGAGAACTTGTTTCATGCTAGATGCAGACTTCAGGATGCGTCGCTGAGTGTGATCATTGATGGGGGTTCTTGCTGCAACATTATCAATGAGAAGGTTGTGCGCCATTTCAACCTTCCGACTACACCACACCCCACTCCCTATGACCTTCAGTGGATTTCTGATGTTCAGGTAACAAAGTTTCGCAATAGTGTCTTATTTCTTTTTCTATTGGTCCATACAACGACACTGTGCTTTGCGATGTTACCGCCATGGACTCCACCCATTTGCTTTTGGGATGTCCCTGGCTGTATGATCGTCGCGTGCTTCACGACGGGTATTTGAACACTTACATGTTTAATTACCACGTGAGGCGCGTGACTCTCTTACCCATGAGCCCGCAAGAAATTTTACAGGATCAGGCGGAGCGCCAGTGCCAGAAGGCAATAGAGGCCGCAGGAAAGAAGCCTGCTACTGCACCAAAACAGACGGCCAAATTTGCGTCTACACCTTTGACGCTTCCTGCGAGATCTACTGAGCAGACATGTAAGCGTTCTCCACCTGGTATTACTTTTACATTACCATCTACACGTACGGGTGGATCGTCTGCTACACCGGCTACTGAGCCACCTATTTATGTCCTGCGTGGAACTTGTGAAAACAGGGTTCTACTGGCTCGTCACAGCGACATCACTTCGGCACTTCAAGGCAAGTCCCCTTGTTTCCTTGTTATTCCTAGCCTTTGTGCCACTACTACTGTAGAACGTGCACTCCCGCCTGCTATTTTGTATGTTTTACAGGACTTCGAGGATATTATGCCTGACGAGCTGCCGCCAGGTCTGCCACCAGTGCGTGGTATTGAGCACTAGATAGACTTCATTCTCGACGCTTCTCTGCCGAACCGTGTTGCCTATAGAGCTTCTCCTGAGAAAACTAAGGAGTTACAGCGACAGGTCCAAGATCTTTTGGACAAGGGTGTTGTGCGGGAAAGCTTGAGTCCCTGCGCCATTCCGGTGATTCTGGTGCCGAAGAAGGATAGGACTTGGAGGATGTGTGTGGACTGTCGCGCCATCAACCAGATCACCATCAAGTACATACATCCCATTCCGCGCCTCGATGATATGCTGGACGAGCTGCATGGTGCCATTTTGTTCTCTAAGATTGAACTTAGGAGTGGCTATCATCATATTCGTATGAAGGAGGGCGATGAATGAAAGACATCTTTCAAGACCAAGTATGGTCTATATGAGTGGCTAGTCATGCCATTTGGATTGACCAATGCTCCATCGACGTTCATGAGACTCATGAACCATGTCTTACAGTCTTTTTTGGGGAAGTTTGTCGTCGTTTACTTTGATGATAGACTTGTGTTCTCTCGCAGTTTAAGTGACCATATTTATCATCTTCGACAGGTCTTAGAGTGCTTGAGACGTGAGAGCTTGTACGTCAACCGAGGTAAATGCGTATTTTGTTTTGAATCTGCCAACTTCCTTGGTTTTATTATTGGCAGGGATGGGCTACGAGTGGATGAGGAGAAGATCCGTGCCATCAAGGAGTGGCCTACACCGATGACACCCACTCAGGTTCTCTCATTCTTAGGGCTGGCCTGCTTTTACAGGAGGTTCGTCCGCGACTTCAGCACCATTGCCGCCCCTTTGCACGAGCTGACCAAGAAGGCGACGTCGATCACATGGCTTCCACGACATGATGCTGCTTTTGTCACCCTGAAGGATGCCCTGTGCCGTGCCCCTTTGCTGCAGTTGCCTGAATTCACTCGTCGCTTTGAGGTGGAGTGCGACGCTTCCGATTTCGGCATCGGGGGTGTCTTGTTGCAGGAAAGGCGACCGATCGCCTACTTCTCGGAGAAGCTGTCGTGTGCTCAGCTGAACTACCCCACGTATGACAAGGAGTTGTATGCGTTGATCCGAGTCCTGAAGACTTGGCAGCACTATCTCTGTCCAAGTGAGTTTTTAATACACTCAGACCATGCTGCTCTAGCCTATCTGAAGAGCCAAACGACCCTCAACCGCAGACATACTAGGTGGGTCGAGTTCATGGAGACATTTCCGTACCTGATCATGCACAAGAAAGGTAAGGAGAATGTGGTAGTCGACGCCCTTTCTCCCACGTACGTGCTCATAACTCATCTCCAGTCTCGTTTACTTGGTTTTGCATTGCTCAAGGATATGTATGCTGCTGATGTTTTCTTTAAAGACATCTTTGAGCAATGTAAGATCAGCAGAGAGCATGCCACGTATTTCCTGAATGACGGGTATCTGTACAAGGCCGGAAAACTCTGTATTCCTACGTCTTCTGTCAGGCACTTGTTGCTCCAGGAAGCACATGACAGCCGTGGCCATTTTGGGGTGTCTAAGACCCTTACAGCACTTCGGGAGTATTTTTTCTGGCCAAAGATGGCCCAAAGTGTTACCAGGTATTGCAAGAGTTGTGTGACATGCCAAAAGGCTAAGGCACACTCGAGTCGACATGGTCTCTACACGCCCCTCCCGATTCCTGCAGCCCCGTGGGAAGATTTGTCGTTGGATTTTATCACAAGGTTGCCTATGTCTCGGCGTGGTAGAGATTGCATATTTGTAGTGGTCGACATGTTCTCAAAGATGGCACATTTTATTCCCTACAAGAACACCAACAATGCTACCGACATCGCTGGATTGTTTTTTGAGCATGTGGTGCGCTTGCATGGTGTCCCTAAAACTATTGTTAGTGATAGGGATATGATGCGGTCCTGTCCCACCATCATATGGTCCACTAAGAGTCAGGGACGACTGAGACCATGGCGTCCTCCATGGAGTAGGACTTAGCATAATTTATTATATATTTCCTCATTATTAGCGATTGCTTGTTTTAGTATGTTTCCCTTTTATGTATTTTCTATTTCGGATGTGCGCTCCTCTTATGCTTAAGAGGGACTGTTGGATCGTTAGAGTTACGTCTGAGGGAACAAAAGCTTTGTTCCCACAGAAGGCACAACTGATTAAAATAGCAAGAAAGATAACAGAACGAACTCACGATATATAGTGGAAACCCTGATTAGCAAAACTAGCTTCTCAAGGAAAAACCACTACCTTCAAGCTTCCGCTTGAGAGGATTTTAAAGTGTGTACTTGTCTTATTGATTTCTTGTTCGATTACACTTGTAGCATGGACTCCAAAACACTAGACTTCCCACCTAGATTCGAAGATCACTCCTACAATGATGAATCCGAACTCAACCCTCAAAGACTCATAAACACTTCACTCTCTTTTTCTTCTCAACTGAACGCTCTTTGTTCTACTTTTTCTTCTTCGTCGTTACATAGAAAAGAATCCATGCTTCTCTTAAATACAACTCGGCTAAAACCCTAATTGACACAAAATTAGAAAATACTAGAATCGGATTACAAAGATATGATTTTGTTTTGAAGATAAGATATCACAACCAGTTATATTAATTAAGGAAGGAGTTCCTTAATTAATCCAACCGATTGGATAACGTTCTTCTCTCTCCAATCGCCTTATCTTAGGAAAGATTCCTAGGATCAACATGATCGGGTTTTCTCTCTCTCCATATCTTCGCGCAATCCGGCTTGATCCTTGGAGCCGAAGTCTTCATCCTCTACCGCGTGGCTTCTTGGTTTGTTTCCTTAACACAGCATGCTGGATGACTTCTTTCCTTTTTCAGCCTTGATCTGGTCCGTCACTTCAGTTCCTTGAGAGGTAACAAAGCGCTAAGCAAGCCTTTGTTCCCTCTGAGATCCTGTGCTGCAACGCTCCCTAGGAAAACTCTTCTTGTCCCTGAAGCACTTGGTACACATATTAGTTGAGTGTTTGTAACCATCAAAACCTAAGGAATTCAACAAATTCCCCCTTTTTTGATGGTGACAAACACCCTTAACAATGAAGCATATGCCAACTAGAACAAGACAAAACTGACAAGAAAGAATCCCAATAAAAACACCGTTAGTTCCCCCTACGTCCAGCAATACGTTTTACCTGTTCTGTTCCCCCTTAGACAATGCTACCTGTCATTTTCCCCATTTTGGCATCATAAAAAACACAGTAAAGAGTTAGAGAAGAAAGATCAATGCCAGATAAACAAAAACACCCTTTGTCATTAATTTAAAAAAACTTCAACAACATGCAAAGACATCCAAAACATGCAAAACATCTAAACACAGTCATTAAGCCACACAGGGCACACAAGTCAGAGAGAAATAAAAACAACTAAGGAGGATAGATGAGCAAGAGAACAAAGGAGTGGGTGGATGACAGGTAAACGGTTAGGCATCACTATGACCAGCCGATGGAGCTGATGCGTGATGGGAGAGAAGCGCGCGTACGTCTGCCAAGAGAAGCGTCTGCTGAGCAGCCAGATCCTGCACTGCCTGGCAAAGACTTCTCAGATCCTTCCCCAGAGATGATTTATCATTCAGTTCTCCCTCAGAACTGTCCGCCTCAGAATCTTCCATAGTCTCAGAAATAGCCGGAACACTATCCAGTTTCACCCAGCCTTCGTCACCTTGAAGAACAAACTTCATCTTGTGTAGATTACTGACATCGAAGGGGCGAGAGAAGACACTCGATTCCGCCGAGGAGTTGTAGACTTTATGGTACTCAAGAATCTTTTTGACAACTTGAGGGAACGGAAGAGCGTGCTGGTCTGTGTTCCTAGCATGGGACATGTGCTGCATCATAATCCTGGGGAGGCAAATGGGTTCCTTCTTCAATAGCGTAGATAGGAGGACAATATCCAAAATCAGCAGTCGGTTCCTTTTCTGTCCCCTGGGCGTGATGTTGCTGATCAAGAAGTGGTATAATACTTTGTTGACGACAGACATCTCAGATATGTCAAGATCACCACTTCCCAAAGCATTCTCAATGCCAGCCACTGCCCACACTGCTTCAGAATATGGAAAATCCTTAGGCCATCTTCATTTTGGGTACTCGCCATACCCCTCATGTGGGACTCCCAAGGCTACTCCCAACTCAATGCTCGAAAACAGATGTACCTTCCCTCTAAGCTTGTAGCTCCCCAGAACGGCGTGGGGTCTGACTTCCATCACATAAGACGAATAGATCTCCCTTATCAAGTCCTCATCCACTCCTTCTTCCACGAACAGCCGACTCCACTTCTGAGCATCCAGTACTGCATACACCTCCTCCAGATAATTCTCCTTAAGGAACTCCGGGTCCATCAACAATTCTTTTACCACAGACTTATGGCTCATGCTTTTGACTTCATCAGCCGCCATCTTTCCTTTGGCCTTGGCGGGCTGACGACGTTGACTTTTGCGGAGAGGACCAACAGAGACCTTGGCTTTCTTCGCTTTGTTCCCAGTGAGGGGTTCTGACTCCTCGTCAGAACTCACTGTGATAGCCTTCTCGGACTTCTTCTGACAACGGGTCTTCCTCTTGGAGGAGTATGCAGTCTTTATCCTTCCAGATGACTTTAGAGAAATAAGAGGTTCCTCCTCATCTTCTTCCTCAACCAATTCCTTGGCGAGACACCTTACAACTCCCTGAATCTTCTCCTTCACAGCCACGTGCTCCTCAGTGGTGACTGGAGTGGTCTCTCTAGGTAACTCCTTTATCTCCTCTTCAATGGGGTCAGGATGGGTTGGAGAGGAATAAACCTCCTCTCTTTCAGTAGAGGATATGGCAATGGGAATGGCCGGGGAGATTTTAGGGTTAGGGTTTTGTGGAGTAGGTTCTGTGTTTGGGGCAATTGAGGCTATGTAGGGGACCATGGCGAGTTGGTCTCGGGTTAGTGATGTTGGAGGGGTAACTTTGGTGGTCGCTGGGGTGGTGGAGGAGGAAGGTAGGGACTGGGTAATGGCGGCGAGGAGAGCGGGGTCTGTCCCCATGGAGGACAGTTTGGCGAGGAGGTTTTGGAGGTCTTGGGCGAGGTTAGTGTTTGAGGCCATTTTTGTGAGAGAGAGAGAGCTGGGAAGACGAGAGGCAGAGAGGAAGAGGAAGATAGCTTGAGGAAGATAAGGGAATAGTGAAGAGGGGACTTACCTGGAGACCCGAATTATATAGCCATCACAAAATCTTCCAGAAATTCCAAAGATAAAATCTGATCCTTTCAGTTTCCAAAAGATAAAAATTACAATCTTCCACTTTCCCAAAATCTTGCTAGAATTTCGTCCAAATCCAATTGAACCCGCCGAAAGATCTCTTTCTAACTTCTTTCCATCAAATCAACTCTTAATGCACGGCGCGTCCCAACACAAGGTTTCCATTATTACATTCTGCCATACACACGTCATCTCAGACCTGCAAGCCACAGAGGCCGAACCGTTTTCCCGCCAAAACAAAAAGACGTAGGGTGTGATGTTGGGGGTTAGTTACCAGAGAGGGTACAAAAGACCATCACACCAAAATATATGATATTTGCGATTGATTTTTACATCATGCCTGAGGGGTCTCCAGTTGTGGATGATTAGATGGGCTCATAGGAGACATCAAGCATGGCGGTTACGGGTGAGTTGTAGAATCAACTATCATTTGGGCTTATGATGAGGGAACAAAACATCAAGTTGATTCTTTTGGGCCGAAATAGAGCTGATTCATGTGACATGTGATAACATAGATGACCATGCAAGACATTCGGTACATAAAGGAAGTAAAAGCACATAGTCAAGCTTTTCGAAAATTAATATCCAAGGAAGCTAATGCATAATAAGGCATGAAGATTCGACTTTCACAGTTTACCACGTAATCTAGCCAATCATCGAGGGAACACAACACATAGACATGTAGTTAGGGGAACAAACCAGATTTTGTATGGAACTGAATGTAGAGTTCCCCAACAGGTGTCCTAATGAGAAAAGTGGCGTTTGATTCTTTGTTCCACGAGATCCCTTATTTGGCAATCTTTCTCAACACAGTTATGACTTTTCTAGATGTACATGGTACCTTAAATTTTCACACAAGGAACAAATTAGTCATTAAGTCCATATCCACATCTCCTTTACCTTTGACACCAGGCCTTTGAGTCTCAAGTATTCCATGCAGAAGTGAGGTGAGACTCGCTTTATTCCCTGTCAAGTAACTGACCCTTGAATGAATGAAACACTAGGAACATTCCTCACTTTATCCTGCACAAAAAGGGTTAGTTCTTGCGAACCTAGACAAGCTTATACTTTCTGGGTTTGGGAGCAACATATCTAATCTTAGGAGGTTCAACTTCTATATGCTCCCTAGTGGTGCGAGCAATCTCCTCATTATGTTGCTTCAGCAGGCACTCTTGCTTGTAATGGCCAGAATGCCCACAATACCAACAGACCCTTTGACACTTCAGATCTACATACTTGCTCTGTCCTGGCCAAGTTGTTTTGTTAGCAATCCTTGACTGAAAATCAATATTATTGGACTTACTGCTTTGGGATTGCTTCAGCCAAATTGCATGAGCCTTCTGTCCATGATACCAAGCCTTGTCTTCCTCAGTCGAATTAGAACAGTCTTTGCCTTTGTTCCCTCCGGCGGAACATTCCCACTCTTCTTTTACAGACTATTTTCCTTCGACTTTGGAGCCTTTTTTCTTAGTGTCATCAACAAGAAGCTTAGGTTGATAGCCAATTCTAAAGCGAGGTACTTCCTTCTTTTCAGGTTTCTTTTCATTCTTGGCTGCAACAAAGACAATACCTTTTGGCTCGTCCTTTTGTTCCTCACTGAGTTTGGTTAGATCACTAGAAAGTTTTGCATTTCCTAGTTTTAACATTAAAGACTCAGCCTCGAGTGAGGAAACAGTGGACTCTAGAGACTTAATCTTTTCAGTGAGTTCTGGACACTCAGAGCATGTGTTTGAAGAGGAAGATGAACCTTTCTCAAGCGTGAGCACTCTTTCAGCCCAAACCTGATTTTCTTCGATCAGACCTGAGATCGATTCATCTTTCTCTTCGAGTTGCTCACTGAAAAGACTACTCTCGCGAACGAGATTCTTAATGAGAGAGATCAAGCTTTCTTTAGATTTGCATTTTAAGCTTGATATAAGATCAGATTCAGTTACCTCATCGTTGATTACCTCTCCCTTTGTCTCGTTTGAAACCTCAACGGCCATTAAGCATACATCCCTGGAATGTGACGAATCTTCGTCATCTGAGTCTGATTCTCCCCAGGTGGCAACCATTGCTTGCTTCCCTTCATTTGCTGGAGGCATTCCTGCCTTCTTTTTGAAGCAGTTTCTGGCCATGTGTCCCTTGTTCTGACAGTGGTAACAAACCACATCTTTCATGTCTCTGTTCCCTTCAGAGGAACTGGGCAAGTCTTTGTTCCGAGACCATATCTTCCTCATTGCCCTTGTGATAAGAGCAACATCTTCATCGCCATCCTCATCTTCATCGCCCATTTGAGACAGATCAAATGCCCTTTCCACCTTCAGGGCAATGCTCTTCGCCTTCTCCTCTCCTTTCTTGTTTATCTTATGGTTATAGACAGAGGCGTTGCTTTCTAGCTTAGCAACCACCTCTTCCATAGTAAGAGTCTTGACGTCTGTTTGAGAGTAGAGGGCAAGAGCAATGGCATCCCACTGAGTGTTGAGACCTTGCATGAAGTGATGAGTCAACTTCCAGTCTGGCATTGTTTCACCAAGGTACTGAAGCTGACCAACTAGCCCATGGAACCTGGAGTAGTACTCTTGAATGTGTTCATCTTTCCCTTGAGAAACTTGGTCATACTCCTTGATCAGAGAAAGGATCTTGTTCTTCTTTGTGTCTTCATTTCCTTGATGAAGGCGCTTCAAAGCATCTCAGATCTCCTTAGCAGTTTTGTAGCTCATGATTTTCTTGAGATCTGAGGGAGAAAGGGCCATGTGGAGGATCTTCTTGGTCCTGTTGTTTTTCTCCAATTTCTTCCAATCCTCATCGGTGTAGTCGATCTTGGGTTTTGGCTTAGTCTCATCTTCATCATTCTTAATAACCAAAGGACCGACTTCTATGACTCTCCAGATCTGTCCGTCGAGGGAACAGATGTGGGACTCGATTTGTTCCACCCACCAATCATACTCATCGGCCTTCAGCATTGGCGGCTTCTAGAATGAATCACCGATTGCATTGCTTGACGATGACATCTTTTCCTGCAAATTCTGTAACGAAAACAATCTAGAGCACCAGGCTCTGATACCAATTGTTGGATCGTTAGAGTTACGTCTGAGGGAACAAAAGCTTTGTTCCCACAGAAGGCACAGAGGATTAAAATAGCAAGAAAGATAACAGAACGAACTCACGATATATAGTGGAAACCCTGATTAGCAAAACTAGCTTCTCAAGGAAAAACCACTACCTTCAAGCTTCCGCTTGAGAGGATTTTGAAGTGTGTACTTGTCTTATTGATTTCTTGTTCGATTACACTTGTAGCATGGACTCCAAAACACTAGACTTCCCACCTAGATTCGAAGATCACTCATACAACGATGAATCTGAACTCAACCCTCAAAGACTCGCAAACACTTCACTCTCTTTTTCTTCTCAACTGAACGCTCTTTGTTCTACTTTTTCTTCTTCGTCGTTACATAGAAAAGAATCCATGCTTCTCTTAAATACAACTCGGCTAAAACCCTAATTGACACAAAATTAGGAAATACTAGAATCAGATTACAAAGATATGATTTTGTTTTGAAGATAAGATATCACAACCGGTTATATTAATTAAGGAAGGTGTTACTTAATTAATCCAACCGATTGGATAACGTTCTTCTCTCTCCAATCGCCTTATCTTAGGAAAGATTCCTAGGATCAACACGATCGGGTTTTCTCTCTCTCCATATCTTTGCGCAATCCGGCTTGATCCTTGGAGCCGAAGTCTTCATCCTCTATCGCGTGGCTTCTTGGTTTGTTTCCTTAACACAGCACACTGGATGACTTCTTTCCTTTTTCAGCCTTGATCTGGTCCGTCACTTCAGTTCCTTAAGAGGTAACAAAGCGCTAAGCAAGCCTTTGTTCCCTCTGAGATCCTGTGCTGCAACGCTCCTTGGGAAAACTCTTCTTGTCCCTGAAGCACTTGGTACACATATTAGTTGAGTGTTTGTAACCATCAAAACCTAAGGAATTCAACAGGGACGACCCATTAGTTAGAATAAGGCCCAAGCCCATTAGGGTTTTGGCTGAGCTCTTTGGCTATAAGTAGCCACCTTGTACTTCATTTCTAATCACGTTGAAATTAAAGCTTAAGCCTCAGTTGAGATTATCTCCTCCCTTAAGCCTTCAACGTCACCCTTGTTACTTGTCCCAAATCTATCCCAAACACAACCCATTGGCGATCCCGGTGAATTGCTCGATCAAGATCCGTGCGCGAGACAAGTCGACCCCTCGATTCATATCAATTAGTATCAGAGCCCAGTCGATCGAGCCACCCTAGTCGCCACTCCGAAACCCTAATCTACCACACCAAACCAGTTCGTCTCTACACCTCCATCTGCGACACTTCAGGAGAATTGCCATAACCTTCTGCTCACTCAATATTTTGGTCTGACATTTTGAGGAGGCAAACTAGACTCGTAGATCTAACTCCTCGAGTTGGAATCATCGCATTTGGATTCCTGAGCAGGGAGAACGAATTTTTACAAGTCGGACCAACGCCCAGGAATTCTCCTTGCCCGACGAGAGAAGATTGATTCTACACCTCCATCTGCGACACTTCAGGAGAATTGCCATAACCTTCTGCTCACTCAATATTTTGGTCTGATATTTTGGGGAGGCAAACTATACGCGTAGATCTAACTGCTCGTGTTGGAATCCTCGCATTTGGATTCCTGAGCAGGGAGAACGAATTTTTACAAGTCGGACCAACGCCCAGGAATTCTGCCCAGATCTGCTCTTCTTCATCTCCGATCTGCACAGATCTAGGTCTGCTCTTCTTCATCTTCACTCTGCCCGATCTGCTCTCGTTCGTCTCCACCCCGCCACCGCTCGCTTCCCAGTGTCAGACCCACCGCCGGCCACGCCCAGCCGTCGCCACTGCTGTGCTGCGATCGTCGTCGGATCTACACAGATCTAGGTCTGCTCTTCTTCGTCTCCACTCTGCCTGATCTACTCTCCTTCGTCTCCACCCCGCCACCGCTCGCTTCCCGGCGTCAGACCCACCGCCGGCCATGCCCAGCCGCCGCCACTGCCCCTGCTGTGCTGCGGTCTATGTGAGTGGTACCAAAAAAAAGTTGTGGCCTGATTAAATTCGACATGGCATGTCGACTCTCAGATTGGCGCCCGCTGGATACCCACTTGCGTCGTCGACGTTTTGCTGGATATGAAGGAGAGTTCCTGGAGTGGTCCCGGCACATGGCTTACTACTTTAGCCAACGAGACTACGACCAAGACGAGCAGTGTGACATCGCAATCAGTTGTCTCACTGGCTACGCCCTTGAATGGTGGTTTCGTGTAGAGGATTATCGCCGGACCCGTGGTTGGCAACCCGTCATCACTTGGGGGCAAATTGTTTTTGTTATGACCCGATACTTTGCTCCGAGTGTTGATCCAGTAGCCTACGCCGCCCGCTCAAAGCAATGGACCAGACCGTACCTTGAGTGCATCGCTGCACGTACCCCAGTGCGCTCTTCTGAGGGATTCCCTGAATGCACCCCAGCGCGTGTCACGGTGCTCCTGCCCCTAGCTCCGGTACCCCCTGTTGCGCTCATCCCTGATACGACGCCAACCGCACCAATTGCACCAACTGCTTCCGTACCAGCACCCGATCCTGAGATCACTCCAACCGTCGTGCCTTCGGAGCCAACGCCCACCAGACCGCCTCCTCTGATCATATCGACACCCACTTCGATGGTCCCTATGGTGTTGGATGTGCCTCCCCTCGTTCCCGTGCCCACGACTTGTGAGTCTTTCATTTTGGCTCCTTCAATGGACATTACGCATCAGCCATTTCGATGTATATGGTCCTTTACATGTGTTCATCGACTGTTCACCCTTGTGCCTACATGTTCGAAGCGGGGACGCTTCGATTCTAAGGGAGGGAGAATGATGCGGTCCTGTCCCGCCATCATATGGTCCACTAAGAGTCAGGGACGACCGAGACCATGGCGTCCTCCCTGGAGTAGGACTTAGCATAGTTTATTATATATTTCCTTATTATTAGCGATTGCTTGTTTTAGTATGTTTCCCTTTTACGCATTTTCTATTTCGGGTGTGTGCTCCTCTTATGCTTAAGAGGGACGACCCATTAGTTAGAATAAGGCCCAAGCCCATTAGGGTTTTGGCTAAGCTCTTCGGCTATAAGTAGCCACCTTGTACTTCATTTCTAATCACGTTGAAATTAAAGCTTAAGCCTCAGTTGAGATTATCTTCTCCCTTAAGCCTTCAACGTCACCCTTGTTACTTGTCCCAAATCTATCCCAAACACAACCCATTGGCGATCCCGGTGAATTGCTCGATCTAGATCCGTGTGCAAGACAAGTCGACCCCTCGATTCGTATCAGGATACCAAGTTTGTGGGCCATTTTTGGAGAACCTTGTGGGGAAAGCTAGGCACCAAGCTTCTAGACATTACTTGTTTAGTACTTTCTATGAACAATATTTCTATTTTTAGTAGCTGCTAGTTCTGGCTGGTTTCCATTTATGTTAAATGGGCCGCCAGATTTAGTAACTAGAGAGTCCGGCCCATTAGGTCAACTCTCTAGTATAAATAGGAACTCTTGTCTTCTTTTCTATTACGTCGAAATAGAGCTTTTGTTAACAGTCGAGTAATCTCCTAAAACCCGGGCCCTGACGTCAACAATTAACGCATTTCTAGTCGAACTATCCTGGCGCATTAATTAGGTTACCCATCAATTATCCGCAACCAAACACAAACCCTAATCTTTCTACCACCTTACGGCTGCCCCATCCTCTCCACCCTAGTGTTGCTGCCGCCCTTCATACCACCCTCACGGCCGCCGCCCCTCACCTCAACGTTCCATCGCGTCTCCCTCCAGTATGCCGCATCTCCACCAGCCCACGGTGGTTTCCGAAACCCTACAGCCGGCCGAACACAACCTCCATTCCTTCCCGAAGAGTTGCTTCGCCCTACTACGCGTTCATCGGATCCTTGACAACATCTTGTAGTCTTTCCGTCGGGCAAGGTTACATCATATTTTCTAAGCAAAATTCAATACGGATGTCTTTTGTCTTAAATTTTGGAAAGAAGGGTGCTTGTAGATTTTTGAAAGTTGTTGATACGAATCCGATGGCTCGGATCTCGTCTGAAGTCGGATCTAGGTAGGAAATGGTCTCGGATCCTTCTCTTGGTAACCGGATAAGTACGAACCACCGGGGAGGTTGGTCCGTGGCTCTCTTATGCTCGCTTGGGCGAGGGTGGGGCAAGAGTGAAGGTTGCGTTTGTGAACCGTGACGTGGTTCAATCGGGTCTAACCAGTTTTGTGACGCCGAGGCCTAAGGGGAGGAGTTCAACTCAACTACGAAGCTTAGGCATAAATTTCAATGTAACCTAAAAACATACAAGCAACTTGGCATTTATAGTAGCCAAGTGAGAACTCGGCCATGGGCCACAAAATAACCTAATGGGCCAGGCTCCTAAGCCTAGAAGACACACATACCCGAAATGGAAACATACTAAAAATAGAAAGTGCTAAAATAACCATACTAAAAACAGTAAATGACCAATAGTGGCAACATGCCAAAAATGGAAAGCACTAAAATAATAGAAATGCTAAAAATAGAAACTATAAGAAATGCCAAGGGGCACGCCAAGGTCGTGGTCCCCATGGTCGCGCTGTCGCGCGATCGTCGGCCTGATGGTTGCACATCACTCTCCCCTTCTTAGATTCGAAGCGTCTTCGCTTCGAATGTCTAGGAGTGAGGGAGAATCGATGTTGAAGCTGAATGTCGCGTCTCCCCTTCTTAGAGACGATGGTGAGGCGGAACAGCGGACCAAAGACACCAAGTGGCAAGGGCGGCACCAAGGGGGCTGGTGTGAGCAGCGCGTGGAGTGTAGAAGCGGGTAGCATGGTAGGAGCCGAGCTGCCCTTCACGTAGAGCACCAAGGTGGGAGTAGGCACCACTGGGGAAGGACGCGGGAGTGCGGGAGCGGGTGCCAAATGAAGATCGACCGCTGTAGTTTCTGCAAGAACAGTGTTGGCCGCGGTCGCGGCTTGTGCGGCAATGATGTTTCTGGCCTCCGCGAGCTGGGCCTCGAGGTCCGCAATGCGCTTGGCATAAGCCTCGTCTTCTACTGCGACATCGACCAGGCACTTGTTGGTGGATTTGTGTGCGATTGTTGGAATCGGTGACACGGGAGGACGCTCGAGACGTCGCACGTGCGGGTGCTCAGGGTAGCACACTGGGGTGTACTTGCGGCTCGGTGGCGAGTTGTGTTGGCGCTTGGGTGGGTAGTATGGACGCCGGGGCGGAGAGTACGGGCGTCGAGACGGGGGGTCATAGTTGCGGCGCGGCGGGATATAGTCCGGATGGGCCTCATATGGACTCACGCCACCAAACCATTCATCGTCGTTCCACTCGTCGGCGTAGAGGTAGGGGTTGACGGATGTCCACGTGAGGTGCCGGTGAGCCATGGGCGGGTGCTGGCTCGACTAGGGTGATCCAGGTTGGCTAGGTTGTGGGCTAGGTGGCATGGCGAGGTTGGAATAAGGATAAGATCTCATGGTTAAGGAAATATAAGTCTCATGGTTAAGGAAAGATAAGAGAAGACCGAACTAGGGTTGCTAGGGGCGGTGGCGGCTAGGGTTTTGGCAACAGGGAAGGGTTCATTTTTTGGCCTTTTAAGGGGTCAAACGATGTCCATTTTGGGCAAATTTTGTACTCGTATCGAGATTCTCTATAGGGTTATGGAAGAAAATTTAAGAAAACAGAAAAAAAAAATTAGGCGAATTCTGGACAGAAGTCGAGTTCGGTTTTGGGAGTTTTAATGGTGATGATGGGTAGGGAGAAAGGAAAGAGAAGGAAAGACACACCTCGTACCCCTGGCGCTCTGATACCAATTGATATGAATCCGATGGCTCGGATCTCGTCTGAAGCCAGATCTAGGTAGGAAATGGTCTCAGATCCTTCTCTTGGTAACCGGATAAGTACGAACCAACGGGAAGGTTGGTCCGCGGCTCTCTTATGCTCGATTGGGCGAGGGTGGGGCGAGAGTGAAGGTTGTGTTTGTGAACTGTGACGTGGTTCAATCGGGTCTAACCAGTTTTGTGACGCCAAGGCCTAAGGGGAGGAGTTCAACTCAACTACGAAGCTTAGGCATAAATTTCATCGTAACCTAAAAACATACAAGCAACTTGGCATTTATAGTATCCAAGTGAGAACTCGGCCATGGGCCACAAAATAACCTAATGGGCTAGGCTCCTAAGCATAGAAGACACACACGCCCGAAATGGAAACATACTAAAAATAGAAAGTGCTAAAATAACCATACTAAAAACAGTAAATGATCAATAGTGGCAACATGCCAAAAATGGAAAGCACTAACATAATAGAAATGCTAAAAATAGAAACTATAAGAAATGCTAAGGGGGACTCCAAGGTCGTGGTCCCCATGGTCACGCTGTCACGCGATCGTCGGCCTGATGGTTGCGCATAACTCTCCCCTTCTTAGATTCGAAGCGTCCTCGCTTCGAGCGTGTAGGAGTGAGGGAGAATCGATGTTGAAGCTGAATGTCGCGTCTCCCCTTCTTAGAGACAACGGTGAGGCAGAACAGCAGACCAAAGACACCAAGTGGCAAGGGCGGCAGCGAGGGGGCTGGTGCGAGCGGCGCGTGGAGTGTAGAAGCGGGTAGCACGGTAGGAGCCGAGCTAACCTTCACGCAGAGCACCAAGGTGGGAGTAGGCGCCATTCGGGAAGGACGCGGGAGTGTGGGAGCGGGTGCCAACTGAAGATCGACCGCTGCAATTTCTGCAGGAATAGTGTTGGCCCCGGTCGCGGCTTGCGCGGCAATGATGTTTCTGGCCTCCGCGAGCTGGGCCTCGAGGTCTGCAACGTGCTTGGCATAAGCCTCGTCTTTTGATGCGACATCGGCGAGGCACTTGTTGGTGGCTTCGTGTGCGACTGTTGGAACCGGTGACACGAGAGGACGCTCGGGACGTCGCACGTGCGGGTGCTCAGGGTAGCACACTGGGGTGTACTCGTGGCTCGGTGGCGAGTTGTGTTGGCGCTTGAGTGGGTAGTATGGACGTCGGGGCGGAGAGTATGGGCACCGGGACGGGGGGTCACAGTTGCGGCGCGGCGGGATATAGTCCGGATGGGCCTCATATGGACTCACACCACCAAACCATTCATCGTTGTTCCACTCGTCGGCGTAGAGGTAGGGGTTGGCGGATGTCCACGTGAGGCGCCGATGAGCCATGGGCGGGTGCTGGCTCGACTAGGGTGATCCAGGTTGGCTAGGTTGTGGGATAGGTGGCATGGCTAGGTTGGAATAAGGATAAGATCTCATGGTTAAAAAAAGATAAGTCTCATGGTTAAGGAAAGATAAGAGAAGGCCGAACTAGGGTTGCTAGGGGCGGCGGCGGCTAGGGTTTGGGCAGCAGGGAAGGGTTCGTATTTTGGCCTTTTAAGGGGTCAAACGATGTCCGTTTTGGGCAAATTTTATATGCCCGGACTCATATCGAGATTCTATACAGGGTTATGGAAGAAAATTTAAGAAAACAGAAAACAATTGGGCAAATTCTGGACAGAAGTCGAGTTCGGTTTTGGGAGTTTTAATGGTGATGATGGGTAGGGAGAAAGGAAAGAGAAGGAAAGACACACCTAGTACCCCTGGTGCTCTGATACCAATTGATACGAATCCGATGGCTCGGATCTCGTCTGAAGCCAGATTTAGGTAGGAAATGGTCTCGAATCCTTCTCTTGGTAACCAGATAAGTACGAACCAACGGGAAGGTTGGTCCACGGCTCTCTTATGCTCGATTGGGCGAGGGTGGGGCGAGAGTGAAGGTTGTGTTTGTGAACCGTGACGTGGTTCAACCGGGTCTAACCAGTTTTGTGACGCCGAGGCCTAAGGGGAGAAGTTCAACTCAACTACGAAGCTTAGGCATAAATTTCATCGTAACCTAAAAACATACAAGCAACTTGGCATTTATAGTAGCCAAGTGAGAACTCGGCCATGGGCCACAAAATAACCTAATGGGCCAGGCTCCTAAGCATAGGAGACACAACTATAAGAAACGCCAAGGGGGACGCCAAGGTCGTGGTCCCCATGGTCGCGCTGTCGCGCGATCGTCGGCCTGATGGTTGCGCATCACCTACATATTTCTATATCAATTAAGCATATAATTTTTATATACTATTTTTTGAAAATGTTAAAATAAATAAACAAATCCCGTGCAAGGCACGGGTACTACACTGGTAAATCACTATATGTGATTACAAAGATTTCAACTTTAATCTCTAGATATGGGGCTTAGCTAGTCATGCTTACCGATTATGTTCGAAATGGGGAACTGGTCAAAACCGACCGAAACCAAACCGAAAAAACCCGTTGAGGCTGGTTTCGATCTAGGTCCCAGTTTGCCTTTCTAGGAAATCGTGAAACCATCGGTTCTCCCTATTTTAAAATTTTTAAGTTTCCATTTTTTGAATTATTTTTATAAAGTTGGGACTAAATCAGATAGAACCGATGGTTCCATCGGATAGAACTACTGATCCATTTTTTTGATTTCTGAAAACCGAAACCGAATAAAATTGAAACTGGAATCGAAATTTAAACCGGAAAATCGGTCAAAAATCGATTCTGGTTTCATGATACAACCACCGGTTCAAATTGTGATTGCTTTGATCAGTTAAAATTTAGGGTTTGTTTGGTGGGTGTATTTATAAAGACTTTTTTTTTTATTAAAAAGTACTTTTTTTAGAAAAGTAATTTTTGAAATTTAAAATTTGGGTGTTATGGGGATTGGTGAAATGGGTAAAAAAAGTACTTTTTGGAAATAAAATCTTGATAAAGAGGTTGCCAAACAAGGCCTTAATATATTAACTAAAGGCAACCATTAAGTGTTTAGTTGTTTCTAGAGTACTTTAGCCATTAACATAGGTCAAAAACAAAAAAAGAAGCAATATTTGTATATGAACATATAAATATATTTAAAACTTCAGTCGCTTAAAAATTATTGCATGTAATAATCCACCTAAATTCAAAAGGGTAAGATTGTAATTTCACCATATTATAATTTTATTAAATAAAGATTATGTAATTTAATTTTTATTCTCATATTTTAAAAGAAGAAGAGAATTGTTTCTTATTACCTTAGGGTGATAGATGAACTTCAGTGTGAATTTTGTGTGGACTTGTATGCGTAGTTGACACGAGTATTCATAGGAACATTATTTACCTTACGAGGTTTAATTATTTCTTTATAACGGCATTAGGAGGACTTTATCCTCTTACTTTGGTCATAATCATACCCTTATTCGAATATAAGTGGTGATGCGCTAAGCTAGCACTATTATTTTGGGACGCATGTGCCCAATGTCGATCTCGTTTTCAAGATGGTGTGAATTAAAATCTTCAACTTGAATGCATCGTTTTGAAATTAACTAAGATAAGTGCATTGCGCACCTAACTAATAAACCTCAGGTGAGGAGTAAAACTTGGAAATCGTTCGTGCTCCTGTCTAAGTAAGTCTTCTTCGTAATTCGAAATTGCACAACACGTATACGGTGAGGTTAGTCATTGACCCAATTATTCAAATGAGGTTTTTCGAACTATTCATGTTTAATGAATAAATGTGTGTGATAATCATAATACCCAAACAGATTCATACCTTCCCATAAGATTCATTCTGTTGGAATCTTCTCTTGGCTCATGTCTTTTCCTATTCAGTGGAGTATTTAAATACCAGTCATTGATCGGTTATTTTTGGGATACAAGAGTCGTAAATATATACAACTACCAGAACCTCACATAAAATATCCTTGCTAGTCTTTCATTAGACTAACCAGCCCTTTCCTTTCATGATTGACTGGTATCACCCGTCCCATACGACACATCAAGTAATGATTCTTGAGTACATAGGAAGTAACCCTCGATGAATGCGGGTAGTTGTTGTTTGTTGATGTGTGAAAACCCACGATAGGATCGTCACACGCTATTTCGGTCCGTCTTTAAGAAAGGTGGCAAACGATGTCCTAATTCGATGAAATTCGGGAATCTATAATTTAAGGAACTCAAAAACAATCTATCAAAATTTCATGATTTTTGGAGAGAGAATGTTCGATCAACGAATTAAATAAGAACAGACCGTTAGAACGCAAAAGAGGTGTTTTGGATGGGGGAAAACTCAATTATAACTTAACCAAGTTATACAAGAGTCTCAATCTGATTTTTATTAATGAAAACAAGAGTTTAAATAACATCAATTTGTGTCTCATTGCTTGCAAGAGAAGCACTCTATCTAATTCTAAAAGATAAGGAAACTAGAAAAAGATAACATACTTGCTAAAGAAAAAATGAGAGAACCAAACAAGCTTGGACCCTAATTCTTCTTATCTAATCCTAGAAATACTAAAAGTATTTAATAAATCTGAATTAAAAGATAAATTAACAAGAAAACGGAATTAAATTTTATCTAAATCTATCTAATTATGAAAAGTGAATAATTCTCGTTGGAAATTGCTCTATCTTCAGTAAAACTGCATTTTGATCATCTTCTCGTTGGATTTTCGATTCGACGTAAACTATGGAATGGTAAATCTTTAAATCAGCTTTCCAACACATCTTGATATCAATTTTCTATCCATAGTTATGATTGTTTTACCGAATACTATCCAGAATTTGACAGGAACTAAAAACTTTGAACTTTCTCAAGACATTCCCTTCGTTTGACCCTCTTCCTTGGAGGCCTTTGACTTGTCCTTCCATGGATGCTATCATTCTCCCCTACTTGGATTCGAATCATCCTCGATTCAACGTGGGTGAAGTTAAAAACGTTGAGGAGACGAGCGTGGACACTAGAAAGCACCATAGGAGCATGTTGTTCGTTGTTCTTGGACAAACTCAAAGTTGGATCCTTTATGCTTGAAAATCCTGCGTTTTGGGCGGTGGTTCATGGGACTAACGCAATAGGAAGTACCTGAAAACTTCCAAAAACAATTAGTGTCGTTGGAGGCATCGGTGTGGGTGTTGGTGGAGGCGGTGACGTGCTACGAAGCAAGGCGACAATAGTGACAATCGGGGCTGCGATGATCTCTATCGAACAAGTTTCTTTGGGTGAAAGAATGGAATGATCTAAGGGTGTGGAAAGCTTTTCCACATCCACCAAATCAGTGGGCGCTCGGAGATGAACAAGCAACGATCGGTGTCGGGGCGCTCGGAGATGGGGAATCAGTTGTGATTTCGACATCGATGAGAGTCCAAGATTTGAGCTTTACAATCCCAGCCTTGATATCCTCCATTTCTTCTCGCAGTTCATGGTCTACAGCTTGGGCATGTGCCTCTTTGGAAAGGGTGGCGGCAAGCTTGGCGGAAGACCGCAGGGAGAGTCGAACGGAAGGAGTTGGCTCCCTATAGCACCTTTCCTCTCTCCTTTGTGATGATCGCATTGGGTCTTCATAGTGGTGAACTCTTGAAGATTGTCATTGTGGTGTCTTGTAGGAGTGAACATTGGATGAGCCAGGCAGCGAAAAAGCGTCAAAGTCCTAGAATTTGGCGGAAGCCCCTGAATGTCTATAGTCGATCCCTGATAACAACAATTTGTCGTGCTAATTACTGCTATGCAAGTAATCCAAACAAACCTAATACGTAGTCTTAAGTAAGTAAGGGTCGGGTCCTCAGGGAGACAAATTCTATCTTTATGTATAATTTCTATGTCAATCTTAAAGTAACCAAAGGGGGGTTTTGTATGTTTTAGAATCACTAAGCATGCAAAAGAAAACAAACGAAAGATGATGAATTCAGTAATTGGGAAAATAGCTCAGCCAAACAAACATCCACTATTCGTATGATAAGTTGATCATAGATAATCATTCAATTTCTCATGCAATGGAAATTCCTATTCCTTTTCTGAAGTAACTACAAGCACAACCAGATACTTATAGCACTAACTAGTTAAACAACCATGAAACCATCAAGATTCAGTTTAACAGCAGCATTAAACCTAGGAATATAATTAGGATACAATCTAGCATAAAACAACTAGCTTTTATCCTAGAATGTAAATCAATTCTCTTCTACATAAGACTAGCACAACCAGATACTAGTACGATGCAGTTGCTACTCCGATAAAGATATGCTCAACCAGTAACAATCTAAATCTAGCAATCAATCAATAGAGACAAACCCTAGTTGCGCAGGCTAGAAACTGTCAATATTAATCATAAGCAATTCAAGCATGCAAGAGAATAGATAAAATCCATGCGATAGATAAGGAACGAAAATATCACAACTTTATCAAGACGAAAGCTTCAATTGTCTTACTAAGCAAGGGAGGCTTAGTTTTTCATAGCAAAATACGTAGAAAGTAGAAAAGATGAAAGTAGGGTTCGAGAGAGGAAACAAGCCTTTCCTCTACCCTTAAATACTAAAAGGAAATAAGATCTCGAAACATAAATTAAAACGAAATAATAAAAATAGTTAATAATAATAAAATAAGCAAATAAGGAAAAAGAGTTCGGATCCACTTCCGACGGGGGCGGCGGTCGCCGCAAGCCTGGCGGCGGTCGCCGCCAGAACACTTGTTGAGATTTCTTCGGTTCAGCTCCTGCAACACCTCCGTAAAAACGCCATAACATTTGATTCCCAACTCGGATTGCGCTCATAATTTGAGGACTTGCAGTAGACTTCAAGAGCTAACTCCTAGAATTGGAATCACTACATTTGGACGTCTGAGTAAAGAGAACGAATCAATTGAATTCAGCACATTGTTCTTCTACTCTCATGTGGACTCTCTCCTTGGTTCTTCTTCGTCTCCTCAGTGGTCAACTCCTCTTCCTCTGGATATCTTCAATTTGCTTCTCCAGACCACCAAATCCACACTTCTCCTCTCTAACTCCATAATCCAAAGTTATGCACTAAATCCATCCAAATAGCATCTCAAACCTGGTAACAACCCCTAGAAATGCACTACAAAATAGTGCCGATCAAATCCCCCATGCTTAAACCTTGCTCGTCCTCGACTAAGATAAAGTAAACCTACTCCTCCATTCAATCCCCAAGGTTTCAGGAAGCATAGAAAACTCAACCCCTCCAACAATCACACCTAACAATAAACTCCAGGCATCCATACAATAACTCACAACACCACACACATCCAAGCTAAAAGGAAAGCAGAGTACTTCCCCCATGCTTATCCTAAACACCATAGAGTGAATAAAAATATAATCCTATCTCCCATCTATCTTCTTATACCTCCAGAGTGACCTACCCGAATCCTCCTTATATCACCTCTTCTTATGTCGCCATGCCAGCAAAAATGATGATTCCTATAAATCACTCTTCTTCTTTTTACTCATTTTGTCAAGGCGCCCTTTCGGGTTTTCACCAAGCCACTCATCAGCTCCTGAAACCTTGGGGACTCTCTTTTCATGCAACCCCAGCCTAATGCTGGTCCAAGCCACCTGCTTATTACCTAGGCCATCTTTTCAGGTTTTCGACCTATCTCAGGATTTCAATTTTTGCCTTTTTTCAAATTTTTTGCTCTTTTTCATTTTTTCTTTTCCTCAACGACGCAGCAAGTATAGAATCCTCCTCCATGCTTAAACATTGCATTGTCCTCAATGTAATGAAAGACAAAAAGAATAAAGCACAAGGAAGACAAATAATGGACTCACAAACGTCGCCAAGCTGCTTGGACACTGAAGGTGTCGCTGGCGGTCTTCACAATATATGCCCAGGTCTCTAGTGTTGGGCGGGTGTCTTCATCTCAACTCTACTGTGCAACCATAGGGAACCACTGTAAGGTGTGGTGGTCATTAAGGAAATCAGGGTTGCACGGCCTTCAACTCCATCAGCTCCTACCATACGACCAAAAGGAACCACTCTGGTGAATATTGGTATAACAAGTATGGCGGGGTTGCATGGCCTTCAACGAACAAAAAAAAGGGGCCCAGATGTAATCGTGGTGTGGGCCCTAGTGTTCCTCCTCCTCAGCTACCAATTATAGGGCCATCATCATTGTCAATTAAAAGTGTAGGTCTAATGTCTCCTCCATGACAACATGATGCGCACCATCTCCGTGGGGAACTCTGGACAGCTGGACTTGGTCGAAACCTTCTTTTTTTTTTGCTCTCCGTTTAAGGTTTTTTTTGGGGAATTTTTTTTTTCGATTTTTTTTTTCTTCGGGAAGTCGATTTATACCTGAGAAATGGCGGCGATCACCGCAATTAAGCAGAGGTCGCTTCCATTTGTGCGAACTTTACGAAGCTGGTGGGGCCAAAACGGCGGGCGCCGTTTCGTGGCGGCGGTCGCCGCCACGATGTTTTTCGAAAATTCTTCTGAAAAAGGCAGCGATCGCCGTATTTAAACGGCGGTCGCCGCCATTTACTTTGGGCTCTTCGAAGCCAGCTTGCTAAAACGGTGGTCGCCGTAAGAACAACGACAGGCGCCGCCCCTGTGTTCGTCCTTTTCACGCTTTCTGCAGGTTAGTTCGACACATAACTGAAAAAACTAAAATAAAATCAATTGAAATTAACTAAGGGAATAGAATTAAACTACCTAACATCGGGTTGCCTCCCGAAAAGCGCCTTGTTTACTGTCCTTGGCTCGACATAGTGCTCAACCTTTTCAACTCGGGTTGCTCCTATCACTTGAACTCCTGAGGTCTATATCAGGGGGATGCCGCTTTGTGTGCTCCATGTTGAGCCTTTCCCCCATGCTTGTGCCCTTGCTGATGGTTGGACCACTTTTTACATCTATGATTGCACTTGTCATTTTCAGAAATGGCCTACCCAACATCTTAGGGGCTGCATGTTTGTCTTGCCCCGTATCCAGCATGTAAAACTCCACCAATCTCTCTTCTTGATCCTTGGTGAGCTTGCTTGAGATGATCACCGGTAATGTCTCCTTGTCTCCAAGAAATACATACTTGAGGTGATCGGGAAGTTGTTTTAACTCAACCACTGGTGCCTGCACAATAGAGGGCAAAAGCTTCTCACTAGGCAAGGTTAGTGGTATAGGTGATTTACCTAGTAGCTCAAGAGAAAGCTTATAGTAAGCATCCAACTCATTGACAACTTCCTGCATGTCAGTAGATAAAGTGAAATCCAAACTAGAATCAACAATAATAGATTGTGTGCCATCTAGGCAGTCCACATCAAAAACATCTTGCACCACAGGCTCAAATACATCAATTGCACATAGAGAATGATCATCAGAAGGATATTTCATGGCTTCATAGATGTTGTAATTGATAGTTTGGCCATCAAATTCCATAGTCAAGGAACCAGTACTCACATTAATTTTTGTATTGGCGGTTTTCAGGAATAGTCTCCCTAACAGAATAGGGCGTGCAAGATTATCATGTTCCATATTAAGCACAAAGAAGTCAGTAGGAAAAGTAAGATCACCAACCATAACCAACACATCCTCCACTATCCCTATAGGACGCATACTAGTTCGATCAGCTAACTGAATGGAAATATTAGTCGCATGCATGGGTCCTAACCGTAAGGATTCACAAAGGGATGAAGGTAGAACATTAATGGAGGCACCCAAATCTAACATAGCTTTATTGAACTTGGTACCTCCAATAGTCACTAGTGGAAAAAACCCTAATAGAGGCGGGCATTTGGACACTTATTGAGGCGAACACCGTTCGCTTCAAATGAGGGGGCTGCAACAAGTGGGGACCCTTTTTGAGTCGGGCAAAATACGCCTCTAAAAGCCACTTGTTGAGGCGGGCCTACATAGGCCCGCCTCAACAAGTGCCTCACTATGGCGCCAAAGTGAGGCACTTTTAGAGGCGGGCCTATGTAGGCCCGCCTCTAAAAGTCCACTTGTTGAGGCGGGCCTCTATTTGCCCGCCTCAATAAGTGGCTTTTAGAGGCGGGTCTCCATAGACCCGCCTCTAAAAGTTATTTCAACAACTCGAGTACAACAACGCAAATGAAGGCCTCTAACTAGTACTTAGAAGGGAAAGACTTTTATTCCATTGGGTATAGTTGGGATGAGGTGATGCAAGAATGGGACCAAAATCAACAACGATTAGCATAAACCATGACCCACAATTAAAGACATTTAGCAATAGCAAAGAGTTTCATATGTTCAAATGAAAATATTTAAAGAAGACAACTTAGACACACGGGGTGATCAGCACAAAGATTGCTGTAAACACACATCAATGTCTTCTTGGTGAGATTATAGAACCTTAAAGCTTACCTCCATCCTCAGGAATGTCAGAAGTCCATAAAGTGAGATTATCCCTCAAAAGTTGCAAAATCAAAGTGCTGTCTTTGTAAGACTCTTCATTAAGAGTGTCCAGATCATAAATAGCATCATCAAAGGCTTGCTTTGCTAGGTGGCACGCTCTATTTGAAGACAATAAAACATATTAGCAAATAACCATTAAAAGGAAGATGAACAACATAATGATGAGTCAACCACTTATTACCTTTCAAGTGAGTTCATAATTTCATAATAGAACACGGAGAAATTCAAAGCCAAACCCAAACGGATTGGGTGAGTTGGAGGTAACTCAGCTTCAGTAGTGGTTGAAGTAGTCTACAAACAACAAAATACCAGCTAGCAAAGTCAAATATAGCAAGGGGAAATACTCTTATAAAGAAGTCCAACTGCATCTAAATCATTTGACAAAACAGCTGTATAAAATGTGTGAAATTATAAACGATGCGTTGTGCTTGATTACAATCAAACAAGATTGAAATGCAACAAGAAACTTGTATGCGACAATACCAGGTCAGATAAGGTGACAATAGAAAAGTACTAAACGAAAACTTTAAAATTTACATTTCATAGATGATCCATACACACAGATAGTGCTATCAAGCCGAATGGATGCTTGAAAACTTAACATCTGGAGACAGAATGAAAAAGAAAAATATTACAGTTTAGCTTCACACATTAGTAAAATATTTTGTCTTGGTTACCTGTATTCTCATATGCAAGCATAAGAATTGTGAAAGAAATTAGTTTCCCTTCACCAAGAATATTAGATATATCTAGGCCACAAGGTACTCGTTGGCAGGTTTCTGTGTCATAGGAGAACAAATTCGAAACTATATGGATTATTTTCAGGTTAAATAAAATAAACATACTGAACAAATATATACTAACCTGAACAAATATATACTTACTCTGATGTTGAGAATGCATAATTAATATATTGAAAAACACTAAGTTTGTCTCGAGAATGAAGACTAACAGGAACAAATATATACTAACCTGTCCATAAATCCAGCATATTCTGATGAATTTGAGAGGCAGAGTTTTAGGAGCTCTTTACTTCCTTCGGTGACCTCATCACGGTTCTCTACACTATTAAGCAAGGAGGTGCTAAATTGATGAAGTGAGATTGCAGAATCAAACCCTGCAGTAACAAGAAGGGAATATTGTGGGTCGTACAAACATCTCCATATGCCACTTCCTCTGCAAGTCAGATAACTCAGAATGTCAAACAAGAGATTATTCTCCAACCAAAAAAAACAAGAGATTATTCTTATATTCAGATACAAACAGGATGGCATGCTATTCTACTTATAAGATGTAAGAAAAGTTTCATGCATCAGGCTGTAACGAAAGAAAATGATTCATTAAATCTGAAAGAGCAAAGCAAATAAACAGTACAGATGGAGTAAGTAAATGAGTATTGTTTAGACAAATTGTGAGAGTAAACTAGAACCGCGATAATCTTACTTAAACTAGTTCACATTAAAGCATTATAACCTCATAATCCAAATCTGGACACAAACTAATCTTCTAGGGTTACAAGTATGGTATAAACCCGAAATCCCCAGACTAAAAGAAGGCCCTCCATGGAAAACGCACACAATAGAAGTCGAAACAAATTCACAACGAAATTACATGAAAGGATATCACTTCGCACTGAAATCCAGAAGAAAACCACAAAAATCCAAAGAAAAAATGAACGACACTTGTAACCCTAGAAGATTAGTTTCCAAAAATTCTTCTGAAAAAGGCAGCGATCGCCGTATTTAAACGGCGGTCGCCGCCATTTACTTTGGGCTCTTCGAAGCCAGCTTGCTAAAACGGCGGTCGCCGTAAGAACAACGACGGGCGCCGCCCCTGTGTTTGTCCTTTTCACGCTTTCTACAGGTTAGTTCGACACATAACTGCAAAAACTAAAATAAAATCAATTGAAATTAACTAAGGGAATAGAATTAAACTACCTAACATCGGGTTGCCTCCCGAGAAGCGCCTTGTTTACTGTCCTTGGCTCGACATAGTGCTCAACCTTTTCAACTCGGGTTGCTCCTATCACTTGAACTCCTGAGGTCTATATCAGGGGGATGCCGCTTTGTGTGCTCCATGTTGAGCCTTTCCCCCATGCTTGTGCCCTTGCTGATGGTTGGACCACTTTTTACATCTATGATTGCACTTGTCATTTTCAGAAATAGCCTACCCAACATCTCAGGGGCTGCATGTTTGTCCTGCCCCGTATCCAGCATGTAAAACTCCACCAATCTCTCTTCTTGATCCTTGGTGAGCTTGCTTGAGATGATCACCGGTAATGTCTCCTTGTCTCCAAGAAATACATACTTGAGGTGATCGGGAAGTTGTTTTAACTCAACCATTGGTGCCTGCACAATAGAGGGCAAAAGCTTCTCACTAGGCAAGGTTAGTGGTATAGGTGATTTACCTAGTAGCTCAAGAGAAAGCTTATAGTAAGCATCCAACTCATTGACAACTTCCTGCATGTCAGTAGATAAAGTGAAATCCAAACTAGAATCAACAATAATAGATTGCGTGCCATCTAGGCAGTCCACCTCAAAAACATCTTGCACCACAGGCTCAAGTACATCAATTTCACATAGAGAATGATCATCAGAAGGATATTTCATGGCTTCATAGATGTTGTAATTGATAGTTTGGCCATCAAATTCCATAGTCAAGAAACCAGTACTCACATTAATTTTTGTATTGGCGGTTTTCAGGAATGGTCTCCCTATCAGAATAGGGCCTGCAAGCTTATCATGTTCCATATTAAGCACAAAGAAGTCAGCAGGAAAAGTAAGATCACCAACCATAACCAACACATCCTCCACTATCCCTATAGGACGCACACTAGATCGATCAGCTAACTGAATGGAAATATTAGTCGCATGCATGGGTCCTAATCGTAAGGATTCACAAAGGGATGAAGGTAGAACATTAATGGAGGCACCCAAATCTAACATAGCTTTATTGAACTTGGTACCTCCAATAGTCACTAGTGGAAAAAACCCTAATAGAGGCGGGCATTTGGACACTTATTGAGGCGAACACCGTTCACTTCAAATGAGGGGGCTGCAACAAGTGGGGACCCTTTTTGAGGCGGGCAAAATACGCCTCTAAAAGCCACTTGTTGAGGCGGGCCTACATAGGCCCGCCTCAACAAGTGCCTCACTATGGCGCCAAAGTGAGGCACTTTTAGAGGCGGGCCTATGTAGGCCCGCCTCTAAAAGTCCACTTGTTGAGGCGAGCCTCTATATGCCCGCCTCAATAAGTGCCTCACTATGGCGCCATAAGGCACTTGTTGAGGCAGGCCTCTAGAGGCCCGCCTCAACAAGTGGCTTTTAGAGGCGGGTCTCCATAGACCCGCCTCTAAAAGTTATTTCAACAATTCGAGTACAACAATGCAAATGAAGGCCTCTAACTGGTACTTAGAAGGGAAAGAATTTTATTCCGTTGGGTATAGTTGGGATGAGGTGTTGCAAGAATGGGACCAAAATCAACAACGATTAGCATAAACCATGACCCACAATTAAAGACATTTAGCAATAGCAAAGAGTTTCATATGTTCAAATGAAAATATTTAAAGAAGACAACTTAGACACACGGGGTGATTAGCACAAAGATTGCTGTAATCACACATCAATGTCTTCTTGGTGAGATTATAAAAGCTTACCTCCATTCTCAGGAATGTCAGAAGTCCATAAAGTGAGATTATCCCTCAAAAGTTGCAAAATCAAAGTGCTGTCTTTGTAAGACTCTTCATTAAGAGTGTCCAGATCAGAAATAGCATCATCAAAGGCTTGCTTTTCTAGGTGGCACGCTCTATTTGAAGACAATAAAACATATTAGCAAATAACCATTAAAAGGAAGATGAACAACATAATGATGAGTCAACCACTTATTACCTTTCAGGTGAGTTCATAATTTCATAATAGAACACGGAGAAATTCAAAGTCAAACCCAAACGGATTGGGTGAGTTGGAGGTAACTCAGCTTCAGCAGTGGTTGAAGCAGTCTACAAATAACAAAATACCAGCTAGCAAAGTCAAATATAGCAAGGGGAAATACTCTTATAAAGAAGTCCAGCTGCATCTAAATCATTTGACAAAACAGCTGCATAAAATGTGTGAAATTATAAACGATGCGTTGTGCTTGATTACAATCAAACAAGATTGAAATGCAACAAGAAACTTGTATGCGACAATACCAGGTCAGATAAGGTGACAATAGAAAAGTACTAAACGAAAACTTCAAAATTTACATTTTATAGATGATCCATACACACAGATAGTGCTATCAAGCCGAATGGATGCTTGAAAACTTAGCATCTGGAGACAGAATGAAAAAGAAAAATATTACAGTTTAGCTTCACACATTAGTAAAATATTTTGTCTTGGTTACCTGTATTCTCATATGCAAGCATAAGAATTGTGAAAGAAATTAGTTTCCCTTCACCAAGAATATTAGATATATCTAGGCCACAAGGTACTCGTTGGCAGGTTTCTGTGTCATAGGAGAACAAATTCGAAACTATATGGATTATTTTCAGGTTAAATAAAATAAACCTACTGAACAAATATATACTAACCTGAACAAATATATACTTACTCTGATGTTGAGAATGCATAATTAATATATTGAAAAACACTAAGTTTGTCTCGAGAATGAAGACTAACAGGAACAAATATATACTAACCTGTCCATAAATCCAGCATATTCTGATGAATTTGAGAGGCAGAGTTTTAGGAGCTCTTTACTTCCTTCGGTGACCTCATCACGGTTCTCTACACTATTAAGCAAGGAGGTGCTAAATTGATGAAGTGTGATTGCATAATCAAACCCTGCAGTAACAAGAAGGGAATATTGTGGGTCGTACAAACATCTCCATATGCCCCTTCCTCTGCAAGTCAGATAACTCAGAATGACAAACAAGAGATTATTCTCCAACCAAAAAAAACAAGAGATTATTCTTATATTCAGATACAAACAGGATGGCATGCTATTCTACTTATAAGATGTAAGAAAAGTTTCATGCATCAGGCTGTAACGAAAGAAAATGATTCATTAAATCTGAAAGAGCAAAGCAAATAAACAGTACAGATGGAGTAAGTAAATGAGTATTGTTTAGACAAATTGTGAGAGTAAACTAGAACCGGGATAATCTTACTTAAACTGGTTCACATTAAAGCATTATAACCTCATAATCCAAATCTGGACACAAACTAATCTTCTAGGGTTACAAGTATGGTATAAACCCGAAATCCCCAGACTAAAAGAAGGCCCTCCATGGAAAACGCACACAATAGAAGTCGAAACAAATTCGCAACGAAATTACATGAAAGGATATCACTTCGCACTTAAATCCAGAAGAAAACCACGAAAATCCAAAGAAAAAATGAACGACACTTGTAACCCTAGAAGATTAGTTTCCGAAAATTCTTCTGAAAAAGGCAGCGATCGCCGTATTTAAACGGCGGTCGCCGCCATTTACTTTGGGCTCTTTGAAGCCAGCTTGTAAAACGGCGGTCGCCGTAAGAACAACGACGGGCGCTGCCCCTGTGTTTGTCCTTTTCACGCTTTCTACAGGTTAGTTCGACACATAACTGCAAAAACTAAAATAAAATCAATTGAAATTAACTAAGGGAATAGAATTAAACTACCTAACATCGGGTTGCCTCCCGAGAAGCGCCTTGTTTACTGTCCTTGGCTCGACATAGTGCTCAACCTTTTCAACTCGGGTTGCTCCTATCACTTGAACTCCTGAGGTCTATATCAGGGGGATGCCGCTTTGTGTGCTCCATGTTGAGCCTTTCCCCCATGCTTGTGCCCTTGTTGATGGTTGGACCACTTTTTACATCTATGATTGCACTTGTCATTTTCAAAAATAGCCTACCCAACATCTCAGGGGCTGCATGTTTGTCCTGCCCCGTATCCAGCATGTAAAACTCCACCAATCTCTCTTCTTGATCCTTGGTGAGCTTGCTTGAGATGATCACTGGTAATGTCTCCTTGTCTCCAAGAAATACATACTTGAGGTGATCGGGAAGTTGTTTTAACTCAACCACTGGTGCCTGCACAGTAGAGGGCAAAAGCTTCTCACTAGGCAAGGTTAGTGGTATAGGTGATTTACCTAGTAGCTCAAGAGAAAGCTTATAGTAAGCATCCAACTCATTGACAACTTCCTGCATGTCAGTAGATAAAGTGAAATCCAAACTAGAATCAACAATAATAAATTGCATGCCATCTAGGCAGTCCACATCAAAAACATCTTGTACCATAGGCTCAAGTACATCAGTTGCACATAGAGAATGATCATCAGAAGGATATTTCATGGCTTCATAGATGTTGTAATTGATAGTTTGGCCATCAAATTCCATAGTCAAGGAACCAGTACTCACATTAATTTTTGTATTGGCGGTTTTCACGAATGGTCTCCCTAACAGAATAGGGCATGCAAGCTTATCATGTTCCATATTAAGCACAAAGAAGTCAGCAGGAAAAGTAAGATCACCAACCATAACCAACACATCCTCCACTATCCCTATAGGACGCATACTAGATCGATCAGCTAACTGAATGGAAATATTAGTCGCATGCATGGGTCCTAATCGTAAGGATTCACAAAGGGATGAAGGTAGAACATTAATGGAGGCACCCAAATCTAACATAGCTTTATTGAACTTGGTACCTCCAATAGTCACTAGTGGAAAAAACCCTAATAGAGGCGGGCATTTAGACACTTATTGAGGCGAACACCATTCGCTTCAAATGAGGGGGCTGCAACAAGTGGGGACCCTTTTTGAGGCGGGCAAATACGCCTCTAAAAGCCACTTGTTGAGGCGGGCCTACATAGGCCCGCCTCAACAAGTGCCTCACTATGGCGCCAAAGTGAGGCACTTTTAGAGGCGGGCCTATGTAGGCCCGCCTCTAAAAGTCCACTTGTTGAGGCGGGCCTCTATATGCCCGCCTCAACAAGTGGCTTTTAGAGGCAGGTCTCCATAGACCCGCCTCTAAAAGTTATTTCAACAATTCGAGTACAACAATGCAAATGAAGGCCTCTAACTGGTACTTAGAAGGGAAAGACTTTTATTCCATTGGGTATAGTTGGGATGAGGTGTTGCAAGAATGGGACCAAAATCAACAACGATTAGCATAAACCATGACCCACAATTAAAGACATTTAGCAATAGCAAAGAGTTTCATATGTTCAAATGAAAATATTTAAAGAAGACAACTTAGACACACGGGGTGATCAGCACAAAGATTGATGTAATCACACATCAATGTCTTCTTGGTGAGATTATAAAACCTTAAAGCTTACCTCCATCCTCAGGAATGTCAGAAGTCCATAAAGTGAGATTATCCCTCAAAAGTTGCAAAATCAAAGTGCTGTCTTTGTAAGACTCTTCATTAAGAGTGTCCAGATCAGAAATAGCATCATCAAAGGCTTGCTTTGCTAGGTGGCACGCTCTATTTGAAGACAATAAAACATATTAGCAAATAACCATTAAAAGGAAGATGAACAACATAATGATGAGTCAACCACTTATTACCTTTCAGGTGAGTTCATAATTTCATAATAGAACACGGAGAAATTCAAAGCCAAACCCAAACGGATTGGGTGAGTTGGAGGTAACTCAGCTTCAGCAGTGGTTGAAGCAGTCTACAAACAACAAAATACCAGCTAGCAAAGTCAAATATAGCAAGGGGAAATACTCTTATAAAGAAGTCCAGCTGCATCTAAATCATTTGACAAAACAGCTGCATAAAATGTGTGAAATTATAAACGATGCGTTGTGCTTGATTACAATCAAACAAGATTGAAATGCAACAAGAAACTTGTATGCGACAATACCAGGTCAGATAAGGTGACAATAGAAAAGTACTAAACGAAAACTTTAAAATTTACATTTCATAGATGATCCATACACACAGATAGTGCTATCAAGCCGAATGGATGCTTGAAAACTTAACATCTGGAGACAAAATGAAAAAGAAAAATATTACAGTTTAGCTTCACACATTAGTAAAATTATTTGTCTTGGTTACCTGTATTCTCATATGCAAGCATAAGAATTGTGAAAGAAATTAGTTTCCCTTCACCAAGAATATTAGATATATCTAGGCCACAAGGTACTCGTTGGCAGGTTTCTGTGTCATAGGAGAACAAATTCGAAACTATATGGATTATTTTCAGGTTAAATAAAATAAACCTACTGAACAAATATATACTAACCTGAACAAATATATACTTACTCTGATGTTGAGAATGCATAATTAATATATTGAAAAACACTAAGTTTGTCTCGAGAATGAAGACTAACAGGAACAAATATATACTAACATGTCCATAAATCCAGCATATTCTGATGAATTTGAGAGGCAGAGTTTTAGGAGCTCTTTACTTCCTTCGGTGACCTCATCACGGTTCTCTACACTATTAAGCAAGGAGGTGCTAAATTGATGAAGTGTGATTGCAGAATCAAACCCTGCAGTAACAAGAAGGGAATATTGTGGGTCGTACAAACATCTCCATATGCCCCTTCCTCTGCAAGTCAGATAACTCAGAATGACAAACAAGAGATTATTCTCCAACCAAAAAAACAAGAGATTATTCTTATATTCAGATACAAACAGGATGGCATGCTATTCTACTTATAAGATGTAAGAAAAGTTTCATGCATCAGGCTGTAACGAAAGAAAATGATTCATTAAATCTGAAAGAGCAAAGCAAATAAACTGTACAGATGGAGTAAGTAAATGAGTATTGTTTAGACAAATTGTGAGAGTAAACTAGAACCGCGATAATCTTACTTAAACTGGTTCACATTAAAGCATTATAACCTCATAATCCAAATCTGGACACAAACTAATCTTCTAGGGTTACAAGTATGGTATAAACCCGAAATCCCCAGACTAAAAGAAGGCCCTCCATGGAAAACGCACACAATAGAAGTCGAAACAAATTCGCAACGAAATTACATGAAAGGATATCACTTCGCACTTAAATCCAGAAGAAAACCACGAAAATCCAAAGAAAAAATGAACGACACTTGTAACCCTAGAAGATTAGTTTCCGAAAATTCTTCTGAAAAAGGCAGCGATCGCCGTATTTAAACGGCGGTCGCCGCCATTTACTTTGGGCTCTTCGAAGCCAGCTTGCTAAAACGGCGGTCGCCGTAAGAACAACGACGGGCGCCGCCCCTGTGTTTGTCCTTTTCACGCTTTCTACAGGTTAGTTCGACACATAACTGCAAAAACTAAAATAAAATCAATTGAAATTAACTAAGGGAATAGAATTAAACTACCTAACATCGGGTTGCCTCCCGAGAAGCGCCTTGTTTACTGTCCTTGGCTCGACATAGTGCTCAACCTTTTCAACTCGGGTTGCTCCTATCACTTGAACTCCTGAGGTCTATATCAGGGGGATGCCGCTTTGTGTGCTCCATGTTGAGCCTTTCCCCCATGCTTGTGCCCTTGCTGATGATTGGACCACTTTTTACATCTATGATTGCACTTGTCATTTTCAGAAATAGCCTACCCAACATCTCAGGGGCTGCATGTTTGTCCTGCCCCGTATCCAGCATGTAAAACTCCACCAATCTCTCTTCTTGATCCTTGGTGAGCTTGCTTGAGATGATCACCGGTAATGTCTCCTTGTCTCCAAGAAATACATACTTGAGGTGATCGGGAAGTTGTTTTAACTCAACCACTGGTGCCTGCACAATAGAGGGCAAAAGCTTCTCACTAGGCAAGGTTAGTGGTATAGGTGATTTACCTAGTAGCTCAAGAGAAAGCTTATAGTAAGCATCTAACTCATTGACAACTTCCTGCATGTCAGTAGATAAAGTGAAATCCAAACTAGAATCAACAATAATAGATTGCGTGCCATCTAGGCAGTCCACCTCAAAAACATCTTGCACCACAGGCTCAAGTACATCAATTTCACATAGAGAATGATCATCAGAAGGATATTTCATGGCTTCATAGATGTTGTAATTGATAGTTTGGCCATCAAATTCCATAGTCAAGGAACCAGTACTCACATTAATTTTTGTATTGGCGGTTTTCAGGAATGGTCTCCCTAACAGAATAGGGCCTGCAAGCTTATCATGTTTCATATTAAGCACAAAGAAGTCAGCAGGAAAAGTAAGATCACCAACCATAACCAACACATCCTCCACTATCCCTATAGGACGCACACTAGATCGATCAGCTAACTGAATGGAAATATTAGTCGCATGCATGGGTCCTAATCGTAAGGATTCACAAAGGGATGAAGGTAGAACATTAATGGAGGCACCCAAATCTAACATAGCTTTATTGAACTTGGTACCTCCAATAGTCACTAGTGGAAAAAACCCTAATAGAGGCGGGCATTTGGACACTTATTGAGGCGAACACCGTTCGCTTCAAATGAGGGGGCTGCAGCAAGTGGGGACCCTTTTTGAGGCGGGCAAAATACGCCTCTAAAAGCCACTTGTTGAGGCGGGCTTATGTAGGCCCGCCTCTAAAAGTCCACTTGTTGAGGCGAGCCTCTATATGCCCGCCTCAACAAGTGCCTCACTATGGCGCCATAAGGCACTTGTTGAGGCGGGCCTCTAGAGGCCCGCCTCAACAAGTGGCTTTTAGAGGCGGGTCTCCATAGACCCGCCTCTAAAAGTTATTTCAACAATTCGAGTACAACAACGCAAATGAAGGCCTCTAACTGGTACTTAGAAGGGAAAGACTTTTATTCCGTTGGGTATAGTTGGGATGAGGTGTTGCAAGAATAGGACCAAAATCAACAACGATTAGCATAAACCATGACCCACAATTAAAGACATTTAGCAATAGCAAAGAGTTTCATATGTTCAAATGAAAATATTTAAAGAAGACAACTTAGACACACGGGGTGATCAGCACAAAGATTGTTGTAATCACACATCAATGTCTTCTTGGTGAGATTATAAAAGCTTACCTCCATTCTCAGGAATGTCAGAAGTCCATAAAGTGAGATTATCCCTCAAAAGTTGCAAAATCAAATTACTGTCTTTGTAAGACTCTTCATTAAGAGTGTCCAGATCAGAAATAGCATCATCAAAGGCTTGCTTTGCTAGGTGGCACGCTCTATTTGAAGACAATAAAACATATTAGCAAATAACCATTAAAAGGAAGATGAACAACATAATGATGAGTCAACCACTTATTACCTTTCAGGTGAGTTCATAATTTCATAATAGAACACGGAGAAATTCAAAGCCAAACCCAAACGGATTGGGTGAGTTGGAGGTAACTCAGCTTCAGCAGTGGTTGAAGCAGTCTACAAATAACAAAATACCAGCTAGCAAAGTCAAATATAGCAAGGGGAAATACTCTTATAAAGAAGTCCAGCTGCATCTAAATCATTTGACAAAACAGCTGCATAAAATGTGTGAAATTATAAACGATGCGTTGTGCTTGATTACAATCAAACAAGATTGAAATGCAACAAGAAACTTGTATGCGACAATACCAGGTTAGATAAGGTGACAATAGAAAAGTACTAAACGAAAACTTCAAAATTTACATTTCATAGATGATCCATACACACAGATAGTGCTATCAAGCCGAATGGATGCTTGAAAACTTAACATCTGGAGACAGAATGAAAAAGAAAAATATTACAGTTTAGCTTCACACATTAGTAAAATATTTTGTCTTGGTTACCTGTATTCTCATATGCAAGCATAAGAATTGTGAAAGAAATTAGTTTCCCTTCACCAAGAATATTAGATATATCTAGGCCACAAGGTACTCGTTGGCAGGTTTCTGTGTCATAGGAGAACAAATTCGAAACTATATGGATTATTTTCAGGTTAAATAAAATAAACCTACTGAACAAATATATACTAACCTGAACAAATATATACTTACTCTGATGTTGAGAATGCATAATTAATATATTGAAAAACACTAAGTTTGTCTCGAGAATGAAGACTAACAGGAACAAATATATACTAACATGTCCATAAATCCAGCATATTCTGATGAATTTGAGAGGCAGAGTTTTAGGAGCTCTTTACTTCCTTCGGTGACCTCATCACGGTTCTCTACACTATTAAGCAAGGAGGTGCTAAATTGATGAAGTGTGATTGCAGAATCAAACCCTGCAGTAACAAGAAGGGAATATTGTGGGTCATACAAACATCTCCATATGCCCCTTCCTCTGCAAGTCAGATAACTCAGAATGACAAACAAGAGATTATTCTCCAACCAAAAAAAACAAGAGATTATTCTTATATTCAGATACAAACAGGATGGCATGCTATTCTACTTATAAGATGTAAGAAAAGTTTCATGCATCAGGCTGTAACGAAAGAAAATGATTCATTAAATCTGAAAGAGCAAAGCAAATAAACAGTACAGATGGAGTAAGTAAATGAGTATTGTTTAGACAAATTGTGAGAGTAAACTAGAACCGCGATAATCTTACTTAAACTGGTTCACATTAAAGCATTATAACCTCATAATCCAAATCTGGACACAAACTAATCTTCTAGGGTTACAAGTATGGTATAAACCCGAAATCCCCAGACTAAAAGAAGGCCCTCCATGGAAAACGCACACAATAGAAGTCGAAACAAATTCGCAACGAAATTACATGAAAGGATATCACTTCGCACTTAAATCCAGAAGAAAACCACGAAAATCCAAAGAAAAAATGAACGACACTTGTAACCCTAGAAGATTAGTTTCCGAAAATTCTTCTGAAAAAGGCAGCGATCGCCGTATTTAAACGGCGGTCGCCGCCATTTACTTTGGGCTCTTCGAAGCCAGCTTGCTAAAACGGCGGTCGCCGTAAGAACAACGACGGGCGCCGCCCCTGTGTTTGTCCTTTTCACGCTTTCTACAGGTTAGTTCGACACATAACTGCAAAAACTAAAATAAAATCAATTGAAATTAACTAAGGGAATAGAATTAAACTACCTAACATCGGGTTGCCTCCCGAGAAGCGCCTTGTTTACTGTCCTTGGCTCGACATAGTGCTCAACCTTTTCAACTCGGGTTGCTCCTATCACTTGAACTCCTGAGGTCTATATCAGGGGGATGCCGCTTTGTGTGCTCCATGTTGAGCCTTTCCCCCATGCTTGTGCCCTTGCTGATGGTTGGACCACTTTTTACATCTATGATTGTACTTGTCATTTTCAGAAATAGCCTACCCAACATCTCAGGGGCTGCATGTTTGTCCTGCCCCGTATCCAGCATGTAAAACTCCAACAATCTCTCTTCTTGATCCTTGGGGAGCTTGCTTGAGATGATCACCGGTAATGTCTCCTTGTCTCCAAGAAATACATACTTGAGGTGATCGGGAAGTTGTTTTAACTCAACCACTGGTGCCTGCACAATAGAGGGCAAAAGCTTCTCACTAGGCAAGGTTAGTGGTATAGGTGATTTACCTAGTAGCTCAAGAGAAAGCTTATAGTAAGCATCCAACTCATTGACAACTTCCTGCATGTCAGTAGATAAAGTGAAATCCAAACTAGAATCAACAATAATAGATTGCGTGCCATCTAGGCAGTCCACATCAAAAACATCTTGTACCACAAACTCAAGTACATCAATTGCACATAGAGAATGATCATCAGAAGGATATTTCATGGCTTTATAGATGTTGTAATTGATAGTTTGGCCATCAAATTCCATAGTCAAGGAACCAGTACTCACATTAATTTTTGTATTGGCGGTTTTCAGGAATGGTCTCCCTAATAGAATAGGGCCTACAAGCTTATCATGTTCCATATTAAGGACAAAGAAGTCAGCAGGAAAAGTAAGATCACCAACCATAACCAACACATCCTCCACTATCCCTATAGGACGCATACTAGATCGATCAGCTAACTGAATGGAAATATTAGTCGCATGCATGGGTCCTAATCGTAAGGATTCACAAAGGGATGAAGGTAGAACATTAATGGAGACACCCAAATCTAACATAGCTTTATTGAACTTGGTACCTCCAATAGTCACTAGTGGAAAAAACCCTAATAGAGGCGGGCATTTAGACACTTATTGAGGCGAACACCGTTCGCTTCAAATGAGGGGGCTGCAACAAGTGGGGACCCTTTTTGAGGCGGGCAAAATACGCCTCTAAAAGCCACTTGTTGAGTCGGGCCTACATAGGCCCGCCTCAACAAGTGCCTCACTATGGCGCCAAAGTGAGGCACTTTTAGAGGCGGGCCTATGAAGGCCCGCCTCTAAAAGTCCACTTGTTGAGGCGGGCCTCTATATGCCCGCCTCAACAAGTGGCTTTTAGAGGCGGGTCTCCATAGACCCGCCTCTAAAAGTTATTTCAACAATTCGAGTACAACAACGCAAATGAAGGCCTCTAACTGGTACTTAGAAGGGAAAGACTTTTATTCCATTGGGTATAGTTGGGATGAGGTGTTGGAAGAATGGGACCAAAATCAACAACGATTAGCATAAACCATGACCCACAATTAAAGACATTTAGCAATAGCAAAGAGTTTCATATGTTCAAATGAAAATATTTAAAGAAGACAACTTAGACACACGGGGTGATCAGCACAAAGATTGATGTAATCACACATCAATGTCTTCTTGGTGAGATTATAAAACCTTAAAGCTTACCTCCATCCTCAGGAATGTCAGAAGTCCATAAAGTGAGATTATCCCTCAAAAGTTGCAAAATCAAAGTGTTGTCTTTGTAAGACTCTTCATTAAGAATGTCCAGATCAGAAATAGCATCATCAAAGGCTTGCTTTGCTAGGTGGCACGCTCTATTTGAAGACAATAAAACATATTAGCAAATAACCATTAAAAGGAAGATGAACAACATAATGATGAGTCAACCACTTATTACCTTTCAGGTGAGTTCATAATTTCATAATAGAACACGGAGAAATTCAAAGCCAAACCCAAACGGATTGGGTGAGTTGGAGGTAACTCAGCTTCAGCAGTGGTTGAAGCAGTCTACAAATAACAAAATACCAGCTAGCAAAGTCAAATATAGCAAGGGGAAATACTCTTATAAAGAAGTCCAGCTGCATCTAAATCATTTGACAAAACAACTGCATAAAATGTGTGAAATTATAAACGATGCGTTGTGCTTGATTACAATCAAACAAGATTGAAATGCAACAAGAAACTTGTATGCGACAATACCAGGTCAGATAAGGTGACAATAGAAAAGTACTAAACGAAAACTTCAAAATTTACATTTCATAGATGATCCATACACACAGATAGTGCTATCAAGCCGAATGGATGCTTGAAAACTTAACATCTGGAGACAGAATGAAAAAGAAAAATATTACAGTTTAGCTTCACACATTAGTAAAATATTTTGTCTTGGTTACCTGTATTCTCATATGCAAGCATAAGAATTGTGAAAGAAATTAGTTTCCCTTCACCAAGAATATTAGATATATCTAGGCCACAAGGTACTCGTTGGCAGGTTTCTGTGTCATAGGAGAACAAATTCGAAACTATATGGATTATTTTCAAGTTAAATAAAATAAACCTAGTGAACAAATATATACTAACCTGAACAAATATATACTTACTCTGATGTTGAGAATGCATAATTAATATATTGAAAAACACTAAGTTTGTCTCGAGAATGAAGACTAACAGGAACAAATATATACTAACATGTCCATAAATCCAGCATATTCTGATGAATTTGAGAGGCAGAGTTTTAGGAGCTCTTTACTTCCTTCGGTGACCTCATCACGGTTCTCTACACTATTAAGCAAGGAGGTGCTAAATTGATGAAGTGTGATTGCAGAATCAAACCATGCAGTAACAAGAAGGGAATATTGTGGGTCATACAAACATCTCCATATGCCCCTTCCTCTGCAAGTCAGATGACTCAGAATGACAAACAAGAGATTATTCTCCAACCAAAAAAAACAAGAGATTATTCTTATATTCAGATACAAACAGGATGGCATGCTATTCTACTTATAAGATGTAAGAAAAGTTTCATGCATCAGGCTGTAACGAAAGAAAATGATTCATTAAATCTGAAAGAGCAAAGCAAATAAACAGTACAGATGGAGTAAGTAAATGAGTATTGTTTAGACAAATTGTGAGAGTAAACTAGAACCGCGATAATCTTACTTAAACTGGTTCACATTAAAGCATTATAACCTCATAATCCAAATCTGGACACAAACTAATCTTCTAGGGTTACAAGTATGGTATAAACCCGAAATCCCCAGACTAAAAGAAGGCCCTCCATGGAAAACGCACACAATAGAAGTCGAAACAAATTCGCAACGAAATTACATGAAAGGATATCACTTCACACTTAAATCCAGAAGAAAACCACGAAAATCCAAAGAAAAAATGAACGACACTTGTAACCCTAGAAGATTAGTTTCCGAAAATTCTTCTGAAAAAGGCAGCGATCGCCGTATTTAAACGGCGGTCGCCGCCATTTACTTTGGGCTCTTCGAAGCCAGCTTGCTAAAACGGCGGTCGCCGTAAGAACAACGACGGGCGCCGCCCCTGTGTTTGTCCTTTTCACGCTTTCTACAGGTTAGTTCGACACATAACTGCAAAAACTAAAATAAAATCAATTGAAATTAACTAAGGGAATAGAATTAAACTACCTAACATCGGGTTGCCTCCCGAGAAGCGCCTTGTTTACTGTCCTTGGCTCGACATAGTGCTCAACCTTTTCAACTCGGGTTGCTCCTATCACTTGAACTCCTGAGGTCTATATCAGGGGGATGCCGCTTTGTGTGCTCCATGTTGAGCCTTTCCCCCATGCTTGTGCCCTTGCTGATGGTTGGACCACTTTTTACATCTATGATTGCACTTGTCATTTTCAGAAATAGCCTACCCAACATCTCAGGGGCTGCATGTTTGTCCTGCCCCGTATCCAGCATGTAAAACTCCAACAATCTCTCTTCTTGATCCTTGGGGAGCTTGCTTGAGATGATCACCGGTAATGTCTCCTTGTCTCCAAGAAATACATACTTGAGGTGATCGAAAAGTTGTTTTAACTCAACCACTGGTGCCTGCACAATAGAGGGCAAAAGCTTCTCACTAGGCAAGGTTAGTGGTATAGGTGATTTACCTAGTAGCTCAAGAGAAAGCTTATAGTAAGCATCCAACTCATTGACAACTTCCTGCATGTCAGTAGATAAAGTGAAATCCAAACTAGAATCAACAATAATAGATTGCGTGCCATCTAGGCAGTCCACATCAAAAACATCTTGCACCACAGGCTCAAGTACATCAATTGCACATAGAGAATGATCATCAGAAGGATATTTCATGGCTTCATAGATGTTGTAATTGATAGTTTGGCCATCAAATTCCATAGTCAAGGAACCAGTACTCACATTAAGTTTTGTATTGGCGGTTTTCAGGAATGGTCTCCCTAACAGAATAGGGCCTGCAAGCTTATCATGTTCCATATTAAGCACAAAGAAGTCAGCAGGAAAAGTAAGATCACCAACCATAACCAACACATCCTCCACTATCCCTATAGGACGCATACTAGATCGATCAGCTAACTGAATGGAAATATTAGTCGCATGCATGGGTCCTAATCGTAAGGATTCACAAAGGGATGAAGGTAGAACATTAATGGAGGCACCCAAATCTAACATAGCTTTATTGAACTTGGTACCTCCAATAGTCACTAGTGGAAAAAACCCTAATAGAGGCGGGCATTTAGACACTTATTGAGGCGAACACCGTTCGCTTCAAATGAGGGGGCTGCAACAAGTGGGGACCCTTTTTGAGGCGGGCAAAATACGCCTCTAAAAGCCACTTGTTGAGGCGGGCCTACATAGGCCCGCCTCAACAAGTGCCTCACTATGGCGCCAAAGTGAGGCACTTTTAGAGGCGGGCCTATGTAGGCCCGCCTCTAAAAGTCCACTTGTTGAGGCGGGCCTCTATATGCCCGCCTCAACAAGTGGCTTTTAGAGGCGGGTCTCCATAGACCCGCCTCTAAAAGTTATTTCAACAATTCGAGTACAACAACGCAAATGAAGGCCTCTAACTAGTACTTAGAAGGGAAAGACTTTTATTCCATTGGGTATAGTTGGGATGAGGTGTTGCAAGAATGGGACCAAAATCAACAACGATTAGCATAAACCATGACCCACAATTAAAGACATTTAGCAATAGCAAAGAGTTTCATATGTTCAAATGAAAATATTTAAAGAAGACAACTTAGACACACGGGGTGATCAACACAAAGATTGATGTAATCACACATCAATGTCTTCTTGGTGAGATTATAGAACCTTAAAGCTTACCTCCATCCTCAGGAATGTCAGAAGTCCATAAAGTGAGATTATCCCTCAAAAGTTGCAAAATCAAATTACTGTCTTTGTAAGACTCTTCATTAAGAGTGTCCAGATCAGAAATAGCATCATCAAAGGCTTGCTTTGCTAGGTGGCACGCTCTATTTGAAGACAATAAAACATATTAGCAAATAACCATTAAAAGGAAGATGAACAACATAATGATGAGTCAACCACTTATTACCTTTCAGGTGAGTTCATAATTTCATAATAGAACACGGAGAAATTCAAAGCCAAACCCAAACGGATTGGGTGAGTTGGAGGTAACTCAGCTTCAGCAGTGGTTGAAGCAGTCTACAAACAACAAAATACCAGCTAGCAAAGTCAAATATAGCAAGGGGAAATACTCTTATAAAGAAGTCCAGCTGCATCTAAATCATTTGACAAAACAGCTGCATAAAATGTGTGAAATTATAAACGATGCGTTGTGCTTGATTACAATCAAACAAGATTGAAATGCAACAAGAAACTTGTATGCGACAATACCAGGTCAGATAAGGTGACAATAGAAAAGTACTAAACGAAAACTTTAAAATTTACATTTCATAGATGATCCATACACACAGATAGTGCTATCAAGCCGAATGGATGCTTGAAAACTTAACATCTGGAGACAGAATGAAAAAGAAAAATATTACAGTTTAGCTTCACACATTAGTAAAATATTTTGTCCTGGTTACCTGTATTCTCATATGCAAGCATAAGAATCGTGAAAGAAATTAGTTTCCCTTCACCAAGAATATTAGATATATCTAGGCCACAAGGTACTCGTTGGCAGGTTTCTGTGTCATAGGAGAACAAATTCGAAACTATATGGATTATTTTCAGGTTAAATAAAATAAACCTAGTGAACAAATATATACTAACCTGAACAAATATATACTTACTCTGATGTTGAGAATGCATAATTAATATATTGAAAAACACTAAGTTTGTCTCGAGAATGAAGACTAACAGGAACAAATATATACTAACATGTCCATAAATCCAGCATATTCTGATGAATTTGAGAGGCAGAGTTTTAGGAGCTCTTTACTTCCTTCGGTGACCTCATCACGGTTCTCTACACTATTAAGCAAGGAGGTGCTAAATTGATGAAGTGTGATTGCAGAATCAAACCCTGCAGTAACAAGAAGGGAATATTGTGGGTCGTACAAACATCTCCATATGCCCCTTCCTCTGCAAGTCAGATAACTCAGAATGACAAACAAGAGATTATTCTCCAACCAAAAAAACAAGAGATTATTCTTATATTCAGATACAAACAGGATGGCATGCTATTCTACTTATAAGATGTAAGAAAAGTTTCATGCATCAGGCTGTAACGAAAGAAAATGATTCATTAAATCTGAAAGAGCAAAGCAAATAAACTGTACAGATGGAGTAAGTAAATGAGTATTGTTTAGACAAATTGTGAGAGTAAACTAGAACCGCGATAATCTTACTTAAACTGGTTCACATTAAAGCATTATAACCTCATAATCCAAATCTGGACACAAACTAATCTTCTAGGGTTACAAGTATGGTATAAACCCGAAATCCCCAGACTAAAAGAAGGCCCTCCATGGAAAACGCACACAATAGAAGTCGAAACAAATTCGCAACGAAATTACATGAAATGATATCACTTCGCACTTAAATCCAGAAGAAAACCACGAAAATCCAAAGAAAAAATGAACGACACTTACGGAGATATGTCTTTCAATCAACCGCTTCTCATAGAGAAGCCCAGATGTCTTTGAAACGACGGGCTCCTCCGGCACCTCACCGGAAACTGCGCCGAACAAAACAACAAGTTCAAGAAGAAGAAAATCAAAACAAACGAACGAACAAGAGGGATGAATGGGGAGAGATTTACTTGAGCAGTTCTTGGCGATAGAGCAGAATTAGGTTTTCTACGACAGGTTTCTCGAGGAGCGAGAGGTTAGGGTAGAAATTGCCACGGAGAAACGGGGTGAGTGAAGAACAGTCGAATGTTTTTAATTTAATTAGGGTAGACTTATAGAGGCGGGCCTAATATGCCCGCCTCTATAAGCTGAATGTAATGAGGCAATAGAGGCGGGCCTCTTTATGCCCGCCTCTATTGCATACATTTGTTGAGGCGGGCTATAATATGCCCGCCTCAACAAAAGTTAATAGAGGCGGGCTTTTTCGCCCGCCTCAATTATGTACCATTAGAGGCGGGCCTACATTTGGCCCGCCTCTAATACTTTAGCGGAAATATTTTTTCGGAAACTTTTTGAGGCGTATAATTATTTGCCCGCCTCAATAGATTTTTTTGAGGCGTATAAAATAATTATCCGCCTCAAAAACCTGAAAAACTGATTGCGTAGGTCGTTGTTGAGGCGTTTTGAAATATGTACGCCTCTAAAAAGGAGCCTCAAAAAGTGTTTTTTCCACTAGTGAGTAATTGGAATGGTGAACATACCTGGGTCTCCACACTTCTTGGGTAAGCGCTTCTGAAACACAGCTGAAACATGTTCGCTTACCTTCACCTTCTTCTTGCTATTCCTATCCTAATTTCTCTTTGTTGTGCACATCTGCTTCAAGAACTTAGCATAACGAGGAACAAATTTGATCAAATTAAGGAGAGGAATGTTTACCTCAACGTTTCTAAACATCTCAAACATGTCCTTGTCCTGCGCAAGTGGCTTGGTACGCTTCAATGCAGATGGGAATGGTGGAACGGGCTTCCACTCAGAAAAAATCGGAGTCGTGGACTCCTTCTCAACTTCACTGTCAGCTACAGGAGGGCGGCGGTCGTCGTAAGGCTGGCGGCGGTCGCCGCTAACATCGTCAGAATTCTCGGAAATTTCACCGTCACAGCGGTCGCTGCTTTCTGGGCGGCGGTCGCCGTAAGGAGGGAAGCGGTCGCCGTTTTCTGGGAGGCGGTCGCCGTGAGCCTGGCGGCGGTCGCCGCTGACGCTCTGCTCCAAGTCTAGATCTTCTTCCTTGTTAACCTCAGAATTGTCCTCTTCGAGCCTCTTCCCACTCCTCAGAGTTACAGCACTGACATTACGAATGTTCGGGTTCGCGTCCGTTTGAGATGGAAGTTTACCAGAATCCTTCGCTTCAAGTTTACTCACTGCTTGAGAGATCTGACCCACCTGCCTTTCCAAGTTCTGAATTCTAGCTTGTGTAGTTTCTTGGAATTGCAATGAGCTCTTACTCAGCTTAGCAACAGTCTCATTGAGATTGACGTTGCTCTGCACAAGCATCTGCATCATATCTGCCATGGAAGGTGATGGGTTTGAGCTCTGCCCTTGAGGTTTTAGCACATATGGTTGCCTAGATTGTTGAGGATTACCCTGTTGTTGCACTTGACCTTGATTCTGTTCCGGGTCTTTCCACCTGAAGTTGGGATGATCCCTCCAACCTGGATTGTATGTATTGGAGTAGGGATCATGCCTAGGCCTCTGCTGATATCCTCCTACTGCATTCACTTCCTCTTGGAGTGTAGGGCATGAATCAGTAGGATGCAAGTCATCGTGACAAATCTCACAGGCTTTAGCCTGCTGAGGCGTTCCTTTCAGCTTCAGACGCCTCACTTCTTCTTTCAGCACATCAAAATCAGCTTGATCAATAGGAGGTTTAGAACCAACTGCCAGCAGACCTTGAGAACCTCTTCCGCTGAATTGCCTAGAATCATCAGCTAGTGTAGCAAAAATCTCCATTGCCTCTTCAGATGTCTTTTTCATGATGTTCCCACCACAAGCAGAATTTACCATCCTACGATCCTCTTCGCGGAGCCCTCCGTGAATATAGAGAATCAGATCATGAGCAGCATAACCATGATAAGGGCAACTAGTCACCAGACTCTTGAATCGCTCAAAATAGTCATAGAGAGATTCATTAGCACATTGCTCTATGTAGCTGATTTTCTTCTTGAGATGGTTGGATTTGATTGCAGGAAAGTATTTATCAAGAAACACCTTCTTCAAGTTCACCCAAGTAGTAATGCCGCCTGATGGTAGAGAGTGGTACCAGTCCTTAGCCGTCTCCTTCAGAGAGACACTAGTGGAAAAAACCCTTTTAGAGGCGGGCCTTTTGACACTTATTGAGGCGTACACCGTTCGCCTCTACTGCGGGGGCTGCAACAAGTAAGGACCCTTTTTGAGGCGGGCAATATACGCTTCTAAAAGGACCTTATTGAGGCGGGCCTCCTAAGCCCGCCTCAACAAGTCCCTTACTTCGGCGTCAAAACGAGGTACTTGTTGAGGCGGGCCTATAAAGGCCCGCCTCAACAAGTGTGTTTGTTTTTTTTTTTTGGTGGGTGTCGGTTGTTGAGGCGGGCCTATATAGGCCCGCCTCAAAAAGTCTTTTTTTAAAATAAAATAAAAAAATCGGGATGCATATATTGTTTCCAGCCAGTTAGAATGCATATCATAAACAATTCATTATAAGACAGTAATGCATATATTGTTTCCAGCCAGTTAAAAGTATTCAAAATCCAAACATAAGAGGCAACAACAACAAGAAAATGAAAGGGAAAAGAAAATGTAGAGATCAATTGTATAAATTAAGCATCTTTCATTCAAGCAAGGACAAGCCAATGAAGCAATGAAATACTGTACCAACCCTCCAATGGCATTGGCCTTTTAGAGTATATCTATTGTTACTCTATTCATTCCATATCTCCCTCTCTAGACATGTACTACTCTCAGCTTTTTAACATTTTCTATGATTACAATTGTTGGTCTAGCACTATTCTAAAGTCCTACTGTTCTTGCAGTATCTGTATTAGAAGGACGCTACCATGGGTATCTGCTGATTTCCTACTATAAGTTAGCTATTTCCAGTTTTGACTAAAGAAGTTTAAATTATCCATCCAAACCTCCCGATTTCTTCTTCATCAGCAACTCCATCTTCTTCAGCACTTTTGAGATCTCCAGCAGTTCCTGCTCCCTCCTTGCCTTCTCCTTCAGCATATCATTGTACCTTTCCTGTTCAAAAAAGAAGAATGATGGGTTAATCTAACTGAATTGGTGCTTCAAAGGCCAAATACCTCATACGGTTGGTCCTCCTACCGAAGAAGACGAGTTCTCCAGGTCTTCCAAAAGTGAGTTTCTGAAGCTTATTTAATTAAAAATATAATAGATATAACTTCAACATTATGGAGTTCCAGAAAAGTGGACTTGTCACATAAAAATCAGTATAAAATGCAAGATAAAGGGGAAAACATCATGCATTTCAATGGAGCAGTAAGAGCTTTAATTAAAACTAAATGCCCATATACTGTGACAGCTAATTCATTTTCTGTAACACAAAAATACTGGCTAGGTGACTCTCTCTCTTATATATAATTAGAGCAATTTAAGTCAATTAATTTAAAAACACAAGCATTGTTTTAGTCGGTTCTCTTTACGCCAAACGCAAGGAAGATTCATACAAGAAAAAAACAAAGAGGCAGTGCATAGCAAGCGAAGTTCAGGCTAAAATGATTAACAGGAAAATCCAACTCTAAGTTGCAAATAACAACTAAAAATCAAAGATTCTAACAACTAAAAATCAAAGATCATCTTCTCTATTATACATCGACCGTTGCCGCATATGTCTTGCCCCTTCCTCCTCAGGGAGATCTGCTCCACTATCAACTATAAAGTCTGGAAACACAAGATTCTCAATCAGTAAACACAGAGATTCATGTGTTTGTTTCATGGCAAGTCCCACAGCCCAAGTTGTATTTTACAATCCATCTTTAAAATTCTACTAAGATACAAGAATCATGAAAGAAGAGCTTCTAAGTAGTCACTGAGATTCATGTTTTGTTTGATGCCAGCCACCAGAGCCCAAGTTACACTTCACAATCTATCTAAAATTCTACTAAGAATTCCAGAATTATGATTGAATAGCTTCTAAATAATCGGCAATTATCAGTAGATTATAAGGCAATAAGATCATAAACAAACCGTCCCAAATTCATAAACCCCTATCGCCCCAATGTGACAAATTTAACAGAAATATTTGCAGCTAAAATTACCCAGAAATCAATTAAGTAAAACCTAATATGTGTCACGAATCAAAGCACCCGATTCGTTAATAGTGTGCGAACCAACAAAACCCTAAATCGCAAAAAGAAAAGAAGCGGCAGAATACTAACCATCTTCACCCTCCTCATCTTCTTCCTCCTCGTCACTGTCAACTATAGCTTCATCGTCAATCAAATCAGAGACCCGACCCCTTTTCGACGAGCGCCGCTTGGAAGCACCACCATGATACTCCTCCTCCTCGTACTCCTCCTCTTCCTCCTCATCGTCTTCCTCAGCGACGTCGTCAATAAACTCGGATCTCCTCCTCTTTCCGCTTGGGGTGGCTCGCCGGTGGTCGGGGTGAGGGAGAGAGAGTGTGAGGAGGGAGTTCGGGGGAGAGATGGACACAAAGGAGGGTTAGGGCTGAGAGGTATCGGGGCTGGGAGAAAAGAAAGAGAGGAGAGAGAGAAAGAAAAGAAAAGAGGGAGAGAGAAAGAAAAGCAAAGAGGAAAAAAAAAATTGTTAAGGCGGGCTTTAAGAGGCCCGCCTCAACAAGCTTTAATTGAGGCGGGCTATTTCGCCCGCCTCAATTAGGTATCAGTAGAGGCGGGCCTAACATTGGCCCGCCTCTAATACTTTAGCGGGAATATTTTTTTCAGAAACTTTTTGAGGCGTATAATAAATTGCCCGCCTCAACAAGCTTTAATTGAGGTGGGCTACTTGGCCCGCCTCAATTAGTTAGAATTATAGGCGGAACTTACCCTGGCCCGCCTCTAATACTTTAGCGAGAAATGTTTTTTCGGATACTTGTTGAGGCGTATATTAATTTGCCCGCTTCAAAAAATGTTTTTGAGGCGTATAAATTAATTATCCGCCTCAAAAACCAAAAAAAGTGATTGCCTAAGTCGTTATTGAGGCATTTTATACTATATACGTCTCTAAAAGGGAGCCTCAAAAAGTGTTTTTTCCACTAGTGAGAAGGAAAAAGCTCTCAATTTCATCTGCTCTTAAGTGATATCAGATGGGCACATGCTGGTGCAGACTTTATGAAATTCATTCAGGTGCTTGATAGGGTCTTCCAGTGGCATCCCATTGAATTTTGAAAGTAAATGGATTACTCATGTCTTAAGCTCAAATTTTACCCCATCAGCAAAGGCAGAGAATCGTACAGCCCTAACTGGTTGCTCCAGGTTTGGGGCTGTCAAGGATTCAAGAGTAACACGTTCTAATGCCATTGCTTTAGCTTCCTGGAGTAATAAACGCGCAGCCCTGCGAGTTTGGGAAAGAGTTCTCTCAATTTCTGGATCAAAAACAAGAGGTAGATTATTAGTAATACGGGTGTGAACCATAAGATAGGTTCACACCAAGATTGGCACACAAATCACACACACAAAATAGATTATTGCTTCCCCGGCAACGGCGCCAATTTGATAACATCAATTTGTCGTGCTAATTACTGCTATGCAAGTAATCCAAACAAACCTAATACGTAGTCTTAAGTAAGTAAGGGTCGAGTCCTCAGGTGACAAATTCTATCTTTATGTATAATTTCTATGTCAATCTTAAAGTAACCAAAGGGGGGTTTTGTATGTTTTAGAATCACTAAGCATGCAAAAGCAAACAAACGAAAGATGATGAATTCAGTAATTGGGGAAATAGCTCAGCCAAACAAACATCCACTATTCGTATGATAAGTTGATCATAGATAATCATTCAATATCTCATGCAATGGAAATTCCTATTCCTTTTCTGAAGTAACTACAAGCACAACCAGATACTTATAGCACTAACTAGTTAAACAACCATGAAACCATCAAGATTCAGTTTAACAGCAGCATTAAGCCTAGGAATATAATTAGGATACAATCTAGAATAAAACAACCAGCTTTTATCCTAGAATGTAAATCAATTCTCTTCTACATAAGACTAGCACAACCAGATACTAGTATGATGCAGTTGCTACTCCGATAAAGATATGCTCAACCAGTAACAATCTAAATCTAGCAATCAATCAATAGAGACAAACCCTAGTTGCCCAGGCTAGAAACTGTCAATATTAATCATAAGCAATTCAAGCAAGAGAATAGATAAAATCCATGCGATAGATAAGGAACGAAAATCTCACAACTTTATCAAGACAAAAGCTTCAATTGTCTGACTAAGCAAGGGAGGCTTAGTTCTTCATAGCAAAATACGTAGAGAGTAGAAAAGATGAAAGTAGGGTTCGAGAGAGGAAACAAGCCTTTCCTCTACCCTTAAATACTAAAAGGAAATAAGATCTCTAAACATAAATTAAAACAAAATAATAAAAATACTTAATAATAATAAAATAAGCAAATAAGGAAAAAGAGTTCAGATCCACTTCCGACGGGGGCGGCGGTCGCCGCAAGAACACTTGTTGAGATTTCTTCGGTTCAGCTCCTGCGACACCTCCGTAAAAACGCCATAACTTTTGATTCACAACTTGGATTGCGCTCATATTTTGAGGACTTGCAGTAGACTTCAAGATCTAACTCCTCGAATTAGAATCACTCCATTTGGACGTCTGAGTAAAGAGAACGAATCAATTGAATTCAGCACATTGTTCTTCTACTCTCGTGTGGACTCTCTCCTTGGTTCTTCTTCGTCTCCTCAGTGGTCAACTCCTCTTCCTCTGGATATCTTCAATTTGCTTCTCCAGACCACCAAATCCACACTTCTCCTCTCTAACTCCATAATCCACAGTTGTGCACTAAATCCATCCAAATAGCACCTCAAACTTGGTAACAACCCCTAAAAATGCACTACAAAATAGTGCCGATCAATCCCAGTGTCATAATAAATGGGGTAGATCAAATATTGTCGACACCAATCAATATAATAAATGGGGTAGATCGGCGGAAGCCCCTGAGTCTCTATAGTCGATTCTAGTGTCATAATAAATGGGGTAGATCGAAGATTGTCAACACCAATCTTCATAACAAGATTGTGTAATTCTTAGAATTTATACCAAGTCTTTCGATACAATATTTATTATTTTTATATACAATTTATGGTTTTGATGTAAGACATTTCCAGATATTTTTTCAATAAAGGTTATTCTGCATTTCTTTTACATCTTGATGTTCGTTAATGTTAAGCCTATGATGATTTGGACATTTTGTCTGGGATCACTAACGATAATATTTACGAGGTAATTTAGAGGTGTTACATTGTAGAGTAAAATGTATGAAGATATTTCACTTGTACGAGAGGACGAGTTTTTATCTATTGTAAATTTTAACTATAAAATTGACATATATATTATAATTCTCAATAATACACTTGTAGCTTAATGTAGGTGAAATGTTTAATAACTCTAAAGTAGGGTAGGAGGTGTAACCACCATAAAATTCATAATATAATATTTGTTGGAGAGAATTCCTTGGTTTTCCCCTAATAATATCAAAAATAAAAGAGGATTTACAAAATTTAATATAAATTTGGAAGTTGGATGTACCATCGGAAATAAAGATGTTTATATGGAAAATTTTGAAAAATGGGCTCCCAACTAAAAAAAGACTATGTATAATGAGAGTTTTAGTTCCTATGGAATGTGTATTTTACAATAACCCAATAGAAGATTGGAAACATATTTTTAGAGATTGTCCAACCACCAAGGTATTATTACAGAATTAAATAAAAACATAATAAGTAAAGTGAAGTAGAATAATCAAACCCGAGCGAGGGAATTTATGACAAAATTGCATAAGCATAAAAATGTAAAGGAGATGTGCCTCTTAGGTTTTGTGTGGTGGACCATATGGAATAGAAGAAATAAAGCTATCTTTAATGCAGAACCACTATTACCTAATAGTGTAGTAGGTAGGGGTGAGTGTGGGCGGTTAACCGATATTTCAGTTACTTAATTTTCAATACCATAGCCGTACCGTAATATCCGGTTAACCGGGTATCGGTTAACCAATAAGTTGGTATGGTTCGGTATGATTAATTGGTTAACCAAGATTTTAAAAATTGACGAAACACTTGGGTTTTTTACAAAAAATATATTATTATTTATTGATTCTTAACTACTAATTCATAAAAAATACTTATCTTCGTTCCAATTTTATTACTCTTCTATTTTTGGGTTGATAAAAACATAAACTATTAATATCAAGTGAGATATTTAAACTACAGTGTTAATTGGCAGGCGAATCAACTTTGATTAGAATAAAAATATCCTTCACATAGTCAATATGGTTTTTAAAGTATGGACAATAGTTTTAATCTATTAGTTTCCATATGTAATACGATCGTAGCCTAAAACCCTCTTTGCCAATAAACTTATAATGAATTGTTCTATTATACTTGTAGAAAATATGACAAGTACACTCGTTTATATATCATAAGTTACTACACAATACCATAAGATTAGATTGGTATTATTATAAAGTTCATTTATTGATTATTTTATATAATCTAAATCATCATTAATTCAACTAAAGACAAATAGATTATTCAAAGCATAGAAGAATAGTCAAATACAACAATAGAAATTAGAAAGAGGGGAGACTAAGGAAATTCAAACCATGAACCAAACACTAAGAGAATCATTAAAATGTATCCATAGCCACTAAATAAACTTATCCTCTTTATAAAAATATATTATGTGTATGTTCGGTTAATCGGTTAACCAACCAAAAAATTATGACTAACTGTAACCGTACCAAATAACCATGTTTTATTTCGGTCGGTTAACCATACCGTAGTTTAAAAAATATTGGTATGGTTAACCTAGAAATATGCCAGTTTTTTGGTACGGTTATTCGATATCGGTTTTTTTGTGCCCACCCCTAGTAGTAGGTACTATAATCAAAAGTCAAATAAAACTATGGCAGAAATCAAAAGGCATAGACAATGATATGGACATTAGAGACAAAACAAATACTAAAAACATGAGGAAAAGAAAACAAATACAATGGAAGAAACCAAATGATGGCTTCCATTAGATGAATTTTGATGGATTTAAACTTGAGAACAATACAATTGGATTTGGTTATGTAATTCGAGATCATAATGGGGAAGTTATAGCTATGAAGAATGGAAAATGTGGTTACAACTTTGTCTTAATGGCAGAGACTATTGGTTTATGGAAAACAGTCAATGTTCTAAAAGTCGTTAGCCATGAGCTGGGCGGTGAGGGGGGGCCTAACGCTTAGGCGGTTAGGCAGGGGCCTAGGCGGATTAAAAATTAATGCCTAATCCATATGATTATTTTACTATGTTGTCTCAAATCCATTGATGTTTATAAAACTATGTTGGATGGGGTTTGAAATTTTATTATGGGACTTATTTTGCAAAGCATAACCCAAAACTATGTTATATGCATCCGTCATCTCGTAAGATGTTGTTGCTTCGACAAAATTGGAAGAATCTTCTCACCTAGGCGGGGTCCTAGGCGAGGGATGACCGCCTAGCGCCTAGGCGAGGCCTAGGCGGGGATTTTTAGAACACTGGAAGTGGTAAAAGAGGCCAAAAGATTAAATCTTAGAGAAGTGGAAATTGAAGGGGATAATCTGTGTTATTAATTCCTTAATGGATAAATGGGAATGTCCGTGAGAAATAGAAATGATTATATCTGACATTAGATGGGATGTTACTAGTTTTACGAGAACAAAAATCCAACATTGTTTTAGAGAGGCAAATAGGGTGGCAGACAAACTAGCCAATTTAAGCCACCAAAATATTTTTGCAATAGATGCTCCTTTTAATGTACAAGAACTTCATATTTTCATCCGAAAGGATGCTCTAGGATGGTGGACTCTGAGGGGTCAATTATCCTAATTGTTTTGCCTTATAAAAAAAAGGATAAGAGAGGATTTGGTTTGAATTTGAATGCAAACTGATGTGACCATGGGTCACCCCTCAAGGACATGCCAAAGTCGGTTCAATGAAGAGGAAAAAGCAATCGAGCTGCATGGATGTGACCATGGGTCACCTCAGTAAAAGTGCCGTATCTTCTTATTCCCAACTCCGATCACTCTCCACTTTTGAGGAGTGAAACTAGACTTCAAGATCTATCTCTGGGCGTTGGAATCACTCCATTCCGATCACGGACGGGAGAGAACGAACCTTCTGAAATTAGGCCAGAAACTGTCTCCGCGGAAGATGTTTGATTTGTGTTTGTTGTTTAGTTATTTTTAATTTCGTTAATTAATTAGTTAGTTGTAGCTAGTTAATTATTGTTTTTGTTATTTTTGTAATTAATTAGCTAGGTAGTTGTTTTAATTAGTGGCCTATCTAGTGGCCTAAGTCATGCTTAGGTTAGTGGGTAGGTTAGTGGAGTTAATTAGTTGATTTTCTTATTTTGTATTTTGGCACCTATATAATGGTGGCCATAATTCCTTACACTTGAATTGAAGATTATTAAAAAAACGTGAGCGTTTTGTTCATTTCAAGCCTCTTGGACGATGACTTCAAGGTGTGTGATATCCTTGAGTGTCTTAGTCTTGTTTTGGTGTGTCGTATCCGAAACCCCTTTGGTGTGTCATATCCGAAGGCGGTTGGGTATTCTTGGTGTGTCATATCCATGAGTGTTCAACCTCGTCTCAAGGTTCTTGGTGAGTCGTATCCGAGGGTCGAGAGATACTTATCTAAAACTCTTCATGAACCTCGTTCATGAGAGTTATATCCATTTCAGTTTTTGAGTCAAATCTCCATCAAGTTCTTACTTAGAGTCACAATTAAACACAACAAATGTCCTATTTTGAGAGTTTCGCCAAGAAGTTGCCAAATCAATGTTTTGGCGCCCTTCATCTTGTACTGTACGGATCTTGGCATGTGCATACGCACATTACAAACTTTTATTAACAATGAAAATTTCTAGTAGCTCCACTATGTAGAGACCAAAAAAGGGATACGAAATTGTACATATACACCATTACCTATATATCTAGCTAATCATTGGACACATAATATATACAAATATTATTGTATTTTTTACTTGTATAATTTTTTTTTATAAGATAAGAATTAAGCTGATATTAAGTTCTAGTTGAAAATCATCCTATAACATAGATGAGAACATGAAGTTTTGGTATAATCATAATTTCTTCTAGTGAATAATCATGACAAAGATTTGCAATAGGCAAACACCATAGTAAACGCACAAAACTTTACTTTTGCTCTGGAAAATAACAAATAAAAACTCTTTATTTTTTAGTATTCTAAATAGAAAAATAATTGTTTTACCGTAGATATCCAACCACAACTTCAACTTGGCCTTGTGACCGGATTCACCTCCACGAGTTATTGAGTCGAAAGGGAAGAGATGTGAAGTACATACAATTAGGAGAAGGAAAAGAAAAGAAAGAGATAAGGGTGACTCAAGAAATTTTAATATTTTTTCATGTTCGGGTGGAAGGGCTTTGAAGAGGGATTGTGAATACAAATTAATTGAGACTAGTTTTTTTTTTTTTACAAGTTTGTCTCTTGCTTTCCACTCAAATTTCATCAATTTGGATTCATTTTCCCTCTCATTCCCCTATTATTTTTCCCTAAGAGCATATCCATTAGTTATACTTGGATGGACTATCATCCATAATTAAATAAAGAAAAAAGAAGAAAAAAGTCAAACTTTTTGAATGAAATTAAGAAAGGATTATCATGCAGTTGATAATCCCCTCTATTTTTTGTCTTGATTCTTACACCAATTTTGGACATTTAATTTGATTTATTTAAAATTGACTTAGGCTTTGTTTAGCAAAGTGTTTAAAAACACTTTAAAAAAAAGTGTTTTTTCCAACCTTGCACAAATCCTCATATATCACAAATGTCAAGATTCAAAAACTATTTTTTCACAAAAAACACATTATAAATAATAAACTTCTTCTACCAAACAAACCCTTAGGTCATCCACAAGGGAGAAACCATGAATTTCTTTCCATTTGGAAAAATAAAAACAAAAATCAGTTTTTTTTTAAAAAAATTCAGAACTTTATGTGACAAGATATCTTATTATTCAGAATTAGTTTCTTGAAGAAGAAACTTAATCTAAAAATTGAGAAACTTTTCTTTAAAATCATAATTTATTTCTTTTACTTTTATTTTTATTTTTAGAAGAGAAACCCAAGAACTATCCCTTGTGGATGGCCTTATATTCTTCTATACTAACATAAAAAGTTGACATATTTCCACAATAAATGTCTTCATTTTTTAAATTTTAATAAAGCAATTCACCCATAATAAATTTTATCATTTTTTAATTTTAAAAAAGTAATTCACAAATAAAAATAAGAACCAAATGGCCCTTTACCTTCCATCCACATGCCTCTCATTAGTGAACCCTCTACCAATAATTATATTTTATCTATACTCACTAGTGGAAAAAATCCTTATAGAGGCGGACCTTTGGACACTTATTGAGGCGAACACCGTTCGCTTCAACTAAGGGGGCTGCAACAAGTAGGGACACTTTTTGAGGCGGACATTTTACGCCTCTAAAAGGACCTTATTGAGGCGGGCCTCCGAAGCCCGCCTCAATAAGTAAACACTTGTTGAGGCGGGCCTCTATAGGCCCGCCTCAACAAGTCGCGCTGACTCGGCCGAGTCAGCGTCTATGTACTTATAGAGGCGGACATACAAGTCCGCCTCTATAAGTCCCTTCTTTTGCGCTTCTTTTGGATGTTTTTTGGATTTATGATGCACCATACAACCCCCAAAGTGGTCTAGCACAAAACATAAAGACACCAAAGTCCACTAGAATTTCTTAATGTAACAAGCGCTTGGCATATATTTCAACAGATGACAGCACATAATTGTGATTTCAAAGCACATTATCAATACCAAGGAAGCCATAGTATAATTCAACTTCTTTACATATCATTACACTGCACTAAAAGCATGTCTAACAAAGCTAGGAATTCATATGGCAGGAAGAATACATTGCAAAACCAGAAAATTACCAGATGAGAGGTTGTTTTGTCATTTAAACTCTGATACAGACGGCTTGCTTTGATTGTTGCAGTTGCCACGTTCTTCATGTCAGCGGCTCTCCTTCTTTGAGACTCCAAAACAGCTTCTTGGTTCTCAAATTTCACCAGCTTCATGAACATCAGTCCCAGCTCACCCATGGTTTGCCCCAGCTCTTGTTGTGCAGTAACAAGCCCCTCCGCCTACAGAAAAAAGATGCTTACCATCATACTCAAATTGTAGAGTTCATCTATTCTACCCAATCGATTCTCTCTGCTAGATGAAACAACACAACTCACAAGTTTTAGTAAGCAATATAATCATCTGAGTCAATACCGACATTTGTCCTCAAACCCCGATTTTGCACTCATTCCTTAGGTTTAATTCATTCCCAATGTCTAAATTGATTCCTAAATTAACCAAGTTAGAAAGTCAGTTACGTTACTAGTTCCATACCAATTCCAGAAATAACAGTAGAAAATAAGTTTCTAATTCCATACCAATTCCTGAATTGATCAAACAAAATACTCAAGCATCTGTCCAATTCCATACCAAAACCTAAATTATAAATCAAGCATTGCTAATTAAAGGGCAAACACTAATAATGAGACCTGTTGAGTGAAACTGCTAAGCTGCACTCCAATCTCTTCCAACCTCTTCTTCCTCTCAAGAAATTCCTTATCCTCCTCAATCACCGACGGTTTTGATCCTCCCTACTCGTTCACAACCGACTGCTTCACCTCTCTGAACACTGTCCACCAGTATCTTCCTCCTCCTCCTCCTTTTACGACGGCCTCCCTCGGCACACCAACCACAACCCCAGCCCCGCCGAGAAACCCCCGTCTTCCGCCGCCAGGAAGTCCCTGAGCTCCTTCCCCTTCCGAAGCACCGGGTGAGCCGCCAATTTCCTCAAGTACTTCTCGATCGCGGCCTTCCTCTGCTCCGCGAACTCCGTCTTCTCCATCACCTGGCCCTCGATCATGCCCTTATCCGGTCACAGAGACACGAAGAACCCTCAGTAACGCTCAGAAAGCCGATCCGATAACGCCACCACATCCCTGAACCGCCTCCGAACCCTAAATTCTGATCCGCTGAATTTTGGAACATTCGTCGTCGTCGCCACCACATTATCAGTAAAGGAAGTAACCGAGAGAACCTAGCGAAGAGCACTCAAACAAGTTTACAGAATCTTACCTGGTGAGAGGCCGGCGAAGAGGTCGGTTGACACCAGCGAACGGAGGTCCGCGAAAAGGCCGGAGAAGAGGAGCAGGCCGACTCGAAGAGGTGCTCGAAGAGGCTATGTTCAGATCGATGGATTAGGGCTGCTCGAAGAGGAACGGCAAGTATAGAATGAAAATATTCCGGTCTTGTCAATAGAAATTAGGTTCAAATAATCCGGATGTAAATAGCGCGATGTACATGTCCGCCTCTATTAGACATACTTTTTGAGGCAGGCTTTAATAGGCCCGCCTCAACAAGCTTTAATTGAGGCGGGCTACTTGGCCCGCCTCAATTAGTTAGCATTAGATGCGGGCCTTACCCTGGCCCACCTCTAATACTTTAGCGGGAAATGTTTTTTCAGATACTTGTTGAGGCGTATATTAATTTGCCCGTCTCAAAAGATATTTTTGAGGCGTATAAATTAATTATCCGCCTCAAAAACCAAAAAAAGTGATTGCCTAAGTCGTTGTTGAGGCATTTTGAACTATGTACGCCTCTAAAAGGGAGCAGCAAAAAGTGTTTTTTCCACTAGTGACTATAATGCCGTTAATATAAGTTATGATGTGACCATGCCGTCCTTGTCACATCCGCCTTGAGACTCCCCTACAGTTACATCCAGTCCAATCGTGACATTAATTGCTTAGCACGTTTTATGAATAATATTTCTATTTTTAGTAGCTGCTATTTCTGGGTGGTTGCCATTTATGTTAAATGGGCCGCCAAAATTAGTAACTAGAGAGTCTGGCCCATTAGGTCAACTCTCTAGTATAAATACTCTTTTTTGTCTTCATTTTCAACCACGTCGAAATAGAGCTTTGTTTTTCAGTCGAGTAATCTCCTGCAAACCCGAGCCCTGACGTCACAGAATTAATGCGTTTCTAGTTGAATTATCCTGGCGCGTTAATTCGGTTACCGATCTATCCAGTTACTTCCGCAATCCCGAGACAAGAACTAACCCTAGTTCTCTTCTCCCCTCAAACCCTAATACCGCCGGTCTTCCTTCCTCCCTACGTCCGCCGCACGCACCACCACAACTCCGCCTCCTCTTCACCATCACCAACCACCTTCCGCCACCATTCTGTATCCTCTCCGAACACCCTCAGTCCGCAGATCATCATCGTCATCTCCAATCCGAAGAGTTGTTCGCCCTACTACGTATTCAATCGATCCTTGACAGCGAATCGTGGTCTTTCCATCGGACAAGGTCACATCAACTGACATCAGAGCCTAATTCGGTTACCGATCTATCCAGTTACTTTCGCAATCCCGAGATGAGAACTAGGGTTAGTTCTTGTCTCGGGATTGCGGAAGTAACTGGATAGATCGATAACCGAATTAACGCGTCATGATAATTCAACTAGAAACGCGTTAATTATGTGACGTCAGGGTCCGGGTTTGCAAGAGATTACTCGACTGAAAAACAAAGCTCTATTTCGACGTGGTTGAAAATGAAGACAAAATAGAGTATTTATACTAGAGAGTTGACCTAATGGGCCAGACTCTCTAGTTACTAATTCTGGCGGCCCATTTAATATAAATGGCAATCACCCAGAAATAGCAGCTACTAAAAATAGAAATATTATTCATAAAACGTGCTAAGCAATTAATGTCTCGATCGGACTGGATGTAACTGTAGGGGAGTCTCAAGGCGGATGTGACAAGGACGGCAGGGTCACATCAAGTTATAAATTATACATGAAACCCAATCAAACATATATTTTAGCTATCTAATCTATCTATTAATTTAGTGGGTTGTTCAAACATATATTTTGAATATTTACATCAACCAATATTTACATATTATAAGCTTAAATCATTTTCAAACATCTATAATACATAAAAAGTTAGTTTTTTCTATACAATATATGTACTCATTCATTATCAAGCATATTTTCTTTTTCTAAACTAAGTATTTTGGAAATAATAAATTTATTTAATATCAACCAAATTTTATAAGTCCCATAAATTAAAGATGATGAGAGTAAACAAATGTAAATTTAAAAAATTGTATTTTTTTATATTCAAATTTATTATCTTTTATAAAATGATCTAAAGACAAATAAATGAAAAAATTAAAAATAATTTAAGTTTCATTATATTCTAATTTTATTTAATACGATTTTGTTTATAATTTAATTTTTAGGATTTATTTGTTAATGTAAAGGTAACTGTTTTTTAAATAAGTTCCAAAAATAATAATTAAAATTCATGAGTAAGAATATACAAATAAAAACATAATAAATAAGCAATTTTAACCTATACTAATGTGTTATAATTTTATAATTTTATTGTATATATACATTAATCATTTTTTTACATGTAAGATATCATAATATGCACATTTTTGTAGTTTTGTGACAATATCTCAAAAAATGTTAAAAACTCCTGCATAATCAACTATTTTATAGAATTTTGAAAATTGTTTTATAAAATTTTGAATGTATATTACATACATGTCAATTGAGAATACATAAATAATTCCTAATAATATAATAAAGCTACATATAGTAATTCTTCAAAATAAATCTTAAAAAATACTTGAAATTAAACAAAATATAGAAATTTATATTAACTTATAAATATAACGTAATTGAATATGAGATAAAATATACAATTTTTGTGATTTGATGATATACTAACTAAACATAATTTTATAAAATTACACTAATATATAAAAAAGATCAACCAATCTAATTATAAAAAAAAATTTGAATAAAACATCTTAAAAGTATGGTAAAAGTTCGCTAATTCTTGAAATGAAAGAGAATCTTTAAATAACACTTAATTTAACACCTAAATAGTGATTGTTTAAGCTAATTATGTATTATAATAATTTGATATGAGATAGAATTATGCAACTACTGTTATAAAGTTGACAAAGTGATTTTGTTTCATCTTATTTTATACTAATAACATCATAATTAATAATGTAAAATGGAATAACTCTTATATATTGCTTCGTTATTTAGAAACAGATCGTACATTCGGATAGATTTGGTTGTACAAAGGTTATAAAGTACATTAATATACTAAAGCAATAAATAATCTCATTACATATAGTAATAAAATATATTGTATTAATCATGTCACGGACCCGCACGTAGCACAGACACATATATAACTAGTCTTCCGAAACGATGATCTAAAATCTTTTTAATTCCCCTCATAAATACCAACCAAACAATAAAATTTGTCTCCCCTTATTACCAACCAAACAATAAAATTTGTCTCCCCTTATTCTCCTCCCTTGTAAATCTCTAACATTCCTCCAACCAAACATTTAAAGTTTCAACCTTTGAAAGGATGTTCCAATTTATATTAAAAAACAAATTGAGAATTGGAAACAGATAAAGAACTGGAATCCATACTGCTTAGCAGATGGTAAACCAAAAACACATAGAAATAACAATCTAAGACGCACAAAAAAGAAATGAAAAAAACCATCGGAAAATACAATTAAAATTAATACAAATGGATCTACCAAAACTAATGGTGACTCTAGTTTTGGCTATATTTTCAGAAATAGCACGGGTGAACCAATCTTCCTCTTTAGGGATAAATGTGGTTTCTCAACCCCTTTGAAAATAGAAACTCTAGCAGTCAGAAATGCCCTGGTTAAGGCTTATGAATTAGGCATTACCAACATTCAACTTGAATGCGATAACCTTACTATTGTGAATGTTCTTAATAAAATCTGGCACCGTCCTTAGGATATTGAAATTTAATTTCTTATATCCTTTGTGTTTTACAACTGTTTTCTTCAATGTAGATTTGTCATGTCTTCCGAGAAACAAACGCGGTGGCCGACTTCATTGCAAAGATGGGCCAACGGAGTTCCTTGGAAGATATTCGAGCTAATCTAGAACTTGTAATTCTCATTCGCAAGGATGCTATAGACTGAGAAACCGTTTCGGTTTCCGGTCTAACTTTTACCTTATTAAAAAAAAAATCAGCCTTTAGGACGGATCACGCGGGCTCCAATTTCACGCTCATGTGGACCCTGTTCCTTGTTCCATCATCAAATCTCTCCTCATGGTGGATTTAAGACGAAACTTGCACGTTCCCATGATCCAATTGCAGTTTACTCTTCAATTTCAAAGAGTTATTCATCAAACAAAAAAAATGACAACGACTCCTAAAACGCTCCCTTTTCCTAAATTCACTCCGCCTCTTGAAACCCTAGTTTTTGCCCGGCCTCCGCCGCTCTTCAAGCTTAGCAGCTTCACCATTTCCTTCAATCTCAATTCTGACTGCAACCTTCTTGAACATTATGCCCAAACCAAATCACATCAGATCCAACTCGTTGTCCGTCTTGGTTTCTTTGAGAGAGATTCGAAAACTAGGGCGAGTGTTAGAAGACCTCTCATCCTTCCTCGCATCAGAAAATATGGCTGTTGTTTCCCGATCCCGACTCTTCATCAATGGAACTTCTCGCCCCCTCTCTTCAGTAGTTGCGCCCTCGAGCCAGTTTGGGACCCCGGTAAGCTAGAGAGAAGGACTGAGAACCTAGATCTAGTCCATGTCGGCACCACTACCACCGTTCCCGCTGAGAACCTCCAGAAGACCCTCACCACCGACCTCTCCCTTGCTCCGATACACGGATCCACCCTCCGAGTTGCCTACCACCGTCCCCGCTGAGAACCTCCAGAAGTGAGTCTTTACATGCTCTTGAATAGGATACCAGTATGGTTGAGAAAACCATTAGTATTGGTAAATTCAGTTCTGTTTTTCATTTGTTTGAACCTGCTTGCTTGAATTACAGATCTGAATTTTCTGAAATTTACCTGCTGACCTCTCGATTCTATGAAACTCCATAGGAACTCTTCGCTTGTTGATGTCCCTACTGTTGTGCATCAAAGTTTGATTCCTAGTGTGTTTGTTCACTTCTTGCTTCACTTTGATGAGTTTTTCAATAAACTGGTGTACCAGGAAGCTTTGGATTGGATCTATTGGTTTTTCTTGGCCAGCACCAATAGAGGAATAACACCAAGAATGAACTGTCAACCTATGAACAAATCTGGCTATGAAAAAAGGAGCAATCGTAAAAATCATCATACGAAACCTGAACCCCTGAACTGTAACACCCCCAAAACTTAACCCTTTTGGAAAGGTATTACCGCCAGTGACCCCGGTGTTCCTTACCGAGATCACCCAAGGCTTTACCAAATAAATACAATTTATGAAATGCAATTGATACACAAAGGTCAAGCATTAAATTCTAAAACATAACATTGTCGAGGAAACAAGAGTTACGGGATTACAACCCAATCCCGAATAGGTCAAAACATAGTTTAAACCAAACACAGCGGAAGACTAAGAAAGTAAGTTACAATCAGAGTTATTGTCCAAAGGATCATAACCTGATTAAAGAAATAATTAAAACATTCAAAAACCACCGCCGACTTCATAGTCTTTCCAATCTTCTGAGCTACTTCTTAACTGATGTGCCGAATCAAACGGATGACACCAGCCAACCATGCAAGGGAAAAATATTGGTTGGTTAGTCTAAATGAATAGACTAGCAAGGGAATAAAGCATAATGGTTCGAAGCAGTTGTATTAGGTTAGACTCTTCGTCCCTCGAATAATAATCGAGTACGCTTGTCAACCACCATACTCCTACTGGAATAAACAAGAGGTATGCACAAGAGAAGATTCTGGAAGACTGAATCTTCACAGAAAACGACTCGAAAGAAGACTCCAACTGAAATGAGTCTTTAAGGAAGTATGACAAATCTGGAAAGTTACAGAATCATTCAACCATGATTTAAAACTGACTGAGATGCTTCGGTTCACGACCAACCTCATCGCCTACAGCGAATCCAGATTGGAAAGAGAACGTACTACATTCAAGTCAAGACGAGTTTTCCTAGCTGCACTGAACTTAGCTGCACTACTCGCCCAAGGGGTATTAATTATGTGCGTCAAGGTAGCACTTATCTGATTTATGTTTCAAAACACGCATCACGTTATATACTTTTACATGTATACCCCACCAATGGGACGACATATCTTAGTATACATTTCGTCGAGAGTGACGTATACCGAAAGGTTTGTGACACCAGCTAAGTGTCCTGTCTCTACACACATGTGTAAGAGACCGATCATGATCTTAGAATGGTATTGGATGGGGACGAGCCACCCCTCTACCAGATTATAAAGAAACGACTGGACAGAGTCCGAGTAACGTTCCTATCTAACAGTGCTAACTAAACAGTTACAGCACCACAACATTTACAGGATAAATCCACATAAAGGCCCGAAAGGCGATCACAGATAATAGCGTTGTTCTAACAGATATACAACCTATTATATGATTTTCAAAACAGTTTATCAAAACCGTTTCCAGACAAACAGAATATTCATTCCAGATTAATTACTCAGATAAACTACTGATAATTAATGTAAATATGGAACGAAAGAGCAAGAGCGAACCGCCACTTGCCTTACTCCGCAGAATAGTCTAAAGACGACACTGGATTCCGGGCTCGACGCGGTACAGCTCGGACAGCACAATGACCTTCGAGTCGACCCATGAAAGGAACCCTAAGTTAGATCCGACATAAACAGTATGAATCTAAACACGGCGAAAGAACACGAAAGGAACGACGCCACGACGACAACCGACCAAGCCAAAGCCACGAAGGCGTTCTGGGCACTGGCAGCGGTCGCCGTTCTTGGCGGCGGTCGCCGTTCTTGGCGGCGGTCGCCGTGAAGAACACGGCGGACTGAAACGAGAGAAAACTCACCCCAAAACACGAGCGGTTTGGCCTCCTTCGACTTGCTTTGGCTTCTAACCTCCAAGGCTAACCAAAAGCTTCACAAAGGCACTCTGGAAACACACCAAGGCAACACCGGCGAGACCTCCGACGAGCACAAGAAAACCGGCGAAAACTAAACTCCGGCGAGAGGCGAATTTGGCAGAGGTTTGGTGCTGGGATGGCTCAAAACCTCACCCCTAACACCTCCTTTTATAGCCAAAGTGTCTGAAGCGTTCAACCAAACCCTGAGACGCGGCCGAAAGCAAAATCGGCGCCCTTGATTTCCGCCGGCGACCAACGGGCAATGCCCACTGGACAATCACGGCGGTCGCCGTTTTTGCCCACGGCGGGCACGCGGCGGTCGCCGTAACCGCGGCGGTCGCCGTTGCCAGGTCTGTCGCGGCCAGCTAGAAGCTGACACGCTGACGCCTCGGGCCCCAAATACGGCGGTCGCCGTTTCTGAATGGCGGTCGCCGTTTCTCCCTTTTCCCGCCCGTTCAGCTTTGAACGAACCAGACGATAAACCAGGATAAAAATTATCGTACGCGAATGACAATCTAAAATTCAAGGCACCTTGTCTGTATATTATTTCACTGAGAAAAATATTACAGACATAGAGCACATTACAGAATGTCTCAAGCTACCTGAATTAAATCCGACGTACACAACGGGTACTCGGGAAAATTCCATAATTCCCAAAATAACCTTACAAAAATACGGGGTATCACATCTCCTCCCCCTTACAAGAAGTTTCGACCCCGAAACTTAGGTCGAGAATAACTCGGGAAAACGCCTAAGCATATCTGACTCGGTTTCCCACGTCTCCCAAGTAACTTCTTCGGTCCCTGACTTGGACCACAGCACTCGTACCAACGGCACAATCTTGTTGCACAAATGCTTCTCCCGACGCTCCAAAATGCGCACGGGCAACTCTTCGTAAGTACCATTAGTTTGAATCTCGATGTCTTCATAACTAAGCACATGAGACTCATCTGGCACATACTTTCTGAGTAAAGACACGTGGAACACGTTATGCACCGGGTGAGCCGATGGTGGCAACGCCAAACGGTACGCTAGGGATCCCACTCTATCCAAAATCTCGAATGGTTCCACGTAGCGAGGGTTAAGCTTCCCACGCTTACCAAATCTGAAAACTTCTTTGGAAGGGGACACCTTGACAAAAACCTTGTCACCGACCTCGAACTCGACAGTCCTGTGCTTCCGGTCTGCGTAGGACTTTTGTCGACTCTGAGCGGTCAACATCCTTTGTCTGATCAAAGCAATGTCTGAAGCCGTCCTTTCGACCAACTCCGGTCCAAGCAGAATTTTGTCGGCATTATCGTCCCAACAAATCGGAGATCTGCATCTGCGACCATACAAAGCTTCAAACGGAGCCATCTTGATTGTAGCATGCCAGCTATTGTTGTACGTGAACTCAATCAGACTTAAGTTGTCCTCCCAGCTAGTCGGACGATCGAGCACACAAGCTCTAAGCATATCCTCCAGAGTCTGGATGGTCCTTTCAGACTGGCCATCTGTCTGAGGATGAAACGCTGTACTGAACCTTAACTCGGTTCCCATAGCCTTATGAAGTTCCTTCCAGAATCTTGACATGAAACGGCCATCTCGGTCCGATACAATGGTCTTAGGAATGCCATGTAAGCGGACAATCTCCTTCTGGTAAACTTCGGCTAGCTTCTGGGTTTCCCATGTGGTCTTGATGGCTATGAAATGAGCACTCTTCGTAAGCCTATCCACAATTACCCAGATAGCATCTCTCTGACTTCGAGTCTTGGGTAGCCCAGTGACGAAGTCCATGGAAATGTCCTCCCATTTCCATTCTGGCACGGGGAGAGGTAGCATCTCATCACCTGATCTGCGGTGTTCGATCTTGACTTTTTGGCAAGTTAAGCACTTTGCCACAAAGTCTGCTACGTCCCACTTCATGTTTGGCCACCAAAACTTCTTCCTGAGATCCTTGTACATCTTGCTAGAGCCAGGATGCACAGAATAAGCAGATGAATGAGCTTCTCTCATCACCAACTGACGAAGACCTTCTGTGTCAGGCACACAGATCCGATCCTGAAACCAAAGTGATCCATCATCCTGAACCACAAAACTGGGAGCTTTCCCATCCATCACTTCACTGCTTAACTTTACCAAGATGATGTCATCGACTTGCTTTTCTTTGATTTGATCCAGCAGTGTAGCCTGAATTTCCATCATACTCAGGTACCCTCTACGCTGGTCATACAAGACTTTAATGTCGCATGACTCTTGGTTTAGCTTGGTCTGAGCAGTAAGCAACGCAACCACAGTCTCGTGCGTTGTCTTCCGGCTTAGCGCATCAGCTACTACATTAGCCTTGCCCGGATGATACAACAACTCCATGTCGTAGTCCTTGAGCAACTCTAGCCAGCGGCGTTGTCTCATATTTAACTCCTTCTGAGTAAATATATACTTGAGACTTTTGTGGTCGGTGAAGACTTGGCATCTTATACCGTAAAGGTAATGCCTCCAAATCTTCAGCGCAAAGACAACCGCTGCTAACTCAAGATCATGGGTCGGATAGTTTTCTTCGTAAGTCTTGAGTTGTCTAGATGCGTAAGCAATGACTTTGCCTCTTTGCATCAAAACACAACCAAGACCACACTTGGAAGCATCACTATAGACCACATAATCGTCATTCCCTTCTGGGAGTGCTAACACGGGTGCTGAGGTCAGCCGTCGCTTCAACTCCTGGAAACTGACCTCGTACTTGTCATTCCAGATAAACTTCTTGTGGACTTTGCGGAGTAGATTGGTCATCGGTAGAGTGATCTTTGAAAATCCTTCTACAAACCTTCTATAATACCCGGCAAGTCCAAGAAAACTGCGCACCTCCTTCACGCTCTGGGGCTGTGTCCACTTAGCCACCGCTTCAATCTTTTGGGGATCAACCATAACCCCATTTTCATTGATCACGTGGCCTAAGAAAGCCACTTCCTTCATCCAGAATTCACATTTAGACAATTTAGCATAAAGCTGATGTTGTCTAAGGATCGACAAGGAAATCCGTAGATGTTCCTCGTGGACTTCTTCATTCGGAGAATAGATCAAGATGTCGTCTATGAAGACCACCACGAACTTATCCAAGTACTGGTGAAAACATCGGTTCATCAAATCCATAAAGACAGCTGGAGCATTTGTAAGCCCAACAGGCATCACTACGAACTCGTAATGACCATATCTGGTCCTAAACGCAGTTCTAGGAATGTCCTGCTCACAAATCCTGAGTTGATGATATCCAGATCTTAAGTCGATCTTGGAGAACACCTTTGCTCCTTGTAACTGGTCCAACAAGTCATCAATCCTAGGCAAAGGATACTTGTTCTTGATCGTCACCTTGTTCAACTCTCGATAGTCGATACAAAGTCGGAACGATCCGTCCTTCTTTTTGACGAACAAAACTGGGGCACCCCACGGCGATGCACTCGGTCTGACATAACCTTTATCAAGAAGATCTTCAAGTTGATTCTTCAATTCTTGCATCTCAGCCGGAGCCATCCGATACGGTGATTTGGAAATCGGCGTCGTACCAGGCTCGAGATCAATTGAAAACTCTACGTCACGAATCGGGGGTAATCCAGGAATTTCTTCCGGGAAGACATCCGAAAATTCCCTAACTACAGGAATATCAAGAACCTCAGGTCCATCCCCCTCGGGCGAATCCAAGTAGCAAAGGTACCCGACACATCCTTGTCGTAGTAGCTTAAACGCAGCCATCGCATTGATCAGCTTGCCGTTATCAGCGTCATTTCGACCTTTGAACTTGCACACGAATTGGCCCCCGGATGACACCGTCACCGTTCTTGAACTGAAGTCGATCACCGCCTTGTGACGCGTCAGCCAATCCATACCGAGAATAATGTCGTATGGAGCCATGGCTATACAGATTAAATCTGCCTCGAATTCCTTACCCTGAATGGTAATCGGAAAGTCAGACAAATGCTTGGTTCCCACCAAACGTTCTCCATTAGGAAGATTAACGACGAAAGGGTCGCATAAATCATTGCACACTAAGTCTAACTTGCTAACACAGCTATCCGAAATAAAGGAATGCGTAGCACCAGAATCAAACAGAATGCACACTGAAGTAGAGTGAAGGTATAGAGTACCTTGAGCAATCGGAGCATTGGGTCCATCTGCCTCTCGCATCTCATACAAGCGTTGGCCCTGACTTCTAGAGGCAGCTGGGGCCTTTCCCCTGTTCTGAGCAGTCGTCTGCACTGAAGGGCTAGGAGTCTCGACAGGCTTAAACCTAGGTCGGTTGCTCTGATGAACTGACCCTTGCTGTGACTCTACTCCCTACTGCTTTCCCTGCTTGCAGAACTTTTGCATATGACCATCGCGTCCACACCCAAAGCATGGCCTCCTCTCCTTCCGACACTCAGTGCTTTTGTGCCCAGCAGTACCGCAGTTATAACACTGAACTGAACTCCTGGTATGCCCTGACTGCTGAGTCGATCCTCCTTGCGTCATCTCCATCTTAGCTCTGTCGGATTTGGCGAAGTTAGACGGTGGTGCAGGGCGCTTAAAACCACCTCCCTGGTTCTGATTCTGCATCGACCTCTGTCGGTTACGCCTCTTGGTCGACTCCTCGAGAGTTACTTCCAGCTTATAGGCACAATCCACATACTGCTCCAAGGTAGAGCATGTGTGGTGCACCATTAATGGCTTGATATCCGGGTTCATCCACTCGTGGAAGTACCAGATCTTCTGAGCCTCGCTGGTGATCTCGGCAGTGGCATACTGAAGAAGATGGTTGAACTTAGATGCCAACTCGGTCACTCTCAGACCATCAGTCTGAGGGTACAAGAACTCTTTATGCTTCTCTTCTCTCATAGCACGAGAGAAAAAGCGATCCACCATCTTGGTCTTGAACATCGACCAAGTCAACACTGGGCTTTCAGCCAAACCAGTGCTCTCCCACCACTCGCTAGCCTCCTCCTTCAGCTGAAGAGACACGATATGGACCTTCTCGGCCTCCGTACACTCCACGTTCCTGAACAGCCTCTCCATATGGGAGAACCAATGAGTCACTGCCACTGGCTCCCCTTTCCCATTATAGCAGTCGGGTCTCATGGAAGTAATGGTCTTAAGAGCGCGACCATAGCTGTCCCTTGCCCTAACGGCAGTCTCCTGAATCACAGGGTTTCTGGGTTCCACAACATCAGGAACCGTGGCATGAATAGGCGCTTCTTGTGCTTGAGGCGCACTTGGTCTCAAGACATCTGTAATAGCCTGCATCACGATCCCACGGATCGCCTCAACAGTTGCGGCGTCAAACAACGTCGGCGCCTGGGTCTGATCCTGACCTTCACGCCTCTGCTGGACGCGAGACTCAGACTCGTGTTCATCCTGAACACCTCTTCCTGCTGGTCTGGGGTTTTGGCTGGTCCCAGCACCGGCTCGAGTCGAATTCCTCGTGCTTCTTGGGTTCACCATCTATTTACCGATCAAATTCCAAGCATTCAATACATTAATATTATGCAATATACTTATGCAATATACCAACGTAAATAAATTACTCAGAATAGATCAACTTGGTATTTTATAGATGAACCTTCGAATTCTTACACAAGTTACACATAAGTTTATCATTCGAGCGTTAGGACAACATTGCTCGAAGATATAAGTGTTTCTCAAAGTACTTGCCGCAATACTGAAATATTACACAAAGTACAACTTGGAATACTAAGAAACGAAACTACTACGATAGGCAACGCCATTCCTCCTCAAGGCGTTCCAAAACGTCTCCTATACGACTGGCTACTCGTGCATGGTCTCTTCGGGCTAGGTTCACCATCGAGCTCTGGCGATGAGTTTCGCACCCTGCTTGACCCTGAAGCACATAGTCCTGGCTCAGCCGTAGAAAAGTATGGGTCGTCCATGACTGGTCCTCCTATTCCAGCCCTCATCTGGGTACTGGCGATCAGCTCATCCCTCTGACGCTGTTGTTCTGTGGAGATAACCTCGCTCTGGTGGAGGATCTCCTGCAGCTCGGATTCCGACCTCCATCTCCTTGGAGTAGGGATAGGCTGAGATTCCCTGTCACTTCTCCCAATACCGTACTCAGTATACAGTGCCTCCCAATCAGCTTCTGACATGGGTGTATACTCTGGCACTGGTGACAATCCTGTACCGGGCTCCTGAATCTGCCCTCCAAGGTCCAACTCTGGATCCTCTTCTGGATCATCCTCTATGGGATCCTCTTCCTCCGGATCATCCTCGATGGGATGCTCTTCCTCGGGATCATCCTCGCTGGGATCCCCATCCTCGGAATCATCCTCGATCATCTCCTCGTCCTCGACAGGATCTACCTCCAGCATCTCCTCTTCCTCGTCTTCGTACTCGATCTCCTCGGGAATTAGTCCCAGCAGAAAGTCATCTTGGTAAACCCCTTGTTCGTACCTTGACAACTCGTCCTCCTGCTCCCATTCCTGTACTCCCTCCACCCTTGGTGGCGGCACAGGTGCAGGTCTAGGGACCATAGCATTCCTGGCTACAAGGACAACTGACTCGGGGAGAACGTGCTTGACGTCTTCGGGTGGGCTACTCGGGCCTCCAACCTCGAAACATCGCTGAGGTAACGGAAAATCTAGCCTCGGCTGATCCGACTTGGCGTCCTCCGACCTCCTACCAATAGAAAAGCAGACGCCCATCCTATCGAACAATAAGGAAGGAATTAGTATTTCTAGACATAGAAGCAAGCTTACTATATCAGACTATAAAGAAGACATGACTATGAACGGTGTTTTTAAATTCTTTTCAGAATGAAAATTCAGAGTCCTCTTAAAGCACTTTCAAAAACGGATAAATGATTTATAAAATCCCAAACCCGTTTTAAAACAAAACTTTTGCTCTGATACCACAACTATAACACCCCCAAAACTTAACCCTTTTGGAAAGGTATTACCGCCAGTGACCCCAGTGTTCCTTACCGAGATCACCCAAGGCTTTACCAAATAAATACAATTTATGAAATGCAATTGATACACAAAGGTCAAGCATTAAATTCCAAAACATAACATTGTCGAGGAAACAAGAGTTACGGGATTACAACCCAATCCCGAATAGGTCAAAACATAGTTTAAACCAAACACAGCGGAAGACTAAGAAAGTAAGTTACAATCGGAGTTATTGTCCAAAGGATCATAACCTGATTAAAGAAATAATTAAAACATTCAAAAACCACCGCCGACTTCATAGTCTTTCCAATCTTCTGAGCTACTTCTTAACTGATGTGCCGAATCAAACGGATGACACCAGCCAACCATGCAAGGGAAAAATATTGGTTGGTTAGTCTAAATGAATACACTAGCAAGGGAATAAAGCATAATGGTTCGAAGCAGTTGTATTAGGTTAGACTCTTCGTCCCTCGAATAATAATCGAGTACGCTTGTCAACCACCATACTCCTACTGGAATAAACAAGAGGTATGCACAAGAGAAGATTCTGGAAGACTGAATCTTCACAGAAAACGACTCGAAAGAAGACTCCAACTGAAATGAGTCTTTAAGGAAGTATGACAAATCTGGAAAGTTACAGAATCATTCAACCATGATTTAAAACTGACTGAGATGCTTCGGTTCACGACCAACCTCATCGCCTACAGCGAATCCAGATTGGAAAGAGAACGTACTACATTCAAGTCAAGACGAGTTTTCCTAGCTGCACTGAACTTAGCTGCACTACTCGCCCAAGGGGTATTAATTATGTGCGTCAAGGTAGCACTTATCTGATTTATGTTTCAAAACACGCATCACGTTATAGACTTTTACATGTGTACCCCACCAATGGGACGACACATCTTAGTATACGTTTCATCGAGAGTGACGTATACCGAAAGGTTTGTGACACCAGCTAAGTATCCTGTCTCTACACACATGTGTAAGAGACCGATCATGATCTTAGAATGGTATTGGATGGGGACGAGCCACCCCTCTACCAGATTATAAAGAAACGACTGGACAGAGTCCGAGTAACGTTCCTATCTAACAGTGCTAACTAAACAGTTACAGCACCACAACATTTACAGGATAAATCCACATAAAGGCCCGAAAGGCGATCACAGATAATAGCGTTGTTCTAACAGATATACAACCTATTATATGATTTTCAAAACAGTTTATCAAAACCGTTTCCAGACAAACAGATTATTCATTCCAGATTAATTACTAAAATAAACTACTGATAATTAATGTAAATATGGAACGAAAGAGCAAGAGTGAACCGCCACTTGCCTTACTCCGCAGAATAGTCTAAAGACGACACTGGATTCCGGGCTCGACGCGGTACAGCTCGGACAGCACAACGACCTTCGAGTCGACCCATGAAAGGAACCCTAAGTTAGATCCGACATAAACAGTACGAATCTAAACACGGCGAAAGAACACGAAAGGAACGACGCCACGACGACAACCGACCAAGCCAAAGCCACGAAGGCGTTCTGGGCACTGGCGGCGGTCGCCGTTCTTGGCGGAGGTCACCGTTCTTGGCGGCGGTCGCGTTCTTGGCGGCGGTCGCCGTGAAGAACACGGCGGTCGCCGTGAAGAACACGGCGGACTGAAACGAGAGAAAACTCACCCCAAAACACGAGGGGTTTGGCCTCCTTCGACTTGCTTTGGCTTCTAACCTCCAAGGCTAACCAAAAGCTTCACAAAGGCACTCTGGAAACACACCAAGGCAACACTGGCGAGACCTCCGGCGAGCACAAGAAAACCGGCGAAAACTAAACTCCGGCGAGAGGCGAATTTGGCAGAGGTTTGGTGCTGGGATGGCTCAAAACCTCACCCCCAACACCTCCTTTTATAGCCAAAGTGTCTGAAGCGTTCAACCAAACCCTGAGACGCGGCCGAAAGCAAAATCGGCGCCCTTGATTTCCGCCGGCGACCAACGGGCAATGCCCACTGGACAATCACGGCGGTCGCCGTTTTTGCCCACGGCGGGCACGCGGCGGTCGCCGTAACCGCGGTGGTCGCTGTTACCAGGTCTGTCGCGGCCAGCTAGAAGCTGACATGCTGACTCCTCGGGCCCCAAATACGGCGGTCGCCGTTTCTCCCTTTTCCCGCCCGTTCAGCTTTGAACGAACCAGACGATAAACCGGGATAAAAATTATCGTACGCGAACGACAATCTAAAATTCAAGGCACCTTGTCTGTATATTATTTCACTGAGAAAAATATTACAGACATAGAGCACATTACAGAATGTCTCAAGCTACCTGAATTAAATCCGACGTACACAACGGGTACTCGGGAAAGTTCCATAATTCCCAAAATAACCTTACAAAAATACGGGGTATCACATGAACAATCGTTACTGGAACCTTAATTTTGAGAAATTTGGTTCTTGGCATGACCTGCCATCTCCGTTTTTGAATCTCATCTCTTCCAGATCAATCTGTTCTCTTATGTGTGATTATCGGCTTGTGGAATCATGTATTACAACAACTGAACAATATGGGACTAATGAACCTTGTAGGGGGTTTGAAAGGAATAATATTTGGATACACCAGCAACTAGGAAAACATACCCAGAAATGGACGGATTGGAAATTGTACAACTACATTTTGTGCATACTCATTCATTTCAGTCATTTACTAAACAACCATGAACAAGTGAACAAGAAGCTTTTTATGAAAATCAGTCCAAGGAAAAATTAGATACAGTGCCTCAACAAAGACAAACCACAAGGTTGACATTACTCTATCACAATGATAACAAATTATTTAAATCTCATATTGGACTTATGTGGAACAAACCTCAACAAAGACAAACTAGTTTAAAGTCCCCTCACAGTCTGTGGACAAGAGGCAATACAAAATTTGGTTCTTTATGAAGATTACAACTTGGAATTGTCGAGGGATTGGGAAAAAAACAATTTGGATGGATATTGAATCTTTTTGCAAGATTGAAAGGATTCAACTTCTTGCTTTGATTGAAACAAGAACGAACAAAGAGCTAAGTGAAAAATTATGGAAAAAAGTAGGGTTTGATAATTTTCATTGCATACCTGTAAATGGTTTTTCTGGCGGTATCTGTGTTATGTGGAAATCTTATCAACTCACGAATGAAATTCTTGAGGTTGACCAAATAAACTCACGATTTGTGAGCATTAAATACAAAAATCTTTGTACAAACATTACAACCCTGCTTATTCTTACGTATGCACCTCCCAATGAATCGGGCAAAAATGAATTATGGGATACCATTATTCGCTTTATCAAAAATAGTGCTTATCCTTGTATAATTATGGGGGATCTTAATGAGATTCAAGACCATACTGAAAAAATGGGTGGCTTAACCCCACCACTGACAAAATTCACTAGATTAAAATATTTCAAAGATGATTGCGAATTAATGGATATCCCTTTTACAAGGAATGCTTTTACTTGGCGAAAAAACAAAACCGAAATAAATAGCATCTATGAAAAACTGGATAGAGTTCTGGTTCACCACCAAATACTACAATGGTATCCTAACATATGTACCAAAAACTATGCTTTTACTAGCTCTGATCACTGTCCTATTTCAATTGATCTTACTTCTGCAACTAATTTCAAAAATCAACCTTTTAAATTCGAAAAAATATGGATGACAAGGAAGTATTTTAGGAATGTTGTTAAACAATCCTGGAGGACAAATTATCATGGATCAAAGATGTTCGATCTCATTTCCAAAACAAAGATATTAAAAAAACACGCTAAAAGTTGGAATAAAAACACTTTTGGTAATGTTTTTACCCAACTACACAATTTAGAAAAACAACTGTCTGACATCCAAATTGAAATTTGCATAAATGCTAACAATAACCTTATACATAGACAAATAAGGCTCATTGAAAAAAAGGAAAAGCTCCTTAATTTCCAAAAGATTTTCTGGAACCAAATAGCAAAAGTTAAACATATTAAATTCGTGGATACAAATACTAGCTATTTTCATAAAATAGCTAGTGGACGAAGAAATAGAAAAATTATAAAAGAAATTATAACCCAAGAAGGAACTAATATAATTGGAGAATAAAATATTAGAAATGAAATCAGAAATGATTTCATCAAAAGATTTAAAAGTGAAAAAATGAACGAAGGTCTCTTAAGGGAAAATCTTGAATTAATTCAAGATGAAATCACCTCTGAAGATAATAAAAACCTAATAAGGAATGTCTTAAATGAAGAAATTAAAAAGACTGTTTTTGACATTGGTTCAGATAAATCACCTGGACCAGATGGAATGACAGCAGAATTTTACCAAAAATATTGGGATATTATGGAACCCTCGGTTACTCAAGCAGTGAAAAGCTTTTTTCTTTCGGGAAAATTACTAAGACAAATTAACCATACATTCATATCTCTGATCCCAAAATGTGATAACCCTAATTCAACAAACCAATATAGGCTGATAAGTCTGTGTTCTACAATTTATAAAATTATCTCAAAAAATTTGACAACACGATTGAAACAAACTATGGAAAAGGTAATCCACCCATTACAAGGAGCTTTTATTCCAAATAGAGCTATACAAGACAATATTTTAACACGATTTTCATTTCACGCACCGGCAAAATTTTTATTTCACGCACTGGTTGATACGTGACGCCTGGTGTGATATGGCACGTGACGCCTGGGAGAAGTTGGTCCGTGACGTGTGGGTGTTGTTGGTGCGTGACGGCCGGGTGATGTTGGTCCGTGACGGACGGTTTGGGAGGATGCGTGACGGCCGGGGTGGTCCGTGACGGACGGTTTGGGCGGATGCGTGACGGATGGATCAAGCACCAGAAAATTGAATGTAACTTGTCCCCACCTAACTACATTAACTACCATCACATCTTTCCTTTCAACATTACGGCACATTAAACCCTAAACCACTCTTCCCTTTCTCTCCCACAAACTCTTCCCTATCCCTCCCACAAAACAAAACTTCCATCTCCATCATCTTCCAAGAGTCAATCCATGGCAAATGAAGATGCTTTTTTCCAACTTCAATGGTGGAAAAGATCTTGCATCCCAATACATTTACAATGAGGTATGTATTTTAAGCTTTTACATTACGTATTAGTAAAAGTTAAGATTTTTATGGTTTATTCTTGTGAATGTATGTGATTAAGTTGTTCTTATTCCAAAATAAACACTTTCTTAACGTAATTTCAATAGTTGTGATTATATGTTCATAAAATTTTGATATTTGATCAATGTGTACTAAAAAGTTATAGACTTTGTGTGAAAAAACTGCATGTTTGAGTATTGAGTGATGTTATGTTGTGAAAAACTGTCGCCTTTGTTCGATTCTGTTTTTTGAATCAAAACTGTACGTGACGCATGGATTCTATTGGGGCGTGACGCATGGCTTCATTTGGGACGTGACGCCTGGAATGGTTTGGGGCGTGACGCTTGGGTGTTGTTCATGCGTGACGGATGGCCTTTGTCTGGGCGTCACGTATGATTTTGTTGGACATAACTGAATACTTTGCTAATTTGATGTTGTTACTTCAATAGGAGAATAAGTTAGTGTACAACAGTTTTAACAATCTGTCCCTAAGTGATGAACCACCGTCCTTCTCACTTGGGTTGGATGGCGAACCTATGCCGCCTCAACTGCCTTGTTTGCCGGGAATAGAATGTTTTGCTCAAAGTGGAATTCCATCTGTAAGGTGGCAAGCTCCACCTAAGTTTGGGTTGTCGACGTTACACACACAACCGAAATTATATTTTCCTACATCTGAAGAAGTAATTGTTTCAGAAGATTATTCTGAGAAGTTTAGCACAGGTGAAGTATTCTGCTCCAGAGATGATGCAATTAAAAGGGCTAGACATATTGCCTTTGAAAATCACTTCTGCCTCACTATTGGTCGGGATAGAAACCTTGGTGGAGGAAGCCTTCGAAAGTCATGGTTGCTGTGTGAAAAAGCGGAGATTTACATTCCTAAATATGAAAACAAAGTAAGGGAAAGAACAAGGAGCAAAAAATGTAATTGTCCCTTCAGATTATTGTGTCGAGAAAATCCTAGGGACTCATATACAATCAAGGTAGTTGTTGGTACCCACAACCATATCATTGGTGATGACTTGTACGGGCATGCAGTTGCTGGAAGGTTGACACCGGAGCAGAAGAAGTTGGTTAAGGTAATGACAGAAAATCATAGTAAGCCATCGAAGTTTGCAACAACACTTAACCAGGACCCGAACAACTGTACTAAAATGCATCAGATTTACAATGAAGTGTACAATGTTCGACATAGTGGGATGGAAGGAAGAACCGTGGTCCAAGAGTTCTTGCATAAGTGCAAGGAGAAAAACTACTTTGTGGAGCATAGGTCGGATCAAAAGACGAATAAGATCATCGACATTTTCTTTGCCAGTCCAGATTCCATGAAACTCTTAAAGGCATTTCCGTACGTCCTTTTACTAGACTCCACATACAGCACTAACAGGTTAGTGTAACACATCTACTTGCTACATCTATTTTAACTTGTGTTTATTCATTATGCATGACAAATATTCTTGTGCATGTATGACTTGCCTTTTCTCGAAATAATAGGAGTCACGTCTACATGGAAGAGCTCTGGCCAGGCGTCACGGATGAGCTCAGGCCAGGCGTCACGGCCCAGATCTAGGTAACAACCCTCACAGATCCAGATCTGTGGCCAGAATTCGTAAATATACATGTCCAAATGTCCAGATCTAAATGTCCATAGCAATTTTATAGATCGGTTTGTGCAGATCTAAATGTCAAAATCTAACCCTATACAAGTAATTACAAATTGAAAAAATTTCTAAATTCATCTAACAACTTCAATAATTTTAACATAATTGAATTAAGGTAAGATTAAGTTGAAATTTAACTAACCTTGATCGTGACGAGCCACTCCAGTCGAAACGTGACGGATCGTCCTTGGGAGCAAACTTGGGAACGAAAGCAAATGAGAGAATGAGAGTCGGGGGAGACGAAGCCGCTGCTTTATAGCAGTGACTTCGTCCGTGACGGGTGGTCCCGGTTTGGTCGTCACGGGTGGGATGCTTTGGCTCGTCACGGATGGGAGCATCTGGCTCGTCACGGGTGGGAGAATCTGGCTCGTCACGGGTGGGATGCTTTGGGGCGTCACGTATCAACCAGTGCGTGAAATAAAAATTTTACCCGTGCGTGAATTAGCAATGGCCTATTTTAATTGCATATGAAATATTTCATTCCTTCAAAGCAAAACAATGAAAGGAAGGTTTTATAGCCATTAAACTAGATATGGAAAAAGCGTATGATAGAATTGAATGGGATTTCATTCTTAAAACTATGGAAAAGTTTGGCTTTCACCAAAAATTAATTAACTGGATCAAAGAATTCATTACAACGGTCTCATTTTCGGTTCTTGTTAATAATGGCCCAACGGAGATCTTTACACCAACTAGAGGACTACGAAAGGGAGACCCCCTATCTCCGTTTCTATTTATTTTAGGATCGGAAATCCTAGCCTGTAAACTACAAGAAGCAACTACTAGACCGCGAAAACCAATTGGTTTCCAAATTTATAGACAAGGAACTCGGATCCCTTTTTTGGCTTTTGCGGATGACATCATGATTTTCTCAAAAGTAAACCCAGAAAATTGTAAGGAAATTAAGGATATTGTGGATGATTACTGCAAAATATTTGGACAAAAAATTAATTTCAATAAATCAGCCTTTCAGGTAACAAAGAAAGTTACAAGCTCCAAAAAATTGTTAATCCAAGGAATTCTTACAATTACAAGCATGACCTCCCTTGAAAAATATTTGGGATGCTCTATCATTAATGATAGAGTTAACTCAAATACCTTTGTTGACCTTTTAACAAGCACACAAAAATAATTAACAAAATGAAAAGGTAACTCTCTATCCCAAGCAGGAAAAACAATATTGATTAAAACCAATCTTGCTTTTAGACCAAATTACCTGATGCAAAGCTTCATGCTTCCTATTAATACTCATAATGAACTTGACAAATTAAACAGAACCTTCTGGAACAAAGATCCAACATACAAACCCCTTATAGGATGGGAAAAAATTTGCAAACCTACACAACAAGGAGGCCTATGACCACGAAAATCAAAAGATATGAACAAAGCATTGCAATTCAAATTATTATGGAAAATCCTGACAGAATCTGATAACTGTTGGGTTAAAATTATAAATGAAAAATATCTAAAAACAAAACACCTTCTACACTATGAAAAAAGAGGCATATGCTCTTGACAGTGGTCCAAAATGATCGACATCTTGGCTGATTTCAAAAAGGGACTCATCTAGCAAGTTGGAAATGGGAGAACAATAAAATTTTGGACTAATAACTGGTTATCAAAAAGTCCCTTAAACAACATAACCAACACACAACAAATTCAGAATATTGATGCCTTGGTTGCAGATTTTATCTTGCCAGACAAGACATGGAACAAAGAAAAGATTACACAACATGTACCAGGTGACATAGCAAAACAAATCACATCCATACCTATTCCAATTAATAACATTGAGGATATGATGTACTGGAAAGCCAGTAAAAACGGGTGGTTCTCTACAAAATCTATCATGAATATGATTAATGAAAATAAACGATATACAACACATGATTCCTCTTGGATATGGAAATTGGACACTTACCCAAATGTTAAAAACTTTCTTTGGAAAATCGTGAAAAATGGACTCCCATCAAAAGCAAGACTAGTTGAAAAAGGAGTTTCAATTCCTCCAGGTTGTATTCGCTGTAGGGCACAAATTACAGATACTAATCATATCTTATTTCTTTGTAACCATACTATGAAAACCATTGGAAAAATTAATCTCAATACCCTTGGAATTATCAAATCACTTAATATTGGAAATAAAAAAACATACGAACTAATTGAGGAAATCCGACAAAAAACTGATAATTCACAATTTTTAGAACTTCTTATTTCCTGGTGGGGAATATGGTTCTACCGAAACCAACAAAGTTTTGGAGGAACAAACAATGACATAGAACCTATTAAGGATGTACCAATTTACATCCAAAACCAAATTCATAATTGGAAACAAACAAAGAAATGGAACCCAGACTCTTTGAGCACAAATCAAATACAAAAAAATATCAATACAAATAGAAGACGACCAAAGAAGTGGAAAAAACCACCAGATACCATCATATAAATAAATACGGATGGATCGACTAAGACTAATGGAGAATCTAATTATGGCTATATCATCTGAAATAACAAAGGAGAACCCTTATGCATTTTTGGTGAAAAGTGTGGATTATCAACTCTACTAAAAACAGAAACCATTGCGTTCAAGAATGCTTTGTTTAAAGCTTATGAATTGAGCTTTAACAACATCCAAATTGAATGCGATAACCTTACAATTGTAAACGTTCTGAATAAAATCTGGCACTGTCCTTGGGATATCGAAATTTTAATTTTTGATATCCTTTGTGTATTATAACTGTTTTCTTCAGTGCAGATTTGTCACGTCTTCCGAGAAACTAACGCTGTAGCGGACTACATTGCGAAGCTGGCGCAACGAAGTCCCTTGGAAGACTATAGACTGAGAAATCGTTCCTTATGTGATTTTCTGTTTAATTTTTACCATATCAAAAAAAAAGGTTATTCATCAGATTCTGGCAATTTATCACATACATTTCTGGCGTTTTTCGTTGTAACCTAAAAAATGCAAGCTTTAGCAGTTGGGCAAATCGCAGTGCCAGTTCTTCAGGCATCGCCAAATTCGGTCGAAATTGCTTGTGCAATTCCGAAGCCCGGCTCATGTTTCTACAGGAAAGCTCCAAAATTTCATGAGTTTCGCTTGTTTAGGGAAACCCACATTCTTCTTCAACCTCTCCATAATGGGAGGGACCATTTTTCTCCCATGACTGCTTCTTCAGCTTCAGGTATGTTATTGAATTATTAGCCTCTCACTTTTGCTTCCTCTTTTTCCTTCAAAATTAGGGGGAAAAAAGTAGAAAAATGGATGTGGGTTTAACATTTGCTTGTGTTATCTGTTAATTGCTTGCACTCTTTGTTCCATGTGTGTGAGTTGCTGTCATTTTGGTAGATTGTTCAAAAAAGCAGCCAACGGAGGATTAAGGGATCAATAATTGTTGAATGAAGAGGCATTCTTGTTTGAACTTTCGTAGTTCAGCTAGTTTTGCCTTTTGTTTGGACCAACAGCTGCATGTACAACTTCTGTGGTAATAGTGTTAGGATTCGAACGCAGTAACGAGAGAAAAACAAGCAAAGAACACGAGAATTGTTTACCCAGTTCGTCACAGAATATGACTATTTCTGGGGGCACTATCAAGACAGGGTTTTTCTTACTATTGTGATAACAATTACAATGATCAATAGGGAATTTAAGCTAATGAACAAAACCCTAATTATGTTTTCCCGGGCCTGCGGCCCGGACCCGCAACTTCGCACGGGGGCGGCCCCCGTACCTCCGGCCAACTCAACAGCAAGTTGGATCACTGAAAGCTGAGCTTTCGATGTACAGTCCATCAGGCTCCATAACCCAACAAATAGTTGGGTCAATCATAGAAAACCACCTCTCAAGTAGGACTGTTTTTACATAAACCACCATTCATTGAACAACCACCTACTTGTAAAAAAATTATTTAAGTCCCATCCCACCAGGGTTATTTTGTTTAATCATACCCAGGTTAAGAATAAACATATAGGTTTTGTCACCTTAATGTTTTCAGGAGCCTTTAACTCTGGTATACAATGTATGTGTTTCGCTTTGAATTTCTGCAATAGTCCATACGTTTTTACAAGCAATGCACTATCTCCCAATGAAATGTTAACTAGTAACGGAATGTGATGCTATTTTATTTTTTCAAACAGATGGTTCATTTAGCATATTTATAAAAAGGAATGGGTTACTTAGTGGCTTTCTAAAACTGATCCCTATAAGTTAGATAACTTCAGAACCGTGATTTATCAAATAGTCTAAGGAAAGTTGATGTAGCCTGTGACTGACTGAACAAGAATTAGTGCCTGAATTCCTTCAATTATTGAAGATGCTTTGAAGAAAATGTATAAAGAGAGGGAAGGGAAATTTGATTCCCTTACTGGGTCTGAATTTTTTCAACTTTTGGCACTGTGATCTCAGCTGGAAGTGCAGACTATGTCGAGGAACCTGCAACAAAGGTGAAATTTCTCAAGTCCATGAATGTTCCTGGGTCTTCAACATCCTTGTCTTTGCTTGGAACAGGTCAGTCATGTTATTCTGGTATGCAATTGCACTTTGTGATTTCTAGACAATAATTGTATCTATATGTGAGGGAAGCTCTTATTTGTTGATGTACTTTACCTACTTTGTAGTGACAACTTTTTTAGCAAATATTTCTTATGATGAATATGAAATTTGATTGCATAATAGGCAGTGTCAGCACGTAAGTACCTAATCAACAATGTGCTAGTTTTAGGGATGTTGTTACTGAAAAAAATTCAATCATTCAAAACTTGGTCTTTATTTTTTAGTGCCGTTGCAATATTAGGGATGTGCCTATGCTTTTCATTGGTCAAAGACATACTAATTTGTAGATTATATTTAAATAAGCAAGTCCCTTTCTACAACATAAATGATATAAAAGGATTCATTTCTGGATAGAAAATTTTCAAATTTAGGGAGACAATTGTGCTCAAACACATCCTGCTCTAGCAGTGAGCTTGCATTCTGCATAAGATGCTATTTCTATTTGTGCATTCCATCAGGATATTTTGCTTGCCAGAGCATAGAGCTTGCAGTTCACTTGTGCATGTATAGACTTTTCATTCACGCGTTCCTTGACTAAGAAAACACTGTTGAAGAACAGGTGTGCTAAACACCAAAAAGAACTTCTGTTCTTTTGACACTGGCTTCTAATGACACCATTTCGTCTAATCTTTGTTATGAATCTCTTAACTTATGGCTTCATAGTTTTTGATAAAAATAATTCAGGATTCAGGGAGAAAGTGTTTGCAATTATTGGAGTTAAGGTATATGCAGCTGGCATGTACACAAACCCGTCCATTTTCAAGGAAGTGAGCTCATGGATAGGGAATTCATCAGCTGAGACTCAAGGAGATTTGCCCCTCTTTACCTCAATGTACCAATGTAAACGATCAATTTCATTTCAAATGTTTTCACATTTGAATAGTTTTCAGTTGTGCCCTTAAAGGTATATATGCTAATACTATTTATCTGGGTGCAGCCTCTTTGGAGAAATCATTGCAGATTGTTTTGGTGAGAGATGTAGACGGTGAAACCTTCTGGAATGCACTGAGTGAAGCTCTAATGCCCAAACTGAAAAAAACAGACTCCTGTTGATGAATCTGCACTTGCTACCTTCAAGGGCATCTTTGAAGGACGACCTCTGAAGAAAGGAACTCGCATATATTTGACTTGGCTTGAACCATCCAAAATGCTGGTATGTGTTACTGTTATGAAAATGACCAACATTCAATTTTTTGTGCATACATTTTCAACTTGTCAGTCCCAGCTCGTGCAGTGGAATTAAACTTTTGAAGTTTACATATCCCTCAGTATAGTGTAACATGTCAAAATGTGATGTGATCATAGAACCCAGTTCGGCCTAACTGAAGAAGTTGAGTTTGGTAGTTCCTTATTGACCCATAACCAGAAACTAATCTACTCATAAATGCACCAAAAACTTGGAATGACTGAAACTTAATGCTTCAAGCTTAAAGTTTAAACTTAATGCACCAAAAACTTGGAATGACTGAAAATAGTATGCCAAAACCTGCATGACATGTATAATGTATTACACCGAACCCCAAAATTTTAATCTTAGCATCAAGTAAGTGCTCGTTTGGTTAAACACGAGAAGTACAATTCTTATGAAGTTAATTCCCATGAATTGTATTTCTATGGTATTGTATTTCCTAGGATTTTGAGAAATGTGTTTGGTTAAAATTTAATTCTCATCAATTAAATTACTACATTTTATTTGGTTAAAAGTCAAAATTCATGGGAATTTATATAAAACTAGTGTAGAACCCGTACCTTGTACGGGTAAATATAATTTGATAAAATCAAAAAAATTATTTATGATTGAATTAAATTAATGTTATATCGAAGTATTTTTTAGAAAAATATAGTTCTCGCTAGATCATTAAAAATGATATGCTATGATATATAGGAATTTATGTAGACTCATTTAGAGAATTGTTAATATAAAAATATTATAATGATTATTAATCTAAAAATCTCGATAAAATTATTCTCGGTTTACAAAATTATTTATATGTGGGATATATAATAGATGGTCTTTTAAACAATTTAAATAAATTTCAAACAAATAATTAATGTGTGGTTCATTAACAAAAACTATTAGATTAGTAATTATATATTTTGAATAAGAAAGCCAAGAATATTTACTATATGTATAACTCATGTTTGGATTATAATAGAAAATTTATTAAAGAAAAAATAAAATTGAAAAAATCGTGAACATGATCCTCTTTATGTTGAAAATTAAGTATTATAACAAAATCTTTATGAAAAAAAGTTTTTTTTTTAGTTTGATATTTGAACAATTCATAATCAAATTTTCAAATCTTAACTACTATATTATACCTTCAAACCAAGTTTTTGGTTAAACATGAATAAAAGTCAATTGAAAATCAAGTGAGTTGAAGATTTTAAAATTATAAAAATTAAAATTATATATGTATAATTGATGAATAAGACTAATGTAAATTACAAAATAAAAAATTTATATGAAAATAAGATTTATGTTTTTCAAGAAAATATATATAACTAAACAATGGGGATCCGAAATTATTATTATACCCTCAACAATACTTGTAAAAATCACAAAATAAAACAATGATTTCTTAATATTTATGAAAATAATAATATACATATGGTTACAAAACCAATATTTATCATTACAAGCTACTTTATGATATAAGATGTTATGTTGTAGATATTTCATATGCATATGGAAAAGAAGTGACATCAACCTAATAAACATAATATTATCTCGTATGTATTTATTATAATGAATATTAAAATTAATTATTGAAAATAAGGTGAACTCAATTTAAAATTCCATGCATATATTCACAATGGATAATATATTTGACCCTTATATTAAGTTAAAATATTTATATAACAATTTTATCGTAGAATAGAAATGTGAAAATTAATATCCAAATAAAATAAAATGTTTATATTAGATCAAAGGTACTGTTCATACGAAAAAATGAGTTATTTGATGAAATTTTGAAGATTTTTATAGTATAAATTTAGTTAGTTTAAGGAAAAAAGTAAACTAAAAATAGGATTTATCGCAAAATAACATGTAAGCAAAGTTGATCCATGATTGTTTTGGTGTCTCGAAAGGGGATATGAGATCAAACGAAGGGAAAAAAATGATATTTTAACTTTTTGTTAAAATAGATATATGAAATAATTCGGCAAAATATATATAAAAAAATCAATTACAAATCAGCCAGATAAATTACATTTTTTAGTTTTTTCTAATTACGTAATGGACCCATCTAAAGTCTTAAACTTTTGATTTTAATTTATATCGTTACTTTTAGAAAACGTTAATTAAAAGGTTATTTGAATAATTAATTAATCAGTAGTGACTGATTTATGTAGGTGTAAAGTTATCTCAAATTCTAGTACTTTTAAAATTTGTATATGTACTACATTTAATTTACTTTTGATAATGTGTATAATCATATGAAATTGAAAGTTTGTTACAACAAAGATTTACTTGGATTTTTTAGGTAAACTTTTTGTTTGATTTAACAAAATTTTCTTGGTAATTTATAATTAATATTTCACGGTTTGTTAGTGAATATTTTCTTGGTAATTAACAAACTTAATTACATTTTGCAAATAATAAGTAATAAGCCCATAGAAACATTGTAAAATCGAAAAATGAAGAACATGTATTTTTTATAGAAAATTATAATCAAATAAAAATTGTTAAATGGGAACGTACAATATACCAAATTCGTTAAAAATATGATATGATATAATTGTTGTTAAGATGAGTTGTTAAAATTGAAAGGTTTAGAAGAAAATCTCAAGATTATATAAATTAATTTAGTTAAGATACATTAGTCTGAAATTTCACTAAATTGTTAATAAAATATGTATGTATAATAATATAATATTGTGGATTGAATTATAAAAGCACATGTAGTGAGTTGAAAATTGTATATATTGTATGATTTTGGCCCATAAATTTATATATTTCAGATTATATATGAAGATATAAAAATAATATTACTAATTACATAAATGAATATAAGATGTATTTTATGTATAAGTTTAGTAGGAATTCTATCATATATTAGTTTGACGTATATAAGCTTATTTTTGCAATTTGTAGAAATCAAAATTTATAAAAAATGTATAAGCATTCAACAAAGTTGTATATAGTTTTTATATTTTGAATCTAAGTGTGATTAGATATTGTGATTTAAATTGAAATATAATGTTAAGAAAAAAAGTGCATTAATAACAAAATGACACGTAGGATTTGTGGGGCCAAAAACATTTTGGTGGCTCGAAATTCAATAGCTTTAATATATATATATATATATATATATATATATATATATATATATATATGAGCCATAAAATTTATTCAGGTCATTTTACTCTAAATGGGTCATAAATTTGTATGTGTAATAATATAATATAGTGGGCTTGATTATAAAAGCATATGTACTATGAGTTGTAAATTGTATATATTGTATGATTTTGGCCCATAAATTTATATAGGTAAAAAATTATATGCAAACGCATGAAAATAATATTATTAATTACATAAATGAACAAAAGATTTCTTTTATATATATGTTTAGTAAGAAATCTATCATATATTATTTTGACATATATTATAAGCTTATTGTATGTGTAATTTGTAGAAATCGAATTTTATAAAAAATTTATATATATAGTTTTTATATATTTGAAGTTAGTTGTGATTAGATATTGTGATTTAAATTGATATATAATGTTATTGAAAAAAGTGAATTAACCACAAATTGACATATAAATTAATTTTGTTAAGATATATTAGTCTGAAATTTAACTAAATTGTTAATAAAATATCTCTGTGTAATAATATAATATAGTGGGTTGAATTAAAAAAACACATGTATTGTGAGTTGAAAATTGTATATATTCTATGATTTTGGCCCATAAATTTATATATGTCAGATTATATATGCAGTTATAAAAATATTATTACTAATTACATAAATGAATATAAGATGTATTTTATATATAAGTTTAGTAGGAATTCTATCATATATTAGTTTGACATATATAAGCTTATTTTTACAATTTGTAGAAATCAAAATTTATAAAAAATGTATAAGCATTCAACAAAGTTGTATATAGTTTTTATATATTTGAAGTTAAGTGTGATTAGATATTGTGATTTAAATTGAAATATAATGTTAAGAAAAAAAAGTGCATTAATAACAAAATGACACATAGGATTTGTGGGGCCAAAAAGATTCTGGTGGCTCGAAATTCAGTAGATTTAATATATATATATAGATGGGCCATAAAATTTATTTGGGTCATTTTACTCTAAATGGGCCATAAATTTTTATGTGTAATAATATAATATGGTGGGCTTGATTATAAAAGCACATGTACTATGAGTTGGAAATTGTATATATTGTATGATTTTGGCCCATAAATTTATATAGGTCAAATTATATATGAAAACGCATGAAAATAATATTACTAATTACATAAATGAATAAAAGATTTATTTTATATATAAGTTTAGTAAGAAATGTATCATATATTATTTTGACATATATTATAAGCTTATTATGTGTGTAATTTGTAGAAATGGAATTTTATAAAAAAAATTGTATATAGTTTTTATTTTATTTGAAGTTAGTTGTGATTAGATATTGTGATTTAAATTTTTAAATATTTGAAGTTAGTTGTGATTAGATATTGTGATTTAAATTGATATATAATGTTAATGAAAAAAGTGAATTAACTACAAATTGACACATAGGATTTGTGAGACCGGAATCAATATGATGACTCTAAATTCTTTTGCTTTAATATATATATATATTATTCTTATAACCCTTATCTATTAAATTTAATAATTTGAGTCATGGATAAATAAGAGATTTATAATGAAAAAAGAAAAAATATATTTGAAATAAAAAATGATGAAAGTGTATCTTACCCACCCCTATCATGGTAAGTGTAATTCTTCCATTTTGGATGAAGTACACATCCTTGAGAATTTAACTTCTTGAATTTTTCCAATATAAAAAACATAACCAAACACATATATTGAAACAAACTTCCTAAGATTTTCAAATTCATGGATTTTTGATTGACAACCAAACAAGCACTAAGTAAGTAACCCAAAACCCAAAAGTTCAAATTTATGGAAGTTAGCTTCTCAAAATCTTTATCATACGGAACATTATAATATAGAGGAAACGGATTCAAAAGGATTACATATGATCAATCAAGAACAAGAACAAAGTAAGAACTGGTAAAGAGAAGTAATGTTGAATCAACACCAAATCTCACCTCAAGGCCACAACTGGCTACTTGAGAGCTTCAATTGGAAAGAATGAAAATGATTACAAGTTTGTGAATGAACGATTCAGCTTAGCTCTCCCTCTCTTATACAATTGTAATTCTGTTTCTAACAGCCTAACAGAATTACTAACAACCCACTAAGGACATACCATGTGTCTCACATTCTCGGCTCCTCATATTTCCTATAACAAATCTCCCCCCTCTAAAGAACCTTGACCTCAAGGTTCAAATTCTGGAAACTTTTTGCACAAATCAAACTAGAATTCCCAAGTTGCCTCCTTAGTTGGTTGGTGCCTCCACTTAACCAAGACTTTAGTGGCAACTTTACCTTGACAGCTTACTATCTTCCTCTCTAAGATAGCTTCAGGTTCTTTGGCAAACAGATCAGGAATGACAGAAGGCAAGGTTGATGAAGCAACTGCAGCCCCTACATGCTTCTTGAGCTAAGACACATGAAACACAGGATGAATGCGAGAAGAAGCAGGAAGCTTGAGCTTGTAGGCTACCACACCACATTTATCAATGACCTCATAAGGTCCAAAATACTTAGGAGCCAACTTTTGGTTGCTCCTCTGAACCACACTCTGCTGCCTGTATGACTTTAATTTGACATAAATAGTCTCCAATATCAAAATTCCTCTCACTTCTGTGTTGGTTGACATATTGTTCCATCCTATGCTGAGCCCTCATCAAATGGAACTTCAGAATATGAATCATACTTTCCCTTTCTTACAAACTTCGAGCAACCATGTCTACCTTAGTTTCTCCCGGTAAGTAAGGAAGATGAGTAGGTGGAGCTTGCCCATAAACCACCTCATAAGGAGGGAGTTGAGTGGCTGTATGGAAAGTGGTGTTGTACCACCACTCAACTAATGGAATCCACTTGCTCCATAGATGTGGTTTGTCACCACACATACATCTCAAGTATGTCTCCAAACACCTATTTACCACCTCAGTCTGCCCATCAGTTTGAGGGTGGTATGCTGTGGACATGTTCAAAGAAACCCCTTGCACAGTAAAGAGTTCTTGCCAAAACTCACTCAAGAAGACAACATCCCTATCACTTGTAATTGACTTAGGAAAGCCATGCAGTTTAAATACATGATCCAGGAAGCACTGAGCAACTAAAGATGCTGAATATGGATGAGACAATGTCATAAAATGTGCAGCTTTGCTCAATCTATCCACCACCACAAAGATCACAAACTTCCTAAATGACAGAGGCAATCCCTCTATGAAATCCATAGGGATATCACTCCAGACAGTCTCAGCAATTGGCAATGGTTGTAAAAGTCCAGGGTAGCCAGATCTATCATACTTACTCCTTTGACATATCACACAACTTCGGATGAAGTGTTGAATGTCAGTAGCCATTCCCTTCAAATAAAATAGAGCCTTAACCCTTTGCATAGTAGCATCTCTACCAGAATGACCACTTGATCTTGCACAGTGTAGCCACATTAGTATTTGGTTTTTCACTTGTTTATCATTGCCAATAACCAGCTTCCATTTCCTCCTCAGTTGGCCATAGATCCAAGTATAATGCCTCTTAGACTTAGGATCCTGCTACAGTCCTTCTATAATTGTCATTAGATTAACATCTGTAGTATAGCCACCCTGGATGGCCTGTATCAACTCAGATTCCACCACAGATGATGCGCCCCTGCCCAACATGAATGCCATAGAGGAAGAAGAGGCTATGAGCATTCGCTCAAAAGGACCAATCACAAGAGCGCGTGCTAAAGCTATCGCCAACGCGATGCAATCATTGATTGTTCGCGTCGTCGCCAGCCAGGGTACCATGGAGACCGCGTTATCTTTGAAGCGTCTCCAACCAAGTCCAGAGAACGCGTTCTCTGTCTGTCTCTTATCAACCATCCAATGAACGCATTCTTTTTGATATACATGTAGTCTTTTCAGACATTAGTCTTTTTAGTTTTGCTTTGGGGCGTGTGCTCCACGCATGTCGCGTGGGCCGGCCCATTAGGCGAGACTCGGCCCATCCGAGTCCCGCGAGCTAGTATAAAAGGACAACTCGTCCTCTGTTATTAGGTGACGTCTAATCTTGAATCAAAGCTTAAGTTGAGAGCCATATTGCCTCCTTCCTTTGATTGGACGTCAAACACTTATCTCTAACTTCTCATCTCCTTCCTCCGCCGCCGACGCTACGGCCACCACTCGATCTTCATCGAGATTATCCCTCCGCTGCTGACGCTATGGCCAAGAACTCGATCTCTTTCGAGTCGTTCTCCTCCGCTGCCGCCTTTCCATTCAACGCGTTCCTCGCCATCATCACCAGTCCACGCTGCGCGACTTCTCAAACAAGATCACCGATCCTTCATCACTAGTAGGAACGCATCAACTGGCATCAGAGCCTTTGATCTTGTAAGTCGCTTATCAAGTTTTCAATTGTTCACGAATTTTTTTTGCTCACCCATCATCCTTGCTTCCGCCATATTCACTGAAATTTTTTCTCTCTCATACACATGCTAGTCCTATCGGTTTCTACAAGAGAACCTCTTGGCCGAATCTTTGCTTGATCCACGCGCGAAATTAGTGTGATTTGCTTTGCATGAAATCTACGTAATTAATTGATTGCTTGCCTTAATTAATTGCTTAAATCTCGCTTGCATATCTTACCATATTTATCGCGTTGACCATCATAAATCTGCATCAAATCTTTTCTCTCTCCTATTACGCAAATCTCGTGATTTCTTTCCATAAGTTACTTAGCCGTTTATTTTTATTTTATTTTAATTAATTCTTATCCGATCTTCATTTAAGACTACGATCTCGGATTTGAATTTCAAAATTTAAAAAAAAAAAAAAAACAAGTCGCAATTCAAAAAAAAAACGCGACTTTCAGAAACAAGAGAAGTAAAGCCAAAATAAGGAAACCTTCTCCCCTCAACGGCTAGGCTCATCTTCTTCACCTCTCCATCGTCTAGTGTCACGCGTTTAAGTGTGGCTTGTTTGTACGCGTTCTTCACGCAAGAGGTTAAGACTGTTTTCTTTTGGTTTCGTTGCTTTTGTGCTTGCATATCACACTTGCTTTGCTTGCCTATTAGCCGCCCTCAAGGCCAAAAGAACGCGTTAACCTACGTGAACATTTGCTACTTGTTGAGTGCTTACTTGTTCATTGGTTTTATATTGTCTTTTGTGCATTTTTACTCGCGATGGATGGACATGTTCTTATAGGTAGTCTATTGGCACCCACTGGTGGAACTGGGCAAGGAGACGGCAACAATCCTGTCCCAGCACAACAGATCGCGCAACATGAAGTGGTGCCACTCACCAACACAACACAAGATCCAATCCTGGAGCTTTCAGAGGAACAGCGTGAGAACCGGGAACTTAGGCACCAACTTGCCGAGTACCAGGCCAAGGAACGCGCTGCCATGGTCCAACCAACACCAACCTTGCAAATACCCATGGATCCGCTAGTCGCGCCGCAACAAACAGAAGTCGGGCCAAGTAAACAACGCGTAGACAAGGGCAAAGGACTCATGCCCTCGTCCTCCAACTTGCAACCGCGTCTTCAACGGATCCAATCTGTCATTGAAAGCCGCCAAGGCTATGTCTCGCATCGCGACCGCTATGATCCTCAAGCAACACCAATCGACGATGTCAGCGACTCCGATCCCGATGACGATCCCCAAGGTAAGTACTCTGACCAGTATGAATTCAATGACAGGTATGAAGTCAGAGGCACAAGACGCCAACAAGAGATAGCCACTATGCCTCGGGCTGGCAGAATCAGAAGAGAAGAACAACACGCTACAGATCTTTCACGACGATCCCGACGCGCAAGACAAGTTGTGCCCAGACAACATCACCAGGCCCACACCCATGTTCCATTCAATGTGAAGGATCACCTGGGCCACCAAAGTGCGCGAACTCCACACTATGGCTCAGATGGACACTTCTCCAACACTCCTCTACACCAAGACGAATTCGAAGAGTTTGATGATGAAGAGATGGAGGACTCCGGGATGATCAATCCAGGGAACTTCCATCTCCCACTCGGTGATCCTATGGAGCTGCAAGACCGCCCAGCAGATTGGATCCCTCCAGCTAGACTTAACCAAGGCCCAGCAATGGCCAACGCGTACTTCGACAGGCGCGATGAAATGCCAAGGAGGCAAGACATGCAACCCCAAGGACTTCAGCGCCGTAGACGCGCTCAGGGGAGAGAACAACATGCTCCATTTGACAATCATCGCGTCAATATGGACACGCGAAGGCATCAAATTGGTCATGTCCAGTACCAACAGGGCCAAGGCCATCAATATGCTCCTTTGGACATCCCAGCGCCGCGCCTACAAAGACCGCGAGAAGCCACTGCCCTGAGGCTCAATCGTCATGATATTAAGGTAAAACTTGAATTCTTTTTTGGTGAATACAACCCTGCAGTTTTTCTTGAATGGTTGCAGGCCACAGAGTACACTTTGATCTTCTGCCAAATCCATGAAGAAGACTACGTGGCAGCCGCCACAGTCCATTTCCGTGGTGCCGCGAGAGTTTGGTGGCACCGATTTGTGGATGATCGCGTGAGGCGAAATTTGGTGCCTCTCACTGAATGGCACCAACTCAAATTTGTGATGACCCTCAAGTATGTTCCCCACGACTACAAGAACCAGATGCGCCTGGACATTGCCATGACGAAACAAGGGTCAAAGACACCTCTTGAGTTCTTCTCGCAACTCGAGGACATGTACTACAAGGCGTCCATTAGCGTGGCTCCCTCCATGATGAGGACAAAGTTCTTGAGTGGTATCAACACCAACATCCGAGACCAATTGGAAATCCTTCCAATCAAGGATCTGAACACGCTCACGCACACCGCGATGCAACTCCACAATCAGCTCGTGCGAAAGCGTCAAGGACCCTACCAACCCTATGGGAAACGAAGGTATGACTCCTAAACTAGTCAAGTTCCTTCCACTAATGTGCGCGGTCCTCCCTCAGGTACCACCTCGTCGAATTACAACAGACAAGGAAAGACCGCGACAATACCCAACCATGTCCCACGCGCGCCACCACCAAAGGGTACATCAACTACCCAAGAACGCGTGCGTGATATAGAATGCTTCAAGTGTGGAGGAAGAGGGCACATCATGAGGAGTTGCCCAAACAACAAGAAAGCTCTCTTCTCCACAACCTCCGCGGGTTATGAATCCTTTGAGGAGGACGACGCCACGCTGGAAACAATTGAGGAAAATTTGGAAGATGACGAGGAGGCTTACACCTGTGAAGTCACCGCATTGCATGAAGGCACATCTCTGAGCCTTGTCACGCGACGTTTGCTCACTGTCAAAGAAGCAACCCTTGGTGATCAACGCGAGAATATTTTCCACACACGTTGCTTGGTTAAGACAGCGACCCTGAGCGTCATCATTGATGGAGGTAGCTGTTGCAACATCATTAATGAGAAGGTGGTAACTCATTTCAACCTGCCAACCACTCCTCACCCACAACCATATGGAATGCAATGGATTTCTTCGAGTTCTGGTAACACTGTAACTCGTCAATGTCTTATTTCATTTTCCATTGGTCAATATACAGACTCTGTCCTTTGTGATGTTATTACCATGGACGCGACACACCTGTTGTTGGGGCGTATGGCAATTTGACAGGCGTGTTCTTCACGATGGCTATTTAAACACTTATGTGTTTACTTACCACGGGAAATGCGTCACACTCTTACCTATGTCACCACATGAGATATTGCAGGATCAGGTTGAGCGTGATAGACAGAACGCGCTTGAAGCTACAAAGCGCCAGAGTACCAGTAGCACACGTTCTTCCACTGGAGACGCTAAACCTCACAAAGACAATGCGTCTCTAGAAAGAACGCGTTCCAAAGAAGGGTCACGACCCCCGCCTGGCAACAACACTTTGTAAGGCACCTGTGAGCACATGCTACTCCTGGCCCGACCAAGTGACCTCACTGCCCCCTTGAATGGCAAGGCACCCTGTTTCCTGCTAGTGCCAACGCCATGTACTCAAGAAGCTTCCATACTGGAAGCCATGTCGAGCGAGATCTCTGAGTGGCTTGAAGAATTCAAGGACATGTTCCCAGAAGAGCTTCCCCCTCTGCGAGGCATTGAGCACCAAATCGACTTGGTGCCTGGTGCCTCCTTTCCCAATCGCGCTGCTTATTACGCTGGGCCAGATGAAACCAGGGAGCTCCAGCGACAAGTCCAGGAACTTCTGGATCGGGGCTACGTGAGGGAATCACTAAGCCCTTGCGCGGTCCCAGTGATCCTAGTACCAAAGAAGGATGGCTCGTGGCGAATGTGTGTAGACTGCCGCGCCATCAATCAGACCACCGTCAAGTACAGGCACCCCATACCGCGCCTTGATGACATGCTAGATGAACTGCATGGCGCGACCCTATTCACCAAGATTGACTTGAAGAGCGGATATCACCAGATTCGCATTGAACGAGGGTGATGCATGGAAGACCGCGTTCAAGACAAAATATGGTCTCTATGAATGGCTAGTCATGTCTTTCGGCCTCACCAACGCGCCAAGCACATTCATGAGGCTCATGAACCATGTTTTGAGGGAATTTTTGGGAAAATTCGTTGTAGTGTACTTTGCTGACATTTTGGTCTATTCGCGTAGTCTTGAGACTCATGTAAAGCACCTTAGGCTTGTGTTAGAGTGCTTGAAATGAGAACAGTTGTATGCCAGCCTTGGCAAGTGTCATTTTGCCTCCGACACCACCAACTTCCTAGGCTATGTGGTCTCCAAGGAAGGACTACGCGTTGATGAAGAGAAAGTGAAGGCTATCAGAGACTGGCCAACACCCACAACGCCAACAATAGTTAGAAGCTTCCTTGGCTTGGCGGGCTTCTACAGGCGTTTTGTAAGGGACTTCAGCTCCATCGCCGCGCCATTGCATGAACTCACCAAGAAAGGCGCCGCGGTGAATTGGAAAGAGACACACAACAACGCGTTCAACGTGTTAAAAGAGGCCCTATGCAACGCGCCACTGCTTCAACTCCCCGACTTCAACAAACACTTTGAAGTAGAATGTGACGCGTCAAATGTGGGGATTGGTGGAGTGCTCCACCAAGAGAAGAGGCCCATCGCGTTCTTTAGCGAGAAGCTCACTGGGGCCACTCTGAATTACTCAACATATGACAAGGAGCTCTACGCGTTGATTCGCATACTTAAGACATGGCAGCACTACCTGTGGCCACGCGAGTTCGTCATCCACTCGGACCACGCGGCCATCAGCTCTCTGAAGAGTCAAGCACACCTGAGCCGGCGCCATGCGCGCTGGGTGGAATTCATGGAAACATTTCCTTACGTGGTGGTGCATAAAAAAAGTAAGGAGAATGTGGTCGCCGACGCCCTTTCTCGTAGGTATGTTCTCCTTACTCATCTTCAATCCAAATTTCTTGGATTTTCACTGATTAAAGATTTATATGTGCTTGATCCTTTCTTTAAGCCAATTGTTGACCAATGTCTTAGGGACCGCGAGTTCGATACATACTTCATGAGGGTTACCTTTACAAAGCAGGACGTTTGTGTATTCCTAGCTCCCCAATTAGGAAACTCCTCATCCAAGAAGCCCATGAAGGACGCGGTCATTTTGGGGTCACCAAGACACTAGCTGCTCTTCGCGAGCATTTCTTCTGGCCACGCATGACAACTCAGGTGACGTGCTTTTGTACTAGTTGTGTCACATGTCAATGCACAAAATCAAGATCTCATCCCTATGGTCTTTACACACCCCTGCCAATTCCCTTAGGCCATTGGGAAGATTTGTCTATGGACTTCATCACAAGTTTGCCTCTCTCTCGACGGGGTAAGGATTCTATCTTTGTAGTTGTCGACAGGTTTTCCAAAATGGCTCATTTTATCGCGTGTAAGACCACCCATAATGCTAGTGAAATTGCCGTGTTGTTCTTTGACAACGTGGTCCGTTTACATGGGATACCGCGATCTGTTGTTAGTGATCGCGATACAAAATTTGTAGGGTTATTCTGGAGAACTCTTTGGGGAAAGTTGGGAACCAAACTCCTATACTCCACCAGCTACCACCCTCAAACTGATGGTCAAACTGAGGTGACCAACCGAACCCTAGGAGCCCTGCTTAGGACCATGCTCAAAACCAACCCAAAACGTTGGGAGGACTTACTTGCCATTATTGAGTTTTCTTATAACAGGTCCAGGCACTCAGCAACAAAGCTCACTCCATTCGAAGTAGTGTATGGCAGAAACCCTCTAACTCCGCTAGACCTGCTGCCGCGTCCTCTGAAGGACACTAAGCACCCCACCGCGGCCAACAGCGCCGCGATGATCCAGGAGCTCCACCAACGGACACGGGCACAACTGGAACGCCGCACAGAGCAGTATGCCAAACAGCACAACCATGGGCGCCCCCGCGTCATATTTGCCCCAGGAGATTTGGTGTGGGTCCATCTTCGCAAGGGACGTTTCCCAGCTAAAAGGAAGTCCAAGCTGGCCCAACGTGGTGATGGCCCCTTCCAGGTTGTGAAGGCCATTGGGGAAAACGCATACGAGATAGCCCTACCACTAGACTATGGTGTCCACGCGACCTTCAACGTTGCAGACTTGGAGCCTTATGTGGAGCCTGAGTTCGATGATGGTGAAGTGGGGACGCTTCACAACCAAGTGGGGGAGGGTGATGCGCCCCTGCCCAACATGAATGCCACAGAGGAAGAAGAGGCTATGAGCATTCGCTCAGAAGGACCAATCACAAGAGCCTGTGCTAAAGCTATCGCCAACGCGACGCAATCATTGATTTTTTGCGTCGTCGCCAGCCAAGGTACCATGGAGACCGCGTTCTCTTTGAAGCGTCTCCAACCAAGTCCAGAGAATGCGTTCTCTGTCTGTCTCTTATCAACCATCCAATGAACGCGTTCTTTTTTATATACATGCAGTCTTTTCAAACATTAGTCTTTTTAGTTTTACTTTAGGGCGTGTGCTCCACTCATGTCGCGTGGGCCGGCCCATTAGGCGAGACTCGGCCCATCCGAGTCCCGCGAGCTAGTATAAAAGGACAACTCGTCCTTTGTTATTAGGTGACGTCTAATTTTGAATCAAAGCTTAAGTTGAGAGCCATATTGCCTCCTTCCTTTGATTGGACGTCAAACACTTATCTCTAACTTCTCATCTCCTTCCTCTGCTGTCGACACTACGGCCACCACTCGATCTTCATCGAGATTATCCCTCCGCTGCCGACGCTACGACCAAGAACTCGATCTCTTTCGAGTCGTTCTCCTTCGCTGCCGCCTTTCCATTCAACGCGTTCCTCGCCATCATCACCAGTCCACGCCGCACGACTTCCCAAACAAGATCACCGATCCTTCATCACTAGTAGGAACGCATCAACAGACATAGCCATGCTCACAATCTCAGAACTCTCTACTCTAGATAGTGCATCAGCCACTAAGTTTTCCTTCCCCTGCTTGTACTGAATATCATAATCAAATTCCAATAACTTTGGCAACCACTGTTGTTGGACTGGTGTATTCAATCTCTGTTCCAACAAATACTTGAGGCTTCTCTGATCTGTTTTAATGGTAAAATGGTTGGTCAACAGGTAGTGTCTCCATTTTTGTAGAGAAAAGATAACAACTAATAACTCTTTCTCATAGATAGAGTAGTGTAGCTGTCTACCCTTCAAGTGTTTGCTAATATAGGCTAAGGGGTTACCTTCTTGAATTAGAACAACCCCCATACCATAGCCGCAAGCATGAGTCTCTACCACAAACTTTTTGTCAAAGTTGGGCAAAGCCAATACAGGAGCCTGGCACAATGCAGCTTTCAAAGCCTCCAATGCTGTAGTTGCATCTTCACTCCATTCAAAATTGTCCTTCTTTAGTAGTAGGGAAAGAGGTCGAGCAATAACCCCATAGTTCTGAACAAATCTTCTGTAGTATCCAGCCAATCCCAAAAAGGCCCTCAACTGCTTCAAATTCTTAGGAGTTGGCCACTTTCCCACAACCTCAATTTTCTTAGGGTCAGTAGCTACACCTTCAGCTGATATGAAATGACCCAAGTATTCTACACTGCTTACTGCAAATGCACATTTACTCCTCTTGGCAAAGAGTTGATTAGATCTCATGGCCTGAAAAACCACTTGTAGATGTTGAACATGATCCTCCAAGTTTGCACTATAAATGAGGATATCATCAAAGAAAATTAGCACAAACTTCCTTAAGAAAGCCCTGAAAACTGAATTCATTAGGTATTGAAATGTAGCTGGTGCATTAGTTAAGCCAAATGGCATAACCAAGTACTCATAATGTCCATTATGAGTTTTGAAAGCTGTCTTATGCACATCTTCCTTGCTCATTCTGACCTGATGGTAACCAGCTCGAAGATCTATTTTGGAGTATATCTTAGAGCCCCCCAACTCATCCATTAGGTCTTCTATCAAAGGAATAGGAAACCGATCCTTAATAGTATTTGCATTCAAACCCCTATAATCTACACACAATCTCCAAGTCCCATCTTTTTTCTTTACTAAAACCACAGGAGAAGCATATGAACTAGAGCTTGGTTGAATGATACCTGCTGTTAACATCTCTTTGACCATTTTATCAATCTCATTCTTCTGATATATAACATACCTATAAGGCCTTTGGTTTGCTGGATTAGCCCCTTGTAACACTGGAATCTTATGATCATGTCCCTCTCTAAATGGAGGTAACTCCTTAGGCTCTTGGAATAAATCATCAAACCTGAGCAGTAGCTGTTCAATTTTGTCTGGCAATTCCTTTTCAGCCTCAATACTGGATAGCAGACAATCATTGCTAGTATTCTCAATCTCTCTGACATACAACATTGCCAACTGCCCTTCCTGCCCCAAGATTTTGTTAAAACTTTGAGCCTTCAGTTCTCTTACTGACCCAGGATTAATCCCTTGCAACACTAGCTTCCTACTGGATACCTTAAACTCCATAGTTAGTTGTTTAAAGTCTCATAGGATCTTCCCCAAGGTTTCTAACCATTGAACTCCCAACACCATGTCACAGCAACCCAAAGGAATGACCATTAAGTCAGCCTGCAATGGCACCTGTTGGAAATGCCACTGGAACCCTTCAATCTTGGCAAACACACTTAAGGTGCTTTCATCAGCCACAAACACCTTAGACAAACCAGAAGATACTAATTCCTTTGACCCTCATAGTCCTATAATTGGACACACCAGCAACTGCATTAACAGAAATTTGTACAACTTCTTCTTCTTTCTGCGCATCCTCTTTCTCCACAGGTTCCTCTCCTTTATCATCCAATTCCATCACATACAATTAGGGATGAGCAAAATCCGGGCCGGCCCGGAAATTTGAACCGGTCCGGTCTCTGGTCCAGAGATTTCTGGATTTCCGGGTCCGGTCCGGTCCGGGTCCGGTCCGGCCCGGTGTTTTTAAAAATCTTAAAATTTTAACCGGTTTGAGGTTTTTTTACATTTGAGGTTTAGGGTTCTAGGGTTTAGGGTAAATTATATTTAAGAGTAAATTATATTTAGATTTGAGGGTTTGTTTTCATGTTTAAATTTGAATAAATTATATTTAAATTTAACAAAAATATAAACCGGTCCAAATAGGACCGGACCGGTCCGGGTTCCGGTCCATCATTTTTGGGGTTCTAGGTTCCGGTCTGGTCCGGGTCGGTCCGGTCCGGACCGGGTTTGGATCGGTGCTCAACCCTACATATAATTGGTTCTTTTTGTGTTTCAAATAATGAGTAGGAGTATAGGGCTCATCACACAAATAGCATAGCCCTTTAGCCCTCCTCTCACTCATTTCAGTTGCTGTCAAGAATTTCCTACCCCTAGAGTTTCCTTCTGCAGTCTTAGGCATCTCGATCCCTGATTTAGGAGTTGTAACAAATTCGTTCTTTCCACTGTCTAAAGCTCTGTTAAATCCACTCCTATTGGTGAAAGAAATTCCAGCTTGACCAACCATTCTTGGATGAGCCAACTTATACAGTTTCCCCAAAGTGAAATAATGCCTAATGGATTGAGGTTGGAACATCCTAATGTGCATTTGGGTATCATTGCGCAACTCCGCCAGATATGCACTTACCAAGTACTCTTCGGACATTCTCACCCTAGTTCTTATCATCTCAAATTTGTCATGATAAGCCACAATGCCCTCAGTTTCTCTCAATTTCATGAGATCAGCAATTGGATCATCCACTACTTCTGCAAATCTTTCCACAAGCAAAATCTTATATCGCTTCCAGTCAAGAATCATACCTCGAGATTCTTCCGCGTATACCACAAATTGATGCCAGCAAGCTGCTTTATCCTCAAGATGGATTGAAGCCAAATTGACCTTAATCTCCTCCGGAGTCCGATCGATCAAGAAAAATTGTTCGCATTTGAACAACCAGTCGTGCACCATTGTACCATTGAATCTTGGAAAATCTAATCTCGACAATCTTGTCAATCCAGAATACTCGTTGTTGCCCTGACGTAGCCGCCCCCCTTCTGTATTCTGGAAATTTGTCGGAAAGGTAATCGGCGGTTGTTGCCCTGTATCACCTGGTTGAGGAAGAATTGGCCTTCGTAAACCTGATGTCGAGATGCCATTGGTGAAGGATTTGAAAGCTTCGAACATCTCTGCAATTTTGGACTTTAAAGATTCATCAATTGCCGACAGCTTCGAATCGATCTTCTCTTCCAATTTGGCTTCCATAGCCGCGATCTTAGAGTTGAATGTCTCCTCCATCTCCCGCGAAGCGCTCTCCCTCAACAAAGCCTGTGCTCGAGTTTCCGCCATGGAATCTTCCTTTCCGAGGATGTGACAGCTCTGATACCAATTTAATACAGAGGAAACGAATTCGAAAGGATTACGTATGATCAATCGAGAACAAGAACAAAGTAAGAACTGGTAAAGAGAAGTAATGTTGAATCAACACCAAATCTCACCTCAAGGCCACAACTGGCTACTTGAGAGCTTCAATTGGAAATAATGAAAATGATTACAAGTTTGTGAATGAACGATTCAGCTTAGCTCTCCCTCTCTTATACAATTGTAATTCTGTTTCTAACAACCTAACAGAATTACTAACAACCCACTAAGGACATAACACGTGTCTCTCATTCTCGGCTCCTCATATTTCCTATCACACATTATCATGCATCCATGTGATGCTTTCGTTGAGGGATCTTAATCACTCGGATTCTGAAGCCTTTTCTTGCCTTGAAGATTTCTGTGTCATCAGATGGAATACCAGCTGGACTGGAGGGCCAGATCATGTCATTGAATGTCACCAAGGCCTTGTTTGATGTCTTTTTTGGCGATTCCTCAGTTTCTCCTACCTTGAAGGATTCTGTCTTTTAACTAGTTTGAAAATTGATCTCCAATAAACGAGGAGCGTATGAGTTACATTGTGTCCTGCTTCGTCTACTTATTCGGTACTACGAGACACCTTATATAAGTCTGGAACTTTGGCCTGGTTCTGGTGCTCTTAACTGCAATAAAGTTCAGCAGCTTGAATCTTGGAGTTCACTAAATACAGAGACACGTTTTACTTTGTTTTATATGCTTTGACTACTGCCGTTCATGGAAGCCTTTTATGATTCTTGTAGCAAAAACCTTGTGTAAAGACACAAAAAAATGGAGTAACTATTTGCGGGAAATTGAATTCATTTTCTTCTTTCATTTTTTGTATGTTCTTTCAATATACCCAGCACTTCAAAGCGTAATATACTTCTCTTGAGATGCAGATTATTTCACCCTGTAAAGATAAATTGCTTTTTTTGGGCAATATGGATTCAAAAAGAAAGAACAGACCTTTTCATGGTAGTAAAGCAATAAAACAATTTATCTTGAGCAAATTGATTAATTTAAATTCAGATCATTTAGAAACGTACTTGAGACTTGGGGTTACTAACAAATTATTGATGTTTTGACCTTAATGATTTGGATAACGCTGAATCCGACACTTCAAATTATATGGGGCTCTTTTTTGGTGGTAAACTACACAAAAATATCCCCTAATTGGGAGTATTTGCATGAAATTGCCCGTAAATATATAAAACATTTAATCACCCTTTATTTTCTTGGTGAAAATAAGCTTCTATTCTATGATTTTTCCCTCGGCAAATCACACAAAAATGGAACATGTGCTGAAATAACCGTTTATCGGGTTTTATTTACAACTTACTTTGCTGAAATCCCCATTTATGGGTAGTTACACATAATTATTTTTTCTTGGGTAACTTGGTGCAATTAATTGTTGGGCCTGCTAAATAAAAGACAAAAAGTGCCTGTTTGCACGACAATCTCTACACACCGTTTTGGCGTATGCTAAAACTGTGCGTAGAGGTAAAATATGTACAAAAAACGTATAACTTTTGTATGCTGTATTTTAACGTACAAAAGTTAAATGTATTAACAAAAAAAATTAAAAAAAAAACCAATACGTTGGAATAGAGCGTACGCTATATTCCAGCGTACAGACCGTTGGACCGACCAAATTTGGACCGGCCCAAACCTGTATGCTGAAATATCGCATACGCTATATTCCAGCGTACAAGTTAGGTTTAAGAGGCCGTGCACGCGGCCTCTTCTTTTTCCTCCTTCATGCGTAGCGGCGGCCCCCTGACTTCTTCTCCCTGATTTCTGGCGTTGCTCCCTCCTTCCTCTTCTCCTCCTCTTCTTCTCTTTACTCTCTCCTTCTCCCGACACTACTCTCTCTTTCTCCGATGGCGATCAGCGGCGATGAGGTTGGCGGCGAGCAGGCTGGCGACAGACGCGTGGCTGGCGAGGCTGGCGGCGGGGCTCCTGGCGTCGAGAGGGGTGGTTTTGCAGATCTGGCAGTGGAATTTGGGGGCGGAGAGGTGGTCGTGGTGGTGGCCGGCGGCGGTGTCGATGGCGGCGAAGTGGCAACAACTAGTTCTCCGTCCAGCGGTGGTGGGGGCGGGGTTGAGGGTGGACAAGGTGGTGTCCGGACCCGATTTATTCGAGCCCGTGGCAGACGAACATGAGGACGCAGAGATGTTCCTTCCACACCCGGTCAGACTCCTAGTTGGGGTATCGAGAGGTATGTTTCTATAAATTGTATAGGTTAAAATTTTAGTTTAGGTAGTATGGAATAGAAATAGGTATAAAAATCTGAATTTGGAAAATTAAATTTATGAAATGGTAGAAATGAAATTTATGAAATGTTAGAAATTGAATTTATGAAATGTTAGAAAGAAATAAGTATTGAATTTAGAAAATTATTGTTATTGAATTTTAATTTGATTTTAGAAAGAAATAGGTATTGCATTTAAAAAACTTGAATTTAGGTATTGAAATTTAGGTTTATGTTACAAAAATTGAACTTGAATTTAGGTATTGAATTTTAGGAAATTTTGGATATTATATCACGATTTCTATTTCACGTACGGGTGAAATTGCTATTTCACGCACGGGTGAAATTGCAATTTCACGCACCGTTTTGTCCGTGATGAACCATGTGCATCCGTCCGTGACGGACCAAAGTGATTCGTACGTGACGGATGGATCACTGTGGTCCGTCACGGACGGATGCACATGGTTCATCACAGACAAAGTAAACAACCAGAAAATTGAATGTTACTTGTCCCCACCTAATAACATTAACTATCACGTCATATCTCATCAATATTACGACCAAAATTAAACCCTAACCCTCTCAATCACTCTTCCATCTCCCTCCCACAACACTTCTTTCATTCTCTTCCATTACTTTGGTTCTTTTCCATGGCAAATTGACGGGGCTAAAGATGTACAAGCAAATGTCGTTGATTAGCCTTATCAAAATAAATTATCCTAACAAACCTACTAAACAAAGTATAGCAGACAAGTAAGGGTCGAATCCCACAGAGAAGGTATGATGTAATATGCAATCGTGAATGACAAGTAACAAGCAACTGGGGGTTTTGTAGTCAAGAGAACGAAGCAAACAAGTATGAAGATTGAGTAAAATCGAGAGAATAATATGAGGGAAAGTAGTCTTGTTAGAGCGAAATCCACAGTACAAAGATAGAGTTTGATCCCTGAAATCTATTCAACCCAAGTTCAATTATTTATCCTTATAGTCGTTCCCACCTTAATCGTAAGTACTATTGATTCTCACAGTTGTCAATAGACTTATCACTATGCCAATGATAAAGTACAACTGATTCTCACAGTTGTCAGCGTACTTTAGCACCAACACAGCAATAGCGATGCACACAAGGATTTAGGATACATGCAAGTAGAAAGACGTACAAGTACTCACTCCCCTACTTAACATGCAATTGATTCTCACACACAAGTGTACGCTCGGAACCCCTATATGCACAAACGTGTTTGCCACTAGATATGCACTCGGAACCCCTATATGCAATCCTAGCAATTGATAACAAGCATTCAACCTAGGTGATCAGGCTAAGAAGAACAACTAGAAATCGTAGACGTGGTAAGCAAGAGAATCAATCCAACAATTATAAGGATAAGAACAAGGAATAGAAATCTCACAAACACATCAAAGTACTGCTTCAATCGTCTAACAGAACAAAGGAAAGTTAGTTCTCCATCAAAGGGGATGAAAAACTATAATATGAAATAACGATCAAAAGTAGTTCGATACAAAATGTGTCTAAGTGTTCGCAGACTCGCTTGGAGGTTGTGGAGCATTAGGTTAAATAGAGTTAACCTAAAGCCCAAGATCACAAAACCAATCCAAAAGGAAACAAATAAAATAACAAAGTCTGAAATAGAAATAAAAGGAAATAAATATAATATGGCGCGAGGCAATAAACACGTCCACCGCGGGGCGGTAAAGATCCACCGCGGGGCTTCTGCTCTCCACCGCTGGGCGGTGGCCTCCTCTCACACGGGGCTTCATCATCACTGGGAGTCATCACCGCGGGGCGTCACTGCTAACGCGGGGCGGTGATCTCCAGACTTCAACTCTCATCTTCTTCTCTTCTCCAACTGCTCTCCAAATACTACCAAGTGTTGGTAGCCTTCTCCATAGATGTTCCAGCAGCTCCATCTCCATCTCTAAGCTCCAACTAAGCTGCCAATCCTTGGATTTCTTCACTTCTCTCCATAATATCTGGATCGCAGACTTAGCACTAAAACAACTCCAAAACTCCTCCAAATCATGCTAATAGATGCTAGAAAAGGTGTATGAAATAACACCTATCAAATTCCCCCATACTTAGACCTTTACTCGTCTCGAGTAAGCTAAAGAAAAGCTCACCCTCTCAATCAATACCAAGGACTCAGGAAGTACAAGAAAACGTGACTCCAACAACTACAACACATCAACAATACGCCCAAGACAACCAAAACAAGTGATGCAAGAACAATCTAACCTAACTCCCGTCTATCTCCTTATCGCTCCATGAGTGACCTACCCGACAATCCTTCTATGTCACCCTTCGTATGACGCCTCGCCGAAAGATAAGAGAAATCCTAAAATCATTCTTCTTCTTTTTCACTCATTTTGCCAAGGCGCCCTTTTGGGTTTTCACCAAGCACTCATTTCATTTTCCAATAGACGTTCTCACATAAGCTCGCATCACTCTAGTCCAATTTTGCTCTGGTCTAATACCAACCGGACTACCTGCTTTTTACCTGAACCGCCCTTTTGGGTTTTCAGTCTATCCCAGGATTTTGATTGCCTTTTTTACTTCTTTTTGGCTTTTTTTTTTTAAATAAAATCAACACTGCAGAAAACGAATGCAGAAATAAAGCTATGTACACTAGCTAGCAAGAATAGCAAGTATATATCCCTCCCCCATACTTAAACCGAACATTGTCCTCAATGTGAAAAGAGAACGCCAAATGATAGGGGAAGAGAGAAATAAACTCACTGTGGACCGGAAGGTGGTGGTGGGTACATCCCAAAGTAGTCCTGCAGATGAGTGTCTATAGTTTCCAGACGCTCATCTATCTCATCGTGAAGCTGGGTCTGCCAAGTTTGCAGACCGGTCTCTACTCTGGAAGTCCACTAATCATGGCGCGTAGAGAAGTTATCACATCTAGCGTACATCTCCTGCCATGGTACGACAGGTCCGTACACAGATAAGGACTCCTCAAACTGTGAAGCACTGGGGTCGTCCCCCTCCTCGCGATCAGCAACAGCATATCCACCACTAGGGCCCTCTCCATATGGACCCGAAGAAACAACGGCAGCGGCATCAGCAACAGGCGTCTGGCCATCGCTATCAATCCACCAGCCCGCGTATGAAGGCGAGTAAGTGAACTCTCGCGGAACACTCAAAATATGGCCCTCGTAAGCCGTCCAAGCCACATTACCATCCTGCCCCAGCGGCTTCACCATAGAGCACACCCTCATGTGGGTGGCATCATATAAAACGCAGGGAACCGGCCGAGCAATCCGATCGCAAGCAATCACATCAGCGCAGAGGAGAGTAATCAAGCTACCCCCACAGATATCTCTAGGCTCGCCCTCATGAATCCTCCGCAGGGAACTCAGGAAAAGAGTTGCCCAACACGGAGTAAGCTCAACCGTTCCCAGGATGCTCAAAAACCACTGGAATTCCTTCATGGGCACCTTCCCATCGTCAGCATGGCCAAAGAAATCTCTCATCAACACCTTGTGGATCAATCGCAGACACGGGTTCACCAACTTCGAATTCACCTCATGCCCCGTCTTGAAAGTCCTCCTAGTAGCAGCCCGCCAGAAAGCAAACATCTCGTCCTCCTGAAGCCCATTCGACCATCCAGGGGTCGGTTTCTTCGTAATGCCCAGGGCCTCGTGGATCGCCCTCCTCGACAGAGAATGCTCACGTCCATTGTAGGAGAACGCGATCTTGCACAGGAAGCTATCATCACCCTCCTCGCGGTTGAACCACCGGAACGAAGAAATGAACTGGAAGCATAGCTCAGGATACGCGGGGGCTGCCTTGCCCAAAAATCCTCCCAGCCCACACTGCGTTAGGCACATCGTCACACACGCGAGCATTCCCATCTGCTCCAGAGTCGGCGTGTGGAAAAATTTAGAAGGCACCACCTTTCTCCCCTTCACAATATCGTACAGCTCACTCTCATCCCTACTCGTCGACGCCTTCTTCTTGCCTTTGGGAGCCATAAGTGAAGAATTGAAATGCTCAAATCAGAAGACAGCAAAGAATACTCACAATCAAGCAAACACAGGTTTTGCAGAGACTCAATGCGGGGCGGTAGCGTCGTGGCGAGAAACTGACAACAGGTCACCGGGTCGCGGTGAGGTCGGCGCGGGGCGGCAGCAACAGAGACGCGAAGCGGTGGCAGCGCGAGGCGGAGCTAAAGCGAGGCGAGACAACAGCGGCGCGGTGGGGTTGTGTTTGGGCTGGGCTATGAGGCTAGACTCCAAATGGGGGTATGGGGGCTAGGAAATGCTCAAGGTCGAGAGGGGATTCAGGGAGAGTGAATGGAAAAAAGGAGAAGGAGAATTGAGGGGGGGCGGTGGGAATTTTATGTGGGGCTAGGTCAAGGTAGGGTAAGGTGAAAAGAAAGGGTTGATGGGCCGGTCATGTACCATGGCCCATATGAGAAATCTTGGCCCAAAATGAAGCCCAATCCGTCAAAACCTTAGTAACCACTTAAGAAATAAGCTTTTACTCACCCGTTTAAGGTTTTTTCGGGGCCCATTATTCTTGCTTTTTTTTTCAAAGTTGAGATTCGATACCTGACCGTCACCGCGGGGCGGCAGCTCCACCGCGAGGCGGTAGGAAAGTGTCGCGGGGCGGTAGGAAAGTGCCGTGGGGCGGTGAGAAAGGCTGGGCACTTCATCTCTTCTCGGGTTTACTTTCGTACCTGAAATGTGAGTAACAGGCGAACGAAACAAAGCAAAATAAACTGCGAAAATAATCTACTAAAAAGAAAAAGAGATCAAAGAAATACAAACACGGGTTGCCTCCCGGACAGCGCCTTGGTTATCGTCGTCGGCTCGACGTATTGCAGATCAACTACCATTTTGGGTAGGATTCTTTCGGAATCCTCCAACTTGTCTCTTCCTGGTGAGACCTCTCATGGAAAGGTTTGAACCTTAGACCATGGTCTTTCTTCGCCACCCACTCCATGTGCATTCTCTTCGGAGTGTCGCCCCCATACTTAGAACGATGCGGGGGCCGATCTGGCTCAACCTGAACATGCTGCACTTCACTAGATAAAGGCTTGCAGCCTTGTGTGGTTAGTGCAGGGGGACAAGTGCCCAAAGTAGAGGAATCTCCTATATCAGCTAATAAGACATTATCCACAGGCAAATCATGAAAATCATGCAACTCAATGGGTCCATCACTAGTGGAACACTCAACTACGGCCTCTACTGCATCAATCTTAACATTATCATGCACAGAATCATCAAAGTCATTAATGCAGAGAGGAGGAGGAGACTTAATGGAATTTGCTTTATGAATATCATGCTGAAAAATTATTCCATCAAACTCCATAGTCAGGGTACCACTATCAACATCTATCTTAGTCATGGAAGTCTTCATAAAAGGTCGCCCTAGCATAACTGGGGCAACTTGCTCATCATAATCCATATCCATAACAAAGAAATCAGCAGGAAATATCAAAGGACCTATCCTAACAAGGACATCTTCTACAACACCCTTAGGGGGTACACACGATCCATCAGCAAGTTGTATCACAATACTAGACTCACGCAAGGGTCCTAATTCCAATTTCTCAAGTAAAGAATAGGGTAAAACATTAATTGAGGCACCCAAATCAAGTAGGGCCTTCTCAAAAACATGCTCACCTATAGTAATAGGAATAGTAAACGTACATGGATCCTTGCACTTCGCAGGTAGACGCTTCTGAACCGCAGCTGACACTTGTTCACCCACTGGACTCTTCTTCTGAGTCTTCTGCCTTTGAGCTTTCTTCACCGTGCAGAGCTCCTTTAAGAACTTGGCATATCGCGGGATAGCCTTGATAAGCTTCAGCAGGGGAATGTTCACCTCACAGTTCTGGAATGTGTCGAACAGGTCTCTGTCATCGACAACTCTTTTAGCCTTTAGCGCCTCTGGAAAAGGTGTTGGGGGCTTCTCTGAACGTAGGGGAGGAAACACTGGACGAACGTAGGTATCAACATAGACATCGTCAGTAGGAACAAATTTCTGAGGAGCAGCTCGCGGCGAGCCCACCGCGGGGCGTAAATCGTCACCGCGGGGCGGTGGGGTCGCGTTGACATTACTAGACATAGGTACCGGGTCGCGGCGGGAATTGCCGCGGGGCGGTACGGTGAGTTCCTTTTTCTCGGAAATTTCTTTCTCCTCTTCAGCAATAGGAGACATAACTTCTTTACCACTTCTCAGCGTGATAGCACTCACGTTCTCTCTGGGATTCACAGTGGTTTGGGATGGCAGGGAGTTTGAGGTCCTCTGGTTGATTTTAGTCACCTCGTCGGCTAACTGGCCAATCTGCCTCTCTATATTCTTGATACTCGACTCAGTAGCCTGCACATGCGTAGCAAAGTGCTGAGTCAAGGTCTTCAGCATATCCTCAGTAGAGGCTCCAGAAGTTTGGCCTTGGGGCCTCTGTTGGTAATGAACTCGTTGCTGGTACTGTTGTTGCTGAGCCGGCTGATATTGCTGTTGTGCCGGCTGCTGACCACCTTGAGGGTCACTCCATCTAAATCCTGGATGGTCACGCCCTCTCTGGTTGTAATTGGACTGGCCACCATACTGTTGTCTAGGGGCTCCATAGCCTCCTACAGCATTAACTTCAGCAACACCATCCTCTTGCAGCTGAGGACAGGTATCTGTGTGGTGGGCCTGGCTAGGACAAAGGCCACACGGTCTGGCTTGTTGAGGAGCATTCTGATTCGCCATCTTCATGACTATCTCCTTCAACTCGGTTAACTCAGATAATACCGGACTCGGTCCTGCAAAGGTCACAGCATTGACCGCCTTTCTTTGGTAAGTTTTTCCGAAGTTCCGGGTGCTTTCACTCATCTCTTGGATTCGGTCCATGGCTTCCTTCGGTGTCAGATTCAGAATACTGCCACCGCATGCAGCATCGACCATTCTCCTCTCTTGGTCCTGTAGATCGTTGTGTAAACAAAGGACAAGATCCTGCTGGGCGTATCCATGGAATGGACAGTTGGAGCAGAGCCTCTTGAACCTCTCCAAATAATCATACAGTGTCTCATCACAAGCCTGCTCAATGTTGGCAATTGCCTTCTTCAAAGCATTCGCCTTCTTCGTCGGAAAATACTTATCCAGGAACGCCTTGTGCAATTTCGCACATGTATCTATGGTTCCTGGTGGCAAGTGATAGTACCAGTCGCTCGCATTGTCGAGTAAAGAAAAGCCAAAAGCTCTCATCTTGAACTGCTCTTCAGTCACGTTCCTGGGCTTCATCGTCATACAGACATTGTGGAACTTGCCCAGGTGAGAAATTGGATCCTCTCCACTCAGACCGTGGAACTTAGGCATGTAGTTAACAATTCCAGTCTTCAATTCGAAGTTCACCCCTTGATCCAGCGCAGGGATGATCACAGCTAGGGGTTCAGCCCTAATATTCGGTGCCGTAAGCTCTCGTAGAGTTCTGTTTCCAGCCATAGCAGCAGCTGGGATAGTAGCAACTTCAACGGTTTCAGTCTCAACGTTCTCGGTCGTGTCAGTCTCAACGGCCAACACAGTCTCAATCTCGGCTTCTTCCCTTCGATCGCGCAGACGTCCAAGGAACGATCTTTCAATCTCTGGATCAAAAGCTAAGAGTGGGGAGTTAGTAGCACGGGTATCGACCATAAGATAGGTCTCCACCCAAAAATCAAACACGAAAACACACAACAAACAAAAACCTTCCCCGGCAACGGCGCCAAATTTTGACGGGGCTAAAGATGCACAAGCAAATGTCGTTGATTAGCCTTATTAAAATAAATTATCCTAACAAACCTACTAAACAAAGTATAGCAGACAAGTAAGGGTCGAATCCCACAGAGAAGGTATGATGTAATATGCAATCGTGAATGACAAGTAACAAGCAACTGGGGGTTTTGTAGTCAAGAGAACGAAGCAAACAAGCATGCAGATTGAGTAAAATCGAGAGAATAATATGAGGGAAAGTAGTCCTGTTAGAGCGAAATCCACAGTACAAAGATAGAGTTTGATCCCTGAAATCTATTCAACCCAAGTTCAATTATTTACCCTTATAGTCGTTCCCACCTTAATCGTAAGTACTATTGATTCTCACAGTTGACAATAGACTTATCACTATGCCAATGATAAAGTACAACTGATTCTCACAGTTGTCAGCGTACTTTAGCACCAACACAGCAATAGCGATGCACACAAGGATTTAGGATACATGCAAGTAGAAAGACGTACAAGTACTCACTCCCCTACTTAACATGCAATTGATTCTCACACACAAGTGTACGCTCGGAACCCCTATATGCACAAACGTGTTTGCCACTAGATAAGCACTCGGAACCCCTATATGCAATCCTAGCAATTGATAACAAGCATTCAACCTAGGTGATCAGGCTAAGAAGAACAACTAGAAATCGTAGACGTGGTAAGCAAGAGAATCAATCCAACAATTATAAGGATAAGAAAAAGGAATAGAAATCTCACAAACACATCAAAGTACTGCTTCAATCGTCTAACAGAACAAAGGAAAGTTAGTTCTCCATCAAAGGGGATGAAAAACTATAATATGAAATAACGATCAAAAGTAGTTCGATACAAAATGTGTCTAAGTGTTCGCAGACTGGCTTGGAGGCTGTGGAGCATTAGGTTAAATAGAGTTAACCTAAAGCCCAAGATCACAAAACCAATCCAAAAGGAAACAAATAAAATAACAAAGTCTGAAATAGAAATAAAAGGAAATAAATATAATCTGGCACGAGGCAATAAACACGTCCACCGCGGGGCGGTAAAGATCCACCGCGGGGCTTCTGCTCTCCACCGCTGGGCGGTGGCCTCCTCTCACGTGGGGCTTCATCATCACTGGGAGTCATCACCGCGGGGCGTCACTGCTAACGCGGGGCGGTGATCTCCAGACTTCAACTCTCATCTTCTTCTCTTCTCCAGCTGCTCTCCAAATACTACCAAGTGTTGGTAGCCTTCTCTGTAGATGTTCCAGCAGCTCCATCTCCATCTCTAAGCTCCAACTAAGCTGCCAATCCTTGGATTTCTTCACTTCTCTCCATAATATCTGGATCGCAGACTTAGCACTAAAACAACTCCAAAACTCCTCCAAATCATGCTAATAGATGCTAGAAAAGGTGTATGAAATAACACCTATCACAAATGAAGATGATTTTTCCAACTTCAATGGTGGAGAAGATGTTTCAAGGGGTTATTGTTTTAGGGCGAAAAGAGCGGACGACCTAAATCGCCTTAGACGGGGTAACGAGTCGATCGGGTAATAGAAACCAATCCAAACCAAACAGACAATCAACAAATAAAGAATATATACGAAATAGCAAGGTAATTTTATTGATCTATTGATGATCGAATCAGATCGGAGTACAACTTATCCTTGTAGGACAAAAGGTTGGGTCCTGCTCGACAGGTGTTTTTGTGACACGACCGGCAACGATTGAGCAAGATTTCGGGGAGACCGAGCCAAAGTGGGTGTACTCTCAAATTCTTTTCAGAGCAAGCGAGCGAATGCAGGATGTAGACGTGTGTGTTCTTCCTTGCCTTGGCGTGATCTATATATGGCAATTGCTCCATTTCGACCGTTACTCTCGTCTCGCAATACCTCTTATTAAATTCGAGCGAGATCTTAGGGATATGCCCTTGATTGCCAGCTTTATGTCTGCATTTAATGCCATAGCCATTGCCACCGATCAGGCATTTAATGCCCTGGGTGAGATCTTCGGAATAGGTCGAATCCTACGCGTCTGAGAGATGTCCGACGCCTCCTTCTGGTTTCTCTTGGCTTCCGACTCTGCTTGGATCTCGGCCTAGCTTACTTGTCTGATCCTCTTGGAGAATGTTGGGCCCAATAATAGCCCCAAGTTGTTTTGGGCTCAAGGCTGCTATAGGGTGGAGTCCAAACAACTTCCCTTCCACACGATCTCCATCTTGATTTTGGCGCGTCAGACGAGGGCTATGTGGCGGTAAACCTGCGGCACGATAGGACATTTCTGCAACCTGTCGACTCCCTCCATAAATTCGAATCAACCTTCTGACGATTTGGCTTCATCTTCCTCCTTTGCTTCTTCATCTGGTAGGTTTCTTTAGGTCTCAAAAAAAATTGCTCTCCGATTTCCTCCTCTTTCCGTTTTGGAAATGGTCTCCAGCGAGTCTTCTGAATCGTCCACTACCCGCTCAAACTCAAGCAAGAATGAGGTCCCCCCCTTTTTATTCTGAAGGAGGCAGACGCTCTGACAGGGACTTTGTCAGAGACGGAGTTGGAGCAGATCCTCCAAGTCGGAGGCTTTCCTCCTGAGACGGTCGCGAGGCTGCCGCATCCGGACGAGAGGGCCGACGCTCGCTACGAGGGATGGGTTTGTTTCTATGCTTACCCGTTTAGGGTTGGACATAAGTTTCCTTTCTCCCCCCTTGTCAGGGACTTCTTAGCGACTCTGGCGCTTATGCCGTGTCAAGTCATGCCGCAGGCGTGGCGAATCCTCAGGGTTCTGGACCTGTTGAATGTCCAATCTGGGGTTGGTTTTAGTTTTAATGCCTTGTGGTATAACTACTCGCTAGGGTCGAAGAGTTCTTCCCGCGTCCAGCTGCGCATCCGTCCGGGTCGGAAGCCTCTGGTGTTTAATTTGGACGTGAACGACCGTGGATGGGGGTCTAAGTTTTTCTTTGTCGAGCGTTCGTCTCTGGAGAAGGGGGGTGACTGCTCATTCTTGTTGTCGGAGTGGCAAGTCAAGAGTATGTGTTCGACCTCTTTTTGCCTGTTTTATGTGTTTTAATCCCTTGCTTAACTTTTCTTTTTTGTAGTTCCTGAGGCTGAAGAGTTGGAAGTAGATACTCAGTCAGAAGGCCTGACGAAGGTCATCCTTAGTATCCCTGCGTCGGAGCGGAAGTTTGTGAACGTCAACTTATTGTCGACCTCCCCCACTACTCAGGACGTCATGTCGACTGTTTCATCGTCTCGGGTTAAGTGTGAGTTTTGAGTTTGACGCTTGTATATCTTTTTTATTTTATCGTCTGCTTGCGATTCATGTATTGTCTGTCGTGTCAGCATCTCCGACTGGTCGGTCGAGTGCCCGCGTGAAGGGAGTGTCCGGGAAAGGCTTGATATAGCAGAAGATGACGGCGGCCAAAGCCTCATTGAGTAAATCGACGCCGGTGGAATCGTCTCTCCCGGCCAAAGTTGGCTAAAAAAGGAAGGCATGTGCTTTTTCCGGTGATGTGAAGGTGGTGGAGACTCCCAAGAAGAAGGGGACGGCTGCTCGTGGAGTCGAGAAGATCGACGCGGTCGGTCAATCAATTATTGATCTCTATCATGCTCAGGACCCGACTCTGAAGTCCGAAGTTGATGACGTCTCTCCCTTGGATTGTATTGGCGAAGCGGGGTGCTCCACGTGGAAGGTAAGTCGTCTTGTCATATCTCAACTTTTGTTTTTCTTCCTCGCAGTCGGATGAAACTTTGATTGGCTTTGTTTTCTTCCAGACTTTTCAGTACCTCCCGGGGGCGTATTCTAGTGTCAAAGTAATGGTCGCTAAGGCCGAGGATAGAGCTGCTAGGTCAGAGTCTGACCTTGCGTCTTTGAAGACCAAGTTGGAGGGGGCTGAGAGCCGTTGTAAGGAGGCTGAACGCCGCTTTGTCAGGGAGTTGAAGAGTTGCCAAGATGACTTGGACGCGTGTCGGAAGGAGCTTAGCGAGAGCCAATCGAGTGTCGAAGAGAAGGTGAAGCAAGCTAGGATCGAGGCTGGTCGGATCGCAGGCGACGTAGGCGCTTTTTACGCGTTGAAGTCGCGTGTCGAGATGATGGAGGAGTTTGAAGAGGGCAAGCAGGGGACCTGGGATTTGAAGGCGGCGAAGGAGACCATGAAGACCCTGTTTCCAAAGGGGAATCCAGGCTCGAAGCTTTTCCACTTGGCCGGTGTCGGAGAGGAATCTCTGGATGAAAGCGCCGGTGAGGACGAGGCCCACTCTGGCGACACCGAGCCGATTGAGCCCCAGCCTTCTCCTGACCCGGCCCCTGCTAAAGGTAATGTTGCAGACCCCAATCCTTAATTGTTTTTTTCATAATCTGACTTGTGGCCCCACCTGTGTGTGGGTAGGATATTCTCTGTTTTGGCGACCCGTCCACCATCGCGGGTCATAGAATGTTTTTAGCGGATGACTTAGAGTCCTACATGTGTGTAGGCGAACAATGTGTTTTGGAGACCCGTCCACCATCGTGGGTCGTATGTTTATAAAAAATGTTTAGACTTTTATTTGATGCAATCTGTTTTTACAAAGGATCCTACATTTGTGTGTTCGTACGTTTCGTCAGACTTTCTAGAGAAGTTTGTTGTTGACGCCTTTGTTTTGTATGTCGGGTTCGCCCGTGTGCTCCGTCGAGTAGGGCTTGTCGTATGTATGTGAAGAAGGAGGCTTGCAAATGTATGTGTTTTATGTTTAGTCATGACTTTAAGCCGAGGAGGAAGAAGTAATATGTTTCTATTACGTAAATGTAATAAGGTGTCTTAACCTTATGTATTGTGTAAGGCAGGCGGTGTGCCGACGTGCCTGTGATGTTCATCTCCCCGTGTTCCGATCGATCGTGTAAATGTAGTATAAGCGCTTTTGTTTGTGACTGGATCGTGTAAATGTTTGCAAGGAGAATGTCCTTACTCGATGTAAATGCCCAGTTTCAAAAAATAGAGTTATGCTTGTGACAACAAGTAATGCATGATAGGTGAAAGGGCGTTAGTGCCTTACCCTACTAGTTTAGAAGTGGTATAACTTTAGGTGTGTCGCGTTCCAACTTCTCGGGATTGGTCGTCCGTCTTTGTCTTCTAGTTGGTATGCTCCTTGTCCGACTACTTCTTTGATTAGATAGGGTCCTTCCCACTGAGGTGCGAGCTTTCCGTCGGTCGGGTTCTTGGTGTTCTGGAATGTCTTTCTGAGGACCCAATCTCTAACTTTAAAGACTTTGACTCGAATGTTCTTGTTGTAACTTCTTGCGACCTGTTGTTGGAACTTGACCATTCTAATTCTGGCTCTTTCTCTAGCCTCATCCGTTGTGTCCAAGTTGTGTGCTAGTTTGACGTCGTTCTATTCGTTCGTCTGAAGGTTGTAACGAGATGTTGGAACCAATAGTTCGGCGGGGATGACTGCTTCGCTTTCGTAGACGAGTGAGAATGGTGACTGTCCGATCGCGTTCTTTGGAGTGGTCCTGTCGGACCAGAGAATGAATGGGAGTTCGTCTGCCCATTTGCCTTTAGCCCCTGTGAGGCGTTTTTTGAGGTTGTTGATGATGATTTTGTTGCTAGACTCGGCTTGTCCGTTGGATTGTGGATACCGAGGGGTGGAGGTGACCAATTTGATGTTCCATTGGTCGCAAAAGGCTCTAGTCTTATGACTGATGAACTGAGAGCCATTGTCGCATACGATTTCTGATGGGACGCCAAATCTGCACAAGATATTGCGTTTTATAAATGAAATGACGTGTTGATCTTGTACCTCTCGGTAGGCTTCAACTTCGATCCATTTAGAGAAGTAGTCTGTCATGGCAAGGAAGAAGACCCGTTGACCCGATGCAGGTGGGAGTTTTCCGACGATATCCATCCCCCATCTCATGAAGGGTCACGGCGCCAGAGTCGGATGGAGAAGTTCCGACGATTGGTGAGGAACGAGTGCGTGTCGTTGATCAGCACTACTTTGTAGGGTTTAACTAGGAGTCGTTACCGGTGTTTTGGGTACCATTTGGAGATGTTTAGAGCGTATTATAGAGATTGGAGTTGAGAAGTAGAAGTGCGGATATGGTGGGTTGGAGGAGCTTAAATGAAGATATATTGAAGAGAGAAGGAAGCCACCCAAGAAGACGAAGAATAGACCCAGTTGGGTCTATGGAAGCTGCCGCGACCGCGGGCGAGGAAAAAGAGTGATCGCGGCAAAGTCGAGAGGAAAGGAGCAGAAAAGTCCATTTTCCGCGACCGCGGAAAATGTTCCGCGACCGCGGAAAATGTTCCACGACCGCAGAAAATCCCTTCAGCGAGACAAGTCGAGAGCAGATTTGATATTTCCGCGACCGCGGAATTCTTTCCGCGATCGCGGAATGGCACGGCAGCGTCCCCGCGTTTCTTCATCCGAAGTTGCTTTAGTTACTTTTTCCGACTTTATTTTAATATTATTATTTCGATACTTTATATTATTTTCCTTTTAGGATTTGTTTCGTTATCTTTTAGCATTAGTTTTAGGGTTAGGTTATTTAATCTAGTTTCCATTTCATTGTTGAGGATCACGTTACATCAAGTTTTACATTCAGTATTGTTTTTCCTTTGAACTATGAAGAACTAAGCACTTTTGCTTAGTCCGACGATTAAAGCCTTCATTTGATATACGGTTGTGAGATTCTAATTCTATTTCTTTTCCTTTGAATGTATTGAGTTCTCTTGTGCTTCATCCCATTGATTATTACTGATTTCACTTGTTAGACGCAACTAGTTGTTATTGGTAATTGTCTATTGCTAGGGTTTGGTAGTTACTGTTTGAGTTACCTAATTCATGTGTAGCAACTGCAATATTCTAAGAACTGTTTGGGACTAGTTTATTGTAGGGATAATTAATTACATGCAATAGTATGACTGTTTGCTACTCTTGCATGTATCTATCGAAATTCATGTGCTCATTGCTGCTATTGAATTGACGCGTGAGGTTTTCATAGTTATTTAATAGTTAGTATTCTCAGGGTCTGTTTGTCATGTTTATAACTTATGAAAAGGAATAGGAACATTCATAGGAAGGAATTAGAGAGAATCTAGGATCAACCAATCTCATGAATGGTGGATATTTGTCTGGCTAAGTACTTTTCCCAAATTGATTACATCTTTGCTTTGTTTTACTTTACTTTGTTATTTACTTTGAATCAAACCAACCAAAACCCCCCTTTGTTACTTTTGACATACACTTGTGCACTTAGAAAGATTACTTCCTCCCTGTGGGATTCGACCCTTGCTTACCAGACTACATTAGTTAGGTTTTTAAGGATTATTTTGTTTAGGTGTCGCGACAACGACTATCAAATTGGCGCCGTTGCCGAGGAGGCAAGCTTTTAATTTTTCTTTGTGTTCGTTTGTGTGCCAACTTTTGTGTGGACCTATCTTACGGTCCACACTCGTGCTACTGATTTTTCCCTTTTTGATTTTGATATAGAAATGGCTGAAGAAACACCGACTTTGAGGCAGTTGACTGCCCCGAACTTCGAACAGAAACCACTTGATGTGCAGTTCCCAGACCTTGAGGATGGCGTGAATTTTGAGCTAAAATCTAGGTTGATTCATTTATTACCCCACTTCCATGGGCTGAATGGTGAAGACCCTAACAAGCATCTTTCTGAATTCCACGCTGTCTGCTTTAGCATAAAGCCGAGGAACATCACTGAGGACCAAATCAAGCTGAGGGCCTTTCCTTTCTCTCTGAAGGATGCGGCCAATGATTGGTTCTATTATTTGGCTCCGGGAAGCATAGATACATGGGCAGAGATGAAGAGAGTCTTTCTTGAGAAATACTTCCCTGCAACAAAACTCAATAGCCTGAAGAGAAGCATCAGCAACGTCGAACAACATGCTACTGAGTCGTTGTATGACTATTATGAGAGATTCAGGAGATTGATATCTAGCTGCCCCTACCATGGTTATTCTGAACAAGATCTCGTTCTATATCTATATGGCGGGCTCCTTGAGAGTGAGCGCAGATTGGTAAACGCGGCATGTGGCGGTAGCATTCTAAACAAGACGCCAGCTGCAACATTTGAGTTATTCTTTGAGCTATCTGAGAGCTCGCGACAATTCATCAAAAGGGCGAACCCCTGTGCAGAAAAGGGCAGTTAAAGCCTGCAGAATCTGTCATGATCCGCTGCACCCCACTGACGACTGCCCAACACTTCTTGAACCTATTGTTGAGGTGAATGCCATTGGAGGTTTCGGCCCCCCTAGACCAAGATATGACCCGTACTCCAACACATACAATCTAGGGTGGAGAGATCACTCCAATCTGAGATACGGGAATCAGCAGAATCATCCTCAGGGTCGTGATAACCAGGAATTTTAACAGAGGCCACCACAGTTCCCACTGCGTCCACAACAACATCCACAACCTGGGGGTCAACAATACCAATTTAGAGAGCAATATAGCCCCACATATTATTTGGCAACGATGATGGCCCTACAATTGACAACTGAGGAGGAGGAACACTAGAGCCCACACCACGATCATACCTGGGCTCCACCATGTGTTCGTTGAAGGTCATGCAACCCCGTTTACTTGATATACCACTACTCACCACAGTGGTTCCCTTTTGGTTGCACGGTAGGAGTTGAATTTGAAGAAGCCGTAACACCAGAGACCTGTGCTTTATTGATATACCGCCAGCGAAAATTTCCAGTTCCAAGCCAACTCAGCGACGGTTGTGAATAACCTTTTCGCTTTTCCCTGTGCTTCATCTTTTTTATCTTTCATTATATTGAGGACAATGCAATGTTTAAGCATGGGGGAGGGTTCTATATCTGCTACGTCGTTGAGGAGAAAAATGAAAAAAAAAATGGAAAAAGGCAAAAATTGAAAAAAAAAGGCAAAAATAGAAATCCTGGGATAAGTCGAAAACCCGAAAGGGCGGCTTAGGTAAAAAGCAGGTGGCTTGGACCAACATTAGGCTGGGGTAATAATTGGTCAAGAGTGACGTGAGCTTTATGTGAGCACATCTATTGAAAAATGAAATGAGTGGCTTGGTGAAAACCCGAAAGGGCGCCTTGGCAAAATAAGTGAAAAGAAGAAGAGTGATTATTAGGATTCCTCATTTTACCCGGCGTGGTGACATAAGAAGAGGTGATATAAGGAGGATTTGGGTAGGTCACTCTGGGAGCATAAGAAGATAGATGGAGGCTAGGATTAGATTTTATTCACTCTATGGTGTTCGGGATAAGCTTGGGGGAAGTACTCTGCTTTCCTTTAAGCTTGTCGGTGTTTTGTGTTGTGTTGTGTTGAGCTTATTGTGTTGGTACCTTGTTAATTCATGATTAGGTGCGATTCTTAGTGGAGATGATTTTTTTGTACTTCCTGAAACCTTGGGGATTTAATTGAAGGAGTAGGTTTATATTAGCTTACTCGAGGACGAGCAAGGTTTAAGCATGGGGGAATTTGATCAGCGCTACTTTGTAGGGTTTAACTAGGAGTGGTTACCGGTGTTTTGGGTACCATCTGGAGATGTTTAGAGCGTATTGTAGAGATTGGAGTTGAGAAGTAGAAGTGCGGATATGGTGGGTTGGAGGAGCTTAAATGAAGATATATTGAAGAGAGAAGGAAGCCACCCAAGAAGACAAAGAATAGACCCAGTTGGGTCTATGGAAGCCGCCGTGACCGCGGGCGAGGAAGAAGAGTGATCGCGACAAAGTCGAGAGGAAAGGAGCAGAAGAGTCCATTTTCCGCGACCGCGGAAAATGTTCCACGACCGCGGAAAATCCCTTCAGCGAGACAGGTCGAGAGCAGATTTGATATTTCCGCGACCGCGGAATTATTTCCGCGATCGCGGAATGGCACGGCAGCGTCCCCGCGTTTCTTCGTCCGAAGTTGCTTTAGTTACTTTTTTTGACTTTATTTTACTATTATTATTTCGATACTTTATATTATTTTCCTTTTAGGATTTGTTTCGTTATCTTTTAGCATTAGTTTTAGGGTTAGGTTATTTAACCTAGTTTCCCTTTCATTGTTGAGGATCACGTTACATCAAGTTTTATATTCAGTATTGTTTTTCCTTTGAACTATGAAGAACTAAGCACTTTTGCTTAGTCCGACGATTGAAGCCTTCATTTGATATACGGTTGTGAGATTCTAATTCTATTTCTTTTCCTTTGAATGTATTGAGTCTCTTGTGCTTCATCCCATTGATTATTACTGATTTCGCTTGTTGGACGCAACTAGTTGTTATTGGTAATTGTCTATTGCTAGGGTTTGGTAATTACTGTTTGAGTTACCTAATTCATGTGTAGCAACTGCAATATTCTAAGAACTGTTTGGGACTAGTTTATTGTAGGGATAATTAATTGCATGCAATAGTATGACTGTTTGCTACTCTTGCATGTATCTATCGAAATTCATGTGCTCATTGCTGCTATTGAATTGACGCGTGAGGTTTTCATAGTTATTTAATAGTTAGTATTCTCAGGGTCTGTTTATCCTGTTTATAACTTATGAAAAAGAATAGGAACATTCATAGGAAGGAATTAGAGAGAATCTAGGATCAACCAATCTCATGAATGGTGGATATTTGTCTGGCTAAGTACTTTTCCCAAATTGATTACATCTTTGCTTTGTTTTACTTTACTTTGTTATTTACTTTGAATCAAACCAACCAAAAACCCCCTTTGTTACTTTTGACATACACTTGTGCACTTAGAAAGATTACTTCCTCCCTATGGGATTCGACCCTTGCTTACCAGACTACATTAGTTAGGTTTTTAAGGATTATTTTATTTAGGTGTCGCGACAACGCCTATCAGTCGTTGACAGGCATCGCACTTCTTGGTATACTCCATCGCGTCTCTATTCATTGTGGGCCAGTAATATCCGTTTCGCAAGGCTTTTTCTGAGAGGCTTCGTCCACCCGTGTGGTTCCCACATTCTCCTTCATGTAACGATTATAGGATACGTCCGACTTCTGGAGTCTTGAGGCATCGTAGGAGTATCCATGTGACAGATCTTTTGTACAAGATGTTATTTATAATGTCGAAAGAAAGTGCTTGCACCTTTAGTCTTTTTGCCTCTGTTTTGTCGTTGGACAGGATGCCGTCTCTTAGCCATTTGACGTAAGGTAGTTTCCAGTCGTCATGAGTGCTGACAATGTCTTCTTTTGGTCGGTCTCCTATCTTCATCGTGACAAGTTCCTCTAATGGTGTGATCGACTCCTTGGGTGTTTCCGGGATAGCTGGTGTCATGACGTGTGCCAATGGGATGTTTGGAAATTCCTTTGGATCCAGGACGAACCCCAGATTGGCTAGTGCGTCAGCTTGAGAGTTAAGATCTCTGGGTACCTGTCTGATGTCGAACATTTGGAATTGGTCGATCAGCTTCTTGGCCACTCCCAAGTAAGCTATCATCCTGACGTCCTTTGCACTGTACGACCCTTGTATTTGATTTACGACTAAGAGGGAGTCGCAAATGACTTCGATTTCCTGGACTCCTAGGTCACGGGCCAGGGTGAGCCCAAATATAAGTGCTTCGTATTCATCTTCATTGTTGGTCGCGTCCCATTCGCATCTCACGGCCTGGGCTATCTTGTCCCCTTGTGGCGATTTCAGCACGACTCCTAGCCCCGATCCTCTGGCGTTCGACGCACCATCTATGTGGAGCTCCCATTTACATGTTTCCTCCGTCGCGAGTAACTGTGTTACTTCCTTGGTGGCTTCTTGCTCTAGGGTCGGGCTGAAGTCTTCCACAAAGTCAGCCAGGGCTTGCGACTTGATCGTTTTTCTGGGCTCATACTCGATGTCATAGCCGCTGAGGTGTATGGCCCACTTGGCCATTCGTCCTGTGAACTCAGGTTTCCTCATGATTGCTCTCATGGGATGATTAGTGCGGACGATTATAGTATAGGATTCGAAATATGGTTTGAGTTTGTTCGATGCCATTACCAGTGATAGTACAAGTTTTTCTAGCGACGAGTACCTTGTTTCTGCTGGCAGTAACATTCGACTGACATAGTATATCGGCGATTGTTTTCCGTCCTCTTCTCTGACTAGTACGGCACTCACGGCGGACTCCGACACTACTAGATATAGCAATAGTGGCTCATCGTCCTTGGGTTTGGTTAGCAACATGGGACTGGCGAGGTATTTCTTTAGGTCTTGAAACGCAGCTTCGTGCTCTTCCATCCATTGAAAGGATTTGTTCTTCTTGAGAGCATTGTGAAAGGGTTTGCACTTGTCGGGTGACTTCGAGATGAATCTGTTCAGAGCTGCTATCCGACCTGTCAATTTTTGCACGTCCTTGACGCATCGGGGGGATCGGAGGTTGATGAGGGCCTTGACCTGTTCTAAGGCTGGCTTCTATTCCTGTTTGCGTCACCATGTACCCCAAGAACTTTCCTGACGACACCCCGAAAGAGCATTTCATAGGATTTAATTTCATGTTATATCTTTTTAGTACCTCGAAGCTGTCGCGAAGGTGGTCGATATGATCTTCCTTCCTTTTTGATTTGACCAACATGTCGTCTATGTAGACTTCCATCGTGTCCCCGATCTGGTCTTTAAACATCTTGTTGACCAATCGTTGATAAGTAGCCCCTGCATTTTTTAGTCCGAATGACATTACTTTATAACAATAGATACCTTGGCTTGTGATGAATGTCGTTTTCTCTTGGTCCTCGGGTTCCATGAGGATTTGATTGTAGCCGCTGAACGCGCCCATGAAGGTTAACATTTCATGTCCTGCCGTCGCGTCAACCATGGCGTCGATGTGAGGAAGTGGGAATGAGTCTTTAGGGCAGGCTTTGTTGAGGTCGGTGAAGTCGATGCAGACTCTCCATTTGCCATTCTTCTTTTGGACTACGACCACGTTGGCCAGCCGCTCGGGGTAGTTGACTTCCCTTATGTCTCCTGTTTCCAACAAGCTCTTGACTTCGTCGTCGACAATCTTGTTTCGCTCTGGGGCAAATTTCCTGCGCTTTTGCTTTACAGGGGGGTGAGATGGATTTGCGTTCAACTTATGAGTAATAATGTTTGGAGATATACCGACCATGTCTTCATGTGACCACGCAAAACAATCAGTATTGGATCTGAGAAAATCAAGAATTTGTTGTCTGGTCGAGTCGTCCAGGTCCGACCCGACCCTTACCGTTTGGTTTGGCTTTGAAGGATCTAGTACGATCTCGTCGAGTTTTTCCATTTCTGGTTCGACGTATCGATTAGGTCATTCGCCGCTCTGTGATAACACATATTTTAGGAGTCTGGTTGCATATTAGAATAGTTCATTTGCATGCATAATTTATATATTTTATTGTTAATTTTGCATTATTTTGTATTCGGAGTCTACACTCGTACTTTTGTAATTTCAGGTATTTTAGGTGCAAATTTGGAGGCGATACGAGACTATTGTTGAAGATGCTAAATAAAGGCCCGATCCTATTGATTAATATTCGGCCCAAGTGGACATAATCTCGAAATGCTGAAATGAGGCCCAAGTGAACTACTGATGCAACTGTTGTTTCACGTGCTGGGTCGGCCCACTTAAACTCTCCGAAGGAGACAAGCGTGCAATCGGCATGAGGAGATAGAGGAGAGGAGTTTGACTTGAAGGAGAGTTTTGGACTTTTACGCAAGTTTAGGTTTTATTCTTGTTTCCTTTTTCTTTGCTTTTGGATTTGGTTCTGCCGTAGAGAAGGAAGCGGCCGTACGGGACTTGAATTTCAAGAGGAATTTTGGCTTTAGCTGGTTTTGAAGATTGGTATTATCCTTCTAGTCTTTTGTCAATTTGGATTATTTTGTTATTGAGATTCAATTTTATCTCCAGTGTTTATTGCATAATCCATATATATTGATGACTAGTTTAAATCTATTGATGTCTTCGATCATGCTTGGCTAAATTCCTAGTTCTAGGGTTATGGTGATCCCGACGATGTGTATGTAATTAGAATTATTTATTTGCCTGAGTTGAAATAATATTTGATTCATTCCTAGATGCTTTATGCCCATATTAGCCTATGCGAATTAGATCCTATTAGGGTTTGAGACTAAAAGGTGATAACTTTAATAGGTAGTCAGGTAGGGTTTGAGACTGAAAGGTGATAACTTCTATTGGAATCCTAGGAATTGAACCTGAGTGTTATTTGTGAGACAACAACTTAATTACTCTTGAGGATTAATAGGCTATCATAGATGTTCTGGGTTTGAGTTGGATTAGCGGAGCGCGACAGCGAATGTTATTTCAGTTTATCCCTAGACTCTAAGTGCGTTAAAGGGTTTGGATGAGATTAGCTCTGCGTGACAGCGATTGTTAGTTTAGTTTAGGCACATTTACTATCGTCTGAAAGGAGTTAGTAGATTACCTTAGATAGCCTACCTTCAAATAATTTGGACTAGATTCAGGTAAAGTGTGATTTTACTTACTGTTGCATCGTTGCGGTGATCCTTAACTTTAGACACATTTATCCCATTGATTTTATCTTTTTTTATTTGTTTATTTAGTTAGCTTAGTTCTAGTTTCCTCAAATTTCATATCTTTCTGACCTAGTTCACTGGTAGCGTTGCAATTAATATTACATTGGTCTCTTTGGAATCGACACTTGACTACTACAACTGATCCCGTACACTTGCGGGTACGTTTTAGCCACATCAAGTTTTTGGCGCCGTTGCCGGGGACCAATTTGTTAATATTAGTTGTCACCTCTATTAGTGAGTCTAGGTCATTATTTTTGCTTTGATTTTTTTTCCTTTTCTTTTCAGGCTATTCAGAAATAGTCGAATAAATGGATCAGGTAGGTATGAGGTAAATTCCTATCAATTTCCTTCATCTAAGCCTTATACAAGTACTCAGAGGTATGATTTTGTAAATTCTAATTTGGGTTATGGCCAAAACCCAATGACTTTTAACCTCTTCTGTGAGTTTTGTGGAGCTGAAGGTCATGATAAAGCAGATTGCCACACCAATTGGATGGCACAATCACACATACCGCTCCAGGCTGAGACTTATCCGTCCATGCAAGACAGTAAGCTTGATGACTTCATTATACGACATGATAGGAAAGTCGAGAAAGTTCTTACTGTTCTTACAACTATGCAGGATGATGTGCTTAAACCCCTATTAACCCAGTTTTATTCAGTTTCAGGTTTGGTGGACTCTTTGAAGACTCAAGTAGATGATTTAACCACAGAAAATCAGATGTTGAAAGATCAAATGGCTGCGTTGGTTATCTAAAATTTGGCTACAAAGCCACCTAAAGTGCACTACTTTAAGCAATGCACTTCTATCATGATTGGGGTTAAGAAGCAGTGGGATGCGCCACAATTTGATAGGAAGGAATTTACCCAAGAGACCAAGGAGGACCCGATGCTTGATGAGCTTAAGGTGTTACAAAGCTCTACCCGACCTCTAGCATCATTACCTGCTGTAAGGTGCAAGAAAAGCTTCCTGATATATTGCCCGATGTAGCTATGTCATCACAAGCTGCATTGGAAATTCAGAACCCAAGGGTGGAAGCCAATTTAGAATTTGATGTTCGGAGTAGACGGAAGAAGAGAAAAAGACACTCTACTGGTCATGCTCCAATTGATGTCAAGCAAGGGGATCATGTGATTCTCTATCATCACAAATCGAGCATGTTTTCGGGAAATAAGAGTACAAGATGGTCTGGTCCATACTACCTAAACCGAGTTCTACATAATGATTCTGTGGAGCTATGGCATAAGAACTCGGGGTACTTTAGAGTGAGAAAAATTCGGCTGAAGCCTTACATAGAGCCTGATCCGATCAAGTTGGGTATCACCGACCCGCCTGATCCTAGTACATGACATTGGTGAAGGTCAGGCTAATGACCTTAAACAAGCGCTGGATGGGAGGCAACCCATCAGGTATGTTTTCTTCTCTAAAAAAAAGTTCAGCAACTCGGTCGAGTTGTCCCGACAGAAAGGAACTCGGCCCAGAACTCGACCGAGTTCTGGACCGAGTTTCGATCTGTCCGCTGCTTTCTCTAAAAAAATAAAAAAAATAAAAATTTCCCAGTTTTCTTCTTTTCTTTCCCTTCCTTTCTTTCTCCTTTCGTTCCCTCTGATTCCGCCATCACAACCACCGACCCTCCTCAATCCTCACCATCTCTCACCTCCCTTTCCCAACTCTTGCCATTCACCCACCTCCGCTCGAACCACCAACCGAGCCGCACCAGCCCTGAATCGACCTCGACCCCGCCCACACCAGCACCCACCAATGAGCTGCTGCTCGCGCCTCGCCGAGTCACACCTCACCACCAGACTCGCTCGCCCACCGCTGACCTCCGCCTCTGCTGGCCTGTCTCCACCACTGCTTCTCCGCTACTGCCCAGCACTGCCCCTGCCGAGTCGCCTCCGACCCAATCGAGCCCGCTGTACCGTCGCTCAGCCCTACGACGCCCTGACCCGAATCGAGTATTAAATTGGTAAATTTCTCTTCGTTGTGTGCTTGGTGTCGTCCATTGTGCATAATTTTTGGGGTCAAGTTTATGTTCATTTGGTGAATAGAATTTCTATGTTGATTGTATTTCTGATCGTGCTGATGATATTGATGATATTCTTTGTGTTTAATTGTGCACAATTTGTGGTTTCTGGCCTTGCTTCTAAATGTTTTGAACTACTTAATGTTAATGGCGCTAGAACGAGTTATATTTGGTGAGATTGGAGATTAGTACGATCATCTGGTCGCGAGCTGCAGAATTTTGTATTAGGCCATTGTTGTTCCTCGTATTCTGTTGTGTTTGTTTTGGGACAGGTCCAATTATAGATGGCATGTTGCTGAATTTTTATGACCTTCCCGACTGAGCAGTTCATCTCCTCCCCGATTTGATGTGCCTATGCCTGAATTCCCGATAATTTGGTGAGTTTCTTTTCCTCTTTCTTCTATGTCTACATTGGGGACAATGTAGAATTTAAGCTTGGGGGAGGGATAATTCCATGTGTAAACTTCGTTTGCATTTTAGTGTTAGTTTTCATATTTATGTGTGTTTGTTTTTCAGTTTTTTTTTCATGCATTGCATAGCATATTTGCATTTGGATGTTGGATTTGTTCCCCTGTTTATTCCTTTGTGGGTTCTTATAATGGTACATAAATTGTGAATCCTCTTAATATGCTTTGGCTGTTAATATTACAATTGCATTATGAGTATGATATGATTGATCAAACTTTTGACAATGACTTGAGCATGTGGACTTTGATTGAGATGTGTTAGGACCGATACTCTAGACAAAATGTCCCGGTGAGCATGTTAGCCTTTCTTGGACTACAATTGCATAAGTCCTCTTATTTTTATGTATGATCTCTCTTTGCTTGCTATCTCTAGAACTTGCTTCAATACCTCTTCGAGACTGCATTTAGGACTAATATGCATTACATTTTGATTGAGACATTATTTTTCATGAGCCTATATCTTACTTGACCACCCTAATATTATTTCCCTCTGCTTGAAGCCCTCTGAGCCTTATAGCCTTTTTCTTTTGAAGTTCCACAAAGAAATCCGAGCCTACTATATATCCTACCTATCCAGGGGATTGAATTTTAGTTTGCTAAGTGTGGACATGGACTAAGCTAGGGGGAGGAGCATAAAATGGTGGGTGATCAATAGTATGTGCCATTCTGTTCATTAAGTTTGCTTCCTTTTTCTTCATTGAAAAAAAAATAATAATAAAAATATTCTGAAAAAAAAAGAGAAAATTAAAAAAAAAAAAAAAAATGAAGAAGAAGAAAAGAAGTGCGTAGACAGAATGATGAACTTTGGGTTGTTGTTGAGCTTATTGTAAAATCAGTTTATGCTTGGTGTTATTTTTGTGAAGTTCTTTTTCCTGGATTTACCACCACATGGCCAAATGTATTCATGCCTTATCAAAATACTTTGGCCCCATTACAACCCTATTTTATGTCTCATAATTGTGTTTTGCATTGTTTCTAGTAGTGGAGATCTAGATATTGTTGTAAGCTTATGGTAGTTAGCATTCAAAGTAGAGAATTGAGCGAAACACATATCCTAAACACATGAGTGTGAGTGGCTTTAATTTTTATCCTGGTGAGGTCTAGAGTAGAGGATCTAATTACTTTCTTGTCATTGATTGAGAAGCATCCTAGGAAGGAACTTGTCATTTGTTTGGACTTTCATGGTTATTGTTCACATGTTTTTTGGATAGAAACAGTTGTTGCATATTTTGTGGACTCATTAGTTATGTACTTGCTGAAATACCCACAAAGATAATAAAAATGGCAAAATGGTAAATAAGATTTTTGGGATTTTATTAAAACAGAAAAAGGAAATTTAGGGGATAAAAATCAGATTTTTTGGGGAAGAAAAATCGGGAAAGGGAGCAAAGGAGGAGCCGAAGTCGGTCTTGAGTCTTCATCGTCTCCTTCGTGAAGCCTTCCGCTGAGAACCTCTTCCGTGTTCAGCCATTCACCCCGCCGGCGAGCTCGACCCAGACCGGACCGCCGTCGCCTCGTCATTCCTCTGTTGTCCGCTGCTGTGTTGTTGTCCCACTTGCGACACTTCAGGAGAATTGTAATAACGTTTTGCTCACTTATTATTTTGGTCTGAAATTTTGAGGAGACAAACTAGACTCGTAGATCTAACTCCTCGAGTTGGAATCATCGCATTCGGAGTCCTGAGCAGGGAGAACGAAGTTTTACGAGTCGGAGCCGCTGTTGTTGTTGTTGTGCTGCGTTCTGTTGCTGCTGCTGTGCTGCCGGAGTTGCTGCGGCTGGGGTTGATAATTCCGGCGACGAAGAACCCAGAACCGAGGGTGAGATTCAGCAAACAACAAGGTAATTAAGGGGATGAGTTTCTCCTCGATCTGAAATTTTTTTTAGGGCTTTGATTCTGCTGAAATTGGTGGACAGATTTAATGAATTCAGGGGCATGGACAGCAAGTTGTAATTGCTTGACTGATTTTTTGTTTAATCTGTGCAGCCAATTTGTTGTTGGAGTTAGTTGATTTGTGTGTGGTTTGCTAATTAAGTGAGGTATAAGTTTGGGGTTTAGAAATTTGGTTGAATTCCATCCGAATTGAGAGTTGATTTAGTTGTTGATTATTGTTATAATTGGGCAGATTTGGATGCTTGGACGAAATTGGATTTTAGCCCCAATCCGGGTTGAAGTTATTGGTTGAATTGTGTGAGTTTTTGAATTGAAATTGATGGTATGAATTTAGGGTTTTGAATTGGGGGTTTATTAAGTGTGACTCAGTACGAGTTAATTAACGTCAGGGATTTGTTCGGATTGATTTCGCAGGTCCGTGCGAGTTGGATTTGATCTCCTGAGATCGTGGGTGTCGAGTTTGAGGCAAGATAAATCTTGCTAACCCTTCGTATATTTTTATAAAATTACTTTTGTTCCTATCTTGATTCAGTAATTGATTTAGCCTTGTCTGAGTAAATTAATTTGGATTATTAGTTGTGAAATTTCTTGGTTGAATATGTGTGTTTGTCGACACATGTGTGTGTTGGCGGTTGTGTGTTGGATTGTGTGCATAATTATTGGGCGTGCATCGGATACCAGTTGTGTGTTTTGTTATTGGTCTTGTGCTGGGTATTGATTGTTTGCTTGGTTGTTGGCAGATATTGGTATGTGCTTGGTTACTGTTTTGTGTAGAATATTGGTTGTTGCTTGATTGTTGGCAGATATTGGTTATGTGCTGGATTATTGGATGTAGAATTACGTGGTTGAATATATGTGTGTGTGTGTGTGTGTGTGTGTGTGTGTGTGTGTGTGTGTGTGTGTGTGAATGTGGATGTGTTAGTAATTGTCTCGTGTTGTGTTTGATTGAATGTGATGTGGTAGTTGGTCATAACTAAATGTGGATTGATTGTTATGGATTGATGGTTATGAATTGATTGTCGTTTGTGTTTGTTGAGTGTCGGTGTGGTGGTTGGATTGTCGTTGATTGGAGGTCGATGGGCCAAGGGTTGGAATGGATTTCACCCAACCACGCAGGGTATACAAGGTATACGCCTACGTCGTTAAGGGCCGAGGATTTGAAAGGGGTTTCACCAAACCGCGTAGGGTATACAAGGTATACGCCTACGTCGTTAAGGGCCGAAGGTAGGAATGGATTCCACCAAACCGCATAGGGTTTACGCCTACGTCGTTAAGGGCCAAGGGTTGAAATTGAATTGGAGGTCGAAGGGCCAGGTGATGATATACTCACCAAACCGCGCAGGGTATACAAGGTATACGCCTACGTCGTTAAGGGCCAAGGGTTGGAATGGATTGGAGGTTGAATTGGAGATTGGATTGGAGATGTGTTGGAGTTGTTTGTGTTTCAGTGTTGAGTTATATTATTGCTTGATTACAATTGGTTGATTGTTGTGATATCTATTATGTGTTGAATGTTGGTTGCGAACTGATTAAGTGATTTTGTGTTGAATGTTGGTTGTGTACCTGAGTAAGTGATTTTGTGATGATATTGACTGTGCGCTTGATTAAGTGGTTGTGTTGGCGAATATTGATTGTGTGTTTTGGTTATTGGTTTTATGTTGGATATTGATTGTTGGCTAGTTTGACTTGTTAATATTATCTATTTTAGCTAATGGTGTTGTGGATTTATGTTGGTGGGGTTGTTGGTGGCAGCTAGTGGTTTATGAAGGTCGGTTGTGTGGTTTGAGTGTGAAGGTTGGTTTCCCATCTTGAGGGTGTGGGCCAATATGAGTTAGGTTGAGGTGTATGGGTTACGACCCATGTTAACGATCAGACGGCACCGAAAGGGTGGCTGGGCTGGATTGTTGTTTTGTCATGTTTATTTAATGTGATGATTGTCTTGCTTGTGCTTATGTGTTCGTTGATGCGAAGGTTGGTTAGAATGTGTTAGTACAGTAGTGAGTTCAGTATAATTGGTTAGCTTTGGTTGTAAGTCAGTAGTAAGAGATGTGTATGTGCATAGAGTTGTTGATTGAGGTATTAGTAATAGAGAGAAGGATGGATTGGACATGTCAGTGAAGTTGGATTGGATCATTTTATTCGTTTATGCTTGTGATGAGTTTGAGGATGGATTGATTGAGGTTAGTATAGTGAAGAGTTGGATAAGGATGAGTAATGAATGGTACGTGATAGTGTGTGTATATGTTTTGACGTGTGGTTGGTATTGGTTGGTTGATATGATTAAGTATAGTTATGATATTATATATATATGTATATATATTGTGTGGCGTGTTGTCGTTGTTGTGAGTTGATTGGTGATATATGTATGTGTTTTGAACTGTTTTGGCTTAAGGAGTTTTGCCAGTCTTTCGTAAGACTGACCAACTTCGGTTTACGTGCCGCGGTTGGCTGGGGTATCGGGTCCCCCAGTCAATCAGGTTTTGCAGGTTTGCAGCAATAAGCGGGTTCTGGATCACAGATGTGTCTTCACAGTGAAAGATTTAGTTTTGCATCAGATTTGAAAATGTTGTATTCGCTTCCGTTGTTTTGGATATAAATTGGTGTATTAAACTGGTTGACAGGTTTTAGTGTTGTTTTAAATCTTGAGCAGGAATTTTAATATTGATGACTTTTGTGAATTTGGAAGAGTTTTGGATTTCTTTTCTTGAAAGAAACCGCCTTATAGTCCTTCGGGGCTATGTCACTGTAGCACCTCTGGCCCGGGGTGTTACAGGAATTGGTATCAGAGCATTTACGTTCTAAAATGTTTTTCAAAAGTTTGATGTGGAAGAGACCACTCGCTAAAACTGTGAAGCAATCGTGTGATCAGAAGACCCTTGTTGTTACGTATAGGTAAGTTTGTGTTTGATTAATTTTATATGTGATGCTTAATGTTGTTGAGTAATTTTATGGTGTGTTCCCTGGTAAGTGGGACGTGCTAGAGATTTAAAAGGTATGAGTGTGGTAGATGATGAGGCCGTTAGGCTTATCGTCAAGAGGTTGAGTCTGGTAACTGATGATTGGTATGAAAATGTTGTGTGCTACTGTTATTGTCAAGAATGAGAATGACAGATTGAGCACTTTCAGTGATGGTTGTATTTTGAGATAAAATTCTGATGGTGATGCATAACTGTACGATCTTTGAGCAATATGCTGATGATTATTTGATCAGGGAGACTGCTATAGTTGATTTTGATCAGACTGTTGATGTTGGAAGCAGTAAGAAACAGAGAACTCAGTCTGCATTGGAAAAAGTGGGATTTTACCACTATGGGTTCGGCTGAGTTGAGAAGTAGAATGCGCAGGTTGCTACAGGCAGATTGTGGCAGGTTACGTAAGGCTAAGAATTTTGAATGAGACGGGAAATGTCAGGAGAGAGTTTCAAAGAACTCAGGAGGTGTTTGATTAGTGCGTCAGTATTAGTTTTACTGCAGGGAACAGAAAGGTTGTCATCTACAGTGATGTGTCTGAGCAAGGTTTGGGTTACGCTCTAATGCAGAATGGGAGAGTCATTGCATATGCTTTTCGTCATCTCAAATTGTATAAGAGAGAGTTGATCATGAGACAAGATGGTTGCTAGAATTGATCAAGGATTGTGATATAGATATCGTTATCATTCAGAAGGGGCTAATGAGATAGTTGATGCTTTGAGTAAGAAGTCGACTCTCGTGCATATGGTTGATTGTCTGATAATTTAGCCAGGATTGCAACAAAAGGGTGAAGGATGAATGTGAAATTTGTTCGGGAAAGAGCGGATATAGTTGAATGCGATGGAATGTTGAGTAAGATATACAGTCAGATTGCTCAGGGAAGAGTGCATGAATTCTTGTTCAGGAGGATGGAGTATTGTGATTTTAGATCAGTTATGTGTGCCAGCTGATAGAGAGATTAGAGAGTGGATTCTCAAGGAAGGTCATTCCTTGGGTAAAAGTGTTATGGTCTAAACATGGTACGGCAGAAGAGACTTGGGAACTTGATTCAGTCATGCGAGACAGTTATCCGAACCTGTGTTGATCTTAGTTTCGAGGACGAAACTCCTATAAGGGAGGGAGAATGAAATACCCCCAAAGATAATAAAAATGGCAAAATTGTAAATAAGATTTTTGGGATTTTATTAAAACAGAAAAAGGAAATTTAGGGGATAAAAATCAGATTTTTTGGGGAAGAAAAATCGGGAAAGGGAGCAAAGGAGGAGCCGAAGTCGGTCTTGAGTCTTCATTGTCTCCTTCGTGAAGCCTTCCGCTGAGAACCTCTTCCGTGTTCAGCCATTCACCCCGCCGGCGAGCTCGACCCAGACCGGACCGCCGTCGCCTCGTCATTCCTCTGCTGTCCGCTGCTGTGTTGTTGTCCCACTTGTGACACTTCAGGAGAATTGTAATAACGTTTTGCTCACTTATTATTTTGGTCTGAAATTTTGAGGAGACAAACTAGACTCGTAGATCTAACTCCTCGAGTTGGAATCATCGCATTCGGAGTCCTGAGCAGGGAGAACGAAGTTTTACGAGTCGGAGCCGCTGTTGTTGTTGTTGTGCTGCGTTCTGTTGCTGCTTCTGTGCTGCCGGAGTTGCTGCGGCTGGGGTTGATAATTCCGGCGACGAAGAACCCAGAACCGAGGGTGAGATTCAGCAAACAACAAGGTAATTAAGGGGATGAGTTTCTCCTCGATCTGAAATTTTTTTTAGGGCTTTGATTCTGCTGAAATTGGTGGACAGATTTAATGAATTCAGGGGCATGGACAGCAAGTTGTAATTGCTTGACTGATTTTTTGTTTAATCTGTGCAGCCAATTTGTTGTTGGAGTTAGTTGATTTGTGTGTGGTTTGCTAATTAAGTGAGGTATAAGTTTGGGGTTTAGAAATTTGGTTGAATTCCATCCGAATTGAGAGTTGATTTAGTTGTTGATTATTGTTATAATTGGGCAGATTTGGATGCTTGGACGAAATTGGATTTTAGCCCCAATCCGGGTTGAAGTTATTGGTTGAATTGTGTGAGTTGTTGAATTGAAATTGAAGGTATGAATTTAGGGTTTTGAATTGGGGGTTTATTAAGTGTGACTCAGTACGAGTTAATTAACGTCAGAGATTTGTTCGGATTGATTTCGCAGGTCCGTGCGAGTTGGATTTGATCTCCTGAGATCGTGGGTGTCGAGTTTGAGGCAAGATAAATCTTGCTAACCCTTCGTATATTTTTATAAAATTACTTTTGTTCCTATCTTGATTCAGTAATTGATTTAGCCTTGTCTGAGTAAATTAATTTGGATTATTAGTTGTGAAATTTCTTGGTTGAATATGTGTGTTTGTCGACACATGTGTGTGTTGGCGGTTGTGTGTTGGATTGTGTGCATAATTATTGGGCGTGCATCGGATACCGGTTGTGTGTTTTGTTATTGGTCTTGTGCTGGGTATTGATTGTTTGCTTGGTTGTTGGCAGATATTGGTATGTGCTTGGTTACTGTTTTGTGTAGAATATTGGTTGTTGCTTGATTGTTGGCAGATATTGGTTATGTGCTGGATTATTGGATGTAGAATTACGTGGTTGAATATATGTGTGTGTGTGTGTGTGAATGTGGATGTGTTAGTAATTGTCTCGTGTTGTGTTTGATTGAATGTGATGTGGTAGTTGGTCATAACTAAATATGGATTGATTGTTATGGATTGATGGTTATGAATTGATTGTCGTTTGTGTTTGTTGAGTGTCGGTGTGGTGGTTGGATTGTCGTTGATTGGAGGTCGATGGGCCAAGGGTTGGAATGGATTTCACCCAACCGCGCAGGGTATACAAGGTATACGCCTACGTCGTTAAGGGCCGAGGATTTGAAAGGGGTTTCACCAAACCGCGTAGGGTATACAAGGTATACGCCTACGTCGTTAAGGGCCGAAGGTAGGAATGGATTCCACCAAACCGCATAGGGTTTACGCCTACGTCGTTAAGGGCCAAGGGTTGAAATTGAATTGGAGGTCGAAGGGCCAGGTGATGATATACTCACCAAACCGCGCAGGGTATACAAGGTATACGCCTACGTCATTAAGGGCCAAGGGTTGGAATGGATTGGAGGTTGAATTGGAGATTGGATTGGAGATGTGTTAGAGTTGTTTGTGTTTCAGTGTTGAGTTATATTATTGCTTGATTACAATTGGTTGATTGTTGTGATATCTATTATGTGTTGAATATTGGTTGCGAACTGATTAAGTGATTTTGTGTTGAATGTTGGTTGTGTACCTGAGTAAGTGATTTTGTGATGATATTGACTGTGCGCTTGATTAAGTGGTTGTGTTGGCGAATATTGATTGTGTGTTTTGGTTATTGGTTTTATGTTGGATATTGATTGTTGGCTAGTTTGACTTGTTAATATTATCTATTTTAGCTAATGGTGTTGTGGATTTATGTTGGTGGGGTTGTTGGTGGCAGCTAGTGGTTTATGAAGGTCGGTTGTGTGGTTTGAGTGTGAAGGTTGGTTTCCCATCTTGAGGGTGTGGGCCAATATGAGTTAGGTTGAGGTGTATGGGTTACGACCCATGTTAACGATCAGACGGCACCGAAAGGGTGGCTGGACTGGATTGTTGTTTTGTCATGTTTATTTAATGTGATGATTGTCTTGCTTGTGCTTATGTGTTCGTTGATGCGAAGGTTGGTTAGAATGTGTTAGTACAGTAGTGAGTTCAGTATAATTGGTTAGCTTTGGTTGTAAGTCAGTAGTAAGAGATGTGTATGTGCATAGAGTTGTTGATTGAGGTATTAGTAATAGAGAGAAGGATGGATTGGACATGTCAGTGAAGTTGGATTGGATCGTTTTATTCGTTTATGCTTGTGATGAGTTTGAGGATGGATTGATTGAGGTTAGTATAGTGAAGAGTTGGATAAGGATGAGTAATGAATGGTATGTGATAATGTGTGTATATGTTTTGACGTGTGGTTGGTATTGGTTGGTTGATATGATTAAGTATAGTTATGATATTATATATATGTATATATATTGTGTGGCGTGTTGTCGTTGTTGTGAGTTGATTGGTGATATATGTATGTGTTTTGAACTGTTTTGGCTTAAGGAGTTTTGCCAGTCTTTCGTAAGACTGACCAACTTCGGTTTACGTGCCGCGGTTGGCTGGGGTATCGGGTCCCCCAGTCAATTAGGTTTTGCAGGTTTGCAGCAACAAGCGGGTTCTGGATCACAGATGTGTCTTCACAGTGAAAGATTTAGTTTTGCATCAGATTTGAAAATGTTGTATTCGCTTCCATTGTTTTGGATATAAATTGATGTATTAAACTGGTTGACAGGTTTTAGTGTTGTTTTAAATCTTGAGCATGGATTTTAATATTGATGACTTTTGTGAACTTGGAAGAGTTTTGGATTTCTTTTCTTGAAAGAAACCGCCTTATAGTCCTTCGGGGCTATGTCACTGTAGCACCTCTGGCCCGGGGTGTTACACTTGCTTGGGACAAGCAAGGTTTAAGCTTGGGGGAATTTGATAACACATATTTTGTACATATTTTAGGAGTCTAGTTGTATATTAGAATAATTCATTTGCATGCATAATTTATATATTTTATTGTTAATTTTGCATTATTTTGTATTCGGAGTCTACACTCGTACTTTTGTAATTTCAGGTATTTTAGGTGCAAATTTGGAAGCGATACGAGACTGTTGTTGAAGATGCTAAATAAAGGCCCGATCCTATTGATTAATATTCGGCCCAAGTGGATAGAATCTCGAAATGCTGAAATGAGGCCCAAGTGAACTACTGATACAGTTGTTGTTTCACGTGTTGGGCCGGCCCACTTAAACTCTCCGAAGGAGACAAGCGTGCAATCGGCATGAGGAGATAGAGGAGAAAAGTTTGACTGGAAGGAGAGTTTTGGACTTTTACGTAAGTTTAGGTTTTATTCTTGTTTCCTTTTTCTTTGCTTTTGGATTTGGTTCTGTCGTAGAGAAGGAAGCGGCCGTACGGGACTTGAATTTCAAGAGGAATTTTGGCTTTAGCTGGTTTTGAAGATTGGTATTATCGTTCTAGTCTTTTGTCAATTTGGATTATTTTGTTATTGAGATTCAATTTTATCTCCAGTGTTTATTGCATAATCCATATATATTGATGACTAGTTTAAATCTATTGATGTCTTCGATCATACTTGGCTAAATTCCTAGTTCTAGGGTTATGGTGATCCCGACGATATGTATGTAATTAGAATTATTTCTTTGCCTGAGTTGAAATAATATTTGATTCATTCCTAGATGCTTTATGCCCATATTAGCCTATGCGAATTGGATCCTATTAGGGTTTGAGACTGAAATGTGATAACTTTAATAGGTAGTCAGGTAGGGTTTGAGACTGAAAGGTGATAACTTCTATTGGAATCCTAGGAATTGAACCTGAGTGTTATTTGTGCGACAACAACTTAATTACTCTTGAGGATTAATAGGCTATCATATATGTTCTGGGTTTGAGTTGGATTAGCAGAGCGCGACAGCGAATGTTATTTCAGTTTATCCCTAGACTTTAAGTGCGTTAAAGGATTTGGATGAGATTAGCTATGCGCGACATCGATTGTTAGTTTAGTCCAGGCACGTTTACTATCGTCTGAAAGGAGTTAGTAGATTACCTTAGATAGCCTACCTTCAAATAACTTAGACTAGATTCAGGTAAACTGTGATTTTACTTACTGTTGTATCGTTGCGGTAATCCTTAACCTTAGACACATTTATCCCATTGATTTTATCTTTTTTTATTTGTTTATTTAGTTAGCTTAGTTCTAGTTTCCTCAAATTCATATCTTTCCGGCCTAGTTCACTGGTAGCGTTGCAATTAATATTACATTGGTCTCTGTGGGATCGACACTTGACTACTACAACTGATCCCGTACACTTGCGGGTATGTTTTAGCCACATCACTCTGTGATTGCTATGCGACCCTATGCTCGACGGCGCTTTTCATGGAGGCGACGTAGCATTCCTTGGCCGCCCTCTGGTCTCCTTTGATTTCTTGGACTCCCCACTTGGTAGGGAACTTGATGATTTGGTGGTACGTCGAGGGTACCGCCTTCATAGCGTGTATCCATGACCTGCCAAGAATGCAATTATAGGGAGACGGGCAATCTAGGACTAGAAATTTCACTTGTTGGTTGACTCCTTCGGCGTACGTTGTGAGAACAATTTCGCCGATAGTGTGTTTAACTTCGCCACTGAATCCGACTAGTGGAGTCGATTTCTTGATCAGGTCGTCTTCACCCAGACCCATCCCTTTGAGGGCGTCAAAGGTCAAGAGATTGGTCAAACTTCCTGTATCGATTAGTACTCTACGTATCAAAAAGTTCCCGATAGATAAAGAGATTACCAGACCGTCGTGATAGCTTTCCGACCCGTCGGCATCGGACTCGTCGAACGTGACCATTGGGAGGTCGGAGACTTTGTTTGGCCTGAACTCTGGCGCTTCCCGCTCACTGCCTTTGCTCTCATTTGCATGTCGTTTGGCCGCGGAGTATGTGTTTCCACTAGGGGTGTCAATCGGGTGGGTCAGGTCGGGTTCGGGTCGGGTCATTTCGGATTCGGGTCAGTTCGGATTCGGGCCAATGTGTGCTATAGTAACAAGTCGGATCATGTCGGGTCGGGTCGGATATTCGTATTTCGAGTGAGATCGGATTTTCGGGTCAATTTCGATCGGGTTAATTTGGATTTCGGTCGAACTTAGGGCTGTCAATCGGGAAAATCGAATCAATTTCAGTCGGGTTAATTTGGATTTCGGTCAAACTTAGGGTTGTCAATCATACGAATCGGGTCGGTTTTAGATCGGGTCATTTTGGTTTCGGATTAATCCGGATCCGGGCTATTGCACATATTGACATGTATCTTGACAACTCGATCCAATTCGGGTCGATCGGGTCGATTGTTCATTTAATCGGGCTAAGTCGGGTATTTGGGTCAATTTTGATAGGTTATTTCGGATTACGACCGAACTAGATTTTGTGTAAATCATATTTCGGTTGAGTCGAATTTCAAATAAATATGAGTTTGAATTGTGTATATCGAATTATGGTTGAAATGTATTTCGATGGAACCGGTTTTCGTTTGAAGGAAAACATAATTAAAATAAATATATATATTCACTATAAAATCTCCTATCATTGGAGTTATATATTTAAAATTGGGTTTTGGTAAAGATGATTATTATGATAAATAGTGAGGCTAAACCTAAACATTTGAGTTTATGATCTGACGATATGAAAAAAGTCTACACTACGAGATCTATAGTGCGCTTTATCTCACCGTGTAATAATTAACACAATTGTATATTTTTTGTTTCTCTCTCATATCACTTGTTATTTACGTTATGACTATGAAGGTAATACTATAGTATATAAGTGTAACTATATCAAATATAATGAAATACTATAGTATATAAGTGTAACTATATCAAATATAATGAAATACTATAGTATATAAGTGTAATAGTCTATATCAAATATCATAAAATAGTGTAGTATATAAGTGTAACTATATCAAATATAATGAAATACTATAGTATATAAGTGTAACTATATCAAATATAATGAAATACTATAGTATATAAGTGTAACTATATCAAATATAATGAAATACTATAATATATAAGTGTAACTATATCAAATATAATGAAATACTATAGTATATAAGTGTAACTATATCAAATATAATGAAATACTATAGTATATAAGTGTAACTATATCAAATATAATGAAATACTATAGTATATAAGTGTAATAGTCTATATCAAATATCATAAAATAGTATAGTATATAAGTGTAACTATATCAAATATAATGAAATACTATAGTATATAAGTGTAACTATATCAAATATAATGAAATACTATAGTATATAAGTGTAACTATATCAAATATAATGAAATACTATAGTATATAAGTGTAACTATATCAAATATAATGAAATACTATAGTATATAAGTATAACTATATCAAATATAATGAAATACTATTTGATATAGTTACACTTATATACTATAGTATATAAGTGTAACTATATCAAATATAATGAGATACTATAGTATATAAGTGTAACTATATCAAATATAATGAAATAATATAGTATATAAGTGTAACTATATCAAATATAATGAAATACTATAATATATAAGTGTAACTATATCAAATATCATAAAATACTATAATATATAAGTGTAACTAAATGAAATATAATAAAATATAATAGTATATAAGTGTAACTATATCAAATATAATGAAATACTATAGTATATAAGTGTAACTATATGAAATATAATGAAATACTACAGTATATAAGTGTAACTATATCAAATGTAATGAAATACTATAGTATATAAGTATAACTATATCAAATATCATGAAATACTATAGTATATAAGTGTAACTATATCAAATGTAATGAAATACTATAGTATATAAGTGTAACTATATCAAATATCATGAAATACTATAATATATAAGTGTAACTAAATAAAATATAATAGTATATAAGTGTAACTATATCAAATATAATGAAATACTATATTATATAAGTGTAACTATATCAAATATAATGAAATACTATAGTATAAAAGTATAACTATATCAAATATAATAAATACTATAGTATATAAGTGTAACTATATCAAATGTAATGAAATACTATAGTATATAAGTGTATCTATTTCAAATATCATGAAATACTATAATATATAAGTGTAACTAAATGAAATATAATAGTATATAAGTGTAATTATATCAAATATAATGAAATATTATAGTATATAAGTGTAACTATATCAAATATAATAAAATACTATAGTATATAAGTGTAACTATATCAAATATAATGAGGTACTATAGTATATAAGTGTAACTATATCAAATGTAATGAGATACTATATTATATAAGTGTAACTATATCAAATGTAATGAAATACTATAGTATATAAATGTAACTAAATGAAATATAATATTATAAGTGTAACTATATCAAATATAATGAAATACTATATTATATAAGTGTAACTATATCAAATATAATGAAATACTATACTATATAAGTGTAACTATATCAAATATAATGAAATACTATAGTATATAAGTGTAACTATATCAAATATAATGAAATACTATAGTATATAAGTGTAACTATATCAAATATAATGAAATACTATATTATATAAGTGTAACTATATCAAATATAATGAAATACTATAGTATATAAGTGCAACTTAATCAAATATAATAAAATACTATAGTATATAAGTCTAACTATATCAAATATAACAAAATACTATAGTATATAAATGTAACTATATCAAATATAATGAAATACTATAGTATATAAGTTTAACTATATCAAATGTAATGAAATATTATAGTATATAAGTGTAACTATATCAAATGTAATTTAATACTATAATATATAAGGGTAACTATATCAAATATCATGAAATACTATAATATATAAGTGTAATTAAATGAAATATAATAGTATATAAGTGTAACTATATCAAATATAATGAAATACTATGGTACATAAGTGTAACTATATCAAATATCATGAAATACTATAATATATAAGTATAACTAAATGAAATATAATAGTATATAAGTGTAACTATAAACTATATCAAATATAATGAAATACTATAGTGTATAAGTGTAACTATATCAAATATAATGAAATACTATAGTATATAAGTTGTACTATATCAAATATAATGAAATACTATAGTATATAAGTGTAACTATATCAAATATAATGAAATACTATAGTATATAAGTGTAACTTATCAAATATAATGAAATACTATAGTATATAAGTCTAACTATATCAAATATAAAGAAATACTATATTATATAAGTGTAACTATATCAAATATAATGAAATACTATAGTATATAAGTTTAACTATATCAAATGTAATGAAATATTATAGTATATAAGTGTAACTATATCAAATGTAATGAAATACTATATTATATAAGTGTAACTATATCAAATATCATGAAATACTATAATATATAAGTGTAACTAAATGAAATATAATAGTATATAAGTGTAGCTATACAAATATAATGAAATAATATAGTATATAAGTGTAACTATATCAAATATAATGAAATACTATAATATATAAGTGTAACTATATCAAATATCATAAAATACTATAATATATAAGTGTAACTAAATGAAATATAATAAAATATAATAGTATATAAGTGTAACTATATCAAATATAATGAAATACTATAGTATATAAGTATAACTATATCTATTATAATGAAATACTATAGTATATAAGTGTAACTATATCAAATATAATGAAATACTATAGTATATAAGTGTAACTATATGAAATATAATAAAATACTACAGTATATAAGTGTAACTATATCAAATGTAATGAAATACTATAGTATATAAGTATAACTATATCAAATATCATGAAATACTATAGTATATAAGTGTAACTATATCAAATATAATGAAATACTATAGTATATAAGTGTAACTATATCAAATATCATGAAATACTATAATATATAAGTGTAACTAAATAAAATATAATAGTGTATAAGTGTAACTATCTATATTATATAAGTGTAACTATATCAAATATAATAAAATACTATAGTATATAAGTATAACTATATCAAATATAATGAAATACTATAGTATATAAGTGTAACTATATCAAATGTAATGAAATACTATAGTATATAAGTGTAACTATTTCAAATATCATGAAATACTATAATATATAAGTGTAACTAAATGAAATATAATAGTATATAAGTGTAATTATATCAAATATAATGAAATACTATAGTATATAAGTGTAACTATATCAAATATAATGAAATATTATAGTATATAAGTGTAACTATATCAAATATAATGAGATACTATAGTATGTAAGTGTAACTATATCAAATGTACTGAGATACTATATTATATAAGTGTAACTATATCAAATGTAATGAAATACTATAGTATATAAGTGTAACTAAATGAAATATAATGAAATACTATAGTATATAAGTGTAACTATATCAAATATAATGAAATACTATAGTATATAAGTGTAACTATATCAAATATAATGAAATACTATAGTATATAAGTATAACTATATCAAATATAATGAAATACGATAATATATAAGTGTAACTATATCAAATATAATGAAATAGTATAGTATATAAGTGTAACTTATCAAATATAATGAAATACTATAGTATATAAGTCTAACTATATAAAATATAAAGAAATACTATAGTATATAAGTGTAACTATATCAAATATAATGAAATACTATAGTATATAAGTTTAACTATATCAAATGTAATGAAATATTATAGTATATAAGTGTAACTATATCAAATGTAATGAAATACTATATTATATAAGTGTAACTATATCAAATATCATGAAATACTATAATATATAAGTGTAACTAAATGAAATATAATAGTATATAAGTGTAACTATACAAATATAATGAAATAATATAGTATATAAGTGTAACTATATCAAATATAATGAAATACTATAATATATAAGTGTAATTATATCAAATATCATAAAATACTATAATATATAAGTGTAACTAAATGAAATATAATAAAATATAATAGTATATAAGTGTAACTATATCAAATATAATAAAATACTATAATATATAAGTGTAACTATATCTATTATAATGAAATACTATAGTATATAAGTATAACTATATCAAATATAATGAAATACTATAGTATATAAGTGTAACTATATGAAATATAATGAAATACTACAGTATATAAGTGTAACTATATCAAATATAATGAAATACTATAGTATATAAGTATAACTATATCAAATATCATGAAATACTATAGTATATAAGTGTAACTATATCAAATGTGATGAAATACTATAGTATATAAGTGTAACTATATCAAATATCATGAAATACTATAATATATAAGTGTAACTAAATAAAATATAATAGTATATAAGTGTAACTATATCAAATATAATGAAATACTATATTATATAAGTGTAACTATATCAAATATAATAAAATACTATAGTATATAAGTATAACTATATCAAATATAATGAAATACTATAGTATATAAGTGTAACTATATCAAATGTAATGAAATACTATAATATATAAGTGTAACTATTTCAAATATCATGAAATACTATAATATATAAGTGTAACTAAATGAAATATAATAGTATATAAGTGTAATTATATCAAATATAATGAAATACTATAGTATATAAGTGTAACTATATCAAATATAATGAAATACTATAGTATATAAGTGTAACTATATCAAATATAATGAGATACTATAGTATGTAAGTGTAACTATATCAAATGTAATGACATACTATATTATATAAGTGTAACTATATCAAATGTAATGAAATACTATAGTATATAAGTGTAACTAAATGAAATATAATGAAATACTATAGTATATAAGTGTAACTATATCAAATATAATGAAATACTATAGTATATAAGTGTAACTATATCAAATATAATGAAATACTATGGTATATAAGTATAACTATATCAAATATAATGAAATACGATAATATATAAGTGTAACTATATCAAATATAATGAAATACTATAGTATATAAGTGTAACTATATCAAATATAATAAAATACTATAGTATATAAGTGTAACTATATCAAATTTAATGGTTAATAGAGTAGCGAGGATGAATTAAAGAATGATTCAAAATAAAGGGTGAAACCTGTACTCAGATTTTCAAATATATGTGAAACTAAACTTTAATTGTTTAGATTTTAAGAAAAATTTGTATAGTTTTAGAGTTTATAATGAGTAATCTAAAAATTAAAAATTAAATGAAAATATGATTAATCATAAAATAACACATATACAAAGTGGCTACATTTATTGGTATGAGCCTTATATTCAAATATTTATGAGATATCGTATCTTGTAGGATGAAGATTTTGTTAATTGGATAAATTAATATTGCGATACTTTTCACTTATGAGATAATTAACATGAATAAAAAATATATATTAATTAATACTATATTAGATATATTTTTCTTCTTTCAGTTTGTATAAATGCTAGTACTATTTTGGCTTATATAAATTTAATAACTGATTTATTGTTTCAACTTATCTAATGCAGAACATTTAAAACATGAGTTTATCAATGATTATGTTAGTGGTAGATTTATACACGTTAATTCAATTACAAAGATTGTATTGATACTCTATTTTATATTGAATAATATGATTAGAAGGTGTAATTTTAAACGATATCATATCTTTGAATTTGCTCTTTATTTTAAAATTACATATTTAGTCAAAAGCTTCATTTATCAAAAAGTTATTAAAAGATTAATATTAATATTAAAATCTCCGAGTTATTTATGTGATTTAGGATCGGGTGGTACTGGTTATTTATGTGATTTCAGACTATCGAGTTTGAGTTTTCATGTGATTTCAAATCAGTCAACTTTGGATTTTCGGATGATTTCGGATTGGGGAACTTCGGGTTTCGGATGATTTCGGATCGGGGAACTTCGGGTTTCGGGTGATTTCGGATCGGGCAACTTCGGGTTTCCGGGAGATTTCTGATCGAACAATTTCGGGTTTTCGGGTGATTTCGGATCGTGCAACTTCGGATTTTCGAGTGACTTCGGGTTGGGTGACTTTGGGTATCGGATTGCTAACGGGCTAGCCCGTTCGGGTTATTTTTGCGTTCGGGCTAGTCGGTTTGGGTCGGGTCAGGCTCGGGTAAACATTTTTGTTGTTCTTTTCGGATATCGAACGGGTTCGGTTTCGGGCGGGTCATTCGGATCGGGTCAAGTTTTGACAGCCCTAGTTTCCACATACGTCCGAACCACCTGAAATAGTATTGACGATTTTTGTATGGACATGAGATGGAGGTTTGTCTTGTTTTACCTGATCTTGTCGCTCCATGGTGGTTTTGGCTCGTTCCGAGATTACGTCACGCAGGAGCCCCTGCGCGAGCAACGTAGCGACCTCTTTACGCAAGGCGATGCACCCATCCGTCGAGTGACTGTGGTCACCGTGGAATTTGCACCATCGGCTCATGTCCTTTTTGACGTCTGGTCGGTCGCTCTTTCGGGGCCATCTTACCTCTTTTCCATATTTGTCGAAACTCTTGACGAGCTCCGACACAGAAACATTGAAGTTGTAAGATTGAACCCTGGGAGGCAACGTCGGACCATCTCTTCAGTCTTGAGACCTGTCTTGGAAAGAGTTTACCTGATTTTGTTCGTTTCGATTACGAGGATAGGGGTGATGGCGTCTGTCCCGACGGTTGTCGGAGGAGGATTTGCGATCGAATTGGTCGGGCCCATGGGATGCCTTTCTAGACTCACGATCTTCTTCCAGACGTACCTCGGCCATGGTTTTGGCTTGGACATCTTCGAAGCTTTTGCACGGGTACTTGGTGATCTCGTTGTAGAGGTTGTTGTCTTTGATCAAACCTTGGTGGAAGGCTTCGATGGAAGTGGTGACGTCGCAATAGGGAATCGCGACTTTTTCCTTATTGTACCTATTAAGATAGCTTCGGAGGGTTCATTATACCTTTGGGTGACTCGATATATGTCACTCGATTGTCTTTCGAGCCTCCGACTGCTAGCGAATTGGATCTTGAAGGAATTGACCAAGTCCGCGAACGATGCGATCACTCCCTGAGGCAAACACATAAACCAGGTCAGTGCGGGACCCGCGAGAGTCGTGCCAAAGCTTTTGCACATGACAGCCTCGCGACTCTCCCTTGGAACGGACGCAGTCATTAATTTTTGTTTATAGAGAGAAATGTGATCATCTGGGTCGTTGGTGCCGTCGAATGTCGCCATGCTGGGGAGATGGAACTTTTTTGGGATTTCGACCCTGGCGATCTCTCCGACGAATGGAGATTCTTCGAATCCGCCCGACGCCTCCTTCTCGATCGGCTGTAGAACTCCGGGAATCCTAGCGATACGATCGTCAAGCGTCTTCATATGTTGGCTTAGCGTCTGCTGGGCGAGAGCTAGGATGTCGGGAGGATTGGTAACCTGTGGCTCATCGATTCGGGTCCTTGCCGACCCGATCGGTGCGGAGAAAGTAACATTATTAGTTGGAAATGGATTAACCAAAGGAGTTCGAGATGTACCCTCAGTATGTCCGGGATGCCGTACGCTCGGAGGGGTCAGCTCGACGCCATCCATGTCAAGACGCGTCTGGATGTTGCTATGGACGGGCATCCGCCTGGATCCAGAAGCCATTGATTGTACCTGCGACTTAAGAGACTCATTTTCACGGGTTAGTTGTGCAATCTCGGCCTCAGATTGGGTGGATAAGGTAGCCAAGGATTCGGTCTTTTGGCGTTGCTGGGCAAGTTCCTCTTGTAGGGCAGTCATTTTTTGGGCAAGCTCTTGGAATTGGGTTGGGGTAGGATTTTCGGTCATGTTTCCTTGACCTTGGGTGTCGTCTTCGAGGCGTGGCTCCTCGGTATCGGTAGGTGGGTTGATAGTCATGGTTGGAAGGTTTTGAGATGGTGATCGACAAGTTGTCCCACGGTGGGCGCCAAATTGTTTTGGGGCGAAAAGATCGGACGACCTAAATTGCCTTAGACGGGGTAACGAGTCGATCGGGTAATAGAAACCAATCCAAACCAAACAGACAATCATCAAATAAAGAATAGATACAAAATAGCAAGGTAATTTTATTGATCTATTGATGATCGAATCAGATCAGAGTACAACTTATCCTTGTAGGACAAAAGGTCGGGTCCTGCTCGACAGGTGTTTTTGTGACACGACCGACAACGATTGAGCAAGATTTCGAGGAGACCGAGCCAGAGTGGGTGTACTCTCAAGTTTTTTTCGGAGCAAGCGAGCGAATGCAGGATGTAGACGTGTATGTTCTTCCTTGCCTTGTCGTGATCTATATATGGCAATTGCTCCCTTTCGAGCGTTACTCTCGTCTCGCAATACCTCTTATTAAATTCGAGCAAGATCTTAGGGATATGCCCTTGATTGCCATCTTTATGTCTGCGTTTAATGCCATAGCCGTTGCCACCGATCATGCATTTAATGCCCTGGGCGAGATCTTCAGAATAGGTCGGATCCTACGCGTCTGAGAGATGTCCGACGCCTCCTTCTGGTTTCTCTTGGCTTCCGACTCTGCTTGGATCTCAGCCCATCTTACTTGTTTGATCCTCTTGGAGAATGTTGGGCCCAACAGTTATCATTACAATGAGGTATGTTTTTTAAGCTTTTACTTTACATGTTAGTAAAAGTTAAGAATTTTATGGTTCTTTCTTGTGAATGTATATGTTTGAGTTGTTCTTTGGGAAAAACAAATACTTTCTTAAGATAATTTCAATATTTGTTAGTATATGTTCATAAAAACTTCATCTTTGATTAAGTTGTACTAAAAAGTTATAGATTTTGTGTGCAAAACTGCATGTTTGATTGTTTGGGCTTGTTATATTGAATTTTGACTAGATCATTGCAAGTGCAAGAACTTTGTTCGGTGAGAAAAATAGTATGTGACAGATGGACTTGTTTCATCCGTCACGAATGGATGTCATTCATCCGTCACGTATGGAAATGGTTCATATATGACGGATGGGGTGCTACTATCCGTGACGGATAGAATGTGTCTATTCGTCACAGATGGTTTTGTTTGACATAAACTGGATTCTTACATGCTTCTATGCTAACTTGTTTTTTTACTTCAATAGGAGAACAATATCGTGAACAACGGTATTAACAATCTGTCCCTGAATGATGTGTGAGACATGGCACCACTGCCCTTCTCACTTGGGTTGTTCGGCGAACCTATTTTGGGGCGAAAAGATCAAACGACCTAAATCGCCTTAGACGGGGTAACTAGTCGATCGGATTATATATATCAAACCAATCTAAATAGACAATCAACCAATAAAGAAGAAATACGAGAAAACAAAGTTATTTTATTGATATATTGACGATTGAGCCGGATCAAAGTACAACTTATCCTTGGAGGACGAGAGATCAGATCTGGTCTGACCGGTGACCCTGGGGCTCTACCAGTGGGGATTGAGCGATGTTTCGAGGAGAGTAAACTAGAATCCGTGTGTTCCTTTGTTTTTCTTCAGAGTAAATCAGCGGATGTGGTGTTGTAATCGTGCGTGTCTTTGCCTGCCCGATCGAGGTCCATATATGGCAACTTTTCCCTTCCGACCGTTATCCATCGTTGGCAATGTTTCGTGCTTTAATTCTGGGCGAGATCGTTGGGATTTGCCCTTAATTGCCGTCATAATCTTTGTGTTGAATGTTGTGGCCGTTACCTTCAATCAGGCATTTAATGCTCGAGCGAGATCCTCAGAGCTGGTCGGGTGCCACTCGTTTGCAGGGTGTCCGACGCTTCTTTCCGTTCTCTCTTGGACTTCGATTTCGTTTGGACCTGGGCCCAGCTTGCTCGTCTGATTTCCTTGGAGGATGATGGGCCCAACAATAGCCCCAAGTTGTTTTGGGCTCGAGGCTTGTTAAGGGATGGAGTCCAAACAAATTTCCACCACACGATCTCCACCTTCTGGTTTTGGTGCGTCAGACCAGGGCTACGTGGCGGAAATCGCGTGGCACGATGGGACGTTTCTGAAGTCTGCCGTCTCCCTCCATAAATTCGAAACAGGCTTTTGCCGATTTGACTTCATCTTCTCCCTTTGCATCTTCATCTGGTAGGTTTTCTCAAGTCCTTCAAAGATTGCTCTTCGATTCCCTCCCCTTATGTTTTAGAAATGGTCTCCAATGAAGCTTCTGAGTCGTCGGCGACTCATTCGAACTCGAGCAAGGACGAGGTCCTCCCCCCCCCCTTTTCATTCTGAAAGAGACAGACGCTCTGACGAGTACGCTGTCGCAAGCGGAATTGGAGCAGATCCTCCAAGTTGGAGGCTTTCCTCCGGAGACGGTTGCGAGGCTGCCGCATCCAGACGAGAGGGCCGACGCTCGTTATGAAAGATGGGTTTGCTTCTACGCGTACCCGTTTAGGATTGGGCACAAATTTCCCTTCTCCTCTCTCGTCAAAGACTTCTTGGCGACCCTGGTGCTTGCGCCGTGTCAAGTTATGCCATAAGCGTGGCGAATCCTCAGGGTTCTGGACCTGTTGAATGTCCAGTCTGGGGCTGGCTTCAATTTTGACGCTTTGTGGTACAACTACTCGTTGGGGTCGAAGAGTTCTTCCCGTGTCCAGCTGCGTATCCGATCGGGTCGGAAGCCTCTAGTGTTCAATCTGGACGTGAACGACCGCGGATGGGGGTCGGAGTTTTTCTTCGTCGAGCGTTCGTCTCTAGAGAAGGGGGGGGGGGACTGCTCGTTCTTGTTGTCGGAGTGGCGAGTCGAGAGTATGTGTTCGACCTCTCTTTGCCTGTTTATGTGTCTTAACCCCTTGTTTTAACTTTTATTTTTTGTAGTTCCTGAGGCGGAAGAGTTGGAAGTTGACGCTCAATCGGAGGGTTTGTCGGAGATTATGCTCAGCATCCCTGCGTCGGAGAGGAAGTTTGCAAACGTCAATTTGCTGTCGACCTCCACTGCTACCCAAGACGTTATGTCAACTGTCTCGTCGTCTCGTGTCAAGTGTGAGTTCTGATTTCTGTTATACTTGTGTTTTTTATTTCGTCATCTGCTTTGTGATTTTCGTATTGTTTGTCGTGTCAGCGTCTCCGGCCGGTCGGTCGAGTGCTCGTCTGAAAGGAGTGTCCGGGAAGGGCTTGATAGAACAGAAGAAGGCGGCGGCCAAAGCTTCGTCGAGTAAATCGACTCCGGCGGAAACAATGCTCCAGGCCAAGGTTGGCTCGAAGAGGAAGGCGGGTGCCTCTTCTGGTGACGCGAAGGCGGCGGAGATTCCAAAGAAGAAGGGGACAACTACTCGAGGAGTCGACAAGATTGACGCGGTTGGTTAATCGATTGCTGACCTCTTCCACGCCTAGGACCCGACTCTGAAATCCGAGGTCGATGACGTCTCTCCCATGGACTGCATTGGTGAAGCGGGATGCTCCGCGTGGAGGGTAAGTTGCCTTGTCGTGTTTTTTCTTTCCTTTTCGTGGTTTTGACTGAAACTTTTGATTGGCTTTGTTTTCCTTCCAGACTTTTCAGTACCTCTTGGGGGCGTATTCCGGTGTCAAAACAATGGCCACTAAGGCCGAGGACAGGGTTGCTAGGTCAGAGTCCGACCTCGTGTCTTTGAAGAGCAAGTTGAAATGGGCTGAGAGTCGTTGTCGGGAGGCTGAGCGCCGCTTTGTCGGGGAGCTGAGGAACTGCCAAGATGACTTGGATGCATGTCGAAGAGAGCTCAGTGAGAGCTAATCAGGTGTCAAGGAAAAAGTAAAGCAGGCTCGGATTGAGTCCGTTCGGATCGCAGGCGACGTAGGCACTTTTTACGCGCTGAAGTTACGTGTCGAGATGATGGAGGAGTTTGACGAAGGCAAGTAGGGGATTTGGGACTTGAAGGCAGAGAAGGAGACCATGGACTCTCTGTTTCCGAAGGGGAATCCAGGCCTGGAGCTCTTTCAATTGGCCGGCGTCGGAGAGGAAACTTTGGATGGAAGTGTCGGCGAGGATGAGGTCCACTCTGGTGATACCGATCTACTCGAGCCCCAACCTTCTCTTGACTCGGCCCCTGCTGAAGGTAATGTTGCCGACCCCGATCCTTGATTTGTTTTTTCTTGCAGTATGACTTGTGATCCCACTTGTGTGTGGGTAAGACATTCTGTGTTTTGGCGATCCATCCACCATCGCGGGTCGCGGAATGTTTTTTAGTGGATGTTTCTGAAGTTCTACGCACATGTAGGCAGACAATGTGTTTTGGCGGCCCGTCCACCATCGCGGGTCGCGTATTTGTAAAAAATGCTCTAGACTTTTATTTGATGCATACTATTTTTTACAAAGGATCGTATGTCTGTGCGTTTCGTACATGTCGTCAGACTGTTCTAGAGAAGTTTGTCGATGACGCTTGTGTTCTGTGTGTCGGGTTTGCCCGTGTGCTCCGTCGAGTAGGGCTTGCCGTATGTATGTAAAAAAGGAGGCCTGCAAATGTATGTGTTTGTGTTAGTCATGACTTTGAGCCGAGGAGGGAAAGCAATATGTTTCTATTGCGTAAATGTAATAAGGTATCTTAACCTTATGTATTGTATAAGGCAGACGGTGTGCCGACGTGCCTGTTTGTTCATCTCCCCGTGTTTCGATCGATCATGTAAATGTAGTGTAAGCGCTTTTGTTTATGACTGGATCCAGTGTGTATGTCGATGTCGTCCTGTACTTATGTTTTGCAAGGAAGAAGTCCTTACTTAGTGTCAAAAGAAACATGCCAAGAAATAAAGTTGTGCATGCGACAACAAGTAATATACGATATGTGGAGATATGTCAGGGTCTAACCTTGCCACTTTAGAAGTGGTATAACTTTAGATGTTTCGCGTTCCAACTTCTTGGGATCGGTCGACCATCTTTGTCCTCTAGTTGGTATGCTCCTTGTCCGACTATTTCAGTGATTAGGTAGGGTCCTTCCCACTGAGGAGCAAGCTTTCCATCGGTCGGACTCTTGGTATTCTGGAACGTTTTTTTGAGGACCCAGTCCCCAACCTTAAAGACATTGGCTCGAACGTTCTTGTTGTAGCTCCTTGCGACTTGTTGTTGGAACTTGACCATCCTGATCCGAGCTCTTTCTCTAGTCTCGTCCACCGTATCCAGGTTGTCTGCTAGTTCGACGTCGTTCTGCTTGTTTGTTTGAAGGCTGCAACGAGCAGTCGAAACCAATAACTCAGCGGGAATGACCGCCTCGCTCCCATAGACGAGTGAAAACGGCGAATGTCCGGTCGCGTTCTTTGGAGTGGTCCTGTTGGACCAGAGGATGAATGGGAGTTCGTGTGCCCATTTGCCTTTAGCCCCTGTGAGGCGTTTCTTGAGGTTATTGATAATGATTTTGTTGCTGGACTCGGCTTGTCCGTTGGATTGTGGATACCGAGGGGTGAAGGTGACTAACTTGATGCCCCATTGGTCGCAAAAGGCTCGAGTCTTATGGCTGATGAACTGGGAGCCATTGTCGCACACGATTTCTGATGGGACGCCAAATCTGCACAAGATATTGCGTTTTATAAATGAAATGACGTGTTGATCTTTTACCTCTCTGTAGGCTTCAGCTTCGATCCATTTAGAGAAGTAGTCTATCATGGCGAGGAAGAAGACTCTTTGACCCGACGCATGTGGGAGTTTCGCGACGATGTCCATTCCCCACCTCATAAAGGGCCATGGCGCTAGAGTCGGATGGAGGAGCTCCGAAGGTTGATGAGGAACGGGTGCGTGGCGTTGACAGGCGTTGCACTTCTTGGTGTATTCCATAGCGTCTCTATTCATGGTGGGCCAGTAGTATCCGTTTCGCAAGGCTTTTCCGAAGAGGCTTCGTCCGCCGGTATGGTTTCCTCACTCTCCCTCATGTAACGATTGTAGGATACGTCCGACCTCTGGAGTCTTGAGGCACCGTAGGAGTATCCCTGTGACAGATCTTTTGTACAAGATGTTATCTATGAAATCGAAAGAGAGTGTTTGTACCTTTAGCCTTTTTGCTTATGTTTTGTCGTTGGTCAGGATGCCATCTCTTAGCCATTCGATGTAAGGAAGTGTCCATTCGTCATGGGTGTTGACAACGTCTTCTTCTGGTCGATCGCCTATCTCTATCGCGACAAGTTCCTCTAATGGTGTGGTTGACTCACTGGATGTTCTCGGGACGGCTGGCGTCATGATGTGTGCCAACGGGATGTATGGAAATTCCTTTGGATCCAAGACGGACCCTAGATTAGCGAGTGCGTCAGCTTGAGAATTAAGATCTCTTGGTACCTGTCTGATGTCGAATGTTTGGAATTGGTTGATCAACTTTTTAGCTACTTCCAGGTAGGCTATCATTCTGACGTCTTTTGCATTGTATGACCCTTGTACTTGGTTTACGACCAGGAGGGAGTCGCAGATGACTTCGATCTCTTGAATTCCTAGGTCATGGGCTAGGATGAGTCCGAATATGAGTGCCTCGTATTCAGCTTCATTGTTGGTCGCGTTCCATTCGCACCTCACGGCCTGGGCTATCTTGTCCCCTTGTGGCGATTTCAGCACGACCCCTAGCCTCGATCCTCTGGCGTTCGACGCGCCGTCGGTATGGAGTTCCCATTTACCTGTTTCCTCCGTCGCGAGCAATTGTGCTGCCTCTTTAGCGGCTTCTTGTTCTAGGGTCGGGCTGAACTCTGCCACAAAGTCAGCCAAGGCCTGCGAATTGATCGCCGTTCTAGGCTCGTACTCGATGTCATAGCCGCTAAGGTGTATGGCCCATTTGGTCATTCGTCCTGTGAACTCAGGTTTCCTCATGATCGCTCTCATGGGATGATTAGTGCGGACAATTATAGTGTGAGATTCGAAATAAGGTTTGAGCTTGTTCGAGGCCATTACCAATGATAGTACAAGTTTTTCAAGCGACGAGTACCTTGTTTCCGCTGGTAGTAGCGTTCGACTGACGTAGTATATTGGCGATTGATTGCCATCCTCTTCTCTGATCAGTACTGCGCTCACAACTGACTCCGACACTTCTAGATATAGCAATAATGGCTCGTCGTCTTTGGGCTTGGTCAGTAACATGGGACTGGCAAGATATTCCTTTAGGTTCTGAAACGCAGCTTCGTGCTCTTCCATCCATTGAAAGGATTTGTTCTTCTTGAGAGCGTCGTGAAAGGGTTTACATTTGTCCGATGACTTTGAGATGAATCTGTTCAGAGCTGCTATCCGACCTGTCAATTTTTGCACGTCCTTGACGCATCAGGGGGATCGGAGGTTGATGAGGGCCTTGACCTATTCTGGGTTGGCTTCTATTCCTCTTTGCGTCACCATGTACCCTAGGAATTTTCCTGACGACACCCCAAAAGAACACTTCATAGGATTCAATTTCATGTTGTATCTTTTTAGTACCTCGAAGTTGTCGCAAAGGTGGTCAATATGATCTTCCTTCTTCTTTGACTTGACCAGCATGTCGTCTATGTAGACTTTCATCATGTCCCCGATCTGGTCTTTAAACATCTTATTGACCAGTCGTTGGTAGGTAGCCCCTGCATTTTTTAGTCCGAAGGGCATTACTTTGTAACAATAGATACCTTGGCTTGTGATGAATGCCGTCTTCTCTTGGTCCTCGGGCTCCATGAGGATTTGATTGTAGCCACTGAAAGCATCCATGAAGGTTAACATTTCGTGTCCCGCCGTTGCGTCGACCATGGCATCGATGTGGGAGAGTGGAAACGAGTCTTTAGGACAAGATTTGTTGAGATCGGTGAAGTCGATGTAGACTCTCCACTTGCCATTCTTATTTTGAACTACGACTACGTTGGCCAGCCAGTCGGGATAGTGGACTTCCCTTATCTTCCATGTTTCTAACAAGCTCTTGACTTTGTCGTCGACTATCTTGTTTCGCTCTGGGGCGAACTTCTTGCGTTTTTGCTTCACAGGGGGGTGAGATGGATCTACATTCAACTTATGAGTAATAATGTTCGTAGATATACCGACCATGTCCTCGTGTGACCATGCAAAACAATCAGTATTGGATCTGAGAAAATCAAGAATTTGTTGTATGGTCGAGTTGTCCAAATCCGACCCGACCCTTACCGTTTGGTTTGGATTTGAAGGATCTAGCACGATTTCGTCGAGTTTTTCCATTTCTGGTTCGACGTATCGACTAGGTCCCTCGCCGCTCTGTGATTGCTATGCGGCCTTATGCTCGACGACGCTTTTCATGGAGGCGATGTAGCATTCCTTGGCTACCCTCTGGTCTCCCTTGATTTCTTGGACTCCCTACTTGGTAGGGATCTTGATGACTTGATGGTACGTCGAAGGTACCGCCTTCATAGCGTGTATCCATGGCCTGCCAAAAATGCAATTATAGGGAGACGACAATCTAGGACTAGGAGTTTCACCTGTTGGTTGACTCCTCTGGCGTACGTTGTGAGAACGATTTCGCCGATAGTGTGCTTAACCTCGCCACTAAACCCAACTAGTGGGGTCGATTTCTTGATCATGTCGTCCTCACCCAGACCCATCCCTTTGAGGGCATCGAAGTTCAAGAGGTTGGTTGAACTCCCTGTATCGATTAGTACTCTTCGTATCAAACAATTCCCAATAGACAAAGAGATTACCAGACCATCATGATGACTCTCCGATCCATCGGCGTCGGATTCGTCGAATGTGACCATCGGGATATCGGAGACCTTGTTTGGCTTGAATTCTGGCGCTTCGGGCCTATCACCCTTGCTTTCCTTTGCATGTCGCTTGGCCGCTGAGTATGTGTTTCCACATACGTCCGAACCACCTGAAATAGTGTTGACAATCTTTGTATGAACAGGATACGGAGGTTTGTCTTGTTTTACCTGATCTCGTCGTTCCATGGTGGCTTTGGCTCGCTCTGAGATTACTTCGCGTAGGAGCCCCTGCGCGAGCAATCTTGCGACCTCTTTTCGCAGGGCGATGCACTCGTCTGTCGAGTGACCGTGGTCGCCGTGGAATTCGTACCATCGGCTTTTGTCCTTTTTGACGTCCGGTCGGTCGCTCTTTTGGGGCCATCTTACCTCTTTTCCATATTTGTCGAAACTCTTGAAGATCTCCGACACGGAAACATTAAGGTTGTAAGATTGAACCCTAGGAGGCAACGTCGAATCGTCTCTCCAGTCTTGAGACCTGTCTTGGAAAGAGTTTACCTGATTTTGCTCGCTTCGGTTACGAGGATAGGGATGATGGCGTCTGTCTCGACGGTTGTCGGAGGAGGATTTGCGATCGGATTGATCAGGTCCATGAGAGGATTTTCGCGACTCACGGTCTTCTTCCAGTCGCACCTCGGCCATGGTTTTGGCCTGGACATCTTCGAAGCTTCTGCACGGGTACTTGGTGATCTCGTTGTAGAGGTTGTTGTCTTTGATCAATCCTTGTCGGAAGGCTTCGATGGAGGTGGTGATGTCGCAATGGGGGATCGCGACTTTCTCCTTATTGTACCTGTTAAGATAACTTCGGAGAGGTTCGTTATACCTTTGGGTGATCCGGTAGAGGTCGCTCGATTGTCTTTCGAGCCTCCGGCTGCTAGCGAATTGGATTTTGAAAGAGTTGACCAGGTCTGCGAACGATGCAATCATTCCCTGAGGCAAACGCATAAACCAAGTTAGTGCGGGGCCCGCGAGGGTCGTGCCAAAGCTTTTGCACATGACAGCCTCGCGGCTCTCCCTTGGAACGGATGCAGTCATCAATTTTTGTTTATAGAGAGAAATGTGGTCATCTGGGTCGTTGGTGCCGTCGAACGTCGCCATGGTGGGGAGATGGAACTTCTTTGGGATCTCGACCCTAGCGATTTCTCCGACAAATGGAGATTCTTCGAATCCGCCTAACGCTTCCTTCTCGATCGGTTGTGGGACTCCGGGAATCCTAGCGATGCGATCGTTGAGCGTCTTCATGTGTTGGTTGAGCGTCTGTTGGACGAGAGCTAGGATGTCGGGAGGATTGGTAACCTGTGGTTCGTCGATTCGGGTCCCTGCCGACCCGATCGGTGTGGAGAAAGTAACATTGTTAGTCGAAAATGGATTAGCCAAAGGAGTTCGAGATATACCCTCTGTGTGTCCAGGTCGTCACACGCTCGGAGGGGTCAGTTCGATGCCATCCATATCGAGACGCGTCTGGACGCTGCTGTGGATGGGCATGCGCCTAGATCCAGAAGCCATCGATTGTACCTGCGACTTAAGAGACTCATTTTCATGGGTTAGTTGCGCGATCTCGGCCTCGGATTGGGTGGATAAGGTAACTAAGGCTTCGGTCTTTTGGCGTTGCTGGGCAAGTTCCTCTTGGAGGGCAGTTATTTTTTTGGGCAAGCTCTTGGAACTGGGTTGGAGTAGGATTATCGGTCGTGTTTCCTTGAGCTTGGGAGTTGTCTTCGAGACGTGGTTCCTCGGTGTTGGTAGGTGGGTTAATAGTCATGGTTGGGAGATTTCAAGATGGTGATCGGCAAGTTGCCCCACGGTGGGCGCCAAATTGTTTTGGGGCAAAAAGATCAAACGACATAAATCGCCTTAGACGGGGTAACTAGTCGATTGAATTATAGATATCAAACCAATCTAAATAGACAATCAACCAATAAAGAAGAAATACGAGAAAGCAAAGTGATTTTATTGATATATTGACGATTGAGACGAATCAAAGTACAACTTATCCTTGGAGGACGAGAGATCGGACCTGGTCTGACCGGTGACCCTGGGGCTCGACCGGTGGGGATTGAGCGATGTTTCAAGGATAGTAAGCTAGAATCCGTGTGTTCCTTTGTTTTTCTTCAGAGTAAATCATCGGATGTGGTGTTGTAATCGTGTGTGTCTTTGCCTGCCCGATCGAGGTCCATATATGGCAACTTTTCCCTTCCGACCGTTATCCATCGTTGGCAATATTTCGTGCTTTAATTATGGGCGAGATCATTGGGATTTGCCCTTAATTGCCATCATAATCTCTGTGTTGAATGTTGTGGCCGTTACCGTCAATCAGGCATTTAATGCTCGAGCGAGATCCTCAGAGCTGGTCGGGTGCCACTCGTCTACAGGGTGTCCGATGCTTCTTTCCGTTCTCTCTTGGACTTCGATTTCGTTTGGACCTAGGCCCAGCTTGCTCGTCTGATTTCCTTGGAGGATGATGGGTGATAAGCACTACTTTGTAGGGCTTAACTAAGAGTTATTAGAGGGTTTTATTGGTGCCATTCGGGTAGATTTAGACACATTCTTATGCATGGCATTTGGGGGCGAAGTCTGGTATTTTTGGAGTTGTATGAGCTATTTTGGAAATCATAGGAGACACTGAGGAAGGAAGCCACCAAAAGAAGACGCCAAGGAAGTGAAGATGAGAGGTTATGAGGCGAAGCCAAGGAGTGAAGGCCGAGCATTAACTGCGACCGCGGGCAAGGGTGCCGCGATCGCGGTTCCTCGGGCAAGTCGAGAGTTTTCCGTAGGCACGGAGGAATGTGAAGAGTGCGGAGCCACAAGAGGCCGCGATCGCGGTAAATGGGCTGCGATCGCGGGTCATCGATGCTGGAAGTTCTGACTTTTCCCGAGTCTATCTTTTCTAATTTCTTTTCTTATTTTTCCATTTTATTTCATTTCTTTTCAGTTGGGCTAGGTCATTTGTTAAGCCCACCTATATATACTCTCTTATTTTTAGGTTTTGAAGGGAAAAAAGAAAGAAAGACTCTCATATCAGGTTTTAGTTTTACATCATCATTGTTTTCTCAAGACTATGGAAGGCTAAGCACTTTTGCTTAGTCTGGCAATGGAAGCTTAAGTTTTGATTATTGGTTGTGAGGTTATGTTCCCTTTCTTAATTCCTATTGATCTATATCTCTTCTCTTAAGCAGAATATCATTGAATAATTATTGATTTGTCTAGACAGGCCATCTAGGTTTATTGATTGTTACTCATATTGCTATTACTAGGAAACTATTGGGCTAACGTCCTGGTCTGGAGTGGCAAGCATAGGTTTTATTTGCTTTGGTGGATTTTATCTATATAGAGATTTGATTACATGTTGAATGCTTCTGGTTGAGGTGTTATGTGTATCCTGGTTAATTTTTATGTTCATTGCTGCCTTTGGGTTGAATCACTAGTGGTGCTAGGTTATTCATTGGTAAGGGTTCTTAGGGATGATTTCCTTATTAATCTACACAAGATCGGGACATGAATAATCATAGGAAGGAATTGGAAGTAATCTAGGATCAACCAACCAAAACTTAAGTGGAAATTGTCTGACTAAGTGTTTTCTCACATTTGATTGCATACTATTTATTCTGTTTTATTTTCTACTTGATTAAAACCTCAAAAAAAAAACCTTTGTTACTACTGTTCGATTGGTATTTGATTTGTGACAGGAATACAGACACTTGTGATTCTCTTGGGATTTCGACCCTTGCTTACTTACTATACTAGTTTGGAAGTTGAGGTTTACTTTGATTTGGCATAACGACCTTAGGCCACGTCAATGGGCCCAACAAAACCTATGGCACCTGAACAACCTCATATGCCGAGATTAGATTGTTTTGCTCGTAGTGGAATTTCGTCCGTAAGGTGGCCAGCTCCACCTAAGTTTTGGTTTCCGGCATTACACACAACTGCAGTTTGATTATCCTACACCTGAAGAAGTGATTGTTTTGGAAGATTATTCAACGAAGTTTACCACGGGTGAAGTATTCGACTCCAGAGATGATGCAATTAAATGGGCTAGACAAATTGGCTTTGATAATCACTTCTGCATCACTATTGGTCGGGATAGAAACCTTGGTGGAGAAAGCCTTCGGAAGATGTGGCTGTTGTGTGAAAAAGCGGGAATTTACATTCTTAAAGATGAAAACAGAGTAAGGCAAAGAACAAGAAGCAAAAAACGTGATTGTCCATTCAGATTGTTGTATCAAGAAAAACCGAGGGACTCATATACAATCAAGGTAGTTGTTGGAACCCACAACCATGTCATTGGTGATGACTTGTACGAGCATGCATCAATTGGCAGGATGACACCTGAGCAGAAGAAGTTGTGTAAGGTCATGACAGAAAATCATAATAAACCATCAAAGATTGCAACAACACTTAACCAGGACCCGAACAACTGCACTAAAATAAAGCAAGTGTACAATGAAGTGTACAATGTCCGACATAGTGGGATGGAAGGAAGAACCGTGGTCCAAGAGTTTTTTCATACGTGCAAGGAGAACAACTACTTTATGGAGTATAGGTCAGATCCAACGACGAATAAGATCGCCGACATTTTCTTTGCCAGTCCAGATTCCATGAAACTCCTAAAGGCATTTCCGTACGTCCTTTTGTTAGACTCCACATACAACACTAACAGGTTAGTATAACACATCTACATGCTACATCTACTTGTTGATATGTTTATTCATTATGCATGACACATCTACTTGTGCAGGTATGACTTGCCTTTCCTCGAAATAATAGGAGTCACGTCTACATGGAAGAACTATAATGTGGCGGGGGCATTTCTATAGCATGAGAAAGAAGACAACTACATGTGGGCCGCACGACAACTTCTTGAAATGTGCAAAAAGTGTCAAGTAACACCGACATGCCTAGTGACAGACCATGAAAAGGCCTTGATGAATGCGTTAGATAGACTCTTTCCAGGTGCAAAGTCTATCCTCTGTAGGCGCCATGTGAAGAAGAACATAGAGGACCATGCTAGGAAGGAGATGAAGGATAAAAGCTTGGGTACAAGGTTTGCAAATGCATACTATAATTTATTCAAGCAAACAACTGTACCCGAGTATGAGATAGAGTTGCGTAGAATTGAGTCAGAATGGAGGGTTTGGCCACATCTGACTCAATATGTAAGAAACAGTTGGCTGATCCCGTACAAGGAAAGACTCGTGTCAGCTTGGACAGATATTGTTTTCAGGCTTGAAACGTCAATGACAAACAGGTTAGTGCATTGTCTAATCTGTACTGCATTATGTATTCACTCATTTGCTATATTTTGGGGGCTTTCTATTATCTGCATAGCTTTCTATTTTTGTTATCTGCATAAGGGGTATGTCACGTATGGATGCACTTCATACGTGACGGACGAAGGTTTCTAGTCTGTCACGTGTGGATTCCATCCACATGTCACGGACGAAAGAGTTTCGTCCATCACATATGAAGTGCATCTAAGCGTGAAAAGAGTTCTGTCCGTCACGTATGAAGTGCATCCATACGTGACGGACGAAGGTTTCTGGTCCGTCACGTATGAAGTGCATACATACGTGACGAACAGTTTATGTAGATAACAGAAAGATCTCGTATGATCAAACTTTAAACTCTTTTGTACTAAATATAGGGTTGAAGGAGCACACTCTAGTTTGAAAGACTTCTTGACTACTCCACATGGCAGTCTAGACACGATATTCGATCAATATCATTCAAAGATGGGTAACCAAGTGAAGGAAATCAAGGGGACCTTCAACGAGAGTGCACAGAACATGATGACGCTTGTGACAGGAGCTGATGTTTTCAAGTTGTTGAAGTACAAAGTATCTAAGATTACACTTGACCGCTTGACTGATGAATACAGAAAAGGGGAAAATCCATTTTATGACAGTACATGCACATGCCAGATGAGGGTGAAAGATGGATTGAAGTGTGTGCATGACATCGCTAAATATGTGACGAGTTCAATACCTATTAAGCTTTCAGCGTTGCATCCATTTTGGAGACAATTGAGTTTGTCAGAAGTGCAAGACGAAGGTGAGGCTGAGGTGAAGCGCAGAGTCGCGAGATCTTTGATGGATCAATTTTATACAGATCAGTTTCCCAATATGTTAGCAGATGATCAAGAAAAATGTGTCTCGCGACTTTACGACATCGCTTGCCCCGAGGGGACCAGTCTGCAAGAGCCGGCTATTGTGAGGCATAAGGGACGGGCAATGGGAGCTCCAAACAAAGATAGCACTAAAAGACATCCTTCTTCATGGGAGTACACAGACAAAGATATAGAAGGGACACCTCCCAACAAGCAACGAGGTAGGCCACCAAAGCCCACTAGTACACCTTCACCAAGCCCTACAGCTCCTACCACTTCTTTGAGGCCATCTCAGGTTAGAGCTCCCAAGAATCCAGTGGGTCAAATGTTTCCACCACCTTATCATGCTCCATAGTCCTTCATTAAAGACTTTGAGCCATATAAGGGTATAGTTCTATGGTGTATGCACGAACACTTGAACGGTTACTTTGATATTGTTGGTGATGGAAACTGTGGATATAGAGCCGTTGTAGATCAAATAGGCATCGGGCATGAACAATGGAGGATCGTCCGGCAAGCCATGATTGACAAGGTGAAGGAAATTTGGCCAATGTATTCTGAGGTTTGCATCTTTAAGACAACGCTGGAAAAAGTAGTAGAACAGCTTACATGGTTTGACTCTGGGATGGCCCCAGAGAAGACTTAGATGGTGCTTCCAGATATGGGTTGTATGGTCGCTTCTGCATTCAATTGTGCAGTTGTCGTGGTGGGTGGTATAAACGCTACTTTCTTGCCTTTGCAAGCGGCTCCCCACCATCCCAGGGGTGCTAAGCTTAAGACGATATGCATCTGCCATGTTGAGAATGAGAGTAATTTTATTTCGGTACGGTACTAATCATTTAATCATTTTTTATTGATTATTCTAACCCATTAACTAGACAAGTGAATACGTTCTCCATTCTTTTGTAGATGGCCCTATCAGATGAGTCACCATTGCCGCCCGTAATTACAATGTGGGAGCATGCAAAGGATGCCTCTACTGCTTGTCTGTATGATCCATTCACTACTCAACTGATGGCATACGAATCTTCTTCCACAAGAAAGAGACAAGGTCGCAAGTCGACTTAAATGCTATTGTACTCGCACATTGTAATGTTATTGTGAGCCATGATTGTAATGCTAATGTTATTGTGATCCATCATAAAATACAACCAAAGTACCAAATGAAAACCAACCAAAGTACCAAATAAAAACTGTTGGGCCTGGCATCCCAGGAGAAGACGAGTCGGGTGAATCGAGCCCAAGCCCACTACAGATCGAAAGAACAAAGGAAAAGCCCAGAGGAGGCGACGAGACTTCACTGGTCGAATGCCCTCCGACAGGATCGCGAGAATCTCGCCATGCATTAAATGACCAGATCACGCAATGGCCACGACATTTAAGCCACCGTAATTACAGAGATTTAATGGCATAATCTTCACCATTACTCCCAGCATTGAAGATAAAATATATGGCAAAAAATATAACGGTAGCAAAGGAAAAGAAATTACCTTTTTTGGACGACGAGGAAGATAAGGCGAGAAGGCACACAATTACGCTGATGACACAAGCATTCTGGCTCACAAACGGATCAGAACAACACTTACGCTCCCCGCCTAGCTCTCTAGCAATCATCTGCGCTTACTCTCCACCGGTCGCCACCTAAAAGTCATCGGTCGAGTCCTACATGACCACTCGGTCTAAACTACGATAAGTTGTATCTCGATTCGATCCGATCAGTACATTATCTAATAAAATCATCTCGCTATTCTACATTTACTCTTTGCTTGTCAATTATCTGCTTGGTTTGGACTGTTTTCTATCACCCGATCGACCAGTTACCCCGTCTAAGGCGATTTAGGTCGTCCAATCTTTTCACCCCAAAACAATTTGGCGCCCACCGTGGGGCCACTTGCCGATCACCCTTCCGAAACTTTCCAACCATGACTATTGACCCACCTACCGACAATCAAGAATCATGTCTCAAAGATGGAACCCGAGATGCAGCAATCACAACCGAAAATCCTACTCCAACCCAGTTCCAAGAACTTTCCCAAAAAATGGCCACCCTTCAAGAGGAACTAGCCCAGCAACGCCAAAAGACCGAAGCCCTAGCCGCTTTGTCAACCCAATCCAAAGCCGAGATCGCGCAACTAACTCGTGAAAATGAGTCTCTTAAGTCGCAGGTACAGTCAGTGGCTTCAGGATCTAGGAATGTGCCCGTCCACAGCGGCACCCGAACACGCCTCGACATGGACAACATCGAGCCGACGCCTCCGAGCATACGATGTCTTGGACACACTGAGGGTACGTCTCAAACTCCTTTCGCTAGTCCATTTTCGACTAACCATGTCACCTTTTCCACACCGATCGGGTCTGCTGGGACCCGAATCGATGAACCACAGGTTACCAATCCGCCAGATGTCCTGGCTCTTTTCCAGCAGACGCTCGACAGACACATGAAGACGATCGACGATCGTTTCAACAGGCTCCCAAGAGTCCCGCAACCAATCAAGAGGGAAACGTCCGGCGGATTCGAAGAATCCCCGTTCGTCGAAGAAATCGCAAGGGTCGAGATCCCCAAGAAGTTCCATCTCCCCAACATGGCGACGTTCGACGGCACCACCGATCCAGATGACCATATCTCTCTCTATAAACAAAAACTAATGGCTGTATCTGTTTCAAGGGAGAGCCGCGAGGCAGTCATGTGCAAAAGCTTTGGCACAACCCTCGCGGGTCCCGCACTAACATGGTTTATGCGTTTGCCTCAGGGAATGATTACATCCTTTGCGGATCTGGTCAACTCTTTCAAGAGTCAATTCGCTAACACTCGGAGGCTCGAAAGACAATCAAGTGACCTCTACCGAGTCACACAAAGGTATAACGAACCCCTTCAGAATTATCTTAACAGGTACAATAAGGAGAAAGTGGAAATTCCCCACTGTGACGTCACAACCTCCATCGAAGCCTTCCGACAAGGCTTGGTCAAAGACAGCAATCTCTACGACGAGATTACCAAGTACCCATGCAAAAGTTTTGAAGATGTCCAGGCCAAAACCATGGCCGAGGTAAGATTGGAAGAGGACCGTGAGTCGCGTAAAGCCTCACGCGGACCCGATCCATCCGACCGTAAACATCCCTCCGACAACCGTCGAGACAGACGATCTCATCCCTATTCTCGTAATCGAAACGAACCAAATCAGGTAAATTCTTTCCAAGACAGGTCACAGGAATGGAGAGACGGTCCGGCGTTGCCTCCTAGAGTCCAGTCTTATAATTTCAATGTTTCCGTGTCGGAGCTCGTCAAGAGTTTCGACAAATATGGAAAAGAGGTAAGATGGCCCCGAAAGAGCGATCGACCGGATGTCAAGAAGGACATGAGTCGATGGTGCGAATTCCACGGCGACCACGGTCATTCGACCGACGAGTGCATCACCCTGTGGAAGGAAGTCGCTAGGCTGCTCTCACAGGGGCTCCTGTGTGACGTAATCTCGGAGCGGGCAAAGGCTACCATGGAACGTCGAGATCAGATAAAACAGAACAAACCCCCATCTCCCGTCCATACAAAAGTTGTCAATACCATTTCTGGTGGATCGGATATATGTGGAAATACATACTCCGCGGCTAAGCGACACGCTAGGGAAAGCAAGGGCGACAAGCCCGAGGCATCGGAATTCAAGCCAAGGAGGACATCTAACCTTCCGACGGTCACATTCGACGAATCCGATTCCGACGGGTCGGATAGTCACCACAATGGTCTGGTAATCTCTTTGTCTATTGGTAATTGTTTAATACGGAGAGTACTAATCGATACAGGGAGTTCGACAAACCTCTTGACCCTTGACGCTCTTAAAGAAATGGGTCTGACTGAGAACGACCTAATCAAGAAGTCGACCCCACTGGTCGGGTTTAGTGGTGAGGTTAAGCATACGACTGGTGAAATCATTCTAACCACATACGCTGGAGGAATCAACCAACAGGTGAAATTCTTAGTCCTAGACTGTCCGTCTCCCTATAATTGTATTCTTGGCAGGCCATGGATACACGCTATGAAGGCATTACCTTCAACGTATCATCAAGTCATCAAATTCCCCACTGAATGGGGAGTCCAAGAGATCAAAGGAGATCAAAGGACCGCAAAAGAATGCTACGTCGCTTCCATGAAGAGCGCAGTCGAACACAAGACCGCATAGCAACCACAGAGCGGCGAAGGGCCTAGTCGGTACGTCGAACTAGAAATGGAAAAACTCGATGAAATCGCACTAGCCCCTTCAAAGCCAAACCAAACGGTAAGGGTCGGGTCGGACTTGGACGATTCGACCAGACAATAACTTCTTGACTTTCTCAGGGCCAATGCCGACTGTTTCACATGGTCGCATGAGGATATGGTCGGAATATCTCCAAACGTTATTACTCATAAATTAAATGTGGATCCATCTCATCCCCCTGTCAAGCAAAAACGCGGGAAGTTTGCCCCCGAGCGGAACAAGATAGTCGACGACGAAGTCAAAAGCTTATTGGAAACGGGAAAGATCAGGGAGGTCCACTATCCTGAATGGATAGCCAACATGGTCATAGTCCAGAAGAAGAACGACAAATGGAGAGTCTGCATCGACTTCACAGACCTCAACAAGGCTTGTCCCAAGGACTCGTTCCCTCTACCCCATATCGACGCCATGGTCGATGCCACAGCGGGGCACGATATGCTTACCTTCATGGACGCTTTCAGCGGTTACAATCAGATCCTTATGGAACCTGAGGATCAAGAAAAAACAGTGTTCATCACCAGCCAAGGTATCTATTGTTACCAAGTAATGCCCTTTGGTCTGAAAAATGTAGGGGCTACGTATCAACGACTAGTCAACAAAATGTTCAAAGACCAAATCGGAGACACGATAAAAGTCTACATAGACGACATGTTGGTCAAGTCCAAAAAGAAAGAAGATCACATAGACCACCTACGCGACAGCTTCGAGGTGCTCAAAAGGTACAACATGAAACTAAACCCTACTAAATGCTCCTTCGGAGTGTCGTCAGGGAAGTTCTTAGGATACATGGTGACACAAAGAGGAGTAGAGGCCAGCCCAGAACAAATCAAGGCTCTCATCAACCTTCGATCCCCCAATGCGTCAAAGACGTACAGAAGCTCACAGGTCGGATAGCAGCTCTGAACAGATTCATCTCCAAATCATCCGACAAGTGCAAACCCTTCCACGAAGCACTCAAGAAGAACAAGTCCTTTCAATGGACGGAAGAACACGAAGCAGCGTTCCAAAACCTCAAAGAGTATCTGGCCAGTCCCATGTTACTAACCAAACCCAAAGGCGACGAGCCCTTATTTCTTTATCTCGCAGTGTCAGAATCAGCCGTAAGCGCAGTACTGGTCAGAGAGGAGGATGGCAAACAGTCGCCAATATACTACATCAGTCGGATGCTGTTACCAGCCGAGACAAGGTATTCGTCACTTGAAAAGCTCGTGCTATCATTGGTAATGGCTTCGAACAAACTCAAACCATATTTCGAATCCCATACTATTACTGTTCGCACTAATCATCCCATGAGAGCTATCATGAGGAAACCTGAGTTCACAGGACGAATGACCAAATGGGCCATACACCTCAGCGGTTACGACATCGAATAAGAGCCCAGGACAACGATCAAGTCGCAAGCCTTAGCCGACTTTGTGGCCGATTTCAGTCCGACCCTAGAGCAAGAAGCCACAAAAGAAGCAACACAACTACTCGCGACGGACGAGGCAGGTACATGGGAGCTCCACACAGACGGGGCATCGAATGCCAGAGGATCGGGGCTAGGGGTCGTGCTAAAATCGCCACAAGGAGACAAGATAGCTCAAGCTGTCAGATGTGAGTGGGATGCGACTAACAACGAAGCTGAATACGAAGCGCTCATATTCGGACTCATCCTGGCTCGCGACCTAGGGGTCCGAGAGATCGAAGTCGTTTGCGACTCTCTGCTAGTCGTAAACCAGATACAAGGGGCGTATAATGCCAAGGACGCCAGAATGATAGCCTACCTGGAGGTAGCCAAGAAACTGATCGGACAATTCCAAACATTCAACATCAGACAAGTGCCCAGGGATCTTAACTCCCAAGCTGACGCACTCGCTAATCTAGGATCCGTCCTAGACCCGAAGGAATTTCCACACATACCATTGGCCCACATCATGACACCAGCCGTCCCAAGGATATCCATCGAGTCAACAACATCGCTTGAAGAACTCGTCGCCATGGAAATAGGCGACTGACCAGAAGAAGACATCATCGACACCAATGACGACTGGATACTACCTTACATTAGATGGTTGAAAGACGGCATTCTACCCGACGACAAGACAGAAGCAAAAAGGCTCAAGATTTGGCGTCCCGTCAGAAATCGTGTGCGACAACGGCTCCCAATTCATCAGTCATAAGACTTGAGCCTTTTGAGATCAATGGAACATCAAGTTGGTCACATCCACACCTCGGTATCCGCAATCCAACGGACAAGCCAAATCCAGCAACAAGATCATCATTAACAACCTCAAGAAACGCCTCACAGGGGCTAAAGGCAAATGGGCAGACGAACTCCCACTTATTCTCTGGTCCGACAGGACTACTCCAAAGAATGCGACCGGGCAATCGCCTTTCTCTCTCGTCTACGGGAGTTAGGCGGTCATCCCGGTTGAGTTATTGGTTCCGACCGCTCGCTGCAACCTTCAGACAAATGAATAGAATGACATCGAACTAACACACAATCTGGACACATCGGACGAGATCAGGGAGAAAGCCCGAATCAGGATGGTCAGGTTCCAACAACAGGTCGCAAGGAGCTACAACAAGAACGTTCGAATCAAGGCATTCAAGGTCGGAGACTGTGTCCTAAGGAAAACTTTCCAGAACACCAAGAACCGATTCGACGGAAAGCTAGCACCGCAATGGGAAGGACCATACTTGATCACCAAAGTGGTCGGACATGGAGCATATCAGTTAAAGGATGAAGACGGACAACAGATCCCGAGGAGTTGGAACACATCACATCTAAAACTCTACCATTTCTGAACCAATGAGGTAAAACATCACACAAATCTTATACCTCGCATATACATTGCTATCTGTCGTATACAAATCGCATGCCATCGCATATACATTGCTATCTGTCGCATACATACCGCATGCTATCGCATGTACATCGCTATCTTCTTTTACATGTCATCATCTGACACTAAGCGAGGACTTCCTCCTTACAAAAACACAAATGCAGAACAGCATTTACATTGGATCCTGTCATCCGTAAAAAAGAGCTTACATTACATTACATTACACGATCGATCGGAACACGGGGAGATGACAACACAGGCACGACGGCACACCGCCCACCTTACACAAAACATAAGGTATAACACCTTATTACATTTACGCAATAAAACATATTGCTTACCTCCCCGGCATAATGTCATGACTAACACATACACAAACACATCGCATGCCTGCTCTACATACATACACACGGTGAAACCCCACTCGACGGAGCATACGGGTGAAACCGACATACACGAAATACAAAACGTCGTCGACAACTTCCTTGAAGGCCCGACGAACATGTACGAAACAAACAAGCATACGATTCTATATGTAAAAATACAATTGCATCGAAATAAAAGCATTTTTATACAAATACGCGACCCGCGATGGTGGACAGGTCGCCAAAACACATTGTCAGCCTACACATCTGTAGGACTTTAACGACAGTCATTCAGAAATATCCTGTGACCCGCGATGGTAGACGGGTCGCCAAAACACATAATATTCAAACCCATACACAAGTGGGGAAAACAAAGTCGTACTACGCAAAGAAAACAAATCAAGCGTCGGGGGCAATGGCATTACCTTCCGCAGGGGCTGGCTCCAAAGAAGCTATCTCGTCATTCGGCTCGACATCGCCGGGATGGGCCTCGTCCTCATCGGCGCCTTCATCCACGGCCTCTTCTCCGACGCCGGCCAAGCAAAACAGTTCCTGACCAGGATCGCCCTTTGGGAACATGGAGTCCAGAGTCTCCTTCTCCGCTTTCAGGTCCCAGAGCTCATGCTTGCCCTCGTTGAACTCTTCGATCATCTCGATGCGCGACTTCACAGCATAAAAGGCCCCAACATCGCCAGCAATCTGGCCATCGGCAATCCGAGCCCGCTTCACCTCCTCCTCAACGCCTGATCGGCACTCTTCAAACCCCCTCCGACTTGCGACCAGCTCTTCTTGACAACTCTTCAGCTCCCTGGTGAGGCGACCCTCAGTCTCACGGCAGCGACTCTCCGCTCCCTCTAGCTTGGTCCTCAAAGACGCAAGGTCGGACTCTGACCTAGCAGCCCTGTCCTCGGCCTTGACAAGCATCGCATGAACACCGGAGTAAGCTCCCAAGAAATACTGGAAGGCCTAACAGAAAGACACACGACAACACAAAAACACAATCAAGAAATGCGGTCGAGCAAAAAGAAACATAAAAACAAGAACAAAGGGCAACTCACCCTCCACGCGGAGCATCCCGCTTCACCAATGCAGTCTAGAGGGGAGACATCCTTAACTTCCGACTTCAAAGTCGGGTCCTGAGCGCGAAAAAGGTCGGCGATCGACTGTCCGACGGCACCGATCTTGCCGACCCCCTCAGCGGTCGCACTCTTCTTCCTAGGGATGTCTTCCACCTTGACGTCTTCAGGGTGAGCGCTCGCCTTCCTCTTAGAGCCAGTCTTGACTGGAACCGTCAGATCCACCAGATCCGGTTTGCTTGACGCGGCTTTGGCCGCCGCCTTCCTCTGCTCGATCAGACTTTTCCCTGATGCCATCCTCAAACGAGCACTCGATCGACCACCAGGGGAACCTGGCACGACAGAACAACAGAAAGGGAGAAATCCTAAAGTACAAGACAAAACGAAAAACAGTAAAAGACGCCTAGAGTCAAGAATCTACCTTTTGCACGAGACGATGAAACATTCGACATGTCGTCTTGAGAGGCAGGGGTCGTCGACAGCAGGTTGACGTTCACAAACTTTCTTTCAGACGCGGGAATTTCAAGGACAATCTTCGACAAGCCTTCCGACCGGCTACTCACTTCTAGATCTTCTGGTTCGGGGACTACAAAAAAGAAAAGTTAAAGCAAGAGTTAAGACACATAAAATACGCGAAAGAGAAGACAAATACATACTATCGATTCTCCACTCCGTCAACAAAAATGGACACTCTCCCTCCTTCTCCAAAGAAGAACGTTCGACGAAAAAGAACTTCGACCCCCATCCGCGGTCGTTGACATCAGGGCTCTGCACCAAGGGCTTCCGACCATGTCGGATACGCAACTGAACGCGACAGGAACTCTTTGACCCAATAAAGTAGTTATACCACAGAGCGTCAAAATCAAAATCGGCCCTAGTTTGAACATTCACAAGGTCTAATAAAACCCTAAAAACTCTCCACGCCTGAGGCATTACTTGACATGGCGCCGACGCCAAAGTGGCTAAAAAATCCCTGACAAGGGGAGAGAAAGGAAATTTGTGCCCTATTCTAAACGGGTATGCGTAGAAGCAAATCCATCCTTCGTAACGCGCATCGGCCCTCTCGTCTGGATGAGGCAACCTGGCGACCATCTCCGGTGGAAAGCCCCCGACTTGGAGAACTTGATCCAGCTCCGCCTGGGACAAAGTGCTAGTCAATGCATCTGACTCCTTCAAAATGAAACGAGGAGGAGTTTCGCCTTCACGAGAATCGGAAAGAGTCTTCGACGACTCAGAAGCCTCGATGGAAACCATTTCGAGAATGGAAAGAGAGAGAGAGAGATCAAAGAGCTATGACTAGAGAAATTAGAAAACTATGGCGAGAGAGACCGAGAAGCTTACCAGAAGAAACTTGCAAAGGAAGATGGGATGAAGACTAATCGATTCCCTCTGCTCCGAATTTATGGAGGGAAGTGAAGATTTGCAGAGGCATCGCATCATGCCCTGATCACGCGCCACGTAGCCTTGAGCAAACGCGCCAAAAAAGGATGGTGGAGATCGTGTTTTCGGAAGTTGCCTCGGATTCCACTTTCCTTGCTTAAATCGAAAGCCCAAGGCAACTTGGGGCTATTGTTGGGCATGGCATCCCCGGAGAAGACGAGTCGGGTGAATCGAGCCCAAGCCCACTGCAGATCGGAAGAATAAAGGAAAAGCCTAGAGGAGGCGACGAGACTTCACTGGTCGAATGCCCTCCGACAGGATCGCGAGAATCTCGCCATGCATTAAATGACCAGATCACGCAACGGCCACGACATTTAAGCCACCGTAATTACAGAGATTTAATGGCATAATCTTCACCATTACTCCCAGCATTGAAGATAAAATATATGTCAAAAAATATAACGGTAGCAAAGGAAAAGGACTTACCATTTTTGGACGACGAGGAAGATAAGGCGAGAAGGCACACAATTACGCTGAGGACACAAGCATTCTGGCTCACAAACGGATCAGAACAACACTTACGCTCCCCGCCTAGCTCTCTAGCAATCATCTGCGTTTACTCTCCACCGGTCGCCACCTAAAAGTCATCGGTCGAGTCCTACACGACCACTCGGTCTAAACTACGATAAGTTGTATCTCGATTCGATCCGATCAATACATTATCTAATAAAATCATCTCGCTATTCTACATTTACTCTTTGCTTGTCAATTATCTGCTTGGTTTGGATTATTTTCTATCACCCGATCGACCAGTTACCCCGTCTAAGGCGATTTAGGTCGTCCGATCTTTTCGCCCCAAAACAAAAACCAACCAAAGTACCAACAAAGACGTCCAAACTCAACAAACTACCAAAAAAGATGTCCAAACTCTCCCTAAAATACAACCAAAGTACCAAATGAAAACCTATGCATCTTAATCTCCGTCGCCCTCCTCCTCATTGCCATGTGCGAAGGGTCTGAAGTCTTGAATGCAGTGTCGCACAGCATCGCGCATGTTGTAGAACTGCTCTTCCTCCGCATCATGGAAAGGATTTAGACGATGCAATGCTTGTCCAATGACCTACATAAATACGTAAAAATTAACTAAGGTAATGACTTAATTGTATATGTAAATTAAAAACAAACATCCAACACATATTTTCACATGGACAGGGTCTCTAATGTCTGCATCCTGAGGCCTGACACATGGGTGTGTATGAGGTATGTACCATTCCATGTAGTCGGCACTGCACTCAAATCCCTGGCATGCAGGAGGGCCCATTTGTGCGATCCTGATGGAGTGCTCACTTCTTGCATCCCAAGACCAGTTTGAAGCAGGGTCATATTGGACTACATAACTCTTGATGCTGGAATGTCTGTGTGCTTGGATGGGATGTATGACAAGTCGGGGAATCTGTTGTTCACGACCAAACTGCCTCGCTACGTGATCAGGCATGTATGGCTCTATGATTCTAAAAAATGAGATAACCCCATGAAAAAAGGCTGAAGCCAACTCCGTCATATTATAATCCACATATCCATAGGGCTTCCAGTCAACCTATACAAAATTCGATGCAATCAACATAGCCACAAGTACCTCACACAATTGTAATACTTTAATATGAGACATAAACTCATCATATGATACTTACTTGCAAAGGCTGCATCAAATCTAGCTCCTCCCTGTAGTTTCTTATTTGTCTACTATGAGTCTGCACAGGGTCACATCGCCTTGCATATGGCACATTGTTGGTGAAAAGTGGATTCTGTGGAGGACGGAAGCTGGGGAAGTACAGATAGATCCACACCTATACATAATCAAACATATCAGCCTGAAACATAAATTTATTTAAATAATATAAAAACAATATGCAATACAATTCTTATCATCAACAATGTGTAGCAATTCGACATCTGACGATAATCATGGCGTGAACACTCGCCCAATGAACGATACATGAATGCCAATGTGCCTGAACCCCAAGAAAGATCGCTAGTGGCATGAACGTCACTCACGTACGTCAGATATGGCATGGGCAACAAGTGTTGGGACTTGTCGGGAAAGAGGGGGTCGAGCCCATCAGGTACAACAGATAACCCGATGCGATAGTCTCATCGTCCATGTTTGTGTTCAAGCAATGATGCCTCAGGTTATCTGCAGTGAGTCCTCGCTCTGCCATTTGGGGCGTCAAGTCAAAAAACTCCATTATCCTTTGGAATTGTTCATTGAACAATTCATTTTTGCCCTTGATACGATCTTGGAGAGGAAGTCTCATTCCAGCCCCATGAATATTGAGACCCAAGTTCATGTAGACATCTAGGAGAGTTATAGTCATCTCTCCAAATGGCATATGAAATGAATTGGTCTCCAGCTGCCATCTCTCCACAAAAGCATAAATCAAAGGTTGATCTACAAAAGTGTAGATCAGCTGCTGCAGATGTGTGATGTCGCTGTTTCGGGCAATTTCGCACCATGAAGATTCGTCGTCGAGGCACCATTTTCATAGTTGCTCGTGCCTACGCTGAAACGTGAGAGTTTCTCGCTCCTAATAAAATAAATGTTAGATACAAAAATAAATACATAAATGATTTAATAACAGCATCAAGTTTTGATAACTTATGATGCCCTGATAAATGAAGTATGTTGTGTGGGTTGTAAAGCTAAATAGCAGGTCTAGGCTCTCTAGACCTCTCGGTACAGGTCCTACCAGCTTCAGATCAATAGCATCCGCTCCACGACCTCTACACTGTCTCGCCTGCCTAGGCTGTCTAGAAGCAGCCGGTTCTTCCGCCGGTTCCTCGAAGCTAGGCTGCTGAGAGGGCCAAACACCTTACCCACTCATATCTCCCGACAACATAGGAACGTGCCAATCACTAGGATGTTCAGCTACAGGAGGTACATATCATGTCGGATCCTATAAAACAAATTATTAGAAACAATATTAAAGAATGTAATAGTTTAATTAAGTAAACATATATATTTACTTACCACATCCGTGTACGGTGTCTGGTATATGGGTGAATCGTTAAACGACATGGTATTGAGTGGCGGGTTTGCATATACCGATACAGTCGGGTCATGGACCGTACTCGGTCCTGCTTCGTCGCCTTTTTTTGATTTATCCTGCTGCCTCCTTCGATATACTATACAATCATCTTCTTGTTCTTGTCCCTCACGGACAGTTTTCCACCTTCTATGACGGCCAGATCTTGTTTGGTTTTCCATCTGTAATAGGAAAAAATAAGACTTTAGAGGGAGCAACAACAACAACATGAACAACAACAACAACATCATTATCAACAACAATAACATCAACAACAACATCAACAACAATATCCAGATCTACAGGCAACCGTCTGTGACGGATCAGAAGGACTCATCCGTGACGGATGAGAAGGATTTGTCAGTCACGGACGAGATGGACCCGTCCGTGATGGATGAGTCAATCTCATCCGTCACAGACAGATCTGTCAAAGAACAGATCTGGATTTCGTGAGTGTAGATCCATGTTCCTAAAACAATCCGTAAGTGCAGATCCATGTTCAAAAACCGACATAAATTCAATTCAAACAACATTCAAACATGTTTAAATCCAACACTAAAATCCCTAAACCTAACTCATCTAAAATTTGTTAACAAATTCAATACTTTCAACATCATTAAACTAAGTGAAGAACAAGTGAAGATTTAACTAACCTCACGGATCGTGACAGATTTGATCGAAACGTGACGGATCGAAATGCTTGAGATTTTTCAGAGTGAAATCGCGACAGAGAGGGGTGAAATGGGAGGTATGGGTCGGGGGAGACGAAGTTGTTGCTTTTTATATGCAACAACTTCGTCTGTGATGGACAAAGGCCATCCGTCTGTCACGGACAAAAGGCCTTCGCTCGTCACGGGTCGCCCTGTTTCGTCCGTGACGGACGGAACAGGGCGTGAGATAGAAATTTCACTCGTGCGTGAAATAGCAACGACCTTCTATTTGATACTAGAATTTTAAATCGTATTTGTAAAATTTAGGTATTGAAATTTAGGTTTATGTTACAAAAATTGAACTTGAATGTAGGTATTGAATTTTATAAAATTTTGGATATTATATTTGATACTAGAATTTAAAATCATATTTGTAAAATTTAGGTATCGAAATTTAGGTTTGTGTTACAAAAATTGACCTTGAATGTAGGTATTGAACTTTATAAAATTTTGGATATTATATTTGATACTAGAATTTAAAATCGTATTTATAAAATAGGTATTGAATTTTAGATTTATGTTTTAAAAATTGAACTTGAATTTAGAAAAAAAATGGATATTATATTTGATTGTTCGATGTATTTGTCTAATATTTAATGAAATTGGCATTGAATTTAGGATATGAAGCTGAATTAGGGAATTTAGGTTTATATTAAATTGAGATTGAATTTAAGGAATTATATTTGAAATTTAAGAATTATATTTGAAATTTAAGAATTATATTTGAAATTAGAGGAATTTAGGTATTGAATTATGAAATTTATATTAATATTTTTTATTAATTTGTGTTATAAAAGGCTTTACAAGCCTCGATGATGTCTGTGAGACGGCCCCGACGTGGGTCCCGTCAGCTGGCGCGGAGGAATCTGATCACAGCATCGGCTCGTCGGGCCGCTTCGGTGGCTTTGCTTCCCGCCCTACAGGCAGCACAGGACGTCGGGGCGAGAGTGCAGGAGAACGCAATCATGTCAGACTTGTCGGTGTCGTCGTCTTCCTCATCGGACACGTCCATGGAGCTGGGCGAGGAGGCAGTTGACACGTCCATCCATCGAGACTATTACGAGGGCTTTTAGGCGTCTTTCGGCTGCCCAACAGGCGGATCCGGCTCCCCTGTAGGCGGATCCCGTAGTCGATCCCGAGGATCCCGCTCCCGACCCAGCGGGCCTCGCATAGCCTTGGATGCCAGAAGGGCCGCTCGTTCCTGACCTCCTTCCAATGTATACGACCCATGTCGCCAAGGTCCTGTGGGACATGACATTGGCGTTGACACGTCTGGTTCCCCCGCCACCTGTTGCGCTCGTGGATGATACGGTACGTCTTTGATTTAGTTTAATATTTTTTATTAAAAATACTGAAACGTTATATTTATATTTATAATACTAATTTTGTTATTTCTTTTTCATATGAGAAAGGTTTTTAAGACGTACACCAGGAAGCCATGGCATTGGAAGATGAACGAGCACATTAGGGTGGCTCCGAACACCTGGTGGGATTTTGCTCAGCGGAGCAGTATCACCTCCATAAGGGAGGTGGATTTTAGGAGGATTGACGACGTGCTTATTTCTGCATTCGTCGAGCGATGGCATCCAGAGACGAGCTCGTTCCATTTCCCGTGGGGCGAGATCACTATCACGCTCCACGATGTCACGCACATCCTGGAGATCCCCATCGACGGGTTGAGCGTCACCACTGATATGGCAAACCCCGTCGTGAGAGAGCATGTTTGCACCATTACTGGGGCAAACCTGGAGTTGGTAGCCCAATGGTTCGGTGGTGGTGGTATTCCGATGGGGTCCCTCTTGCAGAGGTCGAGGGAGCAACTGTCCAGTCCGGAGAGGAACGACCGACACATAGCGTCCATGTACTTGATGATGTTCCTCGGCTGTACCGTTTTCCCGGACAAGTTGACGGACGTCGTCAAGTACAAGTACATGGCGCTCGCCGTCGACCACGATGGGATCAGTTAGACTTTGTGACCCCTCAGTACGCTCCTTCTTTGTACCGAGGCATTATTGAGTGCCTCGATGTACAAGAGCCGTACATGCCGGATCGAGTCCTCCGCCAGTACGGTTACAGGCAGGGGGTTCCTGAGGATCCACCTGAGCCACTCGAGGTGAAGAGGCGGGTCGACTTGAAGTCATACACTTTGAAGTACGCCGACGAGCAGTGCACATGGAATGCCGACCCTAGACACACGATTGAGCGTCGGGACAGGATCCAGACCACCTTCGCCTGGGACACTGACGATGCGTACATCGATTGGCTAGAGCAGATGTCGCATCCGTACGTGGACGCACGGTCCCCTAGACAGGATCATCCATGTCTGGCTCCAGTCGTCCCTCCAGCTCTACCGGTCTCTGCTCTCATGGTATGTTACCTTTTATTTATCGCTTATCATTTTTTATGTTTTAAATTTTGGTTTTTTCAAATGGAAATCTATGTTATTTATTCAGCAAACCCAGATTCTCGCCGTTCTGATGCGGCGTTTTTTGGAAGAGAGGGATGGGCTTCCACCAGATGTTACCGCTACTATTATTTCGTGGATTCAGGATTTGACCGGTGACAAGGTGATGAGAAACAACCCTCCAAAGGTGAGGCTTTGCTCCTCTAAAGGCTAGATCTAGACCAAGGGGAGTCTTATTCTCCTTCCTAAGCTTGGAGGCCCTCCAATGGCACTTGAAGAGGGAGTTGGGCCGCTAGAAACCAAGAGTGGACTCACCTATAAGAAGGCCACAAGCAAGGGTTGACAAGGAAAAGCATGATATGTAACTTGCAAATTGGGAGTGTGACCAATGCACCTTCAAACCAAGCCAACTTGTATTCCTTAGGCTAACTGGATAAAAGGCCAAAGTGCAACATAGGAAGACAAGGCAAAGGTGAGGGCAAAACGACCACCCTATGGGCCCCAAAGGGACGAATTGACAATGGCAAAGGCTTGAAGAACATGGAGAGAAGGGCTTAGTGGCCCAAGTTGCCAAGTGAGGGTGAGAGAGCCCACCAAGGGTTGTGGCCCAATGTGAGGTGAGAAATTTTGACCTACCTTTTTCTTGACTTTTCTTCTTTTTCTTTCTTTTGCTTTTTTTTTTTTTTTGATTGGGTCCTTTGCCTTTTGTTTGGACCTCTTGAAATAAGCTTGGCTCTTTTTTCTTTTCTTCTTTTGAATGCAAGGGCACGGCCGAAAGGAATTAAGAGTGGAGGAGTGGAGCCACAACACTTTTAATGAGGGAAGAGTGGCAACAAGGGGGTGTTCTATTGTTTTTTTTTTGACGTGCCAAGTCACTAAGTGGGAGTGAGAGGAAGGTGCCTTTGTCACTAACAATTTCGGCTACTTGTGGCAACCACTAAGGAAGAATCTTTCCAATCATCCACTACCCCATCATCCAAATGTACAAGTTGTCTTTTTACCCAAAATAGCAAAGAGGACAAAAAAGGACAATTTGAAGGTGGGAATGGTCCCTCCCAAAAGGACAAATGTACAATCAAGGACAAGATTCAAAATGAAGCAAGCAAACACACAAGGGCAAGGTTTCGGCCATGGAAGCAAGGTGTGGGCTGTAGGGGTGGTGGTGGGTGGTGTGACGGTGGCAGAGAGGGTGGTCCGGCGGCCGGAGGTCGTGGTGGTCGCCAGAGAGGGATTTTTTTTGGGTTTTTGGGGCTATTTTTGGGAGGGGAACAAGAAGCAACTAAGCTAAGCACGAAAATAGCATGGAAACATGAAAAAAAGGCATGGAAACCAGAGAAAAACTGAGCATGCAACTTCAACACAAGACAAGAAGAAACAAGAAAAAAAATTCTAGCTAGCAAGGAAGACAAAGTGCAAAACACATGGAACCAACAAAGGAGAATATGCTAGATATGGAAAAGAACCACAAAAAAATGAATTTTGAAAGGGAGAAGAGGACTTAGCTTGGGCTTCTGGCTCTTGATACCAATTGATGAAAAACAATCCTCCAAAGGTGAGGCTTTGCTCCTCTAGAGGCTAGATCTAGACCAAGGGGAGTCTTTTTTTTCTTCCTAAGCTTGGAGGCCCTCCAATGGCACTTGAAGAGGGAGTTGGGCCACCGGAAACCAAGAGTGGGTCGTGGGCTGCCGGAGGTTGCCGAGGGGAGTGCTAGGCGGCAATGTGGTGTTAGGGTTCGCCGGGCGTGACCGAGAGGGAACCAACGGGGGGGGTGGCGCCGGCAAAGGTCCAAGGAAACCCTCCCTTGGGGATTCCTTGGCTGAGAAGAACACGGACATATTTGAACTTGGGGGATTTGAGTGTTGAATTGTGAGAGATTGAGAGATTGAGAAGATAAGAGTGTTTGAGAGAGTTTGGCTTAATAGAAATTAATTGGAGACCTTAGGGGAGGATTTCTCTACCCAAGGTATTTTCCAATTCTCTATTCTTCAACCAAATGACAAGGAAGCCAAGGAAAAGCTTAAATAGGCTAGGGTTTTTGGGAGTGGGCTAGGAGCCATAGGCACATGGATCCACACGCCCACCCACTAAAAGAAATACCCTAAATATCCAAAATAAAAGACACTAACATAACTTAATTACCAAAAAGAGAAAAGAGATAAAAGCCATAAAGGCTTGGTATATAAGTATAACTATATGACATATAATGTAATACTATAGTAAATAAATATAACTATATCAAATATAATGTAACACTATAGTATATAAGTATAACTCTATGAAATATAATGTAATACTATAGTATATAAGTCTAAATATACTAGATATAATGTAATACTATAGTATATAAGTATAGCTATATGAAATATAATGAACTACTATAGTATATAAGTATAACTATATGAAATATAATGTAATACTATATTATATAAATATAACTATATGAAATATAATGTAATACTATAGTATATAAGTCTAAATATACTAGATATAATGTAATACTATAGTATATAAGTATAGCTATATGAAATATAATGAACTACTATAGTATATAAGTATAACTATAAGAAATATAATGAAATACTATAGTATATAAGTATAACTATATGACATATAATGTAATACTATAGTATATAAGTATATCTGTATGAAATATAATGAACTACTATAGTATATAAGTATAACTATAAGAAATATAATGTAATACTATAATATATATAAGTCTAAATATACTAGATATAATGTAATACTATAGTATATAAGTATATCTATATGAAATATAATGAACTACTATAGTATATAAGTATAACTATAAGAAATATAATGAAATACTATATTATATAAGTCTAAATATACTAGATATAATGTAATATTATAGTATATAAGTATAACTATAAGAAATATAATGAAATACTATAGTATATAAGTATAACTATATAAAATATAATGTAATACTATAGTATATAAGTATAACTCTATGAAATATAATGTAATACTATAGTATATAAGTATAACTGTATGAAATATAATGTAATACTATAGTATATAAGTATAACTGTATGAAATATAATGTAATACTATAGTATATAAGTATAACTATAAGAAATATAATGTAATACTATAGTATATAAGTATAACTATATGAAATATATAGTGAAATACTATAATATATAAGTATAACTATAAGAAATATAATGAAATACTGTAGTATATAAGTATAACTCTATGAAATATAATGTAATACTATATTATATACGTATAAATATAAGAAATATAATGTAATACTATAGTATATAAGTATAACTATATGAAATATAATGTAATACTATATTATATAAGTCTAAGTATACTAGATATAATGTAATAATATAACTATGTAACTATAAGTATAACTATAGTATATAAGTATAAGTATAATTATATGAAATACTATATTATATAATAATATGAAATACTATATATAACAACCCTAAACTCTAAACCAACCGAAACCCTAAATCCAAACCCTACGCTTAAACATAGCGTACGCTAGGGTGAAGAGCACATGTGATTGGGCCGGCCCAAATGACAGGCCCAACATCTATACGCTGCAATTTTGCGTACGCTAAATGGCAGCGCACAAGATTTGGGCTTGTCATTTGGGCCGACCCAATCACATGTGCTCTTCACCCTAGCATATGCTACGTGGAAGCGTAGGGATTTGTTTAGTTAGGGTTTGTTTGGTTAGGATATGTTTGGTTAGGGTTTGTTTGATTAGGGTTTGTTTGGTTAGGATATGTTTAGTTAGGTTTTGGATTTATATAAGTTAGATATATATACATATGGCAGACCCAAACATGGTAATATAAAATTACATCTTAACCATAATTACTGATCAAATTCATCTTAACCATAAAATTACATCTTAAAGTAAATTACATCTAAAACTACACTAGAGGATCTGAAGGACGGTTATATCTAGTGCGGTATTTCCGAAATAGTTGAATACTCGACTGAAACTGAGAGTCCCAACCATCAACACTTGGGTGTTTGAATCGACGCCAAGCGTACGGAGGGGGAGGTAGTGGACAACCATCCTTGAGCGACACCTACATAGAAAACACAAAATATGATCGAGCTTTGTGTTTTAGGGTAAGCACAAACATTACTAGTTATTTAGAAACAATAAGCTTTAACGATATGAAGTGGTTTCGGTTCCCTACGAGGGCCATCGTCAATATCTGTGTTGGAGGGTCGAGGCTTCCTTCAGACGCTCTCATTGGTAAGCACAAGCACAGGCCATCCCATGATAATAGGACAAGAGCAACCTGGTATAGCGTGGCAAACGCTAAACCAATCATCGATATGTCAAACCAGTACTCCTCGCTGCAAGGACTGATGACATAGTTGACCCGGAATATAAGGTCCTCGTAAGTGATCCCCGGGTGTAGTGCGGGCAAGATGGGCATGTATACATCTATGTTGTCAAACAACTCTCCCTCCACCTGCATTCGAACAATAGGGTATACAGTCTCTTCTGATCCCAACAATACAACCAGTGTCCGATATCCACAGTGCCCGTCTGGACGTACATCTTCAGCCCCGTTAATGTAGGGAAACCAAAAGTAATAAACATTCTTAACCCCAAAGTTCACCCCCATTGAAATCATGGGTTGTTCAGAGAGCTGCTGTGATCCAGTCCTTCGGATTGGCTACCTTAGGTTCCAATGCCCGGAGAAGCTCCACTTGGTCCCTTCTTGCCATGACCCCGACCTCTACCTTGGCTTTCATTGGCCTTCTTCTTCTCAATCTCCTCTAACTCAGCCCTGCTATGCTCAAACAAGCTTGGCTCCCTCTTGGTAGAGTACTTCGTCGAACCCTTTGGCCTTCCTTTTGCAATGATTCCCGTGGGCTCTTGCAACAAAGTTTCATGTGGATGTTGCGTGTCATGGAATAACTCGGTGATTTGGTCTACTTGGTCTTTCCTCAATGTCTTAGCGTGCCACATCTCATCCATTTCCTTCCATCTCAACTCTGGAATAGACATATGTGTTGTGTCCTCAACTGGCTCTTCCGTGTAAACCCTATCCCATTGCAATTGCTTCTAGAAGCGATGTATCTCACTCGGCATGATCGATGTCTTATTAATGATGGCATTTGCGATTTTGTGGACACACGGCAGGCCGAAGCAGTCTCTCATCCAGTGGTCATCACAATCCTCAGGGAAATCATCATCCTCTATCTGCTCATATAGATCAAACAACATTCTCAAGCCCCTCTCCGACACTTTATAGAATAGCCTTGAAAACAACACTCTTATTTCTGGCGGCACACCATCAAACATCATTGGTTTTTTTATTCATGACATCTCCATGGTCGCACGCACCTACCCAATTTGACCCTTGATCGCATGGTGGATCCTCACTACCATTCTATTAAAACCACCAACACTAGAATTCAGAATTTTCTTCAACACATGATGCATACCCTCAACCCTATCAAAACACATAAAAAGCATCGTGTTAGTCCGACATTGAGCCTTGAGCCTAGAAACCACTAAACATTGTACAAGGGATATATGTTTGTAGTCCTCGTGAAAAAGTGAAGATGATGATCCGTCCACACGCTCTGACTATGCTTTCCTTGTGAGGATTAGTCCACGTCTTCTCAATGTATCGAAAGAGGCCACTCTTCCACGATGTCCTCAATTTCGCAAGCCTCTCTTCGTAGCTTTCCTCCGTGGTTGAACACCAAAGTGCCCAACATTGGCCGCAAAAACTTTTGACTTGTTTTTTATCCTTCAAGATTGGGGAAGCATATGCTTCTATGTTGTGCTTAATATGCATCCAACACAAAAGGTGTTTAACTTCATCTTTGAAAACTATCCGAATTGCATTGATGAGGGCCTTCTCTCGACCAGTCGTTATGGCGGTCGGCATAACACCCGCATCTTTAAACAACCGAAAATGTTTCTCCATTATGAACTTGTAATGCACAACTTCTTCTTGCCGCGTAAATGCATAGGCAATGTTAAAAGTCTTGTGCGTGCAAGTGAAACCGACAATCTCCACCAAAGGCATGTTATACCTATATGGATGAATGTAAGAAAGCGGATGAATGTAAGAAAGCCATAGAATATAAGATAAATAGATGATATAAATCACTACTATTAATTGTGTTGAAAATGAGACACAAATCCATTACGTACCTATTTGTCTTGTATGTGGCGTCGATAACTACCATGTACGGGAACATCTTCAATAGGTGGAGCGAGTCCGGGTGAGAAAAAAAATAGGATATCGGTCTCTTTCATAGACAACTTTCTAAGAGGAAATACCCGGTAACTATTTTGTTGCAAAAAGTTCAGAGTCCATTGCGTAACCGTCATTTCCCCACGATCTTCGTAATGCATCTTCTGCAGAAAGTTGAAAACTTGTTTCATGGATGTTACATTTCCGAGGAAGAAGGTCCTCAACTCCGCAACAATAGTCCTCAACGTCATGAACGCATCGCTCAACCTCTTGGCAAGGCGCTGCTCATCCGGGGTCATTATGTCCATGTATGCATGCCCAAGAAAGCTAATAGGAAGCTTATGGTTGTGACATCCATCTATCACATTCATGCATTTCTGAGTTACTTCCCCTGACTTCTTCTTCAATCTAACACCACACAACTCAAATGTGCATTCGGACTTCTTCGAGCTTGTTTCACGAATTACCTCAACATCCTCTTCTGAGTCACTACCTTTCTTTCTCGTCGATCTATATTCACCAAAGTGTTTGCACGTCAAACTAACACTTCTGACATTTGAGGTACGAATGACTAAAACCATCATCAAATCTTTGCCCATATTCTTAACCCACTCAACCAATTCCTCTCGGCTATCCCACTTCAGATTGTTACGAAATTCATCTCCATAATCTTTCCCCTATACATGTTTACATAATCAATAATGTTACAATATATGGATTGCGATTCATGAAATTTATATATTTGTAGCTAACCATAACTAAACTAACTATACAACAAAACTACAATTGTAATACGATAACTAAACTAAAGAACAACAAATTGATAACAAATATAGGCCTCCTCTATGTATATCGCTAAATCGTCATCATCTTCTCCACTACCACTAAATACTAATCTTTTAATAGCTTATAATATAAACTAAAGAACAACAAAACTACAATTGTAATACGATACCTACACTAGAGAACAACAAATTGATAACAAATATAGGCCTCTATGTATATCGTTAAATAGTCATCATCTTCTCCACTACCATTAAATAGTAATATTTTAATAACTAAACACTAATCTTTTAATAGCTTATAATATAAACTAAAGAACAACAAATTCACAACAAATATCATATTTTCAACTACTACTAAATATTAATCTTTTAATATATATCAAAATAAATATAGGCCACTACCGCTAACCGTTAAATCGTCATTATCTTCTTCACTACTACTAAATACTACTCTTTCAATACACGCTAATCATTCCATAATTAACTATACGTACTTTAATTCATCTACACTTAAGCTATATTAATTATAACTAATTTTAATTTTAATCATTTCATAATTACTAACCTCGAAATTGCCATCGTCGAAATCTTGATCGTCGTAATCTTCATTCTCTTCTCCACTACTCCAATATGTGTTTTCATTATATGTCATTTTGATAAGATTGGTTGTTTTGATATGGAATTGAGAGAGGAATGAGTTGGTATTTATGGGGGGGGAAATATGTCGTTGGAATAACGACAGATTCTATACACAGGAAGAATGTGTACGCACAAATGTAGCGCACAGGCTGCCAGGATCCAAATTTCGAATTTCCAACAACTATTTTCCAACGGTAAAATCTATACGCATCTTTTTGCGTATGCAATATTTAAGCGTATAGATTTATACAATATACGTTACAGAATTCAAATAATTGTATAGTATTCGTCTTATACGCTCATAAATTACGTACACCAAAACGGTGCGTAGAGATTATCGTGCAAACATGCACTTTTTATCTTGTATATAGCATCTGCCTTAATTTTTCCTACAGATCGAAACACTCTCGAATTGCCTTTCAGCAGGTCGTGTTTTAGGTCTGTCAACGTCGCTTTGGAGTTCCAAACTTCTACATTTGCCTTGATCCATTTTACATGTTAAACAGGGACCTGAGATCTATCCAATCCAGCTCTTAAACTAGATTTTGAAGCAGAGAATCATGAAGGGCATTGCGATCTCCAACCCCAGTCACTTGCAATGGCACCCATCACAGCAAAAGATTTTCCTAACCAATCTCCCCATCAGGCAATCCAACAACCCAAACCCATTCCAATTCAATCCAATTTCATCCCCAAAGCCACTTCAACTGCCGACCCTAACCCTAAATTCCGCCAAATCCGGCTCCACCCACCAAACATCCGCTCCGCCGTTGGTGGTAGTTGGGTCCGCAAACGCAGACATCTACGTGGAGATCGACAGGCTCCCACAGGAAGGGGAGACAATCTCAGCTAAGACCGGCCAAACCCTAGCTGGAGGCAAAGGGGCAAATCAGGCTGTGTGTGGAAGTAAGCTTTCCCACCCTACATATTTTGTGGGTCAAGTTGGGGATGATGCCCATGGGAGATTGATCACTGATGCATTGAAGGTGGGTGGGGTCCAGTTGGATTACCTGAGGAATGTGGGCCCGGGTGCCCCAACTGGACATGCTGTGGTGATGTTGCAATCTGATGGGCAGAACTCAATTATCATCGTTGGAGGATCAAATATGTCCTGCTGGCCTGAGAAGTTGGCTGATGAAGACTTGGAGGTTGTGAGGAGTGCTGGAATTGTTCTGCTTCAGAGGGAAATCCCTGATGCTGTTAACATCCAAGTTGCAAAGGTGTAGCCTTTCTTATTGTTGAATTTTGTAACCAGGTTTTGTCCATGCTCTTAGGTGACTGATGGATTTGTTGCCTTATGATATAGCCTTGTCTGTTTCATGTTTGAATATCCTTGTATAAATTGCATGGTTCCATGTTTAAACTCATTCTTAGCCTAGCTAATCCAGGGAGCTGGCTGAAACTGTCGGCTGATTGTGTTGTGCTTTCAATTCTAGGCCGCAAAAGATGCTGGTGTTACTGTCATTCTGGATGCTGGGGGAATGGATGCTCCTGTTCCTTGCGAACTGCTGAGTTTGGTTGATATTTTTAGCCCAAATGAAAGTGAGCTTTCTCGATTGACAGCAATGCCGACTGAAACATTTCAGCAGATCTGTCAAGCAGTGGAAAAATGCTATGAAATGGTGAGATTTGAGCATTTTCTGAACAATGTGAATTTGCTTTGTTTAATGTTGATTACAAGTCTATGAGTTATATGTTTTTTCCTACTAGGGGTATCTTATGAAAGATCTTGACCATTGAACTTTGCAAGTATAAACTAACTGTTATCGTTATCAAGTTCCTAGTGTCTTCATGTTTGGGGTTCAGTTCCTAGCAGTTGTTTTAAATCCCTTGATGTATGAGCTCTTACCGCAAAATTGACTTCTATATCAGGAAATAAATTGAAATGGGGTTCACCAAGATAACGATGATGTGAGGTCATGTAATAAGATTAGCAGGAAAAGTGCTGCCTTGAGATGAGATTATAGTGTTATACACTTGAGGGGAAAAGGGTAATGAACATCTGGGTTTAGGTAACTGACCTGACCTGTAAATTCTAATGCACAGCATGAGTTACTTCACTTTTAGCCTTCATTGGAACTTGGAAGGCTTCTGTACTTATTAATAGCCCATTTTGCAAGGCTAAAGTTTATCATGGAAATTCAATTTTAATTGACTCACAGTCGCAGAAGACTACTTGACAAGAGTGGAGGTCTTGGAAGCCATCTCAACTCTTGCGCCAGCTGTACTGTATGAATTCGGCATAAGCATGTATTCATGTAGCTTTACTAGGGAAATTATCATTCTGAACAACTGAACTAGAGTCTTTTATGTACCTTTCTCTAACATATATTTCGTTCTCATATGTAGTTGATGAAGATAAAAAATGTGTACTGTTGGTTAGATGTTCTCATTATCATGATTTGGATGATGCTAGAATCATTTTGGCATGAAGCTTGTGATGAAGTTGAGCAGTTCACTGATTTTTAATCTTGAGAACTACTTATGGATTTACGGGTGAAGACCAGATATCATCCTACATTCATGGGCTACGTTTCTGTTTGTAGGGAGTGAATGAGGTTCTAGTGAAACTTGGGTCCAAGGGATCGGCCTTATTTGTTAAAGACGAAGAGCCAATCAAGCAACCAATCATCTCAGCTGCAAAGGTGGTCGACACAACAGGTGCTGGTGACACTTTCACATCTGCTTTTGCAGTAGCACTCATAGAGGGCAAATCGAAGCAGGAATGCTTGAGATTCGCTGGTACGTCCCATCAACTCACGTTCTTTCAGTTCAAAACAAACTTATGCAGACCCACATGCTGTGCTCTTATGTTATCTACAGCTGCAGCTGCTTCGCTCTGTGTACAAGTCAAAGGAGCCATCCCGAGCATGCCTGAGCGGAAGTCAGTTTCGGAACTTCTAAATTCTCTTTAGATTTTGCATAAATAGGCAAGGGAAATTCTTTCTTGCCCCTCACAAGTGTGAGTTGTTTCGGGCACCAGCCGTTTAGGGACGTGTAAATCTTTGCAGAAATGGCGATCAAACCGTAATATGAATAAACAGTTTATGCTGTGTTGCTTCTCCTTGCCCTCATTCATTATAGGGTTTGTAAATTCAATTGAAACTTCTCTGCTGTGCTGAAAATAAACAAAAATCTTCAATTTGTTTGGATTATCGCAAGTGTCCGTGCCCATAGACCGGACTAATCTCACATGGCTGCCCTTGTAGCCGCTCTCATGGAAATAGGCCTTTTTGTGAGGTGTAGTTATCTACACTTTCTTACTAAAACAATGTTATCTACATCTATTATTCAAATCTACATCTGTTTAAGATAAGTTCTAAAATCTTCTCAGCAGAAATAGAAAGAATGAGGAGCCTTTTCATGCCAAGTTCTTCTGCCAATCCAAGAATAAAAGAGCTAATAACATAACAAAGGAGCTATGCTATATTATTATATACACTGAAGGATAGCATGTGATTCCTTGCTTCCTCTGAACCACTAGAGTAACATGCATGTCATGGCATGCTTAATTGCTTATTATCATATTCTCTCATCTTATATGCTTGCATTGGCCTATTTCCACAAGAACTCCATTTCCATTGAAACTCTCAAGTAAGCTAGTTGATTTCAATCTGTTCTCGTGCGCTTTTTGGCAATGGGGTTGGTTCCAAGTGTGATGGGTTTTCCAAGCTTTATGGGATCAGGAACAGGTTTATCGCGTTTTCTATGTACCCTCTTATATTTTCCACCCTTATATCGCAGGTTTAGGATCTTTAATAGTGTTTTTCAGGTATGCCTTCGTCGCCAATGTTGGGTTTGGTAATGGGGACGCTGTACAACAAGTTCTTGGAGAAAGAAATCACAGAATTCGAACACTTCCATGTCGTCGTCCTAGACATTTTCAAGTAAAAACACTCAAACTTGCATGTGCAACTTCAATCATGTTAATCTTGATCCCCTAATTGGATTACATTTCCGAATCAGCACCTTCAACTCGGCCCTGCCAGGGAAGCACTACGACGTGCCATCACGAAAGGAGGTAGAGGAGTGCTATGAGAGATGGAGACAAGTGGGTGACCATGAGAAGAAGCAAGTCTTCATCAGCTTCATGAAGAAGAACGTCGGTCTCAGCAGGCTTGACGACTGCACATTGATCACGGGTTTGGTGACGCCGCCAGTGGCCATGGCAGCTAAGAAAGCAGGAGAGGGCGTGCCTCAGCTCAGGATAATCAAGGTCGTTCCTGACGTCGTCTTCGTGCCCACCATAACCGTCATAGCTCTAATCTCGGCTAAGCTGTCCAGAAGGATGTTTGTCAAGAACATAGCTTTATCTGAATCATGAGCTTAGTTTCCATCTCTGCAATGCACATACCGAAATAACAAGGCAGCCAGCACGGTTGGTTCTGAAGATGGAAAGCCTTGATATGAGCAATGTATTATTAACATTATGAATGCTTGGCGTGGGAAAGTATCCTAGGTGAATTCAAATCGCCAATTCCCAAAATATGACATCTTTATAGACGGATAATAATGAACATGATCAAGACGAATGAAGAACAACGTGAAAGAAATATACAAGAGTAACACACAGGGAAAAGGCATAAGGTGAAGGATGAATAGCATAGCATAGCATGTACAAAAATATTCAATTCGAAAGAAGCTGCATGCCATTTTTACAAGAGGGGAGAAAGGATATCTTCAAACTGTAGGAGCATGCGAGTCCAAGAAGCAATATATAGGTGATGTCAATTTCTTTATTATTTAGGTTTCCGTTCTACTGCTGCATCTCTTCTAAAGTAGCATCAATCATCTGGACAAGCACTCTAGACGAAAATTAATGATTTACAACTACCCACAGGGTCTACGACTATACTTGTTGAAACGGGCTTTTCTCCTGGCACGCTTCCTCTTGTTTTTCGGGGTACCCAATTTAGAAACCGGTCGCATCTTAGCACCTTGCTGAGCAGGGGATCCCGCCTTTTTGCTTTGTGAGACGGTTTCTGCGTCTGGGGCAGGATGGACATCATTTCTCTCTTCCACCGCACTTGTAACTTTCGGCTTCCCAATAGGCTGGGAACCAACCTCTTCCTTTACGGATTGGTCAGATATCAGCACCTCATCCTTAATCTACAAAGTATCAATGCAAGTAGTGCCAATTATATAGTAATTAGCAGGCATCAATATGTTCTGGGAATGGGAAAAAAATTACTACAGAAAAAATAAGGGAAAAACTCTCATCAGGCTCATTGAAAGATTTCATTTGGGCACTTTGACTTTCAATTACTATTATTTTTACAATTTTAGGAAAAGCTGTCAACTGCTACAATGAGGCAACATGTTATGACATAAGCGGCATGTATTAATTCTAGTTGTTGTCACTTGAATGATACAAAGTTTAAATATCAGGGCAGAAGAATAATATTTTCATTGAACCTACTGGTAATTGTACCAAACCTAAAGGTACCTCAGTGAAATGTAGGAGCCTTCAAAATTCATTAGGGTCTCGTACAAAGCATTTCATATTACAAGTTGTCAGAGATTTTACCTTCAGACATGAAACCCCAATCTGAGCCTGATCAGAGCTCTCAACCATATCTAGTAGAGGAGTGATCTCACCATGACTTGAAACTGCATTGTCAGGCATAAGTACGTCTTCTCCGTTGTGAGATGTGTGCTGCGACGTGGTGCACAAAGATGCTGCAGGACCGTCTCCATTTTCATGAGGCATAGGTTTCCGATAAGAACTTGTCAGTGCATTGCATGGAGTTGAAGCTTCAATGTTTGGAAAAATTGTAGTCGCATTTTCATTGATCACTTTATCCATTCGAGCCTTCAGCATGCGAAGTTGGAGCTGAGATTCCTCAATCTTCTGCAGGATTTCTTCCAATATATTATCATCTTTGAATTCAAGACATGTCCAGCCACCATTACCGTCAAACTCATCACTGATAAAATTAGACTTGGCTGGTTTCACTGCAAGACAAACCAATAATTCAAAACGATCGGAAGTCAAAAAAGAACGGAGAGCGTAAACGTTAAATAAAGGCCCATAATGACTCATCATTATTCTACAAAGATACTGGATGAAAAGATATCTAATTGGTTAAAAAGCTTCCAACTACACATTTGGAAAATACAATTAATAAGTACAAATCTTGCAGAGTTACCTATAGCATTAATAAGTACAAAATACAAATTTTCAATTAAGCTTCCAACTAAACATGACTTCTTGATCACTGATTTGCAGAGTTACCTATAGCATTTGGAGCTGTAAGGGTACTGGGGACATAATTATGGCTCTTAAATGGAATAGATTACATGCTTTGTTTGTGGATATAGATTAAACTGAACCCAAATACTTAGAAGCAAAATTTACTGCTCAGATAAAACTTAGCAGGCATAGGTACACCATCAGGTCAATCTGATAATTGATTTCCAATAATGATAAAAGGTTACAACAATAAACATAATGCACATCCTCAAGAGTCAAGAGTGATCGAGCAACACAACACTATCCTGAACATTGTGCAAACCAAGAACTACAGTTCCACAAAAAAACAAAAGGCTTCTTCAAAAAAAAAACATCAACAAGAAATACAAACTATAATCCAATAAGCAAATAATAAGTCAAGCAAATATCATTTTCACCTGAATTGCCAAAATCATCATCCATGTAAGGCCGATCAGCATAAGACTTCTTATTCACTGCAAAACATCCTTCATTACAAAAATGCTTTCTCAACCACAAAGATAATCAACAAAGAAGTTATACCTAAAGTTGAAAACAAGTTATGTTGTGACATATATGATGCTATATCGGTTTCTTCTTCTACCCTTTTCCTTTTCTTCCTCTTCCTTATGTTTACTTTTCGATTTTGACAAGGAATTGGTGTACACTTCACACTGAGATCCTCAGACGTGACATTCAGTAAATCATGCTGCTTTCTTCGATCACATTCTGCAAGCTCTCTTTCATACTTCAATGCTTGAGCCCGTAGCTCCCTAATTTGAAGCTCCACCCACTTGCAACGCCACATAAGAGGTCGTATAAACTTCCTCCAATGAGCAGTCAACTTTTTCTTCCTGATAAATACATATAACACATAAATCATGATATGATATTTTAACTATCATATTATGAAATGAACTCGACATACATAGATTAAAAATACTACGGTCAACACAAACCAATCGATGCTAACACAAAGGCACATCAAATAATTAGATGATCTCTGAACAATTTGTGAACCCTACTGACAGTGCAAAAATAGCATGAAAAAAATATGGAAGTGTACCTTGTCCGAAATAAATCACCAAAACCATCAAACGCCAATGATGATGAACCATCATCATGCAATTCTGACTCAACTTCCAAATCATTTGGTCCATTTCTAATTTCTGAATCAGTATCATCAAAGGAGCTTGAATTCTCAGTTGCATCTTCTGAGTCACTATCAGAGTCTACTTTCTCATTGGAATCTATGTTATCAGCTACATTTATCTCTGGACCTTCACATTGACCAGGAGTAGGTTCATTTGCTAAAGCTTCCACGAGAAAAGAATTATCCTCACAGTTTTTAGCACAAGTCATCTTCTCCATATCTTTGGATGCAGTTCCGCCTTCACCAGGGGAAATATTCATTTTTGTTCTTGATTTTCCTTTTGAATCTAAATCCGGTCCCATATTATATAATCATGCAACTCAGATCATTTGTCAACAAATTCCGTAACCTGTAGAGCCAATAGATGAAAGCAGCACATTGTTTGAGAAACAAAGATGGAGTTGAACACACAAGTTTGACTTACAATCAAACCACAAGAGCTGCAAAGAAGCATGCTTCTCAATTCTTATATAATTCTTAGAACTTTTGATGGATAGAACTTTCATTATTTGCAGCATGTCTCTGAAAACCTCCGCCAAATAAAAGGGACCTTGGAAAAACAGGATAGGTTTACATACATGAGTTGCGTGAAATGGTCTAAAACCACATTATAATGACATTTTTAAAAGCAATTTGACATCGAAACGTCAGTCTGGTTTCTTGCCTGTTACTCTATCCCACCTCTTTGCGTCATTTGCCTCCATTCCTCCTACCCCTCCAAATAAATATGAAAATATAAGGGGGGGAAATACCGATTTCCGCAGGAGCTCTTCTCATAGAAAAGCCCCAATCATTCTGGCCACTCGATCAACTTCCAACAGCAAGTATAAACTGATGGAAAACGTAATTGAAAAGAGAAGATCCAACCATTATTGAATTGATGACAAATCCACTCCCCGTTCGCATAAAAATATCAACAAAAGCCCAACTTTCGCTCAATTTGACTACTCAAAACCAAAACCAAACAACAACTTCTAAACCCTAAAAATTGAATCGACAGAAAATGACACAGAAAAACATAGATCGAGAAGAGACGGCGACTTGGGTAGACAAAGTAACTTACCCGGACACGTAATCGGAGAAGTCGCCGCCGATCGTCACCACCCGTCGCGGTAGTCAGAATCAGTCACCGCCATTGAAGTGTCCTTTTTGTAAATTTTCAATTCCTTTTACTTTTCCTTTTTTTTTTTTCTTTTATATATCACTCTTTTTCGAAAAGCTCGCAATTGGGAGATAAATGGGCCACCTTCTTTTTAGCCCAATTTGAAGGCCCGTTCGAATACTTTGCAATCAACCGCCAGAACAACCTGTGGATAATTTGTCAATTTCTTGACTTTATGTATTGGAAATCATCTATATACTATTAAATATTTATTTACCTTTTCAGCCCTCTACTTATTTATAAAGGAAAATTCTATATGTACACATTTTTTTGACTAATTGCACACGAAAATATACGCTTACAATAAGCATATAGGTTTTGTACACTTATTGTAAGCATATAAGGATAATAGTGGAATTTTGGGAAAAGTAGGGTTAGAAGGCTTATAGGCTTACAATAAACGTACAGAACCTGTACGCTTATTGTAAGCGTATAAGGGGAAAGTGGGAGGGAGGGGCATGTACGCTTAAAATAAGCGTATAGGTATGCGCTTATTTTAAGCTCCTCTTTCTTCCTCCTTCCTCCGCCCCCATCTGGAAACCCTAAACCCGATCGCCCCCCGCCCCCCTCTTTCTTCCTCCTCTTTCTTCTTCCTCCTCCTCTTTTCTTCTTCTCCCTTAATGACAAAATCAACAATGGCATCTTCTTCCTCTCGAGTGGGCGACCCAGACCGTGCAAACGAGGAGGTCGGCGGAGCTTCTGGCGGCGGTAGTGGCGACCTCGGTGCTTCGGCGACGTTTTCGGCGATTGGAGGACTCTCCGGCGACAGCGCTGCTGAGGAGATACGTGGAGGAAAGGCTGTCGATTTCGAGGTTGTGGTCGGTGTTGGTGGCGGGCCGGTCGGTGGTGGTGGTGATCTGGTCGGTGGTGTTTGGGTGGCGATGGAGGAGGAGGAGGACGACACAATTAGACGACGGGTGAGGGTGTTGGATCATTAGAGTTACGTCTGAGGGAACAAAAGCTTTGTTCCCACAGAAGTTGCAGCGGATAAATATAGCAAGAAAGATAATAGAACGAACTCACGATGTATAGTGGAAACCCTGATTAGCAAAACTAGCTTCTCAAGGAAAAACCACTACCTTCAAGCTTCCGCTTAAGAGGATTTTGAAGTGTGTACTTGTCTTATTAATTTCTTGTTTGATTACACTTGTAGCATGGACTCCAAAACACTAGACCTCTCTGATAGATTCGAAGATCACTCCTACAACGATGAATCCAAACTCAACCCTCAAAGACTTACACACACCTCACTCATTTTCTTTCTCAATTTTCGTTCTCTCTGTTTTTCCCATCGTCTATGTTACAAAGAAATGAATCCACACATCTCTTAAATACAACTCGACTAACCCTAAAAGTAACAAGATAAGATTTATCCAATTAAGATAACAAGAAGATATGATTTGATAGAAAGAATAATATCCCAGCCGTCCATATTAATTAAGGAAAAGATTCCTTCAATTGATATAAACGGATAAGATAGAATTCTCTCTCTCCAATTATCTTATCTTAGGAAAGATTTCCTAAGATAACATAATCGGGCTTCTCTCTCCATATCTTCTCAAATCGGCGTGATCCTTGGAGCCGAAGTCTTCAATCCTTGACCGCGTGATTCTTCTGATTTGTTTCCATAATTGGCACGCTGGATTTCTTCTTTCCTTCGCAGCATCGATCTTGTTCGGCGCTTGAGTTCCTTGCTAGGTAACAAAGCACATAACCAGAGCTTTGTTCCCCAGCGCTCCTTTGCTGCGTTGGTTCCCTGAGACAACTGACTTTGTTCCTGAAACACTTAGTACGCAGATTAGTTGAATGTTTGTCACTATCAAAACCTAAGGAATTCAACAAATTCCCCCTTTTTGATGGTGACAAACATCCTTGACAATAAAACATATACATACGAGATAAAGACAGTTGTATGGGAAAGGTGATGCGGGAGCATCCAAGACTTCACCCAATATGCACATGAGGGCCACACTTTCGAGCCGAGCCGAGCCAAGCGCGAGAGAACGAAGACCACAAGAATTGAAGGCCAAAGCCCTGACTCGGCCCCAAACTCGGCAGGGTCATGGACCGAGTTTGGCTCAGTGAAGGCGCCCATGTTGGGCTTGGAAGCAAGCCCTGACTCGGCCCCAAACTCGGCCGGGTCATGGACCGAGTTTGGTCCAGTTGTTGGCCTTTGTCCCAGGTTTTGTTTGGCTTCTTGTGGGGTTCACTTAGGGACTTTTGTTTCTTGTTATTTTAAGTGTGTTTAAGACTTCTTTAGGATGTTTATGTTTTGGGCCTTTTAAGGCTTTGTTGGGCCAAGTCCCCTAGGACTATAAAAGGCCAAGTGTTGTTGTATTTGGTAGAAAAATGAATTGAATTTTTTGAGCATTTGTTGCCTTGGGCACATGGGACAAACGAGAGCTGCCAAGGGAGGCCTCTCAAGGTGTTGATCCGGTTCGCTTGGTTTGACTTGCGTTATGTCGATCTCCTCCATAAGATCGGTGTTCGTAGGCGTCCACAAGCATCCTCCTCGTGCTCCTAGGATCCGTCCTTGGTTGTGTGAGGTTGTAGAAGAAGGGGTCTCTTGATATTTGGTATTGGTTCTTGAGAGACGACTTAGGGCTCCAAGGGTCTTACCCCTATTCAATTGGTTCTCTCTATATCCCTTTGTTTTTCTTGTTCTTGTTTCATTTGCTAACTTGTTCTTGTTGTGTTTCATCTTCCACATTTCCATTGAGTCACTCGGCATCTAGATCGGGCCACTCGCGGCTAATCCCCGCATCAAATTGCAGCCCAATTGGTGATACAAGTGTGCATGGATTTGCCCTTGTATCAAAGGTTGGGGGTTCGATTCCCCCCAGCAGCAACCCACTCAGCAATGCCTCATGCCTACTAGGAGATGGGTTGGGGTGTACGGTCTGCAGACCTGGGGAGGGTTGAGCGCCAGCGGTCCGATCGCCGACTCAAGGCAGACCGTGGGCTGGGCCGCTGGGTCAGATCACCGACTTGAGGCAGACCAAGTGAAGGCGGTCCTAGGTGGGCTCAAACCTCATCAAAAGGTTCCCCACACAAGATTATAATAGTTCCCCCTCAACTCAGCAACATATGAAACCATGTGTTGTTCCCCCTCAACCGAAGCTGCCTGTCATTTCCCCCCTTTTGTCATCATCAAAAACACAGTAGAGAGTTAGAGAGGAAAAGTCACATCCAGACGAACATCATTCCCAATCGCATTAGATTGAAACGCACAAACACAGACATCATGTTAAGACAACAACAAAATAGGCAAGGATACCATTCATGATTAACATGCCAGTCAATGTCCACACAAGAATCAGAGACAAAGAAGTTCGAAAAGAGAGGGATAGATGTTCTAGGGAACCAAGGAGGGGTTGGTTGGCCAGAGAAATACAAATTAAGTACCACTGGGGCCACCAGCTAGAGCTGAAGTATGATTAGCAATGAAGTTCATCTTTTGTTCCCACTCAAAGTTTTTGCATCCTTATTGGCGTCATCATCCATCATAGGCTCAGCTAATAGAGAGTCTTTGATTCCTTCTTTTCCTTTCTTTGTGTATATTCTGATGTCCCCCCCCTTTTTTTTTTTAGAACATCACAACCTTCAGCTTGCCTTCTTTCATCAGGGATTCATTTTGAGCCTACTATGCGCATCATTAGCTTTTAAGCACGAACCCTCCTTAGGCAATTGTAAGCCGGCATCACACACCATACCTATCGAACCCTATCCACAGACCACAGTGGCAACAATTCGTATTCTCGACTTTCCAGAAAAATAGAAGAGTGTGATGTGGGGGTAATGTTACCAGAGAGGGTACAAAGAACATCACACAAAAGCATATATGAAAATTTTGCAATAATGTGTAATCATGAATGAGAGGCTCCCAGATGTGGATGATTAGAGGGGCTCATAGGAAGCATCAAACATGATAGCTAAGGTAAGCTATAGAGTCAACAATCATTTGGGCTTATAATGAGGGATCAATGCATCAAGTTGACTCTTTTGGGCCGAAAGAAATCTGAGTCGTGTATAAACAAGATAGCATAGAGAATCATGCATGAAATTTTGCATATAAGTGAGGTATTAGCATGAGTCTAAGCAAGTCGTTCAACTAATGATCAAGAGAAGAGATGCAGACCAAGACATGATGATTAACCCTTCACACTTTACCATGTAAATTAGCCAATCATCGAGGGAACACAATAAGTAGACAGTCAGTTTAGAGAAATCATATCTAGTTCCATACGAAACTGTTCGAATGGTTCCCTGTTTAGTGCCTTGGTGAAGATATCGGCGATTTGATCCTTAGTTCCACAGAAGTCCATTGTCACCAACCCTTTCTCCACACAATCACGTAAGAAGTGATGTCTTATCTCGATGTGCTTGGTACGTGAGTGTTGTATCGGATTCTTAGAGATATTTATGGCGCTGGTATTGTCACAGAGAATGGGAGTAGAGTTAAGTAGAATACCGTAGTCGCTGAGTTGTTGTTTGAGCCATAGGAGTTGAGTGCAACAAGCAGCAGCGGCTATGTATTCAGCTTCTGCAGTGGAGAGAGCTACGGAGTTCTGCTTCTTTGACCCCCAGGAAACCAAGCACGGCCCAAGGAATTGAGCCATTCCAGATGTAGATTTTATGTCCACCTTGTTCCCTGCGAAGTCAGCATCTGTGTATCCGACAAGATCAAGGCTTCCTCCCCTTGGATACCATAGACAGAGATCATCTGTTCCCTTCAAGTATCTCAGAATCCTCTTCACTGCTTTGAGATGTGTTTCTTTGGGATCGGCCTGAAAGCGAGCACAAAGACATACACTGTACATAATGTCAGGTCTACTAGCAGTGAGATAGAGAAGCGAACCTATTATTCCTCGGTAGAGAGATGGATCAATTCCTTGCTCATGTTCGTCTTTTCCCATTGGATTGTTTGGAGATATGGGAGTGGTGAAGGGTTTTGCATCATTCATACCAAACTTTTTGACGCACTCCCTGAGATACTTCTGTTGGTGCACCTTGGTTCCCTCATCCCCTTGAGAGACTTGAAGACCTAAGAAGAACTTGAGTTCTCCAACCATGCTCATCTCGAATTCACTGGCCATCATCTTTGAGAATTTCTGAACCAGTTTGTCATCTGTAGAACCAAAGATGATATCGTCCACATAAACCTGAACCACCAGAATATGCTTCCCTTCCTTCAGCAAGAACAAAGTCTTATCGACCTTTCCTCGAACGTATCCATGCGTCAGAAGGAACTGTGAGAGCCTTTCATACCAGGCCCTCGGGGCTTGCTTGAGACCGTACAAGGCTTTGTCTAGAATGTAGACGTGATCAGGTTGAGTGGTGTCCTCAAAGCCGGGTGTTTGCTCCACATAGACTTCCTCCTTGAGAACACCATTTAAGAAGGAGGTCTTGACATCCATCTGTTGCAACTTGAACCCATGAAAAGAAGAATACACAATTAGGAGTCTTATTGCTTCTAACCTGGCAACTGGAGCAAAAGTCTCATCATAGTCGATGCCCTCCTGCTGGTTGTAACCTTTCACCACCAGCCGAGCTTTGTTCCTTGTGACCTGACCTTGATCATCCAACTTGTTCCTGAACACCCATTTGGTTCCAATCACTGTTCTGTTCCTTGGGCGAGGAACTAACCGCCAAACCTTGTTTCTCTCGAACTGATGGAGTTCTTCTTGCATGGCGTTTATCCAGTCAGCATCCTTCAACGCTTCTCCTACAGTTTTGGGTTCTTGCAACGAAAGAAAAGCATTGAAGGCACATAAATTTTGTAGGGAGGAACGAGTGCTTTGAGGTGCTCCCTTCCTATAGTCTGTGACGATTAGTTTGACTGGATGAGCCCACTTTTGCTGGTAGTATGGAACTTATAGATTGTTGATGTCGAACACCTCCGAATCAGCATTGCCATCACTTGAGCCTTCACCACCAGTATCATCATTAGGATTGACACCCTCCGTTCCTTCAGCAGAAGGGCAGTCCTCAGAGGGCTCCGCTGTACTGTGACTTGGGCTATGTTCCCCCTGAGGTGCTTGAGAAGTATCTGGCGGGTTAGTGTGTTCTTCATTGTCACCAGAGCCAGCGGAGTTGGGAGTTCTTGGTATTGAGGGATCATTCTGAGTTTCTTGATCTTGAGAAGTACCCCCATTGACACTGCTATCAACAAGCTGAAAGAAATCATCTTCGGAAGACTCGATGTTGCCTGATTGTTCCTGCACATTATTACCAGCCATAACAGTTTCATCAAATACAACATGAACGCTTTCCTCTACTTTTCTGGTTTTCTTGTTGAAAACTTTGTAGGCCTTGCTTTGCTGAGAATATCCTACAAAAGTTCCTTCATCACTTCTGGGATCAAACTTCCCAAGAGAATCTTTCCCGTTGTTGTGGACGAAGCACTTGCAACCGAATGTACGCAAATGAGACACATTAGGTATTCTTCCCTTTAGAAGCTCATAGGCAGTTTTGTTCAGAAGAGGACGAATGGTTTCCCTGTTCAGAACGTAGCACGCAACATTCAAGGCTTCGGCCCAGAAACTCCTAGGAAGACCGCTTGAGATGAGAAGAGTGCGTGTCATGTCTTCCAGAGTCCTGTTCTTCCTTTCCACAACACCGTTTTGCTGTGGGGTCCTAGGAGTAGAGAAGTTGTGGTTGATGCCTCTGTTCCTACAGAGGGAAAGGAACTGAGAGTTCTTGAATTCGGTTCCGTGATCAGTGCGAATAGACCCCAAGGAATGACCAGTGCTTCTTTCGGCTGCCTTAAGCCAGGATTCAAACTCAGCGAACACTTCATCCTTTGTTGAGATAAAAATAGTCCATGTGTACCTGGAATAGTCATCAACAATAACAAAGACATATGCATTCCCCCCACGGCTCTTTGTGCGCATAGGCCCACAAAGATCCATGTGGACTAATTCCAGAGGACGAGTTGTACTTACGTCCCTTTTTGACTTGAAGGAAGACCTGACTTGTTTTCCTTTGATGCATGCGTCACACACGTCACTTCTCATTGCTTCAACCTTTGGAAGGCCGTTCACTAATTCATGTCTGTGAAGCTTGGAGAGGAGTTGAAGGCTAGCATGTCCAAAGCGTTTGTGCCACAGGTCTGTCGTCTCAGCAATAAACGACAAGCATAGATCCTTGTCAGGGATGAAAGCAGGGTCGACCTTGTAAACGTTGTTGTCGCAGATCCCTTTGAGTAAGATTTTCCCTGTGCTTAGACACTCAACATGACAGTCATTAGTGGTAAAGACTACCCTATTTTTCTTGTTTTGACATAGTTGAGCCACACTAAACAGATCAAACTTGAGATTATTTACTAGATTTACGTTATCCACAGTGATGTGTTTAGAGAGTCTCACTTTACCGATACCACAAACCTCACCCTTACTTTTGTTCCCAAAAGTTATTGATGCCCCTGAGGCTGGCTGGAGAGAAGTGAACCATTCATTGTTTCCTGTCATGTGACTTGAGCATGCACTGTCAAGGTGCCAAGAACCTTTCCTTGCTTCCTCTTCGAATTTATGAGAACCACCTTCTGATACGTTGTGACCTTTTGAGCTCATCAAACAGACCTCCTTAGAGGGAGGAGACACTTCAACATCTGAGCTGCAGTCTCTCCACTTCGCAACCCACGCTTGTTCCTCGTTGAAGACCTGAGAGGAACCTGCGGCTTTGTTGAGGCAATTTTTTGCGAAGTGTCCGTTGTCATAACAGTGAGAGCAGACAACCTCCTTCATGTCATTGTGAACCATGACCGAACCCTTAAGCCCTTTGCTTCGAGACCATATCTTCTTCATGGCTTGAGTGATGAGAGCCACATCTACATCACTTTCACGAGAGTCTCTGTCCAAGGCTTTTCCCGACGACATCTTTCATGCAGAATCTGTAACTAAGACAAATAATCTAGAGCACCAGGCTCTGATACCAATTGTTGGATCATTAGAGTTACGTCTGAGGGAACAAAAGCTTTGTTCCCACAGAAGTTGCAGCGGATAAATATAGCAAGAAAGATAATAGAACGAACTCACGATGTATAGTGGAAACCCTGATTAGCAAAACTAGCTTCTCAAGGAAAAACCACTACCTTCAAGCTTCCGCTTGAGAGGATTTTGAAGTATGTACTTGTCTTATTAATTTCTTGTTTGATTACACTTATAGCATGAACTCCAAAACACTAGACCTCTCAGCTAGATTCGAAGATCACTCCTACAACGATGAATCCAAACTCAACCCTCAAAGACTTACACACACCTCACTCATTTTCTTTCTCAATTTTCGTTCTCTCTGTTTTTCCCGTCGTCTATGTTACAAAGAAATGAATCCACACATCTCTTAAATACAACTCGACTAACCCTAAAAGTAACAAGATAAGATTTATCCAATTAAGATAACAAGAAGATATGATTTGATAGAAAGAATAATATCCCAGCCGTCCATATTAATTAAGGAAAAGATTCCTTCAATTGATATAAACGGATAAGATAGAATTCTCTCTCTCCAATTATCTTATCTTAGGAAAGATTTCCTAAGATAACATAATCGGGCTTCTCTCTCCATATCTTCTCAAATCGGCGTGATCCTTGGAGCCGAAGTCTTCAATCCTTGACCGCGTGATTCTTCTGATTTGTTTCCATAATTGGCACGCTGGATTTCTTCTTTCCTTCGCAGCATCGATCTTGTTCGGCGCTTGAGTTCCTTGCTAGGTAACAAAGCACATAACCAGAGCTTTGTTCCCCAGCGCTCCTTTGCTGCGTTGGTTCCCTGAGACAACTGACTTTGTTCCTGAAACACTTAGTACGCAGATTAGTTGAATGTTTGTCACTATCAAAACCTAAGGAATTCAACAGAGGGGTGGTGCTAGACGATCGACAACCCGATCGACACCCGTGCTAGATGTGTCGGTGGACGTTACCGTCACTCCCGCACCGATAGGCGTCCACCAGATATACTACTTTTAAAATCATTATATTTTGGATTTCATTAAATTTTGGTTTTATTAGATTATGGATTTTAAGATTTTAGAAATTAAAAATATAGATTTGTTAGATTTTAGAATTTGAAATTAGAATTACGAAATATATTTCATTAGATATCGGATTTTAGGATTTTAGAATTGAAAATACAAGATTTTAGATTTTAAAAATGAAATTATATATTTGTTAGATTTTAGATATGAATTTAGATTCATTAGAATTTATAATCGAAATGAAATTGTTAAAATTATGTAATTTATTTCAATTTCACTTTAGGCATTGTAGCCCTTAATGACCCGTAATGGGCCAAAAACGCCTAATAAGGACGTATCGGGCCCAAGAAGGAGCAATGGGCCCAAAAACGCCTTATTGGGCCCAAAATTCAAAAGCTCCTTGTTGGGCCCAATATGCCTAATAAGGTTGTATTTGGCCCAATAAGGAGCAATCTGTGCAAAAACCCATTATTGGGCTTTAAAGGGCTAATAAGGTGTTATAGGCCCTTTTAGGACCAAATAAGGAGAAATTTGCACTAAAAGGCCCGAATGGGTCGTATTGTGCCGAATAAGGGCTTAGAGGCCATTTTACGGGGGAATGGGCCGTATTGGTCCCAATAAGTCTGTATTGGGCCCAATAAGGCCCATTCTTCCTTTATTAGGCCGAATGAGCCTTAATTGGCCTAATAAATTTAGTTACCAAACATCTTCAGATTAAATTTCAGTTAAAGAAATATAAATACGTTTTTCAAACAAATACGGTTATAATAATCTAACAAATAAAAAATCTAGGCGGTACGAGATGCATTAGGAGGTTCCGAGGGGCTGACACATCCGGCTCCGGTAGCGGACCGACGTGTCGTGCCTCGGAGACATATCTCAAACACCGTCCGTCGGCGCGCTTCTCTACTACGAGCCGATTTTATAGGTGCAGCATCACCAGCTCCTCAGCCTTCTATTCAGATCGAGGATGATAGCATGGAGGACGTGTATGTTGACGATATGACAGTTGATGAGGAGGCGCATCAGATGTCAGATGATGACGAGGGCTTGGAGGGAGAGTACAAGGTTTCTTTTGACCCGATTTGTCGACGGATGAGACCGACCCTCCAGCCACAACTGCTCATTCTGCCCCCTCTCTTGTGGCCTTTCCCGTTCTGTCCCCGGTCCAAGCCGATCCTTCTGTCCCCTCCCCTGTAGCTTCCCCGCCACCCGCTCCTTGCCATGCACCTCCTCCTCTCGGGGCGCCCGTTCTAGGCTAGACTCCTTGGATGCCAGGAGGGCCACGTATCCCTATCCTCCTTCAGAGCTACACGACCCACATCGCTAGGGCGATTTGGGACCTGACCCCTCTTGGCCCTCCTGTCCAAATTGATGCCCCCATCCTTCCGCGAAACCGACGCAGGAGAGGTCGAAGAGGTCGAGGAGAGGCCGCTCCAGAGGCTTCTCCAGAGGAGGCCGCTCCAGAGGAGGCCGCTCTAGAGGAGGCTGCTCAGGCTCCCCGTGGTACGGGCCGTCAGCGCCGCCAGTCGACTCAAGAATTGGTACTTATTTAGGGTACAATCCCTTTTTAGGTGAAATATAAATTTTAATTTTTGTAACTAATATTAATTATCGAACATTCAGACCCGCAAGGTCTTTAAGGTCCACTTTCACATCGGCTGGACCTCTCCGCTCGAGTAGTACATCAGACCCGGGCCAGACACATGGTTTCAGCTGGCGGAGCGTAGCGGTCGCACCCATCTATGCAGTCTAGGCACCGGGGCAGTGGATCATGTATTGGTGTCAGCTTTTGTCGAGAGATAGCACCCTGAGACATCCTCGTTCCATTTTCCATGGGGTGAGATGACCATTACATTGCATGATGTTTATGAGATTCTCAGGGTGCCGATTGCCGGGAGGAGCTGTGCGGGTAGCGTAGGTATAGAGCTGACTCAGCGGGTCGCGCGCTTCTTTGGGCATGATGACACCACACAGGTGAACAGATGGTACAACAGCGGCGACATTCCATTGGCCTGGCTACAGAGTGAGCTCGTGCAGATGATGAGGGCGCCGCATAGGGACGAGAGCACCATAGCTACATTGTATCTGTTCCTATTGCTCGACAGTACAGTGCTGGTCGACAAGTCTACGAAAGCGATCAAGCACAATTGGTTGTCGTTGCTTATCGACCACGAGACCACGGGCCGGTACGTATGGGGTGCGGGGATATTGGCATTACTGTACAAGAACTTGGGCCAGACGTCCAGACGAGATGCACAGGGCATTGCCAGTTCTGGCATACTGTTGAGGGTAAGAAATGTCATTTTAATTAATAAATTTAAAATATAAGTTATAATGTTTTATTTATTCTTATCGTTCGATCTTGATCTACAGTCATGAATATGGGTGTATTTTCCTCATTTACGTGGACATTATGTCATGGACCCTGCTGCCATTGGTGCCGATCCTGGTCGTTTGGTATGTATGCGCCAGATTCTAGACAACATCAGATATGAGAAGGTAATATGTTTCGTTATATTAATATTTTATTTTATAATATATATTGACGCAAAATACTAACTTCATATAAATTACTTGTTACAGGTTCATTGGTTCCCTTTTGCTCGGGTATCATTCGATCGGCCGGAGTATGCTCCTTTTATGTTCAGAGGTATAATCCAGATCATGGATATACAGGAGCCGTATCTGCTGGACCGCGTCCTCCGGCAGTTTAGACATGTACATGGGATCCCGCACTTACCTCCAGAGCCTATATCAGTCACCCGCTTGAACAACCTGACCCACTACGATGTCACATTCTTGGATGATCTGTTAGGGGCATGGGATGAGGATCTAATGTGACCTCGCCTACCATGACAGCTGTAGACGAGGAGGAGGCTATGAGTCTTAGGTCCTCAGGTCCCATTACTAGAGCACGAGCCAAAGCTATTCAAGCTGCGACTCAATCACTGGTGACCAGACTCGTAGCAGGTCATGGACGTCTAACTACAGATGAGGGATCCATTCTGAGTTTAGTGACAGTTGGGACGTCTACACAGTCTGCAGAGATTCCGGAGCTTACAGATTAGAGATATTGATCGATATTCGCCTAGTTATCAATATTTCTGATTTATGACATTTTTAGTTTTTAGTCCGGATATTATTTATTATTATTTTTAGCATTTTTAAGGGAGTTTAGGAGGTCATTTTTATACTTAGAATGACCAGCCCCCTTAGAGTAATTTTTAGTGTTTTATTTGTTTTATTTTTAAACTTTTTGGTTAAGGAAAATGAAGAGTCTTCCTTTTACTTAACCTAGCTTTGTAGCCTCCTTTCTCTTCTACGTTGATAATTATAACTTTTATGTTGAGAGAAAACCTCCATTGAAGCTCCTTCAACGTCACCTTGAATCACCTAGTAGAGCTTGCTCCTTCGTCATTCGCACATCAAATCCTTTAGATCTAGGTCGAGCGTGCTCCCTTCATCTATCCCGCTTCCAAATCTCCATCTTTTCCAGCCCTATACTGGCCGTGAACAACCTTCACCCTTACGGTCATCCCCTCACATTTCTATCGCTCTCGAAATCGCTTCCGCCTCGCCGTCGTCTTGCAATCTCCATCAAACGCAGACGCCTATTCAAGGAGTTCCTTCGCCCCACTACGGATTCATCACGATCTCATCCGGGACTTGAGACCTTCTTCATAGCAAGGTCACATCAACTGGCATCAGAGCCTTCGAATCTGTAAGTCGAATCGATTCCTTGCTTATCATAACCTTATTTTCGTGTCAAAAAATTCCAAATTTTTTTTCCTGCATTTTTCGTGATAATTCTGATTGTTATTATTCAGTTCAGTTTTTAGAGTAAAAAAAAATTCGAATTTTTTTTCTCCCTTCAAAACCGAATTGATTCTAAACAAAAATTGGGTGATTTTCTCTAGTTCTTCACGGCTCTAGTGAATTTCGTCCTCAAAAAATTCGTTTGCTTGATTTTTAGAGTTCTTACCTTGTCCCCTACACACAACAATTGCTTCTTGTGTTGATAAATTGGTGATTGAATTATAGATCTAGATTTGCATGCATATACGTTGAATTGCTGTACTTGACCTATTTGCCATTAATCTGCATCTTCTTTGATCTCTTCGTTTCCCACTTGAATCAATTGAGTGTGTTGGTGTCTAAAATATTTTTAAAAAAAAAATTTTGAGTACCGATCTGCGCAAGGAGGCATCTTTGAAGAATTTTCACCCTTGAAGATTAGGGTTCTTGAGTCTTGTTGCAATTTCTCTAATTCAAAAAAAAAAAAGAGGCTGAGATCTTTCCTTGTAGTAAAAGCCAGATCTGAAGAATTGCCAAAAAAATTATCAATCAAAAAAATAATCAAGGCAATCAAACCCTAGTATTTAGGGAAAGTGGTTAGGGCACTTGGCCTTCGGCGCCACACAAGCAACAGCGTCGGCGCCTCCAAGCCAAGACACACGCAGCGTCGGCGCCCAGCAAGCCGCGCCCGCGCGCGCGCCCAACAGCCACGTCTTCTATTCCGGGTGCCTCTGATCTGGGTTAAAAGACCCCCCAGCGCAACGATCACGGACGCCTCAGATCCGGGTTCTTTTCGTGGGTTCCGCATCTTGCACACTACGAAGGTCTTTGGTATTTTAATTTTTTATTTCTTTCTTTTTGTGTCGATTTCTGCATTCGCTTTTTACAGTTATCCTTCTGACCTTGGTGTGAGTTATCCGCTTTTGTTAGTTTACAGCTGCTTAGCCGGGACGCCTAGGTTTACGCCGGATTGATTTTTATGCCTACCGTTATATCCTAGCGAAAGCAGTTGAGGTTACTGTAGGGGTATTAGATTGCAGGGATCTGAGTCCTTTTATTTTTATTTTTCCTTTTTGTGTCGGTTTCTGCATTCGCCTTTTACAGTTATCCTTCTGACTTTGGCGTGAGTTATCCGCTTTTGTTAGTTTGCAGCTGCTTAGCCGGGACGCCTAGGTTCACGCCGGATTAAGTTCTGTGCCTACCGTTCTATCCTGGCGACAGCAGTTGAGGTTTCTGTAGGGGTATTAGAGTGCAGGAGCTTTTGTGAGAAAAGCCGAACTTAGGTGGCATCAGTGAAGAGATATAGCGTGCGCAAAGCCAAAATAAGGTAATCATTGCCCTATCGTTATTGATTCATTTACCATTTCCTCTCTCTCTCACTGTCTTGGTTGTTATAGTCTTGTTGGCATATCTAGGCTTATATTGCTGCAATTTATATCTACAATTTGTTTGCTGAGTTATCACTACATTTTGTGATTATTGTGTGATTATCCTTAGCCTTCCCGCCCTCACGGCCATATCAGCCTTGCTTTCAGTTGTGATATCTTGGTAGTTCGACTTCTCTTTCGTTTCTGTTGCTTTGTTTTTGTTTTTCCTTTGCTCTGTTGGGGTTTCTGTTGTCTTTTCAGGATCATGGTGAACTCCAATGACAGACAGGATACGGGTCGGGTCGATCAACTGGCTAATGCCATTGAGCTTTTGGTGGCCAATCAGCAACGTTCCGACGCCGCCATTCAGAGCAACGCGGCTGCCATCGCACGTTCCGATGAACGTTCTGAAGCCAATTTTTCATCCCTGCGTGACATGCTCAGTAGAGTGATGCCGTCTCCGTCACCGAACCAGCGTGACGACCAGAGTACCCTAGCCCAGAAGCAGAAAAAGGGCAAGGGCGTTCTGATATCTGATCCTCCTACGCAGCCTTCGCGGAAAGGATCACAGAAAGAAAGCAGCGCGTCGAAGAAGAAGGTGCGCTCCAAATCAGCCCAGTTGACAATTCCTAAACACAACTCTCAGGACGAGGACGAGCAGGACGATGATGAGTCATCTTCAGAGGAGGATGAACAAGTCGATGACAATGCCGTCAGACGCCAGAGCAGACGCACAGACCCACATGCTTCCACCAGCAAGCAAGGGAAACCCTCCACATCTCGTCCAAGTCGACACCAGGTAAATTCTGAAACCTTCAATGTCCATTCTTTTGCTGACCATTAGAGTACTGTTTCTCCTGTTGAGTCAGATTCAGATGAAGGGTTCAAGGAATTTGACCTTGAGGATGAGGAAGAAGGGGCCTATGGGTTTTCTGCAGGTTATCACCCACCCCTACAGGACCCACCAGAGCAGCAGTTTCATCGTACATGTTGGGTTCCTCCTCCACAGCAGCCACATAATCAGGCTGCTTATTATGCTGCACAGGGTCATCCACAGCAATATCAGCAGCAGCGTGTTGCCGGTCCTCCACGAGCGCAGCGACGGGGACAACTACCAGTTGGACAGCAGCGGCAGGGGCTTCCACTATAGAATTTCTATGCTCCAGCTGCAGGCCAACAGCGATACCCACCCCCAGCTACGTATCGCCAAGAAATTAAGGTGAAAATCGAACCCTTCCTTGGTACTTATGATCCTTCTACTTTCATAGATTGGTTGCAGAGTACCTGCCATGTTCTTCAACACTATCAATATGAGGAGCATGCGAAGGTGGAGACCGTCACCTTGCATTTCCAAGGAGCAGCGCGCACCTGGTGGAACCGACTGGTCCAACAGCAGGCACGCATGGGGTGGCCACCTGTGACAGAGTGGCAACAGCTAGTGGCGCTCATGACGCGCAAGTACGTGCCGACGACATACCGAGAGGATATGAAGACAACCATTGCACTTGCTACTCAGGGTCGTGATACGCCACATGAGTTCTTTGCTCGCTTAGAAGACATGTACTTCAAGGCCGGGGTAAGTGTTACTCCCTCTACTCTACGTACACGTTTTGTAACGGGTTTGTCACAGCCGTACAGGGATCAGGTTGACGTTCTGCCAATCCGAGACCTCAACAACGTAGTACATACTGCGCATAAGCTATATCTTCAAGCGCAGAGACGTCGACAACAGCCTTGGCAGTCTTCGTCTTCTCCCTCACCAAGGTATACCTCGAACCCTGTCAATTCTTATCGCACTAACTCTTCTTCTAGTTCTGTGCCTCGACAGGATCGTACAGGTATTGCGTCTTCTACGACGCCGCGGCCGGCGCCCCTTCTTCTGCGCGCCGACAGCCATCGGCCTCTGCTGAGACAGGCCGTACAGATCGTTCTAGCGATATAGAGTGTTACAGATGTGGTGGACGAGGACACTATCGGAAGGACTGCCCTAATCAGAAGTGTCCTCTACTCCGCCCAAACTGCAGACTACGAGAGCCTTTCGGATGAAGAGGAGAACGTCCCAGAGGAGTCTGCAGAGCTGACTGATGAGGTGATCAGGCCGGGCGACCATGATACAGACGTCATGCATTATGCCTTGGTCACCAGACGCGTCCTCAGCGTCAAGGAAGGAGGTCCGCTGGACCAAAGGGAGAATCTGTTTCATGCCCAGTGTCGTATGAAGAATGCGTCGCTGAGTCTGATAATTGATGGAGGGTCGTGCTGCAACATTATAAATGAGAGAGTCATCCGCGACTTCAATCTTCAGACGCAATCACATCCTCAGCCCTACGGTCTGCAGTGGATTTCATACCAACCAGGTAACAATGTCTCTTTACAGTGTCCCATTACTTTTTCCATAGGACCATTTACAGACACTGTTTTGTGCAATGTTACCGCCATGGATGCCACCCATATTCTGTTAGGGCGTCCTTGGCTATTTGACCGTCGCGTCTTCCATGATGGGTTTTTGAACAGTTACATGTTCACTCACCATGGAAAGCGCGTGACGCTCTTACCTATGACTCTGAATGAGATTTTACAGGACCATGCTATTAGACAGAGGAACAAGGCTATACAGGCTGCAAAGGACGCCGGAAAACCCCCTCCAGAGTCCCCTATAGCTTTCCAGAAGAGTTCCCTACAACTTCCTGCAGCATCTTCTTCGGGTAACCAGGGCACTTCAGAACAGGTAAGTGACCAGTCCATTAGTCTTAAATTTCCTAACTTTAGTGGTCATGGTAAGCAGGTACCTTCTGGAGTCCATTCCGGATTTTCTACAGCTTCGGACGCTTCCATTCAGGGTTTAGGGAAGGGCGCTGTCAAGGGTTCTGATCATCAGAAGGGTGGAAAAGGTAGTTCTGCGTTACAAGGCACTTGTGAGCAGCGACTTCTCTTGGCGTGACGCCGGAAGGTTTCCAACATCATCCAAGGCAAGTCTCCCTGTTTCCTACTCATTGCTCTTCCTACTGCCCTACCTGTTTCAAAGTCCGCACTCTCCTCTTGTATTTTGTCAATTTTGCAGGAGTTTCAGGATGTGATGCCGGACGAGTTGCCAGATGGTCTTCCACCACTTCGTGGCATTGAACACCAGATCGATTTTGTCTCGGGAGCTACTCTTCCCAACTGAGTTGCCTACCGAACTTCTCCAGAGGAAACAAAGGAATTGCAAAAGCAGGTGCATGAACTGTTAGAGAAGGGGTATGTGCGCGAGTCTCTTAGCCCGTGCGCTGTTCCCGTCATATTGGTGCCTAAGAAGGATGGTTCTTGGAGGATGTGCGTGGATTGCCGTGCCATCAACCAGATCACCGTCAAATAAAGACATCCCATTCCTCGCTTCGACGACATGCTTGACGAGCTACATGGAGCGCAGTTCTTCAGCAAGATTGATCTGAAGAGCGGCTATCATCAGATTCACATGAAGGAGGGGGACGAGTGGAAGACTGCTTTCAAGACAAAGTATGGTCTGTATGAGTGGCTAGTCATGCCATTTGGACTGACCAATGCTCCTTCTACGTTCATGAGACTGATGAACCATGTCTTGAGAGCTTTTCTGGGTAAGTTTGTAGTTGTCTATTTTGATGATATTCTTATTTACTCCAGGACTTTAGATGACCATGCTGAGCATCTTCGCCTTATTTTAGAGTGTTTGAGAGTAGAGAGCTTATACGCCAATCTTGGCAAGTGTGTATTTTGTTCTCCTTCTACAAACTTCCTAGGTTTCGTCGTCAGCAAGGACGGCCTGCAGGTGGATGCAGAAAAGATCCGTGCTATCCAGGAGTGGCCGACGCCAGCTACTCCTACTCAGGTACGTTCGTTTTTGGGTTTGGCTGGTTTTTATCGACGGTTTGTTCGTGATTTCAGCTCTATAACCGCCCCATTACACGAGCTGACCAAGAAGGCCGCGTCTATCACTTGGCTTCCACGGCATGATGCTGCTTTTGCCGCCCTAAAGGATGCCCTGTGCCGCGCGCCGCTGCTGCAGCTTCCTGACTTCACCCGTCGGTTCGAGGTGGAATGCGACGCTTCTGATTTCGGCATCGGAGGTGTCTTGCTGCCGGAGAAGAGGCCGATTGCCTACTTTTCAGAGAAGCTGTCAGGTGCACAGCTGAACTACCCGACGTATGACAAGGAGTTGTACGCGCTGATTCGGGTTCTGAAGACGTGGCAACACTATCTATGGCCTGCAGAGTTCGTGATTCACTCAGATCATGCAGCTCTTAGTTATCTGCGCAGCCAGACGACTCTTAGCAGACGCCACGCTCGCTGGGTTGAGTTCATGGAGACGTTCCCCTATCTCATTGTTCACAAGAAAGGTAAGGAGAATGTGGTAGCCGATGCCCTTTCTCGCAGGTACGTCCTCATTACTCAGCTACAGTCTCAGTTATTTGGGTTTGCATTGCTCAAGGATCTTTATGCTGTTGATCCTTTATTTTCTACATTCTTTGAGCAATGTAAATCCACTGGTCGTGAACATGCTACATATTTCCTTGATGACGGCTTTCTGTACAAAGGTGGGAAGCTTTGCATTCCTTCATCCTTTGTCAGAAATTTGCTGATTGAGGAAGCACATAGTCATGGTCACTTTGGCGTGTCTAAGGCGTTGGCATCACTTCGCGAGCACTTCTTCTGGCCTAAGATGGCCAACAGTGTTACGAAGTATTGTCAGAGTTGTGTGACATGTCATAAGGCTAAGGCCAGGTCTAGTCCGCATGGTCTCTACACGCCTCTGCCGATTCCAGCTGGCCCATGGGAAGATCTTTCCATGGATTTTATCACTGGGTTGCCTATGTCTCGGCGTGGTAGAGATTCTATATTTGTGGTCGTAGACAGGTTCTCTAAGATGGCACACTTCATTGCTTGTAAGAACACTAGTAACGCCATTGACGTTGCTACTCTGTTCTTCGACAATGTCGTGAGACTGCACGGTATTCCGCACACTATTGTTAGTGATCGGGACACCAAGTTCGTCGGCCATTTCTGGAGAACCTTGTGGGGTAAGCTCGGTACTAAACTCCTATTTTCTATGAGCTACCACCCACAGACGGATGGTCAGACAGAGGTGACCAACCGCACTCTTGGAGCCCTCCTTCGGACGGTTCTGAAGAGTAACCCACGCAGGTGGGAGGACTTACTGTCTACTGTGGAGTTTTCTTATAACAGGTGCATGCACAGCGCGACTAAACTGACCCCGTTCGAAGTTGTCTATGGACGGAACCCGCTGACGCCGCTGGACTTGACTCCCTATCCTAGGAAGGATATAGACGGCACCACAGCTGACAGATTGGCCGATCACATCAAGGAACTGCACACTCGGACGCGCAACCAGCTGGAGCACAGAGCAGCATAGTATGCGGCCCAGAAGAACAAAGGACGACGCAGGATTGTCTTTGATCATGGCGACTTGGTTTGGCTTCACTTGCGGAAGGAACGTTTTCCTTCCAACCACAAGTCTAAGCTCGACCAAAGGGGTGATGGACCATTCCGTGTTGTCAAGGCCATCAATGACAACGCCTACCAGCTAGAGCTCCCAGACAAGTATGGTGTTCACCCAACCTTCAATGTTGCTGATCTATCACCGTACGTGGAGCCAGAGTATGATGAGGGTGAAGCGGGGACGCTTCACACTCAAGTGGGGAAGGATGATGTGACCTCGCCTACCATGATAGCTGCAGACGAGGAGGAGGCTATGAGTCTTAGGTCCTCAGGTCCCATTACTAGAGCACGAGCCAAAGCTATTCAAGTTGCGACTCAATCACTGGTGACCAGACTCGTAGCAGGTCATGGACGTCCAACTACAGATGAGGGATCCATTCTGAGTTTAGTGACAGTTGGGACGTCTACACAGTCTGCAGAGATTCCGGAGCTTACAGATTAGAGATATTGATCGCTATTCGCCTAGTTATCAATATTTCTAATTTATGACATTTTTAGTTTTTAGTCCGGATATTATTTATTATTATTTTCAGCATTTTTAAGGGAGTTTAGGAGGTCATTTTTATACTTAGAATGACCAGCCCCCTTAGAGTAATTTTTAGTGTTTTATTTGTTTTATTTTTAAACTTTTTGGTTAAGGAAAAGGAAGAGTCTTCCTTTTACTTAACCTAGCTTTGTAGCCTCCTTTCTCTTCTACGTTGATAATTATAACTTTTATGTTGAGAGAAAACCTCCATTGAAGCTCCTTCAACGTCACCTTGAATCACCTAGTCGAGCTTGCTCCTTCGTCATTCGCACATCAAATCCTTTAGATCTAGGTCGAGCGTGCTCCCTTCATCTATCCCGCTTCCAAATCTCTATCTTTTCCAGCCCTATACTGGCCGTGAACAACCTTCACCCTTACGGTCATCCCCTCACATTTCTATCGCTCCCGAAATCGCTTTCGCCTCGCCGCCGTCTTGCAATCTCCATCAAACGCAGACGCCTATTCAAGGAGTTCCTTCGCCCCACTACGGATTCATCACGATCTCATCCGAGACTTGAGACCTTCTTCATAGCAAGGTCACATCAGGATCCGAGGCCTCTGATCCAGATTGAGGGTCCACCAGCTACGCGTTATTGGGATGTGACGGATGATTATTTGGATTGATTGGACGATTATTCTCATGTGTTGGTGGATCCCAGATCCACTAGACAGGATCGTCCCACGGGCCCTGTCCATCCCACACCTTCGGTGGACACTCTTGTGGTATGTTTAATTCATTTAATTCAATAAATGTTTATTATTAAATTGTCATATATAAATTCTAATGGATATTATCATTACGAATACAGCGGAACCAGTTGGTTGCAGGTGAGCTCCGTGCATATTTAGAGAGGCCGATGGGTAGGAGCGTTATTCCCGCAGAGAAGGTTCAGGTGTTCATGAGTCGTCTATTGCATATGCTGACTGATGACACTCCTCCGATGGCCGCCCTTCCACCTCGTGCGTCATAGATTTTTAGGGATTCTATACACGAGGATGGGGAGGGTAGTGGGAGTCAGCCCGGTGGAGATTAGGGATGTTATTTTCATACTTTTTGTTATGTATATATTGGACTTATGTATGTGTTTTTTGTTATGTATATATTTTATGTTATTTTTCATATTTTCATGGATTAGTCCCGAAATACAAAATGTGCCAAAACCCTAAGAAATGCAAAATGGGCCCAATAACACTTATAAGTCATGAAATAGGCCAAAAGCCAAAGAAATGCAAAATGGCACAAACTAGGCCTAATAGCACTTATAAGTCATGAAATGTGCCAAAAATCTAAGAAATGCAAAATGACCCAAACTAGGCCCAATAGCACTTATAAGTCATGAAATGTGCCAAAAAACCAAGAAATGCAAAATGGGCCCAAAAGCACTTATAAGTCATGAAATGTGCCAAAAAATCAAGAAATGAAAAATGGGCCCAATAGCACTTATAAGTCATGAAATGTGCCAAAAACCAAGAAATGCAAAATAGGCCCAAAATGGACCCAATAGCACTTATAAGTCATGAAATGTGCCAAAAACCCAAGAAATGCAAAATGGCCCAAACTAGGCCCAATTGCACTTATAAGTCATGAAATGTGCCAAAAAACCAAGAAATGCAAAATGGGCCCAAACTAGGCCTAATAGCACTTATAAGTCATGAAATGTGCCAAAAAACTAAGAAATGCAAAATGGGCTCAATAGCACTGATAAGTCATGAAATGTGCCAAAAACCCAAAAAATGCAAAATGGGCTCAAATAGGCCCAATAGCACTTATAAGTAGGGTTGGGCAAAAACCGGGCTAGATCAGAATTTCGGACCGGACCGGTTCTAACCGATCCGATCTTCGGTCCAAAGATTTCCAGAAATCCGGGTCCGGTCCGACCCGTGTTTTTAAAAAACCCTAAAATTTTAAGGGGTTTGAGCTTTTTTTACATTTGAGGTTTAGGATTTAGGGTTTAGAGTTTAGGATTTAAGATAATTTATATTTAAGAGTAAATTATAATTAAGAGTACATTATATTTAGATTTGAGGGTTTTTTTCATGTTTAAAATTGATTAAATTATATTTAAATTTAACTAGAATATAAACTGGTCCAAACCCGGTCCAAATAGGACCGGACCGGTCCGGACCCGGTCCGGATTTCGATCCATCATATTTGGACTTTTAGGTTCCGGTCCGGTCCGGGTCGGTCCGGTCTGGACCGGGTTTGGACCGATGATCAACCCTACTTATAAGTCATGAAATGTGCCAAAAACCCAAGAAATGCAAAATGGGCCCAAAAGCACTTATAAGTCCTGAAATGTGCCAAAAAACCAAGAAATATAAAATGGATCCAAACTAGGCCCAATAGCACTTATAAGTCATGAAATGGGCCAAAAACCAGAAGTAATGCAAAAATGGTTCAAACTAGGCCGAATAACACTTATAAGTCATGAAATGTGCCAAAAACCAAGAAATGCAAAATGGGCTCAAAATGGGCCCAATAGCACTTATAAGTCATAAAATAGGCCAAAAGCCAAAAAAATACAAAATGGGCCCAAACTAGGCTCAATAGCACTTATAAGTCATGAAATGAGCCAAAAACCAGAAGTAATGCAAAAACGACCCAAACTAGGCCCAATAGCACTTATAAGTCATGTAATGTGCCAAAAACCAAGAAATGCAAAATGAGCTTAAAATGGGCCCAATAGCACTTATAAGTTATAAGTCATGAAATAGGCCAAAAGCCCAAAAAATGCAAAATGGGCTCAAACCAGGCCCAATAGCACTTATAAGTCATAAAATGGGCCAAAAGCCTAAAAAATACAAAATGGGCCCAAACTAGGCCCAATAACACTTATAAGTCATGAAATGGGCCAAAAAACACAAAAACGGGCCCAATAACTTACAATTAGATAAGAAATCATAATATTTTATCAGTATAAACTATAATTCTTTGACTTTTTCACCTTATAACTTATAATTTTTGAGTTCTTCATACTTCATGCTATAGCGTAAGTATAGAGTTCAATATAAAACTTCATAAGACTTTGTCATATCATATGACTATATAGTACAGTTAATAACTTCTTTATTCTTATTATTTTACATTAGTATAAACTATAATTAGCGACTTCATAAGACTTCATGCTATGGCGTAAGTATAAAGTTCAAGTATAAACATATAAGCCTTCGTCATATCACATTATAACTTCATAAGACTTTGTCATATTACATTAGTATATAATAAAAGTGATAAATTCTTAAGAAATAATATTAATACATTAGTAAAAACTATAAAATTGGACTTTTTTCATACTCCATGCTATGACGTAAGTATAAAGTTGAAGTTATAACTTCTTAAGATTTTGTAATATCACATTACTATATAGTACAAGTGATATTTTTTAAAGGAATGATTATATTACATTATTATAAACTATAATTAGCGACTTCATATGACTTCATGCTATAGCGTAAATATGAAGTTCAATATATAACTTTAGGTTCGTAACTTCATAACATAAGACTTCTTCGTATCACATTAGTATAGGTATATCACAACTACTACTTGCTTAAGAATTCATTATATTACATTAGTATAAATTATAATTGATGAATATTGTATAAGTATAAAGTATTAAAATCTTAAAATATCAATTAATATTATCATAAAGTTAGGAAATGTTATGAATGCCTTTAATCACGAAAGATACAATTAATATTATCATTAAGCCCACATGGGCCTATATTTGGGCCCAATACAGTATTGGACCCAAATATAGGCCCACGTGTTATACGCTTATTGTAAGCGTACAGCTCATTAAGCCCACCTGGGCCTATATTTGGGCCTAATACAGTATTGGACCCAAATATAGGCCCAGGTGTTGTACGCTTGTTATAAGCGTACAGCTCTGTGCGCTTACAATAAGCGTACAACTCTGGGCCTATATTTGGGCCTAGAACTGTATAACGGCCGATTCCAACGGGTATAAATTTGACCGTTTGTGCGCTTATTGTAAGCGCACAAACTGTCATTTTTCTAACAACATAATTTTCCACCTATAAATACCATAGCCAATTTCATTCTCTTCCACCTCCAAACACAACATTCAACTCACATTCGGTGGCTTCAATTTTCAACGGTCGTTTTTTGTGCGTTCCCGAGCTCAAGATTCGCCGTGCAGAGGAGAAAACTCGACCCGCGAGGGATTATTCAGTTTTTCGGTAACGTTATTCATCTTTCTTTGGCTTTATATTTTTTAAAGAGTTTATAGCTTGTGATAAAAAAAATCATATTCCAGATTGTTGGATATTATGGCTTCGTCCTCCAGCAGTGCACAGGCTCCGGTTACAATGTGCCAATGCAATTTTCCGGTCGTCTTATACACTTGCGACATGCCCATTCACTACAAAAGGAGGTACCTCGCATGCAAGGATTACATCACATCGGAGCATGATGGGGAGATGAGAGGGTGTCATACCTTTAAGTGGCTTGATCCACCGTATGACGACAATGTTGCCAAGATTATCAGAGAATTGGTGCTGGCAAGAAATGAGCTTAAAAAGTTGTGCGACACCCTTTCAAATTCAAACGTGAAGTTGAGGAAAAAGATATATTATCGGGGTTATGATTACAAGCAATAAGTCTATTATGTCTTTTGATTACATAAGTCTGCAAATGTATGAATAATGTTATTAATACAGCATTGAGTTGGAGTCATTGCCTTGTGGCCATTATCCCGTTCACCGCCTCAAGGAGGGCGAGCCTTCGATGAACAAGTCGAACCCGTCGAACCTACTGATTTGGCCCTCTTCTAGCAGCAGCACAAAAATACTTAGAATCCATAAACTCCGGTTCAGTATCATAAGGAGCTTCTTATATGATATTGAACCGGTGTTTGTGGATTCCAAGTATTTATGTGCTGCTGCCAGAAAAAAAGTATTTCTGTGCTGTTGCCAGAAAAGGGGCAAATCAGAAGGTTCGACGGGTTCGACTTGGTCATCGAAGGGTCGCCCTCCTTTAGGATTCATCAGTCGGTCAACGGGATAATTTGCACAACGCAATGACACCAACTCAATCTTGTAGTAATTTGGATGTTGTTAGCTTTTTGTTCTTTGTTTCTAGGACAAATGGCCATCTATTTGTAAGCATGTAATCGTGTGGATTTGTAATGTAATATATTATGGTTATGATAATTTGCGACTCCATAAGTTTGATGTCTTTTGTTATTACGTAAGGTTGCAAATGTATAAATTCCAAGGTTATGATTGCATAAGTTTGATGTCTTTTTCATTACATAAGCCTTACTATGAAACCCACCAAAGCAAAAATCATGAGGAAATAACCAAAAGAGACTCACATATAAAATTATATTGCATTACAAACCGACTTAGAGTTTTACATGAAGTACTGATAATGTGGATCAATTACGCCAAATAATCTGGATTCTGACCGACTGCCTTGCGGCATTCCCTAAACTCTTGCAATTTCGAATCATACAGTCCTTCCCACCACAGGATTCTTCGATCGCAATGTCTTCGCCACACATACGTAACGGGTGGTAATGGAGAGTCGGAACTGAGCATCACCTATACGAATACAAACAAAAAATACGCAATTAGTATACACGATATTGCAAATGAAACATCGAAGTACAAATAGAGATACAAAACATTACCGGTATCCAGTGGTTGTGATCCCCTACGTGTGCTATCCCCGACATTTGTAAGGGAGGTGTGGAGCATGGTCCAGACGGCCTTATTGGTAAGCACAATAAAGGGTGTTGAGATATGACAATCACAACAACATTATACACCATGGCAAACACTAAACCCATGAATGGCATGTCAAACCAATAATTCGGGCCGCAAGGGGTCTTCACATAGTTAATTTGAACCATTAGATGTTGTGCTCCGCACTAGGAAGGATCGTCTCTAACAAGGTGAAGGGCAGCCATGATCCTCTTCCAAGAAGATCTCGGCCAAGCACTCATAAAAGTTGTGTTTGATGTGTTTGAAAGAAAGGAAAAAGATATAACTCGCCTTGAAGAATCAAGGAAAGTTTGGGATAGGCAACTCGATTCTCTTTGGATATAATGCACCTTGAAAAATCGAGAAGAAGGATAAGCAACTTGAACTTCTTAGGATATAACTCACCTAAGGAATTCAAGAAGAGGCTAATCAAGTGTAGATGTGACTCACTACCCTCAATTAACCTTGCCAAGGATGTGACTCACCAAAGCCACGAGATGATCACCTAGATATGACTCACTAGATGACACAAATCATGAAAAACTCTCAAAGAGAGATGAGACAAGAATAAGCTCTCAAGCAATCATCATTCATTCAAGTCTAAAAACACAAATGAGGCAAAACAAGCCTTAAATAGGCTACAAAAGAAATTGGATGAAAATCAACTAATTCTAGCACTACCCTACCCACTAACTTATCCACTACTCTAGTCCACTAACTAACCCACTAACTTAAAATAAACAAATTAAAAGAAATAACATAAACACATAAAACACTTTCCAAAAATATCCTCCACGCTTTCAAGCAGCATATCTTCCGCCTCCGAACTCCAATGGGCCTGAATTTTGGACAGGTCAACGATAAGCCGAAGCACTAAATCATCTTTAAAAATCAGCCCAATACGCTAAGTGGTTTGTCTGTTCCGGCTTGTTTACTCCTGGGTAAAAAACGCCAATATCTCCTGTCTCATAATTCGGTTGGACCTGAAATTTGGACATTTGGCAGTTAAAATCAGGGTCCCAAACATATCCAAAAATCAGACCAATTGGCTCGACCAATTGAGAACGCCACCTTTCCTTAGTTCGGATCATCAGTATTGTTGGCGTTGCTAGAGGAAGCCGCGGCGCGCATATGGTTTGCTTCTTGATGTGAGCCAGGCACACATCATTAGATCATCCCATGACCCTGGTCGTGTAGCTTCTCGTATTGGCTCCCACATTTGTCGGTTGGCACGTAACTCCTTTGCCATCGCGCTACAGATCAAGGGATATCCAAAATAAAGCATGGGTTCTTCAGGCCACTCCGACGGACGAACCCCAACACGGTCGGTCTCGACATACATCTCCTCAAATTGTGATTCTTCTGCTTGCGGTTGAGATTGCATGTCCTCGGGCTCGAGCACTACGAAACTTGCTTGCTTTCTGGGACGACCTGGCCCTTTCACCTTCTCCTTTGCCTTGTCCTTTCCCTTTTCCTTCGCCTTCTTAGACTTCAGTAAGTCTTCCCTTACGTGCTCATGCAGGCTCTTTTCATAGACATAAGAAATAAAAATACCAATATTTAGTGAATATAACTAATCAAATTGTAGCACATAGCAAAATATCTAACTATTATTAAAATGTATTACATACTTATTTTTCTTGTATGTGGCGTCAATGATCACAACGTGCGGGAACTTCTTCAACAACCGTAGCGACTCCGGGTGAGCAAAAAATAGGATCTCCACCTCGTCCCCTTTCTTCATATTCCTAAGAGGATAGAAAAGATACCCGTGTAGGCCTTGTGTTGGACCGACATCCCATTAGGAGGCCTTTTGGCCTTAGTCGTTCCTTGTGTTTTCTCCTATAGAAAGAGCAGCTTGTTCATTTTCCTTAGACATGTTTAATCTGAATCAAAGATAGTTATTTTCGTCAGAAAAGCTCTCCTTCTTCCTCTTGCTTTGTGCGTAACATCAAAGCCTGCTTTGTGCGTAACATCAAAGCCTGCTTTGTGAGTCATATCAAAGCAATTCCTTGTTGTTTTCCTTGAGTGCGTAATATCTCTAGGGATTCGACTTCCTCTTCTTCTTTGTTGGTGGGTCATATCCAGCCAAGGGAAGATATTATCCATCACTTCCGCCAGCCATCAACAACACCGGCCATTCTTCACCTCGCCGCCTCGCCGTTGCCGCGGAGTGCCTTCATCGCCTCAAGCGCCGACCATATCCGTCACTGACGCGTCCCGCCAAGCCCTTTCTATCCACCACCTTCATCAACCTCTACAAGGTATTTCTAAGTCATTTGCCTCAGTTTTTCCTTGGGAGAGCATCGTTAAAACCAAGGAAGCCCCATCGCCGGCCACAAGTGTCCTTCGCCGCAGCCTTGCCTTGGAGGCCTTCGGAGGGCCTTGCCTTGCACCGAGTTGCCCCTAGATCCTTGCTACATCAGCTATGGATGTACGTTCAGATGAACATTGTGGATATAGGTCTTTGGTTGTGCTTATGGGGAATAGTCAGGGTCAATATCCCTTGATCCATAGCGCGCTGGCAAAGGAGTTGCCTGCCAATCGACAAATGTGGGAGTCGATACGAGAAGTTACACGAGATCCAGGGTCATTGGATGATCTAATGGTTCAAATTAACTATGTGAAGACCCTTTGCGGCTAGGATTATTGGCTTGACATGCCATTCATGGGTTTAGTCATTTGCCTCAGTTTTGCCTTGGGAGAGCATCGTCAAAACCAAGGAAGCCCCATCGTCGGCCACAAGTGTCCTTCGCCGCAACCTTGCCTTGGAGGACTTCGGAGGGCCTTGCCTTGCACTGAGTCGCCCCTAGATCCTTGCTACATCATGTGGTATTAGAGCCTAAGCAAGGTAATGCTCCTAAACTTGGTTTTTATGTCATGAGAATTCAGCTTGCAAGTTTTAGATGTCAACCCTAGGATTGTTGTTGTTGTTCATGTCTTTGTGTCTTGTTGTTGAGTCTAGTTCTTTGTCTTGAATTGTGTCATTGTGTATTGAATTCTCCTGAGTCAATTGGCTGCAATAGGGACGGAAATACCAAGGAGAAAACCAAATTTGAAGAGAAGATCTTGGTTGTTGATGAGATCCTATTTTTTAGGGATTTTCTGTTTGAGTTGTTGCATCCGATTCCTTGTTGTTGCAGCCCCGGTTTTTGCTCCATTTGTTGAGTAAATTGTTGGTCGTGTCATTCAGTTTGTTTGAGTCTTTGGTCGTGTCTCATAGTAGCCTACGTTCCTTGGAGTTTGCATGTCATTCGAGCTTGAATTAAAACGCCAACGCCAGGATACGGGAAAGGTTCCTTGCTGTCTTTGAGCACTTGTTTTTCACCATTGTAAAGTCTAAATTCTTCATTTTAGCTTCCTCATCAAATAAAAAAAAAAGTATTGCAAATGTTCAAGAAAAAGTGGATGCAACCAGAAAAACTCGGCTAGTACAAGAGAGAAAGCCATAGGAAAAGTAGTTCATCATTTGACAAAAATTCAAAGAAGTTGCTGCATTTGAGTCGTGTGATCTCCTTCAATTTTTCTCCTTCTTGTTACACAAGTTCTACATTTGTAAAGCAATTGAACTTAGTAGCTTCCTATCGTTACTTGCTTTAATTGTTGCTCGAGTGTACCAAGTTCTTAGAGACGTGTGTTGCTTGTTTTCTTTTATTTCTTTTGTTGAGTCTAGTGACCTTGAGCCTAGCCCATTAGGAGTGTTGCTTGCTGAAGATTCTTGACTTTGAACCAAGTCGAGAGCTCCTTGCTATCTTAGGTCCATTGTGTAGTTTAGTTTCTTTGGAGGACTATTGTTGCTTGGCTGTCCTTTGTTGGTTTCTATGACAATATCAGGATCCATGGATGGCCACAATAAGGTAAGGGGCCCTCAAATGAAGAAAATCTAGCCAATGCTCCTATCACCTTGGAGACACTTCTTCAAGCCATCCGAGCCAACAAGGAGGATACGGATGCCAAGGTGAACCAACAACTCCAAGACATGAGGGAAGATCAAGTGGCTTTCATGAGGAGCATGGAGTCCAAATGGGAGCAAGTCCGAGGGAGTGCCCAGCTAGGTGGCGGCCAAGACGTCGGCGCCTCCTCCAACTCCTACGCAGCCGACGGCGGCCATCATGGAGGCACTCACGGGGCGTATCTCAAGAGCTATCAAGGCTATCTTTGCATGAGCCTACCACCTCTCAAGTGTCCATTGTCTCTACACTTAGAGAAGGCCACGGCGTGCCAAGAGAAGGCCATGGTGTGCCAAGAGAAGGCCATGTCATGCCAAGAGAAGGCCAAGGTATGAACTCCGAATTTCATGTGTCTTCAAGCTTACATACTATTCCTCCCTTGCGCACTAACCATGCAGATTATGGAGGGAGAAATCATGCCTAACCTCAGGCCGAATACTACCAACCCCGGAGCCCGGCGCCGCCCTTGTTGCCGAGGAGAATCCCAGTCGGTCGTGGCTTTGGCCGTGACCCATTTCCAGCCCCAAGGCCGGCCTTTCAAGCTCAACGTGTGGCCTACAAGGATGAGTATGGAGATCAGCTAGGCTGCCCACCTCACCATTGGATCAAGCTCGAAGTTCAGCCTTTTGGAGGTACATGTGAGGTTGAGTCATATTTAGATTGGGAGCAAAAGACCGAACAAATTTTTGAGTTTTATAATTACTCGGATGCTCAACGAGTAGCTATATCCTCAATTAAGTTTGTTGATTTTGCTTACCATTGGTGGCTAGAGGACAAGGAGGATAAGACCTATAGAGGCTATCTCCAAATTGAGACTTGGGAAGAGCTCAAGGCTGCCTTGAGAAACCGGTTTATGCCGGATGATTATAATGAGAGGGTCCATGCTCGGCTTGAGCAATTGAGACAAGGGAGTAAGACCCCGAATGAATTCTATAAGGAGCTAAGGACTTTGGTCTTTAGGTCCGGACTTAGATTTCCCGAGGGCTATCTTATAAGTTCATCAATAGCTTAAATCCGAACCTTAGGGTTGTGGTAAACATGCAACATTTTATACGAGGGATGCCTATTGAAGAGGTTCTTCATTACACTAACCATGTGTACAAGAACCTCCCTCAAAGGCGCCCCCAAGCTGTAAACCCACGGCCATGGGCTCCCAATGGTAGTGCTCCCCAAGCTAATCCAAGACGCCTAGAGCCTACGCTTGACCCATAAAGTCAGCCTAAGAGAGACGCTCAAATTCAGCCTCAACCCTAACCACAAGAGGGGGAGGGCCGAGCTAGAGATCTCAAGTGCTTTAAGTGCCTTGGAAGAGGGCATATGGCCAAGGATTGCCCCTCTAAGAGGCAAGTTCTTATTAACACTCTAGGGGACTATGAGTCCGAGGAGGAGTGGCAAGAAGAAGTTGTTGAGGAGGGAGAAAAGGTTGAAGAGTCATGTGATGGCAGCCGAAGGTGAATGTTTTTTGGTCAAAAGGACATTGATTGCCTCGGAAAGTCCTAGTGCGCCTACTCAACGTGAAACCCTCTTTCACACAAGGTGCACCATTGAGGGGAAAGTGTGTAGTGTCATCATTGATGGTGGGACATGTTGCAATATCATTGACCAAGAAGTAGTAAGTAGGTTCAATCTACCTACTACTCCCCACCCTCAACCTTACACCTTATGTTGGCTGAATTCCGACACTCCTCTTAAGGTCATGGACCAAGCCATCATTCCATTTGCTATAAGGGGATATGAGGATGAAGTTGTGTGTGATATATTACCCATGACTGCATGCCATCTCCTCCTAGGTAGACCTTGGCAATATGATAGAGGTGTCATTCATCAAAGAGTCTAATGAGTATTGTTTCATGATGAATGGCAAGAGATTTACTCTCCACCCTATGACTCCCCATGAGATTATGCTTGACCACATGGCTAAGAAACAAAGGGAGTCACCACATGGCAAAGAGCAAGCCAAAGGTAAAAAGTTGGCCATTGGAAGCAAAGGGGGTGCTTTCAATCATATGCTCTTGGCTAAGCCAAAAGAAGTTCCTAGACCTAAGAGAGGGATGGACTTTGCCTTTGTTGTTGTGGATAGGGCCTCTAAGAAATCAGATTTCATTGCATGCTCTCAACTTAATGATGCGTCTTATATTACTAACCTTTTTTAATGACCAAGTTGTGGAGTTGCATGGAGTTTCTAGTGCTTTGATTTCAGGTGAAGAAGAGACGACTTTGGACCATTCAAAGCTGGAAAGAGGAGAAGTTCCCTTTGAGCCCCGAGAGCAAGACGTCCAACATGTGGCTGCTCTGGTTCATGCCTTGATGGAAGAAGATGAAGACCTTGATGAGCTGGATTCGAGGTCGAATCCGTTTCAAGAGAGGGAGGATGATGTGACTACGCCCCATCAAGAACCTCAAAGGAGCCCGGACATCCAAGATGGCTCAAGAATTGAAGATGGAGGTCAAGTCAATCAAGGGAGCTCAAGAAGGATTCTTGGAGCATGAAAGTCCTTCCAAGCCTCGGAACACTCAATCAAGCCTCAAAGGAGCTCGTTTCTCTTATTGTGGCGTGTCCGAGTGCATGATTTACATTAGAGTTTTTTCAATGGGTTTTATGACATTTTTAGGACATGATTTAAGTTGTTTTTGGCTTTTTATTTCAGCTTGGCCTTATGGGCCTTGTGTTGGGCCGATAGCCCATTAGGAGGTCTTTTGGTCTTAGTCATTCCTTGTGTTTTCTCCTATAGAAGGAGCAGCTCGTTCATTTTACTTAGACACGTTTAATCTGAATCAAAGATAGTTATTTTCATCAGAAAAGCTCTCCTTCTTCCTCTTGCTTTGTGCGTAACATCAAAGCCTGCTTTGTGAGTCATATCAAAGCAATTCCTTTTTATTTTCCTTGAGTGCGTAATATCTCTAGGGATTCGACTTCCTCTTCTTCTTTGTTGGTGGGTCATATCCAGCCAAGGGAAGAGATTATCCATCACTTCCGCCAGCCATCCTTCACCTCGCCGCCTCGCCGTTGCCGCGGAGTGCCTTCATCGCCTCAAGCGTCGGCCATATTCGTCACCGCTGCGTCCCGGCAAGCCCTTTCTATCCACCACCTTCATCAACCTTTCCAAGGTATTTCTAAGTCATTTGCCTCAGTTTTCCTTGGGAGAGCATCATTAAAACCAAGGAAGCCCCATCGCCGGCCACAAGCGTCCTTCGCCGCAGCCTTGCCTTGGAGGCCTTCGGAGGGCCTTGCCTTGCACCGAGTTGCCCCTAGATCCTTGCTACATCAGCTATGGATGTACGTTCAAACAAACACTGTGGATATCGGTCTTTGGTTGTGCTTATGGGGATGAGTCAGGGTCAATATCCCTTGATCCATAGCGCGCTGGCAAAGGAGTTGCCTGCCAATCGACAAATGTGGGAGCCGATATGAGAAGTTACACGAGATCCAGGGTCATGGGATGATCTAATGGTTCAAATTAACTATGTGAAGACCCTTTGTGGCTAGGATTATTGGCTTGACATGCCATTCATGGGTTTAGTGTTTGCCACGGTGTATCACATTATTGTCGTCGTCTTATCTCAGTACCCTTTATTGTGCTTACCAATAAGGCCGTCTGGACCAAGCCTCGCTCCTCCATTATAAACTTTGGGGATAGCACACGTAGGGTATCACAACCACTGGATACCGATAATGCTTTGTATCCCTACTTGTACTTCGATGTTGAGTTATAATTTCGTGTATGCTAATTGCGTATTTTTTGTTTGTATTCGTATAGGTGACGCTCAGTAAAGACCCTCCATTACCACCCATTACGCATGCATGGCGAAGACATTGCGATCAAAGAATCCTGTGATGGGAAGGATTGTATGCTTCGAAATTGCAGGAGTTTAAGGAATGCTGCATGGTAGCCGGTCAGAATCCAGATTATTTGGTGTAGCTGATCGACATTACCAGTAGTTGATGTAATAATCGTGTGATTTGTAATGCAATATAATTTTAGATGTGGGTATCTTTTGGTTATTTGCTCATGATTTTTGCTTTGGTGGGTTTCAGAGTAATCCAAATCTTTTCAAAAAGACATCAAACTTATGCAATCATAACCTTGGAATTTATACATTTGCAAACTTATGTAATAAAAAAGACATCATAAACTTATGTGTAATCATACATTTGAACCATTTCTTCAATAATATATACTATTGGGCTTTATTGGGCCCATTTTGCATTTTTTGTATTTTTGGCACATTTCATGAATAATCCTTACTATTGGGCCTTATTGTTCTTTTCAGTCAAAACTTGACTATAAGAAGAGACAAATGCGATGTAGGATGTTAGCCAACAAGAGATAGAGAGGAGGTTGTGACGATGAAGAACCGATTCGGGTCCCCAAACCGATGATCGGTTTCAGCGTTCCCAGCCAGCCATGTGCACATACCAGGAGACTTTCAGAAGCGGCTATTGAACCTCCATACTTCTACTACGAGAATGTTGCTCTTGCTCCTAAAGGAGTTTAGGATACAATCTATCGCTTCTTATATGATATTGAATCGGAGTTTGTGGATTCCAAGTATTTCTGTGTTGCTGTTAGGAAAAGGGGATACATCCACAACTTACCTATAGGGAACCGATTCCCCCTTCTCCACTTCCTCCTAGAACGATTCATGATGCTTTACCACTTACGAGAAGGTGGTGGCCTACATGGGACACAAGAACCAAACTGAACTGCTTGTAGACTTGCTTCGGGAGTGCAAAGTTGCGTACCAACTCTCTGTCCTGAAGGAGATATTTACAGCTGGAATCAATATTATGTCCCCGTTCTCTGGGATAGGAGGGGGAGAGGTGGCCCTACATCGCTTGGGCATCCCTCTAAAAGTGGTGGTCTCGATCGAAATCTCAGAAGTGAACAAAAACATTGTGAAGAGCTGGTGGGAGCAGACTAATTAGAAGGACACTCTGATCCACATTGGGGACGTGCAACAGTTGACGAGCAACAAGCTGCAGGAGTACATCACCAAGTTCGACAGGTTTTCCATTTCTCTAATAATCCTTACTATTGAGCCTAGTTTGGGCCCATTTTGCAATTTTTGTATTTTGTGGCCCATTTCATGAATAATCCTTAATATTGGGCCTAGTTTGGGCTAATTTTGTGTTTTTGTATTTTTGGCCCATTTCTCCAATAATCCTTACTATTGGGCCAATTTTTAAGTTTTTGAGTTTTTTTTTCCATTTCTAGAATTATCCTTACTATTGGGCCTAATTTGAGCCGATTTTGCAATTTTTGCAGTTTTGGCATATTCATATCAATCAATTCTAAAAGTACGAAAGGTAAAAAAGTACAAAAAGTAACAAAAAAATACATACATAACAGAAAATCCATACAAATGTCAATCATACAAAATACATACATAACATCCCTAATCTTCACCAGGCTGACTCCAACTACCCTCTCTGTGCTCGTGTATAGAATCATGAAAAAGTTGTGATGCACGAGGTGAAGGGGGGCCATCGGAGGAGTCTCATCAGTGAGCATAATCAAGAAACGCGCCATGAGCTCCTCAACCTCCTCAACCAGAATAGAGCTTCTATCCCTTGGCCTCTCTAATAAGCACGGATCTCACCAGCAACCAACTGGTTCCGCTGTATTTGTTATGGTAATACCCATTAGTATTTTTATATGACACATAACTAATAAACATTTATTGAATTAAACAAATCAAACATACCGCATGAGTGTCCACTGAAGGTGTGGGATGGACTGGGCCCGTGGGACGATCCTGTCTGACGGATCTGGGATCCACCAGCACATGACTGTAGTCGTCCAACCAATCCAGACAGTCGTCCGTCACGGCCCAATATGATATGGCTGGTGGATGCTAAACCTGGATCAGAGGCCTCAGATCCTTGTCCCACGCCCCCAACAGTGGGTGACCATCGAATCCGACCGGGTAGTGGGTGAGGTCGTTCTGCCGGTTGACTGAGGTAGGCTCTAGAGGTAAATCTGGGATCCCCTGTACATGCCTAAACTGTCGGAGGATGCGGTCCGGCAGATACAGCTCCTGTATATCCATGATCTGGATTATGCATCTGAACAGAGAAGAAGCATACTCTAGCTGGTCGAATGATATCCCAGGAAAAGGGAACCATTGTACCTATAACAAGTAATTAATATCAAATTAGTATTTTACGTCAATATATATTATAAATAAAATATTAATATAACGAAACAGATTACCTCATCAAATCTGATGTTGTCCAACATCAGGCGCATACAGACCAAACGGCCAGGATCCTTGCCCTGTGGGACCTCCTGGCCGTCTCTGATGACAACAACATCAACGGCTATGGAAGTAGGGTCCATGACATAATGTCCACGGAAATGGGGAAAATACGCCCATATCCATGACTGTAGAACAAGATCGAACAAAGTAGAGGATTAGAAAATAAACAGTTATAACGTAAAGTTTAAATTTATTAATTAAAAGCAAATTTCTTACCCTCAAAAGTATGCCACAACTGGCAATGCCATGCGCCTCTCGTCTCGACGCCTGTCCTAAGTTCCGGTACAGGAATGCCAAGATGTCTGCTCCCCATGCATACCGGCATGTGGCCTTATGGTCGAACAATAGCGCCATCCACTTGTGCTTGATCTTCGTGGTAGACTTGTCGACCAAGACTGTAGAGCCGAGCAACAGGAACAGATAAAGTGAATCCAAGACGCTCTCGTCCATGTGCCCGCTCCCCATCCATTGTACCAAATCATCCTGCAGCGACTGCATAGGAATACCGCCGGTGGAGTACCACTTGTCCACCTGAGTATTGTCGTCAAACCCAAGAAGCTCCAGCGCAATCCTCCGTCTAAGATTTGGATCAGTCAAGCCTGTTGCCGTACAACTCCTCCCGTCAATGGGTACCCTGAGTATCTCATAAACATCGTGCAATGTAATCGTCATCTCGCCCCATGGGAAATGGAACGAGGACGTCTCAGGGTGCCATCTCTCCACAAAAGCCGAGACCAGGACGTGATCAACTGCCCCGGTGCCAAGTATGCGAAGATGTGTGAGACCGCTATGCTCTGCCAGCCGAAACCATGAATCTGGTTCGAGTCTGATGAACTCTTCTAGCCGAGTGACGATGTCGACATGGAAGTGGACCCTCAAGACCTTACGAGTCTGAATGTTCGATAATTAATATTAGTTACGAAATTAACAAATAAAAATTATACTTCACCTAAAACGGGATTGTACCCTAAATACGTACCAAATCCTGAGTCTTCTGGCGCCGCTGACGCCCCGAACGATGGGGAGCATGAACAACCTCTACAACCTCCTCTGGAGCGGCCTCTCCTCGACCTCTCCTGTGTCATTGTCGCGGAAGGATGGGGGCATGAATATCGAGAGGGGGAGGAGGGCCAACAAGGGTCAAGTCATAAATCATCCTGGTGATGTGTGTGGTGTAGGTGGGAATGAGGAGAGGGATGCGTGACTCTTCTGGCATCCAAGGAGCCTGCCCTAGAACGGGCCCAACAGCTGGAGCTGGTGCATGGTAAGGGACGGGTCGAGGGGAAGGAACGGGGGAGGGGACAAAAGGAGCAGTCTGGACAAGGGAGGGAACGAGGGAGGGAACGAGAGAGGGGACATAAGGAGCGGGTGGAGGGACGGTCTCATCCGTCCTTAGATCCTCGGTCGACAGAATCGGATCAAAGGAAACCTGAAACTCTCCCTCCAGGTCCACAACATCATCTGACATCTCCTCTGCCTGCTCATCCACCGCCATATCGTCACCAAATGTGACGTAGGCGTCCTCCATGCTGGCATCCTCTGTCGGACCAGAAGGTGGAACTGGTGTCGCTGCACCTAATAAATCCGCTCGAATCTGCGCAGCGCGGTGACGTATGGTATCTGAGATGTGCCTCCGAGGCACAACACGTCGGTCGGCTACTAGAGCCGGATGTGTGAGCCCCTCAGAATCTCCCAACGCGTCTCGTACCGCCTAAATTTTTTATTTGGTAATTTATTATAAATGTATTTATTTGACAATCGCATTTGATTAATATATCTCATTATAACGAAATTTAATTTCATTACAAATTTTATTTCTAATTAGATAATTATATACTAATTTCTATTTGATGAAATCTAATTATATACTAATTTCTATATTCAAATTCTAATAAAATATGATTTCATTATAATTACATTTCATTATTACAATAAGGCCGTAATAAAATATGATTTAATCAAAATTCTAGTTCAATCCCCAATAAGGCCCAATCGGGCCCAATAATACCCATTCGGGCCCAATCAGCACAATATGGTCCTATCGGGCCCAACCAGCCCATTATGACCCAATCGGGCCCAATGACACCCATTCGGGCCCAATCATCCCAATAAGGCCCAATCGGGCCCAATAAGCCACAATCGGGCCCAATAAGGCATTGACCCAATAAGGCCCGATCAGGCACTATACGGCCCAATTGACCCTACTGTAACACCCCTAAAACTTAACCCTTTTGGAAAGGTATTACCGCTAGTGACCCTAGTGTTCCTTACCGAGATTACCCAAGGCTTTACCGTTAAAATCCAATTTATGAAATACAAATGATAATCATGATCAAAGCATTCAATCCCAAACATAACATTGTCAAGGAAACAGAGTTACGGGATTACAACCCAATCCCGAATAGGCCAACACAGAGTTTAAACCAAAAACAGCGGAAGTCTTAGAAAGTACATTACAACCAAAGTCATTGTCCAAAAGATCTCAACCTGATTAAAGAAATAATCAAAACGTTCAAAAACCACCGTCGACTCCATAGTCCTTCTATTCTTCTGAGCTACTTTCAATCTGATGTGCCGAATCGAACGGATGACACCAGCCCACATGCAGAGAACAAAGTTCGTGGGTTAGTCTACTTGAATAGACTAGCAAGGGCACATAGCAGAATGGTTCGAAGCAGTCGTATTAGGTTAGACTCATCGCTTCTCGAATAATAATCGATGACGATAGTCAACCATCATACTCCTACTGGAATAAACAAGAGGTATGTGTTAGGAAACGGAACTCTGGAACTTAGGTTCCCCTGAGAGTTCCTTTCCTCAGTTTCTCTACTTTTGACGATGACAAATATCATGATACTAATGTTTTATCTCAAAGATGTATTTTAAGGAACCACAGGAATATACCGAAGGCAAGAAAGCCAAACAGGACAAGGGAACCAAAGGAACAAGACAGATGAAGGAAACCAGAGGAACCCAGGTGTGCCCAGAAACCGAGAAATCTGGGGACACACAACCTCGGACAAAAGATGTTAAAATCAACTTGTCCGAAGCTTCCAAAAGACTGCCAATACCCAGAGCAAAACCACAACATACCCAGAAATGCTCAACCTCGGACAGAGAAGGTGAAAGCGACAGGACATAGAGACGTCGATGTCCAGAAGACAGTTCCCAAGCGGCCAGCTTGTTCAACCTCGGACGAAAGTATTTGGACAACGACATAGCAAGGCTCGTCTGAGGTAGTTGACCAACCAAGAGAGATTCTGAGCTGCCTAGGTTGTTTGCATATGCCAAGAACAACGTGGATCAAGGAGAACCACTCATCCTAGGGCAAGCTCAATCTGTGGGAACCCAGAGAGGATCGAGCTGCGAAGAATCCTCTATAAAAGGAAGACTAACCCAAGGGTTATCTTCAAGCACTGAAACACGACTCACACTCATTAGCAAATATCTAGTGTGAACCTCCAAACAAGATCATCAAAGCAAACCGAGATCAAGAGGAACCAGTCAAGGAAGAAGAGCTGAGTGCTAAGTTCCTGTGACTGTAAGTGATAGTTCCTAGGTGCGAAAGTCTGTTTCTTGGATTGATTATTGATTGTGTTAAGTTATCTAGGATTGTCTAACTGTGTGTAAGGCAAAGGAACTGTGTGTTCTTTCCTAGGATAAGCTGTAACCAAAAGAGATAAGAAATCAAGAAGTAGATTTTGAAATCCTTTCGAAAGAAAGGTAGTGGTTTTTATCCTGGATTGCTAGTTGACAATCAAAGGTTTCCACTATAAGGAACTGGTCATTTGTTTGATTGTTTATTTCCGCTGTGAAAGGAACCGAGAATTGATATTCTGAGTTCCTTAAGTTTTATCTAACAATCACGATCCTACAATTGGTATCAGAGCAGGAAAAGCTCTAGATCTTTGTTAAGTTTGCAGATCATGTCTCAACCAAGGAAGTTTGAGCTCGGAATCTCCACCAACAAGCCACATCTCTGAAAGAAAGGAGAAGAAACATGGTGGGAAAAGTGCATGGAAAGCCACATCAAGACCAACGACTACCAATGCTGGAGGATAGTCGAAAATGGAGATGGCTATGTCGATCTTACCATGAAGGAAGAAGATTGGAAACCAGAACACTATGTCATCATGGAGAAGAATGCCAAGGCCAGGCAGTTCATCCTCAATGGATTGGACAGAGAAGACATGGGCAAGGTCATAGGCATCAAGACAGTGAAGGAGATGTGGAAAGCTCTCAAGGAGATGCATGAAGGAAGTGAGAAACTAAAGCAAAGCAGAAAGTTTGCTTTGGAAGGAGAATACCACACCTTCAAAATAATGGAAACTGAGACCATCTCAGAGTACTACTCCCGCTTCAACAGATTGATTGGAAAGTTGACAGCGGCGGGAGTCGATCTGGATGAAGTTTCCAAGTCCCTAGTGGTCATCAATGGACTCAACTCTAAGTTCACCCTTCTCAAGGGAATCATGAAGAACACTCCAGGCATCCAATCCCTTCCCTTGACCCAAGTCATAGGAAAACTGGAGGTTGAAGAAGGAGAACACACCAAGGCCAATGCCGACAAGAAACTGGAGAAAGGAATTTCCCTCAAGATCTCCAAAGCCTTCTCTAGGCTCGAGATGGAGGAAGAGAACTCAGACTTAGAAGAAGAGGAGGACGAACTTACGACCCTCTTCACAAAGAACATTAAAAAATTCTTTGTGAAGGGAAGGTTCCAAAAGGGCAGTTCCTCCCACAATGGACCCAGAAGAGATCTCAAGGAAGTCTCCTGTTACGAGTGCAAGGAAAAGGGACACTATGCTAAGAATTGTCCCAACAAGGAAGACTCAAAGGAAGAAGAAAGACCTCAGAGAAAGAAGGCTCTCGTAGCCTCATGGGGAGAAGACTCAGATGAGGAACTGGATCTCAGTGGCTTCTCTGGAGGAAGATGTCTCATGGAAAAAGGAGACTCAAGCGACTCAGAAGACCTTGAGGTAACTTCTGACGATCTCTTAAAATCCCTAGTTGATTGTGATAAGAAACAACTTCTTAAGATCATAAAGAAACTAGGAAAGGAAACCAGTTCCCTTCAACAGAAACTAGATGATTGTGAAGATGAAATTGCTTGCTTGACTGTTGAGAATTCTGTTTGGAGTAAGAAACTTAATGAAACTGAGAAAGACCTAGCTGAGACTCACTCCAAACTCATTGATATTAGGAATGTGCATGCTAGTCACCTTAAAACTTGCAAATCTTGTGATGAAACTAGCATAGATTCTATCAAAGTTCCCTTGCATGCTAACCCACTTGGAAATGACATGCTTCAATCCATAATTGATAGGTTAGACATTCTCACTAATTCCATTAATGAAAAAACGATAAATCAAACTATTTTTGTGAGACAACGCCATGGAATAGGATATGTCAATAATAAAGGGAACAACGATGCTGAAGAAGAAAAGGCTAGGCGAGAACTTGTTGAGATGAATGAGAATCTCAGTATTGCTCTTGCCACTTCTCGTGATAGGAATCAATTCCTATCAGAGAAGATCATGGTCCTTGAGAACAAGGCTGAGGTTGCCAAATGTCTCAATGGAGGCTCTCAAAGTCCTAAGAAGGAACCAAAGGGAAAAGAAAAGATGGTTCCTGAAAACCAATGGTTCACCAATTCCTTTGCTCACAAAAGATATATTGACATGGCCCATAGCAAGGTTATGAACAATGTTGATTTTAACAAAAGGAAAACTGAAAAACCTTTTAGGCCAGAAAAAGGAAAATATGGACATGTTGTTTACAATCGTTTGTGTACCTACTGTGGTAAGAATGGTCATTACAACACTGATTGTGCTAAGAAAATGAACTTTGAAAAGGAGAAAAGTACTCATTACCATGAAAGGAACCAGTTCCCTGGTTATTCACAGACTCGCAATGCTAATCCCCCCAGTAAAGCCAAGCTTCGCTGGGTTCAGAAATCTTAGTTCCCTTATGTGCATAAAGAAGAGAGGCAACCTCAACTATGGTACATCGACAGTGGATGCTCATGCCATATGACTGGAAGAAGAAATCAAATGACCTCTCTTCAACCTCTCCAAGGAGGGAACATATCCTTTGGAGACAAAAGCAAAGGGAAAATATGTGAAATAGGAACTGTGAAACTCAACGATCACATTCAGGTAAACAAAGTTCACCTTGTTGATAATCTTGGTTTTGACCTAATAAGTGTGTCACAACTGTGTGATCAAGGAGACAATGAAGTTAGATTCAGATCAAACGAATGTTTAGTCCTTGACTCCTCGGGACAAATCATCCTAAAAGGGAAAATATTCAACAATGTCTACATAATTGTTCCATCCTTTATTCCCAAGGAGAAACTTTGTCTCTCAACTGTGAATGACCAAGCTGATTTGTGGCATCAACGCCTCGGTCATGCTAGCACCAAGATGATTCAAAAGCTACACTCAAAGGAGCTAGTCAAAGGGCTGCCAAAGCTAAGTGGCACATCTAAGGAACTGTGCTCTGACTGTGTAAAAGGGAAACAGGCTCGTAGTTCCTTCAAGTCCAAAAACATGGTAAGCACCTCAAGGCCTCTTGAACTCATCCACATGGATCTGTGTGGACCCATGAGAGTTCAGAGCCTAGGAGGGAACAGGTATATCTTTGTTCTTGTCAATGACTTCTCTCGCTTTACTTGGACCATCTTTATTAAATCTAAGAGTGAAGTTATTGACCGTTTTAAAGATCTGGTTCCCTTGTTAGAAAAATCTCTTGATTGTTCACTCAATGCTATTCGGTCTGACCATGGTATCGAATTCGAAAATGGAGAATTTCTAACCTTTTGCAGTGAGCATGGAATTGATCACAACTTCTCTTCACCATACACTCCTCAACAAAATGGAGTAGTGGAAAAGAAGAACAAAACTTTGGAAGACATGGCTCGGACTATGCTGATCTCAAGTGGACTCTCTCAATCAATCTGGGCTGAGGCGATCAACACAGCTTGCTACATCATCAATTGAGCTATGCTTCGCCCAATCACAGAAAAGACACCCTATGAGCTCCTAAGAGGAAGAGTTCCCAACATCTCACATCTGAGAGTGTTCGGATGCAAGTGTTTTGTGCACAACAATGGGAAGGACAATCTTGGCAAATTCGACCCAAGAAGTGATGAAAGAATCTTCATTGGATATGCCTCGGGTAGCAAGGCGTACAAAGTCTTCAACAAAAGGACTAAAAAGGTAGAAGAAAGTGTTCATGTTATTTTTAATGAAAAATCACTTGGAAAGATTGTGCAGAATACCACCAATTCCTTTGAAGACCCGTTTCCCAAGTCATATCAAGAAAATCTAGATGAAGATGTCACTCCACCCAGTTCCTGCACTGCTGCTCGGAACCCTCCAATGGCTCCTCCACCAGTTCCCATGAACAATGAACAACAATCCATTTTTGGGAATCATGAGCATGACGACAATATCTATGGAGACCTCAATGACTCATCTTCCCACATGATCTTCAATGGAGAAGGTGATCCCAACCAGGAAGCTGAATGCTCAACTCATAATGTCTCCACATCAAATGCTCTAGCCCCCAATAGAGAAAGAAGAGTCGTCAAGCCTCCAGTCAGGTATGAACATCTAACCTTCTTTGCCTTCAATGCCTTTCTATCTATTGTGGAACCAAAGAACATAGGTGAGGCACTGAAGGACGCAGACTGGATCCAAGCTATGCAAGAAGAGATTCATCAGTTTGAAAGGAACAAAGTATGGCATCTAGTTCCTCATCCCAAGGATAAACACATCATAGGAACCAAATGGGTTTTCAGAAACAAGCTGGATGATACAGGAGCTGTGATAAGGAACAAAGCGAGACTTGTAGCTCAAGGATACAATCAACAAGAAGGAATCGACTATGATGAAACCTATGCTCCAGTGGCAAGGATTGAGGCAATAAGATTGTTGATTGCCTTCGCATCACACAAAGGGTTCAAGTTGTTCTAAATGGATGTAAAGACGGCCTTCCTCAATGGAATTCTTCAAGAAGAAGTCTATGTGAAGCAACCTCCAGGTTTTGAAGACGATAATCATCCAGATCATGTCTACTTTCTAGACAAGGCACTCTATGGCCTCAAGCAAGCTCCCAGAGCTTGGTATGATCGTCTTGCCCAGTTCCTACTCTCAAATGGCTATAGGCGTGGAGTTATTGATAAGACTCTCTTCATCCTAGAAGAAGAAGGTAACATCTTAGTGGTTCAAATCTATATTGATGATATCATTTTTGGTTCCACTAACCTGTCCCTTGTAGACAAGTTCAAAGACTTGATGAGTAGTGAATTTGAAATGAGTTTAATTGGGGAACTCACATTCTTCCTCGGATTACAAATCACTCAAAAGGAAGATGGTATTCAAATCCACCAACAGAAGTATGTCAGGGAACTACTGAAGAAGTTCAAAATGGATTCATGCAAGCCTCTCTCCACTCCCATATCCACCATTGCCCATCTGGATAAGGACCACTCGAGTCCTCTAGTGGAGGAGAAGCTCTATAGAGGTATGATAGGCTCACTCATGTACCTAACCGCTAGTCGACCATACATTGTCTTTGCTGTTGGCTTGTGTGCTAGGTTTCAATCTTGTCCGAGAGAAACCCACTTGGCTGCTGTGAAGAGAATACTTCGATATCTCAAGGGAACTGACGATCTCTGCATTTGGTACCCCAAAGAATGTCCCTTTGAGCTCATGGGTTTCACTGATGCTGATTATGCTGGATATTTGGTGGATAGAAAGAGCACTTCTGAAATGGCACAGTTCTTAGGCCCTTGCCTTGTGTCATGGGGATCAAAGAAACAAGTTTCAGTCTCCCTCTCCACCACAGAATCTGAGTACATTGCAGCCGCCTCCTGCTGTTCCCAACTTCTCTGGCTAAAGCAACAACTCGCGGACTTTGGTATGTCTTATGGCCCTCTCACTATTCTTTGTGATAACACTAGTGCCATAAACATCTCTAAAAATCATGTGCATCATACTAGGACCAAGCATATTGACATAAGACATCATTTTCTTAGAGATCATGTTGAGAAGGGAAACATCATTATGAATTTTTGTAGAACTGAAGATCAGGTTGCAGATATTTTCACCAAGGCATTGAATAGAGTTCCTTTCGAGAACCTTAGATTGGAACTAGGAATGATTCCTATTACTCAGTAGTTACCTTAGTTTAAAGAATTCCTTCCAGTTCCCCTGATTGACTAGTTTAAGTTATTTAACTTGTCGAGTCTTGATATCCTTGTGTTATATCTTTTGCTACAAACCCTTATTGTCATAATGGTTTCTTACAAAGGATTAGATAAATTTTTCTGGTTCGTTTCCTTTTGGTCCTCATTATTCTTTCAACTCCTCATTGTTCAAATTTCTTTGATGGCCCAAAAGTCACAATCTGATCATATTTCTATCCCAACAATACAAGCCGAAATGATGATTGTGTACTAAGACCTACCCTTGCCTCATTGCTCAATTCAATTATCTATGATCCATCTCTAAACCCTCTCTGAGAATTAATGTACAATGCGATAAATGGCCTACCCTGATTTCGCGTATGGGAACGTATCTTTTGGTTCCAATGTTTGACCCACATCAAAGGTTCCCATACATCCCTCTAGCACGCTGAATATATCGCCAGAAAGGAACCAGAATGCAACGCTTCTCCAACGGCTAGATTGGCACCTCCCAGAAGTTATTTATGGCAAATCTCAGAAGCTTAGACCGGTCTTATCAGTTGGCAGGCTCCCCTCTTCTCTGAATGGGCAAGTTTTAAATTGTTTTGATCCATTCCAAAAAGCTGCAATTAGCCTTCAATGCTCCGGATTCTCCCCAATCCTCTCAACGGCTAGATTTGCTTCAACGGTCTCTTCAGCCCTCACCGCCTTTAAAGAGTGGCCCTGTTCATCCAAGCTAATCCCACAACTCGCCATTTCTCTGATCTTCTGCTTCTCCTTCTCTCAAACACAGAAATCCTTAAATCCTCAAAAATGGCCAACCAAAACCCTAATGTTATCCTGGATGAGGAAGAGGCTGCCATTCTCAGAGCCTTTCGAGAAAAGAAGGCAGCTTTATCTTCTAAGCCCATTTCTGCCACCTCCTCTAAAAAATCCCAACCTAAAGAGAAAGCAGTAGAGAACCCTGTGGAGAAACCAGTGGAGCAACCCGAAGAGAAACTTGAGGAGCCACCAAAGGAATAGGCTGAGGAGAAAGCCATGGCCATCACTCTGGCCTCTGAATCGGCCACCAAATCCGCCTCCGAAGGTGGCTCTCATGACTCCTCGCCTGACAAGTCTCTCCAAGAGCTCCTCAGTCCTGAACCCTCACCAGTAAGCCTCAAATCTAAAACCACCTCTAACCTTGATCCCTCAGTCGCCACTAGAATGAAACAAAGAAAGAGGAGCTCCCAAGCTATAGTTCCCTATGAGGCCAAATCCACAAAAGAAACCAAATCCACAAAAAGAGCCAAAATCACCACCCTCTCTGCCTCTTCCTCCCTGGGTCACGTCTCTTCTCTAAGAGGAAGATCCTTAAGCCTCTCATAATCGGCAAGGAATTCTGGACCCAAGAGCTGGCAGAAGAAGATGAGGAAATGTTTGGAGAGGCCCTGGACGAGCTCCATTCTCTGCTACAGTTTCAAGGCTGGGACGAGATGTTGACTGAGCCCTTCTCTGCTTCTGATGAGGTCGTCCGCCTGTTTTACCAGTCCATGGAGTTTGTGCTTGCAAAGGAGAACTGTCCCTGTAACGAAGTCATTCTCATATGGAAGGGAACCATCTTTCCCTTGTCTGCCAACCTAATTGCGTCTGCTCTAGGGATTGAGTCAAGGTCTGGGTTTGGCATTCTCCCTCAGAAAAAGGGATGGCCCAAGGGAAAGGGCTACAAATCCAAGGGAGCAGTGGTCAAGAAAATCTACGACGGTGCCTCCCCTTCATCTTTGGAGACAAAGGATCTCTCCATCGCAAACAGGCTGTTACACTTCTGGATCACCCGTAATCTGGTTCCCAGACAAGAGCACAGGAACGATGTTCTCATCACTGACGCCATTTATATGGACAAAGTACTCTCTGGTGTTCAATTGGATATCCCTCGTATTGTGTTGGCTCACATGCAGTTTTGTGCATCTCATGACTCCCATGCTTTACCCTTCCCCCATATCATCAAGAATATCCTCTCTAATCTTCACCAGTACCCAGACGATCTGTCTGAGATAGTCTACAGCAAGTGTCTTACCATGGCCACAGTTCGGAAGTTAAAGACTAAGGAACAACTGCCCAACCCTTCTGAAGCTCAAGAAATTCCGCCTAAGGAAAAGGCGAGTTCCCAGGACCCTTCTAGTTCCCGACCACAGCTCAACCCCTCTTTAGACTCCTCTGCGATCCTTGCTGCTCTGGATCGTATTGAAAAGGCAATCATGGAAGGCTTGACTGCCATACCGGTCGCCCTCCATGATCAAGTAAAAGAGTTGGGGCGCATAAGTTCTGCTGTTGTGGATCTGGTAGAAGTCCTTCAGAAGGATTGGCAAGGTGCAATCAGTGCTTATCAGGCCACGGGCCAAAACGTAGGAACTGACGACAAAGCTGAAGACGAAGAGGCCGTTGCTACGCCATAGGAACGCGTGTTCTGGTTCCCAGTGTTGTACCACCACATCGTGCTAGTAGTTTCCCTTAGGATCCTACTCCCCTCGTCTATCCACTTGTTGCCTAAGATTGCTTTTGTTGTTATCTTTGTCGTTTGTTGTCCTGTTGTTGGTCCTTGTTGGTTGTTGTTTATGTTGTTTTGTGGTTGGTCTTACCCGTCTTTGAACAATGTTCAGTTTAAGCTCTAATGATTATCTTTTGGTTTCGTTCCAATGATCAATCTGATTTTTGCCTTAAAGTTTCCATTATGTTTCTGCTATGGGTTTGATGCAATTGTAAATTCAGTTGGACATCCTGCTCTTAACTAGTACTTAATCTTTTCGATGATGTCAAAAGGGGGAAGAAAAGGATAGGAACCTTGAACTTTGGAGACTACTGAACTAATAGGAACCCTGAACTAGTTCTACTTCTAAGGGGGAATTTGAAATAAACTCGTTCATTTGCTTAGGGGGAATTTGCAACCATTGAATGTTCTATCATTAATTTGTAATGTTGTAACTCCCTTAATCTCAACTGGTCTCATGAAATTCAAAGTCCTATTATGTTGCCAGGTTCCTTGTATTTGTCATCATCAAAAAGGGGGAAATTGTTAGGAAACGGAACTCTAGAACTTAGGTTCCCCTGAGAGTTCCTTTCCTCAATTTCTCTACTTTTGACGATGACAAATATTATGATACTAATGTTTTATCTCAAAGATGTATTTTAAGGAACCACAGGAATATACCGAAGGCAAGAAAGCCAAACAGGACAAGGGAACCAAAGGAACAAGACAGATGAAGGAAACCAGAGGAACCCAGGTGTGCCCAGAAACCGAGAAATCTGGGGACACACAACCTCGGACAAAAGGTGTTAAAATCAACTTGTCCGAAGCTTCTAAAAGACTGCCAATACCCAGAGCAAAACAACAACATACCCAGAAACGCTCAACCTCGGACAGAGAAGGTGAAAGCGACAGGACATAGAGACGTCGCTGTCCAGAAGACAGTTCCCAAGAGGCCAACTTGTTCAACCTCGGATGAAAGTATTTGGACAACGACATAGCAAGACTCGTCTGAGGTAGTTGACCAACCAAGAGAGATTCTGAGCTGCCTAGGTTGTTTGCACATGCCAAGAACAACGTGGATCAAGGAGAACCACTCATCCTAGGGCAAGCTCAATCTGTGGGAACCCAGAGAGGATCGAGCTGCGAAGAATCCTCTATAAAAGGAAGACTAACCCAAGGGTTATCTTCAAGCACTGAAACACGACTCACACTCATTAGCCAATATCTAGTGTGAACCTCCAAACAAGATCATCAAAGCAAACCGAGATCAAGAGGAACCAATCAAGGAAGAAGAGCTGAGTGCTAAGTTCCTGTGACTGTAAGTGATAGTTCCTAGGTGCAAAAGTCTGTTTCTTGGATTGATTATTGATTGTGTTAAGTTATCTAGGATTGTCTAACTGTGTGTAAGGCAAAGGAACTGTGTGTTCGTTCCTAGGATAAGCTGTAACCAAAAGATATAAGAAATCAAGAAGTAGATTTTGAAATCCTTTCGAAAGAAAGGTAGTGGTTTTTATCCTGGATTGCTAGTTGGCAATCAAAGGTTTCCACTATAAGGAACTGGTCATTTGTTTGATTGTTTATTTCCGCTGCGAAAGGAACTGAGAATTGATATTCTGAGTTCCTTAAGTTTTATCTAACAATCACGATCCTACGGTATGCACAAGAGAAGATTCTGGAAGACTGAATCTTCACAGAAATCGACTCGAAAAGAGACTCCAAGAGATTGAGTCCTTAAGGAAATATGACAAATCTAGAATGTTACAGAATCATACAACAGTGGTTTAAAAGTTGATTGAGATGCTTCGGTTCACGACCAACCTCATCGCATACAGCGAATCCAGATTGGAAAGAGAACGTACTATGATCAAAGTCGAGACGAGTTTTTCTAGCTGCACTATAACTTAGCTGCACTACTCGCCCAAGGCTTATTAATTATGTGCGTCGAGTAGCACTTATCTGATTTATGTTTCAAAAACACACATCACGTTTATTAGACTTTTACATGTGTACCCCATCATTGGGACGACACATCTTAGTATACGTTTCGTCGAGAGTGATGTACACCGGAAGGTTTGTGACACCAGCTAAGTGTCCTGTCTCTACACACTTGTGAAAGAGACCGATCATGATCTTAGAATCGTACCAGATGGAGACGAGCCACCCCGATACCAGATTATAAAGAAACGACTGGATAGAGTCCGAGTAACGTTCCTATTTAACAGTGCTAACTAAACAGTTATAGCACAATAACAGTTACAGGATAAATCCACATAAAGGCCCGAAAGGCGATCACAGATAATAGCGTTGTTCTAACAGATATACAACCTATTATATGATTTTCAAAACAGTTTCACAAAACCACTTCCAGACAAACAGAGTATTCATTCCAAATTAATTACTCAGATAAACTACTGATAATTAATGTAAATATGGAACGAACGAGCAAGAGCAAACCGCCACTTGCCTTAATCCACAGAAACAAGCCTAACGACGACAACTGGGTTTCGGGCTCGACACGGGTATAGCACCGACAGCACAACAACCTTCGAGTCGACCCATAAAAGGAACCCTAAGTTAGATCCGACATAACCGTAGTATGAATATAAAAACGACGAAAGAGAACGAAAGGAAAGACGCCACGACAACAACCAACCAAGCCAAAGCCACGAAGGCATTCTGGGCACTGGCGGTGGTCGCTGTTCTTGGCGGCGGTCGCCGCAGTTCATCACGGCGGGCGCCATGAAAAACATGACGGTCGCCGTGAAGAACACGGCGATCGCCGTGAAGAACTCAAACGATAGAATGGCGAGAAAACTCACCCCAAATCACGATCGACTCGGCCTCCTTCGACTTGTTTGGGTTCTGACCTCCAAAGGCAACCACAAGCTTCTCGAAGGGCTACTGGAACAACACCAAAGGCCACCGGCGAAAGCTTCAGAATTCCGGCGAGAGGCACAAACTCCGGCGAGAGGAAGATTTGAGGATTTCAGCTTGATTTGTGCATGAATCTGATCCCAATCCTCTTCCTTTTATAGCCACAGATCATGTGGACACCGCGATGGTCTAAACGAGACGTGGCGAGGCTAAAACGGCGCCTTGTCAAACGTCTCCGGTGACCAACGGATAATGACCCCTGGGTAATCACGGCGGGCGCCGCAATTTTGCCTACTGCGGGCCGCGGCGGGCGCCATAATTATGGCGGTCGCCGTTCTTCGGGTCTTTGCGCCCAGCTGGAAGGCGAAGGCACTGTTGCCTCGAGCCTTTCGCGACGGTCGTCGCCTTACTTACGGCGGTCGCCGCCACTGTGGCGTTGCCCCTCTCAGCTTTTTGGACGACAACAACTTTAACCCGGGATAAAAATTATCGTACACGAACGCGTATAAACATTCAAAGCACGTCGTCTGTATTTTATTTCACTGAGAAAAATATTACAGATACAGAGGTCGAAAATACACAACGGGTACTCGGAAAAATTCCAAAATTCCCAAAATAGCCTTACAAAAATACGGGGTATCACATCTCCTCCCCCTTAAAAGAAGTTTCGACCCCGAAACTTAGGTCGAAAATAACTCGGGAAAACGTCTGAGCATATCTGACTCGGTTTCCCACGTCTCCCAAGTAACTTATTTGGTCCCTGACTTGGACCACAGCACTCGTACCAACGGCACGATCTTGTTGCGCAAATGCTTCTCCAGATGCTCCAAAATGCGCACGGGCATCTCCTCATAAGTACCATTAGCTTGAATCTCGATGTCCTCATAACTCAGCACATGAGACTCATCTGGCACATACTTCCTGAGCAGAGATACGTGGAACACATTATGCACCGGGTGAGCCGATGGCGGCAATGCCAAGCGGTACGCTAGAGATCCTACTCTATCCAGAATCTCGAATGGTCCCACATAGCGAGGGTTAAGCTTCCCACGCTTACCAAATCTGAAAACTCCTTTGGATGGCGATACCTTGACAAAAACCTTGTCACCGACCTCGAACTCGACAGTCCTGTGCTTCCGATCTGCGTAGGACTTCTGTCGACTCTGAGCGGTCAACATCCTTTGTCTGATCAAAGCAATGTCTGAAGCCGTCCTTTCGACCAACTCTGGTCCAAGCAGAATTTTGTCGGCATTATCATCCCAACAAATCGGAGATTTGCATCTGCGACCATACAAAGCTTCAAACGGAGCCATCTTGATTGTAGCATGCCAGCTATTGTTGTACGTGAACTCAATCAGACTCAAGTTGTCCTCCCAGCTAGACGGACGATCGAGTACACAAGCTCTAAGCATATCCTCCAGGGTCTGGATGGTCCTTTCAAACTGGCATCTGTCTGAGGATGAAATACGGTGCTGAACCTCAACTCGGTTCCCATAGCCTTATGAAGTTCCTGCCAGAACCTTGACATGAAACGGCCATCTCGGTCCGATACAATGGTCTTAGGAATGCCATGTAAGCAGACAATCTCCTTCTGGTAGACTTCTGCTAACTTCTGGGTTTCCCATGTGGTCTTGATGACTATGAAATGAGCACTCTTCGTAAGCCTATCCACAATTACCCAGATAGCATCCCTCTAACTTCGAGTCTTTGGTATCCCAGTGACGAAGTCCATGGTGATGTCCTCCCATTTCCATTCTGGCACTGGGAGAGGTAGCAACTCACCACCTGGCCTGCGGTATTCAATCTTGACCTTCTGGCAAGTTAAGCACTTTGCCACAAAGTCTGCTACGTCCCACTTTATGTTTGGCCACCAAAACTTCTTCCTGAGGTCCTTGTACATCTTGCTAGAGCCAGGATGCACAGAATAAGCAGATGAATGAGCTTCTCTCATCACCAACTGACGAAGACCTTCTGTGTTAGGCACACAGATCCGATCCTGAAACCAAAGTGATCCATCATCCTGAACCACAAAACTGGGAGCTTTCCCATCCATCACTTCACTAATTAACTTCACCAAGGTGATGTCATCGACTTGCTTTTCTTTGATCTGATCCAGCAGTGTAGCCTGAATTTCCATCATACTCAGGTACCCTCTACGCTGGTCATACAAGACTTCAATGTCGCATGACTCTTGGTTTAGCTTGGTCTGAGCAGTAAGTAGAGCAACTACAGTCTCATGCGTTGTCTTCCGGCTTAGTGCATCAGCTACTACATTAGCCTTGCCCGGATGATACAGCAACTCCATGTCGTAGTCTTTGAGCAACTCTAGCCAGCGGCGTTGTCTCATATTTAGCTCCTTTTGAGTAAATATATACTTGAGACTTGTTGGGCCTTGATTTTCAGCCCATCAGAACGGCCCACTAGATCAGCCCAAAGCTGCCTTCTAGAAGATCTGGTCAGCAACAACCCTCAGAAATCTCGGTCCGGTCAACTGAGCCTCCAGAGATTTGGGGCGACCAGTAGTCGAAGCGACGACCTCCGTGGATTTCGGAGCGACCAGTACACATCTGAACGTCTCCCGCAGATCTCGGACAATCTCAATCGACCTACAACAACTTCCATGAATCTCGGCGGATCTGCCAACCGATTGAAGACTAGAAGTAGTATAAATTGTAGAGAAAACTCTCTTGTAAGGGCCCAGATCAATTCTGTAACGACACACAACCACACATGCTCATTATTACTCAATTTAAGCAGCTTTCTATCATTGTTCTACTGTTGTTCTACTCGCATACGAGATCATTCTTGTACTCAGTCCGTTACTCCAACATTAAAGCGACCGACGGCTTAATTTCTGTATTTGATTCACCTCTCATTCAAGGGAGATAAGTTTATATTATATTCATTTACTCTCATTCTCTTGATTGATTAGTTGATTTGGATTATTTAGATATAATTTGTCTAACAAATTGTCTAGTTGCCCTCCTTAAGGCGATTTGGATTCGTTAGGTCTTTTCGCCCCAAAACAATTTGGCGCCCACCGTGGGGCATCTAGCCAATCAACGATCCGATCAACGATCCAATCTACATCCAATCATGGCCGATGCTGGAATCCCCATGATTGTCGCTGAAGAACAAGTTCAAGCCAACCTCCCAATCGTAGGTCAAACCGAAGATCTCGCCAACCAACCAATCCTGGACGTTCAGATCCAAGAGTTGGCAAAGAATATGAGCATCCTCCAAGAGGAATCGGTTCAACAACGCCTAAGAACCGAAACCCTAAGCATCCAATCTAAAGTTGAAATTACACAACTAATTCGTGAAAATGAACTTTTGAAATCGCAGGTGAATTCGGTTGCATCGGTCCCATGCGGATCAAGACGCATGGTCAACACTGAAGGCCTACAAGCACGTCTCAACAATGGGGCAATCCCGACACCCATGGCTCTGATCACTTAGAGTGTCGTTCAACCCATTAGGTTCGGTCGCTTCATTTGCCGATCTGGTCAATTCATTCAAAATCTAGTTCCCTAGTAGCCGAAGATTGGGAAAACGACCAAGCTGGAACACGACCCATTGGAAGTCATCTAACTTTTGAAAACTTATACGTTGTAATTCATTTACATTCAGTCGGTTATACTTATCCAATCCTTTACTAACTTAAGCATTGGAGGACCGTTAGACTCACACCAACGGTCACCCTTTGATCTTTTCCATACTTTTCAAGTGTCTTCAACAGGAACATAACAAGAGGCCTCAAGACAAAGTCAATTTGATCAACATACACAACGCTTACAATACACATTACACGATCGATCGGTACACGGGGAGTAGAGGACACGACATACTACAAACTACTTACAAAGACTTGTCCTACCCAGGGCGTTGGTCTTTTCATACATACAACTCCTCCCCCGACACACAAAGCATGCTACATTACATGTCTACACGACTGACTATAGGTCTACACGACCGACTATAGGTCTACACGACTGACTATAGGTCTACACGACCGACTACAGGTCTACACGACCGACTACAGTTTTACACGACCAACGACAGGTCTACACGACCAACGCCACACGACTTAACCAGGAAGCGACTCACGAGTCCACCTGCATAACAAAACAAACGACAAACAAGGAGTGGTCTCCTGACCCTTCGTCATCACAAGAAACGCCCTCAGTCGTCTTCACACGATTATTGGATGTATTAAGCTGACTCTCAGCTTGAGCAACACACACGTCGGCCCTGTCGCCAGAACACCTGCAACGAAGTCGAAGTTATAAAATCAAACCGTCTCATCACTCGACGCTCTGACCCAGTTTAATTTTGGGGAAATTGTTGGGCCTTGATTTTCAGCCCATCAGAACGGCCCACTGGATCAGCCCAAAGCTGCCTTCTAGAAGATCTGGTCAGCAACAACCCCCAGAAATCTCGGTCCGGTCAACTGAGCCTCCAGATATTTCGGGCGACCAGTAGTCGAAGCGACGACCTCCGTGGATTTCGGAGCGACCAGTACACATCTGAACGTCTCCCGCAGATCTCAGACAATCTCAACCGACCTACAACAACTTCCATGAATCTCGGCGGATCTGCCAGCCGATTGAAGACTAGAAGTAGTATAAATTGTAGAGAAAACTATCTTGTAAGGGCCCGGATCAATTCTGTAACGACACACAACCACACATGCTCATTATTACTCAATTTAAGCAGCTTTCTATCATTGTTCTACTGTTGTTCTACTCGCATACGAGATCATTCTTGTACTCAGTCCGTTACTCCAACATTAAAGCGACCGACGGCTTAATTTCTGTATTTGATTCGCCTCTCATTCAAGGGAGATAAGTTTATATTATATTCATTTACTCTCATTCTCTTGATTGATTAGTTGATTTGGATTATTTAGATATAATTTGTCTAACAAATTGTCTAGTTGCCCTCCTTAAGGCGATTTGGATTCGTTAGGTCTTTTCGCCCCAAAACAATTTGGCGCCCACCGTGGGGCATCTAGCCAATCAACGATCCGATCAACGATCCAATCTACATCCAATCATGGCCGATGCTGGAATCCCCATGATTGTCGCTGAAGAACAAGTTCAAGCCAACCTCCCAATCGTAGGTCAAACCGAAGATCTCGCCAACCAACCAATCCTGGACGTTCAGATCCAAGAGTTGGCAAAGAATATGAGAATCCTCCAAGAGGAATCGGTTCAACAACGCCTAAGAACCGAAACCCTAAGCATCCAATCTAAAGTTGAAATTACACAACTAATTCGTGAAAATGAACTTTTGAAATCGCAGGTGAATTCGGTTGCATCGGTCCCATGCGGATCAAGACGCATGGTCAACACTGAAGGCCTACAAGCACGTCTCAACAATGGGGCAATCCCGACACCCATGGCTCTGATCACTTAGAGTGTCGTTCAACCCATTGGGTTCGGTCGCTTCATTTGCCGATCTGGTCAGTTCATTCAAAATCTAGTTCCCCAGTAGCCGAAGATTGGGAAAACGACCAAGCTGGAACACGACCCATTGGAAGTCATCTAACTTTTGAAAACTTATACGTTGTAATTCATTTACATTCAGTCGATTATACTTATCCAATCCTTTACTAACTTAAGCATTGGAGGATCGTTAGACTCACACCAACGGTCACCCTTTGATCTTTTCCATACTTTTCAAGTGTCTTCAACAGGAACATAACAAGAGGCCTCAAGACAAAGTCAATTTGATCAACATACACAACGCTTACAATACACATTACACGATCGATCGGTACACGGGGAGTAGAGGACACGACATACTACAAACTACTTATAAAGACTTGTCCTACCCAGGGCGTTGGTCTTTTCATACATACAACTCCTCCCCCGACACACAAAGCATGCTACATTACATGTCTACACGACTGACTATAGGTCTACACGACCGACTATAGGTCTACACGACTGACTATAGGTCTACACGACCGACTACAGGTCTACACGACCGACTACAGTTTTACACGACCAACGACAGGTCTACACGACCAACGACAGGTCTACACGACCAACGATAGGTCTACACGACCAACGCCACACGACTTAACCAGGAAGCGACTCACGAGTCCACCTGCATAACAAAACAAACGACAAACAAGGAGTGGTCTCCTGACCCTTCGTCATCACAAGAAACGCCCTCAGTCGTCTTCACACGATTATTGGATGTATTAAGCTGACTCTCAGCTTGAGCAACACACACGTCGGCCCTGTCGCCAGAACACCTGCAACGAAGTCGAAGTTATAAAATCAAACCGTCTCATCACTCGACGCTCTGACCCAGTTTAATTTTGGGGCAATTGTTGGGCCTTGATTTTTAGCCCATCAGAACGGCCCACTGGATCAGCCCAAAGCTGCCTTCTAGAAGATCTGGTCAGCAACAACCCCCAGAAATCTCGGTCCGGTCAACTGAGCCTCCAGATATTTCGGGCGACCAGTAGTCGAAGCGACGACCTCCGTGGATTTCGGAGCGACCAGTACACATCTGAACGTCTCCCGCAGATCTCAGACAATCTCAACCGACCTACAACAACTTCCATGAATCTCGGCGGATCTGCCAACCGATTGAAGACTAGAAGTAGTATAAATTGTAGAGAAAACTCTCTTGTAAGGGCCCGGATCAATTCTGTAATGACACACAACCACACATGCTCATTATTACTCAATTTAAGCAGCTTTCTATCATTGTTCTACTGTTGTTCTACTCGCATACGAGATCATTCTTGTACTCAGTCCGTTACTCCAACATTAAAGCGACCGACGACTTAATTTCTGTATTTGATTCGCCTCTCATTCAAGGGAGATAAGTTTATATTATATTCATTTACTCTCATTCTCTTGATTTATTAGTTGATTTGGATTATTTAGATATAATTTGTCTAACAAATTGTCTAGTTGCCCTCCTTAAGGCGATTTGGATTCGTTAGGTCTTTTCGCCCCAAAACAAGACTTTTGTGGTCAGTGAAGACTTGGCATCTTATACCGTAGAGGTAATGCCTCCAAATCTTTAGCGCAAAGACAACCGTTGCTAACTCAAGATCATGGGTCGGATAGTTTTCTTCGTAAGTCTTGAGTTGTCTAGATGCGTAAGCAATAACTCTGCCTTTCTGCATCAGTACACAACCCAAACCACACTTTGAAGCATCACTATAGACCACATAATCGTCATTCCCTTTTGGGAGTGCTAACACGGGTGCCGAGGTCAGCCGTCGCTTCAACTCCTGGAAACTGGCCTCGCACTTGTCATTCCAGACAAACTTCTTGTGGACCTTGCGGAGTAGATTGGTCATAGGTAGAGCGATCTTTGAAAATCCTTCTATGAACCTTCTATAATACCCGATAAGTCCAAGAAAACTGCGTACCTCCTTCAAGTTCTGGGGCTGTGTCCATTTAGCCACCACTTCAATCTTTTGGGGATCAACCATAACCCCATTTTTGTTGATCACGTGGCCTAAGAAAGCCACTTCCTTTATCCAGAATTCACATTTAGACAATTTAGCAAAAAGCTGATGTTGTCTAAGGATTGACAAGGCAATCCACAGATGTTCCTCGTGGACTTCTTCATCCGGAGAATAGATTAGAATGTCGTCGATGAAGACCACCACGAACTTATCCAAGTACTGGTGAAAACATCGGTTCATCAAATTCATAAAGATAGCTGGAGCATTTGTAAGCCCAAAAGGCATCACTACGAACTCGTAATGACCATATCTGGTCCTAAACGCAGTTCTAGGAATGTCCTGCTCATGAATCCTGAGTTGGTGATATCCAGATCTCAAGTCGATCTTGGAGAAAACATTTGCTCCCTGCAACTGGTCCAACAAGTCATCAATCCTAGGCAAAGGATACTTGTTTTTGATCGTCACCTTGTTCAACTCTCGGTAGTCGATACAAAGTCGGAACGATCCGTCCTTCTTTTTGACGAATAATATCGGAGCACCCCACGGCGATGCACTCGGCCTGACATAACCTTTGTCAAGAAGATCTTCAAGTTGATTCTTCAACTCTTGCATCTCAGTTGGAGCCATCCGATACGGTGATTTGGAAATTGGCGCCGTACCAGGCTCAAGATCAATTGAAAACTCTACATCACGGTTCGGGGGTAATCCAGGAATTTCTTCCGGAAAGACATCCGAAAACTCCCTAACTACAGGAATATCAAGAACCTCAGGTCCATCCTTCGCAGGCGAATCCAAGTAGCAAAGGTACCCGACACATCCTTGTCGTAGTATCTTAAACGCAGCCATCGCATTGATCAGCTTGCCGTTATCAGCGTCATTTCGACCTTTGAACTTGCACACGAACTGGCCCCCAAATGACACCGTCACCATTCTTGAACTGAAGTCGATCACCGCCTTGTGACGCGTCAGCCAATCCATACCGAGGATAATGTCGTATGGTGCCATGGCTATGCAGATTAAATCTGCCTCGAATTCCTTACCCTGAATGGTAATCGGAAAGTCGGACAGATGCTTGGTTCCCACCAAACGTTCTTCATTAGGAAGATTAACGACGAAAGGGTCGCACGAATCATTGCACACTAAATCTAACTTGCTAACATAGCTATCTGAAATAAAGGAATGTGTAGCACCAGAATCAAACAGAATGCACACTGAAGTAGAGTGAAGGTATAGAGTACCTTGAGCAATTGGGGCATTGGGTCCATCTGCTTCACGCATTTCATACAAGCGTTGGCCCTGACTTCCAGAAACAGTTGGGGCCTTTCCCCAGTTCTGAGCAGTCGTCTGCACTGAAGGGCTAGGAGTCTCGGCAGGCTTAAACCTAGGTCGGTTGCTCTGATGAACTGACGCTTGATGCGACTCTACTCCCTTCTGCTTCCCCTGCTTGTAGAACTTTTGCAGATGACCATCACGTCCACACCCAAAGCACGACCTCTTCTCCTTCTGACACTCATTGCTCTTGTGCCCAGCCGTACCACAGTTATAACACTGAACTGAACTCCGGGTCTGCCCTGACTGCTGAGTCGATCCTCCTTGCGTCATCTCCGTCTTAGCTCGGCCGGACTTGGCAAAGTTAAACGGTGGAGCAGGGCGCTTAAAACCACCTCTCTGGTTCTGGTTCTGCATCGACTTTTGTCGGTTGCGCCTCTTGGTCGACTTCTCTAGAGTTACCTCCAACTTATAGGCACAATCCACATACTGTTCCAAGGTAGAGCATGTGTGGTGCACCATTAACGGCTTGATATCCGGGCTCATCCACTCGTGGAAGTACCAGATCTTTTGGGCCTCGCTGGTGATCTCGGCAGTGGCGTACTGTAAAAGGTGATTGAACTTAGACGCCAACGCGGTCACTCTCAGACCATCCATCTTTGGGTACAAGAACTCTTTATGCTTCTCTTCTCTCATAGCACGAGAGAAAAAGCGATCAACCATCTTGGTCTTGAACATCGACCAAGTCAACACTGGGCTCTCAGCCAAACCTGTGTTTTCCCACCACTCGCTAGCCTCCTCCTTCAGCTGAAGAGAAGTGATATGGACCTTCTCGGCCTCAGTACACTCCACGTTCCGAAACAACCTCTCCATATGGGAGAACCAATGAGTCACTGCTACTGGCTCCCCTTTCCCGTTATAGCAATCGGGCCTCATGGAAGTGATGGTCTTAAGAGCGCGACCATAGTTGTCTCTAGCCCTGACGGCATTCTCCTGAACCACAGGGTTTCTGGGCTCCACAACATCAGGAACCGCTGGGTGAGTAGGCACTTCTTGCGCTTGAGGCGCACTGGGTCTCAATACGTCTGCAATTGCCTGCATCACAATCCCTCGAATCGCCTCAATAGCTGTGGCATCAAACAGCGCCGGTGCTTGGGTCTGATCTTGACCTTCACGCCTCTGCTGGACGCGAGACTCTGACTCGTGCTCATCCTGAACACTTCTTCCTGCTGGCCTGGGATCTTGGCTAGTCCCAGCACCGGCTCGAATCGAGTTTCTCGTGCTTCTTGGGTTCACCATCTGTTTACCGATCCAATTCCAAGCATTCAATACATTAATATTATGCAATCTACTTATGCAATATACCAACGTAAAGAAATTACTCAGAATAGATCAACTTGGCATTTTATAGATGAACCTTCGAATTGTTACACAAGCTACACATAAGTCTATCATCCGAGCGCTAGGACAACATTGCTCGAAGATATAAGTGTTTCTCAGAGTACTTGCCGCAATACTGAAATATTACACATAGTACAAACTTGGAATGCTAAGAAACGAAACTACTGCGATAGGCAACGCCAATTCTCATCAAGGCGTTCCAAAATGTCTCCCATAAGACTGGCTACTCGTGCATGGTCTCTTCGGACTAGGCTCACCATCGAGCTCTGGCGATGGGTTTCGCACCCGGCTTGACCCTGAAGCACATGGTCCTATCTCAGTCATGGTAAGGTATGGGTCGTCCATGACTGGCCCTCCTATCCCAGCCCTTCTCTGAGTACTGGCGATCAACTCATCCCATTGACGCTCCTGTTCTGCAGAGATTACCTCGCTCTGGCGGAGGATCTCCTGCAGCTCGGATTCTGACCTCCTTCTTCTTGGAGTAGGGTTAGGCTGAGATTCCCTGACACTTCTCCTAATACCGTACTCGGTATACAGTGCCTCCCAATCAGCTTCTGACATGGGTGCGTACTCTGGCACTGGTGGCAACTCTTGCATAGGTGGTAACTCTGTACTGGGGTGAATAAATTGCATCCCCGTTTCCTGACTATCCACCAGCAAGTGCCTCAAGTCATCGGACTCCTGGTTTTGTCCGCTGAGGTCCATCTCGGTATCCTCCTCGGGATCATCCTCGATGGGGTCCTCTTCCTCTTCTTCCTCTTCGGGGTCATCCTCTATGGGGTCCTCTTCTTCATCTTCCTCCTCGCTCCCTTCAATAATCATATCCATGAGGTAATCGTCATGGTAGTACCCTCTCGCGTACCTCGACGATTCATCTCCTTGCATTGCTTCCTCCCTTGGTGGCTCCACTGGTGCTGTCACCGGAACTACAACATTCCTTGACACCAGGACTACCGACTCAGGAAGCACATGCTTGATCTCCTCAGGTGGGCTGCTCGGGCCTCCAACCTCGAAGCATCTCTGGGGTATAGGGAAGTCTAGCCTCTCGATAGACGGTGAATCCATCTTGGCATCTTCCGACCCCTTCTTCAGAGATATACATGCACCCATCTCCTATAGGATAACAATGAAGGAATTAGTCTTTCTAGACATAGAAGCAAGCTTACTATATCAGACTATCCAGAAGACATGACTATGAACGGTGTTTTTAAATTCTTTTTACTTTGAAAATTCAGAGCCCTTTTTAAAGCATTTTCGAAAACGGATAAATGGTTTATAAAAATCCTAAACCCGTTTTAAAACCTTTGGCTCTGATACCACAACTGTAACACCCCTAAAACTTAACCCTTTTGGAAAGGTATTACCGCCAGTGACCCTAGTGTTCCTTACCAAGATCACCCAAGGCTTTACCGTTAAAATCCAATTTATGAAATACAAATGATACATAATGATCAAAGCATTCAATCCCAAACATAACATTGTCAAGGAAACAGAGTTACGAGATTACAACCCAATCCCGAATAGGCCAACACAGAGTTTAAACCAAAAACAGCGGAAGTCTTAGAAAGTACATTACAACCAAAGTCATTGTCCAAAAGATCTCAACCTGATTAAAGAAATAATTAAAACGTTCAAAAACCACCGTCGACTTCATAGTCCTTCTATTCTTCTGAGCTACTTTCGATCTGATGTGCCGAATCGAACGGATGACACCAGCCCACATGCAGAGAACAAAGTTCGTGGGTTAGTCTACTTGAATAGACTAGCAAGGGTACAAAGCAGAATGGTTCGAAGCAGTCGTATTAGGTTAGACTCATCGCTTCTCGAATAATAATCGATGACGATAGTCAACCATCATACTCCTACTGGAATAAACAAGAGGTATGCACAAGAGAAGATTTTGGAAGACTGAATCTTCACAGAAATCGACTCGAAAAGAGACTCCAAGAGATTGAGTCCTTAAGGAAATATGACAAATCTGGAATGTTACAGAATCATACAACAATGGTTTAAAAGTTGACTGAGATGCTTCGGTTCACGACCAACCTCATCGCATACAGCGAATCCAGATTGGAAAGAGAACGTACTATGATCAAAGTCGAGACGAGTTTTCCTAGCTGCACTATAACTTAGATGCACTACTCGCCCAAGGCTTATTAATTATGTGCGTCGAGTAGCACTTATCTGATTTATGTTTCAAAAACACACATCACGTTTATTAGACTTTTACATGTGTACCCCATCATTGGGACGACACATCTTAGTATACGTTTCGTCGAGAGTGACGTACACCGGAAGGTTTGTGACACCAGCTAAGTGTCCTGTCTCTACACACTTGTGAAAGAGACCGATCATGATCTTAGAATAGTACCAGATGGAGACGAGCCACCCCGATACCAGATTATAATGAAACGACTGGACAGAGTCCGAGTAACGTTCCTATTTAACAGTGCTAACTAAACAGTTACAGCACAATAACGGTTACAGGATAAATCCACATAAAGGCCCGAAAGGCGATCACAGATAATAGCGTTGTTCTAACAGATATACAACCTATTATATGATTTTCAAAACAGTTTAACAAAACTGCTTCCAGACAAACAGAGTATTCATTCCAAATTAATTACTCAGATAAACTACTGATAATTAATGTAAATATGGAACGAACGAGTAAGAGCGAACCGCCACTTGCCTTAATCCGCAGAAACAAGCCTAACGACGACAACTGGATTCCAGGCTCGACACGGGTATAGCTCCGACAGCACAACAACCTTCGAGTCGACCCATAAAAGGAACCCTAAGTTAGATCCGACATAACCGTAGTACGAATCTAAAAACGACGAAAGAGAACGAAACGAAAGACGCCACGACGACAACCAACCAAGCCAAAGCCAAAGCCACGAAGGCATTCTGGGCACTGGCGGCGGTCGCTGTTCTTGGCGGCGGTCGCCGCAGTTCATCACGGCGGGCGCCGTGAAAAACACGGCGGTCGCCATGAAGATAACGGCGGTCGCCGTGAAGAACACGGCGGTCGCCGTGAAGAACTCAGACGACAGAATGGCGAGAAAACTCACCCCAAATCACGATCGACTCGGCCTCCTTCGACTTGTTTGGGTTCTGACCTCCAAAGGCAACCACAAGCTTCTCGAAGGGCTACTGGAACAACACCAAAGGCCACCGGCGAAAGCTTCAGAATTCCGGCGAGAGGCACAAACTCCGGCGAGAGGAAGATTTGAGGATTTCAGCTTGATTTGTGCATGAATCTGATCCCAATCCTCTTCCTTTTATAGCCACAGATCATGTGGACACCGCGATGGTCTAAATGAGACGTGGCGAGGCTAAAACGGCGCCTTATCAGACGTCTCCGGCGACCAACGGATAATGACCCCTGGGTAATCACGGCGGGCGCCGTAATTTTGCCTACGGCGGGCCGCGGCGGGCGCCGTAATTACGGCGATCGCCGTTCTTCGGGTCTTTGCACCCAGTTGGAAGGCGAGGGCACTGTTGCCTCGAGCCTTTCGCGGCGGTCGCTGCCTTACTTACGACGGTCGCCGCCACTGTGGCGTTGCCCCTCTCAGCTTTTTGGACGACAACAACTTTAACCCGGGATAAAAATTATCCTACGCGAACGCGTATAAACATTCGAAGCACGTCGTCTGTATTTTATTTCACTGAGAAAAATATTGCAGATACAGAGCACATTACAGAATATCTCAAGCTACCTGAATTAAATCCGACGTACACAACGGGTACTCGGGAAAATTCCAAAATTCCCAAAATAGCCTTACAAAAATACGGGGTATCACACCTACAAGGCCCAATCGGGCACAATACGACCCAATCGACCCTATAAGGCCCAACTGGGCCCAATAAAGCCCATTTAATTTTGAATGATGAAATCTAATTATATACTAATTACATTTCATTATTTAGATATGAAATTAGAATTGAACTAATATAAATTAGATTTGTATATAATTAGATTTCATTATTAGAAATCTAATTTATATTCGTTCAATTATAATTTCATATCTAAATAATCTAAAATTCATATTAATTTCAATTTCTAAATAATCTAATTTCATATCTAAATAATCTAAATTTCACATTCTATTTCCAAATTTCTATTCTAATTTCACAATATTGTTCAATTTAATTTCATATTGTAACTAAAGAATCTAAATTTGGATCTAAAATATAAATTCTAATTTCATAATATTCGTTCAATTCTAAAATATCCGTACTATCTATAAATTCTAATTTCATAATATTCGTTCAATTCTAAAATATATGTACTATCTAATTTCATAATATTCATAACTAAATCTAACGAATCTAATTTCTAATTTCATAACAAATATAATTTAATTTAATTTCAAAATGAATATAATTTAACTAAATCTAACAAATACAATTTAATTTCAAAACGAAATTGTTATTACGAAATTAAAATGCATTACTTACCTGGTGGACGCCTGGTGCGGATGCAGGAGTAACGTCGACCGACACAGTCGATCGGGTCACCGGTCGTCTACCACCACCGCTCGTCGGTCGTCGGGCTAAACTCTCCTCCTCTTCCTCCATGGACACCCAAGCCGTCGCCGAACCACCACCGGCGCCCTCACCTGCGGCCTGCCCACCGACGCCCTACCTAGAACCCGCGCCCCGCCCAGAAGCCGTTGCAGAAGCTGGAAATCTCGATCGAAAATTTTCGAGCTTTTAGGGTTTAAAATCGGCGTCTGAGGAAGGAAGAAGAAGAGTTGTTCGTGTTTATATACGCACAACCTTGTGCGTTAAATGTTAACGCACAACCTTGTGCATTAAATGTTAACGCACAGGGCTTAAATGTACTGGGCTTGCAAGGCCCAGTCCATTAAAGCCCAGGTATCCTATGCGTTAAGATGTAATGCACAAGACTGTGCGTTAAATCTTAACGCATAGCCCTTTTTCCTTCTTTTGCCCATTTTGCCCCTTATACGTCTATTTTAAACGCACAAAAGTGTACTACTAGTTTTAACGCACAAAATAGTGTGCATTTAGACGATTTTTCGTGTATATATAGGCTTTCCGTTTTTAATTATTCAAATACAGATAAAATCAAAGACCTTAAAATTATATTCATAACCTAATTCTCAATTGGAGAAAAACCAAGAATAATGATGAGGAACATATTATTACACCAAAGAAAAATAATGGAATAATTAGGAAAAAGAGAAATTTAAAATGGGAAAGACCTTCCTTACACTTTCATAAAATAAGGCAAAGGTTTTGTACACTACAATTTTTTTCTGGGTACACTACAGTTTGAAACGCAGAAATCTTGCTTAAGCAAGATTTCTGCGTTTCAAGACAAATTGTACCTAGAAAAGTCATTTCTGTATAAATTTGAAATGCAGGTATTTTGCTCAGCAAAATACCTGCGTTTCAACCAATTTTTTTTTTAAAAGCTGAAACGCAGGAATCCTGCTTAAGCAGGATTCCTGCGTTTCAACCATTTTTATTTTTTTTAAAAATGCTGAAACGCAATATTTTTGCTTAAGCAAAAATATTGCGTTTCAGCCCTCCCCCTTTAAGTGAAACGCAAGATCTCGCGTTTCACTCATCTTCCATCTCTCGCGTCTTCCATCTCCCGCTAGGTCAGCCGCCGCCATCGTCGCTCTTCCGTCGTCTTCTTCTTCCTTCTTCTTCCTTCTTCGATTTTGATTTTGATTCTTCCTATTTGGATTTGGATCTGTACAAATCAATGGATTTGGGGCAAAAAAATGGTGGAGCCGGAGACGATAGCGGCCGAAGACAACCGGCGGCGCTCTCATCGTCTTCTCCGGCGGCAACAATGAACTTGGCTGGCGACGAGAGCTTGGCTGGCGGTGGGGGAGGTGACGGAGCGACAACGCCAGTAGTCGGAGCAGAGGGCGACGGTGTTGATGCTCAGTCGGAGCAGAGGGCGACGGAGCAGAGGGCGACGACGGTGGGGGACGAGGCAGTGGCTCAGGCGGTTGGGCTGGCGTTGGATGCTTTTGTCGGCGTGTGTACTGGAGGTGTCGCCGGGAAAGATGGAGTCGCCGGGAAAGTCATCGGGAAAGCCGCCGGAAGTACTGTAGCGCCGATGACCCGAAAACGCGGGAAAGGCCGCGACGCGGGAAAGTCTCGGAAGCAGCGCAAGGTAGCCTCTTCGTCTACCGTACCAGATGCACCGATAGTATCTTCTTCTACCGATATTCGACAGGTATATTTTAAATTTTAAATAATTTTAAATTGTGTTTAATATGATATAAATATCCGCATACATGAATTAATAGCATGAATATCGAAATGTGTTTAATAGCATGATTTATGGTTGCGTAAATAAAAAGTGATTAAAATTTAAAATGTGTTTAATAGCATGATTTATGGTTGCGTAAATTAAATGCATGATTTTAATAGCACGATCTATATGATTTAGAATACAAATTAAATAACAACTATCAAAATAACAATTAGTTTAGCAAGTAATTTAGAATAGAAATTAAATAAATTTCATAATAAAGAATATGAATATTAATGTCTAATAGAAATTATTGTTTATATAAAAACAATTAGAATTTGAAATTATAACATTATTAATAACTGTTAAGAAATAAACAATAATTTAGATATAATAATTTATTTAAAAACAATATGAAATAATAACGAGTGATCTAATCGAAATAAAACAATTAAAAAATTAGAAATTAAAACATTATTAACAAGTAATTTAGAAATCAAGTAGAATTAGAATTTAAAACATTATTAATAATTATTAAGAAATAAAAAATAATTAAAATATAAAAATATAAAATAATAACGAGTGATCTAATCGAAATAAAACATAAAAAAATTAGAAATTAAAACCTTGTCGTCCGAAGATAACGATATGATTTAGGAAATTTGACAATTAATTTTAGAAATAAATAATTTATTTAGAATAGAAATAAATTAAATGTCAAAATAAAGAATATTAAGATTATTGTCTATATAAAAACAAATAGAAATAGAATTTAAACATTAATAGGAATTATTAAGAATTAACAAATAATTAAAATAAAGGGCATATTGGAGGCGTGCGGCGGATCTGTTAGAGCGAAGCGTCGTGGTCCTCGTAAGCCCAAAGAACGAGGGATCACAGCTTCTACACGACGTGGTTCTACATCTCAGCTGAGCAGACAGGTAGACGTTGCATTACAGAGAGATGTTGGGCAGCCCGAGGATCATCCGAAGATAACGATATGATTTAGGAAATTTGACAATTAATTTTAGAAATAAATAATTTATTTAGAATAGAAATAAATTAAATGTCAAAATAAAGAATATTAAGATTATTGTCTATATAAAAACAAATAGAAATAGAATTTAAACATTAATAGGAATTATTAAGAATTAACAAATAATTAAAATAAAGGGCATATTGGAGGCGTGCGGCGGATCTGTTAGAGCGAAGCGTCGTGGTCCTCGTAAGCCCAAAGAACGAGGGATCACAGCTTCTGCACGACGTGGTTCTACATCTCAGCTGAGCAGACAGGTAGACGTTGCATTACAGAGAGATGTTGGGCAGCCCGAGGATCATCCGACCGAGTCTGCTGAGCCCGAGGATCATCCGACTAAGTCTGAGTCGTCATCTTCGGACGATGAGGTTGATATTGGCCAGGATGAGTACACACGTTCTCCAGTTTTTGAGGCGACGGAGCAAGGCTGGCATGAGACATTTGAGCCCTCCACAGATGCTGATAGAGTTGACGACATGCCCCCTCCTCGTGCGACGCAGACTTCTGAGGCACCTTCTCCCCCACCTGAGGCAGAGGGGCCACCCATTATGGAGCACATTGCCCCCCCTCATGCCCCCCATCCTGCCCCCCCTGTTGGCCCTATACCTCTAGGGCAGGAGGGGAACTGGATGCCAGGAGGTCCTCGTCGGAGAGACCTGATCCCATCCTATCCTACCCACATCGCACCCCTTTTATGGATGGCGACGCAGCAGGAGGCAGGGGTAGCCATAGACATTTTGGCTCCCCCAATACACTTTCCCCCGCATCAGGATCCGGTATGTATAAAAAAATTCTTTTAAATTTTTAAATGTTTGGAAAACCAAAAAAAAAAAAATGTACATTAATCTTAAATACACAAAATGTATTGTTTCAGATGAGGAGGATCCTCAGGACCTTCGTTCGTCATCCACACTTTGATGATATACACCGGTATAGGACGGACGAGGATGGGTCATGGTGGACTTTGGCGCAGCGCAGCGGGCTGACTGCATTGGGGACGTTGGAGTTTCGACGGATGGACTCGGTTCTCATATCAGCATTCGTCGAGAGGTGGCATCCGGAGACCAACTCCTTCCATTTCCCCTGGGGCGAGATTACCATCACACTGCACGATGTTGTGTAGATTCTGCAGATTCCGATTGACGGTGCTGTGGTGGTTTCTCCTATGCCTGATGCAGCGATGTGGGAGGCCTTGACTCCGATTTTGGGGGTAGATCCGCGTATTGCTAAGATTACTGGGATAGGTAAATAAATCGAAATTATAACAAATAGTTTATTAATATTATTGAAAACTGATAAAATTTTGTTGTATTCTAAACAGCTAGCGGTTATGGAGCTAACAAGATGTTGAAGGATCAGGCTAAGGAGTTATGCATAGCCGAGGAGAGGTGACATTCTGTTGTATTTTGAATAATATTAAAATTAGAAAATTACTGTAGTTATTTTTAAAATATAATGTTAAATAATAATCGTTCTTTACAGGAACGAGCATCACATAGCTACGTTGTATCTTGCGATACTAGTGAGCTGTACTCTCTTCGTTGACAAGTCGGGGATGTCATCATTGGCAAGCATAAGCACGGACCATTCCAAGACAAGAATGCCAAAGCAACCCGATACACCGTGGCAAACAGTAGACCGACCATGGGCATGTCGCACTAGAACCTCGGTCCGCAAGGACTAAAGAAGTAGTTCACCTCAACTGCATATTGCTCAAATGACTTCCCATGGTTTAGTCTTGCCAACACGGGCTCGTACAAGGCTCTGTTGTCGACCAAGTGAGATGCCAAATTGAATCGAATCCTCCTATAGTTCCCCTCATCTTCGCCCAACAATACACATAGTGAGCGGTAGCCACAATGTCCGTCTCCAACTACATTCCTCACCTCCCTAATGAACGGATACCAAAAGTAGTCAATGTTGTTGACTCCAAAGTCCATTCCCATGTGATTGATGGGTTCCCCGGGAAACTGTGGTCCACACGGTTCTTGATCAACATGAACATGTTCTTCTACATCAACAAAAATAGGTTCTTCTTGGCCCTTTCTAGGCCGACTTCTTCCTTGGCTTCCCTTCTGCTTGCCCTTCTCCTGCTCTTTCTCCTTCTCTAGCTTATCAAGATCCGCCCTTGCATACTCGACCCTAATCGGATCTCTCTCGGTGGAATACTTGCACGACCCCACCGGTCTTCCTTTTGCCTTGATCATTGTGGGTTGCCGCAGGGTTGACTCATGCGGATACTCCAAGTCATAGTAAACCTCCGACATATGATCTACTGTTGATTTCGGTAACTCACGCCTCTTCACCCTCTCTCCAAATTCGATGCACCTCATCTCTGCAACTGTAATATTGACGTTGTCACAAACAACATCGTCTGTGTCGGAACAAACTATCCTATCCCATTCGATCTGCCTCCAAAAGCGGTGTATCTCAGAAGGCATGATTGGCTTCTTATCAATGATAGCAAACGCAACTGTGTGGATGCACGGTAGGCCAAGGCACTCTCTCATCCAGAAATCATCGCACTCATCTTTGAAATCACCGTCCAGTAGCTGCTGATACATGGCATACAACTTCCTCAAGGCCCGATCCGACACTCTGTAGAATAGCCTAGAAAACACAACCCGAACTGTTGGAACCATGCGGTTGTAACATGTGGGCATCTTGATCCGTGACATCTCCATGCTTGTCCTAACCTTGCAAACTTGGCTCTCAATCGCTGAGTGGATCCTCACCGACATTCAATTAAATCCGCCTATACTTGAATCCACAATTTTTTTCAACACCTTGTGCATACCCTCAACCCTTTCAAACCATATAACAACGAGGTTAATATATTATAGATCACTTATGCAAATATCTATAAGATTTGAAGTTGGGATACCTGTTAGATGTCCTTGTGAAAAAGTGGAGATGGTGGTCCGTCCACGCTCTAACTATGTTTTTCTTGTAAGGTGTAAGCCACTGCTTCTCAACATATCTAATCAACCCACTCTTCCATGACTTCTTCAATGCTGCAAGCCTCTCTTCGTAGCTTTCTTCCGTGGTTGAGCAAAACAATCCCCAACATTGCCCGCAAAAAGCTTTTACCTTTACTTTACTCTTCAAAATAGGGGAATTATAAGCCTCGATGTTGTGCTTTATATGCACCCAACACAAAAGGTGTTTAACCTCTGGGAAGATCAAATGGATTGCATTGATGAGGGACTTCTCTCGATCAGTCATTATCGCCGTTGACATGACTTTGGCCTCCTCACACAAATAACGCAGCTTCTTCATGATGAAAGTGTAATGCACAATCTCTTCTTTCTTCGTAAATGCATAGGCAATGTTGAAGGTCTTGTGAGTACACGTAAAACCGACAATCTCCACCAAAGGCATGTTATACCTAACGACAAAGGCAACAAAATATTAGTGCATATCCAAATTTCCTACCATATTCATAATTACAATTATTGCTTCAATAAGTTACATACTTGTTTGTCTTGTATGTGGCGTCGATGATGATAACATATGGGAACCTCTTAAGAAGCCTCAGTGAGTCAGGGTGGGCAAAAAATAAGACATCCACCTCATTAGTTAGCTTCTCCCTCAAAGGAAACACTTCATATTTGTGTTGTTTCATAAAATTGAGTGTCCATTGGGTGACCGTCAAATCCCCACGATCCTCGAATTGCAAATTTTGTAGGTAGTTGGAAACTTGTTTTGCCGATGTCACATTTCCTGTGAAGGATTTTTTCAACGCTTTACAAATAGCAGAGGGGGGGACAAATGACTCACCTAAATTCCGCACCAAAATTTTCTCTTCATCGGCTAATCGACCAATGATTGCATGGCCTTCGAAGCTAAGCGGCAACTTATGGTTGTGTACACCACTCAATACGCGCAATATCCATTTACGACTCTCTGTCTCATACTTCTTCTTCTTCTCTGGGACACCTATAAGCTCAAATGTGCATCCTGACTTCTTCGAATTTGTTCCTGGACGCCTATCAACATCAATCTCCCGAGCCTCCTCATCTTCTAAATCACATTTATCCTTTCTAATTCTTTGCTTCCCAAAATGTTCACAAGTCAAACTAACATGTCTCACGTTACTTCGCCTAATAACTAAACACATCATCAATTCTTTTCCCAAATTCTTAGTCCAGTCAACCAACTCCTCTCGACTGTTCCACTTCTGATTAGTGGCAAATTCATTTCCATAAAATTTCCCCTGTTAGTTTATCCATTTCCAACAATTAATTGTTGCATACACAAACAAATTTACCTATTATATCGAAATATATAAAAACTTTACTATTTATATCTAAATCTACAAATACGTACAAGATCATATCTACTACAAATACGAATTCATATCTACAAAAGTAAACATTTATTTAAACTTATTTCCAATTATAATATTCATATCGAAATCTATATGCTCCAACTATAAACACATTCTATAATATAACGCATTACTAACCGGAAAATTTGAAATATCGAAATTTGGATCGTCTTCATCATCGGGCAAATTTTCATCTTCGTGGTCGCTCTCAAATTCGAACTCTTCTTCGGTGCTATAATCCGCTTCTTCTTCACTACTAGACATTTACAAAATAATTTTATGCTCGGATTTGGTGGTGTATTCCCACAACAAGTGATGGGGACTTCTTATAAAAGGCTAAATTCGACCGTTGAAATATGACCGTTTTGAAACGCAAGAATTTTGCTTAAGCAGAATGCTTGCGTTTCAAAACGGTCATATGTTTAAAAAGCTGAAACGCAGGAATCCTGCTTAAGCAGAATTCCTGCGTTTCAGCTTTTTTTAAAAAAAAAATTGGTTGAAACGCAGGAATCCTGCTTAAGCAGGATTCATGCGTTTCAGCTTTTTTTTTTAAAAAAAAATTTGGTTGAAACGCAGGTATTTTGCTTAAGAAAAATACCTGCGTTTCAAATTTATACCGAAATGCCTTTTCTGGGTACAATTTGCCTTGAAATGCAGAAATCTTGCTTAAGCAAGATTTCTGCGTTTCAAACTGTAGTGTACCCAGAAAAAAATTGTAGTGTACAGAATTCTTCCGTAAAATAAACTTTGATGGAACAAATTAAACTTAACAGTGGAGAAGCAGGTCTAGGCTTCATAATAAGAAATGCTAAATACATATGGAAAGTCATAGATGTGGTTTTAATACCATATTAATGGCTGAAACAATGACTCTTAGAAAGAGTATTACTATAGTTAAACAGCTTAACATCCCTAGAATTGAAATTGAATGAGACAATCTATGCTTTATTAACTCAATTAAAGGCATTTGGGCTTGTCCTTGGAAAATCGAAATGGTTGTCACAGATATCCTCTTTGACCTCCATTCATTCCAAGATGTCTGTATCAGACATATTTTCCACGAGGTGAATCGTTCCGCTGATCATATTGCTAAACTCAGTTTTTCATCTCATATGTCTGATCTTGCTCTTGACTTAGAACATCTCATCCGACAGGATGCTCTAGGTTGGCCTACGTTAGGCCAGTCTAATTCCTTTCCTCATCGAAAAATAAAAATAAAAATAACTGATACCCTATCAGTAAAGAGAGTTTCAAGAAACAAAATTTTAAGTTCTCTGGAAGAGAATTTATGAAAGCTGTGTAGTGTAGTCAGCCAATCTTCATAATCATGAGCTATAGCAATTTGGAGCTGATTTTACATGCACTTTTCTCAACTGTCACATAGTAGATAAATACGAAATAGACAGAGGGGATGTTAATCTTCGAATTAGAATTATCTGAACCACTCTTTAATCGCATCTCTGGTGAAAGGAACTGCTCGAGCTTGGTTCAGTCAGAACATGTGCTACATCAGGGTTAAGGGAAATCATAAGAACAACTTTTTACCAAAACCTGAACCAAACTATCCTTGATAATATATACATGTACTAGGAAAAGACAAGAAAATATCAGCTGATAAACTTGAAAATGTTAGGGGCATCAGTTACACTACATGTATACACATTATCTCAAATTGTTGCCAGCTCTATCAAATCACAACCATGGGATACAATGTTTTGGCTCAAAGGCACCAAACAAAAGAAAACTGTGCTAATTTGTATTTTAAGGCAACAGAACATAGTGTGTGAATAGAATGTTGAGTCATCTTACTTGGATGAAGGAGGAAGCTATGTTTAGTGCTTGCTTGATACCCTCCTAGAAGCCACTTTCTGAAGCCTTATCTGCTCTTTAAACTTGGCGATGAACTCGTCCGCTTTCCTGTCAATCTCACTGTTGCATTCTTCATCCTCATTGACATCCTCCACAGCAGATGATCTCTCCTTGTTCTTGCCCAGCTCTGGGGAAGAACTCTCTGATCTCTCTTGCCTTGCAGTACTAGTACACTTTTGATTCCTGGTGTTGTTCTTTTCGCTGATTCCAATCGATATGATAACGACATCTTGCCTCTCCCGTACCCTCTCATCCTTCTTTTGCTCATTTGTACAGCAAGGCTCCAATGTGAGTGCTTGAGGCCTAACTGTTCTTACCGATTTTCCTCTCAAGGAATTCTTGGTTAGAGTTGGTCTCACGTCTAGCTTCAGACAATCCCACCCACACTTGCCACTATTACTACCAGTCTCATCCTTGCCTTTCTTCGTAGTCTCCTTTGTTGCGTCTTTGGATCCTTTCCACAGGTCTCTATCAAAGAAAGAGCCGATGCTGAACCGGCGAGAATGTGGTGTTCTTGATAAGGTTCTTCTGTCTTGTTCAATCGACGCACCTGATTGCCCAACAACATCAGTACTCAATGAGGAGCCAGCACCAAGCTGAGTTCTGCATGATTCTGTTGGCAAGCCAAGATCACTTTCTGATGCATTCATCTCCACTTGTGTGGATTTACCAGTGTCTGGTGACTGCTTTGGCTCAATGGTTGGAGTGAAAATATGAGATGAAGATGATGGTGATGTAGAGGATGTTGTGTCACAACTACTTTCACTTCTCAAACTATCTGTTCTCGACTTCATTTCGCCTTTTACATCTTTTCCGAAATCGTCTCTTTTTCTTGATCGAAATCTCCTTAATGGAAAATGATTAGCCTGACCAGAAGATGAAGGGATATGATGATCTTCACTCATCTCCTTCAGTATATTGTCAACTTGCTTACTTTCTCTCTTCAGACTCTCCATCTCTTCTGTTGGCGGTGATTCTGACATAGAAGGCGGTATGAAGTCACACACCGGTGACACTGATTTGGGTGACCTAAAAGACTTCAAATGTTGCCTTTTACTTCCCCTTTGCAGCTCTGCAGTTGCTGATCTTGATGCAGCAGAGCACAAAGGAGAAAACTCTGATGAGGAAGCTTTTGAATGGGGCAGATTTTGACACTTATTATCAACATGTACAGAAACACCGCCTACTTTTTCTTTGAAATCCACCCTCATGGATCTTGATTTCAAAGATGTTGGTGGTGAACGAAACAACTTGGTGTCCTCTAAAGTTTCCTCCATAAGTGAACTCCCAACTTCCACACTTTCCCTCCTTGAATTCTCCACTTCCATGGGTGGTGATTCAGATAAAGAAGGGCTGAAAGGAGAAGAACCCTTTGATGAAGAAACTCTAAAAGATCTGGTCTTGACATGTTTGACTTCATGGAAGTCTCTAGCAAAACAAACACCACTCACTTCTTCTTTAGGATCAGCCATCATAGGCTGAGAAACTAACACAGTTTCTTCTCTTGTGGGCCCACTCCATGAGCTCTCTACCTCCACATCCATGGATTGTGATCCTGATTCTGATGAGCACAAGGGAGAAGACTGATTTGATAAACCACGCCCACAATTCTCATAGCTTGCTTGTTTGGCTTCTGGGTTAACAACACAAGGTGAAGAAAGGTAACCATGTTGTGCAGAATTTGGCCAATTCCAAGGAGTAGGTGAAGAAGAATCAACCACATTATTTTCCTCCAGATTCTCACTTTCATTATCCTCCTCATAACAACAGCAACTTGAAGAAGCATCAGCTTCATTTTCAAACTCACTTGCACAAACTTCACTGTCACTCTCCTCCACCCTTGACCTCAAGCTCCTAACTGGTAAATCCAACGGCTCGTAATCGAAATCACGAGTACCGGGTCTCACCACAACCGTCGGCTCAAGCCCATATGGACGGAAGTCCCAAGCTTGTTTCACATTGGCATTTCCGTAAACACCATACTCGCATGGATTTTGATGCTCAAAGTTGAAAATTGTAGAAGCATGAAGCATGTTAGGTGAGTTAAAAGTAGGGGAAGTTTGAATTCCCATCTGGGTTTGAGTCTTTCGGCGGCCAAACAAGCCGTAAGAGACGATGATTCCGATGATAAAGAGATGAACAAGCTCCCAGCTTTTGGCGAACACTGTATGAGAAATGAAATCCGGAGCTTCGGACGAGAACAGGGGAAGAACAGAGAGAACCAGTGCAATGAAGAGCAGCCTGAAAAGGAAGTTTGAGCAGAAGAACTTGCTACCTCTGTTGTTTCTTCTTGTGGGTTTTGCTTGCAATGGGAAGGTTTTGTAATGTGGGTCCTCCAGAGCATCAAAATCCGCCATTGTTGGAAGCTTCAGAGATCTGTGTTGGTGGGATGTGGGTGTGTTGATTTCAGAGGGAGTGAGAGAGAGAGAGAGAGAGAGAGAGAGAGAATGGAGGTCGAAAATGAGGGGACAAAGGGGAGAAATTAGTGGAGAGTAAACAGTGAAAAGGAGGACTCGGGAGAAGGAAGAAGAAAGTGGTGGGGAGAAAAATATGAAAAAAGGGAGTTTGGGGTTGGCCTTGTTGACCGTTTTGTTCATATTGCAGTGCTTGCTTTTTGAATCTCTTGGATGATTTGGTGGGAACACAACTATGATTGCAGATTTTGCTAGGGCTCCCATTTCATGTGATGTTGGTGGGCTTCAAATAGCAATGTGTGGGAGTCAAAAATCACTCTTAAGCTCAATTTGTCTCATGGGCCGGATCAGGAAAACAAAGTCCATTAGCATGTAAGACGTCCATTTTTGGAAGGTGTTTGTTCCCTATAAATACCCCACAGAGGAAAGATAGGGGGAATCTTTTTCCCTTCATTCCACACCAATTCCAAGAGAATTCGGTTGGAAGAGAGAGAGAATTAGAGCATGCCATTTTTGCTCTAGCTTCTTCATTCTTCTTTTCCAAGCAAAAAACCCAAAAACCCATCACAAAACTAGATCTAGATCCGCTTGCTAGAGCTCTTTTTCTTCTCTCCTTTCTTTCTTCGCTTAAGGATCTTCACTAACTTGAGCATCGAAGAGCCCTTCCTCAGAGGCTCCATCTTCGGAGACTTTCAGGTGGAAGACGTTCGTTGAGGAGGAAGATCTGGACAGGAGAAGGAAGATCTGAGCCAGAGAAAACGAGTTGTGCCCGCGAAGCTCAACTCGCTAACCATTTGCAGAGAAGTTCTCCAAAGAATCACTAGAAGATCCCACTCAGCCGCCGTGAAGTGTGTCCCGTGGAAGAGAAGGAGGAAGATCTTGAACCTGATCTAAGTGTGTTGTTAACGATCCACGTTGACTCGTGAACCGGGTTTTAACACTGGCGCCAGCCGTGGGGACGCACTCACGCGGCTAGGATTGAGAAACGTCAAACCATGGACGGTGAAGCAACGATGGTAGGCGGATCAGACGAAGTTCAGTCCCAGCTCCGCGGCCAACAAGCAGCTAAGCAAGACAGGAACGTGCCTAGACCTCCTCCGCGAAGGATGGTGATCAGCGAAGCGGAATGGGAACAGTTTCGTCAGTTTCAAGAATGGCAAAGACAGTGGCAAGAACAACGTCAACCTGAACATGCCCCGTAGGAGCCTCGAACCCAAGAGGAGCTTCGCGAAGAATATGGCAGAGGTGTTCACGCAGACCAGGTGTCCATCACCTTGGGCCTCTCCGTTACATACCGCGACAGGAGCCTCCGCGTAGGCCATACGTAGACCTTGCTCCTCAGTACATCCATGAGGTAGTAAACTAGGAGCTTCCCTTGGCTCTATTGGAGCAAACGCCTTTGCGGATCACATTCTTCTCGCGTCACCTCCTCATGACTTCAAACTCCCTACTATCAAGGAGTACACGGGAGAGGACGATCCAAGAGATCACTTATCCAAGTATTGCTACGCGATGCTGGTAAGTAAAGCGGGCGAAGCGACCATGTGCAAGTGCTTCCCGAATACTCTAACAGGGCCCGCACTCACCTGGATGATCCATCTTCTCGCGAAGTGCATATACGGGTTCAAGCAACTCGAGGAGTCTTTCCTAGCACACTTCGGATACTCTCAGAAAAGGAAGCTAAGCATGCATGAAGTGATGAAAGTGAAGCAGTGTGAAGGGGAGTCATTGGCTTTGTCGTGAAGAGGTTCACCAGAAAGGTTGTGCAGGCTTACGATTTTGACGAAAAGGTGGCACAAATGGCTTTTATCCAAGGTCTCAGGAACGGGGCCTTCAAGCTACACGTATGCAAAAAACTGCCTACGTCGTACACGAAGATCCAGGAAAAGGCCAACCAGCACATTATAGCGGAGGAGCTGGCCCGTGGAGGAGCAACCTCAAACCCCCTCCCTCTGGTGGAGGACGCAAGCATGAAAACCATAAACGAGACACTGGCACATGGGAACCCTGCCGTCATCAAGCCGCAGATAAGGGAAATCCCCAGAGTGACATACAGTAACCGTTGAATGAATTCTTGCAAAGCTGGAGGGATGCATCCACCCAGACCACATTTTAGGCCATCACCTCCGCGCGCGAACATCCCACCACCTCCTCCCGCGAGGACCGGGGAAAAATCCTGCTCGTACCACCAATCTACAAGGCATGATAGTCACAAGTTCCATGGCCATGGAACTCCGTGAAAGACAACAGCTACATGACCAGGGCCAGTTCCGCAAAGGGCTCCCTAGAACAAAAACCCGCTGTACCCCCATGGAGGACAAAATTTCCCAAGGCCAGATGGCCAACTGGGTACCATCATCGACAGACATGTCCCTATGGTCCTAGTAGGCATGAGGGGAGAAGAACCACGAACACCCCTCTCCCGCTTGGAAGGCCAGTCTTGAGCATCTCCAACCTGCTCCGTGAACGACACCAACTTGTCTTCAGTGAGGCAGACATCGCATAGACCACTTTCCCTAACTCTGATCCTCTAGTACTACACGTGCATATATGCACAAAGATTGTGAAGAGAGTGCTAGTCGATACTGAAAGCTCCGCGGATATCCTATATTGGGAAGCGTACTAAAGGATGGGTTTAGACCCGACGAGTCTTCTGCCCACCGATTGTACCCTCGTAGTTTTCATGGATGAGAAGGTTAAGGCCATTGGAGTCATAACCATGGACCTGATTCTCAGATATGAGGATGGCCCGCGAAGATTAGAGAAGATCGAATTTATAGTGCTGCAATCCCCGTCCGCGTATAACGCCATCTTGGGGAGAACCTCACTATGTAAGTTCCAAGCCGCTGTGTCTATATATCACTTTGCTTTGAAATTTCCTACGCAGGTGGGAACTAGAGTCGCCAAGGGGCAATCTGCGAAAAACCGAACATGCTACCTCGCCGCTCTGAGCGAGAAGAAGGTCATAGTTTTAGCATCAGAGGTCGATGGTCCCAGCTCTAGTAGTTTGAACTCCCCAGAGGAAGAAGCAGAGCTTGAAGTAAGAAATCGGTTGGAGGCTACTATCTCTGAGCAGGAAAGAAGCAGTATATCTCCCTTCCCACAGGAAGAAAAGTTGTATATGGGGAAAACCCTCAGAGCGAAAGTGCATGAAGAGATCAAGAAGCTGCTAGCATGTTCGCGAGACATGTTCGCGTGGACTCCTAAAGATTTGAAGGAATCATTGCCAGCCTGATGACACACTCCTTGAACATTAGCCCAAACGCTAAGCCGCAGAGACAAAAGAAAAGAAAGTAGGTTGGGGAAAGAGCCCAAGGGGCAAAAGAAGAGGTAGTAAAATTGCTGAAAGCGGGGTTCATACGCCAAGTTCCGTATCCTCGATGGCTCACGAATGTGGTGATGGTAAGGAAGGCTATCGGAAAATGGTGGATGTGTGTCGATTTAACTGGCCTAAACAAAGCCTGCCCAAAGATTGTTATCCGCTCCCGTCTATCGATCTACTCGTAGATTCCACGACTAGTCATAGAGCCCTGAGTTTCTTGGATGCCTATTTCGGGTATAACCAAGTGAAGATGAACCCGACTGATGAGGAACATACTGCGTTCATCATTGAGAGGGGTACATGTTGTTACATGGTGATGCCATTTAGGCTAAAAAATGCCGAAGCCAACTTCTAACACTTGGTCGACTTAATCTTCCGCGGGCAGATAGGTGTCACCGTCGAGGCATATGTCGATGATATCGTGGTGAAAAGCAAACATGAGGAAGACCATGCAGATGACATCCACAAAATATTTGAGACCCTCCGGAAACATGGTATGAGCCTGAACCCAGAAAAGTGCGTGTTTGGGGTAAAGGCGGGGAAATTCCTTGGCTTTCTGATAAGCTCGCAAGGGATCGATGTCAACCCTGAGAAGGTTGAAGCTGTTTTGAAGATGTCTGCTCCGCGAAACCTGAAAGAGGTGCAGAAGTTCATAGGGTCTGTGAACTACCTTGGTAGATTTTGCTCGAAGCTCGCAAAGAGGAAGCTACCCTTTTTTTCCACCCTCAGAAAACCGAAAGACTTTGTGTGGACACCGTAAAAAGTAGCCTTCGCAGAGTTGAAGAAACACTTGGCATCTTTACCCACTCTATCCTCCCCAATGCACGGCGAGGACCTCCAACTTTACCTTGCAGCCAACTCGTGAGCAATCAACGCAGTCCTGATTTGCGAGAAGGAAATCCTCGTCTATTTGGTGAGCCGAGCTCTTATCCCAGCCGATACATGGTATCCACCAATCGAGAAGATTGCGTTGGCCATTATCATGTCAGCCAAAAAGTTGTGCCCGTACTTCCAAGCTCATCCCATTCAAGTGCTATCCGACCTCCCTCTACGAAGCCTATTCCACAGACTACCAACGGTGTCGGGGAGACTTACCAAATGGGTAGTTGAGCTTTCAGAGTTTGACATAGACTACAAGCCGAGGCCCGCCATCAAAGCACAGGTGCTCGCGGACTTTATCGTCGAAGCAAGTTTTAGAGAGCTAAGTACTGAAGGGCTATTGGAGAACCAGGCGGTATGGACTCTCTTCATGGATGGCGCAGTAAACAAAGAGGGAAATGGAGCTGAAGTTACACTTACCTCACCCGGAGGGGAAAAGTTTGAATACACGCTTGCGCTCGACTTCGAGACCACTAACAATGAGGCCGAGTATGAAGCTCTCTTTGCGGGACTTGAGCTCGCTTTGGCCAATGGGCCCGGAGAGTAAGCTGTTATAGCGACTATGAAATTATGGTAAAGCAAGTGCAAGGCGTATACGAAGCTAAAACGAACAATCTCCCAACTTACCAGGTTAGAGTAAAAACGTTGTCTGCCACGCTTGATCACTTTGAGATACAATAGATAACGCGGAGGGAGAACATGAGGGCCGATGAGCTCGAGAAGCTCGCCTTAAGAGCTAAGTTGCAACAGAAAGGGCAGGTATGGCTCGATACGCGAATAGCTAAAGCAGTGAGTCTAGAGCTCATGGTTATCAGTCTCGTGGAGGACGATAACGATTAGCGAACTCCTATACGAAGATATTTGATGAACGGGGTTAGCCCATCTGATCCCCACTAGAAAAGAAAGTTGTAGGTCCGCGCAACCAGATTCTACATGGTGGGTGGAGTCCTATATAAAAATGAATACATGATGGCGGGATTGAAGTGTATGACCTCCGCAGAAGGGAATAACTTAATGCTCGGGATCCACGGGGGCTCTATGGCGGCCAAGCTGGATGGCGCTCGCTGGTATACAAAGCTCTAAGGGCCGGATACTGATGGCCGGCGATGAAGAAAGATGCTACTCGCATAGCCCAAACATGTGAGGCTTGCCAGCTTCACGTGCCAGCATACCATCAGCCATGCATCAAGACGCAAATCATGAGCAGAGCTTGCCCCTTCACGAGGTGGGGGATGGATCTCATCGGTCCATTCCTTAAAGCCCAAGGCAATTGCAGTTCATTCTGGTAGCGATCAACTACTTTACCAAATGGATAGAGGTCGTACCACTAGCCTCCATAACCATCGAGCAAGTAAAGAAGTTCATATGACAAAACATTATTTGTTGATTCGGCTTATTGCAGGACATAGTCACGGATCGTGGACCCTAGTTCAACACAGAGAAGCTAATCAGTTTTTGCGAAGGTCTTGGCATTCATCTGTGCTTCGCCTCAGTGTCCCACCCACGTTGTAATGGACAAGTAGAGAGTGCGGACAAAAGGATCCTCTATGACTTGAAGAAGAGACTTATGCGAGCCCAGGGACGTTGGGTAGAGGTCTTGTCGCTTGTGATATGGGCCAATAGAACAACCTCCAAGAGAGGCACTAGAAAGACGCCCTTTGCGCTTACTTATGGGATAGAAGCAATAGTCCTTGTTGATCACTTATTCTCGAATGAGAGGTTGCTACATTACGATAATGAAGAAAACTCCGTGAGAATGCAACTCAGAGAAGAGATCCACGAAATGGTGGAGATTCGCAAGAGTGAGTACAAGCGACGTATTTCCGCATATTACAATAAGAAAGTGAAACCAAGGGGCTTCGTGAGAGGCGACCTTGTATTCCGTAAGACTAAGGGCGGAAAGCTTGATCCCAACTGGGAAGGCCCATGTGGTACGCAAAGTTGCACCAGGGGCTTACCTCCTCAAAGATCATGTCGGCAATCCTATTCCAAATTCATGGAACGTGATGCGGTTTCGCAAATACTACCCATAGGGAGGGTCCCGCCTCAGGTATGCGCTCGCAAACCTTTCTATCTCTTTCAGTTAATTGATTGTGAGCAAGCAAGTCGAGGACAGAGCAATAACTTCGCGAGCAATACTGTGTGTAGGCAATACCCGCAATACATAAAAGCAATACCATGAAAAGTGTTTGCCTGAGGCAAGCAATATGTTAAGGCAAGGTATGCGAGTTGAGCAATACATTTGAGCGATATGATATAAGCAATGCGAGATGAGCAATATCTAAAAAGCAATATGGTGTGTGATGTGTAGGCAAGTCATGAAAGCAAGCAAGTGCGAGTAAAACAAGTCGAGTAAAGCAAGTCGTGAAAGCAAGTTGTGAGAAATCAAGCAAGCAATGCAAGTATGCGCGAGAATGAGAAAGCAAGCAATAAGAAGCAATGTTTGCTAGCGAGAATTAAGTAGCTACGAGGTATTTGCCTTACACGATCTATGAATTTGAATGCCCTGTCTAAAGGTTGGCAACTAACAAAACAAGAAATATAACCAGGACATCCTTCCCGTACGTTCGCAAAGGATGCCTATGGGAATTGCAAGAAGAAAGCAAGCTTGCAAGAGATGAAGACTAGAACAATTGTGTTTTTTCATTCCTAGAGTTGTAAATACAAGAGTTTGCTTGAAATGTTTTTCATGAAGATTACATGCAATGATAAGAGAAAATCACCAGTTTTCCGTGTACAAAACATTGACTAGTCGCGATTGAAAGCAAAGCTTCCTCAAACCCTTCTCATTCCTCTTTCAGTATACTTCGCATTTCCAAAACAAAATTTTGCGTACATGAACTAAAACAAGAATGGGGGAGGGAGGGTTACACAGTAAAGACTACATTAAAAATCTAAAGACCCGTTGAGCGAAGACTGAGCGGCCGAAACCCTAGTGGCGGGGGCTCTTGAACAAAGATAGACACGGGTCTCTCCCTCCCAAGTGAAGCAATCAAAGCCGTATCATGGTTATCGCAAACTTCACATAACCGCCGCTCACTCGCCGCTGGCACCGGAAAATAAAACATGCGCCCTACACCGTAGTAGGCCGCCTCAGGGAACAAAAGAGCATGCAACACTTGGAGGTCAAAACCTCCAACACCTTCATTAACATCACCGACCACAAGCTCTGAAGTCTACCCACCGGAAAAATGATGTACGAAAACCAAGCGGTGGTCTCCTCATTGACAAACGATCCGGCCATTGTCGTGGTGGACGTCTAGAACGAGATGAACCATTTTTACCAAAGTAAAAAGAGAGACTTTTCAGAAAGCAAGAAGAAGAGTAACGATGTATGAAACGATCAAGCAAGTATAAGAGGTATATATAACAAGGATAAAGCGGAAAAAATGTGTCCATTAAATGCCCATGCCTGTTAGATTTACAAGAAAATGAACAAGTGCAAAAACATTGGAAAAGATGAAAGAAACCGAAAAAGACGCACAATTAATGCTTCTCACAAGATCAAACCCTAAAGAAGTGACGGTTGCACTATAGGCTACTCAGTTGCATATGAAATCAAGGCAAATCTCGGAACCAGTGAAAAGATCAAAGAAAATTAGCAAAAAACAAAGCAAGTATAGCATCGCGTAGAAGTAACAATGAACGTCTCGCAAATACTTCACATTAAGCAAAATAGCTAATTACAAACTCATCTGTGAAGGGACGTTGTCATCAATAAAACATAAAGTGTCTCATGTTCAAAAGAATTGCGAAGAATGCAAGAGAGAAAAGGGCAAGTCACACTTGAGGAGTCGAGGCACTATTGGGCTCTTCCCGCGGTCTCTTACTCTGGTAATAGGCATCGAACTAGCGGGGGCTACTTCCTTCACGAAGGGATCGCCTTCCTTCAGAGCATTGACATTCCATGCCTCCAGAACCCCCTCGCGATCATCCTTGATCTCACCAAGCTTGCGGATAAGATAGGGCTTCCGAACCTTGGGCTTGTAGCCAAACGTCAAACTTGGCTTGAAGACAATCAGAGTAAGACCATGCTTGGCCTCCATCTGCTTGATTCCAACAATGCCACCCAAACAATAATGTGCATCCGCGTAATATTCATGGTGCACCTTGAAACGATACCCACTCACATACTCGTCAACCGCTTCTTGCTTGGTTTTTTCGCAAAGCTCTACTAAGTGGTCCAGTCTCCCTCGGAGCACATCTTTTTCCCTGGCCAACTCCTCATTATCCTTTACCTTTGCAGCTTCGACAGCCTTAGCCGCGTCCCTCTCGGCCTTCGCCTCATCCCTCTCTCTTTCCAGGGCAGCAATCCGTTTGCGAAGCTTGTCAACCGAAGCATTATCCTTGCGAAGCTTTGTGATCTCTTTTTTTAGTCACTCAATCTCACGCTTCTCATTGTTGACGTCTATAGCATGTACCTCGAGCGAGGCCTTCGCGTCGCGAGCGTTTATAATAATCTAAAAAGAAGATGTTTTGGTTATGAATACGAAAAATAAGCGGTAAAAGCAAGTAACGAATGTGAAGAAATCAATAAAAACCTACCCGGTTTAGACTGTGCTATACATCACTCATCTGTCCCGGGGGGATCCCCAAGGGAACTCTCGATTCCTTGGTCTTCGAGGCAACAACCCTTGTCGGGACAACACGCGATTCCGATTGACCCTCAACACCAGCATAATCCACCAACTCGTTCCCTTCTGTCACTGGCTCATGATCACTGACGCCTTCGCCCATGTCCCTCGCGGGACTGTCGGGATACATGTCCTCGTCCATAGGAGTCGGCGAGCCAGGTGCGTCTTGATCCACCACTTGGTCTTTTAGCTCCTCGGGGTACTCATCCGTGACATGAAGAAGGTCGTCCAAATCAACCAAGCGCCTAACCATCTTGCCAAAAGACAGACCTGTAAAACCAAGTAAAAGGCGAGTGATTAGCAAAATCGCAAAGAGGAGAGTGAAATACAAGAGGGTGTATCGCGATCCAAGGGGATAGCAACCCCTGGGAGTGGGAGCAAGTCCCCCCCATCTTAAGCAAATGATACATGTTAAACTCCTTGCGAACGATGGAAAGGATCTCACCACCGCGTGGATGGGTAGCACTCAACCCCATCTCCTCAAGCTTCGCGTGAGTAATGACTTCATCGAAGTCCAAAGTCTACTTCTGTTTAAAATTCTCCACGAGAGATTTCTTCTCCCTATGCTTTTGCATCCCAATAATAATGCACGAGAAAGTCGCCCCCAGATGAGGAAGTAAATTCACCCCATAGTCACTTGCCATCTTAAGTAGGAACCATTTATTTTTCCATGCGCCAACATTGGATGGTTTGCAAATTTTCTGCGAGTATCCCACTTTCCAAGACCAATACCCATTGGGTAAACAACATACAGAAAGCAAAGTTTTCACGATATCGAAAGTAGGCGTCATGTTGAGACCCAAACAATGAAAATAGAAGCAGCATAGACTCCTTCAAGCGTTGGGATGAACTTGTATGGAGCTCGCGCCAAGGGCGTTCAAAACGTCTTGAAACAATGGGTGTCTTTGTACACGAAAACCCACATGTAAACCCGGCCAGCTCACCGCCATAAAGTTGGGAAAGTGATGTAAGGAACGAGACCTTCTTCGGGAAGGGCTAACACTGAGCCTTCCGGGAAATGATATTTCCCCGCTATTCGCTGCAAGTCTTCAAGAGTAAGGGTACTCTCGTCCCCGTGCTTCTCTCTGAAAGAAGTATTCTTCGCGAAGAAAAGACGCCCCACTCTTTTGTCCAAAATCCGGGGCCTCAGAAGGCCCGACACAGTTAGCGAAGGAGTTCCCTCAGACGTAGACTCTCTTTGCGACGAATCCTTTCCAGCCCTTTTAGGGGGTGGTGGTGCAGAAACTTTGAGCGAGATTCAGTGCGAGGAGTAAGGGCTGAACTAGTCGAATGTTCTGAGTCACTCATTATCCTATGCTTAAAATTCATTCGACAGAGAACCCCACCCAACGCAAACTGTCACAGTCAGAACAAAAAATAATAAATAAAATTCCAAATCAAGGACCCCAAACGTTATCAACAACAAAAGGAATAAAAAGGCCCTTTTTAAGCCCTAAAAAAGCCTCGAAAGAAAGAGTATTGAGAATCGGCACAAAGCAAAAAAAATCGACCCAACACTAAACAAAAGGAGACACTAGAAAGTACCTTAAAAAGGAGCGATGCCGGCGGTGCCCTTGACGGCAACGGAATCCATACTAGGTAAGACAAGTCGGAACAAAACCTCTCGAGATTATCCCCGCCCAAAACGCATGTTTAAAAGAAGCAAAAAAGGGTAAAGAAGAGCAAGAAGGAAAGGAAAACAGAAAGGATTACCTTAGAAGAAAAGGAAAAAAAAGGATTACCTTAGAAGGAATTTAAATCGCCTGCAATGGAGGTTCCGAAATGCCACCGAGCTCTAGAGAAGTTTCCTCTCTGACAAGAGAAAAAGAAAGAAAGGAAAAAGTGAAGAAGAAAGAAAGCTAAAAGGACGTTTAAATACACCTCAGAGGGCCCAAAAAATGAAGCATCGTGGGTAACCGCCACGTTGCGAAAAATAGCGAAAGACGCACCAAAACCCTAAAAGGAAAAAGGAAATAACTTATTTGAAATTTAAAATTAGAAGTTCAAACGTCGCCCTGAAGATCCTTTGCCAAGACTCTCCACTTGATACACGCGAAAGAAGTTCAAACGTCGCCCTGAAGATCCTTCGTGAAGACTCTCCACTCGATACACGCAAAAGAATCAATTGGAAAAAAGCACTAAAGTACCCTTCGCGAAGAACCATAAAAATTGACGAACTCCACGACTATGGACAAACCAAGCCTTCGCTAACGCTTCGCTTTGTGAAGAGCTTGGGGGGCTGGCTGTGGGAGTAAGAAAATCACTCTTAAGCCCAATTTGTCTCATGGGCCAGATCAGGGAAAGAAAACCCCATCAGCATGTGAGAGGTGTCCATTTTTGGAAGACATTTGTTCCCTATAAATACCTGAAAGAGGAAAGATAGGGGGATCTTTTTCCCTTCTTTCCACACCAATCCCAAGAGAATTCGGTTGGAAGAGAGAGAGAATTGGAGCACACCATTTTTGCTCCAACTTCTCCAAGCAATAAACCCAAAAATCCATCACAAAACCAGATCTAGATCCGCTTGCTAGAGCTCTTTTTCTTCTATCCTTTCTTTATTCGCTTGAGGATCTTCACTAACTTGAGCGTCGGAGAACCCTTCCTTAGAGGCTCCATCTCTGGGGACTTTCAGTGGAAGACGTTCGTTGAGGAGGAAGATCTGGACAGGAGAAGGACGATCTGAGTCGGAGAAGACGAACTGCGCCTGCGAAGCTCATCTCGCTGACCATTTGCAGAAGATCTCCAAAGAATCACCAGAAGATCACACTCAACCGTCGTGAAGTATGTCATGTGGAAGAGAAGGAGGAAGATCTCAAACCGATCTAAGTGAGTTGCTGACGATCCACGTTGACTCGTGAACCGGGTTTCAACAATAGGGAAAGATTTGATGTGCATTATTGAATTCGGATCAATTGAGTTGTTCTAAGGATAACCAAGGAAGCAAAATGAAGAAATGGAATTTAGAAATTTCTCTCTTCTCTCTCTATATTGATCCACTCGATTACTCAATCATTAGAGATTACCAGATCTATTTATACAAAACTGAGTAAACGAACTTAAGCTATGCTAATTGTGCCACATTAGTGATTGAAACATGAAATAAATTGAACGACCTAAGAGAACGGCTAACTAACTCTCTAACAACCTAACCACCTGCCACATCAAGGACTTAAATATTTCAATAGTGTAGTCTTGATGGTGCAGTGGGTTACGTGCAAATAAAAATTATTACAAAGGGGATCATGCTCATTGATCCAATTCAGTCTTTTTATACATGTTGTTAAAGGGAAATTTAAACTTTGATATGTGGACAAATGCTACAACTTTATTTGTGATAAGGAAAGCTTTGTTGTGTGCAGTGTTGATGGTGCAGTGGGTTACGTCTGAATAAGGTATTATAAAGGCCATTTGATGGGGTCGATCCTTCAAATTAAGTCATTTCATACACATTGTTTCGAACCCTGATATGTTGACAAATACTAATGCATGTTGGGCAATGAGGTATTGAGTAGAAGAAGAATGGAAAAATATGAAAATTAGAAGGAAAAGAAAAATGATTTTTTAAATATTTGGATGGATGGATTTTGAGGAAGGCAAATGTTGTAAAATTAAATTTATTTATTTATTTGAATATTATTTCATTTTGAAGCTTCTATTTCTCCTTTCTATCCAAATATTTCACCAATGGTGATCCAATTCCCCTTCATGTTCCTTACATTTTCTCCTACAAACCTTTTAATTCTTCTCTTTAAAATTAACCGAACAAGATATATTATGCGCCCTCATTTTCCTCCCTCATAAACCCCATCAAATCTCTCCAATTAAAGGAACTTAATGTCGGAACAAAGAGAAACATGCTGAAATTTTTTTTGCCTTCGACTCTGAAAACGCTCCTGAGGCCGCTCTTTACCCAACCCCCTCAAACCCTAACCAGTACTCCGCCGCCACTCACCCGATCTCGACTCTGGCACTCTCTTGTGCTTGGTCCCGGGTTTTCCGTTGTTGCCCATAACCAGATCTACCTTACTCATGACAACGATGATCTCCTCTGCTCCAAATCCGCATTCTGTCCTTTTGTTTGGCAGATTTCATAGAGCTTGGCGTTTTTGGGAATGTTTCTGTTCCGGATCTACTCGGTATCCTTTCAGATCTTCTTCCCTACCGCCCTTTCGAAAGCCGATTCGCAGATCTGGGGGAAGTGTTGGACTTCCCTGATTTCTCGGGACGTATGGAGTTGGTGTTGGTGGTTGGAAGCCAATTTCTGTACCAATCCGGATCTGACGTGGCGATATCTTGACTATCTGGATGACCTCCGCAAAATCCGGTGGCCTCATCGATGACCAGTGAAGTTTGTGCCTTACTGGATCTCTACAGTGGTTGTGTACCTCTAGTGGATCTCATACCCCATCACTCAAGACCTCTGGCGGCATAAAACCAGGTTGACTCTTTCTCTTACTTTCTTTATTTTTGCTTTCTGCTTTGATCCTTGCCTGAACCCCTATAAAACTGAACAATCTTAACATTGTGAAATCCACACTTCTCCTTTCACTACTCTCTTGCACTACTCTGAAAATTCTCTCAAAAGCTTGGTGATTACTTTTTGCTTGGTGATTTGTCTTGCGAGAAAACTTGGCAACTTTCGACTAATGGAGAAAGGCAAACGAACTATGAAGGAGGTGATCTGCTCCACTCCTAAAACCATCTCCCTACCAGGTAACTCTCAACAAAACACTTTCTCTACTGAGGAACAAAAAATCCCCAACACTACCACCCCTGCTAAGGATCTAGCTTATGACAAAATTTCTCCTACCCATTCCGATACCCCTAAAACTGAGCTTGTCTTCCCTGAAATTGATATGAAGCTCTATCTTTCCAGGCTTTCTGGGGTTAGAACCAATATTCTTAAGCTGAAAGAAACTTCTCTTCTTGGGTATGTCATAGGTGAGGCTATCGACTTCTCTAAAATTAGAAATAAGCTTAAGAATGACTGGAAGTTAGGGGTGTTCAACATAGGACCGGACCGGAAAAGATTGGACCGGACCGGTGAAATTATGGTCCGGTCTCTGGTCCAGGTTTTTTCTTTAATTCGGGCCGGGTCCGGTCCAAACCCGGAAAAAAACCGGTCCGAACCAGTGGACCGGTTTTTTTTTTTTTAAAAAGTTAGGAGTTTAAATGTTTTTTATAGATATTTTTCTTAATTTAATAAGTTAGGAGTATAAATGTTTTTTAGTAATTTTTTTAGATATTAAATAAGAATTTAATTATTTTTTAAAAAAAATAATTTTCGGTCCTAGACCGGGCCGGTCCGATCTCCAGTCCGGACTTTTGAAAAAATCCGATCTGGACCGGATGAACACCCCTACTGGAAGTTCATTAAAGGGAGTTTTGAAATTCTGGAAAAACCTAACCTTTGGTTTGAGATTAGATTTGCTAACCCTATTGATCAAAAAAGAGCATGGGATGGTAGGCCTTATCACATTTTTGGGAAACTTCTTCTCTTGAAACCTTGGACCTCTAGCTTCGACCCTTTCAAAGAGTTTGTCTGCACTGTTGATATGTGGATTCGCATCCCCCAACATCATGCTGAGTACATTAGTTTTGATATACTTAGCACTATAATTGAGATGAATAATCTTGGGACCCTTATTAAACTTGATCCTTTCACTGAAAAAGAAGAAGCAAAGGGTTAGCTATGCTAGGCTGTGTATCAACGTGGATGTTTCTACTGTGAACAAGAAAACTATTATCATACCGGATGAAGAAGGTCAAGCCATGGTTTATAAACTTTGGTTTGAAGAATCTCCTGAAGGTTGTGGTAACTGCGGTGCTCTTGAGCACTCTTTTGAAAGTTGTCCCTTGAGAAATGCTAGGCACCAATCGATCCAGCTCACTTTCCAGAAATTGAGTGTCAGCTCGGAGCCTGTCAAAGCTCCCTCTAACTCTCTTGACTCTGATCAGCCTTGGATAAATGTTGAAAGCAAAAAGAAAGCTAAGTCCTCTGCCTCCCCTGAGGTATCTAAAAGCCCTGCTCAATGCACTACTGCAGTGGCTAATTCTGAGGTTGCCACTGTTATCAACAAAGAGCTCCCTGCTAGCTTGACCCCCCTTTCAATATGCCACACCCTTATGAGGATTCTCCAAAGGAGTGCTTGGTGACACCTCCATCTTCTACTCCTATTTGTGACAATGATGATATTACAAAGCTGATAGATCTTGAACTCTTTGACCTGCTAGAGACAGACGATCTGCTGGATGATATTGATGGAGAGGCTGTGATGGCTTCTGACAATGCTCCTTACAGCCAGTGTGTTTCTAAAACTGGTAAGACTTCCCCTGAGCCTCTGAACTGCACTAAGGTTACTACCAATGTCAACCCAGATCCTGCTCCAAAAAAGGTTGACAAGCCTATCAAGCTTGCTGAGCCTCTGCCATCTGATTCTGAGTCAAGCAAGCGTAAGGAGATGGAGATGGAGGAAGACACCTCCTCCTCAGATCTGAAGGGTGCCAAGAAAATGAAAATTTAATTATGAATATGTAATATCCCTCAACTTTTAGTAAGGGTATTTGGGTATTTTTCTCATCCTTCGTCCGATTAATTATTTCGCTTTCAGTGGAGTTCGGATTTTCCGTAATATTCATGATCTCCGAAATAATTCCCTGAGTGGTATAAAATACATTCGATGTATTTTTGGGACTTAGAATATTTGTTTGGATACAAACATATAATTTCCGGGGTTTAAAACCCATACCAATCTTATCCTCTCATTACCACTTGTGTCCACTTGATCTCCTGCAATTTTATCCCTGTGGCCAATCCACTTGGGCTCTCCTGCATTTGTGGTCGGGGGCTGGTCGGGGCTTCTCCTGGAGCTACTCAAGGAGCTCGTTGGAGAAGCTGATATCACGCCATCTCTCTCTCTCCCTCTCGGCCATCTCTATGCTCCTCCTCGGCGACTCGGATCCGGCGAGCCTCCTCCTTCTTCCCCGGCGAACCGCGAGGCCTCTGCTGTGCTCCATTTTGCTGCTACTGGTGTCGTGGTCCTCCTCCTCTCGCCAGCGCCGCTCCATCCTTGGCGTCGAGAAACCGGCGAAGCCCCGTCGCCATCGCCTCCCCTGTTCCCGGCGAGACCCTGTGCACCGCCTCCTCTGTTTCGTCCCTCTCGTTCCCGCTTCATCTCGCCTCCCAACGGTGAAGCCAGCTCGTCTGAGCCTCCCAAGCTCCACCCTCGGTCGTCGCCAGGTCTTCCTTGCCGTCGTCTTCTCCGTTCGAAGCCCCGCCGGAGATGAAGACGACGCCCCCTGTTGCTCCTCTGTTTCGAGCTTCTCCCGCCGAGCTGCTCCGCCGAGCTGCCGAGCTGTTCGTGGCGACAAGCTCCGTGGTAGCCGAGCTGTGCTGCTCCGCCGCTACTGCCTCCGTTCGAGCACCCCTGTTCGAGCCGCCGGAGTCGAAGGCGCATCCCTTGCTCCGAGCTCCGCTCGCCTCGCCGCCGTCGCGTGTACTGGTGCCGAACTCCTCCGCTGCTCCTTCCTGCCGTCACCTGCTCCCCGGCGTCGTCGAACCTCCCCAGCTGAGCTCCCCTGCTTGTGTTGTTGTTGTTGCAGTCGGGAAGAAGATGGGTTGAAGATAGGTGAACAGTAGGCGAGTGGACCCCCCTTTGCTTTGTTTCGGTATTGGGCCGAGAAGCCCAATTCGTTTCCAGTCCAGATTTGACCCGAAATTATTCGAACGGTATAATTTCGATCCCCTTTCGTCCGTATTTTTCTTTAGGAAAATTTAATAAATATTTTTATGATTTAATATCATAAAAAGTTTATTAAATATAATTCTTTAAATTCGTCCAGTCAAATTAATTGATAGATAATTAATTTTTCAGTTAGAACGTGATCTGTTGGGTCGCGTGTGGACTCGTACTCTGCTAGGAATAATCTGAAGCTTATGCCATATCCTCGGAAAGGGTATTTTCGGTATTCGTCTCGTCCAGATTCATCGCCGAATCTATTCCAGGCAAGTGGCGGTTCGCTCTTGCTCATCATTCCATATTTCAATTATTTATCAATCGTTTAGTTGTTAAATAATTTGGGATGATTCTGAAATATGTTGGGAACTGTTTGTTAGTAATATAATTAAAATCTGATATTATTATTAGGTTGTATATTCTGCTAGAACCGACGCTAGTATAATTATATATATATATATATTGTGCAGGTTGGGCCATGATGGCTTGTGTGATGTGTTTGTGTGTTAGACTAATAGTTAGCACGAGTATTCGTAGGGGCGATGGGCTCTAGATTGCGGCTCAGTCGTTTCTTTATAACAAGTGGTGAAGGGGCAGGCTATAAGTCCTCGACACCTTGTGTTGTGGTTGTTGTGGATAAGGTCGTGGACTCTATATGTGGTCCCGTCTCTTCTGATCATGTTGTGGATTGAGGTTTGGACCCTGCGAGGTCCATTCCTTCGATGTATGTCCCTCATGACGAAACATATATCTAAAAGCTTATAACGTGATGTGTGTGTTTTGGAATTAAATAAGATAAGTGTCGTAGGTTCGCACACAATTAATATACCTTGGGCGAGTAGTGCAGCTAGGCGCTAGTGCAGCTAGGAAAGCTCGTCTTAACTTTTAGTCGCTCGAATGCGATACTGTGATTCTGTGATTGCGTGTAATTATTTAATGTTCCCCAACATTTGTCATGTTTCCTATAAGGCTCATTTCATTTAGAGTCTTCTTTTTGGGATTGATTGCTGTGAGCCTCGGTCTCCAGAATCTTCTCTTGTGCATACCTCTTGTTATTCCAGTAGGAGTATGATGGTTGACTATCGTCATCGGTTATTATTCGAGAAGCGATGGGTCTAACCTAATACGACTGCTTCGAACCACTCTGCTTTATTCCCTTGCTAGTCTATTCATTTAGACTAACCAACCGTTATATTCCTTGCATGGTTGGCTGGTGTCATCCGTTCGATTCGGCACATCAGGTGTGTTGAAGATCCGAGAAGGCTAGAACGACTATGAAGATGAACGGTGGTTTTGGATGTTTTTATTGTTTTTAATCAGGTTAAGATCCTTGGGCAGGTGATCACTACGATCACAACCCTTTTTGTAATATTTTAAAGTCTTCCGTTGTAATTATTCTGATTTTGTATTAAATTCTGATGATGTATTTCGTTTTGTCTGGAATCATGTGTAATTCCGAGACTGTGATTTAATAAAAGTTATGATATTTGGTATTGTAAATGTGATTTGATAGTTATATCGTTTGGAAAAGCCTGGGGTGACCTCGGGGTTTTCGTCCGGGATCATCGGCAGTAATGCTTTCAAATAGGGTTGAAATTTGGGGGTGTTACAGAATAGCACAAATACTCATGATTTCTGCTTTTGTTATGAACCTATTAATGCTTTAACTGTTTGCCACTCTATCTCCTTTTTGACTAGTGGTAGGAACAATTACCAGGAAATCTTGAGTTGTAAGCCTAGCTTGATGATCTACTCTTATGTTATTTCAAATTTGCCTTATGTCCGGGTGTGTGGGATCCTTGCTGTAAACTTTATGATGATGAATGATATTGATCCCTTTAGATTTAAACATTGCAACTCTGAAATTTGTTGGCCATCTCCTTCTTTTCATCCCTTCTTTGATGCTGATATCAATCTGATCATGAATATGAACCTTAACTTGAACTATGAAATGATGTTTTCTCTGCTGTTTTTCATTTCTCCCCCCTTTTTCTCTCCCTGTGTTGCGGCTTCTGGTCTTTCTTTGGTTCCTTGTTCCCCTTTTGTTTTCCCCAGGTTTTTTTGCTGTGCTTGGTTGCTTGACTGGGTTCCTGGGGTTTGTTTTATTTTTCTGGTTTTCCCCTGCTTTGCTTTCCTCTTGTTTGTCTACTATGGTGTTTGTGTCTGGTGCAGAATTTGGACCTGCCTTTTGTTCAGCGACCAGTCTATCTTGAATACAGGACTTCACCAGTATGGAAATGACAACAGAAAATCTAAGCAATGGAACATATTAATTGGCCGGGGTTTATCCTTGATTGCTCAATGTAAAGGTATCCTCTGCTTTTGGGATGTTTTTCCATTTTGTAGTTATTGGTCCCCTATGCTTTATTTTTCATATTATTGCTCCTACAATCAATACTTACAGGGACAATCCTACATGGACAATTGGACCAATGAAGGGAAAAAAATAACACTTACAATTGGAAACAATGAGAACTACATCTTAACTGTAGCAGATACCAGACTGCTACAGCTGAATTTGTGTGCAACCAACCTCATTTTTGAACTCATGATTTACTTACTCCCACTTCTTCCTTTTATGATCCTATACTACCCGATGAAAGGGTTATTACCTAGGCTGCAAATTTTTTGTTTCTACTTGTTTGTTAAAAATGGTGAACTAGAAATTATCCAAAACTCTATTTATCTTAGCACTTTGGCTGAGGAAGACATCTGTATGGGACACTCTTATTATGAACAACATAGGCTGAACGATTCATGCATGACAAATAATCACTCATCTATGAAACCACCTTTTTGGATTGTGATTTCTATTTACAACACAATACGTTGGCAAATGAAGTTGATACCCAGAGAACATGTAATTTATATGTCTCATACAAAACCGACTTGTCAAGATTCCAGGAAATTCATTTTTATGACCACTATATTCCAGAATATTACCTGCACAAAAGATACAAACAAATACTACCACGGTTACCACATGATTCTTCGTTGCATAAGCATCTTGTGGCAACCTACATCGTCCTACAAGTTAATGGAACAATGTAAAATGCTCTGCTTGTTTCTCTACTGGTCTATCTTTATTAAGATAAAACTTACACTATACCCTTATCACAAACAAGCTCAACAATCAAAACCTGGAACTAAAAATTTTCTACACCTCCCCCATCTAAGGTTTTTATGAAGATTACAACCTGGAATTGTCGGGGTTTGGGACGAAAAACTATTTGGATTGATATGGAATCCTTCTGCAAAATTGAAAGAATACAACTGCTTGCACTCTTGGAACTAGAACGAATAAAGAACCTAATGAAAAATTATGGAAAAAAGCTGGTTTTGACCAATTTTACTGTATACCAGCTACATGCTTTTCAGGGGGGGATCTGTGTTATGTGGAAAACATACCAACTGATTAATGAACTTTTGGAAATTAACCATATTAACCCTAGATTTATAAGTCTCAAATATACTAATCTCTGCACAAATGATAAAATCATGATAATCATCACATATGCTTCACCTTATGAATCAGGAAAAAATGATTTCTGGTCTGGATTCATTTCGTATATTAAAAAATGTGCTCTTCCTTGTATTATCATGGGTGACTTGAATGAAATTCAAAATCCTGACAAAAAAATGGGTGGTATTGACCGGTTCACCTGGCGTAAAAACAAAACTGAAATTAACAATGTCTATGAGAAATTGGATAGGGCGCTAGTCCACCACCAGATTTTGCAATTGTATCCAGACATTTTCACTAAACACTATGCCTTTACCAGCTCAGATCATTGCCCCATCTCGATTGACCTAACATCTTCTACACCATACAAAAATCAACCATTTAAGTTTGAAAAAATCTGGATGACTAGAAAGGACTTTAAAAATATCGTCAAACAAGCATGGAGAACAAATTACCATGGATCTCGAATGTATGATTTGGTATCCAAAACCAAGCTACTACAAAAACAAGCTAAATAATGGAATAAGAAAACCTTTGGCAATGTATTCACTCAGCTATAAGAAATTGAAAAACAGCTTGTTGATATGCAACTAGAAATTTGCTCTAATCCGATACCAGCCTTGATACAAAAACAAGACAGATTACTGCAAAAAAACTCTTAACTTTTCAAAAAGTATACTGGAACCAACGTGTGAAAGTCAAACCTATAAAATTTAACGATACAAACGCAAGCTATTTCCATAAGATAGCAAGTGGAAAGCGAAATAGAAAAATTATAAAAGAAATCATCACACAAGAAGGAACATCGATTATTGGGGAGGAAAACATCATAAATGAAGTTAGAAATGACTTCATAAAAAGATTCAGAAATGAAGAACTCAACGACAATATGCTCTGAAACAATATCAACCTAATCAATTCAGAATTTTCAATGGCCGATAATACACAATTAATAAAGAATGTGACTAATGAAGAGATTAAACTTGTTGTGTTTGATATCGGCTCGACAAATCTCCGAGACCAGATGGCATGACTGCTGAGTTCTACCAGAAATACTGGCATATTATAGGCCCTTCTGTAACTCAAGCTGTGAAAAGTTTCTTTCTATCGGGCAGGATACTAAAAAAAATAAACCATACATTCATATCTTTAATCCCTAAATGTGACAATCCAAATTCGACAAACCATTACAGACCGATAAGCTTATGCTCCACAATCTATAAAATTATTTCAAAAATACTAACTACCAGACTTAAGACAGTAATGGATAAATTATTTCACCCATTACAATGTGCCTTTGTTTCCAACCGGGCTATCCAAGATAATATATTGATTGCTCATGAAATTTTTCACTCATTTAAATCAAAAAAAAAAGGAAAAGAAGGTTTTATAGCTCTAAAATTAGATATGGAAAAAGCATATGATAGAATTGAATGGAAATTTAATATTGAAGTAATGAGAAAATTCGGATTCCATGAAAAATTTATTAATTGGATAAAAGAATGCATCACAATTGTTTCCTTCTCCGTTCTTGTCAATAATGGACCTACTAAAATTTTCAAACCATCTAGGGGACTCCGACAAGGTGATCCCCTATCACCCTTCCTTTTCATTCTTGGATCTGAAATCCTAGCTAGAAAATTACAACAATCATCTGACATACTAAGAAATCCTATTGGATTCCAATTAGCTAGGCTTGGAATTAGAATCCCGTTTCTGGCCTTGTTGATGACATTATGATTTTCTCAAAGGCTAAACCTGAAAATTGTAAGGAGATTAAGGATATCATTGATGTTTATTGTAAAATTCCAGGACAAAAAGTGAATTACCATAAATCGGCTTTCCAAGTCACGAAGAAAGTTACAAATACAAGGAAAAGCGCGATCCAGGGAATCCTCACAGTCACAAATCTGGTATCCCTTGAAAAATATCTTGGTTGTCCCATTATTAATGGGAGGGTAAATATGCATACCTTCGCTGACTTAATAATTAACACCCAACAACAATTAACAAAATGGAAAGCAAACTCTTTATCACAAGCAGGCAAAACTACATTAATTAAGGCAAACTTAGCATCTAAACCGAATTTTCTTATGCAAAGCTTTATGCTCCCAACCCAAACTCATAATGAACTAGATAAGATTAATCGATCCTTCTTCTGGAATAAAGACTCTTCATTCAAACCACTCATTGGATGGGACAAAATCTGTAAACCTACGAATCAAGGGGGGCTCGGCCTAAGGAAATCTAAGGACATGAACAAAGCTTTACAGTTTAAACTACTTTGGAAGATCTTGGTGGATCCGAATAATTATTGGGTCAAGATTATTTCGGAAAAATATCTCAAAACACAACATGTTCTTCACTACGAGAAAAATGCAGGTTGCTCATGGCAATGGTCCAAAATGGTAAAACTTATAGACGAATTCAAAAAGGGACTTATTTGGCAAGTAGGGAATGAGAAGACAATTAAATTCTGGACTGATAAATGGATGTCACATGATCCTCTGTGTAACATTATAACTCTTCCACCTAATATAAATAAAAATATGAAAGTGGCGGATTTCTTCCTTCTAAATAAAACATGGAACAAGGAAATGGTCGAACAATAGTTACCATCCAATCTCTCAAAATGAATTATATCAATTCCTATACCTTTAAATGAGATTCATGACAGAATGTATTGGGAAACTAGTAAGAATGGGTGGTTTTCCACAAATTATGCAATGCAAATGATCAACACGCATAAAAGATATACATCCTATGATTCATCATGGGTATGGAATTTGGATACCTACCCCAAAGTTAAAAACTTTATATGGAAAATCCTAAAAAAATGGGATACTAACCAAAACACGACTGGCAGAAAAAGAATTGCGATACCTCAAGGCTGCATCCGTTGTAATGCACAAACAGAAGATACTAATCATTTACTCTTCCAGTGTAACCATACAATGAAAACAATAGAGATAGTCAATATACAAACATTTAGAACTATCCTATCCTTAAATATAGGCAATAAAAAAACATATGAATTATTGGAGGAAATCAAAAATAATATTGATCGCCGACAATTTGTTGAACTAGCGGTTTGTTGGTGGTGTATCTGGTATTACAGGAACCAAAAAAGCTTTGCAAATTCCAACAATGACAAAGACAATATCAAGGATCTACCAATGTACATTAAAAACCAGATTGATTTCTGGAACAAAACGAAATCATGGAACCCTGATTGTCTTGTTGATCGTAAGATTGCAAAAACTAAAAGGGGTAGATATAAAAGACCAACTAAGAAATGGAAAAAACCACCAAACCAGGTAATCACAATAAACACTAACGGATCTACCAAATCTAATGGTGAATCTAGTTTCATATTCATCTTTAGAAATAACAAAGGAGAACCCACTTTTGTAGGGGGTGATAAATGTGGAATCTCAACACCATTACAAACAGAAACCTTAGCAGTTAGAACTGCTCTAGTAAAAGCTTATGAGCTAGGGATTACCAACATTGAAATTGAATGCGACAACCTTACTGTGGTAAACGTATTGAATAAGATCTGGCACTGTCCTTGGGATATTGAAATTTTAATTTCTGATATCCTTTGTGTTTTACAACTTTTCTCTACAGTGCAGATCTGTCATGTCTTCTGAGAAACAAATGTTGTAGCCGACTACATTGCGAAGCTGGACAAGCAGTGTTCCTTGGAAGACTTACAGAGTTACAGGAAAATCTAGAATTTTTAGCTCTCATCCGAAAGGATGCTATAGGTTGAGAAACCGTTTCTTCTGTGGTTTCCGGCCTAATTTTTACCTTATCAAAAAAAGGAACTTAATGCCTCATTTCGGTAGACCAACTTGGTATTGGTGCTTTTCTCCCTTTGATTTTTATGGTGGTAGTTCATCATTTTTTATAGAATAGGTCAAATTTAGGGACAAATACTCTTTACTATGGTAAAAAATCATAAAGATGGACAATGGAAATCTGAGATTTTATTTCAGAACTCATTTGGTAATGTGTGAATTTATAACGTACTATATAATTGAAAAAATAACCACTTTAAAACTTACTATAACTATCTTAACAAAAAACATGGTATAACTATATTAATTAGCTTAATTTTAAAAATTATTATGATAGTAGAAAAAGAAGGATGTTTTGAAATTAAACAAGTGTAAATCAAATCAAACAAGTTCCTAACCAAGCATAAATAATCGTTAGGGGTGAGAAAATCGGGAATTGGTGAAAAGGTGACTTTGAATTTTGAGGTAATTTTGTATTTAACTGGTCGATCCACTTGTTATTTTTGATATGAATATAGCAATAAACATTGGGGTGAAGTAAATATTTGTAAATGAGAAAAAAATAGATGTCAAAACTCATACATTAGTTCTATCTAAAATGAAATGCTAAAAACCAACAACCAAACACAAGTACAATCGGAAGAAAACACACAAAGAAACCCTACTGAAAAAAACGCTTCTGTACCCCTCTCTTTCAACCCCAAATCAAGCGTTGCTGAGAACAAAAACCCTAAACCGATCTCTGCTTTCATGTCCAATCTTGATCGGAGATGGGAAGTTTCTATGAACACCGGCCACCATCTCTCACCTATTGTATTATCCTCTAGAGCTACTCCCTGATTTTGTGCATTTTTGGATTCTACATCCAAAGTAACCTCCTCTACTAGTTAAAGTTGTGCGAATTGCCATAAAAAATCTCTCCTCTGGATCCAGATCTTTCCTTTCTCTCCGAGCATGAGTCTTAACTACTCATCTTTGATCCATAATATGAATCTATCTTCCAATTGGACCTTTGGTTTAGGATTCCCCTTCTGCCTGTTGAGCTATGTGATGCTGAGGCTATCAAAGCCATTCTTGAAGAGAATTACATTGGTTTTCTTCCTACGTTTGACCCCCTTGCCACTAAAAGAAAATGGGCTAAGTTTGTAAGAATCTGTGCTCACATTGACTTCTCCAAAACTATTAAAATTAATGTCCTTATCATTGATGTCAATGGGACTATGGAAAGGTTTAATATATGGTTTGAGGATTGGCCTGAAGGATGTGGAAATTGTGGGGTTCCCTATCACATTTTCAATTCATGTCCCTTAAGGAAATACACCCTCCAAAGCTCCAAATCTATATTAAAAGAGCACCTCCTAAACACAAACCTGATGGCAGCCTTGAAAGTCCTAACACCGTTGAGGGTGATGACTGGGTTAAAGTCACTTCTAAAAGGGAAAAAAAACTAATGAAAATATTGATCCTATCAACCTTGGCCATAAGTCTTACCTCAATACCAATGGTGGTGTCTCTATTACTTGAATCTGATGATTCTCTAGAGGAAGTTAAGGATGTCTCCCCTAGGAATATCCCTTTAGCTAATGGTGAAACATCTACCAATGCCCCTATTCTTGAGAGGGTAATGAGCACTGAACCTGAATCCACCAATAACAATCCCCACTATCAAGCCCTTATGAGTGCTCCCAACCAGCTTATTCTCCACCAATTGTGTTGTCCTTTACTCCTATAGGGATAACTAGTCCTATCACTACTCCAAATACTATCCATGCTGTTGTGAACAACGTGATCTATGTCCCAAACAATGTCACTTTTGTTACTTGCATTCCCATCATTGCCCTCAACAATGAACCTATTGCACCCACCATCCACATTCATGCCCTAAATGATGACCTTGTTTGATGTGACTATGGGAACCATCATTTTTGAATAGGGTCAAAAACTTGTCCCGAAGAAATGGTTTAAAACTTGAAAGGTGTCAAAATCGAAGAATCTGTCTCATCGACACCTACTCAGTATTCTGGCCATATCCGGAGCTACGAAAGTCCAATGGAGGCCCATGAGAAGTCATTGGAAAGCTAAGGAAAATATCTACAACTATCATGTTAAGGTCTTCCTCAAATTCCCGGCAAAGAAACCCAGAAATCGTTGTCTTTATGACAGTCCAGCAGAAGAGCCCAAGAGTTCACATTCAATGCAAGGGAGGCCAAGGGGGAAGCATTAAGTGGACGAAATTAAGCCATTTTTCTTATAAATATGATGCTCCTAATAAAGAGGAGACTCTTCCCTTCTTCAACATTGAATCCAAGCCAATTGAAGAGTCATCCAAGTCAGCCATCTTCAATGTCGAGCAACCGAAGAGACTATTTTCTTTGTTTTTGTTTTCCTATATATTTGGCTTTGTTCTACCATTGTAAGGACGTTAATTTGGATTAAAAAAAGAAGCCTTAAACTGAGTGCTTTGTGAGAGAATTTCTCTTGTCTGCTCGTGAGTTATATCGAGTGTGTTCGTGTGTAATATCGAACAAATAGATCTTGTTCCAAGAGTGAGTCATATCTCTTGAATCTCGATCTCTCCTAAATTTGAGTGGTGAGTCATATCCACAAGAGTGTTAGGTGCTTATCCCTCTACCAATCCATCTCATCCATCCTCAAGTCCATCACCATTACGAGCCATCCCAAACTCCACTCGCACCATCGCAGATTTTCTTCCCGGAACTTTCGACAGCCTCTCAGTAGAACCGGCTTATCTTTTTATTCCCTACCCAGAAAATTCTAAACTTTTGCGGGAATAAACTAGACTTCAAGATCTAACTCTGGGCTTTGGAATCACTTCATTCCGATCTCAGACGAGCGAGAACGAGCCAGTTGAAGTCAGGCCTGTTTTCTGGGCTTTGGGTTGACGATTGCTTGAAGATCTTTCGAGCCTTTCCTTGCACCGCGTCATTCTCGATCCTTGATTCACATCATTGTTGATGAGGTCATGAATGCTCCTCCATCACCTAAAGATCCTTTGCTGGAGACTGAGGAAATCACTATTGTTAATAACCCTGCTGCTGACTTTAACATGGATGAGGATGATCTCCTTGATGATGATGAACCCTTTACTCTTATCCATGAGAATGAGGGTGAACCCTTCACTGATGCAGAGATCAATTCCCTTAATCAATATGATTCTGATGATGACTTATACCTAGCCATCAAAATTTATGGACCCCTCATATATCTCCGAACAAGTCTTATTATTCTTATTATAATTTCTTCTCTAGACTTAAATATATGTCCACATATTCTGGTAAACTAACAAACATGTATCATTGGTACGATTGTTCACACCAAGGTGTTGTTTGTCTTCCACTTTAAATAGGACTCTTGTCGTTGGGTTCAGGGACGGACGCATGAATTCAATACAGTGGGGGTGAAAATAAACTATTATTACATTATATATAATATAAATACTAAATATCATATTAAGTTTTTTTTACTTGTAATCGATTTTTCACGTTATGAAATATCACAATAATATCTTCAATCTCAATAAATGTCACTAATCTTTCTCAATATACGTTTTAGTTTCTTAACTAACAACTTGATTAGAGAGTCGTAATAAGCACAAAACATAGAGAATGAACACAAACTAAATTCTAATGGTATAAAACATTTAAAAAAAATTATTTGCAATGCATTATAAATTAAACAAAGTCTTTGAAACTAGTTAGAAAAATAATGTTTTTTTGTCATAAAAAATTATATGAAAGGAATATTTTGTTTCAAACAAATTTCTTTTATTTCTAATCTTTATTTGACATAATACATGGTTCATGAAATAATTGGCCTAATAAAAAGTCTACCTCCATGTATTATATATTTCCAATACTAATTTTATTAGGCTTTTTTATTATTTTTATTTTTTTTTTAAAATCAGTGGGGCCCAGTGGGGGCAACAACCCCCTCTGGGCCCCATGTATGTCTGTCACTGGTTGGGTTGTTGAGGATGAACTGTTATTTTATCTCTTGATTGATTGGATCAGTCAAACACAATTTATGAAAAGGGTTCTGAATTCCATGACCCCTCATAATCTCGAAAACATAAAATTGCTAGCAATGACACTCTGCCTAATCAAGTTTGTTTTGATTTGTGGTCTTGACCTTAAGTTTGTTTTTGATTTGTGGTCTTGACCTTCACCCGCGAAGCTTGCTACCTATCCTGGCTACGCACGAAGAGTAGGAGTCCAGCTGTCCAGGGCCCGCTTTCTACCTAGATCCGGCACAACTCGTGAATGAGCCTTCGTTTACGTATCAACTGGTATTAGAGCCGCCCTCAAGGAACACTTTTATTGGCCACACATGACTAGACAAGTCACTAGGTTCTGTAATGCTTGCGTGACTTGCCATAGAGCCAAATCTTGGTCAAGCCCCTCCTTGTACACTCCCCTACCCGTGCCATCGACCCCTTGGGAGGATTTATCTATGGATTTTGTGATGGGGGTTGTCGATGTTTAAGAAGGGGAGGGACTCTATTTTTGTGGTTGTAGATCGTTTCTCTAAGATAGCTCACTTTATCCCTTGTAGGATGACCAACAATGCTTCGAACATAGCTAATTTATTTTTTGAGCTGTGGTAAGATCACATGGGATTCCATGTACTATTGTGAGTGATAGGGATGTGAAATTTGTGAGTCACTTTTGGAGAACCTTGTGGGGTAAGCTAGGCACCAAACTCTTATGGGGTAAGCTAGGCACCAAACTCTTATTTTCCACTAGCTACCACCCACAGACCGACGGCCAAACTGAGGTGACCAACCGCACCCTAGGGACCTTGCTTAGGACCATGCTTAGGGCCAACCCGCGTCGTTGGGAGGACTTACTTTCTTGTGTTGAGTTCTCTTTTAACAGCTCCGTGCATCCGGCGACTAGGCTCACTCCATTTGAGGTCGTCTATGGCCGCAATCCGCTCACGCCGCTAGACCTGGCTCAACACCCGCTTCGCGCCGGCAATAACCTCAAAGGAGCCAACCGTGCCGAGTTCATCCAGGAGCTGCATGCTAGGACAAAGGAGCAGCTGGAGCGGCGAGCCCGCCAGTACGAGCACAAGGCCAACAAAGGCAGGCGCCGTGTCACATTCGCGCCTGGTGACCTTGTCTGGGTGCATATGCGCAAGGAGCGCTTTCCCGCCAAGCGTCGTAGCAAGCTAGACCCCCGCCGCGATGGTCCTTTCCGGGTAATTCAATCCTTTGGCCCTAATGCCTATCAGCTCGAGTTGCCCGAAGAGTATGGAGTTTACGCCACCTTCAATGTGGCCGACATGTCCCCATATATACCCCCGGACATTGACATTGACGAATCGGGGACAATTCGAGGCCAAGAAGGAAAGAGTGATACAACCCCGGCCTTGACATTGATGGAGCCCCAAGAAGAGGACATGATGAGTGTCCAGTCTGAAGGCCTAATCACCAAGGCGTGCACCAGAGCCATCGCCCAAGCTACACAAAGCATCACGACCAAGGGCTTTGTGTGCAACAACTCCATGGCTTTGACAGCTCCCAAGGCCATGTCCTTCTCCGCCATAAAATGCCCTGCGGCCCCTGCCGCGGCGCCATGACTTCGGCAGTGGCGGCACTTCCTCGGCTCCCTTAACGTTGTGCTTATCCTAGGCCTAGTTTTCTATTTTGAGGTTTATTTGTGCTATATTTAGTGTTTTTGGAAACTTTCCAGTTTCAACTTGTAATTATTTTTAGCAAGTCTATTTTTAGTAAGTTTCTATTTTTGGGCGTGTGCGTCTCCTATTCTTAGGAGCCTGGCCCATTAGGTCTATTTCGGCCCATGGCCGCACTGGCTTGGCTTTATAAGCCTTGTCGCTTGTAACTTGTTCCTTTACGTTGCATTTGAAGCTTAAGCATTTCGTTGAGTCATTACTCTGACCTTGAGCCTTCGATGTCACCCTTGTCTTACCGATTGATCCACGTCACGGATCACCAAGCCTTCGATCGCCCAAACGCAATCGAACCCACTCACCCCTCCTCGGTTTCCCACCGAGCGCAAGACTGTCGACAGCCTTCACACGCGAAGCTTGCTACCTATCCCGGCTACGCACGAAGAGAAGGAGTCCAGGGCCCACTTTCTACCTAGATCTGGCACAACTCGTGAACGAGGCTTCGTTAACGTATCACATATCAAATTGATTGATACCAACTCTAGTTATTTCCATAGAGTATAAAATGGCAGACGAAGCCGAAAATCGTGAAATATGAACCCATGATGGTACGATCATTATTGGTCATGAAAACATCCGCAACGAAATTAGGTATCAGTTTGAATGAAGATTTATGAAAGAAAATGTCAATCATAACAATCTCCATGATCTTTTAAGTAACATGTATAAAGAAGTTTTTGATTTCGAAAATGATAATCTAATAAGACAAGTCTACAAGGATGATAACAATAATTATGTTTTCAGTATTGGAAGTAACAAATCACCTAGCCCTGATGGGATGTCAGCACCACTTTATAAAAAATATTGGCACATCGTTAGACCCATAGTCATCAAGGTTGTTAAAATCTTCTTCCATTGTGGTAAAATTCTCAAACAGATCAATCATAACTTTATCACTCTTATTCCTAAGTGTGATAAACTTAATTCTACCAACCAATATCGACAAATCAATATGTAACAATTTATAAAGTCATCTCCAAAATCCTTATGAAAGAATGAAACGTATCCTGAACAAACTTATTCAACACCTACAAGAAGCATTTGTGGCTGACCGAGCTATCCAATATAACATCCGGATAGCTCATGAAATCTTTCACTCTTTTTGAGCTAAAAAAGGAAAACAAGGTTGCATAGCAATTAAACTGGATATGAAAAAAGCATATGACAAAATTGAATGCAAATTCATCTTATTTGTCCTAGAGAAATTTGGGTTCTCACCCCATTTTATAGGATGGATTAAAGAACGTATTGAAATTGTTTCTTTCTCTGTCCTGGTCAATAACGAGCTCACCTATATCTTCATTTTTATGAGAGGATTACGTGAGGGTGTTCCTCTCTCACATTTTTTCTTCATTCTAGATGCAGAAATCCTCGCTGGGAAACTACAACAAGAAAGTAATTGCAGTAGCAACCAACTTGGTTTCAAAATTTCACGAATTGGAACTAATATTCCTTTCCTTGTTTTTGCTGATGATATTATTATTTTTGCTAAGGCTAATCAAAAAACATTCTCTAAAATCAAGACAATCGTTGAAGACTATTGCTCTATCTCTGGATAATGTATCAATTACCATAAATTAGCTTTCTAGACTACAACAAATACGCCAAACAACCTCAAAACGCTAATTCATTCAGTATTAAACATCCCAAGTTCTACATCTCTCGAAAAATACTAGGGGATGTCCAATAATCAATGGCAGAGTTAACCACGATACATTCCAAAGTACAATTTCCACAACCACAAATCAACTATCTAAGTGAAAAGCTAATTCCCTTTCATAAGAAGTAAGATATACGTTAATTAAGTCAAATCTTGATGCCAAGCCAAATTATATCATGCAACGTTTCATGCTACCGACTTCTATATACAAAGAACGTGACAAACTTTTTTTGGAATAAAGATAATGCGTACAAACCCTTAATAGGATGATATAAAATATGCAAAAATCATAAAAATGACGGTATTGAATCAGGAAAACACAAGACATGAATAAAGCTCTGCAAATGAAATTAATTTGGATTTTTTTCCTGAACCAAACAACATATGGGTTTAGATTATAAATGAAAAATACCTTAGGAATACTAATATAAAGCAACCAATGGACACTTCTCCCTCCAACCAACAAGCACCTCGCTGCCTACATTCTGTGCTCGACAACCGACATGGACAAGGTCCGTTCTTGGATTGCTATGACCCCAAGATCACCCCACCCTGATGCTAGCGAGATCCTAGGTTAGATTCTGATGGCTCCAACACGGAGGGTTAGCTTCGTGATGCATCCATGCCTTACGTGGACATACGTGACCGCCGAGGCCGCACTGACCGCCAAGCTCGACGCTTCCCCTCCCACATTGACCAAAATCCAATTCTACATATAAAATCATTCCTTCTACTTTGAAAATTTTGGGAATGCAACATAATCCATACCCTTTATAAGGGTGCATTTGGTGAACTCTTCCAAAGTTTGACGGCACAAGTCAATTAGTGATAGTCATTTGAACGAATAACGTTAAATATTATGTCACGAAATGAGCAATTCATGCCAGCTTAAAGAAAATAAAGTTAGAAACAATGGTGTTTTAAATTTGGAATGTTAATCCACAAGGAAGGTTTACTAAAGTCTGATTTAGTTAAAAGGAAAATTTACTAAAGTCTAATTATTTTCAGCGAATGAATATTGGTGACATGATAACTCTCAGTTTATGAAAGGATAACTCTCTCTACTTACTCACTTCATTAATGGGTTTTTTTTATCTATTATGATTATAAGCCATATGTTTTGACCTCTAATATTTTGAATTCATTGATACATTGCTAAGCCATCAGTTAATGGTATTTTCTTGGTCTGGTCATATACTTAATGGAGAATACAAAACTAGAGAAACTTGTTTCTTCTCCTTTTTCGTAACAAAAGAAATGTCACAAACATCATTCCTTCTACTTTGAAATTTTAGTGTCGCATTTGAAAATTAGTTGAAATGAATTAGGAAAGAGGATATGAGTTGACAAGATAATTTGTAGTATACGACAAGAAGTTTGACTTTCAAATTAATCTATTTTTTTATACAATAAGATTTTGAGGTTCCAAGAAACACCAAATGATGTGCTCCTACCCGCCATGACTGCAACGAAGGAAGAGGAAGCTATGAGCATTCGCTCACAAGGCCCTATAACAAGATCACGTGCCAAAGCCATTGCCAACGCGACACAATCATTGGTTGTGCGCGTCGTCGCTAGCCAAGGGACGCAAGAGACCGCATTCTCCCTCCAGCGTCTTCAACCAAGTCCAGAGAATGCGTTCTCTGTCAAGATCCTCTCCATGATCATTGACCGCGATCGTTGATTGCTTTGTTATTTTAGAACATTAATATTTTCAGTGTTTTTCTTTTGGGTCTGTGTTCCACGCGTGTCGCGTAGGCTAGCCCATTAAGTGAGACTCGGCCCATCCGAGTCCCGCTAACCCCTATAAAAGGCTATCTCGGCCTTCTGTATTAGGTTACGTTCATTTTTAATCAAAGCTTGAGTATCGAGAGCTAATTGCCTCTTCCCCTTTGATCGGACGTCAAAAACCTAGTCTCCCTTCTCATCTCCATTCCTCCGCCGCCGATGCTACGGCCACTCACTCGATTTCCTCGAGTCTATCCCCTCTGCTGCCGACGCTACGGCTTCGCTCGTTTGTCGAGCCATCATCCAGCATCGCGCCCCCTTGCTCGTGCGACGAGACAACACCGCGTTCCACCATTCCCTCCTTGAATTCGACACGCGCGACTCACCACCAAGATTTTGATCCGGAACTCGAAGGCAGGAACGCATCAACTGGCATCAAAGCCGTTGATCTTGTAAGTCGCTTGTCAAGTTTCATTTGTTCACAATTTTTCTTCTCCATAATCTTGCTTCCACCTTTGTCACGATTTTTTTTCCTTTCTTCCTTGCATGTCCATCGGTTATACAAGGCAAGCCCTTGACCGAATCTTTGCTTGATCCTTGCAAAATTTATGTGATTTGCTCGCGTTAAATCTTCCGAAATTAATTGCTTAATTTGCTTAATTGATTCCGTGAATTTCGCTTGCATATCTTGCCAAATCTTTTTGTTGTGGCCGTTACAAATCTGAATCAATCTTATCGCTCCTGTCATGCAAATTTCGTGATTTCTTTCCTTAAGTTACTTAGCCGTTTATTTTTGATTTGTTTGTTACAATCTTATCTGAATCAATCAAAAGTCAAAGACAAGATCTCGGATTTGAATTTCAAAATTCAAAAGTCAAAGTCGAATTTAAAAAAAAAGACTCGACTAATTAAAAAAAAACAAAAAAACAAAGAAGGAAAGCCAAAATAAGGCAACCTTCTTCCCTCAATCGGCTAGGCTCATCTTCTTCACCCCTCCACCGTCTAGGTTCACACTTGAAGGTTTGTCTTGTGTGTTTGTGTTGTTTACGTAAGAGGTTATGAAATTAATCAATTGGTTTCGTTTGATCTTGTGCTTGCATATCACACTTGTTTTGCTTGCCTTAGCCGCCCTCACGGCCTAAAGACCTAGCCTTCCTACGTGAACACTTGTGACTTGTTAAGTGCTTGCTTGCTCTTTGGTTTTGTTGTCTTTGTTCATTTTTACTCTCGATGTCGGGACATATTATGATAGGTAGCCTTACGGCGCCCACCGGTGGTAATGGCCAAAGAGATGGCAACAACCACCCCCTACCGCAAAACATTGCCCAACATGAAGTTGTCCCTCTCGCCAACCCTCCCCAACAAGATCTCATTCTGGAGCTTTCGGATGAACAACGCGAGATACAGGAGTTACGACACCAAGTTGCTCAACTCCAAGCCATGCAGCGCGTAACACCCGTGGTGCCCGCGCTGACACAGATGATCCCAATGGATGCGGCGGGAGCACCGCGACACACTGACGTTGGCCCAAGCCAACAGCGCGTGGACAAGGGAAAAGGGTTGATGCCTTCGACCTCCAACCACGCCTCCAAAGGATTCAATCAGTCATAGAGAGTCACCAAGACCTCTCATGACATGTATGAAGCCAGAGGAACAAGACGCCACCGCGAGGATGCTTCAATGCCTCTTGCCGTCCGCGCACGACGGGATGAACGCGACTCAGGTTTGCCGCGTAGATCCTATTGTGCCACAGACACTGAGCCGCGTCAACGTTGCCATGATCCCACCCCAGTGCCATTCGACGTAAACGGCCACCCTGGCCATCAAAGCGCTCACACACCGCGTTATGGCTCCGATGGCTATGGATCGACAACGCCGACTATCCATGATGACTTCAATGAGTTCGACGATGAGGAGATAGAGGACGCAGGGATGATCAATCTAGGCTCCTTCCATCCTCCCCTTGGTGATCCAATTGAACTTCAAGATAGGCTCGCGGATTGGATTCCGCCCCCACTCCAGCCAGTAGGACCACAGCATCGCGTTCCCGGTGACAATAGGCGTGACACTCATGGCCATCACCATGAGGACATGGCGTGTGACTTTCGTCGCCAACACGATGCCCCTATTCCACGACGACGACAATGACGTGTTGAGTACAATGCGCCACATAGGGACTTCATCGCTGAAGATATCCAGGCTGACCAAGCTCGCCATCCTCATCATCGCGCTCAAGAAGATGCACAACGCGCTTATGCGCCATAGCCTGCTCAACACACACCAAGGCTTAGCCGCCATGAGGTAAAAGTTAAAATTGAGCATTTCTTTGGCGAATATGATCCGGCTGTGTTTCTTGAGTGGGTGCAGGCTACAGAGTATACTTTGCATTATTGCCACATTCCCACAGAAGACCATGTTGACGCGGCAACGCTACACTTCAGAGGCGCTGCACGCGTTTGGTGGCACAGGTTCGTGGACGACCGCGTTCGTCAACACCTTGCCTCAATCATGGAATGGCACCAGCTTGTCTATGTCATGACACAGAAGTACATGCCCACGGACTATAGAAATCAAATGCGAATGGAGATCGCAATGGCGCGACAAGGTTCCAAAATACCTCTGGAGTTCTTCTCTCAGTTGGAAGACATGTACTACAAGGCCAGCATCAGTGTCGCCCCGTCCATACTGCGGACAAAGTTTCTGAGTGGATTGAATGTGTCAATCCGTGACTAGCTCAAGATTTTGCTAATCAAGTATCTCAATACCTTGACTCACACCGCGATGCAAATACACAACCAACAATCGCGTCGTCGTCAATCCTCTTGGCAAACCCCAGGTCAACAAAGGTATGATTCTAACTCTGGTCAATCCCCTACTACTAATGTGCACGGTCCACCCACAGGAACCACCGCGTCAAATCAAGGCCGACGGGGGAAGACCGTGCCATCCACCACCACTGCTCCTCGTGCGCCGTCTACAAAGGGCTCATCACCATCCCCGGAGCGCGCACGTGACTTAGAGTGTTTCAAGTGTGGAGGACGAGGGCACTACAAGAGGGATTGCCCAAACAACAAGAAAGTCCTCTTCTCCAGCATCGCCGCGGGCTATGAATCTTACGAGGAGAAGGACATGGCCCTTGAGCCCATCGAGGAAGGATTCGAAGATGACAATGAGGAGGCTTACACTTGTGAAGCCGCCGCGCCACATGAGGGCACACCTCTGAGCCTTGTCACGCGCCATATTCTCACTGTCAAGGAGGCCACTCTTGTCGACCAACGCGAGATCCTCTTCCACACACGTTGCTTGGTCAAGACAACGTCCTTGAGTGTTGTCATCGATGGAGGCAGCTGTTGTAATATAATCAATGAAAAGGTGGTCAACCATTTTAACCTGCCAACCACACCTCACCCACAACCCTATGGCCTACAGTGGATTTCTTCGAGTTTTGGTAACACTGTAACTCGACAATGCTTTATTTTTTTTCCATTGGCCAATATTCAGATTCAGTCCTTTGTGATGTCATTGCAATGGACGCTACACATCTTTTGTTGGGGCGTCCATGGCAATTGGACAGGCGCGTTCTTCACGATGGCTATTTAAACACTTACGTGTTTACTTACCACGGGAAGCGCGTCACTCTCTTACCCATGTCTCCCCATGAGATTTTACAGGACCAGGTCGAGCGTGATCGACAAAAGGCTTTGGAAGCAGCCAAGACCGCATCAACACTGACGCGATCCACAAAAGATACTAGAGAGTCTTCCAACACCCCAGTTCCTGGAAGCAGGAGATCGCGTACTTCCTTGGGGCACGACAACGCGCCCAAGGATCGAACGCATTGCAAGGAAGGTGCACATACCGCGCCCACAAGCGTCGCGTTGAAAGGAACATGTGAGCACATATTGCTTCTTGCGTTCCCAAGTGACCTCACTGCCACCTTGAGCGGCAAGGCACCATGTTTCCTATTGGTGCCAATGCCTTGCACTACTGAAAACCCAATCGCGGAGCCTTTGCCGAGCGCCATCAACGCGTTACTCGACGAGTTCGATGACATATTTCCAGAGGAGCTTCCACAGGGCCTTCTCCCATTACGAGGCATTGAGCACCATATTGATTTGGTTCATGGTGCCTCTCTGCCAAACCGCACTGCCTATCGCGTTGGACAGGAGGAAACCAAGGAGTTGCAGCGCCAGGTACAAGAACTTCTGGATCGCGGCTACGTGAGGGAATCTCTAAGCCCTTGCACGGTCCCCGTGATCCTCGTGCCAAAAAATGATGGCTTGTGGCGCATGTGTGTCGACTGCCGCGCCATCAATCAAATTACGGTGAAGTACAGGCACCTAATCCCGCGTCTCGACGACATGCTCGATGAGCTCCACGGCGCGATCCACTTCACCAAAATTGACTTGAAGAGCGGCTATCACCAGATTCGCATGAAGGAAGATGATGAATGGAAGACCGCGTTCAAGACCAAATATGGCCTTTATGAATGGCTAGTCATGTCGTTTGGTCTCACCAATGCGCCAAGTACAATCATGTGGCTCACGAGAGCACTTCTATGCCAACCTTGGCAAGTGTCGTTTCGCATCAGACACCACCAACTTTCTGGGCTACGTGGTCTCCAAAGATGGGCTACGCGTGGATGAAGACAAGGTGAAGGCCATCCGGGATTGGCCCACACCTACCACTCTAACAATGGTTCGAAGCTTCCTTGGCTTGGCTGAATTCTACAGGAGATTTGTTCATGACTTCAGCTCAATCGCCGCGCCTCTCCATGAGCTCACAAAAAAGGGCGCCGTGGTGAATTGGAAGGATCACCACGGACACGCGTTCAACGCGTTGAAAGAGGCCTTGTGCAATGCGCCACTGCTCCAACTTCCAGACTTCAACAAGCACTTTGAAATTGAATGTGACGCGTCAAATATGGGAATTGGTAGAGTTCTACACTAGGAAAAGAATCCCATCACGTTCTTCAGCGAGAAGTTCACAGGGGCAACTTTGAACTACCCCACCTACAACAAGGAGCTCTACGCTCTTGTCCGCGTGCTCAAGACTTGGCAACACTATCTCTGGCCACGCGAGTTCATAATCCACTCGGACCACGCGACCATTAGCTATCTGAAGAGCCAAGCCCACCTCAGCCTCTGCCATGCTCGTTGGGTGGACCTCATAGAGACGTTCCCCTACGTCATTGTGCATAAGAAAGGTAAGGAGAACGTGGTCGCCGATGCCCTTTCTCGCAGGTATATCCTCCTTACTCATCTTTAAACTAAACTTCTTGGCTTCACGTTAATTAAGGATTTATACTTGACTGATCCCTTCTTTAAGCCAATTGTAGAACACTGCCTCAGGGACCGCGAGTTTGAGACATACTTTTTCCATGAAGGGTAACTTTACAAAGTCGGTCGCCTATGCATTCCTAGCTCACCCATTAGGAACCTCCTCATTCAAGAAGCCCATGAAAGACGCGGTCATTTTGGGGTTACCAAAACACTAGCTGCCCTTCGCGAGCACTTTTTTTGGCCTCGCATGACCACCCTGGTGACGCGATATTGTAAGAGTTGTGTCACATGTCAACGCGTAAAGTCTAGTTCCAATCCATATGGCCTCTACACGCCATTGCCTATCCCACTAGGCCCTTGGGAAGATTTGTCCATGGACTTCATCACAGGTTTGCCTCTATCTCGTAGGGGTAAGGACTTCATCTTTGTTGTTGTGGACAGGTTTTCCAAAATGGCCCATTTCAACGCGTGTAAAACTACCAATACTGCTAGTGAAATCGCCTTGTTGTTCTTTGACACTGTGGTACGTTTGTACGGGATCCCTAGGTCTATTGTGAGTGATCGTGACACCAAATTCGTGGGGCTTTTTTGGAGAACACTTTGGGGAAAGATGGTGATGTGACCCTGCCCTCCATATCAGCTACAGAGGAGGAAGACGCCATGAGATATCCGCCTTGAGACTCCTCTACCGCTACATCTACCCCGACCTAGATTTAGGAGACTTTATATTTCTAGTTCTTACGGTTTTGAGACATTACTTCCTTAGTACTTTCTATTTACAGTATTTTTATTTTTAGTAGCTGCTATGTCTGGGTGGTTTCCATTTATGTTAAATGGGCCGCCAGATTTAGTAACTAGAGAGTCCGGCCCATTAGGCCCACTCTCTAGTATAAATAGGAACTATTGTAGTTCATTTGAGGGTACGTCGAAATAGAGCTTTGCTTTCCAGTCGAGTAATCTCCTGAAAACTCGGGCCCTGACGTCACAAAAATTAACGCGTTCCTAGTCTAACTATCCTAGCGCGTTAATTCGGTTATCGAACTATCCAGTCACTTATCCGCAATCCCGCAACAAGAACTAACCCTAGTTCTTGTCTCCTCACAAACCCTAGACAGCCGTCGCACGCACCACCTCCTCTTTCGCCGCTTCTCCACCATCACCACCCGTCTTCCGCCGCATCTCCGATCACCACCGTCTTCCACCTCCAGTCCACAGTGTTTTCCGAACACCCCTAGTCCACCGAACACCTCCATTCCCTTTTCCGAAGAGTTGCTTCGCCCTACTACGCATTCAACGGATCCTTGACAACGAATTGTGGTCTTTCCATCGGACAAGGTCACATCAACTGGCATCAGAGCCAATGAATTGCGTAAGTCATTCCAACTCTTCTTTCAATCACTCCTTCGCTTCCATAAATCAATTCCTGCATAAAAAAAACGACGAACCTTTCTACCCAGATTCATCAAAAAAATTCCCTTTCCGCAATTTTCTTCCATATTCCTGTAGAGAATCTCGAGACGAGTCCGAGCATATAAAATTCGCCCAAAACGGACATCGTTTGACCCCTCAAAAGGCCAAAATACGAACAAAAAAAAACAAATTTTTTCCTTCCTGCACAGCCGAACCCTCACACAGTTTTTCTGCAATTTCATGTGTTTTTGCTTGGTTTTTTATTGTGTTTTTTGTAGATTCGCTTGCATATAGGGTTAGATAGTTTGCTTGCAACTGTGTTTGCCTTATTTGCGCCAAAAATCTGCATCATCTCAATCCCTTTCTCTTCCAACTTGAATCACTGAATTTTTTTTTTTTTCTGGCTGCTGTCTGCTGTTCATGAAATCTGCCCTGCGATTTTGCTGAACTGCTGCATTGTTGTGTGCTGCGTTGTTATACAGAGTGCTGCTACGTTTTGTGTTGTTCGTGAATTCGCAGCAATAGGGTATTAATAAAAAAAAGTTCAGCTGTTGTTCGCTGCTCTCAAAAAAAAAATCAGCAGTTGTTCGTAGAAAAAAAATTTACCGAGACCACACAAGCCAAAATAAGGCAAGTGCGTCTCTTCGCAGTCCAGAAGGGAGAACCCGGTCTTCAATCCAGCACCTTCACATTACCATCATCGCAGTGATTCATTTACCGTCTTCTATATCTTTCACTGTCTGGGTTGCATATCTTGGTTGACTGTGTTGTGATTATTTCTGTGCTTATATCCTTGCATATCTACTTTCGACATTTTCTTTGCTGAGCATTGCCTTGATTTTATTGATTGTTGTGTGAGTTGCCTTAAGCCTGCTCGTAACCGCCCACACGGCCAGCCAGATTAGTTTACCGAGTGATTGCTTGTTGAGTTCGGTTCTGCTTACCTATTTGTTGACTCTCTGTTGCTATTGTTGTTCGCTTTGATTCTGTGGTTTGCCATTTCTTGCTGTCAGGTACCGTGTCAGCAGGTGATACAACCCGTGAGACAGGCGCAGAGACTGTTGAACAACAAACGCTCCGAGAGCTGCTTGCTCGAGACAAAGCAAGAAACGCGCAGTTCGCTGAACTCCAGCAGAAGTATGAAGAAATCTTAGCTCGCCAGCAACCGGTTCCGGTCACTACTCTAGCTTCTGCTCAGGATCAACTACAGGAAAATGAGTTGAGCGCCTTAGCCCTGGAAAAGGCGAAGGGTAAAGCTGTGATGCTACCCTCTACATCGGAACCAGGTCAGCTGAAACACCTAGCTTCGCAACGAGACAACACTGTAGTTCCGCAGCGTGGTCGACAACGACGGTCTGCGCAAGTAGTGATCCGGGAGAGAACACTGCAGCTGCAGAGGCCGATGATGAGAGTTCCCCAGAGGAGCGTGAGGACGATCAGGTTCATTCCAGTGGTCGAAATAGGCAAGGCTGCTCACCGACATTACAGCCTACTACCGGTCGTCCCCATAACTAGCCGTTTGGTTCACATCTGCAGCAGAGACAACATCAACGACCAAACACTTCTGTGCCATTTGATATTGATGCTTTCCAGGATCATCAGAGTGCTCGCACTCCTCTTTATTCTGATGAGGAGGATCAGTTTGATGAGTATGACCTTGAGGAGGATGAGGGTCAGTTTGGATATGCTGACGGTTTTCATCCGCCTCTCCAGGATCCCCCTGAGCTTCAGAACCAGCGTACCAACTATGTGCTGCCTCCTTTGCTGCCTCAGAATCAGGAGGCCTATTGACACGCTGTCCAGCCCGGGCGCCACCGGCAAGCGCACCAGCCTCAGCGCCCCGCTGCCGGACGACAGCGTCCGCGATAACCTGCCCGCTTTCCTCCCCAGTATGGCGCTCGTCATGTCGAGCCATTGGCGGACCCTCCAGCTCGGTTTCACGACCGACAGGCCCAGCCACCTGTCCAACGCCGAGACGTGAAGGTAAAAATCAAAAACTTATATGGCTTATATGATCCTTCTGTCTTTCTTGAGTGGGTGCAGAACACAGAGCACGTCCTGTGCCATTTGACTGTCCCTGAGTATGAGAAGGTAGATCTCGTGACTCTACATTTTGAGGGAGCTGCACAGACGTGGTGGCAACGTATTACACAACAGCATTACCGGATGGGTTGGGCACCCATTACTGAGTGGCATCAGCTCGTGTACATCATGACTCGGAAGTATGTTCCTTCCACTTACAAGGAGCAGATGCGGACTGAGATTGCTCGTGCGCGACAGGGTACAGATTCACCTCATGAGTTCTTCGCTCGCCTCGAGGACATGTACTTCAAGGCTGGCGTTAGTGTTGCTCCGGGCACCTTGCGCACGAGGTTCATTACTGGGCTTAACCAGCCTATCCAGGATCAGGTTGACATCTTGCCCATTCGGGACCTCAACAATGTCGTGCACACTGTGCAGAAGTTCTACCTCCAGCAACAGCGCCAGAGGCAGCGACCATGGCAGTCCGCAGCACCTTCTAGGTATGGTTCTAGACCCTTTCCTTCTGATTTAGGCACTCATGCTACTCCTACTTCTAGTGTGCCTAGACAGGACCAAAGAAGCATAGGTACAGCGTCTGCTACAGCTATGCAGCGATCAGCCTTGTCTGCTCCTGCTCACCGCTCACAGCCGCCAGCTTCAGAGACCGTTCATTCTGACCGAGCCCGAGATCTGGAGTGCTTCAGGTGTGGCGGAAGAGGACACTACCAGAGAGACTGTCCTAATGCCAAGAAGGTCCTCTTCTCCACCCAGTCTGCAGGTTATGAGAGTTATGACGACGCCGATACCGACGTCGAGCCTATTCCTGCCGCTGTCTATACAGCCGATGCTGATGGTTGTGTGGTCGGCACTGCCGATCACCATGATGACCAGGCATATCGCCTTGCCTTGCTCTCTAGACGCGTGCTGAGCGTCAGGGCGCCCTTACTGAGCAACGGGAGAACTTGTTTCATGCTCGGTGCAGCCTTCAGGATGCATCGCTGAGTGTGATCATTGATGGGGGGTCGTGCTGCAACATCATCAATGAGAAGGTTGTGCAACATTTCAACCTTCCGACTACACCGCACCCTGCTCCATATAGCCTTTAGTGGATCTCTGACGGATCAGGTAACAAAGTATCACACCAGTGTCTTATTTCTTTTTCCATTGGTCCATATAGCGACACTGTGCTTTGTGATGTTACCGCCATGGATGCTACCCATTTGCTTTTGGGACGTCTGTGGCAATATGATCGTCGTGTGCTTCACGACGGGTATTTGAACACTTACATGTTCACTTACCACGGGAAGCGCGTGACACTCTCACCTATGACTCCACATGAGATTTTGCAGGATTTGGCAGACCGACAGCGCCAGAAGGCGATTGAGGCCTCGGGAAGAAAGCCACCTGACGCGCTAGACCCGACGGGCAACTCCTACACCCCCAGTTTGCCTACTCCGGCGAAGTCAACAACGAACACGACAGGCAAACGAGCTCCCGGTCCAGGCGGCAATGTGCCTCCTGCTTCGCCTCTGCGTGGCACTTGTGAGCACAGATCACTACTCTGCGTACATCCTCCAGGCAAGTTTCCTTGTGTCCTTGATAGTTCTATTCCTTGTCCCACAACTCTGTCAGAACCTGCCCTTTCGCCGAGTTTTTTGTCTTTTTTGCAGGACTTGCGGGTGGACAGGCATCCTCCGGAGCTGCAAGGATGGAGGACACGCACACAGCTGGAATGACGCGTGCTGCAGTACTCAGCCCCGCAGAACAAGGGCATGCGACGCTTGATCTTCGCCCCGGGCGACTTGGTTTGGCTTCACTTGTGGAAGGAGCGATTCCCCTCCGACCGCAAGTCTAAGCTCGACCAACGGGGTGATGGTCCCTTCGGAGTCGTCAGCGCAATTGGCGACAACGCCTACCAGCTCGAGCTCCCAGACAAGTATGGGGTACATCTGACGTTCAACATCGCGGACTTAGCGCCATATGTTGATCCTGAGCCTCATGAGGGTGAAGCGGGGACGCTTCACAACCAAGTGGGGGAGGTGATGTGACCCTGCCCTCCATATCAGCTACAGAGGAGGAAGACGCCATGAGACATCCGTCTTGAGACTCCTCTACCGCTACATCTACCCCGACCTAGATTTAGGAGACTTTCTATTTCTAGTTCTTACGGTTTTGAGACATTACTTCCTTAGTACTTTCTATTTACAGTATTTCTATTTTTAGTAGCTGCTATGTCTGGGTGGTTTCCATTTATGTTAAATGGGCCGCCAGATTTAGTAACTAGAGAGTCCGGCCCTTTAGGCTCACTCTCTAGTATAAATAGGAACTATTGTAGTTCATTTGAGGGTACGTCGAAATAGAGCTTTGCTTTCCAGTCGAGTAATCTCCTGAAAAACCGGGCCCTGACGTTACAAAAATTAACGCGTTCCTAGTCGAACTATCCTGGCGCGTTAATTCGGTTACCGAACTATCCAGTCACTTATCTGTAATCCCGCAACAAGAACTAACCCTAGTTCTTGTCTCCTCACAAACCCTAGACAGCCGCCGCACGCACCACCTCCTCTTCCGCCGCTTCTCTACCATCACCACCCGTCTTCCGCCGCATCTCCAATCACCACCGTCTTCCGCCTCCAGTCCACAGTGTTTTCCGAACACCCCTAGTCCACCGAACACCTCCATTCCCTTTTCCGAAGAGTTGCTTCCCCCTACTACGCATTCTACGGATCATTGACAACGAATTGTGGTCTTTCCATCGGACAAGGTCGCATCAGATGGGTACCAAACTTTTGTTTTCCACTAGCTACCACCCCCAAACCAATGGCCAAACAGAAGTGACCAATCGAACCCTAGGAGCTCTCCTCAGGACCATGCTCAAATCCAACCTCAGGCGTTGGGAAGACTTACTTGCTATTGTTGAGTTTTCTTACAACAGGTCCAGGCACTACGCGACAAAGCTCACCCCGTTCGAGGTCATCTATGGAAGAAACCCATTGACACCACTTGACATGCTACCGCGGCCTCTGAAGGACAATGAGCACACTAGCGCGGCCAACCGCGCCGCGATGATCAAAGATTTGCATCAGCGAACGCGGGAGCAGCTGGAACGCCGCGCTATTCAATATGCCATACAGCAAAACCGTGGGTGCCGCCGCGTTATCTTTTTCCCAGGAGACTTGGTGTGGGTGCATCTTTGAAAAGGCAATTTCCCAGCCAGGCGCAAATCCAAGCTGGCTCAACGTGGTCACGGTCCTTTCCGTGTTCTGAAGGCCATTGGCGACAACGCCTACGAGCTCGAGCTACCACCAGACTACGGTGTACACGCGACCTTCAACGTCGCCGACTTGGAGCCTTATGTGGAGCCAGAGTTCGATGATGGTGAAGCGGGGATGCTTCACATCCAAGTGGGGAAGGGTGATGCGCTCCTACCCGCCATGACTGCAACGGAGGAAGAGAAAGCTATGAGCATTCGCTCACAAGGCCCTATAACAAGATCATGTGCCAAAGCCATCGCCAATGCGACACAATCATTGGTTGTGCGCGTCGTCGCCAGCCAAGGGACGCAAGAGACCGCGTTCTCCCTCCAGCATCTTCAACCAAGTCCAGAGAACGCGTTCTTTGTCAAGATCCTCTCCACGATCATTGATCGCGATCTTTGATTGCTTTGTTATTTTAGAACATTAATATTTTCAGTGTTTTTCTTTTGGGTGTATGTTCCACGCGTGTCGCGTGGGCTAGCCCATTAAGCGAGACTCGGCCCATCCGAGTCCCGCTAACCCCTATAAAAGGCTATCTCGGCCTTCTGTATTAGGTTACGTTCATTTTTAATCAAAGCTTGAGTATCGAGAGCTAATTGCCTCCTCCCCTTTGATCGGACGTCAAAAACCTAGTCTCCCTTCTCATCTCCATTCCTCCGCCACCGACGCTACGGCCACTCACTCGATTTCCTCGAGTTTATCCCCTCCGCTGCCGACGATACGGCTTCGCTCATCTGTCGAGCATCGTCTGTCGAGCCATTATCCAGTATCGCGCCCCCTTGCTCGCGCGACGAGACAACACTGCGTTCCACCATTCCCTCCTTGAATTTGACACGCGTGACTTACCACCAAGATTTCGATCTGGCACTCGAAGGCATGAACGCATCACCAAACCTGGATCCTCGAGAGGCCGAAAAATCGACAGTCGAAACAACCGACAGGGGAAACAACAAAAAACAACTACAAAAGGAACAAAATTACAACAAAAGTTCAAAGGAAACAAACAAAACCAAAAAGAGTTAGACAAATAAGCTTAATCGAGGAGAGTGGCTCAAACATGGGTTTGAAGACACCAACACGACGTTGCACAACTGGGAATCAGATACAAGACACAAACTGGAAGTACTTCGTCGGTAGAAACAATCAGGGATCGCACAATCACTATCTCGATCTCAAAACCGGAAAAACAATCTCAAATCAAGCCTAAACTCAGCCCCACAACAGAATTGATTGTATACCAAAAAGGCAAAAGTTGCAGTCAAGAGAGTAATGTTTCTATTCTTAGAATTTAAGGTTCAAAGAATGCTTTGCAAGCATCTTCTAGTGTGAGGCACTCTAAATTGGGGTTTATTTTCGATCTAGTTCAGATTGGGTGTACAAGCAAAAGGGTTAAAGGGGTGCGGCGACAGGGTGAGCGATGCGAGAGCGTTTTTTCTAAGGTTTCTGGTCATTCAACAATCTGAAATTTGACAACGAGTTAGTGATATGGAATTATGTTGCAGGGCTCGTGACAAACCGTGCACGACTTGTCACCAACTGTGCACCTTATCAGAACCTTTTTTTAACTTAAGAAAAAAAACTCTTTTGCAACCTGTAAAATAGCAGTGCACCTTACCAAAATCATGCAGATTTTTTAAAATAAAAGAATTTTTTTTAAAAAGAAAAAACAACATTTTATTTTATCTTTATTTTTTTCAAAAGAAAAAATATTCTTTATTTTTAAATATTTTTAAAACAAAATAAATAACAATAAGAAACATACATTGGGTTACCTCCCAAAAAGTGCTTGTTTTAGGTCGTCAGCCTGACCTTCACCAGTGTCAAGGACTCGGATTGGGCAGGTCGGTGACACCCAACTCAATCGGATCAGGCTCTTTATAAGGCTTCAGTCGAATCTTCCGCACTCTGAAATACCCTAAGTTCTTATGCCATAGCTCAACGGAATCATTTTGAAAAACTCGGTTCAGGTAGTATGGACCGGACCATCTTGTGCCCTTGCTTCCCGAAAATATGCTCGATTTATAATGATAGAGAATCACATGCTCCCCTTCCTTTAACTCAGTTTGATCACGTTCAACAGAGCACATTTTTCTCTTTTTTCGCCTACTCCGACCTTTTCTCTGTGGATTAGCCTCCACCTTGGGGTCTTGGATTTCCAATGTAGCATGTGGTAACATAGCTACATGGGGCAATATATCGGGAAACTTTTCTTGCACCTTGCAGCCAGTAATAGTGCTAGCGGTCGGGTAGCATTCTGTAACAACTCAAACTCATCAATCATAGGGTCCTCCTTGGTCAGCTGGATAGGCTCTCTTCTATCCAATTGTGGTTATTCCCACTCTTTTGCAACCCGTTGTAAAATAGCAGTGCATTGTTCAATATAATGCACTTCAGGTGACTCTATAGGCAACTTTGGATTAACCAACTCAAAAATTTGATCTTCCAGCTTTTGATTTTGAGTGGTTAATATATCTACTTGAGTCCTCAAAAAGCTCACTATACCTAAAAGAGATGAATATTGGGTTGCTAGAGGTTTAAGCACATTTACAACACATTCTTCAAGACATTGAAGAATCTTTTCAGCTTTCCTATCATGTCTTAAGATGAAATCATCAAGCATACGATCTTGAATGGACTTATTGGGCTCAGGCTAGAGCGGTATGTGGGGTGGTGTCATCCAACTAGGATTACAGGAATTTGAATTTCTCTCAATTATCTCTCCCAAAGTTAAATGACAACTTGTATGATCGTGATCTGCAGCTCCACAAGACTCACAGAAGAGGTTAAAAGTATTTGAGTTTGGGTAACCCAAATTAGAATTTTCAAAATCATACCTCTGAGTACTTGTATTAAACCTAGACGAAGAAAAGGGTAAGAAGTAACTTATACATACCTGAATCCATTTGTTCGACTCTTTCTGAATAGCCCAAAAAGAAAAGAAAAAACAAATCAAAAATAATGACCTAGACTCACCAATAACAATATTAATAAATTGATCCCCGACAACAGCGCTAAAAACTTAATGTGGCTAAAACCTAAACAATAAAAACCAAAAAAAAACTCCCCTCGTTAAACTATGACTACTAGACCTGTCAAAAACCGACCCAACCCGAAAACCCGACCCGAAAGGACCCGAACCCGACCCGAACGTCACTGGGTCAAGAAAGACCCGAACCCAAACCCGACTCGACCCGAACGCAAATCCGAGCTCGCGGTCCCCTTTATTTTGTATATTTTATTTCATTTATATTAAATATTTTAATAAACTTTATTAAATAATAATATAATATTAATTGTATTTTTATAATTATTTTTATAAAGTTAAAATTCATAATAATAATCATAAAAAAGGGCATGTTCGACCCGCTGGGTCAACCCGAACCTGACCCGCCCGACCCGAAAATTTTATCAACTTGATCGACCCGAACCCGATTTGACCTGAACCCGACATGACCCAACCCGACCCGCCCGACCCAGTTGACAGGTCTAACGACTACCAAATCTATTACTATATATTAAAGTTCTCCATTTTTTAGCTCTTAGAACGATTCTGACCCCACAAATCTTACGTGTCAGTTTATGATAATTTTTTTTAAAAAATCTTTTATGCTTCTATAATTTAGCTAACTTAATTTTAATTTATCACCGAATATATAAATAAATTATCTTAACAACCTCTAACAAACATATAATAAAATAATTAATTATTAATTATGGAGAGGGGCGCTCAAATCTTTTTGTATCAACCCATTTTATTCAACATACAACCCCGATTAAATTGTATCAACCCATTTCTTAAAAATCTTATTAGTTATACATCAATATCTTAATATCAAATCTTTTTTTATTTGCAAATCCAAAATATTTAAATGAGCCATTACGAGATTAACATAAATAAGGTGACGATACACATTAAAACAAATATTCATATTTAAGAGGTTGTTATAACTTTGTATTAATATCAATATAAGCACATACAATTAACATTCACGTATATATATAGAGAGGGGCGCTCAGGTAAAACAACTCTTGTGGTAAAACGAGTGTACAATTATGGAGCGTCGGATTGAGAGTATTGGATGGTTGGATTTGAAGAGCATAATAAGGGTGTATGGGGCGGTTTTCATGGGATAGAATATCCCTACTGATTTTATAAATTTCTAAAAATTAAAAACCTCTAAAATAGGCAGTTAGAAGGAGATTGGAGAGAGAAAACGTAGATCCTCCAAAATAAGCAGTTATTCACCATCATCTTCTACGCAGAGCTTCGGTCCAGAAATTTCTAAACCGTTCTGCATATCAACACAAAAAATCTGCATATCGACACGAAAAAGATGAATATTGTTACATATAATTTGCATATATGTTAATCTTGTTCATGTTCCATCGTATATAATGCATCGACTGAAGTGAAATACAATGTGTTAATATCAAAGCGCATTATCTGAATATCATTCAAGTATTATTGAATAACTGTTATTCGTGATCATGGTCAATCGTATATATACTGATATTCAAAAACATTGAACAGATATGCACATTGTGGTAATTGATATTCCAATTTAAAACATACAAGTATATTCTAAATATCACTGTATAAAAAATGCATATCTCATCCACACAAATGAATATCATATTTAAGGCCAAGGAAATAATCCATAATTACAAATTGCATATCATACAAGTATATTCTACATATCACTGTACAATAAATACATATCCCATCCACATAATTGCATGGCCGGACTCAGCGAGATCTTCCTTGGTCGCGCCCGCGGCTTCCTTTTCATGCCTGTGGCTTGTTCTTTACAGCTTCTAACGAGAATATCACTCAGCGAGATCTTCCTTGGCTGCGCCTGCGACTCATTTTCCGCGCCCGTGGCTTATTCTGCATATCAATGTATAGAAAATGCATAACTCATCCACACAAATGAATATCACAATCACAACCAATGAAATAATCTATCATAAAAAATTACATATCATACAAGTATATTCTACATATCAATTTATGGAAAATGCATATCTCATCCACACAAATGAATATCATATTCACGGCCAAGAAAATAATCCATAATTACAAATTACATATCATACAAGTATATTCTGCATATCACTGTATGGAAAATGCATATCCCTTCCATACAACTGAATATCACATTCACGGCCAGAAACATAATCCATAATCACATAATGCATATCATACAACAGTTTCACTTGTATCCACAGTCAAGTAACATATCAATCATGTGATGGAAGAAATAATATACCTCGCTCAAATGGATAACTTTTACAAACCGGAGAAAACATTGAAAAAAAATTAACAGCATCATCAGATGATAATCAAATCGAGAGCGGGATGGAGCAACAACGTTAATCAAGAAAAGGCCAATTACAACATGGCAGGTATTAGAAAGAGATTGAAACCAACCAAACCTTTGTCCAAATTGTTGGCCTATTGAAATCAAAACGAAAATAAGGAATCCAAATCATCAGCACCACAAGCATAATTCTTTACAGAGATTAGTTCAACACAAAACCTTGTGTCTGCGAGATGGCCTCCGGAAAACTTTAGACACCCTAGCACAAAACTGAAACAATGCAATTGCCTCTTACGCCATCAACAACACATCTAATTTTGTATCCATATACAGTCAGCATTCAATTTTTCGGTGCCCTTTTGTCACAATTACACCAAGTTTGTTCAATTTAAACCCACATATCAAACATAAGGTAGAAAAACACTAATCGCGTAATTCGACTGAATCTGGTCATAGAAGCACACAAATAAAGCACAGCACAGAATGAGAAATCAATGATTGAAAATTGAGAAAGAGAAAGAGAGACCTCGGTGTGGACAACCCAGGAAGGGTTAGAGAAAGAGAGATGAGGGAGGGTCGAAGAGGGAGGTGGCGGGAAGCCAGGGCCGTCGGAGGGAGTGTCCGGATGGAGGTTGGTGGGAATTGGGAAAGATGGGCTAGCCAACCGGTGGGAATCGCCGGCTATTGCGAGCGGGATGATGGATTTCCAGCCCTCTGATCTGTCGCTTTCACTGGTGAGCGGGGGAAGAGGAAACCTGGAGGAAAGGAAGACGATGAACGGTTTTTGGAAGGAGAAAGGAAGAAACGATTTAATGGGGAAGTGAATCTGTAGATTGGAGAGAGGGAGTAAATTGGAGAAACAAATCCCATAAAATTAGGTAATCTAGTGTGGGTGATTCTATGTGATACCCCGTATTTTTGTAAGGTTATTTTGGGAATTTTGGAATTTTCCCGAGTACCCGTTGTGTACGTCGGATTTAATACAGAGAGTTTGAGACATTATGTAATGTGCTCTGTATCTGTAATATTTTTCTCAGTGAAATAAAATACAGACGACGTGCTTCGAATGTTTATATTCGTTCGCGTACGATAATTTTTATCCCGGGTTAAAGTTGTTGTCATCCAATAGCTGAGAAGGACAACGCCACAGTGGCGGCAACCGCCGTAGGTAAGGCGGCGACCGCCGCGAAAGGCTCGAGGCAACAGTGCCCTCGCCTTCCAGCTGGGCGCGAAGACCCGAAGAATGGCGACCGCCGTAATTACGGCGTCCGCCGCGTGCCCGCCGTAGGCAAAATTGCGGCGCCCTCCGTGATTACCCAGGGGTCATTATCCGTTGGTCGCCGGAGACGTCTGACAAGGCGCCGATTTAGCCTCGCCACATCTCGTTTAGACCATCGCGGTGTCCACATGATCTGTGGCTATAAAAGGAAGAGGATTGGGATCAGATTCATGCACAAATCAAACTGAAATTCTCAAATCTTCCTCTCGCCGGAGTTTGTGCCTCTCGCCGGAATTCTGAAGCTTTCGTCGGTGGCCTTTGGTGTTGTTCCAGTAGCCCTCCGAGAAGCTTGTGGTTGCCTTTGGAGGTCAGAACCCAAACAAGTCGAAGGAGGCCGAGTCGATCGTGTTTTGGGTGAGTTTTCTCGCCGTTTCTGTCGTCTGAGTTCTTCACGGCGACCGCCGTGTTCTTCACGGCGATCGTCGTGATGAACTGCGGCGACCGCCGCCAAGAACAGCGACCGCCGCCAGTGCCCAGAATGCCTTCGTGGCTTTGGCTTGGTTGGTTGTGGTCGTGGCGTCTTTCCTTTCGTTCTCTTTCATCGTTTTTAGATTCGTACTGTGGTTATGTCGGATCTAACTTCGGGTTCCTTTTATGGGTTGACTCGAAGGTTGTTGTGCTGTCGGAGCTATACTCGTGTCGAGCCCGGAATCCAGTTGTCGCCGTTAGGCTATTCTGCGGATTAAGGCAAGTGGTGGTTCGCTCTTGCTCGTTCGTTCCATACTTACATTAATTATCAGTAGTTTATCTGAGTAATTAATTTGGAATGAATACTCTGTTTGTCTGGAAACGGTTTTGATAAACTGTTTTGAAAATCATATAATAGGTTGTATATCTGTTAGAACAACGCTATTATATGTGATCGCCTTTCGGGCCTTTATGTGGATTTATCCTGTAACTGTTATTGTGCTGTAACTATTTAGTTAGCACTGTTAAATAGGAACGTTACTCGGACTTTGTCCAGTCGTTTCTTTATAATCTGGTATCGGGGTGGCTCGTCTCCATCTGGTACTATTCTAAGATCATGATCGGTCTCTTTCACAAGTGTGTAGAGACAGGACACTTAGCTGGTGTCACAAACCTTCCGGTATACGTCACTCTCCACGAAACGTATACTAAGATGTGTCGTCCCAATGACGGGGTACACATGTAAAAGTCTAATAACGTGATGTGTGTTTTTGAAACATAAATCAGATAAAGTGCTACTCTGACGCACATAATTAATAAATCTTGGGCGAGTAGTGCAGCTAAGTTATAGTGCAGCTAGGAAAACTCGTCTCGACTTTGATCATAATACGTTATCTTTCCAATCTGGATTCGATGTATGCGATGAGGTTGATCGTGAACCGAAGCATCTCAGTCAACTTGTAAATCATTGTTGTATGATTCTGTAACATTCCAGATTTGTCATATTTTCTTAAAGACTCAATATCTTGGAGTCTCTTTTCGAGTCGATCTCTGTGAAGATTCAGTCTTCCAGAATCTTCTCTTGTGCATACCTCTTGTCTATTCCAGTAGGAGTATGATGGTTGACAAGCGTACTCGATTATTATTCAAGGGACGAGGAGTCTAACCTAATACGACTGCTTTGAACCTTCTGCTTTGTACCCTTGCTAGTCTATTCATTTAGACTAATCAACCAATATTTTCCCTTGCATGGTTGGCTGGTGTCATCCGTTCGATTCGGCACATTAGATCGAAAGTAGCTCAGAAGATTAGAAGGACTATGGAGTCGGCGGTGGTTTTTGAACGTTTTAATTATTTCTTTAATCAGGTTGAGATCTTTTGGACAATGACGTTGGTTGTAATGTATTTTCTAAGACTTTCGCTGTTTTTGGTTTAAACTCTGTGTTGGCCTATTCGGGATTGGATTGTAATCCCGTGTTTCCTTGACAATGTTATGTTTGGGAATGAATGCTTTGATCATTATGTATCATTTGTATTTCATAAATTGTATTTTAACGGTAAAGCCTTGGGTGATCTCGGTAAGGAACACTGGGGTCACTGGCGGTAATACATTTCCAAAAGGGTTAAGTTTTAGGGGTGTTACATTCTACCCCATAATCTTGTACCTTACTAGATTAAATCTCAGCCATCCATCTTAAACTAATACAATGCTCTATATTTATCCACTCGTTTCACTATAAGTGCTTGTTTTACTAGAGCATAGATCTATATATATATATATATACGTTATTGCAGTTTAGAATTAGTAAAGTTATATGTATGTTTAAAATTGGTGTCAAGGCAAGGCTGATATGTATATAAATTATAAGTCGTTTTTCGTAAATGAAACATATATAATAATCTTAAAATTGACATCTCCGCATTCAATTCGCCTACGTATCGTCACCATATTCAATTCTTCATATTGTTGGACATGAATCAGATTCTAAGTTTTAGAATTTAGTCTTTTCATATAAAAAATTATCTATTTCATATATAATTTGATGATTTAATTTGGGGGAATAGATAATTTTTTTTTTACAAATAATCTTAAAACTTTATTAATATATATTAGTTATATTATCAAAATATTGTGACTCTATGTGATTTTAATTTTATTTATAAATAGGATTTGTTCAAGTTTGCTTTCAGCTTATTTACTTTCAAAATAAAATTAGACTCTTCATAAAGAGGTGGACTAAATCGTAACAATTAATTTTATTGTTTTGATATTCTCTAAACAAAGTAGTTGGATCACTAGGCTTGGATATGGTGATATCCAATTCTCTAAACAAAGTAACAATTACTTTTATTTATTGATATTCTTGATCGATTATTTGTTATCCGGTTATGATATTTTTAAATAATCTACGTATTTGAGACAATCTACTAAATTAGAATCTAATTACGCCACATGACACTCCCTCATTAAAATCACCACATGACACTCCATCATTAAAATCGACAAATGTCATTTTTTTTCTCCAAATTTTTTAAAATAAATCTAATTATAAATCAAAGATTATTATCCTAAATTTATCACTCATTTTTTTCCTAATTTAAATACAAATCAAGCACAAATATTACAAATCCAAAATTTCCTAATTATATACAAATCCAAAATTTCTTAATATACTATATATCTACTAAACTAGAACCTAATTACACCACATGACACCCCTTATTAAAACCGTCACATTACACTCCCTCATTAAAACTACAACATGTTATATTTTTATTTTTTCAATTTTTTTAAATAAATCTAATTAAAATACACCCAAAAAAAATCTAATTAAAAATTATTATCCTAAACTTTTCACTCATTTTTTTTCTAATTTAATTACATTTCAAGTACAAATATTACAAGTTAATCACAAAGATTACAAATCCAAAATTTTCTAATTATATACAAATCCCAATTTTTCTAATTATATACAATTCCCAAATTTCCTAATTTTATACAAATCCCAAAATTTCTAATTATATGGATGATTGAGATACGAAATTACTGATCCGAAATTAATTTTAATATCAATATCATCTAGATCTATTTTTAATAATTATTAATATTTTTAATTCAATATATATGATATAAAAACCGTGATTGACACGAAAATTACACTAGTAAATAAGAAAAGTCAAAGCCAAACTCTCCAAAATTTGCTCGTCAGCATGTGCACGTGAATTGGCACCATGAGGCCCAACAGCAATATCTGGCCAAATATCATTATTTGACCCAAATAACAGCATTTGCACATACTTCTCCTCCTTGGCTTTCTTCCTCTATATAATAGGACAAGCTCCTTTTAATTCTGTCTTCTCCTTGCCCACGTGAATTGTGATTCACAATTGGCCCAACATGCAGAAAATCCACTCGGCCAGTAACACTAATTTTGTGTTCATCTCCTTTACTTTGGTGGTGATATGCATAAAAATAATCTAATCTACTATGTAATAAAAATATAAGTGTAGACTCTGAAGGTAAAATAATACAAAATTAAATAAAAATATATAAAATATGCATGAAAATGATCTAATCTAATATACAATTAGACTCCTAAAATATGTATAAAATAGGTGTTATCAACAACCCCCATATTACATTCGGCCCCTCCTTTATTTAGCTTATATATACATTTTGCCCAACTTTTCAAGTTGTGGCAAAAATGCCCTTAATTTAACTTTTAAAAATTATAAAATTTACACAAAGTTATTTATGACTTATCTTAAGTTTATTTTTATATTTTAACCCAAATTCAATTGGAAGGAAAAATTAACTTATGCTAGTTTTAAGCTTAAATCACCTTTTCTTATAAACTTTACAATTTTTAACTCTAAATTAACATTTTATTAATCTTAACTTAAGTAATTAAAGTTAAATTGATAAGTTTATTTAAATTATTATTAACATAATGTTAATCATAATTTAGACCATTCATAACTTAAAGAGATAACATACTTAAGGTATTTATTATTTTATCCCTTCATGGAATAAACATAACAAATCATATAACCTTTATTATAATATTTAAAACTCTAAAACTACATTTATTGTTATACTTATTTATTTATTTCTACCCATACTATTATGACCCATTTGATAATTTATATAAAATTATCTTAACCTAATTTTTGAACTTTAAGTTTATGAAAATTTAAATTACTCCTCAAAAAGAAATTAATATCATAGCTTTTATTATTATAAAAATAAAATTATCATATTACTCTTCTAATTTAAGTGGGATATTGCAGAAAGAACCTTGTCGACATTCACAAGGCCAACCTAGCAAAAAAAGAAAGAAAGAGGATTTTTCATCACCATTATCAAATATACAACTGATGAAACATATTTCAGAACAAGAAGAAAAAAATTACCGGCTTCTTGTGGATCCCAAGTTGAGACCATGTGATCATCTCTAATAGGCTCTTCCATTGTTCCATATCCTCCTAAGCAATTTAAAAAACACAAATTAGACTAACTTAATTGGACTGTCCTAAGAGGTCCAACATTACAATTCAATATTCCTGGAAGAGCAATGAAGACATTTCGTACTGGAGGCCCTTTTACATCATGCAGATATAGGAAGACCAAACTGTGAAGTGAATAAGTTGGAAAAACAATAAGCAAATTTGTATAGCAGATAAGAGCCTAATTATGACACCTCTAAAATCTAAACTAATGATTTCTTTAGTTTGCATATATCTTTAGGGTGGCAATAGCATGGACGTAGTTCTTGGAAGTGTGAAATGAACATCATAATATATTAATACCAAGAAGAACTAGAAAACAAACCTCCATCATCCTCTCAATTTGCTCTTTACAACCTCCTAATGAATCAAGACTGTCAATTTAGTGCATTATCATACCGCATATGATAATCCTGCCATGACTTAAAAAACACTTGCAATTTTACTTGAGAATGACATATGTGTGTGATTTACCTCAGAATAAGCCATGTCATGGGATGAGAAAATGCAATAGATAGGAAAGGTTGACATGAGTTGTCAGTTCCTTAGTATGCTTCTTTTATAAGTTTCTTTTGGACATGATCCATAGGCTGCAGACTCTAGAGCTTTGTATGAGCTATCCTCCTACGGGGTTTCCGAGTGCTTGTGTAATGTTTCCTGCAAAGGTTTTCAGGTTTTTCCAAGTCAATAAGTTTCCACTGCATAGGTTTGACAAGCTAAAAAAGCACGGAAGAAAAATCATGACTTTCAAATAAAAAACCAGAAAAAAGAACAAGAGAAGAAACTAGGAGAATGTAATGAACATGTTGAGAATTGAAAGGTCCATAGAAAGATACAAACTGATGACTTTGGAAAAGCTAATAGGTGACATATTACAAATCTGATTCATAAACTATTACTTACCATTACAAGGTTACATTGAAAAGTTATCACTAACAAACAATAAACATGAAAAGGGAGTGAGTTCATCATTTTGTATACAAAATAACAAAGCATTATCCTTCCAAACTGACCTCAAGCCAAAATGTAGAGATACTCACTCCTACAACAAATAATGAAATACAAAGGCATTGTAGAAAGTATGGGAACCTGCAGCGCAATTTACAGGTTAGTTTTAGTTGCTCCATATAAAATGGAAAATTTGAAGTACTAGATAGCTGACTTCATAGAATCATTTACATAGTCAGAAATTCGAATCCAGAACAGAAACTAACCTTCCAAACAATGATTCTTTGGGAAATATGTTGGGATACTTTTCTGAAGGTTGAGCAACAGAAACTTCATACAATTAGTAAACTAAACAACAATTTACAAGGCAAATCATGGAGGGAAGAATTAAGTTTTATCTGAGCGAGGAAACCTCCAACGCAAGGCCCAATTATCAAACCAATGCTCCAAGCTGTAGATATCTGAAGAAGGTAGACTGTATAGAGATGATTGTTCCACATCCACATTACATTGCAGAATGTAATAAACTTACTGTTGACAAGGCAAGAGCTTGGTGTTCTTCCCGATAGAATTCGGTTGCATACAATAGGTTTGAGTCAATAAAGGAACATGCAAACCAGTGAGTAGATGTTCTATGATATCAAATTGTGTATTTTTTACCGGTGTGTTCTTCCATTGTTCCATTAGAGATCGAAGCACAACCACTGCTCATCACATTACAAACCACATCTAAGTTTAAAATTCAATAAAAAACACAAGAAATAGATTATGATAAAATTCTGTAATATCAAAAAGAATATTATATAATAGGATAAAATTATACATGATCCTCATGTAGTAACATGTTTTAAAATTTCAAAAAAACTAAAACAAGAAAAGTTATAATTCTCTCCAACAAACTGCAAAAGCTCAAAGAAACATTTCGTCAAACACTTCAAATACAGTTCAAGTAAAACCCAACGGAACATAATAAGCGGAAAGAGAAAAATTGCAACCCACCAATTCATTGCCCAAATCAGCGGCGACGTCGCTAAAGACTTGCATGTGACCAGAGTTGCTCCCACAAAACACACAAATCCTTTTAGCAAACAACAGAAAAGACTGCTAAGCTCCTCAATAATTACAAGAAACAACAATAAAAGGGAAAAATGGAATTATATGACTTGGTGACTAAATCCTGCATTAAAGATGAACATAAAGTCCTTCTTGTTTTTAAGACAATTGGAAGAATAAACTACAAACTTGACAACACTCACCTGATGTAGAAGAACACTTACACCTTCAGAAAGATTAAGATCCTCCATTTGATGCTCTAAGGTATGTGTTTCATCAAGAATTGGATAAGGAGCAAAACTTTGGGCCTGTTCCAATTTTAGCCCCTTGTTGTTAAATATTTGTTCTTTGAGTCTTCGAGTGACTTCAACTAGGGCGTTTTGTACATTCACATACTCACCGGCAATCTACAAGAAATAGACATGATAATGATCAGCCTACTCATACATTATAATTGCACATTTAGTTCCTATAAAAATAAAAACAAGTGGAATTTGGGTATGAAAAAAATGCAGCAACAAACAAGTCAATTATTCATTTGAAGTATCCATTGTTTGGATACGGCTCTATCTCGGGATGCCGAAAAGCCCCATAAGAGGAGCTCACATAAGGTGTTGGTGTTGGTACAACTGCTGCTGCCTTGTCGTTTGCTTGATTTTCTTGAAGACATTTTGACATTAGAAGCAATTTTTAGATGTTGAAGATCAAAGAACCATGAAAACATGATCAGAAGAGGAAATCCAGGGAAGAAAATTCACACCAAAAAGGACAATCAGATACATATAACCATACACTCATTACTCCATATCTTCCTATTCATCATAATCGACATCAGGAACAAGTATGAGACTTCAATTCATAGCAAATTGGATCAGGAAAGGGGAAATTAAAAAAAATTACAATTTGTAAAACCAGATTTGTATACAGAAAACTACAATTTTTAGGGTTCTCATGGAAAAAGAATAACCTTATTAGTTTGGCCTAGCCTATGAGCTCCATGTTGTAACCACGATGAGGCACAAAGAAAATTTCCGGACAAAGGGTAAACCAAAACTAAAAATTAAGCATTAGTCGAATCAAAGATTCAAAACTACGAAATTAGAAGCACTTACGGGCCGGCGTGGAAGGCGGAAAAGCCTGTAATCGACAACGAGAATACATTAGATGGCTAGGGAGTTTTAGGGTTCTCAATTCTCATGGATAAAGAAGGCTGATACTATATACACTACATTTTTTTTACTTTGCGTACTACAATCTGTATGTCCTCATAGGGCGTATGTCTTGGAATGGCATACAGCTTATTTTATTATATTTTTGTTGGTGTTTTGAATTTTAATGAATTGTTGTATTATTTTCCTGTATGCTGTATTCTAGCGTACGCTAAGATACAGCGTACAGGAAAATAGCCGTTAGAATTTGGCATGTACGCCATGGTACGGCGTACGCCCTCTGGAGGCGTACAGAACTACCCGTTATTCCAACGGCCATATTTGTGCCTATAAAATAGCTTTTGAAGTTGACAAATGGTAAGATCGAAATAACAAATTTTACAAAAAATGTCATATTGGAGTAGTAGTGGAGAAGATGATGAAGATTTCGACGATGAAGATGCTGAAGATTATGTCGATCAAGATTTCTACGATGAAGATGCTGAAGATTATGTCGATCAAGATTTCGACGATGAAGATTTCGACGATGGCAATTTCGAGGTTAGTGTGTATGGAATGATTAAGATTGAAATTAGTTATAATTAATATAGCTTAAGTACGTAAAGGCCTATATTTATTATGTTCAAAGATAGATTAGTATTTAGTTGTAGTGGACAAGATGATTATGGTGTTGCGGTAGATGCCTAAATTTTATTATGTTAAAAGATAGATTAGTATGTAGTTGTAGTGGACAAGATGATGACGATTTAGCGGTAGAGGCCTATATTTGTTTTGATATATGTTAAAAGATTAGTGATTAATAGTAGTGGAGAAGTTGATTATTGTTGTGAATTTGATATATGTTAAAAGTCTTATGTTTAGTGAGATAAGCTATCAATTTGTTTTCGTCTTTAGTTTAGTTTTGTATTACAATTATAGTTGTATTTTATAATTAATATTGGTTAGCTACAAACATCTAAATTTAACAAATTCTAATCCATATATTGTAACATTATTGTTTAGTTATGTATTACAATTACAGTTTAGTTATATATTACAATTGCAATTCATATATTGTAACATTATTGATGATGTAAACATGTATAGGGGAAAGATTATGGAGATGAATTTTGTACCAATCTGAGCTGGGATAGCCGAGAGGAATTGGTTAAGTGGGTTAGGAATATGGGCAAAGATTTGATGATGGTTTTAGTCATTCAGAAGTCAAATGTCAGAAGTGTTAGTTTGACGTGCGAGAATTTTGGTGAGTTTAGATCGGGGAGAAAGAAAGGTAGTGACTCAGAAGAGGAAGTTGAGGTAATTCGTAAATCCCATTCGAAGAAGTCCGGATGCACATTTGAGTTGTGTGGTGTTAGATTGAAGAAGAAGCCAGGGGAAGTGACTCAGAAATGGATCCTAAATGTGATAGATGGATGCCACAACCATAAGCTTCCGACTAGCTTTCTTGGGCATCCATACATGGGCAGAATGACCCCGGATGAGGAGCGCATTGCCAAAGCTTTGGGCGAAACGTTCGTGACGCCTAGGACTATTGTTGGGAAGTTGAAGAAGTTCTTCCCCGGAAATGTTACATCCATGAAACAAGTTTCCAACTTTCTGCAGAAGGTGCGTTATGAAGATCAAGGGGAATTGACGGTTACGCAATGGACTCTGAACTTTTTGAAAGAAAATAGTTACCGGGTATTTCCTCTTACAAAGGTGTCTATGAAAGAGACTGATATCCTATTTTTTGCTCACCCGGACTCGCTCCACCTATTGAAGATGTTCCCGTACGTGGTAATTATTGATGCCACATACAAGACAAATAGGTACGTGCTGGATTTGTGTTACATTTTCAACACAATATAATAGTAGTGATTTATAGCATTGATATAAATTATATGTTATATTCTATGACTTCTTACATTCATTTGTTTTCCTACATTCATCCATAGGTATCAAATGCCATTGGTGGAGATTGTCGGTTTCACTTCCACGCACAAGACCTTCAACATTGCGTATGCATTTACACGACAAGAAGAAGTTGGGCATTACAAGTTCATAATGGAGAAACTTTTGTGCTTGTTTAAAGATTTGGGTGTTATGCCGGCCGCCATCATGACTGATCGAGAGAAGGCCCTCATTAATGCAATTCGGATAGTTTTCAAAGATGAAGTAAAACACCTTTTGTGTTGGGTGCATATTAAGCACAACATAGAAGCATATGCTCTCCCAATATTGAAGGATAAAAAACAAGTGAAAAGGTTTTGCGGCCAATGTTGGGCACTATGGTGTTCAACCACGGAGGAAATCTACGAAGAAAGGCTTGTGCAATTGAGGACATCGTGGAAGAGTGGCCTCGTTCGATACATTGAGAAGACGTGGACGAATCCTCACAAGGAAAGCATAGTGAGAGCGTGGACTGATCATCATCTTCACTTCTTCACGAGGACTTCAAACAGGTAACCCTTGTACGATGTTCAGTAGTTTGCTTGTTCATGGCTCAATGTGGGAGTAACGCAATGCTTTTCATGTTTTTTGATAGGGTTGAGGGTATGCATCACGTGTTGAAGCAAATTCTGAATTCTAGCGTTTGTGGTTTTAATAGAATGGTAGTAAGGATACACTATGCGATCGAGGGTCAAATTGGGCAGGTGCGTGCGACCATGGAGATGTCACGGACCAAAACACCAACGATGTTTGATGGTATGCCGCCAGAAATAAGAGTGTTGTTTTCAAGGCTATTTTTCAAAGTGTCGGATAAGTGCTTGGAAATGTTGTTTGATCTGTATAAGCAGATATTGGCGGATGATTTCCCTGATGAGTGTGATGATCATTGGATGAGAGACTGCTTCGGCCTGCCATGTGTCCACAGAATCGCAAATGCCATAATTGATAAGACGCCGATCATGCCGAGTGAGATACACCGCTTCTGGAAGCAATTGCAATGGGATAGGGTTTACACAGAAGAAGAGCCAGTTGATGACACAAAATAGATGTATGTTCAAGAGTTGATATGGAAGGAAATGGATCAAATGTGGCACGCTAAAACATTGAGCAAGGACCAAGTAGAGCAAATCACCGACGTGTTCTGGAACACGCAGCACCCGCATGAAACTTTGATGCAGGAGCCCACGGGAATCATTTCAAAAGGAAGGCCAAAGGGTTCGACAAAGTACGACACCAAGAGGGAGCCGAGCTTGTTTGAGCATCGAAGGGCTGAGTTAGATGAGATTGAGAAGAACAAGGCCAGTGGAAGCCAAGGTAGAGGTCGGGGTCGTGGCAAGAAGGGACCAAGAGGAGCTTCGCCGGGCACTGGGACCCAAGGGAGCCAATCTGAAGGGACAGGATCGCAGCAGCTCCCTGAACAACCCGTGATTTATATGGGGGTGAACTTTGGGGTTAAGAATGTGGATTACTTTTGGTTTCCATACATTAACGGGGCCAGAGATGTATCTCCAGACGCATTGTGGATATCGGACACTGGCTGTATTGATGGGATCAGAAGAGACTGCATATCCTATGGTTCGAATGCAGATGGCGGGCAAGTTGTTTGACAACAGAGATCTGTACATGCCCATCTTGCTCGTACTACACCCGGGGATCACTTACGAGGACCTTATATTTCGGGTCAACTATGTCATCAGTCCTTGCAGCGAGGAGTACTGGCTCGACATGCCGATGATTGGTTTAGTGTTTGCCACGCTATACCAAGTTTCTCTTGTCCTATTATCCTGGGATGGCCTGTGCTTGTGCTTACCAATGAGGGCCTCTTACGAAAGCCTCGGCCCTCCAACACGGATATTGACGATGGCTCTCGTAGGAAACCGAAACCACTTTGTATCGGTATAGTTATTGTTTTTAAATAGTTAGTAATATTTGTGCTTACCCTAAAACACAAAGCTCGATCATATTTTGTGTTTTCTATGTAGGTGTCGTTGAAGGATGGTTGTCCACTACCTCCCCCTCCGTACGCTTGGCGTCGATTCAAACACCCAAGTGTCGATGGTTGGGACTATCAATTTCAGTCGAGGATTCAATAATTTCGGGATTATCGCATTAGATATAGCCGTCCTCCAGATCCTCCGGTGTAGTTTAAGATGTAGATTAGTTGAAGAAGTAGATTTACTTGTGTAATCTAAATTTGAAGAGCATATGAACTTCACATTTGTGTCTGATTTACTTGTGTAATCTCAATTTGAAAATGCTGATAATATATCTATTTTATTAACTTACATAAAATCCAACACAAATTACAACAGCGATACAAACATTACATGAACTCATTTACGGCCTTGTATCTCTCTTAATTTCTGTTCATACAACGCTTTGCCCCTCACATTAAAAAGATCTTTTTCCATACGGCGCAGCACCCTTGTGTGAAGGGGGGTCAACTGAACAAGTTCTGCATTTTCCTTAACAAGTTCTTCATTTTTGTTACAAAGCTCTTCCTCTCGGTTAGCAAGTTGTTGTTTTTCGCTCCACAGTTGTGCTATAACCCTTTGTGTCCTCTCATCGTAGGGTGGATCAAGCCACTTCTTGAAGTCACACCCCCCTTCCATAGTCGGACATCCCCAATACCTCCTTCTATAGTTGAACGGCATATGCCACTCACGGATAATTGCAGATCTCTTACAATAGCATAGTCGGTCAGCGTTTGTTGACGATGAAGATGAAGAGGTCATTATGCGATGTAGTGCTTGATTTTCCTATGAATATGATAAATCCATTACTGAATGTTTCATAAACATAAAACTCAAACAAGATCTAAGTTGAGAGGAGAGCCTTACCGAATAATGGTGATGATCCACCCAGAGCTTCAGTTGCAATGGTGATAACGCAATAACTCTAGGGATAACACTATTTATACAAGAGAAGAGTTGTGCATAACAGCTAGCATATAGCTGTAAAATACTCAGATTGTGCATAACAGCTATGAGAGAGATGTATCACACTGATGATACAGCTGTAAAACACTCAGATTGTGCATAAGATTGTAGAAGAAATGGGTGAAAAATTAAAAAAAATGAGAAATTGGGCCCAAATAGGCCCAATATGGAGGATTGTAGAAGAAATGGGTGAAAAATGAGAAAATGAGAAATTGGGCCCAAATAGGCCCAATATGAAGGATTATAGAAGAAAAGTGTGAAAAATTGAGAAAATGAGAAATTGGGCCCAAATAGGCTCAATATGGAGAATTGTAGAAGAAAAGTGTGAAAATTTGAAAAAATGAGAAATTGGGCCCAAATAGGCCCGAAATGGAGGATTGTAGAAGAAATGGGTGAAAAATAAAAAAATGAGAAATTGGGCTCAAATAGGCCCAATATGGAGGATTGAAGAAGAAATGAGTGAAAAACTAAAAAATGAGAAATTGAGTCCAAATAAGCCCAGTATGGAGGATTATGTAATTATAATTGTATAGTATAGTATTTCGATTATATTTCATGTATACACTATAGTATTTGGTTATATTTCATGTATATACTATAGTATTTGGTTATATTTCATGTAATTATACTTATACACTATAGTATTTGGTTATATTTTATGTAATTATACTTATATACTATAGTATTTGGTTATATTTCATGTAATTACACTTATACACTATAGTATTTGGTTATATTTCATGTATATACTATAGTATTTGGTTATATTTCATGTAATTATACTTATATACTATAGTATTTGGTTATATTTTATGTAATTATACTTATATACTATAGTATTTGGTTATATTTCATGTATATACTATAGTATTTGGTTATATTTCATGTAATTATACTTATACACTATAGTATTTGGTTATATTTTATGTAATTATACTTATATACTATAGTATTTGGTTATATTTCATGTATATACTATAGTATTTGGTTATATTTCATGTATATACTATAGTATTTGGTTATATTTCATGTAATTATACTTATACACTATAGTATTTGGTTATATTTTATGTAATTATACTTATATACTATAGTATTTGGTTATATTTCATGTCATTATACTTATACACTATAGTATTTGGTTATATTTTATGTAATTATACTTATATACTATAGTATTTGGTTATATTTCATGTAATTATACTTATACACTATAGTATTTGGTTATATTTCATGTATATACTATAGTATTTGGTTATATTTCATGTATATACTATAGTATTTGGTTATATTTCATTCCGTTACACTTATATAGTATAGTATTCGGTTATATTTCATGTATATACTATAGTATTTGGTTATATTTCATGTATATACTATAGTATTTGGTTATATTTTATGTAATTATACTTATATACTATAGTATTTGGTTATATTTCATGTATATACTATAGTATTTGGTTATATTTCATTCCGTTACACTTATATAGTATAGTATTCGGTTATATTTCATGTATATACTATAGTATTTGGTTATATTTCATGTATATACTATAGTATTTGGTTATATTTTATGTAATTATACTTATATACTATAGTATTTGGTTATATTTCATGTATATACTATAGTATTTGGTTATATTTCATGTATATACTATAGTATTTGGTTATATTTCATGTATATACTATAGTATTTGGTTACATTTCATTCCGTTACACTTATATAGTATAGTACCTAAATTCAAAACGTATATTTATAATTTTAATTACCTAAATTCAAAGCGTAAATTCATAATATAAATTTCCTAAACGAAAAGCAATAAAACAGTAAAGTATTACCTCGTCAAATCTCACGGCGTCTAAAATGCGGCGAATAGCCATCAGCCGCTCCGAATTCCGTCCGTGAGGAACCTCTCTCCCGTCTCTCCGAGCGGCCCTCGTATCCACCATGGCCTCCAGGTCAAGGACAGCGTGACCTCGGAAAGTAGGAAAGTACGTCCAAATCCAAGCCTACATATATATAAAAACCCGTAAGCATATGATATCATATATTTTAAAAATAATTTAAAATAAATTAATAGTTACCCTCAGAAGAAGTGTACACCCTGCAATGCCCTTCGCCCTGGCCCGTGACGCCTCACCCAAATTCCGATATAGGACAGCCAGTACGCCGACTCCCCAGGCATAACAACCGCTGCGGTCGTGGTCATAGACTAGCGCCATGTACTTGTACTTGACGGCGTTCATCGACTTGTCCGGGAAAACGGTACAGCCGAGGAGCGTCATCAAGTACATGGACGCTATGCGTCAGTCATCCCTCTCTGGACTGGATAGTTGCTCAATCGACCTCAGCGAGAGGGACTCTATCGGAATACCGCCACCACCGAACCACAGGGACAACAACTCCTGGTTCGCCCGAGTAACAGCGCAGACGTGCTCTCTGACGACGGAGTCCGCCATATCTGTGGTGACGCTCAAGCCGTCGATGGGAATCGCCAGGATGCGCGCGGCATCGTGGAGCGTGATAGTGATCTCGCCCCATGGGAAATGGAACGAGCTCGTCTCCGGATGCCATCGCTCGACGAATGCAGAAATAAGCACGTCGTCGACACTCCTGAAGTCCACCTCCCTCAGAGAGGTGATACGGCTCCGCTGCGCAAAATCCCACCAGGTGTCAGGAGCCGCTGTAATGTGCTGGTCCATCTCCCAATGCCACGGCTTCCTGGTGTACGTCTTCAGAACCTTCCTCATCTGAAAAATAAATAACAAAATTAGTATTATACTTATACATTTATATATAGCATTTTCATATTTTTATTAACAAATCTTAGACTACATCAAAGAGGTACCGTATCATCCACGCGCGCAACGGGTGGTGGGGGCTCTGGTAGTGCCAACGCCAATGTCATGTCCCATACGACCCTGGCGACGTGGGTCGTATACGTACCCAGGAGGTGAGGAACGAGGGGCCCTCCTGGCATCCAAGGCTCCACGGGACCCACCTGCTCGGGAATCGGATCCGCCTGCTCCTGAGCCGGCGGATCCGCCTACTGCGGAGGCGGATCCACGTGCTGCAGAGACGGATCCCCCTGCTGAGAAGCCGGATCCGCCTGCTGGGGAGACTCGTCCATACCCAAGTCCTCTGCGGGTCCATCATAATAGTCGCGCTGGAAGGCCGCGTCGGCAACGGCAACTGCCTCCTCCTCCAAATCCATGGACGAGGTCGATGAGGAAGACGGAGACAGCGACGGGTCAGACCTGGTTACGCCCACCTGCACTCCCGTCGCGTCGCGACGTCCTGTGTCGCGACTTGTACTCCCCAAGTCCTCTAGGACGACCTGCACTCCCGTCGCGACGTCCTGTGTCGCGTATAGGACGGGAAGCAGATCCACTGAAGCGGCCACCGAAGCGGCCCGACGAGCCGATGCTGTGACCGGATTCCTCCGCGCCAGCTGACGGGAGCCACGTCGGGGCCGTCTCACAGACAACATCGAGGCTTGCAAAGCCTTTTAATAACATATTAACTCGTCAAATTTTTAAATTCTTAAACAACTACATTATCTACCAAAATATAGATCTAATTTGTCATCTTAATTTGCTAATATATTTCTTTAAATTCAATCACAATTTAATAACAACATAAATTCCTTAATTTTTATTTTTATTTCATATCATAAATTTTAGTTTCATATACACATTTGTTTTTCTAAATTCAAGTTAAATTATTATAACTGAAATCCAAAATTCAATACCTAAATTCAAATTCAATTTTTATAACATAAATATAAATTTCTAAAATTAATTACATATCAACAATTTCAAATCTAAATATTAATTTTAAACAAATCTATAATTAATTTCAGATCACTAATTTCTAATTGTAATACATATTTTATTCTAAATTTTAATCAATTCAAAATAAATTTCTAAAATTCATAAATAATATTTTCTAAAATATAAATAATAATTAATTACATATCACTAATTTCTAATTGAAACAAATCTAGAATTAATTACAGATCAACAATAAATTTCTAAAATTCATAAATAATTAATTACAGATCACTAATTTCTAATTGTAATACATATTTTATTCTAAATTTTAATCAATTCAAAATAAATTTCTAACATTCATAAATAATATTTTCTAAAATTCATAAATAATAATTAATTACAAATCACTAATTTCTAATTGAAACAAATCTAGAATTAATTACAGATCAACAATATTTGGTTGCAATATCTATTTCTAAATTCAATACTTATTTTATTCTAAATTTTCATCAATTTAAAATAAATTTCTAAAATTCATAACTATAAATTATTCAAATATAACTATAAATTTTTTTAAATAAATCTATAATTAAATACAGATAAACTATTTCTAAATGCAATACCTATTTCTAATTTTAATATTTATTACATTCTAAATTTTTATTAATTCAAATAATTTTCAATTTCGTTCATACCTCTCGACTACCCCAGGTAGAAGTCTGACCGGGTGTCGCAGGATCGTCTCCGCGTCCGCGTCCCCCTCCTCGTCTGCCCCGCGCTCGGATAAATCGAGTCCGGCAAGAACCTCGTCCTGCATCGCCATCCGGACCACCGCCGGCCATATCTCCGACGCCGGCCACCTCTCTGCCGCCGCCGGCCACCTCTCCGCCGCCGGCCACCTCTGCAGCAACAGGAACACCGCCCCCATCCGCCAATCTCTCCACGCCGCCTGGAGAGCCATCCCCGCCATTCGCGCCGCCATGAGGCTCGCCGGAGGGGTCACCACCGGCGCCACTGCTTGCCATCGTCGGAGATGAGGAGGAGGAGAAGAAGAAGAAGAAGGAAAGAAAGGGAGGAGGAGGAGAAGAAGAGAAGCCGCAGGGGAGGAAGAAGACGCTGGAAAGCGTACGCCACGACACGCCGCAGGGAGGAAGAAGAAGAAGAAGAAGAAGAAGAAGAAGAAGAAGAAGAAGAAGAAGAAGAAGAAGAAGAAGAAGAAGAAGAAGAAGAAGAAGAAGAAGAGCGGCCTATTAACCTATCCTGTACGCCATATCATGGCGTACGCCATGGTATGGCGTACAGGCTAGGGCCGAGTTGGGCCGGCCCAAGTTGCCCAGCCCAACTAATTTATTTATTTTAAAAAAAAAAAATACAAATACGTATTTTTCTGTACGCCGTATGAGGGCGTACAAAAAAATACGTATTTGTATTTCTTTTTTTTATTTGCCACTTTTGGCTTGTTTTTTGCTATATTTTAATACGTACGCCAGGTAAAGGCGTACGCCCTCATAGGGCGTACAGTTTGTCGCACGAAAAGCAGAAATTCGTCGCGTATATAGTGGCCCCGATAAAGAAGGCTAGCAAGACACTTTTTTTTTTTTGAGGAAAGATTTCAAGGTACCCGACATATCAACATCGGGTAGCTCGAGAGGCCGATAGAATCGGCATCGGTACAAACCGAACAGAAAGAGCCAAAGACAAGCATGAAAATTACAACGAAGCAGAAAAGAATAAAAAATCTAAGGCAGGCTGCAGAAAAGAATAAAAAATCTAAGGCAGGCAAGGAGTCAGCAAACGAGTGCCACCAGGAAAGGGTCAAACAGGAACATCTGCGAAAGTGCTGAATGGGCTGTCTTGACGTTGCCTTCACCGAGATGAAGGATCTTCAGGAACCTCAACCATGACGTTGCCCTCGTTCGAGAAGGGTCTTCATTTAGCCACAGACACGACCACGACCGGCGGCTCAGGCTAGCAACACACTTAATCAACCCCTTCTTCTTTCTCAACTTTTTTTTTTGAATAAAGTAAGAATTCAAGAATCCAGAGCAACCAAACCTGGAAACTCGAGAGGCCCAACAAATGGCGTCGGAACACCCGACAAAGCAAACAACCAAAGAACAACAAAAAACACAACAACAAAGAACAAACCAAAAAAAAAAAACAACAACATATACAACAAAAGATAAAAGTACAGACACAATCGAACAAGCAAACCAACAAGGCTTAATCTACGAGAAAGGCTTCAAACAGGGGTTGAAAACCACCAACAAGTCGTTTGAAGCAGCCGGAAAGAAGAAATAAGACACAATCTGGAGGCATTTCGTCAGTAAAAACCACCAGGGATCACACGATCACTATCTTATCTCGAACCGAAACAACAATCTCCGATCAAACCTAAAGGGCACCTGCAACAGCAATGATTGTAACAAACCAATTTTTCAAACCAAGGGACGGGGGTTGCTCGTAGGACGCAGCAAAGGCCATAATCTCGAGGGGGAGCTTGCACACAACAAGATCAGAACCACAAGAGGGACCAAGAGCTTCACGGCGGGGGACAGGGGAGGGAGGTAGGCAGCGGAGAAGGAGGGGAGAAAGAGGAAGACAAAGAGGAAGGCGGGGGAGGCGGCGGCCAGAGATGGAGGGCTTCCATGGGACGGGGTGGTGTCGGAGGAGGAGGGGAGGCGGCGGCGTGGTGGCGAGTGGAGTCGGGAGCAGAAATTCGGCACAAACAAGCACCGGCAGGAGAAGGAGGCGGGAGGGGGGGGGGTCGCCGGCATCTTCCCGGCGAAGGCCCAAATCTTCTTCGACGGGTGCCGGTGAAGCGCGGGAGCCGGTGAGGCAGCGCGGATGCCGGTGGGCTCGGATGCCGGTGGGACGGAGGATCTAAAATTTCGGGGAGTGATCGGAGTCGGCGGGGGCGGCGCGGATCGGGGGCTCGGTTGGAGCGGCGGGCCAAGCTCGGTCGGAGTAGCGGTGAGTGCTGATGTCACGGGTGCCGGTGAGGCGGGGTCGGTGAGGCGGTGGCTCGTCGGAGGGCTGTGGCCAAGGGCTGCCCAGGGCCGGCTCCCCTGAATTTCTCAACTTTCTTTTGTTAACCGTACCCCACTCTAAAATACAACCGCGGTCGAAGCTGGAAAATATTTTTTTCACACTGCGGTTTATTATATTAACCGTGGTCTACATTGACTAATATCGCGCTTTAATTAAAGAACCGTGGTCCGGGTTTTATAAAATTTTAAAAATAGCATATTTACCTCGGTTTTCTGTTAAAGCAAGGACCGACGTTCATAATTACCTCGGTTTTCAAAATCTACGGTTAATGTTCCTTTTTATACTAGTGAATATCGGGATTCGCCACCTTCCTAGAGAGTCACATTTCGAGCACCCAAAAGGAAGTCCCTCAAAATGAAGAAGAAATGGAGTCGTATAACTCTTGTCCACTCTTTGCTCCACGTGTCTTACATGCCCAATAAGTAACCGTTTGCATATTTGCCACATGGCGGAGGGGAGTGCACACTTGGAGGCCATGCATGCCACTAGTGCGAATGACAATCACTGCGTTCTTAGTCAGGAATCGACTACCATCATCGCGTAAGACCAACATCGCGCTAGTGGACATGCGCCCGCACTTCATCGTAGCCACATAACCAACATTGCGCACGCTAGCCACGTAACCAACACTGCGCTCTTCGTCCAAGGCGAGAGTTTTGAGGTTTTATTATCACAAAGCACTTATTAGTACTTGTTGCGTGTTGTATAATGCAACGCGTTTGCGGGTGCATCGCGGTTTTATCTGTTGGGTTATGGAGCCTGATGGACTGTACACCGAAAGCCCAGCTTTCAGCGATCCAACTAGGGTTTCGGTCATTAGCTTAAATACCTTGTTTAATCGTTGTAATCGTTATCACAATAGTAAGAAAAACCCTGGCTTGGTAGTGCTCTCAGACGTAGTCATATTCTGTGGCGAACTGGGTAAACAATTCTCGTGTTCTTTGTTTTCATTTTCTCTCGTTACTGCGATCGAATCCTAACACTATCACCATACATATTCTTATATTTTTTTGAAAATTTTAGTTGCCATTATGTATTTATTTAAGAATGTTACTTTTTCAATCAACCAACTTACCCACGAATTACCAACATTCAGTTGGTCTAGTGGTTTGACACTAGGTTTCCTTAAGCGTTTCATCCAGAGGTATCGAGTTCGATTCATGTTGGAGACGTGTATGGAGACACTAATGTTGGGAGGTGATGAGGGAAATTCTATCATCCCCAATTTATTCTTAATTAGTTATTTTTCCCAATTAAAGAAGCATTTAATTATGGATGGAAATAAATGATAATTGTGCACCCTTTCTTGATGAAAAGATGATTGATGGGCCTAATAAGTGATAGGCCCATAAAGGAGATATCAAGGAAGACTCGGGTAATCAATACCCTAAAAACCTAGCTTTCAGGATGAGTTTTTTCTACGCTCTTTCTTTTTCTCTCAAACAGCCACCATTATTGTTTGAGAGTTCTTTATCTGACTTGAGCGTCGAAGGGGCTTTAGGGGAGATCTGTCCCTCTCATTGACTCATTTTTTGGATGCAGATCTTGTTCGTTGATCAGAGTCTTGGAAGATCTATCGTTATCGTTTCCATTTATTTAATGGTACAAATTCATGCTACCACATTTGGCGCCGTCTGTGGGAAACGAACGCAATAATGGTCCCAGGAGGATCAACCTCAAGCCCGATGAGTCGTCGTCTCGCCGATCTGGAACGAGCCGTGGCGGAGCAAAACCAGCAGCATCGTGCGGCCCGGAAGGAAGCGGGAAATCTGCGCAGATCGTTGGATAAAGCGCAGGGAAAGTATCCGGTAGAAAACGCTATAGCAACAGAGAGCTGGCAAAGAGGATTCGCTAATGGAACATATGAATTAGATGGAACAAGCCCTGATGAAAAAGGAAAAACAAGGAGGAAAATTTGAATGCCTTCTGCTATCTCATTTACCTCTCTCGGTGCTTCATACGAGTGCGAGGGTTGTGAGATCTGACATCTTAAGAGCAACGAAGATCGTTAATTTAGAAAGCGATGTTGACTAAATTCGAGGCTAAGAGCAATAGGATCAAAGGACTGCATTTTCATCCCAAGAGGCGGGACAATACGTGTGTCATCGGGGTAGACGACAACGATTCTTCGGCCGCCGCGATGAGTGCTGAGTTCTTCATTCAGACGATGAACATGACGAACGATATATCTCGATTGGACGCCGATGGTGACACGAATTGGAAGCGGAGATCCTAGTCATCCGTAATGTCTTCTTCAAGCAACTGAGTGGAGCGGTCTCGCTGGGGTTTCAAATTGAAAATACTACGGATTTGATTTCCGAGAGGATGTTTAAAGGAAGAGATGAACATAAGGTATAGGAAGCTCTTACAAAGGCTGAGATTGCAAGTCCATTCCATGACACAATCACCTCGTCGACATGCCAGTAGCTTCCCCCGCCTTTCGTCTGTGGTCGGGTTGAAGGAATTGTGTCATTTAATCAAAGGTGCAATTACTAATTATGAAGTGGGACCATTTATGGAGATTCATAATCCGATTATCTTAGGTAGTCATAGTGCTTTGCTAGAAGCCAACTATGATTTATGGACTATATGTGATAAAGTCTATTGCTATTATTACCGGGTCCTACGAGGTCACGCCCTTAGAGTTTATGGATTGGATCAGTTTATTGGGAGACATATCATATAAAGTATATGATATAAAGTTATTGTAATATCCCTCATTTCAATAAGGATATTTGGGTAATTTTTCCCAAACCTTCGTTCGGTAAAATTTTCGTTTTCAGAGAAGTTAGGATTTTCCATAACGTTTATGAGATCCGAAATAATTCCTTGAGTAGTATAAAATACATTCGATGTATTTTCGGGACTTAAAACATTTGTTTGGATACAAACATATGATTTTCGGGGTTAAAACCATACCCATACATGTTCCCGGACAAAAGTGGGCAAAAGAGGCTGGATTTGGCCTTGACCGCACCCGCGGTCAGGCACCGCACCCGCGGTCAGGCACCGCACCCCGCGGTGGCAGTCGTGTGCAGGACGTGCATCGCCGGCATGTGTGCCGCGTGTCCTTCGTCGTGGCGGTCACCTGCTCCTTGGCCGGGGTGACTCACCTGCTTGCTTGTGTGCTGCTTGATAGGCTCTATAAAAGGAGGAGATCTGGAGTTGTTTTTTAGCACTCCAATCCGAGCTTTCTCCCTCTCAAATCTCTCATCTCCATTGTCGCCGGAAAGCTCAAGCTCTCGCCGGAATTTCGAAGCCTTCGCCAGAGCTCTTGTTAGAAGTGGTGGTACACTCAAGGTGGTCCTTTGGAAGTGCAAGGAACCCAGAAGTCGGAGCCACCACGAGTCGAGCTTCGTCATCTTCCCCGGTAAGCCTTTTCCCTTTCGTCGTCTTCGCCGTTGTAGCTCCATCGCACCCGCGGCAGGGCCACCGCACCCGCGGTGTGGCTGGGCTCGTGGTGTGGCTTTGGGTGTTGTGGTCTCGATCGAGGCTTCGTTCCTTCGATTTAGTTCATCTTTCTTTAGATTCATATATTTGGTTATCGAATCTAACTTAAGGTCTCGTTTGGGTCGATCCGTAGGAATCTGTAATTCCAGATTTGTCCCCGTTTTGGACCCAAGAATCCGTTGTCTTTGAGCTTCGTTAAGCTTCGTTTAAATCTAAGGCAAGTGGCGGTTCGCTCTTGCTTAATCATTCCATGTTCTATTAATTATCAATTGTTTTTAATTGTTAATTAAATTGGAATGAACTGTTGTTTTCGTTTGGGAACTAATTTTATAAATAACGTGATTAAAAGGTGATGTTATAATAGGTTGTATATGTTGCTAGAAACAACGCTATTATACTTGTTAATTACCGTGATGGTATTGTTGTGGATTAAATGTAAACTTTAATAATGCTAGAATAGCACGAGTGTTCGTAGGAACGATATCCCTTGTAAGGATAGTTGTTTCTTTATAATTCTCTTAAGATCGTGACCTATTGCCTCCTATCCATCGTTAAGGATCTGAAGTGTTAAGCACCTTGCTAGTGCAATTTGGGTGGGCATAATTGTCACTTTGTGTATTAAACTGTCGTTGTTATTCGAAACATTAAACTTTCGTTGTTATTCGAGATATTAAACTTTCGTTGTTATTCGAGACCTTAAACTTTCGTAGTTACTCGAGATAATATTAAAAGCCTTAACATTAATTAAAGTTTTGGAAGTAAATAAGATAAGTGCGGTGACGCACATAATTAATATACCTTCAGACGAATAGTGCAGCTAGGCAGTGGTGCAGCTAGGGAAAACTCGTATTGACTTTGATCAGAGTAAAGTTCTCTCTCTCCAATCTGAATTCGCATTGTGCGGTGAGGTTGGTCGTGAACCAAAACATCAAGTCATTTTAAACGCTTATGAGCAACTATAAACGTTCCCAAACAGTTGTCATAATTTCCAGTAAGACTCAATCTTTTGGAGTCTTCCCTTCATACGTTTCCCATAAGGCTCATTTCCTTTGGGAGTCTTCTCTTCAATGCATATCTTAATATTAAATCATTTCGTGAAAGTATCGGGTTATATATCGTTCTTTCGGTTATTATTCGAGGAAAAATGATAGTAAACGGTTACAATCACTAGAACCATTCTGTTTTCACCCTTGCATAGTCTTTCATTAGACTAACCAACCGGTTAATTTCTACTGCATGGTTGGCTGGTGTCATCCGTCCTATACGGCACAGCAGTGGTAGGTTCCCGAAGTCAAAGTAACCAGTTGAAGAAGAAGAGGCTTGCAGACGAAGATTTAAGTGTCAGTGTTTTAAGTTGTTAAATATTACTTTAATATATCTTTATAACCTAGCGATGTTATAGGTTGATTCTTAAAAGTCTTCCGTTGTGTAATTTAAAGTCTTCCGCTGAAATTTTACTCTGTTGTGTAAACGCTACTCTCGTTTGATGAGAGATCTTTTAATAAAAGGTTGAGTTTCACTTATACAATGTCTTCCGCTGTTTAATCTTTCATTTAATATGTTTACGTATTTAAGTTTAATTGTTCCGATTAAAGCCTGGGGTGGCTTTGGACAGTAATGTCTGAGGTCACTGGCGTGTGGCACAACCGATATAAATCGAGGGTGTTACAAATATGGTATCAGAGCAATGGTTTTAAAATTATTGGCCTATTGTTAGGTTTGAGAATATTCGAAAAACTAATTTCGAAACGATTTTCAAACTATTTTCCCTAAAAAGGAATTTTTAGAATTTAAATGTTAAAAGTAAAAGTTTTAATTATTTCTTGGAATTTAATTTAATTTAAATGATTTAGCCATTTGAACTTCAAAAGCTATTTATCGTTGGTTTATAAAAGGCGTGTTATACGCAGTCAAAATGAGTTTAAGATTGTAACTTTAAAAGTGTGAAATTTTTTTTAAGTAAGAGATTTGTGATAATCATATCACTAGTTTGCAAAACTAAACTATATAAGTAATTTTTTTATAGGGTTTAAGGGTATAAAGTATAAAGTTTGAAGGTATGAAGTTTAAAAGTATAAGGTTTATTATTAAGTGGTTTCAAACTTCTGCAAGCTTCAAGTGTTACTTATTCCTTGGATCCATTCTTAGGGATATTGTCTCTTCTTAGGGTCAAGGTCATTTAAAGGTTGACATTTCCCCTAGAATACCCATTCTTAAGTAAGAGAAGAAGGTCATTTATGTGGTTAACAGTGGAGGGTTAGTTAGACTAATATAAAGTTATTAGTTTGAACCCTTATATTCTGTATTATAACGTATCTGACTAAAGTGTCATGCCCAAGTGGGAAAAGTTCTAAATTAACGTTATGGCTCATCGATAGATGGTGAACACAAGAAATACGGTTCGTGCTGGTGTAGAACCAAGTAACGAACCAAGGTTAAATTTAAGGAGCGCCGCTAATCAAGGGGGGGAGACCGAGTCTGTCTCTCACAATAACCCCGCAGGCGTTGGCCAAGCACAGGCAAATCCTCCAGTTCGATGTCGCAACCAAAGAAGCCCTTCATGGGTTTGTTATGCAAACGGTCACCTAGGCAATTCGTTCATATGTACCGCAAGCACAAGGTGTTCTGATTCCTCAGGTTATTCCTGGAATTGAGGAGCCAGTGGAACATGTACCTCAGGTCAATGTCGTCAGGGACAGAAGGACTTACGGTCAAGCTTTGAAAGCCGTGAGCTCAATGAGGACGGTACTGGAGAACCAGTCAGAGTGGCGTATTGGTTCTCGCATATGGAACGACTATTCAGGAACGTGAATTGCACTAAGACTGAGAAAGTGCACATCGCCTCCCTTCAACTCAAGGATGTGGCTAGTGAATGGTGGGAAAGCACTGGTCTAGCTGATCATCCCGAGCTAAATTAGAGCATGTTTAAAGCAAAGATGACTGATCGTTTCTTTTTCCGTGCTATGAGGGAGGAGAAGCACAAGGAATTTCTATACCCCAATACCGATGGGTTAAAGGTGACTGAGCTTGCAGCTAAGTTCAATCACTTGTTGCAATATGCTGGGCCAGAGGTGGCAAGCGAAGAACAAAAGATCTGGTACTTCCATGGATGGATGAATCCAGAAATCAAACCTCTAATGGTGCGTCACGGATGTTCTACGTTAGAACAATATGTGGATGCGGCCTACAAGATAGAGGTCACGCTGGAAGAATCCGCCCAAAACGGGAAAAGCAAGTTAAAGGAAAGGGTGGGCAACAGGACCGCCAGGTTAGTACATTCAAGCGACCAGCGTCGCCTACTAAGTTTGAGAAGTCTGGTCGTGCTAAGACCGAGACGACTCAGTCAGAATCCGCCAGAGGCTCCGGTTGGAGTAGCGAGGTAATTCAATGCCATAACTGTGGTGAAGTTGGGCATAAAAGTATTAACTGTCAAAAGGAAAAGAGGGTATGCTACCATTGTGGAAGGGAAGGCCACATGAAAACATACTGTAGAAAGAAGGGTCAAGGACCAACACAATCTTATCAAGCCTCAAATGTTGGCCATGGACAAAATCCAAAACCAGAGGTATCTGCTCCTGAGCAATCTATGGCTCATAATAAAGGCAAGGTGCCTATGGAGTCTTCAGGTCAGGGGCAACGACTCTTTGTGATGCGTCAAGCCGACGGGGGAGAACCCTGATCGATTAATTGTGCTTTTGTTAAGCATTTCCTTAAGATTAAGGAGTAACGACTTGTGTCGATTATCTCCGTAGTTTTGTAGTCTGTCTGTGCGACTTTTTGTCAGTTGCTTTAATATAACGTTCGATTAATAAAGAAGTGTTTCCTCGTTTCGGAAATTACTAAATTCGCTATTGTTAAAAATCATTCATAACTAAACCCCGTGAGTGCCGGAAACAGTATATATCATGTAAAGATAAAGGTTGTCGGACTCATAGGGGAAGAGTATCGTGTGAAAAATAGATGTTCGTTCCCTATATGGATAAACCCAGGGTCGACTCTATTGCTTAAAATCTAAATCTATTCCTAAAATTCTTCTTCATTCCTGGAGTTAATGCTCTAAGAGATTAAGAGTTACCTCTCATATATGTACCGTGGACATTGGTTTTGGTAAAAGTATATAAGGGTGAATTAATGCGAAATCCAGAACACCTAGTTGTAAGTTCATGCTGTATGCATAGATTAAGAGGGATAGTTCATAAGGAACTCGTTTCCTCTATTACGATCTTGAGTAAGACCTTAGAGTCCAGAGTTATGGTTATGAGATCCATAAGTGGATACGACCAGTGTAGAACCAATGGTTAAGGTTTGCTTCTAAAAAGCCAAGTGTGCGAAGTCGTAAGTATTAATTTGGAAGAATCTAATTAAAGTTCGTTTTGAGGTTTCATAAGGAACGATATGATTAAATCTTGGATGGATAGTAGATTGTGTGAAGAAAATAAGGATCTTAAAGTTAGAAATAAGTTATTACAGACAGTTAAACAAACTTTTGGGCTATGAGTCAAGTAATGGACGTCTGAGCCAAATCTAATTGGGCCAAATAATTGAAATTGGTAAGTGGTACTTTCAGAGGATAAAGATTTATGATACTTGGGAAATTACAAGGTGTGATATTGGGATTCGAGATGAGTGAGTCATCTAGAAGGCTTATGGACAACTTTTTTGGAGGAAATTAAGTGTAAAGCTATCGTGTTGGGAGTAGGCCACTTAAATGTGGGGATTACAGTTTAAGGATAAGTTATGTTAATAGTTTCGATAAATTAAAGGAATTAGTGAAGAGGATTGTCCATGTGCGCCTAAGGAGTAAGGTAATAAGCTTACTCGTATAAACTATTAAAGGTTCCGATAGAAGTGAATGAGCCAGTCGACAATGAATCATTTTCAGGATGATACCTTAAGGAATTAAGAGTAATATCTCATATTATGCGTCTCGAGGAAATAGGAATAAAAGTGTGGTGATCATGTCTTGAGAAAGTTAAGGAAACTTAAAGGTTTAAGTTATAAAGTGATTAAGGATATTAAGTCAAAGTATTAAGGTTAGTTGTAACCCAATTCCATAAGGTATTCGACCAAGTTTCGGGGTTGAAACTTTTTTTAAGGGGGGGATAATGTAATATCCCTCATTTCTATAAGGATATTTGGGTATTTTTTCCCAAACCTTCGTTCGGTAAAATTTTCGTTTTCAGAGAAGTTAGGATTTTCTGTAACGTTTATGAGATCCAAAATAATTTCTTGAGTAGTATAAAATACATTCGGGACTTAAAACATTTGTTTGGATACAAACATATGATTTCCGGGGTTAAAACCATACCCATACATGTTCCCGGACAAAAGTGGGCAAAAGAGGCCGGATTTTGCCTTGACCGCACCCGCGGTCAGGCACCGCACCCCGCGGTGCCAGTCGTGTGCAGGACGTGCATCGCCGGCATGTGTGCCGCGTGTCCTTCGTCGTGGCGGTCGCCTACTCCTTGACCAGGGTGACTCACCTGCTTGCTTGTGTGCTGCTTGCTGGGCTCTATAAAAGGAGGAGATCTGGAGTTGTTTTTTAGCACTCCAATCCGAGCTTTCTCCCTCTCAAATCTCTCATCTCCATTGTCGCCGGAAAGCTCAAGCTCTCGCCGGAATTTCGAAGCCTTCGTCAGAGCTCTTGTTAGAAGTGGTGGTACACTTCAAGGTGGTCCTTTAGAAGTGCAAGGAACCCAGAAGTCGGAGCCACCACGAGTCGAGCTTCGTCGTCTTCCCCGGTAAGCCTTTTCCCTTTCATCGTCTTCGTCGTTGTAGCTCCACCGCACCCGCGGCAGGGCCACCGCATCCGCGGTGTGGCTGGGCTCGTGGTGTGGCTTTGGGTGTTGTGGTCTCGATCGAGGCTTCGTTCCTTCGATTTAGTTCGTCTTTCTTTAGATTCGTATATTTGGTTATCGAATCTAACTTAAGGTCTCGTTGGGTCGATCCGTAGGAATCTGTAATCCTAGATCTGTCCCCGTTTTGGACCCAGGAATCCGTTGTCTTTGAGCTTCGTTAAGCTTCGTTTAAATCTAAGGCAAGTGGCGGTTCGCTCTTGCTTAATCATTCCATGTTCTATTAATTATCAATTGTTTTTAATTGTTAATTAAATTGGAGTGAACTGTTGTTTTCGTTTGGGAACTAATTTTATAAATAACGTGATTAAAAGGTGATGTTATAATAGGTTGTATATGTTGCTAGAAACAACGCTATTATACTTGTTAATTACCGTGATGGTATTGTTGTGGATTAAATATAAACTTTAATAATGCTAGAATAGCACGAGTATTCGTAGGAACGATATCCCTTGTAAGGATAGCTGTTTCTTTATAATTCTCTTAAGATCGTGACCTATTGCTTCCTATCCACCGTTAAGGATCTGAAGTGTTAAGCACCTTGCTAGTGCAATTTGGGTGGGCATAATTGTCACCTTGTGTATTAAACTTTCGTTGTTATTCGAAACAGTAAACTTTCGTTGTTATTCGAGATATTAAACTTTCGTTGTTATTCGAGACCTTAAACTTTCGTAGTTACTCGAGATAATATTAAAAGCCTTAACATTAATTAAAGTTTTGGAAGTAAATAAGATAAGTGCGGTGACGCACATAATTAATATACCTTTAGACGAGTAGTGTAGCTAGGGAAAACTCGTCTTGACTTTGATCAGAGTAAAGTTCTCTCTATCCAATATGAATTCGCATTGTGCGGTGAGGTTGGTCATGAACCGAAACATCAAGTCATTTTAAACGCTTTTGAGCAACTATAAACGTTCCCAAACAGTTGTCATAATTTCCAGTAAGACTCAATATTTTGGAGTCTTCCCTTCATACGTTTCCCATAAGGCTCATTTCCTTTGGGAGTCTTCTCTTCAATGCATATCTTAATATTAAATCATTTCGTGAAAATACCGGGTTATATATCATTCCTTCGGTTATTATTCAAGGAACAATGATAGTAAACGGTTACAATCACTAGAACCATTCTGTTTTCACCCTTGCATAGTCTTTCATTAGACTAACCAACCAGTTAATTTCCACTACATGGTTGGCTGTTGTCATCCGTCCTATACGGCACATCATTGGTAGGTTCCCGAAGTCAAAGTAACCAGTTGAAGAAGAAGAGGCTTGCAGACGAAGATTTAAGTGCTAGTGTTTTAAGTTGTTAAATATTACTTTAATATATCTTTATAACCTAGCGATGTTATAGGTTGATTCTTAAAAGTCTTCCGCTGAAATTTTACTCTGTTGCGTAAACGCTACTCTCGTTTGATGAGAGATCTTTTAATAAAAGGTTGAGTTTCACTTATACAATGTCTTCCGCTGTTTAATCTTTCATTTAATATGTTTACATATTTAAGTTTAATTGTTCTGATTAAAGCCTGGGGTGGCTTTGGACAGTAATGTCTGAGATCACTAGCGTGTGGCACAACCGATATAAATCGGGGGTATTACAGTTATATATGATATAACTTGGGAGATAAGGCTTATTAGTAATAACGAGTTATTACTGATAATAAAAGATATATTAATTTAGGAAATAATATATCTACATATGGTATTATAAAAGGAGGGCTTTCTAAGAGAAAACCCTAACCAACATACACATATACACGGCTGCCTCCTTCCTTGGTGTTCTCCCTCGTTCGCCTTTGTTCCTCGTTCTAGCAATCGAGCCCTAGGCGATCCAGATCCATACTCCGGTGGACCAACTAGAGGAGTCACACTTGAGGCTCTAATCTCTCCATTCCAGGAAGATTCAAACACGCATCAAGAGGTAATTAATTCTTCTTATCTATGATCTATTTGGTTTATGCATGAGATCCTTGGTTAGATGTTAGAAAAACGTTTACTGAAATTCTGCTTTACGCATCTAAAATCCCAACACGGGTCACTCAGCCCAATTCCCTTCTCAACATGCGTGAATGACGGTCCGACGATGGCGCAATCGTCGCATTCTTGTGGTAGATAGCGCAATCGTCGCTTCCAGTCCGACAATACTTCCGTCCGAGGCATCCTAAATCTACCAAGGTCATCGTCGTCGCTGAGCAAAGCTTAACAATTGACACACCGACGCCATTGATGAAACCCATGTACGGGAGACATGATTGAGAGGTAGACGATGATGTGTGCTTGTGGAATTTCCAGTGGGCCAAATATTGGCTAATGGGGCCAATTGGTAAAGTTTGGATGTTGTGGATGAGAAGCCCATGTACAATCATATCGGTAAGTTTCGACCGAATTTATTCAACTTAAATTGAATCGATTTTTTTTATTTAATGATGGTATATTTAGAACGATCCAATTTAATTAATGTATAATTGTTGCTTGTCTATATCATGCATGGTACAAACTCGCAAGGAAACGCTAATTAAAGCAAGATGTGGAGGTCATTGACAAAGATGGTCAATCCCTTAGAAGGAGCATCCGAACACGAGCTATGAAAGATTAGCAATCACAACATTGAATTAAGGTCCGGGCAACTAAAGTTCTCACTAGATGGTTTGACAACGACAATAGTCAGCAGTGGAGAGTACATTAGCTAAGTTTTAGCTCTTTCTCTTAAGTCCATGATAAAGCCTCATATCAATGAATAATTCGTCTTAGTTATGTGAGAATAATTTGGATATCCGAGTCAAATATACAATGCTAAAGCTAGTTTGGTGTTAGCTTTCATGCAGCTTTCTTACAGCCGCAGGGGCACGAGCTGCCATTCTATTAGCCTATGGGTCACAGGCACGAGCTGCCATCTTATTCTATTAGCCTACGGGCTGCAGGGGCACGAGATGCCATCTTATTAGCATACGGGTCACAGAGGCACAAGCTGCCATCTTATTCTATTAGCCTACGGGCTGTAGGGGCACGAGATGCCATCTTATTAGCCTACGGGCTGTAGGGGCACGAGATGCCATCTTATTAGCCTACGGGCTGCAGGGGCACGAGATACCATCTTATTAGCCTACGGGTCGCAGGGACACAAGCTGCCATCTTATTCTATTAGGCTGCGGCCGTAGGGGCACGAGCTATCATCTTATTATATTAGCCTACAGGCAGTAGGGCACGGGCGCCGAATCCGAGCGACCCACGCTAGGCAAGAGCCAGCGGTGTAAGTCCGGCATGAGAGCCGAATTCGAGCTACTCATAGTCATGCATGTATTTCCGTGGTAACGAGCCACACGGGTGCCGAATCCGAGCGACCCACGCTAGGCAGGAGTCAGCAGTGTAAGTCCGGCATGAGAGCCGAATTCGAGCTACTCGTAGTCAGGTATGTATCTTCGTGGCAACGAGCCACACAGGCGCCGAATCCGAGCGACCCACACATGAGTAGAGGAGTCGAATCCGAACACCTATAAGCAAGCATAAACAAGTTAGGCGGGGGCCAACGCATTAATTACGAAACAAATCAGGTAGCTTAAATTCATTTAGGTAAATGATCGGGCAACTCGAAATTAGAGCAAAAAGACGTCACAGGAGGACGACGTGGTTTGCCACAAGCTGTGTCGATCCGTCCTAAACCGTGCCATCTAACGAAAAGTGAGGGACCTCGAAGCGTCACCTTAGAAACAAGATGCATGGGCGAAATGCGCAGGTCGCTCAAATCCGAATGTCGATTCAAGTCATAACCCGAGACTATCGGATCCTACGGCCTTTGTCGAGTCCGAAGAACCCGAGGGGCAAAATGATGAGGGAAATTCTATCATCCCCAATTTATTCTTAATTAGTTATTTTTCCCAATTAAAGAAGCATTTAATTATGGATGGAAATAAATGATAATTGTGCACCCTTTATTGATGAAAAGGTGATTGATGGGTCTAATAAGTGATATGCCCATAAAAGATATATCAAGGAAGACCCGGGTAATAAATACCCTAAAAACCTAGCTTCCAGGATGAGTTTTTTCTACGCTCTTTCTTTTTTCTCTCAAGCAGCCACCATTATTGTTTGAAAGTTCTTTATCTGATTTGAGCATCGGAGGGGCTTTAGGGGAGATTCGTCCCTCCCGTTGACTCGTTTTTTGGGTGCAATTCTTGTTCGTTGATCAAACTCTTGGAAGATCTATCGTTGCCGTTTCTATTGATTTAATGGTATAAATTCATGCTACCACATGAGGAGTCTATCACTTTGTGTGCTAACAGTATCCCGGTCTGAACGTAATTTTTGTTGTTGTTGTTGTTGTAAATGGTATGGTCGGAAATGCTTATAGTAATTTAAATCACCAAAAAGAAGATTTTTGGTGAAAACAGCTAGATGGTCGACTTCATTTATCAGTATATGCACAAGTAACTTTTAATCGATCCTTTTCCCTCTCAATGAATCACAATTTAATGAAGACACATTTACGTTTTGAATTAGGTGCATGGTTCTTAGCATGTTTGGGAAACCGACAACAAGTAAGAGAAAATAATTTCGACCAAAAAAAGTAATAGAAAATAAAGCAAATTAAAAGATTTGTAATTACTTGATTCGCAGTTACATATTGAAACAAAATTAACTACAGTAGATTAATCTCCCTTTGACCCCCAATTAAAAAGCATAGTAAAACGAGCTAAAATTGCCGATAAATCAAACACTTAAGTTGTAATTCTTCTTTTAGACGGTACCAAGTTGTCCCGACTTAATTAGTCAGGAGTTATTAGATGGGGTTATGTTTTGGCAAAACGCGAGGTTGACCACAAAATGCTTGACAAATACTAATTAACAATATGTAAAATTAAGTACATAAAAATGAAATTTTACATGCAACAAATTCTGTCTCTACAATGTTCATCAGTATGATTAAATTCTGTCTCTCTCTACTGTTAAGTTTTGACACCCACTCCCAATCAGCCCTATAAAAAAAAAGGGTTTTCCTCTACTTTTGTATTATACGTTGTATGTTGTAGTAATCCCCACACCCAGCAACAAAATTATTGCAGAGAATTATTTGGAAAATTGGAGAAAATAAGGAGGAGGGATTGATCATGGAAGATGGATTAGGTCTGAGTTTAAGCCTCAAAGCCTTGGAGAAAAGCCCGCCACCAGTAGCTTCTTCTCCATTGAAGACGACTAATTCTGAGAGATTGGGTGTTAACAACAACTCCTTTCTTAACAAGCTTGATTATTTCTTAAAATCACCAAAACAAGGTACGTACCGTACGTAGTTCAGTTCAGATCTCTACTTGTACAGTTGTACCTGTAATTTCTTGCAGGTTCTGTTCTTGTTATTTAATCAATTTGTTTTAATTTTCTTCTTGTTGTTTCATACAGTACGTAAGAAAAAAGAAAGATCATGATTCTTTGATTTAATTTTCTACTGACCGTACCCCACAGAGAAATTAAGAATCCTCACAAGTGCGCCACTTTTCATGTGCAATTTTCTTCTGAAATTGAACACAAAAAAGATTCGATCGACCTTAATCAAGAATTTCAATCTATAGATTTGTGTGATTGTACTTAATTAAACGCTATATTTACATCTAGATTTTGTAATTATGATAGTAAAATAATCTTACAATATTCACATACAAATTAAGGGTATCTTTATTTCATGTAGTTACTGGATCAAAGACGTCCCAACAAGCACCCTACACAAAGCTGAACCTGGGATGGTTCGGGGGGAGCTCAAAGCCGAGGCAGGAAGCAGTAGGCGTCCGAGGCGCCATCAAAGTGTCGCCACCCTCGGAGTTGTCCTGCAGCGCGGCCGGCAAGAGGAGCGCCGCCGAGATTAGCAGCACTGTCGACGGAGGCGGAGAGAAAAAGAAGCTGAGGTTGTCAAAGGAACAATCCACCCTTCTTGAGCAAACCTTCTTGGATCACTCCACTCTCAATAATGTCAGTGCCCATTTTATATTTTACTATAGCTTATTTCACTATTAATTTGCTCCGATCCTTTTATAACAGCAAAACGTTCATGTTTTATACTTTTGTTACATATCCTGGCCTTTTATATTGTCATGATTTATTTCATGTTGGAATTAGATGTGCGGGATATTTGACGATTTGGTCATAAAATTGCTCATCAAAGTTGCACGCTATTTACAAAATTGTGGAAATTATATATAATTTTTTTGGCAGAATGAAAATTGTAGATATTTATTTACTCTAACTATATAATAGTTATCCTTTTTTGGGTTTAATTAATTAATTAATTTTACGTTAATTTGTGATACCAAATTTTAGAAGCAGAAGTTGTATTTGGCGAAGCAGTTGAACCTGAAGCCTAGGCAAGTGGAAGTGTGGTTTCAGAACAGAAGGGCAAGGTGTGTATTTTTCGGTACCCCGTATTTATTTATTTAAGTATTGAATAATTGTTTATAACAACAAAAAATGTTAATATATAATGCATCGGTCACTAATTACATTCCCGAATTATTATTAAACGTAACATATACTCCGTATAAAGTACTATTTAATCCATCTAATATGCAAAACATTTATTAAAATTAAATCATATGTCTAATAGTCCTTTCAAAACCATATGTCTAGTAGTAGGAATACCATTAAACATAATAAATATACATATATTAATTCGTTTAACTATATAACTAGATTTAGGCTCTCATTTTTATTATAAACTAGATGGTATGTAGCACGAATCATTTAAAAAAAAAATGTTATGTTTTTAAAGGAAACCAAAATTGTTATGTTTCTAAAACAAACAAGAATTACAATAAAATAATAATTTAGAACATATTTAAATGTTGAAGTTATATATTTTAGTTTTTTTACTAAAATTAGAATTTTTAGATCTTTTTGCAATTTGAAAGTAGAAAACAGAATAATGTTATATCACATGTCCAATGTATAAATTTTTATGTTAATTTTTTTAAATATATAACACTGATAAATAAAATAAATATTAGAATAATGCCTCTAATAAAATAATAACAATACTATAAAAGTAAATATTTTTAATGATACCAAAATTTATATATAAAAGTAAATAAAATATTTTATGTCCAGTTTGTCGAGTTTGATATCATCTATATATTATGAAAACAACCCGCAAAACTTAAGTTCTTCGCTCTATGTTCTCCTATATTATCCAAAAATAGTTCTTCTTTTTTATAAAATTAATCAGCCTAATAACTTGTTCAACCTAAAATTATCCATTCATCCTAAATAGAACAAACCCAAATTCCAAAACTTAGATATTTATTTTCACTGAGAAAAACATAAACAAAAGTATGGATATAATATGGACCAATGAAAATCCAAACTGGTATAGCATATCTCATCTTTCTTACATGAGACATCTAAAAATAATCTAAAGCAACAAAAACATATTAATAAATATAGCCATATCATAAAAAATAGAGAAAATGAAAAATAAAAGTTTACAGAGCCAAAAATATGCATGTGGCATTAATTGGATATCAAACCAATAAGATCTATTATTCGGTTTTTATAGTGGTGTGTAGCACGTAGGGTTACCAAACAATTTTATTTCAATCTTTATTATTATGTACATTAGATATTCATGCCTGTGCTATGTACGGGATTAATTTTTTTTATTGATATAATTTATAATGTTTATTTTGTTTATTTTAAAATTTTAAGATTAATTTAAGAATTATTATTGTTAATGTAGCATAGAAATAATCTTCAAAATTAAATATATCTAAAATAGATAAGAGAAAGAACGTTGAATTTTCAAGTTTTATATTAAAGAATGTTTATTTTTGATATATATGAATTTAATATGAAAAAACTAAAATGGAGATTTATATCTAACATTCTTTTTTCCATTAAAAGTAATATAAAATTTTATAGCTTCAAGGATGTTGAGATGGAAGTATGGAGATTTTTTTCGAAAGACGTCGTCATAAATTATTATTAGCAATTATCTCGTGTATATTTTGACAATATTAAAAATTATAATTTGTTTTTATTTCCATTTTTTGGTGTAATAGAGTTCCTTAAGTCCTTATAATGAAAGTAAAATTAGTCTGTATGAGCTACACTAATTAACAATTGATATTGGACACTATATCATTATTTACGTTCATAATAATTTAATTTTTTTATTCGACAAATGATCACAATTCACAATGCAACATAAATAGTAAGTTTGCACTTTCGAACATTATATAACATGATCCTGCAAAACATATAAATCACTAAATCCGGGTTAACTTTTAACATAAGCGTGGATATTAATTTTGCAATTTAGATAATTGACCGATGAAATTCTCCATAAGTTTTAAACATATTCCATTGTAATCTTGTAAACTTCTTATGTCTTTTTTTTATCATGACTTTTTTTGTTTGAATTAAATGTTGGGCTATTAAATCTCTTTTTAAATTCACATTTGTTATTATTTTTGCAGTTTTTTTCCTTATTGACAAAGAAACTCAATACATAAATGATGTGGAATGACAAAATATGTCGGACAAAATGGTTAAACACGCATGGTCACTTACATTCAAAATCTAGAAATTAAGAAAATCAGGACCTAAATATTTTAAAATGCAAAATAACTTTCTAAATCGGTGTACCTAATTTTAATTTCAACTAAATAACTAAACTTTATATAAAGTAATCTTAAAAAATTTATAAATTTGTCAAAAGGTAAAACTATTAATTGAAGCAACATATACATCATAAAAAATTTGATCATGTAATATTATATATCGTGAATAGCCGCTTTAACTATGATTCTAAATCTTAAAAAAAACTATTGATTATAAATAGGATAAAAGTAAAAAAAAATTAACATAGATTTTATATCTATATTTTTATACAACCTAACATTATTAATAGAAAATGGTATATCTATAGATAAAAATAGAATTTAAAAATGTTTTGAAAAAGGAATTGATTGCATATGTATATCAGTATATGTCTTAAGTCTTAACACATACATAGGATCAAATCATCAAAGTAAATAATAATACAAAAGAAAATAACATGATCTTATTTGACATTTCTTCTGCAATGTTATTTATATGTTCAAGAAAATCAAAATAATTAATAGTAATCTGGTATTTTAATTGTTTTTTCCTTTTGGTTTATGTTTACTAATTTTAAAATTTATATTTAATGATCTTTTTCTAATGAAACATTAATAAAAATATATGAGCTAAAAATCATTTTATTACTCTTATGTAAAACTTTACTATGTTTTGTACTATATAGAATAGAATACTTTAATATACTTCAGTATTGAAATTGCAATTTGGTGTTATAATAAAATGAAGTTTGTACCCATTTCATTCTACATTTAATATTTCTAAATCATTTTGAGCAAATCATTTCCATTTTATTGTCAAATTTAGAGGTTTTAATATGGTGTGAATTCAACGATTATACATTCATGATATTATTTTTTATTTATTTGAATATTAACATAATTAAGCAGATTATTAGGCACTATATATACCAAAGTATTTATTAGTTACATGTTTGCACAATTAAGTAGCATATATATGCTAATTCAATGTTTTTCGGTTATTTTTCAATAATTTAATGTACGTTAGATTTTTTTAATTTTATTAATAGGTTGACATGTTAATGTTATTTTTATATTTGATGAAATCAAAATAATCATGAAACATCCAATAATTCTATAATGTTATTGTGTACCTACTCTCAATGTGTTTGTTAGTTTTGTTAAAGAATTAGTAACTTTAAGTGTCAAAATTGATGGAAGGTAAAAGGTGAAAGCCAATTAAGATTGAAGGTTAAAAAAATGATCATTGATTGTTCAAAAAGTCTTCTTTATATGTTTATAGATAGATATAGATTGATTGTGTACATTAGAATTTGGAAGATTTAACAGATGGATTGTAATTGAGAAATTGTGTAATTTGAAGACTAAATAATGAGTTTTTAATTGGACAATAACTTTTATACGGCTAAGTTTTTTGATTGATCGTGTACATTAGAATTTGAAAGATTTAACAAATAAATTGTAATTGAAAAATTATTGTATTTAGATGCTAAATTAATGAGTCGTTAATTGGACAAAAACTCTATTTTATATGTAGAAGATAGATAGATAAATAGAAAGATATAAAGATTTGAGTAACTAATTAATGTAAACAAAAAAAAAAAAAGATAAAATAGTAAAACAAAGTTGTTAAGAATGGAGATTGAACCTTAGACCTCTTATATTATAAGAGTATCTTTAACCATTAAGCTATATTAGAAGATATAATTTGTAATGAAAGATCATCAAAAAAATAAGAAATAATTTCTCAAATTTATTCGACATTAATTGCATCCTTAGTCTAGTTTATATATTTATAGATTTATAATTATAAATTTTTTTGGTCTTATGGTCTGGTTCAATCGTCGGGGGTACTGTTGATACAAAAAAAGTAGTAGATCCCTCCCAATAATTTATAATTATAACTGTTAAACGGTAAACAAATTAAATGATATCTAACGACGAAGATATTAATGCCTTTAGTGCTAAACGTTACAATCTTACAGTCATGGTGATTAAAAAGAAATAATAAACAACTTAGTACGTTAAAATTTAATTTTAATTCACACCATTTAAAGTGACATTCAAGTTTCCTAAGTATTACTTATACAATGAAATGTCATATGAAACTAAATAATTTATGGTAAATGATTTATTAATCAATCAGATAATAAAATAAAATATGTATATAGATTTTTAGTGATTAATAATAATAAAAAGTCCTTAGGTCTATAAAAAAAATCAAATCAAATTACTTGGAAAAACAACTGAACCTTCAACTTCAAAAATACAGATATAGATTTTTTCGAAAAAAAAAACCAAGTTAATTAAGTATATGTATTATCTTTTTTAACCAAAATACCCATTCGAATTTTCATTTATATATTAATTCCTTATAAACTGTCCAATTTACATACCAATAATTTTAGGTTTTTTGGGTGATAATCACCATATATATCATTTCTTGATTCATTTTTCGTAATATAAATATAGGTTAATAATATGTATTATTTTTCTAAATGTAAATACGAATTAGAAACATAATTTATATACTAATTCATCTTTGTATGTATTAAGTATATTTTATATATTTATAGATATATATATATATATAGTTTTTATAATATATCATATCATTATTGATTGATTAGTTTTTATAATATATCATATCATTATTGATTGATTAGTCATTGACCATCGATCAACACTGGTCAACGGTTGTTGACCCTTGAAGTGTCAAGTCGTTGATCGTCGGTTCACGTCATTCAACGCCGACCAATTGTTGTTGACCTCAGGGATCATGAAATTGATATATTTCTTTTAGAATTATTATTTTAATTTCACTACCTTCATTTATCAAAATTGCCAATAAAAATCTACAACTTGTTAATAGTTTTTTTACAAAGTTTAAATAATGAAATGTTAAGAGAGAAAAAAAAGAGCTAGGTTGGAGCCGATGCTCAATCTATTATATATATTAAAGCGGACTCATTTGAAGCCTTCAGAGAAGAGCTGTCAAAAAGTGACCGAACCTGCTTTACCGACATGGTTTTGGACCCAACCCGACCTGACCGGAATTTTTGGTAACTCGAAGTTATCGAGACCGAACCCGACCAACCCGAACCTGACCCGATTAACGAATAAATGTGGAGTATTAATAAAATATAACATAAAATATATATGATAAATGACATAAAATTATATAAATAATGGTAATATACTAAATTATCCTAAAAAAGAACATTGTTGTATTTATATAATTTTTATAATTCAGAAATTTATAAATTAATATAATATGAATTACAAATAAAAATAAAATATGATTTTGGTCTACTAGTATCAATTACATTAAAATAATGAAGAGTATTATTATTATTTTAATTCATTTCAACTTATTTTGACAAATTTAAATTATTTTTTAACTATTTAAATAGCGAACAAAATATTTAAAAAATGACACTCTTGACCCGTTGGTCAACCCGAACCGTCCGCTGACCTGTAATGACTCGACCCGACTTGACCTGTTATCCGAAATGACCTGACCCGTTCTCAACCCGAATCCGAAATAACCGAACTGAACCCGACTTGACCGACCCGATTGACAGGTCTATGCCAGAGTGTCTTTAGGTCAAGTAATTAAGGTATTTTTTTATTATATTAAATAATTAGCAAAATATAAATTAACAAGACCTTAACTAGATTTGCACCAACAATTGTTACTTTTTTACATGAATACAAATTATTTCCATCAAAAATATTTTTTTGGACATATAACTGAAAACTCACAACATCATAAGCAAAACATATAGTTTTTCACTCAACATATCCAATATTAATTTAAAAAAATGAATTTACGTAACTCAAAAATTACTTTAATTTTCTGGGCATTTTGGTTGTCAATTTAATAAAGTTGTATTACTTGAATATATTTATAACAATATAAATGAGTTACATTTAAACTACTTTTTGGTAGAATAAAATATAAAATCAATATACAAAGTAATTTAAATTTGTTAATAAGTTAATATACGTTATATGTAACTATTTGTATATATCCATAACAATTTGTTTGTTTGGGTATATTGTCACACAATATCTTACAAAATTGTTAACAAGTAATAAGTTATATATAATAATTGATCTTTTTGTCAAAATAATAATTTGAGTTATTTTAATTTGTTGCATTTTATAACATTCCAAATAGTATAGTTTAGATTTGGAGTTTTATAAATATTTATAAAAATAAAAATAATAACATAATATATCGTTTATTTTATTTAAATTGTATGTATTAAGTATAGAATTCAGTTAAATATTTTAAAATGTAGAAAAACCTTGACAAATATTTTAACTCAATCCAATACTGATTTATTGAAAATATATATTTTAAAAATCACACTTTATCCTATATATATAATCCTAAATACATAATGACATAAGCAAACCCTTTTAAAAAATCTTCAATTGTCATTAGAGCTTTCAAAAAGTGACCAAACCCGTTTTACCGACCTGATCGACCTGTTTTTGGACCCGACCTGACCGAAATTTTTGGTAACCCGAATTTACCGAGACCAAACCCGACCGACCCAAACCCGACCCGATTAACGAATAAATGTGGAGTATTAATAAAATATAATATATATATATATATATATGATGACATATAAATAATGGTAATATGTTCAATTATCCTAAAAAAAGAACATTGCTGTACTTATATAATTTTTTATAATGAAAAAAATTATAATTTAATATAATATAAATAAAAATTAAAAATAAAATATGATTTTGGTCTACTAATATCAATTCAATAATTTTTTTTTTTAAATTAATTTCAACTTATTTTGACATATTTAATTAGTTTTTAACTATTTAATAATTTTGAAATAGTCAACAAAATATTTAAAAAATGACGCTCTTGACCCGTTGGTGAACCTGAACCGCCCGCTGACCTGTAACGACTCGACCTGTTATCCAAAATGACCCGACCCGTTCCGTGCATTCCTATCATATTCCTCCGCTTTTGTCCAAAGATATTAAACTCCATAATAGCTCTATTTTTTTAGTTTTTTTAGAAATAATAAATTTAAGTACTATCCTAAAAACCTCAAATTTGTTGAAGTGTAAAGATTCAAATCACTAACATATATGAATGTTATATATGAAATTTGTACACCATCATATGACAATATTTTACTTTAACATCTTGATTTGTTAAACTTTTAGAAAGATTTACTATACTAAAAAGAAAATATTTAAGTACCAAAAGAAACAATTTTAATAAGAAAACTTTATTTAGCCTTATGTTTTATCACCAATTATGTGGCCTTTGAATTTATTTATTTTATGAAAATTTGGGAGTCCGTAGTAATATAAGAAAATATATACTTCTTTTACCAAAAAAACAGGAGATATGTACTTCTCATTTTAGCCCAATGTTTCATCAATAATTGTATGGCCTTTGAATTCATTTATTTTCTCTTTTAAGGTCGTAGTAATACAAGAAATTATATACTTCTCATTTTAGCCTAATACTTTATCACAAATTTTATGGCCATTGAATTTATTTATTTAATGAAAATTTGTTGAGTTCTTTTTTTTTTTGAGAAAGTTTTGTTGAGTTCTTAGTAATACGAGGAAATATATACTTCTCATTTTCAAGAGAAAAAATAAAAAAATGCAAAACAAAGAAAGTGTTTAAATCATATATGTCAAAAATCGATTATAAAGTTACACACAATGAGGAGTTATAAAATTACAATCCGTGAATGATTTTATAAATAGCCTTCAAGATATCATTTTTATTTATTAAAATATTGTTATAATATGTGTGAATAATATTTTAATCCATTATTTTTTTTACTAATATTGTGAGTAATATTTCTAATATGAAATAGACCATAATTTGAATATCTTTTATGATATGATATATATATGTTTATTCGAAATGCATGAGGAATTAGATTAATAATATACAAAAAAAATTATAAATATATACCTTGTATGACACGAGCATTGAACTAGTCAAATGTTAAGAGAAAAAAACAATGGAGTACGTGGAATTGATTTGATAATAGCTCTAATTTTATTGTGTAAAATTTTCTTAGATTTAATTTTGGGACTCGATTAATTTAAGCCTAAGTTTTAGGTTAGGCCACATATGCAAGGATGTGGAGTCTCTTTCAATTATTAAGTATGTATATATACACGCATGTATAGAGCCGCCCTAGCTAGGCAAATTATTTACATCAATATAACTAACTAACTAACTATAGTGCGTCTTTCTTCTTCTTTTTTTTTTTTTTTTTTTTTTGAGGAAGGTGCGTCTTTCGCTTGAACATGATAGGATTATCTTTATATATACAGTTGGCTAGCTTGTATATATAATTATTTTTATTTTGATAAATAATTATTACTTATTAGTGTAATTTTTATGTCAGACACTAATTTTTATATCATTTATGTTGAATAAAATATATTAATAATTATTAAAATTAATCTATATATTACAAAAATATCAATAACTAACTAACTATAGTTCGTATCTCAATTATTCATATAATTAGGAAATTTTGGATTTGTATATAATTAGGAAATTTTGGATTTGCAATCTTTGTGATTAACTTATAATCATTGTCCTTGATTTGTATTTAAATTAAGAAGAGATCAGTGATAGATTTAGGATAAAATCTTTGATTTATATTTAGAAAAGTGAAGAACAAAAGACATGTTGCAGTTTTAATAAGTGAATGTCATGTGACGATTTTAATAAGAGATTGCCATGTGACGTAATTAGATTTTAGTTTAGTAGATATATAGTAGATTAGCTACTTCATGAGGTTAGACTAGAGTTGTCAAAATATAAACGAACCCATTTTATTGACCCGACCGATTCGTATTTAAACCCGATCCGAATCGATCGAAAACTTTAATAACCCGAAATTATCGAACTCTGACCCGCACCCGACCAACCCGAACCCGACCCGCTCAACAAGTAAATATTAGTAAAATATTACATAAATATATATATTAAAATAAATATAAATACTTCAATATATTTAAGTAATCCTAAAAAAACTCATTATACTTATATTACTTTCGAGTTCATCAATTTTGAAATTAATGTAATATAAATAAAAAATATTTTGTACTAATCTCAATTATATTAATAATTATAATTTTAAACAATTTTTTGTTATATTTACATAGCTATAATATTTTTATATTATTTAATAGTATTTTGAATAAAAAAAGCGCTTTTGACCCGTTGATCAACCCGAACCACCCGCTAGCCCATAATGACCCAACCGACTTGACCCGACATGTACTCAACCCGAACCTGAAATAATCGAACCCGAACCCGACTTGACCGTCTCGATTAACATGTCTAGGTTAGACCGGCTATGTATTCGGTAATCCACGATCACATAGGTGATCGAATTAATTAGACCTATGAACTAATCAGGTTGAGCCTGTTGGATTGAATAAAGTTTAGTATATAAAGGTTAATTAAAAGTTGAAATTAAGTTGGTTTAAATGTATAAAAATCATATTAAATTTGGGATTTAATTTGTTGTGAAATGAAGTTGATTTTCCCCCCTTTCAAAACCGTAGTATTCCTGGTCTGGCAGGTGGTACAGTCAATATTTGGTACAAAGAAAATTATAGATGTAACTTGGTAATTAATTTAATGTCGACCCCAAAATAACTGGAATGAGAAGGACTAGAGATGTGATTTGAATAAACCGACCGACAAAATCTAATTGCTTAAATCATAAGCATAATACAAATCAAAGGAAATAAAAAGAGCTTTATAGTTGAAAGGCGAAAATAATGTAACATGATACATGCAGGACGAAGCTGAAGCAAACTGAAGTGGATTGCGAGTTCCTGAGGAAATACTGTGAGAAGTTGTGTGATGAAAACAAGAGGTTGCAGAGGGAGCTACACGAGCTCAGATCCCCCAACAACCACCGCGTACTCTGTCATGCATGCAAACGCTCCTCCACCACCACCGATGGAAGCGGGCCCCACCGTGCGGTTGCCGCCTTTAGCCGCCCTGTTAAGCCAAATGTGTCCGGTCTATTCTCTAACAAGAGTACCTTGCTCAAATTATAGACTTGATTTAATTTTGAGCAGCTTCATTGAAACAAAAAATCTACCTAGTTTCTAGCTCCATCTCAATTATATCGAAAACGCACAAAACATAGAAAATCTGACTTTTGCATTGAAATTTTATTGCTTAAGTCTCTACCGTCTTTGCGAGCATAATTTGTTTCATTAATAAATTTTTAGAAACTAAATATATTTGAATTTTCTAATGGAGATGTTATTAGAAATATACAACTAGCTGGGTGAAATCAGAAATGAGAACATCTTTAAGAAAGAAAACGACTCTTGAAAAAACGCTTCCTTTCAAGCCTTCAAACTTGTCTCCCCAAACCCTAAATTTTGAACCGCCGCCACTCTTAGATATCTTGAACCTCGATCCTAATTGCAATGTCTTCCATCACATTGCCAACTACACAAATTGATCCTCCTTCCTCTCGGCTTGCTTCTCTCTAATTGAGTCGGTGGAGAAAATCAGGTCGAAGATGGAAGATATTCTCGCCCTTCCTTTCGTTTTCACCTACTTCTGTTGCAACTTGCCTCCGAATTTGAAGTTGCAATTTGATCCTCCGCGCCCTAAGATCCTTTCTCAAGGAAGCCACCTGACATCCTTCTGGATCCCGAATCCCATGGACAAAAGCTTCACCGCCTGGATCTGGGATGGTGAAGATCGAGCTGGCCGGTGCTCGTTTCCTTCCTTTCCTTCCCTTGTCTTTTGGATCTGGGATGGGTGTGGGGACGGCTCTGCGTTCCAATCGGAGCTTTCGAATCCTCAAAATCTACATACTCCTGAATCCATCGCTGGTGATGACGAAGCTCACCGCCGTGCTCCAGAGCTCGCCGCCAACAGAGTTTTTCAGCCCCGATGTGGCGAGAATAAGCGACGACCCGCACGACACGGCAATGTTCTGCTCATATTCTCTGCCTTGCGCCCTCTTTATTGCGATTCCAGGTGTAGTCGCTCTAATCTTTCCTCTTCCTTTCCTCTCTTTGATAACCTTCCTTTTGACAATCCTAGTTACTATGTGGTTGTTGTTTGGCTTAATTTGTTGCAAGATGCAGATCTGCATTACTTGAACCCTAATCTGAAATTTTACTTCTTGCTAAATTTGAATAACTATGACTCCGTTATTGCTTGCTGTTTCAAGATCTCTTATGATAAGAGATTTAAGTACTTGTTGTACTTTGTTCTTTGCTGCTGTGTCATTGATCACCATAAAACTGAACATCTTACCTCTAGTTTCATGCATAATGTGTTGGTGACATTATGATGTGAAGTGAATTTGGATATATGGATTTTTTGTGCTCATTTGTCCATGTTTCTAACCTTGACTGGACTAATATGGTGAACAAGTACTTCTTGACTGGTGAACAAGTGCTTCTTGACTGGATTAATATCCCTAGAAATGGTGATTATAATCTCTGCATCAGGGCCCTTGAAGGGATTTGGTATGACTACACTAATCATATTCTGAACATTCATAATTTGAACAATCATATATGGCTTTTAATGCCACAAATTCACTGCTTTTTGAAGTGGCTTGAGCACATGAGTATGAAATATAAACCCCAGGACCTATTGAACAATCAATTGTTGAAATTTGTAGTTGTCTCTCAAGCCAATACACCAGGAAAATGTTATCCTATGGGAATCAAACAAAGTATGACAATCTACTCCATGAACAATTTTGACTGGAGGTTGACCTCTATGCCTTACTATGCTATAACTGAAAATTTGAGATACTTATTGCTTAAGGTTGAGACAAGTGAAAAAACTTATTCTAATCATGTGTGTTACGCTTACCTTGATATTTTTTTTTATCTAAATCATAATGATCAACTTATCAGAAATATGAACAATGTGCACCATCATAGAACAAATTGTTATCCTTATTGGATTTACATTGATGATATACACATTGAAAACTGGCTGCATGGCAAATTAAAATTATACTCATACACTGACTTTGGTTGTAATTATGAAACTGAACAGTTGAACTGCTTTTTCTTACTATGGTTCCTGGTGTTGTGATAGACGTTACTTTGTAGGGCGTAACTAAGAGTTGTTAGAGGGTTATTGGTGCCATTCGGGTAGATTTAGACACATTCTTGTGGCATGGTGTTTGGGGGCGAAGATTGGTGTTTTGGTGGTGTTTTGAGCTTATTGGAGTATATTTGGAGATTCAGGATATGGAGCCACCAAGGAGCGGATTAGGAGCTGAAGAAGTGATGAGGAGAGGAGCAACGGCTACACAACGTAACCGCGATCGCGGGCCCACAGGCCGCGATCGCGGGTCCAGGCGGATCCCAGCCGGGAGCAGGCCAAGCCGAGATCTATCATTTTCTACTTTTTAGTATTTTATTATTATCTATTCTTTTTCTTTAGGATCATTATTTCCTATTTTCTATTTATTTCTTTTTCCTTGTTATTATTTTCCCTAATGGGCTTAGGAACTTGTTAGGCCCATATTAGTTCTCTTTTCTATTTAACCTAGGAAGATAGCTCATTCTAGGGAGACTCTCATATCAGGTTTTAGTTTTACATCATCGTTGTTTTCTCAAGACTATGGAAGGCTAATCACTTTTGCTTAGTCTGGCAATGGAAGCTTAAGTTTTGATTATTGGTTGTGAGGTTATGTTCCCTTTCTTAATTCCTATTGATCTATATCTCTTCTCTTAAGCAGAATATCATTGAATAATTATTGATTTGTCTAGACAGGCCATCTAGGTTTATTGATTGTTACTCATATTGCTATGACTAGGAAACTGTTGGGCTAACGTCCTGGTCTGGAGTGGCAAGCATAGGTTTTATTTGCTTTGGTGGATTTTATCTATGTAGAGATTTGATTACATGTTGAATGCTTCTGGTTGAGGTGTTATGTGTATCCTGGTTAATTCTTATGTTCATTGCTGTCTTTGGGTTGAATCACTAGTGGTGCTAGGGTTATTCATTGGTAAGGGTTCTTAGGGATGGTTTCCTTATTAATCTACACAAGATCGGGACAGGAATAATCATAGGAAGGAATTGGAAATAATCTAGGATCAACCAACCAAAACTTAAGTGGAAATTTCCTGGCTAAGTGTTTTCTCACATTTGATTGCATACTATTTAATCTGTTTTATTTTCTACTTAATTAAAACCTCAAAAACCCCCCTTTTGTTACTATTGTTCGATTGGTATTCAATTTGTGACAAGAATATAGACGCTTGTGATTCTCTTGGGATTTCGACCCTTGCTTGCTTACTATACTAGTTTGGAAGTTGAGGTTTACTTTGATTTGGCATAACGACCTTAGGCCACGCCAAATTTGGCGCCGTTGCCGGGGAATCACTGTCTGTTTTCTTGTAAATAAATTGAATATTGATCTTTCTAGGGAATCTATCTTACGGTTCCCTCTAACATTACTAACTTTTCATTGACGAAGTGCAATTTAGAGTAGATAATTCTGTTGGAGAACTCTAGCTATGGCGCAAGAAAGCATGACATTGTTGGAGTACTCTAGCTATGGTGAGAACACACTGCTGGCACTCACCCAGACACTTCAAGCATTAACACAAGCGGTGATTCAAGCCGGTGCAAACAACGCACAAGTGATGAGAGAGGGATTCTCTCAGCTCTCTCATCAAAATCATATTCAGCACCAATTGACAAGGATCGACTTGGGCGAGCTTCAGTGCAAGAGTTTGGCCGGGCGATAACCTTCGGCAACCCGGGGAGGCGATCTTTGAAGCGGGCTGTAGGGAGGCGCTGGATGAGGTTGGCGGCGGTCTTGGTCTCCAATGGTGGTGGAGGATGTTAGGAATGGTGGTGCAAGAGGGGCCTGATGGCGCCGACGTGGGCCTCGATTTATGGAGGGTGGAAGTGAGGCGATGTTAGAGGAAACCCTAGCGATGGGGAAGCGATTAGGGTTTCAGTTTGAGGGAGGCGTTGGCGCGTTGGAGGTGGCGCTTGGTGGTGGTTAGGTGGCGTATGGAGTGTACTTTGAGGGGTGGAAGTGGCGGCGGTGGAAGATGGAGGAGCCGAGGGGTAGCTTGCTCTATGTGGATATGACACACCACGAAGAACAAGGTTTCTTGAATCTAGCTTGGATGTGACTCACCAAGGGGATTCAAGGAGCAATTTGGCTGCTTTGATATGACTCACAAATAAGCAAATTTGCATGAGCTTAACGATGAAAATTCTCTCTTGAGAGTGTTTTTGGATTCAAAGATAAGCTGAAGAACAAATGAAGGGGGGGGGGGGGGGGGGGGGGGGGGGGGGGGGGGGGGCGGCGGCCATATACCCTAGCAAGCCGTCCCACTTGAGTTTAATTGCAGAAATTAACTCCTAAAATTCATGCATAAAATGCTAAACCAAGGTCTTAAAAATGTCATGAACTAAATGCCTCAAAATGCCCTTGAAAAGTGCCTTAGGCCTCGTTTGGCGTCGAGATAGTCATCAAGGAGAAGAAATCTCCTAGACGACTAGATGTTGGCCCAAGTGTGGCGAGTCCAAGGTGGAGCTTGGCTTGTAGGTCCCTTGCCTTGGCTCGTGTGAGTCTCATAGGAGCGCCCTCTTCTTGGCTTGATGGCTCTTCTCGGCTAGGTTCAAGGTTGGCTAGCCTTGGTGAGCGCCTTGGCTCAGAGGATTTGACTTGATGGGAAGGATTCACATCATCTCCTCCCCTCCTTGAAAATGATTCGTCCTCGAATCTGGCCCTTGCTCTTGCTCTTCTTCATCCACCAAGTAGGGAGTGAGGTCGGCAACGTTGAACACATCATGCACTCCATAAGTAGGTGGCAAATCCACCTTGTAGGCATTGTTGTTGATGCGTTCAAGGACTTGAAATGGGCCATCTCCCCTTGGCTTGAGCTTGGAGTCTCTAAGAGTGGGAAATCTCTCCTTCCTTAGGTGCACCCACACTAGCTCTCCCGACTCCAAGATGAGCTCCTTCCTCTTCTTGTTGGCTTGCATGTCATATTGGGTAGTCCTCTTCTATAGCTCAGCCCTTGTCTCTTCATGGAGTTTCTTGATCTTGAGTGCTTGATCCATGCCTTCTTCACTTGGTGAACCTGAAATTGCAAAAGGCACCAAATCTAGGGGAGTAGTAGGGTTGCGTCCATAAAGTACCTCAAATGGCGTCTTCTTGGTTGCGGAATGGACGGCCCTATTGTATGCAAACCCAATGAAGGGCAAGCATTCTTCCCACCTACGCAAGTTAGTCTTAAGCAAAGACCTAAGCAAGGCACCAAGAGTTCTATTCACTACCTCGGTTTGCCCATCGGTTTGAGGATGGCATGTGGTAGAGAAAAGTAACTTGGTTCCCAACTTAGCCCACAAGGACTTCCAAAAATAGCTCAAAAATTTCACATCACGGTCAGAAACAATGGTATGTGGTATGCCATGTAATCTCACAATATGCTCAAAGAATAGGCTAGCAACATTAGGGGCATCATCAGTTTTATGACATGCAATGAAATGTGCCATTTTGCAAAACCTATCTACCACACCAAATATGGAATCTCTTCCCCTCTTATTCTTAGGAAGACCTAGCACAAAATCCATGGATATGTCTTCCCAAGGCCTATGAGGGATAGGTAGAGGAGTGTACAAGCCATGTGGGTTCAACCGAGATTTAGCTTGCCTACAAGTCACACATGAAGCACAATATTTCTCCACATCCTTTTGCATGTGTGGCCAATAGAAGTTTTCCTTGAGGGTGAGGGAAGTCTTAGCTACACCAAAGTGTCCCATAAGACCTCCTCCATGAGCCTCTTGGACCAACAAGCTACGGTTAGACCCACTAGGAATACACAACCTAGGACCCTTAAAAAGATAGCCCTCATGCACATAGAATTGATCTTTACTTCCTAAGTCTAAGCATGCTTTATATAAGTCACCAAAATCAGCATCTAAAGCATACAAATCCTTCATGAAAGCAAACCCTAGCATTCGTGCATCTAAAGAGGTTAGAAGAACATACCTCCTTGACAAAGCATCCGCCACTACATTCTCTTTCCCTTTCTTCTGTTTGATGACATAGGGAAAGGCTTCTATGGACTCCACCCATTTGGCATGACGCTTTGAGCTTCCTTTGACCCCTTAGAAACTTTAGGGCCTCATGATCCGTGTGAATGACAAACTCCCTTGGAAGAAGGTAATGTTGCCAAGTTTGAAGGACCCTCACAAGTGCCAGGAGCTCTTTGTCATATGTCTCATAATTCAGCTCGGCCCCATTGAGCTTCTCACTAAAATAAGCTATTGGCCTTCCTTCTTGCATTAGCACACCTCCAAGTCCGATTCCTGATGCATCACATTCAATCTCAAAAGTTTTTGTAAAATCAGGTAAGGATAGTAAAGGAGCATGAGTGAGCTTATGCTTAAGGATACTAAAAGCTTCTTCTTGCTTCTCTCTCCAAAGGAAGGGCACATTCTTTATAAGCTCGGTGAGGGGGGCGACTATGGTACTAAAATCTTTGACAAACCGACGGTAGAAGCCGGCCAATCCAAGGAAACTCCTCACTTGTGTCATGGTGGTTGGTGTTGGCCACTCCTTGATTGCCTTCACCTTCTCCTCATCTACCTTGAGTCTTTCCTTGCATACAACAAAACCAAGAAAAACCACATGATCCGAACAAAAATGGCATTTCTTGAAGTTGACATACAACTTCTCTTTCCTTAGGACCTCTAAGACTAGTTGGAGATGTTGTGCATGTTGCCCTAGCCCACGGCTATACACCAAAATATCATCAAAATAAACCACTACAAATTTGTCGAGAAAGGCTCTTAGCACATGGTTCATAAGCCTCATGAAAGTGCTTGGAGCATTAGTTAAGCCAAAGGGCATAACTAACCACTCATATAAGCCATAGGTGGTCTTGAATGCAGTTTTCCATTCATCCCCCTCTTTCATGCGGATTTGATGATATCCACTTTTTAGATCTATCTTGGAGAATATGCTTGAACCATGGAGCTCATCAAGCATATCATCAAGTCTAGGGATTGGATGCCTATACTTGATGGTAATGTTATTGATAGCCCTACAATCCATACATATCCTCCAAGTCCCATCCTTTTTAGGGACTAAAATGACAGGAACCGAACAAGGACTCAAACTTGTCTGCACATAACCTTTGTCAAGGAGCTCTTACACTTGCTTTTGTAGCTCCTTTGTCTCGGTTGGATTGGCTCTATATGCAGCCTTGTTTGGAAGGGTGGCGCCGGGGACAAAGTCTATTTGATGTTCTATGCCCCTAATTGGTGGCAATCCAGGCGGCACCTCCTCTTGGAACAAGTCCTCATAATCCTACAAAAGAGAAGCAATAAGAGGTGGCAAACTAGTTAGCTCTTCTTTGAAAATCATAACTTCCTTACTAATGATAAGAAAGCAAGCTTGACTTCTCTTGATTGCACTGAGCACCTCTTTCGGCTTGGCCAAAACAAGCTTCTTCTCGTCTTTCTCCCTTTGCAACTTTCTTTGCTCCCTAGCAACATGGTCAGCCATAATTTCATGAGGAGCCATAGGGTGCAAAGTAATTCTCTTACCTTGGAGATGAAAAGAATACTCATTAGTGACCCCTTGATGGATCACACCCCTATCATATTGCCAAGGCCTTCCCAAGAGGACATGTCATGCGGTCATGGGCAATACATCACACATGACCTCATCCTTGTATCCCCCTATGGAAAAGCTTATCTTAGCTTGTTCACTAACCTTCAAAGGAGTGTTAGAATTCAGCCAACAAAGAGTATAAGGTTGAGCATGAGGAATAGTAGGGAGAGCAAACCTTTTCACTACCTTTTGATCTACTATGTTGCAACAAGAGCCTCCATCTATAATAAGGTTGCAAAGTTTACCTTGGATGAGACATCTTGTGTGGAAGATGGTTTCTCTTTGGTTGGGACGGGTTGGCGCCTCATTGGCTATAAGTGACCTTTTAACCACAAAGCACTCTCCTTGTGTCTCGGCCTTGACTTGCAATTCCTCCTCCTCTTCCTCTACGTCTCCGGGCTCCTCAAGCATCTCATCATCCGACTCATATTCCCCTATTGTGTTGAGCAACACTTGGCGGCGAGAGGGGCAGTCCTTGGCCATATGCCCGCGGCCTAGACACTTGAAGCACTTGATCTCACTTGTCCTTGGCTCGCCTTCCCTTCTCGGTTGTGGGGATAGCCTCGGTGGTTCTCTTCTTGGAGTTGCTTGAGCTTGCATTACTCCACGGCCTTGAGCTTGAACTAGGTGGATAGCTCTTCTTTTCGGGCAATGTCCTATAAACATGGATAGTATAATGGAGGACCTCTTCCACCGAGGTGCCTCTTGCAAAGTGTTGCAACGTGACAATTGCCTTAAGCTCATGATTCAAATTCTCAACAAATTTAGACACAACATACTCGTTAGGAAATTTAATACCGGATCTAAACAATAAAGTTTTCAACTCTTTGTAATACTCATCCGGGGTTCTAGTACCTTGTTTGAGTTGTTGTAGTCTCTCATGAATCCGGGCTGCAAAGTTCTCCGGAACAAATCTATGCTTGAGTGCCAACTTGAGCTCTTCCCAAGTGTCTATGGGGTCATAACCGGCTTGTGCTCTCTCCTCCTTGTCCTCGGCCCACCATTGGTCCGCAAAGCCCTCAAAGCGGATGCTAGCCACGGCAACTCGTTGGGCATCATTGAGGCCTTGGAAATCAAAGACTTGTTCGGTCTTGTTAATCCAATGGAGGCACTCTTCAGGGTCAGCCGACTTGCCAAACTTCTCCACGTCCAAGTTGGTCTTGGGCATCCTTGGTTGATCATAGTCATATTGCCTTGGCGGGTAGTAGCCTCGGCCTCCTTGTAGGAAGGGTTCTTGTTGCCTCCCATACCTATCTCCTTGATCAAACATCTCCTCATTCCTTGCGCCTTGCCCAGCTGCACGCCCTAAGCCTTGGCCTTGCCTTCGGCCTTGGACATTTCTTACGGGAAGGGTGAGAGGCGCCGTGAGCCTAGTTTGGCTCCCTTGTGTCTCATAGGTGGCATTCACCTCTTCATGGAGCCTCCTCACATCTTGGCCTGAAAAATTAGTGGCAACGGCTGGAAATATAGAAGTTATAGGCGCGGAAATAGGAAGAGTCATACCTTGAACGCCACTAGAGGAAGGAATGGCCGGTGCTTGGTTGGTGGAGGCATCGGGCAAGAGTGGCATGGCCATGTCACCGGGCTTGTTGTGTGAAGATTGGGCCTCCACTTGTGAGGGCAGAATGCTCACACAAATCCTTGACATGTTGTCCAACTTGTGCTCGGAGGTCTCTATCCTAGCCTCTAGCCTTCTCATGCTCGCTTGGTTTTCTTGTTGGATTACCATCAATTGCCCATCAAGACGGCTTTCTATCCCTCTTAGGGCCTCCATGACAGATTGTAGGGTGGGTGGCTCGTTGATGATTAATGCACTTTTGCCCCTGCCGGATTCCTTGAGGTTGTCGCCCATGATAACCCAGCAAAAGCACTCAAAGCACAACCACAAGATAATCAAAGAAAATGGTCCCTCGAGCACACACAAGGGTCCTCAAAATCTGTAATTTTCAAGCACAAAATATCCATAAGAAATAACAAGCTTAAGTGAGGTTACGAGCTAGGGTTTGTGGGAAAGGTAAAAATTGGTGTATATTTTCACTACCAAGTCGGAGCCACAAGAAATGGCAAGGAAGGTACCGACCACTATCACACCCAAGCAACCACAAACAAACCAACACCTCACGTAAAACAAAAGAAAGAGAAGAAAACGGAATTGCTCTTCAATGGCTCACTTTTTCTATGGCCTCTCCTATTTAGGCTGAGTTTTTCTTGAGCACTTTTCTTTCTTTTTTTTCTTTTTTTTTTGAGCAAAGCTACAAGATTTGAAGCTTAATGCAATACTGAAATAGCAAACAAAGTCTCACAAAATTTCGAGAACAATCACACCAACAATCTTCCTTTTTGCACAATTTCGGTGTTGTCTTAGCCACAAGGTATGTGAAAGTGAAATTCCCTTAACCTAAGTCCACTACTTGATTTATGCAGCAACTTAGTAAGCAAGAATATACACCAAAACAAGGTAACAAACGTGGCTAAGGATTGGCTGCAAATAGGGGTCAATGAATGCTAGCAAATAAGGAAATAAAAGCCAATTATGGTAAGTAATTCACTAGCAAATGATGGCAGAATTGTGTAACGGTTTTCCTTGTTTTGTAACTGGATTTTAGTATGCCAACGGTCTTCTTCAACCTCAGGAAATTCAGAAGTCGAAGCAAGCAAAAGATTTCAAGACAACAATGGAGATAAACACAACTCAAGGCCAAAATCGGAAGTGAAAGACTAGGAAACCTAAGCTTGCACTTCTAATGAACAATTTGCACTAAAAAAAGGACAGATTAGAAGGCCAAACCTCGCGTGGCTCTGATACCACTTGACAAGGATCGACTTGGGCGAGCTTCAGTGCAAGAGTTTGGCCGGGCGATAACCTTCGGCAACCCGGAGAGGCGATCTTTGAAGCGGGCTGTAGGGAGGCGCTGGATGAGGTTGGCGGCGGTCTTGGTCTCCAATGGAGGTGGAGGATGTTAGGAATGGTGGTGCAAGAGGGGCCTGGTGGCACCGACGTGGGCCTCGATTTATGGAGGGTGGAAGTGAGGCGATGTTGGAGGAAACCCTAGCGATGGGGAAGCGATTAGGGTTTCAGTTTGAGGGAGGCGTTGGCGCGTTGGAGGTGGCGCTTGGTGGTGGTTGGGTGGCGTATGGAGTGTACTTTGAGGGGTGGAAGTGGCGGCGGTGGAAGATGGAGGAGCCGAGGGGTAGCTTGCTCTATGTGGATATGACACACCACGAAGAACAAGGTTTCTTGAATCTAGCTTGGATGTGACTCACCAAGGGGATTCAAGGAGCAATTTGGCTGCTTTGATATGACTCACAAAGAAGCAAATTTGCATGAGCTTAACGATGAAAATTCTCTCTTGAGAGTGTTTTTGGATTCAAAGATAAGCTGAAGAACAAATGAAGGGGGGGCGGCGGCCATATACCCTAGCAAGCCGTCCCACTTGAGTTTAATTGCAGAAATTAACTCCTAAAATTCATGCATAAAATGCTAAACCAAGGTCTTAAAAATGTCATGAACTAAATGCCTCAAAAGGCCCTTGAAAAGTGCCTTAGGCCTCGTTTGGCATCGAGATAGTCATCAAGGAGAAGAAGTCTCCTAGACGACTAGATGTTGGCCCAAGTGTGGCGAGTCCAAGGTGGAGCTTGGCTTGTAGGTCCCTTGCCTTGGCTCGTGTGAGTCTCATAGGAGCGCCCTCTTCTTGGCTTGATGGCTCTTCTCGGCTAGGTTCAAGGTTGGCTAGCCTTGGTGAGCGCCTTGGCTCGGAGGATTTGACTTGATGGGAAGAATTCACATCACCAATCATCTCATCAAACTTTGTTAAGCTTGGGTGCATCAATGGAGCGGCTGACGCAATGGATACCTGCTATAGCAGAATCTCAACCCAAGGGCAATGCTGCCCAGCGGCATGTTGAGGAGAATGCATAATTTGGAGAGCTCCCCGCAGAAGAGAAACCGCGACCGCAGGAGGAGTGCTGCAACCACGGTATGTTGGGTGAAATAGGGCATTGTGCTGAATTTGATGATGAGGTTGAGAAGGACCTCGAAGAGGAAATCAAAAGCTTCAAGAATAGTATGCTACCTGACGCGGTATGTTCTCCTGAAATTGAAGAGGAGATGGACGAGGACATGGACTACGAGCCTCAAAACTACACTCAACATGAATGGCCCTTGCTGGAGTCCCAGATTCCCATCACACCTCCCCCTGAGGATCTCAATGGAAGCAAGCCAGAAGCTCCTTTGGTCACACTGGCCAACAGCATCCCTCGTTGTGCAGATTCTGTGAAGGCGAGGCGAAAGATAGGAAAAAAGCCTAAGGTGAAGCAAAAGAGTGAGGTTGTAGGCCAGATGTCGGATTACCTCATACTAGACACGGGGCAGGATAGGCGTACAACCTCTGCAATGCTGGGAAGAGAATTCTTGAAGATGACAACTGCAGTCATGGATACGAAGGGTGATCCGCTCACAATGAAAGGCAGAAGGAAGGGGGTACAGTCGTACCTGATAAGGCACCCCCCAGATTTGGAACCAAGAAGGGTGGTCGCTGTAAGCGACCCAGGATGAATAGAGAGCACCATGTCGAGCCACGACAGTAACCAAGGCGCTGCTCGGGAGGCAACCCGAGGTAAGACTTTCAACTTAGTTTTTCTTTCAGAAGCTTAGTTTTCCCTTGTTTTTGAAATTTTTTCTCTGTTTTTATTCGACTAAACCACACAGAAAAACCGAGAAGAACCCGTGACCGCGGCATAAAACCCGCGATCGCAGTCGGAGAAAGTCGAGCAAAAACCGCGATCACGGCATAAAACCCGCGATCGCGGCCCCATGGAGCGCCGCGAATTAGGGTTTAGTCTGACAAGGAAAAAAAAAAACCGCAATCGCGGGGTTACTGTTCATCGGTAAGAAAAATAAAAATAAAATAAATTCGTATGTTACCCGCGATAGCGGCCTTCACTGCCGCAATCACGGTTCCTCCACGGTGTTCCTTCCATGGCGATTCTTCCACGACGGTTCCCTCCTTTATGGCGGTTATTTCCACGTCGGTTCATTCATGGCGGTTCTGAGGCGGTCTTTCTTCATCATGTTCACGAGCAACAACCGGTGTACCCTTGATCCATCCATTGTTGTTGTCCCCTGCGGTACGTCTTCACCTGTGCGTCACCACCTGTGCATACTGAGTTCGGAGTTCCAGCATTCCATGATCTATCTCTTGGGAAGTTCGACTGTTGAAGTGGTGATGAAGTTTATGGGGATCCCTACATCCCTGAGTACCTTCCTGGCGTTATTGACGAAGACTACCACCCCGGCGTACGCTCAGTGAGTTCTTCCTTTCTTCCCCTCATATTTTTCTTTATCTTCTATACATTGAGGACAATGCATGATTCAAGCATGGGGGAGTAGAAAGTACTTGCTATCTATCTTGTAAATTAGTTTCGATTTCAGCATTGTTATTTCCATTCAACATTGTCCATTGTTCGCATTCTCTTTAAAAAAAATAACAATTTTTTTTAGAAAAAGTCAAAAAAGCAAAAAAAGACATACATGGAAATCCTGGGACAAGTCGAAAACCCGAAAGGGCGGCTTGGGTAATAAGTAGGTGGCCCGAACCAGCGCTAGGCTGAGGTAAAAAGGTGTCTGAGTGACGTGAGCATATGTGAGCACCTCTATGAAAAAAATACGAGTGGCTAGGATGAAAACCCGAAAGGGCTCCTAGGCAAAATGAGTGAAAAGAAGAGGAGTGATTTTAGGATCTCATTTTACCTGGAGGGGCGACATAAGAAGAGAAGACAAAGAAAGATTGTCGGGTAGGTCACTCTGGGAGGCATAAGGAGTCATAGATGGAGGCTAGGATTAGAGGTCACTTTACACTATTGGATGTCCGGGCTAAGCTTGGGGGAAGTACTCTGCTTGCCCCTTAAGCTTGTTGATGGAGGATGTGTTGTGAATGAGATTGGTGCCAGGAGCTTTGGCATGGGTTAAGCGCAACTCTTAGTACATTGTGTTTGGAGAGATGCTTCCTGAGGCCTTGGGTGTTTCATTGGAGGAGTAGGCTCATTATTAGCTTACTCGAGGGCGAGCAAGGTCTAAGCATGGGGGAGTTTGATAGACGTTACTTTGTAGGGCGTAACTAAGAGTTGTTAGAGGGTTAGTGGTGCCATTCGGGTATATTTAGACACATTCTTGTGGCATGGTGTTTGGGGGCAAAGATTGGTGTTTTGGTGGTGTTTTGAGCTTATTGGAGTATATTTGGAGATTCGGGATATGGAACCACCAAGGAGCGGATTAGGAGCTGAAGAAGTGATGAGGAGAGGAGCATCGGCTACACAACGTAACCGCGACCGCGGGCCCACAGGCCGCGATCGCGGGTCCAGGCGGATCCCAACCGGGAGCAGGCCAAGCCGAGATCTATCATTTTCTACTTTTTAGTATTTTATTATTATCTATTCTTTTTCTTTAGGATCATTATTTCCTATTTATTTCTTTTCCCTTGTTATTATTTTCCCTAATGGGCTTAGGAACTTGTTAGGCCCATATTAGTTCTCTTTTCTATTTAACCTAGGAAGAGAGCTCATTCTAGGGAGACTCTCATATCAGGTTTTAGTTTTACATCATCGTTGTTTTCTCAAGACTATGGAAGGCTAAACACTTTTGCTTAGTCTGGCAATGGAAGTTTAAGTTTTGATTATTGGTTGTGAGGTTATGTTCCCTTTCTTAATTCCTATTGATCTATATCTCTTCTCTTAAGCAGAATATCATTGAATAATTATTGATTTGTCTAGACAGGCCATCTAGGTTTATTGATTGTTACTCATATTGCTATGACTAGGAAACTGTTGGGCTAACGTCCTGGTCTGGAGTGGCAAGCATAGGTTTTATTTGCTTTGGTGGATTTTATCTATGTAGAGATTTGATTACATGTTGAATGCTTCTGGTTGAGGTGTTATGTGTATCCTGGTTAATTCTTATGTTCATTGATGCCTTTGGGTTGAATCACTAGTGGTGCTAGGGTTATTCATTGGTAAGGGTTCTTAGGGATGGTTTCCTTATTAATCTATACAAGATCGGGACATGAATAATCATAGGAAGGAATTGGAAGTAATCTAGGATCAACCAACCAAAACTTAAGTGGAAATTGTCTGGCTAAGTGTTTTCTCACATTTGATTGCATACTATTTATTCTGTTTTATTTTCTACTTGATTAAAACCTCAAAACCCCCCCTTTTGTTACTATTGTTCGATTGGTATTCAATTTGTGACAGGAATATAGACGCTTGTGATTCTCTTGGGATTTTGACCCTTGCTTGCTTACTATACTAGTTTGGAAGTTGAAGTTTACTTTGATTTGGTATAACGACCTTAGGCCACGTCATGTTGCTTGTTTTGGTTGTTGTGTGTCTTATGCTTCCTTTTCTTGCCTCTTTGTTTCTTTTTGTGGTGTCCTCTCTTTCCCTTCCAGGTTTTCCATTTTTTCAAGTCTCTCTGGTGTGCTCTTTCTGCCCCCTTCCTTTCTTTCAGTTTGTTGGTTTCTCCCTTGATTTCTTACGGCTGGAATAAATTGACTAATCTGCAACTCTTGAATACTTTATAGGGACAAGTAAAGCTCGAACAAGTAAAGATCGAACAAACTCTCAACCAAATCCTTGAAGGGGAAGACAAGATATTGTGATGCGTTCCTGCTTGGAATGCCGGATTGATGACCTTGGTGGGAAGTCGTGCGGGTTGTCTCTGTGGTTGGATGAGTAGAACGCGGTGAATGATGGTAGTGTTGCGATGGAGGAAGCGACTGTTGAAGGGGACGGATGACTTGAAGAGACAAGTCTTGGGCCGTAGTGTCGGCAGTGGAGAAGATAGACTCGATTGGATCGAGTGGGTGGCCGTAGCGTCGGCAGCGGAGGAATGGAGATGAGAAGGAAGATTTAGGGTTTGACGCTCGATCAAAGGGGAGGAGGCAATTAGCTCTCAATACTCAGGCTTTGATTAAAAATGAACGTAACCTAGTAAAGAAGGTCGAGATGACCTTTTATAGTACATAGCGGGACTCGGATGGGCCGAGTCTCGCTTAACGGGCCAGCCCACGCGACACGCGTGGAACACACGCCCCAAAACAAATAACTAGAAATAATAATGTCAGTAATTGAAAAACAATTCAAAAGATCACGTTCAATGGATGGTTGAGAGGAGATTGACAAAGAACGCGTTCTCTGGACTTGGTTGAAGGCTTCTGAGGGAGAACGCGGTCTCTTGCTTTCCTTGGCTTGCAACGACGCGGACAACCATGGATTGTGTCGCGTTGGCGATTGCTTTGGCACGCGATCGTGTTATTGGCCCCTTTGAGCGAATGCTCATAGCTTCTTCTTCCTCTGTGGCAGTCATGGTGGGTAGGGGCGCATCATATTGCTTGTAGAAAACTTTTTTCTACTGAACAAAAACTTCCTGATGAACCCTCACCATCTAAACAAACATTCTGCTATGCAGAAATTCTTGAATTATGGTGCCTTGAAACACCAAAATAAAGTGGATAAAGCTTCTGGCTTTTGGAAACCATAGTGGAGATACAAGGACAAATCATATTTTGTTTGTTGTATCTGTAGTAGACTTTTCATGAATAAATCCAAAAACGAAAAAAGGATTTTGGATTACAACTGTTGGAATTCATGTCCAATGTTCAAACTCAGGTTTTCTGTTAAACCTTTGAATTGTGTTTGGTGGGACAATGTGACCTCCTGTATCTGCATTAGTGCAGTCATGAACAAAATTAGACATACAAGGTGGATTATTACAAATCTCTATATCTTTCCTTTCTATGAGACACTTTATGACAAGTACCACCTCTATGAAATTAATAGCATTTGTGATTTGAATCTAGGAAATTTAACTCTCGCTGAACAAATGAAATGGATGTACTGCAGTTGTTGGATTTGGTTGATGACCACAACTGTAAAAATGAAAACTTACAGGACATTCATAGAAAAAGGCACTAAGCTGGAATAACACTTGTTATGAAACTATATCTGTAAAGGAGGAAAACAGTTGTTACCTGGCTGAACAAAAAATAAACCTAGATGAACCAACTAAAAATAAGGGAATTAAACCTCCTTTATCTATTACATCTATTAAAAACATTACTCTAATTAGAAATGATAATAAGTCCCCTAGATGTCTTATGATATGTGGAAAAATTAAAATTGGTTTTTTATGAAGATCACAACCTGAATTGCCGTGGAATCGGGAAGAAAACTTTTTGGATGGATGTTGAATCCTTTTGCAAAATTGAACGATTTCAATTAATTGCACTCTTTGAAACAAGAACAAACAAAGAACCAAGTGAAAAAGTGTGGAAAAAAGCTGGATTTGATCAATTCTACTGTGTCCCGGCTACGGGTTTCTCGGGTGGCATTTGTGTAATATGGAAGACCTACCAACTTACAAATGAAATCCTCAAAATTGACCAAATTGAAACAAGATTTATTAGTATCAAGTATACAAACCTGCTCACGAACATAAAACTTATGTTAATCCTAACTTATGCTCCACCAAATGAATCTGCAAAGAATGTGTTCTGGGACAAACTCATTTCCTTTATTAAAAAATGTTCTCTTTCGTGCATTATTATGGGAGATCTGAATGAAATACAAGACCCATCTGAAAAATTAGGTGGTTTAATACCACCTTTGACAAAATTTGCAAGATTACGACATTTTAAGAATGAATGTGAACTACTGGAGACCCCTATTCAAGGAAACATCTATACCTGGCGGAAGAACATATCAGAAATAGATAACATATATGAAAAACTGGATATGGTACTTATTCATCACTAGATCTTTCAATGGTACCATGATATCTGTACTAAATACTTTGCTTTTACCAGATCATACCATTGTCCCATCTCTATCGAGCTTGACTCAGCAATACCTTTTAAAAATCAGCCGTTTAAATTTGAAAAAATCTGGATGACCAGAAAGGACTTTAGAAATGTTGTTAAACAAGATTGGAGAACTAACTATCATGGATCTAGATTGTATAATCTTGTATCCAAAACAAAATTACTTAAGAAACATGTCAAGATCTGGAATAAAAGTACATTTGGTAATGTATTTACTCAATTATAAACTATAGAAAAATAGCTTTCTGAAATCCAAACTGAGATCTGTACTCACCCTACAAATAATCTCATTAAAAAACAAATAAGAATCATAGAAAAATAAGAAAAACTTCTTTGCTTCCAGAAAATTTACTGGAACCAAAGAGCTAAAGTTAAACACATCAAATTTACTGATACGAATGCTAGCTATTTTCACAAAATAGCAAGTGGAAGAAGAAATAGAAAAATTATAAAAGAAATATAAACCCAAGAATGAACAAGTATTACTGGAGAATAAAATATTAGAAATGAAATCAGAAATGATTTCATTAAAAGGTTCAGAAGTGAGGATATGAACCAGAGACTACTCCAGGAAAATCTAGAATTAATTCATTCTGAAATCTCTACAGAGGACAATTTAGAATTAATAAGAAACGTATCCAATGAAGAAATTAAGAAGGCTGTCTTTAACATTGGCTCGGATAAATCACCGGGTCCTGATGGTATGACAACAGAATTCTATCAAAAATATTGGGACATTGTAGGTCCTTCTGTTATTCAAGCAGTTAAAAGCTTTTTTCTTCCTGGGAAATTGCTCAAACAAATAAATCACACATTTATCTATCTGATTCCAAAATGTGACAATCCGAACTCTACTAATCACTATAGACTCATAAGTCTATACTCTACAATTTATAAGATTATCTCGAAGATCATAACAACAAGACTTAAAGGAACCATGAAAAAATTAATCCACCCCCTACAGGGTGCCTTTGTTGCTAATAGAGCCATTTAAGATAATATCTTGATTGCCCATGAAAATTTTCACTCATTTAAATTGAAAAAAGGAACCGAAGGATTCATTGCCCTAAAATTAGATATGGAAAAAGCTTATGATAGAATTGAATGGAACTTCATCATTAAAATCATGGAAAAGTTTGGATTTCATGAAAAATTTATCAACTGAATACAAGAATGCATTACAACGGTATCTTTCTCGGTGCTTGTAAACAACGGACCCACATAAATATTTAAACCATCAAGAGGACTTCGACAGGGTGACCCATTGTCCCCTTTCTTGTTTATTCTAGGATCTGAAATCCTTGCTAGAAAACTCCAAAAAGCTTCAGAAAGACCTCGAAATCCAATAGGATTTCAAATCACTCAACAAGGATCAAGAATTCCGTTCCTGGCTTTTGCAGATGACATTGTGATCTTCTCAAAAGCTAAACAGGAAAACTGCAAGGAAATCAAGGATATTATTGATGAATATTGCAAAGTCTCAGGACAAAAAGTAAAATTTCATAAATCGGCTTTTCAAGTCACAAAAAAGGTTACCAACCATAAGAAATTAGCAATACAAGGTATTCTCACAATCACAAATATGATATCTCTCAAAAAATATCTTGGTTGCCCTATCATTAATGGTAGAGTCAACTCGAATATCTTTACTGATCTCTTAATTAGCACCCAACAATAATTGTCTAAATGGAAAGCAAACTCTCTTTCTCAAACAGGAAGAACAACACTAATAAAAACCAATCTGGCTTCAAGACCAAATTATCTTATGCAAAGTTTTATGTTACCTACACACATATAATGAACTTGACAAGTTAAATAGATCTTTTTTCTGGAACAAAGACAGCTCCTATAAACCTCTTATAGGCTGGGAAAAAATATGTAAACGACACAACAAGGAGGTATTGGATTAAGAAAATCAAAGGACATGAATAAAGCCCTACAATTCAAATTACTATGGAAAATCTTAGCAGAACCGAATAATTATTGGGTCAGAGTTGTTACTGAAAAATACTTGAAAACAATCCATATTTTTCATTACGAGAAAAAAGGAAATTGCTCTTGGCAATGGTCCAAAATGATTGAACTCATTGATGAATTCAAATCTGGACTAATCTAGCAAGTTGGTAATGGCAGAACAATCAAATTCTGGTCGGATAATTGGGTCTTGAACACCCCTTTATGTGATATCATAAACACACAATTAATCCTGAATAAGGATGCCCTGGAAGCTGATTTTATGTTGCCAAATAAAATCTGGAATAAGGACTTAATAGACCAATGTTTACCACATGATTTTGCCAAAAAAATAATCTCTATCCCAATACCTTTAAATGATATTCATGATAGAATGTACCGGGAAACTAGCAAAAATGGTTGATTTTCTACGAATTCTGCTATGGAATTAATTAACAGAAACAAAAGATATACTGCCTATGATTCTTCATGGATCTGGAAGATGGACACATATCCCAAATTTAAAAAATTTATCTGGAAAATAATGAAAAACGGACTCCCAACAAAAGCTAGATTAGCAGAAAAATGTGTAGCAACCCCCAGGGTTGTATCCGTTGCAATGCTCAATTGGAGGATTTGAATCATCTCCTATTCCAATGTAACCATACTATAAAAATAATAGAAAAAATGAATTATCGTACCTATGGTATCATTAGATCCCTAAACATCGGAAACAAAAAAATCAATGAAATGGTCTCTTGGTGGGGAATTTGGTTTTATAGAAACCAACAAAGCTTTGGAAGAACAAACGATGATGCCGATACCATAAAGGATGTACCAAAATATATTAAAAACAAATTGAGAACTGGAATAAGATGAAGAGTTGGAACCCTGACTGTTTAGAAGAGAACAAACAAAAAACACATAGAATGAACAATGTTAGACGACCAATAATGAAATGGAAAAAACCACCAAATAACATAATTAAAATCAATATAGATGGATCCACCAAAACTAATGGTGAATCTAGCTTTGGCTACATTTTCAGGAACAACACGGGTAAACCAATCTTCCTCTTCGGGGATAAATGTGGTATCTCAACCCCTTTAAAAACAGAAACACTTGCAGTGAGAAATTCCCTGGTAAAGGCCTATGAATTAGGCATCACCGACATTCAACTTGAATGCGATAACCTTACCATTGTGAATGTCCTTAATCAAATCTGGCACTATCCATGGGATATTGAAATGTTAATTTCTAAAATCCTATGTGTTTTACAACTGTTTTCTTCAGTGCAGATTTTTCATGTCTTCTGAGAAACAAACGTGGTGGCCGACTTCATCGCAAAGACGGTCCAGCAGAGTTCCTTGGAAGATATTCGAGCTAATCTAGAATTTTTAATTCTCATCCATAAGGATGCTATTGACTGAGAAACCGTATCTTCTGTGGTTTCCAGTCTAATTTTTACCTAATCAAAAAGAAAGAAAGAAAAAGAAATATACAACTAGCTAGGTAATTGGAGAAAATTAGATATATCTGCATACATGCCTTATAATTATATATGGATATATAGCGTTAGAGTGTAGGATTTCTTTTGATTTTTGTGACGAGCACTCAAGTAAAAATGCCAGGTTTCGTGGTCAACATATTTTTTGGGTGGTGCTAAATACATTGGCTAAATAAGTATAAACATGTATATTTAGCACGTGTCCATGTTCGCGTGTCATTAAATTACCCGTTGGGTATCCGATTTTGGCACGAGCACGTTATATGTGTACGTGTCCATTTATTTTTTTAGCTATTTAAATAAAAAAAATATTTTTCAAATTACTGTAGCACGGGCACGGATCCCGTCCCCGTGCTACGATAGATTTTATTATTATTAGTTTCTTAGTTTGATTATTTTTTTAGCTAAGAAACTATGTGTAATGCAATCCTAACTTGATTATTGTATTATTCGAATATCGATTGTACTAGGTGTAATGTAATCCTAACTTCATTATCATATAATTCAAATATCGGTTATACTAATTTTCATCATATAATTCTTCGACATCGACGCAAGCGAACACAATCTGATTGTCATCAAGTATAGTATTAGTAGTCATATACCGTTTACCGAGTTTTATTCGAGAAACAAGGGTAGTGACTATATACGACTGCAAGAACCATTCTGTTGTTCACCCTTGCGTAGTCTTTCATTAGACTGACCAATCATTCCTTTTCCTTGCATGGTTGGCTGGTGTCATCTGTCCTATACGACACATCAGGTCCTTCTTCCAAGAGTGAAGAAGCCGGATATTGACATTGAAGGCAACTGCTGTTTTATGATATTGGTTTGCAATAAGGTTGAAGATCCTGAAGTTAGATTTTAGGTTTATTACCTATTATGTAATTTTAGTATTTTCCATTTAAGTCTTCCAATACTATCTTTGATATTTATCTAGTTATGGTTTTCCGCAACATTGATTGTAAGACATTTCTGGATTAATTTATCATTGTTCTGTGTTATGTTATATTTGCGATCAATACTTAAAGCCTTGGGTGATTTCAGAGATGCGATTTGAGGTCACTGGTGGTAATATTCCTAAGGTAATTTAAGGGTGTTACAAGATGCAAGAATTGAAGAAGCAACTTGAAGAGTTGCTTGAGAAATGATACATATGACTGAGTGCGTCGCCTTGGGGTGCTCTGGTCTTATTTGTCAAGAAGAAGGATGGTTTGTTCAGGCTTTACATTGATTACCGAGAATCGAACAAGGTCACTATCAAGAGCAAGTATCCTTTGCCAATGATAGATGATCTTTTGGATCAGCTACATGGAGCTAAAGACTTTTCCAAGATCGATCTGAGGTCTGAGTATCATCAACTCAGAATTCATGAGGAGGATATTTCGAGGACTACATTCCGGACGAGATATGGTCACTACAAATTCGTAGTCATGCCATTTGGGCTTATGAATGCTCTCGTAGTTTTTATGGACTTGATGCACATATTCTTTCATCAGTATCTGGATAAGTTCGTAGTGGTCTTTATTTACGATATTTTGATCTACTTGCCAAATGAAGAAGCTCACGAGGAACATTTTCGCATTACGTTATCAATCCTTAAACAAAACCAATTATATGCTAAGATGTCTAAGTGTGAATTTTGGTTAAAGGAAATTGAATTTTTAGGTCATGTGATCAATGAAAAAGGGGTAATGGCTGACCCCAGAAGATTGAAGCGGTAACTTTTTGGATATGACATCAGAATGTGAAGTAGGTGCGCAATTTCTTAGGACTTGCTGGTTATTATCTACAATTCATAGAAGGATTTTCTAAAATTGCTCTACATATGACCGGATTGCTCCGCAAGGTTCACAAGAAGTGTGTGTGGGACGAAAAGTGTAAGGCTAGCTTTAAGAAGTTGAAGGAGTGCTTGACATCAACACTAATGCTGACACTAACAGAAAGAACTGAGGGATACATGGTTTACAGTGATGCTTCGAAGCAAGGCTTAGGATGTGTACTGATGTAGAAGGGGAAAGTTATTGCATACACATCTCGACAACTGAAGCCTTATGAAGCAAATTACCCAACCCATGATTTGGAATTAGCCGTTGTGGTTTTCGCGCTGAAGATTTGGAGGCACTATCTCTATGGTGTCAGATGTCTGATCTTTACCGACCACAAGAGTCTGAATATGAGGCAACTACGCTGGTTAGAGTTGCCCAATGATTATGATATTGAGCTACTTTATCACCCGCAAAAGGCTAATGTGTAGCAGACGTATTGAGCCGAAAGATGATGCATGAGAATGTAGCAGCTTTATCCACTGCTCAACCAGAGTTACAACGGGAACTGTTGAGAAGTGAGGCCGATGTTTGGTTCGATCGTCAACAAGGACACCTGAGTAAGATCGAAATTCAGGCTACGTGGCTTGATCAGATCAAAGAGAGATATATTGATGACATTGTCTTAATGAAGTTGTGTAGCGAAGTTCATGAAGAGAAGGCTCCAGGATTTGTAATTCAAGAGAATGGATCACTTTGGTTTCAATATCGGGTCTGTGTGCTTGACAATGACGACATTCATCAATTGATAATGAGGGAGGCTCATTCTTCTGCATATTCCATACATCCAGGATCTATCAAGATGTACAAGGATCTGAGAAAGAACTTCTGGTGGCCCAACATGAAGTGGGATGTAGCAGAATTTGTGGCATGGTGCTTGACTTGTCAGAAAGAGAAGATTAAGATTGAACATCGAACGCTAGGGGGAGAATTATAACCTTTTTTGGTACCAGATTGGAAGTGGGAGGATATTGCAATGGACTTTGTTATGGGATTGCCCAATACACAGGGCCAAGAGGATGCTATATGGGTGATCATTGACCGACTTTTGAAAAGTGCTCATTTTGTTGCTATCAAGTCAGCTTGGGGAACCCAAAAGCTATCTGAGGTGTTTTTGCATGAGATAGTTCGCCTACATGGTACCCCCAAAACCATTGTATTCGATCATGATGACTGATTCATGTCGAGATTCTGGAAAGAATTACATAAGGCCATGGGGATTGAGTTAAGATTTTGTATTGCATTTCATCCTCAAACGGATGTACATTCAGAAAGGACGATTCAGACACTTGAGAAAATGTTGAGAGCTAGAGTGTTAGATTGCCCAACAAGTTAGGAGAACAACTTGAGTCTGACACAGTTCACTTACAACAATAGTTGGCTTTCAACCATCAAGAAGGCTCTATTTGAAGCTTTGTATGGTCGGAAGTGCAAATCTCCAATCTGTTGGGATGAGAATGTCGATAAGATATTGGTAGGACTTGGATTGGTCGAAAGGACTACCTCAGATATTGCTTTGATCAGACAATGGATGCTTACAACTCAGAGTCGACATAATTCGTATGTTGATTTGAAGCGAAGGAATGTTGAGTTCGATGTTGGGGATAAGGTGTTTGTCAAAGTATCGCCAACTAAGGGTGTATTCAGATTCGGGAAGCATGGGAAGCATAATCCTCGCTATGTTGGACCTTTTGAGATCCTTGATCGAGTCGGATCTTTGGCATATCGTTTAGCATTGCCTCTCTCAGCACATCCAGTGAATAATGTATTCCATGTCTCATTGTTGAGGAAGTATGTACCGGATGCGTCTCATGTTTTGAGTTATGACGACATTAAGATTCAGCCAAATGGGACATACGAGGAGAGACCTGTACGCATCCTAGAGTGTCGAGAGAAACACATGCGTAATAAAGTGGTAACATTCGTGAGGATCCTTTGGTCAAAGTCTGTAACCGAAGAAGTTATTTGGGAAACTTGGGAGACCGAGGCTGATATGTATAGTCATTTTCCTGAGCTATTTTCGGCCTAGTTTCAGGGCTGAAACTATTTTTAAGGGGATAATATTGTAGTAACCCTCATCTTCATATAAGGGTATGAATGTTATTTTTTTTTAATAAAGAGTATGATTTTTGATAAAGAGTATGGTATTTGATTACTGTTGAATTCCTTAGGTTTTGATGGTAACAAACATTCAACTAATCTGATAACTAAGTGTTTCAGGAACAAGACAGTTGTCACATGGAACCATTGCAGCAAAGGATTGCAGAGGGAACAAAGCGTTCTCCACATGCTTTGTTACCTCTCAAGGAACATCAAAGATGAACAACGTTCAAGCTGCGAATGGAAGGAAGATATCCAGCGTGAAGATTATGGAAACAATGATGGAAGATCACACGGTCAAGGATAAGAGATTTCAGCTGGAAGGATCTCGCCGAAGAGAAGATGTGGAGAGAGAAATCCGAATGTGTTATCTTAGGAAATCTTTCCTAAGATAAGATCTTTGGAGAGAGAAGATTATTATCTTTAGCCGATTATATTATCTTTGGAATTCTTTCCTTAGATAATGTAAGCGGTTAAGATATTATTCTTCCAAACAATTTTAGATCTTCTTGTTACCAAGTTTAGAAAGATTTTATCTTGTTACAATTAGGGTTTAGTCGTGTTGTATTTAATAGGAATGTGGATTCATTTCTATGTACGCAAGCGAGGACGACGAACTAAGAGTATTAGAGAAGAAAAGGAGAGTGAAGTTGTTTGTGAGTCTTTGAGGGTTGAGTTCGGATTCATCGTTGTAGGAGTGATCTTCGAATCTAGCTAGATAGTCTAGGGTTTGGAGTCCATGCTACAAGTGTAATCGAACAAGAAATCAATAAGACAAGTAGACACTTCAAAATCCTCTCAAGCGAGAAGCTTGAAGGTAGTGATTTTTCTTTGATTAGCTAGTTGGCTAATTAGGGTTTCCACTATACATCGTGAGTTCATTTCTTATCTTTCTTGCTATATTATTCCGCTGCACCTTCTGTGGGAACAAAACCTTTGTTCCCTCAGACGTAACTCTAACGATCCAACAATTGGTATCAGAGCCTAGTGCTCTAGATTGTTTTCGTTAAAGACTTTGCAGGAAAGATGTCGTCAAGCAATGCCTCCATCGATAACCACAAGATGAACAAGAAAGGAGAAGAGAAGGCTCAAAGCATTGCTTTAAAGGTTGTTCGTGCCTTTGACTGGTCTCAAGTTGAAGACGAAGAGAAGGACGGTGATGAAGATGTGGCTCTCATCACTAGAGCAATGAAGAAGATATGGTCTCGAAACAAGGGCACCCCGTGTTCCTCCGAAGGGAACAAAGACACGAAGGATGTCGTTTGTTACCTCTGTCAAAACAAAGGACATTTTGCCAAAAACCGCTTCAAGAAGAAGGCAGGTCTTCCTCCGGTTCGTGAAGGGGAACAAGCAATGGTCGCAACATGGGGTGATTCTGACTCAGATGATGAAGAATCCTCTCATTCAAGGGATGTCTGTTTGATAGCCATAGAAAACCCCGATGAATCAAAGACAAAAGGTGGTCTGCAGGAGTCTGAGGTAAATGAATCTGAACTCATCTCAAATTTGAAAAGCAAGTCTAAGCAACAATTAATCTTCTTCATTAAGAAACTTATTCATGAGAATAGTCTTTTCAGTGAGCAGATTGATGAAAACAAAGGTTGGGCAGAAAAAGTGACCAATCTTGAGAAAGTTTCATCCTCTTCTCTAAGTCCTTGCAATGAGTGTCCAAAACTCACTGAAAAATATTACATCTCTAGAATCCACTGTTTCCTCACTTGAATCTGAGTCATTAATGTTAAAACTAGGCAATGCAAAACTGTCTAGTGATCTATCTAAACTCAGTGAGGAACAGAAGAAAAAGCCAAAATGTATTGTGTTTGTAGCGGCCAAGAATGAAAAGAAAACAGAAAAGAAGGAAGTACCTCACTTTGGAATTGGTTATCAACCTAAGCTTCCTATTGATGGCACTAAGTATAAAAGTCCTAGAGTCGAAGGAAAACAGTCAGGACAAGAAAAAGGGGAAAGTTCCTCGAGAAGGAACAATTGCAAAGACTGTTCAAATTCGACTGATGGGAACAAGGCTTGGTACCATGGACAGAAGGCTCATTCCATTTGGTTGAAACAGTCTCGAAGCGGTAAGTCCAATCATATTGATTTTCATTCAAGGATTGTCAACAAACCAATTTGGCCTGGATAAAGTAAGTATGTTGATTTAAAGTGTCAAAGAATCTGTTGGTATTGTGGTCACTCTGGTCACTATAAACAAGAGTGCCTCCTGAAGAAACACAATGAGGAAATTGCTCGCACTTCTAGGGAGAAGATGAATGCTAAACCTCCAGAAATCAAATATGCTGCTCCCAAACCCAGAAAGCCTAAGCTTGTATGGGTTCAAAAAAACTAACTCCTTCTATACAGGCTGAAGTGAGAAAGGTTCCCGGTATTTCGATAGTGCTTGCTAAAGTTACCTGACAAGGAACAAAGGATGACTCACCTCACTTCAACAGGCCTCTGGAGGTTCAACAACCTTTGGAAATAAGAGTAAGGGAGAAGTTTGTGGTCTCGGTAAGGTAAGACTTTCTAACCACATTACTGTGGTTAATGTGACACTTGTGAATAATCTCAGATTTAATATTTTTAGTGTGGCTCACTCTGTCAGAACAAGAAAAATAGGGTAGTCTTTACTACTGATGATTGTTATGTTGAGTGTATAAAGTACAAGGAAAATTCTACTGAAAGAGATATGCGACAACAACGTTTATAAAGTCGATCCTGCTTGCATCCCTGAGAAGGAACTATATCTGTCGTCCATTGCTGGGACAAAGGATCTGCGGCATAAGCGGTTCGGACATGCAAGTCTTCAACTCCTATCCAAACTTCATAGACAAGAACTGCTGAACGGTCTCCCTAAGATCGACGCAACAAGAAATGAAGTTCGTGATGCTTGCACCAAAGGTAAGCGGGTAAGGAGGTATGTACCACTCGTCCTCGGGAACTAATCCATATGGATCTTTGTGGGCCAATGCGCACAAAGGAGCCATGGGGGAAATGCCTATGTTTCTGTTATTGTTGATGACTATTTCAAGTACACATGGACTCTCTTTCTGTCATCAAAGGACGAAGTGATCGCTGAATTTGAATCTTGGCTCAAGTCGGTTGAGAGGGGTGTAGGACAGTCTTTGGGATCCATCTGTACTGATCATGGGACATAATTTGAGAACCCTCAGTTTCTATCCCTCTGTAGGAACAATGGCATTAATCATAATTTCTCAACTCCCAGAACTCCGCAGTAAAATGGTGTTGTGGAAAGGATGAACATGAACAAGGAGTTGATCCATCACTCTATCGAGGAATCATAGGTCCGCCTCTTTATCTCACTGCAAGTAGACCTGATATTATGTATAGTGTGTGTCTATGTGCTCATTTTCAGGCTGATCCCAAAGAAACACACCTCAAAGTAGTGAAGAGGATTCTGAGATACTTGAAGGGAACAGATGATCTATGTCCGTGGTATCCAAGGGGTGGAAACTTCGATCTAGTTAGATACACAGACACTGATTTCACAGGGAACAAAGTGGACATAAAATCTATATCATCCATGGCTCAGTTCCTTGGGCCATGCTTGGTTTCCTGGGGGTCAAAGAAGCAGAATTCAGTGACTATGGTATTCTTCTTGACTCAATCTCATTCTTTGTGACAATACTAGTACAATAAATATCTCCAAGAATCCTGTGCAACACTCATGTACCAAGCATATCGAGATAAGACATCACTTCCTACGTGATTGTGTGGAGAAAGGGTTGGTGTCCATGGATTTATGTGGAACCAAGGATCAAATCGCTGACATCTTCACCAAGGCACTAAATAGGGAACCCTTCGAACAGTTCTGTATGGAGCTTGGTATGATCTCTCTAAACTTATTGTCTATCTCTAATGTTCCCTCGGTGATTGGCTAAATTACGTGGTAAATTGTGAAAGTTTAAATGTCATGTCTTGATCTGCATTCATTCTCTTGATCATTAGTTGAACAACCTGCTTAGACTCGTGCACGTGCTTCACTTATGTGCAAAATTTCATGCATGATCATCTATGCCATCATAATACTACATGAATCAGCTTTCTTTCGGCCCAAAAGAGTCAACTTGATGCATTGATCCCATATTACAAGCCCAAATGATTGTTGACTCTATAGCTTACCCTAGCCATCATGATTGATGCTTCCTATGAGCCCCTCTTATCATCCACATCTGGGAGCCTCTCATTCATGATTAAACATTATTAAAAATTCTCGTATATGTTTATGTGTGATGTTCTTTGTACCCTCTCTGGTAACGTTACCCCCATATCACATTCTTCTACTTTTTCGGAAAGCCGAGAATACGAATCGTCGCATCTATGGTATATGGCTGGGAGTTGACAAGTATGATGTGTAATGATGGCTTGCAACTGCTTGAGAAGTGTTATGTGCATTAAAGTTGATGTGATGATTGCGTGATGTTTGTTGCGCTCGAGATTTTGTGGACTTTGATGGATTTGGACAAAATCTTTTACAAGATTTATTTTTGGAAGATATCTTCTTGGCTGTGATCTTTGATATGAAAAAGAAGGAAAGAAGAAGATTGAGAGCATTTTCCTTAGTACTTGAAAAGATATGAAAAAGGATTCTCGTGATTTCTCCCTCCTATCTATATGGCATCTTATGCATAGTTGTCCTATTGCTCCCTTGTGTTGTTCCAAAAAAAAAAAATATTTATAGTGGAACACCACAAGGTATACAAAGAGAGGACCAATGAATCCTTCTTCTACTAGCGGTTGGATACTAGTAACCTGCACAAGAAGTAGTTTGTGTTGCAAGAAGGTGTTGGATGGGTCAAGGTTGAACCTGAGGTGGAAGCTGATATGGATGAGGAAGAGCAAACTTTGAAGGGGAACAAAAAGATGAACTTGATCTGCAAAGGACCGTGAAGAGTTTGTCTCGCGCAATATCTATGTTGGCAGAACAACAAAGGTGTCTTATGGAGTAAGTGCATGCTTAAATTGCTATTCATATTTCGGCTCCCTCTGCAGGCACCAGTGGTCTTGATTCGTCTTTCTTTGGCTAACCAATCCCTCTTTTGTTCCCAGCACATCTATCTCCTTCTGCCTTGTTTTTCCTTGTCTCTGTTTCACATGGTTGTATTGATTGGCATGTTCATCATTTGTGATATCTTTGTGTATGTCGTGTTGTCTTTGCATGTGGTATATGTTTGTGTGGTTCAATCTATTGAAAAAGGGGTTGTTTGCTTCTCTTGATGTGTTCATTTTTCTCTATCTCTTTACTTATGTTTTTGATGATGCCAAAAGGGGGAAAATGACTGGTAGCTTTAGTTGAGGGGGAACTAACATGGTTTCATATGTTGCTAGACTGAGGGGGAACTATTATGCCTAAGTGTGAAAAACTTTCTCTTCATATCTGTCTTTATCTTGTGTGTATGTTTTATTGTCAAGAGTGTTTGTCACCATCAAAAAGGGGGAATTTGTTGAATTCCTTAGGTTTTGATGGTAACAAACATTCAACTAATCTGGTAACTAAGTGTTTCAGGAACAAGATAGTTGTCACAGGGAACCATTGCAGCAAAGGATTGCAGAGAGAACAAAGCGTTCTCCACATGCTTTGTTACCTCTCAAGGAACATCAAAGATGAACAAAGTTCAAGCTGCGAATGGAAGGAAGATATCCAGCGTGAAGATTATGGAAACAATCATGGAAGATCACGCGGTCAAGGATAAGATATTTCGGCTGGAAGGATCTCGCCGAAGAGAAGATGTGGAGAGAGAAATCCGAATGTTTTATCTTAGGAAATCTTTCCTAAGATAAGATATTTGGAGAGAGAAGATTATTATCTTCAGCCGATTATATTATCTTTGGAATTCTTTCCTTAGATAATGTAAGCGGTTAAGATATTATTCTTCCAAACAATTTTAGATCTTCTTGTTACCAAGTTTAGAAAGATTTTATCTTGTTACGATTAGGGTTTAGTCGTGTTGTATTTAATAGGAATGCAGATTCATTTCTATGTACGCAAGCGAGGACGACGAACTAAGAGTATTAGAGAAGAAAATGAGAGTGAAGTTGTTTGTGAGTCTTCGAGGGTTGAGTTTGGATTCATCGTTGTAGGAGTGATCTTCGAATCTAGCTGGGTAGTCTAGGGTTTGGAGTCCATGCTACAAGTGTAATCGAACAAGAAATCAATAAGACAAGTAGACACTTCAAAATCCTCTCAAGCGAGAAGCTTGAAGGTAGTGATTTTTCTTTGATTAGCTAGTTGGATAATTAGGGTTTCCACTATACATCGTGAGTTCATTTCTTATCTTTCTTGCTATATTATTCCGCTGCACCTTCTGTGGGAACAAAGCCTTTGTTCACTCAGACGTAACTCTAACGATCCAACAATTACATTATTCCAAATGTGAATAGATTAAACATATTCTTATCCTAAGTATGTTACATTTTAAGTCATGGTATATTTAAATTTATCTCAACATTATGTTAATTTTATTTTAAAAAAACTTATCAATTTAACTTAAATTATATAAGTTGAGATTAACAATATGTTAATTAAGATTTAAATATGGTTAAATTTATGAGAAAATGTAACTTAAGCTTAGAACTAACCTAATTTAATTTTTCTTTCATTTTAATTTTGGGGTTACATTGTATAAATAAACTTAGGATAATATTATAAATAAGTTTGGGTAATTTTTGAAAATGAAAATAGGGGTATTTTTTCCACAACTTGAAAAGTCAGACAAAAATGTGTAATTAAGCCAAAAGAAGGGGGCCAACCGTGAATAGTATATGTTGATGCGTCCTTGGCCTCAGATGAGTCAAGTTCGCCATCAGAGAACGGATCTAGATCGAGAAGAGATCACACATCACTTGAATAGAGGTTCTCGAGTGTCTTGGCTTTGCACATGAGGAAGCCGAGGGAGATGTCGCTAGTCTTCAACGTGATGAAGGCAAAGCGAGATCGGATGGGACTCAACGTGATGAGTCCTCGGGTGGAAGATAAACATGTTGATCCTCGAGTGTTTGTTTGATAGAGTGAATAAGAACAATGATGACGCCCAAGCCAAATGGGGGAGATAAACTCAACTACGAGATTTGACACTAAAATGAACGTAACCTTACAATGGAAGCCTCAAACAGCTTAGGAAAAGAGATCTCGACATGGGCCGAGGAGCTTTATTGGGCTAGCCCACTAAACACAAGTGAAGCACACACCCTAAAGTAGAAATAAGCTAATTAACATGACAAATAAGCAAGTTCTATTATTGGAAAGATAACTTCAAAATAAGCTAAGTCCTAGGATATGCACCGGCCTTGTGGAAAGGCCAACGTTAATGTCGCAGGAAAGGGGAGTCGGGGAATCGTAGAGAGCGTCGTTGGCAATGCCATGACACTGGCGAGAGCAAAGCTGGGAGTGTCACGTCATTGAGGCAGAGCTTGCACTGGCGATGATATGGGGGGAGCGTTGGGGCGCTAGTGACAGAGCTAAAGTCGTGATGCCTATCAAATAAATCCCAAAATACCTACTAAGTAGTATAGTAAGCAAGACATGGTCGATCCCACAGAGAGTCAGGTTATCAATTTGTGCAATTCGTTATCACCAACTAGGAACTAGGGGGGTTTTGTTTGTGTTTATCGTAACCAAAGTAAACAAAGCAAGTAAATAAGTTTGCAGGAAACGGTTGTAAATATAATGGGGAAAAGCGCCACACTCAACAGAGATCCACACAACAATAGATAGGTCGATCACGGAATTCTATCAATCTCAAGTTCTTAATATTCCTATAGTTGTTCTTATCCCGATCTTAGATAACTATTAGTTCTACCAGCCCTAATAGTACTTATTACTAAATCAAATCCGAAAACCTTCAAGACTCAATGAAGCAATAGCATTCAACCAAGGATTCAACAAGATACATGCAGTAGAAACAACCCGTTACTATAAGCATGCAATTAACTCTCTCTCACGATGAAGCGCTCGGATCCCCTATACGCAACAATCGTGCTGGCTACTAGATATGCAACCCGAACCCGGAATCACAAGTCCTAGCAATTAGGAAGATATCAATAAACCTAGGTGATCAATCTAGATAAATCAACATAAACCAATAATCAATCAAGCACAAGAGAATTAATCCAACTAGATAGGAAAACGAACAAGAGTAGAAAACTCACAACCAATCAATTGCTGGCTTTAAACTGTCAAGTGCAACAATGGAGGTTTAGTTCTCCATTAGGGTTTGTGAGAGAAAAACTATGAAAAGTGGCAACTAGGGTTAAGAGTAGATGATGTTCTAAAAGAGTCTTAAACCAAACTTAAATACTAAAGTAATAATTCAGAAATAAAGAAAATAAAATAACAAACTAGGAAACTAAGTCTCGGAAATAAAATAGAACGAAATAAAAACTCGGAAATAAATCTCGTCAGCGCGTTGCCACCGCGGGGTGCGGTGGCCTTAATGCCGCGGGGTGCGGCAAACTTCATTGGCCTTCAGCATCTGCGACACTTCAGGCAAAACGCTATAACTTTTGATTACCAACTCGGATTGCGCTCAAATTTTGAGGACTTGCAGTAGACTTCAAGATCTAAGTCCTCGAGTTGGAATCACTTCATTTTCACATTTTAGTAGAGAGAAGGAACCATTTGAATTCAACCCACTGTTCTTCTACTCTTCTCTTCACTTCCTTTGCGTCTTTTACTGGTGGCTTCTTCCTCAGTGTCTCCTATGATCTCCAAAACAGCTCAAACACCTCCAAAAACACCAAACTTTACCCCCAAACGCCATGCACATGAATGTATCTAAATCTACCCGAATGACACCAATAAACCCTCTAATGACTCTTACTTAAGCCCTACAAAGTAGTGCTTATCAAACTCCCCCATGCTTAGATCTTTGCTCGTCCTCGAGTAAACTAAAAGAAAGTTCACTCCTCCAATGTAGCACACAAGGTCTCAGGAAGCATCTCCTCCAACTAAGAGTCACCTAACCCATGCCAAAACTCCTGGCGCCAATCTTATCTACAACACATCCATACTCAACAAGCTTAAGGGGCAAGCAGAGTACTTCCCCCAAGCTTAACCCGGACATCCAATAGCGTGAGTAATCTCTAATCGTAGCCTCCATCTATGACTCCTTATGTCTCCCAGAGTGACCTACCCGACAATCCTTCTTTGACTCCTCTTCTTATGACGCCTCGCCAAGAATAATGAGAAATCCTAAAATCACTCTTCTTCTTTTTCGCTCATTTTGCCAAGGCGCCCTTTCGGGTTTTCACCAAGCCACTCATATTTTTTTTTGCATAGATGTGCTCACATAAGCTCACGTCACTCTTGACCTCATATTACCCCAGCCTAATGCTGGTCCAAGCCACATGCTTATTGCCTAGGCCGCCCTTTCGGGTTTTCGACCTATCCCAGGATTTCTATTTTAGCCCTTTTTCAAATTTTTGGCTTTTTCAATTTTTTATTTTTCTCCTCAATAACGTAGCAAGTATAGAACTCTCCCCCATGCTTAAACATTGCATTGTCCTCAATGTAATGAAAGACAAAAGAATAAAACACAGGGAAAAGCAAAAAATAACTCACAAACGTCGCCAAGCTGCTTGGACACTGTAGGTGTCGCTGGCGGTGTACTTAATATACGCACAGGTCTCCAGTGTTGGGTGTTCTCATCAACTCCAGTGTCTTCTTCCTACCGTGCAACCATAGGAAACCACTTTGGTGAATAGTGGTAAAACATAGTATGGCGGGGTCACACGGCCTTCTAGGAACACATGGTGGAGCCCAGATATGATCATGTTGGGGGCTCTAGTGTTCCTCCTCCTCAGCTGCCAATTGTAGGGTCATCATCGTTGCCAAATAATGTGTAGGGCTAAGGTTTCCTCCTTGACAACATGATGCGCACCTTCTTCATGGAAAACTCCGGACAACTGGCCTACGGTAGAACTCTTTTTTTTTTTTTTTTTTTTTTGCCCCCCGTTTAAGATTTTTTCGGGGGGTGACTTAGTGCAGGGAAAGAAGATTTACATTAGTGGTAAACACCTTCTTCAATAGGCACGAGTCTTGGAAACAAAGAAAACAAGAACAAAAACACACTAAAAAAAATGCAAAAACATACCTCGGGTTGCCTCCCGGATAGCGCCTTAGTTATTGTCATGGCTTAACATCTTACTCCAGCCTCAACTTGGGTTGCTCATAGCAACTAAACTCCTGAGGTCCATATAAGGGGGATGCCTCTTTGTATACTCCATGTTGAGCCTTTCCCCCATGCTGGTGCACTTCATGATGGGTGGACCGTTGTGCATACCCATGAACGCACTGACCATCTTCAGAAATGGTCTACCCAACATCTCAGGGCCTGCATGCCTATCTTGCCCCGTATCCAGTATGTAACAATTCGCCAATTGGATCAAGGCCTTATTCTTGTGCTTCCCCCTCGGTTTCTTCTTGATCGTGCCCAGCACCTTTAACATTTCCTTGCAGCGAGGGGTGCTATCTGCCAGTGTGACCAAGGGAACGGTTTTGATGCAGTCAATGAAGGCCTCATAGATATCCTCGTTGTTCTTTAGCCTTTGAGTATCTCGGGAAGCCTCAAGGAAGGGTACGACGGGTTGCAGCGCGACGAGCGGGAAGGAGTTGAGACGCACAAACTCATCATAGGCTGCCTCCAGAGGGTCGGGGACTGCCGGGGCATTTTCGGGAGAAACGGTTGTCTCTGGAGTATTTCCGCGATCGCGGCACTCCTCCTCATTGTCGCTGAACTCTTCTAGTCCCAAAAAGTACTCCTCTTCCGAAAGCACCTCTGGGTATGGGGCGGGTGGCTTCTCGGAACCGAGAGGAGGAAAGTACGGACGATCGTAGGTGTCGACAAAGGGCTCGTCATTAGCTCCAACAGGTTGCCGCGGGGTGCGGCCAGACTCTACCGCGGGGTGCGGTCCTCTTCCAGAGTCTCCTCTTTTTCTGAATCGGCCAGACCTTGTGTGCTACATTGGAGGAGTGAACTTTCTCCTCTTTTGATTCCCAACTCGAATTGCGCTCAAATTTTGAGGACTTGCAGTAGACTTCAAGATCTAAGTCCTCGAGTTGGAATCACTTCATTTTCACATTTGAGTAGAGAGAACGAACCATTTGAATTCAACCCACTGTTCTTCTACTCTTCTCTTCACTTCCTTTGCGTCTTTTACTGGTGGCTTTTTCCTCAGTGTCTCCTATGATCTCCAAAACAGCTCAAACACCTCCAAAAACACCAAACTTCGCCCCCAAATGCCATGCATATGAATGTGTCTAAATCTACCCGAATGACACCAATAAACCCTCTAATGACTCTTACTTAAGCCCTACAAAGTAGTGCTTATCAAACTCCCCCATGCTTAGATCTTTGCTCGTCCTCGCGTAAACTAAAAGAAAGTTCACTCCTCCAATGTAGCACACAAGGTCTCAGGAAGCATCTCCTCCAACTAAGAGTCACCTAACCCATGCCAAAACTCCTGGCGCCAATCTTATCTACAACACATCCATACTCAACAAGCATAAGGGGCAAGCAGAGTACTTCCCCCAAGCTTAACCCGGACATCCAATAGCATGAGTAGCCTCTAATCCTAGCCTCCATCTATGACTCCTTATGTCTCCCAGAGTGACCTACCCGACAATCCTTCTTTGACTCACCCGACAATCCTTCTTTGACTCCTCTTCTTATGACGCCTCGCCAAGAATAATGAGAAATCCTAAAATCACTCTTCTTCTTTTTCGCTCATTTTGCCAAGGCGCCCTTTCGGGTTTTCACCAAGCCACTCTTCTAGTCCCAAAAAGTACTCCTCTTCCGAAAGCACCTCTGGGTATGGGGCGGGTGGCTTCTCGGAACCGAGAGGAGGAAAGTACGGACGATCGTAGGTGTCGACAAAGGGATCGTCATTAGCTCCAACAGGTTGCCGCGGGGTGCGGCCAGACTCTACCGCGGGGTGCGGTCCTCTTCTAGAGTCTCCTCTTTTTCTGAATCGCCCTCCTCAGTGCTAGGAGCGATTGGCAACTGCTTACCACTTCGGAGCGTTAAAGCACTAACATTTGCCCGTGGGTTAACTACCGTTTGAAATGGTAGATTTCCCGACATCTTTGCATCGATCCTTGTGATGGCTTCAGCCATTTGGCTCATCTGCGTCTCCAAGTTCTTTATGCTTGACCCCGTAGCTTGAACATGAGTGCTGATATGTTTAGTCAAAGCTTGGAGCATATCTTCAGTTGACATGGAGGAACTTGGGTTAGACACGGCGGGTTATGCTCAGAGGCCGGATTATACTCCTGTGGAGCACCCTGCTGGTAGAACTATTGTGGTTCCGGGTAGAACTCCTGGCAGTCATGACCATATGGAGGGTATTGCTGGTACCCATAACTCGAATTGGGGTGATCTCTCCACCCTGGAGTGTATGCGTAGGAGTATGGGTCATATCGCGGCTCTACCCAGAAATCCATATCTGTATCAAAATCAAACAAGAAAAAACAAAATCAGTAGCACGGGTGTGGACCGTAAGAGAGGTCCACACCAAAGTTGGTAACAAACAAAAACACGAAAATAGAAATTTTGACTCCCCGGCAACGGCGCCAAATTTGATAGAGCTAAAGTCGTGATGCCTATCAAATAAATCCCAAAATACCTACTAAGTAGTATAGTAAGCAAGACAGGGTCGATCCCACAGAGAGTCAGGTTATCAATTTGTGCAATTCGTTATCACCAACTAGGAACTAGGGGGGTTTTGTTTGTGTTTATCGTAACCAAAGTAAACAAAGCAAGTAAATAAGTTCACAATTACGGTTGTAAATATAATGGGGAAAAGCGCCACACTCAACAGAGATCCACACAACAATAGATAGGTCGATCACGGAATTCTACCAATCTCAAGTTCTTAATATTCCTATAGTTGTTCTTATCCCGATCTTAGATAACTATTAGTTCTACCAGCCCTAATAGTACTTGTTACTAAATCAAATCCGAAAACCTTCAAGACTCAATGAAGCAATAGCATTCAACCAAGGATTCAACAAGATACATGCAGTAGAAACAACCCGTTACTATAGGCATGCAATTAACTCTCTCTCACAATGAAGCGCTCGGATCCCCTATACGCAACAATCGTGCTGCCTACTAAATATGCAACCCAAACCCGGAATCACAAGTCCTAGCAATTAGGAAGATATCAATAAACCTAGGTGATCAATCTAGATAAATCAACATAAACCAATAATCAATCAAGCACAAGAGAATTAATCCAACTAGATAGGAAAACGAACAAGAGTAGAAAACTCACAACCAATCAATTGCTGGCTTCAAACTGTCAAGTGCAACAATGGAGGTTTAGTTCTCCATTAGGGTTTGTGAGAGAAAAACTATGAAAAGTGGCAACTAGGGTTACGAGTAGATGATGCTCTAAAAGAGTATTAAACCTAACTTAAATACTAAAGTACTAATTCAGAAATAAAGAAAATAAAATAACAAACTAGGAAACTAAGTCTCAGAAATAAAATAGAACGAAATAAAAACCCGGAAATAAATCTCGTCAGCGCGTTGCCACTGCGGGGTGCGGTGGCCTTAATGCCGCGGGGTGCGGCAAACTTCATTGGCCTTCAGCATCTACGACACTTCAGGCAAAACGCCATAACTTTTGATTTCCAACTCGGATTGCGCTCAAATTTTGAGGACTTGAAGTAGACTTCAAGATCTAACTCCTTGAGTTGGAATCACTTCATTTGCACATTTGAGTAGAGAGAACGAACCATTTGAATTCAACCCACTGTTCTTCTACTCTTCTCTTCACTTCCTTTGCGTCTTTTACTGGTGGCTTCTTCCTCAGTGTCTCCTATGATCTCCAAAACAGCTCAAACACCTCAAAAAACACTAAACTTCCCCCCCAAACGCCATGCACATAAATGTGTCTAAATCTACCCGAATGACACCAATAAACCCTCTAATGACTCTTACTTAAGCCCTACAAAGTAGTGCTTATCAAACTCCCCCATGCTTAGATCTTTGCTCGTCCTCGAGTAAACTAAAAGAAAGTTCACTCCTCCAATGTAGCACACAAGGTCTCAGGAAGCATCTCTTCCAACTAAGAGTCACCTAACCCATGCCAAAACTCCTGGCGCCAATCTTATCTACAACACATCCATACTCAACAAGCTTAAGGGGCAAGCAGAGTACTTCCCCCAAGCTTAACCCGGACATCCAATAGCGTGAGTAACCTCTAATCCTAGCCTCCATCTATGACTCCTTATGTCTCCCAGAGTGACCTACCCGACAATCCTTCTTTGACTCCTCTTCTTATGACGCCTCGCCAAGAATAATGAGAAATCCTAAAATCACTCTTCTTCTTTTTCGCTCATTTTGCCAAGGCGCCCTTTCGGGTTTTCACCAAGCCACTCATATTTTTTTTTCATAGATGTGCTCACATAAGCTCACATCACTCTTGACCTCATATTACCCTAGCCTAATGCTGGTCCAAGCCACCTGCTTATTGCCTAGGCCGCCCTTTCGGGTTTTCGACCTATCCCAGGATTTCTATTTTAGCCTTTTTTCAAATTTTTGGCTTTTTCAATTTTTTATTTTTCTCCTCAACAACGTAGCAAGTATAGAACTCTCCCCCATGCTTAAACATTGCATTGTCCTCAATGTAATGAAAGACAAAAGAATAAAGCACAGGGAAAAGCAAAAAATAACTCACAAACGTCGCCAAGCTGCTTGGACACTGTAGGTGTCGCTGGCGGTGTACTTAATATACGCACAGGTCTCCAGTGTTGGGTGTTCTCATCAACTCCAGTGTCTTCTTCCTACCGTGCAACCATAGGAAACCACTTTGGTGAATAGTGGTAAAACATAGTATGGCGGGGTCACACGGCCTTCTAGGAACACATGGTGGAGCCCAGATATGATCATGTTAGGGGCTCTAGTGTTCCTCCTCCTCAGCTGCCAATTGTAGGGTCATCATCGTTGCCAAATAATGTGTAGGGCTAAGGTTTCCTCCTTGACAACATGATGCACACCTTCTTCATGGAAAACTCCGGACAACTGGCCTACGGTAGAACTCTTTTTTTTTTTTTTTTTTTTTTGCCCCCCGTTTAAGATTTTTTCGGGGGGTGACTTAGTGCAGGGAAAGAAGACTTACATTGGTGGTAAACACCTTCTTCAATAGGCACGAGTCTCTTCCCTGCAGGTTAGTTGGAAACAAAGAAAACAAGAACAAGAACAAAAACAAAACAAAAACACACTAAAGAAAATGCAAAAAGAAAGAAAGAAAAGCAAACAAAGAATAACATACCTCGGGTTGCCTCCCGGATAGAGCCTTAGTTATTGTCATGGCTTGACATCCTACTCCAGCCTCAACTTGGGTTGCTCATAGCAACTAAACTCCTGAGGTCCATATAAGGGGGATGCCTCTTTGTATACTCCATGTTGAGCCTTTCCCCCATGCTGGTGCACTTCATGATGGGTTGACCGTTGTGCATACCCATGAACACACTGACCATCTTCAGAAATGGTCTACCCAACATCTCAGGGCCTGCATGCCTATCTTGCCCCGTATCCAGTATATAACAATTCGCCAATTGGATCAAGGCCTTCTTCTTGTGCTTCCCCCTTGGTTTCTTCTTGATCGTGCCCAGCACCTTTAATATTTCCTTGCAGCGAGGGGTGCTATCTGCCAGTGTGACCAAGGGAACGGTTTTGATGCAGTCACTGAAGGCCTCATAGATATCCTCGTTGTTCTTTAGCCTTTGAGTATCTCGGGAAGCCTCAAGGAAGGGTACGACGGGTTGCAGCGCGACGAGTGGGAAGGAGTTGAGACGCACAAACTCATCATAGGCTACCTCCAGAGGGTCGGGGACTGCCGGGGCATTTTCGGGAGAAATGGTTGTCTTTGGAGTATTTCCGCGATCGCGGCACTCCTCCTCATTGTCGCTGAACTCTTCTAGTCCCAAAAAGTACTCCTCTTCCGAAAGCACCTCTGGGTATGGGGCGGGTGGCTTCTCGGAACCGAGAGGAGGAAAGTACGGACGATCGTAGGTGTCGACAAAGGGCTCATCATTAGCTCCAGCAGGTTGCCGCGGGGTGCGGCCAGACTCTACCGCGGGGTGCGGTCCTCTTCCAGAGTCTCCTCTTTTTCTGAATCGCCCTCCTCAACGCTAGGAGCGATTGGCAACTGCTTACCACTTCGGAGCGTTAAAGCACTAACATTTGCCCGTGGGTTAACTACCGTTTGAAATGGTAGATTTCCCGACATCTTTGCATCGATCCTTGTGATGGCTTCAGCCATTTGGCTCATTTGCGTCTCCAAGTTCTTTATGCTTGACCTCGTAGCTTGAACATGAGTGCTGATATGTTTAGTCAAAGCTTAGAGCATATCTTCAGTTGACATGGAGGAACTTGGGTTAGACACGACGGGTTATGCTCAGAGGCCGGATTGTACTGCTGTGGAGCACCCTGCTGGTAGAACGATTGTGGTTCCGGGTAGAACTCCTGGTAGTCATGACCATATGGAGGGTATTGCTGGTACCCATAACTCGAATTGGGGTGATCTCTCCACCCTGGAGTGTATGCGTAGGAGTATGGGTCATATAGTGGCTCTACCCAGAAATCCATATCTGTATCAAAATCAAACAAGAAAAAACAAAATCAGTAGCACGGGTGTGGACCGTAAGAGAGGTCCACACCAAAGTTGGTAACAAACAAAAACACAAAAACAGAAATTTTGACTCCCCGGCAACGGCGCCAAATTTGACAGAGCTAAAGTCGTGATGCCTATCAAATAAATCCCAAAATACCTACTAAGTAGTATAGTAAGCAAGACATGGTCGATCCCACAGAGAGTCAGGTTATCAATTTGTGCAATTCGTTATCACCAACTAGGAACTAGGGGGGTTTTGTTTGTGTTTATCGTAACCAAAGTAAACAAAGCAAGTAAATAAGTTCACAGGAAACGGTTGTAAATATAATGGGGAAAAGCGCCACACTCAACAGAGATCCACACAACAATAGATAGGTCGATCACGGAATTCTATCAATCTCAAGTTCTTAATATTCCTATAGTTGTTCTTATCCCGATCTTAGATAACTATTAGTTCTACCAGCCCTAATAGTACTTATTACTAAATCAAATCCGAAAACCTTCAAGACTCAATGAAGCAATAGTATTCAACCAAGGATTCAACAAGATACATGCAGTAGAAACAACCCGTTACTATAAGCATGCAATTAACTCTCTCTCACGATGAAGCGCTCGGATCCCCTATACGCAACAATCGTGCTGGCTACTAGATATGCAACCCGAACCCGGAATCACAAGTCCTAGCAATTAGGAAGATATCAATAAACCTAGGTGATCAATCTAGATAAATCAACATAAACCAATAATCAATCAAGCACAAGAGAATTAATCCAACTAGATAGGAAAACGAACAAGAGTAGAAAACTCACAACCAATCAATTGCTGGCTTCAAACTGTCAAGTGCAACAATGGAGGTTTAGTTCTCCATTAGGGTTTGTGAGAGAAAAACTATGAAAAGTGGCAACTAGGGTTAAGAGTAGATGATGCTCTAAAAGAGTCTTAAACCAAACTTAAATACTAAAGTAATAATTCAGAAATAAAGAAAATAAAATAACAAACTAGGAAACTAAGTCTCAGAAATAAAATAGAACGAAATAAAAACTCGGAAATAAATCTCGTCAGCGCGTTGCCACCGCGGGGTGCGGTGTCCTTAATGCCGCGTGGTGCGGCAAACTTCATTGGCCTTCAGCATCTGCGACACTTCAGGAAAAACGCCATAACTTTTGATTCCCAACTCGGATTGCGCTCATATTTTGAGGACTTGAATTAGACTTCAAAATCTAACTCCTCGAGTTGGAATCAATTCATTTGGACATCTGAGTAGAGAGAACGAAGCATTTGAATTCAACCCACTGTTCTTCTACTCTTCTCTTCACTTCCTTTGCGTCTTTTACTGGTGGCTTCTTCCTCAGTGTCTCCTATGATCTCCAAAACAGCTCAAACACCTCCAAAAACACCAAACTTCGCCCCCAAACGCCATGCACATGAATGTGTCTAAATCTACCCGAATGACACCAATAAACCCTCTAATGACTCTTACTTAAGCCCTACAAAGTAGTGCTTATCAGCTAGGGAGATGTATTCGATGCTGGGGCGCCAGGCATAGGCCATGGATGGCGACGCTGGCGCTGGGGCACCGGGCGTCGAGGTAGGTTCTAGCAATGGCGTTGGAGTTTCGATGGAGGCGAGGAGTGAGAGTGACGCCGACGCCGACGCCATGGGGGTGCCGACACTAGCGATGACGCGGGCCACAAAACATTATATGGCTTGGGCGATGGCCTTGACACGAGCCCGAGTCACGGGTGATGTGTTCTTGCCTCCGATGAAGGTCACGTTGACAAAGTTGGCACTTTGGATCTAGTCTTGGGCGAGAAGTCACAATGTTTCCTTGTCAAAGCTGCCGTGGAAACCTTGGGGAAACCCTTGATGAATTGCACGAAAGCTTGACAATGTATGCACGTATGTGAACAGTAACTTTTGAGGTTATCGGACACGGTGGTGACTGGATGCGAACCCGGTGGTGAGTGTCTGGGTGGTATCGGCGGCGGCGACGGTGGATGTCAAGATGAGTGTCAAGACAGCAAAGGCGGCGGCAACGGTGAAAGCGATGGCGATTGCGATGGTGGTTGCGAGCGATTGACTGGGTTCGAGTGTGGGTTCGATGGCGACGTCGATAGCGATGATGAAGGTGGATGTCACAAGCGATGAGCTAGCGAAGGCGGCAACGATGGAGTGGGTCCGATAGTGGATGCGATAACGAAAGCGATTTGATGGATGACGAGGGTGTGATGGTTTGGGATAGATGACTTGAAGATCAAGTCTTTGGCCGTAGCGTCGGCAGCAGAGTGAAGGGAGATGCGAAGGAAGACTTTGCTTGAAGGGTTCCAAGCATTGCTGTAGCGTCGGCGGCGGAGTGAAGGGGATACGAATATAGAGATAGGTGACATCCGATCAAATGAAGGAGGAGTTATCTCTCGACTTAAGCTTTGATTAAATTGAACGTAAACAAAACAATAGACAAAGTTTAACTTAATTACTACATGCGAGACTCGAATGGGCCGAGTCGAGCCTAGTGGGCTAGCCCATGCAACATGCAATAGGCACATGATAGGCGTTGTCGCAAGCACCTAAACAAAATAATCCTTAAAAACCTAACTCAGTAGAATAGGCAAGCAAGGGTCGAATCCGATAGGGAGGAGTTATCTTTGTGAGTGCAAAGTAGTATGCCAATGGTAACAAAGGGGGTTTGTTGGTTGATTTGCAAATAAACAAAATAAATAAAAGCAAAGGTTGTAATCAATTTGGGAAAAAGTACTTAGCCAGACAAATATCCACCATTCATTCGATTGATTTGTCCTAGATTATCTCCATTCATTCCTATGATTATTCCTATCCCTATTCTGAAATAGTTACTAGTCCAACTAGTCCTGATAACCCTAACTATCGAACGCACGAGAAACTATCAAGATTTAGAACAATAGCAGCATGAAGCATAGGAATTAACCAAGATACATGCAACACCACAACTCACATCATTTAATATATAATCAATTCTCTTTCATAATAAACGAGTCCAACTAGTGCTAGAATATCATGGTTGCTACACAAGATAAAGGATTTCAACTCGAAATATCCAAACCCTAGCAATAGACAATTACTAATGTCAACTAGGTGAATAATCCAGTCAAATCAATAAGAATCAATAGGAATAAGCTCAAGAGAAAATATATAATCAAAAGGAATAGGAATAGAATTATAACCTCACAATCATAAATCAAATGAAGGCTTCAATTGTCGGACGAAGCAAAGGGTGCTTAGTTCTTCATAGTCTTGAAACAAATAGTGGCTGCTAGGAACTAGGTTTAAATAACCTAACCCAAACCTAAAACTAAAGATAACAAATATAATCTAAAAGGAAATAAAATAAAGTAATCGGAATAAAAAAAATAAAATAAAAGGAAAATAAAATAAAGCAGATCTTCGGAAGAAAACTCGGCCCGCGTCTGATGCAGATTTCCGCGATCGCGGATAAGTTCCTGTAAAGTGCTCCTCGCGTCTTCTGTCTCGTAATGTTCCGCGATCACGACAATGGCATCCACGACCGCGGAAAACTTGTTGTAGCTCATCTTCACCTCTGATCTTCGTCTTCTCTTCGTGGCTTGACTCCATCTTCATTATATCTTCATTAAAGCTCTTCTACGCCACCAATATCATATTGCTTCTCCTCAACTCCATACTCCATAATAATGCTCTAAACTCATCCAAATGATACCCAAAACACCGGTAACAACTCCTAGTTAAACCCTACAAAGTAGCGCTGATCAAATTCCCCCATGCTTAAACCTTGCTCGTCCTCGAGTAAGCTAATAAAAATCTACTCCTCCAATCAAATCCCCAAGGTCTCAGGAAGCACAGCAAAACTATCTCCACTAAGAACTGCACCTAATCATGAATCTCCAAGGCACCAACACAATAAGCACAACACACAAAACATACAAACTTAAAGGAAAGCAGAGTACTTCCCCCATGCTTAACCCGAACACCATAGAGTGAATAAATATCTAATCCTAGCCTCCATCTATCTTCTTATGCCTCCCAAAGTGACCTACCCGAATCCTCCATATATCACCTCTTCTTATGTCACCACGCTAGGAAAAATGAGGAATCCTAATAATCACTCTTCTTCTTTTCACTCATTTTGCCAAGGCACCCTTTCGGGTTTTCAGCAAGCCACTCATTTCATTTTTCAATAGATGGGCTCACATAAAACTCACATCACTCTTGACCTCATATTACCCCAGCCTAATGCTGGTCCAAGGCACCTGCTTATTACCTAAGCCGCCCTCTCGGGTTTTCGACTTATCCCAGGATTTTATTTTTGTCTTTTTTCAATTTTTGACTTTTTTCTTTTTCATTATTTTTTTCTTTTCCTCCTCAAATGACTAGCAAGTATAGAACACTCCCCCATGCTTAACCATTGCATTGTCCTCAATGTAATGAAAGACAAAAAAGATAAAGCATAGAGAAAAGTAGAAAAATACTCACAACCGTCGCCGAGTTGGCTTAGGCACGGAAGTTGTTGCTGGCGGTAAAGCAATAAAGCACATGCCTTTGGTGTTGTGGCGGTCTTCAAACTCCATCGTGCAACCAATTAGATCCATGTAAGGTGTAGTGGTATAGCAAAGAATCAGGCTGTACGGGCCTTCAATGAACACATAATGGGAGCCCAAACGTAATCGTGGTATGGGCTCTGGTGTTCCTCCTCCTTAGCTGTCGAATGTCGGGCCATCATCGTTGCCAAATAAAATGTGTGGTGAATGTCTCCTCCTTGGCAGCATGATGCGCACCATCTCTTCAAAGTAGAACTTGGACAGCTGGCCTTCGGTAAAACTTTTTTTTTTCAGATCAGGGGACGTACAGTGATATTTCCGCGACCGCGGAAAATTTTCCGCGCCAACGGAAAAGTTACTGGTGTGAGAAACACCATCTTCAAGTTTGCTCGGGTCTCTTACCTGCATGTTAGTCTAAAGCAAAAACAAAAACAAAAGCACAAACGAAAATAACACAAGATGAAACAAAAATAACTAAAGACATGGAATGAAAAGACAAGAAAAGAAATACATACCTCAGGTTGCCTCCCGAGCAGCGCCGTAGTTATTGTCGTGGCTCGACTTAGTGCTCTCCCGCTCAACTTGGGTTACTCACATCAATTGAACTCTCGGGGCTACAATCAGGAGGGTGTCTCTTTGCATCGTCTATGTTGAATCCGACCCTTACCCCATCAAACTCCATTGTGAGCGAACCGCTGCTCACATCAATCTTAGTGCCCGCCGTGTTCATGAACGACATTCCTAGCATCACAGGGGCTGCATTTTTATCTTGCCCCGTATCCATCACAATGAAGTCCGTAGGGAAGATTAGCTTGTCAACCTATACCAGCACATCCTACACTACTCCTTTTGGATATATATAGGAATTGTCCGTAAGCTGTATCACAATCCCCGTCTTCTCTAATGGTCCGACCTCTAAAGACTCATACAGCGAAAGAGGCAACACATTGATAGAGACACCTAAATCCAGCATGGCTTTTTCAAACAGGGTGCCACCTATCTTGCAGGGAATAGTGAACATGCCCGGATTACTACACTTCTCGGGCAACCACTTTTGCAGCATAGCGGAGACGTTCTCATTGACCTGGACCTTCTTCTTCTCCTTCACCGTTTTCTTCCTCTTAATTTTGCATAACTCCTTCAAGAATTTGGCATATCGAGGGATACTGTTAACGAGCTTTCGCAAAGGAATATTTACCTCGCAGTTGATGAAGGTCTCAAATAAATCCTTGTCATTCCCCACCTTTCTGGTGTCTTTCAGCGCCTCGGGAAAGGGTGCGGGAGGCTTCAACGAGCTGAGCAGAGGGAAGCTGGGCCGAACGTAATTATCGTGGGCAGCTTCGAACTCGTCTAGGGCTCCAGAGACTTTTCCGTGGTCGCGGACTTCCTCTTCGCGGTCGCGGAAATCTTCGAATAATTCTCCGTCTCCAAGAACTTTTCCGCGATTGCGGAAATCTGTCCGCGGTCGCGGAAATCTGTCCGCGGTCGCGGAAATTCATTGAGCAGTTCCTCTTCTACAGCAACTTTTCCGCGATCGCGGATTTCTGTCCGCGGTCACGAAAATTCACCGATTTTCCCTTCTTCTTCAGGAGCAAATCCGCGGTCACGGACTTCATCTCCGCGATCGTGGAAAACTTTCTGTTGCCCTCGACTTTCTTTCACTTGTACTCCGCTCCTCAGCGTCATGGCGCACACGTTCTCCCTCGGGTTTACTACCGTTTGAGATGATAGTTTCCCCGAATCCCGGGCTTCCAGTCTGTTCACTGCGATAGAGATCTGCCCCACTTGGTTCTCTAAGTTCTGAATGCTAGACCGCATCTCTTGATTCTGCTAGACCATAGTATTGGCCAACTTCGTCATATTTTGAGCTAGAGTCTCCTATTGCTTGGTCACCGCTTGAATTTGTGACCCCATCACGGTCACGGTGCCAACCAATGTCGATACACTCTGAGTGAGAGACTTGATCATGTCATTGCTGGACATAGATGAACTGGAGCTCTGGCCTTGGGGTCTTTGGTCATATGGAGCTCGAAATTGTTATTGATGACCCCCGGGCTGCTGATATTGTTGTGGGTGCGGTAAGAACTGTGGTGGCCTTTGTTGAAACTCTTGATTTTCTTGGCCTTGAGGAGGGTTCTGCTGATTTCCGTATCTCAGAGTGGGGTGATCTCTCCACCCTGGATTGTATGTGTTGGAGTATGGGTCATATCTTGGCCTTGAAGGGCCGTAACCTCCAATAGCATTCACCTCAGCAGTGGGTTCCTGTAGCGTGGGACATACATCAGTCGGATGCATCATGTCATAGCATATCCCACAAGACTTGCTGCTGGCCACCCTTCATCAAGTAACTCCTCATCATCGCCTTCATCTCGGCCATCTCAGAAAGTAGTGAGGAATTGGTCTGAGAATCTGCAACTTTGACTGATTGGGCGCTCACCCTCTTATTGAACTGTCTTGAGCCCTCATATAGCTCAAAGAAAACCTTGAATGCTTCAGCAGGCGTCTTGTTCAAGATGTTTCCTCCACATGCTACATTCACCATCCGATGCTCGTCGTCATGAAGGCCTCCGTACAAATAAAGTACGAGGTCTTGGTCTGAATACCCATAGTAGGGGCAGCTAGAAATCAGCCTCTTGAACCTCTCGTAGTACTCATACAACATCTCAGTAGCCTGCTGTTCAATTTTGCTTATGCTTCTCTTCAGGCTATTGAGCTTGGTCGCAGGGAAGTACTTCTCGATGAAGGCTTTCGTCATCTTAGCCCATGTGTCTATGCTTCCTAGAGCCAAATAGTAGAACCAATCATTGGCCGAATCCTTGAGAGGGAAAGGAAAGGCCCTCAGCTTGATCTGGTCCTCAGTAACGCCTCTTGGCTTCATGCTGGTACAGACGGCATGGAACTCAGACAAATGTTTATTGGGGTCTTCTCCACTCATCCCATGGAAGTGTGGGAGTAAGTGGATTAACCCGGACTTTAGCTCAAAATTTACTCCATCTGCCAGCTCAGGGAATTGAACAGCTAGCGGTTGCTGTTGCAAATTAGGGGCAGTCAACTATCTCAACGTGGGTGCTTCGTCAGCCATCTCGAAACAAGGATTATCAAAACACAAAGCTCTATTTGTCATGCGGTTCCTAGAAAGGGTTCTCTCAATTTCTGTATCACAAGCTAACAATGGAGAGTCAGTAGCACGGGTGTGGACCATAAGATAGGTCCACACAAAAATTGGGACACAAACACACAAAAAACAAAACTTGCCTCCCCGGCAACGACGCCAATTTGATAAGCGTTGTCGCAAGCACCTAAACAAAATAATCCTTAAAAACCTAACTCAGTAGAATAGGCAAGCAAAGGTCGAATCCCACAAGGAGGAGTTATCTTTCTGAGTGCAAAGTAGTATGCCAATGGTAACAAAGGGGGTTTGTTGGTTGATTTGCAAATAAACAAAGTAAATAAAAGCAAAGGTTGTAATCAATTTGGGAAAAAGTACTTAGCTAGACAAATATCCACCATTCATTCGATTGATTGGTCCTAGATTATCTCCATTCCTTCCTATGATTATTCCTGTCCCTATTCTAAAATAGTTACCAGTCCTGATAACCCTAACTATCGAACGCACGAGAAACTATCAAGATTTAGAACAATAGCAGCAAAAAGCATAGGAATTAACCAGGATACATGCAACACCACAACTCACAACATTTAACACATAATCAATTCTCTTTCATAATAAACTAGTCCAACTAGTCCTAGAATATCATGGTTGCTACACAAGATAAGGGATTTCAACTCGAAATATCCAAACCCTAGCAATATACAATTACTAATGTCAACTAGGTGATCAATCCAGTCAAATCAATAAGAATCAATAGGAATAAGCTCAAGAGAAAAGATATAATCAAAAGGAATAGGAATAGAATTATAACGTCACAATCATAAATCAAATTAAGGCTTCAATTGTAGGACTAAGCAAATGGTGCTTAGTTCTTCATAGTCTTGAAACAAAAACTCAAAGGGAAAAATATGCTGAATAATGAACGATAAGATGCCAATAGTGGCTGCTAGGAACTAGGTTTAAATAACCTAACCCAAACCTAAAACTAAAGATAACAAATATAATCTAAAAGGAAACAAAATAAAGTAATCGGAATAAAATAAATAAAATGAAAGGAAAATAAAATAAAGCAGATCTTCGGAAGAAAACTCGGCCCGCGTCTGATGCAGATTTTCGCGATCGCGGAAAAGTTCCTGTAAAGTGCTCCTCGCATCTTCTGTCTCGTAATGTTCCGCGATCGCGGCAATGGCATCCGCGACCGTGGAAAACTTGCTGTAGCTCATCTTCACCTCTGATCTTCGTCTTCTCTTCGTGGCTTGACTCCATCTTCATTATATCTTCATTAAAGCTCTTCTACACCATCAATATCATATTCCTTCTCCTCAACTCCATACTCCACAATAATGCTCTAAACTCATCCAAATGATACCCAAAACACCAATAACAACTCCTAGTTAAACCCTACAAAGTAGCGCTGATCAGCACACACCCTAAAATAGAAAGGCTATAAGTGGAAACTACTTAAAACAAGCAAAAAATACCAAAAATAGTAATGTCTCAAAATAACAATGTCAAAACACGAGGCAAATAAACCTCTAAGTGGCTAATCCGGTGACGGCGAGGCATGGGACGCAGACACTGGGAGCGGCGGCGATGTCATGTGTGTCTGGGCTCGACAGTGGGCGCGTCCGGTGCCAATGACGATGGGCTCATCTCTGCGATGCCGATGGTGGCGAGGACTTGGAGTCTGGGCTCGGTCTCAGGTGTGCCTTGGCCAGCGATGACGCGAACGATGAGAGATTGGATGGCGTCGGCGATGGCCTTGGCTCTCGATCTAGTCACTGGGCCCTCTGAGCGTAGGCTCATGGCATGCTCCTCCTCTGTGGCCGTCATGGAGGGAAGGGTCGCATCACCCTCCCCCACTTGGCTGTGAAGCGTCCCCGCTTCACCATCATCAAACTCAGGCTCCACATATGGTGTCAAGTCCGAGAAGTTGAAGGACGCATGGACTCCATAGTCAGCTGGGAGCTCGAGTTGATAAGCATTGTCACCTATGGCCTTGATCACTTTGAATGGGCCATCTCCACGAGGGGCCAACTTGTGTTTGCGCCGCGAGGGGAATCTCTCCTTTCGTAAATGCACCCAGACAAGGTCTCCGGGCGCAAAGACGATGCGGCGGCGGCCATGGTTGTACTGCGAGGCGTATTGCGAGGCCCTTCTTTCCAATTGCTCGTGTGTTTGCCTATGTAAGTTTTGCACTTGCTCGGCGCGGTTGGCGGCAGTGATGTGCACTGGGTCTCTTAGCGGGCGTGGTGACAAATCCAGCGGCGTCAAGGGATTCCTTCCATAGACAACCTCGAATGGTGTAAGCTTGGTCTCCGTGTGCCTGTATCGATTATAAGAAAACTCCACAAAAGAGAGTAAGTCCTCCCAACGCCTAGGGTTGACCTTTAGCATGGTGCAAAAGAGGGCTCCTAGGGTTCTATTCGTAACCTCAGTTTGGCCATCGGTCTGGGGGTGGTAGCTAGTGGAGAACAGAAGTTTAGTGCCTAGCTTTCCCCAAAGTTTTTGCCAAAAATGACCAACAAACTTAGAATCCCTATCACTAACAATGGTACGTGGGACTCCATGAAGACGCACCACATGCTCAAAGAATAAATCGGCTATCTCACTAGCACTATGGGTGGTCTTACAAGCTACAAAGTGTGCCATCTTTAAAAACCTATCCACAATCACAAAGATAGAGTCCTTACCTCGACGAGAGAGGGGCAAACCCATGATGAAATCCATGGAAAGGTCTTCCCAAGGGGCTATGGGTATGGGTAGAGGCGTGTAGAGGCCGTGTGGGCTAGATTTGGCTTTGGCCCTTTGGCATGTCATACAGCTCCTACAGTAGCGGGTCACTTGGTGGGTCATACGAGGCCAGAAGAAGTGTTCTCTAAGCTCAGCCAAGGTCTTGTCAATCCCAAAGTGGCCTCGGCCATCGTGTGCTTCCTGGATCAAAAGGAGCCTAATAGACGACTTAGGGATACAAAGGCGTCCAACCTTGTACAAGTAACCCTCAGAGAGAAAATATGACTCAAATTCACGGCTTTGTTGGCCTTGCTCTAATATAGGCTTGAAGAAAGGATCAATAACATATAATTCCTTTATCAAAGCAAAACCTAGAATCTTAGTTTGCACATGAGTCAAGAGAACATACCTGCGAGAAAGGGCGCCGGCTACCACATTCTCTTTGCCCTTCTTGTGGACCACGACATAAGGAAATGTCTCAAGGAACTCCACCCAACGAGCATGGCGTCAGTTGAGGTGGGCTTGGCTCTTCAAATAACTCAAGGAGGCGTAGTCGCTGTGGATGACAAACTCTCGTGGCCAAAGGTAATGTTGCCACATCTTGAGCACACGAACTAGGGCATACAACTCTTTATTGTAGGTGGGGTAGTTGAGGGTGGCCCCGGTGAGCTTCTCACTGAAAAAGGCAATGGGCCTCCTCTCTTGGTGCAAGACACCTCCAATGCCGACGTGAGAGGAATCACACTCTACCTCAAAGTGCTTGGCGAAGTCAGGGAGTTGGAGTAGAGGCGCGTGGCACAAGGCATCCTTCAAAGCCGAGAAGGCCTTCTCATCGGTCTCAAGCCAAGTGACTGTGGCTCCCTTATTCGTGAGCTCGTACAAAGGCGCCGCAATGGAACTAAAATCCCTCAAAAGCGCCTATAGAAACCGGCGAGGCCAAGGATGCTCCTCACCATGGTGGGTGTCGTCGGCGTTGGCCATTCCTTGATGGCCTTGACTTTGTCCTCGTCGATGCGCAAGCCATCTTTGGACACCACGTAGCCTAGGAAGTTGGTTGTGTCGGAGCAGAAGTGACACTTGCCAAGGTTGGCGAATAAGCTCTCACGTCGAAGGCAATCCAGAACAAGACGAAGGTGTTCGACGTGATCCTCAAGGCTGCGGGAGTAGACAAGAATGTCATCGAAATAAGCGACAACAAACTTGCCCAGAAATGCTCTCAAAACGTGGTTCATCAAGCGCATAAAGGTGCTAGGGGCATTTGTGAGCCCAAAAGGCATGCGGAGCCACTCGTAGAGCCCATACTTGGTCTTGAAGGCAGTCTTCCACTCATCACCTTCTTTCATACGAATATGGTAGTAGCCACTTTTCAAGTCAATCTTGGAGAAGAGAGTCGCGCCGTGGAGCTCATCAAGCATGTCGTCTATGCGCGGTATGGGGTTCCTATACTTCACGGTGATCTGGTTTATTGCGCGACAATCAACACACATTCTCCAAGATCCATCTTTCTTGGGCACAAGGGTCACAGGAACAGCACAAGGGCTCAATGATTCCCTCACGTAGCCACGATCCAACAACTCTTGCACCTGGCGCTGCAACTCTTGGGTCTCTTCAGGGCCGACGTGGTAAGCGGTGCGATTGGGCAATAAGGCACCAGACACCAAGTCGATTTGGTGCTCAATGCCCCTCATTGGTGGTAACCCCTGTGGAATCTCCGTTGGAAAGACGTCGGCGAAGTCGGCGAGCAAAGCGGCGATTAGAGGCGGCAATGGCTCGGTGCTAGGCGACCCAGGGATGCAAGGAGTCGGCACCAACAGAAAACATGGGGCCTTGCCCGTCAAAGGAGCAATGAGCTCACTAGGCCGCGCGAGAAGCAGCCTGTGCTCACAACAGCCTTGCAACGGAGGCGTATGAGGTGATCAAACGGCCAACTGTGATGGAAGGGAGGCGCATGGCGATGTTTGTGAGGCACTGGGTGTGTGGGCACATGTGCTCGAGCCAGAATGTGGAGAGCCCGGCCAGTTCTCCGTGTTGCCTTTCTTGGCCTTCCTAGAGGCAGTAGTAGCGGCACCATCATGATCCAGGGAGGCACTGTGAGGCTGATAATCACTACTTTGTAGGGCTTAACTAAGAGTCATTAGAGGATTTATTGGTGCCATTCGGGTAGATTTAGACACATTCATGTGCATGGTGTTTGGGGGCAAATTTGGTGTTTTTGGAGGTGTTTGAGCGGTTTTGGAGATCATATGAGACACTGAGGAGGAAGCCACCAGTAGTAGACGCCAAGGGAGTGCAATGAAGAGTAGAAGAACGGTAGGCTGAATTCAATTGGTTTTTTCTCTCTACTCAGATGTCCAAATGGAGTGATTCCAATTCTAGGAGTTAGATCTTGAAGTCTACTGCAAGTCCTCAAAATATGAGCGCAATCCGAGTTGGGAATCAAAAGTTATGGCATTTCTACGGAAGTGTCACATGAGCTGAACCGAAGAACAGCGACGGCGCCCGCCGCACACATTGCGGCGACCGCCGCCCACCTTACGGCGCCCGCCGCCAAAGGAGTTCCAGCAACCTTGGCTACGACTTGGTCACGGCGCCCGCCGTGGAAATGCGGCACCCGCCGCCATTACGGCGCCCGCCGTGAAGGTTGCAGCGCCCGCCGCCGCTGTTGGATGCACCACCGAGTCGTTTTCCTTATTTGCGTATTTTGCATTATTTTATTACGTTTTTATTATTTTCGTTTTAGGTTAACTTAGCTTTATTTCCCTTTAGCATTTAAGGGTAGAGAGAGGCTTGATTATCGGATCATTTCATCAAATCTCGGAACCCTAATTCTACTTCTCCTTTCTACGTTATGAAGAACTAAGCCTCTCTGGCTTAGTTAGACGCTGAAGCTTTCGTTTTGATTCAGTTGTGAGATTCTCATTCTTAATCTATTGCATGGATTTTATCTATTCTCTTGCTTGATTGCTTATGATTGATATTGATAATTTCTAGTCTGATCAACTAGGGTTTGTTGTTATTGATCTATTGCTAGATTTAGATTATTACTGGTTGAGCATATCTATTTCAGAGTAGCAATTGCATCGTGCTAGTATCTGGTTGTGCTAGTCTTATGCAGAAGAGAACTGATTTACATTCTAGGATAAAAGCTGGTTGTTTTATGCTAGAATTGTATCCAACTATATTCTTATCCATAAGGCTGCTGTTAAACTGAATCTTGATAGTTTCAGGGTTGTTTAATTAGTTAGTGCTAATAGTATCTGGTTGTGCTATTAGTTATATCTGAAAAGGAATTGGAATTTCCATTGCATGAGATTTTGAATGATTATCTATGATCAACTTGTCATACGAATAGTGGATGTTGTTTGACTAAGTGCTTTTCCCATCACTGATTTCACAACTCTTTCGCTTGTTTACCTTTGCATGTTTAGAACTTACAAAACAAACAAAACCCCCCTTTGGTTACTTTGCTTTGACACATAATTTGCATACATAGACATAATTCGCCTCCCTGTGGGTTCGACCTTTACTTACCTAGGACTACGATTTAGGGTTTGTTTGGATATTTTGCATAACAGTTTTTACACGACGAAAACCTGTGATCAAATTGGCGCCGTTGCCAGGGAGGCAATAATGTATTTTGTGTGTGTGATTTGTGTGCCAATCTTGGTATGAACCTATCTTATGGTTCACACCCGTGTTACTAATAATCTACCTCTAGTTTTGGATCCAGAAATCGAAAGAAGTTTCCTTCAAGCTCGCAGGGCTGCGAATTTGCTACTTCAGGAAGCTGATACAATGGCAGCCCGTGTTACTTTGGAATCTTTGACAGCTCCTAACTTGGAGAAACCAACTCGTGTTGTGCAATTCCCTGCCCTGGGTGATGAGGTTAAATTTGAGCTCAAGACAGGAGTAGTCCATTTACTCCCGAAATTCAGTAGAACCCCCCTTGAGGATCCGATTCAGCACCTGGATGAGTTCCTTGAGGTCTGCACCAGTATGAGGCCATCTGAGATTACTGAAGATCAGATGAGGTTGAGAGTCTTTTCCTTTTCTCTGAAGGATTCTGCTAAAGACTAGTATCATTCTTTACCACCAGGGAGCATCACTACTTGGGTGAATTTGAAGAATGTGTTTCTTGATAAATACTTTCCGGCAATCAAGTCCAATCAGCTCAAGAAGAAGATCTGCGACGTAGAGCAACTGTCCAATGAGTCTCTCTATGACTATTATGAACGCTTTAAGAAATTGGTGAAGAGCTGCCCCTACCATGGTTATGCTAATCATGATCTAATTCTCTATTTACATGGAGGACTCTGTGAAGATGATCGTCGGATGGTGAATTCCTCATGTGGTGGGAATATTTTGAAGAGGACTTACGAAGAAGCTCTAGAGATATTTGCTACTCTGGCTGATGACTCTAGACAGTACAGTGGGAGAGGTTCCCAAAGCTTGGTAGTTGCTAGTTCTCAGTCAAAGATTGATCAGGCTGACTTTGATGTGCTGAGAGAGGAGGTGAGACGTTTGAAGATGAAAGGTACGCCTCAGCAGGCTAAGGCCTGTGAGATTTGTCATGACGGCTTGCATCCTACTGATTCATGTCCTACTCTACAAGAGGAAGTGAACCATGTAGGAGGATATCAGCAGAGGCCCATGCATGACCCTTATTCTAGTACATACAATCCTGGTTGGAAGGATCATCCCAACTTCAGATGGAGAGACCCAGAGCAAAATCAACCACAGGGTAATCCTCAACAGCCTAGGCACCCATTTGTGCCACAACCTCAAGGGCAGAGATCGAACGCTTCACACTCTATAGATGACATGATGAAGATGCTAATGCAGAGCAACGCCAATCTCAATGACAATATTGCTAAGTTGACTAAGAGCCAATTGCAATTCCAAGAGACAACACAAGCGAACATTCAGAATTTGGAAAGGCAATTTGGTCAAATTTCTCAAGTGGTGAGCAAGCTTGACGCAAAGGTCTCTGGTAAACTTCCATCTCAAACGGAAGTGAACCCGAACATTAGAAATGTCAGTGCTGTAACGCTGAGGAGTGGAAAGAGGCTCGAAGAGGATAATTCCGAGGTCAACAATGAAGAAACCTCGGATCTGGAGCAGAACAACGACGGAGACCGCCGTGAAGACTGCGGCGCCCGCCGTGAAGGTGATTCTGCTCTTGACTTTTCTGATGAAAATTGCGGCGACCGTCGCAATTCTTGCGGCGCCCGCCGTGACGGTGAGCAAAATCTCGAACTTTCTGATGATGTTCACGGCGCCCGCCGCACTTCTTATGAAGACCGCCGCACACCTGTAGTCGATCCTGAGGCTGAGAAGAAGTATGAAGCTCCGATTTTTCCTCATTGGAAGCCTGTTGCACCATTTTCGTCTGCTTTGAAGCGTACCAAGCCACTTGCGCAGGACAAGGACATGTTTGAGATGTTGAGAAACGTGGAGGTCAACATCCCTCTCCTAAATTTGATCAAGTCTGTCCCTCGTTATGCCAAGTTCTTGAAGCAGATGTGCACCACAAAGAGGAATCAGGATAGGAACAACAAGAAGAACGTAAAGGTAAGCGAACATGTTTCTGCTGTGTTTCAGAAGCGCTTACCCAAGAAGTGTGGCGACCCAGGTATGTTCACCATCCCTATTACTATTGGACGTACTAAGTTCAATAAAGCCATGTTAGATTTGGGTGCTTCCATTAATGTTTTACCTTCATCTCTTTGTGAATCCTTACGATTAGGACCCATGCATGCCACTAATATTGCCATTCAGTTAGCTGATAGATCTAGTGTGCATCCTATAGGGATTGTGGAGGATATTTTGGTTAGGGTTGGTGATCTTACTTTTCCTGCTGACTTCTATGTGCTCAATATGGAACACGATATGCATGCAACCCCTATTCTGTTAGGGAGACCTTTCCTAAAAACTGCCAACACTTAGATTAATGTGAGTACTAGTTCTTTAACCATGGAATTTGATGGCCAAACTATGAACTACAATATCTATGACGCCATGAAATCTCCTTTGGATGATCATTCTTTGTGTGCAATTGATGTATTTGAGCCTGTGGTGCACGATGCTTCTGATGATGAGCACCTAGATGACATACAATCTATCATTGTTGATTCTAGCTTGGATTTTACTCTATCTACTGAGTTGCAGGAAGGTGTCAATGAGTCAGACGCTTACTATAAGCTTCCTCCAGAGCTACCAGGCAAATCGCTTTTACTGCTAACCCTGAGCGAGAAGCTCGTTCCTTCTTTGGTACAGGTCCCTGAAGTTGAGGTTAAACACCCCCCTGATCGATCTAAGTATGGGGGAGACGCGACTAAGAAGGTCAAGACGGAGGAGCCGCTGAAGAAGAAGAAGAATGGTCTAAGGTTCAAACCTTTCCATAATTGGTTCAGGAAGGAGGTATGGATTAAGAAGGTTCCTAAAGAGCCTGACGATATGGATTGAGGATGTTCGAGTAGTATGTCGAGCCAACGACATTAACTAAGGCGCTGATCGGGAGGCAACCCGATGTTAGGTAGTTTATCTCCCTTCCCTTAGTCATTTTCTTTTGTTTTTCCTTTTAGTTTTTCCTTTCTGTGTCGAACTAACCTGCAGGAAGCGTTTCAAAGTGAAGAAGGAGTTCACGGCGCCCGCCGCCGACCTTACGGCGCCCGCCGTTTAATTACGGCGATCGCCGCCATTTTCAGGTTCGTTTTCTTTCGTAAAAAAAAAATAATAATTTTGAACAAATGGGCCCTGAAAAAATCTTAAACGGGGAGCAAAAGACGAAAATAAAATACCCCTAAAAGACCTTAAACGGGGAGAAAAAGTCAAAATATATATATATATATATATATATTACCAGAAGCCAGCTGTCCAGCATTTTCCCATGGAGAGATGGTGCGCATCATGTTGTCAAGGAGGAGACATTAGCCCCACTTTGTATTTGACAACGATGATGGACCAACAGTCGACAGTTAGAGAGGAGGTACACCAGGGCCCAACCACGATGACATCTGGGCCCATTTTTGAAGGCCATGCAACCCCGTTTCCTTAATGACCACCACACCTTATAGTGGTTCCCTATGGTTGCACGGTAGAGTTGAGATGAAGACACCCGCCCAACACTAGAGACCTGTGCATACATTGTGTATACCGCCAGCAACAACGGAAGTGTCCAAGCAGCTTGGCACCGTTTGTGAGTTATTTTTTGCTTTTCCCTGTGCTTCTATTTTTTGTCTTTCATTACATTGAGGACAATGCAATGTTTAAGCATGGGGGAGAGTTCTATTCTTGCTACGTCGTTGAGGAGAAAAATGAAAAAAGAGAAAAAGCCAAAAATTTGAAAAAAGGCTATCATTGAAATCCTAGGATAGGTCGAAAACCCGAAAGGGCGGCCTAGGTAATAAGCAGGTGACTTGGACCAGCATTAGGCTGGGGTAATATGAGGTCAAGAGTGACGTGAGCTTATGTGAGTACATCTATTGGAAAATGAAATGAGTGGCTTGGTGAAAACCCGAAAGGGCGCCTTGGCAAAATGAGCGAAAAGAAGAAGAGTGATTTTAGGATTTCTCATTATTCTTGGCGAGGCATCACAGGAAGAGGAGTTATAAGGAAGATTCGGGTAGGCGACTCTGGAGAGATAAGAAGATAGATGGAAGATTATGTGAGTACATCTATTGGAAAATGAAATGAGTGGCTTGGTGAAAACCCGAAAGGGCGCCTTGGCAAAACGAGTGAAAAAGAAGAAGAGTGATTTTAGGATTTCTCATTATTCTTGGCGAGGCGTCATAAGAAGAGGAGTCAAAGAAGGATTGTCGGGTAGGTCACTCTGGGAGACATAAGGAGCGATAGATGGAGGCTAGGATTAGAGGTTACTCACACTATTGGATGTCCGGGTTTAGCTTGGGGGAAGTACTCTGCTTTCCCCTTAAGCTGTTGAGTTGTTGATGTGTTGTAAATGGGATTGGTGCCAAGAGCTTGGCATGGGTTAGGTGACTCTTAGTTGGAGGATATGCTTCCTGAGACCTTGGATGCTGAATTGGAGGAGTAGACTCTCTATTAGTTTACTCGTGGACGAGCAAAGGTCTAAGCATGGGGGAGTTTGATAAGCACTACTTTGTAGGGCTTAACTAAGAGTCATTAGAGGATTTATTGGTGCCATTCGGGTAGATTTAGACACATTCATGTGCATAGTGTTTAGGGGTGAAGTTGGTGTTTTTGGAGGTGTTTGAGCGGTTTTGGAGATCATATGAGACACTGAGGAGGAAGCCACCAGTAGTAGACGCCAAGGGAGTGCAATGAAGAGTAGAAGAACGGTAGGCTGAATTCAATTGGTTCGTTCTCTCTACTCAGATGTCCAAATGGAGTGATTCTAATTAGAGGAGTTAGATCTTGAAGTCTACTGCAAGTCCTCAAAATATGAGCACAATCCGAGTTGGGAATCAAAAGTTATGGCGTTTCCACGGAAGTGTCGCAGGAGCTGAACCGAAGAACAGCGACGGCGCCCGCCGTACACATTGCGGCGACCGCCGCCCACCTTACGGCGCCCGCCGCCAAAGGAGTTCCAGCAACCTTGGCTATGACTTGGCCACGGCGCCCGCCGTGGAAATGCGGCGCCCACCGCCATTACGGCGCCCGCCGTGAAGGTTGCAGCGCCCGCCGCCGCTGTTGGATGCACCGCCGAGTCGTTTTCCTTATTTGCTTATTTTGCATTATTTTATTAAGTTTTTATTATTTTCGTTTTAGGTTAACTTAGCTTTATTTCCCTTTAGCATTTAAGGGTAGAGAGAGGCTTGATTATCGGATCATCTCATCAAATCTCGGAACCCTAATTCTATTTCTCCTTTCTATGTTCTACGTTATGAAGAACTAAGCCTCTCTGGCTTAGTTAGACGCTGAAGCTTTCGTTTTGATTCAGTTGTGTGATTCTTGTTCTTAATCTATTGCATGGATTTTATGTATTCTCTTGCTTGATTGCTTATGATTGATATTGATAATTTCTAGTCTGATCAACTAGGGTTTGTTGTTATTGATCTATTGCTAGATTTAGATTGTTACTGGTTGAGCATATCTATTTCAGAGTAGCAATTGCATCGTGCTAGTATCTGGTTGTGCTAGTCTTATGCAGAAGAGAACTGATTTACATTCTAGGATAAAAGCTGGTTGTTTTATGCTAGAATTGTATCCAACTATATTCCTATCCATAAGACTGCTGTTAAACTGAATCTTGATAGTTTCAGGGTTGTTTAATTAGTTAGTGCTAATAGTATCTGGTTGTGCTATTAGTTATATCTGAAAAGGAATTGGAATTTCCATTGCATGAGATTTTGAATGATTATCTATGATCAACTTGTCATACGAATAGTGGATGTTGTTTGACTAAGTGCTTTTCCCATCACTGATTTCACAACTCTTTCGCTTGTTTACCTTTGCATGTTTAGAACTTACAAAACAAACAAAACCCCCTTTGGTTACTTTGCTTTGACACATAATTTGCATACATAGACAGAATTGGCCTCCCTGTGGGTTCGACCTTTACTTACCTAGGACTACGGTTTAGGGTTTGTTTGGATATTTTGCATAGCAGTTTTTACACGACGAAAACCTGTTATCAGAGGCCTGCCTATGGCTTTCGTCTTCTTGGGAATAGTGCCTAGTGGAGACGAAAAATGGCCAGAATTCGATGAGTTTTGCTTCTGGAGTGCCGCTGGCGTCTCTGCTTGCCTTGTAGCGGCGGCCTCGATGGATTTCTGGCGGTCTCGCTCAACCTGGTCCTGCAAGATCTCATGGGGAGACATTGGATGCAAATTGACGCGCTTCCCTTGGTAAGTGAACACATAAGTGTTCAAATAGCCATCATGGAGCACACACCTGTCGAATTGCCATGGGCGCCCAAGCAAGATATGGGTGGCGTCCATTGCAATGACATCACAAAGTATAGAGTCACAGTATTGACCAATAGAAAAAGAAATGAAGCATTGTCGAGATACTGTGTTACATGGACTAGAAGAAATCCCTTAGAGGGCATATGGTTGTGGATGAGGCATCGTTGGCAAGTCAAAATGCTTCACCACCTTCTCATTCACAATATTGCAACAACTTCCTCCATCAATAATGACACTCAAGGAATCCGTTTGGATGAGTGCCCTTGTGTGAAACAAGTTCTCTCGTTGGTCGACTAAGCTTTCTTCCTTGACCGTGAGGATACGCCGTGTCACCAAGCTCAGTGGGGTGCCCGTATGCAGTGAAGCATGCTCACAATCGTAGGCGTCCTCGGTGTCCTCGATGCCTTCTTCAATGGGCTCGAGAGCGGGCTCGTCCTTCTCGTAACATTCATAGCCGGCGGCGGCGGAGGAAAAGAGCACTTTCTTGGCATTTGCACAATCTTTCTTGTAGTGTCCCCTGCCTCCACATTTGTAGCACTCTAGGTCGCGCGCTAGGTCTGTGTCCACTGACGACTGTCTGGGCGCGTTGGCACGGCTCGCGGCGGCTGGCGTCGTTGGCTTCGGCTTTGCGCCTTGGCTAGACGCGGATGTAACTGGGGCAGTGGAACGCACATTAGTAGAACTAGAAAGACTAGGGTTCGAAGCATACCTTGTTTGGCCAGATTGCCAAGTGTAGTTCTTTCGACGATTGAGTTGGTTATGGATCTGCATCGCCGTGTGGATCAATGTGTTGAGATCTTTGATGGGCAAGATCTCAAGTTGGTCTCAGATGGGAGCATTCAATCCAGTCAAGAATTTGGTCCTCAATGTCGAAGGGGCAACACTAATGTTGGCCTTGTAGTACATGTCCTCTAAGGTGGAGAAGAACTCGAGGGGAGTCTTGTTGCCTTGGCGAGCCATGGCTATCTCCATACGCATTTGGTTCCTATAATATGGAGGCACATACTTCTTCGTCATCACATACACCAATTGATTCCATTCGGTGAAGAGAGGGAGGCGGCGTCGGACACAGTCGTCAACGAAGCGATGCCACCACACACAGGCGTCGCCTCAGAAGTGTAAAGTCACGGCGTCCAATTGGTCCTCACGCGACACTCGACAATATCTCAATGTGTACTCGGTGGCCTGCACCCATTCAAGAAAAACAGAAGGGTTGTATTCACCAAAGAAATGTTCGATCTTTACGTTGACTTCATGTCGCTGGTAACGAGGGGGTTTTAGTAGGCGCGTAAGCCAAGGGGTGGGGCGCGTCCAACTTGCCGCCTGTCGCGGCCTTGGTGGGCATCGTCGTGGGCTAACTCGTCCATGGGCGCGTAGGCGTCGTCTCGGCGGCGCTGTCATGACTGGGCATCATAGTCGGCTCGGCGACGGAAGTCATGTGTCTACTCGTCTCGGCGCTGGCCGCGTGTGTCACGATCATGGGCGCCATGGGCTTGTAGGCACGGCGGTTGAATCCAATCCGTTGGGTGATCCTGCAATTCAATTGGATCTCCAAGAGGTGGATGGAAAAAATTAGGATTCACCATACCTGAGTTTTCGATCTCTTCATCGTCAAACTCATCGAAGTCATCTTGGATGGTGGGCGTCGAAGAGCTATAGCCATTAGAGCCATAGTGGGGCGTCCTTGCACTTTGATGGCGAAGATTCTCTCGAACGTCCTATGCTCTGGGCTGGGTAGTGGGTGTCCTCCTAGGCGCATCATCGCGTCGCTGTGATCGACTGGGTTGTCGACTGGGTCTTCTCGACGTCGCAACAGCTAGCTCGGCTTCGCGGGCTCGGCCTTCGCGTGGCGCGGAGCCTGGCACACGGCGCTGGGTGCGTATAGAGGCGTACCTAGCATCAAAATCATAGGGCTCAGAATACTCACCTTGGGAGTCGTCGGCGTGGTCGGAGCCGGTGTCGTAGTCAGCGGGTGTGGCTCTGGGCACGTAGCGATCTTGGTGAGACACGTAGCCTTGGCGACTCTCAATGACACTTTGGATCCGGTTTAGATGTGGTTGAAGGTTGGAAGTCGAAGGCATTAACCCCTTCCCTTTGTCACGGGCATTGCTTGGTCCGGCGTCGGTGGCACGTGGCGCGGCCAGCGCGTCCATAGGGATCACGGGTGTCGGTGTGGGCACGAGTTGTGCCGCTCTTTGCATGGCTTCCAAGTGAGCCACTTGTTGTCGAAGGGCTTAGATCTCTCTTTGCTCCTCAGACAACTCCAAGATAGGATCTTGTGGGGGTGGGTCTTGTGGGGGACCCAATGGTGGGATCTATGGGTTAATGTTGTCGGCACCTGTGTTGTCTCCACCCGACGGAATGGCCGTCATGCTACCTATAACAATATGACCAGACATAGGAGTAAAAACGAACAAAAGGCACAAAGAACAACAATCACGCAAGCACTAGTCAAGTCAACAATGTTCACGAAAGGGAGGGCTTGTTTGGCTTGCCGTGAGGGCGGCTAAGGCTAGTCACAAGAGATGGAGTGAGAAGCAAGTCGTCAATCAAACAAGCAAGAACACTTGAAACCCTAAACCAAACGAGAACAAGTAAACCAAACTAGCAAGACTTACCTTCTAGGAGGTGAACCTAGACGGCGAAGAGGTTGAGAAGATGAGCCTAGGCCGTTGCGATTGGGTTAGGGTTGCCTTATTTTGGCTTTCCCTAACTAGTTGCCTTGTATAACCTTTTTTTTTTGAAGAACCAATTGGCTTTTCCTTTTTTTTTTAATATCCAAATATCTTATCTTTTGACTTTAAGATATCGGATAAAGAAAGAAAAATAAAAATAACGGCCCAAGTAACAAGAAAATATCAAAGAGATCTTAGAGATAGGAGAGAAAAAAATAAGATATGATTGCTTCTTATATATGGAAAGTTCGGCTAACCAACTGAAAAGCAAATCAAGTAAGATATGGAAACTCTATCAAACACATGAAATAAGGAAACAACTACTCTAGCATGCAAGATATCCGAATTACCAAACACACCAAAACTTATGGAGGAAGAAGGAAACAAAAATTTCGGCCAAGGTGTTACCTTGTGAAAACCGAAGGAAAAGCAAATATGGTAACTTTTTGTTTTTCTCTTTTGATGATGCGGAAGCAAATGATGATGGGAAAGAAAAACTTTGTGAACAAGAAGCAAACTTGAGTTCGTGACTTACAAGACTGCTGGGCTCTGATACCAGTTGATGTGTTCTTGCCTCCGATGAAGGTCACGTTGACAAAGGTGGCACTTTGGATCTAGTCTTGGGCGAGAAGTCACAATCTTTCCTTGTCAAAGCTGCCGTGGAAACCTTGGGGAAACTTGATGAATTGCACGAAAGCTTGACAATGGATGCGTGCACGTGAACAGTAACTTTTGAGGTTATCGGACACAGTGGTGACTGGATGCGAACCCGGTGGTGAGTGTCTGGGTGGTATCGGCGGCGGCGACGGTGGATGTCAAGATGAGTGTCAAGACAATGAAGGCGGCGGCGACGGTGAAAGCGAAGGCGATTGCGATGGTGGTTGCGAGCGATTGACTAGGTTCGAGTGTGGGTTCGATGGTGATGGCGATAGCGATGATGAAGGTGGATGTCACAAGAGATGAGCTAGCGAAGGCGGCAACGATGGAGTGGGTCCGATAGTGGATGCGATTACGTAAGCGATTTGATGGATGGCGAGGGTGTGATGGTTTGGGATAGATGACTTAAAGATCAAGTCTTTGGCCGTAGCGTCGGCGGCGGAGTGAAGGGAGATGCGAAGGAAGACTTTGCTTGAAGGGTTCCAAGCGTTGCCGTAGCGTCGGTGGCAGAGTGAAGGGGATACGAATATAGAGATAGGTGACGTCCGATCAAAGGGAGGAGGAATTATCTCTCGACTTAAGCTTTGATTAAATTGAACGTAAAGAAAGTAATAGACAAAGTTTAACTTAAATACTAGAGGTGAGACTCGGATGGGCCGAGTCGAGCCTAGTGGGCTAGCCCATGCAACATGCAATAGGCAAACACCCTAAAATAGAAAGGCTATAAGTGGAAACTACTTAAAACAAGCAAAAAATACCAAAAATAGTAATGTCTCAAAATAACAATGTCAAAACACGAGGCAAATAAACCTCTAAGTGGCTAAGTCTGTGGCGGCGAGGCATGGGATGCAGACACTGGGAGCGACGACGATGTCATGTGTGTTTGGGCTTGATAGTGGGCGCATCCGATGTCGATGGCGATGGGCTCGTCTCTGCGATGCCGATGGTGGCGAGGACTTGGAGTCTAGGCTCGATCTCGGGTGTGCCTTGGCCAGCGATGACGCAAACGATGAGAGATTGGACGGCGTCGGCAATGGCCTTGGCTCTCGATCTAGTCACTGGGCCCTCTGAGCGTAGGCTCATGGCATGCTCCTCCTCTATGGCCGTCATGGAGGATAGGGTCGCATCAACGTGGCCATTTGAGCGCAAGCTCATGGCATCTTCCTCCTCTGTGGATGTCATGGTGGGCAAGGTTGCATCACATGTCTTCTTTCTCCTTTGAAAAATACAGTTTGGAGCTCCATTTCAATGGAGATTTTGCACCCAATTTCGGCCCAATCCCTCAAATTGATTCATGGGCCTTGTAGATATAGATATTTCATGGGCCTTGTAGATATATATATTTCGTATATAATCTCAAGCTTCAAGGAAAGTTAGACACCAAAACCCCAAGCCAATTCCTTCTCGGCACCGGCGGTGGATTTGATTGACAAGCAAAGTTGGTTGAGATATTGGAAATATTAGGAGGCAATTTTTGTGGAAGGATAACTACTGGAAATCCTTGGATAAATGAACCAAAGAAAGCTAGGACGATCGTAGGTTGGATCAAGGATAAACACACCTAAAACCACTCTACTAGGTTCGGATGAACACACCAAACAATGACACAAAACTCAAAGGCTCTCGAAGCCTTTTTATGCTCAAAAGCTCAAGATATATTCAAGTTAAATGTGAGAAACAATGTAGCTGAAATCTAGCTTACAAACACAAGGAAATACCTAAATTGTCTTAAACCCATTTAATGGAAAATCATAAATTGGTGCTCTAAATGGGATGGTCAAATCTAAATGCCATTTGCCTTCAATTATGGAGATAAATGGAAGAATCTAATTTGCCACATCACCACCAAACTTGAGGGCAAAGGAACGAGCTAATTGGGAGATGGCCTTGATTCAGTGCCATGACAATGCCGGCGTCGGGGACTCCTTGACATCCAATTCCATCTCCGGGCAAACCTTCAAACTCTCCGCCACTCCTAGAGTCCAATGGCTTGTAGGGATGTCAAATGGAGATGGTAGAAGTTGTGCCTTATTTGGAGCTCCGTGACCTGGTGAATGCCGCTGCTTACCTTCTTGACCAATGCCCGACGTCGGGGAGCCTTCCTGGATGAGTGCCATCACTGAGCCATTTGGTACTTTTTCTTGGTTCTCCAAGGCTCATAAGGCCCCTTTGGATGCCATCTTGGATTTGCCTGGCTTGGGCCCTCGTGATGACACCTTTGGCTTGTGAAGTGCCGAGGTGGCCTTGATTAACCTTAGCCAATGCCTCGGCGCCCGAACCTGTGAGCGGCGCTGTGGGAGCTGGATTGCTTGGCGCCGACACTCTTGAGCCCCTTTGGGCCTGCACCTCTACTTGATCCTCCTCCTCCAAGGTGGCCCCCTTTGGTGACAATGGGCCGTGGTTGCCATTCTTCCCTAGCTTTGGCGTCAGAGACATCGGCATGACATTCTCCGCGACTTTGTCTTTGGTCTTCATCTCTGGCGCGTCCTTGGCACTTGCTAGAGTGGTAGCTTCTTGATGTGAAGCAGCTTGATTCACATAATCCTCCCTCTCTTGAAGAGGATTCAACCCTGAATCTCCTTGCTCCTCCTCGTCTTCTTCATGGTCCACCATAAAAGGCTTCAAATCTACAACATTGAAGAGATCATGCACACCATAGTCATTAAACAAATCAAGTTGATATGCATTGTTTTTTATCCTTATGACCACTTGGAAAGGTCCTCCGCCTCTTGGCTTGAGCTTAGAGTTCCTAACCGTAGGAAATCTCTCTTCACCAAGTCGCCAGGCTCAAAGATGACTACCTTTATTCTTTATTAGCTTGCTTCACATATTGCGCTGTGTGCTTCTCGAGCTTCTCATTGGTGGCCTCATGCATCTCTTGCACAAATTCGGCATGGTCCTTGCCATTCTCATCTTCGTTGTCCTTAAGCACGTAAGGAACCATGTCAAGAGGAGTGACTGGATTGCGTCCATACACAACTTCAAAAGGAGTCTTCTTAGTGATACGATCGACGATCTCGTCAGCCTCGGTGCAAGGAAACGCCAATGAAGTCAACCACCAAGAGGATGCCACGTCCGATGGGAGGAAGAACTTCTTTATGATGGAATAGGGAACTGATTTCGTGAAGGGAAGTTGGAGTGGATGGGAACTGGGTTTGGCTGGGATAGTGATAGGTATAAGTGATCTTCTTGAGTGGATATGATGCACCACTAGGAAGAACAAGGTTGATCGACGCCTAAGGGATGTAACTCACCCTAAGAAGAAGATCGATAGGTAGTTCGATACAACTCACGAACTAAGGTTGTTGCTGGAATTTTCCATGGGAAAACTGAACTCTTTGAGAGGGTTTTTAATTCAAGTTGAAGATGATTTTACAAGGGAAAGGCCTCAACCTTTTATAGGCCTCCAAGGAAGCCCTCGGCCAACCTTTCACATGGCCACAAAACTTAACTCCTAGACTCTCCCCCTTCCCAAGTAAAACATTTATTGTAGTAGTCTTTAACTCTCAAAATTACTAAAATAAACTGAAAATATTAAAGAGGCTGGCTGGAATTTCTTATAGAAGGTCTTGTGCAAAATGCCGGCGGTGGAGTTCCTTAGAGGGAACTGTGGGTCACAAGGAATGTCATCGATCCCACAAGGTCTTGGCTCGTCGCTCCAAGGTTTAGGAGACCTGATGGCTTTCACCCTCGGAGGATCGCTTCAGGGGAAGGTAAAACGCCTCGGACCACTCACCGATCAACCAATGAAAGCATGGATGCTTTGGGGAAGCCGAAAATGGGCACGAACGACTGTAAGTGAATGTCGTTGAGACCTCGGAATGGAGAACACAAACTCGAACCAGATAGGTGAACAATGACTACTAGGAGTCCACCCGGTTGCCTTGAACGACTTGTAGAGCCCAAGGAGTCCACCTAGGGTTCAACAAGGTTTGATAAATCCCTCACAAGAGTCCACTCGCGAAAGAAGAATTGGGTTGAGTTTGAATATCATCGGAGTCCACCTAAACACTCACACTCACAATTGAATTGAAGTTGAATCCTCAAACTTGAATTCAATCACAAATTCCAATCCAGGAATAAGAGAAACACAAGGTTCTTAATTTGATCAAAAGCTACCAAATGAAATGCCAAAACTAACATATAAATAGTCTAAGAATGTCATAAGCTAAAAATGAAAAGCAAGTAAAAGGCTTCAAGTGTTCAAGTGGGCCGGCCCATCAAGGCCTTCATCCTTGCCAAGCTCTTCCTTCTCTCGAGTCCTTTCCACATCCAAGCCCACGGTCCAAGCCTCCATCTCCCCTTCACCGAGCCGGCGCCGAGCCATTTCCACCTTAGCCGTGCCTCCATCTAAAGCCTCCCCTTCACCGAGCCGGTGCCGAGCCATCTTGACCTCCTTCTCGGGCTTGCTTGTGTCATCCTCCCCTTCTTGGGAAGGATTCGACCCCAAATCTTCATGTAGTCCATCCATGAATACAAGATAGCCAAAACTCTCAAACACCCCAACCATCCTAAACCCGGTCATACAAATGTTCCTCTAGTTCTCACGCATAGTATGAACAAAAATGAACTTGAGGGGACTCCCCTTCTTAACTCTCACCCAATCCCTACTAGGGTTACGCGCATACACAAGTTTAGAATACCTCCCCAAAGTCTCACAAAATAGCAAGCGATAAGCCCTATAGTTCTCAAAATGCAAGAATAGAGTAGTACTAGAACCTGAGGGCGCAAAAGAAATAGACTTAGCTTTCTTGGGAGGATTGATCATCTCGTGAGGAAACTTTCACCACCGATTACACCGTGGCTGATCCTGGAGAAATAATGCGCGCGCCTTCGCCTTCGCTTGCCCTAGCTCACTCTTGCTCATGGCCTCAAAGCTATACCACACCCCGCCATGGATAACATGATGCAAATTGCGTCGACCATCAAGAATAACAAAGCGATCAAATTGCCATGGCCGACCAAGGATAAGAGCAAACTCCTTGATTGGAAGCACGTAGCACTACACCACATCTGTAAAATCCCTCATCCGGAAGGTCACATCAACACCCCTGGTCACCGGTACTCTATGCTCATCGTTCATCCAACCCATGGTCACCTCATGTCCTAACAGATAAGTAGGAAGCTTGAGCTTCTGAACAACAAACTCCGCCACGATATTTCTCTCACTCCCACTGTCCACTAAAGCAATGAAAGGCATGTCACTTCCCTCTAGATAGCACAAATGATAGAAGCTGAGCTCCCTCTGTAGAGGATCAACTAACGGCTTGAGCACTTGCTCGGGTATCTCCTCCATGATCTAGTCAACCAACGTATCCATAGGAGCCAAGTCAGCCAGCTCCTCAAATATCCCCAGTTCTCTCAACAGGCGGTTCAAGATAAGTGGGTTCAACTTTAATAGCGAAGAATCTTCCACCTTGAGTGTCATAGGCGCCGCACTTGGTGTCTTCCACCTCAGCCGAAACCTCCATCTCATCCTCAAACTCGTACTCCCCACAAGCATTAAGCATCACTTGCTTCTTGGTAGGGCAATCTCGAGCAATATGGCCACGGCCCAGACAGCGGAAACACTAAACATCCCTCGTGCGCGATGCATCTTCCTTGGCTGCGCTAGATTGAACCTTTGCCGAGACCTTGTCAACCTCATCCTTGGCCACCGCCGGCTTGGGTTGGCTAGCCGTCGCCGGAGTTCCCCATGTGCGTGCCTTATTGGATTGCCTCCTCTTAGGCAAACCCTCATAGACCTGCTGGGCGTAATGAAGCACACTCTCTATAGGTGGATCTGCCCCAAAATGCTGAGCTCTAACAAGGCTACCTATATCTTCATTAAGGCCATTAGCAAACTTAGAGACCACATACCGCTCAGGGAAGTTAACACCTGACCTTGCCATAAGCGGCTTCAGGTTGTTGTAGTACTCAGATGGCGTACTATTGCCTTGCCTCAAGCGCTCCAACTGACCTTGCACAAGGTCCAAATAATTGGCTGGTACAAACCGCCTCCTCATAGCCACTTTAAGCTCGCGTCACGTGCGGATTGGTTCAAGCCCGTTTATGTCTCTCTTAATCTTGTCTGTCCTCCACCAAGACAAGGCGAACTCTGTGAAGTGAATGGTAGCCATGGCTACCCGAACATGATCCGGATGCTCTTAATAGTCGAAGATGAAGAAGCTCTCGAATGGCTTCTATGATGGCGGGCGACACCGACGAAGATGGCTCCTCTCGCCCCGAATCCAAACCCACCATGGTCACAAGCACATGAGCTATTTCGGACTAGGAACAAGCTGTAACACGCAAGTCTTGTGAGCAACCAAAACCGAAAGCACAAGGTGAGAAATGTACCTAGGAAAATTGGGGTTTAATAGGTTCGTCCCTCCTTTGTTTGCGTTGGTGCCCAAGTAGCTCAACTTCCAAATTTGAAATTAGGAAAATATTTCTTCCAAAAATATGTTAGTGACTTGGCTTAAATTAATTTACCTAAGGAAATAAGTTAAAGGAAGATAAGATACTCCCTTGTTTCCTTGTATAACATGCAGCCGCCCCCTTTGGAAATAAACAAAATCTTGGCTTTCCTTGTGTGTAGAGGGCCGAAACTTGGAAGATATGGCAAGGCCTTGTCTTGCCAAAAATTTTGGCCAAGGGAAAGGAAAGAGATCCTCAAAATTTCCTTATGATGTCTTTACCCAAACAAGGTAAGAATTTCCAAAATTACAAGATTTTGTTTCCAAAAATTTCTCACCCCCCTTGGAATGAATATCTCACACGGCTAGGAGATTTTTGGAAAGGGCCGAATGTATATTTGGAAAGGGGTAAGATATGGGAAAATTGTAAGGAAAGATTGGATCTTGACAAATCAGATTAATTTTCCTCCAAGAAAAATTCAAAAATTTGTTTGAAAACCCGAAAATGTCCCAACCCTTAGAGAGAAGATGCCCGGCGGGGTCTTCTCAAGCCCTTTGGGCCGGGACCACTTGACGTACGCCCTGGGACTTCTCAAGGCTTTGCCCGGGTCCGCTACAACCTTAAAAAAAAAACAAAAATGGCAAGGGCTACTAGCCCGCCTTTTTCCTTCCTTTTCTTTTTTCTTTCTTCCTATTTTTTTATTTTATTTTTAAAACTACAATGCAGAAACAAAATTGAAAAACAAAGGGAGCAAACGTCTTTCTCAAAAAGTGGAAAATCTTCTGATTTTAAACAAATATCTCAACTTCCCTTTTTGAAAAACGAAAATCGATTTTGCAAAACACAATCTTCTTAACAAGATCTCCCCACGATCTTAGGAGATATGGCTAGATGGACAAGGAAAGAGGGGCTAGGGTTCACCTCGGCAGCCCCATCCATGGCCAGGCCGTCGTCGCTCTCCTCTCGGTCTTGCACTCTCCTCGTCGGCGCTCAACCCTCTTGGGTGGTCTTGGCTAGGCTCTCGCTTCACTCGGCTCTGGGACAAGGTTAATCAAAGCCCGTGAGAACTTAAGAAAACAATTTCGAGCAAAATGGAACGTTTTTCCTTGCTTTGGCTCTGTACCAAATGATGGCTTTCGCCCTCGGAGGATCGCTTCAAGGGAAGGTAAAACACCTCGGACCACTCGCCGATCAACCAATGAAAGAACGGCTGCTTTGGGGAAGCCGGAAATGGGCATGAACGGCTGCAAGGGAATGTCATTGAGACCTCGGAATGGAGAACACGAACTCGAACCGGATAGGCGAACAACGACGACTAGGAGTCCACCCGGTTGCTGTTAGGAAACGGAACTCTGGAACTTCGGTTCCCCTGAGAGTTCCTTTCCTCTGTTTCTCTACTTTTGACGATGACAAATATTTTGATACTAATGTTTTATCTCAACGATGTGTTTAGAGGAACCACATGACAGATGTTGGAACCATGCAAGCCAAACAAGATAAAGAAACCAAACAAGCAAGCCAAAGGAACCCAGGTGTGCCCAGAAATGCTGTAACACCCCGTAATTTTTAAGGGTATTTTGAATTATTTTTAAATTTTTCTTATGCCCGTTTTGCTAGACGGATTTAATTCAGTGAGTCTCGGACCTTCTCAAAAGGGGTCTGAGTTCTGTAAAATTTTCCGAGCATTATATAATACAGTTGAAGTGTTTTCGGGGTTAATGTAACGTTAATGTACGAATATATTTAACCCGGAGTTAAGAAATTTAATCCAAACCAAGTTCGGATAAGAATTAACGAAGTCGGCCATTAACCGCGACTCACCGTGATATGACGCGATCTTCCGCGACCGGCCGCGATCGCGGTTTCGCTGAAAACAGAGCTGGCTTCGTCTTCCTCGCGCAAGTGGCTTGGGGGAGATATTTGTGGGCTCGCAAGTGGCTCTTTTGCCTTTTCCCCTTGTTCCCTTCTTGTTTCCTATGAGGAGGCTCGGATTTGGGCTATAAAAGAGGTGAGAACCGGAGCTCTCTTTCTCTTCTTCTTCCTTCTTCTTTCTCCTTTGTTTCTCCTCTGTTTTTCACCATTGTTGAGCAGTTTTGGAGCTTCATGAGAGGGAGATTTCGAGTGGTTCTTGAGTCGAGAAGGTGCTCTTGGGTGTTGTTGGAAGCTTTGAGGTGTTGGGAGATCGAACCATAGACAAATCGAAGGCAAACAAATCGGTTTGGGTAAGAAATTCTCCATTGTTGTCTCGCGAGCTAGCCACTGTCACAGCACGAAAACCGCGACCGACCGCGACCTGCCGCGATCGCGGTATGTGTGTCCGAGTTGTGTGTTTTATGGTTTGGCTTTGGGCTTGGCTCGTTTCCTTTGATTTCTTTTCGTATTCTTTTAGATTCATATATAAGTGTATTGAATCTAACTTAGGGTCTTGTTATGGGCCATTTCTTAGGGATTTAATATCCAAGATTTGCTCCAGTTTCAGATCCAGGAACTAGACGTTGCTGAGCTTGATTCGAAGTTGTCGGATCTAAGGCAAGTGGCGGTTCGCTCTTGCTCATCATTCCATACTTTCATTAATTATCAATTGTTTGTTGTTAATTAATTTGGGATGATTCATCTGCTTAAGTTGGGAACAGTTTTGATAAATAATTTCATAAAAAGAAGTGTTGTTATAATAGGTTGTATATTGCTAGATACAGCGCTATTATGTTCATAATGGTTTTGTTATGGATTTTAAAAGGTGAACTTCATATAAAAAGATTATAATAGGTTGCATATACTGTTAGTGGCAACGCTATTTTGATATATATATATATATATAGATTGTTAGATCTATGATGTTGGCCTTGATGGCGTTGTTTTGATGTGATATATGACTGTGTTGAACTGTTTAGTTAGCACGAGTATTCGTAGGAACGTTTACTGGGGCCCAGGAGGTCCAGTCGTTTCTTGATAATTAAATGGAGAAAAGGGCATTGAGACCCTAATACCATTGGTGAGTCATGACTAGCCTCTATACTCGGGTATAGAGGTGGTGCACTTAGCTAGTGTCACATATATCTGGGGAGCAAATCTCGGGAGATGCTCCCAAGAGATCTCTCGTCTCGGGACGAGTTGATCATGATAAAAGCTTATAACGTGATGTGTGTGTGTGTTGACATTTAATAAGATACGTGCCATGAGTATGCACATAATTAAAATGCCTTGACCATAATAATAAAGTGCCGTATGAGTAAGCACTTATTTAAAATGTTTGGCGAGTAGTGCAGCTAGGTGCTAGTACAGCTAGGAAAATCTCATCTTAGTTGTAGATCGCTCGTATGCGATACTTGTGTGATGTGGTTATGTGTGTTTGTTTGAGTTTTCCAACATTTGTCATATTTTCCTATAAGGCTCATTTCATTTTGGAGTCTTCTTTTGGGACTGATTGCTGTGAGACCCGGTCTCCAGAGTCTTCTCTTGATCATGCTGCTTCATTTATTCTAGTAGGAGTATGATGGTTGACTAGCGTACTCGGTTATTATTCGAGGGACGATGAGTCTAACCTAATACGACTGCTTCGAACCACTCTGCTTTGTACCCTTGCGTAGTCTTTCATTAGACTGACCAACCGTTATATTCCTTGCATGGTTGGCTGGTGTCATCCGTCCGATTCGGCACATCAGGTATGTTGCAGATCTAAGAAGGCTAGAGCGACTATGAAGATGAACGGTGTTTTCGACAAGTTGTTTTGTCGCTTTTTTTACAAGTTTTCCGCTGTGCTATTTTGTATTCTATTAAAGACTTTCGCTGTTGTATTTCTGATTATTGGGTCGTTTTTGGAATCGTGTAATTCCGCGACCATGTGGTTTAATAAAAGTTATGATTTTAGTATTGTAACTGTGTTTTAAGTCAGTTATGACGTCGGAAAAGCCTGGGGTGACTTCGGGGTTTACGTCCGGGGTCATCGGCAGTAACGCTTTCAAATGGGGTTAATTTGGGGGTGTTACAGAAATGGTATCAGAGCTAAAATTTGTTTTCCAAGAGCTCTGAGTTTTAAAATAAAAAGCCGTTCATAGTCGTGCCTTCTTAAGTCTGATACGGAAGTTGCTTCTGTGTCTAGAAAGACTAAGACTTTCTGTTTGTCACCCGTAGTTGGGGTGCATTCTGTTCTCTTCTGAAGGACTCGGAAGAAGTCGAGGTGGTTTCACCATCTCCAGTTAGACTCGAGTTTTAGTTCTCTTGTCGTGAGTTGAGGTTGTAGAACCTAGTATTCAAGATTGGTGTTCATCTAGGAAAGTTACCAAGTTGATCTAATCTAAGTTAGTTTACTACATTAAGTATTTTGGAAAGATATTAATGTGTAAGATACTTGGACTTTGATCGGTAATCAGATGGTGAATACAAGGAATACCATACGCGCTGGTGCTGGACCAAGCAATCCAAGGCCAATCATAAGGGATGACCTGGACCGTGTAGAAGAACACGAGTCAATGTCACAGAACAACCCTGGAGGCAATGGCCAAGCTTCGGCCAACACTCCAATGGTTTTTGATGCAGCAACTGTTGTAGCTATTCGGGAGATTATGATGCAAGTACTTACCGAGGCTAGGCAACCTGCCGCACCACAGGCACAAGCTGTGCCAATTCCTCCAGTGGTTCCTAGATTTGAGGATCCAGCTGTTTATGTACACCGAGATGAGGCGGTTAGGAAGAGAGGTGATTATGGTCGAGTGTTGAAGACCATTAACTCTTTGAGACCTGACCATTATGATGGAAAAGGAGAACCAGTCAAAGCGGTTCATTGGTTTTCCCACATGGAGCGGTTATTCCGCAATGTTGAGTGCACCGAGGCAGAGAAAGTACAAATAGCCTCTCTTCAGTTGAAAGAAGAAGCTAGTGAATGGTGGGAGAACACTAGGTTGGCTGATCGGGCTGATTTGAATTGGGCTATGTTCAAGACGAAGATGATGGACCGTTTCTTTTCCCGAGCTATGAGGGACGAGAAGCACAAGGAGTTTATGCATCCTGAGACGGAGGGATTGAAAGTCGCTGAGCTTGCGACTAAGTTCAATCATTTGTTGCAATACGCTGGATCGGATGTAACCAGCGAGGAGCAGAAGATCTGGCACTTCCATGAGTGGATGGGTTCAGATATTAAGCCACTGATGGTGCGTCACGGATTTTCTACCTTGGAGCAATACGTGGATGCAACCTATAAGCTGAAAGTGACTTTGGAAGAGTCAACCAAGAAGAGGAATCACCAGAAGTCAATGCAAAATCAATCTCAGGCGAGCGGATTTAAACGTCCTGCGCCACCGTCTAACCTTGCTAAGTCAAGCAAGGCAAAGACAGAGATGACTAAAGGAGGGTCGACACAATGATCGGGTCAGGACCAGAGTCCGATTCGGTGTTACAATTGTGGTGCCGTTGGGCACAAGAACAATATGTGTCAGAAGGAAAAGAAGGCATGCTTTGGCTGTGGAAAGTTTGGACACTTGCAGAAGTTCTGTTGGCTGGAAAGGCAAAAAGGACTAGAGTCACAGCAAAGGACTGCTAATCAGAATAACCGGCTTGAGTATAAACCGGTGGAAGCTCCTAGTCCTTCAATGCAAACAACTGCACAGAATAAGGGCAAGGCCCCCGTAGCTTCGGGAAGTCAAGGTCAACGTCTTTACGTGATACGTGAGGCGGATGGGCCTGATGTTCCATTTGCTTAAAGCTTTCTGCTGTTGTTTGTAGGTTGTAGATGTGGGTGTATACCCAGTCTTTTGATTTGAACAAGTTGTGTTAGTAAGTTTAAGTATGCAGCAAGGTTGTAAATCTTTTGTTGTAAATATTCTTGCTAATATAAATATTTGGTTTGAACCAAGCGTTTGTCAGATGTCTCGATTACCATTCAGGGTGAAGTTTGAGACAACTGCGTAGAAAGGTGGTACCTTTGGTACGAGTTTTGTGCTCCAAGTTAGAAACCGAAGAGGTTACTTGGGAGACTGAGACGGGTGTACTTAGATACTTTCCCTACTTGTTGTCGGCCTTGATAATGCAAGTTTCGGGGTCGAAACTTAAAATAAGGGGATAGTAATGTAACACCCCGTAATTTTTAAGGGTATTTTGAATTATTTTTAAATTTTTCTTATGCCCGTTTTGCTAGAAGGATTTAATTCAGTGAGTCTCGGACCTTCTCAAAAGGGGTCTGACCTCTGTAAAATTTTCCGAGCATTATATAATACAGTTGAAGTGTTTTCGGGGTTAATGTAACGTTAATGTACGAATATATTTAACCCGGAGTTAAGAAATTTAATCCAAACCAAGTTCGGATAAGAATTAACGAAGCCGGCCATTAACCGCGACTCACCGCGATATGACGCGATCTGCCGTGACCGGCCGCGATCGCGGTTTCGCTGAAAATAGAGCTGGCTTCGTCTTCCTCGCGCAAGTGGCTTGGGGGAGATATTTTTGGGCTCGCAAGTGGCTCTTTTGCCTTGTCCCCTTGTCCCCTTCTTGTTTCCCATGAGGAGGCTCGGATTTGGGCTATAAAAGGGGTGAGAATCGGAGCTCTCTTTCTCTTCTTCTTCCTTCTTCTTTCTCCTCTGTTTCTCCTCTGTTTTTCACCATTGTTGAGCAGTTTTGGAGCTTCGTGAGAGGGAGATTTTGAGTGGTTCTTGAGTCGAGAAGGTGCTCCTGGGTGTTGTTGGAAGCTTTGAGGTGTTGGGAGATCGAACCATAGACAAATCGAAGGCAAACAAATCGGTTTGGGTAAGAAATTCTCCATTGTTGTCTCGCGAGCTAGCCACTGTCACAGCACGAAAACCGCGACCGACCGCGACCTGCCGCGATCGCGGTATGTGTGTCCGAGTTGTGTGTTTTATGGTTTGGCTTTGGGCTTGGCTCGTTTCCTTTGATTTCTTTTCGTATTCTTTTAGATTCATATATAAGTGTATTGAATCTAACTTAGGGTCTTGTTATGGGCCATTTCTTAGGGATTTAATATCCAAGATTTGCTCCAGTTTCAGATCCAGGAACTAGACGTTGCTGAGCTTGATTCGAAGTTGTCGGATCTAAGGCAAGTGGCGGTTCGCTCTTGCTCATCATTCCATACTTTCATTAATTATCAATTGTTTGTTGTTAATTAATTTGGGATGATTCATCTGCTTAAGTTGGGAACAGTTTTGATAAATAATTTGATAAAAAGAAGTGCTGTTATAATAGGTTGTATATTGCTAGATACAGCGCTATTATGTTCATAATGGTTTTGTTATGGATTTTAAAAGGTGAACTTCATATAAAAAGATTATAATAGGTTGCATATACTGTTAGTGGCAACGCTATTTTGATATATATATATATATATATATAGATTGTTAGATCTATGATGTTGGCCTTGATGGCTTTGTTTTGATGTGATATATGACTGTGTTGAACTGTTTAGTTAGCACGAGTATTCGTAGGAACGTTTACTGGGGCCCAAGAGGTCCAGTCGTTTCTTGATAATTAAATGGAGAAAAGGGCATTGAGACCCTAATACCATTGGTGAGTCATGACTAGCATCTATACTCGGGTATAGAGGTGGTGCACTTAGCTAGTGTCACATATATCTAGGGAGCAAATCTCGGGAGATGCTCCCAAGAGATCTCTCGTCTCAGGACGAGTTGATCATGATAAAAGCTTATAACGTGATGTGTGTGTGTGTTGACATTTAATAAGATACGTGCCATGAGTATGCACATAATTAAAATGCCTTGACCATAATAATAAAGTGCCGTATGAGTAAGCACTTATTTAAAATGTTTGGCGAGTAGTGCAGCTAGGCGCTAGTGCAGCTAGGAAAAGCTCGTCTTAGTTGTAGATCGCTCGTATGCGATACTTGTGTGATGTGGTTATGTGTGTTTGTTTGAGTTTTCCAACATTTGTCATATTTTCCTATAAGGCTCATTTCATTTTGGAGTCTTCTTTTGGGACTGATTGCTGTGAGACCCGGTCTCCAGAGTCTTCTCTTGATCATGCTGCTTCATTTATTCTAGTAGGAGTATGATGGTTGACTAGCGTACTCGGTTATTATTTGAGGGACGATGAGTCTAACCTAATACGACTGCTTCGAACCACTCTGCTTTGTACCCTTGCGTAGTCTTTCATTAGACTGACCAACCGTTATATTCCTTGCATGGTTGGCTGGTGTCATCCGTCTGATTCGGCACATCAGGTATGTTGCAGATCTAAGAAGGCTAGAGCGACTATGAAGATGAACGGTGTTTTCGACAAGTTGTTTTGTCGCTTTGTTTACAAGTTTTCCGCTGTGCTATTTTGTATTCTATTAAAGACTTTCGCTGTTGTATTTCTGATTATTGGGTCGTTTTTGGAGTCGTGTAATTCCGCGACCATGTGGTTTAATAAAAGTTATGATTTTAGTATTGTAACTGTGTTTTAAGTCAGTTATGACGTCGAAAAAGCCTGGGGTGACTTCGGGGTTTACGTCCGGGGTCATCGGCAGTAACGCTTTCAAATGGGGTTAATTTGGGGGTGTTACAAATGCAACACGCGACTTTGCTTTTCCCAAGAAATCTGGGAACACCGAACCTCGGACAAAAGATGGTGAAAGCGACTTGAGCGAAGCTTCCAAAAGTCTGTCACCATCCAGAGCAAAACTCCAAGATGCCTAGAATGCCGAACCTCGGACAAAGGTTGTTGAAAGCGACCTATCATAAAGCTGTCACTATCCAGAGGACAGTTCCCAAGTGTCCAGACTGTTGAACCTCGGACGAAAGGAGTTGGACAACGACTTGGCAGACTTGGCTGAAGCAGTTGACCAACCAAAGTGGATTCTGAGCTGCCTAGGTTGTTGGTATATGTCAAAGACAGCGTGAATCAAGGATTACCACACATCCTAGGGCAAGCTTGATCTGTGGGAACCAAGAGAAGATCCAACCTCGAAGAATCCACTATATAAGGAAGATAAACTCTGCTATTATCTTCAAGCACAAAACCAAGAATCACACTCCATAGAAAATATCATAGTGTGAAGCTCTCAACAAGATCATCAAATCAGAACAAGATCCAGAGGAACCAGTCAAGGAATCAAAGAGCTGTGTGCTAGTTCCTGTGACTGTAAGTGAGTTAGTTCCTTAGTGCTTAGGACTGCTTCTTGGATTGATTATACTTTCTGTTAAGTTATCTAGGATTGTCTAACTATGTGTAAGACAAAGAAACTGTGTGTTTGTTCCTAGGATAAGCTGTAACCGAAGTGATAAGAAATCAAGAAGTAGACCTTGAAATCCTTTCGAAAGAAAGGTAGTGGTTTTTATCCTAGATTGCTAGTTGGCAATCGAAGGTTTCCACTATAAGGAACTCGTTCATTTGCATTTGATTGTTTATTTTCCCTGCGAAGGGAACTGTAAACTGTATTCTCAGTTCCCTGATTATTAATCTAACAATCACGATTCTACAATTGGTATCAGAGCAGGAAAAGCTCTAGATCTTTGTTAAGTTTGCAGATCATGTCTCATCCAAGCAAGTTTGAGCTCAGAATCTCTACCAACAAGCCACATCTCCGAAATAAAGGAGGAGAAATATGGTGGGAAAAGTGCATGGAAAGCCACATCAAGACCAACGATTACCAATGCTGGAGGATAGTCGAAAATGGAGATGGCTACGTCGATCTCACCCAGAAGGAAGAAGACTGGAAACCTGAGCACTATGTCATCTTGGAAAAGAATGCCAAGGCCAGACAGTTCATCCTCAATGGACTGGACAAAGAAGACATGGACAAAGTCATAGGCATCAAGAGAGCGAAGGAGATCTGGAAAGCACTCAAGGATATGCATGAAGGAAGTGATGAACTGAAGCAAAGCAGAAAGTTTGCTTTGAAAGGAGAATACCACACCTTCAAAATGATGGAAACTGAAACCATCTCAGAATACTATTCTCGCTTCAACAGATTGATTGGAAAGCTAACAGCGGCTGCGGTCAACCTCGATGAAGTTTCCAAGTCACTGGTGGTTATCAATGGACTCTATTCTAAGTTCACCCTCATCAAGGGAATCATGAAGAACACCCCAGGCATCCAATCGCTTCCCTTGACTCAGATCATAGGGAAACTGGAGGTTGAAGAAGGAGAACACACCAAAGTCAATGTCGACAAGAAACTGGAGAAGGGAATTGCTCTCAAGATCTCCAAGGCCTTTTCAAGGCTTGAGATGGAGCAGGAGAACTCAGACCTAGAAGAGGAGGAGGACGAACTTACATCTCTCTGATAACAGGAATTTCTCGTGCTAATTACTGCTATGCAAGTAGTCCAAACAAACTTTAAACCGTAGTCCTAAGTAAGTAAGGGTCGAATCCACAGGGAGACAGGTTCTATCTTTATATGCAATTTATATGTCAATCCAAAGTAACCAAAATGGGGGTTTTGTATGTTTCAGTAAATCTAAGCATGCAAAGGCAAACAAACTAAAGATGATGATTTCAGTAATGGGGAAAATAGCTCAGTCAAACAACATCCACTATTCGTATGACAAGTTGATCTTAGAAAATCATTCAATATCTCATGCAATGGAAATTCCAATTCCTTTTCAGATATAACTAATAGCACAACCAGATACTATTATCACTGACTAATTAAACAACCCTGAAACTATCAAGATTCAGTTTAACAGCAGCGTTACGGATAAGAATATAGTTGGATACAATTCTAGCATAAAACAACCAGCTTTTATCCTAGAATGTAAATCAGTTCTCTTCTACATAAGACTAGCACAACCAGATACTAGTACGATGAAATTGCTACTCTGAAATAGAGATGCTCAACCAGTAACAATCTAGATCTAGCAATCAATTAATAGAAACAAACCCTAGTTGCGCAGGCTAGAGATTATCAATATTAATCATAAGCAATCAAGCAAGAGAATAGATAAAATCCATGCAATAGATAAGGAACGAGAATCTCACAACTGAATCAAAACGAAAGCTTCAGCGTCTAACTAAGCAAGAAGACTTAGTTCTTCATAGCAAAGTACGTAGAAATGAAAAAGATGAAATTAGGGTTCGATGAATAAGGGAGGCCAAGCTCCCTTCTAACCCTAAATACTAGAAAATAATAAGGTCTTCCAAAAAAGGTCAAAAACGAAATAATAAAAAATACTAATAATAATCCAAAATAACAAAGTAAGGAAAAAGTGGTTCGGTTCGGCATCCGACACGGCGGCGGTCGCCGTAAGCCTGGCGGCGGTCGCCGCCAGATTTCTTCGGTTTAGCTCCTGCGACACTTCTGTAAAAACGCCATAACGTTTGATTCCCAACTCGGATTACGCTCATATTTTGAGGACTTGCAGTAGACTTCAAGAGCTAACTCCGAGAATTGGAATCACTCCATTTGGACGTCTGAGTAAAGAGAACGAATCAATTGAATTCAGCATATTGTTCTTCTACTCTCGTGTGGACTCTCTCCTTGGTTCTTCTTCGTCTCCTCAGTGGTCAACTCCTCTTCCTCTGGATATCTTCAATTTGCTTCTCCAGACCACCAAATCCACACTTCTTCTCTCTAACTCCATAATCCACAGTTGTGCACTAAATCCATCCAAATAGCACCTCAAACCTGGTAACAACCCCTAGAAATGCACTACAAAATAGTGCCGATCAAATCCCCCATTCTTAAACCTTGCTCGACCTCGAGTAAGCTAAAGTAAACCTACTCCTCCAATCAATCCCCAAGGTTTCAGAAAGCATAGAAAACTCAACCCCTCCAAGAATCACACCTAACAATAAACTCCAGGTACCCATATAATAAGCACATCACAACATAATAACAACTCACAACACCACACACATCCAAGCTAAAAGAAAAGCAGAGTACTTCCCCCAAGCTTATCCCAAACACCATAGAGTGAATAAAAAAAATCTAATCCTATCTCCCATCTACCTTCTTATACCTCCAGAGTGACCTACCCAAATCCTCCTTATATCACCTCTTCTTATGTCGCCACGCCAGCAAAAATGATGATTCCTATAAATCACTCTTCTTCTTTTCACTCATTTTGCCAAGGCACCCTTTCGGGTTTTCACCAAGCCACTCATTTCATTTTTCAATAGATGGGCTCACAATATACTCACATCACTCTTGACCAATTATTATCCCAGCCTAATGCTGGTCCAAGCCACCTGCTTATTACCTAGGCCACCTTTTCAGGTTTTCGACCTATCCCAGGATTTCAATTTTAGCCTTTTTTCAAATTTTTGGCTCTTTGACCCAAGGATAATCTTGACCCAAGGAGTGATGAAGGGATCTTCATTGGATATGCATCAAGCAGCAAGGCTTACAAGATCTTCAACAAAAGGACCAGAAAGGTAGAAGAAAGTGTTCATGTTATTTTTAATGAAAAATCACTTGGTAGAAATGTGCAGAACACCATCAGTTCCTTTGAAGATCCATTTCCCAAACCTCCTCAAGAAGATCCAGATGAAGACATCACACCACCCAGTTCCTTCCATGCTGCACAAAATCCCCCACTTGTTCCTCCACCAGTTCCCATGGATAATCAACAACAATCCATTTCTGGGAACCATGAACATGAAGACAACACCTGTGGAGACATCAATGATTCATCTTCTCACATGATCTTTAATGGAGAAGGTGATCCCAACCAAGAAGCTGAAGCTGAATGCTCAAATCAAAATGTCTCCACATCAAATGCTCTAGCTCCCAATAGAGAAAGAAGAACCATCAAGCCTCCAGTCAGGTTCGAACATCTAACCTTCTTTGCCTTCAATGCCTTCTTGTCTGTTGTGGAACCAAAGAATATAGGTGATGCACTGAAGGATGTAGACTAGATCCAAGCCATGCAAGAAAAGCAAGACTTGTTGCTCAAGGGTACAATCAACAAGAAGACATCGACTATGATGAAACCTATGCTCCGGTGGCAAGGATTGAAGCAATAAGATTGTTGATTGCCTTCGCATCACACAAAGGTTTCAAACTATTCCAAATGGATGTAAAGACCGCCTTCCTCAATGGAATTCTTCAAGAGGAAGTCTATGTCAAGCAACCACCTGGTTTTGAAGACAGTGATCATCCAAACCATGTCTATTTCCTAGACAAAGCCTTGTATGGTCTCAAGCAAGCCCCTAGAGCTTGGTATGATCGTCTTGCCCAGTTCCTACTCTCCAATGGTTACATGCGTGGCATCATTGACAAGACTCTCTTCATTCTAGAAGAAGAAGGTAACATCTTAGTGGTTCAAATCTATGTTGATGATATCATTTTTGGTTCCACTAACCTGTCCTTTGTAGATAAGTTTAAAGACTTGATGAGCAGTGAATTTGAAATGAGTCTAATAGGGGAACTCACCTTCTTCCTCAGATTGCAAATATCCCAAAAGAAAGATTGTATACAATTTCACCAACAAAAGTATGTCAGGGAACTGTTGAAAAAGTTCATAATGGAGTTCTGCAAGCCTCTCTCCACTCCCATCTCTACCATCGCCCATTTGGACAAAGATCACTCAAGTCCTCTTGTGGAAGAAAAGCTCTATAGAGGTATGATAGGTTCTCTCATGTATCTAACAGCTAGTCGTCCAGACATTGTGTTTGCTGTTTGCTTGTGTGCTAGGTTTCAATCATGTCCAAGAGAAACACACTTAGCTGATGTGAAAATGATATTCCGATATCTCAAGGGAACTGACTCGCTCTACATTTGGTACCCCAAAGAGTGTCCCTTTGAGCTGATGGGTTTCACTGATGCTGATTATGCTGGATACCTGGTGGATAGGAAGAGTACTTCTGGAATGGCACAGTTCCTAGGTGATACACACGATTATGTTGTGCGTATTGACTGAGTTTTAGCGTTGTTTTAGGGGTATTTTAGGATGCTTTGGAGATGATTTGGAGACTTGGCGAGGAGGTGCGGAAGACACGATTTTGGAGGTTTTGGGAGCTGAAGAGAAGAAGCTGGAGAAGAAATCACGACGACCGCCGCGGAGACCACGGCGCCCGCCGCCAATTCCAATCCAGCGACCGTAGCTACGACCTGTCCATGGCGACCTCCGTGGAAAGACGGCGACCGCCGCAATTACGGCGACCGCCACAATTACGACGACAGCCGCAATTACGGCGACCGCCACAATTACGGCGACCGCCGCAATTACGGCGCCCGCCGTGAAGGATGCAGCGGCCGCCGCCCGTGTCAGAAGACCGCCGAACCGAAATTCTCCTTATGTTTTATTCTTGGATTATTTTATTACGTTTTATTATTTCGTTTTAGGTTAAAATTAATTCCTTTAGTATTTAAGGGTAGAGAAGGACTTGTTATCTTTTCTCGAAACCCTAATTTCACTTTTCTATTCTACGTACTTGCTATGAAGAACTAAGCCTCCCTTGCTTAGTCAGACATTGAAGCTTTCGTTGTGATTTAGTTGTGAGACTCTTACTCTTAATCTATTGCATGGAATTTATCTTCTCTCTCGCTTGATTGCTTATGATTGATATTGATATTCTTTAGTCTGATCAACTAGGGTTTGTTGTTATTGGTCTATTGCTAGATCTAGATTGTTACTGGTTGAGCATATCTATTTCAGAGTAGCAACTGCATCATACTAGTATCTGGTTGTGCTAGTCTTATGCAGGAGAAATTTGATTTACATTCTAGGATAAAAGCTGGTTGTTTTATGCTAGAATTGTATCCAATTATATTCCTATTCTTAATGCTGCTACTAAACTGAATCTTGATAGTTTCAGGGTTGTTTGATTAGTTAGTGCTAATAGTGTCTGGTTGTGCTATTAGTTATATCTGAAAGGGAATTGGAATTTCCATTGCATGTGATTTTGAATGAGTATCTATGATCAACTTGTCATACGAATAGTAGATGTTGTTTGACTAAGTGTTTTTTCCCCATTACTAAATTCATCATCTTTAGTTTATCTGATTTTGCATGCTTAGATTATTTAAACTCACAAAACCCCCCTTTGGTTACTTTGGATTGACATATAAATTGCATATTTAGATAGAATTCGCCTCCCTGTGGATTCGACCTGTACTTACCTAGGACTACGATTTATGGTTTGTTTGGATATTTTGCATAGCAGTTTTTACACGACAAAAACCTGTTATCAAATTGGCGCCGTTGCCGGGGAGGCAATATTCTATTTAGTGTGTGATTTGTGTGCCAATTTTGGTGTGAACCTATCTTATGGTTCACACCCGTGTTACTAATAATCCACATCTTGAATTTGATCCAGAGATCGAAAGAACTTTTCATCAGGCTCGCAGGGCTGCGCGTGCGTTACTTCAGGAAGCTGATACGATGGCTGACAATATGCGTGTTACTCTTGAGTCCTTGACGGCTCCTAACTTGGACCAACCAACTCGTGCTATGCAATTTCCCGCCCTTGGTGATGGGGTTAAATTTGAGCTCAAGACAGGAGTAGTCCATTTGCTCCCGAAATTCAGTGGAACCCCCCTTGAGGACCCTATTCAGCATTTGAATGAGTTCCTTGAGGTCTGCACCAGCATGCGACCATCTGATATTACTGAAGATCAGATGAGGTTGAGGGTATTTTCTTATTCTCTGAAGGACTCAGCGAATGACTGGTATCATTCTCTACCCCCAGGAAGCATCACCACTTGGGTGAATTTGAAGAAAGTATTCCTTGACAAGTATTTCCCAGCTATCAAGTCCAATCAGCTTAAGAATAAGATCTGCAACATTGAGCAACTTTCCAATGAGTCTCTCTACGACTATTATGAACGTTTCAAGAAACTAGTGAAGAGTTGCCCTTACCATGGTTATGCTAATCATGATCTGATTCTCTATCTGCATGGAGGACTCCATGAAGATGATCGTCGGATGGTGAATTCTTCATGTGGTGGAAACATTTTGAAGAGGACTTATGAAGAAGCTCTGGAGATATTTTCTACACTGGCTGATGACTCCAGACAATACAGTGGGAGAGGTTCCCAAAGCTTGGTGGTTGCAAGTTCTCAATCCAAAATTGATCAAGCTGACTTTGATGTGCTGAGAGAGGAGGTGAGACGTCTGAAGCTGAAAGGTATGCCTCAGCAGGCTAAGGCCTGCGAGATTTGTCATGACGACTTGCATCCTACTGATTCGTGTCCTACCCTACAAGAGGAAGTGAATGCAGTAGGAGGATATCAGCAGAGGCCCAAGCATGATCCCTACTCCAATACTTACAATCCTGGTTGGAGGGACCATCCCAATTTCAGATGGAGAGACCCAGAATAGAATCAAGGTCAAGTCCAACAGCAGGGTCACCCTCCACAACCTAGGCAACCCTATGTGCCAAGACCTCAAGGGCAGAGCTCGAATCCTTCATCATCTATGGAGGACATGATGAAGATGCTGATGCAGAGCAACGTCGATCTCACTGCGAATGTTAATAAGCTGACTCAGAGCTCAGCGTAATTCCAAGCAAATACTCAAGCTAGCATTCAGAACTTGGAAAGGCAATTTGGCCAGATTTCTCAAGTGGTGAATAAACTGGACGCAAAGGATTCTGGTAAACTTCCATCTCAAACGGAAGTGAACCCGAATATTCGGAATGTTAGTGCTGTAACTTTGTGAAGTGGGAAAAAGCTAGAAGAAGATAAGTCTGAAGTCAACGAGGCAGAAAATGAGGATCTGGAGAAGAACAGCGACGGCGACCGCCGTGATGACCACGGTGCCCGCCGTGGAGATGAATCTGCTCTTGACTTCTCTGATGGAAATTACAGCGACCGCCGTACTAATTGCGGCGCCCGCCGTGATGGTGATCCAAGTTCTGAAGTTTCTGATGATGTTCACGGCGCCCGCCGCGAAACTTACGGCGCCCGCCGTGATAATGATGTAGCCCTCGAATTTTCTGAAGAAAATTGCGGCAACCGCCGTACTAATTGCGGCGCCCGCTGCCCCTCTGTAGTCGAAGTTGAGGCTGAGAAAGGGTCTGAAATGTCGATTTTTCCTGATTGGAAGCTTGTTCCACCCTTCCCATCTGCTTTGAAGCGTACCAAGCCACTTGCGCAGGACAAGGACATGTTTGAGATGCTCGAGAGATTATAGTGGTGGAGAACCAACATGGAGAGCTCGTTCCCACGAGACTACAGACAGGCTACAGAGTATGCATTGACTACCGCAAGCTGAACGCGGTTACCAGAAAAGACCATTTTCCTCTTCCATTCATTGATCAGATGCTCGAGAGATTGTCGGGGCGTGCGTTCTACTGTTTTTTGGATGGATACTCAGGCTACTTCCAGATAGCCATTGCACCTGAGGATCAAGCAAAAACGACATTCACTTGTCCCTTTGGCACTTTTGCCTATCGCAGGATGCCATTTGGGTTGTGCAATGCTCCAGGAACCTTTCAGCGGTGTATGGTAAGCATTTTTTCTGAGTACATTGAGAACTTCATAGAGGTCTTCATGGATGATTTTACTGTATATGGTGATAATTTTGATGCCTGCCTGATCCACCTATCACTTGTGCTTGCAAGATGTGTTGACACTAATTTAGTGCTGAATTCTGAGAAGTGTCACTTTATGGTTGAGCAGGGCATTGTATTGGGTCATATTGTGTCGTCTAGGGGTATTGAGGTCGATAAGGCAAAGATTGAAGTAATTCAGTCTTTGCCCTATCCTACTAATGTTCGCGAAGTCCGTTCTTTTTTGGGCCATGCAGGTTTCTATCGCAGGTTCATTAAAGACTTCTCCAAGATCTCTTCACCTCTGTGTGACCTGCTGAAGAAGGAGATGGGATTTGAGTTTACAGCTGAGTGTCGGGCAGCCTTTGATGAACTGAAGGCTCGCCTGACAAGTGCCCCAATTATTCAGGCCCCTGATTGGTCTAAGCCATTTGAGATCATGTGCGACGCCAGTGACTATGCTGTGGGGGCTGTGCTGGGCCAAAAGGATGGTAGAGCACCCCATGTGATCCAGTACGCTTCTATGACGCTGAATGGTGCGTAGAGGAACTACTCCACCACAGAGAAGGAGATGCTTGCTGTGGTGTTTGCTCTTAAGAAGTTCAGGCAGTACCTCCTTGGTACAAAGGTCTTTGTCTACTCCGACCATGCTGCTCTGCGCTATCTCATGACGAAGAAGGAAGCCAAGCCACGACTGATCCGGTGGATCTTATTACTCAGCGAGTTTGATGTGGAGATCGAGGATAAGAAGGGTGCCGAGAATCTTATTGCTGACCATCTCAGCCGAATTGTCTAGGAAGATAGCACCTCACAGCCTCAGATTCAGACGAGATTCCCTGATGAATCTCTATTCAGGCTGACTACTGTGGAGCCATGGTATGCTGATTTGGTGAATTTTCTCACCACGGGTGAATTTCCTCCACCTTTCAACAAGGCTCAGAGGGACAGACTACGCAGCTCAGCCAGATTCTTTGTCTGGGACAATCCCTACCTATGGAAGCATTGTTCTGATCAGGTAATTCGTCGGTATATCCCAGAAAATGAGGTAAACTCTCTCCTTGCTTTTTGTCATTCAGAGGCATGTGGTGGCCACTTTGGGGTACAAAGAACCGCGAGAAAGGTACTTGACGCAGGATTTTGGTGGCCTTCCATCTTCAAGGATGCACATAACCACTGTAAATCATGTGACAAGTGTCAAAGGGTTGGAAATATATCCCATAGGGATGAGATGCCATAAACAGGGTTGATTTTCTGTGAAATCTTCGATGTTTGGGGTATTGACTTCATGTGACCGTTTCCTACTTCTTGTGGTAACATATATATTTTGCTTGCGGTGGACTACGTTTCCAAGTGGGTGGAAGCGAAGGCCACCAGGACTGATGATGCCAAAGTTGTTGCAGATTTCTTGAAGTCCAACATATTTACCAGGTTCGGTGTGCCAAAAGCTCTTATCAGCGATAGAGGAACTCACTTCTGCATTAGGACAATCACTGCTCTGTTGAAGAAATACCACGTCACGCAGAGAGTTTCTACCGCCCATCACCCTCAAACAAATGGACAAGCTGAAGTGTCCAACAAGGAGATCAAGTCCATCTTGGAGAAGACTGTGTCTCCCAATAGAAAGGATTGGAGTTTGAGGCTTGATGATGCACTTTGGGCATACAGGACAGCTTACAAAACACTGATTGGAATGTCACCCTTTCGGTTGGTGTTTGGTAAGGCTTGTCATCTTCCAGTGGAGCTAGAACACAAGGCATATTGGGCTGTCAAGAATTGTAGCATGAAATTGGATGAAGCTGGAGCGCTTCGTAAGCTACAATTGCAAGAGCTGGAGGAGGCAAGGATCGAGGCTTATGATAATGCCATTCACTACAAGGAAAGGACTAAGGCTTGGCATGACAAGAACATACTAAGGAAGGACTTTAAGGTTGGAGACAAAGTCCTCTTATTTCAATCACGCCTTAGACTTTTCCCAGGCAAGCTGAGATCGCGTTAGGCAGGACCCTATTATGTGGCCAAAGTCTTCCCACATGGTGCCGTAGAGCTATTTGATTCAGCATCACAAACTTTGTTCAAGGTGAATGGGCAAAGAGTGAAGAAATACCATGAGGGTTTCACCAAAGACACCATTGAAGAGGTGTTCCTGAAGGAACCCGAAGCTGACACGTGATGAGCCAGAATGAGGTCGAGCCACGACGTTAACTACGACGCTTCTCGGGAGGCAACCCGATGGTTAGGTAGTTTCTTTCCTTTCCTTTAGTTATCTTCTTTTGATTTTGTTTAAATTTTGTAGTTTTTGTAGTTCTGTGTCGAACTAACCTGCATGAAGCGTTTTTGAGTGAAGAAGGAGTTCACGGCGCCCGTCGCGCTTCTTACAGCGCCCGCCGTAAATGCCCACCAAGCAATGTTGGCTACGACCTAAAAACGGCAACCGCCGTTTAATCACGGCGCCCGCCGCAATTACGGCGCCCGCCGCTCTTCTTACGGCGCCCGCCGCTCTTCTTACGGTGCCCGCCGTGATTTCCCTCCTCCAACACTCTTCTCTCGGCAAATGATGGTGACCGCCGTTTTATTACGGCGATCGCCGCCATTTTCAGGTTCGATTCTTATCTTTGCAAAAAAAAAAAATTAAAAAAAAATATATATATAAAAAAATGGGCCCCGAAAAAACCTTAAACGGGGTGCAAAAGACGCAAAAAAAAATACCCCGAAAACACCTTAAACGGGGAGAAAAAGTAAAAAAAAAAAAAAAAAAAATACCCTTTCCCTTTTACCAGCCATTCACCCTTACCTTTCCCCAACCCTCTCTCTTGCCTCACAAACCTCCAAACCCTACCCTCCCAACAGCGCCCGTCGCAAGCCCGCTGCCCCACAGCCCCCGCCGCCTGCCCGCTACAAACCACGACCCACCCGGCGGCCGCTGCTGTCCAGATCTCCAGTTTCAGCGAAAAACTCTTCGCGGCGCCCGCCGTTCTTCGCAGCGCCCGCCGTTCTTAGCGGCGACTGCCGTACTCATCACAGCGCCCGCCGTTCTTCTGTTTCGGTGATTTCTGCCCTTCTTTTCTGCTTTTGATTGTTGTTGCTGCATTACTTAATTCAATCTCAGCCAGTTGAAACGCACGTTTTCCTCCTGTAAGAAATCGTCCGGGGTTGAGGTCTCCCATAGTAAGGTTGAGGATGCGCGTAGGAAAATTATTCAGAAAAAGGATATGATGACTACGCTGTTCTTTGACCCGGACACCATGCAGACTCTTAATCTGTATGAATGCACACAACAGTTATTTATTAAGTGTGGCTTGAGCGGTTTCTACCATCTTTCGGCCCCCACTTTTCCCGCCTGGACGGTCGAGTTCCTAGCTAGTTTTGAGCATGTGTGCGCTGAGGGCAGTATTACATTCAGTTTGGCTGGCCGTAGGTTCTCTATGTCATATGAGGACATTGACGCGGCGCTTGGGATTACCAAGCCACCCTCTTCCGCGAAGGCATGGGAAGACGCAGATGAGTACTTCAATTTTTGGTATCACACCACAGGGACTACTCTCTATGACCCTCAGGCAAGAGAGTATAACTACAAGTGGTCGCATCCGGGTTTGCGACTGGCGCATAAGGTGGTGCGGATGGCCTTTCATGGCCAGTCCGAGTTGAACAAGGTCCCATACCCCGATTTGTTTGCGGTCTGGAGCATGACCCCTGAGTGCCCATTGGTGTGGGATTGGCGCTCCCATTTTATTGCTAGCTGCAGGAAATTTCAGGAGGACAAGAAACACAAGGTAGTGATTGGGGGGATGGTTTCTCTGTTGGGTTTGCACCTGGGCCTTGATTTGCCTGACCCCTCCCAACAGCTCACTCCTGGCTATACATATGACTGGAGGCAGCTCCGGACCTCGAGTGTTGTGTCTGGGACCAGACCCCGGTTGGTCTGGTTATATGGATCAAGGGGCTGCTATAGGATCCCCATTCCTTTCCCTTTTGAGATACCCTATGGACCGCGCTATAGGGATTTTAATGTGAGCCGATACCGTGTGGGAGCTGGTGGTGGTTCAGCTGCAGGCACTTCTGCTGCTGGTACTTTTGCTGCTCCTGTGGCACAACCCGAGGATGTTGATGATGAGGATACCGTTATGCCTGAGGCACAGCCTATTGCTGAGAGACATCCCGATTACCAGAGGCTGACATGGGAGATGCTTCAGAGGGTGGACACCCGCCAATAGTCCATGCAGTCGGACTTTGCTGCCCATCTTCAGGAGTTCATTGATTACCGCCAGGAGGTGAGGGGCCATCATCAGCAGTTTGTTGAGTTTCGCGAGGAAGCGCGTGGTTACCATCAGGAATTCGTGGACTATCGTCAGGAGGAGCGAGACTACCACGCAACACAATCTAGTAGGAGCCAGCAGCAGATGGATGACATTCATGCCATGGAGGAACAAATGAGACAGTGGAACCTCTTCATGGGTTCCCAGTATCCCGGCTATCCACCACCTCCGCAGTAGTGGTACATTCTTAACTTCCCCTATATTTTTTATGTCTTACTTCATTGAGGACAATGTGTACTCTAAGTGTGGGGGAGTTATTATGTATTTACTATTGCTAGTATTCTGAAAAAAAAAGCCACAAATAGAAAAAGGCAAATAAAAATCCTAGGATGGACTGAAAACCCGAAAGGGCGGTCCAGGTAAAAAGCAGGTAATCCGACAGGCGTTAGGCCTGGGCAAAAATTGGATTCAGAGTGATGTGAGGTGGTGAGTTCCAACTTGAAAAATGAAATGAGAGTGTTAGGTGAAAACCTGAAAAGGCGCCTAAGCAAAATGAGTGCAGAAAAAAATAAATAAAAATTGAGTGTTCTAGGACTATCAATTTACTGGCGCAGGCGACATAAGTGGTGAAGTATAGAAGTGTTTTCGGGTAGGTTTTCACATGGAGGAATAAGCTGTAGTCATGGTGATATTTATTTCACTCTTTTTGATGATTTTTGTTGATGGTTGGACTTGGATGTGTGTTGTTTGCTGCTGAGGAGTAGGTTGTGGTGGTCATTGTTGTTGTTGTTGTTGAGGATGCTGGTGTGTGCTGTGGATGAGTTGTTTTTCTTGTGTGATTGGTTAGGGGATGTTGGGCCTTGATGTAGATGCGTTTACTCTTAGTTGGGAGCTTCTCTACACATTGATGATCTAGGTACTTCATTGGTGATGGGTGGTAGTTCTCTATCCACTCGAGACGAGTAGAGATTCAAGTGTGGGGGAGTTTGATACACACGATTATGTTGTGCGTATTGACGGAGTTTTAGGGTTGTTTTAGGGGTGTTTTAGGATGCTTTGGAGATGATTTGGAGACTTGGCGAGGAGGTGCGGAAGACAAGATTTTGGAGGTTTTGGGAGCTGAAGAGAAGAAGATGGAGAAGAAATCACGGTGACCGCCGTAGAGACCACGACACCCGCCGCCAATTCCAATCCAGCGAACGTAGCTACGACCTGTCCACGGCGACCGCCGTGGAAAGACGACGACCGCCACAATTATGGCGCCCACCGTGAAGGATACAGCGGCCACCGCCCGTGTCAGAAGACCGCCGAACCGAAATTCTCCTTATGTTTTATTCTTGGATTATTTTATTATGTTTTATTATTTCGTTTTAGGTTAAAATTAATTCCTTTAGTATTTAAGGGTAGAGAAGGACTTGTTATCTTTTCTCGAAACCCTAATTTCACTTTTCTATTCTACGTACTTGCTATGAAGAACTAAGCCTCCCTTGCTTAGTCAGACATTGAAGCTTTCGTTGTGATTTAGTTGTGAGACTCTTACTCTTAATCTATTGCATGGAATTTATCTTCTCTCTCGCTTGATTGCTTATGATTGATATTGATATTCTTTAGTCTGATCAACTAGGGTTTGTTGTTATTGGTCTATTGCTAGATCTAGATTGTTACTGGTTGAGCATATCTATTTCAGAGTAGCAACTGCATCATACTAGTATCTGGTTGTGCTAGTCTTATGCAGGAAAAATTTGATTTACATTCTAGGATAAAAGCTGGTTGTTTTATGCTAGAATTGTATCCAATTATATTCCTATTCTTAATGCTGCTATTAAACTGAATCTTGATAGTTTCAGGGTTGTTTGATTAGTTAGTGCTAATAGTATCTGGTTGTGCTATTAGTTATATCTGAAAGGGAATTGGAATTTCCATTGCATGTGATTTTGAATGAGTATCTATGATCAACTTGTCATACGAATAGTGGATGTTGTTTGACTAAGTGTTTTTTCCCCATTACTAAATTCATCATCTTTAGTTTATCTGCTTTTGCATGCTTAGATTATTTAAACTCACAAAACCCCCCTTTGGTTACTTTGGATTGACATATAAATTACTTTGGATATTTTGCATAGCAGTTTTTACACGACAAAAACCTGTTATCACTAGGCCCTTGCCTTGTGTCATGGGGCTCAAAGAAATAAATCTCAGTCTCCCTCTCCACCACAGAATCTGAATACATTGCAGCCGCCTCTTGCTGTTCCCAACTCTTATGGCTAAATCAACAACTCGCGGATTTCGGTATGTCTTATGGTCCTCTCACTATTCTTTGTGATAATACCAGTGCTATAAACATTTCTAAGAATCCTGTGCATCATACTAGGACCAAACACATAGATATAAGGCATCACTTTCTTAGAGATCATGTTGAGAAAGGGAACATCATTATGAAATTTTGTAGAACTAAAGATCAGGTTGCAGACATATTCACCAAAGCCTTGAATAGAGTTCCCTTCGAGAACCTTAGATTAGAACTGGGAATGATTCCTATAAACTAGCAGTTCCTTTAGTTTAAAGTTACTCTCCTGTTCCCTTAATTGACTAGTTCAGATCCTTTTGCTTATCTTTGTCTTGGAATCTTTGTGTTATCCCTTTTGCAATAGTCCCTCACATCTATAATGGTTACTCAAGGCTTTGATAAATTTTTCTAGTTCTTCTCCTTGAATGTTCATTTTTCATTTTAACTCAATCATTGTCCAAGTTTCTTTGTTGGCCCAAAAGTCACAATCTGATCATATTCTAACCCAATAATACAAGCCGAAATGATCATTGTGTACTATGATCCTCCCTTGCCTCATTGCACAATCTAATTTCCTATGATCCATCTCTTAACCCTCTCTGGAAATTAGTGTGTGATGCGATAAATGGCCTTCCCCGATTTCTTTTATGGGAACGTACTTTCATGTTCTATGTCTTAAATCCCCACATCAAAGGTTCCTATATATCCCTTTATCACAATGAAAAAATCGCCAGAAAGGAACTAGGTAAGGCAGTTCTCCAAACGGCTTGTAGCAACTCGTTCTTCCCAAGACGACATTTATTGTAAATCAACAGCGTCAGAGACTCAGATCAGCCCTGCATTGTTGCCATTTTTGAACATTTGCTTTTTGAATTTGTGACCGTTGCAAAGCCAAACAAGCTGTAAGTAAAAGAGCCGTTTCCAAATGTCAGAGTTCCCAGAAATCTCTCTCCCCAACGGCTTGATTCTCAACGGCTCCAAACGTTGCTCAAGGATTATTTAGGGGCTCCTGTTTAAATGAGCCGAGCACTCTGCTTCCCTTGCTCATCTCTCTCTCTCAAAAAACACCAAACTCCTCAAATAGCCAACAAAGACCTCAACCTTCACCTTGCTCAAGATGAGGAAGAAGCTGCTCTCCTCAGAGCCTTCAGAGAAAAGAGATTACAGATGGAACCACTGCTATCTCTGGCGCCATCCGTGATCAAGTGACATAAATGGGGAAGACCAGGAATGCAATATCCGGTCTAATGCGTGTGATTCAGCAAACATTAGAGGCTGTAACTGGAGGAGCTCAAGCAGGCAAAGAAGAGGAAACTGAGGAACCGAAGGATTCTGAAGAAGAAGAGGACACTGCGAAGCCATAGGAATGTCTCTCCTAGTTCCCAGTGTTGTAACACCACTTAGTGCTAGTAGTACCCTAGGATCCTACTTACCTCTCCTATCCTTCTTTTGTCTGTTTCAAGTTGTTTGTGATCTTTTGCTTGTCTTTCCACTATGCATCTATGGACAATTTGTTGGTTTTACTGTTGAAATGAACTTTTTTGGGTATGTTTCTAATGCATCATTTGTCTTTGCCTTCGGTTTCTATTATCGTAACTGTCATGGGTTTAAAGCAATTGTTTATTTCACATTGATATCCTACACCTGATAAGTTAATTGATCCTTTCGATGATGTCAAAAGGGGGAAGAATGGATAGGAATCTTGAACTCTTGGAACTACAGGACCAATAGGAAATCTGAACCCGTTCTCTTTCTGAGGGGGAACTCGAATAACTTAGTTCATTTGCTTAGGGGGAATTTGCAACTATTGAATGTTCTCTCATTATTTTATAAAGTTGTAAATCTCTTAGCTCAACTGTTATCATGCATTTCATGTCCTTATTATGTTGCCAGGTTCCTTATATTTGTCATCATCAAAAAGGGGGAAATTGTTAGGAAACAGAACTCTGGAACTTCGGTTCCCCTGAGAGTTTCTTTCCTCAGTTTCTCTACTTTTGACAATGACAAATATTTTGATACTAATGTTTTATTTCAAAGATGTGTTTAGAGGAACCACATGACAATTGTTGGAACCATGGAAGCCAAACAAGATAAAGAAACCAAACAAGCAAGCCAAAGGAACCCAGGTGTGCCCAGAAATGCAACACGCGACTTTGCTTTTCCCGAGAAATCTGGGAACACCGAACCTCAGACAAAAGATGGTGAAAGCGACTTGAGCGAAGCTTCCAAAAGTCTGTCACCATCCAGAGCAAAACTCCAAGATGCTTAGAATGCCGAACCTCGGACAAAGGCTGTTGAAAGCGACCTATCATAAAGCTGTCACCATCCAGAGGACAGTTCCCAAGTGTCCAGACTGTTGAACCTCGAACGAAAGGAGTTGGACAATGACTTGGCAGACTTGGCTGAAGCAGTTGTCCAACCAAAGTGGATTATGAGCTGCCTAGGTTGTTGGTATATGTCAAAGACAACGTGAATCAAGGATTACCACACATCCTAGGGCAAGCTTGATCTGTGGGAACCAAGAGAAGATCCAACCTCGAAGAATCCACTATATAAGGAAGATAAGCTCTGCTATTATCTTCAAGCACAAAAACAAGAATCACACTCCATAGAAAATATCATAGTGTGAAGCTCTTAACAAGATCATCAAATCAGAACAAGATCAAGAGGAACCAGTCAAGGAATCAAAGAGCTGTGTGCTAGTTCCTGTGACTGTAAGTGAGTTAGTTCCTTAGTGCTTAGGACTGCTTCTTGGATTGATTATGCTTTCTGTTAAGTTATCTAGGATTTTCTAACTGTGTGTAAGACAAAGAAACTGTGTGTTTGTTCCTAGGATAAGCTATAACCGAAGTGATAAGAAATCAAGAAGTAGACCTTGAAATCCTTTCGGAAGAAAGGTAGTGGTTTTTATCCTAGATTGCTAGTTGGCAATCGAAGGTTTCCACTATAAGGAACTCGTTCATTTGTATTTGATTGTTTATTTCCGCTGCGAAGGGAACTGTAAACTGTATTCTTAGTTCCCTTATTATTAATCTAACAATCACGATCCTACAATTGCCTTGAACGACTTGTAGAGCCCAAGGAGTCCACCTAGGTTTCAACAAGGTTTGATAAATCCCTCACAAGAGTCCACTCGCGAAAGAAGAATCGGGTTGAGTTTGAATGTCGTCAGAGTCCACCTAAACACTCACACTCACGATTGAATTGAAGTCGAATCCTCAAACTTGAATTCAATCACAAATTCCAATCCAGGAATAAGAGAAACACAAGGTTCTTAATTTGATCAAAAGCTACCGAATGAAATGCCAAAACCAACATATAAATAGTCTAAGAATGTCATAAGCTAAAAATGGAAAGCAAGTAAAAGGCTTCAAGTCTTCAAGTGGGCCGGCCCATCAAGGCCTTCATCCTTGCCAAGCTCTTCCTTCTCTCGAGTCTTTTCCACGTCCAAGCCCACGGTCCAAGCCTCCATCTCCCCTTCACCGAGCCGGCGCCGAGCCATCTTGACCTCCTTCTCGGGCTTGCTTGTATCAAGACCTCTCTTGATCTTGTCTTGAAGCTCCTTGGATCGAGCGCGTGTGATTGGCCTTGGTGGTAGCTCAGGAGGTGCGGTGATAGGAGGACGATCAGAGGGAACTGTGGAGACCTTGTTGTGTAGGGAATTGTCTGGGGAACTCGGAGAGTCAGACAAAAGTGTGGAGGCCTTGCTGGGCAGGGAACTGTCTGGGGAACTCCGAGAGTCAGACAAAAGTGTGGAGACCTTGCTGGGCAGGGAACTGTTTGGGGAACTCGGAGGCCTTGTTGTGTAGGGAACTGTAGAGGCCTTGCTTGTTGGTGGTACTTGATGGGGCATAGTCACATCATCCTCCCCTCCATAGAAAGGATTCGACCTCGAATCCAGCGTATCAAGGTCGGCTTCATCATCCACCAAGTAGGGCACCAAATCGGCGACGTTAAACACATCGTGAACTCCATAGGTGGGTGGCAACTCGATGCGGTAGGCATTGCCATTGATCTTTTTGAGCACCTGAAATGGCCCATCTCCTATAGGTTTGAGCTTGGAGTTACGGAGGGTCGGGAGCCGCTCTTTCCTCAGGTGCACCCACACCAAATCTTCGGGCTCAAGCAACACCTCCTTGCGGCCCTGGTCGGCGTGTCTCTTGTATTGTATGGCCTTCCTTTCAAGCTGCAACCGAGTGTCCTCATGAAGCTTCTGAATCCTATGGGCATGGTCGGCCCCTTCTTTTCTTTCCCGCTCCATGATGGCATATGGTAAATGATCCAAAGCCGTTGCGGGGTTACGACCATACACCACTTCAAATGGCGTCTTCTTGGTGGCGGTGTGAAAGGATCGATTGTATGCAAACTCAATGAAGGGTAGGCAATCCTCCCACCTGCGTAAATTAGTCTGCAATATCGTTCTAAGTAGGGAACCAAGAGTACGGTTAGTTACCTCAGTCTGGCCGTCCATTTGAGGATGGCAAGTGGTGGAAAAGAGGAGCTTAGTACCAAGCTTGGCCCATAATGTCTTCCAAAAGTAGCTTAGGAAGTTGATATCATGATCAGATACTATAGACCTGGGAACTCCATGCAATCTCACAATATTGTCAAAGAATAGAGTAGCAACATGTGAAGCATCATCGATTTTATGGCAAGCAATAAAGTGATCCATTTTAGAGAACCGATCTACCACAACAAAAATAGAATCTCTACCCCTCTTAGACCTAGGTAATCCTAACACAAAATCCATGGAGATGTCTTCCCAAGGAGCTTGGGGAATGGACAAAGGTGTGTACAAGCCATGTGGTTGGACTTTAGACTTAGCCTTCAAACAAGTAGTACATGAGGCACAAAACTTCTTGACTGAATTATGCATATTAGGTCAATAGAAATGTTCTTGGAGGGTATGCAAGGTTTTAAGCACACCAAAGTGTCCCATGAGTCCCCTACTATGGGCCTCTTGGACCAACAACCGCCTAGTTGACCCCCTAGGAACACACAACTTAGACTTTCTGAATAGGAATCCATCATGCAAAAAGAATTGGTCTCTACTTCCCGTGGACATGCATGCATCAAAGACTTCACAAAAATCCTCATTACTAGCATAAAGTTCTTTCATGAAGGAAAAACCTAACAACTTAGCATCCAAAAGAGAGAGAAGAGTGTACCGCCTTGATAGTGCATCGGCCACTATGTTGTCTTTTCCGTTCTTATGTTTGATGACATAAGGGAAAGCCTCAATGAATTCAACCCATTTGGCATGCCTCTTGTTCAGTTTGCTTTGCCCTTTCAAGAACTTCAATGCTTCATGGTCCGAGTGGATGACAAATTCCCTTGGTATAAGGTAATGTTGCCATACCTTGAGCACTCGAACTAGGGCCAACAACTCTTTGTCATATGTTGGGTAATTCAACTCAGCGCCTCCCAACTTCTCACTAAAGTAGGCAATCGGCTTGCCTCCTTGCATGAGCACTCCTCCAAGACCAATTCCGGATGCATCACACTCGATCTCGAAGGTTTTGTCAAAGTTGGGCAGGGCTAGAAGTGATGCATGTGTGAGCCTCTCTGTTAGGAAACAGAACTCTGGAACTTCGGTTCCCCTGAGAGTTCATTTCCTCAGTTTCTCTACTTTTGAAGATGACAAATGATTTGATACTAATGTTTTATCTCAAAGATGTGTGTTAAGGAACCACAGGACAATTGTCGAAACCTTGGAAGCCAAACAAGACAAAAGAACCAAGCAGCAAGCCAAAGGAACCCAGGTGTGCCCAGAAATGCAACACGTGATCTTGCGTTTCCTGAGAAATCTGGGAGCACCAAACCTCGGACAAAAGATGGTGAAAGCGACTTGAGCGAAGCTTCCAAAAGCTTGCCACCATCCAAGAGCAAGACTCCAAGATGCCTAGAACGATGAACCTCAGACAAAGGTACTGAAAGCGACAACTCATAGAGATGTCACCATCCAGAGGACAGTTCCAAAGTGCCGAGCTTGTTGAACCTCGGACGAAAGGAGTTGGACAACGACTTGGTAGACTTGTCCGAAGTAGTTGACCAACCTATGTGGATTCTGAGCTGCATAGGTTGTTGTTACATGTCAAAGATAGCGTGAATCATGGATCACCACACATCCTAGGGCAAGCTCGCTCTGTGGGAACCAAGAGTAGATCCAATCTCGAAGAATCCACTATATAAGGAAGATAAGCTCTGCTATTATCTTTAAGCATCGAGATAGAATCACACTCCATAGCAAATATCAAAGTGTGAAGCTTCAAACAAGATCATCAAATCAGAACAAGATCAAGAGGAACCAATCAAGGAATTAGAGAGCTGTGTGCTAAGTTCCTGTGACTTTAAGTGAGTTAGTTCCTTGGTGCTAAGGGTTGTTTCTTGGATTGATTATAATTTGTGTTAAGTTATCTAGGATTGTCTAACTGTGTGTAAGGCAAAGAAACTGTGTGTTTGTTCCTAGGATAAGCTGTAACCAAAGAAATAAGAAATCAAGAAATAGACCTTGAAATCCTTTCGAAAGAAAGGTAGTGGTTTTTATCCTAGATTGCTAGTTGGCAATCGAAGGTTTCCACTATAAGGAACTTGTTCATTTATTTGATTGTTTATTTCCGCTGCGAAGGGAACTGGAATCTGTATTCTCAGTTCCCTTGTTATTAATCTAACAATCACGATCCTACAATTTGTATCAGAGCAGGAAAAGCTCTAGATCTTTGTTAAGTTTGCAGATCATGTCTCAATCAAGCAAGTTTGAGCTCAGAATCTCCACCAACAAGCCACATCTCCGAAAGAAGGGAGAAGAAACATGGTGGGAAAAGTGCATGGAAAGCCATATAAAGACCAACGACTATCAATGCTGGAGGATAGTCAAAAATGGAGATGGCTATGTCGATCTAAATCAGAAGGAAGAAGACTGGAAACCTGAGCACTATGTCATCATGGAAAATATGCCAAGGCTACATAGTTCATTCTCAATGGACTGGACAAAGAAGACATGGACAAAGTCATAGGAATCAAGACGGCAAAGGAGATGTGGAGATACTCAAAGATATGCATGAAGGAAGTGATGAGCTAAAGCAAAGCAGGAAGTTTGCTTTGGAAGGAGAATACCACACCTTCAAAATGATGGAAACTGAAACCATCTCAGAATACTACTCTCGGTTCAACATGCTAATTGGAAAGCTAACAGCGGCTGGAGTCAACCTCGATGAAGTCTCCAAGTCACTGGTGGTTATCAATGGACTCAACTTTAAGTTCACCCTTGATAGGCGTTGTCGTGACACCTAAACAAAATAATCCTAAACAAACCTAACTAATGTAGTCTGGTAAGTAAGGGTTGAATCCCACATAGAATCAAATACTATTCCAATGATGTAATTGTATACCAACAAGTAACCAAGGGGGTTTGCTGATTAAAACCAAAATAAATAAACAAAATAAATAAAAACAAAGACTTGAAATCAAATTGGAAAAATAGCTCAGCCAAACAAATATCCACACTTTCGATTGATAGATCGATCATTGATTATTCCTAGTCCTCAATACTCATGAAAGTCCTAATCCCTATTCTGAATTAGTTACCAGTCCAACCAATCCTGATAACCCTAACTATTAAACAAATCCCTACTAACCTTTACGATTTAATTCAATAGCAGCAGGAAGTTCAGGAATAGATAGGTACATGCAAGTGTAGCAACCATTCATACAATTGTATGCAATTAATTCTCTACACATCCCTCTAGCTCGCTGAAAATATCGCCAGAAAGGAACCAGAACTTAGCGTCTCTCCAACGGCTCGTTTGTCTCTTCCCAGAAGCTATTTATGGCAAATTCGTAGGGATAAGGCACGTCTCATCAGTGGCAGAATCTCTCTCTCTCTCTTCTCTGAATGGACAAATTTTCAAAATTGAGTTAGCCATTCCGAAAAGCTGCAACTTCCATTAATGCTCCGGATTGGCCTTGATCTTCTCAACGGCTGGATTTGATTCAACGGTCACCTCTGCTCTTGATCTTCAGAGATCTTCACCGCCTTTAAAGAGTTGCCCTGTTCATCCAAGCTAATCCCACAACTCGCCATTTCTCTGATCTTCTACTTCTCCCTCTCTCAAACACAGAAATCCTTAAATCCTCAAAAATGGCGAACCAAAACCCTAATGTTATCCTGAATGAGGAAGAGGCTGCCATTCTCAGAGCCTTTTGAGAAATGAAGGCAGCTTCATCTTCTAAGCCCATTTCTGCCACCTCCTCTCAAAAATCCCAACCTAAAGAGAAAGCAGTAGAGAACCCTGTGGAGAAACCAGTGGAGCAACCCGAAGAGAAAATTGAGGAGCCACCAAAGGAACAGGCTGAGGAGAAAGCCATGGCCATCACTCTGGCCTCTGAATCGCCCACCAAATCCGCCTCCGAAGGTGGCTCTCATGACTCCTCGCCTGAAAAATCTCTCCAAGAGCTCCTCAGCCCTGAGCCCTCACCAGTAAGCCTCAAATCTTAAACCACTTCTAATCCTGGTCCCTCTGTCGCCACTAGAATGCAATAGAGAAAGAGGAGTTCCCAAGCCATAGTTCCCTATGAAACCAAATCCACAAAAAGAGCCAAAATCACCTCCCTCTTTGCCTCCTCCTCCCTGGGTCAGGTCTCCTCTTTCTTCTCTAAGAGGAAGATCCTTAAGCCTCTCATAATCGGCAAGGAGTTCTGGACCCAAGAACTGGAAGAAGAAGATGAGGAAATGTTTGGAGAAGCCCTGAATGAGTTCCATTCTTTGCTGCAGTTTCAAGGATGGGACGAGATGCTGTTTGAACCTTTCTCTGCTTCTGATGAGGTTGTCCGCTTGTTTTACCAGTCTATGGAGTTTGTGCATGCGAAGGAGAACTCTCCCTGTAATGACGCCATTCTTATATGGAAGGGAACCATCTATCCTCTATCCGCCAACCTTATTGCATATGCTCTAGGGATCGAGTCAAGGTCTGGGTTTGGCATTCTGCCTCAAAAGAAGGGATGGCCCAAAGGAAAAGGCTACAAATCCAAGGGAGCAGTGGTCAAGAAAATCTATGATGGCGCCTCCCCCTCATCTTTGGAGACAAGGATCTCTCCATCGCAAACAAGTTGTTACACTTCTGGATCACCCGAAATCCGGTTCCTAGATAGGAGCACCAGAACAATGTTCTCATCACAGATGCCATCTACATGGACAAGGTGCTCTCTGGTGTTCAATTGGATCTCCCTCGCATTGCCTTAGCCCACATGCAGTTCTGCTCATCCCATGACTCCCATGCTTTACCCTTCCCTCATATCATCAAAAACATTCTCTCCAACCTTCACCAGTACCCAGTTGATCTTACCTTGGTCACAGTTCGGAAGTTGAAGACAAAGGAACAACAAGACCCCCCTTCTGAAGCTCAAGCTCAACTGCCTAAGGAAAAGGCCAGTTCCAAGGCCCCTTCTAGTTCCCAGCCACATCGCAACCCCTCTCCAGACTCCTCTGCGATCCTTACTGCTCTGGATTGTATTGAAAAGGCTATCATGGTGGGCTCGACTGCTATCCCGGTCGCCCTCCATGATCAAGTAAGAGAGTTGGGGCGCATTAGTTCTGCTTTCGAAAGTTTGGTGGAAGTTCTGCAGAAGGATTGGCAAGGTGCAATCAATGCTCATCAGGCCGCGGGCCAACATGTAGGAACCAACGACAAGGTTGAAGAAGAGGAGGCCGCTACTACGCCATAGGAACGCTTGTTATGGTTCCCTGTGCTGTAACTCCACAGCGAGCTAGTAGTTTCCCTTAGGATCCTACTCCCCTCTTCTATCCCATTATTGTCTTCCCTAAGATTGCTTTTGTTGTTATCCTTGCCGTTTGTTGTTTGTGTTGTTGTCTTTTGTCGACTGTAGTTTTTGTTGGATGTTGTGTGTCTTTGAACAATGATCAGTGAAGCTTTAATGATTATCTTTAGTTTCGTTCCCATGATCGATTTGTCTTTGCCTTAAGTTTTCATTATGCCTTTTATGGGTTTGATGCAATCGCATATTTACTTGGATATCATGTTCTTAACTTGTACTTAATCTTTTCGATGATGTCAAAAGGGGGAAGAAAAGGATAGGAACCTTGAACTTTGAGACTACTGGATTAATAGGAACTCTGAACTAGTTCTACTTCTAAGAGGGAATTTAAAATCAACTCGTTCACTTGCTTAGGGGGAATTTGCAACCATTGAATGTTCAAACACTAATCTGAAATGTTGTAAATCCCTTTATCTCAATATCGTCTCATAAGATTCAAAGTCCTATTATGTTGCCAGGTTCCTTGTATTTGTCATCATCAAAAATGGGGAAATTGTTAGGAAACGGAACTCTGGAACTTAGGTTCCCCTAAGAGTTCCGTTCCTCAGTTTCTCTACTTTTGAAGATGACAAATATTATGATACTAATGTTTTATCTCAAAGATGTGTTTTAAGAAACCACAGGAATTTACCAAAGGCAGGAAAGCCAAACAGAACTAGGGAACCAAAGGAACAAGACAGCTGAAGGAATCCAGAGGAACCCAGGTGTGCCCAGAAATGAAGCTTGCGACATTGCGATTCCCGAGAAATTTGGGGACACACAACCTCGAACAAAAGGAGTCGAAAACGACTTGTCTGAAGCTTCCAAAATCCTGCCAAGGTCCAAGAGCTAAAGAACAAGATGCCTAGAGAACCTCTACCTCGGACAGAGACGATGAAAGCGACAGGACATGAAGACGTCGCTGTCCAGAAGTCAGTTCCCAAGCGCCCAAAGTGTTGAACCTCGGACAAAGGAAGCTTGAGAACGACTTGGCTGAAAAGGTTGACTAACCTAGAAGGATTCTGAGCTGCCTAGGTTGTTTGCACATGCCAAGAACAACGTGGACAAAGGAGAACCACTTATCCTAGGGCAAGCTCAATCTGTGGAACCAAGAGAAGAAGAAGCTGCGAAGAAGCTTCTATAAAAGGAAGACTAACCCAAGGGTTATCTTCGAGCATAAAAACATGACTCACACTCATTAGCAAATATCTAGTGTGAAGCTCCAAACAAGATCATCAAAGCAAACCGAGATCAAGAGGAACCAGTCAAGGAAGAAGAGCTGAGTGCTAAGTTCCTGTGACTGTAAGTGATAGTTCCTAGGTGCGAAAGTCTGTTTCTTGGATTGATTATTGATTGTGTTAAGTTATCTAGGATTGTCTAACTGTGTGTAAGGAAAAGGAACTGTGTGTTCGTTCCTAGGATAAGCTGTAACCAAAAGAGATAAGAAATCAAGAAGTAGACTTTGAAATCCTTTCGAAAGAAAGGTAGTGGTTTTTATCCTGGATTGCGAGTTGGCAATCAAAGGTTTCCACTATAAGGAACTAGTCATTTGTTTGATTGTTTATTTCCGCTGCGAAAGGAACTGAGAATTGATATTCTGAGTTCCTTAAATTTTTATCTAACAATCACGATCCTACATAACTCACAAACGTCGCCAAGCTGCTTGGACACTTCCGTTGTTGCTGGCGGTATACACAATGTATGCACAGGTCTCCAGTGTTGGGTGGGTGTCTTCATCAACTCCATCGTCTTCATTACCGTGCAACCAAAGGGAACCACTTGGCGAGTAGTGGTATAGCAAATACGTCGGGGTTGCACAGCCTTCAAAACCCACAAAAAATGGGCCCAGATATGATCGTGGTGTGGGCCTCTAGTAGTCCTCCTCCTCAGCTGCCAATTGTAGGGCCATCATCGTTGTCAAATCAAGTGTAGGGCAAATGTCTCATCCTTTGAAAACATGATGCGCACCGTCTCTCCATGGGGAACTCTAGACAGCTGGCCTGAGATGAATTCCCCCCCCCCCCCCCCCCCTCCCCGTTTAAGGTTTTTTCGGGGAGTTATTAGTGCAGGGAAAGAGAGACTTACAATGGTGGTAAACACCTTCTTCAATAGGCATGGGGTCTCTTCCCTGCAGGTTAGTCGGAAACAAAAACAAGAACAAGAACAAAACAAAACACACCAAAACAAATGCAAAAACAAGGAAAGAAAAACAAGAAAAGAAAAGCATACCTCGGGTTGCCTCCCAGATAGCGCCTTAGTTATTGTCATGGCTTGACATTGTGCTACTATGATCATGTAATATCACTCAATCCAGAACACAACATATACTTACTATCAGGAGGGTGTTTCTTATGATCAAATATCTTAAATGTCACCCTATCACCCCCATACTTCACAGACACAATACCTCTACTCATAATGATTCGAATGTTAGTAGTCTTAAGAAAAGGCCTACCTAATAGTATAGGGGGCACAAATATATCATAACCAATGTCTAACACCACAAAATCCACAAGAAAAATCATCTTATTAACCTTTACAAGAACATCTTCAACTATTCCTTTCGGAAAAACTTTGGATCCATTTGCAAATTGAATAACTAAATCAGATTCAAGCAAAGGTCCAAGATCTAGCAATTTATACACAGAGTAGGGTAACACATTAATAGATGAGCATAAGTCTATCATGCAATGATCAAACCTGGAGTAACCTATATCACAAGGAATATTAAACATGTCAGGGTCACTACACTTTTCAGGCAAATTTCTTCCGAATGCAGCAGACACATGTTCATTCAAATTAATTACTCCTGTCAATTTCTTCATCTTCCTAGGCCAACATAAAAATTTCATATATTTAGAAAATTTAGGCACAGCATGCATCAAATTAAATAAAGGGAGATTTACCTCATGCTCACCTATGGAGTTGCGCGGCTCCATATTGAGCTCCAACTTCTTCTTCTTCTTCTTCTTCACTTTTAGCCTCTTAGGAAGGTGAGGAGGTGGCTTCTTAGGATCACAGGGTGGAGGAGTGTAATCAATAGGAATCACTTCTAAAGGGTATACGCCAAGAACTGATCCACAAAATTTTGTCCAAACTTGCGGACACTGGTTCTCGTCTTTCCGTTCTCGCTCATCCGTGGTCACGGTTCTTGAGAAAAATGGCTCCTCCGTCTTTTCTCCTTTCAGTTGTGATATGCCCCTCACATTAGCCACTGGGGTCGGTTGGGGTGGTGGCCTTTCAAAATCCTCCTTCATATTTGCCACAACTTGAGTCAACCTTCCAAGCTGAGTTGCCAAACTTCCAGCTTGAGTTGTTAGAAGTTGGATGTTGGAGTTTGTCTCCTGATGAATAGTCATCATGCTCTGCACAAGTGACTTGATGCTTTCCTCCATTGACGTGTATGAACTTTGGCCCGTCTCTTGAGGCTCAGGAAAGTACTGAGGCCAGCCTTGCTGCTGATAGTAAAAATCAAATGTTGCCATCTGTCTAGATTGATATCTCAATGAAAACAATTAGTAACACAGGTATGGACCGTAAGATAGGTCCACACAACAGTTGGTAAACAAACACACAATTAGAATAGTAAAATTGACTCCCCGGCAACAACACCAATTTGATAGGCGTTGTCGTGACACCTAAACAAAATAATCCTAAACAAACCTAACTAATGTAGTCTGGTAAGTAAGGGTCGAATCCCACAGAGAATCAAATACTATTCCAATGATGTAATTGTATACCAACAAGTAACCAAGGGGGTTTGCTGATTAAAACCAAAATAAATAAACAAAATAAATAAAAACAAAGACTTGAAATCAAATTGGGAAAATAGCTCAGTCAAACAAATATCCACACTTTAGATTGATAGATCGATCATTGATTATTCCTAGTCCTCAATACTCATGAAAGTCCTAATCCCTGTTCTGAATTAGTTACCAGTCCAACCAGTCCTGATAACCCTAACTATTAAACAAATCCCTACTAACCTTCACGATTTAATTCAATAGCAGTAGGAAGTTCAGGAATAGATAGGTACATGCAAGTGTAGCAACCAATCATACAATTGCATGCAATTAATTCTCTACACAAACTAAGGGATTTAGATTCTCAACCAGTATCCTCTAATCCTTAGTAATATGATCAATAACAATCTCAACAGGTTGTATGGAAAAGGGGAATCAATAGCATAATACTAATTTCTCTAGGTTGTCAAGCTAGAGGGAACTACTATTAACAATCTATTTGATTTTCTAATCAACAAATCAAGGGGAATCGATATATGATCAATGAAATTAAGCACGAGAGAGAATTAAAACAATCATAGAAAGAGTAAATGAATAAACTCACAATCCAATCAATCCAAAGGCTTCAATTGTCTGCCTGGGCAAAAGGTAAAAACAACGATGAATGAAACTAGGTCTAACTATTTTGCAACTAGAATTTTTGTAAACAAAGTCTTAGAAATAACCTTAAATACTAGGGAAAATAATCCAGAAATAAATAAAAGGAAATAACAAACTTGGAAACAAAGTTTCAGAAATAAAATAAAAACAGATATAAGATCTCGGAAATAAGCCGAGAAAAGTCTTCAGCGCGTCGTCACCGCGGGTGCGGCAATACCCACCGCGGGATACAGTGGTCTTCCAGAACTTCGGAACTTCACGCCTTCTTCTCTGTTGGCTCACCACGGGGTGCGGTGATGTTGCCGCGGGTGCGGTGGTACTCCAATAGCTGCGACACTTCCGTACAAACGTCATAACGTTTGATTCCCAACTCCGATTGCGCTCATATTTTGAGGACTTGTAGTAGACTTCAAGATCTAACTCCTCGAATTTGAATCACTCCATTTGGACATCTGAGTAAAGAGAAATAACCAATTGAATTCAGCATACTGTCCTTCTACTCTTCAATGCACCTCAAACCTCTGTAAATTCCATGATTTCTTCACTTCTCGTCTTCTCTTCCGGATTACAGAATCACCATCAAATCATATCCAAACATCACCTAAATCATGCTAATAACCACTAGATACGCCATACAATATATCGCATATCAACCCTCATCAAGGGAATCATGAAGAATACTCCAGGCATCCAATCTCTTCCCTTGACTCAAGTCATAGGGAAACTGGAGGTTGAAGGAGAACACAACAAAGCCAATGCCGATAAGAAACTGGAGAAAGGAATTTCCCTCAAGATGTCCAAAGCCTTCTCAAGACTTGAGATGGAGCAGGAGAACTCAGACCTAGAAGAAGAGGAGGACGAACTTACAACTCTCTTCACAAAGAATATCAAAAAAATCTTTGTGAAGGGAAGGTTCCAAAAGGGCAGTTCCTCTCACAATGGACCAAGGAGAGATCTCAAAGAAGTCTCCTGTTATGAGTGCAAAGAAAAGGGACACTATGCTAAGAACTGTCCCAACAAGGAAGACTCCAAAGAAGATGAAAGACCTCAGAGGAAGAAGGCTCTTGTGGCCTCATGGGGAGAAGACTCAGATGAGGAACTGGATCTGAGTGGTTTCTCTGGAGGAAGATGTCTCATGGCAAAAGGAGATTCAAGCGACTCAGAAGACCTTGAGGTAACTTCTGACGACTTCCTAAAAAGTCTAGTTGATTGTGATAAGAAACAACTTCTAAAGATCATACAGAAACTAGGAAAGGAAACCAGTTCCCTTCAACAAAAACTTGATGATTGTGAAGATGAAATTGCTTGCTTGACTGTTGAGAATTCTGTATAGAGTAAGAAACTTGATGAAACTGAGAAAGATCTAGCTGAAACCCACTCCAAACTCATTGATATTAGAAATGTGCATGTTAGTCACCTTAAAATATGCAAATCTTGTGATGAAACTAGCATAAACTCAGCTAAAGTTCCTATGCATGATAACCTACCTGGAAATGATATGCTTTAATCTATAATTGATAGGTTAGACATTCTCACTGACTCTATAAATGAAAAAACTATTAATCAAACTGTCTTTGTCAGACAACGTCATGGAATTGGATATATTGATAATAAGATGAATAATGATGCTGAAGATGAAAAGGCTAGACGAGAACTTGTTGAGATGAATGAGAACCTCAGTACTGCTCTTGCCACTTCTCGAGATATGAATCAATTCCTATTAGAGAAGATCATGGTTCTTGAGAACAAGGCCGAGGTTGCCAAGCGTCTCAAAAAAAGTTCTCAAAGTCCAATTAGGGAACCTAAGGGAAAGGTGAAAGCTTTCCTTGAAGACAAGTGGTTCACTAATTCCTTTGCTCACAAAAGGTATGTGGACATGGCTCACGGTAAGGTTAGAAACAATACTGATTTCAACAAACGAAAAACTGAGAAACCTTTTAGGCCCGGAAAGGGAAAATATGGACATGTTGCTTACAATCGCTTGTGTTACTATTGTGAAAGAATGGTCATTACAACACTAATTGTCCTAAGAAAAGGAACTTTGAAAATGAGAAAAGAGCTTATTACCATGATAGGAACCAATTCCCTGGTCATTCACAGACTCGCAATGCTAATTCCCCCAGTAAAGCCAAGCTTTACTGGGTTCAAAAGTCTTAGTTCCCTTGTGTGCAGAAAGAAGAGAGGCAACCTCGACTATGGTACATTGATAGTGGTTGCTCATGCCATATGACCGGAAGAAGAAATCAAATGACCTCTCTTCAACCCATCCAAGGAGGGAACATCTCCTTTGGAGACAAAAGCAAAGGGAAAATTTGTGGAATAGGAATTGTGAAACTCAATGACCACATTAAGGTAAATAAAGTCCACCTTGTTGATAATCTTGCCTTTGATCTAATTAGTGTGTCACAGCTGTGTGATCAAGGAGACAATGAAGTCAGATTCAAATCAAATGAATGCACTGTCATTGACTCCTCGGGACAAATCATCTTAAAAGGTAAAAGGCTCAACAATGTGTATGTCGTTGACCCATCCTTCGTTCCCAAGGAGAAACTCTTTCTCTCAACTGTGAATGATCAAATGGACTTGTGGCATCAACGTCTTGGTCATGCTAGCACCAAATTGATCCAAAAGCTACAAAAGGAGCTAGTCAGGGGCCTCCCAACGTTAAGTGGCAAATCTGAGGAACCATGCTCAGACTGTGTAAGAGGGAAACAAGGTCGGAGTTCCTTTAAATCCAAAAATATGGTAAGCTCCTCAAGGCCCCTTGAACTCATTCACATGGACCTTTGTGGACCCATGAGAGTTCAAAGCCAAGGAGGAAATATGTATATCTTTGTTCTCGTCGATGACTTCTCTCGTTTTACTTGGACAATATTCATAAAATCTAAAAGTGAAGTCATTGGACCTTTTTAAGGATATGGTTCCCATGTTTAGAAAAGTCTCTCGACTGTTCCATCAATTCTATCCGTTCTGACCATGGTACCGAGTTCGAAAATGGAGAATTTCTAACCTTTTGCAGTGAGCATGTCATTGATCACAACTTCTCTGCACCATACACTCCTCAACAAAATGGAGTAGTGGAAAGGAAGAACAGAACCTTAGAAGACATGGCTCGAACGATGCTCATCTCAAGTGGACTATCTCAATCATTCTGGGCTGAGCCAATCAACACAGCCTGCTATATCATCAATCGAGCTATGCTTCGCCCAATCACAGAGAAGACACCCTATGAACTTCTAAGAGGAAGGGTTCCCAACATTTCACATCTTAGGGTGTTCGGATGCAAGTGCTTTGTGCACAACAATGGAAATGACAATCTTGGCAAATTTGACCCAAGGAGTGATGAAGGGATCTTCATTGGATATGCATCAAGCAGCAAGGCCTACAAGATCTTCAACAAAAGGACCAAAAAGGTAGAAGAAAGTATTCATGTTATTTTTAATGAAAAATCACTTGGTAGAAATGTACAGAACACCATCAGTTCCTTTGAAGATCCATTTCCCAAACCTCCTCAAGAAGATCCAGATGAAGACATCACACCACCCAGTTCTTATCCTGCTGCACCAGCTCCTCCAGCAGTTCCCATGGAAATTCAACAACAATCCATTTCTGAGAACCATGAACATGAAGACAATATCTGTGGAGACATCAATGACTCATCCTCTCACATGTTCTTCAATGGAGAAGGTGATCCCAACATAGAAGTTGAAGCTGAGTGTTTAAATCAAAATGTCTCCACATCAAATGCTCTAGCTCCCAATAGAGAAAGAAGAACCATCAAGCCTCCAGTCAGGTTCGAACATCTAACCTTCTTTGCTTTCAATGCCTTTTTGTCTATTGTGGAACCAAAGAACATAGGTGAGGCACTGAAGGATGTTGACTGGATACAAGCCATGCAAGAGGAACTTCATCAGTTTGAAAGGAACAAAGTATGGCATCTCGTTCCCCGCCCCAAGGATAATCATATCATAGGAACCAGATGGGTCTTCAGGAACAACCTAGATGACTCAGGGGCTGTGATAAGGAACAAAGCAAGACTTGTTGCTCAAGGATACAATCAACAAGAAGGCATCGACTATGATGAAACCTATGCTCCAGTGGCAAGGATTGAAGCAATAAGGTTGTTGATTGCATTCGCATCACACAAAGGGTTCAAACTATTCTAGATGGATGTAAAGACTGCCTTTCTCAATGGAATTCTTCAAGAGGAAGTATATGTCAAGCAACCACCTGGTTTTGAAGACAGTGATCATCCAGACCATTTCTATTTCCTAGACAAAGCCTTGTATGGTCTCAAGCAAGCCCCTAGAGCTTGGTATGATCATCTTGCCCAGTTCCTACTCTCCAATGGTTACAGGCGTGGCATCATTGACAAGACTCTCTTCATTCTAGAAGAAGAAGGTAACATCTTAGTGGTTCAAATCTATGTTGATGATATCATTTTTGGTTCCACTAACCTGTCCCTTGTAGATAAGTTCAAAGACTTGATGAGCAGTGAATTTGAAATGAGTCTAATAGGGGAACTCACCTTCTTCCTCGGATTGCAAATATCCCAAAAGAAAGATGGCATACAAATTCACTAACAAAAGTATGTCAGGGAATTGTTGAAAAAGTTCAAAATGGAGTCCTGCAAGCCTCTCTCCACTCCCATCTCTACCATCACCCATTTGGACAAAGATCACTCAAGTCCTCTTGTGGAAGAAAAGCTCTATAGAGGTATGATAGGTTCTCTCATGTATCTAACAGCTAGTCGTCCATACATTGTGTTTGCTGTTTGCTTGTGTTCTAGGTTTCAATCATGTCCAAGAGAAACACACTTAGCTGCTGTGAAGAGGATACTCCGATATCTCAAGGGAACTGATTCAATCTGCATTTGGTACCCCAAAGAATGTCCCTTTGAGCTGATAGGTTTCACTGATGCTGATTATGTTGGATACTTGGTGGATAGGAAGAGCACCTCTGGAATGGCACAGTTCCTAGGCCCTTGCCTTGTGTCATGGGGCTCAAAGAAACAAGTTTCAGTCTCTCTCTCCACCACAAAATCCGAGTACATTGCAGCCGCTTCTTGCTGTTCCTAACTCTTATGGCTAAAGCAACAACTTGCGGATTTCGGTATGTCCTATGGTCCTCTTACCATTCTTTGTGATAACACCAGTGCTATAAACATTTCTAAGAATCCTGTGCATCATACTAGGACCAAGCATATAGATATCATGCATTATTTTCTTAGAGATCATGTTGAGAAAAGGAACATCATTATGAAATTTTGTAGAACTGAAGATTAGGTTGCAGATATATTCACCAAAGCCTTGAATAGAGTTCCCTTCGAGAACCTTAGATTAGAACTGGGAATGATTCATATAACCTAGCAGTGACTTTAGTTTAAAGATTTCTTTCCAGTTCCCTTGATTGACTAGTTTAGATCTTTTACTTGTTCAGTCTTGGAATCTCTGTGTTATATCTTACGCAATAGACCCTCTCTCCATAATGGTTACTCAAAAGGCTTTGATAAATTCTTCTAGTTCGTGTCCTTGAGTCTTCATTGTTCATTTCAACTCAATCATTGTTCGAGTTTCTTTGTTGGCCCAAAAGTCACAATCTGATCATATTCTAACCCAACAATACAAGCCGAAATGATGATTGTGTACTATGACCCTCCCTTGACTCATTGCACAATTCAATTCCCTATGATCCATTTCTTAACCCTCTCTGGGAATTATTGTGTAATGCGATAAATGGCCTTCCCCGATTTCTTTTATGGGAACGTACTTTCAGGTCCTATGTTTTTAAAACCCCACATCAAAGGTTCCCATATACCCCTCTAGCACACTGAAAAAATCGCCAGAAAGAAACTAGGATGGACTACCCCTTTAACGGCTAGTAAGAGAATTGCTCCTCCCAAGATGACATTTATGGCAAATCTTCCAGCGTCAGAAAGGTCATCTCAGCTGTGAACAGTTTCCATTTTTGAGTGGTTGAGTTTTGAATCCGTGACCGTTCAAATTCAGAAAGGCTACTCTCCAGCTCTCCCCTTCTCTCAATTGCTCCCTTTCTGTTTCTCACTTCTAAAAAAACCCCAGCTTCTCAAATGGCCGACAAAAACCCTAACCCTAATCTTGTTCAGGATGAGGAAGAAGTTGCACTCCTCAAAGCTTTCAGAGAAAAGAAAGAAGCCTCATCCTCAAAATCCCTTGATGTCACCCCCTCTCAAAACCTAATAGCCCAGCAAGCTGAGGAGAAAGTAAAGGAACTCCCTCCTGTGTCCGCATCTGCTACCCACACCGTCTCAGAAGGAGGCTCCCACGACTCCTCTCCGGACAAGAACATCCAGGAGATCCACAGCTCAGAGCCGTCGCCTGCAGGCCTTAAATCCAAACCTACCTCTAACCCTGCTCCCTCAGTTGCCACAAGGCTCAAACTTTGCAAACGCAGTTCCCAGGCCTTGGTTCCTTACAATCCTGTCTCAAAAAAGCCCAAATCCGCCACCCTTTCTTCCTCCTCTCTGGGATAAGTGTCTTCCTCCTTCTCTAAGAGGAAGATACTCAGGCCACTCATTATCGGAAAGGAGTTCTAGACCCAAACCCTAGAGGACGAAGATGAAGATCAATTCGGTGAAGCCCTCAGTGAGTTTCACTCTCTGCTCCAGTACCAAGGATGGGACCAGATCTTGGTGGAACCCTTCTCAGTCTCCGACGAAGTCGTGCACCTCTTCTACCAGTCCATGACCTTTGTGCCAGCCAAAGACAACTCTCCCTGCAACGAGGCCATCATTCAGTGGAAAGGAACTATGTATCCTCTGTCCCCCAGCATCATTGCCTCCGCTCTAGGGATTGAGCACAGGTCAGGCTTTGACATTTTGCACCAAAAGAAGACATGGCCCAAAGGAAAAGGCTACAAAACCAAGACTGAGGTGGTAACCAAGCTCTATGATGGCGACACTCCAAAGAGCCTGCAAACTAAGGGACTCTCCATCTCCAACAAGCTGTTGCACTTTTGGCTCATCAAAAATTTGGTTCCCAGGCAGGAGCATAGAGCCACGATTCTCATCACTGATGCAATTCTCATGGATAAGATTTTGTATGGTGACCAAGTTGATCTCCCCAGGATAGTGTTGGCCCATATGCAGTTCTGTAAGTCTCATGAATCCCATGCCCTGCCCTTCCATCACCTCCTCAAACAACTTCTCTCCATGCTCAACCAATATCCTGATGACTTCCCTGAAACCGCCTACAACAAGTTCCTCACCATTGCCACAGTAAGAAAACTCTAAACCAAAGATCACCAGGCCGCTCCCTCTGAAACTCAAGCTGATCTGCCTAAGGAAAAGGCCAGTTCCCAAGCCTCCCCAACCTCTCTGCCACCGCTCTACCCCACTCAAGACTCCTCTGCGATCCTAACTTCTCTGGGTCATATTGAAAAAGCTATCACGGATGGTTCCCATGCTATATCAGTTTCCCTCCGTGATCAAGTAAAAATGAACTGGGAAAAACTAGAGTTGCTGTTTCCAGTCTGGTGGAGATGCTTCAGAAAACATGGGAGGATGCAACTGGAGCAAATCAGGCCACATGCTAGGATGATAGAACTGACGACAAGAAGGATGATGAAGAGGAGGCCACTGACATGCCATAGGAACGTCTCTCCTAGTTCCCAGTGCTATAACGCCACAGTGTGCTAGTAGTTCCCTAGGATCCTACTCCCCCCTCCTATCCTCTCTTTTGTCTATCTCCTAGTTTATTTGTGATTTTTTGTGTCTTTTTCTACTATGTGTCTGGACAATGTATTATGCTTTAATGACTAATGAACTCTTTTGGCTACGTTTCTAATGCATTTTTTTGTCTCTGCCTTAAGTTTCTATTATGGTTTATGTCATGGGTTTAGCGCAATTGTTTATTTCCCTTTGATATCCTTTACTTGCTACGTTAATTGATCTTTTCGATGATGTCAAAAGGGGGAAGATTGGATAGGAACCTTGAACTTTTGGAAACTACTAGACTCATAGGAACTCTGAACCCGTTCTATTTCTAAGGGGGAACTTGAATAACTTTGTTCATTTGCTTAGGGGGAATTTGCAACTATTGAATGTTCTCTCATTATTTTATAAAGTTGTAAATCTCTTAGCTCAACTGTTCTCATGAATTTCATGTCTTTATTATGTTGCCAGGTTCCTTATATTTGTCATCATCAAAAAGGGGGAAATTGTTAGGAAACGGAACTCTGGAACTTCGATTCCCCTGAGAGTTCCTTTCCTCAGTTTCTCTACTTTTGAAGATGACAAATATTTTGATACTAATGTTTTATCTCAAAGATGTGTGTTAAGGAACCACAGGACAATTGTCGAAACCTTGGAAGCCAAACAAGATAAAAGAACCAAGCAGCAAACCAAAGGAACCCAGGTGTGCCCAAAAATGCAACACGTGATCTTGCGTTTCCCGAGAAATCTGGGAATACCAAACCTCGGACAAAAGACGGTGAAAGCGACTTGAGCGAAGCTTCCAAAAGCCAGCCACCATCCAAGAGCAAGACTCCAAGATGCCTAGAACGATGAACCTCAGACAAAGGTACTGAAAGCGACAGCTCATAGAGATGTCACCATCCAGAGGACAGTTCCAAAGTGCCAAGCTTGTTGAACCTCAGACGAAAGGAGTTGGACAACGACTTGGTAGACTTGTCCGAAGTAGTTGACCAACCTATGTAGATTCTGAGCTGCCTAGGTTGTTGTTACATGTGAAAGATAGCGTGAATCAAGGATCACCACACATCCTAGGGCAAGCTCGCTCTGTGGGAACCAAGAGCAGATCCAACCTCGAAGAATCCACTATATAAGAAAGATAAGCTCTGCTATTCACTAGTGGAAAAAACACTTTTTGCTGCTCCCTTTTAGAGGCGTACATAGTTCAAAATGCCTCAACAATGACTTAGGCAATCACTTTTTTTGGTTTTTGAGGCGGATAATTAATTTATACGCCTCAAAAACATCTTTTCAGGCGGACAAATTAATATACGCCTCAACAAGTATCCGAAAAAACATTTCCCGCTAAAGTATTATAGGCGGGCCAGGGTAAGGCCCACATCTAATGCTAACTAATTGAGGCGGGCCAAGTAGCCCGCCTCAATTAAAGCTTGTTGAGGCGGGCCTAGTAAAGCCCTCCTCAAAAAGTATGTCCAATAGAGGCGGGCATGTAAGGCCCGCCTCTATTAGACCATTCCTCGGCCGAGTCGTAATACTTATAGAGGCAGGCGTGTTAGGCCCGCCTCTATAAGCTCAACCCTAATTAAAAAAAAATTAGCTACGAGCGCCTTCATTTTCCTCTTCGTATCCTCCTCTTCTTCTTCAATTCGTTCGTCCCGAGCTCCGACTTCATCGATCTCCTCCGTCTTCCCTACTTCATCGATCTCCTCCGTCTTCCCGACTTCATCGATCTCCTCCATCTTCGCCGAGCTCCGTCTTCCCGAGCTCCGCCTTCATCTCCCTTCGCCGAGCTCCCTCTAATACTCCCTTCAACAAGTATCAACAACGCACTCGAGGTTTCACCAAAACGAGCTCCCTTCAACGCACTCGAAGCCAAGTCAGGTATTATTTCAGATTTCTACCCTAATTCCTTAGGCCCTTGGCGGGATAGAATTCATAATTTAGGCCCTTGGCGGGATAGTTGAGTTTGTATTTTTTCTTGCTTGGTTGCGTATTATAATCTTCCTCCATGGTTGTGTAAGAAAGAAGAAACACATATTGCTATGTTTCTATTATATTCTTTTGCTTTCTCAAATTGCTCTATTGACTATTAACAATAATTCCTTTTTGGGTCTGATTTTTTTTTTGTAGACGAAAGAATACATTAATGATGCCCTAGTTTACCTAGATGCGGGATGCACTGAGAGTTTCCAGTTCACTGGGGCATTTCCTATATTAGTTGAGCATGGAGTCCGTGCTGTTTGCAGCTTGGAGAACATGTCTCCCCTTGATGTTGTAAGTGCATGCTATGATAATTTTTTTTTGCCGTTTGTAGCATTCCTAGTGTATCCCTTTTTCAGTGTATTAACTTGTGTCTCATGCTCAAAAGGTATTGACTTTACCCCTTACAAAGATTAGATTGTGATGGGTTATACATGTAATAGTGCTAGAGTTGGTTTGGCATGTACAGTGTACACCATTACATATCAACTAGTCTTCATATGCTCAAATTTGGAGAGTCAAATATCATTTTTTTATTGTAATTGAGTGAGATTATTGTTGATAATGACCGTGGTGTGAACTGCAGTCATATCAAGAATAAGATTTCCCTAAACCCTAAATGGGTTATTCGAAAAAGGAATTAAGATGTAAGATTTACTATATTGCTCGGATTTCCCTATGGAAACATGCGGGAAGTAAAACCTCTACTAGGTGTAAATTTGAAATGACATTATTGATTGGGATTTCATTCCCTTCCAGGTTGCCAATTGGAATGCAAGTTCAGATCCAGCTAGGAAAATTGTGATTATGACTTCAAGTCTCTTAAGTGATACTCATCGATACATACTACGCTGTCTCAGCACGCATCAAGAAATCCACCATTGTTCAATATTCACATCCATCTCAGAGGTACCCGTTCTTCACCATATTATATTTTTCTGAGATTGGGCCTATATCAATTTGTGTGTGGATTCTGAATGGGTTAGGTTATTTAACTGTTTCCAAATCTACTTTGTTGAACTTAGGGCTTCTGCTCAATTGCTATCACAAATTTATGGATATCATGATACATAAATGATAACTTATTGCATCTATATTCATATGACTCTTAACCCAAGACAATCTTGGAATTCTTTCAATTATTCATTTAGTTTCCATATCTTAAACTGTTTCATTTCCAATTAGATATATGATGCTAGTTTTTGCCGTAAGTTGTAGAATTTTTCTGTAAGCATCGTGCTAATTCTTTCTTGTATTATAATCCATTTGCTCAATAAACAAGGTATAGTTTCATGTCAAGTTTCCAACTGAATCAAGTTGGTAGCTTAAAATGCTGAACATTGTAGCAACTTCAACTTGATAGTCAACTGCTATATCTGATGCTTCTGCTTAACTGCATATGTTAATTGACTCATGTTTCTGTTGTTCAACTTTAGGCAGCACACTCAGGATATCCCGGTTCACCTTTAGGTCCAGATGCTTTTCGTGAATATGAATCCTTGTTATTACAAGATTACAAAGAGCTGATAAATAAGCATAAGAAAGAACATGGATTATTGGAATAGAGTGGCATGAGTGAAAATTTGACTGGTGATGGGGAAGGATGGTCAGCGTGACTTGTTGAGGCGGGCCTATAGAGGCCCGCCTCAACAAGTCGTTTACTTATTAAGGCGGGCCAAAGAAGCCCGCCTCAACAAGTCCCTCATTTTGGCGCCAAAGTGAGGGACTTGTTGAGGCGGGCTTCGGAGGCCCGCCTCAATAAGGTCCTTTTAGAGGCGTAAAATGCCCGCCTCAAAAAGTGTCCCTACTTGTTGCAGCCCCCTTAGTTGAAGCGAACGGTGTTCGCCTCAATAAGTGTCCAAAGGCCCGCCTCTATAAGGATTTTTTCCACTAGTGATTATCTTTAAGCATCGAGATAGAATCACACTCCATAGCAAATATAAAAGTGTGAAACTTCAAACAAGATCATCAAATCAGAACAAGATCAAGAGGAACCAGTCAAGGAATCGGAGAGCTGTGTGCTAAGTTCTTGTGACTGTAAGTGAGTTAGTTTCTTGGTGCTAAGGGCTGCTTCTTGGATTGATTATAATTTGTGTTAAGTTATCTAGGATTGTCTAACTGTGTGTAAGGAAAAGAAACTGTGTGTTTGTTCCTAGGATAAGCTGTAACCAAAGAGATAAGAAATCAAGAAGTAGACCTTGAAATCCTTTCAAAAGAAAGGTAGTGGTTTTTATCCTAGATTGCTAGTTGGCAATCGAAGGTTTCCACTATAAGGAACTTGTTCATTTATTTGATTGTTTATTTCCGCTGCGAAGGGAACTGGAATCTGTATTCTCAGTTCTCTTGTTATTAATCTAACAATCACGATCCTACACTCTCCTTGAGAGCCATACAAGCTTCCTCTTGCGTAGCCTCCCACTTGAAGGCCACATTCTTCTTAGGGAGCTCGGTGAGGGGCATGGCCAAAGTGCTAAAATCTCTCACAAATCGGCGGTAGAACCCGGCTAATCCAAGGAAGTTACGCACTTGGGTCATGGTGGTGGGAGTTGGCCACTCTTGGATTGCCTTCAGCTTTTCCTCATCAACCTTTGTTGGAACGATGACGTTCCCTCTAGTTTTGATGATGATAAACTCAAATGCTTTTGATTGTTTTTAGTGTGACTATAAGTTTCAGGAACTGACAAAGTCAAAAGGAACGATGAAAACCAGTGAAGAATCAAAACAGAGAGGCAAAGGAACAGAGAAGCCAACAATGATAAGAAAACACGCTGGAACAAATGAAGAAAAGAGACGCGTGTTTACAAGACAAAACAGAGAAAGGGAATAACGCAAGGAACGGAGGACGCGCGTTGGCGCTGAAACCCTAAAGCGCGCCACTGAACATCTGTTATGGAAAACAGAATTGAAGAAGTGCTTGGACCTCAAGGAAGATCTCGTGGAGAGATCTGTTGGTTAGAATCTCACTAGAAAAGATTGTATAGGATATTCTTAGTTTATTTCCTTAAACGAATTTAGGGTAAATCAAGTCAGAATATCCGAACCATATAAAGTGAAGATAGCTGCATACTTTAAGAATAACGGAACACAGAGAGCAATTCCCAGAGCAGAACATTCGGAAGAAAGAAGAACACTTACAAGTACGAGACTTTGGTGAGTTGAGTATTTGTTAGGGTTTCGTCTGTCTAGTGTGTTGTTAGGAACGTTACATCTAAGAGGTCTAGATATCTAGGAGTAAACTAGATTGAGAGAAGACTTGCTTGTTGTAATTCCTGGAATAATAACATAAGTAGACATTTGAAATCCTACTAGGGAAACCTAGAGGTAGAGGTTTTTCTCAGTCAACTAGTTGGTTGATTGAGTTTTCCTCTCTAAGGAACTGAGCTTGCTACTTATTAATCTGTCGTTATTTTCCGCTGCCCAAGGAACGAACTTGTCGTTCCTTGATCTAACACACTCGATTCTACAATTGGTATGAGAGCCGGTGCTCTAGATTGTGTGTTACTTACATATTTTACAGGTAACAATGGCTCCCAGTACTGTCGAAGTCGGTTTGAACTCCTCAAGGCATCCTCTCTTGCTCGCTGGACAATATCAACATTGGAAAACACTTTTCATCAAGTGGGTGCAAAGCCATGACTATCAATGCTGGTTGGTGATCTCTCTTGGTGATATTGACATTGCAGATCTAGAAAAGAAGTTGAAACTGAAGAAATGGGATCAAGACGATCTCCAGATCATGGAGAAAAATTGCAAAGCAGCCATGCTCATCAACAACGCTCTCAATCAGCAAGATGTGCAAAAACTCCAATCTTGTGAGTCGGCCAATGCTAAATGGCTTGCCTTGGAACAGATGTATATGGGAAGCTTTGCACCCACTTGATGAAAAAGGACTTTTACAACTTCAAAATGGATGACAAGGAAGATGTGAGTTCCTACCAAGCACGATTTGAGAAGATCACAGCAAATCTCACTGCTCACTCTGTCACCGATAAGGAAATTCTCCCCGATGAGAAAATCCTCATAATCATTGATGGTCTCCCTCATCGTCATGCAATGACCAAAGCTATTCTTAAGGAGAATCCCAACACCGTCAAACTGACGTTCCATGAGGTATTCAGCAAGATACAAAAGTATGACAACGAAGAAAAGGCTGCAAGACACAAGGATTCCAAAGAAAAGGGAATTGCCTTGATGGTTGGAAAGGTTGTCGACAAAATTGAGAACAACCTCGATGACAATGATGGCTTCGATGACCCTGAGGTGGTATTACTCACTAAAGCCATGCGTTCCCTCTACAACAAAGGAAGAAACAGTAGAGGAGGGAACGGTGAGACTCGTGACATCAAGGATATCACTTGTTACAACTGTAATGAGAAGGGTCACTACTCTAGTTCGTGCCTAAAGCCGAAGAAGGAAAGCAAACCTTCTGGGAACGAAGAAAAGAAAGCTTTCGTTGCTGTCTGGGGCAATGAAGATGACTCAGATAACGAAGATCCTGAAGCATGGAGTGGAACGATGTGTGCAATGGCCATCAACAACTCGTCTGAAGAAACCGAGGTAAATCCCAAAGATTTCTTAAAATCTCTTGTGAATTTTGATAAAAAATCTTTAATTGCTCTCATAAGAAATATGTATGCTGAGAACATGAAAACTCAAGAGGAACTAGCTCATTCTGAAGATGAATGTAGTAGTCTAAAAGAAAATATTTCTAGAACTGCTAGTACCTCGACTGTTCCTTGTTCTTCATGTGAGGCTAATCATGAGGAACTTCAGAGTTTGAGAAATGAAAAAATCTCTTTGCTTATGAATGAAGTCTCTAACAATACTGATGCAAGGAGTATAGTTTTTCCAAGTAAGCTTGAAGCACAGGTGTCCGAGATAAAGTCCTATGTGCACAAAATTCATTCTGTCATGATGGAACATAAGCTTGAAGCTGAAAGCGTCAAGTTTGTCAAAGCAAGGTATGGAATTGGCTATACAGGTCCCAACCAAAAGGAAGAGGACTCATCCATCATGGAACTACGTGAAGCAAGAGATAGAGAACTTCAAGATACTAAAGAGAAGAATCAATATCTCGAGGAACGTATCAAAGTACTTGAAAGCGGCTTGGATGAATCCCAGTCATGGTACACTGGACAACCCGCTCACAAGATCTTCCTCAAGCAATCTCAGGGAACACAATCCAATGTTCCATGTCCTGAACGTGCGAAGCAACGCAAAAGCATCATGCCCAACAGGAAGTATGTTCAAATGGAACAGTTCAAGCTGTGTTGGTTTTGTGGGGACAACAGACATGTGCAAAGAGACTGCAAAAAGAAAAAGAAGTTCTCTGAAGAGCACACAAAGAGAAGGAACAGTAGGAGTAACAATGTGGACTTGAATGATTTCTATGATGATTCACATGTGCATAATCATAATCTTGCTAGATCTAGGAAGAAAAATGTTGCTACTGTTAGAACTATTCCTATGGAACAAGTGTATTATGTGTCTCGACCAGGTAAGACTAAACTTGCTTGGATCGCCAAAAACTAACCTTTTCTGTGCAGGCTGAAGTGAGAGGGAACGAGAGATGGTACATTGATAGCGCTTGTTCATGCCATATGATTGGAAAAGAAGATCAACTTACCTCACTTCACAAACACTCACGAGGGAGTGTTGCTCTTGGAGACAAGGGACGCAGAGAAATCATTGGAACAGGCGAAACAAAACTAAACTCTAGCATCACGGTAAAAGAGGTTAGTTTAGTTCATGAACTTGGTTTTAGTTTGTTGAGTGTTGCACAGCTTTGTGACCAAGGGAACAACAAGACGGTCTTTACCTCACAAGAATGCTATGTCAAAGATCATGAAACCAAGAACATAATTTTGAGAGGAGTCAGATTCAAGGATGTATACATTGTGGATAAAGACTTCAAGCCAAAGGAAGTCCTATGCTTTGCGTCTATAGCTGATGAGACAGAACTGTGGCATAGAAGGCTTGGACACGCTAATCTTCGACTCATTCACAAGCTTTATTCAAAGGAACTTGTTCGTGGTCTTCCCCATGTTCAATCTGAGTTCCATGGCATCTATAATGCTTGTGTAAAGGGGAAACAGACTCGTTCCTCATTCAAGATCAAACCAGATGTAACAACCTCTCATCCTCTGGAACTGATCCATATGGATCTCTGTGGTCCCATGAGGATAAGAAGTCATGGTGGGAACAGGTATGTTTTCGTAATTGTTGATGATTATTCTAGATTCACTTGGACAATTTTTCTGTCTTCAAAGGATGAAGTATTCTCCGAGTTCGAGGCTTTTATCAAGAAGGTGGAAACAAGCTTAGGAAAGAAGCTAAAGGCAATAAGGTCTGACCATAGAACGGAGTTTGAGAACTCCATGTTCTTCAACTTCTGCGAGGAACATGGTGTGTCTCATGACTTCTCCGCGTCTAGGACACCACAACAAAATGGAGTTGTGGAACGGAAGAATAGGACTCTGGAAGATATGGCAAGAACTCTTCTCATTGCAAGCAACCTTCCAAGGATTTTCTGGGCTGAGGCAGTAAACACTGCTTGTTATATCCTTAATCGTGCCATGCTTCGTCCCTTATTGAATAAAACTGCATATGAACTAATAAGGGATCGCAAGCCCAATATTTCCCACTTGCGTGCTTTTGGATGCAGGTGCTATATTCACAACAATGGCAAGGATAACTTGGGAAATTTTGATCCTTGAAGTGATGAAGGAATTTTCTTGGGCTATGCAAGGGCAAGCAAAGCTTACAGGGTATACAACAAGAGACTGCGCAAAATAGAAGAAAGCATTCACGTCATCTTCGACGAAAACTCCAAAGGTTCCAATGGAGAGTTCGAAGCCTCGTCCCCAGAAGAAGGTTATCCAAGAATGCAACGTGAAGACTCTGATGATGAAGACAATGGTCCTTCCACTCGACCAAATGCCGGTTCTGGGAATGGATACCCCAGTACAGATGCGGCATTTCCATCATCTCCGGACTCCTCAAGTCCGGATGAGTCCTCAAAGGAGGATACCTCAAGTGACACTGTACAATAAACAGAAGCTACCTCCACCTCCATCGTCGACTCAACAACCATGCCCCCATCTATGACTATTCCCATCACCGTTCCTGCTGGAACTTCTAGTGATGTTGTGGTTGTCAGTTCGGAAAGCGATGAAGACGGAACAGATGGTTCTGAGAGTGCTCATGACCCCACACTTCTTGTGTCAAAGAATGCTTTTGTCCGAAAGGAACACCCCACTCACAATCTGGTCACACCCTTCGGTGAAAGAGGTTTGCGCTTTAAATTAAATATGTTTTGTGCATTCCATGCATTTATCTCTCTTGTAGAACCCAAGACTATCAAGGAAGCACTGAAGGAACCAGATTGGATCGTAGCTATGCAAGAAGAGTTGTACCAGTTTGAGAGAAATAAGGTCTGGCGGCTCGTTCCTTTACCTCGCAATAAACATGCCATTGGCACTCGATGGGTGTACAGGAACAAGCTCGACGACTCTGGGGTAGTCACAAGGAACAAAGCACGGTTAGTTGCCCAAGGCTACAATCAACAAGAAGGGATTGATTATGATGAGACTTATGCTCCAGTAGCTCGCATTGAAGCCATTTGTCTCCTCATTGCCTACGCTGCTCATAAAGGGTTCACGCTATACCAGATGGACGTCAAGACTGCGTTCCTTAATGGATATCTTCAAGAAGAGGTATATGTGAAACAACCCCCTAGCTTTGAAGACGTCAATTTTCCCTCTCATGTGTATGCATTGGATAAGGCTATGTACGGTCTTAAGCAAGCACCTCGTGCTTGGTATGATAGACTGGCACAGTTCCTTCTTTCCAATGGATATCGTAGAGGAACAATTGATAAAACTCTGTTCCTTCTGGAACATGAAGGTAAGATTCTGGTGGTTCAAGTCTATGTTGATGATATTATCTTTGGTTCCACTAACCCCGCTCTTGTAGAAAAAATCAAAGATCTTATGAGTAGTGAGTTTGAGATGAGTATGATTGAGGAATTATCCTTTTTCCTCGGATTACAAGTCACCCAAACTAAGGAAGGAACGAAGATACATCAACAGAAGTACATCAAGGAGTTGTTGAAGAAGTACGGTATGGACACTGCCAAACCCATCGTTACTCATATTTCTCCTAACACTCGCTTGGATGCAGATCTTCATGGAACGGACGTTGATCCCACCATGTATAGAGGAATGATTGGTTCGCTTCTATATCTCACGGCAAGTAGGCTAGATATTTTGTTTAGTGTGTGTCTCTGTGCTAGATTTTAGGCAAATCCAAAGGACTCACACTTGAAGGAGGTCAAGCGTATCTTCCGATACCTCAAAGGAATGGACCACTTGTGTCTATGGTATCCCAAGAACTGTGACTTCAACCTTGTTGGATTCACAGACGCCGACTTTGCTGGGCACGTAGTAGATCGCAAAAGCACTTCCGGAACGGCACAGTTCCTTGGTCCCTGTCTCGTTTCATGGGGTTCCAAGAAACAAAACTCTGTGGCCCTTTCCACTGCAGAAGTCGAGTACGTCGCCGCGGCAAGTTGTTGTGCTCAGGTATTGTGGCTTAAACAACAACTGGAAGACTATGGTATGTCTCTTGGCACCGTTCCTATTATGTGTGATAATACTAGTGCTATCAACATTTCAAAAAATCCAGTTCATCATTCACGTACCAAGCACATTGACATTCGTCATCATTTCCTACGTGATAATGTTGACATGGGCTTTATTAGAATGGAACATTGCAGGACTGAAAATCAAGTGGCCGACATCTTCACCAAAGCACTAGACAAAGGTCCATTCGAGTATCTTCGATTACTCCTTGGCATGATCTCTCTGAATTGAGGACCTTCACACCCACTATTCCCTCAATGCTTGGCTAATTCGTTCCATAATTTTCTTGAAGTTCCTTGTATGCGTGCCTTTCATGACTTGATTTTCATGACTTTAGCTTATTCGAATTGCCTTGTGTTAGGATGTAGATACTTTGTCTTTTGATTTGTGTTGAAATACTTGATTGCATGCTAACATCTCTATTAAAGACCCAAAACAACCAATTTGATCCCTCTTTGCTAAACCTTTTACTGAGAATAATTACTTGAGTTGTCTTTCTCCCTACCATGTGTTTGGATATACTATATTTTGTGTGAACCCAACATTGAAATATCCAGACTAGCCTCGCAAGCACTCTTGGTCTCAGGGGGAACGAAGACTGTTACTTGGTACAACGAGAATCTGCTTGCTTTGGAACGAACATTATTGCTCAGAATTGAGGGGGAACTGCATACTGAGCGTCTCACGTTGCTTCAGCGCATTGCGTTCCACATCATCTCAAGGGTTGTTGCACCACGACAGGAGCGCCGAACCACCATCACACTGTGTGACTTATTCTTGCTGGATCGTTTCCTGAGAAGGGAGAAGATTGATCTCTCCAGAGTGATTCTGTGTCACATGGATCGATTCAAGGGAAAGTCCCATTCTCTGGCCTACCCACAACTGGTGAAACTGCTTTTGCAAAAGGAGGAGGCATATGTGGCGGAGAATGAGGTGTTGCTTCGTAGCGAGTTGGACTCGGCTACGATTGAAAAGATGAAGTATGTTGGTGACAACAAGGGAACAGGCACTGCTGCTGCAAAGAAACCAGCTGGCGAAGGAACATCAAAGGGGAGCTCTATTCAGCATCAGATACTTGCTGAGCTCAAGCAACTAAACACGACCATGTCACTGCTCTTGGATCACTTCTTGAGCAAAGCTGATAATTCTGATGAAGACCTTGAGATCTGAGTGCTCTCAATTCCAACTCTTGCCCGTCTGACCCTCTGTTCTTGATTTTTTAAATGTTTTTATGTCTTTTGTGTGATTGTTCCTTATCTTCTGATCTTAGATGTCCAGGTCCCTATACTATGTACTTCGCATGACTTTATGAATGAATTATTTTGTTTATGAGTTGCATGTGTGTCAAGTCTTTCTATTTCTTGTGGAACTTTTGATGATGCCAAAAGGGGGAAGTATGGAAAATGTGAAACCCAAGGAAGAGTTGATGACAGAAGCTAGTGCTAAGGGAAACGACAAAACTACTTGAAGGTAAATTCTCTATGCACATTCTAAGGGGGAACACTGTTGAAATTTAGAACATATGATCTGTGTGATTAAATGTAAAACTGCCTCTTACTCGTATGTTTTGAACTGCATATGTTGACTTGCACATTTTGAAGGAGTTTGTCATCACCAAAAAGGGGGAAATTGTTGGAACGATGACGTTCCCTCTAGTTTTGATGATGATAAACTCAAATGCTTTTGATGGTTTTTAGTGTGACTATAAGTTTCAGGAACTGACAAAGTCAAAAGGAATGATGAAAACCAGTGACGAATCAAAACAGAGAGGCAAAGGAACAGAGAAGCCAACAATGATAAGAAAACACGCTGGAACAAATGAAGAAAAGAGACGCGTGTTTACAAGACAAAACAGAGAAAGGGAACAGTGCAAGGAACGGAGGACGCGCGCTGGCGCTGAAACCCTAAAGCGCGCCACTGAACATATGTTATGGAAAACAGATTTGAAGAAGTGCTTGGATCTCAAGGAAGATCTCGTGGAGAGATCTGTTGGTTAGAATCTCACTAGAAAAGATTGTATAGGATATTCTTAGTTTATTTCCTTAAACGAATTTAGGGTAAATCAAGTCAGAATATCCGAACCATATAAAGTGAAGATAGCTGCGTACTTCAAGAATAACGGAACACAAAGAGCAATTCCCAGAGCAGAACATTCGGAAGAAAGAAGAACACTTACAAGTACGAGACTTTGGTGAGTTGAGTATTTGTTAGGGTTTCGTCTGTCTAGTGTGTTGTTAGGAACGTTACATCTAAGAGGTCTAGATATCTAGGAGTAAACTAGATTGAGAGAAGACTTGCTTGTTGTAATTCCTGGAATAATAACATAAGTAGACATTTGAAATCCTACTAGGGAAACCTAGAGGTAGAGGTTTTTCTCAGTCAACTAGTTGGTTGATTGAGTTTTCCTCTCTAAGGAACTGAGCGTGCTACTTATTAATCTGTCGTTATTTTCCGCTGCCCAAGGAACGAACTTGTCGTTCCTTGATCTAACACACTCGATTCTACAACCTTTAACCCTTCCCTGCACACAACAAAGCCTAGAAACACCACATGGTCGGAGCAAAAATGACACTTCTTGAAATTAGCATACAATTTTTCACTCCTAAGTACTTCTAAGACTTGTATAAGGTGATTAATATGTTCATGCAAGTTGTGGCTATATACCAAGATATCATCAAAATAAACTACCACAAATTTACCAAGGAAGGGCCGTAGAACATGATTCATCAACCTCATGAATGTGCTTGGGGCATTTGTGAGTCCGAAAGGCATGACCATCCACTCAAACAAGCCATACTTGGTTTTGAAGGCGGTTTTCCATTCGTCGCCCTCCTTCATCCTTATTTGGTGGTAGCCACTCTTAAGGTCAATCTTGGATAATATGCTTGCTTCATGCAACTTGTCGAGCATATCATCAAGCCTTGCGATTGGATGTCGATACTTGATGGTAATGTTATTGATGGCTCGACAATCCACACACATCCTCCACGTTCCATCTTTTTTGGGAACCAGGATGACAGGAATGGCACATGGGCTAAGGCTCTCTCTTACGTACCCTTTGTCAAGTAGCTCTTGAACTTCTCTTTGGAGCTTCTTTGTCTCCTCAGGATTGGCTCTATAGGCAGGTCGGTTTGGAAGTATGGCACCAAGGATGAAGTCAATTTGGTGCTCTATTCCTCTAATGGGTGGCAACCCACTAGGAATATCTTCTTGGAACAAGTCTTCAAATCCATGCAAAAGACGAGCAATAGGCATAGGGAGATCATCTAGCTCTTGGGAGGAAAATAATGTTTCCTTGAATATGAGAAGGTAACAAACTTTACTTCCCTGGATGGTGTGAACCACTTCTTTTGGCTTGGCTAGAAGCATATGGTTGGATGCGCCTCCTTTGTTCCCTATGGCCATTTTCTTTCCCTGGGCCGTGGCTTCCTTTTCCTTAGCCAACTTCTTTTGTTCCCTTTCAACGTGATCAGTCATGATCTCATGTGGTGCCAAGGGGTGACGAGTGATCCATTTTCCTTTCAAATGGAAGGAGTATTCATTTGTAACCCCATGGTGGATGACTCCTCTGTCAAACTGCCATGTCCTTCCAAGCAAAATATGGAAAGCGGTCATAGGCAACACATCACAAAGAACTTCGTCCTCATATCCTCCAATGGAGAACTTAACCTTGGCTTGCTCTTTGACTTTTAGAGGAGTAGAAGAATTAAGCCAACATAAAGTATAAAGTTGAAGATGAGGTGAAGTTAAGAGTTTGAATCAGGATACTACCTCTTGATCAATTATGTTGCAACACGAGCCTCCGTCTATGATCATGCTATAAACCTTACCTTGAATGAAGCATCTTGTGTGAAAGATGGTCTCACATTGGTTTGGAATGCTTGGAGCATCATTGGCAACTAGAGTGCGCTTGACAATAAAGCAATCCCCCACGGCCGCCTCTTAGGTTTAGTTCCTCCTCCATTCCCTAATAGCTTCTTCTAAGACTTCATCTTCGGATTCATACTCACCATGAGTATTGAGCAACACTTGCTTCTTGGTTGGACAGTCTTTGACGAAGTGACCTCGGCCTAGGCACATAAAACACTTCAGTTCCCTTGTGTGTGGCTCTCATTCTCTTCCCAGTGGTGGTGGCAGTTCCCTCTTTGGGTGGATTTTGTAAGGTTCCACTCTTGGTTCTTGGCGTCTTGGCTGAGCATTGGAGGTGTTGGAGCTTAATATGGGCCAAGAGCGAGAGCTTGAGCTATTCCTCTTCTTTTGCAAGTTTCCATACACATGGTTGACATAGTGGAAGACTTCTTCAATGGGTGTGCCCCTAACAAACCTTTGATTTTCTACAATGTTAGCTAAATCAGAATTTAAGCCACCAACAAATTTAGAGATTACATATTCCTCGGGGAACTTGATGCTCGATCTAAACAAGAGAGTTCTAAGTTCCTTATAGAACTCATTCGGACTTCTTGGTCCTTGCTTGATGCGTTCAAGCTTGACGTGGATGCAAGCCAAGTTATCTTCCGGCAGAAAACGAGCTCTCATGGTAGCCTTGAGCTCTCTCCATGTTTCTATGGCCTGGTACCCTCCATACACACGTTCCTCCTTCTCTTCTTTCCACCATTAGTATGCAAACTCTGTGAAGTTAATGGTAGCAAGGGCCATAAGTTGGACATCTCCATAGTTGTAGAAGTAAAAAACTGATTCGACTTTGGACTCCCAATCCAAGTATGGCTCAACATCCGACGAACCTAAAAAGGTAGGAACTTGTACCTTTATGACATGGTATTGCTCCCTCCCTTGGGGCCTCTCGTCTTCTTCAAAGTACCCCCGGGGATCTTGGCGTAGTTCTCTTTGAAACTGACCCATTCTCTCCCTAGGATGGTCTCTAGGAGGGAGGTTCTTTGGTACATTCCTTCTTGGCAAGGGAACTGGCCTTGAGAAGGGCCGAGGTGGAGCATTACTTGTGCCAATTCTAGCATGGTTAGTCCGAATGGGCAGGTAAGAATTGACAAGAGACAAGTGATCCTTACCAAACCCTTGATCTTGGCGGATGGAGGCAATATAAGGAGCTTGAGACGTGGTAGCCTCCTCATTGAAGGCCATCTTAGAAAAGGCAGTTGGCATGACTCCAAGTTGGTCTCCTTCTTGCCGTGGAGAGTGTAGGGAACCACTTTCTTCTCATTGGCCACTTGGCCTTATCCAGCTGAGTGCGTTCTCAATGTTGGCTTCCATGCTTTGCATGAAGGTGGCAGTTTCCGTCCTTATTTCTTGGATTTGTTGCCTCATATGTTCTTGTTGCTCTTCCTTGCTTGTTTGGAAGGCTTTCAAGAGAGTTTCCATTGTGACTGGTTATGATGGTTCTTGGATGGTGACTCCTTTTTGTTTGTTGGTGGGATCCATGGCACCTACCTTGCAAGTTAGCAACCAAGGCAATACCCAAACACGGGAACTAAAGAGAAAGTAATTCAACCAAGGGAACTGAACCAACAAGTGCCCAACATTTGGTTGTAGAAGTTATCACAAAGTTCAGAAATGCAAGCTCTTCAAAACAAGGCTGAATTAGGGATGTTTTGCAAACAAGAAAGCCACAAAAACTTTGATCAAACTTGGTGTTTTATGCAGCCAAATCGTACCAAAAATAGTCACCAAAGAAGGTACTAAACAAGGTCCTCAAGTAAAACTTGTTCGCTTTTTTCTGGCTTTGCCACTCTTTCTCGAACTTTAGACGCTTACTCGATTTTTTCTGGCTATTAGCCTCTCTTTCTCGAGTTTTCCTTGAACTATATTCCTTAGATTACATTTGAGAGAACAAAATTGAGAGCAATGAACTTTACTGAGTTGAGCACGCAACAAATGGTGAAGAAATGTTCAAACTAGAGCGTTTTTAGTTGGCTTGAGTTATCTCAAGTTGTTTCCCATATCTTTAGCTCCATGATTGGTCCATTTGACTCATCTTCACCTTTAGCAAATTCGTAAAAGACGTGTGAAATGAGGGAGTTTGATTACTTTATTTTTACATAACAACCGTATAGAATCGTGATCTACAGGTGGTTGATATGCATAAATAAAATAACCAAAAAGAAATCGAAAAAGATAATCTTTGTTACCAAATATTATCTCTAACGATTTTACACTTTTGTTTCCATAAAAGATATACAAAGAATCCCTAAAGATATATGGAAACAAGGATATTCTAATCTTCTCTCTCTAAGATAAGATTTACCCTAAACTACTAGCCGCCGCTCTTCAATTCTCTTTCCAGTTAGCGCGACTTCGGCATTCTTCAGTTCCTATGCCAGTTACCAATTCTGGCATCTTGGTCTCTGTCTTGTATTTCCTATTCCTGAGTTCCTTGTTTGTCTACACATATGGAAATATTAATAGCAAAGTGTTTGTCATCGTCAAAACTAGAAAAACTGAAGGAGAGAACTTTCAATAGAAATGACGTTCCTGAAATTTCACATCCTAACAGTTACCTTGCGTGGCTCTGATACCACATGATAGGATCAAGAATCTCTTCAGCCTTAGTGCAAGGAAACGCCAAGGAACTCAACCACCAAGAGGATGTCATGTCCGATGGGAGAAAGAACTTCTTTACGATGGAATAAGGAACTGATTTCGTGAAGGGAAGTTGGATTGGATGGGAATTGGGTTTGGCTGGGATAGTGATAGGGATGAGTGATCTTCTTGACTGGATATGACGCACCACTAGGAAGAACAAGGTTGATCGATGCCTAAGGGATGTAACTCTCCCTAAGAAGAAGATCGACAGGTAGTTCGATACAACTCACGAACTAAGGTTGTTGCTGGAATTTTCCATGGGAAAACTGAACGCTTTGAGAGGGTTTTTAATTCAAGTTGAAGATGATTTTACAAGGGAAAGGCCTCAGCCTTTTATAGGCCTCCAAGGAAGCCCTCGGCCAACCTTTCACATGGCCACAAAATCTTAACTCCTAGACTCTCCCCCTCCCCAAGTAAAACTTTTATTATAGTAGTCTTTAACTCTCAAAATTACTAAAATAAACTGAAAATATTAAAGAGGCCGGCTAGAATTTCTTCTAGAAGGTCTTGTGCAAAATGCTGACGGTGGATTTCCTTAGAGGGAACTGTGGGTCAGAAGCAATGTCATCGATCCCACAAGGTCTTGGCTCATCGCTCCAAGGTTTAGGAGACCTCTCTTGAGCTTGGCTTGAAGCTCCTTGGCTCGAGCGCATGTGATTGCCCTTGGTGGTAGCTCAGGAGGCGCGGAGATAGGAGGACGGTCAGACGGAACTGTGGAGACCTTGTTGTACAGGGAACTGTCTGGGGAACTCGGAGAGTCAGACAACAGTGTGGAGGCCTTGCTGGGCAGGGAACTGTTTAGGGAACTCGGAGAGTCAGAAAAAAGTGTAGAGACCTTGCTGGGAAGGGAACTGTCTGGGGAACTCGAAGGCCTTGTTGTGCAGGGAACTGTGGAGGCCTTGCTTGTAGGTGGTACTTGATGGGGCATAGTCACACCATCCTCCCCTCCATGGAAAGGATTCGACCTCGAATCCAGTGCATCAAGGTCGGCTTCATCGTCCACCAAGTAGGGCACCGAATCAGCGACGTTGAACACATCGTGAACTCCATAGGTGGGCGGCAACTCGATGCGGTAGGCATTGTCGTTGATCTTTTCGAGCACCTGAAATGGCCCATCTCCTCTAGGTTTGAGCTTGGAGTTGCAGAGGGTCGGGAACCACTCTTTCCTCAAGTGCACCCACACCAAATCTATGGGCTCAAGCAGCACCTCCTTGCAGCCTTTGTCGGCGTGTCTCTTGTATTGTATGGCCTTCCTCTCAAGCTGCAACCGAGTATCCTCATGAAGCTTCTGAATCCTATGGGCATGGTCGGCCCCTTATTTGCTTTCCCGCTGTTGAATTCCTTAGGTTTTGATGGTAACAAACATTCAACTAATCTGGTAACCAAGTGTTTCAGGAACCATACAGTTGTCACAGGGAACCATTAGCAGCACAAGACTACAGAAGGAACAAAGCTCTCTCTACATGCTTTGTTTCCTCTCAAGGAACATCAATGCCGAATAAACATCACCCTGCGAATGGAGTGAAGAATAATCAGTATGAAGATTATCATTGAAGATCATGCGGTCGCAGAAAAGGAAATCGGGTGGATCACGCCGATTTGAAGATTTTGAGAGAGAAGGATTTTATCTTAATCCGATTATGTTATCTTAGGAAATCTGTCCTTAGATAATATAAGCCGTTAAGATAATATCTTGGACAAAAGGCTCATTCCATTTGGTTAAAGCAATCTCAAAGTGGTAAGTCCAATCATATTGATTTTCATTCTAGGGTTGCTAACAAACCAATTTGGCATGGACAGAGCAAGTATGTTGATTTAAAGTGTCATAGGGTTTGTTGGTACTGTGGTCACTCTGGTCACTACAAACAAGAGTGTCTCCTGAAGAAACACAATGAGAAAATTGATCGCACTACTAGGGAGAAAACGAATGCGAAACCCTCAAAAATTAAATATGTTGCTCCCACACCCAGAAAGCCTAAGCTTGCATGGGTTCGTAAAAACTAATCTTTTCTATACAGGATGAAGTGAGGAAAGGTTTCTGGTATTTCGATAGTGCATGCTCAAGTCATATGACAGGGAACAAAGGCCGGTTTACCTCACTTCTACAGGCCTCTGGAGGTTCAATAACCTTTGGAAATAAGAGTAAGGGAGAAGTTTGTGGTCTCGGTAAGGTAAGGCTCTCTAACCATATTACTGTGCATAACGTGGCACTCTTGAATAATCTCAGATTTGATTTTTTTAGTGTGGCTTAACTGTGTCAAAACAAGAAAAATAGGGTAGTATTTACTATTGATGATTGTTATGTTGAGTGCATAAGTACAGGGAAAATTATACTCAAAGGGATCTGCGACAACAACGTTTACAAAGTTGATCCTGCTTTTATCCCTGAGAAGGACCTATATCTGTCGTCCATCGCTGGGACAACAGATCTGTGGCATAAGAGGTTCGGACATGCAAGTCTTCAACTTCTTTCCAAACTTCATAGACAAGAACTGGTGAACGGTCTTCCTAAGATCGACGCAATAAGAAATGAAGTTTGTGATGCTTGCATCAAAGGTAAGCAGGTAAGGTCATCCTTCAAGTCAAAGAAGGAGATAAGTACTACTCGTCCTCTGGAACTAATCCACATGGATCTTTGTGGGCCTATGCGCACAAGGATCCATGGGGGAAATGCCTATGTTTTTGTTATTATTGATGACTATTCCAGGTACACATGGACTCTTTCTGTCATCAAAGGATGAAGTGTTTGCTGAATTTGAATCTTGGCTCAAGTCGGTTGAGATGAGTGTAGGACAATCTCTGGGATTCATCTGTACTGATCATGGGACCGAATTTGAGAACTCTCAGTTTCTATCCCTCTGCAGGAACAAGGACATTAATCACAATTTCTCAGCTCCCCGGACTCCGCAGCAAAATGGTGTTGTGGAAAGGAAGAACAAGACTCTGGAAGACATGACGCATACTCTACTTATTGCAAGTGGTCTTCCCATGAACTATTGGGCTGAAGCTTTGAACGCTGCCTGCTATGTTCTGAACAGGGCAACCATTCGCCCTCTATTGAACAAAACTTCCTATGAACTTCTAAGGGGAAGAAAGCCTAATATGTCTCATATGCGTACTTTTGGATGCAAGTGATTTATCCATAACAATGGGAAGGGCTCTCTTGGGAAGTTTGATCCAAGAAGTGATGAGGGAACCTTTGTAGGACACTCTCTCCATAGCAAAGCCTACAAAGTTTTCAACAAGAGAACTAAAAAGGTAGAGGAAAGTATTCATGTGGTTTTCGATGAATCTATCATGGTTGGTAACAATGTGCAGGTACTATCAGCTAGTGTTCCCTCAAACACTGGTCCTTCTGAAGATGACTGCTTTCAGCTTGTGGAAAATGGTGTTTAAGACAGAGTCCCCCCAAATCAAGAAAATCATGATGACCCTTCAACACCAAGAACCCCTGACTCCGCCAACTCTGTTGAGAAAGATGCAGTTGCTCAGTCGTCTGAATCATCTCTGGTTCCTCAGGAGGAACAGAGCCCAAGTCCTGACTCAGTGGAGTCTTCTGAGGAATGTCCTGTTGCTGAAGAAAATGTTAAAGAAGCTTCAGGTGATGTAGGGACTGGTGGTGAAAGCTCAACTGCAGGTAACGCTGACTCCGATGAGTTTGACATCAATAATCTGCAAATAAGGAACTACCAACAGAAGGGGTCTCATCCAATACATCTAATCCTTACAGACTTTCGAAAGGGAATTCCTCATAGCACCCGCTCTTCTTTACAAAATTTATGTGCTTTCAATGCTTTTCTTTCTCTGCAAGAACCTAAAATTGTAGGAGAAGCATTGAAGGATCCTGACTGGATAAACGCAATGCAATAAGAGCTCCATCAGTTCCAAAGGAACAAGGTTTGGCGGTTGGTTCCTCAACCAAGGAACAGAACGGTGATAGGAACAAAGTGGGTGTTCAGAAACAAGCTGGATGATCAAGGTCAGGTCACAAGGAATAAAGGAAGGCTGGTGGTAAAAGGATACAACCAGCAGGAAGGAATCGACTATGATGAGACGTTTGCTCCTATTGCTCGTTTGGAAGACATAAGACTTTTAATTGCTTACTCCTCTTTCCACGGCTTCAAACTACAGCAAATGGACGTACAGACCGCTTTCTTGAATGGAGTGCTCAATAAGGAGGTCTATGTGGAGCAAACACCCGACTTTGAAGACGTATCCCAATTTAATCTTGTCTACGTTCTTGACAAAGCATTATATGGTCTCAAGCAGGCTTCGAGGGCCTGGTACGATAGGCTCTCTCAGTTCCTTCTGTCTCATGGATACATTCGTGGGAAGGTCGACAAGACTCTGTTCCTTCTGAAGGAGAGAAAACACACTTTGGTTGTACAAGTCTACGTGGATGATATCATCTTTGGCTCTACAGATGATAAGCTGGTCCAACAATTCTCAAATCTTATGGCCAGTGAATTCGAGATGAGCATGGTTGGAGAGCTCAAGTTCTTCTTAAGTCTTCAAGTATCTCAGAGAGAAGATGGAACCAAAGTGCATCAACAAAAGTATCTCAGGGAATGTGTTAAAAAAATCAGAATGTCTGACGCAAAGCCCTTTACTACTCCCATTTCTCCCAACAATCCAATGGGAAAAGACGAACATGAGCAAGGAGTTGATCCATCTCTCTATCGAGGAATCATAGGTTCGCTTCTCTATCTCACTACAAGTAGACCTGATATTATGTATAGTGTGTGTCTATGTGCTCGTTTTTAGGCTGATCCTAAAGAGACACACCTCAAAGCAGTGAATAGGATTCTAAGATACTTGAAGGGAACAAACGATCTGTGTTTGTGGTATCCAAGGGGTGGAAACTTCGATCTAGTTGGATACATGGATGCTGACTTCGCAGGGAACAAAGTGGACAAGAAATCTACATCAGGAATGGCTCAGTTCCTTGGGCCATGCTTGGTTTCCGGGGGGTCAAAGAAGCAGAATTCAATTGCTCTGTCAACTGCAGAAGCCGAATACATAGCCACCGCTGCCTGTTGTACTCAACTCCTATGGCTAAAACAACAACTCAGCGACTATGGTATTCTTCTTGACTCTATTCCCATTCTTTGTGACAATACTAGTACAATAAATATCTCCACGAATCCTAGCAACACTCTCGTACCAAGCATATCGAGATAAGACATCACTTCTTACGTGATTGTGTGGAGAAAGGGTTGGTGTCCATGGACTCCTGTGGAACCAAGGATCAAATCGCTGACATCTTTACCGAGGCACTAAATAGGGAACCATTTGAACAGTTTTGTATGGATCTAGGTATGATCTGTCTAAACTAACTGTCTACCTCTTGTGTTCCTTCGATGATTGGCTAAATTACTTGGTAAATTGTGAAAGTGTAAATATCATGTCTTGATCTACATTCCTTCCCTTGATCATTAGTTGAACAACTTGCTTAGACTCTTGCTAGTACTTCACTTATGTGCAAAATTTCATGCATCATCATCTATGCTATCATAATAATACATGAATCAGCTTTCTTTCGGCCCAAAAGAGTCAACTTGATGCATTGATCCCTCATTATAAGCCCAAATGATTGTTGACTCTACAGCTTACCCTAGCCATCATGATTGATGCTCCCTATGAGCCCCTCTAATCATCCATATCTGAGAGCCTCTTTGGTAACGTTACCCCCAACATCGCACGCTTCTACTTTTCTGGTAAGGCGGGAAAACGAATCGTCTCCCTGTGGTCTACAATAGTGATTTGAATGATGTGATGGGTAATTATGGCCTGCAACTGCTTGGGAAGTGTTATGTGCATTTAGGATTGATGTGATGTCTGTTGCGCTTGAGATTTTGTGGGATTTGATGGATTTGGACAGAATCTTTTACAAGATTTATTTTTGGAAGATATCTTATTGGTTGTGATCTTTGGAAAAAGAAGGAAAGAAGAGGATTGGGAGCAATATCCTTAGTACTTGAAAAGATATGAAAAAGGATTCTCGTGGTTACTCCCCTCCTATCTATATGGCGACTTCAGCAAGCTTACCCCACCGCTCCCTTGTGTTGTTTAAAAAATAAAATAAAATAAAATCTGGAACACCACAAGGTATACAAAGAGGGGACCAATGAATCTTTCTTCTACCGGCGGTTGGACGCCAGTAATTTGCACAAGATGTAGTTTGTATTGAAGGAAGGCATTGTGTGGGTTAAGGCTGGTAGTGTGCTTGTTGTTGCTGCTGAGAAAGAAGAGTCTGAAGGTGTAGACTCTGAGGGGGAACAAAAGGAGGAATCTGATTTGAGGAAGGATCTACGGAGTTTGTCCCGCGCGGTGTCTATACTAGCTGAACAACAAAGACGTCTTTTGGAGGATGTGCGTGCCCTGATTGCTCTCACTTCTTTGGCTCCCTTTGCTGGCACCAGTGGCGCCTGATTCGTCTTTCTCCGCTTACCAACCCCTCTTTTGTTCCCAGCACATCTATCCCCTTGCTGCTTTGTTTTTCTTTGTTTCTGTTTCATGTGTTTGCCTTGATTGGCATGTTGATCATGTGTGTTATCTTTGCTTATTTTGTTGTTGTCTTTGCACGTAGTCTATGTTTGTGTGTTTCAATCTAATGCAAAAGGGGTTGTTCGTTTATCTTGTCGTGCTCATTTTCCTTTTACTGTTTACTTCTGTTTTTAATGATGCCAAAAGGGGGAAAATGACTGGTAGCTTTAGTTGAGGGCGAACTAATCATGCTTTCATAGTTGTTGGACTAAGGGGGAACTATTATGCCTAAAGGTTGAAACCTTTCTCTATACAATTGTCTTTATCTCATATGTATGTTTTATTGTCAAGGATGTTTATCACTATCAAAAAGGGGGAATTTGTTGAATTCCTTAGGTTTTGATGGTAACAAACATTCAACTAATCTGGTAACCAAGTGTTTCAGGAACCATACAGTTGTCATAGGGAACCATTAGCAGCACATGACTACAGAAGGAACAAAGCTCTCTCTACATGCTTTGTTTCCTCTCAAGGAACATCAATGCCGAATAAACATCACGCTGCGAATGGAGTGAAGAATAATCAGTATGAAGATTATGAAGATTATCATTGAAGATCATGCGGTCGTAGAAAAGGAAATCGGGTGGATCACGCCGATTGGAAGATTTGGAGAGAGAAGGATTTTACCTTAATCCGATTATGTTATCTTAGGAAATCTTTCCTTAGATAATATATGCGGTTAAGATAATATCTTGTAAATCAAATAATATCTTCTTGTTGCCGATTTTAGAGAGAGAGAGAGATCTTATCTTGTTAAACGAGTTTATCGAGTTGTATTAATAGAAGTGTGTGATTCATTTCTAAGTACGAACTCAGAGCATTTAATTAAGAGAAAATAAAGTGAAGTATCTGTGAGTCTTAGAAGAGTGAGTTCGTGTTCATCGTTGTACAAGAGATTCAAATCTAGGTGGGAAGTCTAGGGTTTGAAGTCTAGGCTACAAGTGTAACCGATCAAGAAATCAATAAGACAAGTAGACTCTTCAAAATCCTCTCAAGCGAGAAGCTTGAAGGTAGTGGTTTTACTTAATTAGTTATTTGACTGATTAAGGTTTCCACTATACATCGTGAGTTCTTTACATTATCTTTCTTGTTATAATATTCCGTTGCACCTTCTATGGGAACAAAGTATTTGTTTCCTCAGACGTAACACTAACGATCCAACACCTGCTCCATGATGGCATATGGTAAATGATCCAAAGGCGTTGCAGGGTTGCGACCATACACCACTTCAAATGGCGTCTTCTTGATGGCAGTGTGAATGGATCGATTGTATGCAAACTCAATAAAGGGTAGGCAATCCTCTCACCTGCGCAAATTAGTCTACAATATCGTTCTAAGTAGGGAACCACGAGTATGGTTAGTTACCTCAGTCTGACCGTTCGTTTGAGGATGGCAAGTGGTGGAAAAGAGGAGCTTAGTACCAAGCTTGGCCCACAATGTCTTCCAAAAGTAGCTTAGGAACTTGATATCACAATCGGATACTATAGACCTGGGAACTCCATGCAATCTCACAATATTGTCAAAGAATAGAGTAGCAACATGTGAAGCATCATCGGTTTTATGGCAAGCAATGAAGTGAGCCATTTTTAGAGAACCGATCTACCACAACAAAAATAGAATCTCTAACCCTCTTAGACCTAGGTAATCCTAACACAAAATCCATGGAGATGTCTTCCCAAGGAGCTTGGGGAATGGACAAAGGTGTGTACAAGCCATATGGTTGGACTTTAGACATAGCCTTCAAACAAGTAGTACATGAGGCACAAAACTTCTTGACTGAATTATGCATATTAGGCCAATAGAAATGTTCTTGGAGGGTATGCAAGGTTTTAAGCACATCAAAGTGTCCCATGAGTCCCCCACTATGGGCATCTTGGACCAACAACCGCCTAGTTGACCCCCTAGGAACACACAATTTAGACTTTCTAAATAGGAATCCATCATGCAAAAAGAATTGGTCTCTACTTCCCGTGGACATGCATGCATCAGAGATTTCATAAAAATCCTCATCACTAGCGTAAAGTTCTTTCATGAAGGAAAAACCTAACAACTTAGCATCCAAAAGAGAGAAAAGAGTGTACCGCCTTGATAGTGCATCGACCACTATGTTATCTTTTCCCTTCTTATGTTTGATGACATAAGGGAAAACCTCAATGAATTCAACCCATTTGGCATGCCGCTTGTTCAGTTTGCTTTGCCCTTTCAAGAACTTCAATGCTTCATGGTCCGAGTGGATGACAAATTCCTTTGGTAGAAGGTAATGTTGCCATACCTTGAGCACTCGAACTAGGGCCAACAAATCCTTGTCATATGTTGGGTAATTCCACTCAGCGCCTCCTAACTTCTCACTAAAGTAGGCAATCGGCTTGCCTCCTTGCATGAGCACTCCTCCAAGACCAATTCTGGATGCATCACACTCGATCTCGAAGGTTTTGTCAAAGTTGGGCAGGGCTAGGAGTGGTGCATGTGTGAGCCTCTCCTTGAGAGCCATACAAGCTTCCTCTTGTGTAGCCTCCCACTTGAAGGCCACATTCTTCTTAGTGAGCTCGGTGAGGGGCGTGGCCAAAGTGCTAAAATCTCTCATAAATCGGCGGTAGAACCCGGCTAATCCAAGGAAGCTACGCACTTGGGTCATGGTGGTGGGAGTTGGCCAATCTTGGATTGCCTTCACCTTTTCCTCATCAACCTTTAACCCTTCCCTGCACACAACAAAGCCTAGAAACACCATATGGTCGGAGCAAAAATGACACTTCTTGAAATTAGCATACAATTTTTCACTCCTAAGTACTTATAAGACTTGTCTAAGGTGATTAACATGTTCATGCAAGTTGTGGCTATATACCAAGATATCATCAAAATAAACTACCACAAATTTACCAAGGAAGGGCCGTAGAACTTGATTCATCAACCTCATGAATGTGCTTGGGGCATTTGTGAGTCCGAAAGGCATGACCATCCACTCAAACAAGCCATACTTGGTTTTGAAGGCGGTTTTCCACTCGTTGCCCTCCTTTATCCTTATTTGGTGGTAGCCACTCTTAAGGTCAATCTTGGAGATTATGCTTGCTTCATGCAACTTGTCGAGCATATCATCAAGCCTTGGGATTGGATGTCGATACTTGATGGTAATGTTATTGATGGCTCGACAATCCACACATATCCTCCACGTTCCATCTTTCTTGGGAACCAGGATGACGGGAACGGCACATGGGCTAAGGCTCTCTCTCACGTACCCTTTGTCAAGTAGCTCTTGAACTTGTCTTTGGAGCTCCATTGTCTCCTCAGGATTGGCTCTATAGGCAGCTCGGTTTGGAAGTATGGCACCGGGGATGAAGTCAATTTGGTGCTCTATTCCTCTAATGGGTGGCAACCCACTAGGAATATCTTCTTGGAACAAGTCTTCAAATCCATGCAAAAGACGAGCAATAGGCTTAGGGAGATCATTTAGCTCTTGGGAGGAAAATAATGTTTTCTTGAATATGAGAAGGTAACAAACTTTACTTCCCTGGATGGCGTGAACCACTTCTTTTGGTTTGGCTAGAAGCATATGGTTGGATGTGCCTCCTTTGTTTCCTATGGCCATTTTCTTTCACTGGGCCGTGGCTTCCTTTTCCTTAGCCAACTTCTTTTGTTCCCTTTCAACGTGATCAGTCATGATCTCATGTGGTGCCAAGGGGTGAAGAGTGATCCGTTTTCCTTTCAAATGGAAGGAGTATTCATTTGTAACCCCATGGTGGATGACTCCTCTGTCAAACTGCCATGACCTTCCAAGCAAAATGTGGCAAGCGGTCATAGGCAACACATCACCAAGAAGTTCGTCCTCATATCCTCCAATGGAGAACTTAACCTTGGCTTGCTCTTTGACTTTTAGAGGAGTAGAAGAATTAAGCCAACATAAAGTATAAGGTTGAAGATGAGGTGAAGTTGAGAGTTTGAATCGGGATACTACCTCTTGATCAATTATGTTGCAACACGAGCCTCCATCTATGATCATGCTACAAACCTTACCTTGAATGAAGCATCTTGTGTGGAAGATGGTGTCACGTTGGTTTGGAATGCTTGGAGCATCATTGGCAACTAGAGTGCGCTTGACAACAAAGCAATCCCCCACGGCCGCCTCTTAGGTGTAGTTCCTCCTCTATTCCCTCACGGCTTCTTCTAAGACTTCATCTTCGGATTCATACTCACCATGAGTGTTGAGCAACACTTGCTTCTTGATTGGAAAGTCTTTGGCGAAGTGACCTCGGCCTAGGCACTTAAAACACTTCAGTTCCCTTGTGCGTGGCTCTCCTTCTCTTCCTAGTGGTGGTGGCAGTTCCCTCTTTGGGTGGCTTTGGTAAGGTTCCACTCTTGGTTCTTGGCGTCTTGGCTGAGCATTGGAGGTGCTGGAGCTTGATGTGGGCCAAGAGCGGGAGCTTGAGCTATTCCTCTTCTTTTGCAAGTTGCCATACACATGGTTGACATAGTGGAAGACTTCTTCAATGGGTGTGCCCCTAAAAAACCTTTGATTTTCTACAATGTTAGCTAAACCATAATTTAAGCCACCAACAAATTTAGAGATTACATATTCCTCAGGGAACTTGATGCCCGATTTCAACAAGAGAGTTCTAAGTTCCTTATAGAACTCATCTGGACTTCTTGGTCCTTGCTTGATGCGTTCAAGCTTGACGTGGATGCGAGCCAAGTAATCTTTCGGCACAAAACGAGCTCTCATGGCAACCTTGTGCTCTCTCCATGTTTCTATGGCCTGGTACCCTCCATACACACGTTTCTCCTTCTCTTCTTGCCACCATTGGTATGCAAACTCCGTGAAGTTAATGGTAGCAAGGGCCATAAGTTGGACATCTCCATAGTTGTAGAAGTAAAAAACTGATTCGGCTTTGGACTCCCAATCCAAGTATTGCTCAGCATCCGATGAACCTGAAAAGGTAGGAACTTGTCCCTTCACGCCATGGTATTGCTTCCTCCCTTGGGGCATCTCGTCTTCTTCAAAGTACCCTTGGGGATCTTGGCGTAGTTCTCTTTGAAACTGACCCATTATCTCCCTAGGAGGGAGGTTCCTTGGTACATTCCTTCTTGGCAAGGGAACTGGCCTTGAGAAGGGCCGAGGTGGAGCATTTCTTGTGCCAATTCCTGCATGGTTAGTACGAATGGGCGGGTAAGAATTGACAAGAGACAAGTGATCCTCACCAAACCCTTGATCTTGGCGGATGGAGGCAATATGAGGAGCTTGAGACGTGGTAGCCTCCTCATTGAAGGCCATCTTAGAAAAGGCAGTTGGCATGACTCCAAGTTGGTCTCCTTCTTGTCGTGGAGAGTGTAGGGAACCACCTTCTTCTCATTGGCCACTTGGCCTTATCCAGCTGAGTGAGTTCTCAATTTTCGCTTCCATGCTTTGCATGAAGGTGGCAGTTTCCGTCCTTATTTCTTGGATTTGTTGCCTCATATGTTCTTGTTGCTCTTCCTTGCTTGTTTAGAAGGCTTTCAAGAGAGTTTCCATTGTGACTGGTGATGATGGTTCTTGGATGGTGACTCCTTTTTGTTTGTTGGTGGGATCCATGGCAACTCCCTTGCAAGTTAGCAACCAAGGCAATACCCAAACACGGGAACTAAAGAGAAAGTAATTCAACCAAGGGAACTGAACCAGCAAGTGCCCAAAATGTTGTTGTAGAAGTTGTCACAAAGTTCAGAAATGCAAGCTCTTCAAAACAAGGATGAATTAGGGACGTTTTGCAAACAAGAAAGCCACAAAAACTTTGATCAAACTTGGTGTTTTATGTAGCCAAATCGTACCAAAACAAGAAAGCCTCAAGTACAACTTGTTCGCTTTTTTCTGGCTTTGCCACTCTTTCTCGAACTTTAGACTCTTACTCGAATTTTTCTGGTTATTAGCCTCTCTTTCTCGAGTTTTCCTTGAACTATATTCCTTAGATTACATTTGAGAGAACAAAGTTGAGAGCAATGAACTTGATTGAGTTGAGCACGCAAAAAATGGTGAAGAAATGTTCAAACTGTAGGAACAATGTATGCTGAATAAGGAACGGTGTATGCTGAGGCGACTGTTCCTTGCAAGTCTTGATCTTATCTTGATGTTGACTTCGGCTTCAATAGGGAACGATCAATAAACGATGTAACTCGGATAAGATTTGAATCGTGAGAACACTTTCCGAATTCAGAATTTTCCCCCTTACTAAGCCTTAGGGAATCCGTAAAATCTGAAGTGAGATAAGACAAATCCTCTAGTTCCCTTCAAGGCTTCTGATGAGAACTAAACTACGTTCACGTATTTGTGGATGTATGACTTTAACTCAGATAGACAATTCGTCTGAAATTTCTAATCACCCAACATTATTTCTGAAATGCCTTTATATAGGCTTTCGGGCGGTTACAAGGAACGGTTACGGCAGTTACAAGCGGTTACAAACGGTTACCAACCGTTCCAACTGTCACCAACCGTTTCCAAGGATATCCAACTACTTTTGTCAGTTATCAACTGATTTAAGGTAGTTACGAGACGGTTACTCCGACGGTTACTAAGGCGGTTACCACACATTTATCACGTGCTGAAACTTAATCATGCCTCAGGGAACTTGACGTTCCTACCTAGGGAACGGCTGATCCCTTCACCATGTCTTAGGGAACTTGACGTTCCCACCTAGGGAACGGATGATCCCTTCAAGGAACGATCACTCGTTCAACCTTATGTAACGTATGTCGATATGTCTTAAAGACACAATTAACCTCTCTAATGCACCGTTCCCATATGGGGAACGTCACATATCCTTAATGTCTCCCTCAGAATCTCAAGTATGCTTACACGAGTGTGCACTCCACACCTCCAAACCCGTGATGTAGCTAAGTGAGATCTTATAGTGTCGTATGAATCCCGATCACACTAAATGGCACCATTCCCTATATGGGAACGGTCTCTTGATGACACTAAAATCACCAACAATCCTCCCCCATTTTAGTGTAATCCTTGATTCACAAAATAAGCAAGTCTTCATCCCAAACTCATGCATAAACACAAATATCGAAACGATTGAATTTATGTCTTAGTGTAATTACACATTTCAAACACCCGGGAATCATGGTATCCTAAGGATTGAACCAATCAACCTCTTTGGATGCATAAAGATAACACACACATGAATTACTGTACAATTCCATAGTCTAACTTGACTCTCTTAATGGCCTTGAGTCCTTATCCATTCGTGAGCGTTTTGAAGTCAACCCAAACTTCATGAAGCGGCCAATCTTCACGCCCATATAGGTAGATCCTTTTGAGGAACACATCCTCAATCGTGCACCTATAATCTGCACTTTTTCAAAGAAACTATTAAGAAATTGCTTTCAACCTCTAAACTTGTAGGAACAAAGCACATACCTAGGGACTGTTCCTTTGTGCTCTCAGTTTCTAGGTGTAGGCTTTCCATATTGAATTCGTTCCCAATGTTAATTGGAAAGGAATTGGGTATCCCACCACTAGAAAACTATATGGGTCTTAATCCCATCCCCTTAGCCGACTTGGAAACCAAGTCCCTAGCCAACCCTTTCGTCAAGTGGTCAGCCAAGTTTTGTTGTGATCTAACAAAATCCACCGAAATCACCCCATGCGTAATGAGCTCTCTTATCGCACTATGCCTCACACCCAAGTGGCGTGATTTCCCATTGTATACATGGGTATATGCCTTAGCCAAAGTTGCAGCGCTATCACAATGGATTGATATAGGTGAAATTGGCTTTTCCCATAATGGAATTTCATATATCAAGTTCCTTAACCAAATTCCATGGTGGAACTCGTGATGCAAGTTTGTTTCTTGGAAGCCCATGAGATGGCACCCCCACCAACAAGGAACACCCACCCACTAGTGGAAGAATGATCCTATTCATTTGTAATCCAACTTGCATCTGAATATCCCTCTAACACCGAGGGTGTTCCACTATAAGTAAGACAAAAGTTCATTGTTCCCTTAAGGTACTGAAGTACCCGTCGAATTGCTTGCCAATGATACGCACTAGGATTACTAGTATAGCGACTAAGCTTTCCTACTACAAAAGCAATATCCGGCCTAGTACTTGTCATGGCATACATCAAGCACCCAATAACCCTTGAGTACTCAAGTTGCATAACTGATTTTCCCTTGTTAGGGAACAGTTTCACAGTCGAATCATATGGTGTTTTCAAAGGAGTGTACTTATCACAATTGAATTTCTCCAATACTTTCTCAATGTAATGAGATTGTGACAATGACAAGCCCTCCGTTCCCCGCCTTATCCTAATCCCTAGGATAACATCGGCCTCCCCCATGTCCTTCATGGAGAATTGTGATGACAAAAATGCCTTTGTAAGGTCTACTTGCCTTTGATCCGTTCCAAAGATCAACATGTCATCCACGTACAAGCAAATTATAACACCGTTCCCAGAATTATCAAATTTGCTATATACACACTTGTCGGATTGATTCAATCTGAATCCATTGGACAATACAACCTCATCAAACTTTTGATGCCATTGTTTTGGTGCTTGTTTCAGCCCATACAAAGATTTGACCAATTTGCACACCTTATGCTCTTGTCTGGGCATAACAAACCCTTCGGGTTGTTTCATGTACACTTCTTCCTCAAGGTCCCCATTAAGGAACGCTGTTTTCACATCCATTTGGTGTATAACCAACTTGTGAATAGCAGCCAAGGTAATCAATAGCCTAATGGTGGTTATCCTAGCAACCGGTGCATAGGTATCAAAGTAGTCAGTTCCATACTTTTGTCTAAAGCCTTGAACAACCAATCGGGCCTTAAATTTATCTATGGTTCCATCCACTTTCATCTTCTTCTTGAAGATCCACTTACTTCCCAATGGCTTACATCCAGGGGGAAGATCAGCCAAGACCCATGTATTGTTCCCCATGATGGAATCCATCTCATCATTTATGGCCTCTTTCCAAAAGGAAACGTCTTGAGACTTCATTGCCTCATTAAACGTCTTTGGGTCATCCTCAATATTGTAACAATACAAGTATTGGGATCCAACTTCATCCCTTGTTCCCTCTACCAAGTAAACATGGAAGTCAGGACCAAAGGACGTTCCCTTCCTTACTCTTTTACTCTTTCGGATCTCTGGTTCACTATTCCCGGGTTGGACATCCATATCAATGTTGTCACTTGTACTGGGAACACTATCATTGTCTCCATTATTACTGGGAACAATGGATTTTTGTAAAGGTGTCAATACAAATCGGTTTTCATCAAAGATAGCATCTCTTGACTCTATAACGGAGTGAACCAAAATAGACTTGTTAGGTTCAATAACATAGAACCTATATGCCTTGGAATGCTCAGCATATCCAAAAAAGATACATTCAACACCTCTTTCACCCAAAGTCTTTCGCTTGGGTTCGGGTAGTCTTACAACCGCCCTACATCCCCAAACCCGAAGATAATTCAGATTTGGCTTCCTTTGGAACCAAAGCTCATATGGGATAGTCTTGTTCCTTTTGTTAGGAACCCTATTCGTAGTCTTGTTCCTTTTGTTAGGAACCCTATTCAATAGGTAACAAGCCGTCAACATGGCTTCATCCCAAAATCCGTCATTTAAACCTGAGTAGGAAAGCATGGAATTGACCATTTCCTTAAGAACTCGATTTTTCCTCTCCGACACACCATTTTGTTGTGGTGTATAGGGAGACGTGGTTTCATGAATGATTCATACGGATTGGAAGTATTATGGGTCAAAATACTCACCACCTCTATCGGTGTGCAATCTTTTGATCACCGTTCCCAACTGAAGTTCCACTTCAGTTTTAAAGATTTTGAACTTTCCAAGGGCCTCGTCCTTAGCATGCAATAGAAATACATAACAATAACGGGAATAATCATCTATGTAAGTAACAACATATTTCTTATTTCCCAAGTACGGAGAAGCATGAAAATCACATAAGTCACTATGTATCAAATCAAGCACTACATTGTTTCTCTGAACATCAGGGAACGGTTGTCTTGTTATCTTAGTAAGCATGCAAGTTCTACACCTCTCTAAACTCATATCAAATGGAGGTATTAAACCATTTTTAGACATATCAAGCATGCGTTTATAATGAACATGTCCTAGTCGAGCATTCCATAGAGAGGAAATGTTTTCCTCCGAGGGAACAAGACCCTTTGAAGGGGCCGTTCACACTGAGGGAACAACATGTTCAGAAGAAACAGAACCTTGATCACAAGTCATGTAAGCTGAACTCGTAACTTTATTAATACTTAACTTAAACATACCATTACATAGGTAACCACGACCTACAAATACACCGCCCTTAGATAATATATATTTATCGGCTTCAAACACTTGCCTAAAGCCTAACTTGTTAAGGATAGCACTAGAGACTAATTTTTTTCTTATTCTGGGTACATACAACACATTTTTCAGAATTAAAGTCTTCCCAGAAGAGAACTCTAACTCCACTTGGCCTTTGCCTAAGACGGGGGCAGTTGACTCGTTTCCCATATGAAGGACACGTCCATCATCCAAGGGAACGAAGATCTTGAACATTGACTTGTCCCTACACACGTGTGTGGTAGCACCCGAGTCAACCCACCAAGCTATCTCATCATCCTGCACAAAGAAAGCCTCAGAAATGTTAGGAACAAAGTCCAAACCAGGAAATGTTACTAAAGAGGGAACAATTCCATTTGAGGGAACCGTTCCTTTCCGACCTTGATGAGATTTCTGCCCTTGGTCCTTAGAACCTTGAGCAGACTGGTTGGGAACGTTGCCCTTCTTGCCCTTTCCAGCCCAACAATCCTTCTTAAGATGTCCAGGCTTCCCACAGTTCCAACACCCCTTTTGAGAGGGTTTTTTGTTGGGACGGGTGTTTGTGTTGTTGTGCGGCCTTTTCTTGCCCTTCTTGTTGTTACCCTTATGGGAACCTTCTTCCATCATGTTGATGGTGAAAGAATTGGGAGTCTCTTTCTCCTTTCCTTTCTCTTGCGAATGAAGGCCCTCTTCAATACGCAAGTGGCTGCCAAGTTCCACAAGGGAAATACCTTCCTTCTTGTGCTTCAACATGTGCTTGAATTCTTTCCATGATGGAGGCAATTTGTCAATAATGCTTGACACAGAAATGGACTCGTCCATATTCAATTTATGCTGAGCAAACTGCCCCATGATACGGAGTATCTCATGATATTGTTCCATCACCGGTCTTGAGTCAACCATTTTATATGTATTAAAGTTGCTCACAAGGAACTTTATGCTTGAAGCATCTTCAGCCATGTACTTCAACTCTAGAGAGTCCCAAAGTTCCTTGGCGGATTCAATATTTTGGTATACATCAAAGAGGGAGTCGGACATACCGTTTAAGATGTGGCCCCGACAAATGTAGTCATCGTTCTCCCATTTGCTCCTTTTCCTCACGGCCTCAAGTGGTTCATCATCAACTATCTCCGGCATGGGAGTGGATAGGACGTATACCACCTTGAGGGTGGTCAAGAGGAAGTGCATCTTCTTTTGCCAACGGCGGAAATCTATCCCTTCGAATTTTTCCAACTTCTAGAACTTGAATCGTGAGAACACTTTCCTAAGCCTTAGGGAATCCGCATAAGATTTGAATCGTGAGAACACTTTCCGAATTCAGAATTTTGCCCCTTACTAAGCCTTAGGGAATCTGCAAAATCTGAAGTGAGATAAGACAAATCCTCTAGTTCCCTTCAAGGCTTCTGATGGGAACTAAACTACGTTCACGTATTTATGGATGTATGACTTTAACTCAGATAGACAATTCGTCTGAAATTTCTGATCACCCAACATTATTTCTGAAATGCCTTTATATAGGCTTTCGGGCGGTTACAAGGAACGGTTACGGCAGTTACAAGCGGTTACAAACGGTTACCAACCGTTCCAACTATCACCAACCGTTTCCAAGGATATCCAACTACTTTTGTCAGTTATCAACTGATTTAAGGTAGTTACGAGACGGTTACTCCGACGGTTACTAAGGCGGTTACCACACATTTATCACGTGCTGAAACTTAACCATGCCTCAGGGAACTTGACGTTCCCACCTAGGGAACGGCTGATCCCTTCACCATGTCTTAGGGAACTTGACGTTCCCACCTAGGGAACGGATGATCCCTTCAAGGAACGATCACTCGTTTAACCTTACGTAACGTACGTCGATATGTCTTAAAGACACAATTAACCTCTCTAATGCACCGTTCCCATATGGGGAACATCACATATCCTTAATGTCTCCCTCAGAATCTCAAGTATGCTTACACGAGTGTGTACTCCACACCTCCAAACCCGTGATGTAGCTAAGTAAATTCTTATAGTGTCGTATGAATCCCGATCACACTAAATGGCACCGTTCCCTATATGGGAACGGTCTCTTGATGACACTAAAATCACCAACACAAACTAGAGCATTTTTAGTTGGCTTGAGTTATCTCAAGTTGTTTCCCATATCTTTAGCTCCATGATTGGTCCATTTGACTCATAATGCACACAAATTTGATCAAGTTTTATGCAGCAAAAAGAAGAAAGCAAAATTCAGCAAAACTGGCGCATTAATGGTAGGAAATCCCAAATGATTTTTGGTGGAATTAATGGAAGTGAGTTAGTTTAATGCAAGAATTAACTCAAGGCAGTTTAATACCAACCAAAGGTTGTCTTCTTACTTGCATAAGGCACGATTTTATCAAAGAATTTGCAGCAAACACGAACTCAACAATGGTACAAAAATAGGATTGCTTGCAAGACGAACTAAGATCGACTTTAGAACAAGATTTCGAGCGTTACTATAGGATCGCATGTGTTAGAAATCAAAGGGAACTGAGTGTTTAGTTCCTTAGCAGCGGAATATGTAATAACACGGAATCAAGACCAGTTCCTTAGAGTGGAAACCTTTGATAACCAACTAGTTATCCAGGATAAAACCCACTACCTCTCTTTCAAGAGGATTTGAAAGTCTACTTCTTTTATTAATGCTTCCATTACAATCAACTAGAATAGAACACACAGATTAAAGACTTAAGACACACTTAATACTCTCTACCTAGTTTGATCTAATACAGCACACAACAAGCAAGTGACTTACACAATTCTTCTCACAAGAAGAAGCTCTGTTTTCTTCACCTTTAGCAAATTCGTCAAAGACGTGTGAAATGAGGGAGTTTGATTACTTTATTTATACATAACAACCGTATAGAATCATGATCTACAGTTGGTTGATATGCACAAATAAAATAACCAAAAAGAAATCAGAAAAGATAATCTTTGTTACCAAATATTATCTCTAATGATTTTACAGTTTTGTTTCAATAAAAGATATATAAAGAATCCCTAAAGATATATGGAAACAAGGATATTCTAATCCTCTCCCTCCAAGATAAGATCTACCCTAAACTACTAGCCGCCGCTCTTCAATTCTCTTTCCAGTTAGCGCGGCATCGGCATTCTTCAGTTCCTATGCCAGTTCCCAATTCTGGCGCCTTGGTCTTTGTCTTATATTTCTAATTCATGTGTTCCCTGTTTGTCTACACATATGGAAATATTAATAGCAAAGTGTTTGTCATTGTCAAAACTAGGAAACCTAAAGGACGAAACTTTCAAGGGAACTGGAGTTCCTGAAAGTTCACATCGTAACAATTTTCCCCTTTTTGATGATGACAAACAAGTAGAACCTAGCATATCTAAAAATAGGCATGAATGATATATGAGGAAAACAAGCAAATAGGCATGAATGATATATGAGGAAAACAAGAAAAGCTAAATGTAGAATAATCATTAGTGAATTGCATATTCCCCCTTAACAAATAACCTGGTTCCTTAATTCCCCCATAAGGGAACAACTAGTGTAGAGTTCCTTTCATCCTATTAGTTCCAGAATGCAGATTTCATTCCCCCTTTTGACATCATCGAAAAGAAACAGTTAAATGATAAGCATAGAGAATTTAGAGTGATTCAAAGACTGATGCTGAACTCTAGAGAAAAGGCACCATAATAAGAGTTGAAAGCAGAACTTAACAATGCAAGGAACACAAAATATTTCATTAAACATAATAGGAACAGAGAGAACATAAAACAAAATAAAGCACTCAGGGACACACAAAAGAGGATCATAATATAGAAGTGGGATCCTAGGGAACTAAGGTTCCATGTCTACTAATTAGGGAACTGAGCAACTACTCCTTGGCTTTCGCTTTGTCCTCATCGAGCTTCCTATTCACCAGCTTGGCAATCTCCTCCAATAGAGCAGCATATGTTTTCCACAACTCCACCACCATCTCATTGGTGAAGTTGCTACCCTTCTCAACAGCAGTTGCAACATAGTTAAAGCCTTCAACCAAGGCATGCTCAATACGCCCCATACCCTCCAGAATCACATTAGTGTCCGGAACTAGGCGGGGCTCAGAAGAACCTGGCTGGGTTTCCTCTTTGTCTTTCTCCTCATCAGATTCCTCATCCACACGAGCCTTATGCATTAGCCGCCCAACAGTGGTCATGGTTAGGAGTCGAGAAAAGTGAGTTTCCTCAACCCTAGACGGATAAAGACTAAGGCGACATAGGAGTTTCTTGACCATGTGTAGATAAGGAAGAGCGTGAGTAGAATGGGCCTGATAGTATTGCATGTGGCCTAGTGTAATACGGGAGAGATCGGTGAGAACTCCCAGAATCAGCTTTTCCATCAATACTGCATCTCCAACCAACACAGTATCACGCTTCTCTTGGCGGGAAATGATGTTCTTGATTAGGAAGGTGTGAAGCAGCTTCTTGTCCAGACGCAAAAACTTGGTGAGCAAGGCACCTTTAGAAGGAGGGGAACCATCAAACACTGTCTTCAGAATGGACTGTTTGCGCTTTGAGGGCCAATTCCGTTTAACCAATGACACCAAATCCTTCACTGGTGGGAACTTCTAAGATGAAACCAATAACAGCAGCAGGGAGCGGGATTAGATTACCTCCCCAAGTGAGAATAGCATCATTTGCAGGCTTATCATGTAGGGCGGGGACAAACTCCATGTTCTGATAGAAGAGACGGACAACTTTTGAAGACCTTGTATGCTTTGCTACTAGAAGCATATCCGATGAATATGCCTTCATCACTCCGTGGATCAAATTTTCCCAGATTGTTTTTCCCATTGTTGTGAACAAAACACTTGCAGCAAAAAACTCTTAGATGATCGATGTTGGGAACTCTGCCTCTAAGTAGCTCATAGAAAGTCTTCTCAAGCATAGGACGCAACATTTCCCTATTCAAAATGTAGCAAGCTGCATTGATAGCGTCTGCCCAGAATGATTGAGATAGTCCACTCGAGATGAGCATTGTTCGAGCCATATCTTCCAACGTCCTATTCTTTCTTTCGACAACTCCGTTCTGTTGTGGAGTGTATAGAGCCGATAAGTTATGATCAACCCTGCAAAATGTTAGAAAATTTGCATTCTCGAACTCAGTTCCATCATCTGAACGAATAGCACGAAGAGATACATTCAAAGATTTTTCAAGTAAGGGAACTAATTCGCTGAACCTATCAAAAACTTCACTTTTAGATTTTATGAATAATGTCCAAGTGAATCTAGAATAATCATCAACAAGTACCAGAATACACCTGTTTCTACCGATGCTTTGAACTCGCATAGGACCACAAAGATCCATGTGAATGAGTTCCAGAGGTTTAGAGGAACTTACCATTGTTTTGGGCTTGAAGGAACGACGAACCTGTTTTCCCTTGAACACAGTCAGAACATATTTCTGACCTTTCAGCATTGATTTTGGGAAGACCACAAACTAGTTCCTTTTGATGTAGCTTGTGGAGTAGCTTGATATTTGCATGACCAAGTAACTAATGCCATAGATTCGTCTGATCTTCAATTGACGAAAGACACAGTTTCTCTTTGAGAACAAACTTTGGATCAATAACGTAGACATTGTTGAACCGTTTGCCTTTTAAGATCACTTTTCCCCGACTATCTTCCATCATACATTCCTTAGAGGTAAATCGAACCTCATTTCCTCCTGGATCACATAGTTGTGACACACTAATTAGGTCAAAACCCAAATTTTCAACAAGGTTAATATTACTTACCTTGATGTGATCTGTAAGATTCACATTTCTAGTTCCACATATTGCTCCCTTTCTCTTATCTCCGAAGGAAATGGTACATCCTCGGTGTTTCTAAAGTGATGACATTTTGCTTGATGTGATCTGTAAGATTCACATTTCTAGTTCCACATATTGCTCCCTTTCTTACCATTAGTTCCCTGAGCCTGGTCAATGTATATCTTATGAGCATTCTAGCCATACCAGGTCTGATTACCTTTAGGCTTCTGTTCTAGCGCCTTTACCTTTTCTTCTAGGAATTGGTTTTTGTCACGAGAGGTTTGTAGGGCACAATTAAGAGTTTCATTTTTCTCGACCAGTTCCCTTCTCAGTTTCTCGTTCTCAGCAGAGCATGTGTCCTCAGAATCTTTCTTACCAGGATAACCAATACCATATCTTTGCTTAACAAACACAGTTTGATTCACTATTTTTTCATTGATAGAGTCAGTAAGATGATCAAGTTTATTCATTATTTCAGCAAGCATGGCAGAGGTGTTCTTTTCAGAGTCGGTAGAAGCAACAACATGAATATCAACATGCATGAGTTCCTTTTTTTTAGTGATACATGAATCACATTTCCTAGAAGAATTAACAAGTAATTTTTCAGTTTCATCAAGTTTCTTGCTCCAAACAGAATTTTCAGTAGATAAGCATGAGATTTCATCTTTATATTCTTCTAGTTTTTCTTGAAGGGAACTATTTTCCTTTCCAAGTTTCTTAATGATTTTGATCAACTGTTTCTTATCACATTCAAGAAGAGATTTGGTAAAGTCAGAAGAGGATACCTTAGAGTCATCCGATTCAGTTGAGCTTCTTTAGCCATTAAGCACCTTCCTCGAGAGGTTCCATTCATATCCAGTTCCCCATCAGAATCCTCTGAGTCGTCTCCAAAAGTAGCAAAGAGAGCTTTCTTCAGCATAGGCTTGTCATCATCATTTGAGTTCTTTGGACAATTCCTAGCAAGATGTCCTCTTTCCTTGCATTGATAACAAGCGTACTCTGAGAGATCTCTCTTTTGAAAGGTTTTCTTGAATTTTCCCTTGATGAAGTGCTTCTTGATGTGCTTAGTGACAAGGGCTGTCATCTCATCTTCTTCTTCTTCAAGATCTGAGTTTTCTTCCTCCATTTCCAATCTTGAGAAGGCCTTTGAGATTTTTAAGGCGATTCCCTTCTCCATTTTCTTTGCAGAACTTGTTTTGAGAGCCTCCCTTTCTTCAACTTCAAGTTTCCCTATGATCTGAGTTAAGGGAAGACCTTGAATACCAGGGGTGGTTTTCAGAACTCTCTTGATGAGGTTGAACTTCGAGTTGAGTCCATTGATGATGAAGAGAGATTTGGACCACTCATCAAGCTTGACGTCATCATTGTTGAGTTTGGTGACAAGTCTTGTGAAACGCGAGTGATACTGAGAAATGTTCTCTGTTTCCAGCATCTCGAAAGTGTGGTATTCTCCTTCAAGAGCAAACTTTCTGCTCTGTTTGAGTTCCTCACTTCCTTCATGCATCTCCTTTAGGGCTTTCCAGATGCCCTTTATAGTTTCAATTCCTATCACTTTGTCCATGTCTTCTCTTGTTAATCCATTGAGAATGAGTTGACGAGCTTTAGCATTCTTTTCCTTGATTGTACAATACTCAGGCTTCCAATCTTTTTTAGTCAACTCCGTGGGAATAACACCATCACCATTTTCAATCACGTGCCAACACTAATAGTCCATGGTTTGAATGTAGTTGGTCATGCATTTCTCCCACCATTCTTCTTCTCCTTTCTTTTGGATGTGAGGCTTGTTGATTGAGATTTCCAAATTGAATTCACTTGAGCTAGTCATCTTGAAATCTGTAAACTAACACAAATCTAGAGCGCCTGCTCTAATACGAATTGTAGGATCACACGTGTTAGAAATCAAAGAGAACTGAGAGTTTAGTTCCTTAGCAGTGGAATATGTAATAAACAGAATCAAGACCAGTTCCTTAGAGTGGGAACCTTTGATAACCAACTAGTTATCCATGATAAAACCCAGTACCTCTCTTTCAAGAGGATTTGAAAGTCTACTTCTTTTATTAATGCTTCTATTACAATCAACTAGAATAGAACACACAGATTAAAGACTTAAGACACACTTAAGACTCTCTACCTAGTTCAATCTAATCAAGCACACAACAAACAAGTGACTTACACAGTTCTTCTCACAAGAAGAAGCTATGTTTTCTTCACCTTCAGCAAATTCGTAAAAGACGTGTGAAATGAGGGAGTTTGATTACTTTATTTATACATAACAACTGTATAGAATCATGATCTACAGATGGTTGATATGCACAAATAAAATAACCAAAAAGAAATCGAAAAAGATAGTCTTTGTTACCAAATATTATCTCTAATGATTTTACACTTTTGTTTCCATAAAAGATATACAAAATATCCCTAAAGATATATGGAAACAAGGATATTCTAATCTTCTCTCTCCAAGATAAGATCTACCCTAAACTACCAGCCGCCGCTCTTCAATTCTCTTTCCAATTAGCACGGCTTCGGCATTCTTCAATTCCTATGCCAGTTCCCAATTCTGGCGTCTTGGTCTATGTCTTGTATTTCCGATTCCTGAGTTCTCTATTTGTCTACACATATGGAAATATTAATAGCGAAGTGTTTGTCATCGTCAAAACTAGAAAAAACTGAAGGAGGGAACTTTCAAGGGAACTGAAGTTCATGAAAGTTCACATCCTAACAGTTACCTTGCGTGGCTCGAAAACCACATGATAGGATCGACAATCTCTTCAGCCTCAGTGCAAGGAAATGCCAAGGAAGTCAACCAGGAAGAGGATGCCACGTCCGATGGGAGGAAGAACTTCTTTACGATGGAATAGGGAACTGATTTCGTGAAGGGAAGTTGGAGTGGATGGGAACTGGGTTTGGCTGGGATAGTGATAGGGATAAGTGATCTTCTTGAGTGGCTATGACGCACCACTAGGAAGAACAAGGTTGATCGATGCCTAAGGGATGTAACTCACCCTAAGAAGAAGATCGATAGGTAGTTTGATACAACTCACGAACTAAGGTTGTTGCTGGAATTTTCCATGGGAAAACGGAACTCTTTGAGAGGGTTTTTAATTCAAGTTGAAGATGATTTTACAAGGGAAAGGCCTCAGCCTTTTATAGGCCTCCAAGGAAGCCCTCGGCCAACCTTTCACATGGCCACAAAATCTTAACTCCTAGACTCTCCCCCACCCCAAGTAAAGCATTTATTATAGTAGTCTTTAACTCTAAAAATTACTAAAATAAACAGAAAATATTAAAGAGGCCGGCTGGAATTTCTTCTAGAAGGTCTTGTGCAAAATGTCGGCGGTGGAGTTCCTTAGAGGGAACTGTGGGTCACAAGCTATGTCATCGATCCCACAAGGTCTTGGTTCGTTGCTCCAAGGTTTAGGAGACCTCTCTTGAGCTTGGCTTGAAGCTCCTTGGCTCAAGCGCGTGTGATTGCCCTTGGTGTTAGCTCAGGAGGCGCAGTGATAGGAGGACGGTCAGAGGGAACTGTGGAGACCTTGTTGTGCATGGAACTGTCTGTGGAACTCAGAGGCCTTGTTGTGCAGGGAACTGTGGAGGCCTTTCTTATAGGTGGTACTTGATGGGGCATAGTCACATCATCCTCCCCTCCATGGAAAGGATTTGACCTCGAATCCAGCGCATCAAGGTCGGCTTCATCGTCCACCAAGTAGGGCACCAAATCGGCGACGTTGAACACATCGTGAACTCCATAGGTGGGCGGCAACTCGATGCAGTAGGCATTGTCGTTGATCTTTTTGAGCACCTGAAATGGCCCATCTCCTCTAGGTTTAACTTGGAGTTGTGGAGGGTCGGGAACCACTCTTTCCTCAAGTGCACCCATACCAAATCTCTGGGCTCAAGCAGCACCTCCTTGCGTCCCTTGTCGACGTGTCTCTTGTATTCTATGGCCTTCCTCTCAAGATGCAACCGAGTGTCCTCCTGAAGCTTTTGAATCCTATGGGCATGGTCGGCCCCTTCTTTACTTTCCCGCTCCATGATGGCATATTGTAAATGATCCAAAGGCGTTGCAGGGTTGCGACCGTACACCACTTCAAATGGCGTCTTCTTGGTGGCAGTGTGAATGGATCGATTGTATGCAAACTCAATGAAGGGTAGGCAATCCTCCCACCTGTGCAAATTAGTCTACAATATCGTTCTAAGTAGGGAACCAAGAGTACGGTTAGTTACCTCAGTCTGACCGTCCATTTGAGGGTGGCAAGTGGTGGAAAAGAGGAGCTTAGTACCAAGCTTGGCCCACAATGTCTTCCAAAAGTAGCTTAGGAACTTGATATCACAATCATATACTATAGACCTGGGAACTCCATGCAATCTCACAATATTGTCAAAGAATAGAGTAGCAACATGTGAAGCATCATCGGTTTTATGGCAAGCAATGAAGTGAGCCATTTTAGAGAACCGATCTACCACAACAAAAATAGAATCTCTACCCCTCTTAGACCCAGGTAATCCTAACACAAAATCCATGGAGATGTCTTCCCAAGGAGCTTGGGGAATGGACAAAGGTGTGTACAAGCCATATGGTTGGACTTTAGACATAGCCTTCAAACAAGTAGTACATGAGTCACAAAACTTCTTGACTGAATTATGCATGTTAGGCTAATAGAAATGTTCTTGGAGGGTATGCAAGGTTTTAAGCACATCAAAGTGTCCTATGAGTCCCCCACTATGGGCCTCTTGGACCAACAACCGCCTAGTTGACCCCCTAGGAACACACAATTTAGACTTTCTAAATAGGAATCCATCATGCAAAAAGAATTGGTATCTACTTCCCGTGGACATGCATGCATCAAAGACTTCACAAAAATCCTCATCACTAGCGTAAAGTTCTTTCATGAAGGAAAAACCTAACAACTTAGCATCCAAAAGAGAGAGAAGAGTGTACCACCTTGATAGTGCATCAGCCACTATGTTGTCTTTTCCCTGTTTGATGACATAAGGGAAAGCCTCAATGAATTCAACCCATTTGGCATGCCGCTTGTTCAGTTTGCTTTGCCCTTTCAAGAACTTCAATGCTTCATGGTCCGAGTGGATGACAAATTCCCTTGGTAGAAGGTAATGTTGCCATACCTTGAGCACTCGAACTAGGGCCAACAACTCCTTGTCATATGTTGGGTAATTCAACTCAGCGCCTCTGTAGGATCGTGATTGTTAGATAAAAACTTAAGGAACTCACAATAACGATTCTCAGTTCCTTTCGCATCGGAAATAAACAATCAAGCAAAAGACAAGTTCCTTATAGTGGAAACCTTTGATTGACAACTAGCAATCCAGGATAAAAACCACTACCTTTCTTTCGAAAGGATTTCAAAGTCTACTTCTTGATTTCTTATCTCTTTTGGTTACAGCTTATCCTAGGAACGAACACACAGTTCCTTTGCCTTACACACAGTTAGACAATCCTAGATAACTTAACACAATCAATAATCAATCCAAGAAACAGACTTTCGCACCTAGGAACTATCACTTACAGTCAGAGGAACTTAGCACTCAGCTCTTCTTCCTTGACTGGTTCCTCTTGATCTCGGTTTGCTTTGATGATCTTTGTTTGGAGGTTTACACTAGATATTTGCTAATGAGTGTGAGTTCTTGTTTTGGTGCTTGAAGATAACCTTTGGGTTAGTCTTCCTTTTATAGAGGATTCTTCGCAGCTCGATCCTCTCTTGGTTCCCACGGATTGAGCTTGCCCTAGGATTATTGGTTCTCCTTGATCCACGTTGTTCTTGGCATGTACAAACAACCTAGGCAGCTCAGAATCTCTCTTGGTTGGTCAACTACCTCAGACGAGCCTTGTGGTGTCGTTGTCAAAACGCTTTCGTCCGAGGATGAGTAAGCTGGCCGCTTGGGAACCGTCTGTTGGACAGCGACGTCTTCATGTGCTGTCGCTTTCATCGTCTCTGTCCAAGGTAGAGGTTCTCTAGGCATCTTGTTCTTTAGCTCTTGGACCTTGGCAGACTTTTGGAAGCTTCGGACAAGTCATTTTCGACACCTTTTGTCCGAGGTTATGTGTTCCCAGATTTCTCGGGAATCGCAATGTCGCAAGCTCCATTTCTGGGCACACCTGGGTTCCTCTGGATTCCTTCAGCTGTCTTGTTCCTTTGGTTCGCTTGTTCTGTTTGGCTTTCCTCCCTTAGGTAATTTCCTGTGGTTCCTTAAAACACATCTTTGAGATAAAATATTAGTATCATAATATTTGTCATCTTCAAAAGTAGAGAAACTGAGGAACGAAACTCTCAGGGGAACCTAAGTTCCAGAGTTCCGTTTCCTAACAATTTCCCCCTTTTTGATGATGACAAATACAAGGAACCTGACAACATAATAGGACTTTGAATCTTATGAGACCATATTGAGATAACGGGATTTACAGCATTACAGATTAGTGATAGAACATTCAATGGTTGCAAATTCCCCCTAAGCAAGTGAACAAGTTTATTTCAAATTCCCCCTTAGAAATAGAACTAGTTCAGAGTTCCTATTAATTCAGTAGTCTCCAAAGTTCAAGGTTCCTATCCTTTTCTTCCCCCTTTTGACATCATCGAAAAGATTAAGTATAAGTTAAGAACATGATATCCAAGTGAATATGCAATTGCATCAAGCCTAAAAAAAATCATAATGAGAACGTTAAGGCAAATACAAATTGATCATTGGAACGATTCCAAATATAGTCATTAAAGCTTCATTGATCATTGTTCAAAACACTTATACCACAACATAACAACTGACAACTGACAACACAAACAACAAATAGCAAGGAAGACAACAAAAGCAATCTTAGGAAAGACAACAAAAGGGATAGAAGAGGGGAGTAGGATCCTAAGGGAAACTACTAGCTCGCTGTGGCGTTGCAGCACTGGGAACCTAGAACAAGCGTTCCTATGGCGTAGTAGCGGCCTCCTCTTCCGCATCCTTGTCGTCGGTTCCTACATTTTGGCTCGCGGCCTGATGAGCACTGATTGCACCTTGCCAATCCTTCTGCATAACTTCCACCAGACTCTCGACAGCAGAACTGATACGCCCCAACTCTCTTACTTGATCATGGATGGCGACCGTGTTGGCAGTCGAGCCTTCCAAGATAGCTTTTTCAATACGATCCAACGCAAGGAGGATCGCAGAGGAGTCTGAAGAGGGGGGTTGCTGAGGGTGGGAACTAGAATGGCCCTGGGAACTCGCCTTTTCCTTAGGCGGGATTTTTTCTGTTTCAGCAGGGTTGGGTTGTTGTTCCTTAGATTTCAGCTTCCGAACTGTGTGCATGGTAAGACATTTGCTGTAGGCAATCTCGGGTGAGTCTTCTGGGTACTGACTGAGGTTGGAGAGTAGCTTCTTGATGATGTGAGGGAAGGGTAAAGCATGGGAGTCATGGGATGCACAAAATTGCATGTGAGCCAGCATAATACGGGGAAGATCCAACTGAACACCGGAGAACACCTTGTCCATGTAGATGGCGTCGGTGATGAGGACTTCGTTCCCGTGCTCTTGCCTGGGAACTAAGTTGCGAGTGATCCAGAAATGCAGTAGCCGGTTTGCGATGGAGAGATCCTTCGTCTCCAAAGATGAGGGGGATGCGCCATCATAAATTTTCTTCACTATTGCTCCTTTGGACTTGAACCCTTTTCCTTTAGGCCATCCCTTCTTCTGAGGCAGAATGCCAAACCCAGACCTTGGCTCGAGCCTTAGAGCAGACGCGATCAAGTTGGCAGACAAGGGATAGCTGGTTCCCTTCCAGATAAGAATGGCGTCGTGACAGGAAGAGTTCTCCTTCTGGGGTACAAACTCCATAGAGTGGTAAAACATTCGGACAACCTCGTCGGAAGCAGAGAAAGGCTCGCACAGTATCTCGTCCCACCCTTGGAATTGCAATAGAGAGTGGAACTCATCCAAAGCTTCTCCATAGAGTTCCTCATCCTCTTCTTCTAACTCCTGGGTCCAGAATTCTCTGCCGATAATGAGAGGTTTTAGGATCTTCCTTTTGGAGAAGGAAGAGGAGGCAGAGAGGGTGGTGGTTTTGGCCTTTTTTGTGGATTTGGTTTCATAGGGAACAATGGCTTGGGAGGTTCTCTTCCTCTGTTGCATTCTTGTGGCGACAGAGGGGCCTGGGTTAGAAGTTTTGGATATGAGGCTGATCGGGGAAGGCTCGGGGCTAAGGATCTCTTGAAGGGATTTATCCGGAGAGGAATCATGCGACCCGCCTTCAGAAACTGATTTTGTGACTGATTCTGAAGCCAAAGTGATGGCTTGCTCCTCTTCTTTGGGCATGGTTGGTTCCTCTTCCACCTTTTCCTTATCCTTTGGTGGTTTATCAAGCTTCTCTTCTGGTTTTTCTGCAGGTTTCGCCACGAGGTTTTCTTTGGGGAGGGATTTTGAAGAAGTGGAGGCAGAAACAGGCTTGGAGGAGGAGGCTTTAGCCTTCTTTTCGCGAAATGCTTGAAGAAAAGCAGCCTCCTCTTCATCCATAACAACGATTGGGTTAGGGTTGGCCATTTGAGAGGAGCTAAGAGGATTGCTGTGTGAAGAGAAAGAGAGGTAGAAGATCAGAGAGATGGAGAGCTTGTGAGATCAACTCGGAGCAACTGAGCACCTCTTTAAGGGCGTTGAAGATCTGGGATGGCCAAGAGCTGAGGTGACCGTTGAAGCAAATCCAGCCGTTGAGAAGATCAAGGCAAATCCGAAGCATTGAAGAAAGTTGCAGCTTTTCGGAACGGCTAACTTAAATTCAAAATTTGACCCTTCAGAGAAGAGGGAGGTCTGCCACTGATGAGACATGCCTTATCCCTGCCAATATGCCATAAATAGCGTCTAGGAGAGCCAAGCGAGCCGTTGGAGACATGCTACGTTCTGGTTCCTTTATGGCGACATTTTCAGCGAGCTAGAGGAATGTATGGGAACCTTTGGTGTGGGTTAAAACAAAGGAACCAAAAACAGTACGTTCCCATACTAGGAATCAGGGTAGGCTATTTATCGCATTGCACAATAATTCTCAGAGAGGGTTTAGAGATGGATCATAGAGAATTAAATTGAGCAATGAGGCAAGGGTAGGTCTTAGTACACAATCATCATCTCGGCTTGTAATGTTGGGTTAGAAATATGATCAGATTGTGACTTTTGGGCCATCAAAAAATTTGAACAATGAGGAGTTGAAAAAGTAATGAGGACCAAAAGGAAACGAACCAGAAAAATTTATCTAAGCCCTTTTAAGAAACCATTATGACAAGAAGGTTTTGTGGCAAAAGATATAACACAAGGACATCAAGACTAAACAAGTTAAATATCTTAAACTAGTCAATCAGGGGAACTGGAAAGAATTCTCAAAACTAAGGTCACTACTGAGTAATAGGAATCATTCCTAGTTCCAATCTGAGGTTCTCGAAAGGAACTCTATTCAATGCCTTGGTGAATATATCTGCAATTTGATCTTCAGTTCTACAAAATTTCATAATGATGTTTCCCTTCTCAACATGATCTCTAAGAAAATGATGTCTAATGTCAATATGCTTGGTCCTAGTATGATGCACAGGATTCTTAGAAATGTTTATGGCACTAGTGTTATCACAAAGAATAGTGAGGGGGCCGTAAGACATACCAAAGTCCGCGAGTTGTTGCTTTAGCCATAGAAGTTGGGAACAACAAGAGGCAGCCGCAATGTACTCGGATTCTGTGGTGGAGAGAGAGACTGAAACTTGTTTCTTTGATCCCCATGACACAAGGCAAGGGCCTAGGAACTGTGCCATTCCAGAAGTGCTCTTCCTATCCACCAAGTATCCGATATAATCAGCATCAGTGAAACCCATGAGCTCAAAGGGACATTCTTTGGGATACCAAATGCAGAGATCGTCAGTTCCTTTGAGGTATCAAAGTATTCTCTTCACAGCGGCCAAGTGGGTTTCTCTTGGACAAGATTGGAACCTAACACACAAGCCAACAACAAAGACAATGTCTGGTCGACTAGCGGTTAGGTACATGAGTGAGCCTATCATACCTCTATAGAGCTTCTCCTCCACTAGAGGACTCGAGTGGTCCTTATCCAGATGGGCAATGGTGGATATGGGAGTGGAGAGAGGCTTGCATGAATCCATTTTGAACTTCTTCAGTAGTTCCCTGACATACTTCTGTTGGTGGATTTGAATACCATCTTCCTTTTGAGTGATTTTTAATCCGAGGAAGAATGTGAGTTCCCCAATTAAACTCATTTCAAATTCACTGCTCATCAAGTCTTTAAACTTGTCTACAAGGGACAGGTTAGTGGAACCAAAAATGATATCATCAACATAGATTTGAACCACTGAGATGTTACCTTCATCTTCTAGGATGAAGAGAGTCTTATCAATAACTCCATGTCTGTAGCCATTTGAGAGTAGGAACTGGGCAAGACGATCATACCATGCTCTGGGAGCTTGCTTGAGGCCATACAATGCCTTGTCTAGGAAGTAGACATGATCTGGATGATCGTCGTCTTCGAAACCAGGAGGTTGCTTGACATAGACCTCTTCTTGAAGAATTCCATTGAGGAAGGCTGTCTTCACATCCATTTGGAACAACTTGAACCCTTTGTGAGATGCGAAGGCAATCAACAACCTTATTGCTTCGATCCTTGCCACTGGAGCATAGGTTTCATCATAGTCAATTCCTTCTTGTTGATTGTATCCTTGAGCCACAAGTCTTGCTTTGTTCCTTATCACAACTCCTGTATCATCTAGCTTGTTTCTGAAAACCCATCTGGTTCCTATGATGTGCTTATCCTTGGGGCGAGGAACCAGATGCCAGACTTTGTTCCTTTCAAATTGATAAAGCTCTTCTTGCATGGCTTGGATCCAGTCTGCATCCTTCAGTGCCTCACCTATGTTCTTTGGTTCCACAATAGACAAAAAGGCATTAAAGGCAAAGAAAGTTAGATGTTCGTACCTGACTGGAGGCTTGACGACTCTTCTTTCTCTGTTGGAAGCCAAAGTATTTGATGTGGGGACATTCTGAGTTGAGCATTTAGCTTCCTGGTTGGGGTCACCTTCTCCATTGAAGAACATGTGGGAAGATGAATCATTGAGGTCTCCACAGATGTTGTCGTCATGCTCATGGTTCCCAGAAATGGATTGTTGTTCATTATCCATGGGAACTGGTGGAGGAGCCATTGGAGGGTTCCGAGCAGCAGGACAGGAACTGGGTGGAGTGACATCTTCATCTGGATCTTCTTGATATGACTTGGGAAACGGGTCTTCAAAGGAATTGGTGGTGTTCTGCACAATCTTTCCAAGTGATTTTTCATTAAAAATAACATGAACACTTTCTTCTACCTTTTTAGTCCTTTTGTTGAAGACTTTGTATGCCTTGCTGCCTGAGGCATATCCAATGAAGATTCCTTCATCACTTCTTGGGTCGAACTTGCCAAGATTGTCCTTCCCATTGTTGTGCACAAAGCACTTGTATCCGAACACCCTTAGATGAGAAATGTTGGGAACTCTTCCTCTTAAGAGTTCATAGGGTGTCTTCTCTGTGATAGGGCGAAGCATGGCTCTATTGATGATGTAGCATGCTGTGTTGATCGCCTCAGCCCACAAGGATTGGGAGAGTCCACTTGAGATCAACATAGTTCGAGCCATGTCTTCCAAGGTCCTATTCTTTCTCTCCACTACTCCATTCTGTTGAGGAGTGTATGGTGCAGAGAAGTTGTGATCAATGCCATGCTCACTGCAAAAGGTTAGAAATTCTCCATTTTCGAATTCGGTACCATGGTCAGACCGAATAGCATTAAGTGAACAATCAAAGGATTTTTCTAACAAGGGAACCAGGTCTTTAAAGTGATCAATGATTTCACTTTTAGATTTAATGAAAATGGTCCAAGTAAAGCGAGAGAAGTCATCGACAATAATAAAAATATACCTGTTCCCTCCTAGGCTTTGAACTCTCATGGGTCCACAAAGATCCATGTGGATGAGCTCAAGAGGCCTTGAGGTGCTTACCATGTTTTTGGATTTGAAGGAACTACGAGCCTGTTTTCCTTTTACACAGTCAGAGCATGGTTCCTTAGATGTGCCACTCAGCTTTGGCAATCCTCTAACTAGTTTCTTTGAGTGTAGCTTTTGAATCAGCTTAGTGCTAGCATGACCGAGGCGTTGGTGCCACAACTCAGCTTGGTCATTCACGGTTGAGAGACACAGTTTCTCCTTGGGGACGAAGGATGGATAGACAATGTAAACATTGTTGAATCTCTTTCCTTTTAGGATGATTTGTCCCGAGGAGTCAAGAACTGAGCATTCGTTTGATCTAAATCTGACTTCATTGTCTCCTTGATCACACAGCTGTGACACACTTATTAGATCAAAACCAAGACTATTAACAAGGTGAACTTTGTTTACCTGAATGTGATCGTTGAGTTTCACAGTTCCTATTCCATAGATTTTCCCTTTGCTTTTGTCTCCAAAGGATATGTTCCCTCCTTGGAGAGGTTGAAGAGAGGTCATTTGATTTCTTTTTCCGGTCATATGGCATGAGCAACCACTGTTAATGTACCATAGTTGGGGTTGCCTCTCTTCTTTCTGCACATAAGGGAACTAAGATTTCTGAACCCAGCGAAGCTTGGCTTTACTGGGGGGATTAGCATTTCGAGTCTGTGAATAATCAGGGAACTGGTTCCTTTCATGGTAATGAGTATTTTTCTCCTTTTCAAAGTTCCTTTTCTTAGAACAGTCAGTGTTGAGATGACCATTATTACCACAGTAGATACACAAACGATTGTAAACAACATGTCCATATTTTCCTTTTCCTGGCCTAAAAGATTTTTCAGTTTTCCTTTTGTTAAAATCAACATTTTTTCTAACCTTGCTATAGGCCATGTCAATATATCTTTTGTGAGCAAAGGAATTGGTGAACCATTGGTTTTCAGGAACCATCTTTTCTTTTCCCTTTGGTTCCTTCTTAAGACTTTGAGAGCCTTCATTGAGATGTTTGGCAACCTCAGCCTTGTTCTCAAGGACCATGATCTTCTCTGATAGGAATTGATTCCTATCACGAGAAGTGGCAAGAGCAATACTGAGATTCTCATTCATCTCAACAAGTTCTCGCCTAGCCTTTTCTTCTTCAGCATCATTGTTCCCTTTATTATTGACATATCCTATTCCATGGCGTTGTCTCATAAAAACAGTTTGATTTATCGTTTTTTCATTAATGGAATCAGTGAGAATGTCTAACCTATCAATTATGGATTGAAGCATGTCATTTCCAGGTGGGTTAGCATGCAAGGGAACTTTGACAGAGTCTATGCTAGTTTCATCAAAAGATTTGCAAATTTTAAGGTGACTAGCATGCACATTTCTAATATCAATGAGTTTGGAGTGAGTTTCAGCTAGGTCTTTCTCAGTTTCATCAAGTTTCTTACTCCAAACAGAATTCTCGACAGTCAAGCAAGCAATTTCATCTTCACAGTCATCTAGTTTCTGTTGAAGGGAACTGGTTTCCTTTCCTAGTTTCTTTATGATCTTAAGAAGTTGTTTCTTATCACAATCAACTAGGGATTTTAAGAGATCGTCAAAAGTTACCTCAAGGTCTTCTGAGTCACTTGAGTCTCCTTTTGCCATGAGACATCTCCCTCCAGAGAAGCCATTCAGATCCAGTTCCTCATCTGAGTCTTCTCCCCATGATGCTACGAGAGCCTTCTTTCTTTGAGGTCTTTCCTCTTCCTTGGACTCTTCTTTGTTGGGACAGTTCTTAGCGTAGTGTCCCTTCTCCTTGCACTCGTAACAGGAGACTTCCTTGAGATCTCTTCTTGGTCCATTGTGAGAGGAACTGCCCTTTTGGAACCTTCCCTTCATAAAGAATTTTTTGATGTTCTTTGTGAAGAGGGCTGTTAGTTCGTCCTCCTCTTCTTCAAGGTCTGAGTTCTCTTCCTCCATCTCGAGCCTAAAGAAGGCTTTGGAGATCTTGATGGTGATTCCTTTCTCTAGTTTCTTATCGGCATTGGCTTTAGTGTGCTCTCCTTCTTCAACTTCCAGTTTCCCTATGACTTGGGTCAAGAGAAGGGATTGGATGCCTGGAGTGTTTTTCATGATTCCCTTGAGAAGGGTGAACTTGGAGTTGAGTCCACTGATAATCACCAAGGACTTGGAGACTTCATCAAGATCAACTCCCGCCGCCGTCAACTTTCCAATTAATCTGTTGAAGCGAGAGTAGTACTCTGAGATGGTCTCAGTTTCCATCATTTTGAAGGTGTGGTATTCTCCTTCCAAAGCAAACTTTCTGCTTTGCTTTAGTTCCTCACTTCCTTCATGCATCTCCTTGAGAGCTTTCCACATCTCCTTGGCCGTCTTGATGCCTATGACTTTGTCCATATCCTCTCTGTCTAATCCATTTAGGATGAACTATCTTGCCTTGGCATTCTTCTCCATGATGACATAATGTTCTGGTTTCCAGTCTTCTTCCTTCATGGTAAGATCGACGTGGCCATCTCCATTTTTGACTATCCTCCAACATTGGTAGTCGTTGGTCTTGATGTGGCTTTCCATGCACTTTTCCCACCATGTTTCTTCTCCTTTCTTGCGAAGGTGTGGCTTGTTGGTGGAGATTCCTAGCTCAAACTTGCTTGGTTGAGACATGATCTGCAAACTTATCAAAGATCTAGAGCTTTTCCTGCTCTGATACCAATTGTAGGATCGTGATTGTTAGATAAAAACTTAAGGAATTCAGAATAACGATTCTCAGTTCCTTTCGCAGCGGAAATAAACAATCAAGCAAAAGACAAGTTCCTTATAGTGGAAACCTTTGATTTCCAACTAGCAATCCAGGATAAAAACCACTACCTTTCTTTCGAAAAAATTTCAAAGTCTACTTCTTGATTTCTTATCTCTTTTGGTTACAACTTATCCTAGGAACGAACACACAGTTCATTTGCCTTACACACAGTTAGACAATCCTAGATAACTTAACACAATCAATAATCAATCCAAGAAATAGACTTTCGCACCTAGGAACTATCACTTACAGTCACAGGAACTTAGCACTCAGCTCTTCTTCCTTGACTTGTTCCTCTTGATCTCGGTTTGCTTAGATGATCTTTGTTTGGAGGTTCACACTAGATATTTGCTAATGAGTGTGAGTTCTTGTTTTGGTGCTTGAAGATAACCTTTGGGTTAGTCTTCCTTTTATAGAGGATTCTTCGCAGCTCGATCCTCTCTTGGTTCCCACGGATTGAGCTTGCCCTAGGATTAGTGGTTCTCCTTGATCCACGTTGTTCTTGGCATGTGCAAACAACCTAGGCAGCTCAGAATCTCTCTTGGTTGGTCAACTACCTCAGACGAGCCTTGTGGTGTCGTTGTCAAAATGCTTTCGTCCGAGGTTGAGTAAGCTGGCCGCTTGGGAACCGTCTGTTGGACAATGACGTCTTCATGTGCTGTCGCTTTCATCAGAGGTTCTCTAGGCATCTTGTTCTTTAGCTCTTGGACCTTGGCAGACTTTTGGAAGCTTCGGACAAGTCGTTTTCGACACCTTTTGTCCGAGGTTGTGTGTTCCCAGATTTCTCGGGAATCGTAATGTCGCAAGCTCCATTTCTGGGCACACCTGGGTTCCTCTGGATTCCTTCAGCTGTCTTGTTCCTTTGGTTCCCTTGTTCTGTTTGGCTTTCCTGTCTTAGGTAATTTCCTGTGGTTCCTTAAAACACATCTTTGAGATAAAACATTAGTATCATAATATTTGTCATCTTCAAAAGTAGAGAAACTGAGGAACAGAACTCTCAGGGGAACCTAAGTTCCAGAGTCCCGTTTCCTAATAGCCTCCCAACTTCTCACTAAAGTAGGCAATCGGCTTGCCTCCTTGCATGAGCACTCCTCCAAGACCAATTCCGGATGCATCACACTCGATCTCGAAGGTTTTGTCAAAGTTATGCAAGGCTAGGAGTGGTGCATGTGTGAGCCTCTCCTTGAGAGCCAGAAAAGCTTCCTCTTGCGTAGCCTCCCACTTGAAGGCCACATTCTTCTTAGTGAGCTCGGTGAGGGGCATGGCCAAAGTGCTAAAGTCTCTCACAAATCGACAGTAGAACCCGGCTAATCCAAGGAAGCTACGCACTTGGGTCATGGTGGTGGGAGTTGGCCACTCTTGGATTGCCTTCACCTTTTCCTCATCAACCTTTAACCCTTCCCTGCACACAACAAAGCCTAGAAACACCACATGGTCGGAGCAAAAATGACACTTCTTGAAATTAGCATACAAATTTTCACTCCTAAGTACTTCTAAGACTTGTCTAAGGTGATTAACATGTTCATGCAAGTTGTGGCTATATACCAAGATATCATCAAAATAAACTACCATAGATTTACCAAGGAAGGGTCGTAGAACATGATTCATCAACCTCATGAATGTGCTTGGGGCATTTGTGAGTCTGAAAGGCATGACCATCTACTCATACAAGCCATACTTGGTTTTGAAGTCGGTTTTCCACTCGTCGCCCTCCTTCATCCTTATTTGGTGGTAGCCACTCTTAAGGTCAATCTTGGAGAATATGCTTGCTCCATGCAACTCGTCGAGCATATCATCAAGCCTTGGGATTGGATGTCGATACTTGATGGTAATGTTATTGATGGCTCGACAATCCACACACATCCTCCACGTTTCATCTTTCTTGGGAACCAGGATGACGGGAACGGTACATGGGCTAAGGCTCTCTCTCAAGTACCCTTTGTCAAGTAGCTTTTGAACTTGTCTTTGGAGCTCCTTTGTCTCCTCAGGATTGGCTCTATAGACAGCTCGGTTTGGAAGTGTGGCACCGGGGATGAAGTCAATTTGGTGCTCTATTCCTCTAATGGGTGGCAACCCACTAGGAATCTCTTCTTGGAACAAGTCTTCAAATCCATGCAAAAGATGAGCAATAGGCTTAGGGAGATCATATAGCTCTTGGGAGGAAAATACTGTTTCCTTGATAATGAGAAGGTAACAAACTTTACTTCCCTAGATGGCGTGAACCACTTCTTTTGGCTTGGCTAGAAGCATATGGTTGGATGCGCCTCCTTTGTTCCCTATGACCATTTTCTTTCCTTGGGCCGTGGCTTCCTTTTCCTTAGCCAACTTCCTTTGTTCCCTTTCAACGTGATCATTCATGATCTCATGTGGTGCCAAGGGGTGAAGAGTGATCCGTTTTCCTTTCAAATGGAAGGAGTATTCATTTGTAACCCCATGGTGGATGACTCCTTTGTCAAACTGCCATGGCCTCCCAAGCAAAATGTGGCAAGCGGTCATAGGCAACACATCACAAAGAACTTCATCCTCATATCCTCCAATGGAGAACTTAACCTTGGCTTGCTCTTTGACTTTTAGAGGAGTAGAAGAATTAAGCCAACATAAAGTATAAGGTTGAAGATGAGGTGAAGTTGAGAGTTTGAATCGGGATACTACCTCTTGATCAATTATGTTGCAACACGAGCCTCCGTCTATGATCATGCTACAAACCTTACCTTGAATGAAGCATCTTGTGTGGAAGATGGTCTCACATTGGTTTGGAATGCTTGGAGCATCATTGGCAACTAGAGTGCGCTTGACAACAAAGCAATCCCCCACGGCCGCCTCTTAGGTGTAGTTCCTCCTCTATTTGATCTTCTTCCCTCACGGCTTCTTCTAAGACTTCATCTTCGGATTCATACTCACCATGAGTTTTGAGCAACACTTGCTTCTTGGTTGGACAGTCTTTGGAAAAGTGACCTCGGCCTAGGCACTTAAAACACTTCAGTTCCCTTGTGCGTGGCTCTCCTTCTCTTCCCAGTGGTGGTGGAAGTTCCCTCTTTGGGTGGCTTTTGTAAGGTTCCACTCTTGGTTCTTGGCGTCTTGGCTGATCATTGGAGGTGCTAGAGCTTGATATGGGCCAAGAGCGGGAGCTTGAGCTATTCCTCTTCTTTTGCAAGTTGCCATACACATGGTTGACATAGTGGAAGACTTCTTCAATGGGTGTGCCCCTAACAAACCTTTGATTTTCTACAATGTTAGCAAAATCAGAATTTAAGCCACCAACAAATTTATAGATTACATATTCCTCGGGGAACTTGATGCCCGATCTAAACAAGAGAGTTGTAAGTTCCTTATAGAACTCATCCGGACTTCTTGGTCCTTGCTTGATGCGTTCAAGCTTGACGTGGATGCGAGCCAAGTAATCTTCCGGCACAAAACGAGCTCTCATGGCAGCCTTGAGCTCTCTTCATGTTTCTATGGCCTGGTACCCTCCATACACACGTTCCTCCTTCTCTTCTTGCCACCATTGGTATGCAAACTCCGTGAAGTTAATGGTAGCAAGGGACACACGTTGGACATCTCCATAGTTGTAGAAGTCAAAAACTGATTCGGCTTTGGACTCCCAATCCAAGTGTGGCTCAACATCCGACGAACCTGAAAAGGTAGGAACTTGTACCTTCACGCCATGGAATTTCTTCCCTCCCTTAGGGCCTCTCGTCTTCTTCAAAGTACCCCTGGGGATCTTGGCGTAGTTCCCTTTGAAACTGACCCATTCTCTCCCTAGGATGGTCTCTAGGAGGGAGGTTCCTTGGTACATTCCTTCTTGTCAAGGGAACTAGCCTTGAGAAGGTCCGAGGTAGAGCATTTCTTGTGCCAATTCCTGCATGGTTAGTCCAAATGGGCGAGTAAGAATTGACAAGAGACAAGTGATCCTCACCAAACCCTTGATCTTGGCGGATGGAGGCAATATGAGGAGCTTGAGACGTGGTAGCCTCCTCATTGAAGGCCATCTTAGAAAAGGCAGTTGGCATGACTCCAAGTTGGTCTCCTTCTAGCCGTGGAGAGTGTAGGGAACCACCTTCTTCTCATTGGCCACTTGGCCTTATCCAGCTGAGTGAGTTCTCAATTTTGGCTTCCATGCTTTGCATGAAGGTTGCAGTTTCTGTCCTTATTTCTTGGATTTATTGCCTCATATGTTCTTGTGACTGGTGATGATGGTTGTCAAGAGAGTTTCCATTGTGACTGGTGATGATGGTTCTTGGATGGTGACTCCTTTTTGTTTGTCGGTGGGATCCATGGAAACTCCCTTGCAACTTAGCAACCAAGGCAATACCCAAAAACGGGAACTAAAGAGAAAGCAATTCAACCAATGGAACTGAACCAGCAAGTGCCCAAAATTTTGTTGTACAAGTTGTCACAAAGTTTAGAAATGCAAGCTCTTCAAAACAAGGCTGAATTAGGGACGTTTTGCAAACAAGAAAGCCACAAAAACTTTGATCAAACTTGGTGTTTTATGCAGCCAAATCGTACCAAAACAAGTCACCAAAGAAGGTACTAAACAAGGTCCTCAAGTACAACTTGTTCGCTTTTTCTGGCTTTGCCACTCTTTCTCGAACTTTAGACTCTTACTCGAATTTTTCTGGCTATTAGCCTCTCTTTCTCAAGTTTTCCTTGAACTATATTCCTTAGATTACATTTGAGAGAACAAAATTGAGAGCAATGAACTTGACTGAGTTGAGCATGCAACAAATGGTGAAGAAATGTTTAAACTAGAGCATTTTTAGTTGGCTTGAGTTATCTCAAGTTGTTTCCCATATCTTTAGCTCCATGTTTGGTCCATTTGACTCATAATGCACATAAATTTGACCAAGTTTTATGCAGCAAAAAGAAGAAAGAAAAATTCAGCAAAACCGGCGCATTAATGGTAGGAAATTGTTAGGAACTCTGGAACTTAGGTTCCCCTGAGAGTTCCTTTCCTCAGTTTCTCTACTTTTGACGATGACAAATATTATGATACTAATGTTTTTATCTCAAAGATGTGTTTTAAGGAACCACGGGATTATACCGAAGGCAAGACAGCCAAACAAGACAAGGGAACCAAAGGAACAAGACAGATGAAGGAAACCAGAGGAACCCAAGTGTGCCCAGAAACCGAGAAATCTGGGGACACACAACCTCGGACAAAAGGTGTTAAAATCAACTTGTCTGAAGCTTCCAAAAGACTGCCAATACCCAGAGCAAAACAACAACATACCCAGAAACGCTCAACCTTGGACAAAGAAGGTGAAAGCGATAGGACATAGAGACGTCGATGTCCAGAAGACAGTTCCCAAGCGGCCAGCTTGTTCAACCTCGAACGAAAGTATTTGGACAACGACATAGCAAGGCTCGTCTGAGGTAGTTGACCAACCAAGAGAGATTCTGAGCTGCCTAGGTTGTTTGCACATGCCAAGAATAACGTGGATCAAGGAGAACCACTCATCCTAGGGCAAGCTCAATCTGTGGGAACCCAGAGAGGATCGAGCTGTGAAGAATCCTCTATAAAAGGAAGACTAACCCAAGGGTTATCCTTAAGCACTGAAACACGACTCACACTCATTAGCAAATATCTAGTGTGAACCTCCAAACAAGATCATCAAAGCAAACCGAGATCAAGAGGAACCAGTCAAGGAAGAAGAGTTGAGTGCTAAGTTCCTGTGACTGTAAGTGATAGTTCCTAGGTACGAAAGTATGTTTCTTGGATTGATTATTGATTGTGTTAAGTTATCTAGGATTGTCTAACTGTGTTTAAGGCAAAGGAACTATGTGTTCGTTCCTAGGATAAGCTGTAACCAAAAGAGATAAGAAATCAAGAAGTAGACTTTGAAATCCTTTCGAAAGAAAGGTAGTGGTTTTTATCCTAGATTGCTAGTTGGCAATCAAAGGTTTCCACTATAAGGAACTTGTCATTTGTTTGATTGTTTATTTCCGCTGCGAAGGGAACTTAGAATCGATATTCTGAGTTCCTTAAGTTTTTATCTAACAATCACGATCCTACAATTGGTATCAGAGCAGGAAAAACTCTAGATCTTTGTTAAGTTTGCAGATCATGTCTCAACCAAGCAAGTTTGAGCTCGGAATCTCCACCAACAAGCCACATCTCCGAATGAAAGGAGAAGAAACATGGTGGGAAAAGTGCATGAAAAGCCACATCAAGACCAACGACTACCAATGCTGGAGGATAGTCGAAAATGGAGATGGCTATGTCGATCTTACCATGAAGGAAGAAGATTGGAAACCAGAACACTATGTCATCATGGAGAAGAATGCCAAGGCCAGGCAGTTCATCCTCAATGGATTGGACAAAGAAGACATGGACAAGGTCATAGGCATCAAGACAACAAAGGAGATGTGGAAAGCTCTCAAGGAGATGCATGAAGGAAGTGAGGAACTAAAGCAAAGCAGAAAGTTTGCTTTGGAAGGAGAATACCACACCTTCAAAATGATGGAAACTGATACCATCTCAGAGTACTACTCCCGCTTCAACAGATTGATTGAAAAGTTGACAGCAGCGGGAGTCGATCTGGATGAAGTTTCCAAGTCCCTAGTGGTCATCAATGGACTCAACTCCAAGTTCACCCTTCTCAAGGGAATCATGAAGAACACTCCAGGCATCCAATCCCTTCCCTTGACCCAAGTCATAGGGAAACTGGAGGTTGAAGAAGGAGAGCACACCAAGGCCAATGCCGACAAGAAACTGAAGAAATGAATTGCCCTCAAGATCTCCAAAGCCTTCTCTAGGCTCGAGATGGAGGAAGAGAACTCAGACCTTGAAGAAGAGGAGGACGAACTAACAGCCCTCTTCACAAAGAACATCAAAAAAAATTTTGTGAAGGGAAGGTTCCAAAAGGGCAGTTCCTCTCACAATGGACCAAGAAGAGATCTCAAGGAAGTCTCCTGTTACGAGTGCAAGGAGAAGGGACACTACGCTAAGAACTGTCCCAACAAAGAAGAGTCCAAGGAAGAGGAAAGACCTCAAAGAAAGAAGGCTCTCGTAGCATCATGGGGAGAAGACTCAGATGAGGAACTGGATCTAAGTGGCTTCTCTGGAGGGAGATGTCTCATGGCAAAAGGAGACTCAAGCGACTGAGAAGACCTTGAGGTAACTTCTGACGATCTCTTAAAATCCCTAGTTGATTGTGATAAGAAACAACTTCTTAAGATCATAAAGAAACTAGGAAAGGAAACTAGTTCCCTTCAACAGAAACTAGATGATTGTGAAGATGAAATTGCTTGCTTGACTGTCGAGAATTCTGTTTGGAGTAAGAAACTTAATGAAACTGAGAAAGACCTAGCTGAAACTCACTCCAAACTCATTGATATTAGAAATATGCATGCTAGTCACCTTAAAATTTGCAAATCTTGTGATGAAACTAGCAAAGACTCTGTCAAAATTCCCTTGCATGCTAACCCACCTGGAAATGACATGCTTCAATCCATAATTGATAGGTTAGACATTCTCACTGATTCCATTAATGAAAAAATGATAAATCAAACTGTTTTTGTGAGACAACACCATGGAATAGGATATGTCAATAATAAAGGGAACAATGATGCTGAAGAAGAAAAAGCTAGGCGAGAACTTGTTGAGATGAATGAGAATCTCAGTATTGCTCTTGCCACTTCTCGTGATAGGAATCAATTCCTATCAGAGAAGATCATGGTCCTTGAGAACAAAGCTGAGGTTTCCCAGTGTCTCAATGAAGGCTCTCAAAGTCCTAAGAAGGAACCAAAGGGAAAAGAAAATATGGTTCCTGAAAACCAATGGTTCACCAATTCCTTTGCTCACAAAAGATATATTGACATGGCCCATAGCAAGGTTAGGAGTAATGTTGATTTTAACAAAAGGAAAACTGAAAAACCTTTTAGGCCAGGAAAAGGAAAATATGGACATGTTGTTTACAATCGTTTGTGTACCTACTGTGGTAAGAATGGTCATTACAACACTGATTGTGCTAAGAAAAGGAACCTTGAAAAGGAGAAAAGTACCCATTACCATGAAAGGAACCAGTTCCCTGGTTATTCACAGACTCACAATGCTAATCCCCCCAGTAAAGCCAAGCTTCGCTGGGTTCAGAAATCTTAGTTCCCTTATGTGCAGAAAGAAGAGAGGCAACCTCAACTATGGTACATCGACAGTGGGTGCTCATGCCATATGACTGGAAGAAGAAATCAAATGACCTCTCTTCAACCTCTCCAAGGAGGGAACATATCCTTTGGAGACAAAAGCAATAGGAACTGTGAAACTCAACGATCACATTCAGGTAAACAAAGTTCACCTTGTTGATAATCTTGGTTTTGACCTAATAAGTGTGTCACAGCTGTGTGATCAAGGAGACAATGAAGTTAGATTCAGATCAAACAAATGTTCAGTCCTTGACTCCTCGGGACAAATCATCCTAAAAGGAAAAGATTCAACAATGTCTACATAATTGATCCATCCTTTGTTCCCAAGGAGAAACTTTGTCTCTCAACTGTGAATGACCAAGCTGATTTGTGGCATCAACGCCTCGGTCATGCTAGCACCAAGCTGATTCAAAAGCTACACTCAAAGGAGCTAGCCAGAGGGCTGCCAAAGCTAAGTGGCACATCTAAGGAACTGTGCTCTGACTGTGTAAAAGGGAAACAGGCTCGTAGTTCCTTCAAGTCCAAAAACATGGTAAGCACCTCAAAGCCTCTTGAACTCATCCACATGGATCTGTATGGACCCATGAGAGTTCAGAGCCTAGGAGGGAACATGTATATCTTTGTTCTTGTCGATGACTTCTCTCGCTTTACTTGGACCATCTTTATTAAATCAAAGAGTGAAGTTATTGACCGCTTTAAAGATTTGGTTCCCTTGTTAGAAAAATCTCTTGATTGTTCACTCAATGCTATTCGGTCTGACCATGGTACCGAATTCGAAAATGGAGAATTTCTAACCTTTTGCAGTGAGCATGGAATTGATCACAACTTCTCTGCACCATACACTCCTCAACAAAATGGAGTAGTGGAAAGGAAGAACAGAACTTTGGAAGACATGGCTCGGACTATGCTGATCTCAAGTGGACTCTCTCAATCATTTTGGGCTGAGGCGATCAACACAACTTGCTACATCATCAATCGAGCCATGCTTCGCCCAATCACAGAAAAGACACCCTATGAGCTCCTAAGAGGAAGAGTTCTCAACATCTCACATCTGAGAGTGTTCGGATGCAAGTGCTTTGTGCACAACAATGGGAAGGACAATCTTGGCAAATTCGACCCAAGAAGCGATGAAGGAATCTTCATTGGATACGCCTCGGGTAGCAAGGCGTACAAAGTCTTCAACAAAAGGACTAAAAAGGTAGAAGAAAGTAAGACTCGTTGCTCAAGGATATAATCAACAAGAAGGCATCGACTATAATGAAACCTATGCTCCAGTGGCAAGGATTGAGGCAATAAGATTGTTGATTACCTTCGCATCACACAAAGGGTTCAAGTTGTTCCAAATGGATGTAAAGACGGCCTTCCTCAATGGAATTCTTCAAGAAGAAGTCTATGTGAAACAACCTCCAGGTTTTGAAGACGATGATCATCCAGATCATGTCTACTTTCTAGACAAGGCACTCTATGGCCTCAAGCAAGCTCCCAGAGCTTGGTATGATCGTCTTGCCCAGTTCCTACTCTCAAATGGCTACAGGCGTGGAGTTATTGATAAGACTCTCTTCATCCTAGAAGAAGAAGGTAACATCTTAGTGGTTCAAATCTATGTTGATGATATCATTTTTGGTTCCACTAACCTGTCCCTTGTAGACAAGTTCAAAGACTTGATGAGCAGTGAATTTGAAATGAGTTTAATTGGGGAACTCACATTCTTCCTCGGATTACAAATCACTCAAAAGGAAGATGGTATTCAAATCCACCAACAGAAGTATGTCAGGGAACTACTGAAGAAATTCAAAATGGATTCATGCAAGCCTCTCTCCACTCCCATATCCACCATTGCCCATCTGGATAAGGACCACTCGAGTCCTCTAGTGGAGGAGAAGCTCTATAGAGGTATGATAGGCTCACTCATGTACCTAACCGCTAGTCGACCAGACATTGTATTTGCTATTGGCTTGTGTGCTAGGTTCTAATCTTGTCCGAGAGAAACCCACTTTGCTGCTGTGAAGAGAATACTTCGATATCTCAAGGGAACTGACGATCTCTGCATTTGGTACCCCAAAGAATGTCCCTTTGAGCTCATGGGTTTCACTGATGCTGATTATGCTGGATATTTGGTGGATAGAAAGAGCACTTCTGGAATGGCACAGTTCCTAGGCCCTTGCCTTGTGTCATGGGGATCAAAGAAACAAGTTGTAGTCTCCCTCTCCACCACAGAATCCGAGTACATTGCAGCCGCCTCCTGTTGTTCCCAACTTCTCTAGCTAAAGCAATAACTCGCGGACTTTGGTATGTCTTATGGCCCTCTCACTATTCTTTGTGATAACACTAGTTCCATAAACATCTCTAAAAATCATGTGTATCATACTAGGACCAAGCATATTGACATAAGACATCATTTTCTTAGAGATCATGTTGAGAAAGGAAACATCATTATGAATTTTTGTAGAACTGAAGATCAGGTTGCAGATATTTTCACCAAGGCATTGAATAGAGTTCCTTTCGAGAACCTTAGATTGGAACTAGAAATGATTCCTATTACTCAGTAGTTACCTTAGTTTAAAGAATTCCTTCCAGTTCCCTTGATTGACTAGTTTAAGATATTTAACTTGTTGAGTCTTGATATCCTTGTGTCATATCTTTTGCTACAAACCCTTCTTGTTATAATGGTTTCTTACAAAGGCTTAGATAAATTTTTCTGGTTCGTTTCCTTTTGGTCCTCATTACTTTTTTAAACTCCTCATTGTTCAAATTTCTTTGATGGCCCAAAAGTCACAATCTGATCATATTTCTATCCCAACAATACAAGCCAAAATGATGATTGTGTACTAAGACCTACCCTTGCCTCATTGCTCAATTTATTTCTCTATGATCCATCTCTAAACCCTTTCTGAGAATTAATGTGCAATGCGATAATTGGTCTACCCTGTTTTCGCGTATGGGAACGTATCTTTTTGTTCCAACATTTGACCCACATCAAAGGTTCCCATACATCCCTCTAGCACGCTGAATATGTCGCCAGAAAGGAACCAGAATATAACGCGTCTCCAACGGCTAGAATGGCACTCTCCAGAAGCTATTTATGGCAAAATCTCAAGAGATCAGTCACGTCTTATCAGTTGGCAGACCCCCTCTTCTCTGAAAGAGCAAGTTTTGAATTTAAGTTAGCCGTTCCGAAAAGCTGCAAGTGTATTCAATGCCTCAAATTTACCTTGATCGTGTCAACGACCGGATTTGCCTCAACGATCTCTTCAGCCCTCACTGCCTTTAAAGAGTGGCCCTGTTCATCCAAGCTAATCCCACAACTCGCCATTTCTTTGATATTCTGCTTCTCCTTCTCTCAAACACAGAAATCCTTAACTCCTCAAAAATGGCCAACCAAAACCCTAATGTTATCCTGGATGAGGAAGAGGCTGCCATTCTCAGAGCCTTTCGAGAAAAGAAGGCAGCTTCATCTTCTAAGCCCATTTTTGCCACCTCCTCTCAAAAATCCCAACCTAAAGAGAAAGCAGTGGAGAACCCTATGGAGAAACCAGTGGAGCAACCCGAAGAGAAACTTGAGGAGCCACCAAAGGAACAGGCTGAGGAGAAAGCCATGGCCATCACTGTGGCCTCTGAATCGGCCACCAAATCCGCCTCCGAAGATGGCTCTCATGACTCCTCGCCTGACAAGTCTCTCCAAGAACTCCTTAGCCCTCAACCCTCACCAGTAAGCCTCAAATCTAAAATCACCTCTAACCCTGATCCCTCAGTCGCCACTAGAATGAAACAAAGAAAGAGGAGCTCCCAAGCTATAGTTCCCTATGAGGCCAAATCCACAAAAGAAACCAAATCCACAAAAAGAGCCAAAATCACCACCCTCTCTGCCTCTTCCTCCCTGGGTCACGTCTCTTCTCTCTTCTCTAAGAGGAAGATCTATAAGCCTCTCATAATCGGCAAGGAATTCTGGACCCAAGAGCTGGCAGAAAAAGATGAGGAAATGTTTGGAGAAGCCCTGAACGAGCTCCATTCTCTGCTACAGTTTCAAGGCTAGGACGAGATGTTGACTGAGCCCTTCTCTGCTTCTGATGAGGTCGTTCGCCTGTTTTACCAGTCCATGGAGTTTTTGCCCGTAAAGGAGAATTGTCCCTGTAACGAAGCCATTCTCATATGGAAGGGAACCAGCTATCCCCTGTCTGCCAACCTAATTGTGTCTGCTCTAGGGATTGAGTCAAGGTCTGGGTTTGGCATTCTCCCTTAGAAAAAGGGATGGCCCAAGGGTAAGGGCTACAAATCCAAGGGAGCAGTGGTCAAGAAAATCTACAACGGCGCCTCCCCTTCATCTTTGGAGACAAAGGATCTCTCCATCGCAAACAGGCTGTTACGCTTCTGGATCACCTACAATCTGGTTCCCATACAAGAGCACAGGAACGATGTTCTCATCACAAATGCCATTTATATGGACAAAGTACTCTCTGGTGTTCAATTGGATCTCCCTCGTATTGTGTTGGATCACATGCAGTTTTGTGCATCTCATGACTCCCATGCTTTACCCTTCCCCCATATCATCAAGAATATCCTCTCTAACCTTCACCAGTACCCAGGCGATCTGTTTGAGACAGTCTACAGTAAGTGTCTTACCATGTCCACAGTTCGGAAGTTGAAGACTAAGGAACAACTGCCCAACCCCTCTGAAGCTTAAGAAATTCCGCCTAAGGAAAAGGCGAGTTCCCAGGACCCTTCTAGTTCCCGACCACAGCTCAACCCCTCTTTAGACTCTTCTGCGATCCTTGCTGCTCTGGATCGTATTGAAAAGGCAATCATGGAAGGCTTGACTGCCATACCAGTCGCCCTCCATGATCAAGTAAACGAGTTGGGGCGCATAAGTTCTGCTGTTGTGGATCTGGTAGAAGTCCTTCAAAAGGATTGGCAAGGTGCAATCAGTGCTCATCAGGCCACGGGCCAAACGTAGGAACTGACGACAAAGCTGAAGACGAGGAGGCCGCTGCTATGCCATAAGAACGCTTATTCTGGTTCCCAGTGTTGTACCACCACAGCGTACTAGTAGTTTCCCTTAGGATCCTACTCCCCTCGTCTATCCACTTGTTGTCCCTCCTAAGATTGCTTTTGTTGTTATCTTTGTCGTTTGTTGTCCTGTTGTTGGTCCTTGTTGGTTGTTGTTTATGTTGTTTTGTGGTTGGTCTTACCCGTCTTTGAACAATGTTCAGTTTAAGCTCTAATGATTATCTTTTGGTTTTGTTCCAATGATCAATCTGTTTTTTGCCTTAAAGTTTCCATTATGTTTCTGCTATGGGTTTGATGCAATTGTATATTCACTTGGACATCCTGCTCTTAACTAGTACTTAATCTTTTCGATGATGTCAAAAGGGGGAAGAAAAGGATAGGAACCTTGAACTTTGGAGACTACTGTACTAATAGGAACCCTGAACTAGTTCTACTTCTAAGGGGGAATTTGAAATAAACTCGTTTATTTGCTTAGGGGGAATTTGCAACCATTGAATGTTTTATCATTAACTTGTAATGTTGTAACTCCCTTAATCTCAACTGGTCTCATGAAATTCAAAGTCCTATTATGTTGCCAGGTTCCTTGTATTTGTGATCATCAAAAAGGGGGAAGTTGTTAGGAAACGGAACTCTGGAACTTAGGTTCCCCTGAGAGTTCCTTTCCTCAGTTTCTCTACTTTTGACGATGACAAATATTATGATACTAATGTTTTTATCTCAAAGATGTATTTTAAGGAACCACAGGAATATACCGAAGGCAAGATAGCCAAACAGGACAAGGGAACCAAAGGAACAAGACAGATGAAGGAAACCAGAGGAACCCAAGTGTGCCCAGAAACCGAGAAATCTGGGGACACACAACCTCAGACAAAAGGTGTTAAAATCAACTTGTCCGAAGCTTCCAAAAGACTGCCAATACCCAGAGCAAAACAACAACATACCCAGAAACGCTCAACCTCGGACAAAGAAGGTGAAAGCGACAGGACATAGAGACGTCGCTGTCCAGAAGACAGTTCCCAAGCGGCCAGCTTGTTCAACCTCGGATAAAAGTATTTGGACAACGACATAGCAAGGCTCGTCTGAGGTAGTTGACCAACCAAGAGAGATTCTGAGCTGCCTAGGTTGTTTGCACATGCCAAGAACAACGTGGATCAAGGAGAACCACTCATCCTAGGGCAAGCTCAATCTGTGGGAACCCAGAGAGGATCGAGCTGCGAAGAATCCTCTATAAAAGGAAGACTAACCCAAGGGTTATCCTCAAGCACAGAAACACGACTCACACTCATTAGCAAATATCTAGTGTGAACCTCTAAACAAGATCATCAAAGCAAACCGAGATCAAGAGGAACCAGTCAAGGAAGAAGAGTTGAGTGCTAAGTTCCTGTAACTGTAAGTGATAGTTCCTAGGTGCAAAAGTTTGTTTCTTGGATTGATTATTGATTGTGTTAAGTTATCTAGGATTGTCTAACTGTGTGTAAGGCAAAGGAACTGTGTGTTCGTTCCTAGGATAAGCTGTAACCAAAAGAGATAAGAAATCAAGAAGTAGACTTTGAAATCCTTTCGAAAGAAAGGTAGTGGTTTTTATCCTGGATTGCTAGTTGGCAATCAAAGGTTTCCACTATAAGGAACTTGTCATTTGTTTGATTGTTTATTTCCGTTGCGAAGGGAACTTATAATCGATATTCTGAGTTCCTTAAGTTTTTATCTAACAATCACGATCCTACAGAAATCCCAAATGATTTTTGGTGGAATTAATGGAAGTGAGTTGGTTTACTGCAAGAATTAACTCAAGTCAGTTTAATACCAACCAAAGGTTGTTTTCTTTCTTGCATAAGCCATGATTTTATCAAAGAATTGGCAGCAAACACGAACTCAACAATGGCACGAAAATAGGATTGCTTGCAAGACGAACTATGATCGACTTTAGAACAAGATTTTGAGCATTACTGTAGGATCGCACGTGTTAGAAATCAAAGGGAACTGAGAGTTCAGTTCCTTAGCAACGGAATATGTAATAATACAGAATCAATACCAGTTTCTTAGAGTGGGAACCTTTGATAACCAACTAGTTATCAAGGATAAAACCCACTACCTCTCTTTCAATAGGATTTGAAAGTCTACTTCTTTTTATTAATGCTTCTATTACAATAAACTAGAGTAGAACATACAGATTAAAGACTTAAGATACACTTAAGACTTTCTACCTAGTTCGATCTAATCAAGCACACAACAAGCAAGTGACTTACCCAGTTCTTCTCACAAGAACACACTCTGTTTTCTTCACCTTTAGCAAATTCGTAAAAGACGTGTGAAATGAGGGAGTTTGATTACTTTATTTATACATAACAACCGTATAGAATCGTGATCTACAGCTGGTTGATATGCACAAATAAAATTACCAAAAAGAAATCGGAAAAGATAATCTTTGTTACCAAATATTATCTCTAACGATTTTACACTTTTGTTTCCATAAAAGATATACAAAGAATCCCTAAAGATATATGGAAAGAAGGATATTCTAATCTTCTCTCTCCAAGATAAGATCTACCCTAAACTACCAGCCGCCGCTCTTCAATTCTCTTTCCAGTTAGCACGGCTTCGGCATTCTTCAGTTCCTATGCCAATTCCTAATTCTGGCGTCTTGGTCTCTGTCTTGTATTTCCGATTCCTGAGTTCCCTGTTTGTCTACACATATGGAAATATTAATAGCAAAGTGTTTGTCATCGTCAAAACTAGAAAAACTGAAGGAGGGAACTTTTAAGGGAACTGGAGTTCCTGAAAGTTCACATCCTAACAACTTCCCCCTTTTTGATGATGACAAACAAGTAGAACCTAGCATATCTAAAAATAGGCATGAATGATTTATGAGGAAAATAAGCAAATAGGCATGAATGATATATGAGGAAAACAAGCAAAACTAGATGTAGAATAATCATTAGTGAATTGCATATTTCCCCTTAAAAAATAACCTGGTTCCTTAATTCCCCCTTAAGAGAACAACTAGTGCAGAGTTCCTTTCATCCTATTAGTTCCAGAATGCAGAGTTCATTCCCTCTTTTGACATCATCGAAAAGAAACAGTTAAATGATAAGCATAGAGAATTTAGAGTGATTCAAAGACTGATGCTGAACTTTAGAGAAATGACACCGTAATAAGAGTTAAAAGCAAAACTTAACAATGCAAGGAACACAAAATATTTCATTAAACATAATAGGAACAGAGAGAACAAAAAACAAAATAAAGCACTCAGAGACACACAAAAGAGGATCGAAATATGGAAGTGGGATCCTAGGGAACTAAGGTTCCATGTCTACCAAGTAGGGAACTGAGCAACTACTCCTTGGCTTTCACTTTTTCCTCAGCGAGCTTCTTGTTCACCAGCTTGGCAATCTCCTCCACCAGAGCAGCAAATGTTTTCCATAACTCCACCATCATCTCATCGATGAAGTTGCTACCCTTCTCAATAGCAGTTGCAACATAGTTAAAGCCTTCAACCAAGGCATGCTCAATACGCCCCATACCCTCCAGAATCACATGAGTGTCCGGAACTAGGCGGGGCTCAGAAGGACCTGGCTGAGTTTCCTCTTTGTCTTTCTCCTCATCAGATACCTCATCCATATGAGCCTTATGCATTAGCCGCCCAACAGTGGTCATGGTTAGGAGTCGAGAAAAGTGAGTTTCCTCAACCCCAGACGGATAAAGACCAAGGCGACATAGGAGTTTCTTGACCACGTGTGGATAAGGAAGAGCGTGAGTAGAATGGGCCTTACAGTATTGCATGTGGCCTAGTGTAATGCGGGGGAGATCAATGGGAACTCCCAGAATCAACTTTTCCATCAATATTGCATCTCCAACCAACACAGTATCACGCTTCTCTTGGCGGGGAATGATGTTCTTGATTAGGAAGTTGTGAAGCAGCTTCTTGTCCAGACGCAGAAACTTGGTGAGCAAGGCACCCTTAGAAGGAGGGGAACCATCAAACACTGTCTTCAGAATGGCTTGTTTGCGCTTTGAGAGCCAGTTCCGTTTAACAATGACACCAAATCCTTCACCGATAGGAACTTCTAAGACGGAACCAATAACAGTAGTAGGGAGCGGGATTAGATTACCTCCCCAAGTGAGAATAGCATCATTCGTAGGCTTATCATCCAGGACGGGGGCAAAATCTATGTTCTGATAGAAGAGACGGACAAGATCTTCGTTGACGGCGAAGGGCTCCACAATAATGTTGTCCCACCCTTGAAGTTGGAGCAGAGAGTGAGCAGAGGAGATGAGATCGTCGGTGGCGGAACACCAGAACTATTGGCCAATGATCAGCGGTTCCAAGATATGACGGGAAACGAGAGCTGGAGCCACGTCGAAGGGAACCGGAGAGGGAGACGGCACTGGCTTGGTTTGGGGCTTCTTCCCCTTGTCGGTCTTGGCCATCTTGTCTTTCTTGGCCTTGGAGGCCTCCTCCTTTTGAAGGGAAGGGACACCTTGAGCCCCTTTGGCGGCACCACATTTGACCCGACCGACCATTGACTGTGAGTCACCGGACAGTTTGAAGGACGCCAAGGGAGTTGGGAGAAGTTCCAAGTTGATGGGTGCAATCCCCTGGGAAGGAGATGAGTGGTGGGAACCGTCCTTAGTCGTTGTGGGGGAGTTGTGCTTTGATGGCGTGTGCTCCGATGAGGCGGATTGCGAGGGCTGCTCTTCTGGGACATGTGGGGGAACAGATTTGGCGGGTTCCTCCACCGTCGTTGGCGCCAAAGATGAGGCCTTTACTGGGGAAGGCGTCTGAGAAGAGGAGGTGGTAGCCTTCTGCCTACGGTATGCAGCCAACATATCAAGCTCATCGGCGGTAAGACTTTTGAGTTCGGAATCCATGAGAATAAGTTGACAAAGTTGAGAACTTTGAGAGTTGAGAGCACGACATATATTTGTGAGAGGCAAAGAGAGTTTGAGGTCGGTGCCGATTTAGGGTTGTACTCGCTGCCTTTTATAATTTCTGAACAAAATTGTATCCAAATATAGCCGTTGCAGAGTCGCTTCAAATAAGGGAACTCAGATTTTCCTTCAAACGGCCACAAGATCTTCAGCATTTAAGGGAACTCATAACTCTCCACAAAAAATTTCTTCCAGAAATATCACATCAATCAGATCCAAAATAATCAGAAACGACAGAGAAGCAAACGGCTACAATTGCAATAACTGTCCATGGGAAGCGGTCGCAGAGATAGCAGATTTTGAATTTTGGCCGTTATAGAGCAATTCCCAGTTCCTTTCCTCAGTATTGACACGGAACCGGATGGATATGGGTACATTTCATGTAGGGAACCAAGCAACACTCAAGAAAAGTATATACCCATATCAAGAAAATTTAGGTTGGCATTTTTGACACCACAAAGATAATTCCCAGTTGTGGACTAAAGATGGATCATAAGGAATTATGCAATATAGTCAGGCTTAGGACAGTTTGTAGTCAATTATCATTTCGGCTTATGATGATGGATAGATGAGATCAAATCAACTACTATGAGGCCAACAAAGAAATGTAATCAAGGTCGAATCATATCATAAAATCATGAGATCATGCAAGAGTGTTATGAACATGCTTTAGAACAAATATTATAGTACATGTGAGGGAAGCATAAGATCAAATATCAACAATATTGTCAATGAAATCATAGAAAAGATCAAATCTAGTAAAAGCAAGGGAACTAGTAAAAACAACTGGAACTACTATTTTAGGGAAATCATTCCTAGAGATAACCTGAAGGATTCATAAGGTTCTCGATTTAATGCTTTGGTGAATATATCAGTAATTTGATCTCCAGTCCTACAATGTTCTAGCAGTATGTTCCCTTTTTCAACATGATCACGCAAGAAATAATGCCTAATATCTATATGCGTGGTCCTAGTGTGATGCACAAGATTCTTGGAGATGTTGATTGCACTAGTGTTCACAAAGAATCTTAAGAAGACCAAAAGACATACCAAAGTCCGCAAGTTGTTGTTTCAGTCAGAGGAGTTGGGAACAGCAGGAGGCAACAGTAATGTACTCAACTTCGGTGGTTGAGAGAGCAACGAAATTCTATTTCTTTGAGCCCCAAGAGACCAAGCATGGACCAAGGAACTAGACCATTCCGGATGTGCTCTTTCGATCAACCAAGTAGCCTGCATAGTCAGCATCTGTATATCCAAGAAGATTGAAATGGCAGTCCTTGGGGTACCAAAGACATAGGTCGTCAGTTCCCTTGAGATAGCGAAATATGCACTTGAAACCTGGCACATAGACAAAAACAAACACAATATCTGGTCTACTAGCAGTTCCATACATCAAAGAACCAATCATGCTCGATATAACTTTTCTTCCACTTTCTGTCCTAAATGATATGCGGTGAGGCGAGTGGCTGGGGAGATGGGGGTCGAGATGGCTTTGCTAGAATCCATTTTGAACTTCTTCAAGAGTTCCTTAAGATATTTCTGTTGATGGATTTGAATGCCATCATCCTTTTGAGTAACTTGCAATCCCAGGAAGAAGGATAGTTCCCCAATCATACTCATTTTAAACTCGCTACTCATGAGATTTTTGAACTTTTCTACAAGAGCCAAGTTAGTGGAACCAAAAATAATATCATCAACATATACTTGGACAACAAGAATCTCACCTTTGACTTCTAGGATGAAGAGAGTTTTGTCGATCACACCACGTCGATAGCCATTGGCTGTTAGGAACTGGGCAAGACGATCATACCAAGCGCGAGAGGCTTGCTTAAGACCATAGAGAGCCTTGTCCAAAAAATAGACATGGTCAGGGTGATCATCATCTTCGAATCCTAGAGGTTGCTTGATGTATACTTCCTCTTAAAGAAGTCCATTGAGAAATGCGGTCTTTATGTCCATTTGGTATAACTTGAACCTTTGTGAGAGGCATAAGCTATGAGTAGTCGAATAGCCTCCAATCTTGCCACAGGGGCAAAGGTATCATCATAGTCAATCCCTTCTTGTTGATTATATCCTTGAGCAACTAAGCGAGCCTTGTTTCTCGATACTGAACCTGAATCATCTAATTTGTTGCGAAATACCCACCTAGTTCCTATGATGTGTTTGTTTTGAGGACGAGGAACTAGTCTCCAAACTTTGTTCCTTTCGAACTGGTGATGTTCCTCTTGCATAGCTAGGATCCAGTCAGCATCCTTCAGAGACTCTGTGATGTTCTTTGGTTCTATAAGAGACAGAAAGGCATTGAAATCACAATAGGACATATCCTCAAATCCATACCTGACTGGATGCTTGGTAGTTCTTTTGTCTCTGTTAGGAATAATCAGATCAGTTCCCGGAGCTTCAGCATTTGCGGATACAACAACTGAGGAAGAAACCGTAGCAGGATCAGCTACCGGAGCATGAACATCTTTATTAGTTGATGGGTCGGAGGGAACTGGGGCAACAACAGCATCTTGAGGATCGAAGGGAACTCGAGTGCTGTCTGAAGATGTTGCCACTTTTGGCTTAATCACAGTTGAGGGAACTCTGGCTGTGTGGTTACCAGATAGGTTGGGATATGAGTTATGCTTGGGAGAAGCTTCATCATCGGAATCGTCATTTGTCCGTTGAAACGGATCTTCCGAGGGAACTGAGGGATCTTGCACAGACTTTGAAGGCAACTTTTCATTGAAAATAACATGACTGCTTTCCTCTACCTTTTTAGTCCGTTTGTTGAAGACCTTGTATGCTTTGCTACTAGAAGCATATCCGATGAATATGCCTTCATTACTCCGTGGATCAAATTTTCCCAAATTGTCTTTCCCATTGTTGTGAACAAAACACTTGCAGCAAAAAACTCTTAGATGAGCGATGTTGGGAACTCTGCCTCTAAGTAGCTCATAAGAAGTCTTCTGAAGCATAGGACGCATCATTGCCCTATTCAAAATGTAGCAAGCTGCATTGACAACTTCTGCCCAGAATGATTGAGATAGTGTTAGGAAATGGAACTCTGGAACTTCGGTTCCCCTGAGTGTTCCTTTCCTCAGTTTCTCTACTTTTGACGATGACAAATATTTTGATACTAATATTTTATCTCAAAGATGTGTTTAGAGGAACCACAAGACAGTTGTTGGAACCATGGAAGCCAAACAAGATAAAGAAACTAAACAAGCAAGCCAAAGGAATCCAGGTGTGCCCAGAAATGAAACACGCGACTTTGCTTTTCACGAGAAATCTGGTAACACCGAACCTCGGACAAAAGATAGTGAAAGCGACTTGAGCAAAGCTTCCAAAAGTCTGTCACCATCCAGAGCAAAACTCCAAGATGCCTAGAATGTCGAACCTCGGACAAAGGCTGTTAAAAGCGACCTATCATAAAGTTGTCACCATCCAGAGGACAGTTCCCAAGTGTCCAGATTGTTGAACCTCGGACGAAAGGAGTTGGACAACGACTTGGCAGACTTGGCTGAAGTAGTTGACCAACCAAAGTGGATTCTCAGCTGCCTAGGTTGTTGGTATATGTCAAAGACAGCGTGAATCAAGGATTACCACACATCGTAGGGCAAGCTTGATCTGTGGGAACCAAGAGAAGATCCAACCTCGAAGAATCCACTATATAAGGAAGATAAGCTCTGCTATTATCTTTAAGCATAAAAACAAGAATCACACTCCATAGCAAACATCAAAGTGTGAACTCTCAAACAAGATCATCAACGCAAACTGAGATCAGAAGGAACCAGTCAAGGAACCCGAGAGCTGAGTGCTAGTTCTTGTGACTGTAAGTGAGTTAGTTCCTTGGTGCTAAGGATTGCTTCTTCGATTGATTATAATTTGTGTTAAGTTATCTAGGATTGTCTAACTGTGTGTAAGGCAAAGAAACTGTGTGTTTGTTCCAAGGATAATCTGTAACCAAAGAGATAAGAAATCAAGAAATAGACCTTGAAATCCTTTCGAAAGAAAGGTAGTGGTTTTTATCCTTGATTGCTAGTTGGCAATCAAAGGTTTCCACTATAAGGAACTCGTTCATTTGTATTTGATTGTTTATTTCCGCCTTGAAGGGAACTGAGAATTGGAATTCCTAGTTCCTTAGTTATTTATCTAACGATCACGATCCTACAATTGGTATTAGAGTAGGAAAAGCTCTAGATCTCTGTTAAGTTTGCAAATCATGTCTCAGCCAAGCAAGTTTGAGCTCAGAATCTCCACCAACAAGCCACATATCCGAAAGAAGGGAGAAGAAACATGGTGGGAAAAGTGCATGGAAAGCCAAATCAAGACCAACGACTACCAATGCTAGAGGATAGTCGAAAATGGAGATGGCTATATCGATCTCACCCAGAAGGAAGAAGACTGGAAACCTGAGCACTATGTCATCATGGAAAAGAATGCCAAGGCCAGACAGTTCATTCTCAATGGACTGGACAGAGAAGACATGGACAAAGTCATAGGCATCAAGACGACGAAGGAAATGTGGAAGGCACTCAAGGATATGCATGAAGGAAGTGACGAACTGAAGCAAAGCAGAAAGTTTGCTTTAGAAGGAGAATACCACACCTTCAAAATGATGGAAACTGAAACCATCTCAGAATATTACTCTCGGTTCAACAGGCTGATTGGAAAGCTAACAGCGGCTGGAGTCAACCTCGATGAAGTGTCCAAGTCACTGGTGGTTATCAATGGACTCAACTCTAAGTTCACCCTCATCAAGGGAATCATGAAGAATACTCCAGGCATCCAATCTCTTCCCTTGACTCAGGTCATAGGGAAACTGGAGGTTGACGAAGGAGTACACATCAAAGCCAATGCCGACAAGAAACTGGAGAAGGGAATTGCCCTCAAGATCTCCAAAGCCTTCTCAAGACTTGAGATGGAGCAGGAGAACTCAGACCTAGAAGAAGAGGAGGGCGAACTTATAGCTCTCTTCACAAAGAATATAAAAAAATTCTTCGTGAAGAGAAGGTTCCAAAAGGGCAGTTCCTCTCACAATGGACCAAGGAGAGATCTCAAAGAAGTCTCCTGTTATGAGTGCAAAGAAAAGGGACACTACGCTAAGAACTGTCCCAACAAGGAAGACTCCAAAGAAGATGAAAGACCTCAGAGGAAGAAGGCTCGTGTGGCCTTATGGGGAGAAGACTCAGATAAGGAACTGGATCTGAGTGGTTTCTCTGGTGGAAGATGTCTCATGGCAAAAGGAGATTCAAGCAACTCAGAAGACCTTGAGGTAACTTCTGACGACTTCCTAAAAACTCTAGTTGATTGTGATAAGAAACGACTTCTAAAGATCATAAAGAAACTAGGAAAGGAAACCAGTTTCCTTCAACAAAAACTTGATGATTGTGAAGATGAAATTGCTTGCTTGACTGTTGAGAATTCTGTGTGGAGTAAGAAACTTGATGAAACTGAGAAAGACTTAGCTGAAACCCACTCCAAACTCATTGATATTAGAAATGTGCATGCTAGTCACCTTAAAATCTGCAAATCTTGTGATGGGACTAGTACAGACTCTGTTAAAGTTCCTATGCATGATAACCTACCTGGAAATGATATGCTTCAATCTATAATTGATAGGTTAGACATTCTCACTAACTCTATAAATGAAAAAATGATCAATCAAACTGTCTTTGTGAGACAACGTCATGGAATTGGATATATTGATAACAAGGCCAATGATGATGCTGAAGATAAAAAGGCTAGACGTGAACTTGTTGAGATGAATGAGAACCTCAGTACTACTCTTGCTACTTCTCAAGATAGGAATCAATTCCTATTAGAGAAGATCATGGTTCTTGAGAACAAGGCTGAGGTTGCCAAGCGTCTCAAAGAAAGTTCTCAAAGTCCAATTAGGGAACCTAAGGGAAAGGAGAAAGTATCCCCTGAGGACAAGTGGTTCACTAACTCTTTTGCTCACAAAAGGTATGTGGACATGGCTCATGATAAGGTTAGAAACAATGTCGATTTCAACAAAAGAAAAACTGAGAAACCGTTTAGGCCAAGAAAGGGAAAATATGGTCATGTTGTTTACAATCGTTTGTGTTACTGTTGTGGAAAGAGTGGTCATTACAGCACTGAGTGTCCTAAAAGAAGGAACTATGATAATGAGAAAAGAGCTTACTACTGTGAAAGGAACCAGTTCCCTTGTAGCTCACAGACTCACAATGATAATTCACATGCTAATCCCCCCAGTAAAGCCAAGCTTCACTGGGTTCAGAAATCTTAGTTTCCTTGTGTGCAGAAAGAAGAGAGGCAACCTCAACTATGGTACATCGACAGTGGTTGCTCATGCCATATGACCGGAAGAAGAAATCAAATGACCTCTCTTCAACCTATCCAAGGAGGGAACATCTCTTTTGGAGACAAAAGAAAAGGGAAAATCTGTGGAATAGGAACTGTGAATCTCAATGACCACATTAAGGTAAACAAAGTCCACTTTGTTGATAATCTTGCTTTTGATCTAATTAGTGTGTCACAACTGTGCGATCAAGGAGACAATGAAGTTAGATTCAAATCAAATGAATGCACTGTGCTTGACTCCTCGGGACAAATTATCCTAAAAGGTAAGAGGCTCAACAATGTGTATGTTGTTGACCCATCCTTCATTCCCAAGGAGAAACTCTGTCTCTCAAATGTGAATGATCAAACGGACTTCTGGCATCAACATCTTGGTCATGCTAGCACCAAATTGATCCAAAATCTATACTCAAAGGAGCTAGTCAGAGGCCTTCCAAAGCTAAGTGGCAAATCTGAGGAACCATGATCAGACTGTATAAGAGGGAAACAAGCTCGGAGTTCCTTCAAATCCAAGAATGTGGTAAGTTCCTCAAGGCCTCTTGAACTCATTCACATGGACCTTTGTGGACCTATGAGAGTTCAAAGCCTAGGAGGAAACAGGTACATCTTTGTTCTCGTCGATGATTTCTCTCGTTTTACTTGGACAATATTCATAAAATCTAAAAGTGAAGTCATTGGACGTTTTAAGGATCTGGTTCCCATGTTAGAAAAGTCTCTCGACTTTTCCATTAATTCTATCCGTTCTGACCATGGTATCGAGTTCGAAAATGGAGAATTTCTAAACTTTTGCAGTGAGCACGGCATTGAACACAACTTCTTTATACCATACACTCCTAAACAAAATGGAGTAGTGGAAAGGAAGAACATAACCTTAGAAGACATGGCTCGAACTATTCTCATCTCGAGTGGTCTCTCTCAATCATTCTGGGCTGAGGCAATCAACACAGCCTGCTACATCATCAATCGAGCTATGCTTCGCCCAATCACAGAGAAGACACCCTATGAACTTCTAAGAGGAAGGGTTCCTAACATTTCACATCTTAGGGTGTTCGGATGCAAGTGCTTTGTGCACAACAATGGAAAGGATAATCTTGGCAAATTTGACCCAATGAGTGATGAAGGGATCTTCATTGGATATGCATCAAGCAGCAAGGCTTACAAGATCTTCAAGAAAAGGACCAAAAAGGTAGAAGAAAGTGTTCATGTTATTTTTAATGAAAAATCACTTGGTAGAAATGTACAGAACACCATCAGTTCCTTTGAAGATCCATTTCCCAAACCTCCTCAAGAAGATCCAGATGAAGACATCACACCACCAAGTTCCTTCCCTGCTGCACAAAATCCCCCACTTGTTCCTCCACCAGTTCCCATGGATAATCAACAACAATCCATTTCTGGGAACCATGAACATGAAGACAACACCTGTGGAGACATCAATGATTCATCTTCTCACATGATCTTTAATGGAGAAGGTTTTCCCAACCAAGAAGCTGAAGCTGAATGCTCAAATCAAAATGTCTCCACATCAAATGCTCTAGCTCCCAATAGAGAAAGAAGAACTATCAAGCCTCCAGTCAGGTTCGAACATCTAACCTTCTTTGCCTTCAATGCCTTCTTGTCTGTTGTGGAACCAAAGAATATAGGTGATGCACTGAAGGATGTAGACTGGATCCAAGCCATGCAAGAAGAACTTCATCAGTTTGAAAGGAATAAAGTGTGGCATCTAGTTCTCCGCCCCAAGGATAAGCATATCATAGGAACTAGATGGGTCTTCAGAAACAAGCTCGATGATTCAGGAGCTGTGATAAGGAACAAAGCAAGACTTGTTGCTCAAGGGTACAATCAACAAGAAGGCATCGACTATGATGAAACCTATGCTCCGGTGGCAAGGATTGAAGCAATAAGATTATTGATTGCCTTCGCATCACATAAAGGGTTCAAGCTATTCCAAATGGATGTAAAAACCACCTTCCTCAATGGTATTCTTCAAGAAGAAGTCTATGTCAAGCAACCACTTGGTTTCGAAGATGATGATCATCCAGACCATGTCTACTTCCTAGACAAAGCACTGTATGGTCTCAAGCAAGCCCCTAGAGCTTGGTATGATCGTCTCGCCCAGTTCCTACTCTCAAATGGCTACAGGCATGGAGTTATTGACAAAACTCTCTTTATCCTAGAAGAAGAAGGTAACATCTTAGTGGTTCAAATTTATGTTGATGATATCATTTTTGGTTCCACTAACCTGTCCCTTGTAGATAAGTTCAAAGACTTGATGAGCAGTGAATTTGAAATGAGCCTAATAGGGGAACTCATTTTCTTCCTCGGATTGCAAATCACTCAAAAGAAAGATGGTATACAAATTCACCAACAAAAGTATGTCAGGGAACTGCTGAAAAAGTTCAAAATGGATTCATGCAAGCCTCTCTCAACCCCTATCTCCACCATTGCTCATTTGGACAAGGATCATTCGAGTCCTCTTGTGGAAGAGAAACTCTATAGAGGTATGATAGGTTCTCTCATGTATCTAACCGCTAGTCGTCCAGCTATTGTGTTTGTTGTTGGCTTGTGTGCTAGGTTTCAATCATGTCCAAGAGAAACACAATTAGCTGCTGTGAAGAGGATACTCCGGTATCTCAAGGGAACTGATTCACTTTGCATTTGGTACCCCAAAGAGTGTTCCTTTGAGCTGATAGGTTTCACTGATGCTGATTATACTGGATACTTGGTGGATAGGAAGAGTACCTCTGGAATGGCAGAGTACCTCTGGAATGGCAGAGTTCCTAGGCCCTTGCCTTGTGTCATAGGGCTCAAAGAAACAAATCTCAGTCTCCCTCTCCATCACAGAATCTGAGTACATTACACCCACTTCTTGTTGTTCCCAACTCTTATGGCTAAAGCAACAACTTGCGGGTTTCGGTATGTCCTGTGGTCCTCTTATCATTCTTTGTGATAACACCAGTGCTATAAACATTTCTAAGAATCATGTGCATCATACTAGGACCAAGCATATAGATATCATGCATCATTTTCTTAGAGATCATGTTGAGAAAGGGAACATCATTATGAAATTTTGTAGAACTGAAGATCAGGTTGCAGATATAATCACCAAAGCCTTGAATAGAGTTCCCTTCGAGAACCTTAGATTAGAATTGGGAATGATTCCTATAACCTAGCAGTGACTTTAGTTTAAAGGTTTTTTTCCAGTTCCCTTGATTGACTAGTTTAGATCTTTTACTTGTCCAGTCTTGGAATCTCTGTGTTATATCTTTTGCAATAGACCCTCATCTCCATAATGGTTACTCAAAAGGCTTTGATAAATCTTACTAGTTCGTGTCCTTGAGTCTTCATTGTTCATTATACCTCACTCATTGTTCGAGGTTCTTTGTTGGCCCAAAAGTCACAATCTGATCATATTCTAACCCATCAATATAAGCCGAAATGATGATTGTGTACTATGACCATCCCTTGCCTCATTGCACAATTCAATTCCCTATGATCCATCTCTTAACCCTCTCTGGGAATTATTGTGTAATGCGATAAATGGCATTCCCCGATTTCTTTTATGGGAACATTCTAAGGAAAAGGCCAGTTCCCAAGCCGATCCGCCTAAGGAAAAGGCCAGTTCCCAAGCCTCCCCAAGCTCTCTGCCACTGCTCTACCATACTCAAGACTCCTCTGCGATCCTAACTTCTCTGGGTCGTATTGAAAAAGCTATCACGGATGGTTCCCATGCTATATCAGTTGCCCTCCGTGATCAAGTAAATGAACTAGGGAAAACTAGAGCTACTGTTTCCAGTCTGGTGGAGGTGCTTCAGAAAACATGGGAGGATGCAACTGGAGCAAATCAGGCCACAAGCCAGGATAAAGGAACTGACGACAAGAAGGATGATGAAGAGGAGGCCACTGACATGCCATAGGAACGTCTTTCCTAGTTCCTAGCGCTATGACGCCACAGTGTGCTAGTAGTTCCTTAGGATCCTACTCCCCTCTCCTATCCTCTCTGTTGTCTATCTCCAAGTTTATTTGTGATCTTTTGTGACTTTTTCTACTATGTGTCTGGACAATGTATTAAGCTGTAATGACTAATGAACTTCTTTGGCTACGTTTCTAATGTATTTTTTGTCTATGCCTTAAGTTTGTCTTATAGTTTCTGTCATGGGTTTAGCGCAAGTATTTATTTCCCTTTGATATTCGTTCCTTGATAAGTTAATTGATCTTTTTGATGATGTCAAAAGGGGGAAGATTGGATAGGAACCTTGAACTTTTGGAAACTACTGGACTCATAGGAACTCTGAACTCGTTCTATTTCTAAGGGAGAACTTGAATAACTTTGTTCATTTGCTTAGGGGGAATTTGCAACTATTGAATGTTCTCTCATTATTTTATAAAGTTGTAAATCTCTTAGCTCAACTGTTCTCATGAATTTCATGTCCTTATTATGTTGCCAGGTTCCTTATATTTGTCATCATCAAAAAGGGGGAAAATGTTAGGAAACGGAACTCTGGAACTTCGGTTCCCCTAAGAGTTCCTTTCCTCAGTTTCTCTACTTTTGACGATGACAAATATTTTGATACTAATGTTTTATCTCAAAGATGTGTTTAGAGGAACCACAGGACAGTTGTTGGAACCATGGAAGCCAAACAAGATAAAGAAACCAAACAAGCAAGCCAAAGGAACCCAGGTGTGCCCAGAAATGCAACACACGACTTTGCTTTTCCCGAGAAATCTGGGAACACCGAACCTCGGAAAAAAGATGGTGAAAGCGACTTGAGCGAAGATTCCAAAAGTTTGTCACCATCCAGAGAAAAACTCCAAGATGCCTAGAATGCCGAACCTCGGACAAAGGCTATTGAAAGCGACCTATCATAAAGCTGTCACCATCCAAAGGACAGTTCCCAAGTGTCCAGATTGTTGAACCTCGGACGAAAGGAGTTGGACAACGACTTGGCAGACTTGGCTGAAGTAGTTGACCAACCAAAGTGGATTCTGAGCTGCCTAGGTTGTTGGTATATGTCAAAGACAACGTGAATCAAGGATTATCACACATCCTAGGGCAAGCTTGATCTGTGGGAACCAAAAGAAGATCCAACCTCGAAGAATCAACTATATAAGGAAGATAAGCTCTGCTATTATCTTTAAGCACAAAAACAAGAATCACACTCCATAGCAAACATCAAAGTGTGAACTCTCAAACAAGATCATCAACGCAAACTGAGATCAGAAGGAACCAGTCAAGGAACCCGAGAGCTGAGTGCTAGTTCCTGTGACTGTAAGTGAGTTAGTTCCTTGGTGCTAAGGATTGCTTCTTGGATTGTATATAATTTGTGTTAAGTTATCTAGGATTGTCTAACTGTGTGTAAGGCAAAGAAACTGTGTGTTTGTTCCTAGGATAATCTGTAACCAAAGAGATAAGAAATCAAGAAGTAGACCTTGAAATCCTTTCGAAAGAAAGGTAGTGGTTTTTATCCTGGATTGCTAGTTGGCAATCAAAGGTTTCCACTATAAGGAACTCGTTCATTTGTATTTGATTGTTTATTTCCGCTGCGAAGGGAACTGAGAATTGGTATGCTTAGTTCCTTAGTTATTTATCTAACGATCACGATCCTACAGATAGTCCACTCGAGATGAGCATTGTTCGAGCCATATCTTCCAACGTCCTATTCTTTCTTTTGACAACTCCGTTCTGTTGTGGAGTGTATGGAGCCGAGAAGTTATGATAAACTCCATGTTCCCTACAAAATGTTAGAAAATTTCCATTATCGAACTCAGTTCCATGATCTGAACGAATTGCACGAAGAGATACATTCAAAGATTTTTCAAGTAAGGGAACTAACTCGCTGAACCTATCAAAAACTTCACTTTCAGATTTTATGAATAATGTCCAAGTGAATCTAGAATAATCATCAACAAGTACCAGAATATACTTGTTTCCACCGATGCTTTGAACTCGCATAGGACCACAAATATCCATGTGAATGAGTTTTAGAGGTTTAGAGGAACTTACCATTGTTTTGGTCTTGAAGGAACTACGAACCTGTTTCCCTTGAACACAGTCATAACATATTTCTAACCTTTCAGCATTGATTTTGGGAAGACCACGAACTAGTTCCTTTTGATGTAGCTTGTGGATGAGCTTGATACTTGCATGACCAAGTTACTGATGCCATAGATTCTTCTGATCTTCAATTGACAAAAGACAGAGTTTCTCTTTGGGAACGAACTTTGGATCAATAACGTAGACATTGTTGAACCTTTGCCTTTTAAGATCACTTTTCCCCGACTATCTTCCACAATACATTCCTTAGAGGTAAAGTGAACCTCATTTCCTACGAGAACACAGCTGTGACACACTAATTAGGTTAAAACCCAAATTTTCAACAAGGTTAACGTTATTTACCTTGATGTGATCTGTAAGATTCACATTTCCAGTTCCACAGATTTCTCCCTTTCTTTTATTTCTGAAGGAAATGGTACCTCCTCGGTGTTTCTGAAGTGATGACATTTTGCTTCTGTTTTCGGTCATATGGCACGAGCAACCACTGTCTATGTACCATTTGTCTTGTTGCCTCACTTCGTCTTGCACAAGGGAACTCAAACTTTTTGAACCCAGCTAAGCTTAGCTTTTCTGGGTAAATTAGCTTGATAGCTTTTCTGTGGGGTTAGGAACAGGAAAAAAGTAATAAGGATCATTCAAGTCTATAATAGTATGCATCTTTTTTTTATTGCTCATTCCCTGGTTCCTTTTCCTAGCATTTTCTTCCATTTGTCTTTTCTTGTGAATACACTCATGAATATAATGACCATTTTTACCACAATGCCAGCAAACACGGTTGTAAACAACATGACCATACTTACCATGACCAGGTCTGAATGGTCTTTCATGCTTTCTCTGCTCAAAGTCAACTTTCTTACCTTTAGTTACATGAGCCTGGTCAATGTATATCTTATAAGCATTATAACCATCAAACCAGGTCTGATTACCTTTAGGCTTATGTTCTAGCACCTTTATCTTTTCTTCTAGGAACTGGTTTTTGTCACGAGAGGTTTGTAGGGCACAATTGAGAGTTTCATTTCTCTCGACCAGTTCCCTTCTCAGTTTCTCGTTCTCAGCAGAGCATGTGCTCTCAGAATCTTTCTTACCAGGATAACCAATACCATATCTTTGCTTAACAAACACATTTTGATTCACAATTTTTTCATTGATAGAGTCAATAAGATGATCAAGTTTGTTAATAATAGCAAACATGGCATAGGTGTTCTTTTCAGAGTCGGTAGAAGCAACAACAGGAATATCAACATGCATGAGTTCCTTTTTTATAGTGATACATTAATCACATTTCCTAGAAGAATTAACAAGTAATTTTTTAGTTTCATCAAGTTTCTTGCTCCAAACAGAATTTTCAGTAGATAAGCATGAGATTTCATCTTCATATTCTTCTAGTTTTTCTTGAAGGGAAATATTTTCCTTTCTAAGTTTCTTAATGATTTTGATCAATTGTTTCTTATCACATTCAAGAAGAGATTTGGTAAATTCAGAAGAGGATACCTCAGAGTCATCCAATTCAGTTGAGTCTTCTTTAGCCATTAAGCACCTTCCTCAAGAGGTTCCATTCATATCCAATTCCCCATCAGAATCCTCTGAGTCATCTCCAAAAGAAGCAAAGAGAGCTTTCTTCTGTATAGGCTTGTCATCATCATTTGAGTTCTTTGGACAATTCCTAGCAAGATGTCCTATTTCCTTGCATTGATAACAAGCGTACTCTGAGAGATCTCTCTTGTGAAAGGTTTTCTTGAATTTTCCCTTGATGAAGTGCTTCTTGATGTGCTTAGTGACAAGGGCTGTCATCTCATCTTCTTCTTCTTCTTCAAGATCTGAGTTTTCTTCCTCCATTTCCAATCTTGAGAAGGCCTTTGTGATTTTTAAGGCGATTCCCTTCTCCATTTTCTTTGCTGAACTTGTTTTGAGAGCCTCCCTTTCTTCAACTTCAAGTTTCCCTATGATCTGAGTTAAGGGAAGACCTTGAATACCAGGGGTGCTTTTCAGAACTCTCTTGATGAGGTTGAACTTCGAGTTGAGTCCATTGATGATGACGAGAGATTTGGACCACTCATCAAGCTTGACGTCAGCATTGTTGAGTTTGGTGACAAGTCTTGTGAAACGCGAGTGATACTGAGAAATGTTCTTTGTTTCTAGCATCTCGAAAGTGTGGTATTCTCCTTCAAGAGCGAACTTTCTGCTCTGTTTGAGTTTCTCACTTCCTTCATGCATCTCATTTAGGGCTTTCCAGATGCCCTTTGCAGTTTCAATTCCTATCACCTTGTCCATGTCTTCTTTTGTTAATCCATTGAGAATGAGTTGACAAGCTTTAGCATTCTTTTCCTTGATGGTATAATACTCAGGCTTCCAATCTTTTTCAGTCAACTCCGCGGGAATAACACCAGCACCATTTTCAATCACATGCCAGCACTGATAGTCCATGGTTTGTATGTAGTTGGTCATGCATTTCTCCCAACATTCTTCTTCTCCCTTCTTTCGGATGTGAGGCTTGTTGATTGAGATTCCCAAATTGAATTCACTTGAGCTAGTCATCTTGAAATCTGTAAACTAACACAAATCTAGAGCGCCTGCTCTGATACCAATTGTAGGATCGCACGTGTTAGAAATCAAAGGGAACTGAGAGTTCAGTTCCTTAGCAGCAGAATATATAATAACATAGAATCAAGACCAGTTCCTTCGAGTAAAGACCCTTGATAACCAACTAGTTATCCAGGATAAAACTCACTACCTCTCTTTCAAGATGATTTGAAAGTCTACTTCTTTTATTAATGATTTTATTACAATCAACTAGAATAGAACACACAGATTAAATACTTAAGACACACTTAAGACTCTCTACCTAGTTCGATCTAATCAAGCACACAACAAGCAAGTGACTTACACAGTTCTTCTCACAAGAACAAGCTCTGTTTTCTTCACCTTCAGCAAATTCGTAAAAGACGTGTGAAAAGAGGGAGTTTGATTACTTTATTTTTACATAACAACCGTATAGAATCGTGATCTACAGGTGGTTGATATGCACAAATAAAATAACCAAAAAGAAATCGGAAAAGATAATCTTTGTTACCAAATATTATCTCTAACAATTTTACACTTTTTGTTTCCATAAAAGATATACAAAGAATCCCTAAAGATATATGGAAACAAGGATATTCTAATCTTCTCTCTCCAAGATAAGATCTACCCTAAACTACCAGCCGCTGCTCTTCAATTCTCTTTCCAGTTAGCGCGGCTTCGGCATTCTTCAGTTCTTATGCCAGTTCCCAATTCTGGCATCTTGGTCTCTGTCTTGTATTTCCGATTCTCGAGTTCCATGTTTGTCTACACATATAGAAATTTTAATAGCAAAGTGTTTGTCATCGTCAAAACTAGAAAAACTTTCAAGGAAACTGAAGTTCCTGAAAGTTCACATCCTAACAGTTACCTTGCGTGGCTCTGATACCACATGATAGGATCGACAATCTCTTCAGCCTCAGTGCAAGGAAACCCCAAGGAAGACAACCACCAAGAGGATGCCACATCCAATGGGAGGAAGAACTTCTTTACGATGGAGTAGGGAACTGATTTCATGAAGGGAAGTTGGAGTGGATGGGAACTGGGTTTGGCTGGGATAGTGATAGGGATAAGTGATCTTCTTGAGTTGATATGACGCACCACTAGGAAGAACAAGGTTGATTGACGCCTAAGGGATATAACTCACCCTAAGAAGAAGATCGATAGGTAGTTCGATACAACTCACGAACTAAGGTTGTTGCTGGAATTTGAGAGGGTTTTTAATTCAAGTTGAAGATGATTTTACAAGGGAAAGGCCTCAGCCTTTTATAGGCCTCCAAGGAAGCCCTCGGCCAACCTTTCACATGGCCACAAAATCTTAACTCCTAGACTCTCCCCCTCCCCAAGTAAAACCTTTATTATAGTAGTCTTTAACTCTCAAAATTACTAAAATAAACTGAAAATATTAAAGAGGCCGACTGGAATTTCTTCTAGAAGGTCTTGTGCAAAATGTCGGTGGTGGAGTTCCTTAAAGGGAACTGTGGGTCACAAGCAATGTCATCGATCCCATAAGGTCTTGGCTCGTCACTCCAAGGTTTAGGAGACCTCCCTTGAGCTTGGCTTGAAGCTCCTTGGCTCGAGCGCGTGTAATTTCCCTTGGTGGTAGCTCAGGAGGCACGGTGATAGGAGGACGGTCAGAGGGAACTATGGAGACTTTGTTGTGTAGGGAACTGTCTGGGGAACTCGGAGAGTCAGACAAAAGTGTGGAGGCCTTGCTGGGCAGGGAACTGTCTTGGGAACTCGGAGAGTCAGACAAAAGTATGGAGACCTTGCTGGGCAGGGAACTGTCTGGGGAACTCGGAGGCCTTATTGTGCAGGGAACTGTGGAGGCCTTGCTTGTAGGTGGTACTTGATGGGGCATAGTCCCATCATCCTCCCCTCCATGGAAAGAATTCGACCTCGAATCCAGTGCATCAAGGTCGGCTTCATCGTCCACCAAGTGGGGAACCAAATCGAAGACGTTGAACACATTGTGAACTCTATAGGTGGGCGGCAACTCGATGTGGTAGGAATTGTCGTTGATCTTTTCGAGCTCCTGAAATGTCCCATCTCTTCTAGATTTGAGCTTGGAGTTGCGGAGGGTCGGGAACCACTCTTTCCTCAGGTGCACCCACACCAAATCTCCGGGCTCAAGCATCACCTCCTTGCGGCCCTTGTCGGCGTGTCTCTTGTATTGTATGGCCTTCCTCTCAAGCTGCAACCGAGTGTCCTCATGAAGCTTCTGAATCCTATGGGCATGGTCGGCCCCTTATTTGCTTTCCCGCTCCATGATGGCATATCGTAAATGATCCAAAGGCATTGCAGGGTTGCGACCATATACCACTTCAAATGGCATCTTCTTGGTGGCGGTGTGAATGGATCGATTGTATGCAAACTCAATGAAGGGTAGGCAATCCTCCCACCTGCGCAAATTAGTCTGCAATATCGTTCTACGTAGGGAACCAAGAGTACGGTTAGTTACCCCAGTCTGACCGTCCGTTTGAGGATGGAAAGTGGTGGAAAAAATGAGCTTAGTACCAAGCTTGGCCCACAATGTCTTCCAAAACTAGCTTAGGAACTTGATATCACGATCGGATACTATAGACCTAGGAACTCCATGCAATCTCACAATATTGTCAAAGAATAGAGTAGCAACTTGTGAAGCATCATCAGTTTTATGGCAAGCAATAAAGTTAGCCATTTTGGAGAACCGATCTACCACAACAAAAATAGAATCTCTACCCCTCTTAGACCTAGGTAATCCTAACACAAAATCCATGGAGATGTCTTCCCAAGGAGCTTGGGGAATGGATAAAGGTATGTACAAGCCATATGTTCTTGGAGGGTATGCAAGGTTTTAAGCACATCAAAGTGTCCCATGAGTCCCCCACTATAGGCCTCTTGGACCAACAACCGCCTATTTTTGGTTCCACTAACTTGGCTCTTGTAGAAAAGTTCAAAAATCTCATGAGTAGCGAGTTTGAAATGAGTATGATTGGGGAACTATCCTTCTTCCTGGGATTGCAAGTTACTCAGAAGGATGATGGCATTCAAATCCATCAACAAAAATATCTGAAGGAACTCTTGAAGAAGTTCAAAATGGATTCTAGCAAAGCCATCTCGACCCCCATCTCCCCAGCCACTCGCCTCACCGCAGATCATTCAGGACAAAAAGTGGAAGAAAAGTTATATCGAGGCATGATTGCTTCTCTGATGTATCTAACTGCTAGTAGGCCGGATATTGTGTTTGATGTTTGTCTATGTGCCAGGTTTCAAGTTGATCCAAGGGAATCTCACTTATTTGAAGTGAAGTGAATATTTCGCTATCTCAAGGGAACTGACGACCTATGTCTTTGGTACACCAAGGATTGCCATTTCAATCTTCTTGGATATACAGATGCTGACTATGCAGGCTACTTGGTTGATCGAAAGAGCACGTCCAGAATGGCCTAGTTCCTTGGTCCATGCTTGGTCTCTTGGGGCTCAAAGAAACAGAATTTTGTTGCTCTCTCAACCACCGAAGCTGAGTATATTACTGCTGCCGCCTGTTGTTCCCAACTCCTTTGTGAACACTAGTGCAATCAACATCTCCAAGAATCTTGTGCATCACACTAGGACCAAGCATATAGATATTAGACATCATTTCTTGCGTGATCATGTTGAAAAAGGGAACATACTGCTAGAACATTGTAGGACTGAAGAACAAATTACTGATATATTCACCAAAGCATTAAATCGAGAACCTTATGAATCCTTCAGGTTACTTCTAGGAATGATTTCCCTAAACTAGTAGTTCCAGTTGTTTTTACTAGTTCCCTTGCTTTGACTAGATTTGATCTTTTCTATGATTTCATTGACAATATTGTTGATGTTTGATCTTGTGCTGCCCTCGCATGTCCTGTAATATTTGTTCTAAAGCATGCTCCTAACACTCTTGCATGATCTCATGACTTTATGATATGATTCGACCTTGATTACATTTCTTTATTGGCCTCATAGTAGTCGATTTGATCTCATCTATCCATCATTATAAGCCGAAATGATAATTGACTACAAACCGTCCTAAGCCTAACTGAATTGCATAATTCCTTATGATCCATCTTTAGTCCACAACTGGGAATTATCTTTGTGGTGTCAAAAATGCCAACCTAAATTTTCTTGATATGGGTATGTACTTTTCTTGAGTGTTGCTTGGTTCCCTACATGAAATGTACCCATATCCATCCGGTTCCGTGTCAATACTGAGGAAAGGAACAGGGAATTGCTCTATAACGGCCGAAATTCAAAATCTGCTATCTCTGCGACCGCTTCCCGAGGACAGTTATTGCAATTGTAGCCGTTTGCTTCTTTGTCGTTTCTGATTATTTTGGATCTGATTGATGTGATATTTTTGGAAGAAAATTTATGTGGAGAGTTATGAGTTCCCTTAAATGCTAAAGCTATATTTGGATAGAATTTTGCTCAGAAATTATAAAAGGTAGCGAGTATAACCCTAAATCGGCACCGACCTCAAACTCTCTTTGCCTCTCACAAATATATGTCGTGCTCTCAACTCTCAAAGTTCTCAACTTTCTCAACTTATTCTCGTGGATTCCGAACTCAAAAGTCTTGCCGCCGATGAGCTTGAGATGTTGGCTGCATACCGCAAGCAGAAGGCTACCACCTCCTCTTCTCAGGCGCCTTCCCCAGTAAAGGCCTCATCTTTGGCGCCAACGACGGTGGAGGAACCCGCCAAATCTGTGAATGAGTTCCAAAGGTTTAGAGGAACTTACCATTGTTTTGGGCTTGAAGGAACTACAAACCTGTTTCCCTTGAACACAATCAGAACATATTTCTAACCTTTCAGCATTGATTTTGGGAAGACCACGAACTAGTTCCTTTTGATGTAGCTTGTGGATTAGCTTGATACTTGCATGACCAAGTCGTTGATGCCATAGATTCGTCTGATCTTCAATTGACGAAAGACACAGTTTCTCTTTGGGAACGAACTTTGGATCAATAACATAGACATTGTTGAACATTTTGCCTTTTAAGATCACTTTTCCCCAACTATCTTCCACAATACATTCCTTAGAGGTAAAGCGAACCTCATTTCCTCCTAGATCATACAGTTGTGACACACTAATTAGGTCAAAACCCATATTTTCAACAAGGTTAACGTTACTTACCTTGATGTGATCTGTAAGATTCACATTTCCAGTTCCACAGATTGCTCCATTTCTCTTATCTCCAAAGGAAATGGTACCTCCTCGGTGTTTGTAAAGTGATGACATTTTGCTTCTGTTTCCGGTCATATGGCACGAGCAACCACTGTCTATGTACCATTTGTCTTGTTGCCTCACTTCGTCCTGCACAAGGGAACTCAAACTTTTTGAACCCAGCTAAGCTTAGCTTTTCTGGGTAAATTAGCTTGATAGTTTTTCTGTGGGTTAGGAACAGGAGCAAAGTGATAAGGATCATTCAAGTCAACAATAGTATGCATCTTCTTTTTATTGCTTATTTCCTGATTCCTTTTCCTAGCATTTTCTTCCATTTGTCTTTTCTTGTGAATACACTCATGAATATAATGTCCATTTTTACCACAAAGCCAGCAAACATTGTTGTAAACAACATGACCATACTTACCATGACCAGGTCTGAATGGTCTTTCATGCTTTCTCTGCTCAAAGTCAACTTTCTTACCTTTAGTTCCCTCAGCCTGGTCAATGTATATCTTATGAGCATTATGGCCATCAAACCAGGTCCGATTACGTTTAGGCTTCTATTCTAGCACCTTTACCATTTCTTCTAGGAACTGGTTTTTGTCATGAGAGGTTTGTAGGGCACAATTGAGAGTTTCATTTTTCTCGACCAATTCCCTTCTCAGTTTCTCGTTTTCAAAAGAGCATGTGCTCTCATAATCTTTCTTACCAGGATAACCAAAACCATATCTTTGCTTACAAACACAGTTTGATTCACATTTTTTTCATTGATAGAGTCAGTAAGATGATCAAGTTTGTTCATTATTTCAGCAAGCATGACAAAGGTGTTCTTTTCCGAGTCGGTAGAAGCAACAACAGGAATATCAACATGCATGAGTTCCTTTTTAATAGTGATACATGAATCACATTTCCTAGAAGAATTAACAAGTAATTTTTTAGTTTCATCAAGTTTCTTGCTCCAAACAGAATTTTCAGTAGATAAGCATGAGATTTCATCTTCATATTCTTCTAGTTTTTCTTGAAGAGAACTATTTTCCTATCCAAGTTTCTTAATGATTTTGATCAATTGTTTTTATCACATTCAAGAAGAGATTTGGTAAAGTCAGAAGAGGATACCTCAGAGTCATCCGATTCAGTTGAGTCTTCTTTATCCATTAAGCACCTTCCTCGCGAGGTTCCATCATATCCAATTCCCCATCAGAATCCTCTGAGTCATCTCCAAAAGTAGCAAAGAGAGCTTTCTTCTGCATAGGCTTGTCATCATCATTTGAGTTCTTTGGACAATTCCTAGCAAGATGTCCTCTTTCCTTGCATTGATAACAAGCGTACTCTGAGAGATATCTCTTCTGAAAGGTTTTCTTGATTTTTTCCTTGATGAAGTGCTTCTTGATGTGCTTAGTGACAAGGGCTGTCATCTCATTTTCTTCTTCTTCAAGATCTGAGTTTTCTTCCTCCATTTCCAATCTTGAGAAGGCCTTTGAGATTTTTAAGGCGATTCCCTTCTCCATTTTCTTTGCAGAACTTGTTTTGAGAGCCTCCCTTTCTTCAACTTTAAGTTTCCCTATGATCTGAGTTAAGGGAAGACCTTGAATACCAGGGGTGGTTTTCAAAACTCTCTTGATGAGATTGAACTTTGAGTTGAGTCCATTGATCATGACGAGAGATTTAGACCACTCATCAAGCTTGACGTCAGCATTTTTGAGTTTGGTGACAAGTCTTGTGAAACGCGAGTGATACTGAGAAATGTTCTCTGTTTCCAGCATCTCGAAAGTGTGGTATTCTCCTTCAAGAGCGAACTTTCTGCTCTGTTTGAGTTCCTCACTTCCTTCATGCATCTCCTTTAGGGCTTTCCAGATGCCCTTTGCAGTTTCAATTCCTATCACCTTGTCCATGTCTTCTCTTGTTAATCCATTGAGAATGAGTTGACGAGCTTTAGCATTCTTTTCCTTGATGGTATAATACTCAGACTTCCAATCTTTTTCAGTCAACTCCGCGGGAATAACACCAGCACCATTTTCAATCACGCGCCAACACTGATAGTCCATGGTTTGAATGTAGTTGGTCATGCATTTCTCCCACCATTCTTCTTCTCCCTTCTTTCGGATGTGAGGCTTGTTGATTGAGATTCCCACATTGAATTCACTTGAGCTAGTCATCTTGAAATCTGTAAACGAACACAAATCTAGAGCGCCTACTCTAATACCAATTGTAGGATCATACGTGTTAGAAATCAAAGGGAACTGAGAGTTCAGTTCCTTAGCAGCGGAATATGTAATACCTCTCTTTCAAGAGGATTTGAAAGTCTACTTCTTTTATTAATGCTTTTATTACGATCAACTAGAATAGAACACACTGATTAAAGACTTAAGACACACTTAAGACTCTCTACCTAGTTTGATCTAATCAAGCACACCACAAGCAAGTGACTTACACAGTTCTTCTCACAAGAACAAGCTATGTTTTCTTCACCTTCAGCAAATTCGTAAAAGACGTGTGAAATGAGGGAGTTTGATTACTTTATTTTTACATAACAACCGTATAGAATCGTGATCTACAGGTGGTTGATATGCACAAATAAAATAACCAAAAAGAAATCGGAAAAGATAATCTTTGTTACCAAATATTATCTCTAACGATTTTACACTTTTGTTTCCATAAAAGATATACAAAGAATCCCTAAAGATATATGGAAACAATGATATTCTAATCTTCTCTCTCCAAGATAAGATCTACCCTAAACTACCAGCCGCTGCTCTTCAATTCTCTTTCCAGTTAGCGCGGCTTCGGCATTCTTCAGTTCCTATGCAAGTTCCCAATTCTGGCGTCTTGGTCTCTGTGTTGTATTTCCGATTCCTGAGTTCCCTATTTGTCTACACATATGGAAATATTAATAACAAAGTGTTTGTCAACATCAAAACTAGAAAAACTTAAGGAGGGAACTGAAGTTCCTGAAAGTTTACATCCTAACAGTTACCTTGCGTGGCTCTGATACCACATGATAGGATCAACAATCTCTTCAGCCTCAGTGCAAGGAAACGCCAAGGAAGTCAACCACCAAGAGGATGCCACGTCCTATGGGAGGAAGAACTTCTTTACGATGGAATAGGGAACTGATTTCATGAAGGGAAGTTTGAGTGGATGGGAACTGGGTTTGGCTGGGATAGTGATAGGGATAAGTAATCTTCTTGAGTGGATATGACGCACCACTAGGAAGAACAAGGTTGATCGACGCCTAAGGGATGTAACTCACCGTAAGAAGAAGATCGATAGGTAGTTCGATACAACTCACGAACTAAGGTTGTTTCTGGAATTTTCCATGGGAAAACTGAACTCTTTGAGAGGGTTTTTAATTAAAGTTGAAGATGATTTTACAAGGGAAAGGCCTCAACCTTTTATAGGCCTCCAAGGAAGCCCTCGGCCAATCTTTCACATGGCCACACAATCTTAACTCCTAGACTCTTCCCCTCCCCAAGTAAAACCTTTATTATAGTAGTCTTTAACTCTCAAAATTACTAAAATAAACTAAAAATATTAAAGAGGCCGGCTGGAATTTCTTCTAGAAGGTCTTGTGCAAAATGTCGGCGGTAGAGTTCCTTAGAGGGAACTGTGGGTCACAAGCAATGTCATCGATCCCACAAGGTCTTGGCTCAACCCTCCAAGGTTTAGGAGACCTCTCTTGAGCTTGGCTTGAAGCTCCTTGGCTCGAGCGCGTGTGATTGCCCTTGGTGGTAGCTCAGGAGGTGCGGTGATAGGAGGACGGTCAGAAGGGAACTGTGGAGACCTTGTTGTGCAGGGAACTGTTTGGGGAACTCGGAGCGTCAGACAAAAGTGTGGAGGCCTTGCTGGGCAGGAAACTATCTGGGGAACTCGGAGAGTCAGAAAAAAGTGTGGAGACCTTGCTGGGAAGGGAACTGTCTGAGGAACTCGGAGGCCTTGTTGTGAAGGGAATTGTGGAGGCCGTGCTTGTAGGTGGTCTTGATGGGGCATAGTCACATCATCCTTCGCTCCATGGAAAGGATTCGACCTCGAATCCAACGCATCAAGGTCGGCTTTATCGTCCACCAAGTAGGGCACCAAATCGGCGACGTTGAACACATCGTGAACTCTATAGGTGGGCGGCAACTCGATGCGGTAGGCATTGTCGTTGATCTTTTCGAGCACCTGAAATGGCCCATCTCCTCTATGTTTGAGCTTGGATTTGCGGAGGGTCGGGAACCATTCTTTCCTCAAGTGCACCCACACCAAATCTCCGGGCTCAAGCAGCACCTCCTTGCGGCCCTTGTCGGCGTGTCTATTGTATTGTATGGCCTCCCTCTCAAGCTGTAACCGAGTGTCCTCATGAAGCTTCTGAATCCTATGGGCATGGTTGGCCCCTTCTTTGCTTTCCCGCTCTATGATGGCATATGGTAAATGATCCAAAGGCGTTGCAGGGTTGCGACCGTACACCACTTCAAATGGCGTCTTCTTGGTGGCAGTGTGAATGGATCGTGTTGGAACGATGATGTTCCCTCTAGTTTTGATGATGATAAACTCAATGGCATTTGATGATTTTTAGTGTGACTATGAGTTTCGGGAAACAAATGACTTAAAGGAATGATGAAAACCAAGTGAAGAATCAAAACAGAGAATACAAGGAACAGAGAAGTCAACAATGAGGAACAACGCGCTGGAACAAAGGAGAAAGAGAGATGTGCGTTGTTGAACAGAAAATGAAAGGGAACAGCGCCAAGGAACGCATGACGCGCGCTGTAAACTGTTGCGTCTGCCGAATCTTTCTTTTATGGAAACAAAGATCGAAAGAGCAACTTGGGCCGCAAGAAGATAATCTCGTTGGAGATATTCTGGTTAGGATAGATTAGTAAAGATTGTATAGGATTATTTTATCTTATTTTCCTTATGTAAAACTAGGGTAAATTAGATAGAATACCTAGACTATAAGATAGAAAGTTGCAAACTTCATTTGAGAAGTGATTCACGGCATTTTCCACAGAGAAGAGCATTTGGAAGAAGAAAGAACTTACAAGCACGAGACTTTGGTGAGTTGAGTACTTGTTAGGGTTTTGATTGTCTTAGGTGTTGTTAGGAATGTTACATTAAGAGGTCTAGATATCTAGGAGTAAACTAGATTGAGATAAGACTTGCTTGTTTATAATTACAGGATTAATAACACAAGTAGACTTTTGAAATCCTACTAGGGAAACCTAGAGGTAGAGGTTTTTCTTAGTCAACTAGTTGGTTGATTGAGTTTTCCTCTCTAAGGAACTGTGTCTGTTACTCTGTCATTCTGTTACTATATTTCGCTGTCCAAGGAACAGTTCTACCATTCCTTGTACTAAAACACTCGATTCTACAATTGGTATCAGAGCAGGTTTGTTCTTAGATTGTGTGTTACTTACAGATTTTTAGGTAACGATGTATCCTACCACTGTCAAAGTTGGTTTGAACTCTTCAAGGCCTCCTCTCTTGCTCGCTGGCCAATACCAACATTGTAAGGCTCTCTTCGTCAAGTGGGTCCAAAGCAATGATTACCAGTGCTGGTTGGTCATCTCTCTTGGAGATCTTGAGATTGTTGATCTTGAAAAAAAGAAAAAAAAAATGAAGAAATGGGATCAAGAGGATCTCCAAATCATGGAGAAGAACTGCAAGGCTGCCATGCTCATCAACAATGCTCTTAATCAACAAGATGTGCAAAAGCTTCAATCTTGTGAATCTGCCAATGCTAAGTGGCTTGCCCTGGAATAGATGTACATGGGAAGTAAGGACCTTCGTGAGATCGATCGTTTCACTGCTAAGAAGGATTTCTACAACTTCAAGATGGAAGAGAACGAAGATGTGAGTTCTTACCAAGCCAGGTTTGAGAAAATCACTGCAAACTTGACTGCTCACTCTATCAAGGATGAAGAGAAGATCCTTATTATCATTGATGGACTTCCTCATCGTCATGCAATGACCAAGGCCATTCTGAAAGAGATTCCTAACACTGTCAAACTGACATTCCATGAAGTCTTTAGCAAGATTTAGAAGTATGACAATGAAGAGAAGGCTGGAAGAAACAAGGATCCCAAGAACAAAGGAATCGCTTTGATGGTAGGAAAGGTTGTTGATAGGATTGAAAATGACCTCGATGACAATGATGGATCCGATGATCCTGAGGTCGTATTGCTAACTAAAGTCATGCGTTCCCTCTACAACAAAGGAAGAAACAACAAAAGTGGGAACGGTGAGACTCGTGACATCAAGGATATCACGTGCTACAACTGCAATGAAAAGGGTCACTACTCTAGCTCATGCCCAAAGCCCAAGAAACCAAGCAAACCTTCTGGGAACGATGAGAAGAAAGCTTTCGTTGCTGTGTGGGGTAATGAGGATGACTCAGATGGTGAAGACCCTGAAGCCTGGAGTGGCAAGATGTGTGCAATGGCCATCAACGACTCTTCTGAGGATCTCGAGGTACACCCTTAAACATTTTTAAAATCTCTTGTGAATTATGATAAGAAATATCTGATTTCTCTCATAAGGGAAATGTATGCTAAAAATTTGAAAACACAAGAGGAACTTGCTAATTCTAAAGATGAGTGTAGTAGTTTATAAGAAAATCTTTCTAAACACTGCTAGTAGCTCAACTGTTCCTTTTTCTTCATATGATGCTAATCATGAGGAACTTCAGAGGTTAAGAAATGAAAAAGTCTCTTTGCTTATGAATGAAGTCTCTAACAATACTGATGCAAGAAGTGTAGCTGGATCAACCAAGCTGAAGGAACAAATGTCTAAGATGAAAGCCTATGTTCACAAGATTCATTCTGTGCTAATGGAACAGAAAGATGAAACTGACAACATCCAGTTTATCGAAGCAAGGTATGGCATTGGTTATACAGGTTCCAAGCAAAAGGAAGATGATCCATCTATTCTGGAACTTCGTGAAGCAAGAGATAGGGAACTCCAAGACGCGAGAGAGAAAAATCGCAATCTTGAAGAACGTGTCAAGGTTCTTGAGAGTGGACATGATGAAAATCAGTCATGGTACACTGGACAACCCACCCACAAGATCTTTCTCAAGCAGTCTCAAGGGAAGCAATCCAACGTTCCCTGTCCAGAACGTGCGAAGCAATGCATGAGTGTTCTTCCCAACATAAAGTATGTTCAGATGGATCAATTCAAGCTATGTTGGTATTATGGGGACAGCAGACATTTGCAGAGAGAATGTGAATAGAAAAAAGAAGTTCTCTGAAGAGCACACAAAGAGAAGGAACAGTAGGAGCAATAATGTAAACTTGAATGACTTCTATGATGATTCACATGTGCATAATCATAATCATGCTAAGACTAGGAAGAAAATTGTTGTTAATGTTAGAATTATTCCTAGGGAACAATTGCATTATGTGTCTCGACCAGGTAAGGCTAAGCTTGCATGGGTCGCCAAATCTTAACTTTTTCTGTGCAGGTTGAAGTGAGGGGGAACGAGAAGTGGTACATTGACAGCGCTTGTTCATGCCACATGATCGGAAAAGAAGAATAACTCACCTCACTTCACAAACACTCAAGAGGGAGTGGTGCTCTTGGAGACAAGAGATGTAGAGAAATCATTGGAACAGACGAAACAAAACTAAACTCTAGTATTATGGTAAGAGAGGTAAGTTTAGTTCATGAACTTGGTTTCAGTTTGTTGAGTGTTGCACAACTTTGCGACCAAGGGAACAACAAGACGATCTTTACTTCACAAGAATGTTACGTCAAAGATCGCGAAACCAAGAACATAATTCTGAGAGGAGTCAGATTCAAGGATGTGTACATTGTGGCATAGAAGGCTTGGACATGCAAATCTTTGACTCATTTGCAAGCTGTATACAAAGGATCATGTTCGTGGTCTCCCAAATGTTCGATCAGAGTTCCATGGTGTCTGTGATGCTTGTGTTAAAGGGAAACAGACCCGTTCCTCCTTCAAGACTAAACCTGATGTAACAACTTCTCATCTTCTGGAACTGATTCATATGGATCTCTGTGGTCCCATGAGGATAAGAAGTCATGGAGGGAACATGTATGTTTTTGTAATTGTCGATGATTATTCTAGATTCACTTGGACAATTTTTCTGTCTTCGAATGATGAATTCTTCTCTAAGTTCGAGGCGTTCATCAAGAAGGTGGAAACAAGTTTGGGAAAGAAGCTGAAGGCTATAAGGTCCGACCATGGAATGGAGTTTGAGAACTCTATGTTCTTCAACTTCTGTGAGGAACCTGGTGTGTCACACGACTTCTCTGCGCCTAGGACACCACAACAGAATGGGGTTGTGGAACGGAAGAACGGGACTCTGGAAGACATGGAGAGAACTCTCCTCATTGCAAGCAATCTTCCAAGAATCTTCTGGGCTGAAGCTATTAACACTGCTTGTTATAGTCTCAATCGTGCCATGCTTCGTCCCTTATTGAATAAAACTGCTTATGAACTAATAAGGGATCGCAAGCCCAATATTTCCCACTTGTGTGCTTTTGGATACAGGTGCTACATTCACAACAATGGGAAGGATAACTTCGGGAAGTTTGACCCACGAAGTAATGAAGGAATTTTCTTAGGGTATGCAAAGGCAAGAAAAGCTTACAGAGTTTACAACAAGCGGCTTCGCAAAATTGAAGAAAGCATCCATGTTGTCTTTGATGAGAACTCAAAAGGTTCCAATGGCGAAGTAGAGACAACGTCCCGGAAAAAGGCTATCCAAGAATGCAACGAGAGGATTTGGATGATGAAGACAATGGCCCTTCTTCACGACCTAGCTCAGGTCATGGGAACGGTCCTTCTAATGCTGCTAATGTCTCTCCATCCTCTCCAAACTCTTCTAGTCCTGATGACTCTTCAAAGGAAGACACTTCAAGTGATTCTGCACAAGATGCAGAGGTTCCCTCCTTATCTACTGTAGATTTAACAATCTTGCCCCCAACCGATGCAGAAGTCATTATCACTATTCCATCTGGAACTTCTGGTGATATCATTGTTGTTGATTCTCAAAGTGATGAAAAAGGAACTGACCAGTTTGAAGATGCCCTATTGCCTCCATCTTCAACGGACGACTCTGAGATATAATCTGATGATCCATCCCTACTCATGTCAAAGAGTGTTCGAATTCAAAAGGCTCACCCCACTCATAATCTGGTCACACCTTTTGGTGAAAGAGGTTTGCATTCTAAGTTGAATATGTTATGTGCTTTCCATATGTTCATCTCTCTTGTAGAACCCAAGACTATCAAGGAAGCATTGAAGGAACTTGACTGGATCGTAGCTATGCAAGAGGAGCTACATCAATTTGAGAGGAACAAAGTCTGGCGGCTCGTTCCCTTGCCTCGCTAAACCCCTTTTATCTAGGGTTGGGGTGATCCCAATAATGAATTGGTAGACTTGTAAATTGTGTTTGTCTGAATTGGTAGCATGAGTTCCTGTTTTATTCAATTCTAGGGTTCATATTGCTATTGGTAATTTATCAATTAGAATTCTATTAGGTTGAGTCTGAAAGGAGAAACCTAATGAATGAATTAGACAAGGTATGAGTCTGAAAGGAGATTACTATTATTGGAATTACTAAGAATTGAACCTGAATAAACTTGTTTGTTCTTGCGGAGTTCTAAGTTATCATAGAAACCTTAGGTTAGTCTGGAATTAGCGGAGCACGAAAGTGAATGTTAACCCGGTTTTATCCTAGATTCTAAGTGCTCAAGGGGTCTAGATTTGATTAGCTTTGCGCGACAACGACTGTTAGTTGGAGTTTAGATACATCTACTATTGTCTGAAAGGAATTAGTAGAGATATTTGATAACTTACCATCAAACGAGTTCATGCTATTCTAAGATAAACACACATAAGTTTACCAAGACATTGTTGTGGGGATCCTTAATCCTAGATAATTTCCATCCTTTGAATTTACTTATATTTGCAATACTCATTTATTAACGTAATCAAACAAATCTTTCTTACGGCTTAGCTTACCAGTTTAGTTACAAAAGGTACTACATTGTCCTCGTGGGAACGACACTTGAACAGCTACAACTGACCCCATACACTTGTGGGTAGGTTTTTGCCACATCAAGTTTTTGGCGCCGTTGTCGGGGACTATTGCTAGTATCTGTTGTATTCCCTACAACTGGTTCGACTAAGTCTTTTGTGTGTTTTGATCCTTTTCCGTTTGACTTTGGTTTCAGGTTTGTTTTCTTCTGATGCGGAGAGTCCTGAGCGCTAATAATCTCAATGACTTCGATCCCGAACCTGAGCGTACTTTTCGTGCTAGAAGAAGATTACTACTCGAAGCCAGAGAATAAGCAATGGGAGACAACAACGGTCTAGTTAACCAAAGAGTCATGACGCTAGGTGATTATGTGATGCCAAATCACCTTGGTCCTATTTCTGGTGTGGTCCAACCTCCGGTGGCAGCCCGTAACTTGGAGCTGAAACCTTCCCCAATCAACATGGTTCGGCAGAATCAATTTGGAGGTCTTCCTTCTGAAAACCCACACCAGCACTTGGCTACTTTTATTGAGCTGATGGATACAGTGAAGATTCATGATGTTTCTCAAGATGCACTTTTCCTGTGAGCCTTCTCATTCTCTCTATGAGATAGGGCCAAGGCGTGGTTCAAGGCCTTACCTCAAGGCTCTATTACCACTTGGGATGAGTTAGCCAAGGCATTTCTCAACAAGTACTTCCCACCTAAGAAGACAGCTGAGATGAGAAATCAAATTCTTGCTTTCAAGATGAAAGATGACGAGTCTCTTTATGAAGGTTGGGAGAGATTTAAAGAGTTATTGATGATGTGCCCTCATCACGGGCAAGAGAAATGGACCTTGCTACATGTCTTCTACAACGCTGTTGATAGTTCAACTCGGCTAATTATTGATGCTTCAGCTGGTGGTAGAATTATGGCAATGGAGGTTGATGGAGCTTGGGATTTGATTGAGAACACTGCTCAACACTCTCATTATTACAGTGATGCTCGTTCAACTTCAAAGAAACCAGCAAGGATGTATGAGGTTCATTCTGAAATGCACCGACAAGCTCAAATGGATGCTTTGTCACAAGAGGTCAAGAGGCTGAATTTGTTGGTTCAGAAGACTCAAGGGCAGGGTACAGGGTCATCCACTCAGGCTGCATCTGGTGTAGCTTGTCAATTTTGTGGAAAGGGTGACCATACTATTTCTTCATGTCAACTCTTTGCTGCTCAAGGTGACACCAAGGAGAGGCAAACTACATGAACAACTTCAATTGGGGTCCTAGGAATGATCCATATTCCAACACTTACAACCCCGGTTGGAGGAATCATCCCAATTTCTCATACGGGAACAACCAAGCTGCTCAAAGACAACCTCCTGGGTTCCAACAAAGATCTCATCCACCTCAAAATCAAGAACGTGCCCAACCATCCGAGGATTCCAAGCTTGATATGATAATAAAAGAGCTTCAGACCATGAACAAGATATTGAAGAATCATGATAGCTTGCATGCTCAATATGCTTTGAATGCTCCTAGACCCCAAGGTCAGCTTCCAGGTCAAACTGAGGCAAATCCAAAAGGGCAAATCAATGCTGTGTCCCTGAGGAGTGGGAGACAACTTGAAGATCCTAAGGCTGTAGATCTTAAGCAAAAGGGCAAGGCTGTTGAAGAGCCCGAAGAAGTAGTGATCCAAGAGAAGGAGCAAGAGGAAGTGCCCAAATATGTGCCACCACCGCCTTTCAAGCCTCCTCTTCCTTTCCCACAAAGGAGGGCTCAAGCTTAGTTGGATCAACAATTTGGTAGATTTATAGATGTGTTGAAAAAGCTCTACATCAATATTCCCTTCATCGATGCTCTAAAGCAAATGCCAACATATGTGAAGTTCTTAAAGGAGATCCTCTCCAACAAGAGGAAGCTGGATGAGTACCAATCCGTTTCTTTGAGCCAAGAGTGCAGCGCTCTCATTCAAAATAAATTGCCTCCTAAGCTTGAAGATTCGGGTAGTTTCAGTGTTCCTATGGTGATTGGGAAGTGCACCTACCATGCCTTGTGTGATTTAGGGGCTAGTGTGAGTATTATTCCGCTCTCTATATGCAAGAAGCTTGACTTGGGAGAGCCAAGTCCGATAAAAATGACTCTCTTCATGGCTGATAGATCCACAACGCGTCCGGTAGGTATTTTGGAGGACATTCCCATCCAAATTGGTAAGTTCTACATTCCTGTTGATTTCATTGTCCTAGATATTGAGGCTAATTTTCATGTTCCAATTATATTGGGAAGACCCTTTCTAGCTACTGCAGGTACTCTTATTGATGTAAAGCAGGGTGTTCTTTCCTTTACTATTGGGGACGAGAAAATTTAATTTAATTTTTCTAAAGCTATCAAACAGCCTGCTTTTGAAGAAGATGTGTCCAGGTTAGATGTAGTTGATAATGCAACTCAGGAATCCTTGATGGCTATTATTACTAAAGATCCTTTGGAGTTTTGCTTGACGGAAAGTGTGACTCAAGCTGAAAATCTAGAGCTACTGGTTGATGTGCTCTTTGATTTGGATTCCACTAAAGAGTTGCCTGAGGCCATGGTTGAGGCCCTTACAAGAGAATACCTTATTCCTAAGGAGGAGACTAAAGAGGCACCAAAGGTGGAGTTGAAGTCACTTCCATCTAATTTGAGATATGAGTTCCTTGGACCTAATTCAACCTATCTGGTGATTGTCAATACTAGTTTAAGTGATTGTGAAATTGAGAAATTATTGCATGAACTTAGATTGTATAGAAAAGCCATTGGATATTCTATTGATGATTTAAAAGGAATTAGTCCCTCAATGTGCATGCATAGGATTTTAATGGAAGATGATCATAAACCCTCCATCGAGCATCAAAGAAGACTTAATCCTATCATGAAAGAAGTAGTGAAAAAAGAAGAGTTGAAATTGTTAGATGCAGGCATTATTTATCCTATTTCTGATAGTGCATGGGTTAGTCCTGTTCATGTTGTGCCTAAGAAAGGGGGAATGACTATGGTGAAGAATGAAAAGAATGAATTGATTCCTACTAGGACAATCATAGGTTGGAGGATGTGCATTGACTATAGGAAATTGAACAAAGCCACTAGAAAAGATCATTTTCCACTTCCCTTCATTGATCAAATGCTAGAAAGGTTAGCCAAGCATTCACACTTTTGTTATTTGGATGGTTATAGTGGATTCTTTCAAATCCCTATTCATCCTGATGACCAGGAGAAGACCACTTTCACATGCCCCTATGGCACATTTGCATATAGGAGAATGCCATTTGGTTTATGTAATACACCGGGTACCTTTCAAATATGCATGATGGCTATATTTTCTGACTTGATCGAGGATATCATGGAGGTTTTTATGGATGATTTCTCTGTGTATGGTACTTCTTTTGATGCTTGCTTGTCTAACTTGTCTCGAGTTTTGCAACGGTGTGAGGAAGTAAACCTTGTATTGAATTGGGAAAAATGTCATTTCATGGTAAGTGAAGGAATTGTGTTAGGACACTTGGTTTCTAATCGTGGAATTGAGGTTGACAAGGACAAGATTGAGATTATAGAGAAGATGCCACCTCCAACTTCGGTTAAGGGCATAAGAAGCTTTCTTGGACATGCTGGGTTCTATAGAAGGTTCATCAAGGATTTTTCTAAAATTGCCAAGCCTCTTACTAATTTGCTCTTGAAGGATGTTTCCTTTGATTTTTTAGAGGAGTGTCTTGTCTCTTTTTGCAGGTTGAAGGAGGCACTGATTTCAGCTCTAATTATGCAGCCCCCTGATTGGGATCTCCCCTTTGAGATCATGTGTGATGCTAGTGACTATGCTGTTGGAGTTGTTTTGGGGCAGAGGAAGGATAAGAAGCTTCATGCCATCTACTATGCTAGCAGGACTCTTGATGGAGCTCAAATGAATTATGCTACTACTGAGAAAGAGCTGCTTGCTATAGTATTTGCTTTTGAGAAGTTCAAGTCCTATTTGGTGGGTGCCAAAGTTATTGTCTATACTGATCATGCTGCTATCAGGTATCTCTTGAGTAAGAAGGAGGCCAAGCCTAGACTGATTCGTTGGATTCTTCTTCTTCAAGAGTTTGACTTAGAGATTAGAGACAAAAAGGGCACAGAGAATTTGGTTGCTGATCACCTTTTGATAAGCACTACTTTGTAGGGCTTAAGTAAGAGTCATTAGAGGGTTTATTAGTGTCATTCGGGTAGATTTAGACACATTCATGTGTATGGCATTTGGAGGCGAAGTTTGGTGTTTTTGGAGGTGTTTGAGCTATTGTGGATATCTAGGAGACACTGAGGAAGGAAGCCACCAAGGAAAGACGCAAAAGGAGTGAAGAGACGAGTTGAGGAGCGGTGCGAGAGATTGCAAGGAAGAGCTTTGAAGAGGAGATGTTACTAGAGGCTTGCCGCACCCGCGCCGAAGACCACCGCCCCTGCGGTGGAAGAAGCAGAAACCAGACAAGATTCTGGAGTCCCACCGCACCTAGTTGTGGGCACTGCCGCACCTGCGGCAAGGTCATCAGAGAAGTGGACACAAGCCACTGGAGATCCACCGCACCCAGTGGTGGAACCCACCGCACCCGCGGTGGCGACGCGCTGAAGACTTTCATTCCGTGTTTTTATTCCGTTTTATTTTAAATCTGAGACTTTGTTTCCAAGTTTGTTATTTTCCTTTATTTTATTCCTGAATATTTTCCTTAGTATTTAAGTCTAATTGTTAAGACTTTGCAAAAGAGAGAAAAACCTAGTTGCCACCGTTTTACGTATTTTGTTCACAAACCCTAATGGAGAACTAAACCTCCATTGTTGCACTTGACAGTTTGAAGCCAGCAATTGATTGGTTGTGAGTTTTCTACTCTTGTTCGTTTTCCTATCTAGTTGGATTGATTCTTTTGTGCTTGATTGATTATTGGTTTATGTTGATTTATCTAGATTGATCACCTAGGTTTATTGATATCTTCCTAATTGCTAGGACTTGTGATTCCGGGTTCGGGTTGCATATCTAGTAGCAAGCACGATTGTTGCGTATAGGGGATCTGAGCGCTTCATCGTGAGAGAGAGTTAATTGCATGCTTATAGTAACGGGTTATTTCTATTGCATGTATCTTGTTGAATCCTTGTTTGATTGCTGTTGCTTTATTGAGTCTTGAAGGTTTTCGGATTTGATTTAGTAATAAGTACTATTAGGGCTGGTAGAACTAATAGTTATCTATGATCGGGATAAGAACAACTATAGGAATATTAAGAACTTGAGATTGATAGAATTCCGTGATCGACCTTTCTATTGTTGTGTGGATCTTTGTTAAGTGTGGCGATTTTTCCCTTATTATTCTCAACCGTTATTTGCGAACTTGTGTACTTGCTTTGTTTACTTTGGTTACGAAAAACACAAACAACCCCCCCCCCCTAGTTTCTAGTTGGTGATTGCGAATTACAGAAATAGATAACCTTACTTCCTGTGGGATCGACCCTGACTTGCTTGCTATACTCTGTAGTAGGTACTTTAGGATTTCTTTGATAGGCATACAACTTTAGCCCTGTCAAATTTGGCGCCGTTGCCGGGGATCGAACCCGGGTCACCCGCGTGACAGGCGGGAATACTTACCACTATACTACAACGACAAAAAATCAAAGGGGAACATCATCCCTTCAGTGGTATGCCTATCAAAGAAATCCTAAAGTCGTTCATCTATAGGGGGTGCGGTGAACTTGACAGAACCTTCTGTCCCTCCTTTTCATGCTCGCCGCGGGTGCGGTCACCTTGCCGCTGGGTGCGGTCATTTTCCAAAATACCCTCTTTTCCTGAATCGTCCTCTTCAGCACTAGGATCGACATGCAATTGCTTTCCACTTCTAAGGGTTACCGCGCTAACGTTTTCCCTCGGGTTCACTACCGTTTGAGATGGTAGATTTCCCGAAGTCCGCTGATCAATCCTTGTAATCGCCTCAGCCATCTGCCCCATCTGTGTCTCCAGATTCTTAATACTCGATGTCGTAGCTTGGACGTGAGTGCTGAAATGCTTCGTCAATGCTTTGAGCATATCTTCAGTTGAAGGAGACGCATCAGGTTGTGGAACTTGTGGGCTTGGTACATAGGGCGGTCTTGGCTGTTGTTGTTGTTGATACTAAGGTTGTTGTTGTGGATTCGGTTGATCCCTCCATCTGAAATTTGGGTGGTCTCTCTATCCCGGATTATACGTGCTGGAGTAGGGATCATTCCGATGTCTTGGATTGCCATAACCTCCTATAACGTTTACCTCAGCGGGCGCATCATCTTGTAGTTGAGGACAAGCGTCGGTGGGGTGGAATTGACCGGCACAGACCCCACACGCTTTGAATTGTTGAGGAGTCCCTCGCAGCGTAAGTCTCCTCACCATGTCCTTCAACTCAGCCATATCACTAGCATATGCAGAGCGACCAGAGTCAGCAACATTGACTCCTCTCTTGGTAGAAGCTCTACCAAAATTTCTTGTTCCCTCGGCCATCTCCTGAATCTTTTCCATAGCCGTTGTCGGTGTTGTGTTGAGAATATTGCCACCACATGCAGCGTCGACAATCCTTATTTCATTGTCCAGCAGGCCATTGTACAGATGAAGCACCAAATCCTGATTGGAATACCCGTGGAACGGACAGCTTGAGCACAGTCTCTTAAAACACTCATAGTAATCATACAGGCTCTCGTCAGCTTCCTGCTCAATGTTGCTAATAGCTTTCTTCAAACTGTTTGCCTTCTTTGCAGGGAAATATTTTTCGAGAAACGCCTTATGAAGCTTGGTCCACGTGTCAATGCTCCCAGTAGGAAGATGGTAATACCAGTCATCAGCAGTGTCTTTCAGACTAAACCCAAAAGCTCTCATCTTTATCTGCTCCTCAATAACATTCGCCGGTTTCATGCTCATGCAGACTGTGTGGAATTTACCCAGATGCTTGATTGGGTCCTCTCCAGCCAGTCCATGGAAAGTTTGGAGCAAATGAATCAGCCCCAACTTTAACTCAAAGTTCACGTTCTCTCCCATACCACGGATCACTATAGCCAAAGGTTGCTGCTGCAGGTCAGGTGCAGTCAACTGCCTCAACGTTCTATCAGCGTCCCCCATCTCGAATGCAGGGTTGTCGAAAACCAAAGTACGGTTCACTCTGCGTTCTTGGGACAAAGTTCTCTCAATCTCTGGATCAAAGTCAAGAAGAGGTGAGTTAGTAGCATGAGTGTGAACCATAAGATAGGTTCACACCAAAGTTGGTAACAAACAAATCACAAAAACAAAAAATTTGACTCCCCGGCAACGGCGCCAAATTTGACAGGGCTAAAGGCGTATGCCTATCAAAGAAATCCTAAAGTACCTACTACAGAGTATAGCAAGCAAGTCAGGGTCGATCCCACATGGAGTCAGGTTATCTATTTCTGTAATTCGCAATCACCAACTAGAAACTAGGGGGGGGGGGTTTGTTTGTGTTTTTCGTAACCAAAGTAAACAAAGCAAGTACACAAGTTCGCAAATAACGGTTGAGAATAATAAGGGAAAAAGTGCCACACTTAACAAAGATCCACACAACAATAGAAAGGTCGATCACAGAATTCTATCAATCTCAAGTTCTTAATATTCCTATAGTTGTTCTTATCCCGATCATAGATAACTATTAGTTCTACCAGCCCTAATAGTACTTATTACTAAATCAAATCCGAAAACCTTCAAGACTCAATAAAGCAATAGCAATCAACCAAGGATTCAACAAGATACATGCAATAGAAACAACCCGTTACTATAAGCATGCAATTAACTCTCTCTCACGATGAAGCGCTCGGATCCCCTATACGCAACAATCATGCTTGCTACTAGATATGCAACCCGAACCCGGAATCACAAGTCCTAGCAATTAGGAAGATATCAATAAACCTAGGTGATCAATCTAGATAAATCAATATAAACCAATAATCAATCAAGCACAAGAGAATCAATCCAACTAGATAGGAAAACGAACAAGAGTAGAAAACTCACAACCAATCAATTGTTGGCTTCAAACTATCAAGTGCAACAATGGAGGTTTAGTTCTCCATTAGGGTTTGTGAGCAAAATACGTAAAACGGTGGCAACTAGGTTTTTCTCTCTTTTGCAAAGTCTTAACAATTAGACTTAAATACTAAGGCAAATATTCAGGAATAAAATAAAGGAAAATAACAAACTTGGAAACAAAGTCTCGGATTTAAAATAAAACGGAATAAAAACACGGAATGAAAGTCTTCAGCGCGTCGCCACCGCGGGTGCGGTGGGTTCCACCGCTGGGTGCGGTGGCTCTCTAGTGGCTTCTGTCCACTTCTCTGACGACTTCGCCATAGGTGCGGTAGTGCCCACCGCTGGGTGCGGTGGGACTCCAGAATCTTGTCTGGTTTCTGCTTCTTCCACCGCAGGGGCGGTGGTCTTCGGCGCGGGTGCGGCAAGGCTCCAGTTACATCTCCTCTTCAAAGCTCTTCCTTGCAATCTCTCGCACCGCTCCTCAACTCATCTCTTCACTCCTTTTGCGTCTTTCCTTGGTGGCTTCCTTCCTCAGTGTCTCCTAGATATCCACAATAGCTCAAACACCTCCAAAAACACCAAACTTTGCCTCCAAACGCCGTACACATGAATGTGTCTAAATCTACCCGAATGACACCAATAAACCCTCTAATGACTCTTATTTAAGCCCTATAAAGTAGTGCTTATCAAATTAAATTTGACAGGGCTAAAGTCGTACGTCTATCAAAGAAATCCTAAAGTACCTACTATAGAGTATAGCAAGCAAGTCAGGGTCGATCCCACAGGGAGTCAGGTTATCTATTTCTGTAATTAGCAATCACCAACTAGAAACTAGTGTGGGGGGGGGGTTTGTTTGATAGCCCTGTCAAATTTGATAGGCATATAATAATTTTGATAGGCATAATTTTGATAGCCCTGTCAAATTTGATAGGCATATAATAATTTTGTTTCAGGTGTGACGTTTTCCCCCACCATATTCACAACCTTTACTTGTGAATTTGTTTACTTGTTTTCTTGCTTTATTTACTTGGTTACTAAGAAACTCATACAACAACCCCCCCTAGTTCGTAGTTGGTAGTTTACTAAACACAAGAATTGATAACCTGATTCCCTGTGGGATCGACCCTGACTTGCTTGCTATACTATTTAGTAGGTACTTTAGGATTTCTTTGATTAGGCATACGACTTTTAGCCCTGTCACCTTTCTAGGTTGACTCAAGAGCAGTTGGAGTGCACTAAAGATGGACCCCCCATTGATGATTCATTTCCTGACAACCATCTTTTCAGGGTCGCTAATGAAGTCTTGACTCTTGCAAATTCGAGGATGCCATGGTTTGCTGATTTTGTCAACTACTTGGTTTGCAATGAGTTACTGTTGGAACGATGACGTTCCCTCTAGTTTTGATGATGATAAACTCAAATGCTTTTGATGGTTTTTAGTGTGACTATGAGTTTCAGGAAACAATGAAAAGGAACGATGAAAACCAGTGAAGAGTCAAAACAAAGAAGCAAAGGAACAGAGAAGCCAACAATGACAAAATCAACACGCTGGAACGAAAGAAAAGAAGAGACGCGTGATGTTGAACAGAACAGAGAAAGGGAACAGCGCAAGGAACGGAGGACGCGCGCTGAAACCCTAGAGAGCCGCCGAATATCTGTTATGGAAAACAGATTTGGAAGTTGCAACTTGGGCCTCAAGGAAGATCTTGGTGAAGAGATAATTTGGTTAGGATAAGTTTAGAAAAGATTGTATAGGATTTTATTCTCTTATTTTCCTTAAGTAAAACTAGGGTAAATCTGAGAACTTCCTAGACTATATATTCGAAAGCTGCGAACTTGACTTACAAGACAGAACACGGAACACAGAAGATAGACGATGAAACACAGAGATATTCAGTGAGTAGTGCATTCGGAACAAGAGAAGAGCATTTGAAAGAAGAGAAGAGTATTCAAAGGAAGAAGAAGAACACTTACAAGGGACGAGACTTTGGTGAGTTGAGTACTTGTTAGGGTTTTATTTGTCTTAGGTGTTGTTAGGAATGTTACATTGAGAAGTCTAGATATCTAGGAGTAAACTAGATTGAGATAAGACTTGCTTGTTTGTAATTCCAGGATTAATAACATAAGTAGACATTCGAAATCCGACTAGGGAAACCTAGAGGTAGAGGTTTTTCTTAGTCAACTAGTTGGTTGATTAAGTTTTCCTCTCTAAGGAACTGAGCTCGTTACTTCATAATTCTGTTGTTATTTTCCGCTGCCCAAGGAACAAACTTACCGTTCCTTGATCTAACACACTCGATTCTACAATTGGTATCAGAGCAGGTTTGTTCTAGATTGTGTGTTACTTACAGATTTATAGGTAACAATGTCTCCTTCTACTGTCGAAGTCGGTTTGAACTCCTCAAGGCCCCCTCTCTTGCTCGCTTGCCAATATCAACATTGGAAGACTGATGAGGTTTGAACCCACCTGGGACCGCCTTCACTTGGTCTGCCTCAAGTCGGCGGTCTGACCCAGCGGCCCAGCCCATGGTCTACCTCGATTCGGCGATCGGACCGCTGGCGCTCAACCCTCCCCAGGTCTGCAGACCGTACACCCCAACCCGTCTCCTGGTAAGCGCGAGGCTACACCAGGTGGGTTGCTGTCGGGGGGGATCAAACCCCCGACCTTTGATACAAGGGCATGTGGAATGCACCTTGTATCACCAATTGGGTTGCAGCTCAATTGGTGATACAAGGTGCATTCCACATGCCCTTGTATCAAAGGTCCGGGGTTCGATCCCCCCCGACAGCAACCCACCTGGTGTAGCCTCGCGCTTACCAGGAGACGGGTTGGGGTGTACGGTCTACAGACCTGGGGAGGGTTGAGCGCCAGCGGTCCGATCGCCGACTCGAGGCAGACCGTGGGCTGGGCCGCTGGGTCAGATCGCCGAATTGAGGCAGACCAAGTGAAGGCGGTCCCAGGTGGGTTCAAACCTCATCATAAAAGTGCACTTTTATGATGCGGGCAAACCCATGGGCGACCACCCCATCAGCCCAGGGTCCGAAACCCCCGGACGGCACTCGCACGAACCGCGGCTCGGCTTGCCATTGTGGCGATAGTCCCACGGACCCTCCCGCATTTAATCAGGTCTATAGACCACGCACCCCAACCCATCTCCCAGTAGGCACGAGGCCTTGCTGAGTGGGTTGCTGTTGGGGGGAATCGAACCCCCAACCTTTGATACAAGGGCAAATCCATGCACACTTGTATCACCAATTGGGCTGGGCCGCTTGGGACCGCCTTCACTTGGTCTACCTCAAGTCGGCGATCTAACCCAGTGGCCCAGCCCACGGTCTGCCTCGACTCGGCGATCGGACCGCTGGCGCTCAACCCTCCCCAGGTCTGCAAACCGTACACCCCAACCCGTCTCCTGGTAAGCGCGAGGCTACACCAGGTGGGTTGCTGTCCGGGGGGATCGAACCCCCGACCTTTGATACAAGGGCATGTGGAATGCACCTTGTATCACCAATTGAGCTGCAACCCACTCAGCAACCCACTCAGATAGAAAAGAGACAACAAGAACACAAGAACACAAGAACAAGTTAGCAAAGGATATGAAACAAAGAAATAAACAAGGATATTGGAATAACCGAAAGATGCAATGGAGAAACCCTTGGCAAACAATGCCACCAAGAACCAAACCAATATGCACAAACGACCCTTCCTTCTACAATCTCCCACAATGATGGACGTGTCCAAAGAGCAAGAGAAGGAGGCGAGTGAAGCCTTGGAGCACCAAGATCATAGACGAAATTGACACAACGCAAGAGCAACCTAGCAAGTTCGAATCAACTTTGAGAAAACACTCCCATGGAGCTCTCAATCTTCATTATGCATAAAGCAAATTGGTATCAGAGCTCGTTGACGCCGAGCCACCACCACTCAACCGAGCCACCACCTTTGGTTAGCTCCTTTTGAGTCTTTCTTGCCATTTTTCTTCTTTGTGTTCTTCATTTTCTTCCTTGTGTTCTTCATGTTCTTCAAGTTCTTCATGTTCTTCATGCTTTGTTATGTTTGGTTTGTTGTTGCTTATGCTTGTGTCTTGTGAATTTGTTGCCACCTCTTTGTTGCCACCAACAAACCACCACTACCACCACCCTTCAGCCACCACTCAACCACCACCAAACCCCCTCCAAAGCCACCGAAATTTCAGCCTCCAAAGACCATCATTTCAGCCCCCAAAAACCCTCACCAACTCCCTTACTTTATCCCTAAAAATCAGCTTGTACCATACCGCAAAATCCCACCTACCCTTGTACTATCCTAGGTACTATTAGTCCTATCATCTAAGTGGCTTTGAAAGTCAAAAGAAAGTGAAGACCAACACTATTTGTATCATCTATTTATGGTATTGCACGTGTGACATCAAGGAAAGAAGCAAGAAAATTTGTGATTTGCTCCATATCATCTTTTTGCTTCAAAAGTCAAATAGGAAGCAAGTCATATTATATTTCTATTGTACTAGTTTAGTTGTGCACGTTTTTCCATAAAAAAAAATAGAATATCAGAAAAACAAAAGAAAAAGAAAAACAAAAGCCAAAAAAAGAAAAAAAGAAAAAGGCTTGTTCTTGTTTTATTTCTTGTTCTTGTATGAAGACTTTGTGTGTTCTTGATGTTATGTTGCTATCACCAAGTGATCAAAGCTCCAATTGCAAGTGATTTTGATCACCAAAAACAGTGAAGAACTCGGCCTCTCACTCGGCCGAGTCTTGAACCGAGTTGTGTTCCGAATTCCCGGTTTGCCTTGAACCTTATTCTTGAACCTCAAGCTTGATTGCCTACCATCTTACCACTCATTTTAATCCTTTGGCAACTTGTTTATGAGTTCATGAGTATTGGTAAAAACAAGCTAGGTATGACATTGCATGATTGAATTTCCTAAACACAATTCCTTGTGTCTTCATTGGAGTCTTTGTTGTGTTTTCCTTCTTGTTGTCTTATTGAGTGTGTCTTCTTGATCCTATCATTCGAAATCCAAGAGCTACTCACTTTGGTTTGTGTTGTCTAAGTTCACCAATGCTTATATGAAGTTTTTGTCCCTCTCAAGGCAGCTCTACACTCCATAAGCTTGCATCGAATCAACAAGAGAGTGAGTGATCAAACACACGAGTGTAAACACTTGTGAGGTTGTTTTGATTTCACTAACCCTAACATGTTTCTTGAAGTTTGTTGATTATGTCTTATAAAGGAAGTCCACCACAAGGAGGGTCCGAACCAATGGCACCCGAGTTGTTCAACATGCTCAAGGCCATGTCGGACAATCTTGCTATCTTGTCTAATCGGATGGTATCATTGGAGACAAGAGTGCCCAAGCCCGCAGCCGTGCCCCAAGAGACGCGCCGAGAGCCCGAGCAAAATGACATTTGCAAGATCAAGGCGAAGATCCCATCCTTTGAAGGAAGATATGATCCGGATGTCTACATGGAATGAGAGACTAAGATTGAGCAAATATGAGGTTGCCACAACTTTCCCGAGCATCAAAAGGTACAACTCACAGCCCTTAAATTCCATGGTTATGCACTAATATGGTGGGATAACCTTGTGAAAGAAAGGAGGAGAGCATTAGATTCAGCCGTGGCAACATGGACTCAAATGAAGGCCTTGATGAGAGCTCGCTTTATGCCTCGACACCACACACCATTGCCGCACTTAGCCATCAAAGAAGAGAGAAAAACTAAGGCTAGGAATCAAGGAGGAAGAGTGACAAGTGGGATGCCCAACTCTTGGAAGAATCCTACTCAAGATCGAGGCTACCAACCTTATGGAAGAGAGGCATCTTAAGCTAAGGAGAAGGGGCAATCATCAAACCCTCATTGGGAGCAAGGAGGGCCGAAGAGAAGTGCTAAGCCGACACCCTCCACATCGAGCCCAAGGCAGCCAACCGTGGCCCCTAATGGTCCCAAAGGGAGTGATGAAGAGCTCAAGGACGAATCAAATCAACTTCCCACTCTAATGGAAGAGGAGTTCAAGCCAAGAAGAAAGGAGGAGGAAATTGAAGCACCTACTACAAGAGGCAATCGATTGCCCATCATTGTGCGTAGTTCATTCAAATCCTTGGCTACTCCATGGACGGACCGGACTCACATGGTCCCTTCAAGCTTTCCCTTCCTACCCCATGAAGAGGTTGAAGCCAAGAAATCAATTTTCAACCAAGAGACAAAGAATGTGCCAATGGAGACTAATGCAAGGGAAGTACCTCTTATCTCCACCTTTTTAATTCCATCTCTTGAGTTTGAAAATGAGCATGTCATTCCATATAGGACAATACACATGAAAAATTATGTCCTTGCATGTAAAACTAGATATTATTGTGTGCACCAAAGTTCTTTAGCACAATACATGTCTTGTGAAAAGCATCTTGTTTACAATATGATCATTATGTCCATACATGTGTGTTATATTGATCCTTGCATCGCTAAGCATGTACATAGGGCTAGGAAGAAGAGTGGAATAATGTTTGCATGCATGCTTGGATATCATGTAGTGATTGGAAGAGTTATGCTTAAATTCTTACAATTGTGTACACATGCTAGAGGGCCTTATTTTGTCATTGTTGTTATGCCTAAGCCCTCTAACAAAACTGAATTCATGGCATGCCCTAAACTCCATAATGCACCTTATGTGACTAACCCTTTTATTGACCAAGTTGTGGAGTTGTATGGAATTTCTTGTGCTTTGATTCCAGGCCAAGAAGTGAGGCATGTGATCTACTCAAAGTTGGAGTCCGGAGAAGTGCCCTTTGAGCCAGGAGATCAAGACACCCTACATGTGGTTGAATTGGTTCACCCCTTGCGGAAGGAAGACGAAGACATGAACATGCTTGATTCGAGGTCGAATCTTTTCCAAGAAGGGGAGATTGATGCAGGAGCATCCGAGCCTTCACCCAAGATGCACACAAAGAGAAGATGGTCCACTCACAAGGGCTCGAGCCAAGCGTATGCACGAGGAACTCGAGAACTTGGCTAGCCTTCATGTCTCAAGGGAGCCCGCCCTAGTTGAAGACTTCACCGAGCCGAAGCTAAGGACATTGGTGACTTTCCGAGCCAAGCCATGCGACAAGGAATGAAGATTTGCCATGGAATTGCTCTCCGGAGGGCTGCACGGTTAAGGGCACGGTTTGTGCAAACCGTGCGCCTTACCAGAACTCATAATCTTGCTTCCTGGATTTTTGCACGGTTAAGGTGCCATCTGCACGGTTAAGGTGCAAACCGTGCCAAGCACCAGAAGCTTGTTTTTCGGCTTTGTTTTTAGGCTTTCTTTTATGGTTTTAGTTGGGCCTTTTGGGGCATGTATGGGCCGGCTCCCTTGGAGTATATAAGGCTCTTTTGTTGTCATTTTGTCTTAGTTTTTGACTATGAACCATTGCTTTATGCATAATGAAGATTGAGAGCTCCATGGGAGTGTTTTCTCAAAGTTGATTCGAACTTGCTAGGTTGCTCTTGCGTTGTGTCAATTTTGTCTATGATCTTGGTGCTCCAAGGCTTCACTCACCTCCTTCTCTTGCTCTTTGGACACGTCCATCATTGTGGGAGATTGTAGAAGGAAGGGTCGTTTGTGTATATTGGTTTGGTTCTTGGTGGCATTGTTTGCCAAGGGTTTCTCCATTGCATCTTTCGGTTATTCCTATATCATTGTTTATTTCTTTGTTTCATATCCTTTGCTAACTTGTTCTTGTGTTCTTGTTGTCTCTTTTCTATCTCCACCTTCAACCGAGTCTCTTGGCGTCTAGATCAGGCCACTCACGGCTAATCCCCGCATCAAAGACGCTTTTCATCAAATGGGTGCAAAGTAACGATTACCAATGCTGGTTGGTGATCTCCCTTGGTGATATTGACATTGTCCATCTGGAGAAGAAAAAGAAACTGAAGAAATGGGATCAAGACGATCTTCAAATAATGGAGAAAAATTGCAAAGCAGCCATGCTCATCAACAATGCTCTCAATCAGCAAGATGTGCAAAAACTCCAATCTTGTGAGTCGGCTAATGCTAAATGGCTTGCCTTGGAACATATGTATATGGGAAGCAAGGATCTGCGTGAAGTTGATCGTTTCACTGCCAAGAAGGACTTCTACAACTTCAAAATGGATGAAAAGGAAGATGTGAGTTCCTACCAAGCTAGATTTGAGAAAATCACAGCAAATCTAACTGCCCATTCAGTCACCGATGCAGAAATCCTCCCTGACGAGAAGATCCTTATAATCATTGATGGGCTTCCTCATCGTCATGCGATGACCAAAGCCATTCTAAAGGAGAATCCCAATACCGTCAAACTGACGTTCCATGAGGTGTTCAGCAAGATCCAAAAGTATGACAATGAAGAGAAGGCTGCAAGAAACAAGGATTCCAAAGAAAAGGGAATCACTTCAATGGTTGGAAAGGCTGTTGATAGGATTGAAAATGACCTCGATGACAATAATGGCTCTGATGATCCTGAGGTGGTGTTGCTAACCAAATTCATGCGTTCCCTCTACAACAAAGGAAGAAACAGTAGAGGTGGGAATAGTGAGACTCGTGACATCAGGGATATCACATGCTACAACTGCAATGAAAAGGGTCACTACTCTAGTTCATGCCCAAAGCCCAAGAAACCAAGCACACCTTCTGGGAACGATGAGAAGAGAGCTCTCGTTGCTGTGTGGGGAAATGATGATGACTCAGATGGTGAAGATCCTGAAGCCTGGAGTGGCAAGATGTGTGCAATGGCCATCAATGACTCCTCTGAGGAACTCGAGGTAAATCCTGAAACGTTCTTGAAATCTCTTATGAATTATGATAAGAAATCCTTAATTGCTCTCATAAGGGAAATGTATTCTTAAAACTTGAAAACACAAGAGGAACTTGCTAATTCTGAAGATGAGTGTAGTAGTTTAAAAGAAAATCTTTCTAACACTGCTAGTAGCTCAACTGTTCCTTGTTCTTCATGTGATGCTAATCATGAGGAACTTCAAAGATTAAGAAATGAAAAGGTCTCTTTGCTTATGAATGAAGTTTCTAACAATACTGATGCAAGGAGTATAGCTAGTCCAAGTAAGATTGAAGCACAGATATCCGAGATGAAGTCCTATGTGCACAAGATTCATTCTGTTCTGATGGAACAGAAGGCTGAAGCTGAAAGCGTCAAGTTTGTCAAAGCAAGGTATGGAATTGGCTATACAGGTCCCAACCAAAAGGAAGAGGACTCATCCATCATGGAACTACGTGAAGCAAGAGATAGAGAACTTCAAGATACTAAAGAGAAGAATCAACATCTCGAGGAACGTATCAAAGTACTTGAAAGCGGCTTGGATGAATCCCAGTCATGGTACACTGGACAACCCGCTCACAAGATCTTCCTCAAGCAATCTCAGGGAACACAATCCAATGTTCCATGTCCTGAACGTGAGAAGCAACGCAAAAGCATCGTGCCCAACAGGAAGTATGTTCAGATGGAACAGTTCAAGCTGTGTTGGTTTTGTGGGGACAACAGACATGTGCAAAGAGACTGCAAAAAGAAAAAGAAGTTCTATAAAGAGCACACAAAGAGAAGGAACAGTAGGAGTAACAATGTGAACTTGAATTATTTCTATGATGATTCACATGTGCATAATCATAATCATGCTAAGACTAGGAAGAAATTTGTTGTTAATGTTAGAACTATTCCTATGGAACAATTGCATTATGTGTCTCGACCAGGTAAGGGTAAGCTTGCCTGGGTCGCCAAACCTTAACCTTTTTTGTGCAGGCTGAAGTGAGAGGGAACGAGAGGTGGTACATTGACAGCGCTTGTTCATGCCACATGACTGGAAAGGAAGATCAACTCACCTCACTTCACAAACACTCAAAAGGGAGTGTTGCCCTTGGAGACAAGAGACGTAGAGAAATCATTGGAACAGGAGAAACGAAACTAAACTCCAGTATCACGGTAAAAGAAGTTAGTTTAGTTCATGAACTTGGTTTCAGTTTGTTGAGTGTTGCACAGCTTTGCGACCAAGGGAACAACAAAATGGCACGTAGTAGACCGCAAAAGCACTTCTGTAACGGAACAATTCCTTGGGCCCTGTCTCATTTCATGGGGTTCTAAGTAGCAAAACTTTGTGGCCCTCTCCAATGCAGAAGCTGATACATTGCCGCGGCAAGCTGTTGTGCTCAGGTATTATGGCTTAAGCAACAACTGGAAGACTATGGTATGTCTCTTGGCACCGTTCCTATTATGTGTGATAATACTAGTGCTATCAACATTTCAAAAAATCCAGTTCATCATTCACGTACCAAGCACATTGACATTCGTCATCATTTCCTACCTGATAATGTTGACATGGGCTTTATTAGAATGGAACATTGCAGGACTGAAAATCAAGTGGCCGACATCTTCACCAAAGCACTAGACAAAGGTCCATTCGAGTATCTTCGATTACTCCTTGGCATGATCTCTCTGAATTGAGGACCTTCACACCCACTATTCCCTCAATGCTTGGCTAATTCGTTCCATAATTTTCATGAAGTTCCTTGTATGCGTGCCTTTCATGACTTGATTTTCATGACTTTAGCTTATTCGAATTGCCTTGTGTTAGGATGTAGATACTTTGTCTTTTGATTTGTGTTGAAATACTAGATTGCATGCTAACATCTCTATTAAAGACCCAAAACAACCAATTTGTGAATTGAACCCTCATTACAAGCCCACATGATAATTGGTTGTACAACCTACCTTAGCCGCGATTCAGGTAAACGTTCCCTATGATCCCTCTTTGCTAAACCTTTTACTGGGAATAATTACTTGAGTTGTCTTTTTCCCTACCATGTGTTTGGATATACTATATTTTATGTGAACCCAACATTGAAATATCCAGACTAGCCTCGCAAGCACTCTTGGTCTCAGGGGGAATGAAGACTGTTACTTGGTACAACGAGAAACTGCTTGCTTTGGAACGGACATTATTGCTCAGAATTGAGGGGGAACTGCATACTGAGCGTCTGACGTTGCTTCAGCGCATTGCGTTCCACATCATCTCAAGGGCTGTTACACCACGACAGGAGCGCCGAACCACCATCACACTGTGTGACTTATTCTTGTTGGATCATTTCCTGAGAAGGGAGAAGATTGATCTCCCCAGAGTGATTCTGTGTCACATGGATCGATGCAAGGGAAAGTCCCATTCTCTGGCCTACCCACAACTGGTGAAACTGCTTTTGCAAAAGGAGGACGCATATGTGGCGGAGAATGAGGTGTTGCTTCGTAGCGAGTTAGACTCGGCTACGATTGAAAAGATGAAGTATGTTGGTGACAACAAGGGAACTGGCACTGCTGCTGCAAAGAAACCAGCTGGCGAAGGAACGTCAAAGGGGAGCTCTATTCAGCATCAGATACTTGTTGAGCTCAAGCAACTAAACACGACCATGTCACTGCTCTTGGATCACTTCTTGAGCAAAGCTGATAATTCTGATGAAGACCGTGAGATCTGAGTGCTCTCAGTTCCAACTCTTGCCCGTCTGACCCTCTGTTCTTGATTTTTAATGTTTTTATGTCTTTTGTGTGCTTCTTGCTTGTCTTCTGATCTTAGTTGTTTGCGTTCCAATACTATGTACTTCGCTTAACTTTATAAATGAATTATTTTGTGATGAGTTGCATGTGTGTCAAGTCTTTCTGTCTATTATGGAACTTTTGATGATGCCAAAAGGGAGAAGTATGGAAAATGTGAAACCCAAGGAAGAGTTGATGACAGAAGCTAGTGCTAAGGGGAACGACAAAGCTACTTGAAGGTAAATTCTCTATGCACATTCTAAGGGGGAACACTATTGACATTTAGAGCATATGATCTATGTGATTAAATGTGAAATTGCCTCTTACTCGTATGTTTTGAACTGCATATTTTGACTTGCACATTTTGAAGGAGTTTGTCATCACCAAAAAGGGGAAAATTATTGGAACGATGACGTTCCCTCTAGTTTTGATGATGATAAACTCAAATGCTTTTGATGGTTTTTAGTGTGACTATGAGTTTCAGGAAACGATGAAAAGGAACGATGAAAACCAGTGAAGAGTCAAAACAAAGAAGCAAAGGAACAAAGAAGCCAACAATGACAAAAACAACACGCTGGAACGAAAGAAAAGAAGAGACGCATGATGTTGAACAGAACAGAGAAAGGGAACAACACAAGGAACGGAGGGCGCGCGCTGAAACCCTAGAGAGCCGCCGAATATCTGTTATGGAAAACAGATTTGGAAGTTGCAACTTGGGCCTCAAGGAAGATCTTGGTGAAGAGATAATTTGGTTAGGATAAGTTTAGAAAAGATTGTATAGGATTTTATTCTCTTATTTTCCTTAAGTAAAACTAGGGTAAATCTGAGAACTTCCTAGACTATATATTCGAAAGCTGCGAACTTCACTTACAAGACAGAACACGGAACACAGAAGATAGACGACGAAACACAGAGATATTCAGTGAGTAGTGCATTTGGAACAAGAGAAGAGCATTTGAAAGAAGAGAAGAGTATTCAAAGGAAGAAGAAGAACACTTACAAGGGACGAGACTTTGGTGAGTTGAGTACTTGTTAGGGTTTTGTTTGTCTTAGGTGTTGTTAGGAACGTTACATTGAGAAGTCTAGATATCTAGGAGTAAACTAGATTGAGATAAGACTTGCTTTTTTGTAACTCCAGGATTAATAACATAAGTAGACATTCGAAATCCTACTAGGGAAACCTAGATGTAGAGGTTTTTCTTAGTCAACTAGTTGGTTGATTAAGTTTTCCTCTCTAAGGAACTGAGCTCGTTACTTCATAATTCTGTTGTTATTTTCCGCTACCCAAGGAACAAACTTACCGTTCCTTGATCTAACACACTCGATTCTACAGTTACCTCCTAAACTATCTTTCCAACAGAAGAAGAAATTCATGTCAGATGTTTGACATTATTTTTGGGATGAGCCATTGCTTTTCAAGAGGTGTGCTGATGGAGTTATTAGAAGATGTATCCCTGAGGAAGAGGTAGAGAGTGTTATCTCTCATTGTCATTCTCTACCATGTGGAGGTCATGCTAGTTCCTCAAAGACAACCACCAAGATCTTGAATTCAGCTCTTTATTGGCCTTCTATGTTTAAGTATGTGCATCGTTTCATTGCTTCCTGTGATCCATGCCAGCGTACTGGGAACATTTCTAGGAGGAATGAGATGCCTCTTACTAACATCCAAGAGGTTGAGATTTTTGATGTATGGGGAGTTGATTTCATGGGACCTTTTCCACCGTTCTACTCTAACAAGTACATTCTTGTGGCGGTTGATTATGTGTCTAAGTGGGTTGAATCTATTGCCTCTCCAACAAATGACTCGAGGGTGGTGTCTAAGTTCTTCAACAAAGTGATTTTTCCAAGATTTGGAACACCAAGAGTTGTGATTAGTGATGTAGGATCACATTTCATTGAGAGGAAGTTTGAGGCTATGCTGAAGAAGTATGGGGTAACACATAGGATTGCCACCCCATATCACCCTCAAACAAGTGGTCAAGTTGAGGTTTCAAATCGGGAGATCAAGAGTATCTTGGAGAAGACGGTTTCCCGATCCAGAAAGGATTGGTCTATGAAGCTTGATGATGCTCTTTGGGCTTATAGGACAGCATCCAAAGCTCCTATTGGCACTATACCATTCCGGCTAGTGTATGGGAAGTCTTGTCATCTCCCGGTCGAGTTAGAGCATAAAGCTTATTGGGCGATTAAATGGTTCAACTATGACATGAAAGCAGCCGGTGAGAAGAGAATGTTGCAATTGCAAGAGTTGGAGGAGTTGAGGTTGGATGCTTATGAGAATGCTCGGATCTACAAGGAGAGAACTAAGAGATGGCATGACAAGCATATTGTGCCAAAAGAATTTCATGAAGATGATCTTGTCTTGCTATTCAACTCTCGTTTGAGACTCTTTCCGGGCAAGCTAAGATCGAGATGGTGTGGTCCGTTCCAAGTGCGAAATGTGTACCCACATGGTGCAATTGAGATATGGAGCGAAGAGACGGGACAATTCAAGGTGAATGGACAATGCTTAAAGAAATACATCGTCGGTGGTCCACTTGAGAAGGTTGCTTCTCTCTATCTTGACCCGAGCCACTAGGAAGGTATGGAAGGTCAAACTAATTACCTTAAACAAGCGCTGGATGGGAGGCAACCCATCAGGTATGTTTTCTTCTTCAAAAAAAAATAAATTTAAAAAAAAATAAAGGGGCTTCGGCAAACTCGGGAAACTCGGTCGAGTTTTCGATCGAGTTGTCCTAACAGAAAGAAACTCGGCCCACAACTCGACCGAGTTGTGGACCGAGTTTCAATCTGTTCGCTGTTTAAAAAAAAAACCTCAGAACTCGACCGAGTTCCCTTTTCCCTTTCTTCTTTCTTTTCTTTCTCCCTCTGCTGAACCCTATTACCCAGCCCTCTCCACCACTCTTTACCTCGCCACTGTTCTCCGCCTCGCCTGCATCGCCGCTGCTGCCCACCGTGCTCTGCTGCTGCCCGCTACAGTTCTTCCTTATCCTCCAACAGCCATCAACTCCGACCGCGAGCTCCGCTGCACATCCCGCCTGGCCTTTCGGCGAACACCATTGCTGAACCTTCTCCTTGCTCCGGTCGCCTCCGCCACACCGCTGCCCCCCCTAGCAGCCAGTGAACACCCTTTTGAAGACTTGATTTGGTACAATATTCCCCCCTTTTTGGCTTCATTGATTTCTAGGGTTTTAATGCTAAATTGATGAAATTGCTTGTATTGGGGATGAATATTGGTTAAATTGAGGGTATTTGCTGGTTAGATTACCTTGATTTGTGCCTTAACTTTGATAGACAAAATTTTATGCGCGGGAATTTCGTGTCAAGTTGAATTTGTCGTTTTGTCCACGTGTAAAATCATTGTCTAGCCTTATTTTAATTTCTTGTGGGGCTTTGTTGGCAAACTTTGTGCTATTGTTGTTGGTCGTCCTTGCCGGAACGACGTATTTATGGCTTTGCCTTGCCTTGGTGTTTCTTGTCTCTTTGTGTGTAGGTACCCGGATTTGAGCCATGTCTTCCAAACGACAAAAGAAAGCGTCTACGTCCTCCTCTAGGCCTCTTCCTCTTCCTCCTCCTACTCGTGTTGGGGAGGACTCTCCCGAGTCCCTTAATATAAACTTCACATTGAACAAACACTTCGCTCAGTTCGAGAAAATCAAGAAGAGGAAATTAATCCCCACTCGGTATCTTGATTTCGAGTTGCTAGATGCTTTGGATATCCGGGGTGATGTTGAGTGGTTGGCTGAGCGTTTGGGTTGGACGACTTTCATTCATCTTCAGGAGCCGACCTACAAGGGCCTCACGCTGGAATTTCAGCACTCTTGAATCTCAAGTCATGAAAGGCCAAAGATGCACAGAGGGACTTTGCACATTCCGTCTTGGGAACGATGACAGGGAACTAGACTTGGACACTGCTAATGAGATATTCGGTTTTCCTGTCATCACAGATGAGTGGGTTCCTCGGGGAGAGAGTAGAGCTGATTTCTATCGCACTTGGGAGTTCTGTCAAGAGATTGGATCAGGGACCTATGATGCTGCAAGGAAAAAGGCCTCAAGCATTAGCAATCCGGCCCTTCGTATTCTTCATCGATTCATGGCACACAATATTTTTGGTTGTGGTGATGGTGGTGAGAACAATGCCACCAAGAAAGAGGTCATAGTCCTATGTGCGTTTTTGGTTATGGTGATGGTGGTGAGAACAATGCCACCAAGAAAGAGGTCATAGTCCTATGTGCGGCCTTGTATGCCCATGCAATAAATTCTGTTGGTTTCATGTTGGGTCATTTGAGTTTAGTGAGCAATAAGGCGGCTGGTGCCATTGCTATTGGTGGGTTGGTGACTCGCTTAGCTCGACATTAGGACATTAATTTGGACAGACGCTGAGATAGTATTCCCCCACAACCCATTGGCTTTTCGTTGCTCAACAATATGAAGTTGCTTTACCAGTATCATAACACTTGGTATTGGGCACTTCCATCGGGTGGGCGACTACTCCGTCTCCCTAATCCCGAGCGGACTTCGCTCCAACAAAAGGCTAATTGGAAAGTCGCTCCCCTTCTCCATGATCCCTCTCATGACCAGTTGAAGGTTGGTCCACCCGCCCCAATGAACGATCCCATGGAAGACGAAGAAGCGGGGGATGAGGATGAGGAGGAGGATGATGATGAGAATGACCCAGCTGCTGAGGGTCCACATGGTCGTGATCCGCACTTGTATGCTTTGCTTGAGTCTATGCAGCGGGAAATGACTGCCCAGTTTTCAACCTTGAATACCCGCATCGACCAATTGAGTGATAAGTTTGATGACTGACGCGCTTCCGAGTGGCGACCCGAACCTCCACCACCTCCACAAGAGTAGTTTCATTGTGAGTATTCTCTCTTCCTTAACTTTTACTCTCTACATTGGGGGCAATATAGGTTTTAAGCTTAGGGGAGGGGAGTATTTTCATTTTGAATTGCATGTGGTTTGCATGATTAGTTGCATTTTTGCTTGCATTTGAATTTTTTTGTTAGTTTCCCTTTTGTGTTAGTTGCATATTTGCCCTGCTTGATCCTTTGTGGGTTCTTATAACAGTACATTTACCATGAATCCTCTTAATATGCTTTAGCTGGTAATATTGCAACCGCATGGTGGATGTGATATAATTGATCAAACCTGCGACAATGACCTGAGCATGTGGACTTTGACTAAGATACGTTAGAACCGACACTCTAGACAAATGTCCTGGTGAGCTTGTTGGCCTTTCTTGGACTACATTTGCAAAAGTCCTCTCGTTTTCTCCATGTGTGTGAACTCTCTTTGTGTGCTAACTCTAGAGCTTGCATTAATATCTTCTTTGAGGCCACGCTTATGACTTATACGCATGACATTAATAGGATTGAGGCATTGTTTTTATTAACCCTTTTCAGCTTGGCCACCCTATGCGTGTATCCTTTGCTTGAAGCCCGTTGTGCCTTATTGCCCTTTTATTTTGGAAGCTCCACAAAAAGCATACCGAGCCTATAAGTTCATCCTTCCGATCCGGGGATTAGGATAGTTGAATTGTTGTTGCTAGAGTGGATTTTAGCCAAGATTGGGGGAGGTTACATATATGGTGGTTAGAAATGTGTATAAATTTGTAATGTGTCTCCTCTCCTTGTTTCTTTTTAGGCTTCTGCTGTTAAAAAAAAAATTGGAAGAAGAAGCAATTAAATAAACGGAAGGAGACCATATCATAGTAAGGGTTAAGTTGTATGGGTTTGAAGGTTGAAATTCAATTAAAGGTTATTTTCGCTTGGTGTTGTCTTGGTAAGATCCTCTTCCCCGGATTTAGCTCCTCATGGCCTAAATATTCCTATGCCCTATGTTATACCTTGGCCCCATTACAACCTTGAAAAGCCCTCATGATTTTTGTTGTGCGCATGGTCTTTAGTGGTGGAGATTAAGAACACTGTTGCAAGCTTATGGTAGTTAGCATTCAAAGTTGAGAATTGATATTGAGTGAAACACATGCCTAAACAAATGAGTGTGAGTGACTTGTTTTTAATCTGGTAAGGTCTAGAGTGGAGGAACTGATTGTACTCTTGTCATTGATTGAGAAGTATGCTAGGACGGAATTTGTCGTTTGTTTGGCCTTTCATGGTTATTGTTCATATGTCTTTTGGATAGAAACAGCTGTTGCATTTTTTGTGGACTCATCGTCATGTACTTGCTTGGGACAAGCAAGGTTCAAGCTTAGGGGATTTTGATAGCATGCATTTAGGCTAGTTTAGATCATGTTTATTTCTCCTAAATAGGTTTGTTTTGCTTCTTTTTATTTTAGTTTTATTTGGTTTTCAAAGATTTGTAGTGTTCGGAATCTACTCTTGTGTTTTTCTGATTTCAGGATCGTTTGGAGGCGGTTTTGAAGATTACGAGCTATAATGTGAAGATGCTCGAAGGGATGGTGCCAAGGTCGAAATACAAGTGACAAGGAGAAGGTCGAGCTATGAAGATCAAGGAAAACAAATGACAACTCGGTCGAGCCACTGAAGGGGAGAAAACAGACGACAACTCGGCCCACAACTCGGCCGAGTTGTGGACCGAGTCAGCTACCTCGGTTGAGCCACTGAAGGGGACAAAATAGACAACAACTCGGCCCACAACTCGGCCGAGTTATGGACCGAGTCAGCTACCTCGGTCGAGCTACTGAAGGGGAAGGGAACCAGATCACAACTCGGCCCACAACTCGACCGAGTTGTGGACCGAGTCAGGATCCGTAATGGCTTTTGTCTAAAAACTGAAACGTCTTGCTCCTTTTATCTACCTGATTTGGGAAGAGACGGGGGATGCTATGCTTTTTTTTCTCTCTTACCTTTTGACAACCACGAACCCTAGTTGTGCTTTGGGGAATTTCCATTGAAGATTTGTTGAAGATTGGAGTTTGTTTCTTGGATTGAACAAGTATTTCTCTTTTTCTATCTATTGGAATTGTTTCTTTTGTTCATGCAATGCTTTTGATTGATTCTCCAAACATGCTAGGCTAAATCCCTTTTATCTAGGGTTAGGGTGATCCCAATAATGAATTGGTAGACTTGTAAATTGTGTTTGTCTGAATTGGTAGCATGAGTTCTTGTTTGATTCAATTCTAGGGTTCATATTGCTATTGGTAATTTATCAATTAGAATTCTATTAGGTTGAGTCTGAAAGGAGAAACCTAATGAATGAATTAGACAAGGTATGAGTCTGAAAGGAGATTACTATTGTTGGAATTACTAAGAATTGAACCTGAATAAACTTGTTTGTTCTTGCGGAGTTCTAACTTATCATAGAAACCTTAGGTTAGTCTGGAATTAGCGGAGCACGAAAGTGAATGTTAACCCGGTTTTATCCTAGATTCTAAGTGCTCAAGGGGTCTAGATTTGATTAGCTTTGCGCGACAGCGACTGTTAGTTGGAGTTTAGATACATCTACTATTGTCTGAAAGGAATTAGTAGAGATATTTGATAACTTACCATCACACGAGTTCATGCTATTCTAAGATAAACACATATAAGTTTACCAAGACATTGTTGTGGGGATCCTTAATCCTAGATAATTTCCATCCTTTGAATTTACTTATATTTGCAATACTCATTTCTTAGCATAATCAAACAAATCTTTCTTACGGCTTAGCTTACCAGTTTAGTTACAAAAGGTACTACATTGTCCTCGTGGGAACGACACTTGACCAGCTATAACTAACCCCATACACTTGTGGGTAGGTTTTCGCCACATCACAAAGCAAGGTTGGTTGCTCAAGGTTACAATCAACAAGAGGGGATTGACTATGATGAGACGTATGCTCTAGTGGCTCGAATTGAAGCTATTCGTCTTCTCATCGCCTATGCCGCTCATAAGGGATTTACATTATACCAAATGGACGTCAAGACTGCGTTCTTGAATGGATATCTCCAAGAAGAGGTATATGTGAAGCAGCCCCTTGGTTTTGAAGATGCCAATTTTCCCTCGCATGTGTATGCTTTGGACAAGGCATTGTATGGTCTTAAGCAAGCACCCCGTTCTTGGTATAATAGACTCGCACAGTTCCTTCTCTCCAACGGATATCGTCGAGGAACGATTGACAAAACTCTGGTCCTACTGGAACAAGAAGGTAAGATTCTGGTGGTTCAAGTCTATGTTGATGATATTAATTTTGATTCCACTAACCTTGCTCTTGTAGAAAAGTTCGAAAATCTTATGAGTAGTGAGTTTGAGATGAGCAAGATTGGGGAATTATCCTTTTTCCTCGGATTACAAGTTACTTAGACTAAGGAAGGAACGAAGATCCATCAACAAAAGTACATCAAGGAGTTGTTGAAGAAGTATGGTATGGATTCTGCAAAACCCATTATTACTCCTATCTCTCCTAACACTCGCTTGGATGCAGATGTAAATGGAACAGTTATTGATCCCACCATGTATAGAGGAATTATTGGTTATCTCTTCTATCTCACGGCCAGTCGGCCAGATATATTGTTTAGTGTGTGTCTCTGTGCTAGATTTCAGGCCAATCCGAAGGACTCACACTTGAAGGAAGTAAAGCGCATCTTTCGATACCTCAAAGGAATGGACCATCTATGTCTATGGTATCCCAAGAACTATGACTTCAATCTTGTTGGATTCACAGACGCTGATTTTGCTGGGCATGTTGTAGATTGTAAAAGCACCTCTGGAACGGCACAGTTCCTTGGTCCCTGTCTTTTCTCATGGGGTTCCAAGAAGCAAAACTCTGTGGCCCTCTCCACTATAGAATTTGAATACATCGCCGTAGCAAGTTGTTGTGCTCGGGTATTGTGGCTGCGGTAAACGAAGTGAAAAGTAGATGTTAGAGGAAGAGAGAGAAACGAGTTATTGATGGAAATTTTGAAAGTTGGTTGAGATATTTGGAAGGATTTTATCTTGTAAAAGATTTTATCTTTCCTATTACTACTTGATATTCCATTCAAGTTCTTCACTGCCAATCTCTTTATTCTCTACTCTCTCAGATCTCTCATCCTTTTGCCGCCTCTCAAAGCTCTCTGATTTCCATGGATTCTCCAAGCAAAATTCTCTCCACCGATACAATGTCTGAGGCTAAGATGGACGCCTATATTATTCAACTCCAATAGGCCAGGGCCGCCCGTGCTACACCGACTCCCACCGGCGTGCCAGCGTCTGTTGTGGAAATTGCTCACGCCGCCGTCCAACAAACTGTGGACCCCTCTGCGTCTACATCGACACCTACACCGATGCCGTCCCCTTTTGCTCTGTCCCCGCTAAAAGCCCAGGACCTCAATCCTATGCTTGTCGGCGTATCAATGGAGGAACAACCACATCCCCAACATGTCGAAGAAGAGGAAGTCTCTTCTCCCTCCAAGGACAGAGGAGACGAGGAGGAACAGTCAATGCAATCCCTAGGGAAGGAACTGTGTGTAAAGTCTGCACCTTTGGCGCCACCTCCACCTCGCAAGCGCAAGCTCGCTGATCTTGTTGTCACTGCCCGGGAAGAGGAGGAAGACGAGGATGTTGAAATCTTGGAGCATCGCATGGCTTCAACAGCCCAATTGACACCGTCTAAGTCTAGTGGCGATGAAAATACTCCTCGACCTCTGAAGGCATGACTTCGTTCCGCTGTGAAGCCAGAGTTAAAAAGGGCCAAATCTGTTGGAAAAAAAAAGTTGGATCTTTCCATCTCCACCACCACTGTTCCCGACTTCTCTGAAGGTAAAAAGATCCTTCCATCACTTCTGATTCGTGAAAGCTTCTATTCTGAGCACAATGTGGAGGAGATCTTAGAACTTCTGCGTTTCCAAGGCTGGGAACGTATCTGTTCCAACAGGGCGACAGTCAATGAAGTACAGATGCGAGAGTTATACCAGTACTTTCACCTATCCAAAGTTGATGTCCTGTGTGGGTCAACCAAGATCAGTGGCGAAGATTTGTCTTTTACGCCTAAGGTTATCTCCTCGCTTCTCTCTGTTCCTTTGGGTGGTTTCTATGAGGTCCCTACGAGCGAGATCAATGATGAGAAGCTTGCTTGTATGGAATGGTTGTTTGGTTCAACTTCTGGGGAGCTACACACTGAAAGGCTGACATTGGCTCAACGAATTGCTTTCCACATCATTTCTAGAGCTGTGGCGCCTCGCCAAGAGAAGCGCAATACCATCACCATGTGCGACCTGTTTATGCTTGACCGGTTTCTGAGAAGAGAGAAAATTGATCTCCCTCGAGTGATCTTGTTCCATATGGATCGGTGCAAAGCCAAGTCCCACTCTTTATCCTCTTCAGGCTTGGTGAAGATGTTATTGCTTCGAGATGAAGCATATATTGAAGAGAATGAGGTGTCTTTTGGAAGTGAGTTGGATTCTGCTGTTGTGGAGAAAATGAAGTTCAAGGGTGACACTAAGGGAACAGGCACTGTGACTGCTAAGAAAGCAGCTGGTGTAGGAACGTCAAAGGGAAGCTCAATCCAACATCAGATTTTGGCTGAGCTTAAGCAGTTGAACACCACGATGAATCTGCTCTTAGATCACTTTCTGAGCAAAGACGAGGATGCTGCCGAATACCCTGAGATCTGAGTGTTCCATGTTACTACCCTGCCCGTCTAATCTTATGTTCTTGTTTTTCTATGTTTTTATGTCTTTTGTGTGATTGTTCCCTATCTTTTGATAATAGTTGTCTAGGTTCCTTTGCTTTTTACTTCGCCCTGCTTAATGAATGAAATATTTTGCTTATGAGTTGCATGCGAGTCAAGTCTTTGTGATTTATGTGGTCTTTTGATGATACCAAAAGGGGGAAGTATGGAAAATGTGAAACCCAAGGAAGGATTGATAACAGAAGCTAGTGCTAAGGAGAATGACGATGCTGCTTGAAGGTAAATCCTTCTATGAACTTTCTGAGGGGGAACATTGTCAATATCTTAATTGTAGTATTTGTGTGATTACATGTGAATTTGACTTCTTACTTCTCTGTTTTGAACGTGCACATTTTGGAGGAGTTTGTCATCACCAGAAAGGGGGAAATTGTTAGAATGATGATGTTCCCTCTAGTTTTGATGATGATAAACTCAATGGCATTTGATGGTTTTTAGTGTGACTATGAGTTTCAGGAAACATATGACTTAAAGGAACGATGAAAACCAAGTGAAGAATCAAAACAGAGAATACAAGGAACAGAGAAGTCAACAATGAGGAACAACGCACTTGAACAAAAGAGAAAGAGAGACGCGCGTTGTTGAACAGAAAATGAAAGGGAACAACGCCAAGGAACGCATGACGCGCGCTATAAACCGTTGCGTTTGCTGAATCTTTCTTTTATGGAAACAAAGATCGAAGGAGCAACTTGGGCCGCATGAAGATAATCTCGTTGGAGATATTCTGGTTAGGATAGATTAGTAAAGATTGTATAGGATTATTTTATCTTTTTTTCCTTAAGTAAAACTAGGGTAAATTAGATAGAATACCTAGACTATAAGATAAAAAGTTGCAAACTTCATTTGAGAAGTGATTCACGGCATTTTCCACAAAGAAGAACATTCGGAAGAAGAAAGAACTTACAAGGACGAGACTTTGGTGAGTTGAGTACTTGTTAGGGTTTTGATTGTCTTATGTGTTGTTAGGAACGTTACATTCAGAGGTCTAGATATGCAGGAGTAAACTAGATTTAGATAAGACTTGCTTGTTTGTAATTCCAGGATTAATAATACAAGTAGACTTTTGAAATCCTACTAGGGAAACCTAGAGGTAAAGGTTTTTCTTAGTCAACTAGTTGGTTGATTGAGTTTTCCTCTCTAAGGAACTTTGTCTGTTACTCTGTCATTTTGTTACTATATTTCGCTGCCCAAGGAACAGTTATACCATTCCTTATACTAACATACTCGATTCTACAGATCGATTGTATGCAAACTCAATGAAGGGTAGGCAATCCTCCCACCTGCACAAATTAGTCTGCAATATCGTTCTAAGTAGGGAACCAAGAGTACGGTTAGTTACCTCAGTCTGACCGTCCGTTTGAGGATGGCAAGTGATGGAAAAGAGGAGCTTAGTACCAAGCTTGGCCCACAATGTCTTCCAAAAGTAGCTTAGGAAGTTGATATCACAATCGGATACTATAGACTTGGGAACTCCATGCAAGCTCTCTCATAATATTGTCAAAGAATAGAGTAGCAACATGTGAAGCATCATCGGTTTTATGGCAAGCAATGAAGTGAGTCATTTTAGAGAATCGATCTACCATAACAAAAATAGAATCTCTACCCCACTTAGACCAAGGTTATCCTAACACAAAATCCATAGAGATGTCTTCCCAAGGAGCTTGGGGAATGGACAAAGGTGTGTACAAGCCATATGGTTGGACTTTAGACTTAGCCTTCAAACAAGTAGTACATGAGGCATAAAACTTCTCAACTGAATTATGCATGTTAGGCCAATATAAATGTTCTTGGAGGGTAGGCAAGGTTTTAAGCACATCAAAGTGTCCTATGAGTCCCCCACTATGGGCCTCTTGGACCAACAACCGCCTAGTTGACACCCTAGGAAAACACAACTTAGACTTTCTGAATAGGAATCCATCATGCAAAAAGAATCGGTCTCTACTTCCCGTGGACATGCATGCATCAAAGACTTCACAAAAATCCTCATCACTAACGTAAAGTTCTTTCATGAAGGAAAAACCTAACAACTTAGCATCCAAAAGAGAGAGAAGAGTGTACCACCTTGATAGTGCATTGGCCACTATGTTGTCTTTTCCCTTCTTATGTTTGATGACATAAGGGAAAGCCTCAATGAATTCAACCCATTTGGCATGCCGCTTGTTCAGTTTTCTTTGCCCTTTCAAGAACTTCAATGTTTCATGGTTCGAGTGGATGACAAATTCCCTTGGTAGAAGGCAATGTTGCCATACCTTGAGCACTCGAACTAGGGCCAACAACTCCTTGTCATATGTTGGCTAATTCAACTCAGCCACTCCCAACTTCTCACTAAAGTAGGCAATCGGCTTGCCTCCTTGCATGAGCACTCTTCCAAGACCAATTCCGGATGCATCACACTCGATCTCGAAGGTTTTGTCAAAGTTGGGCAAGGCTAGGAGTGGTGTATATGTGAGCCTCTCCTTGAGAGCCATAAAAGCTTCATCTTGCATAGCCTCCCACTTGAAGGCCACATTCTTCTTAGTGAGCTCGGTGAGGGGCATGGCCAAAGTGCTAAAATCTCTAACAAATCGACGGTAGAACCCGGCTAATCCAAGGAAGCTACGCACTTGGGTCATGGTGGTGGGAGTTGGCCACTCTTGGATTGCCTTCACCTTTTCCTCATCAACCTCTAACCCTTCCCTGCACACAACAAAGCCGAGAAACACCACATGGTCGGATAAAAAATTATACTTCTTGAAATTAGCAAACAATTTTTCACTCTTAAGTACTTCTAAGACTTGTCTAAGGTGATTAACATGTTCATGCAAGTTGTGGCTATTATCCAAGATATCATCAAAATAAACTACCACAAATTTACCAAGGAAGGGCCGTAGAACATGATTCATCAACCTAAAGAATGTGCTTGGGGCATTTGTGAGTCTGAAAGGCATTACCATCCACTCATACAAGCCTTACTTGGTTTTGAAGGTGGTTTTCCACTCGTCACCCTCCTTTATCCTTATTTGGTGGTAGCCACTCTTAAGGTCAATCTTGGAGAATATGCTTGCTCCATGAAACTCGTCGAGCATATCATCAAGCCTTAGGATTGGATGTCGATACTGGATGGTAATGTTATTGATGGCTCGACAATCCACATACATCCTCCACGTTCCATCTTTCTTGGGAACCAGGATGACAGGAATAGCACACGGGCTAATGCTCTCTCTCATGTACCCTTTGTCAAGTAGCTCTTGAACTTGTCTTTGGAGCTCCTTTGTCTCCTCAGGATTGGCTCTATAGCCATCTCGGTTTGGAAGTGTGGCACCGGGGATGAAGTCAATTTGGTGCTCTATTCCTCTAATGGGTGGCAACCCACTAGGAATATCTTCTTGGAACAAGTCTTCAAATCCATGCAAAAGACGAGCAATAGGCTTAGGGAGATCATCTAGCTCTTGGGAGGAAAATAATGTTTCTTTGAATATGAGAAGGTAACAAACTTTACTTCCCTGGATGGCGTGAACCACTTCTTTTGGCTTGGCTAGAAGCATATGATTGGATGCGCCTTCTTTTGTTCCCTATGGCCATTTTCTTTCCCTGGGCCGTGGCTGTAACACCCCCAAAACTTAACCTTTTTGGAAAGGTATTACCGCCAGTGACCCCAGTGTTCCTTACCGAGATCACCCAAGGCTTTACCGTTTAAATACAAATCATGAAATACAATGATACAAAATGATAACCTTATTCATATAAAACACGAGTCCCGGGATTACATCCCAATCCCGAATAGGACAAACACAGAGTTTAAATAAATTACAACGGAAATCTTAAACAAGGTACAGCGGAAGACTTTTAAAAGATATTACAAAAAGGGTTGTGATCGTAATGATCACCTGCCCAAGGATCTCAACCTGATTAAAAGAAATTATTAAAAACGTCGGAAAACCACCGTCGACTCCATAGTCCTTCTAGTCTTCTCATCTACACTCTATCTGATGTGCCAAATCGAACGGATGACACCAGCCCACATGCGGAGAACAAAGTTCGTGGGTTAGTCTACTTAAATAGACTAGCAAGGGTAAAAAGCAAAGTGGTTCGAGTGATCGAAACCGTTTACTATCATTGTCCCTCGAATAATAACCGAAGGGACAATACATAAACCGGCACTTTCACGGAATAACAACAAGAGGTATGTATGAGAGAAGATTCTGGAAGACTGAATCTTCACAGAAATCAACTCGAAAAGAGACTCCAAGAGATTGAGTCTTTAAGGAAAAAATTACAAATCTGGAATGTTTAAAGAATCATACAACAATGATTTTAAAAGTTGACTGAGATGCTTCAGTTCACGACCAACCTCATCGCATACAGCGAATCCAGATCGGAAAGAGAACGTACTATGATCAAAGTCGAGACGAGCTTTCCTAGCTGCACTATTACTTAGCTGCACTACTCGCCATGGGTTTATTAATCATGTGCACTCGGGCACATATCTTATTTAATTACAAAACACACATTGCTGAAACACGTTAACGTTAGTAAGAGCGACAACAAGGCTTAAATCACAGGGTGACAAATATGTCAACCCAAATTAAAACACACACAACCCACACGCGGGACTTAACATCATTATGCCGAGTAACAACGGCGTTACTAATACACCGGGTGACCTTACGTTCACCCTGATTGCACTATTACAGTGCTTACACTTTAATTATGTGCTTAACCGCACTTATCTTATTAAATTACGACACACACACACACTGTTGAGGCTTTTAATATTATTCCAAGAACACGGAAGTTATTAAGACACCGGGTGACCTTACGTTCACCCTGATTGCACTGCCACAGCGCTTACAGTTTAATTTACAAGGTGACAGTTACGTCCACCCCAATGCACTAGCTAAGTGCTTAATACATAGGACTGCAATTAAGCTCATCCAATGGCGCTTGCAAGGCGCTTAAAACACTTCAGATCCTTACATGTGGATAAGAAGCATAGGTCATGACCCTTAAATTATTCGGAATAATCCGAGGAATATTATGATTTAAAGAAACGACAAATCCTTACATATGGATAAGCGTTCCCATGAATATTAAATTATAAAGAAACAACTAATCCTTACTTGGATTAGCGTTCCTACGCACATTAAGTTATAAAGAAACGACTAATCCTTACTTGGATTAGCGTTCCTACAAACACTCATGTTAACTAAACAGTCTAACACAACAATTATTCACATTAAAGCCATCCAGGCAATTAACTTAAACATAGAGATAATAGAAACAGCTAATCCTTACTTGGATTAGTTTTCCTATTAACCCACATGCCATTCTAGCATTAAGATTAACTTCACAACAATACCTTCACGGTAATTATCACATAGGATAGCATTCCTCTAACAGATATACAACCTATGATAATGTCATTATTACAGTTTCCAAGACAGTTTATAAAACCATTTCCAGATAAACACAGTAATCATTCCAAATTAATTACTCAGATAAACAACTGATAATTAATGTAAATATGGAACGATGAGCAAGAGCGAACTGCCACTTGCCTTAGTCCGCAGATCTGGAACAAAGCAGAGACAACGGGATTCCGGGCTCAACACGCGTATAGCTCCACTAGCATAAACACCTTCGAGTCGACCCAAAAAGGAACACTAGGTTAGATTCGACAAACATTAGTACGAATACACGAAAGGACGAAAGGAATCGAAGGATACGAGACCCGATCGAAGGTCTCGAAAGCCAACTCAACAACTCTCGGGCAACAACCCTTCACGGCCGGCCACCAAACAATTGCGGCGGGCGCCGCCACCATCACGGCGGGCGCCGCCTCAAGAACGGTGGTCGCCGCTCATCGGCTTCCTCCACGGCGGCTGGCCACACACCACGGCGGCACCAAGATCTTCACGGCGGTCGCCGTTCCTGGCGGCGGGCGCCGTCTCCCTGGCGGCAGTTGCCGTTTCCCTGGCGGCGGTCGCCGTCGCTGAACAGAAACTTAAAAACGGGCGAGAAATCTTACCCGCGACGCTCGATTTGGTTCGCCTTTCGCCTTGCTTGGCTTCTAGGCTTCTAAGGGCCTTCCAAGTCTCCTTTGGCCACCGAGAATGACACCAAAAGAGCCTCCAACGATCCACGGGAGCTTTCCGAGAAAGAGAGCGTTTTTCTTTGTGAGCGTTTTTTAGAGACGAGAAATGGACAGCGTAATGGCATTTTTCACACCCTTTCTAGCTTCACCCATGCCCTCTATTTATAGGCAAAGATTTGGGTTGTTGGGAGCCAAAAAGCTTTCCAATTGTGCCCTTGGGTATTAACCCATGGTTAATCCATTTGCACCTCTTAGGCAATAACGAAGTGGGTAGAGATTTGGTATTAATCTTAACTCGCGATAACAAAAGTCGTACACGAACGAGTATAGACTTCCAACAGGCCTTAACTGTATAATTCTTCACTGAGAAAAATATTACAGATACAGAGCACATTATAGAATGTCTTCGACTTTCTGAATTAAATCCGACGTACTAAACGGGTGTTCGGGAAAATTCCAAAAATTCTCTGAATAATCCTTATAGAATTACGGGGTATCACAGTGGCTTCCTTTTCCTTAGCCAACTTCCTTTGTTCCCTTTCAACGTGATCAGTCATGATCTCATGTGGTGCCAATGGGTGAAGAGTGATCCGTTTTCCTTTCAAATGGAAGGAGAATTCATTTGTAACCCCATGGTGGATGACTCCTCTGTCAAACTGCCATGGCCTTCCAAGCAAAATGTGGCAAGCGGTCATAGGCAACACATCACAAAGACCTTCGTCCTCATATCCTCCAATGGAGAACTTAACCCTGGCTTGCTCTTTGACTTTTAGAGGAGTAGAAGAATTAAGCCAACATAAAGTATAAGGTTGAAGATGAGGTGAGGTTGAGAGTTTGAATCGGGATACTACCTCTTGATCAATTATGTTGCAACACGAGCCTCCGTCTATGATCATGCTACAAACCTTACCTTGAATGAAGCATCTTGTGTGAAAGATGGTCTCACGTTGGTTTGGAATGCTTGGAGCATCATTGGCAACTAGAGTGCACTTGACAACAAAGCAATCCCCCCACAGCCGCCTCTTAGGTGTAGTTCCTCCTCTATTTAATCTTTTTCCCTCACGGCTTCTTCTAAGACTTCATCTTCGGATTCATACTCACCATGAGTGTGGAGCAACACTTGCTTCTTGGTTGGACAGTCTCTGGCGAAGTGACCTCGGCCTAGGAACTTAAAACACTTCAGTTCCCTTATACGTGGCTCTCCTTCTCTTCCCAGTGGTGGTGGCAATTCCCTCTTTGGGTGGCTTTTGTCAGGTTCCACTCTTGGTTCTTGGCGTCTTGGCTGATCATTGGGCTATTCCTCTTCTTTTGCAAGTTTCCCATACACATGGTTGACATAGTGAAAGACTTCTTCAATGGGTGTGCCCCTAACAAACCTTTGATTTTCTACAATGTTAGCTAAATCAGAATTTAAGCCACCAATAAATTTAGAGATTACATATTCCTCGGGGAACTTGATGCCCGATCTGAACCAGAGACTTCTAAGTTCCTTATAGAACTCATCCGGACTTCTTGGTCCTTGCTTGATGCAAACAAGCTTGACGTGGATGCGAGCCAAGTAATCTTCCGGCACAAAATGAGCTCTCATGGCAGCCTTGAGCTCTCTCCATGTTTCTATGGCCTGGTACCCTCCATATACACGTTCCTCCTTCTCTTCTTGCCACCATTGGTATGCAAACTCCATGAAGTTAATGGTAGCAAGGGCCATACGTTGGACATCTCCATAGTTGTGGAAGTCAAAAACTGATTCGGCTTTAGACTCCCAATCCAAGTATGGCTCAACATCCGATGAACCTGAAAAGGTAGGAACTTGTACCTTCACTCCATGGTATTGCTCCCTCCCTCGGGGCCTCTCGTCTTCTTCAAAGTACCCCCGGGGATCTTGGCGTAGTTCCCTTTGAAACTGACCCATTCTCTCCCTAGGATGGTCTCTAGGAGGGAGGTTCCTTAGTACATTCCTTCTTGGCAGGGGAACTGGCCTTGAGAAGGGCCGAGGTGGAGCATTTCTTGTGCCAATTCATGCATGGTTAGTCCGAATGGGCGGGTAAGAATTGACAAGAGACAAGTTATCCTCACCAAACCCTTGATCTTGGCAGATGGAGGCAATATGAGGAGCTTGAGACGTGGTAGCCTCCTCATTGAAGGCCATCTTAGAAAAGGCAGTTGGCATGACTCCAAGTTGGTCTCCTTCTTGCTGTGGAGAGTGTAGGGAACCACCTTCTTCTCATTGGCCACTTGGCCTTATCCAGCTGAGTGAGTTCTCAATTTTGGCTTCCATTCTTTGCATGAAGGTGGCAGTTTCCATCCTCATTTCTTGGATTTGTTGCCTCATATGTTCTTGTTGCTTTTCCTTGCTTGTTTGGAAGGCTTTCAAGAGAGTTTCCATTTTGACTGGTGATGATGGTTCTTGGATGGTGACTCCTTTTTGTTTGTTGGCGGGATCCATGGCAACTCCCTTGCAAGTTAGCAAACAAGGCAATACCCAAACACGGGAAATAAAGAGAAAGCAATTCAACCAAGGGAACTGAACCAGCAAGCGCCCAAAATTTTGTTGTAGAAGTTGTCACAAAGTTCAAAAATGCAAGCTCTTCAAAACAAGGCTGAATTGGGGACATTTTGCAAACAAGAAAGCCACAAAAACTTTGATCAAACTTGGTGTTTTATGCAGCCAAATCGTACCAAAACAAGTCACCAAAGAAGGTACTAAACAAGGTCCTCAAGTACAACTTGTTCGCTTGTTTCTGGCTTTGCCCCTCTTTCTCGAACTTTAGACTCTTACTCGAATTTTTCTGGCTATTAACCTCTCTTTCTCAAGTTTTCTCTGAACAATATTCCTTAGATTTCATTTGAGAGAACAAAATTGAGAGAAATGAACTTGACTGAGTTGATCACGCAACAAATGGTGAAGAAATGTTCAAACTAGAGCGTTTTTAGTTGGCTTGAGTTATCTCAAGTTGTTTCCCATATCTTTAGCTCCATGATTGGTCCATTTGACTCATAATGCACACAAATTTGACCAAGTTTTATGCAGCAAAAAGAAGAAAGAAAAATTAAGCAAAACCGACACATTAATGGTAGGAAATCCCAAGAGATTTTTGGTGGAATTAATGGAAGTGAGTTGGTTTAATGCAAGAATTAACTCAAGTCAGTTTAATACCAACCAAAGGTTGTCTTTTTCCTTGCATAAGCCATGATTTTATCAAAGAATTTACAGCAAACACGAACTCAATAATGGCACGAAAATAGGATTGCTTGCAAGACGAACTACGATCAACTTTAGAACAAGATTTCGAGCGTTACTGTTGGATCGCACATGTTAGAAATCAAAGGGATTTGGTGCCTATGGCCAACTTCTTGTTGCCTCCTTTGCCGTGGATCTTTTGGTTTCTTCTTTGCTCATTGGCCACGTAGTCGGCCATGATCTCATGAGGCGCCATTGGGTGAAGAGTAATCTTCTTTCCAGCCATATGGAAGGAATACTCACTGGTGACCCCTTGGTGGATCACCCCTCGGTCATATTTCCACATACTCCTAAGTAGCAAGTGACATGTTTTCATAGGAAGCACATCATATAGCACCTTATCCTCGTAAGCTCCAATGGAAAACCAAAATAAATCTTGAGTTTGTACCTTGAGAGGAGTGGAGGAATTTAGCCAATTGAGCGTGTAGGGTTGATGGTGAGGTGTGGTCTTGAGTTTGAATATCTTAACCACCTCTTGGTCTATGATGTTGCAGCATGAGCCTCCATCAACAATCACACAAAAAACTTTCCCCTGGATGTGACATCTTGGGTGAAAAATGGTTTCACGTTAAGAAGACAAAGGCGGCGCGTCACTATCCACCATGGTCCTCTTGACCACAAAGCAATCTCCTATGGCCGCCGTGACATAGACCTCTTCTTTATCATTTTGAGCGTCATCCTCCCCTTCTAGGACTTCCTCTTCATCCTCTGACATATAGTCACCATGCTCATTTAAGAGCACTTGCTTCCTTGTAGGACATTCCCTAGCATAATTGCCGCATCCCAAGCACTTGTAGCACTTGACATCTCTAGTGCGAGAGTTGTCTTCCTTTTTGGGGCCTTGGCTTAACGACTGACCTTCTCTCTTAGTTGGGGCCTTGGCTAGGTTCGGCTTAATCTCTTGGTGCCTAGGGGCGTTTGGCAAGGTGTTAGATCTTGAAGTGGAGCCCCATGTCCGAGAGCTTGTGGAACTCTTCCTCCATTGCTAATTTAGGTAGACTTGGGTAGCATAGTGGAGCACCTCCTAAATTTGCACATGAGCCCCAAACCTTTGCATCTCCACCACTTGGCCGACGTCAGGATTCAAGCCCGTGGTGAAGTTGGACCCTAGATAGCCTTAGAGAAAATGAACATTGGAGCGAAACACCAAGTGCTTTAACTCGTAGTAGAATTCTTTCGGCGTCCGGTTCCCTTTCTTCTGTCTTTCCAATTTGACTTGGATTCGGTATTGTAAGTCTTGAGGCACAAACCAGAACCTCATTGCCTCTTTGAGCTCCTCCCACGTGGTGATGGATGGGTAGTTGTGGTAGGCTCTCTCCTCTTTGTCTTCAAGCCACCAAGAGTAAGCAAAGTCGGAAAAATATATAGTGGCAATGGTCACCCTTTGCACACCGGTGTAGCCGTAGTAGTAAAAAACGGTCACAATTTTGGCCTCCTAATCCAGTTAGGCTTCTGGATCCGACGTGCCTACATATGGTTGGATGGAGAACTAGATGCAATGATGTGGCTCCCTCTCTTGAGCCCTAGCTCAATCTCCTTTGCCAAAGGCAAAGTGCCTATGCCCTTGTGCGCGAGGCAACATCCTTTGTCCCCTAGACCCTTCTTGATGTTCTTGTTGTTCAACAGGCACTCTTCATGGATTTGGTAGGGGGCCAGCTGGAGGTTGGTAAGGCCGGCTCATCATGGCCGCGTCGGCGCTTGGTTGATGGAATCCGGGGAGAAGGGATTATTCATGTCATCTAAGAGGTGATTGTGGCCTCTTGAAGGCCGCAACAAATTGGTGCTTTCCTCGTCTGGTTGTGAAGGACCTTTCCACTTGAAAGCTCTCTTGGAACTCTCTTTGCTTAGGTGAGCTTGGATGGCTTGTGGTGTAACTCCTATGAGGGCTTCCAAGCCTTTGCTCTAGCTTCTCATCCATCGCTTGGAGGAGGTCCAGCCGAGTCCTTTTGAACAAAGCTTGGATATCCCTAAGCGTGAGAGGCTTGTCCTCACTATCGTCGTCCATGAGACCCTTCCCTTTGTCTCCCTGCAATGACATTTTCAGCAAAACACAAAAATTAGTCCAAAAATGAATTCACAAGGTAGCGGCAAAGTACCTCCAAGTGGCTCCCTTATCTTGTCCCTCGCACAACCTTCTTCTTTCTTCAAAGGCCGGCCTTTTAGTGACTTGTTTCCAAGCCACTTCCAAGACCTCTTTGGCTCACACGCACTTGATCTCGGCCCCCACTAGGAAGTCATACACAAGCACTTGAAACCATAATAAGAAAATTACAAAGCCTTACCGAGCACTAGGGTTTGGGCTCAGAGTGGTGTTTTGGACAAGATGGTTGCTCTTTGTTCAATCTCAACTTGTGAACGTTATGCAAGTCAAATTATAGATAAATCACACAAGAAAGCTACTAAGTACCTAGCCCCATACAAACTCTTGTTTCAGAGACAAAGACAACTCTTCTTCACTTGCTCTTTTTTTTCTTGGTTTGACCAATCTTTCTAACGCCTTCCCTTTTGTCTTAGGCCAGGTATTTCTGGTTCAATCCTATCTTTCTAGAGGTTTTTTTTAAAATCTCAGGTGAGAAAATTTCCATTACAACTTTGACAAAAAAAATTTAGATGCAAATGAAACATAACTAGACACTTAACAAATTTCGTCCACCAATATTATCTTGGGACTAGACACCTTTCCCGTAACTTATGCTACTTATAATATAGATTGGTCACATAAAAAGCACAAGTAACAAAAACAAAAGTGTAGCCAAACAAAGGGTGGACAAATATGGTAAGTGATGGTTGCAAATTTGGGGATTTTAATGCCAAGTTCAATTCATGCAATTCAATGGAATCAATTTGGTTTGATTCTAGCAAATTAATGGATATTAAAAGCATACAACGGTCACTTTCTCCTTAGAATTGGCAGGCAGTCGTGGAGTACTTCAAGCAACAAACAATAAGATAATCACAAGTATGGCTAGAAAAGTACTCGGCAAAACTATGGTAAAATTTTCTTGAAATTTCAAATGTGAGGGTTGGGTTGAAAATTACCTTGAAAGAGGCTCTGATACCCAATGATGCGTCCCTTGTGAGGATCTCAAGATTCAAGGAAAGTTTGACACCAAAACCCCAAGCCAATTCCTTATCGGCGGCGACGGTGGATTTGCTTGACAAGCAAACTTGGAAGAGCTATTGGAAATATTTGGAGGCATTTTTATGTGGAAGGATAACTACTGGCAATCCTTAAATAAATGCACCAAATAAATCTAGGAGTATCGTAGGTTGGATCAAGGATAAATGCACCTAAAACCACTCTACTAGGTTCGGATGAACACACCAAACAATGACGCACAACTCAAAGTCTCTCGAAGGCTTTTTATGCTCAAAAGCTCAAGATATATTCAAATTAAACGTGAGAAACAATTTAGCTGCAAGCTAGCTTATTAACACAAAGAAATACCTAAATTGTCATAAACACATTTAATGGAAAATCATAAAGTGGTGCTCTAAATGGGCCGGTCAAATCTCAACGCCATTTGCCTTCTATTTTGGAGATTAATGGCAGCATCCAATGTTCCACATCACCACCAAACTTGAGGGCAAAGGCACAAGCCAATTGGGAGATGGCTTTGCTTCAGTGCCTTGATAATGCTGGCGTCGGGGACTCCTTGACATCCAATGCCATCTCCGGGCAAACCTTCAAACACTCCGCCACTCATGGGGTCCAATGGCTTGTAGGGATTTCAAAAGGAGATGGTAGAATTTGGGCCTCATTTTGAGCTCCGTGGCCTGGTGAATGTCGCTGCTTCCCTTCTTGGCCAATGCCAGGCGTCGGGGAGCCTTCCTGGATGAGTGCCATCACCGAGCCATTTGGCACTTGGCTTGGCGCTCCAAGTCTCATAAGGCCCCTTTGGATGCCTTTTTGGAGTTTCATGGATTGGGCCCTCATGATGACACCTTTGACTTGTGAAGTGCCGAGGTGGCCTTGATTAACCCTAGCCAATGCCCGGGCGCCCGAACGTATGAGCGGCACTGTGGGAGCTGGATAATTTGGTGTTGGCACTCATCCTCCTCCAAGGTGGCCCCCTTTGATGACAATTGGATGTGGTTGCCATTCTGCCCTAGCTTTGGCGTCGGCGGCATCGACATGGCATTCTCCGCGGCTTTGTCTTTGGCCTTCACCTATGGCACGTCCTTGGAGCTTGCTAGAGTGGTAGCTTCTTGAGGTGAATCAGCTTGATTCACATCAATAACGCACCCAACCGATAGAATTTTACTATTAAATTAAAACACATCGTATTTACGCGTCTTGGATACTTTGTGAAGTTCGGTCTTATCTCGAATCCATTAAAGTCGAATGTTTCGGGATATTGAAGGAATCGTTATGGGCTTAAATTTCCCTATAAATGTGACCCTAATGCTCGACTAATTTCCATCCAATTTCATCCAATTCTCCACATTAGGGTTTATAGCATTCCAGATTTTTTCCGATTGTTCTAGGGTAAAATTATCTCACCTCAAAGCATCTTACATACAATTCCGTTGTCTATATATTCGTCTTGAATTCACAAATCCAATGCCGCCGACCCCATTTGGTTCCTCAACGTGCCCGAATTGATCCGATATGTCTCGGTGTGTTTTGTGCTTTGTTTTAGGTAATGTCCGAATTACGTTTATTTTTTGTTTAATCCTAATTAGTTGGAAAATTGGGATTAATTTAGTGAAAAACTGAGTTGATTTAATTTTATTGATATTAATTTAAAATTAGTTTTTATGGTATTATCTTAGGTTATAAAATGTTAATGTTTAACATTATAATTGGATAGTATATTTGGTTAAGTACATAATTGGGTTATAAATAACTTAAATAATTAGTTTATTTGAAATATGAATATTTAGAATATACGATTAAAGGATTTTAGTATTGTATAAATAATCGTTATAATGTGTAACCTCGATATTTTATTTATTTAGACTAAAATAAATCCAATTAGAAACAAAGACAAGTAACGTTGAATTTCCATTATTTAATAAATTATCTAATTATAATTAATTTTTGTGTGAATTGGGTACGTCTAGGAATCACTATTGGAAACAAAAACGAATCAGGAATCCAGTCAGTTGGTCAAGAACAACTTCTTCTGTTACGTTGTTCGACCGATACCGTAACTCGAGACAAGTGGTGGTTCGCTCTTTCATTTATTCCATGTTTTCCTTAATTGTCAATTAATTAATTGTTTTAAAAAAGTTGAGAAATTTTTTGATAAATTGTGTTTGGGAACTTGTGTGATATATGGTGTGGAAAAATGAAGTATATATATATATATCATGTTGTATATATATTGCTAGTGATGACCCTTGTATATATGATTATTAGTATTGGGTGCTAGTTGAACTTTGGTGTGGAAATTTTTGTGGACTTGTATGCTTAGTAGCACGAGTATTCGTAGGAACGTTATATACCTTGCGAGGTTTAGTTGTTTCTTTATTACTTGGTATTAGGAGGATTAGTGCCCTAATACTTTTGGTCATGACCATACCTTTATTCGAATATAAGTGGTGGTGCACTTAGCTAGTGCCATTATTCTGGATTCGTCCCATGCCAGATTCTCGTATCGAGATGATGTGTATTAAAAGCTTTAACGTAATGCATGTTTTGAAATTAAATAAGATAAGTTCTTTTATGCATATAATTAATAAACTTTGGGTGAGAAGTACAATGTGAAAATCGCTCGGGCTCCTGTCTAAGAAGGTCCTCTTACCAATCTGAATTTGTACAACACACTTGCGGTGAGGTTGGTTAAGGACCCAATTATTCAAATGAGTCGTTTTTAAAATCTTGTTGTGATAATTATAAATGTTCCCAAACAAATACATATAATTCCTATAAGATTTTATTTGAGAGACAATGATACTAACTGGATTCGACCATATAGAACCTCTCATAATTACCCTTGTTTCGTCTTTCATTAGACTAACCAACCTTTCCTTTTCCTTGCATGGTTGGATGGTGTCATCCGTCCCATACGTCACATCAATTAATTCTTCCAAAGTGTGAAGAAACAGAAATCCGACGCTTAAGGCAACAACTGTTTTTATATTTTGTTTACAATAAGGTTGAAGATTCTAAAGTTAGATTTTAGGTTTATGACCTATTGTGTAATTATGGTATTTTCCATCAAGTCTTCCGCTACTATATTTGATATTTGATTCAGTTGCTATTTTCCGCAACGTTGTTTGTTAGACAATTTTGATTAATTTATGTATGTTTACGTATTATTTTATATTTGCGATCAATACTGTAAGCCTTAGATGATTATGGATATGTGTTCCGAGGTCATTGACGGTCATATTCCTAAAATAATCTAGGGGTGTTACACAATAGGAAGGCGCCCTTGAAACCGAAGGGCACGAGCAACATTCAAGATATAACGGTGTGAAACGGAGATTAATTCAAAGTTTAGTTGAAGCACATATAAAGCATGATCCAATATCATATTATCATCAAGCTTCACCACCCCTTCTTTAGGCCAGAACCTGCTGTCCATCAGGCAATCCTATCGGGCAACCCAAAATATTCGTGAGAGAGCTAAATCTCTCCAAGTTTCCTATCATATGATTAGTGGCGCCATAATCGATAATCCACGTATCATTATCATACTTACCAGTCATGCGATCACTGGAAACTAATTTCTGTTGGATCCCTGCACTGCATTGGAATGAACTGAGCCTCCTGCCACATCCAGTGCCCATTCCAAGTTGTCCTCTGCCTACTTCTTTCACATCATCTTTGGGACGATCAGCCCACCACTTTAGATATTTAACTAGACAAAAGCAAGAAGATGATTCTGGCCCATTACGCTTGCAGTACGAACAAGTCATGGATCGATTACGGTTGTCACCCCTGGAATCAGATCAATTATTCCACTGATTTGGGCAGAAAATGTAATAACCCTCATTTTTATATAGGGGTATGAATGTCATTTTTTATTCTACTTTTAATAAAGGATATGGTATTTATTACATTATTTAAAATGGGAGTAAATTAATCATATTATTAGCCTAAATATGTTACATATTTAAGTCCTAGTTTGTTTAAATTTATTTTAACATTATGTTCAATTTAAATAAAATTATCAAGTTAAATTAAAGAGATTAACAATATGTTAATTAAGATTTATATATGGTTAAACTTATGAGAAACTATGATTTAAGATTAGAACTAGCCTAAGTTAATTTTATTTCATCTTAGATTTATTAAACTTAAGTTTATTTCATAAAATAAGTTTGGGAAATTGTTGTAATTTTCGATATTTAAAATAGGGGTAATTTTTCCACAACTTGAAAAGTTAGGCAAAAATTTGTAATTAAGCCAAATTACAGGGCCCCGATTGCAAATATATCAGCCATTTTAAACCTCTAGCTCGCGTGTTTTGGCCATGTCTTCAATGGCGGATATGGACCCGTTTTTCGGCTCAATTATTCAAAGTAACCCATGGGCTTTGTCTATAAGGTCTCCACGCATTAAAGCCCCCATTTAATTGGCGGGATTAAGGGCGTAAACACCGGTATTTTGTCCGGAAGTAATTTTCGTCTGATCAGTGCTACTTTGTAGGGTTTAACTAGGAGTTGTTACCGGAGTTTTGGGTACCGTTTAGATGAGTTTAGAGCATTATTATGGAGTATGGAGTTGAGGAGAAGGAGTATGATACCGATGGAGTAGAAAAGCTTTAATGAAGATATAATGAAGATGGAGTCAAGCCACGAAGAGAAGACGAAGATCAGAAGTGAAGATGAGCTACAACAAGTTTTGCGCGGTCGCGGATGCCATTGCCGCGATCACGGAACATTACGAGACAAAAGACGCGAGGAGCGTTTACAGAAACATTTCCGCGGTCGCGGAAGATCCTCCGCGATCGCGGAAATCAGCATCAGACGCGCGCCGAGTTTTTCTTCCGAAGATTTGCTTTTTACTTTTATTTTCCTTTTATTTTATTTTCGTTATTCCGATTATTTTATTTCCTTTTTGATTTCAGTTGTTATCTTTAGCATTAGGTTTGGCTAGGGTTATTTAACCTAGTTCCTAGCAGCCTCCTTGAAGGATCTTTTCCATTATCGAATTTTCCATTCTACGTTCAGTTTTTCCCTTTGAGTTTTTTTTCAAGACTATGAAGAACTCAGCAACCTTTGTTTAGTCCGACAATTGAAGCCTTCATTTGATATATGATTGTGAGGTTATAATTCTATTCTTATTCCTATTGATTATATCTTTTCTCTTGAGCTTATTCCTATTGATCATTATTGATTTGACTGGATTGATCACCTAGTTGATATTAGTAATTGTCTATTGCTAGGGTTTGGATATTTCGAGTTGAAATCCCTTATCTTGTGTAGCAAACATGATATTCTAGGACTAGTTGGACTAGCTTATTGTGAAAGAGAATTGATTATGTGTTAAATGCTACGAGTTGCGGTATTGCATGTATCCTGGTTAATTCCTATGCTTCTTGCTGCTATTGTTCTAAATCTTGATAGTTTCTCGTGCGTTCGATAGTTAGGATTGCCAGGACTAGTTGGACTGGTAACTATTTCAGAATAGGGACAGGAATAATCATAGGAAGGAATAGAGATAATCTAGGATCAATCAATCGAATGAATGGTGGATATTTGTCTGGCTAAGTACTTTTTTTCCAATTGATTACAAACTTTGCTTTTATTTACTTTGTTTATTTGCAAATCAACCAACTAACCCCCCTTTGTTACCTGTGGCATACTACTTTGCACTTAGAAAGATTACTACCTCCCTATGGGATTCGACCCTTGCGTGCCTATTCTACTAAGTTAGGTTTTGAAGGATTTACTTTGATTGGGCATCACGACTTTAAGCCCCTGTCAAATCGGCGCCGTTGCCGTGGAGGCAAGTTTTGATTTTTCTTTGTGTGTGTTTGTGTGCCAATTTTTGTGTGGACCTATCTTATGGTCCACACCCGTGCTACTGAGTCTTTACTTCTAGCTTGTGACACATAAATTGAGAAAACCCTTTCCAGGAACCGTAGGACAAACAGAGCTTTGTGTTTTGATAATCCTTGTTTAGAGATGGCTGAGGAACAACCGACGTTGAGGCAATTGACTGCCCCGAACATGCAGCAGCAACCACTGGCTGTGCAATTCCCTGAACTGGCGGATGGCATGAATTTTGAGCTGAAGTCTGGGTTAATCCACTTCCATGGGATGAGTGGAGAAGACCCCAACAAACATCTTTCTGAGTTCCACTCTGTCTGCAACAGCATGAAGCCACGGAACGTTACGGAGGACCAAATCAAGTTGAGGGCCTTTCCTTTTTCTCTGAAGGATTCGGCCAATGATTGGTTCTACTATTTGGCCCCAAGGAGCATTGATACATGGGAAAAGATGAAGAAAGCTTTCCTGGAGAAGTACTTTCCTGCGACGAAGCTCAACAGCCTGAAGAGGAACATCAGCAATATCGAACAACAGGCTGCTGAGACTTTGTACGAGTACTACGAGAGGTTCAAGAGGCTGATTTCTAGCTGCCCCTACCATGGGTGTTCAGACCAAGACCTCGTACTTTATTTGTACGGAGGCCTTCTTGACGACGAGCATTGGATGGTGAATGCAGCATGTGGAGGAAACATCATGAACAAGATGCCTGCTGAAGCATTCGAGGTTTTCTTTGAGCTATCTGAGGGCTCAAGACAGTTCAGCAAGAGGGCGAGCGCCCAATCAGTCAAGGCTACAGACTCTCAACCAAATTCTTCACTACTTTCTGACATGGCTGAGATGAAGGAGATGATGAGGAGGTACATGATGAAGGGTGGACATCAGCAAGTCAAGTCCTGTGGGATATGCTACGACACGATGCATCCTACTGATGCATGTCCCACGCTACAGGAGCCCACTGCTGAGGTGAATGCTATTGGAGGTTACGGCCCTTCAAGGCCAAGATATGACCCGTACTCCAACACGTACAATCCAGGGTGGAGAGATCACCCCAATCTGAGATACGGGAATCAGCAGAGTACTCCTCAAGGCCACGAAAATCAAGAGTATCAACAGAGACCTCCACAATTCCTACCGCGCCCACAATAAAATCAGCAGCCTGGGGGTCAACAACAACAATTTCGAGCTCCATATGACCAAAGACCTCAACGCCAAAGCTCAAGTTCATCTATGCCCGGTGAGGGCATGATCAAATCTCTTGCTCAAAGCGTGTCAAATAATGAAGACATGATCAGGTCTGTCGCCCAGAGCGTATCAATGTTGGCAAGCACTACGGCCCAAACAATTCAAGCGTTGGCCAAGCAACAGGAGACTCTCGCTCATACTGTAACAACGTTGGGAAACACTATGGTCCAACAAAATCAAGAGATACGGTAGAGTATTCAAAACTTGGAGAAGCAAGTGGGGAAGATCTCCATCGTAGTGAGCAAGCTGGAAGCCCGGGACTCGGGAAAACTACCATCTCAAACGGTAGTAAACCTAAGGGAGAATGTATGCGCCATGACGCTGAGGAGCGGAGTCCAAGTGGAGGATGGTCGAAACCAATAGAAAGACTTCCGCGACCGCGGAGAAGAAGGCCGCGACCGCGGATTTGTTTCTGGAGGCGAGAAAAAAATTGGCATTTTTCCGCGACCACGGACAGATTTCCGCGATCGCGAAAAAGTCTCTGCTGAAGAGGAGCTAATCGAAGATTTCCGCGATCACGGCAAGGAAGTCCGCGACCGCGGAACAGTCCCTGGAGCCCCATATGATTTCGAAGTTGTCTATGATGATTATGTGCGCCCCAACCTCCCTCCGCTCAGTTCGTTGAAGCCTCCCCCACCCTTTCCCGAGTCACTAAAGGACACCAAGAAGGTGGAGAACGACAAGGATTTATTTGAGACCTTCAGCAACTGCGAGATAAATATTCCTTTGATAAAACTTGTTCAAAGTATTCCTCGCTATGCCAAATTCTTGAAGGAGCTGTGAAAAATAAAGAGGAAGAAAGTGGTGAAGGAGAAGAAGAAGGTAAAGGTCAGTGAGAACGTTTCCGCTATGCTGCAAAAGCGGTTGCCCAAGAAATGCAGTGATTCGGGCATGTTCACTATTCCCATCAAGATAGGTGGCACCATGTTTGAAAAGGGCATGCTGGAATTGGGTGCCTCTATCAATGTGTTACCTCTTTCGCTGTACGAATCTTTAGAGGTCGGGCCATTAGAGAAGACATGGATTGTGATCCAGCTAACGGATAATTCCTATATGTATCCCAAAGGAGTAGTGCAGGATGTGCTGGTACAAGTTGACAAGTTGATCTTCCATGCAGACTTCTTTGTGATGGATACGGGGCAAGATAAGCACGCAGCCCCTGTGATGCTAGGAAGGTCGTTTATGAACACGGCAGGTACCAAGATTGATGTGAGTAGTGGTTCGCTCACGATGGAATTTGACGGGGTGAGGGTCGGATTCAGCATAGAAGATTCAAAAAGACACCCTCCTGATTGTGGCCCCGAGCGTTCAATTGATGTGAGTAACTCAAGTTGAATGGGAGAGCACTAAGTTGAGCCACGACAATAACTACGGCGCTGCTCGGGAGGCAACCCGAGGTATGTATTTCTTTTCTTGTCTTTTCATTCCATGTGTTTAGTTGTTTTTGTTTTATCTTGTGTTATTTTTGTTTTTGCTTTTGTTTTTGCTTTAGACTAACATGCAGGTAGGAGACCCGAAGCCAAATTGAAGACAGTGTCAACCTCGCACCAGAAACTTTTCCGCGGGTGCGGATAATTTTTCGCGACCGCAGAAAAACCATTGTAAGTCCCCTGACCTGAAAAAAAAAACCAAAAAAAAAAATTGAAATAAATAAATAAAAGTTTTACCGAATGCCAGCTGTTTAAGTTCTACTTTGAAGAGATGGTACGCATCATGCTGCCAAGGAGGAGACACTCGCCCCACATTTTTAGTTGGCAACGATGATGGCCCAACATTCGACAACTGGAGAGGAGGAACAACAGAGCCCACACCACGATTACATATGGGCTCCATTTTTGTGTTCATTGAAGGCCGTGCATCCCCGATTCTTTGACATACCACTACACCTTATAGTGGATTTCTTTTGGTTGCACTGTAGAGTTTGAGTTTGAAGACCGGTGCGACACCAGTGACATGTGCTTTCATGTTTATACCGCCAGTAACATCTTCCACGTCCAAGCCAACTCGACGGCGGTTGTGAGTTATTTTTTGCCTTTCCATGTGCTTCATCTCTTTTGTCTTTCATTACATTGAGGACAATGCAATGTTTAAGCATGGGGGAGTGTTCTATACTTGCTAGTCGTTGAGGAGAAAAGAAAAATTAACGAAAATAGAAAAAGTCAAAAATTGAAAAAAGACAAAGAATAAAATCCTGGGATAAGTCGAAAACCCGAGAGGGCGGCTTAGGTAATAAGCAGGTGGCTTGGACCAGCATTAGGCTAAGGTAATATGAGGTCAAGAGTGATGTGAGTTTATGTGAGCCCATCTATTGAAAAATGAAATGAGTGGCTTGGTGAAAACCCGGAAGGGCGCCTTGGCAAAATGAGTGAAAAGAAAAGAGTGATTATTAGGATTCCTCATTTTCTCTAGCGTGGTGACATAAGAAGAGGTGATATAAGGAGGATTCGGGTAGGTCACTCTGGGAGGCATAAGAAGATAGATGGAGGCTAGGATTAGATAGTTACTTTCACTCTATGGTGTTCGCGTTAAGCTTGGGGGAAGTACTCTGCTTTTCTTTAAGTTTGGATGTTGTATGGATTGTGTATTGTGTTGGTGCCTTGGAGATTCATGTTTAGGTGCAATTCTTGGTGGAGAGGGTTTTTCTATCCTTCCCGAGACCTTGAGGATTTGATTGGAGGAGTAGGTTTCTTTTAGCTTACTCGAGGACGAGCAAGGTTTAAGCATGGGAGAATTTGATAAGCGCTACTTTGTAGGGTTTAACTAGGAGTTATTACCGGAGTTTTGGGTACCATTTAGATGAGTTTAGAGCATTATTGTGGAGTATGGAGTTGAGGAGAAGGAGTATGATATCGGTGGCGTAGAAGAGCTTTAATGAAGATATGATGAAGATGGAGTCAAGCCACGAAGAGAAGACGAATATCAGAAGTGAAGATGAGCTACATCAAGTTTTCCGCGGTCGCGGATACCATTGCCGCGATCGCGGAACATTACGAGACAGAAGACGAGAGGAGCCTTTACAGAAACATTTCCGCGGTCGTGGAAGATCCTCCGCGATCGCGGAAATCAGCATCAAACGCGCGCCGAGTTTTTCTTCCGAAGATTTGCATTTTACTTTTATTTTCCTTTTGTTTTATTTTTGTTATTCCTATTATTTTATTTCCTTTTTGATTTCAGTTGTTATCTTTAGCATTAGGTTTGGCTAGGGTTATTTACCCTAGTTCCTAGCAGCCTCCTTGAAGGATCTTTTCCATTATCGAATTTTCCATTCTACGTTTAGTTTTTTCCTTTGAGTTTTTGTTTCAAGACTATGAAGAACTGAGCAACCTTTGCTTAGTCCGACAATTGAAGCCTTCATTTGATATATGATTGTGAGGTTATAATTCTATTCCTATTCCTATTGATTATATCTTTTCTCTTGAGCTTATTCCTATTGATTATTATTGATTTGACTGGATTGATCACCTAGTTGATATTAGTAATTGTCTATTGCTAGGGTTTGTATATTTCGAGTTGAAATCCCTTATCTTGTGTAGCAAATATGATATTCTAGGACTAGTTGGACTAGCTTATTGTGAAAGAGAATTGATTATGTGTTAAATGCTGCGAGTTGTGGTGTTGCATGTATCCTGGTTAATTCCTATGCTTCCTGCTGCTATTGTTCTAAATCTTGATAGTTTCTCGTGCGTTTGATAGTTAGGGTTGCCAGGACTAGTTGGACTGGTAACTATTTCAGAATAGGGACAGGAATAATCATAAGAAGGAATAGAGATAATCTAGGATCAATCAATCGAATGAATGGTGGATATTTGTCTTGCTAAGTACTTTTTTCCAATTGATTACAACCTTTGCTTTTATTTACTTTGTTTATTTGCAAATCAACCAACAAATCCCCCTTTGTTACCTTTGGCATACTACTTTGCACTTAGAAAGATTACTACCTCCCTGTGGGATTCGACCCTTGCTTGCATATTCTACTAAGTTAGGTTTTTAAGAATTTACTTTGATTGGGCATCACGACTTTAAGCCCCTGTCAAATTGGCGCCGTTGCCGGGGAGGCAAGTTTTGATTTTTCTTTGTGTGTGTTTGTGTGCCAATTTTTGTGCGGATCTATCTTATGGTCCACACCCGTGCTACTGACTCTCCACTTCTAGCTTGTGACACAGAAATTGAGAAAACCCTTTCCAGGAACCGCAAGACAAACATAGCTTTGTGTTTTGATAATCCTTGTTCAGAGATGGCTGAGGAACAACCGACGTTGAGGCAGTTGACTGCCCCGAACATGCAGCAGCAACCGTTGGTTGTGCAATTCCCTGAGCTGGCGGATGGCATGAATTTTGAGCTGAAGTCTGGGTTAATCCACTTCCATGGGATGAGTGGAGAAGACCCTTGATCCGCACTATTTTGTAGGGTTTAACTAGGGATCGTTACCGGTGTTTAGCGTGCCATTTGTAGAGATTTAGAGCACAATTGTGGAATATGGAGTTAGAGAGAAGAAGTGTGGATATGGTGGTTTGGAGAAGCTAATTGAAGACATCCAGAAGACGAGGAGTAAACCACCTGAGGAGACGAAGAAGGATAGAAGAAGAGCCACACAAATGAGCAAGGAAGGAGAAGATAAGGGCTACCACGACCAACCGCGATCAAGGGCGAAGTCACGATGCAGCCGTGGCGAAAGACGGAGTGCGGAGCAAACGAGTGCCACTTCCGCGACCGCGGAAAATTCCTGTGTTGTGCAAAGTCGAGAGCAAATTCCTATTTTCCGCGATCGCGGAATTGGTGTCGCGACCGCGGAAGCACACGGAGGCGACCCGCGATGCTTTTCCGAGTTTTCTTATTTTTTATTATTTTCTGATTTTTATTCCTTTATATTTCGATACTTTTGTTTTATTTCCTTTTAGATGAGGTTTGTGATCTTGGGCTTTAGGTTAAGTCTATTTAACCTAAATTCCATAGCCTTCATTCATTCATCTTGGTATCATCGACATTCGCTATTACGTACTATTTTCCATTCAGTATTATTTTCTTTCGAAGACTATGAGGAGCTAAGCACCTTTGCTTAGTCCAACAATTGAAGCCTAAGTTTGAATTTGATTATGAGGTTATTCCTTTCCTTTATCCTTGAATGTTATTAATTCTTTTATGCTTCATCCAATTGAGTTATATTGATTATCTAGATTAGCTACCTAGTTTTATTGATGTTATTCATACTGCATGATTAGGATCTTGAATAGTATTGGTTGGATCTAACTCATCAGTTGTTGTGATTATCATTATTAGAATTAGTTTCCCTAGCCTGACAACCTAGTTGAGATTAGTATTATCTATAGTGTTAGTTATCTCTTTCTGGTCAACTTGTTGAGATCAATATTATTCATCCCTAATTCAGAAGTAGCAACCACGATTTACTGGAACGAGTTGTGAATGTTTATTGTGAAGAAAATTAATTGCATGTCAAGTACTGATGAGTTGTTAAGTATTGCATGAGCCTATCTGATGCGATTCTTGGTGGACCCCACAGGCCATGGACTCACCTGGGTCCTGTGGGCTGTTAGCCACCCAGCCGGTCCCTCAGTCGGAGAACGCCAGCTGGCGAGGCCTAGCCCAACCAAGAACGCCATGCAGTGTAGTTGGTTGACATATCTCTCATGGAATTGGGGATATGTCAAAGGTCAGGGGTTCGATCACCCCTGGCAACATCCTGCAATTAATGCCTTAATAGGCCCTTGCAGGTTGGGGTGTATGGCTTGCAGCCCATGGCGTTCTTGGTTGGGCTAGGCCTCGCCAGTTGGCGTTCTCCGACTGAGGGACCGGATGGGTGGCTAATACCCCACAGGACCCAGGTGAGTCCATGGCATGTGGGGTCCATCAAGAATCGCATCTTAAAAGTGCAGTTTAGTTGGTTGGCATATCTCCCATGGAATTGGGGATATGTCAAAGGTCAGGGGTTCGATCCCCCCTGGCAACATCCTGCAATTAAAGCCGTAATAGGCCCTTGCAGGTTAGGGTGTATGGGCTGCAGCCCATGGCGTTCTTGGTTGGGCTAGGCCTCGCCAGCTGGCGTTCTCCGATTGAGGGACCGGCTGGGTGGCTAACAGCCCAAAGGACCCAGGTGAGTCCATGGCCTGTGGGGTCCACCAAGAATCACATCACTATCTATTCCTGAGCTTATTCTGCTGTTAGATTTATCTTGATAGTTTCTTGATTGGTTTAATAGTTAGGGTTACCAGGCCGAGTTGGACTGGTAACTATTTCAGAACACGGATTATGACATTCATGAGGATTGAGGACTACGAATAATTAATTATCAATCAACCAAACTGAAGGTGGATATTTGTTTGGCTAAGTGTTTTTTCCCTTAATTGAATACAAACTCTTTGCTTTGTTTGTTTTGTTTACTTGTTTGACAACAATCAACCAAAACCCCCCTTGTTACTTTGCATGCTAATCAACACAAAGATAAAACAACTCCTCCATGTGGGATTCGACCCTGCTTACCCAGACTACTAGTTTAGGTTTGTTAGGATTTATTTTGACCAGGTAACACGACTAAAACCTGCTGTCAAATTGGCGCCGTTGCCGGGGAGGCAAGTTTTGTTTTTTCTTTTTGTGTGTTTGTGTGCAAATTTTTGTGTAGACCTATCTTACGGTCCACACCCGTGCTACTAATTTGCTTTCTTATTTATTTTGATTTAGAGATGGCTGAAGAAGTACCAACTTTGAGACAACTAACTGCCCCGAATCTGCAACAGCAACTGCTTGCCGTGCAGTTCCCTGAATTCGATGAGGGCGTGAATTTTGAGCTGAAATCCGGGTTAATCCACTTATTACCCCACTTCCATGGGATGAGTGGTGAAGACCCTAACAAGCATCTTTCTGAATTCCACGCCGTCTGCTTTAGCATGAAGCCGAGGAACATCACTGAGGACCAAATCAAGCTGAGGGCCTTTCCTTTCTCTCTAAAGGATGCATCCAATGATTGGTTCTATTATTTGGCTCCGGGAAGCATAGATACATGGGCAGAGATGAAGAGAGTCTTTCTTGAGAAATACTTCCCTGCAACAAAACTCAATAGCCTGAAGAGAAGTATCAGCAACGTCGAACAACATGCTACTGAGTCGTTGTATGACTATTATGAGAGATTCAAGAGATTGATATTTAGCTGCCCCTACCATGGTTATTCTGAACAAGATCTCGTTCTATATATATATGGCGTGTTCCTTGAGAGTGAGCGCAGATTGGTTAACGCAGCCTGTGGCGGTAGCATTCTAAACAAGACGCCAACTGCAGCATTTGAGCTATTCTTTAAGCTATCTGAAAGCTCACGACAATTCAACAAATGGGCGGGCCCTTTTGCAGCAAAGCCAGTTAAAGCCTGCAGAATTTGTCATGATCCGCTACACCTCACTGATGAGTGCCCAACACTCGGAGACCCCGAAGCTGAAGTGAATGTTGTAAGAGGTTTTGGACCGCAAAGGCCGAGATATGAACCGTACTCAAGCGCCTACAACTCAGGGTGGAGAGATCACAACAATCCGAGATACAAAAATCATCAATATCCTTCCCAGGGCCATGATTACCAGGAGTTCAATCCAAGCCAACAACAGTTCCATCCGTATGGCAATCAGCAACAGTACGGGCAACCATACGCGCATAGACCGCCAGCGCCAAATCCTAGTTCCTCAATATCAACTGAGGATGTGTTTCGAACTCTCGCTGAGAGTGTTACAACGCTGGTCTAACACAATCAAGAGACGAAATCTAGCATTCAGAACTTGGAGAATCAGGTTGAACAAGTCGCTCAATTGTTGAGTAAATTGGAGGCTAGGGAGCCCAAGCAAATACCATCTCAAACGGTGGTGATCCAGAGGGAGAGCGTATGTGCCTTGACGCTGAGGAGCAGGGCTGAGGTAGAAGCCAGTCGAGATCGAGAGAGAGTAATCCGCGACCGCGGAGACGAGAGCCACGACCGCGGCGTGACCACTGGCGAGGAGAAGGACGAAATCGGCGAAAATCCGCGACCGCGGCAGGAAATCAGCGACCGTGGAAAAAGCATGGTGGAAAAGGAGCAAGTCGAGAGATTTCCGCGACCATAGCATAAAATCCGCGACCGTGGAAAAAGTGCCAAAGACGACGATCAGGTCGAACAAATTCCGCGACCGTGGACATCACTTCGCACCCGCGGAACTACCCCAGAGGCGCCTCTTCATTCCGACGATCCCTATGATGACTACGTGTGCCCCTATTTCCCTCCGCTCGGATCAGAAAAGCCTCCCGCACCCTTCCCTGAAGCTCTGGCAGACACGAGGAGGCCAGCCAATGATAAGGAATTATTCGAGACCTTCAGCAATTGCGAGGTAAATATTCCTTTGCTAAAACTTGTCAAGAGCATCCCTCGCTTTGCTAAATTCTTGAAGGAGGTGTGCAAACTAAAGAACACGAAATTGGTGAAAGAGAAAAAGAAGGTCAAGGTCAGCGAGAATGTTTTCTCTATGCTGCAAAAGCGGTTACCAAAGAAGTGCAGCGATCCAGGCATGTTCACCATTCCATGCACGATAGGAGGCACCATGTTCGATAAAGCAATGATGGATTTGGGTGCCTCTATCAATGTTTTGCCTCTTTCACTGTATGAGTCGCTAGAAGTTGGGCCATTATAGCAGTCGGGGATTGTGATCCAATTGGCGGATAACTCTTATGTGTATCCCAAAGGAGTTGTGCAGGATGTGCTGGTAGAAGTGGACAAACTTATCTTCCCTGCAGATTTCTTTGTGCTGGATACGGGGCTAGACAAACACATATCCCCTGTGATGCTAGGAAGGCCGTCATGAACACGGTGAAGACCAAGATTGATGTGAGCGGCGGTTCACTCACAATGGAATTTGACGGGATGAGGGTCGGATTTAACATAGATGATACAAAAAGACACCCTCCTGATGGAAACCCCGAGTGCTCAATTGATGTGAGTGAACCTAGTTGAGCGGTAAAGTAGATGGTTGAGCCACGACAATAACTAAGGCGTTGTCCAGGAGGCAACCCGAGGTATGTATTTCTTTCCTGTCTTTTCCTTCTTTGTTTTAGTTATTTGTGTGTTCTTTTTGTTTTTGTTTTTGTTTTGCTTTAAACTAACCTGCAGGAAGGAGGTCCGAGCCATAATGAATACGGTGTGAACCACCAATGTAAGTCCTCCTATTTCCCTGCACTCTAAAAAAAATGAAAAAAAAAATTAGTTCTACCGAAGGCCAGCAGTCCGATTTTCCCATGGAGAGATGGTGCGCATCATGTTGCCAAGGAGGAGACATTCGCCCCACATGTTTATTTGGTAACGATGATGGCCCTACATTCGACAGCTGAGGAGGAGGAACACTAGAGCTTGCCATACGAGTACATCTAGGCCCATTTTTGTGTTCATTGAAGGTCGTGCAGCCTTGATTTCTTTGATGACCACTACACACCACAGTGGATCCCTTTTGGTTGCATGGTAGATTTGAGTTTGAAGACGTCCGTGCAACACCAGAGACATGCACTTTCATTAATGTACCGCCAACAACAACTTCCACGTCCAAGCCAACTCAGCGACGGTTGTGAGTACGTTTTCGTTTTTCCCTGTGCTTCATTCTTTTTTGTCTTTCATTACATTGAGGACAATGCAATGTTTAAGCATGGGAGAGTGTTCTATACTTGCTGGTCGTCTGAGGAGAAAAGAAAAAAAATAATGAAAAAGAAAAAAGCCAACAATTTGAAAAAAGGCAAAAATAGAAATCCTGGGATAAGTCGAAAACCCGAAAGGGTGGCTTAGGTAATAAGCAGGTGGCTTGGACCAGAATTAGGCTGGGGTAATAATTGGTCAAGAGTGATGTGAGTATATATGTGAGCCCATCTATTGAAAAATGAAATGAGTGGCTTGGTGAAAACCCGAAAGGGAGCCTTGGCAAAATGAGTGAAAAGAAGAAGAGTGATTATTAGGATTCCTCATTTTACCTGGCGTGACGACATAAGAAGAGGTGATATAAGGAGGATTCGGGTAGGTCACTCTGGGAGGTATAAGAAGATAGATGGAGACTAGGATTCGATTATTATTCACTCTATGGTGTTCGGGATAAGCTTAGGGGAAGTACTCTGCTTTCCTTTAAGCTTGGTTGGTGTTGTATTATGTGTGTGTTGTGTTGTGCATATTGTGTTGGTACCTTGGAGATTCATTGTTAGGTGCAATCCTTAGAAGAGATGATTTTTCTGTGCTTCCTGAGACCTTGAGGATTTGATTGGAGGAGTAGGTTTATTTTAGCTTACTCGAGGACGAGCAAGGTTTAAGCATGGGTGAGTTTGATCAACACTATTCATAATTCCTGTGCTGTGCAAAGTCGAGAGCAAATTCCTATTTTCCGCGACCGCGGAATTGGTGCCGCGACCGCGGAAGCACACGGAGGCGACCCGCGAAGCTTTTCAGAGTTTTCTTATTTTTTATTATTTTCCGATTTTTATTCTTTTATATTTCGATACTTTAGTTTTATTTCCTTTTAGATGAGGTTTGTGATCTTGGGCTTTAGGTTAAGTCTATTTAACCTAAATTCCACAGCCTCCATTCATTCATCTTGGTATCATCGACATTCGCTATTACGTACTATTTTCCATTCAGTATTATTTTCTTTCGAAGACTATGAGGAGCTAAGCACCTTTGCTTAGTCCGACAATTGAAGCTTAAGTTTGAATTTGATTTTGAGGTTATTCCTTTCCTTTATCCTTGAATGTTATTAATTCTTTTATGCTTCATCCAATTGAGTTATATTGATTTTTCTAGATTAGCCACCTAGTTTTATCGATATTCTTCATACTGCAGGATTAGGATCTTGAATAGTATTGGTTGGATCTAACTCATCAGTTATTGTGATTATCATTATTAATATTAGTTTCCCTAGCCTGACAACCTAGTTGAGATTAGTATTATCTATAGTGTTAATTACCTCTTTCTGGTCAACTTGTTGAGATCAATATTATTCATCCCTAATTCAGAAGTAGCAACCACGATTTACTGGAACGAGTTATGAATGTTTATTGTGAAGAAAATTAATTGCATGCCATGTACTGACGAGTTGTTAAGTATTGCATGAGCCTATCTATTCCTGAGCTTATTCTGTTGTTAGATTTATCTTGATAGTTTCTTGATTGGTTTAATAGTTAGGGTTATCAGGCCGAGTTGGACTGGTAACTATTTCAGAATAGGGATTAGGACATTCATAAGGATTGAGGACTAGGAATAATTAATAATCAATCAACCAAACTGAAGGTGGATGATTGTTTGGCTAAGTGTTTTTTCCCTTAATTGAATACAAACTCTTTGCTTTGTTTGTTTTGTTTACTTGTTTGACAACAATCAACCAAAACCCCCCTTGTTACTTTGCATGCTAATCAACACAAAGATAAAACAACTCCTCCATGTAGGATTCGACCCTGCTTACCCAGACTACTAGTTTAGGTTTGTTAGGATTTATTTTGACCAGATAACACGACTAAAACCTGCTGTCAACCCCAACAAACATCTTTCTGAGTTCCACTCTATCTGCAGCAGCATGAAGCCACGGAATGTTACGGAGGACCAAATCAAGCTGAGGGCCTTTCCTTTTTCTCTGAAGGATTCGACCAATGATTGGTTCTACTATTTGGCCCTAGGGAGCATTGATACATGGGAAAAGATGAAGAAAGCTTTCCTAGAGAAGTACTTTCCTGCGACGAAGCTCAACAGCCTGAAGAAGAACATAAGCAATATCGAACAGCAGGCTGCTGAGACTTTGTACGAGTACTACGAGAGGTTCAAGAGGCTGATTTCTAGCTGCCCCTACCATGGGTATTCAGACCAAGACCTCATACTTTATTTGTACGGAGGCCTTCTTGACGACGAGCGTCGGATGGTGAATGCAGCATGTGGAGGAAACATCTTGAACAAGACGCCTGCTGAAGCATTCGAGGTTTTCTTTGAGCTATCTGAGGGTTCAAGACAGTTCAGCAAGAGGGCGAGCGCCCAATCAGTCAAGGCTACAGACTCTCAGCCAAATTCTTCACTACTTTCTAACATGGATGAGATGAAGGAGATGATGAGGAGTTACATGATGAAGGGTGGATAGCAGCAAGTCAAGTCCTATGGGATATGCTATGACACGATGCATCCTACTGATGCATGTCCCACGCTGTAGGAGCCCACTGATGAGGTGAATGCTATTGGAGGTTACGGCCATTCAAGGCCAAGATATGACCTGTACTCCAACACGTACAATTCAGGGTGGAGAGATCACCCCAATCTGAGATACGAGAATCAACAGAGTACTCCTCAAGGCCAGGAAAATCAAGAGTATCAACAGAGGCCTCCACAATTCCTACCGCGCCCACAACAATATCAGCAGCCTGGTGGTCAACAACAACAATTTCGAGCTCCATATGACCAAAGACCTCAAGGCCAAAGCTCAAGTTCTTCTATGCCCGGTGAGGGCATGATCAAATCTCTTGCTCAGAGTGTGTCAAACAATGAAGACATGATCATGTCTCTCGCCCAGAGCGTATCAATGTTGGCAAGCACTACGGCCCAAACAATTCAAGCGTTGGCCAAGCAACAGGAGACCTTTCCTTGTCTCTTTTTCGGTCAGTGGTATTTATGTGATCTTAGCATTGAGCTTTGGAGGAGTCCCAAATCGCTCCGACACTCAAGTCTGAGTCTGATTCCTTTAATTCCGTCGAGTATGACGTGTCTGTCATTCACTTCATCTTGTGAAGGGATGAAAAGTATGATATGGAAGAAGTGGTGGTGATTGAGACCACTAAGGAGGATCCCAGTGAGGATCCCGAATACAAGGGAGAAGGAGAGGACCAAGTGCAATCCAAACAATCTCCTCTTTCGGAGACAACTGAGGAGGATCTAATTGAGGATCTCGATTATGTGAGCGAGGAGAAGCAGGTTCAGCTTGAGCCAATTCATTTCCCTAACTCTATGGCACCACCGTACTCACCTTGGTCTCCAACAATGTATGAAGCCAATGGGTTCTCAAATGCAGAATGAGAGGATTATGGTCCTAGGACATGTCAAGTGGAGTTGGATCCTTCTCCGGATTACTTACCTAGTGAACCCAGAAGGAGTCCAGTTAATTAATATGTATTTGTTGGAAAGAGTCCTTATGATGCTCGTCGATTGGTCGAGGATATCACTGAGCAGACGAGGATGAGAGCTAGACCATAGAAAGCATACATTGCTTTTGGGGAAACTGTGCCACAAAAGATTAGGGTCAACACCCATGTGCTGGATGAGCATGTAAAGGGGTGGATGACCTCATTGGATGACTTGGAGGAGCAAGCTTATGATGTTGAGTCAACCATTAGTTATATGCTAGAAAATGTCCACACGTTAGTGTAAAACATCGAGCAAGCAAGGAAGTTGATGGATCCCAACTCAAGGCGGAACTTGAGCGCATCGGAGTTTCAACCAGGGTTCCTGGACAAAATTCTTTTATCCACCAGTGCCAATGTAGGGGTCAAGTGTTTCGAATCCAAAGGAACCGAAGAGACCAGCAGTAGAGTCGGAGGAGAAGCCACCTCCAAAGAAGACCATGTCGGCTAAGGCCTATATGGACTTGTTTTGGGATCCAGGAAGAAGTAGTAACTATTAGCATCTTAGTTATTTTTTCTAGTGATTTCAAATTACGAACAATAATAGAGCAGTAGTCTCCTGATGTTTATTTCCGTGTTGAATCATTAAGGATATTGTGTTTTGCATTATGTTTTCTTTTAATAGTAAGTGGCAAGTTTATTAAATGACTACTTTAATTAATACATTTAAGGTGTATCTTTAAGCGATATAATATTTGATTGGATTATATCTAATAAACTTGAACGCAGCCAGATGGTAAACACTAGGAACGCCGCTCGTCATGGTGTTGGACCGAGTAACACCTCTCGGGTCTAACTGAGGAGTGTGAATAATCAAGACGCTGAAACTGGGTCTGGGTCCCACAATAACCCAACTGAAAATGTTCCGCACCAGACTAACACTCAAGTAGAAGGGAAAATGATGTAGATTCCTCCTATCGCTCCAATTGTCTTTGATGTTGTTATCGTTGAGGCAATCAAGCAAATAGTAATGCCAGCTGTTACAGAAATTTCTAGGTTATGAGTGCAACAAGCCCAAGGAATTTCAGCTCCTTAGGGTATTCATGATCTTGGAAAACTAGAGAATCACACACCTCCAATTCATGTTCAGAGAGATGGAGGGAGCTATGGTCGAGCGCTGAAATCGATCAATTCCATGAGTCCTGAATGCTATGACGGTACTAGTGAACCCGTTAAAGTAGCCTATTGGTTTCTTCATATGGAATGACTATTCAGGAATATTGTTTGCACTAAAGCTGAAAAGGTGCACAATGCCTCATTACAACTGAAGGATGGGGCTAGCAAATGGTGGGAAAACACAGGATTTTCTAATCACCACGAACTCACTTGGTCCATTATTAGACCAAGATGACCGAGCATTTCTTCTCTCGAGCAATGAAAGAGAAGAAGCACAAGGAGTTCGTTTACCCGAATACTGATGGGCTGAAGGTAAATGCGCTCATCCGCTGCATTACTGATGTGACCCTGCCTCCCATGACGGCCCAAGATGAGGAAGAAGCCATGAGCCTACGCTCAGAGGGCCCAGTGACAAGGTCTAGGTCCAAAGCCATCTCTGCGCCGTCGCATCACTTGTCGCACACGTCGTCGCTGGCCAAGGAAGCCCAGACGAAAACCCAAGACTCGTCGTCCTCGCCACCATCGACATCGAAACAACGTGTTCTTCAGAGTCAACATCGCGTGCACCCACTCGCGAGGCCATCGACCCTTAAGCGGTGTTCCTCGCGGTGTTTGTACCCATTCAACACGTCGTTTTCATAGTTTCGAGACAATTTCTATATTTGGTATTATTGCTTATTTTAGATAGTTTACTTTTATAGTCTTTTCTATTTTTGGGTTTGTGCCTTTTGCATGCTTGCATGGGCTAGCCCATAGGTTCGTCTCCGTCCAAGCCCATTAGGTCTTGGCCGAGTTTTTTGGCTATTTAAAGTCGTCGTTGTTATTTTTATTTCCCACGTTCAATTTAATTCAAGGTTTCAAGTCGAGTGTTTATCCTCCTTCCCTTGATCAGACGTCAAAAACTGTCTATCTTCGCATCCCCTTCACTCCTGTAACACCCCCAAATCTTAACACATTTGGAAAGGTATTACCGCCACTGAGCTCAGTGTTCCTTACCGAGATCACCCAAGGCTTTACCGTTTAAATACAATTATGAGATACAAAGGATACAAAATGATAACTTTATTCATATAAAACATGAGTCCCGGGATTACATCCCAATCCCGAATAGGACAAATACAGAGTTTAAACAAAGTACAGCGGAAGTCTTTTTAAATATATAACAGAGTAAATAAGTTACAGCGGAAGTCTTTCTTGAAATCTTACAAAAAGGGTTATGATCGTAATGATCATCTGCCCAAGGATCTCAACCTGATTAAAAGATAATTATTAAAACATCCAAAATCAACCATCGTCTTCATAGTCAATCTAGTCTCCTCATATCTTCGCTCTATCTGATGTGCCGAATCGAACGGATGACACCAGCCAACCATACAGAGAACAATTGCGGTTGGTTAGTCTACTGAATAGACTATGCAAGGGTACAAAGCAGAAGGTTCAAAGTAGTCGTATTAGGTTAGACTCCTCGTCTCTCGAATAAAAGTTGAGTACGTTAGTCAACCACCATACTATACTTGAATATGACAAAAGGCATGCACAAGAGAAGATTCTGGAAGACTGAATCTTCAGAGAAATCGACCCGAAAGAAGACTCCAACGAAAGTGAGTCTTAAGGAAATATGACAAATCTGGAACGTTTAAAGAATCAGACATCAGATTTAAAAGCTTTCTTAGATGTTTCGGTTCACAACCAACCTCACCGCATACAGCGAATCCAGATTGGAAAGAGAACGTACTCTGATCAAAAGTCAAGACGAGCTTTCCTAGCTGCACTGTTTACTTAGCTGCACTACTCGCCAAAGGTATATTAATCTTGTGCACTCGGGCACTCTATCTTATTTAATTATAAAACACACGCCACTGAAATACATTAATATTATTAAGCGCGGTAACAAAGCTTAAATCTCAGGGTGATCATTATGTCGACCCAAACTAAAACAACACACAAACACACACACATGAGGCTTAATATTATTCCGAGAACAACGGAAGTTATTATTACACAGGGTGACCTTACGTTCACCTAGATTACACTGCCACAATGCTTACACTTTAATTTACAGGGTGACAGTTACGTCCACCCCAATTGCACTAGCTAGGTGCTTAATACACAGGGTGACAATTATGTTCACCCAATTGCGCTAGCAAGGCGCTTAAACACTTCAGATCCTTAAAGGTGGATAGGAAGCATAGGTCATGACCCTTAAATTATTATTCGGAATTATTCCGAGGAATATTACGTTATAAAGAAACAATTAATCCTTACTTGGATTAGCGTTCCTACCAACACTCGTGCTAACTAAACAGTCTAACACATCAATTATTCACATTAAAGCCATCCATGCAAACGATTTAAACATCGAGATAATAGAAACGGCTAATCCTTACTTGGATTAGCTTTCCTATTAATCCACATGCTATTCTAGCATTAAGATTAAATTCACAACAATACTATCACGGTAATTATCACATATAATTGCGTTGTTCTAACAGATACACAACCTGTGATAATGTCATTATTACAGTTTCCAAAACAGTTTATAAAACCATTTCCAGACAAACACAATAATCATTCCAAATTAATTACTCAGATAAACAACTGATAATTAATGTAAATATGGAACGATGAGCAAGAGCAAACCGCCACTTGCCTTAATCCGCTGAATTGGAACAAGCCTAACGACGACGGGATTCCGGGCTCGACACGGGAATAGCTCCGACAGCACAACAACCTTCGAGTTGACCCATAAATAAACCCTAAGTTAGATCCGACATAACAACAGTACAAATCTAAAGGAAGACGAAAGGATACGAAAGGAACGACGCCCGAACAACGACCACCCAGGGCCGAGGCCAAAAGAATCCACGACCTTGTGGCGGCGGTCGCCGGGTTCATCACGGCGGGCGCCGCGTTTATCACGGCGGTCGCCGCCGAGAACACGGCGGTCGCCGCGGTGAACCCAGGACAGAACAGCGAGGGCAGAAAACTCACCAAACACACGCGAAACGCTCCCCTTTGGCCTTTCTTTCTGACCTTCAAAAGCAACCAAGAGGCTTCTCAAGGGCTACTGGAACACACCAACAACACCCCCGATGATCACCACTAAACTCCGACGAAGCAAGCTTTTCCGGAGAGAAGAGATTTGAGAGATTTAGGCTGAGATTTGTGCCCAATCTGACCCAAAACCTCCTCAATTTATAGCCAAAGCACAAAGGGACACCATGATGGTCTACAATGAGGCGGAGCAGGGCTAAATCGGCGCATCAGAGGCTCGCCGGTGACTTCTGGGTTTTACCCGCTAGCTAGCTCGCGGCGGGCGCCACCATTCACCCGGTCGCTACCTCACAAAACCACTACGGCGGACAACTTACGGCGGTCGCCGCCCTTAATGCGGCTATCGCCATTTTCTGGTCTTCGCGCCCATCTAGAAGATGAGGGCACTGTTGCCTCGAGCCCTTCGCGACGGTCGCCGCCTTAATTGCGGCAGTCGCCGCCACCGTGGCTTTGCCCTTCTCAGCTTTTGGACGATATCGACTTAACTCGGGATAAAAATAATCGTACGCGAACGAGTATTAACATCTAAAGTACGTCGTCTGTATTTTATTTCACTTAGAAAAATATTACAGATATTGAGCACATTACAGAATGTCTCAAACTTCCTGAATTAAATCCGACGTACAAAACGGGTGTTCGGGAAAATTCCCAAAATTCCCAAAATAACCTTACAGAAATACGAGGTATCACATCACCTCCCCCTTAAAAGAAGTTTCGACCCCGAAACTTGCATTAAGCCAATGAGGGTCCTGCCTCAACACCCATCTTACCACCTGGATCCAATATCCTTATTCACTTCATCCTTGAAATGGATCACAAGAGATATTACTCTTAATTCCTTAGGATATCATTCTAAAAATGATTCGCTCATCTCGATGCTTATAACACAACTCACTTATGAGAGATAGCTCTTAGTCTCTCCGATCATAACTCCACAAGTTCATCCTTTATATCTTGAGAAATCTCGGAAGAACTCAGCGTATGGGATACCGCTTACCACTTTATTCCTTAGATGTATATAGACAATTCTCTTTACTGAATCTTTAATACATCTAGATCATTAACATATCCCGGTCTTCAACTGAAACCTTTCTTCTCAACACAACAACTCTTACAACTTCTTATTCCTCAAAGAGTTGCACCCAGCCTTATAGATGACATACTCTATGTATGAAGAAGAATCTTAGAAATGGATTTAGATTTAAACAGCAGTAGAGTCGACCCTGTGATTAATCATATAGGGGACGAATATCTAAGTTGCCCATACTAATCTACCACCATAAGTCCGACAGTCTTTATCCTTACTTGGCATAAGCTGTTCTCGACACTTACGAGGTTTCGTATGAACAACTAATTCGTAACGATAACGCATTCTGAAATTTCCAAAACAAGGAAACACTTCATTATCATTCAATCCTTACATTACTGACAAAAGTTGAACAACCAGATCACGATACCACGGAGATTATCGACACACGTCGCTACTCCTTAATCTTAAAGAAAGACTTAACATAAATACAACTTAATGGATCAGGATTCTTCTTCGCTGGCTTGGCTCATTACAAAGAGTCTTTGCCCTTGGCCTGAAGACCCCATAGGCGCTTTGCCTTTATTACGAGCCATAGACCGCTCAGGAGCAGATACCTCTGGCCTTGGGTTCTGTCCACCGCCAACATTTGACGCCTGATAAAACTGCATTGGTCCCTGACCCTTCAGTCTGCAGTATGCTTTTATATGGCCTTCTCTCCCACAATTATGACATACTCTCTTGTCCTTTTGGCAATTAAATTTTTTATGCCCAACTTCACCACAGTTGTGGCACTGAATTACTCCGCTGCTCCAACCTGAGCCTCTAGCAGAGTCAGACTGAGTTGTCTCGGTCTTAGCACGACCAGACTTTTCAAACTTGGTAGGTGATGCCGGTCGTTTGAATGAACCAACCTGGCGATCCTGTTGCCCACCCTTTCCCTTAACTTGCTTCTCCCGTTTATGGGCAGACTCCTCCAATGTGACCTGTGTCTTGTAGGTTGCGTCCACATATTGTTCTAACGTAGAACAACCGTGACGCAATATTAGAGGCTTGATTTCTGGATTCATCCATCCATGGAAGTACCAGATCTTTTGTTCTTCGCTTGACACCTCAGGTCTCGCGTATTGCAACAAGTGATTAAACTTAGCTGCGAGCTCAGTTACCTTTAACCCATCAGTCTTCGGGTACAGAAATTCCTTATGCTTCTCCTCCCTCATAGCACGGGAAAAAAATGGTCAGTCATCTTTGTTTTAAACATGCTCCAATTCAGCTCGTGATGATCAGCCAGACCGGTGCTCTCCCACCATTCGCTAGCCACATCCTTGAGTTGAAGGGAGACGATGTGCACTTTCTCAGCCTCAGTGCAAGTAATGTTCCGGAGCAACTGTTCCATATGCGAGAACCAATATGTCACCCTGACTGGTTCTCCAGTACCGTCGTAACTGTCAGGCCTCATTGAACTCACGGCTTTTAATGCTTGACCGTAAGCTCCTCTGTTCCTGGCAACATTGATCTGAGGTATTTGCTCCACTGACTCTTCAAGTTCAGGAATAGCCTGAGGAACTGGACCACCTTGTGCTTGTGGTACGACTGGTCGCATAACATCTGTGATTGCTTGCATGACAATTCCTCGAATTGCCTCAACTGCTGTAGCATCAAACATTATCGGTGCGTTGGGCTGATCTTGGTCATTGCCTCTTGGATTATTGTTGAAGACAGACTCACGCTCTCCTGTTGGGTCTGCAGCATTCCTGGCATTTGGTCTGGGGTCATTACTCGGCCCAACACCAGCACGGATAACGTTCCTTGTGTTCACCATCTGTTTACCGATCAAATACCAAGGATTTTATCATATTAATATCATTCTGATATACTTATTGTAAAAAAATCAACTTAGAATAGATCAACTTGGTAATTTGTATTGATGAACTCAAACCGAGTTACTAGATTCTACAATCTTAACTCAAAACGAGGGAACTGGGAATTCAAGCCTTATTCGGTATGGCGAAACCACCTTGGCTTCTCCCGGGTTCCTCTGAAGAGAACAGAATGCACCCATATCTAACGGGGCAACGGGGAAGTAATTAATCTTTCTAGATATAGAAGCAAGCTTACTATATCAGACTGTATAGAAGACATGACTATGAACGGTGTTTTCAAATTCTTTTCACTTTGAAAATTCAGTGTCCTTTGAAAACACTTTTTAATTAAAACGAGTAAATGGTTTTCAAATACCCAACCCATTTTAAAAACTTTCGCTCTGATACCATAACTGTAACACCCCCAAATCTTAACCCATTTGGAAAGGTATTACCGTCAGTGACCTTAGTGTTCCTTACCGAGATCACCCAAGGCTTTACCGTTTAAATACAATTATGAGATACAAAGGATACAAAATGATAACTTTATTCATATAAAACATGAGTCCCGGGATTACATCCCAATCCCAAATAGGACAAATACAGAGTTTAAACAAAGTACAGCGGAAGTCTTTTTAAATATATAACAGAGTAAATAAGTTACAGCGGAAGTCTTTCTTGAAATCTTACAAAAAGGGTTATGATCGTAATGATCATCTGCCCAAGGATCTCAACCTGATTAAAAGATAATTATTAAAACATCCAAAATCAACCGTCGTCTTCATAGTCAATCTAGTCTCCTCATATCTTCGCTCTATCTGATGTGCCGAATCGAACGGATGACACCAGCCAACCATGCAGAGAACAATTGCGGTTGGTTAATCTACTGAATAGACTATGCAAGGGTACAAAGCAGAAGGTTCAAAGTAGTCGTATTAGGTTAGACTCCTCGTCTCTCGAATAAAAGTTGAGTACGTTAGTCAACCACCATACTATACTTGAATATGACAAAAGGCATGCACAAGAGAAGATTCTGGAAGACTGAATCTTCACAGAAATCGACCTGAAAGAAGACTCCAACGGAAGTGAGTCTTAAGGAAATATGACAAATCTGGAACGTTTAAAGAATCAGACATCAGATTTAAAAGCTGACTTAGATGTTTCGGTTCACAACCAACCTCACCGCATACAGCGAATCCAGATTGGAAAGAGAACGTACTCTGATCAAAAGTCAAGACGAGTTTTCCTAGCTGCACTATTTACTTAGCTGCACTACTCGCCAAAGGTATATTAATCTTGTGCACTCGGGCACTCTATCTTATTTAATTATAAAACACACGCCACTGAAATACATTAATATTATTAAGCGCGGTAACAAAGCTTAAATCTCAGGGTGATCATTATGTCGACCCAAACTAAAACAACACACACACACGAGGCTTAATATTCTTCTGAGAACAACGGAAGTTATTATTACACAGGGTGACCTTACGTTCACCCAGATTACACTTCCACATTGCTTACACTTTAATTTACAGGGTGACAGTTACGTCCACCCCAATTGCACTAGCTAGGTGCTTAATACACAGGGTGACAATTATGTTCACCCAATTGCGCTAGCAAGGCGCTTAAACACTTCAGATCCTTAAAGGTGGATAGGAAGCATAGGTCATGACCCTTAAATTATTATTCGGAATTATTCCGAGGAATATTACGTTATAAAGAAACGACTAATCCTTACTTGGATTAGCGTTCCTACCAACACTCGTGCTAACTAAACAGTCTAACACATCAATTATTCACATTAAAGCCATCCAGGCAAACGATTTAAACATTGAGATAATAGAAACGGCTAATCCTTACTTGGATTAGCTTTCCTATTAATCCACATGCTATTCTATTATTAAGATTAAATTCACAACAATACCATCACGGTAATTATCACATATAATTGCGTTGTTCTAACAGATACACAACCTATGATAATGTCATTATTACAGTTTCCAAAATAGTTTATAAAATCATTTCCAGACAAACACAATAATCATTCCAAATTAATTACTCAGATAAACAACTGATAATTAATGTAAATATGGAACGATGAGCAAGAGCGAACCGCCACTTGCCTTAATCCGCTGAATTGGAACAAGCCTAACGACGACGGGATTCCGGGCTCGACACGGGTATAGCTCCGACAGCACAACAACCTTCGAGTTGACCCAAAAAGAAACCCTAAGTTAGATCCGACATAACAACAGTACGAATCTAAAGGAAGACGGAAGGAACGACGCCCGAACAACGACCACCCAGGGTCGAGGAGAAAAGAAAACACGACCTTCTGGTGGTGGTCACCGGGTTCATCAAGGCGGGCGCCGCGTTTATCACGACGGTCGCCGCCGAGAACACGGCAGTCTCCGCGGTGAACCCAGGACAAAACGGCGAGGGCAGAAAACTCACTAAACACACGCGAAACGCTCCCCTTTGGCCTTGCTTGGGTTCTGAACTTCAAAAGCAACCAAGAGGCTTCTCAAGGGCTACTGGAACACACCAACAACACCCCCGACGATCACCACTAAACTCCGGCGAAGAAAGCTTTTCCGGCGAGAAGAGATTTGAGAGATTTAGGCTGAGATTTGTGCCCAATCTGACCCAAAACCTCCTCAATTTATAGCCAAAGCACAAGGGGACACCATGATGGTCTACAAAGAGGCGGAGCAGGGCTAAATCGGCGCGTCAGAGGCTCGCCGGTGACTTTTGGGTTTTACCCGCTAGCTAGCTCGCGGCAGGCGCCGCCATTCACCCGGTCGCCGCCTCACAAAACCACTACGGCGGGCAACTTACGGCGGTCGCCGCCCTTAATGCGGCGGTCGCCGTTTTCTGGTCTTCGCGCCCAGATAGAAGACGAGGGCACTGTTTCCTCGAGCCCTTCGCGGCGGTCGCCGTCTTAATTGCAGCGGTCGCCGCCACCATGGCTTTGCCCTTCTCAGCTTTTGGACGATATCGACTTAACTCGGGATAAAAATAATCATACATGAACGAGTATTAACATCCAAAGTACGTTGTCTGTATTTTATTTCACTTAGAAAAATATTACAGATATTGAGCACATTACAGAATGTCTCAAACTTCCTGAATTAAATCCGACGTACAAAACGGGTGTTCGGGAAAATCCCCAAAATAACCTTATAGAAATACGGGGTATCACAACTCCGCTGCCGATGCTACGGCAAACGCTTGAACCTTTAAGCCAGTCTTCCTTCACATCTCCCTTCAACCGCAGTCGACGCTACGACACCCGCAGTCAACGCTACGACACCAACGACTTGTCTCTTCAAGTCATCTATCCCTTATCAAATCTCTTCCGCCAACGCTATCCTTTCGCCCCAACAACCGATTTCACCGCGTTCACCACCGCACCACCACCGTGTTCACCACCGCGTTCATCATCGCGTTCATCAACGCGATGATGAACGCTATCCTTCCGTTGTATTGTAATTTCGAGTTGTGAAACTTATCTCCTAAATAAAACTAATACTTAGATAAGGTAGTCATTCTTGCGCTCCATTGGGTCTGCACCTCCACTTGATCATCCTCCTCCAAGGTAGCCCCCTTTGGTGACAATTGGCCATGGTTGCCATTCTGCCCTAGCTTTGGCGTCAGCGGCATCGACATGACATTCTCCGCGACTTTGTCTTTGGCCTTCATCTCTGGCACGTCCTTGGCGCTTGTTGGAGTAGTGGCTACTTGAGGTGATACAACTTGATTCCCTCTCTTGAAGAGGATTCGACCCCGAATCTCCTTACTCCTCCTCGTCTTCTTCATGGTCCACCAGAAAAGGCTTCAAATCTACAACATTGAAGACATCATGCACACCATAATCATTAAGCAAATCAAGATGGTATGAATTGTTATTGATCCTTTTGACCACTTGGAAAGGTCCGTCGCCTCTTTTCTTGATCTTAGAGTTCATAAGCGTAGGAAATCTCTCTTTTCTTAGATGAATCCATACCAATTTGGCATGGTCAATCTTAGTGTTTCTTGCACGAATTTGGCATGGTCCTTGCCATCTTCATCTTCCTTGTCCTTAAGCGTGTAAATAACCATGTCAAGAGGAGTGATTGGATTGCGTCCATACACAACGTCAAAAGGAGTCTTCTTGGTGGCCGAATACACTGAGCGGTTGTAGGAAAATTCAATGAAAGCTAAGCATTCTTCCCAATGCAGGTTAATACTCAACAATGCATGTAATAAAGCTTCTAAAGTCCTATTGACAACCTCAGTTTGGCCATCGGTTTGTGGATGACTCGAAGTAGAGAAGAGTAGCTTAGTTCCTATCCTAGACCATAGTGTTTTCCAGATATATCTAAGGAATTTAGCATCTCTATCCATTACAATTGTCCTTGGAACTCCATGTAATCTCACTAATTCACAAAAGAACAAGTCAACCACATGTTATGCATTGTCAGTTTTATTGCATGCTATGAAATATGCCATTTTCGAAAATCGATCAACCACCACAAAAATTGATTCCCTCCCTCTCTTAGTCCTAGGTAAACCCACAACAAAATCCATACATATGTCTTCCCATGGGGCACTAGAAATAGGAAGGGAAGTGTAAAGGCCGTGCAGGTTTAGCTTGGACTTGGCCCTAACACATGTGGTACATGAAGCACAAAATTTCTCAACATCCTTAGCCATCCTCGGCCAACAATAATGTTCCCTCAATGTGCCTAAGGTCTTAGATACCCCAAGGTGCCCCATTAGTCCGCCCATATGTCCTTCATGAATGTAAAGCCTACAAAGGGAACCACTAGGAACACATAGCCTATCTCCTCTAAACAAGTAACCATCATGCAAATAGAATATGCCTTGGCTACCCTTACCCTCACATGCTCGAATTGTTTCACAAAAATCCCGGTCATCAAAATACAAAGCATTCATGCAAGAAAACCCTAGAACTCTAGAATCCAAAGAAGTGAGAAGATTGTACCTCTTTGATAGGGCGTCAGCCACTATGTTGTATTTTCCCTTCTTGTGCTTGATCACGTAGGGAAAGGTAATGCGAATGTCCCCGTTGTCACGATCGCAAATGCCCTGGAACGCAACGGAGTCAAGCCAAGCATCAAGCTTGAGTCTTCCTAGGTGTCATAGAGGTTTCTTGAAGCCAAAGAGATGGCTTTCTTCCTTGTGAGTTGCCATGGAAACCAAGGTGTTCGTGGCCTTGTTGAATTGCACGAAAACAACAAGCATTGATGAATGAACCTGATGTGACTATGTACCATCAAGAGCTAGACACCTCAAGCCACCAAGAGCCCCAAGTGCAAGCAAGTGACACCGGCCAAGTTGATCAAGGCCAAGCGTCAGCGCCACACAAAGAGGACTTCATTCCACCGGTCGCTCCACCACTTGTCCCACACACCAAGGCTTCCATTGACTCAAGTGAAAAAGAAGAGTCCATTCAGCCCATGAGTGCTGAGGGAAGTGTGCCTAAGACTCCCAAACATCGCACTCCACACACGTCATCATGCTAGGATGACATAGCTGCGTTGAGCGTGGGCCCAATTTTGTTTCACTCGTGCAAACTGGCCCATTTTTGGTGGAGGCCCACTTAACTCCCTAAACCACGTAATTATAGAAGATGAGACTATTTTGAAGTCAAGTTCATTAGTTAATAAGCAGGAAAATTCAAGAGTCTATGAATGATTAATGTGGCCACTTGAAAGAGTGTAACTTGTGTGTTTTGTGGCCTATTTAAGCAGGCTTCGACTACCCTTGTAAGCACCTTGGAATCTGATTAAAATATTAAGAAAAAACTCGAGTTTCTCTTGGAGAATTTGCTAGAAATTCTGTTCTTGTTCGTGTGTGATATCGAACAACTCCGATCTTCATACTAGGGTGCGTCATATCCCTTGTTTGTTGATCAAATTGTTCTTCTTTTAGTGGTGTGTAATATCCACCCTAAGGAGTCCACTTATCCATCACCTTCATATAGATCCATCATCATCAACTCTTCCTTCATCCAACCTTCCTTCACGTACATCAACCAAATACCCTTCCCGCTTATCTCCCTCGCTGAACTGCCTGCAACCCTTCAGTAGATTCACGATATCTTTCGATTCACAGATCCGTTCATGCTCTAATTTTGAGGATATCATCTCGACTTCCAGATATAACTCCGGGATTTGGAATCACCCAATTAGGAGTCCGAACCAGAGAGAACGAGCCAGTTGACGACAGGCCAGATTTTTGGAAGTTTGCTGTCGATTCCTTGGAGGTCTGGGGGGCTTCACCTTGCACTGTGGACTTAACGATCCTGCCTTTTATCATGTGGTATCAGAGATAGCAAGGTCAAACACTTACAAACTTTGGATTAGAATTCAATTTAAGTTCATTTGCAAGCTTCTGAATTTTCGTGCCCTGTTCTTGTGAAAATTTGTTGAGATTTGCTCTTATTTTCGTTCTTGTGATTGCTCAATCGAAGAAGACAACCTTTGAGTTACTTAAAATCCTCTTTAATTGCATTTGAAGTTATTGAAGTGATTAAACCCACTTCATTCATTTCAAACTAAAACTTTTGGTGTCCTGTATTTAACTCGGTTGAAGTTCTTTAATTTCTTCTTTTTGGCTGCAATAAACTTGCTTGATTTTTGTGTCTCTTGCTTGGACGAACTCACTTGAGGTAGTACTTAAAGATACAAGAAAATACTTGAGAAAACTCAAAGCCAACTAAAAGAAACGAAATTGAAATTCTAGCAAATTGTAGACTTGTGCTCACCTCAGTCAAGAAGTTTTTTTATCCTTGTTGTAATTCTCAAGTGTAATCAAAGGCTTATAGCCAAGAAAACTCGAGAAAAAAGGGCTAAGTAGCCAGAAAAAGTCGAGTAAGAAGTGACAAGTTCGAGAAAGAGTGGCAAAGCCAGAAAAAAGCGAACAAGTTGAATTTGAGGACCTTGTATTAGTACCTTCTTTTTGTGTCTTGTAAAGGTCAGTTCTTCCTAGTTGGTGCATAAGCTCAATCAAGGTTTTTGTGTCCGTCTTTTATTTGCAAAAATTACCCCCAAACTTGCCTTGTTTTTGAAAGCTTGCAAACTGCACTTGGAAGGAACTTTGGTCCAAATTTTTGGCACTTGATAGCCCAAGGTTCCATTGAATGGCCTACCTACTCTTTTCTTATTGTGATGGTATTTGTCTTGGTTACTAACCTTTCAAAGGGAGCGGATGGAGATGTCTAGCTTGGGCCATATGTCACAAAGGGATTACCTTTACTTTCGGGATTATGGTGCTTCATGTAGGGAGATTCGACCACGTGTGTACCCCAACTCTAACACTCACACGAGCACCTACAAGGATTTTCGCAACCAAGGTAATAGACCAAGAAAGATGCCTCCAAGGAGACAATCTTATGGAGACTATGGCTATAAAGATGAAGAAAGATGACACTCCCCAACAAGGTATCAAACTATCCCTTCTTTTGAACCTTATTATCATTCTTCTTCTAACCCTTCCGTGCAGACCAAGGGAGTCTATGACTCACCAAAATCATGTTTTAGCATGTCCAAGGGCAGAGAAAGAGTGCCTCCACCACCCCGGGTTAGGACAGTGACATTGTATGTGTCATGTGTGATGGGCGAGGTCACTTGGCTGAAATTTGTCCAAACCAATACTACACTTACAAGGATTAAGTATCCTTTGAGAGTGAAGCTTTGGTTGATGCTTGTGTGGGAGAGGAGGTCAAGAGTGAACCAAATGCTAGTCACCATTCCCTAGTTTTAGGCAGCAAAGAAGTGCCGCTTAAGGGTCATGATGCCGAGGAAGACAATTTGGTGGTTCAAAAAGAGGCTAAAGATGAGGATGCTCTTGCTACTGAATCACCATCGTCTATGGAAAATGGAAAAGAGCTTGAACCAATGGAAAAAGATGAGGAAATCTTAGAGCCATCTCTAACTTCTCCAAGACGCAAGTGTTGGCCTACAATCAAACGTAGCTCCTTAGCATCATTAGCTACTCCATGGTCCGACTTGACACACATGGTTCCTTCAAGCTTGTCATTTCTTCTACAAGATGAGATTGATGCAAAAGATGTCAAACTAGCCGAAAATTTTGATTCTGACCTTGCGAAGAAGGAAGTCCAATCTAGGACTCATTCTAGGGAAGTATCATATGCCCTTACTTTGCTTTCTACTCTATTATTACCTTCACTTGATAATGAATATATTTCAAGGAGTAGAGAATTCCAAGTGCTTAAATCAGTTTTTGAATGTAGAACTAGGTACTCATGCATGCACCCAAGTTCTCTTGCTCAATACATGTCATGTGGGATGCATCCAGTTCATTCTATTATTCTATACAAGCATGCTTTTTATGTTGTTAGTTGGTTTCCTAAACTTGAACGTAGGACTAGGAAGAAGAGTGGAATAGTTTGTGCCTGCATCTTCGCATTTCATATAGAACTTGGAATTTTTGTGACTCCAATTTTCTTGGTGGAGTTCAAGAGCCACATTTTTCTGATTTTCATGTAGGGCACTTGGATTCATGGTCGAATCCTTTCCATGGAGGGGAGGATGATGTGACTATGTCCCATCAAGAGCTACACACCTCAAGCCACCAAGATCCCCAAGTGCAAGCAAGTGACACCGGCCAACTTGATCAAGGCCAAGCGTCGGCGCCACACAAAGAGGACTTCATTCCACCGGTCGCTCCACCACTTGTCCCACACACCAAGGCTTCCATCGACTCAAGTGACAAAGAAGAGTTCATTCAGCCCATGAGTGCTGAGGGAAGTGTGCCCAAGACTCCCAAACATCGCACTCCACACACGTCATCGCGCCAGGATGACATAGCTGCATTGAGCATGGGCCCAATTTTGTTTCACTTGTGCAAACTGGCCCATTTTTGGTGGAGGCCCACTTAACTCCCTAAACCACAAAATTCTAGAAGATGAGACTATTTTGAAGTCAGGTTCATTATTTAATAAGCAGGAAAAGTCAAGGGTCTATGAATGATTAATGTGGCCACTTGAAAGGGTTAACTTGTGTGTTTTGTGGCCTATTTAAGCAGGCTTCGACTACCCTTGTAAGAACCTTGGAATCTGATCAAAACATTAAGAAAAAAACTCAAGTTTCTCTTGGAGAATTTGCCAGAAATTATTTTCTTGCTCGTGTGTGATATCGAACAACTCCGATCTTCATAGTAGGGTGCGTCATATCCCTTGTTTGTTGATCAAATTGTGCTTCTTTGAGTGGTGTGTAATATCCATGTTGGATCGTTAGAGTTACGCCTGAGGGAACAAAGGCTTTGTTCCCACAGAAGGCACAGCAGATTAAAAACAGCAAGAAAGATAACGAACGAACTCACGATGTATAGTGGAAACCCTGATTAGCAAAACTAGCTTCTCAAGGAAAAACTACTACCTTCAAGCTTCCGCTTGAGAGGATTTTGAAGCGTGTACTTGTCTTATTGATTTCTTGTTCGATTACACTTGTATCCTGGACTTCGACCTCTAAACAACCAGCTAGACTCGAAGCCTCTTCTACAACGATGAATCCGAACTCAACCCTCAAAGACTCACACACACTTCACTCTCTTTGTTTTCTCTTTCTCTCCTTTTTCGTCGTTCTTAGTCGTAGTTAGAAATGAATCCCCATTTCACCAAAATACAACTTCGGCTAAACCCTAATCAAACAAGATAAGATTATTCTAAAAACGGATTACTAGAAGATAAGATTTTTTATGTGAAGAGTAATATCATAACCGATCATATTGATTAAGGAAGGAATTCCTTAATTAATCTAATCGGAAAGGATATCAAACTTCTCTCTCCAATTTCTTATCTAAGGAAAGATTCCTAGGATAACATAAATCAGGCTTTTCTTCTCTCTCCGTATCTTCTCAATCCGGCTTGATCCTTGGAGCCGAAGTCTTCAATCTTTTACCGCGTGTGCTTCTTGATTTGTCTCCATAATCAACACGCTGGATTTCTTCTTTCCATTCGCAGCTTCGATTTCGTTCGTCACTTCAGTTCCTTGAGAGGTAACAAAGCACATGAACAGAGCTTTGTTCCCTCTGCGATCCTTCGCTGCAATGGTTCCCTGAGATAACTATCTTTGTTCCTGAAATACTTAGTACCCATATCAGTTGAATGTTTGTTACCATCAAAACCTAAGGAATTCAACAAATTCCCCTTTTTTGATGGTGACAAACACCCTTGACAATAAAGCATATACATACAAGAGAAATACAATTATGAAGAGAAAGGTTTCTGTAGGATCGTGATTGTTAGATAATAACTTAAGAAACTCAGAATATGGATTCTAAGTTCCCTTCGCAGTGGAAATAAACAATCAAACAAATGACAAGTTCCTTATAGTGGAAACCTTTGATTGCCAACTAGCAATCCAGGATAAAAACCACTACCTTTCTTTCGAAAGGATTTCAAGGTCTACTTCTTGATTTCTTATCTCTTTTGGTTACAGCTTATCCTAGGAACAAACACACAGTTTCTTTGCCTTACACATAGTTAGGCAATCCTAGATAACTTAACACAATCAATAATCAATCCAAGAAATAGACCTTCGCACCTAGGAACTATCACTTACAGTCACAGGAACTTAGCACTCAGCTCTTCTCTTCCTTGACTGGTTCCTCTTGATCTCGGTTTGCTTTGATGATCTTGTTTGAAGGTTCACACTTGATATTTGCTAATGAGTGTTATTCGTGTTTTAGTGCTTGAAGATAACCTTTGAGTTAGTCTTCCTTTTATAGAGGATTCTTCGCAGCTTGATCCTCTCTGGGTTCCCACAGATTGAGCTTGCCCTAGGATCAGTGGTTCTCCTTGGTCCACGTTGTTCTTGGCATGTGCAAACAACCTAGGCAGCTCAGAATCCTTCTAGGTTAGTCAACCTTTTCAGCCAAGTCGTTCTCCAGCTTCCTTTGTCCGAGGTTCAATACTTTGGGCGCTTGGGAACTGACTTCTGGACAGCGACAGGTTCCATGTCCTGTCGCTTTCACTTTTCTCTGTCCGAGGTTCGGCGTTCTAGGTGTCTTGGAGTCTTGCTCTTGGATGGTGGCAGGCTTTTGGAAGCTTCTCTCAAGTCGCTTTCACCTCCTTTTGTCCGAGGTTTGGTGTTCCCAGATTTCTCGGGAATCACAACCTCGCATGCTACGTTTCTGGGCACACCTGGGTTCCTCTGGGTTCCTTCCTTTGTCTTGTTCCTTTGGTTCTCTTGTCCTGTTTGGCTTTCTTGCCTTCGGTATATTCCTGTGGTTCCTTAAAGCACATCTTTGAGATAAAACATTAGTATCATAATATTTGTCATCTTCAAAAGTAGAGAAACTGAGGAAATGAACTCTCAAGGGAACTGAAGTTCTAGAGTTACGTTTCTTAACAATTTCCCCCTTTTTGATGATGACAAATATAAGGAACCTGGCAACATAATAAGGACATGAAATTCATGAGAACAGTTGAGCTAAGAGATTTACAACTTTATTAAATAATGATAGAATATTCAATAGTTGCAAATTCCCCCTAAGCAAATGAACTAAGTTATTCAAGTTCCCCCTCAGAAATAGAACGGGTTCAGATTTCCTATAAGTCCAGTAGTTCAAGGTTCCTATCCATTCTTCCCCCTTTTGACATCATCGAAAAGATCAATTTACTTATCAAGTATAGGATATCAATGTGAAATAAACAATTGCGTGAAACCCATGATAGTCACCATAATAGAAACTTAAGGCAAAGACAAATGATGCATTAGAAACATTGCCAAAGGAGTTCATTAATCATTAAAGTCAAGTATATTATCCAGAGATGCATAGTGGAAAAAGAAACAAAATATCACAAACAGCTTGACATATACAAAAAAGGATAGAAGAGGGGAGTACGACCCTAGTGAACTACTAGCACACTGTGATGTTATAGCACTGGGAACTAGGAGAACGTTCCTATGGCAGCGTAGTGGCCTCCTCTTCAGTTTCCTTCTTTTCTGCAGTTCCTTCATCTTGGCCTGTTGTCATCTTATCGGCCTGATTACCTCCAATTGAGCAAGGTTAAGATTGAGGTTTTTCTTGGCCATTTGAGGAGCTTTGTGTTTTGAGAGAGACAGGTGAACATGAGATTGAGAGAAGGCGTGAGAGAACAGAGTGCTCGGCTCAATCAAACAGGAAACCTTAAATAACCCTTGAGCAATTTTGGAGCCGTTGAGAATCAAGTCGTTGGAGATATTTCTGGGAACTATGAAGAGTTGAAACGGCTAATTTTCTTGAAGCTTTTGCGCCTTTGCAACGGTCACAAATTCAAAGATTAGATGCTCAAAATGGCAACTGTTCAAGGCTGAGAAGACGTCACTAACGCTGTGAGATTTGCCATAAATACTATCTTGGGAGGAGCAATTCTCTTACTAGCCGTTTAAGGGGTAGCCCATCCTAGATCCTTTCTGGCGATATTTTTAGTGTGCTAGAGGGATATATGGGAACCTTTGATGTGGGTTTTAAAACATAGGACCAGAAAGTACATTCCCATTAAAGAAATCGGGGAAGGCCATTTATCGCATTACACACTAGTTCCCAGAGAGGGTTAAGAAGAGGATCATAGGGAAATAGATTGTGTAATGAGGCGAGGGAGGGTCATAGTACACAATCATCATTTCGGCTTGTATTGTTGGGTTAGAGAGATGATCAGATTGTGACTTTTGACCCAACAAAGAAGCTTGGACAATGATTGAATTTTAATAAGAAATGAACAACCAAGGAGAAGAACTAGAAAAATTTGTCAAAGCCTTTTTAGAAACCATTATGAATATGAGGGTCTAACGCAAGAGAAATGACACAAAGATTCCAAGATAAAGACAAGTAAAGAGTTCTGAACTAGTCAATCAAGGGAACTGGAGAGAAACTTTAAACTAAAGGAACTGCTAGTTTATAGGAATCATTCCCAGTTCTAATCTAAGGTTCTCGAAGGGAACTCTATTCAAGGCTTTGGTGAATATATCTGCAACCTGATCTTCAGTTCTACAAAATTTCATAATGATGTTTCACTTCTCAACATGATTTCTAAGAAAATGATGTCTTATGTCTATATGCTTGGTACGAGTATGATGCACATGATTCTTAGAAATGATTATGGCACTAGTGTTATCACAAAGAATAGTAAGAGGGCCATAAGACATACCAAAGTCCGCGAGTTGTTGCTTTAGCTAGAGAAGTTGGGAACAGCATGAGGCAGCCGTAATGTACTCGGATTCTGTGGTGGAGAGGGAGACTGAGACTTGTTTCTTTGATCCCCATGACACAAGGCAAGGGCCTAGGAACTGTGCCATTCCAGAGGTGCTCTTTCTATCCACCAAGTATCCAGCATAATCAGCATCAGTGAAACCCATCAGCTCAAAGGGACATTCTTTGGGGTACCAAATACAGAGTGAATCAGTTCCCTTGAGATATCGGAGTATTCTCTTCACAGTAGCCAAGTGGGTCTCTCTTGGATAAGATTGGAACCTGGCACACAAGCCAACAGCAAAAACAATGTCTGGGCGACTAGCGGTTAGGTACATGAGTGAGCCTATCATACCTTTATAGAGCTTCTCCTCCACTAGAGGACTCGAATGGTCCTTATCCAAATGAGCAATGGTGGATATGGGAGTGGAGAGAGGCTTGTATGAATCCATTTTGAACTTCTTCAGTAGTTCCCTGACATACTTCTGTTGATGGATTTGAATACCATCTTCTTTTTGAGTGATTTGTAATCCGAGGAAGAAGGTGAGTTCCCCAATTAGACTCATTTCAAATTCACTGCTTATCAAGTCTTTGAATTTGTCTACAAGGGACAGGTTAGTGGAACCAAAGATAATATCATCGACATAAATTTGAACCACCAAGATGTTACCTTCTTCTTCTAGGATGAAGAGAGTTTTGTCAATAACTCCACGCCTGTAGCCATTTGAGAGTAGGAACTGGGCAAGACGATCATACCAAGCTTTGGGAGCTTGCTTGAGACCGTACAGTGCCTTGTCTAAGAAGTAGACATAGTCTGGATGATCATCATTTTCAAATCCAGGTGGTTGCTTGACATAGACTTCTTCTTGTAGAATTCCATTGAGGAAGGCCGTCTTTACATCCATTTGGAACAACTTGAACCCTTTGTGAGATGCGAAGGCAATCAACAATCTTATTGCTTCGATCCTTGCCATTGGAGCATAAGTTTCATCATAGTCGATGCCTTCTTGTTGATTGTATCCTTGAGCAACGAGTCTAGCTTTGTTCCTTATCACAGCTCATGTATCATCTAGCTTGTTTCTGAAAACCCATCTAGTTCCTATGATGTGTTTATCCTTGGGGCGGGAAACTAGATGCCATACTTTGTTTCTTTCAAACTGATGAAGCTCTTCTTGCATAGCTTGGATCCAGTCCGCATCCTTCAGTGCCTCACCTATGTTCTTTGGTTCCACAATAGATAGAAAGGCATTGAAGGCAAAGAAGGTTAGATGTTCGAACCTGACTGGAGGCTTGATGACTCTTCTTTCTCTGTTAGGAGTTAGAGCATTTGATGTGGAGACATTCTGAGTTGAGCATTCAGCTTCCTGGTTGGGATCACCTTCTCCATTGAAGATCGTGTGGGAAGATGAATCATTGAAGTCTCCACAGATGTTGTCGTCATGCTCTTGGTTCCCAGAGATGGATTGTTGTTCATTTTCCATGGGAACTGGTGGAGGAGCCATTGGAGGGTTCCGAGCAGCAGGACAGGAACTGGGTGTAGTGACATCTTCATCTGGATCTTCTTGATATGACTTGGGAAACGGGTCTTCAAAGGAATTGGTGGTGTTCTGCACAATCTTTCCAAGTGATTTTTCATTAAAAATAACATGAACACTTTCTTCTACCTTTTTAGTCCTTTTGTTGAAGACTTTGTACGCCTTGCTACCCGAGGCGTATCCAATGAAGATTCCTTCATCACTTCTTGGGTTGAATTTACCAAGATTGTCCTTCCCATTGTTGTGCACAAAGCACTTGCATCCGAACACCCTCAGATGTGAGATGTTGGGAACTATTCCTCTTAGGAGCTCATAGGGTGTCTTTTCTGTGATTGGGCGAAGCATGGCTCGATTGATGATGTAGCAAGCTGTGTTGATCGCCTCAGCCCAAAATGATTGAGAGAGTCCACTTGAGATCAGCATAGTCCGGGCCATGTCTTCCAAAGTTCTGTTCTTCCTCTCCACTACTCCATTCTGTTGAGGAGTGTATGGTGCAGAGAAGTTGTGATCAATTCCATGTTCACTGCAAAAGGTTAGAAATTCTCTATTTTCGAATTCGGTACCATGGTCAGACCGAATAGCATTGAGTGAGCAATCAAGAGATTTTTCTAACAAGGGAACCAGATCTTTAAAGCGGTCAATAACTTCACTCTTAGATTTAATAAAGATGGTCCAAGTAAAGCGAGAGAAGTCATCGACAAGAACAAAGATATACCTGTTCCCTCCTAGGCTTTGAACTCTCATGGGTCCACACAGATCCATGTGGATGAGTTCAAGAGGCCTTGAGGTGCTTACCATGTTTTTGGACTTGAAGGAACTACGAGCCTGTTTCCCTTTTACACAGTCAGAGCACAGTTCCTTAGATGTGCCACTTAGCTTTGGCAGCCCTCTGACTAGCTCCTTTGAGTGTAGCTTTTGAATCAGCTTGGTGCTAGCATGACCGAGGCCTTGATGCCACAAATCAGCTTGGTCATTCACAGTTGAGAGACAAAGTTTCTCCTTGGGAACAAAGGATGGATCAATTATGTAGACATTGTTGAATCTTTTCCCTTTTAGGATGATTTGTCCCAGGAGTCAAGGACTGAACATTCGTTTGATCTGAATCTAACTTCATTGTCTCCTTGATCACACAGCTGTGACACACTTATTAGGTCAAAACCAAGATTATCAACAAGGTGAACTTTGTTTACCTGAATGTGATCGTTGAGTTTCACAGTTCCTATTCCACAAATTTTCCCTTTGCTTTTGTCTCCAAAGGATATGTTCCCTCCTTGGAGAGGTTGAAGAGATGTCATTTGATTTCTTCTTCCAGTCATATGGCATGAGCAACCACTGTCGATGTACCATAGTTGAGGTTGCCTCTCTTCTTTCTGCACATAAGGGAACTAAGATTTCTGAACCCAGCGAAGCTTGGCTTTACTGGGGGGATTAGCATTGCGAGTCTGTGAATAACCAGGGAACTGGTTCCTTTCATGGTAATGAGTACTTTTCTCCTTTTCAAAGTTCCTTTTCTTAGCACAATCAGTGTTGTAATGACCATTCTTACCACAATAGGTACACAAACGATTGTAAACAACATGTCCATATTTTCCTTTTCCTGGCCTAAAAGGTTTTTCAGTTTTCCTTTTGTTAAAATCAACATTGTTTCTAACCTTGCTATGGGCCATGTCAATATATATTTTGTGAGCAAAGGAATTGGTGAACCATTGGTTTTCAGGAACCATCTTTTATTTTCCCTTAGGTTCCTTCTTAGGACTTTGAGAACTTTCATTTAGACGTTTGGCAACCTCAGCCTTGTTCTCAAGAACCATGATCTTTTCTGATAGGAATTGATTCCTATCACGAGAAGTGGCAAGATCAGTACTGAGGTTCTCATTCATCTCAACAAGTTCTCGCCTAGCCTTTTCATTTTCAGCATCATTGTTCCCTTTGTTGTTGACATATCCTATTCCATGACGTTGTCTCACAAAAACAGTTTGATTTATCGTTTTTCCATTAATATAATCAATGAGAATGTCCAATCTATCAATTATGGATTGAAGCATGTCATTTCCAGGTAAGTTAGCATGCAAGGGAACTTTGACAGAATCTATGCTAGTTTCATCACAAGATTTGCAAGTTTTAAGGTGACTAGCATGCACATTCCTAATATCAATGAGTTTGGAGTGAGTTTCAGCTAGGTCTTTCTCAGTTTCATCAAGTTTCTTACTCCAAACAGAATTCTCAACAGTCAAGCAAGCAATTTCATCTTCACAATCATCAAGTTTCTGTTGAAGGGAACTGGTTTCCTTTTCTAGTTTCTTTATGATCTTAAGAAGTTGTTTCTTATCACAGTCAACTAGGGATTTTAAGAGATTGTCAGAAGTTACCTCAAGGTCTTCTGAGTCGCTTGAGTCTCCTTTTGCCATGAGACATCTTCCTCCAGAGAATCCACTCAGATCCAGTTCCTCATCTGAGTCTTCTCCCCATGAGGCTACGATAACCTTCTTTCTTTGAGGTCTTTCTTCTTCCTTGGAGTCTTCCTTGTTGGGACAGTTCTTAGCATAGTGTCCATTTTCCTTGCACTCGTAACAGGAGACTTCCTTGAGATCCCTTCTGGGTCCATTATTGGAGGAACTGCCCTTTTGGAACCTTCCATTCACAAAGAATTTTTTGATGTTCTTTGAGAAGAGGGCGTTTAGTTCGTCCTCTTCTTCTTCTTCTAGGTCTGAGTTCTCTTGTTCCATCTCGAGCCTGGAGAAGGCTTTGGAGATTTTAAGGGCGATTCCTTTCTCCAGTTTCTTGTCAGCATTGGCTTTGGTGTGCTCTCCTTCTTCAACTTCTAGTTTCCCTATGACTTGGGTCAAGGGAAGGGATTGGATGCCTGGAGTGTTCTTCATGATTCCCTTGAGAAGGGTAAACTTGGAGTTGAGTCCGTTGATGACCACTAGGGACTTGGAAACTTCATCAAGGTCGACTTCCGCCGCTGTTAACTTTCCAATCAATCTGTTAAAGCAGGAGTAGTATTCTGAGATGGTCTCAGTTTCCATCATTTTAAAGGTGTGGTATTCTCCTTCCAAAGCAAATTTTCTGCTTTGCTTTAGTTTCTCACTTCCTTTATGCATCTCCTTGAGAGCTTTCCACATTTCCTTGGCCGTCTTGATGCCTATGACCTTGTCCATGTCCTCTCTGTCCAATCCATTAAGGATGAACTGTCTGGCCTTGGCATTCTTCTCCATGATAACATAGTGTTCTGGTTTCCAATCTTCTTCCTTCATGGTAAGGTCGACATAGCCATCTCCATTTTCGACTATCCTCTAGCATTGGTAGTCGTTGGTTTTGATGTGGCTTTCCATGCACTTTTCCCACCATGTTTCTTCTCCTTTCTTTCAGAGATGTGGCTTGTTGGTAGAGATTCCGAGCTCAAACTTGCTTGGTTGAGACATGATCTGCAAACTTAACAAAGATCTAGAGCTTTTCCTGCTCTGATACCAATTGTAGGATCGTGATTGTTAGATAATAACTTAAGGAACTCAGAATATGGATTCTAAGTTCCCTTCGCATCGGAAATAAACAATCAAACAAATGACAAGTTCCTTATAGTGGAAACCTTTGATTGCCAACTAGCAATCCAGGATAAAAACCACTACCTTTCTTTCGAAAGAATTTCAAGGTCTACTTTTTGATTTCTTATCTCTTTTGGTTACAGCTTATCCTAGGAACAAACACACAGTTTCTTTGCCTTACACACAGTTAGGCAATCCTAGATAACTTAACACAATCAATAATCAATCCAAGAAACAGACCTTCGCACCTAGGAACTATCACTTACAGTCACAGGAACTTAGCACTCAGCTCTTCTCTTCCTTGACTGGTTCCTTTTGATCTCGGTTTGCTTTGATGATCTTGTTTGAAGGTTCACACTTGATATTTGCTAATGAGTGTGATTCGTGTTTTAGTGCTTGAAGATAACCTTTGAGTTAGTCTTCCTTTTATAGAGGATTCTTCGCAGCTTAATCCTCTCTGGGTTCCCACAGATTGAGCTTGCCCTAGGATCAGTGGTTTTCCTTGGTCCACGTTGTTCTTGGCATGTGCAAACAACCTAGGCAGCTCAGAATCCTTCTAGGTTAGTCAACCTTTTCAGCCAAGTCGTTCTCCAGCTTCCTTTGTCCGAGGTTCAACACTTTGGGCGCTTGGGAACTGACTTTTGGACAGCGACAGGTTCCATGTCCTGTCGCTTTCACTTTTCTCTGTCTGAGGTTCGGCATTCTAGGTGTCTTGGAGTCTTGCTCTTGGATGGTGGAAGGCTTTTGGAAGCTTCTCTCAAGTCGCTTTCACCTCCTTTTGTCAGAGGTTTGGTGTTCCCATATTTCTCGGGAATCGCAACCTCGCATGCTACGTTTCTGGGCACACCTGGTTCCTCTGGGTTCCTTCCTTTGTCTTGTTCCTTTGGTTCTCTTGTCCTGTTTGGCTTTCTTGCCTTCGGTATATTCATGTGGTTCCTTAAAGCACATCTTTGAGATAAAACATTAGTATCATAATATTTGTCATCTTCAAAAGTAGAGAAACTGAGAAAAGGAACTCTTAGGGGAACTGCAGTTCCAGAGTTCCGTTTCCTAACAATTTCCCACTAAGATACTGTTAGTTCCCCCTCAACTCAGTAGCATGTGAAGCGTGTTCTGTTCCCCCTCAACCAAAGCTACCTGTCATTTTCCCCCTTTTGGCATCATCAAAAACATAAGTAAAGAGATAGAGAGAAAAAGACCACAGCTAGGTAAGCAACATTGCCTTTTGCATTATATTGAAACACACAAACATAGACTGCACAGAGATACAACAGCAATGTAAGCAGGTATAACATACATGATCAACATGCCAGTCAATGCAAGCATATGAAGGAGGATCAAAGAAGTTCGAAGAGTAAGGGAAGATGTGCTAGGGAACAAAAGAGAGGTTGGTTAGCGGAGAAAGATGAATTATGCGCCACTTGAGCCAGCACAGGGAGCCGAAATATGAATAGCAATTTAAGCATGCACTTACTTCGCAAGACGCCTTTGTTGTTCTCCCAACTGAGATGTTGCATGAGACAAATTCCTCACGGTCCTTCGCAGATAAGTTCATCTTTTGTTCCTGCTGAGGGTATGCTCTTCCTTACAGCTCTTCCTCAGATACATTAGTCCTCTCTTTGTGTACTTTGTGATGTTCCAATATTTTATTTTATTTTTTTAATTTTTTTTGGAACAACACAATCTTCAGCTTTCCTTCTTTGACCAAAGATCACACCCAAGAGGATATTTCCCAAAAATATATCTGGTAAAAGGTTCTGTCCAAATCCATCAAAACCCACAAAATCTCAAGCACAACAACCATCACGCAGCTGCCACATCATCTTTTATGAACACTACTCAAGCAGTTGCAAGCCGTCATCACACATCATACCTGTCAAATCACAGCCACAGACCACAGAGGCGACAATTCGTATTCTCGACTTTCCGAAAAAGTAGAAGAGTGTGATGCGGGGGTAATGTTACCAGAGAGGGTACAAAGAACATCACACAAAAACATATACGAGAATTTTTAATAATGTTTAATCATGAATGAGAGGCTCTCAGATGTGGATGATTAGAGGGGCTCATAGGAAGCATCAAGCATGATGGCTAAGGTAAGCTACAGAGTCAACAATCATTTGGGCTTATAATGAGGGATCAATGCATCAAGTTGACTCTTTTGGGCCGAAAGAAAGCTAAACCATGTATTAACAAGATAGCATAGAAAAACATGCATGAGATTTTGCACATAAGTGAAGTATTAACATGAGTCTAAGCAAGTCGTTCAACTAATGATCAAGAGAAGAAATGCAGACCAAGACATGATGATTAACCTTTCACACTTTACCATGTAATTTATCCAATCATCGAGGGAACACAACATGTAGACAATTAATTAGGGAGACAAACCAGGCTTTGTATGGAACTGAATGTAGAGTTCCCCGACAAGTGTCCTGATGAGAGTATTGGCAGTTTGACTATTTGTTCCACGACTTTCTTAGTATGCCAATCTTTCTCCTCACAGAGATGTCTTCTTCTAGATGTACATGGTACCTAAGCACAAATACCAGGGAATAATTTAGTCATTATGTTCTTATCCACATACTTATTTCCCTTACCTCTGTCACCAAGCACTTGAGTCTCGAACATTCCTGCAGAAGTGAGGTGAGACTCGCTTCGTTCCCTGTCATGTAACTGACCTTTGTACAAATGAAATACCGGGAACTTTCCTCACTTTATTCTGCACAGAAAGAGTTAGTTCTTGCGAACCCAAACAAGCTTATGCTTTCTGGGCACAGGAGCAACATATCTAATTTTAGGAGGTTCATCATTCATTTGCTCTCTAGTAGTGCGAGCAATCTCTTCATTGTGTTGCTTCAGAAGGCATTCTTGTTTGTAGTGACCAGAGTGTCCACAATACCAACAAACCCTTTGACACTTTAGGTCAACATACTTGCTCTTTCCAGGCCAAATTGTTTTGTTAGCAATCCTTGAATGAAAATCAATATTATTGGACTTACTGCTTTGAGATTGCTTCAACCAGATGGCATGAGCCTTCTGTCCATGGTACCAAGCCTTACCCTCCTCAGTCGAGTTTGAACAGTTTTTGTCTTTGTTCCCTCCGGAGGAACTTTCCCCTTTTTCTTTTACAGACTGCTTTCCTTCGACTTTAGAACTTTTTTTCTTGGTGCCATCAACAAGAATTTTTGGTTGATAGCCAATCCCAAAGCGAGGTACTTCCTTTGACTTAGTCTTCTTTTCATTCTTGGCTGCAACAAAGACAATACATTTTGGCTTGTCCTTCTATTCCTCACTGAGTTTGGTTAGATCACTAGAAAGTTTTGCATTTCCTAGTTTCAGCATTAATGACTCAGCCTCTAGTGAGGAAACAGAGGACTCCAGAGCCATAATCTTTTCAATGAGTTTGGGACACTCAGAGCAAGAGTTTGAAGAGGAGGATGAACCTTTCTCAAGCATGAGCACTTTGTCTGCCCATCCCTGATTTTCTTCGATCAAACTTGAGATCGATTCATCTTTTTCTTCAATTTGCTCACGGAAAAGACTATTCTCATGAACAAGTTTCTTAATAAGAGATACCAAGATTTCTTTAGATTTACTTTTTAAGCTTGATATGAGATCAGATTAGGTTACCTCATCGTTGAGTAGATCTCCTTTTGATTCATTGGGGTCTTCAATGGCCATCAAATAGACATCCATGGAATATGACGAGTCTTCGTCGTCTGAGTCTGAGTCTCCCTAGGTGGCAACCATTGCCTGCTTCCCTTCATTTGCTGGAGGTATTCCTGCCTTTTTCTTGAAGCAGTTTCTGGCCATATGTCCCTTGTTCTGACAGTAGCACACCACATCTTTTAGGTCTCTGTTCCCTTCGGAGGAACTCGACGAATCCTTGTTCTGAGACCAAATCTTCCTCATGGCTCTTGTGATGAGCGCAACATCTTCATCACCATCTTCATCTTCATCTTCGACTTGGGACAAGTCAAATGCCCTTTCTACCTTTAAGGCAATGCTCTTCGCCTTCTCATCTCCCTTCTTGTTCAGCTTGTGATTATAGACGGAGGCGTTGCTTTCCAGCTTAGCAACAACCTCTTCCATGGTAAGAGTCTTGACATCTATCTGAGAGTAGAGAGCAAGAGCAATGGCATCCCACTGAGAGTTGAGGCCTTGAATGAAGTGGTGAGTCAGTTTCCAGTCTGGCATTGCTTCACCAAGGAACTGAAGCTGACCAATTAGCCCCTGGAATCTGGAGTAGTACTCCTGAATGTGTTCATCTTTTCCCTGAGAGACTTAGTCGTACTCCTTTATTAGAGAGAGAATTATGTTCTTCTTGGCATCTTCATTTCCTTGATGAAGGCGTTTCAAGGCATCCCAGATCTCCTTGGCAGTCTTATAGCTCATGATTTTCTTGAGATCCGAGGGAAAAAGAGCCATGTGAAGGATCTTCTTAGCCATGTTGTTCTTCTTCAACTTCTTCCAGTCATCATCGGTGTAGTCGACCTTTGGTTTTGGCTTAGTAGCATCTGTCTCATTTTTAATAGCCAAAGGTCCAACTTCGATGACTCGCCAGATCTGTCCATCAAGGGAACAGATGTGGGACTCAATTTGTTCCACCCACCAATCATATTCTCCCGCCTTCAGAATCGGTGGCTTCCAGAACGAATCTCCGATTGCATTGCTTGACGATGACATATTTCCTGCAAATTCTGTAACGAAAGCAATCTAGAGCACCAGGCTCTGATACCAATTGTTGGATCGTTAGAGTTACGTCTGAGGGAACAAAGGCGTTGTTCCCACAGAAGGCATAGCGGATTAAAAACAACAAGAAAGATAACGAACGAACTCACGATGTATAGTGGAAACCCTGATTAGCAAAACTAGTTTCTCAAGGAAAAACCACTACCTTCAAGCTTCCGCTTGAGAGGATTTTGAAGCGTGTACTTGTCTTATTGATTTCTTGTTCGATTACACTTGTATCCTGGACTTCGACCTCTAAACAACCAGCTAGACTCGAAGCCTCTTCTACAACGATGAATCCGAACTCAACCCTCAAAGACTCACACACACTTCACTCTCTTTGTTTTCTCTTCTTCTCCTTTTTCGTCGTTCTTAGTCGTAGTTAGAAATGAATCCCCATTTCACCTAAATACAACTTCGGCTAGACCCAAATCAAACAAGATAAGATTATTCTAAAAACGGATTACTAGAAGATAAGATTTTTTATGTGAAGAGTAATATCCTAACCGATCATATTGATTAAGGAAGGAATTCCTTAATTAATCTAATCGAAAGGATATCAAACTTCTCTCTCCAATTTCTTATCTAAGGAAAGATTCCTAGGATAACATAAATCAGGATTTTCTTCTCTCTCCGTATCTTCTCAATCCGGCTTGATCCTTGGAGCCGAAGTCTTCAATCTTTTACCGCGTGTGCTTCTTGATTTGTTTCCATAATCAACACGCTGGATTTCTTCTTTCCATTTGCAGCTTCGATTTCGTTCGTCACTTCAGTTCCTTGAGAGGTAACAAAGCACATGAACAGAGATTTGTTCCCTCTGCGATCCTTCACTGCAATGGTTCCCTGAGATAACTATCTTTGTACCCATATCAGTTGAATGTTTGTTACCATCAAAATCTAAGGAATTCAACAATCCACCCTATAGAGTCCACTTATCCATCACCTTCATATAGATCCATCATCATCAACGCTTCTTTCATCCAACCTTCCTTCACGTACATCAACCAAACACCCTTCTCGCTTATCTCCCTCGCTGAACTGCCTGTGACCCTTCAGTAGATTCACCATATATTTCGATTCCTACATCGGTTCATGCTCCAATTTTGAGGATATCATCTAGACTTCTAGATCTAACTTTGGGATTTGGAATCACCCAATTCAGAGTCCGTACCAGAGAGAACGATCCAGTTGAAGACAGGACAGATTTCTGGAAGTTTGCTGTCGATTCCTTGGAGGTCTGGGGGGGCTTCACCTTGCACTGTGGACTTAACGATCCTGCCTTTTATCAGAACCTCTAAGGAACTTAGAGGTTATCCTGCCGTAGCGTCGGATGCGGAGATCAAAAAGATGATCTTGTTGATGACGAGCGAAGAGACACTCGCCTTAGGGGATATGTGGATCGAAGAGACGATCAACTTGGGTTGAGCAATCCACAACAGAACAACCCTAAAGAACTCGGATCTTAGGATCCAACCACAACAATGACGTAGGCTCAAGCAAGGAGATAAAACTCAACTTTTATTAACTTAAGCAAATGTGGTTTTTACAATGGAAATAACAAGTATTTAAAGCTAAGATAAAACAAGATAGGAAATATCTAAAGCTAAAGCATGGGCTTAGACGTGTGGCCCATAACACATGGCACCGGCCCTCGTCAAGCCAAAAACATCAAAACAAAACCAACATACTAAAATTGTCTCAAAATATCCAAACTCACAAAAAGTTACTAAATATAGAAACAAGATAGCTTGTTCACCAAGGAGAAGCGGCGGACGCTAGGAGAGACACGACAATGCGGGCGCGCGACACGACGAGTTTCACGCGACACGAAGGCCGCGAGAGACACAGCCGTGCGCGCGAGCGAGTGTCATGCCGATGCGGCGACACACGCGATGCGCGACGCGGCCTCCTCGACCAATAAACCTCAAAGCTGAGAAACGTGACGGCGATCACGCCGGTGCACTCAGAGGCAATGCCGATGTTGGCGATGGACCTAGTGACCAGCGACTGGGTGGGTTGAGCGATGGCGCGTGCTTTGGCTCTCGTCACAGGTCCTGGCGTCTTGAGGCTTAGCTTGTCTTCTTCGTCTATCGCCATCAAAGTGGCGGGTATGGAGCCATCATTCTCCCCTTCGTGCTCAAGGGGAGTGTAAGGAGACAAGTCAGCCACGTTGAAACTGGGGTGCGCGCCATAGTCGTCTTGGAGCTTGAGGCGGTAAGCTTTGTCGCCAAGCCGCTCTAAGACCTTGAAGGGGCCATCTCTGCGGGCATCGAGCTTGTTGCACTGTTTGGCTGGGAAACGCTCACGGCAAAGGTGCATGCGTTCCGGTGTGTTTCTCACTGAAATAGGAAATGTGCATGCGTTCCTGGAGTAAGACGCCTCCAATGCCGTGGTGAGACGTGTTGCACTCCACCTTAAAGGTTTTGGTGAAGTCCGACAGCTGCAGCAGCGGCACGTGGCATAGGCTGGCCTTGAGAGCCGAGAACACGGCCTCATGGTCCTTGCTCTACATGATGGCGGCATTCTTCTTGGTGAGCTCCTGCAACGGCGTGGAGATCATGAAGAAGTCCCTCACGAAGCGGCGGTAGAAGCCAACGAGCCCTAAGAAGGAGCGAACCATGGTCGGCGTAGTGGGGCGCGGCCATTCCTCTATGGCGCAAATCTTCTCTTGATCCACGCGGAGTCCATCCTTGCTAACAACAACACCAAGAAAGACAATAGATTCCGAGCAAAAAGATCACTTACCTAGGTTAGCATAAATACTCTCTTTCCTAAGACACTCTAATATGGCCCTAAGGTGGCCCAAGTGGTCATCTAAGGTCATGCTGTAAACAAGAATATCATCAAAGTAGACAATGACAAATTTTCCCAAGTACGCTCTCAAGACATGGTTCATAAGCCTCATGAACGTGATGGGTGCATTTGTGAGGCCAAAGGGCAGCACCAACCACTCATAGAGCTCGTACTTCACCATGATTTGGTTGATCGCGCCGCAATCAACACACATGCGACACGAGCCATCTTTCTTCGGCATAAGGATGACTGGGACGGCGCACTGACTCAGGCTCTCACGGACGTAGCCCTTGTCCATCAACTCTTGGACCTGGCATTGTAGCTCCTTGGTCTCCTCAAGGCGGGCGCGATAGGTGGCGCGATTGGGCAAGGAAGCGTCGGGCACGAAGTCGATCTGGTGTTCGATGCCTCTCATGCGGCAAGCCGGCCGGCAGGTCGTTTGGAAGCACATTCTCAAATTCATGCAAAAGAGAAGCAATAGGAGGGGGTAAGTCATTCAAATCCTTGAAATTAAGAAGACATGCCTTAGGCACAAGAAGGAAGCAAGGAAGTCGTCCCTGAATGACTAGAGTGATATCCCTAGAGCACGCCAACAGCAGCCGCTTCTCACAAGTGCCCTTGAGTGGCACTGGCTCGGTGATGTTGGAGCGCAGCGCAGTCGGGCTGGCAGGTGCTGCAGAGTTGTCGCCGTTGTGGTGTGTGTCACGACGCAAGTTGTTACTGGCGTCATTGGAGCACGTGCCGAGCTTAGAACCCTTGGAACGAGACGCGTCGTTGGGTTGTGCCGCAGGGCGAGTGTTGTCGCCAGTGTGCGCGGCGTTGACAGCATGGGTCTTGGCCTGCTCGATGGCCTTGACGCGGTTACGCTCCACCTAGTCATGCAAGATTTCCTTGGGACTCATGGGAAGCAGAGTGATGCGTTTCCCATTGTGCATGAACACATAGTTGTTGAGAAAGCCATCATAGAGGGAACGCTTGTCAAATTGCCAAGGGCAACCTAGGAGCAAGTGAGTGGCATCCATAGCAATAACATCACAAAGCACGGTATCATTGTAATAGCCAATAGAGAAGGTGATGTGGCATTGCCAACATTACCTTCGAAGATCCACTGGAGGCTATACGGCTGGTTGTGAGGAATTGTCTCAAGGCCGAGATGATCAGTGACCTTCTTGTTGATTATGTTGCAGCAACTCCCGCTGTCAATGATCACACTGAGGTCGACAGTCTTGACCAAGCAGCGTGTGTGGAACAAGGTCTCGCGTTGGTCCACCAAAGTGCCTTCCTTAGCCGTGAGGACTCGGTGTGTGACAAGACTAGGCGAGTACCTTCATCATCACCGGGTACGCCGTAAAAGTAGACATCATCAGCGGCGGCGGCCGCTGGAGAGTCGTCATTCTGGGGCACATCGTCGTCATAGACAGGCTCGTCGTCAAAGGACTCGTAGCTAGCCTTGGAAAAGAGGACGCGCTTGTTGTTGGGGCAGTCACGTTGCACGTGGCCACGGCCTTGGCACTTGAAGCAAACGCGATCGTCCTGGGAAGCGATAGGGAGAGCAAGCAGCGCAGCGGCGCGGGCAGAAGGCGCGCTACAGCCAAGCGCGACAGAGGGGGCCACGGGGCTAGATCTGGACTGTGGAAAGGGGCGAGAAGAAGATGAAGAAGAAAAAATAGAATTTGGCTGAGAGCCATACCTGGGGTTGTTGCGTGTCCACACAGCTTTCTTCTTGCTCTAAATCTGCGCATGGATCTCCATTACAGTGTGGGTCATGGTGTTGGGGTCCTTTATGTTGAGGATTTTGAGTTGCTCGGGAACCTCAATGTCAAGCCCATACAGAAACATAGACCGCATGGCCGAGGGGGCGGGATGCACACCAGCCTTGTGGCACATCTCTTCCAACTCGGCAAAAACTTCAAGCGGCATACGAGAGCCTTGGGTGGCCAAGGCAATCTTGAGGCACATATCCTCCTTGTACTATGTAGGCACGTACCGCTTTGTCATCACATAGATCATTTGGTTCTAGCTGGAGATGGGATCCAATTGCCTTCGAGCTCGCTCGCTGGTGAGATGAAACCACCAAGCACGAGCGGCACCGGTGAAGTGGAGGGTCACAATCTCAACCTTCTCGTGCTCCAAGTATTGGAGGTGGGCCAGGACATACTCCGTAGACTGCTACCACTCAAGAAACTTAGAAGCATCATATTCACCAGTAAAAGGTTTGATTTTTACCTTGATGTCACGACGCTGAGTCGCAGCCAGGGGCGGCTGCATGGGCGCGTCGCGAAGATCATGTCCGAAGTCGTGCGGCTGGGGCGGGTCGCGCCTGGCATCGCACATGCGCTCGCACTGTGGGCGAAGCTCGCGGTAGCGCTGGTTGGGAGGCGTGTGGCTGTCTGTGACTGGTGGCACGTAGAAAGCATCGTGTTGCTCATGCGAGGGCATACTACCACCGGGGATGTAATCCTCATCCTCATCATAGTCAAAGATGGGGTCGCTAACGTTGGGCATCGCAGGCTGGCGCGCAGCGGCTTCGAGGTCTTCTTCATCATCGACGAAGTCATGGAAGTCATTGTTGTCACGCTTGGCCTCGCTGGCACTGTTGCAGCGCGCGTTGCGGGCCGCGGTCTTCCTCCTGTCGATGGTGTTGACATAAGGATGTGGGTCCCTAGATACGTGGTAGCCATGAGAGGAGTCGCGAGAGCCGGGTTGTATCGCTCACGTGCGTCCACGCGCCCAGTCTGGCTCTCCACCTGGGATCGCAATCGTTGTGGATGCGCTATCGGCGCGGTAGCAGGCGCCTTGCCGCGAGAGCGCGCGGTGTCAATGCCAGCGTTAGGCCATTGCGTCGTTGAATTCACCATGGGGATCGCGCGGACGCTGTTGGCTGCGCACAGTTGCTCGATCTCAGCATCACGTTCGTGTAGCGCCGCGGCGTTGGCTTTTTCACGCGCGTCAAGCTCGGCTTCCTTCGCGGCGAGTTGGGCTTGCAGGACAGGGTAAGCTTCTTGCGCGTTGCGGATGTGCTGTGCGACATTGGCTTGATTGTATGGCGAGTTCGTTGTGTCCATGGAGTAATCACCTACACGAATCATGAAACAAGAAAGAGATCAAACAAATCAAAGCAAATGAGCCAAGGTCAAACCATGTCCTTGTCTCGCAAGAAACCAAGAAAACTTTCTGCGCAAGGAATGATCTTTTGGCTTTTGCGTGAGACGGTTTGGTTTGACGGATGGCTTGAAACAAAAGTTAAGCAATAAACAATCCAAACAAGCGTCCTGATCCAACAACTCAAACAATCAATTTCAACTCTGTCAAATTAAGTGGCAAAAAATTCGCAACCAAGAAAATTGACACCTTGATTCGTTGTCGTCGGAAACGTGAAAGAGAGGAAGCGAAAAGATGAGAGAACGGATCTTGCGTTGTGTGAATAGGCTTCGCCTAGATCTCCTGAGGCTTTCGGTTTTTTTTCCTTTGTCTTCCTTATAAAAGATAAGATCTTTGGAATAATTTTTTTTTAAACTTCGGACGCAAGACTTTTTTTCTTATAGAGAATCCCACAAGATTTGGTTGCCTTGGGGGAGAAGAGAGAGAAGAGGGAAATCATCCAACAAGAAAAAAAGATAGCAACTAACAAGCATGCAAATTCTATCCAAATAAAATAAGAGAGAGAAAAGGATTCTAAAAGTTGTTAGAAAAGTTATCTACTTGTGAGTAAAGATATTGCTTAAAAGGAAGAGATAAGATTTTGGCTAACAAACTTTGAAAAGTCAAAGATTGTGTCTTGGTAGCCAGGGAAAGAGGGTTTAGGTCAACCGTAAGTAAGGCTCAGCTGCTACAAGGGGCAACAGTCAAGGATGATTACACGCGGGTGGTGGCGGAAGCGGTAGAGCGGGTGGAGGAACAGCGGCAGTGGGTGGTGGTAGCGGCAGTGGTAGGCGAAAAGTGGGAGAAAAGAGGAAGTTTTATGCAGAAAATTTTCAAGATTAATACGAAAACAAGAAGACTTAACTTGACAGTGACTCTGATACCAGTTGATGCAAAAGTCCCCGTTGTCACGATCGCAGATGCCCTGGAACGCAACGGAGTCAAGCCAAGCGCCAAGCTTAAGTCTTCCTAGGTGTCGTAGAGGTTTCTTGAAGCCAAAGAGATGGCTTTCTTCCTTGTGAGTTGCCGTGGAAACCAAGGTGTTTGTGGCCTTGTTAAATTGCACGAAAACCACAAGCGTTGATGAATAAACCTCTAAGGAACTTATAGGTTATCATGTTGTAGCGTCGGATGTGGAGATCAAAGAGATGATCTTGTTGATGACGAGTGAAGAGACACTCGCCTTAGGGGATATGGACGATCAACTTGGGTTGAGCAATCCACAACAGAACAACCCTAAAGAACTCGGATCTTGGGATCCAACCACAACAATGACGTAGGCTCAAGCAAGGAGATAAAACTCAACTTTTATTAACTTAAGCAAATGTGGTTTTACAATGGAAATAACAAGTATTTAAAGCTAAGCTAAAACAAGATAATAAAAATCTAAAGCTAAAGCATGGGCTTAGACGCGCGGCCCATAATACATGGCGCCGACCCTTGTCAAGCCAACAACATCAAAACAAAACCAACATACTAAAATTGTCTCAAAATGACCAAACTAACAAAAATTGCTAAGTATAGAAACAAGATAGCTTGTTCACCAAGGAGAAGCCGCGGACGTTGCGAGAGACACGACCACGCAGGCGCGCGACAAGGCGAGTGTCACGCGACACGTGAAGGCCGCGAGAGACACAGCCGTGCGGGCGCGCGACACATCGAGTGTCATGCGACACGTCAAGACCGCGTTTCACAATGTGCATGCGAGCGAGTGTCATGCCGATGTGGCGACACACGCGGCATGCGACGTGGCACTGCCTCCTCGGCCACTACACCTCAAAGTCGAGATACGTGACGGCGGTCACGCCGGTGGGCTTAGAGGCGATGTCGACACTGGCGATGGACCTAGTGACCAGCGATTGGGTGGCTTGAGCGATGGTGTGTGCTTTGGCTCTCTTCACAGGTCCTGGCGTCTTGTGGCTCAGCTTGTCTTCTTCGTCGTTTGCCGTCATGGTGGCGGGTAGGGAGCCATCAAAAGTTCTCTATAAACACCACCCACTTGGCATGCCTTCTATTGAACTTGCTTTGGCCCTTAATATACTTCAATGCCTCATGGTTCGAATGGATGACAAACTCCTTAGCAAGAAGGTAGTGTTGCCAAGTCTTGAGCTCTCTGATAAGAGGAAACAACTCTTTATCAAAGGTGGGATAGTTGAGCTCGACGCCACTCATTTTCTCACTAAAATAGGCTATTGGACGGCCTCTTAGCATCAACGCACCTCCAATGCCAATTCCCAAGGCATCACACTCTATCTCAAAGGTTCTTGTGAAGTCCGGGAGTGCAAGTAGTAGAGCATGGGTGAGCTTGTCTTTGAGCATTGGAAATGCAGCCTTATGCGCCTCACCCCAATGAAACACCACATTTTTCTTGGTGAGCTCAGTCAATGGTGTGGCTATTGTGCTAAAATCCTTTATAAACCTCCAATAGAAGCCCGCCAAACCTAAGAAGCTCCTCACTTGTGTCATGGTGGTAGGTGTCGACCATTCTCTTATGGCTTTCACCTTCTCCTCTTCAACTTTCAATCTTGTCTTACTCACAAGAACGCCAAGAAAGATAACATGATCCAAGCAAAAATGGCATTTTTGGAAATTGGCATTTAACTTTTCCTTCCTAAGGACATCTAGTACTTGTTTTATGTGATGAGCATGCTCTTGTAAGTTCTTGCTATAAATCAATATGTCATCAAAATAAACAACTACGAATTTTCCTAAGAAAGGCCTAAGAACATGATTCATCAACCTCATAAAAATGTTAGGAGCATTAGTGAGTCCAAAAGGCATTACTAACCATTCATACAAGCCATACTTGGTCTTGAAAGCAGTTTTCCACTCATCTCCTTCTTTCATCCGGATTTGGTTGTATCCACTTTTGAGATCTATATTAGAGAAGATTTGGGCGCCATGTAACTCATCAAGCATGTCATCCAGCCGAGGGATGGGATGTCTATATTTGATGGTGATGTTGTTGATGGATCGGCACTCCATGCACATTCTCTAACTTTCATCCTTCTTAGGCACAAGTATGACCAGCACAGCATAAGGGCTCAAGCTTTCCCTCACATAGCCCTTGTCAAGTAGCTCTCGCACTTGCCTTTTTAGCTCTCTTGTTTCCTTCGGATTGGTCCTATAGGCTGCCCTATTTGGCAATGTGGCGCCAGCCACAAAGTCAATTTGTTGTTCTATCCAACGAATGGGCGGCAAGCCATTAATAATTTATTCTTGAAATAGGTCTTCATAATCCTGCAAAAGAGATGCAATAGGCAAAGGTATATCACTCAATTCTTGTGAAGAAACCAAGTTAGTCATGGGCACAAAGAAGAAACAAACTGTTCTTCCCTGAATGGCCTGGTCAACTTCCTTAGCATTGGCCAACAACATGTGATTGCTAGCCCCGGAGTTGGTGCCTATGGTCAGCTTCTTGTTGCCTCCTTTGTCGTGGCTCCTTTGGTTTCTTTTTTGCTCATTGGCCACATAATCGGCCATGATCTCATGAGGCGCTATTGGATGAAGAGTAATATTCTTTCCAGCCATGTAGAAGTAATACTCATTGGTGACCCCTTGGTGGATCACCCCTCGGTCATATTGCCACGGCCACCCAAGTAGCAAGTGGCATGCCATCATGAGCAGCACATCACAAAGCACCTCATCCTCGTAAGCTCCAATGGAAAACCAAATTAAAGCTTGAGTTTGTACCTTGAGAGGATTGGAGGAATTGAGCCAATTCAACGTGTAGGGTTGATGGTGAGGTGTAGTCTTGAGGTTGAATCTCATAACCACCTCTTGGTCTATGATGTTGCAGCACGAGCCTCCATCAACAATCACACTACAAACTTTCCCTTAGATGTGACACCTTGTGTGAAAAATGGTTTCACGTTGAGAAGAAAAGGGCAATGCATCACTGGCCACCAAGGTTCTATTGACCACAAAGCAATATCCTATGGCCGCCGTGACATGGACCTCTTCTTCTTCATTTTGAGTGTCATCTTCCTCTTTTAGGACTTCCTCTTCATCCTCTGACACATAGTCACCATGCTCATTTAAGAGCACTTGCTTCCTTGTGGGGCAGTCCCTAGCATAATTGCCGCATCCCAAGCACTTGACATCTTTAGTGCGAGAGTTGTCTTCTTTTTTGGGGCCTTGTCTAGGAGGATGGCCTTCTCTTTTATGTGGGGCCTTGGTTATGTCCGGCTTGTTCTCTTGGCGCCTAGGGGCGGTTGGCAAGGTTTTGGAGCTTGAAGTGGAGCCCCATGGCCGAGCGTTTGTGGAACTCTTCCTCTATTGCAAATTTTGGTAGACTTGGGTGGCATAGTGAAGCACTTCCTCAATTTTCACATGATCTTCAAACCTTTGCATCTCCACCACTTGGCCAACGTCAGGATTCAAGCTCGTGGTGAACTTGAACACTAGATAGCCCTCAGGAAAATGAACATTGGAGCAAAACACCAAGTGTTTTAGCTCCTTGTTGAATTCTTCGGCGTCCGGTTCCCTTGCTTTACTTGCTCCAATTTGACTTGGATTGGGTATTGGAAGTCTTGAGGCACAAACCGAAACCTCATTGCCTCTTTGAGCTCCTCCCACATGGTGATGGGTGGGTAGTTGTGGTAGGCTCTCTCCTCTTTGTCTTCAAGCCACCAAGATTAGGAAAAGTCGGAAAGGTGAATGGTGGCAATGGCCAACCTTTGCACATCGGTGTAGCTATAGTAGTAAAAAATGACCTCAGTTTTGGCCTCCTAATCAAGGTAGGATTTCGGATCTGACGTGCATGCATATGCTTGGATGGAGAGCTTGATGGCATGATGTGGCTCCCTCTCTTGAGCCCTAGCTCAATCTCCTTGGCCAAAGGCAAAGTGCTTAGACCCTTGTGTGCGTGGCGGCATCCTTTGTCCCCTAACCCCTTCTTGATGTTCTTGTTGTTCAAGAGGCACTCTCCGTGGGTGCAAGATGGGACTAGCCGGCGGTTGGTAGGGCCGCCTCATCATCCTCTCGAGCAAAGGTGGGTTTGCCGACACAAATGGCCGCGTCGGTGCTTGGTTGATGGCATTAGTGGAGAAGGGGTTCTCCATGTCATCTAAGAGGTGGTTGTGGTCCCTTGAAGACCGCAACAAATTGGTGCTTTCCCCGACTTATTGTGAAAGCCCTTCCTTGCGAAATCTCTCTTGGAACTCTCTTCGCTTTGGTGAGTTTGTCTAGGTTGAGGTGTAACTCCTACGAGGTCTTCGCTTTGGTGAGTTTGTCTAGGTTGAGGTGTAACTCCTACGAGGGCTGCCAAGCCTTTGCTCTTGCTTCTCATCCATCGCTTGTAGGAGGTTCAATCGAGTCTTTTCGAACAAGGCTTGGATATCCCTAAGCGTGAGAGGCTTGTCCTCACTATCGTCGTCCATGAGACCCTTTCCTTTGTCTCCCTGCATTGACATTTCCAACAAAACACAAACAACACAAAATATAGTCCAAAAACAAATTCACAAGGTAGCGGCAAAATACCTCCAAGTGGCCCTCTTGTCTTGTCCCTCGCATGACATTCTTCTTTCTTCACTGGTTGGCCTCTTAGTGATTTGTTTCCAAGCCGCTTCCAAGACCTCTTAGGTTCATACACACTTGATCTCAGCCCCCACTAGGAAGTCATACACAAGCGCTTCAAACCACAAGAAGAAAATTGCAACCCTTACCGAGCACTAGGGTTTTGGCTCGGAGTGGTATTTTGGACAAGGTGGTTGCACTTTGTTCAATCTCAACTTGTTCACATTATGCAAGACAAAATTTAGATAAGTCACACAAGAAAGCTTCTAAGTACTTAGCCTCTTACAAACTCTTGTTTTGGACCAAAAAAAAAAACTCTTCTTCACTTGCTCTCTTTTTTATTGGTTTGACCAATCATTCTATAGCGTTCCCTTTTGTTTTAGGCCAGGTATTTCTGGTTTAAACCTTTCCTTCCAGAGCCCTTTTTTGTATACGTGGGAAAGTTTTCCCTTACAACTTTGACAAAAATTCTAAATGCACAAGAAACACAACAAGACACTTAACAACTTCGTACACCACTTTTGTCTTGAGAGTAAGTACCTTTCCCGTAACATATGTTACTTATAATATAGATTGGTCACATAAAAATCACAAGCAACAAATAAAAAGTGCAGCCAAACAAGTGTGGCCAAATATGGCAAGTGACGGTTGCAAATTTGGGGATTTTAATGCCAAGTTTAATGCATGCAATTCAATGGAATCGATTTGGTTCGATGCTAGAAAATTAATGTGTATTTAAGAGCATACAATGTTCCCTTTTCCCTTAGAAATGGCAAGCAATCGTGGAGAACTTCAAGCAAGAAACAAAAGGACAATCGCAAGTGTGGCTAGAAGTACTCGACAAAACAATGGCAAAATTTTCTTGAAATTTCAAGAGCGAGGGTTGGATTGAAACATACCTTGAAAGAGGCTCTGATACAAAATGATGTGTCCCTTGTGAGGATCTCAAGCTTCAAGGAAAGTTTGACACCAAAACCCCAAGCCAATGTCCTCTCGGCATCGGCGGTGGATTTCCTTGACAAGCAAAGTTGGCCGAGCTATTGGAAATATTTGGAGGAACTTTTTGTGGAAGGATAAGTACTGGCAATCCTTGGATAAACGCACCAAGGAAAGCTAGGAGGATCGTAGATTGGATCAAGGATAATCGCACCTAAAACCGCTTTACTAGGTTCAAATGAACACACCAAACAATGATGCAAAACTGAAAGGCTCTCAAAGGCTTTTTCTGCTTATAAGATCAAGATATATTCAAGTTTATTGTGTGAAACAATGTAGCTGCAAGCCAGCTTATAAACACAAAGAAATACCTAAATTGTCTTAAACACTTTTAATGGAAAATCATAAAGTAGTGCTCTAAATGGCATGGTCAAATTTCAATGCCATTTGACTTTAATTTTGGAGATAAATGGAAGCATCCGATGTGCCACGTCACCACCAAACTTGAGGGCAAAGGCACGAACCAATTGGGAGATGGCCTTGCTTCAGTGCCTTGCCAATGCTGGCATCGGGGACTCCTTGACATCCAATGCCATATATGGGCAAACCTTCAAACTCTCCGCCACTCTTAGGGTCCAATGGCTTGTAGGTATGTCAAAAAGAGATGGTAGTAGTTGGGCCTCATTTGGAGCTCCGTGGCATGGTGAATGTCGCTGCTTCCCTTCTTGGCCAATGCCCGGCGTCGGGAAGCCTTCTAGGACGAGTGCCATAACCGAGCTATTTGGAACTTGGCTCGGCGCTCTAAGGCTCATAAGGCCCCTTTCGATGCCTTCTTCGATTTGCCTAGCGTGAGCCCTTGTGATGACACCTTTGGCTTGTGAAGCGCTGAGGTGGCCTTGATTAACCCTAACCAATGCCCGAGCGCCCGAACGTGTGAGCGGCGCTGTGGGAGCTGGATAGCTTTGCGCCGACATTCTTGCGCTTCTTTGGGTCTGCACCTTCACTTGATCAACCGCCTCTAAGGTGGCCCCCTTTGGTGACAATTGGCCGTGATTGCCATTCTGCCCTAGCTTTGGCGTCTGCGGCATCGGCATGACATTCTCTATGGCTTTGTCTTTGGCCTTCACCTCTGGCGCATCCTTGGCGCTTGTTGGAGTGGTGGCTTCTTGAGGTGAAGCAGCTTTATTCACATAACATATATATCTGTGGAAGGGTAAAGAAAGAGAGTGACTGATTTTGTTTGGTGATAAATCAATTATCAAAATGATATTTTTGAGGAAAATATAAGTAATATCTTAAATAATCTTAATGGTTTATGTTAGAGATTGATTAATGGAATGAGTTAAATTGTTCTTAGGAAGATTGTAAGTTAGAGATGGCATAAGGGTCAAACTTGATTAAGATAAATAATGGAATTGTGTGATGTACCTTTAAAGAATAAGAGGATATAATGTTTTGAGGTTACTGGAATTTGATATTTGGGTTATAAGTGAGTTTAATGTATGAACTTTGGCATTTGATTATATAGAAGAAATTGGAAGAGAAGGGTAGTGTTCTCATGCTTAAGGTATATTAAGATCGTTATGATGATTTTGGCGACTATTATTCTAAGTTAGTCATGATCTCGTGGATATATTAAGAGTTATTCCATGGTATAATATTTGGAGACAAGATATACGAGACAATGTCATGGTTGAAGAAACGGATAGACTTTCCAAAGAAATAATTTTGAGGATGAAATAATTAAGGATACTGAGCTCAACAAGTGTGGTTAATGTGAAAATCGGTTCCTCTATATTGGTAGTGCTAGTGTCGGGGTCAAAACTATTTTTAAGAGGGTAATATTGTAATAACCCTCATTTTATCATAAGGGTATTAATTGTAATTTCTATATATTTTATTTTGAAAATAATAAAAGTTATGAATTTAATTTTATTTCTATTAGAGGAGTAATTTAAATTTTCATTAACTTATGTTCAAAAGTTAGGTTAAGATAATTTTCGAACAAATTATAAAATGGATTATAATTAGACATGTCAATCGGGTCGGTCAAGTCGGGTTCGGTTCGGTTATTTCGGGTTTGGGTTGAGAACGGGTCGGGTCATTTCGGATAACAAGTCAAGCCAGGTCGGGTCATTACAGGTCAACGGGCAAATCGGGTTGACCAACGGGTCAAGAGCGTCATTTTATAAATATTTTGTTCACTATTTAAATATTATTAAATAGTTAAAAACTAATTTAAATTTGTCAAAATAAGTTGAAGTGAAATAAAAAATAATAATACTGTTCATTATTTAAATGTAATTGACATTAGTAGACCAAAATCATATTTTATTTATAATTTAACGTTATATTATATTAATTTATAAATTTCTGAATTATAAATTTTATATAAGTACAACAATGTTTTTTAGGATAATTGAGCATATTACCATTATTTATACTCCAAATTTATTCGTTAATCGGGTCGGGTTCGGTCTCGGTAAATTCGGGTTCGGTAACTTCGGGTTACCAAAAGTTTCGATCAGGTCGGGTCCAAAAGCGGGTCGGTTAGGTCGGTAAAATGGGTTCGATCACTTTTTGACAGCTCTAGTTATAATAGTATGGGTAGAAACAAATAATTAAGTAAAACCATGAATGTGGTTTTGACAATTTTTAGATCTATAATAATGGTTATAAGACCTATTATGTTTATCCATGTAGGGATAAAATAATAATTAACCTAAGTAGATTACCTTTTAAAGTCATGAAATATTTAAATTATATTAACTTATGTTAATATTAATTTAAATAGAATTATCAAGTTAACATTAAGTATTAAATTAAGGAAAACCAAATGTTAAGTAAGATAAGGTTAAAATATGATAAAATGAAACCTAAATCTTAGATTAACTTATCCTAAAACTTTACTCTTCATAAAATTGGTTTAGAATGGGTAAGTTTATATATATGTTTGGGCAAATTTCATAATTTTTGAAATGTGAAATAAGGGCATTTTTGCCACAACTTGGAAAGTTGGACAAAAATGTGCAATTTCGCCAAATAATGGGAGGGTCGTGCCCATCTTTTTCCTCCCATGGCAGCCAAGCTCCTTCCATGGAGTTTTGGCTTGGTTTTTCGTCCCGTTTCCTTTAATTGGTCCATGAGCTTTAAAGATATACGTATTCTAAATCATATCACATCAAAATCGGGATTTATACCCACCTAGATTGATAGAGTTTTATCCCCAAAGTTAAACAGCCCGGTAACCACCTTGATTGATAAAATTCGTTTGAGATCGATTTTGGCTGAAATTTGTGGGGTTGGAAAGCTGTCTTTTAAATCTTCAATTCCCATGGAAGGAACTTTTCCAATTTCGAGTTTTAGGGTTTCGGCAGTCCACATATTTTCTATAATTTCCATAAGGAAATTTTCCTTCGATAGGGAACCTCTAGTTACGATTCAAGTACCAAAATATTCGTCTTGAAGTCTAGAATCCAGAGATACCAACCACGAGCCATTTGGAGTTCGGACGAGGGAGAACCGAACCAATCTTCGACGGGGTGTCACTCACGAACACGGTAACGATGGTTCTTTTTTTCTTTTTTTTTGGTTTGGTTTTGGCTAATTAATCACAATTAAATGGGGTAATTATATACATATTGGGTTAATTTAATTTTGGAATTATTAAATTTAAATTAAACATATTTTAGGATATTATCTTAGATTGTAATTTGCTAAGGTATAACATTACAATTGGATAAAGTGTTGGGTTATATGAGGTGATAAATAAATTTAGTAATTTATTTATTTATGCTATAATTATTTAGAATATACAACTAATTGTTTTTTTGTATCGTATAGATAATCGTTATGCTGAAAAGCCTTGAAATTGATTTATTTAGAGTTAAATAAATTCAATTAAAAATCGAGACTTATACCCTTCAAATGTCGTTAATGATTAAATTATCTAATCATAATTTATTTGCGTTGTGTGATTTAGGTACATCTCGGAATCGTTTTTGGAACGAAAATAAAGCAGGGAGCCAATTTGCTTTTCGAAAGCAACCATCTCCGTTACGACGTTCATCTTCTTCGTAACCGAAGGCAACCGGCGGTTCGCTCTTGCAATTTATTCCAATTTTTTCTTAATTGAAAATTAATCTAGTGTCTTTATTAAGTTGGAATAAATAGTCTCAATTTAGTGTTTGGGAGCTTGTGTGTACATATTATTATTGTAGGGTGCTAGAATAACTTTGGTGTGGATTTGGTGTGGACTTATATGCTAGTTAGCACGAGTATTCGTAGAAACGCTACTTACCTTGCGAGATTTAGTTGTTTCTTTATAACTTGGTATTAGGAGGATTATTTCCCTAATACCTTTTGGTCATGACCTACCCTTATTCGAATATAAATGGTAGTGCACTTAGCTAGTACCGAAACTCGGGATTTGTCGCATGATATATCTCATTGCGAGATTAATGCACGTTTTGGAATTAAATAAGATAAGTGTCATTTTGCACATAATTAATATACCATCGGGCGAGAAGTACACCATGGAATCTGATGTGAATCAAGATGCTTCACCTCAAGAAGCCACCACTCCAGCAAGCTCCAAGGATGTGCCAGAGGTGAAGGCCAAAGACAAAGCCGCGGAGAATTCCATGTCGATGCCGCCGACACCAAAACTAGGGTAGGATGGCAACCACGACCAATTGTCACGAAAGGGGGCCACCTTGGAGGAGGATGATCAAGTGGAGGTGCAAGCCCAAAAGAGCGTAAGAGTGACGACGCCAAGCTATCAAGCACCCACAGCGCCGCTCACACGTTCGAGCGCCCGGGCATTGACTAGGGTTAATCACGGCCACCTCGGCACTTCACAACCCAAAGGTGTCATCACGGAGGCCCAAGCCAGGTAACTCCAAGATGGCATCCAAAGGGGCCTTTTGAGCCTAGGAGCACCGAGCCAAGTGCCAAATGGGTCAGTGATCAATGGAACTCATCCAAGAAGGCTCCCTGACGTCGGGGATTGGCCAAGAATGAAAGTAGCAACATTCACCAGGCCACGGAGCTCCAAATGACGCCTAAATTCTACCATCTCCTTTTGACATCCCTACAAGCCATTGGACCCCAGGAGTGGAGGAGAGTTTGAAGGATTGCTCGGAGATGGCATTGGATGTCAAGGAGTCCCCGATGCCGGCATTGTCAAGGCGCTGAAGCAAGGCCATCTCCCAATTGGCTCGAGCCATAGCCCTCAAGTTTGGTGGTGATGTGGCACATTGAATGCTGCCATTTATCTCCAGTATTGAAGGAAAATGGCATTGAGATCCTCACAAGGGACACATCATTTGGTATCACATCCTCTTTCAAGGTAAGTGTCTATCCAACCCTCGCTCTTGAAATTCCAAGAAAATTTTGCCATAGTTTTACAAAGTACTTTTCAAGCCATACTTGCGATTGTCCTAATGTTTGTTGGTTGAAGTACTCCAAGATAGCCTGCCAATTTTAAGGGAAAAGTGGCCATTGTATCCTTGTAATATCCATTAATTTGCTAGCATCAATCCAAATCGATTGCATTGAATTGCATGCATTAAACTTGGCATTAAAATCCCCAAATTTGCAACCGCCACTTACCATATTTGTCTACACTTCGTTTGGCTGCACTTTTTCTTTGTTGCTTGTGCTTTTTATGTGAACAATCTATATTATAAGTAACATAAGTAATGGGAAAGGTTATTAGTCCCAAGATAAAAATGGTGTACCAAGAAAAAAAGGAGCAAGTGAAGAAGAGTTATTTTTGTGTCCAAAACAAGAGTTTGTAAGGGGCTAAGTACTTAGTATGTTTCTTGTGTGACTTATCTATATTTTGACTTGCATAACGTGCACAAGTTGATATTGAACAAAGTGCAACCATCTTGTCCAAAACAGCACTCCGAGCCCAAACCCTAGTGCTCGGTAAGACTTTGCAATTTTCTTCTTGGGATTTCAAGCGCTTGTGTAGGATTTCCTAGTGGGGGCCGAGAACAAGTCCGTGTGAGCCTAAGAGGTCTTGGAAGTAGCTTGGAAACAATTCACTAAGAGGCCAGCCATTGAAGAAAAAAGAAGGTTGTGCGAAGAACAAGACAAGGAAGCCACATGGAGGTATTTCGCCGCTACCTTGTGAATTCATTTTCGGGCTAATTTTTGTGTTGTTGGAGATGTCAATGCAGGGAGACAAAGGGAAGGGTCTCATGGACAACAATAGTGAGGGCAAGCCTCTCATGCTTAGGGACATCCAAGCCTTGTTTGAAAGAACTCGGCTAGACCTCCTCCAAGCGATGGATTAGAAGCCAGAGCAAAGGCTTGGCAGCCCTCGTAGGAGTTACACCATAATCCAGCCAAGCTTACCCAAGCAAAGAGAGTTCCAAGAGAGCTTTCGAGAGAAAGGGCCTTCACATCAAACCGGGGAAAACACCAATTTGTTGCGGCCTTCAAGGGAACACAATCACCTCTTAGATGACATGGAGAATCCCTTCTCCCCTGATGCCATCAACCAAGTGCCGACGCGGCCACTTGGTTAGCATTCTACTTGTGATCTTGGATGCAACCAATCCACCTTTGCTCGAGAGGATGATGAGGCGGCCTTACCAACCACCGGTTGGCCCCCCTGCATCCACGGAGATTGCTCTTTAAATAGCAAGAACATCAAGAAGGGGATAGGGGATGAAGGATGCCACCACGTGCGCAAGGGCATAGGAACTTTGCCTTTCGCCAAGGAGATGGAGCTAGGCCTCAAGAGAGGGAGCCACACCACGACATCAAGCTCTCTATCCAAACCTATTCAGGAACATCGGACCCGAAGGCCTACCATGATTGGGATGCAAAAAGGTCATTTTTTACTACTACAGCTACACTGATGTGCAAAGGGTGGTCATTGTCATTATACATTTTTCCGACATTGCTTACTCTTGGTGGCTTGAAGACAGAAAGGAGAGAGCCTACCACAACTAAACACCCATCAATATGTGGGAGGAGCTCAAGGAAGCAGTGAGGTTCTGTTTTGTGCCTCAAGACTTCCAATACCGAATCCAAGTCAAACTGGAGAGAGTGAAGAAAGGGAACCGGACGCCAAAAGAATTCTATAAGGAGCTAAGGCAGTTGGTGTTTTGCTCCAATGTTCATTTTCCCGGGGGCTATCTAGTGTCCAAATTCACCACGAGCTTGAATCCTGATGTTGGCCAGGTGGTGGAAATGCAACGGTTTGGAGTTCATGTTTAAATTGAGGAGGTGTTACACTATGCCACCCAAGTCTATCAAAATTTGCAACTGAGGAAGAGTTCCACAACTTCTCGGCCATGGGGCTCCACTTCCAGCTCCAATAGTTTGCCAACTGCCCCTATGCGCCAAGAGAGCAAGCCAGACCTAGCCAAGGCCCCACCTAAGAGAGAAGGCCAGCCTCCTAGCCAAGGCCCAAAAAAGGAAGACAACTCCCGCACTAGATATGTCAAGTGCTACAAGTGCATGCGACGCAGCCATTATGCTAGGGACTGTCCTACAAGGAAACAAGTGCTCTTAAATGAGCATAGTGACTATGTGTCGGAGGATAAAGAGGAAGTCGTAGAAGAGGAGGATGAATGAAGAAGAAGAGGTCCATGTCACGGATGCCATAGGAGATTTCTGTGTGGTCAAGGGGACCTTGGTGGCTAGAGATGTGCCACCCTTGTCTTCTCAACATGAAACCATTTTTCACACAAGGTGTCATATCCAAGGGAAAGTTTGTAGTGTGATTATGAAGGCTCATGCTACAACATCATAGACCAAGAGGTGGTTAAGAGATTCAACCTCAAGACCACACCTCACCATAAACCCTATACTCTCAATTGTCTCAATTCCTCCACTCCTCTCAAGGTACAAACTCAAGCTTTCGGTTCTCCATTGGAGCTTACGAGGATGAGGTGCTATGTGATGTGCTTCCCATGACGGCATGCCACTTGCTACTTGTGTGGCCGTGGCAATATGACCGATGGGTGATCCACCAAGGGGTCACCAATGAGTATTCCTTCCACATGGCTAAAATGAAGATTACTCTTCACCCAATGACGCCTCATGAGATCATGGCCAACTATGTGGCCAATGAGGAAAGAAGAAACCAAAAGAGCCACGACAAAGGAGGCAACAAGAAGCTGGCCATATGCACGAAATCTGGGTCTAGCAATCACATGTTAATGGCCAAAGCTAAGGAAGTTGATAAGGCCATTCAGGGAAGATAAGTTTGTTTCATTTTTGTGCCTATGACTAACTTGTTTTCTTCACAAGAATTGAGTGATCTACCTTTGCCTATTGCATCTCTTTTGCAGGATTATGAGGACCTATTTCAAGAGGAAATTCATAGTGGCTTGCCGCCCATTCGTGGGATAGAACATCAAATTGATTTTGTGGTTGGCGCCACATTGCCAAATAGAGCAGCCTATAGGACCAATCCGGAGGAAACCAAGGAGCTGCAAAAGCAAGTCCAAGAGCTACTTGACAAGGGCTATGTGAGGGAAAGCTTGAGCCCATGTGCCGTGCCAGTCATACCTGTGCATAAGAAGGATGGAAGTAGGAGAATGTGCATGGACTGTCGAGCCATCAACAACATCACCATCAAGTATAGGCATCCCATCCCTAGGTTGGATTACATTCTTGATGAGTTACATGGCTCCTAAATCTTCTCCAAGATAGATCTCAAAAGTGCATACCACCAAATCTGGATGAAAGAACAAGATGAGTAGAAGACCACTTTCAATACAAAGTATGGTTTGTATGAATGGTTAGTAATGCCTTTCAGACTCACTAATGTTCCTAGAACTTTTATGAGGTTGATGAACATGTGCTTAGGCCATTCTTAGGGAAATTTTTAGTTGTTTATTTTGATGACATATTGATTTATAGCAAGAACTTACAAGAGCATGCTCATCATATAAACCAAGTACTAGATGTCCTTAGGAAGGAAAAGTTATATGTCAACTTCAAGAAATGCCATTTTGGCTCGGATCATGTTGTCATTCTTGGCTTTGTTGTGAGTAAGACATGATTGAAGGTTGATGAGGAGAAGGTGAAAGCCTTAAGAGAATGGCCGAAACCTACCACCATGACACAAGTGAGAAGCTTTTTAGGCTTGGCAGGGTTCTATAGGAGGTTTGTGAAGGATTTTAGCACGATAGTCACACCAATGACCGAGCTCACTGAGAAAAATGCGGTGTTCCATTGGGGTGAGACGCAAGAGGCTGCATTTCAAATGCTCAAAGACAAGCTCACCCATGCACCATTGCTTGCACTCCCGGATTTCACAAGTACCTTTGAGATAGAGTGTGATTCCTTGGGGATTGGCCTTGGAGGGGTGTTGACACAAGGAGGCCGGCCAATAGCCTATTTTAGTGAGAAAATGAGTGCCGCTGAGCTTAACTATCCCACTTGTGAGAAAGAGTTGTTTGCTCTTGTCCGAGTGCTCAAGACTTTGCAACACTACCTTATGCCTAAGGATTTTGTCATCCATTCGGACCATGAGGCATTGGAGTATCTTAAGGGCCAAAGCAAGCTCAATAGAAGGCATGCCAAGTGGGTGGAGTTTATAGAGACCTTTCCTGATGTGAATCCTTCCCATCAAGTCAAATCCTCCGAGCCAAGGCACTTACCAAGGCTAGCCAACCTTGAACCTAGCCGAGAAGAGCCATCAAGCCAAGAAGAGGGCGCTCCTATGAGACTCACACGAGCCAAGGCAAGGGACCTACAAGCCAAGCTCCACCTTGGACTCGCCACACTTGGGCCAACATCTAGTCGTCTAGGAGACTTCTTCTCCTTGATGACTATCTCGCCGCCAAATGAGGCCTAAGGCACTTTTCAAGGGCCTTTTGAGGCATTTAGTTCATGACATTTTTAAGACCTTAGTTTAGCATTTTATGCATGAATTTTAGGAGTTAATTTCTGCAATTAAACTCAAGTGGGACGGCTTGCTAGGGTATATGGCCGCCGCCCCCCCTTCATTTGTTCTTTAGCTTATCTTTGAATCCAAAAACACTCTCAAGAGAGAATTTTCATCGTTAAGCTCATGGAAATTTGCTTCTTTGTGAGTCATATCAAAGAAGCCAAATTGCTCCTTGAATCCCCTTGGTGAGTCACATCCAAGCTAAATTCAAGAAACCTTGTTCTTCGTGGTGTGTCATATCCACATAGAGCAAGCTACCCCTCGGATCATCCGTCTTCCACTGCCGCCACTTCCACCCCTCAAAGTGCACTCCATACGCCACCCAACCACCACCAAGCGCCACCTCCAATGCGCCAACGCCTCCCTCAAACTGAAACCCTAATCGCTTCCCCATCGCTAGGGTTTCCTCCAACATCGCCTCACTTCCACCCTCCATAAATCGAGGCCCACGTCGGCGCCACCACGCCCCTCTTGCACCACCATTGGAGACCAATACCGCCGCCAACCTCATCCAGCGCCTCCCTACAGCCCGCTTCAAAGATCGCCTCCCCGGGTTGCCGAAGGTTATCGTCCGGCCAAACTCTTGCACTGAAGCTCGCCCAAGTCAATCCTTGTCAAGTGGTATCAGAGCCATGCGAGGTTTGGCCTTCTAATCTGTCCTTTTTTTAGTGCAAATTGTTCATTAGAAGTGCAAGCTTAGGTTTCCTAGTCTTTCACTTCCGATTTTGGCCTTGAGTTGTGTTTATCTCCGTTGTTGTCTTGAAATCTTTTGTTGCTTCGACTTCTGAATTTCCTGAGGTTGAAGAAGACCATTGGCATACTAAATCCAGTTACAAAACAAGGAAAACCGTTACACAATTCTGCCATCATTTTCTAGTGAATTACTTACCATAATTGGCTTTTATTTCCTTATTTGCTAGCATTCATTGACCCCTATTTGCAGCCAATCCTTAGCCACGTTTGTTACCTTGCTTTTGGTGTATATTCTTGCTTACTAAGTTGCTGCATAAATCAAGTACTGGACTTAGGTTAAGGGAATTTCACTTTCACATACCTTGTGGCTAAGACAACACCGAAATTGTGCAAAAAGGAAGATTGTTGGTGTGATTGTTCTCGAAATTTTGTGAGACTTTGTTTGCTATTTCAGTATTGTATTAAGCTTCAAATCTTGTATCTTTGCTCAAAAAAAAAGAAAAGAAGAAAAGTGCTCAAGAAAAACCCGGCCTAAATAGGAGAGGCCATAGAAAAAGTGCGCCATTGAAGAGCAATTCCGTTTTCTTCTCTTTCTTTTGTTTTACGTGAGGTGTTGATTTGTTTGTGGTTGCTTGGGTGTGATAGTGGTCGGTACCTTCCTTGCCATTGCTTGTGGCTCCGACTTGGTAGTGAAAATATACACGAATTTTTACCTTTCCCACAAACCCTAACTCGTAACCTCACTTAAGCTTGTTATTTCTTGTGGATATTTTGTGCTTGATAATTATAGATTTTGAGGACCCTTGTGTGTGCTCGAGGGACCATTTGCTTTGATTATCTTGTGGTTGTGCTTTGAGTGCTTTTGCTAGGTTATCATGGGCGACAACCTCAAGGAATCCGGCGGGGGCAAAAGTGCCTTAATCATCAACGAGCCCCCCACCCTACAATCTGTCATGGAGGCCCTAAGAGGGATAGAAAGCCGTCTTGATGGGAAATTGATGGAAATCCAACAAGAAAACCAAGCGAGCATGAGAAGGCTAGAGGCTAGGATAGAGACCTCCGAGCACAAGTTGGACGACATGTCAAGGATTTGTGTGAGCATTCTGCCCTCACAAGTGGAGGCCCAATCTTCACACAACAAGCCCAGTGACATGGCCATGCCACTCTTGCCCGGCGCCTCCACCAACCAAGCATCGGCCATTCCTTCCTCTAGTGGCGTCCAAGGTATGACTCTTCCTATTTCCGCGCCTATAACTTCTATATTTCCAGCCGTGGCCACTAATTTTTCAGGCCAAGATGTGAGGAGGCTCCATGAAGAGGTGAATGCCACCTATGAGCCACAAGGGAGCCAAACTAGGCTCACGGCGCCTCTCACCCTTCCAGTAAGAAATGTCCAAGGCCAAGGCTTGGGGCGTGCAGCTGGGCAAGGCGCAAGGAATGAGGAGATGTTTGATCAAGGAGATAGGTATGGGAGGCAACAAGAACCCTTCCTACAAGGAGGCCGAGGCTACTACCCACCAAGGCAATATGACTATGATCAACCAAGGATGCCCAAGACCAACTTGGACGTGGAGAAGTTTGGCAAGTCGGCTGACCCGGAAGAGTGCCTCCATTGGAATAACAAGACCGAACAAGTCTTTGATTTCCAAGGCCTCAATGATGCCCAACGAGTTGCCGTGGCTATCATCCGCTTTGAGGGCTTTGCGGACCAATGGTGGGCCGAGGACAAGGAGGAGAGAGCACAAGCCGGCTATGACCCCATAGACACTTGGGAAGAGCTCAAGTTGGCACTCAAGCATAGATTTGTTCCGGAGAACTTTGCAGCCCGGATTCATGAGAGACTACAACAACTCAAACAAGGTACTAGAACCCCGGATGAGTATTACAAAGAGTTGAAAACTTTATTGTTTAGATCCGGTATTAAATTTCCTAACGAGTATGTTGTGTCTAAATTTGTTGAGAATTTGAATCATGAGCTTAAGGCAATTGTCACATTGTAACACTTTGCAAGAGGCACCTCGGTGGAAGAGGTCCTCCATTATACTAACCATGTTTATAGGACATTGCCCCAAATAAAGAGCTATCCACCTAGTTCAAGCTCAAGGCCGTGGAGTAATGCAAGCTCAAGCAACTCCAACTACACTCCAAGGCGCAAAGAACCAAGGCAAGAAGCCGGCGCCATGCAGCCAAGAAGAGAACCACCGAGGCTATCCCCACAACCGAGAAGGGAAGGTGAGCCAAGGACAAGTGAGATCAAGTGCTTCAAGTGTTTAGGCCGCGGGCATATGGCCAAGGACTGCCCCTCTCGCCGCCAAGTGTTGCTCAACACAATAGGGGAATATGAGTCGGATGATGAGATGCTTGAGGAGCCCGGAGACGTAGAGGAAGAGGAGGAGGAATTGCAAGTCAAGGCCGAGACACAAGGAGACTGCTTTGTGGTTAAAAGGTCACTTATAGCCAATGAGGCGCCAACCCCTCCCAACCAAAGAGAAACCATCTTCCACACAAGATGTCTCATCCAAGGTAAACTTTGCAACCTTATTATAGATGGAGGCTCTTGTTGCAACATAGTAGATCAAGAGGTAGTGAAAAGGTTTGCTCTCCCTACTATTCCTCATGCTCAACCTTATACTCTTTGTTGGCTGAATTCTAACCCTCCTTTGAAGGTTAGTGAACAAGCTAAGATAAGCTTTTCCATAGGGGGATACAAGGATGAGGTCGTGTGTGATGTATTGCCCATGACCGCATGCCATGTCCTCTTGGGAAGGCCTTGGCAATATGATAGGGGTGTGATCCATCAAGGGGTCACTAATGAGTATTCTTTTCATCTCCAATGTAAGAGAATTACTTTGCACCCTATGGCTCCTCATGAAATTATGGCTGACCATGTTGCTAGGGAGCAAAGAAAGTTGCAAAGGGAGAAAGACGAGAAGAAGCTTGTTTTGGCCAAGCCGAAAGAGGTGCTCAGTGCAATCAAGGGAAGTCAAGCTTGCTTTCTTATCATTAGTAAGGAAGTTATGATTTTCAAAGAAGAGCTAACTAGTTTGCCACCTCTTATTGCTTCTCTTTTGCAGGATTATGAGGACTTGTTCCAAGAGGAGGTGCCGCCTGGATTGCCACCAATTAGGGGCATAGAACATCAAATAGACTTTGTCCCCGGCGCCACCCTTCCAAACAAGGCTGCATATATAGCCAATCCAGCCGAGACAAAGGAGCTACAAAAGCAAGTGCAAGAGCTCCTTGACAAAGGTTATGTGCAGGCAAGTTTGAGTCCTTGTTCGGTTCCTGTCATTTTAGTCCCTAAAAAGGATGGGACTTGGAGGATGTGTATGGACTTGGAGGATGTGTATGGATTGATGAGCTTCATGGTTCAAGCATATTCTCCAAGATAGATCTAAAAAGTGGATATCATCAAATCCGCATGAAAGAGGGGGATGAATGGAAAACTGCATTCAAGACCACCTATGGTTTATATGAGTGGTTAGTTATGCCCTTTGGATTAACTAATGCTCCAAGCACTTTCATGAGGCTTATGAACCATGTGCTAAGAGACTTTCTCGGCAAATTTGTAGTGGTTTATTTTGATGATATTTTTGTGTATAGCCGTGGGCTAGGGCAACATGCACAACATCTCCAACAAGTCTTAGAGGTCCTAAGGAAAGAGAAGTTGTATGTTAACTTCAAGAAATGACATTTTTGTTCGGATCATGTGGTTTTTCTTGGTTTTGTTGTATGCAAGGAAGGACTCAAGGTAGATGAGGAGAAGGTGAAGGCAATCAAGGAGTGGCCAACACCAACCACCATGACACAAGTGAGGAGTTTCCTTGGATTGGCCGGCTTCTACCGCCGGTTTGTCAAAGATTTTAGTACCATAGCCGCCCCCCTCACCGAGCTTACAAAGAAGAATGTGCCCTTCCTTTGGAGAGAGAAGCAAAAAGAAGCTTTTAGTATCCTTAAGCATAAGCTCACTCATGCTCCTTTACTATCCTTACCTGATTTTACAAAAACTTTTGAGATTGAATGTGATGCATCGGGAATCGGACTTGGAGGTGTGCTAATGCAAGAAGGAAGGCCAATAGCTTATTTTAGTGAGAAGCTCAATGGGGCCGAGCTGAATTATGAGACATATGACAAAGAGCTCCTGGCACTTGTGAGGGTCCTTCAAACTTGGCAACACTACCTTCTTCCAAGGGAGTGTGTCATTCACACGGATCATGAGGCCCTAAAGTTTCTAAGGGGTCAAAGGAAGCTCAACAAGCGTCATGCCAAATGGGTGGAGTCCATAGAAGCCTTTCCCTATGTCATCAAACACAAGAAAGGGAAAGAGAATGTAGTGGCGGATGCTTTGTCGAGGAGGTATGTTCTTCTAACCTCTTTAGATACACGAATGCTAGGGTTTGCTTTCATGAAGGATTTGTATGCTTTAGATGCTGATTTTGGTGACTTATATAAAGCATGCTTAGACTTAGGAAGTAAAAATCAATTCTATGTGCATGAGGGCTATCTTTTTAAGGGGTCTAACCGTAGGTTGTTGGTCCAAGAGGCTCATGGAGGGGGTCTTATGGGACACTTTGGTGTAGCTAAGACTTCCCTCACCCTCAAGGAACACTTCTATTAGCCACACATGCAAAAGGATGTGGAGAAATATTGTGCTTCATGTGTGACTTGTAGGCAAGCTAAATCTCGGTTGAACCCATATGGCTTGTACACTCCTCTACCTATCCCTCATAGGCCTTGGGAAGACATATCTATGGATTTTATGCTAGGTCTTCCTAAGACTAGGAGGGGAAGAGATTCCATATTTGTTGTGGTAGATAGGTTTAGCAAAATGGCACATTTCATTGCATGTCATAAAACTGATGATGCCCCTAAAGTTACTAGCCTATTCTTTGAGCATATTGTGAGATTGCATGGCATACTACATACCATTGTTTCTGACCGTGATGTGAAATTTTTGAGCTATTTTTGGAAGTCCTTGTGGGCTAAGTTGGGAACCAAGTTAATTTTCTCTACCACATGCCATCCTCAAACCGATGGGCAAACCGAGGTAGTGAATAGAACTCTTGGTGCCTTGCTTAGGTCTTTGCTTAAGACTAACTTGCGTAGGTGGGAAGAATGCTTGCCCTTCATTGTGTTTGCATACAATAGGGCCGTCCATTCCGCAACCAAGAAGATGCCATTTGAGGTAGTTTATGGACGCAACCCTACTACTCCCCTAGATTTGGTGCCTTTTGCAATTTCAGGTTCACCAAGTGAAGAAGGCATGGATCAAGCACTCAAGATCAAGAAACTCCATGAAGAGACAAGGGCCGAGCTAGAGAAGAGGACTACCCAATATGCCACACAAGCCAACAAGAAGAGGAAGGAGCTCATCTTGGAGTCGGGAGAGCTAGTGTGGGTGCACCTAAGGAAGGAGAGATTTCCCACTCTTAGAGACTCCAAGCTCAAGCCAAGGGGAGATGTCCCATTTCAAGTCCTTGAACGCATCAACAACAATGCCTATAAGGTGGATTTGCCACCTACTTATGGAGTGCATGATGTGTTCAACGTTGCCGACCTCACTCCCTACTTGGTGGATGAAGAAGAGCAAGAGCAAGAGAAAGGGCCAGATTCGAGGACGAATCATTTTCAAGGAGGGGAGGATGATGTGAATCCTTCCCATCAAGTCAAATCCTCCGAGCCAAGGCGCTCACCAAGGCTAGCCAACCTTGAACCTAGCCGAGAATAGCCATCAAGCCAAGAAGAGGGCGCTCCTATGAGACTCACACGAGCCAAGGCAAGGGACCTACAAGCCAAGCTCCACCTTGGACTCGCCACACTTGGGCCAACATCTAGTCGTCTAGGAGACTTCTTCTCCTTGATGACTATCTCGGCGCCAAACGAGGTCTAAGGCACTTTTCAAGGGCCTTTTGAGGCATTTAGTTCATGACATTTTTTAAGACCTTGGTTTAGCTAGGAAAAGCCAAGCGAAGAGCGGGGAAGCCAAGGGAAAAGGCCGGGGAGGCTAAAGGCAAAGGCCGGGGAGGCCTTCGCGAAATATGTCTTGCCAGTTTTTCTGACGATGTTGCTTCATTCACTCTAAAGTGTCATTCACTCTCAAGTGCAGTATCTCTTTCTTTTCGGCCTCACATTGCTTTTCTTCTTGCCTCTTTATAAAGGGCCTGAGTGGTAAGCAGAGTGATGCTGTAGATCACGTCGGCTTTGAGGGACGTACAAGCCCCAGCCGTTGTAAGATGTTGTAAAGCCTACGCAAAGACAAATGTAAAGTAGTGAGAGCTACGCAAAATATAAGTAGAGAGGAGAAGGCTAACCGAAACCGAAGTGGAGTGTAGTGGAGCTCGATTGCCGGAGGTTCTTTGTAGAGCGGGTGTTTTGTCATGGCAAGAGCGTTTCTAGTGCGTGAGGACATCCCCACGGACGGCGCCAGTGTTGAAACCCGATTCAACCCTTCATGAAGACGTCGAGGGTCAACACACCCTCGACCCGGGTGTGCTTAGGAATTTGTTTGTTTCGGGGACGTCCTCAGCAACTTCCCAGTCTCTGGCTTCGCGTAGGGCGGGATCTTTGGCTTCACGGTTCAGTTCTGATGTTGATATATTTCTTCACACCTCTCTAGATTGCATGTAGTTGTTCTTGAGCTCCAACAACTTTCTCATACGCGAGATTCACCTGAAAACACCCCGGAGATGGCTTTCCCCGGGGTGGGCTCTCCGACGCTCAAGTCAGTTTCTACACGAAGGGCATACATATATGTAGAAAAGTTAGGGTTGAGAGATTTGCAAACCTGTCAAGTTACCTTCGTGAAGGACTAGGCAAGCTTTTCATAACCTCGACTATTGCACCCGGGAGGGTTAGAGCATTCATGAGCGTATCAGGCTTTGCACGCGGAGAGTGAGATTACGTATTGAGCTTGGTACGCGAGGAGTGAGACTACGTCTCTCGTGAACGAGGTCGCCGGTGGCGATACGAGGAACGCCGAAGAGAGGAGAAGGTCAGCTAGCATAAGTGACGTTCCCTCATTGGAGACATTCCACGCGCACGAGGTTGGTCGTCAACCGGAGATCGGAGCTTTGCCGATGCTAGCGGGGATTGGGGCTTCGCCGATGGCATCGCCTCTGCGATCGAGCATCACAGAGCCATATTGGTGCTTGAATCCGACCTTGTTAAGATCGCGGATCGACGAACAAGCTCACATTCGAGCTCAGGCCAAAGATGATGACGGGCTAGGGTGGGAGGCGGCGACGGGGCCGGAGACGATGACGAGCTAGAGTAAGAGGCGGCGACGGGGCCGAAGCAAGGCGCCGTCTGTCCATGCCGAGATCTCGTCACCTCCCTTGGAGCCTCTGAGAGCTTCCTCTCCTTTACTAAAGTCTCCTTCTCTTCCCATCTGTCGCAGCTCCCTTTTCCCCCAATTGCTCCCAAATTGACAATCTCCTCCTCATTTCTCCGGTGGCCTCTTTCGGAGCTTCAAAGGGCTTCCGAGAGCTCCTTCAGAATGGCCAGCCCCCAGATCCGGCTTTGAGTACTCAAGCGCAAGCTCAAGCACTGACACCAGCTTGCTCTCTCTCTCAATCTTGCCCCCAGAAATCCGATCATGGGCGAGCTTCAGAGAGGAGCTTTCTGTTCCCGGAAATTGCAACCTCCGACGGGGCTGTCTCCGTATTTCCCCCCATGGAGCTGCCGAGAGCTCCCAGCCTCCCTTGCCAATTGCAATCCCTGCCTTTTTCCAGAGATTTCATGGGTATATATAGATGTTGTTATCCACTACCGAGCCGCCAAGTGTCGTCTGCTGATTGATGGAATTCCTTTCATGCGCCGAACTGTCTTATGCCCTGACACCAATCATTTCTCTATAACTGAATTATGGTAGGCCTAAAGCCCTACGCGTAGGATTCCATACGCGTGGGAAATCTGACTCCCACAGAGGGTTAGCGTGATAACATGGACAAAGTTGCTCTCATCCCTTTTGCTAGAGTTGATGATTTTGTGAGGGGTGAATCTTCAAACAAAGATTTCCCAACAAGTTTTCATGTTGAAGCAAGGAGGAGGAGGCCACCAGAGACACCATACAAGGCAAAGGTTGATGGCATTCTTGAATACATCTTGTAACCCTTCAATCTCATTTCATTTCTTATAGTGTATAATAAGTCTTGTTGATGTTTGCCTATATCTCCATGGATCACCTAAGTAGATCCGACTCCTTGAATTCTTAGGTATTGGTGTTCTCTTGGCCCAGACGACCACCGAACGGGTGGAGTCATACGGCCAAGTAGGAATATATACATTCGAAAGAAGAAATCTATTGGTCGGCCTAATACAAAAAGAGGTTGCACCTACCGTTTCATTGTGAAACGCCTAATTGCTAAACCATCTATAGCACTTGTAATATATAACCAGGATAAGCATGTGGATAAAATAGGGTCCCCATACCATGGTCCACAAGACCAAAAGGCTGCTGGAGCACGAGCTATGTATGCCCCATACATCTTCAAGGATCTTCGTCTTCGTGTTTATTCATTGTTATATGTTGGAGTATTTGTTGAGGCAATAATGTAGAGGCACAATGAATCAGTTGAGAGACAGTGAGGACCCAGTAACCATGATGACCTTCTAACACACAGGTACGTGCAGAGACAAGAGAGGAGCATTAGACGTTCCACTTATGAGCTGTATACTGATGATGCAATAAGCCTAAGTATGTGGGTTGAAAACCATCAGAATATCTGTGTTCTTTTATCAGGACGACGCGCAAAGAGAGGAGTTTACGAAAAGAACCCTAATTAGTTTCGATACGACAAGAAAACGAAACCAAACGAAAGGAACAGGATGAGACCGCGGTCGCGGATGGCATAGTCGGGATCGCGGTCTTGCTGGGAAAAACCGCGCCCGCGGTTTTATAACCGCGATCGCGGTTTCGCGCCCAGCCGGGGCCGCGAGTCTATGCCCGACTGCGGTCGCAGTAGATGGAGCCGCGGTCGCGGGACTCCATTCCGACGCGAACCTAACTCGAACATTCGAGATCATACCGACAATGACAAGGCACCACCACTTTGCTTCTGGACAAAGAGCACCTCCAACACTCAAGACCTTCCCAAATGGCGACGACTTCGTCTCCGGCGACAAACACACTTTAACGAAAGAGAGAGATGGAAGAAGATGGATGATGGAGAAGAGCCAATCCGAGCCCCTTTTATAGGCTCAGAAGGGGGCCTTCGACATCGCTGGGCATCTCAAACGATCCACCTCCCGCCGATCAGAGCACGAGGAGGAAATCCGGATCGTCGGCCTTCTGGAAGCTGGCGAAGAAGACGAACAGAGTCTCCCGCGGTCGCGGTTTGCCCAGGTAAAACCGCGCCCGCGGTTTCAAAACCACGGTCACGGATCTGCCGCGCTCGCGCTCTTGACCCTTGCTCGCGGTTTGATCACGGTCTTTGCTAAATTCTATTTTTAGCATTCCATAATTAATTTAAGACCCCGTATTTTTAATAAATGTATATCAACACGTTAAAAAGGATCTTACCGAGTTTACAGAAATTTACCAACACGTCTTTCTTACAAAATGACAGTTGAGACTTTTAGGGATTATTACAATGAGAAGGAAGGAGAATTTTGCGAAGGTGCACTCTTACTTCTGGCTTGATGAGTATCCTAGGAAGGAGAATTTTGCTAGATACTAGAAAGATGAATGGATGAGTGGTTCGACTCAGTGGCGAAGCGGACTAGAGATTCCTGATACTGATGTGAAAATGGAAGGTCAACTTGTCAAAGTCGTTGACCAGAATAATCAAGATAAGAGTTACATCATATCAAATCCTGAATTTGAATTTTCAATTTGCAGTTGCAGAATGTCAGAAAAGGGTAATCTATGTGAGCATGTATTGAAAGTGAGAAAGATCTGCCAAAACAAGGGTTCTGCAAAACCCTCTATATCATTTTGTCAATACAAGGAAGCCTTGATGAAAATGCTACACTGTATGCCGAATGATTGCTTAGCTCGTGATTATGTTGTTTCTCTGGCATCATTTGTGCAAGCACAGCTAGGCATGTTGACTAGGGGAGACCGAAATGAACGTACAACGAATGAAGAAGGTCAACTATTGGAACAACTCAGTGACTCTGGCAAACAAATGGAAAATGTTGCGAATAAGAGGAGGCGCGTTAGTGAAAGTATCTCATCCATTAATGATAATGAGTGTAGAATTGAGTGTGATACTTCTTATAATCCTGTTGAAGAGAGAGTGGATGATTGTGACCCATCATCCATTGTAGCGTCTCCATCTGGTTTGTTCGCTGGGCATGGAGTTCTGCATGACAGGGTATTTTCCGGACAGAGAGAAAAGAACTTCCGTGCAATACAAACTAACGGAGACTACGTTGTTGAAAGATATTGATTCGCAAACTCAAATTGGTTTTGAAGGTGAAAATTCAGATAAAAGTTCTCATGAACATATGACAGATATGGAACCTAAATCTATCGTTGTTGAAGGCACAAGCCGCATAAGTAATGATGCTGAGGAGGTTATAAACAGTCCAGTGAAGGAAGACAATGCCGCTTCAAGAAGTGATAATGCAGAAGAATCAGGTGTGCAAGTTTTATAATATACTATGCAAATACCAAGTATGATGGACGTGGTAGTAGTCCTTAATTTTATGCTTAGTAGACTACATTACGAAATTTAATTTTTGTATATCAAAAATGAACTAAAAGGGTTTGGTGTTTACTCCACTGACTAAACAAGGACCTACAAGCTTAAATTTTGGAAAACAAAACTACATAAGAAATCGGAGGAAGGGCACGCACGCGTACATTAAAATTCTCATGCAAGCTGATCTGATATATTGTTATGAGCGTATTTCATTTGTCTTAGCTAGAGGACATGCACACATGCATTAACATGATGTTTTTAATTCATACGCCCATCCACGTACCATTGTAATTATTTGTGCATACATTAACCCAATTACATAATTAGACAATCCTTGAGAAAAGAAACATGAATAACATAAACAAACTCGATCGATCAATATCTCTAAGAAAATAAACAAAAGAAGCAATAAGTTGGATCTAGATCTACTAATCAATCAAACACAAATTCAATATATAACATCAACAAGTGTACGTAACAACTCCAGATCGATCAGGTGATTACATATATAGTTTGTCTGGTCTTTTTTCCTTGTGTACTATATATATGGCTAGTAACATTGAGGTCTGGAGATATATGTCGACTCCTTTCTGACGTACACATATCCGCGACGCTCTCGATCTTCAATCTCAGCGACTCGCAGCGATAATGCACCATGGTGCGGGATGAAGGTAAGTTTGTCGTGCACAAGCTTCACTAGGGCATCGGCGGCCATGTTCCCTTCGCGGTGGATGAAGGTCACCTTGGGTGTCTGGGGAAACAGCCCCAGGAGAGCCCTAATCTTGTCGAGAATGCCCTCATCGTACCACGTGTTGAGCCTCCTCTCTTGCAGCACCTCGATCAAGAACTTGGCGTCGCCCTCGATCCAAAGCTTCTGATACCCCTAACGACATGCAAACTCCAGTCCAAGGTAGAGTGCATTGGCCTCGCCGTCGTACGGTGTTGAATTCCTTAGGTTTTGATGGTAACAAACATTCAACTAATCTGGTATACAAGTGTTTCAGGTACAATACAGTTGTCACAGGGAACCAATAGCAGCGCAGGATTGCAGAGGAAACAAAGCTCTCTCCATATGCTTTGTTACCTCTGAAGGAACATCAGTGCCGAACAAACATCAAGTTGTGAATGGAGTGAAGAATGTTTAGCATGGAGATTATGAAGTTTGTCTTTGAAGATCATGCGGTTGAAGAAAAGGAAATCGGGTGGATCACGCCGATTGGAAGATATTGAGAGAGAAAGATTTTATCTTGACCCGATTATATTATCTTAGGAAATCGTTCCTTAGGTAATATATTCGGTTAAGATTTCATCTTTTTAAATCAAATAATATCTTTTTGTTGCTGATATTAGAGGGAGAGATCTTATCTTGTTAGTGAGATTTTCGAGTTGTATAAATAGAAGTGTGAGATTCATTTCTTAGGTGCGAACTCGGAGCATTCAATTGAGAGAAAAGAAAGTGAAGCGTTTGTGAGTCTTAGATGAGTGAGTTCGTGTTCTCGTTGTAGAAGAGATTCAAATCTAGGTGGGAAGTCTAGGTTTTGAAGTCCAGGCTACAAGTGTAACCGATTAAGAAATTAATAAGACAAGTAGACTCTTCAAAATCCTCTCAAGCGAGAAGCTTGAAAGTAGTGGTTTTTCCCTAGTTAGTTATTTGATTGATTAGGGTTTCCACTATACATCGTGAGTTCTTTATATTATCTTTCTTGCTAAATTATTTCATTGTACATTCTGTGGGAACAAATCATTTGTTCCCTCAGACGTAACACTAACGATCTAACAATTGGTATCAGAGCTTGGTCTCTAGATTGTTTTCGTTAAAACTTTGCAGGAAAGATGTCGTCAAGCAATGCTATTGGTGATTCATTCTGGAAGTCGCCAGTCCTGAAGGGAGGTGAATATGACTGGTGGGTTGAGCAAATCGAATCCCATATTTGTTCCCTTGATGGACAAATATGGAAAATCATCGAAGTTGGCCCTATTGCTATCCCAAATGAGAAGGACACTGACAAGCCAAAACCAAGGGCTGACTACATTGATGAAGACTGGAAAAATCTGGAGAAAAATAGCAGAGCAAATAAGATACTCCATATGGCTTTGCTCCCTGCAAATCTCAAGAAGGTAATTGGTTACAAAACTGCCAAAGAGATCTGGGACGCATTAAGACGCCTCCATCACGGAAATGAAGACGTCAAGAAAAATCGAACTCTTTCCCTAATGAAGGAGTATGGTCAAATCTCCCAAGGAAAGGGTGAACACATCCAAGATTTCTACTCTAGGTTCCAGGGGATTGTTGGTCAACCTGAGTTTCTCGGTGAAGAGCTGCTAGACTGGAAGCTCACTCACCACTTCATGCAAGGCCTTAACTCCCAGTGGGATGCGATTGCTCTCGCCCTTTACTCCCAGACTGACGTCAAGACTCTCACTATGGAAGAGGTTGTTGCCAAACTTAAAAGCAACGCCTCTGTCTATAACCATAAAATGAACAAGAAATGAGTAGAGAAGGCTCAAAACATTGCCCTAAAGGTTGAACGTGCCTTTGACTTGTCTCAAGTTGAAGATGAAGATGAAGACGGTGATGAAGATGTAGCTCTCATCACCAGAGCAATGAAAAAGATATGGTCTCAAAACAAGGGCACCCCTCGTTCCTCCGAAGGGAACAAAGACACGAAGGTTGTTGTTTGTTATCACTGTCAAAACAAGGGACATTTTGCCAAAAACTGCTTCAAGAAAAAGGCAGGTCTTCCTCCGGTTCGTGAAGGGAAGCAAGCAATGGTTTCAACATGGGGTGATTCTGACTCAGAAGATGAAAAATCCTCTCATTCAACAGATGTCTGTTTGATGGCCATAGAAGACCCTGATGAATCAAAGACTGAAGGTGGCCTGCAGGATTCTGTGGTAAATGAATCTGAACTCATCTCAAGTTTGAAAAGCAAGTCTAAGGAACAACTAATCTTCTTCATTAAGAAAGTTGTTCATGAGAATAGTGTGATACCCCGTATTTTTATAAGCTATTTCTGGAGTTCCGGGATTTTTCCCGAGTACCTGTTATGTATGTCGGATTTAATTCAGAGAGTTTAAGACGTTCGGTAATGCTCTCTGTATCTGTAATATTTTTCTCAGTGAAATAAAATACAAACGACGTGCTTTGGATTTTAATACTCGTTCACGTACGATAATTTTTTCCCGGGTTAATATCGTTTTCGTCTAAGAGCTGAGGAGGCGGCAAAGCCAAGGGCGGCGCCCGCCGTACAGTGGCGGCACACGCCGTCGCAAGGCTCGAGGAGCAGGCTGGGTCTTCTCCTAGCTGGGGACGCCAGGCCTATGGCGGCGCCCGCCGCATTTATGACGGCGCCCGCCGTCGTTGTTGTCCGGAGGTCCTTGCCTGAAGGTCGCCGGCGTGGCTCTGGCAGCGCCGGAGTAGCTCTTCGTAGGGCCATGATTATGTTTCCTGGCATTTGGCTATAAAAGGAGGTGTTTGGGAGGGGTTTTTGAGCTCAATCCACAGCCCAAGCTCTCCCAAATTCTTGCCTCACCGGAGTTGTGCCTCGCCAGATTTCTGAAGCTTTCGCCGGAGGTCGTTTGGTGGTGTTTCCAGAGTGCCTTTGTGAAGCTTTTGGTAGCCTTGGAGGTTAGAAACCAAAGCAAGTCGAAGGAGGCCGAGTCGCTCGTGTTTTGGGTGAGTTTTCTCACCGCTTCTGTCATCTGAGTTCTTCACGGCGACCGCCGTGATGAACTGCGGTGACCGCCGCCAAGAACGGCGACCGCCGCCAGTGTCCAGAATGCCTTTTTGGGCTTTTGGCTTTGGTGGTCGTTGTTGTGGCGTCGTTCCTTTCATTTTCTTTCATCGTTTTTAGATTCGTACTGTGGTTATGTCGGATCTAACTTAGGGTTCCTTTTATGGGTCGACTCGAAGGTCATTGTGCTGTCGGAGCTATACCCGTGTCGAGCCCGGAATCCCGTCATTGTCGTTAGGCTTGTTTCTATTCTGCGGATTAAGGCAAGTGGCGGTTCGCTCTTGCTCATCGTTTCCATAATTACATTGATTATCAGTTATTTCAATTGATTAATTAATTTGGAATGATTATTACTGTGTTCTTCTGGAAGTGATTTATAAACTGTTTTGAAAATCATATAATAGGTTGTATATCTGTTAGAACAACGCTATTATCTGTGATCGCCTTTCGGGCCTTTATGTGGATTTATTCTATAACTGTGATTGTGCTGTATCTGTGAGGTTAGCACTGTTAGTTAGGAATGTACTCGGACTTCGTCCGGTCATTTCTTTATAATCTGGTATCGGGGTGGCTCGTCTCCACCTGGTACTATTCTAAGATCATTATCGGTCTCTTTCACAAGTGTGTAGAGGCAGGACACTTAGCTGGTGTCACAAACCTTCCGGTGTGCGTCACTCTCGATGAAACGTATACTAAGATGTGTCGTCCCAATGGTGGGGTACACATGTAAAAGTCTAATAACGTGATGTGTGTTTGACATATAAATCAGATAAGTGCTACTCGACGCACATAATAAATAAACCTTCGATGAGTAGTGCAGCTAAGTTATAGTGCAGCTAGGAAAACTCGTCTCGACTTTGATCATAGTACGTTCTCTTTCCAATCTGGATTCGTTGTATGCAGTGAGGTTGGTCATGAACCGAAGCATCTCAGTCAGCTTTTAAATCATTGTTGTATGATTCTTGAAACTTTCCAGATTTGTCAAAATTCCTTAAGACTCACTTCCGTTGTAGTCTTCCTTTGAGTTGATTTCTGTAATGATTCAGTCTTCCAGAGTCTTCTCTTGTGCATACCTCTTGTTATTTTCTGTAGAAGTATGAAGGTTGATTATCGTTATCGGTTATCATTCGAGAAACGATAAGTCTAACCTAATACAACTACATCGAACCTTCTGCTTTGTACCCTTGATAGTCTATTCAAGTAGACTAACCCACGAACTTTGTTCTCCGCGTGTGGGCTGGTGTCATCCGTTCGATTCGGCACATCAGATAGAAAGTAGCTCAGAAGAATAAAAGTCTAGGTTTTGAAGTCCAGGCTACAAGTGTAACCGATTAAGAAATTAATAAGACAAGTAGACTCTTCAAAATCCTCTCAAGCGAGAAGCTTGAAAGTAGTGGTTTTTCCCTAGTTAGTTATTTGATTGATTAGGGTTTCCACTATACATCGTGAGTTCTTTATATTATCTTTCTTGCTAAATTATTTCATTGTACATTCTGTGGGAACAAATCATTTGTTCCCTCAGACGTAACACTAACGATCTAACAATTGGTATCAGAGCTTGGTCTCTAGATTGTTTTCGTTAAAACTTTGCAGGAAAGATGTCGTCAAGCAATGCTATTGGTGATTCATTCTGGAAGTCGCCAGTCCTGAAGGGAGGTGAATATGACTGGTGGGTTGAGCAAATCGAATCCCATATTTGTTCCCTTGATGGACAAATATGGAAAATCATCGAAGTTGGCCCTATTGCTATCCCAAATGAGAAGGACACTGACAAGCCAAAACCAAGGGCTGACTACATTGATGAAGACTGGAAAAATCTGGAGAAAAATAGCAGAGCAAATAAGATACTCCATATGGCTTTGCTCCCTGCAAATCTCAAGAAGGTAATTGGTTACAAAACTGCCAAAGAGATCTGGGACGCATTAAGACGCCTCCATCACGGAAATGAAGACGTCAAGAAAAATCGAACTCTTTCCCTAATGAAGGAGTATGGTCAAATCTCCCAAGGAAAGGGTGAACACATCCAAGATTTCTACTCTAGGTTCCAGGGGATTGTTGGTCAACCTGAGTTTCTCGGTGAAGAGCTGCTAGACTGGAAGCTCACTCACCACTTCATGCAAGGCCTTAACTCCCAGTGGGATGCGATTGCTCTCGCCCTTTACTCCCAGACTGACGTCAAGACTCTCACTATGGAAGAGGTTGTTGCCAAACTTAAAAGCAACGCCTCTGTCTATAACCATAAAATGAACAAGAAATGAGTAGAGAAGGCTCAAAACATTGCCCTAAAGGTTGAACGTGCCTTTGACTTGTCTCAAGTTGAAGATGAAGATGAAGACGGTGATGAAGATGTAGCTCTCATCACCAGAGCAATGAAAAAGATATGGTCTCAAAACAAGGGCACCCCTCGTTCCTCCGAAGGGAACAAAGACACGAAGGTTGTTGTTTGTTATCACTGTCAAAACAAGGGACATTTTGCCAAAAACTGCTTCAAGAAAAAGGCAGGTCTTCCTCCGGTTCGTGAAGGGAAGCAAGCAATGGTTTCAACATGGGGTGATTCTGACTCAGAAGATGAAAAATCCTCTCATTCAACAGATGTCTGTTTGATGGCCATAGAAGACCCTGATGAATCAAAGACTGAAGGTGGCCTGCAGGATTCTGTGGTAAATGAATCTGAACTCATCTCAAGTTTGAAAAGCAAGTCTAAGGAACAACTAATCTTCTTCATTAAGAAAGTTGTTCATGAGAATAGTGTGATACCCCGTATTTTTATAAGCTATTTCTGGAGTTCCGGGATTTTTCCCGAGTACCTGTTATGTATGTCGGATTTAATTCAGAGAGTTTAAGACGTTCGGTAATGCTCTCTGTATCTGTAATATTTTTCTCAGTGAAATAAAATACAAACGACGTGCTTTGGATTTTAATACTCGTTCACGTACGATAATTTTTTCCCGGGTTAATATCGTTTTCGTCTAAGAGCTGAGGAGGCGGCAAAGCCAAGGGCGGCGCCCGCCGTACAGTGGCGGCACACGCCGTCGCAAGGCTCGAGGAGCAGGCTGGGTCTTCTCCTAGCTGGGGACGCCAGGCCTATGGCGGCGCCCGCCGCATTTATGACGGCGCCCGCCGTCGTTGTTGTCCGGAGGTCCTTGCCTGAAGGTCGCCGGCGTGGCTCTGGCAGCGCCGGAGTAGCTCTTCGTAGGGCCATGATTATGTTTCCTGGCATTTGGCTATAAAAGGAGGTGTTTGGGAGGGGTTTTTGAGCTCAATCCACAGCCCAAGCTCTCCCAAATTCTTGCCTCACCGGAGTTGTGCCTCGCCAGATTTCTGAAGCTTTCGCCGGAGGTCGTTTGGTGGTGTTTCCAGAGTGCCTTTGTGAAGCTTTTGGTAGCCTTGGAGGTTAGAAACCAAAGCAAGTCGAAGGAGGCCGAGTCGCTCGTGTTTTGGGTGAGTTTTCTCACCGCTTCTGTCATCTGAGTTCTTCACGGCGACCGCCGTGATGAACTGCGGTGACCGCCGCCAAGAACGGCGACCGCCGCCAGTGTCCAGAATGCCTTTTTGGGCTTTTGGCTTTGGTGGTCGTTGTTGTGGCGTCGTTCCTTTCATTTTCTTTCATCGTTTTTAGATTCGTACTGTGGTTATGTCGGATCTAACTTAGGGTTCCTTTTATGGGTCGACTCGAAGGTCATTGTGCTGTCGGAGCTATACCCGTGTCGAGCCCGGAATCCCGTCATTGTCGTTAGGCTTGTTTCTATTCTGCGGATTAAGGCAAGTGGCGGTTCGCTCTTGCTCATCGTTTCCATAATTACATTGATTATCAGTTATTTCAATTGATTAATTAATTTGGAATGATTATTACTGTGTTCTTCTGGAAGTGATTTATAAACTGTTTTGAAAATCATATAATAGGTTGTATATCTGTTAGAACAACGCTATTATCTGTGATCGCCTTTCGGGCCTTTATGTGGATTTATTCTATAACTGTGATTGTGCTGTATCTGTGAGGTTAGCACTGTTAGTTAGGAATGTACTCGGACTTCGTCCGGTCATTTCTTTATAATCTGGTATCGGGGTGGCTCGTCTCCACCTGGTACTATTCTAAGATCATTATCGGTCTCTTTCACAAGTGTGTAGAGGCAGGACACTTAGCTGGTGTCACAAACCTTCCGGTGTGCGTCACTCTCGATGAAACGTATACTAAGATGTGTCGTCCCAATGGTGGGGTACACATGTAAAAGTCTAATAACGTGATGTGTGTTTGACATATAAATCAGATAAGTGCTACTCGACGCACATAATAAATAAACCTTCGATGAGTAGTGCAGCTAAGTTATAGTACAGCTAGGAAAACTCGTCTCGACTTTGATCATAGTACGTTCTCTTTCCAATCTGGATTCGTTGTATGCAGTGAGGTTGGTCATGAACCGAAGCATCTCAGTCAGCTTTTAAATCATTGTTGTATGATTCTTGAAACTTTCCAGATTTGTCAAAATTCCTTAAGACTCACTTCCGTTGGAGTCTTCCTTTGAGTTGATTTCTGTAATGATTCAGTCTTCCAGAGTCTTCTCTTGTGCATACCTCTTGTTATTTTCTGTAGAAGTATGAAGGTTGATTATCGTTATCGGTTATCATTCGAGAAACGATAAGTCTAACCTAATACAACTACATCGAACCTTCTGCTTTGTACCCTTGATAGTCTATTCAAGTAGACTAACCCACGAACTTTGTTCTCCGCGTGTGGGCTGGTGTCATCCGTTCGATTCGGCACATCAGATAGAAAGTAGCTCAGAAGAATAAAGGACTATGGAGTCGACGGTGGTTTTCGAATGTTTGAGTTATTTCGTTAATCAGGTTGAGATCATTTGGGCAATGACTTTGGTTGTAATGTGTTTTATAAGACTTCCGCTGTATTTGGTTTAAACTCTGTGTTAGCCTATTCGGGATTGGGTTGTAATCCCGTAACTCATGTTTCATTGACAATGTTATGTTTTGGAATTGAATGCTTTGATCATTATGTATCATTTGTATTTCATAAATTGTATTTAAATGGTAAAGCCTTGGGTGATCTCGATAAGGAACACTAGGGTCATTGGCGGTAATACCTTTCCAAAAGGGTTAAGTTTTGGGGGTGTTACAGTTGTGGTATCAGAGCCAAAGATTTTAAAACGGGTTTGGGATTTTTATATCATTTATCAATTTTTGAAAATACTTTAAAGGGGCTCGAAATTTTCAAAGTAAAAAGAATTTAAAAACACCGTTCATAGTCGTGTCTTCTATATAGTCTGATGTAGTAAGCTTGCTTCTATGTCTAGAAAGACTAACTCATTCCTCGTTATCCTGTAGGATGGGTGAGTGTTTTTCTCTTGATAGGGGGTCGGAGGACGCCAAGACGGACCCGCCGTCTCTAGGCAGGCTAGATTTTCCGATCCCTCAGCGATGTTTCGAGGTTGGAGGCCCGAGAAGCCCGCCCGAAGACATCAAGTATGTGATTCCCGAGTCTATTGTCCTTACACCTAGGGATGCAGTGGTCACTATAGCTGCACCTGTAGAGCCACTCAGGGAGGAAGCAGTGCATGAAGTGGGTGAGTCGTCTAGATACGCCATAGGGCATTACGATGACGATTACCAGATCGAGATTGATCCCGAGGATGAGGATCCCATCGAAGATGATCTTGAGGAGGACCCCGAGATGGACCTGGAAGAGCAGAGCCAGGAGCCAGACAACTTGAGGCACTTGCTAGTGGACAATCAGGAGCCGGGGGTACAGTTTATTCCCCCCAGTCCAGAACTATCACCAGTGCTGGCTTATGCACTCATGACTGATGCTGATTAGGAGGCACTGTACACTGAGCACGGTATTGGGAGGAGTGGCCCGACCATGATCTACGAGGACTATCCGCCTACTCCGCCTCAGAGGAGGAGGAGATCAGAGGCTGAGTTGAGAGAGATCCTTCGCCAAAGCGAAATGAGCTCTCATATGGAGCAGCAGCAGCAGATGGATCAGGCGATCGCTAGCGCTCAGAGGAGGGCTGGGATAGGAGTACCTCTTACGGACGATCCTTTCTTTTCCACGACTGAGGTTGGGTCTGAGTCACCAGAGCCATGTGACCCAGGACCGAGCAGGGTGCGAAACCCATCGCCAGAGCTCGATGGTGAGCCTAGTCCGAAGAGACCTTGCACGAGTAGCCAGTCTTATAGGAGACGTTTTGGAGCGCCTTGATGAGGATTGGCGTTGCCTATCGTAGTAGTTTCCTTTCTTAGTATTTCAGTATGTACTTTGTGTAATATTTCAGTATTGCGGCAAGTACTCTGTGAAACACTTTTATCTTCGAGCAATTTTTGTCCTAACGCTCGGATGATAGACTTATGTGTTGCTTGTATAACAGTTCCAGTTCATCTATAAAATACCTAGTTGATCTATTTTGAGTAATTTTACTATATTAAGCATGTTTGAATGATAATAATGTATAAATAACTTGGAATTTGATCGGTAAACAGATGGTGAACACAAGGAACACGGTTCGAGCTGGTGTTGGGACTAGTCAGGGTCCCAGACCAATCATAAGAGATGTTGGCCAAGGTGAGCATGTATCTGAATCCCATAATCAATCCAGGGGCAATGATCAGGATCAGAGTAATGCACCAGTGGTGTTTGATGCTGCAGCAGTGGAGACAATTCGAGGAATTGTCATGCAAGCTATCGCTGATGCTATGCGACCAAATGTGCCACATGCACAAGGCGTGCCGATTCCTCCACCGGTTCCTAGATTTGAGGAGCCAAGAAACCATGATGTCCAGGATAATGCAGTCAGGACTAGGGACAATTATGGTCGTGCTCTGAAGACCATCAGTTCTATGAGGCCTGACAGCTTCAACGGAAAAGGGGAGCCAGTCAAGGTGACCCATTGGTTCTCTCACATGGAACGGTTGTTCCGTAATGTAGACTGTACCGAGGCTGAAAAGGTCCACATAGCTTCTCTGCAGCTGAAAGAGGATGCTAGTGAATGGTGGGAGAGTACAGGCTTAGCTGATAGCCCTGTATTGACCTGGTCGATGTTTAAGACCAAAATGATTGACCGTTTCTTCTCTCGTGCTATGAGAGAGGAGAAACACAAGGAGTTTTTGTACCCCAAGATCGATGGATTGAAGGTAGCTGAGCTGACAACCAAGTTCAATCATATTCTGTAGTATGCCCCAGCTGAGATAACCAGTGAGGCACAAAAGATCTGGTACTTCCACGAGTGGATGAGTCCAGATATCAAGCCGTTGATGGTGCACCACACATGCTCTACTCTGGAGCAGTATGTGGATGTTGCCTACAAGCTGGAAGTGACTCTGGAGGAGTCAACTAAGAGACGTATCTGATAGAGGTCGATGCAGAATCAGAATCAGAATCAGGGTGGTGGATTCAAGCGACCTACGCCACCGTCTAGCTTTGCCAAGTCTGGCCGAGCAAAGACGGACAAGACTCACAGAGGGTCAACGCAGCAGTCCAGTTAGAGCAGAAGTTCAATTCAGTGTTATAACGGTGGTATTGCTGGGCACAAGAGCAATGAGTGTCAGAAGGAGAAGAGATCGTGCTTTGGGTGTGGACGTGATGGTCATCTGCAGAAGTTCTGCAAGCAGGGGAAGCAGAAGGGAGTAGAGTCGCAACAATGGTCAGTTCATCAGAGCAACCGAACTAGGTTTAAGCCTGCCGAGACTCCTAGCCCGTCAGTTCAGATGACTGCTCAGAACAAGGGAAATGCCCCAACTGTTTCTGGAAGTCAGGGTCAACGCTTGTACGAGATGCGTGAAGCAGATGGACCCAACGCTCCGACTGCTCAAGGTACTTTATACCTTCACTCTACTTCCGTATGCATTCTGTTTGATTCTGGTGCTATGCATTCCTTTATTTCAAATAGATGCGTTAGCAAGTTAGACTTAGTGTGCAACGATTCGTGCGACCCTTTCGTCGTTAGTCTTCCTAATGGAGAACGTTTGGTGCGAACCAAACATCTGTCCGACTTTCCAATTACCATTCAGGGTAAGGAGTTTGAGGCAGATCTGATCTGTATAGCCATGGCACCATACGACATCATTCTTGGTATGGATTGGCTGACGCGTCACAAGGCGGTGATCGACTTCAGTTCAAGAACAGTGACAGTGACGTCTAAGGGCCAGTTCATGTGCAAGTTCAAGGGCCGGAATGACGCTGATAACGGCAAGCTGATCAATGCGATGGCTGCGTTTAAGCTACTACGACAAGGTTGTGTCGGGTACCTCTACTACTTGGATTCACCCGCGAAAGATGGACCTACGATTCTTGATATTCCAGTGGTCAGAGAGTTCTCGAATGTCTTTCCAGAGGAGATTCCTGGACTACCTCCGAACCGTGATGTGGAGTTTTCCATTGATCTTGAGCCTGGTACTGCGCCAATCTCTAAGGCACCGTATCGGATGGCTCCTGCAGAGATGCAAGAGTTGAAGAGTCAACTTGAAGATCTTCTCGACAAGGGTTATATCAGGCCGAGTGCATCACCGTGGGGTGCTCCGGTTTTGTCTGTCAAAAAGAAGGACGGATCGTTTCAACTTTGCATCGACTATCGAGAGTTGAACAAAGTGACGATCAAGAACTAATACCCATTGCCGAGGATTGACGACCTGTTGGACTAGTTGCAGGGAGAAAAGGTTTTCTCCAAGATCGACCTGAGATCTGGATATCATCAACTCAGAATTCGTGAGCAAGACATTCCTAGAAATGCGTTTAGGACCAGATATGGTCATTACGAGTTCATAGTGATGCCTTTTGGGCTTACAAATGCTCCAGCTATCTTTATGGATCTGATGAATCGATGTTTTCACCAGTACTTGGACAAGTTCGTAGTGGTCTTCATAGACGACATTCTGATCTACTCTCCGAGTGAAGAAGTCCACGAAGAACATCTGCGGATTGTGTTGTCAGTCCTTAGATAACATCAGCTTTATGCTAAACTATCCAAGTGTGAATTCTGGTTGAAGGAGGTGGCTTTCTTAGGCCACGTAATCAATAAGAATGGGGTTATGGTTGATCCCCAGAAGATCGAAGCTGTGGCAAATTAGACACAGCCCCGGAACGTGAAGGAGGTGCGCAACTTTCTTGGGCTTGCCGGGTATTACAGATGGTTCATGGAGGGGTTTTCGAAGACCGCTCTACCTATGACCAATCTACTCCGCAAGGTTCACAAGAAGTTTGTCTGGAATGACAAGTGCGAGGCCAGTTTCCAGGAGTTGAAGCGATGGCTGACCTCGGCACCCGTGTTAGCACTCCCAGAGGGGAACAACGATTATGTGGTCTATAGTGATGCTTCAAAGTGTGGTCTTGGTTGTGTTTTGATGCAGAGGGGCAGAGTCATTGCTTATGCATCCAGGCAACTCAAGACGTACGAAGAAAACTATCCGACACATGATCTTGAGCTAGCAGCGGTTGTCTTTGCGCTGAAGATTTGGAGGCATTACCTCTACGGTATAAGATGCCAAGTTTTCACTGACCACAAAAGTCTCAAGTATATATTTACTCAAAAGGAGCTGAATATGAGACAACGCCACTGGCTAGAGTTGCTCAAGGACTACGACATCGAGTTGTTGTACCATCCGGGCAAGGCTAATGTGGTAGCTGATGCATTGAGACGGAAGACAACGCACGAGAGGGTAGTTGCTTTACTTACTGCTCAGACCAAGCTGAACCGAGAGTCATGCGACATTGAAGTTCTGTATGATCAGCGTAGATGTTTCCTGAGTATGCTGGAAATTCAGGCTACACTGCTGGATCAGATCAAGGAAAAGCAAGTTGATGACGTCGTCTTGGTGAAGCTAAGCAGTGAAGTGATGGATGGGAAAGCTCCCAGTTTTGTGATTCAGGATGATGGATCGCTTTGGTTTCAGGATCGGATCTGTGTGCCAGACACAGAGAGTCTTCGTCAGTTGGTGATGAGAGAAGCTCATTCATCTGCTTATTTTGTGCATCCTGGTTCTAGCAAGATGTACAAGGATCTCACGAAGAATTTTGGTGGCCAAACATGAAGTGGAACATAGCAGACTTTGTGGCAAAGTGCTCAACTTGCCAGAAGGTCAAGATTGAACACCGCAGGCCAGGTGGTGAGTTGCTACCTCTCCCAGTGCCAGAATGGAAATGGGAGGACATTTCCATGGACTTCGTCACTGGGCTACCCAAGACTCGAAGTCAGAAAGATGTTATCTAGGTAATTGTGGATCGGCTTACGAAGAGTGCTCACTTCATAGCCATCAAGACCACATGGGAAACCCAGAAGTTAGCAGAGGTCTACCAGAAAGAGATTGTCCGTTTACATGGTATCCCTAAAACCATCGTATCGGATCGAGATGGTCGTTTCATGTCAAGGTTCTGGCAAGAACTTCATAAGGCTATGGGGACCGAGTTAAGGTTCAGCATAGCGTTTCATCCTCAGACAGATGGCCAGTCTGAAAGGACCATCCAGACTCTGGAGGATATGCTCAGAGCTTGTGTACTCGATCGTCCGACTAGCTGAGAGGACAGCTTGAGTCTGATTGAGTTCACCTACAACAACAGTTGGCATGCTACGATCAAGATGGCTCCGTTCGAAGCTTTGTATGGTCGCCGATGCAGATCTCCGATTTGTTAGGACGATAAAGCCGACAAGATTCTGCTTGGGCCAGAGTTAGTCGAGAGGACAGCTTCTGACATTGCCTTGATTCGATAAAAGGATGTTGACCGCTCAGAGTCGACAGAAGTCGTATGCAGACAAGAAGCGTAGGAATGTCGAGTTCGAGGTCGGTGACAAGGTGTTTGTCAAGGTGTCGCCCTCGAAGGGAGTTTTCAGGTTTGGTAAGCGTGGGAAGCTTAACCCTCCCTATGTGGGACCATTCGAGATTCTGGATAGAGTGGGATCTCTAGCGTATCGCTTGGCGTTGCCGCCATCGGCTCATCCAGTGCATAATGTGTTCCACGTCTCTTTGCTCAGGAAGTATGTGCCAGATGAGTCTCATGTGCTGAGTTATGGTACTTATGAGGAGATGCCCGTGTGCATTTTGGAGCGTCGTGAGAAGCAGCTGCGTAGCAAGATCGTACCGTTGGTACAGATTCAGTGGTCCAAGTCTAGATCAGAGGAAGTTACTTGGGAAACGTGGGAAACCGAGTTAGATATGCTCAGGCGTTTTCCCGAGTTATTCTCGACCTATGTTTTGGGGTCGAAACTTCTTTTAAGGGGGAGGAGATGTGATACCCCGTATTTTTTTAAGCTATTTCTGGAGTTCCGGGATTTTTCCCGAGTACCCATTATGTACGTCGGATTTAATTCAGAGAGTTTAAGACGTTCGGTAATTCTCTCTGTATCTGTAATATTTTTCTTAGTGAAATAAAATACAGATGACGTGCTTTGGATTTTAATACTCGTTCGCGTACGATAATTTTATCCCGGGTTAATATCGTTTTCGTCTAAGAGTTGAGGAGGCGGTAAAGCCAAGGGCGGCGCCCGCCGTACAGTGGCGGCGCCCGCCGTCGCAAGGCTCGAGGAGCAGGATGGGTCTTCTCCTAGCTGGGGACGCTAGGCCTATGGCGGCGCCCGCCGTCGTTGTTGTCCGGAGGTCCTTGCCCGAAGGTCGCCGGCGTGGCTCTGGCAGCGCCGGAGTAGCTCTTCGTAGGGACATGATTGTGTTTCCTGGCATTTGGCTATAAAAGGAGGTGTTTGGGAGGGGTTTTTGAGCTCAATCCACAGCCCAAGCTCTCCCAAATTCTTGCCTCACCGGAGTTGTGCCTCGTCGGATTTCTAAAGCTTTCGTCGGAGGTCGTTTGGTGGTGTTTCCAGAGTGCCTTTGTGAAGCTTTTGGTAGCCTTGGAGGTTAGAAACCAAAGCAAGTCGAAGGAGGCCGAGTCGCTCATGTTTTGGGTGAGTTTTCTCGCCGCTTCTGTCCTCTGAGTTCTTCACGGCGCCCGCCGTGATGAACTGCGGCGACCGCCACCAAGAACGGCGACCGCCGCCAGTGTCCAGAATGCCTTTTTGGGCTTTTGGCTTTGGTGGTCGTCGTTGCGGCGTCGTTCCTTTCATTTTCTTTCGTCATTTTTAGATTCGTACTGTGGTTATGTCGGATCTAACTTAGGGTTCCTTTTATGGGTCGACTCGAAGGTCGTTGTGCTGTCGGAGCTATACCCGTGTCGAGCCCGGAATCCCGTCATTATCGTTAGGCTTGTTTCTATTATGTGGATTAAGGCAAGTGGCGGTTCGCTCTTGCTCATCATTTCCATAATTACATTGATTATCAATTATTTCAATTGATTAATTAATTTGGAACGATTATTACTGTGTTCTTCTGGAAGTGATTTATAAATTGTTTTGAAAATCATATAATAGGTTGTATATCTGTTAGAACAACGCTATTATCTGTGATCGCCTTTCGGGCCTTTATGTGGATTTATTCTGTAACTGTGATTGTGTTGTATCTGTGAGGTTAGCACTGTTAGTTAGGAATGTACTCGGACTTCATCCAGTCGTTTCTTTATAATCTGGTATCGGGGTGGCTCGTCTCCACCTGGTACTATTCTAAGATCATGATCGGTCTCTTTCACAAGTGTGTAGAGGCAGGACACTTAGCTGGTGTCATAAACCTTCCGGTGTGCGTCACTCTCGACGAATCGTATACTAAGATGTGTCGTCCCAATGGTGGGGTATACATGTAAAAGTCTAATAACGTGATGTGTGTTTGAAATATAAATCAGATAAGTGCTACTCGACGCACATAATAAATAAACCTTCGGCGAGTAGTGCAGCTAGGAAAACTCGTCTCGACTTTGATCATAGTACGTTCTCTTTCCAATCTGGATTCGCTGTATGCGGTGAGGTTGGTCGTAAACCGAAGCATCTCAGTCAACTTTTAAATCATTGTTGTATGATTCTTGAAACTTTCTAGATTTGTCATAATTCCTTAAGACTCACTTCCGTTGGAGTCTTCCTTTGAGTTGATTTCTGTAATGATTCAGTCTTCCAGAGTCTTCTCTTGTGCATACCTCTTGTTATTTTCTGTAGAAGTATGAAGGTTGATTATCGTTATCGGTTATCATTCGAGAAACGATAAGTCTAACCTAATACAACTACATCGAACCTTCTGCTTTGTACCCTTGCTAGTCTATTCAAGTAGACTAACCCACGAACTTTGTTCTCCGCGTGTGGGCTGGTGTCATCCGTTCGATTCGGCACATCAGATAGAAAGTAGCTCAGAAGAATAGGACTATGGAGTCGACGGTGGTTTTCGAATGTTTGAGTTATTTCGTTAATCAGGTTGAGATCATTTGGGCAATGACTTTGGTTGTAATGTGTTTTATAAGACTTCCGCTGTATTTGGTTTAAACTCTGTGTTAGCCTATTCGGGATTGGGTTGTAATCCCGTAACTCATGTTTCTTTGACAATGTTATGTTTTGGAATTGAATGCTTTGATCATTATGTATCATTTGTATTTCATAAATTGTATTTAAATGGTAAAGCCTTGGGTGATCTCGGTAAGGAACACTGGGGTCACTGGCGGTAATACCTTTCCAAAAGGGTTAAGTTTTGGGGGTGTTACAGTTGTGGTATCAGAGCCAAATGTTTTAAAACGGGTTTGGGATTTTTATATCATTTATCCATTTTTGAAAATACTTTAAAGGGGCTCGAAATTTTCAAAGTAAAAAGAATTTCAAAACACCGTTCATAGTCGTGTCTTCTATATAGTCTGATGTAGTAAGCTTGCTTCTATGTCTAGAAAGACTAACTCCTTCCTCGTTATCCTGTAGGATGGGTGAGTGTTTTTCTCTTGATAGGGGGTCGGAGGACGCCAAGACGGACCCGCCGTCTCTAGGCAGGCTAGATTTTCCGATCCCTCAGTGATGTTTCGAGGTTGGAGGCCCGAGTAGCCCGCCCGAAGACATCAAGTATGTGATTCCCGAGTCTGTTGTCCTTACACCTAGGGATGCAGTGGTCACTATAGCTGCACCTGTAGAGCCACTCAGGGAGGAAGCAGTGCATGAAGTGGGTGAGTCGTCTAGATACGCCTTAGGGCATTACGATGACGATTACCAGATCGAGATTGATCCCGAGGATGAGGATCCCATCGAAGATGATCTTGAGGAGGACCCCGAGATGGACCTGGAAGAGCAGAGCCAGGAGCCAGACAACTTGAGGCACTTGCTAGTGGACAGTCAGGAGCCGGGGTTGCAGTTTATTCCCCCCAGTCCAGAACTATCACCAGTGCCGGCTTATGCACTCATGACTGATGCTGATTGGGAGGCACTGTACACTGAGCATGGTATTGGGAGGAGTGGCCCGACCATGATCTACGAGGACTATCCGCCTACTCCGCCTCAGAGGAGGAGGAGATCATAGGCTGAGTTGAGAGAGATCCTTCGCCAAAGCGAAATGAGCTCTCATATGGAGCAACAGCAGCAGATGGATCAGGCGATCGTTAGCGCTCAGAGGAGGGCTGTGATAGGAGGACCTCTTACGGACGATCCTTTCTTTTCCACAACTGAGGTTGGGTCTGAGTCACCAGAGCCATGTGACCCAGGACCGAGCAGGGTGCGAGACCCATCGCCAGAGCTCGATGGTGAGCCTAGTCCGAAGAGACCATGCACGAGTAGCCAGTCTTATAGGAGACGTTTTGGAGCGCCTTGATGAGGATTGGCGTTGCCTATCGTAGTAGTTTCCTTTCTTAGTATTTCAGTATATACTTTGTGTAATATTTCTGTATTGCGGCAAGTACTCTGTGAAACACTTTTATCTTCGAGCAATTTTTGTCCTAACGCTCGGATGATAGACTTATGTGTAGCTTGTTTAACAGTTCCAGTTCATCTATAAAATACCTAGTTGATCTATTCTGAGTAATTTTACTACATTAAGCATGTTTGAATGATATTAATGCATATATAACTTGGAATTTGATCGGTAAACAGATGGTGAACACAAGGAACACGGTTCGAGCTGGTGTTGTGACTAGTCAGGGTCCCAGACCAATCATAAGAGATGTTAGCCAAGGTGAGCATGTATCTGAATCCCATAATCAATCCAGGGGCAATGATCAGGATCAGAGTAATGCACCAGTGGTGTTTGATGTTGCAGCTGTGGAGATAATTCGAGGAATTGTCATGCAAGCTATCGCTGATGCTATGCGACCAAATGTGCCACAGGCACAAGGTGTGCCGATTCCCCCACCGGTTCCTAGATTTGAGGAGCCAAGAAACCATGATGTCCAAGAGAATGCAGTCAGGACTAGGGACAATTATGGTCGTTCTCTGAAGACCATCAGTTCTATGAGGCCTGACAGCTTCAACGGAAAAGGGGAGCCAGTCAAGGTGACCCATTGGTTCTCTCACATGGAACGGCTGTTCCGTAATGTGGACTATACCGAGGCTGAAAAGGTCCACATAGCTTCTCTACAGCTGAAAAAGGATGCTAGTGAATGGTGGGAGAGTACAGGCTTAGCTGATTGCCCTGTATTGACCTGGTCGATGTTTAAGACCAAAATGATTGACCGTTTTTTCTCTCGTGCTATGAGAGAGGAGAAACACAAGGAGTTTCTGTACCCTAAGACCGATGGATTGAAGGTAGCTGAGCTGGCAACCAAGTTCAATCATCTTCTGCAGTACGCCCCAGCTGAGATAACCAGCGAGGCACAAAAGATCTGGTACTTCCACGAGTGGATGAGTCCAGATATCAAGCCGTTGATGGTGTACCACACATGCTTTACTTTGGAGCAGTATGTGGATGTTGCCTATAAGCTGGAAGTGACTCTGGAGGAGTCAACGAAGAGACGTATCCGACAGAGGTCGATGCAGAATCAGAATCAGGGTGGTGGATTCAAGCGACCTGCGCCACCGTCTAGCTTTGCCAAGTCTGGCCGAGCAAAGACGGACATGACTCACGGAGGGTCAATGCAGCAGTCCAGTCAGAGCAGAAGTTCAGTTCAGTGTTATAACTGTGGTGTTGCTGGGCACAAGAGCAATGAGTGTCAGAAGGAGAAGAGATCGTGCTTTGGGTGTAGACGTGATGGTCATCTGCAGAAGTTCTGCAAGCAGGGGAAGCAGAAGGGAGTAGAGTCGCAGCAAGGGTCAGTTCATCAGAGCAACCGACCTAGGTTCAAGCCTGCCGAGACTCCTAGCCCGTCAGTTTAGACGACTGCTCAGAATAGGGGAAAGGCCCTAACTGTTTCTGGAAGTCAGGGTCAACGCTTGTACGAGATGCGTGAAGCAGATGGACCCAACGCTCCGACTGCTCAAGGTACTTTATACATTCACTCTACTTCCGTATGCATTCTGTTTGATTCTGGTGCTACGCATTCCTTTATTTCTAATAGATGCGTTAGCAAGTTAGACTTAGTGTGCAACGATTCGTGCGACCCTTTCATCGTTAGTCTTCCTAATGGAGAACGTTTGGTGGGAACCAAGCATCTGTCCGACTTTCCAATTACCATTCAGGGTAAGGAGTTTGAGGCAGATCTGATCTGTATAGCCATGGCACCATACGACATCATTCTTGGTATGGATAGGCTGACGCGTCACAAGGCGGTGATCGAATTCTGTTCAAGAACAGTGACGGTGACGTCTAAGGGCCAGTTCGTGTGCAAGTTCAAGGGCCGGAATGACGCTGATAACGACAAGCTGATCAATGCGATGGCTGCGTTTAAGCTACTACGATAAGGTTGTGTCGGGTACCTCTGCTACTTGGATTGGCCCGCGAAAGATGGACTTGCGATTCTTGATATTCCAGTGGTCAGAGAGTTCTCTGATGTCTTTCCAGAGGAGGTTCCTGGATTACCTCCGAACCGTGATGTGGAGTTTTCCATTGATCTTGAGCCTGATACTGCGTCAATCTCTAAGGCACCGTATCGGATGGCTCTTGCAGAGTTGCAAGAGTTGAAGAGTCAACTTGAAGATCTTCTCGACAAGGGTTATATCAGGCCGAGTGCATCGCCGTGGGGTGCTCCGGTTTTGTCTATCAAAAAGAAGGACATATCGTTTCGACTTTGCATCGACTATCGAGAGTTGAACAAAGTGACGATCAAGAACAAATACCCATTGCCAAGGATTGATGACCTGTTTGACCAGTTGTAGGGAGCAAAGGTTTTCTCCAAGATCGACCTGAGATCTGGATATCATGAACTCATAATTCGTGAGCGGGACATTCCTAGAACTCCGTTTAGGATCAGATATGGTCATTATGAGTTCGTAGTGATGCCTTTTGGGCTTATAAATGCTCTAGCTGTCTTTACGGATCTGATGAAACGATGTTTTCACCAGTACTTGGACAAGTTCGTAGTGGTCTTCATAGACGACATTCTGATCTACTCTCCGAGTGAAGAAGTCCACGAAGAACATCTGCGGATTGTGTTGTCAGTCCTTAGACAACATCAGCTTTATGCTAAACTATCCAAGTGTGAATTCTGGTTGAAGGAGGTGGCTTTCTTAGGCCACGTGATCAATAAGAATGGGGTTATGGTTGATCTCCAGAAGATCGAAGCTGTGGCAAATTGGACACAGCCCCAGAACGTGAAGGAGGTGCGCAACTTTCTTGGGCTTGCCGGGTATTACAGACGGTTCGTGGTGGGGTTTTCGAAGACCGCTCTACCTATGACCAATCTACTCCGCAAGGTTCACAAGAAGTTTGTCTGGAATGACAAGTGCGAGGCCAGTTTCCAGGAGTTGAAGCGACGGCTGACCTCGGCACCCGTGGTAGCACTCCCAGAGGGGAACGACGATTATGTGGTCTATAGTGATGCTTCAAAGTGTGGTCTTGGTTGTGTTTTGATGCAGAGGGGCAGAGTCATTGCTTATGCATCCAGGCAACTCAAGACGTACGAAGAAAACTATCCGACACATGATCTTGAGCTAACAACGGTTGTCTTTGCGCTGAAGATTTGGAGGCATTACCTCTACGGTATAAGATGCCAAGTCTCCACTGACCACAAAAGTCTCAAGTATATATTTACTCAAAAGGAGCTGAATATGAGACAACGCCGCTGGCTAGAGTTGCTCAAGGACTACGACATCGAGTTGTTGTACCATCCGGGCAAGGCTAATGTGGTAGCTGATGCATTGAGCCGGAAGACAACGCACGAGAGGGTAGTTGCTTTACTTACTGCTCAGACCAAGCTGAACCGAGATTCATGCGACATTGTAGTTCTGTATGATCAGCGTAGATGTTTCCTGAGTATGCTGGAAATTCAGGCTACACTGCTGGATCAGATCAAGGAAAAGCAAGTTGATGATGTCGTCTTGGTGAAGCTAAGCAGTGAAGTGATGGATGGGAAAGCTCCCAATTTTGTGATTCAGGATGATGGATCGCTTTGGTTTCAGGATCGGATCTGTGTGCCAGACACAGAGAGTCTTCGTCAGTTGGTGATGAGAGAAGATCATTCATCTGCTTATTCTGTGCATCCTGGTTTTAGCAAGATGTACAAGGATCTCAGGAAGAAGTTTTGGTGGCCAAACATGAAGTGGGACGTAGCAGACTTTGTGGCAAAGTGCTTAACTTGCCAGAAGATCAAGATCGAACACCGCAGGCCAGGTGGTGAGTTGCTACCTCTCCCAGTGCCAGAATGGAAATGGAAGGACATCGCCATGGACTTCGTCACTGGACTACCCAAGACTCGAAGTCAGAAAGATGCTATCTGGGTAATTGTGGATCGGCTTACGAAGAGTGCTCACTTCATAGCCATCAAGACCACATGGGAAACCCAAAAGTTAGCAGAGGTCTACCAGAAAGAGATTGTCCGTTTACATGGTATCCCTACAACCATCGTATCGGATCGAGATGGCCATTTCATGTCAAGGTTCTGGCAAGAACTTCATAAGGCTATGGGGACCGAGTTAAGGTTCAGCATAGCGTTTCATCCTCAGACAGATGGCCAATCTGAAAGGACCATCCAGACTCTGGAGGATATGCTCAGAGCTTGTGTACTCGATCGTCCGACTAGCTGGGAGGACAACTTGAGTCTGATTGAGTTCACCTACAACAACAACTGGCATGCTATGATCAAGATGGCTCCGTTCGAAGCTTTGTATGGTCGCCGATACAGATCTCTGATTTGTTGGGACGATAACGCTGACCAGATTCTGCTTGGGCCAGAGTTAGTCGAGAGGACAGCTTCTGACATTGCCTTGATTCGATAAAAGGATGTTGACCGCTCAGAGTCGACAGAAGTCGTATGCAGACAAGAAGCGTAGGAATGTCGAGTTCGAGTCCGGTGACAAGGTGTTTGTCAAGGTGTCGCCCTCGAAGGGAGTTTTCAGGTTTGGTAAGCGTGGGAAGCTTAACCCTCGCTACGTGGGACCATTCGAGATTCTGTATATAGTGGGATCTCTAGCGTATCGCTTGGCGTTGCCGCCATCGGCTCATCCAGTGCATAATGTGTTCCACGTCTCTTTGCTCAGGAAGTATGTGCCAGATGAGTCTCATGTGCTGAGTTATGAAGACATCGAGATTCAAGTTAATGGTACTTATGAGGAGATGCCCGTGCGCAGTTTGGAGCGTCGTGAGAAGCAGCTGCGTAGCAAGATTGTACCATTGGTACGGATTCAGTGGTCCAAGTCTGGATCGGAGGAAGTTACTTGGGAAACGTGGGAAACCGAGTTAGATATGGTCAGGCGTTTTCCCGAGTTATTCTCGACCTAAGTTTCGGGGTCAAAACTTCTTTTAAGGGGGAGGAGATGTGATACCCCGTATTTTTGTAAGCTATTTCTGGAGTTCCGGGATTTTTCCCGAGTACCCGTTATATACGTCGGATTTAATTCAGAGAGTTTAACACATTCGGTAATGCTCTCTGTATCTGTAATATTTTTTTCAGTGAAATAAAATACAGACGGCGTGCTTTGGATTTTAATACTCGTTCGCGTACGATAATTTTATCCCGGGTTAATATCGTTTTCGTCTAAGAGCTGAGGAGGCGGCAAATCCAAGGGCGGAGCCCGCCATACAGTGGCGGCGCCCGCCGTCGCAAGGCTCGAGGAGCAGGCTGGGTCTTCTCCTAGATGGGGACGCCAGGCCTATGGCGGCGCCCGCCGCATTTATGACGGCGCCCGCCGTCATTGTTGTCCGGAGGTCATTGTTGTCCGGAGTTCCTTGCCCGAAGGTCGCCGGTGTGGCTTTGGCAGCACCGGAGTAGCTCTTCGTAGGGCCATGATTGTGTTTCCTGGCATTTGGCTATAAAAGGAGGTGTTTGGGAGGGGTTTTTGAGCTCAATCCACAACCCAAGCTCTCCCAAATTCTTGCCTCACCGGAGTTGTGCCTCGCCGGATTTCTGAAGCTTTTGCTGGAGGTCGTTTGGTGGTGATTCCAGAGTGCCTTTGTGAAGCTTTTGGTAGCCTTGGAGGTTAGAAACCAAAGCAAGTCGAAGGAGGCCGAGTCGCTCGTGTTTTGGGTGAGTTTTCTCGCCGCTTCTGTCGTCTGAGTTCTTCACGGCGACCGCCGTGATGAACTGCGGCAACCGCCGCACTAGTGGAAAAAATCCTTATAGAGGCGGGCCTTTGGACACTTATTGAGGCGAACACCGTTCGCTTCAACTAAGGGTGCTGCAACAAGTAGGGATACTTTTTGAGGCGGGCATTTTACGCCTCTAAAAGGACCTTATTGAGGCGGGCCTTCGAAGCCCGCCTCAACAAGTCCCTCACTTTGGCGCCAAAATGAGGGACTAGTTGAGGCGGGCTTCGGAGGCCCGCCTCAATAAGTAAAAACTTGTTGAGGCGGGCCTCTATAGGCCCGCCTCAACAAGTCAGCGCTATATATATAGAGGCGGGCGTATACAAGCCCGCCTCAACAAGTAGACGCTGACTCGGCCCAGAACTCGGCCGAGTCAGCATCTATGTACTTATAGAGGCGGACATACAAGTCCGCCTCTATAATAGACCCATTCCCAAATGACTTATTAATTTGCTCCAGGGCTAATTGTAGAGCCAAATCTTTCTTGGACATATTTTCGTCATTTGATTCACTTTCATTTGATTTTGAACTCTTTCTACCTACAAAGATGGAAGTCATACAGAATAAGAAACATTCATCTGAACAATCAATAGTATAGCATCAGTTCCTCTTGTGACTCATTACACAAAAGCTGGATATTCAGTAGTTGAATATGAACACATGTTTAATTAACAAAATGGATAAAGTAGATGATAAAAACAAACGCATACAAGGATGGTGCTACCATATCTACATTTCTTCGATAATAGTTCTAAGTTCTAACTGCTAAATAAACAATGTCGACAAGTAGATAAAACAAATTTTAAGAAATATTCATCAAAAAAGTGAAGCAAAAGATGTGCAATACTGACTGTAAGTCGTAATAAGTACTGACCTGTATACGTGCTCCAGATTTGCTCTGCATGCTTTTAATAGTTTCACCACCTTTACCAATAATCAAAGCAACCTGAAAAAAAAGGTTTAGCACTTGCTATCAGCTTTTAGCTCCGCCTAAAAGATGGTTACACCACTACACATACCTTGTCACTAGGAACTTTCATTACGAACTGTTCACCTCCAGATTGGACGGGATTAATTATGAGATTTCCGGATGAACCATCTAAATCCCCGCTGCATCTGTCTGTACAGTACACAGAGACAGTCAACTATTTTGCATCATAGATAAGATCATGGCCTAACAGAGTTTAGCCTCACAGCATTCACCTCTGCTATCACTTCATTAACTAGTTGTTCAGCTCTACTGATTTGTTATGTTGTCCCCATCAGTTTGACCTCCCTTGTCAATGAAGTTGGATCAGCATCCGAGTCTCTGGTTATCTGGATTCTAGCACCTGAGCGATGTTGAAGATTTTTTATCATATCTCCACCTCTACCAATGATCACACCAACCTGTTCGCAAACCATATCAACATGAGGAACCTTAGAAAAGAAAAATCACCGTTTTATTTCAGAGAAATCAGAAGATCATGTATATGGCATCTCAACCAACCTTTCCATTCGGAATGTGAATTTTCTTGCTTGTACCTTGTGAGCCATTGTATTGGCCGGTTTGAGCAGTAAATACTGAAATATGTCTAAGAAAAAATCATTATCGGAAGATGCTTTTTTGTATATTGACTTGCATGCATCACATGAAAACGTTATTGTTATTGTTATTTTCAGAGGTATGGAGAAAATGAGATGAAATGGAAGATCAATATGTCAATTTCATATATATAATATGACTAGAAAGAGTTGAAGTTCATCACAAAAAAAGACAGTACAGAGAAAAGGAAAACTTGATAGTACACATACTAGAATCATAATGAAACATCATCCGGAAAGAGATAGAAAGGGAAACTATATGATACTGTTGATAAATATATTATCGCATGCAAGGAACGTTTCATGGAGAGATATATCACCACAGGAAAGGATGTTTCCAGTGAAATATCCACTCAACTACACATATGCATGTTGCACAACAATGTGATGGACCATCAAAGCGTAAAGTGATTTTCCCTTTCAAGCTTCCTTCTCGTGATATGAAATTATCTCCTTGGCTAATAACAACCAATTTCAGTCATAGCATGAACATAAATGATAAAAACCCTAATTTTCCCCTAACATTTTTTGCAAAATGATACGTCCAACAATGAGAACTCCACAAACAACAAATCCAGGTTGCATTAAAACGAGAGGACAAAAATTTCACCAGGGTAGGAGGGCTGGGATACAGCGGAATTAGCATAGGCGGCATCGGGCGAGTCGAACCGAGGGCGCTTATGCTCGACAGCGGTGTTGAGTCGAGCAGCCACTTCGAGAACTTTCTGCCTCGCGAGTTCAAAGTCCTCCACAATCTTCCTCTTGGTACCCTCTGAACTTAGGGTTTGCTCCTGCCCAGCACCTTCCATTTCTCTGCTCGCTTCCTCCCTCGGGGACAAAACTCTTACTTGCCACCAAGATTCAACACACGGAGCGCAGAAACAAGCGTAAACGAGAGAGATGAAGATGAAGGAACACAAATTACTTGGCTCCCATTAGTAAGGACTAATGACAGTGGATATGGAAGAATCGCAGTGGAGATTTAGATACGAGAGAGACACTAGGGTTGATAGAAAGAGAAGGGTTAGCAAAGATCCGAAGATGGCTACGTTACGACGTCGTCTTGAACATACTTACATGCCCGCCTCTATTGAACATACTTGTTGAGGCGGGCTTTAAGAGGTCCGCCTCAACAAGCTTTAATTGAGGTAGGCTACTTGGCCCGCCTCAATTAGTTAGTATTAGAGGCGGGCCTTACCCTGGCCCGCCTCTAATACTTTAGTTTTTCGGATACTTATTGAGGCGTATATTAATTTGCCCGCCTCAAAAGATGTTTTTGAGGCGTATAAATTAATTATCCGCCTCAAAAACCAAAAAAAGTGATTGCCTAAGTCGTTGTTGAGGCGTTTTGAACTATGTACGCCTCTAAAAGGGAGCCTCAAAAAGTGTTTTTTCCACTAGTGCTGCCAAGAACGGCGACCGCCGCCAGTGTCCAGAATGCCTTTTTGGGCTTTTGGCTTTGGTGGTCGTTGTTGTGGCGTCGTTCCTTTCGTTTTCTTTTGTCGTTTTTAGATTCGTACTGTGGTTATGTCGGATCTAACTTAGGGTTCCTTTTATGGGTCGACTCGAAGGTCGTTGTGCTGTCGGAGCTATACCTGTGTCGAGCCCGGAATCCCGTCATTGTCGTTAGGCTTGTTTCTATTCTGCGGATTAAGGCAAGTGGCGGTTCGCTCTTGCTCATCGTTTCCATAATTACATTGATTATCAGTTATTTCAATTGATTAATTAATTTAGAACAATTATTATTCTGTTCTTCTGGAAGTGATTTATAAACTATTTTGAAAATCATATAATAGGTTGTATATCTGTTAGAACAGCGCTATTATCTATGATCGCCTTTCGGGCCTTTATGTGTATTTATTCTGTAACTGTGATTGTGCTATATCTGTGAGGTTAGCACTATTAGTTAGGAATGTACTCGGACTTCGTCCGGTCGTTTCTTTATAATCTGGTATCGGGGTGGCTCGTCTCCACCTGGTACTATTCTAAGATCATGATCGGTCTCTTTCACAAGTGTGTAGAGGCAGGACACTTAGCTGGTGTCACAAACCTTCCGGTGTGCATCACTCTCGACGAAACGTATACTAAGATGTGTCGTCCCAATGGTGGGGTACACATGTAAAAGTCTAATAACGTGATGTGTGTTTGAAATATAAATCAGATAAGTGCTACTCGACGCACATAATAAATAAACCTTCGGCGAGTAGTGGAGCTAAGTTATAGTGCAGCTAGGAAAACTCGTCTCGACTTTGATCATAGTACGTTCTCTTTCCAATCTGGATTCGCTGTATGCGGTGAGGTTGGTCGTGAACCGAAGCATCTCAGTCAGCTTTTAAATCATTGTTGTATGATTCTTGAAACTTTCCAGATTTGTCATAATTCCTTAAGACTCACTTCCGTTGGAGTCTTCCTTTGAGTTGATTTCTGTAATGATTCAGTCTTCCAGAGTCTTCTCTTGTGCATACCTCTTGTTATTTTCTGTAGAAGTATAAAGGTTGATTATCGTTATCGGTTATCATTCGAGAAACGATAAGTCTAACCTAATACAACTACATCGAACCTTCTGCTTTGTGCCCTTGCTAGTCTATTCAAGTAGACTAACCCACAAACTTTGTTCTCCGCATGTGGGCTGGTGTCATCCGTTCGATTCGGCACATCAGATAGAAAGTAGCTCAGAAGAATAGAAGGACTATGGAGTCGACGGTGGTTTTCGAATGTTTGAGTTATTTCGTTAATCAGGTTGAGATCTTTTGGGCAATGACTTTGGTTGTAATGTGTTTTATAAGACTTCCGATGTATTTGGTTTAAACTCTGTGTTAGCCTATTCGGGATTGGGTTGTAATCCCGTAACTCATGTTTCTTTGACAATGTTATGTTTTGGAATTGAATGCTTTGATCATTATGTATCATTTGTATTTCAAAAATTGTAATTAAATGGTAAAGCCTTGGGTGATCTCGGTAAGGAACACTGGGGTCACTGACGGTAATACCTTTCCAAAAGGGTTAAGTTTTGGGGGTGTTACAAATAGTCTTTTCAGTGAGCAGTTTGAAGAAAAGGATGAATCGATCTCAAGTTTGATCGATGAAAACAAAGGTTGGGCAGAAAAAGTGACCAATCTTGAGAAAGTTTTATCCTCATCTCCAAGTCCTTGTAATGAGTGTCCTAAACTCACTCAAAAGATTACATCTCTAGAATCCACTATTTCCTCACTAGAATATGAGTCATTAATGTTAAAACTAAGCAATGCCAAGTTGTCTAGTGATTTGTCTAAGCTCAGTGAGGAACAGAAGGAAGAGTCAAAATGCATTGTGTTTGTAGCAGCCAAGGATAAAAAGAACCAAGGGAAGAAATTTGTGCCTCACTTTGGAATTGGTTACCAACCTATGCTTCATGTTGATGGCACCAAGTCTCAAATTCCTGAAGTTGAAGGAAAACAGTCTATGCGAAAAAAGGTAAAAGTTCCTCTAGCAGGAACAATCGCAAAAACTGTGCAAATTTGACTGATGGGAACAAAGCTTGGTATCATAGACAGAAGGCTCACTCCATTTGGCTAAAGCAAGCACAAAACGGTAAGTCCAATCATATTGATTTTCATTCTAGGGTTGCTAACAAACCAATTTGGCCTGGACAGAGCAAGTATGTGGATCTAAAGTGCCATAGGGTTTGTTGGTACTATGGTCACTCTGGTCACTACAAACAAGAGTATCTCCTGAAGAAACACAATGAGGAAATCGCTCGTATTGCTAGGGAGAAAATGAATGAAAAACCTGCAAAGATCAAAATGTTGCTTTGATAGGGCGTTTGTCGTCGTGACACCTAAACAAATAAAATAATCCTAACAAACCTAAACAAGTAGTAGAGGCAAGCAAGGGTCGAATCCACAGGGAGGAAGTGATCAATTCATGTGTTAGTAAGCATGCAAAGTAACAAGCAAAGGGGTTTTTGGTTATCAAGCAAAACAAAGCAAACAAGTGTGGTTGATGAGAAAATATGAATGGAGAAAGTAGTTCTACTAGAACGAGATCCACAATACAGAGATAAGTCGATCATTGAAATCTTATAAATCCAAGTTCTTTAACTATTCTTATGGTTGTTCCCACCCTGATCTTAAGTACTACCGATTCTCACAGTTGTCGATAGACTTATTACTATGCCAATGATAAAGTACCACTGATTCTCACAGTTGTCAATGTACTTTAGCACCAACACAACAATAGCAATGCACACAAGGATATAGGATACATGCAAGTAGAAAGACGTACAAGTACTCACTCCCCTATTTAACATGCAATGATTCTCACTCACAATTGTACGCTCGGAACCCCTATACACACAATTGTGTTTGCCACTAGATATACACTCGGAACCCCTATATGTAATCCTAGCAATTGATAAAAAATATTCAACCTAGTTGGCCAGACTATGAAGAATAACGATAAATCAATAATCAATATAACCAAGAGAATCAATCCAACACACATAAGAATAAGAACAAGGAATAGAAATCTCACAACATAATCAACTGTATTGCTTCAAACGTCTAGTAGAACAAGGTGTTTAGTTCTCCATGGGTTGGAAACCCTGGAGGTGGAAAAGAAATGAACTTCAAAACTAACTCTAATCTAATTGTCAACTAGGTTAACAAAGAGTATTTAACCTAAATCTAAAAGATTGCAAAAATAATAAAAGGAAATAACAATAAAATAATAACCAAAAACAAAACAAAGAAAATCGGGGAATTAATCCCGAAAATCTTGTGCACAGCTCGCCCCCGCCTCGCGTCCAACAGCTTCTCGGCAGACTCTTGCAAGCATCAGCAATCAGCGGCCCACTTCTCTCGCACGGCCCATCACAGCAGCATCATCAGCGGCCCACTCCAATTCTTCTCAGCGCTGACATCACGGCGATGTCATCACAATTCCCCTTCCAGCTCCAATTTCACGCGGAAGCTGTTCCTTCTTCGTTTTACGCGGGCCGAGCTCCTCACATGGGTCAGACTTCTTTTGGGCCTAATTTCTTCAACTCGCAGCCCACCATCAGCCTTCCAATTCCAGCTTCACCACGCGGGCCTTCTAATTAATTTCTTTTCTTCAGCTCATGGCCGCGGGGCGGCATTTCCCACCGCGGGGCGGCATCCTTCTCTCTTCATTGTGGTTTCTTCATGGATTTTCAACGTCTTCTCAAGTGGTCAACTCCTCTTTCTCTGGATGTCTTCAAATAGCTCCTCCAGACCACCAAAACCACACTTCTCCACTCTAACTCCATAATCTCCAATTGTGCTCTAAATCCAACCAAATGGCGCCTCAAACATGGTAATAATTCTTAGATAAGTGGTACAAAATAGCACTTATCAAATCCCCCATGCTTAAACCTTGCTCGTCCTCGAGTAAGCCAAAGTCAACCTACTCCTCCAATCAATCCCCAAGGTTTCAGGAAGCATAGAAAACTCAATAATCCAAGAATCACACCCAACAATAAACTTCAGGTAGCCAATACAAATAAGTTCAGCACAATAAACTACAATATCCAATCAATAATCTCAACACCCCACACAATCAAGCCAAAAGAAAAGTAGAGTACTTCCCCCAAGCTTATCCCAAACACCATAGAGTGAAAATAATCTAATCCTATCTCCCATCTATCTTCTTATACCTCCTAGAGTGACCTACCCGACAATCCTTCTTTGACTCCTCTTCTTATGACGCCTCGCCAAGAATAATGAGAAATCCTAGAATCACCCTTCTTCTTTTTCGCTCATTTTGCCAAGGCGCCCTTTCGGGTTTTCACCAAGCCACTCATTTCATTTTCCAATAGATGTACTCACATAAGCTCACGTCACTCTTGACCTCATATTACCCCAGCCTAATGCTGGTCCAAGCCACCTGCTTATTACCTAGGCCGCCCTTTCGGGTTTTCGACCTATCCTAGGATTTCAAATGTATGCCTTTTTTCAATTTTTGCTTTTTCTCTTTATATTCATTTTTCTCCTCAGCGACGTAGCAAGTATAGAACTCTCCCCCATGCTTAAACATTGCATTGTCCTCAATGTAATGAAAGACAAAAGAACAGAAGCAGAGGGAAAAGCAAAAAATAACTCACAAACGTTACCAAGCTGCTTGGACACTATAGGTGATCGCTGGCGGTCTTCTCAATAAATGCCCATGTTTCTGGTGTTGGGCGGGTGTCTTCATCAACTCTATCATCTTCTCCTACCGTGCAACCATAGGAAACCACTTTGGTGAATAGTGGTATAACAATGATATCGGGGTTGCACGACCTTCTAGGAACACATGGTGTAGCCCATATATCATCATGGTGGGGGCTCTAGTGTTCCTCCTCCTCAGCTGTCAATTGTAGGGCCATCATCGTTGTCAAATAATGTGTAGGGTAAGCGTATCCTCCTTGACAACATGATGCGCACCATCTCCATGGGGAACTCTGGACAGCTGGCCTCGGTAGAACTCTTTCTGTTTTTTCGAATTTAATTTTTTTTTTTTAAATTTTTTTTTTTTTTGCCCCCCCGTTTAAGGTTTTTTCGGGAGGTGACTTAGTGTAGGGAAGAGAAGACTTACATTGGTGGTAAACACCTTCTTTAATAGGCATGGGTCTCTTCCCTGCAGGTTAGTCGGAAACAAAAACCAAAACAAAAACAAAGCAAAAACAAGCAAAACTAATGCAAGAAATAAAGAAAGAAAAACAAAGAAAGTAAAACATACCTCGGGTTGCCTCCCGGACAGCGCCTTAGTTATTGTCATGGCTTGACATAGTACTCCAGCCTCCTCAACTCGGGTTGGTCCTAACTTTTGAGCTCCTGAGATCTATGTTAGGGGGATGCCTCTTTGTATACTCCCTGTTGAGCCTCTCCCCCATGCTTGTGCACTTCTTGATGGCTGGATCACTCGTCGTATCCATGAATGCACTTGCCATCTTGAAAAATTGTCTACCCAGCATCTCAGGGGCTGCATGTATGTCCTGCCCCGTATCCAGCATGTAAGAATTCACCACTTGAGTCAAGTTCTCCTTTTTGTGCTTCCCTTTCGGCTTCTTCTTGATTATGCCCAACACCTTTAATATTTCCTTGCAGCGAGGGGTGTTGTCCGCCAGTGTGACCAAAGGGACGGTTTTTAGGCAGTTACTGAAGGCCTCATAGATATCCTCATTGTTCTTCGGCCTTTGAGTAACTCGGGAAGCCTCAAGGAGGGGCGCGACGGGCTGCAGCGAAACAAGCGGGAAGGAGTTGAGATGCACAAACTCATCATAGGCAGCCTCCACAAGATCGGGGACTGCCGGGGCGATTGTCTCTGGAGTATTTTTGCGATCACAGCACTCCTCCTCATCGTCGCTCCACTCATCTCCAAAGAAGTTCTCCTCCTCAGAAAGCACCTGCCGTGCAACCCCATAAGGATCTACCCAAACCTCACCAGCATATCTGACATTTTGGACACCGGGCCGCGGCGAGGTCGCGCTAGGAGGTACTTCGTCCACCGCGGGGCGGCAGTCATTGCCGCGGGGCGGTGAGGTCGCGGTGGAGATACTGAGGCATGCCGCCGGGTCGCGGTCAGTCTCGCCGCGGGGCGGTGAGATAACTGGGACTTTACGCCGGGTCGCGGTGACGGGTGACGCGGGGCGGTGGGTGATATTCTCCAGCTCGCGGTCGCTCTCCTTTTCAGCAGACTTCGACTCAATGAACGCTTGACTCAGTTGGTCAACTTGGCTTTGGAGACTGGAAATCGCCTCTTGTTATTGTTGGACACTCTGAGCCATGGTTGCTTGCAGTGAGGACACGTTCTGGGCCATGGTTGTATGCATTGAGATCACGTTCTGGGCCACAGTTGCTATACTTTGCATCAGGGTCCTGAGTACATCAGCATTGGATGCAGGCGAACACTGTGGTTGATTTCCATATGGAACTGGGTTATAGTGCTCCCTCCACCCTGAGCTGTAAGTGTCCGAATATGGATCCTGCCTGGTCCTTGCGAGTTCAGACCTCGACGTGCATTTACTGCTGCTCTGAATGCGGGAAGTCCTGGACAATCGTCAGTGGTGTGCAGCGCATCGCGACAGATTCTGCAGACATTAGCTGGCCTTGCTGCACTGGGAGTTGGGTCGTATCCCCTCTCTGGAGAGAAAGAGCAAGGGTGTGAGTTATCGCGCGGCTCTCCCCATAAATCCATATCTGTGACAAAAAATCAAAAAGGAAAAACAAAAGTCAGTAGCACAGGTGTGGACCGTAAGATAGGTCCACACCAAAGTAACACGCACACGAACAAACACAAAGAAAGATCAAATCTTGCCTCCCCGGCAACGGTGCCAATTTGATAAGGCGTTTGTCGTCGTGACACCTAAACAAATAAAATAATCCTAACAAACCTAAACAAGTAGTAGAGGCAAGCAAGGGTCGAATCCACAGGGAGGAAGTGATCAATTCATGTGTTAGTAATCATGCAAAGTAACAAGCAAAGGGGTTTTTGGTTATCAAGCAAAACAAAGCAAACAAGTGTGGTTGATGAGAAAATATGAATGGGGAAAGTAGTTCTACTAGAACGAGATCCACAATACAGAGATAAGTCGATCATTGAAATCTTATAAATCCAAGTTCTTTAACTATTCTTATGGTTGTTCCCACCCTGATCTTAAGTACTACCGATTCTCACAGTTGTCGATAGACTTATTACTATGCCAATGATAAAGTACCACTGATTCTCACAGTTGTCAGCGTACTTTAGCACCAACACAGCAATAGCAATGCACACAAGGATATAGGATACATGCAAGTAGAAAGATGTACAAATACTCACTCCCCTACTTAACATGCAATGATTCTCACTCACAATTGTACGCTCGGAACCCCTATACGCACAATTGTGTTTGCCACTAGATATACACTCGGAACCCCTATATGCAATCCTAGCAATTGATAAAAAGTATTCAACCTAGCTGGCCAGACTATGAAGAATAACGAGAAATCAATAATCAATATAACCAAGAGAATCAATCCAACACACATAAGAATAAGAACAAGGAATAGAAATCTCACAACATAATCAACTGTATTGCTTCAAACGTCTAGTAGAACAAGGTGTTTAGTTCTCCGTGGGTTGGAAACCCTGGAGGTGGAAAAGAAACGAACTTCAAAACTAAATCTAATCTAATTGTCAACTAGGTTAACAAAGAGTATTTAACCTAAATCTAAAAGATTGCAAAAATAATAAAAGGAAATAACAATAAAATAATAACCAAAAACAAAACAAAGAAAATCGGGGAATTAATCCGGAAAATCTTGTGCACAGCTCGCCCCCGCCTCGCGTCCAGCAGCTTCTCGGCAGACTCTTGCAAGCATCAGCAATCAGCGGCCCACTTCTCTCACACGGCCCATCACAGCAGCATCATCAGCGGCCCACTCCAATTCTTCTCAGCGCTGACATCACGGCGATGTCATCACAATTCTCCTTCCAGCTCCAATTTCACGCGGAAGCTGTTCCTTCTTCGTTTTACGCGGGCCGAGCTCCTCACATGGGTCAGACTTCTTTTGGGCCTAATTTCTTCAACTCGCAGCCCACCATCAGCCTTCCAATTCCAGCTTCACCACACGGGCCTTCTAATTAATTTCTTTGCTTCAGCTCATGGCCGCGGGGCGGCATTTCCCACCGCAGGGCGGCATCCTTCTCTCTTCATTATGGTTTCTTCATGGATTTTCAACGTCTTCTCAAGTGGTCAACTCCTCTTTCTCTGGATGTCTTCAAATAGCTCCTCCAGACCACCAAAACCACACTTCTCCACTCTAACTCCATAATCTCCAATTGTGCTCTAAATCCAACCAAATGGAGCCTCAAACCTGGTAATAATCCTTAGATAAGTGGTACAAAATAGCACTTATCATGCTCCCACACCCAGAAAGCCTAAGCTTGTCTGGGTTCGTAAGAACTAATCCTTTCAATACAAGATGAAGTGAGGAAAGGTTCCTGGTATTTCGATAGTGCATGCTCAACTCATATGACAGGGAACAAAAGTTAGTTTTCTTCTCTTCAGCAGGCCTCCGGAGGTTCAATAACCTTTGGAAATAAGAGTAAATGATAAGTTTGTGGTCTCGGTAAGGTAAGGCTTTCTAACCATATAACTGTGGATAATGTGACACTCGTGAACAATCTCAAATTTGATCTTTTTAGTGTCGCTCAACTATGTCAAAACAAGAAAAATAGGGTAGTCTTTACTACTAATGATTGTTACGTTGAGTGTTTAAGTACAGGGAAAATCCTACTCAAGGGGATCTGTGATAACAATGTTTACAAAGTTGATCCCGCTTTTATCCCTAAGAAGGATCTGTCTCTCTCGTCCATCGCTGCGACGACAGACCTGTGGCACAAGCGTTTTGGACATGCAAGCCCTCAACTTCATTCCAAACTTCATAGACAAGAACTGGTCAATGGTCTTCCTAAGATCGAAGCTACAAGTAATGAAGTTTGTGACGCTTGTACCAAAGGTAAGCAAATAAGGTCCTCTTTCAAATCCAAGAAAGAGGTAAGCACTTCTCGTCCTCTGAAACTAATCCACATGGATCTATGTGGGCCTATGCGCACAAGGAGCCGTGGTGGAAATATGTATGTGTTTGTTATTGTTGATGACTATTCCAGGTACACATGGACTCTCTTTCTATCATCAAAGGACGAAGTGTTCGCTGAGTTTCAAACTTGGCTCAAGTCGATTGAGAAGAATATAGGACAGTCTCTGGGGTCCATCCGTACTGATCATGGGACAGAATTTGAGAACTCTCAGTTTGTATCCCTCTGTAGGAACAATGGCATCAATCATAATTTCTCAGCTCCCAGGACTCCACGGCAAAATATTGTTGTGGAAAGAAAGAACAAGACTCTGGAGGATATGACGCGTACCCTGCTTATTGTCAGTGGTCTTCCTATGAGCTTCTGGGTTGAAGCTTTGAATGCTGCATGTTATGTGCTGAATAAGGCAACCATCCGCCCACCGCTGAATAGGACTCCCTATGAACTCCTAAGGGGAAGAAAGCCGAATGTGTCTCATCTGCGGACTTTTGGTTGCAAGTGCTTTGTCCACAACAATGGGAAGGATTCTCTTGGGAAGTTTGATCCAAGAAGTGATGACCTTTATAGGATATTCTCTCCAGAACAAGGCATACAAAGTGTTCAACAAGAGGACCCGAAAGGTAGAAGAAAGCATTCATGTGGTTTTTGATTAATCTGTCATGGCTGGGAACAATGTGCAGGCTCATACAACCAGTGTTCCCTCGAACACCGGTTTCTCCGAAGAGGACAGTTTTCAGCTCATGGAGGTTGCTCCAAATAGTGGTGTGGATGGGGTCTCTCTGAATCAAGACAGTCATGATGACCCGTCAACACCAAGAAATCAAGATTCTGCCACCAATGATGGGTCTAATGAAGGAGATTTGTCGTCTGGCTCTTCATCAGTCCCTCAGAAGGAACTAAGTCCAACTCCCAACGATGAAGGGTCATCTCAGGAAAGTCCTGTTGCCGATGAACCTATTGATGATAGTCCTAGTGCTAAAGAGACTGTTGGTGTAAGCTCGACTTCTGGCAACATTAATTCTGATGATTTCGACATCAACAAACTGGAAATAAGGAACTATCATCAAAAGAAGGATCATCCAGTCCACCTCATTCTAACAGACTTTCAGAAGGGGATTCCACATAGCACCAGGTCTACACTATAAAACTTTTGTGCCTTCAGTGCTTCTCTCTCTATGCAAGAACCCAAAATTATAACACCCCCAAATATATACTTAAAAGCATTACCGCCAGTGATATCGGATTCCACATCCGAAGCCACCCAAGGCTTAACCAATTTATACAAGTCATAAAACGACATTCATAATATGAAATATCATGACATTCATTTAAATCAACGTCTCGGAATTACATCCAGAATTCCAAATACAACCAAAATACAGAACTACGGAGTAGTCTTAGTACATAATATATTTTGATACAGCAAAAGTCTTTTAAATAAAGGACACAAGTGTCTTGATCGAGCGATCACACGCCTAGGATCTCAACCTGATAAAACTCTTTAAAATTCCATCTGCCTTCCTCGTCGTTTCTAGCCTTCATGGAACATAAGTTTATCTGATGTGCCGTATGAGACGGATGACACCAGCCAACCATGCAAGGGAAATTAACCGGTTGGTTAGTCTAATGAAAGACTATGCAAGGGTCAAACAGAAAGGTTCTAAGTAGTCGTATTAGGTTAGACCCATCGCTTCTCGAATGAAAGCCGATGACGATAGTCAACCTCAACACTTCTACAGAAATTATCCAAAGAATAATGATCGAGAGAAGACTCTGAAAGATTGAGTCTTACGGAAACATATGAAGAGAAGAATCCAACGAATTGAGTCTTATCGGAAGCATGACAAATATTTGGGAACATTATAATTTCACACAAGAGTTTAAAAGCGACTTGACTATTTGGGTTCACAACCAACCTCACCGCGTAATGCGAATTCAGATTAGGAAGGTAAACTTACTCTAATCGAAGCCCATACGAGTTTCCACGTTGTACTTCTCGCCCAAGGTTCATTAATTATGTGCATAGCAGCACTTATCTTATTTAATTCCAAAATGTATATTCACATTATAAGCTTTTATCATATAAATATATCATCTCGATACGAGAGATATCTTGGGAGTGTATCCCGAAAGGTTTGACGCCAGCTAAGCGCACCTCCCCTATATTCGGATAGGGGATAGTCATGACCAGAGAAAGGTGTTAGGGCTTGGACATCCTATCCACCATGGTTATAAAGAAACAGCTAGACCTCGCAAGGTATGTAGCGTTCCTATGAATACTCATGCTAACTATATTTCAAGTTCACATAAAATCCACAACAATACCATCACGGTAATAACAGATATAATATTGTTGTTTCTAGCAATATATACAACCTATTATAACATTCATTTTAATCGTATCATTTATAAAATCTGTTCCCAATGAAAACAGTAATTCATCCCAATTTAATTAACAATTAAACAATTTATAATTAATAGAAATATGGAATGATAAGCAAGAGCGAACCGCCACTTGCCTCGGATTAGACGAACTCTTGACGAATCTCAAAGACAACGGGTTTCCGGGTCCGAAACGGGGACAAAACTCGGGTTACAATATCCTACGGAATGACCCATAACAAAACCCTAAGTTAGATTCGATAATAAAATATACGAATCTAAAGAAAGATGAATGAGAACGAAGGAACGAAGTCTCGATCGAGACCACAAAGCCCAAAACCACATCACGAATGCCCAGGCACACCGCAGGTGCGGCGGCCCTGCTGCGGGTGCGGTGGCTCTACCGCGGGTACGGTCACGATACAGCGGCGATACGACGAAGACGAAATCTTACCGGAATCGACGCGATGGGGTTTGATTTGGATGGGGGTCGACTTCCAGACTCCTTGGACCACCAAACACCACCTTGAGAGTACCTCCTCCTCCTATGGTAGCTCCGGCGACAACTCCGGCGAAAGCTTGAACTTTCCGGCGACAATGGAAACAAGAGAGATATTTGAGAGAGAGATTGGGATGCCTTCCAAGCCTCCAGGTCTCCTTCTTTTATAGGCCAAGCAAGCACCTCCCCAAACCGCCTCACCGCCTCAACTCCGACCAGATGGGACAAGCAGCTCAGGAGACACGACGGCCGAAGTCTGGCGAAGCAGAAAAGGTATGATGACAGCGCGGGTGTGGTGGGTCTGACCACGGGGTGCGGTGGAGGCCAATTCTAACCGCGGGTGTGGTGGGTCTGACCGCGGGTGCGGTGGAGGTCAATTCTGTGCCTTTTTGTCCGGGAAAAGTATGGGCTTGGGTATTTAACCCCGAGTTATATATATTTGTATCCGAACAAATATTCTAACCCCCAAAAACACGTCGAATGTATTTTATTCCACTCAGGGAATTATTACAGAGATCAAGTATTTTACAGAATGTCTGAACTTCTCTGAAAATAATCTGACTACAGTACGAGAGTTTGGAAAATTACCAAAATACTCTTTACTAAAATGAGGGGTATTACATCACTTCCCCCTTAAAGAAAGTTTCAACCCCGAAACTTGGCTGAATAAACCCAAAAAAAAAAGTGAGGCGTTACAACACTACCCCCTTAAAAAGGTTTCGACCGCGAAACTAGGCCGAAAACAGCTCGGGAAAGCGTCTAAGCATATCCTCCTCAGTCTCCCAGGTTTCCCAAGTAACCTCTTCAGTTCCTGACTTGGACCACAAAATCCGTACCAATGGTACCACTTTGTTCCGTAACTGCTTCTCACGTCGTTCGAGAATACGCACAGGTATCTCCTCGTAGGTACCATTTGTCTGAATTTCGATGTCTTCATAACTCAGCACATGAGACTCATCTGGCACGTACGTCCTCAACAAGGATATGTGGAACACGTTATGCACTGGATGCGCCGATGACGGCAATGCCAAACGATACGCTAGAGACCCCACTCTGTCAAGGATCTCAAATGGTCCCACGTAGCGAGGGTTAAGCCTCCCACGCTTGCCGAATCTAAACACACCCTTGGATGGCGACACTCTGACAAACACTTTGTCACCAACCTCAGACTCGATATTCCTGCACTTCAGATCTGTATAAGACTTTTGTCGACTCTGAGCGGTCAACATCCTCTGTCTTATCAAAGCAATGTCCGAGGCAGTCCTTTCGACTAATTCCGGTCCGAGCAGAACCTTGTCGGCATTCTCATCCCAACAAATTGGAGATCTGCACCTTTGACCGTACAAAGCCTCGAATGGAGCCATCTTGATGGTAGCATGCCAACTGTTATTGTATGTGAACTCAATCAGACTCAGACTGTTCTCCCAGCTATGTAACACCCCTAAATATATATCCTTGAAAGGTATTACCGCCAGTGACCCCGGACTTCACATCCGAAGCCACCCCAGGCTTAACCCGTTTATATAAATCATAAAACAACAGTTATAATACAAAATATCATAACTTTTGATTTAAAGCAAATGTTTCGGAATTACATCCATGATTCAAAATACATAATCAAATATATTACAACGGAAGTCTTAATACATAAAGGACACAAGGGTTTTGATCTAAACGATCACCCGCCAAGGAATCTCAACCTGGTAAAACTCTTCAAAATTGCAACTGCCATCATTGTCGTTTCTAGCCTTCATCGGAACTGCAGTTTATCTGATGTACCGTATGAGACGGATGACACCAGCCAACATGCAAGGGAATATAACCGGTTGGTTACTCTAATGAAAGACTATGCAAGGGTAAAATAGAAAGGTTCTAAGTAGTCGTATTAGGTTAGACTCATCGCTTCTCGAATAAAAGTCAATTACGATAGTCAACCACCATACTCCTACTAAAATATACGAAAAGGTATGATCAAGAGAAAGGACTCTGAAAGAATGAGTCTTAAGGAAACATATGAAGAGAAGACTCCAAAAGGTTAAGTCTTATCGGAAAGTATGACAATGTTTGGGAACATTTAAGTTTCACGCAAACGTTTAAAAGCGACTTGACTATTTGGGTCCACGACCAACCTCACTGCATAATGCGAATTTAGATTCGGAAGGTGGACTTACTCTAATCGAAGCCCAGACGAGTTTCCACGTTGTACTTCTCGCCCAAGGTTCATTAATTATGTTCACAAAAGCACTTATCTTATTTAATTCCAAAACATACATTTTACGTTATAAGCTTTTAAGATCTCTTCACAAGAGATATCGGATCTCATCACAAGAGATATCAAAGGGAATACATCCCAAATGGTAGCACCAGCTGTGTGCACATACCCTGAGTAAGGGTAAGGTCATGACCGAAGATACTAGGGAAAATCCTCCTAGCACCATTATCAAGAAACCACTAAACCTCGCAAGGTACATAGTGTTCCTAAGAATACTCGTTCTAACTAAACAGTTAAAACATAAGAGCAATAATTCACATCAAAGCCATTGAGGCCAATAACAGATATAATAGCGTTGTTTCTAGCAATATATACAACCTATTATAATATCTCTTTTTAAATCACATACAGTTATCAAAACTGTTTCCAGACGAAAACAATATTCATCCCAAATTAATTAGCAATTAAACAATTGATAATTAATATAAATATGGAATGATAAGCAAGAGCGAACCGCCACTTGCCTTAGATTAGACGAAACTCAACGAAGCTCGAGACGATAGGTTTCCGGGTCCGAAACGAGGAAGAACTCAGATTATGATTTCCTATGGAATGACCCATAACGAAACCCTAAGTTAGATTCGACAATAAATAGTACGAATCTAAAGAAAAATGAACACAATCGAAAGTCCCAAACGAGATCACAAAGCCCAAGCCACAACCACACACGCCCAGGCCCACCGCGGGTGCGGCAAAGCTACAGAGGCGAGACGACGATGATGACAACTCACCGGGGAAGACGATGGGGGCTCGACTCATGGCGGCTCCGACTTCTGGATTCCCTGGACCACCCAAGCACCACCTTGAGAGCACCTCCTCTTCCTTTGGTAGCTCCGGCGACGACCTTGAAGAACTCTGGCGAAAGCTTGCAACTCCGGCAACAATGGAACGAGAGAGAGAGATTGGAGACAGAGAGATTGGAGTTGTCTTCCTCCTCTAAGCCTCCTCCTTTTATAGGACAAGCAAGGAGCCCAGCTGGCACCTCCCCACCGCCTCAAAGCCGACCTAAACGGCAAGCAGCTCAGGCGACGTTCGGCGGAGCAGAAAAGAAATCATGACGGCGCGGGTGCGGTGGGTCTCACCCCGGGGTGCGGTGGCGACCAATTCCTGACCGCTGGGTGCGGTGGGTATGACCGCGGGTGCGGTCAAGGAAATTTTTGTGCCTTTTGCCCATTCTTTGACCGAGAAGCCCACTTTTGACCGGGAAGAATTACAGTATGGGTTTTAACCCCGGGTTAAATATATTCGTACCCGAACAATTATTCTAAACCCCAAAAATACGTCGAATGTATTTTATTTCACTCAAGGAATTATTACGGAGATCAAGTCTTTAACAGAAAGTCTGAACTTCTCTGAAAATAATTCGACTACAATATGAGTGTTTGGAAAACTTACCAAAATACTCTTTACTAAAATGAGGGGTATTACATCACCTCCCCCTTACAAAAAAGTTTCGACCCTGAAACTTGGCCGAATAAACCAAAGAAAAGCGAGGCGTTATAACACTACCCCCTTAAAAAGGTTTCGACCCCGAAACTAGGCCGAAAATAGCTCGGGAAAACGTCTAAGCATATCCGCCTCCGTTTCCCAGGTTTCCCAAGTAACTTCTCCAGTTCCTGACTTGGACCACAAAATCTGTACCAATGGTACCACCTTGTTCCGTAACTGCTTCTCACGGCTTTCGAGAATATGCACCGGTATCTCCTCGTAGGTACCATTTGTCTGAATCTCGATGTCGTCATAACTCAGCACACGAGACTCATCTAGCACGTACTTCCTCAACAAAGATACGTGGAACACATTTCGCACTGGATGTGCCGATGGCGGCAATGCCAAACGATACGCTAGAGACCCCACTCTATCAAGGATCTCAAACGGTCCCACGTAGCGAGGGTTAAGCTTCCCACGCTTACCAAACCTAAACACACCTTTGGATGGCGACACTTTGACAAACATTTTGTCACCAACCTCAAACTCAACATTTTTGCATTTCAGATCTGCATAAGACTTTTGTCGACTCTGAGCTGTCAACATCCTTTGTCTTATCAAAGCAATGTCCAAGGCAGTCCTTTCGACTAACTCCGGTCCGAGCAGAACCTTGTCGGCATTTTCATCCCAACAAATCGGAGATCTGCACCTTCGACGTACAAAGCTTCGAATGGAGCCATCTTTATGGTAGCATGCCAACTGTTGTTGTATGTGAACTCAATCAGACTCATGCTGTTCTCCCAGCTAGTCGGACGATCGAGTGTACAAGCTCTTAGCATATCTTCCAAGGTCTGGATGGTCCTCTCAGACTGTCCATCCGTCTGAGGATGAAACGCAGTGTTGAATCTCAACTCGGTTCCCATGGCCTTATGTAGTTCTTTCCAGAATCTTAACATGAATCAGCCATCACGATCCGATACAATGGTCTTTGGAGTACCATGATGATCTCGTGTAAAAACACTTCTGATAACTTCTGGGTTCCTCATGTTGACTTGATAGCCACGAAATGAGCACTCTTCGTGAGCCTGTCAATGATTACCCATATAGCATCTTTCTGGCTTTGAGTCTTTGGCAGATCAGTGACGAAATCCATAGCAATATCTTCCCATTCCATTCTGGCACTGGAAGAGGTAGCAACTCACCACCTGGTCTACGATGTTCTATCTTGACCTTCTGACAAGTCAAGCATTTCGCCACAAACTCTGCTACATCCCACTTCATGTTGGGCCACCAGAACTTCTTTCTGAGGTCCTTGTACATCTTGCTAGAGCCTGGATGTACATAATAAGCTGATGAATGGGCCTCCTTCATCACCAACTGGCGAAGACCATCAACGTCAGGCACACAGATCCGGTTCTGAAACTAGAGTGATCCATCTTCCTGAATCACAAAATCGAGAGCTTTCCCGTCCATCACTTCACTGCTTAGCTTCACCAAGACTACATCATCAACTTGTCTCTCCCTGATTTGATCACGTAGCGTGGCCTGAATCTCTAGCATACTCAGATATCCTCTACACTGATCATACAAGGCTTCAATGTCGCACAACCCTTGGTTTAGCTTGGTCTGAGCAGTGAGTAAAGCCACTACAGTCTCGTGCGGCGTCTTTCGACTCAATGCATCGGCTACTACATTAGCCTTGCCCGGATGATACAGCAATTCGATGTCGTAGTCTTTGAGTAGCTCTAACCAGCGACGTTGTCTCATATTTAGCTCATTCTGAGTGAATATATATTTGAGACTCTTGTGATCGGTGAAGACTTGACACCTTACACCATAGAGATAGTGTCTCCAAATCTTCAGCGCAAAAACTACAGCTGCTAGTTCTAGATCATGCGTTGGATAGTTTGCCTCATAAGTCTTCAATTATCGGGATGCGTATGCAATAACCTTGCCTTTCTGCATTAGCACACATCCCAAACCACTCTTCGAAGCATCACTATAGACCACATAACCATCATCCCCTTCCGGTAGCGCTAACACTGGTGCAGAGGTCAGACATTGCTTCAACTTCTGAAAACTGGTCTCACACTTGTCATCCCAGACAAAATTCTTATGGACTTTGAGGAGCAGACCGGTCATGGGTAGAGCGATCTTAGAGAATCCCTCCATGAACCGTCTATAATAACCAGCGAGTCCTAGAAAACTGCGCACCTCCTTCATAATCTGAGACCGCTTCCAATTGGCTATTGCTTCAATCTTCTGGGGATCAACCATAACGCCATTCTCATTAATCACATGGCCTAGGAAAGTCACTTCCTTGATCCAAAAGTCACACTTAGACAACTTTGCGTACAGCTGATTTTGTCTAAGGACTGACAAGGTAATCCGAAGATGTTCCTCATGAACTTCCACGCTCGGGGAATAGATCAAAATGTCATCGATGAAGACCACCACGAACTTATCCAAGCACTGGTGAAAACATCGATGCATGAGATCCATAAAGACCGTTGGAGCATTAGTAAGTCCAAATGGCATGACTACGAACTCGTAGTGACCATATCTCGTCCGGAACGCAGTCCTCAGAATATCCTCCTCACGAATCCTGAGCTGATGGTAACCAGACCTCAAATCGATTTTGGAAAAGACCTTTGCTCCCTGCAGTTGATCCAATAGATCATCAATCCTCGACAACGGATACTTATTCTTGATCGTGACCTTATTCAACTCACGATAGTCGATACAAAGTCAAAACGATCCATCCTTCTTCTTAACGAACAAGACCGGAGCACCCCAAGGCGATGCACCCGGCCTTATATAACCCTTCTCAAGAAGATCTTTGAGTTGCTTCTTCAACTCTTGCATCTCATTAGGAGCCATCCGGTACGGTGCCTTAGAGATCGGCGCAGTACCAGGCTCGAGATCGATAGTAAATTCTACGTCACGATGCGGGGGTAAACCAGGAATCTCCTCCGGAAAGACATCCGGATATTCACAAACAACCGGAATTGAAGGTTCATCTTTCTTGGGCTCGTCTAGATAGCACAGGCACCCGACACAACCTTGTCGAAGTAGCTTGAACGCAGCCATCAAATTGATAAGCTTGCCGTTATCAGCGTCATTCCGACCCTTAAACTTGCATATATACTGGCCCCCAGATGACACCGTCACAGTCCTTGAGCTGAAATCGATTACCGCCCCATGACGCGTCAGCCAATCCATACCGAGAATAATGTTGTATGGAGACATGGCTATATAGATCAAATCTGCTTCGAACTTCTTACCCTGGATGGTAATCGGAAATTCTGACAGACGCTTGGTTCCAACCAAATGTTCACCATTAGGAAGATTCACAACGAAAGGTTCACAAACCTCGTTGCATACTAATCCTAACTTACTGACACAACCTCGTTGCTCCATGTGGGAAAACCAATGTGCCACTCTAACTGGCTTTCCCTTCCCATCATAGCAGTCGGGCCTCATAGAGCTTTTGGCCTTTAGTGCTCGGCCATAGTCGCCTCTATTCCCGACCGCTTCCTCTTGGGGTACATGGATATTAGGCTCCTCAAATCTAGGAACCACTATAGGAATTGACACAGCTTGTGCCTGAGGCGCGTTTGGTCGTATAATATCGGTGAATGCTTGCATTACAATTCCCCAAATAGCTTCCACTACTGCGGCATCGAATATCACTGGAGTGTTGACTTGAGCTTGGTCACTGCCCCCCGGATTGTTGTTGGAAACAAACTCGTGTTCCTCCACAGGGTTCGCGACATTCCTCACGTTTGGTCTGGGGTCGTTGCTTGGCCCAGCACCAACACAAATGGTATTCCTTGTGTTCACCATCTGTTTACCGATCAAATTCCAAGTATTTTATTACATTAATATCATTCAATATACTTAACATAATAAAAATCAACTCATAATAGATCAAACTTGGTAATTTTCATTGATAAGCTCAACTGAGCTAATACGTTTTACAAAAGGGATCTCCCGAGCGTCAAGACAAAATTGCCCGGAAACTTAGGTTCTTAACAAAACAATTGGAATACAAGAAAAGAAACTGCTAATCAGCACTGGCCCAATCATGGCGCCCTGAAACATTTCCTGTAATCGCCACTCCTCATACAATGTTTCTTTGAACGGGGTTTACCATCGGAATCTGGTGAAAGACTCCTTACCCTGCTCGGTCCAGGAGCACATGGCTCATTCCTTGGTCTTGCCCTTCTTAGAGCATGCTCAATCGCCTCGTCCATCTGGCGGCGCTCTTCTGGGGAAATCATCTGACTTAGGCGAAGTGCCCCTCGCGAGTCAGGACTCAACATTAGCCTTCTCTGAGCAGGAATAGGCTGTGAGTTCTCAGATGCATTTTGTGGACCATTTCTTCTTCTTAGAAATGCTACCTCGTAAAGCGTATCCCAATCGGCCGAAGTCAATGGCGAGTATTCTTGCTCATGCGGCAACTCCGGACTGGGATAGATAAACTCCATTCTCGGGTCCTCGCTGCCCACCAATAAGCGCTCTAAGCCATCAGACTCATGGCCCTGTCCCTCGAGGTCCTCCTCGGGGTCCTCCTCTTCTTCCGGATCCTCTTCCGGGTCTTCTTCAGGATCCTCTTCTTCTGGATTCTCCTCGGGAATCATCTCAATCATGAAGTCGTCGTTGTAATGCCCTCTTGCTTACCTTGACCATTCCTCTTCATTTTCTGTGTCCTCCCTTAGCTCCTCTGTAGGTTCTGCCACTGGAACCTTGGTCCTATCGGACACTAGTACTACTGACTCGGGTAGTACAGTCTTCACCTCCTCGGGTGGACTACTAGATTCTCCGACCTCGAAGCATCACAGGGGAACTGGAAACTCAAGCCTCATTGGAGATGGCGGAGCCACCTCAGCTTCTTCCGAGTCCTTTCGAAGAGAAAAGCATGCACCCATAACCTACGGGTGACGAGAAAAGAGTTAGTCTTTCTAAATATAGAAGTTCACTTCCATATTAGACTAAAGAAAAGGCACGACTAGATCGACAGAATAAAAATTTTATTTGAAAATTCAAATCCTTCAAAATATTTCTCAGTTCAAAATGAGTAAATGGTTTATAAAAAAAATTGTTCCAAGAAAATGTTTTAAAACCCACCCATTAAAAAAAAAATTAGGCTCTGATACCAGATCTGTAACACCCCCAAATATATATCCTTGAAAGGTATTACCGCCAGTGACCTCAGACTTCACATCCGAACCCACCCAGGCTTAACCCGTTTATATAAATCATAAAACAACAGTTATAATACAAAATATCATAACTTTTGATTTAAAGCAAATGTTTCGGAATTACATCCATGATTCAAAATACATAATCAAATATATTACAGCGGAAGTCTTAATACATAAAGTACACAAGGGTCTTGATCTAAACGATCACCCGCCAAGGAATCTCAACCTGGTAAAACTCTTCAAAATTCCAACTGCCATCATTGTCGTTTCTAGCCTTCATCGGAACTGCAGTTTATCTGATGTGTCGTATGAGACGGATGACACCAGCCAACCATGCAAGGGAATATAACCGGTTGGTTAGTCTAATGAAAGACTATGCAAGGGTAAAACAGAAAGGTTCTAAGTAGTCGTATTAGGTTAGACTCATCACTTCTCGAATAAAAGTCGATTACGATAGTCAACCACCATACTCCTATTGAAATATACGAAAAGGTATGATCAAGAGAAAGGACTCTGAAAGAATGAGTCTTAAGGAAACATATGAAGAGAAGACTCCAAAAAGATGAGTCTTATCGGAAAGTATGACAATGTTTGGGAACATTAAAGTTTCACGCAAACATTTAAAATCGACTTGACTATTTGGGTACATGACCAACCTCACCGCATAATGCGAATTAAGATTCGGAAGGTGGACTTACTCTAATCGAAGCCCAGATGAGTTTCCACGTTGTACTTCTCGCCCAAGGTTCATTAATTATGTGCACTAAAGCACTTATCTTATTTAATTCCAAAACGTACATTTTACGTTATAAGCTTTTAAGATCTCTTCACAAGAGATATCGGATCTCCTCACAAGAGATATCAAAGGGAATACATCCTAGGGAATACATCCCAAATGGCGGCACCAGCTGTGTGCACATACCCTAAGTAAGGGTAAGGTCATGACCGAAGATACTAGGGAAAATCCTCCTAGCACCATTGATGCAGACATCCAGGACATGAACTTTCATGAGTACATCGCCAGCGACAAGGAAGTGTCCAAGCCAACTCGGCAACGTTGTGAGTTATTTTTTTGCTTTTCCCTGTGCTTTATTCTTTTGTCTTTCATTACATTGAGGACAATGCAATGTTTAAGCATGGGGTGGGGTTTTTTACTTGCTATGCTACTCAAGAGAAAAATGAAAAAAATGAAAAGAGCCAAAAATTTGAAAAAGGCTATCATAAAAATCCTGGGATAGGTCGAAAACCCGAAAGGGCGGCCTAGGTAATAAGCAGGTGGCTTGCACCAGCATTAGGTTGGGGTAATATGAGGTCAAGAGTGACGTGAGCTTATGTGAGCACATCTATTGGAAAATGAAATGAGTGGCTTGGTGAAAACCCGAAAGGGCGCCTTGGCAAAATGAGCGAAAAAGAAGAAGAGTGATTTTAGGATTTCTCATTATTCTTGGCGAGGAGTCATAAGAAGATGAGTCAAAGAAGGATTGTCGGGTAGGTCACTCTGGGAGACATAAGGAGCAATAGATGGAGGCTAGGATTAGAGGTTACTCACACTATTGGATGTCCGGGTTTAGCTTGGGGGAAGTACTCTTCTTGCCCTTAAGCTTGTTGAGTTGTGGATGTGTTGTGAATGAGATTGGTGCCAGGAGCTTGGCATGGGTTAGGTGACTCTTAGTTGGAGGATATGCTTCCTGAGACCTTGGATGCTACATTGGAGGAGTAGACTCTTTATTAGTTTACTCGAGGACGAGAAAAGGTATAAGCATGGGGTGGTTTGATAAGCGCTACTTTGTAGGGTTTAAGTAAGAGTCATTAGAGGTTTTATTGGTGCCATTCGGGTAGATTTAGACACATTCATGTGCATGGCGTTTGGAGGCAAAGTTGGTGTGTTTGGAGGTGTTTGAGCTATTTTGGAGATCATAGGAGATACTGAGGAGAAGTCACCAGTAGTAGACGCCAAGGAGTTATGAAGTATTGGCGAGGAGGTGCTGAAGACACGCTTTCGGGAGCTGAAGAGACAAAGGAGGAAGAAACGAGTGCACGGCGACCGCCGTGCAACTTACGGCGACCGCCGCCAATTCCTGCCCAGAGAAGCTAGCTACGACTTGGTTACGGCGCCCGCCGTGGAAATGCGGCGCCCGCCGTGGAGGTTACAGCGACCGCCGTGCGTGTCTAAAGTCTGCCGAGCCGATTTTCCTTATATGTTATTTCGCATTATTTTATTACTTTTTATTTTTTCATTTTAGGTTAACTTAGCTTTATTTCCTTTAGTATTTAAGGGTTGAGAAAAGGCTTGTTTTCCTATCTTGGATTCTATCTCTAAACCCTAATTCTACGTTCTACGTTATGAAGAACTAAGCCTCATTGGCTTAGTCAGACGCTGAAGCTTTCGTTTTGATTCAGTTATGAGATTCTCATTCTTAATCTATTGCATAGTTTTTATCTCTTCTCTTGCTTAAGTTGCTTATGATTGATATTGATAATCTCTAGTCTGATCATCTAGGGTTTGTTGTTATTGGTCTATTGCTAGATCTAGATTGTTACTGGTTGAGCATATCTATTTCGGAGTAGCAACTGCATCGTACTAGTATCTAGTTGTGCTAGTCTTATGCAGAAGATAACTGATTTACATTCTAGGATAAAAGCTGGTTGTTTCATGCTAGAATTATATCCAACTATATTCCTATCCGTAATGCTGCTGTTAAACTGGATCTTGATAGTTTCAGGGTTGTTTAATTAGTTAGTGCTAATAGTATCTGGTTGTGCTATTAGTTATATCTGAAAAGGAATTGGAATTTCGATTGCATGAGATTTTGAATGAGTATCTATGATCAACTTGTCATACGAATAGTGGATGTTGTTTGACTAAGTGTTTTTCCCACCACTGACTTCACAACTTTTAGTTTACTTACCTTTTGCATGCTTAGATCTTTTAAAACAAACAAAACCCCCCTTTGGTTACTTTGGATTGACACATAATTCACATGTAAAGATAGAATCTGTCTCCCTGTGGACTCGACCTTTACTTACCTAGGACTACGGTTTAGGATTTGTTTGGATATTTTGCATAGCAGTTTTTACACGACTAGAAACTTGTTATCAGTCACCTTGGCTTTGAACATGCCCCAGTTCAAACCAGGGTGATCAGCTAGACCTGTGTCTTCCCACCATTCACTAGCCACTTCCTTCAGCTGAAGGGAAGCAATGTGCACCTTCTCAGCTTCTGTGTACTCGACATTGTGGAACAATCGCTCCATGTGCGAGAACCAATATGCCACCCTGACTGGCTCTCCTTTCCCGTCCTAGCTATCAGGCCTCATAGAGCTTATGGCCTTTAGTGCTCGGCCATAGTCACCTCTGTTCCTGACCGCATCTTCTTGGGGTACACGGATATTAGGCTCCTCAAACCTAGGAACCGCTGGGGGAATTGGCACAGCTTGTGCCTGAGGCGCTATTGGTCGCATGATATCGGTGAATGCTTGCATCACAATTCCCCGAATAGCCTCTATTGCTGCAGCGTTAAACACTACTGGAGCGTTAGGCGGAACTTGGTCATTGCCCACTGGATTGTTATTAGAAGCAGACTCGTGTTCATCCATGGGGTTTGCAGTGTTCCTCACATTTGGTCTGGGGTCATTGCTTGGCCCAACACCAGCACGAATGGTGTTCCTTGTGTTCACCATCTGTTTACCGATCAAATTCCAAGTATTTTATAACATTAATATCATTCCAATGTACTCAATGTAATAAAATCAACTTAGAATAGATCAAACTTGGTGAATTTTCATTGATAAACTCAAACTGAGTTACTAGGTTATAGAAAAGGGATCTCCCGAGCGACAAGACAAAATTGCTCGGAGATTATAGTTTCATAACAAAACGAACACTGAAAAACTAGAAAAGAAACTGCTAAAGTCAACACTGGCCCTAATCATGGCGCCCTGAAACATTTCATGTAATCACCACTCCTCATACATGGCTTCTTCGAACGGGGTTCACCATCGGAGTCTGGCGATGGACTTCTTACCCTGCTCGGCCCTGGAGCACACAGCTCAATCCTCGGTCCTGGTGCCCTCGGCCTTACTCTAGGCGCGAAAACATCCTGACCAACCTCATCTGACTCCCCTTGCCTCGCCCTCCTTCGAGCATGCTCAACCGCCTCATCCACTTGGCGACAAGCTTCAGAGGAAGCCATCTGACTCTGGTGAAGCACCTCTCGCGAGTCAGGACTCAACATCAGTCTCCTCTGAACGGGAATATGCTATGAGTTCTCAGATGCATCTTGTGGATCACTCCTTCTCCTAGCGAATACTACCTCGTAAAGCGTTTCCCAAGCGGTAGGAGACAAAGGTGAATACTCCCGCTCAGGTGGCAACTCCGGACTAGAGGGAATGAACTGCACCCCCGGGTCCTCACAGTCCATCAGTAAGTGTTCTAGGCCATTGGACTCATAGCCTTGCTCCTCGAGGTCCTCCTCGGGATCCTCTTCCGGATCCTCCTCTGGATCCTCCTCGGGAATTGACTCGATCATGAAGTAGTCGTCGTAGTACCCTCTTGCGTACTGTGACGGCTCCCCTTCATCCTCAGTGTCCTTCCTTGGCTCCTCTTCAGGCTCTGCCTCAGGAACCTCGGCATTATCGGACACTAATACTACCGACTCAGGGAGTACGGTCTTCACCTCCTCGGGTGGACTACTGGATTCCCCGATCTCAAAGCATCGAGGGGGAACCGGGAACTCTAGCCTTACTAGAGATGGCGGAGCCACCTCGGCTTCTTCCGAGTTCCTCTGAAGAGAAAAACATGCACCCATAACCTACGGGCGACGAAAAGAGAGTTAGTCTTTCTAAATATAGAAACGAACTTACTATATTAGACTAAAGAAGGCACGACTTGAACAACAGACACGTTTTAGTCAAGAAAATTTTATTTGGAAATTTCAATCCTTTGAAAACATTTTTCAGTCCAAAACGAGTAGACGGTTTACAAAAGTTTTTGAAATCCCTACCCGAAAAATTTTTCGGCTCTGATACCAAATCTGTAATACCCCCAAATATATACTTGAAAGCATTACCGCCAGTGACCTCGGATTCCACATCCGAAGCCACCCAAGGCTTAACCAATTTATACAAGTCATAAAACGACATTCATAATATGAAATATCATGACATTCATTTAAATCAACGTCTCGGAATTACATCCAGAATTCCAAATACAACCAAAATACATAACTACAGAGTAGTCTTAGTACATAATAGATTTTGATACAGCGGAAGTCTTTTAAATAAAGGACACAAGTGTCTTGATCGAGCGATCACACGCCTATGATCTCAACCTGATAAAACTCTTTAAAATTCCATTTGCCTTCCTCGTCGTTTCTAGCCTTCATGGAACGTAAGTTTATCTGATGTGCCGTATGAGACGAATGACACCAGCCAACCATGCAAGGGAAATTAACCGGTTGGTTAGTCTAATGAAAGACTATGCAAGGGTCAAATAGAAAGGTTTTAAGTAGTCGTATTAGGTTAGACCCATCGCTTCTCGAATGAAAGCCGATTAAGATAGTCAATCTCAACACTTCTACAGAAATTATCCAAAGAGTAATGATCGAGAGAAGACTCTGAAAGATTGAGTCTTACGGAAACATATGAAGAGAAGACTCCAACGAATTGAGTCTTATCGGAAGCATGACAAATGTTTGGGAACATTATAATTTCACACAAGAGTTTAAAAGCGACTTGACTATTTGGGTCCACAACCAACCTCACCGCGTAATGCGAATTCAGATTAGGAAGGTGGACTTACTCTAATCGAAGCCCAGACGAGTTTCCACATTGTACTTCTCGCCCAAGGTTCATTAATTATGTGCATAGCGGCACTTATCTTATTTAATTCCAAAACGTATATTCACGTTATAAGCTTTTATCATATAAATATATCATCTCGATACGAGAGATATCTTAGGAGCGTACCCCGAAAGGTTTGACGCCAGCTAAGCGCACCTCCCCTATATTCGGATAGGGGATAGTCATGACCAGAAAAAGGTGTTAGGGCTTGGACATCCTATCCACCATGGTTATAAAGAAACAACTAGACCTTGCAAGGTATGTAGCGTTCCTACGAATACTCGTGCTAACTATATTTCAAGTTCGCATAAAATCCACAACAATACCATCACGGTAATAACAAATATAATAGTGTTGTTTCTAGCAAAATATACAACCTATTATAATATTCATTTTAATCGTATCATTTATAAAATCTGTTCCCAATGAAAACAGTAATTCATCCCAATTTAATTAACAATTAAACAATTGATAATTAATAGAAATATGGAATGATAAGCAAGAGCGAACCGCCACTTGCCTCGGATTAGACGAACTCTTGATGAATCTCAAAGACAATGGGTTTCCGGGTCCGAAACGGGGACAGAACTCGGGTTACAATATCCTACGGAACGACCCATAATGAAACCCTAAGTTAGATTCGATAATAAAATATACGAATCTAAAGAAAGATGAACAAGAACGAAGGAATGAAGTCTCGATCGAGACCACAAAGCCCAAAACCACATCGCGAATGCCCAGGCACACCGCGGGTGCGGCGGCCCTGCCGCAGGTGCGGTGGCTCTGCCGCGGGTGCGGTGGCTCTGCCGTGGGTGCGGTCACGATACAGCGGCGATACGACGAAGACAAAATCTTACTGGGATCGATGCGATGGGGTTTGATTTGGATGGGGGTCGACTTCCAGACTGCTTGAACCACCAAACACCACCTTGAGAGCACCTCCTCCTCCTATGGTAGCTCCGGCGACAACTCCGGCGAAAGCTTGAACTTTCCGGCGACAATGGAAACAAGAGAGAGATTGGGATGCCTTCCAAGCCTCTAGGTCTCCTCCTTTTATAGGCCAAGCAAGCACCTCCCCAAACCGCCTCACCGCCTCAACTCCGACCAGATGGGACAAGCAGCTCAGGAGACACGACGACCGAAGTCCGGCGAAGCAGAAAAGGTATAATGACAGCGCGGGTGCGGTGGGTCTGACCGCGGGGTGCGGTGGAGTCCAATTCTAACCGCGGGTGCGGTGGGTCTGACCGCGGGTGCGGTGGAGGTCAATTCTGTGCCTTTTTGTCCGGGAAAAGTATGGGCTTGGGTATTTAACCCCGGGTTAAATATATTTGTATCCGAACAAATATTCTAAGCCCCAAAAACACGTCGAATGTATTTTATTCCACTCAGGGAATTATTACAGAGATCAAGCATTTTACAGAATGTCTGAAGTTCTCTGAAAATAATTCGACTACAGTACGAGAGTTTGGAAAATTACCAAAATACTCTTTACTAAAATGAGGGGTATTACAAAAATTGTGGGAGAAGCATTGAAGGACCCATACTGGATAAATGTCATGCAAGAAGAGCTTCATCAGTTTGAAACAAAACAAAGTTTGGAGGTTGGTTCCTCATCCAGGGAACAGAACAGTGATAAGAACAAAATGGGTGTTCAGAAACAAGTTGGACGATCAAGGTCTGGTCACAAGGAACAAAGCAAGGTTGGTGATGAAAGGATACAACCAACAAGAAGGGATTGATTATGATGAGACATTTGCCCCAGTTGCACGTTTGGAAGCTATTCGATTACTCATTGCCTACTCAGCTTTCCATGGCTTTAAACTGCAACAGATGGACGTGAAGACTGCTTTCTTGAATGGAGTTCTCAAGGAAGAAGTTTATGTGGAGCAAACTCTTGGATTTAAAGACATCTCCCAACCTGATCTTGTCTATATTCTTGACAAGGCACTGTATGGTCTCAAGCAGGCTCCCAGAGCCTAGTACGATAGTGATGACAATCAGATCGTTGTTCGCTGGCGTCGGTGTCAAAGAAGTCCTTTCCAGATGAAGTTGTAACATCCCCAAAATACCCTTTGGAAATATTACCGCCAGTGACCTCAGATTACACATCGGGGGTCACCCAAGGCTTAACCATTTTATAACAAACTGTATAATAACATAAACTTTATTAAATGACATACAAATGCCCAAATAATATCTTAATTCAAATGTCGAAACTACAATTCGATAACAAAATCGAGTACAAATATTTATTATAGCGGAAGTCTTGAAATAAAATTACTCAACGGGTTTTGACCTTGCGATCTTACACCTAGGATCTCAACCTTGGAAAAACACAGAAAAATGCCAACTGCCTTCACGTCGGGTCCTTGCCTTTACTGGTGTGGAATCTTATCTGATATGCCGTATGAGACGGATGACACCAGCCAACCATGCAAAGGAAATTAACCGGTTGGTTAGTCTAATGAAAGACTATGCAAGGGTAGAAATAAAAGGTTCTAGTGATCGTAACCGTTTACTATCATTGTTCCTCGAATAATAACCGAAGGAATGATACATAACCCGAAACTTTCACGGAATGATTAGAATTAGACATGCACTGAAAAGAAGACTCCAAGGGATTGAGTCTTATTTTGACAAATTGTTTGGGAACGTTAAGTTTACACATAAGTTTAAAACGACTTTCATTATTTGGGTCCACGACCAACCTCACCGCGCAATGCGAATCCATATTGGAAAGAAGACTTACTCTAACAAGAGTTCGGGCAGTTTCCACGTTGTACTCCTCGCCCGAGGGTATATTAATTATGTGCATAACCGCACTTATCTTATTTAATTCCAAAACGTATATTCACGTTAAAGCTTTTATAATATATATATATCATCTCGATATGAGAGATATCTTGGGAACATTTCCCGAATGTTTGGCACCAGCTGTGTGCACCACCACCTATACTCGGATAGGGGTAGGTCATGACCAGGAAAGTGTTAGGGCAAAATCATCCTAAGCACCAAGTTATACAGAAACGACTAGACCTCGCAAGGTACATAGCGTTCATACGAATACTCGTTCTAACTACACATTTAAGTTCACACATAAAATCCACACCAATACCATCATGGTAATAACAGATATAATAGCGTCGTTCTAGCAATATATACAACCTATTATAATATCATATTTTAATCACATCGTTTAAAAAATATATTCCCAAACGAAAACAACACTTCACTCCATTTTAATTAACAATTAAGTAATTGATAATTAACGGAAATATGGAATGATAAGCAAGAGCGAATCGCCACTTTCCTTAATCTAGTGAATTGATGATGTCGGGTTTCGGGATCTGGAAACTGGAATCTGGTTACAGATTCCTACGACAATGACGAAACCCTGTGTTAGACACATTACGGACGAAACGATACGATACGAATCGAAAAGAAAGAAAGCCTGAGTCATGACCGTGGTTGTCCAAGCCATGATCGTGCTTGCTAAGGCAAGCCGCGGTCGCGGTTTGGGCTTCTACGGTCGCGGAATTCTGGGCAGCTTCCGCGGTCGCGGAATTCATCCCCGCGATCGTGGATCCCTCCCTCCGACGCGACTCTAAATCGATTCGAGGCTCACCGACGACGAAGACGACGATGCTATCTTCTCCTCCTTGTAATGTCACCACTTCAAGCTTGCAAAGGCACCACGGCGACCACAAAACTCTGGCGAACACTCCGACGAGGGCACGAACTCCGGCGAGGCCACGAACGAGAGAAAGAGAGCGAGATCGAGATATGGATGCCATTCTCCTCCGCTGAAGACCCCCTTTTATAGGGCAGGAAGGAGCTCGACGCCGGCCACACGAATCGACTCACCTCCCTCAACGGCGAAGTTACAAAACGTGGGAAAATTCAATCGGCGTTCTCGGAAGAACGACGAAGGAGACGACGAACAGGTTTCCGCGGTCGCAGAAATGCCGCGATCGCGCCTGTGGCCTCTGGTCGCGGTTTCACTCGTGGTCTTATGCTAGAATTTAATTTTAGTATCCATAAAAATATTCTAAGACCCCAAAAATGCATATTATAACGTTCAAAACGTTTATTACAGAGATTCTAAATATGCTCAACGCGTCATACTTACAGAACGAGGGTTGGGAAATTACCCAAATACCCTTACTGAAATTGAGGGGTATTACAGCACTACCCCCTTAAAAAGAGTTTTGACCCCGAAACTAGGCCGATAACAGCTCGGAGAAGTGACCTATTTCTAAGTTATCCAACCTTATAAGTTTAACCATGCCTAACTGTAGGATCGAGATTGTTAGACAAATAACTAAGGAACTAAGAATAGCAATTCTCAGTTCCCTTCGCAGCGGAATTTAAACAATCAAGCACAAATGAACAAGTTCCTTATAGTGGAAACCTTTGATTGCCAACTAGCAATCCAAGATAAAAACCACTACCTTTCCTTTGAAAGGATTTCAAGGTCTACTTCTTGATTTCTTATCTCTTTTGGTTACAGCTTATCCTAGGAACAAACACACAGTTTCTTTACCTTACACACAGTTAGGTAATCCTAGATAACTTAACACAATCAATAATCAATCCAAGAAACAGACCTTAGCACCTAGGAAATATCTCACTTACAGTCACAGGAACTTAGCACTCAGCTCTTCGATTCCTTGACTGGTTCCTCTTGATCTCGGTTTGCTTTGATGAGCTTGTTTGATTGAAGATTCACACTTTGATGTATTCTATTGTGTGTGATTCGTATTTCAGTGCTTTTAGATAACCTTTGAGTTAGTCTTCCTTTTATAGTGGATTCTTCGCATCTTGATCTTCTCTTGGTTCCCACAGAGCGAGCATGCCCTAGGATGTGTGGTGATCCTTGATTCTCGCTATCTTTGATATGTAACAACAACCTAGGCAGCTCAGAATCCTTCTTTAGTTGGTCAACTGCTTCAGCCAAGTCGTTCTTCAACTTCCTTCTTCCGAGGTTCGACAAGCTGGGCACTTTGGAACTGTCTTCTGGACAGCGACAGGTTCCATGACAAGTCGCTTTCACCTTTCTCTGTCCGAGGTTATGTGTTCTAGGCGTCTTGTTGTTTTGCTTTGGACAATGGCAGACTTTGGAAGTTTCGCACAAGTCGTTTTCAACTTTCTCTTGTCCGAGGTAGGTCTTCCCAGATTTCTCGGAAAGCGCAACATCACATGTTGTATTTCTGGGCATACCTGGGTTCCTTCCTTTGGCTTGCTCCTTGGTTCTCTTGTCTTGTTTTGCTTTCATGCCTTCGATGTTTGTCATGTGGTTCCTTAAGGCACATCTTTGAGATAAAACATTAGTATGAAAATATTTGTCATCTTCAAAAGTAGAGAAACTGAGGAAAGGAACTCGCAGGGAGAACTAAGGTTCCAGAGTTCTATTTCCTAACAATTTCCCCATTTTTGATGATGACAAATACAAGGAACCTGGAAACATAATAGGACTTTGAATTTCATGAGACCAATTGAATTTAAGGGATTTACAACGTTGTAAAATAATGAGAGAACATTCAATGGTTGCAAATTCTCCCTAAGCAGATGAACGAGTTTATTCGAATTCCCCCTTAGAAGTAGAACGAGTTCAGAGTTCCTATTGGCCCAGTAGTTTCCAAAGTTCAAGGTTCCTATCCTTCTTCCCCCTTTTGACATCATCGAAAAGATCAGTTGACATGTTAAGAACAGAATATCAAAGGAAATAAACAATTGCGTCAAACCCATAACAGAAACCATAATAGAAATTTGAGGCAAAGACAAATCATTCATAGAGACGTAGCCAAAAGTAGTCATTAAACTTAATAAAATCTTAACATTGTTCAGAGGAAGACAAACCACGAAGCATCACAAAACAACCTACAAAGACAACAATATAAGCAACCTTTAAAGAGGACAACAAAAGGATAGAAGAGGGTAGTAGGATCCTAGGAAAGCTACTAGCACACTGTGAGGTTACAGCACTGGGAACCAAGAGAAGCGTTCCTATGGTAGAGCAGTGGCCTCCTCTTCGTCAGCCTTGTTGTCGTCAGTTCCTTCATTTTGGCCCGTGGCCTGATTTGCGCCGGTTGCATCTTCCCATGTTTTCTGTAGTACCTCCACCAGACTTGAGACTGCAGTGCTCATCTTTCCCAACTCATTTACTTGATCACGGAGAGCGACCGTGAGGACAGTCGAGCCTCCCGTGATGGCCTTTTCAATACGATCCAGAGCAGAGAGGATCGCAGAGGAGTCTTGAGAGGGGTTGAGCGGTGGTAGGGAACTTGAAGGGGCCTAGGAACTGGCCTTGGCTTTGGGCGGTTCTTCCTGAGGGTCAGAGAGAGGGACTTGGGGATCTTTTGTCTTGAGTTTCTAGACAGTGGTCATGGTGAGAAGCTTGATGTAGACAGTTTCAGGCAAATCATCTGGGTACTGGTGAAGTAGGGAGAGAAGATTTTTGATGAGATGGGGAAAGGGCAGGGCATGAGATTCATGGGACTTGCAGAACTGCATGTGAGCCAACACTATGCGGGGGAGATCAACTTGTGCACCAGACAACACTTTATCCATGAGGATAGCATCCGTGATGAGAACTGTATGCTGGTGCTCTTGCATGGGAACTAGGTTTCGGATGATCCAGAAATGCAGAAGCTTGTTGGCGATGGAGAGATCCTTAGTTTGTAGGGTTGAGGGGTAGTCGCCGTCGTAGAGTTTCCTCACCACTTCACCCTTGGGCTTGTAACCCTTTCATTTGGGCCACGTCTTTTTCTGATGCAGTATGTCAAAACCAGATCTGGACTCGATCTCAAGAGCAGACGCGATGAGGTTGGGGGACAGGGGATACATGGTTCCCTTCCACTGGAATATGGCGTCATTGCAGGGAGAGTTATCTTTGGCGGGCACAAAGGTGAGAGATTGATAGAACAGACGGACTACTTCATCAGAGGCGGAGAAGGGCTCGACCAAGAGCTCATCCCGTCCTTGGTATTGCAGCAGAGAATGAAACTCACTGAGGGCTTCGCTGAACATTTCCTCATCTTCTTCTTCGAGAGTTTGGTTCATGAAAACTGCTAGAGCATTCGTAGATCCAGATGGCATAACTACAATCTCGTAGTGACCATCTCTCGTCCGAAATGAAATCCTCGGAATATCATCCTCACGAATCCTGAGCTGATGATACCCAGATCTCAGGTCGATCTTGGAGAAAACTTTCGCTCCCTGTAGTTGATCCAACAGATCATCACTCCTTGGCAACAGATACTTGCTCTTGATCGTGACTTTATTCAACTCTCGAAAGTCAAAACAAAGTCGAAACGGTCCATCTTTCTTTTTGACAAATAAAACTAGGGCACTCCTACTTAAGGTGATGCACTCAGCTTTATATAACTTTTGTCAAGAAGATCATTGAGTTGCTTCTTCAACTCTTGCATCTCAACAGGAGCCATCCGGTACGGTGCCTCAGAGATCGGCGTGGTACTCGGCTCGAGATCAATTGCAAACTCCACGACACGATTCGGGGTATCCAGGAATATCTTCTAGAAAGACACCCGTAAATCCTCTAACCACAGAAATAACAAAAACTGAAGTCGATCACTGCCTTATGACGCTTCCGTCAGTCCATACCGAGAATAATTATCGTATGGGACCATGGTTATTTAGGTCAAATCGCTTTGAATTTCTTACCCTTGATGGTAATCGACAATTCGACAGACGATTGGTTCCCACTAAATGGTCACCATCTTGGACCAGCCCACTACATGGTTCACAAACGACTCACTAGTGGCTCCAAGCCTAGGCCCAGCCATTACCAGCGTCCATTGTTGCCATGAGCCGTTGTCCATACATCTCAACCCATCCTTGGTAGCTCCACCTAATTAATAGGCAGCCATCTCCTAAGAGGTTGTTGGTGAGTCTCGAACACGAGACCTTACCCCATACCAAGCAACGAAACATTAACTTGGTATAAACCAAAGGTTCATATATAAGAAGAGTTACAACAAAAGGTTCACAACCTCGTTGCACACACAACTTAACTTACAACCATCCAAAAATTAAGGTCTGGGTAGCACCCACATTAACAACACATTAACAAAAGTAGAATGCAGATACAAAGTACTCTAAGCATTAGGATCATAGGGTCCATCCGCCTCACGCATCACGTAAAGGCGTTGACCTTGGCTTCCTGAAGCCACCGGGGCTTTCCCCTTGTTTCTCGCAGTTGTCTGCATTGAAGGACTAGGGGCTTCCACTAGACTAAACCTGGGTTGGTTGTTCTGATTAACAGATCCCTGCTGTGACTCAGTCCCTTTCTGTCTCCTCTGCGGATAAAATAACTGCAAGTGTCCTTCCTTTCCACAGGCATAGCACGTTTTCTCCTCCTTCGGACACACATTACTCTTGTGCCCGTAGGTACCACAGTTGTAGCACTGGATCAGGCTATTGCCCTGACCCGAACGTTGCGTAGACCCATCCTGAGTCATATTCGTTTTTGCTCGGCCAGATTTGGCAAAATCAGAAGGTGGAGCGGGACGTTTAAACCCACTTGTCTTAGGCTGGTTCTCCCCTTGCCTCTGGCAATCACGCTTCTTGGTCGAATCTTCCAGAGTCACCTCTAACTTGTAGGCTGCATCCACGTACTGCTCCAAAGTCGAGCATCCGTGACGTACCATCAGTGGCTTAATATCTGGGCCCATCCACTCATGGAAATACCAGATTTTCTGTGCCTCACTGGATATCTCAGGTCCAGCATACTGTAGCAAATGATTGAATTTGGTTGCCAGCTCAGTCACCTTCAATCCATCAGTCTTAGGGTATAGGAACTCCTTGTGTTTCTCCTCCCTCATAGCACGAGAGAAGAAACGGTCTGTCATCTTTGTCTTGAACATCTCCCAGTTCAAAACAGGGCTATTAGCTAAGCCGGTACTCTCCCACCACTCACTAGCATCCTCCTTTAACTGAAGAGAAGCTATATGTACTTTCTCAGCTTCAGTACAATCAATGTTGCGGAACAACCGCTCCATGTGGGAGAACCAATGGATCACCCCGACTGGTTCCCCTTTCCCGTTATAGCTGTCAGGCCTCATGGAATTAATGGTCTTCAGAGCACGACCATAGTTGTCTCGAGTCCTGACTATATTCTCCTGGAATACACGGTTTCCTGGCTCCTCAAATCTGGGAACCGGTGGGGGAATTTGCACATCTTGTGCCTGCGGCATACTCGGTTGCAGTATATCAGTCACTACTTGCATGACCATTCCCCGAATTGCCTCTAATGTTGCAGCATCAAATGCCATTGGAGCGTTGGTCTGCTCTTGACCATTGCCTCTAGGATGGTTGTTGGAACCAAACACCTGCTTGTCTTGTCCAACATTTCCTACAGTTGGTCTGGGGTCATTACTCGGCCCAGCACCAGCACGGATAACATTCCTTGTGTTCACCATCTGAGTACCGATCAATTTCCAAGGATTTTATCACATTAGTATCATTCTGATATACTTATTGTAATAAAATCAACTTAGAATAGATCAACTTGGTAATTTCTATTGATGAACCGAGTTACTAGATTCTACAATCTTAACTCACAACGAGAGAACTGGGAATCAAGCCTAACTGGAGATGGCGAAACCACATTGGCTTCTCCCGGGTTCCTCTGAAGAGAAAAGAATGCACCCATATCTAACGGGGCAACGGGGAAGGAATTAGTCTTTCTAGACATAGAAGCAAGCTTACTATATCAGACTGTATAGAAGACATGACTATGAATGGTGTTTTGAAATTCTTTTCACTTTGAAAATTCAGAGCCCTTTTAAAGCATTTTCAAAAACGGATAAATGATTTATAAAATCCCAAACCCGTTTTAAAACCTTTGGCTCTGATACCACAACTGTAACACCCCCAAATCTTAACCCATTTGGAAAGGTATTACCGCCAGTGACCCCAGTGTTCCTTACCGAGATCACCCAAGGCTTTACCGGTTTAAATACAATTCATGGAATACCATTGATACATAATGATCAAAGTATTCAAATCAAAACATCAATCAAATGAAACATGAGTTACGGGATTACAACCCAATCCCGAATAGGCCAAACACAGAGTTTAAACAAAGTACAGCGGAAGACTTATAAAAGATATTACAAAAAGGGTTGTGATCATAATGATCACCTGCCCAAGGATCTCAACCTGATTAAAAGCAATTATTAAAACATCCAAAAACAACCGCCGTCTTCATAGTCAATCTAGTCTCCTCATATCTTCGCTCTATTTGATGTGCCGAATCGAACGGATGACACCAACCCACATGCGGAGAACAATGTTCGTGGGTTAGTCTACTTGAATAGACTAGCAAGGGTAAAAAGCAGAATGGTTCTAAGCAGTCGTATTAGGTTAGACTCCTCGTCCCTCGAATAATAATCGAGTACGCTTGTCAACCACCATACTCTACTTGAATAAACAAGAGATATGCACAAGAGAAGATTCTGGAAGACTGAATCTTCACAGAAATCGACCCGAAAGAAGACTCCAACGGAAATGAGTCTTTAAGGAAATATGACAAATCTAGAATGTTTACAGAATCAAACAATAGCGATTAAAAGCTGACTGAGATGCTTCGGCTCACAACCAACCTCACCGCTTACAGCGAATCCAGATCGGAAGGAGAACGTACTACATTCAAGTCTGGATCTTACAGAACCACATAACGATTTAAAAACTGACTAAGATGTTTCGGTTCACGACCAACCTCATCGCTTACAGCGAATCCAGATTGGAAAGAAAACGTACTCTGATCAACAGTCGAGACGAGCTTTCCTAGCTGCACTATTTACTTAGCTGCACTACTCGCCAAAGGTATATTAATTATGTGCACTCGGGCACTTTATCTTATTTAATTCCAAAAACCCACATCACGTTATAGGCTTTTAAATCATCTCATCCATCGGGATAAAGAGATATCGTCGGGAACTAAATCCATGGACGGAGTTGACTCGGGAACTAAATCCCTAAAGTCGGTTCGGGAACTAAATCCCTCGGGAACTAAATCCCTAAGGCAGAGTTGACTCGGGAACTAAATCCCAAGAGTCGAATCGAGAACTAAGTCTCGCGGGAACTAAATCCCTAGGAGCGGAGTTGACTCGGGAACTAAATCCCAAAAGTCGAATCGGGAACTAAATCCCACGGGAACTAAATCCCTCAAGGCGGAGTCGGGAACTAAATCCCTACAAACGGCATTAGAGAAGGATGGTAGGAACTAAATCCTAACCACCAGGTTATCAAGAAACGACTAGCACTCGCAATGAGATACACAGTAGCGTTCCTACGAATACTCGTGCTAACTAAACAGTTCAACATAGTAATCAATCACAACAAAGCCATCACGGCCAGAAACAGATAAAATAGCGTTGTTCTAACAATATACAACCTATAATAATATCTGTATTAATTACATATATATATATAATAGCGTTGTTCTAACAGATATACAACCTATTATAACATCATATTTTAGTTTTCCAAAACAGTTAACAAAACTGTTTCCAGATGAACACCATAATCATTCCAAATTAATTACTCAGATAAACTACTAATAATTAATGTAAATATGGAACGATGAGCAAGAGCGAACCGCCACTTGTCTTAATCCGCAGAATAGTCTAAAGACGACAACTGGATTCCGCCTCGACACGGGTATAGATCCGACAGCACAACAACCTTCGAGTCGACCCATAAAAGGAACCCTAAGTTAGATCCGACATAAACAGTACGAATCTAAACACGGCGAAAGAACACGGAAGGAAAGACGCCACGACGACAACCAACCAAGCCAAAGCCACGAAGGCATTCTGGGCACTGGCGGCGGTCGCCGTTCTTGGCGGCGGTCGCCGCATTCATCACGGCGGTCGCCGTGAAGAACACGGTCGACAGAGACGAGAGAAATCTCACCCCAAAACACAAGCGGTTCGGCCTCCTTCGACTTGCTTTGGCTTCTAACCTCCAAGGCTAACCAAAAGCTTCACAAAGGCACTCAGGAAACACACCAAAGCAACACCGGCGAGACCTTCAAACTCCGGCGAAAACCAACTCCGACGAGAAGGAAATCCGACAGCGATTCGGGGTTGGAAGGGCTTCAAAACCCTCTCCCAAACACCCCTATTTATAGCCAAACACCTGGGAGCCTCAACCAAACCCTAAGATGCGGCCGAAAGCAAGATCGGCGTGCCTCGATTACCGTCGGCGACCAACAGGCAATGCCCACTGGACAAAACACGGCGGACGCCGTTTTTAGCCTGCGGCGGGCACGCGGCGGTCGTCGTCGCTAGGCCTATCACGGCCAGCTAGAAGCTGACACGCTGACTCCTCGAGCCCAACCACGGCGGTCTCCATTTCTGAACGGCGGTCGCCTTTTCTCCCTTTTCCCGCCCATTCAGCTTTGAACGAACCTGACGTTAAACCGGGATAAAAATTATCGTACGCAAACGACAATTAAAATCTAAGGCACCCTGTCTGTATATTATTTCACTGAGAAAAATATTACAGATATAGAGCACATTACAGAATGTCTCAAACTCTCTGTATTAAATCCGACGTACACTAATGGGTACTCGGGAAAATTTCCAAAATTCCCAAAATAACCTTACAAAAATATGGGGTATCACAGAATTTGTATACCATATTTCTTTTGAGTGATTTGCAATCCGAGGAAGAAAGTGAGTTCCCCAATTAGGCTCATTTCAAATTCACTGCTCATCAAGTCTTTGAACTTGTCTACAAGGGACAGGTTAGTGGAACCAAAAATGATATCATCGACATAAATTTGAACCACTAAGATGTTACCTTCTTCTTCTAGGATGAAGAGAGTCTTATCAATGACTTCACGCCTGTAGCCATTTGAGAGTAGGAACTTGGCAAGACGATCATACCAAGCTCTGGGAGCTTGCTTGAGGCCATACAATGCTTTATCTAGAAAGTAGACATGGTCGGGATGATCATCGTCTTCAAAGCCAGGTGGTTGCTTGACATAGACTTCCTCTTGAAGGATTCCATTGAGGAAGGCAGTCTTTCCATCCATTTGGAACAGTTTGAACCCTTTGTGTGATGCGAAAGCAATCAACAGCCTTATCGCTTCAATCCTTGCCATTGGAGCATAGGTTTCATCATAGTCGATGTCTTCTTGTTGATTGTATCCTTGAGCAACAAGCCTTGCTTTGTTCCTTATTACAGCTCATGTATCATCTAGCTTGTTTCTGAAAACCCATCTAGTTCATATGATATGTTTGTCCTTGGGGCGGGGAACTAGATGCCATACTTTGTTCCTTTCAAACTGATAAAGCTCTTCTTGCATAGCTTGGATCCTAGTCTGCATCCTTCAGTGCCTCACCTATATTCTTTGGTTCCACAATAGACAGAAAGGCATTGAAGGCAAAGAAGGTTAGATGTTCGAACCTGACTGGAGGCTTGATGGTTCTTCTTTCTTTGTTGGGAGCTAGAGCATTTGATGTGGAGACATTTTGAGTTGAGCATTCAGCTTCAGCTTCCTGGTTAAGATCACCTTCTCCATTGAAGATCATGTGAGAGGATGAATCGTTGATGCCTCCACAGATATTGTCGTCATGTCCATGGTTCCCAGAAATGGATTGTTGTTCATTATCCATAGGAACTGGTGGATGAGCCAGTGAGGGATTCTGTGTAGCAGGGCATGAACTGGATGGAGTGACATCTTCATCTGGATCTTCTTGAGGTGACTTGGGGAACGGATCTTCAAAGGGAGTGGTAGTGTTCTGCACAATTCTTCCAAGTGATTTTTCATTAAAATAACATGAACACTTTCTTCTACCTTTTTAGTCCTTTTGTTGAAGACTTTGTATGCCTTGCTTCCTGAGGCATATCCAATGAAGATTCCTTCATCACTTCTTGGGTCGAATTTGCCAAGATTGTCCTTCCCATTGTTGTGCACAAAGCACTGACATCCGAACACCCTCAGATATGAGATGTTGGGAACTCTTCCTCTTAGGAGTTCATGGGGTGTTTTCTCTGTGATTGGGCGAAGCATGGCTCGATTGATGATGTAGCAAGCTAGTGTTGATTGCCTCAGCCTAGAATGATTGGATGCCTGGAGCGTTCTTCGTGATTCCCTTGAGAAGGGTGAATTTGGAGTTGAGTCCATTGATGACCACAAGGGACTTGGAAACTTCATCAAGGTCGACTCCCGTCGCTGTTAGCTTTCCAACCAGTCTGTTGAAGCGGGAGTAATACTCTGAGATGGTCTCAGTTTCCATCATTTTGAAGGTGTGGTATTCTCCTTCCAAAGCAAACTTTTTGCTTTGCTTTAGTTCGTCACTTCCTTCATGCATATCCTTGAGTGCCTTCCACATCTCCTTTGTCGTCTTGATGCCTATGACCTTGTCCATGTCCTCTCTGTCCAGTCCATTGAGGATGAACTGCCTGGCCTTGGCATTCTTTTCCATGATGACATAGTGTTCTGGTTTCCAGTCTTCTTCCTTCATGGTAAGATCGACATAGCCATCTCCATTTTCGACTATCCTCCAGCATTGGTAATCATTGGTCTTGATGTGGCTTTCCATGCACTTTTTCCACCATGTTTCTTCTCCTTTCTTTCGGAGATGTGGCTTGTTGGTGGAGATTTCGAGCTCAAACTTGCTTGGTTGAGACATGATCTGCAAACTTAACAAAGATCTAGAGCTTTTCCCGCTCTGATACCAATTGTAGGATCGAGATTGTTAGACAAATAACTAAGGAACTAAGAATAGCAATTCTCAGTTCCCTTCGCAGCGGAATTTAAACAATCAAGCACAAATGAACAAGTTTCTTATAGTGGAAACCTTTGATTGCCAACTAGCAATCCAGGATAAAAACTACTACCTTTCCTTTGAAAGGATTTCAAGGTCTACTTCTTGATTTCTTATCTCTTTTGGTTACAGCTTATCCTAGGAACAAACACACAGTTTCTTTACCTTACACACAGTTAGGTAATCCTAGATAACTTAACACAATCAATAATCAATCCAAGAAACAGACCTTAGCACCTAGGAACTATCTCACTTACAGTCACAGGAACTTAGCACTCAGCTCTTCGATTCCTTGACTGGTTCCTCTTGATCACGGTTTGCTTTGATGAGCTTGTTTGAAGATTCACACTTTGATGTTTGCTATTGTGTGTGATTCGTATTTCAGTTCTTTTAGATAACCTTTGAGTTAGTCTTCCTTTTATAGTGGATTCTTCGCAGCTTGATCTTCTCTTGGTTCCCACAGAGCGAGCTTGCCCTAGGATGTGTGGTGATCCTTGATTCTCGCTATCTTTGACATGTAACAGCAACCTAGGCAGCTCAGAATCCTTCTTTAGTTGGTCAACTGCTCCAGCCAAGTCGTTCTCCAACTTCCTTCTTCCGAGGTTCGACAAGCTGGGCACTTTGGAACTGTCTTCTGGACAGCGACAGGTTCCATGACAAGTCGCTTTCACCTTTCTCTGTCCGAGGTTATGTGTTCTAGGCATCTTGTTGTTTTGCTCTGGACAATGGCAGACTTTGGAAGCTTCGCACAAGTCATTTTCAACTTTCTCTTGTCCGAGGTAGGTGTTCCCAGATTTCTCGGAAAGCGCAACATCACATGTTGTATTTCTGGGCACACTTGGGTTCCTTCATTTGGCTTGCTCCTTGGTTCTCTTGTCCTGTTTTGCTTTCATGTCTTCGATGTTTGTCCTGTGGTTCCTTAAGGCACATCTTTGAGATAAAACATTAGTATCAAAATATTTGTCATCTTCAAAAGTAGAGAAACTGAGGAAAGGAACTCGCAGGGGAACTAAGGTTCCAGAGTTCTATTTCCTAATACTAACCCATTTAACACTTTGTAAATTGATTCAAGCAATTCTAAGTTAAATTTATAAGTTCGTTCAAATTACAGTTAACGTAAGGTTAACCATAAATTTATAAGTTGGTTCAAATTACAGTTAACGTAAGGTTAACCATATATTTTACCAATTATAACTTGCTTTCACCAAACATATATTTTACCATATTACCCCTATGGTAACATGAGGATTATTACACTACTACCCCCTAAAAAAATAGTTTCGACGCCGAAACTAACATCACTAAGGTAGAGGGACCGCTTTCACCATTAACCTCACTACCTGAACTTAGTATCCTTAATCATTTCATCCTTGTACTTGCTCCTAGGAAAACGATCTGTTTCCTCAATCATACCACTATCTTGCATATCTTATCTCCATGTGCTACACTTATAATAACTCGTGACTACATCCGCGAGTCATCATTACCTTAGGATAGTAGTCTCCAAAATCCTCGCAATAGACTTGCTATACCTTAAGCATGAGAACACACATTTCTCTTTCAACTTTTCTCTTTACAAACCTCTCGCAGAGTATTTACCTTATCTCCCTTAAGTTGATATCCTTTAATAAATTTGGTCTTCGTAACCTATATCACCAAAGTCGAACTATTTATTCGATCATGACACCACTCAGTATATACATAAAACTCACTTATACCCCAAGCTTGGTACCTCCAATTGTCATATCAGCTTACTCTTTACATATGCACCTCATCTATCTCATTGGTTACTTGAATTAAATTTGGCCCTTGTGCCATATCTTACCTCATAATATTTCTGCATATGATCCCTTAATTTTCCACAATTAATCACACCACATCATATGTCTGTTTATCTCAACATGATTTAATAATCCATTCCACAAGATTATAACCTCGTGTTTACCCAAACGTGTCATACAATCACCTTAATGGACGTAGGTCACTCTTTCCTCAAGTCCAGTTGATAACATCCACATACTTACTTTATGTCACACTATTGATCTTCAAAAATCATAACAACTTTTACCGGTTGAGTTTGTTAGTCACCCATAAATCCTTAAACAACCAGTTGTCCTCATACGATTTATTATCCCAAATCAAACACCCTTTTGCTTTACTGATATTTACTATTTACCCAAGACTAACTTAATGTATTCCATTATTCAATCTCTAACTTACACCTTTAAGGTTCCTCAATTTTATTTACTCAAAAATACCATATTAATGAACGATGCCTTGCTATCAAACTCAATCACTTATGTCCTAATCCTTTAATGGGTATATGCGACTAACATTTGTTACCTTACTCCTTAAACGCACATAAGACAATTTCCCATGCTACATCCCTTAGTTTATCGATATCCTCCGAATAACTAGTCCTTATTCCATATCTCATTAAATTCAAGTGAGCTTTCCCCTAATACAATCGTTTCACAGCTTAACCTTCCAAAAGGTGCTATATCATCAGCCTTATAGACGTCACACTTACTTGAAATCCACATATCAAACCTTGTAAATCTCTCGATATCACAACTCCATATTCCTTGAAGATACAACTTACAAATTCAATTATTTGGACCAATTAAATTTGGCCATAATGCTCACTTCTAACTCAAAACCTTTAGTTTCCTCAAAACAAGGTCGTGATAAATCAATTAGCACAATTGTGATCGTTCACTTTATTTTCCCTACCGTGACATCAGATCGCCCTAATAGACATAGATCACTTTCCATCCAATCCTTATACCGTTTCCCTTCAGAAAGCCTTATAACGAAACCTCAGATAAATCTTCCAAAAAAAAACTTATGACTTCACACCCTTAGCCTTTCTGAAAGCTTAAACCACTGGGCTCGTAATGAACACACTCACTTACAAACCCCATAACCATAATCCTTGGGTTATAAAGTTTTACTCAAGATCGTAATAGAGTACGGTCTTTTTAGAGAAGATGAATTCCTTATGAACTATCTCTCTTATACATTTATTCTCTTCTCAACAATCTATCCACATAAATGCCTATAGAATGACCTCACAACTAGGCATTCTGGACTTCATATAGTTCACTCTCACATACTTTTACCAGAACAAATGTTCAGGGTACACATATGAGAAATAATTCTTAATCCCATAGAGCATTAACCACACACATTTATTTCCTTCAAAATAGGGAATTTTGGTAAAACTCAACTTACATGATAACGCTCGTCAGCTCAACTGAGGGAGAAATTAATGTCATACCGATGTGACATTACTCCAAGAATAAAGCGAGATTCCTAAGAATGGATCTAGGAATTAAGTAATAGAGTCGACCCTAGTGTTAACCACGTAGGGGACGAACACCTAGGCTTCATACGTTACCCCTCATTTATTAGTCCTGACAACCCTTATCCACACGTTACATATACTGTTTTTGGCGCTCACGGAGTCTCGTATGAACGAACAATTTGCAATAATAACGAATTTAGTAATTTCCGAAACAAGGAAACACTTCTTTATATTCGAAACATTACATTAAAAACAACTAACAGAAAGTCGAACAGATAGATTACTAAATTATGGAGACTATCGACACAAGTCATCGCTCCTTATTCTTAAAAAGGGTCAACAAAAATACAACTACTCGTCTCGGGTTTCATTCTCATTGGAGTGACGAATCACAAAGAGTCGTTTCCCCTGACCCGAAGACTCCATAGGTGTCTTGCCTTTATTACGAGCAATAGATTGCTCAGGAGTGGATACCTTTGGCTTTGGGTTCTGCCCATTTCCAACATTTGAGGCCTGGTATGATTGTGTTGGTCCTTGACCTTTCTGCCTACAGTATTGTTGAATTCCTTAGGTTTTGATGGTAACAAGCATTCAACTAACCTGGTAACTAAGTGTTTCAGGAACAAGACAGTTGTCACAGGGAACCATTGTAACAAAGGATTGCAGAGGGAACAAAGCGTTCTCCACATGCTTTGTTACCTCTCAAGGAACATCAAAGACGAACAACGTTCAAGCTGTGAATGGAAGGAAGATATCCAGCGTGAAGATTATGGAAACAATCATGGAAGATCACGCGGTCAAGGATAAGAGATTTCGGCTAGAAGGATCTCGCCGAAGAGAAGATGTGGAGAGAGAAATCAGAATGTTTTATCTTAGGAAATCTTTCCTAAGATAAGATATTTGGAGAGAGAATATTATTATCTTCAGCCGATTATATTATCTTTGGAATTCTTTCCTTAGATAATGTAAGCGGTTAAGATATTATTCTTCCAAACAATTTTAGATCTTCTTGTTACCAAGTTTAGAAAGATTTTATCTTGTTACGATTAGGGTTTAGTCGTGTTGTATTTAATAGGAGTGTGGATTCATTTCTATGTACGACGAGAGACGGCGACGAACTGAGAGAAGTTGACTGAGAAGAAAAGAGAGTGAAGTTGTTTGTGAGTCTTTGAGGGTTGAGTTCGGATTCATCGTTGTAGAAGTGATTCAAACTTAGGTGGGTATTCTAGGGTTTAGGAGTTCATGCTATAAGTGTAATCGAACAAGAAATCAATAAGACAAGTAGACACTTCAAAATCCTCTCAAGCGAGAAGCTTGAAGGTAGTGGTTTTTCTTTGATTAGCTAGTTGGCTAATTAGGGTTTCCACTATACATCGTGAGTTCGTCTCTTATCTTTCTTGCTATATTATTCCGTTGCACCTTATGTGGGAACAAAGTCTTTATTCCCTCAAACGTACTCTAACGATCCAACAATTGGTATCATAGCCTGGTGCTCTAGATTGTTTTCGTTGTAGACTTTGCAGGAAAGATGTCATCAAGCAATGCTATTGGAGATTCATTCTAGAAGCCTCCGATTCTGAAGGCTGGAGAATATGATTGGTGGGTGGAGCAAATCGAGTCCCATATTTGTTCCATCGACGGACAGATATGGAGAATCATTGAAGTTGGCCCTATAGCTATTCTGAATGACAAAGATGCTACAAAGCCAAAGCCAAGGGTTGACTACACTGATGAAGACTGGAAGAAACTGGAGAAGAACAACAGAGCCAAGAAGATCCTTCACATGGCTCTGCTCCCCTCATATCTTAAGAAGATTATTGGCTACAAGACTGCCAAGTAGATCTGGGATGCTCTAAAACGTCTTCATCATGGAAATGAAGATGCTAAGAAGAACAAGATTCTTTCCTTGATGAAAGAGTATGATCAAATCTTTCAGGGAAATGATGAACACATTCAAGAATTCTACTCCAGGTTCCAGGGGATCGTTGGTCAACTAGAGTTCCTTGATGAAGAAATGTCATACTGGAAGCTTACTCATCATTTCATGCAAGGCCTCAACTCTCAGTGGGATGCAATTGCTCTCTCTCTCTCTACTCCCAGACGGATGTCAAGACTCTCACTATGGAAGAGGTGGTTGCCAAGATGGAAAACAACTGCCTCTGTCTACAATCACAAGATGAACAAGAAAGGAGAGGAGAAGGCTAAAAGCATTGCCTTAATGAACATGCAAAAAAATTCATGAACATGCAAAAAAATTAATGAACCTGTAAGAAAAAACTCTTGAACCTACAAGTGTAAACGCATGAACCTGCAAGTGTAAACTCATGAACCTGTAAGTTAAAACTCATGAACCTATAAGATAAAACTTATTAAGTTGGCCATTTTTTCTTATGTTTAATATACTGCACTAAACACTAGTACCAATCTGCTAGTGTGCTAACCTAAAAGGTGTGATTTTCCGTGGAACTTTTGTGAGTCTGCTACAGGGTGCAAAGCTTGTATAATTTTATGATATTTTGCCATAGGACTAAGGAGAGTGAATTAACAACCAATCAATTGCATTGCAGGATCGTGAAATTAACGGATTAAACTGAGCAGTTAGAAGAGGACTCGCGTTGCCTGGAACATCTGCAAATCCAGCTGCTGGAAGAGAAGAGGAAACGGGCTGAGGTTGAGAGAGAGAACAACATGCTGCAGGAACAGTTGGACATGTTGATGAATGTGTTACATGAGAATGAAGCCATGGATGAAGAAGAGGATATTGATGGAATAGATGAGCAAGAACCATAGTGAATCATGTCTTCTTTGGCCTCCTTCAAGTCATTTTCCTTCTTTTTCTCATCAAAAATAGAAAAAAAAAATTCCAATTAGAAATCTGAGTCTCTCTTATTCTTTCTGTATAGCTATCTATCTGTGGAAGTTGGAGAAAGAGGTCATGCAATATTGCACAAGTATGGCTACAAAATTTGTCTAGTAGTCAACTTTATATTTTGTTTTTGCAGAAGTGGTCAACTGTACTTGAATGTGTTCCTTTGGTGTGTATTTGTTAAAATAAGGATGCATTAGTTGCAGTTTGTGTAATACTCTACAACCACTGCTGAATGGCTATGTAAGAATCTGTAGTAGTTATTTGTCTTGTAAATATATAATTATATATCCCTGTATTCATAAATGAGCTTGAACAACACTCTGGACTAGAAAAATGGAAATTGTTAGTCTAAACTTCATGAGCTTGGAAGCATGAAACCAAAAGAACAAGTCCAAAATTGATAAGCACTTTGTCAATTGCCAAACAAAACCCTAATCTTCGAATATTACAAAGATGAACTGGTTATTCCACCGCCAAAAACCACCAAATTAAGCCAAACCTTCTTGTAGAAAGAGGGTACAACTCCATAAGCTTATCTAGATGATAAAACATATTATTCTGGATAGTGCAATAAACCTCAAATCTTTACAAGAACAAGCAACTTGCAATTCACATTATTCACATAAAGGAGAGCCAGTTGGTAATTTACTGTCGAGGAAGTGTTCAGTAAAGCATTTGCACCAATCAGGATTGTGCACCATGATCTTCCCAGAAATTGTACAAAAACTGGGGCAAAGAAGTTATCCTTGGAAGATTAAGTAGCAAGTCTCCCACAGAGTCCTTCCTTGACATGGCTGAGGATTCTTGGATGTCATTCCTAGAATTGGACTCAAAATGAGGTTGTTCAGGGATCTCATTGAGAATATTGTATCTTTGAGATGTCAAACCCAACTTTCGATCATCCATCCCACTTGTTGGGAGATTCATGGCATCCTCATATTTGAGCTGTAAGTTTGTAGCTGATGGATCCCGCTGCAGAAGGCAGCACAGGGAGTTGACTCTCGACATCAGGGATTTCTCATCTAAAGTGGGTAAACTTGAGACTCGCTCAGCAAATACTGGGCAATGTCCTCCAAAATGATGTTTTTATCTTCTTCATGAATGGATATGCCATGGTTAACAGAGGTCATTTGCTCTAATATACATTGTCCAAGGTGGTTCACCAGATCACTCATTGACATTAAAGGGTGAAATCCCGGAAGTTTGATCTGATCCAAAAGCTTGAGCCGTTCATCATTCTGTTGCCGGCATGTTCTCCATTTATACAGAGGACTGCAGCCACAGGAACATCAGTTTTATTTAGAACCCACGGATAACTAGGCCTGGGAATATTTTAAAAAAAATAAGCATCAGAAAGTTTAAACTTTAGGGAACAAAATCATTTACCTGAGGCAGGTGGGGGAGTTCCTTGAGAGTTCACCTCTGAAGGTGTAGCTACATAATCCGTCCTATCAAGATTTGAGGTACAAAACTGCAGATGCTACTTGGTTCCCAAGTTCAAATATACTAGACCCATTTTCAGTCTTCAAATTATAAGCATCCTCAGGTTCCTCCATTCCACCAAACAAAGAATTCTTTGACTCGAAGTAAGGATTATCTAACACTATCGCTGGTTGAGGCATTTCATCAAATAGGTTGAGTGCATAACACAAAAACGGAGAGGAGTGCGTGCATCAAGGGAGATATCCAACCCAATCCAACAAAATTGAAACAAACCTGGGTGTTGTTAAACTTATTGACGAATACGCCTAATTCAGATTGTTGTTCGTCCAATAACTTATCATGACACCGAGGAGACGACTTATTTGTCCAACAACGCCATAGCATAGCTCGCCTATCAACATCTTCGCTTGGATCAACGAAAACTTCAATTGCAAAGATGTAAAGGAGGTCAGAGGAACCAACTCGTTGGAAAGAGACGAAAGAGCGGCCGACGAGTTCACGAGGCTGCAATAGAAGACATGGAAGGAGGAGTGGGTGGGGGAGACGATGAATAGGAAAGGGAATGGGAATGGAAAGAAGGAGGGTTTTGTCAAATTTTATTTAAATTACCATTATATCCCTAATCACTTAAATGAGACAAAATAGGGGATAAAATATCCGCCCTTGGATTAAAAAAAAATGGACGGCCCTGATGCATGCTCTTGTTTGTATCATAAGAGTTGTGCTCATATGATCCTTCCTCTGTTAACCTATATTCCCAAAAACCGTTAATTTTATATACGGATAGTGGTGGGAGTCTCACAGTTGGATTGGGTAGATATCTGAAATTTGTTTCCATCTTTCTTTGCTAAATTCTATTAACTTGCTAAAAGAATTTAACCCATTACAACTAATTAACTAAATATAGTAACGGTTTGTCTAACCTATGCCCTAAGGGCATAGGTTAAGGATTTCAATTTAGGAAACTAAACCCTAAATAGAAAATGGTAAATCCTTTTAAAAAGCACTAAAAAATCCTAAATAATTAAAATCTAATAAAATCTTGCTATATATGGACTCTTAACCTATGCCCTAAGGACATAGGTTAGAAAAATCGATATATTAAATGGCAAGATTCTTAATGGGATTTGTTACTCTCAAAAGATACCACATGATTTAACGCGTATATAGTTTCCAAAAGACGTGTTAGCATATGTTAATAATTCCAAACTTTTAACTGATTTTCTAGGGTAAAAGTTTAGATATGGTTTACAACTTAAAATGTATCAATGAGCACGTATTATTAAAATTCTTATTCGGGCATTGCCCACTTTCAGACCGTAAGAGAAAAAGAAAAGAAAGACCCTACTATTCAATATACTTAGTAGCAAATTAAATCTTTGTGGTCTTGTAAAACTAAACGATTGGTTGATAAAATTACAAAGCTAAGTCACATTTGTTCACTAGAAGAAGATTTTTTGACCAATTTACAACTTCGTGTTCTCATTCAATAGGATTTTATAAGTTGGTTTTCAAGCAGATTTTAAAAATAATCTAATACTTGCCTTAGTTAAAAAAATGTTTTTGGTCTCATGTAATCCATCTTTGAAATATTAGTACAGTTTTTGCCCTAAAAGCATAGGTTAAGACTTTCCTTTTAAGAATATATTCCCTAAAGAGAAATGCTTAACCTATGCCCTTAGAAAATATGTTAGAAAAAACGTATATACTATTGTATTCCTTTTTACGAAAAAAATATTACGGTATTCCTTAACCATCTTTACCTGGTTTCACTTAATAAAATAAAAATTGAGAAATAAGAGAATACCATCTGGCTTTAGAAAAATGATGATATTTAATGTAGAATTAATAGGTCTAAATGGACTTGACATTATAATAGTTGGTCTAAATGGAGAAATAACGGTGGCTTTAGAAGAATGATATCATCCGGCTTAGTTATTTTCAATAAATATCACAAAACACAAATTTATGGAGAGTAATAATTACTAACAATATAATTTGTTTTAAATAGCTAAGTCACTTGTAAAATTGCAAAATAATGATAATTAAATAATTAATAATCAATTTGTTTTACATAGCTAGGTCACTTGTCAATTTTGTTGCCGACAGAATTCCAAATCGAGGAAACAAAGCTTAGTTGTTTCAAATGCATGGAGAGGTTAAAGATGATGTAGTATATTTTCATCTATTGTAAAAACTGATAGGAGCAAGGATCAAGGGTGACTTCAGTGCAAGAAATTGCTCTCCTAAGCCTCCGAATGCAAGGGCTCTTGTCCGGGATGTGTTGCTGGCGCAAGAAGACTTCAACGGTGGTTTCAAGGAGGAAAAGTGACAGAACCTGGTGGCTTTGATGGAGGATGATGATGGTTGAGGCGTGGAGGTTGTGATGATGAAGAGATGGATCAAGAACTGGATAGATAATCCTCTAGGTTTGGATGTGACGCACCAAACTTGGAAGATCAAGGCTGGAAGGTCTCGAGATGTAACACACTCAAGATCCACCAAGAATCCTGATGTAACACACGAGCAAAAGGAGAAAGAAAGGTTTGGTTTTTTAGCCAAAAAAACTGCAATTCTAATCTCTTGATTGGAAATGAATGTGTCGCAACAACAACACAACTAGAAGCCTCATACAGGCTTTTGACACAACTTGGACGGCCCACTTGGCCTAATGTAAACTTAAACTTAAAAACTCAAGAAATAACACTTAAACTAAAGTCTGAAAATGTCATGAAATGCAAAGGAATAATTCGGATTGCTCGGCAAGCATGGATCACACACTTGGACGCACCATAATAAGGGTGATCGGCTCAGGTGGCACATGGCTCAGAGCTCCAAGGCTCGTGAGTCCCTTCTTCAACTCCATTTGAAGTTGTTTGGCTCTCGCCCTTGTGATAGAACCAGGTGGAAGCTCATCATTATGGTTCTGACTTGGATTGGCGTCTAGGGCTTCACTAGGCTCATCTTGGACATTTGAGCCATCTTGATCATCACTCAAGTCACCATGGTCATCTTGGGCAGGGCCTTGTCTTTCTTGGCTCTCTTGATGGGACTTGGTCACATCATCCTCCCTCTCTTGAAAGGGATTCGACCTCGAATCTAGCTCGTCAAGGTCTGCGTCTTCCTCCACCAAGAAAGGAACCAAATCAGCGACATTGAAGACGTCATGAACACCAAAGGATGGCGGCATCTCCAGCTTGTAGGCGTTGTCATTGATCTTCTCAAGCACTTGGAATGGACCATCTCCTCTTGGTTTCAGCTTGAAGTTGTGAAGTGATGGGAAACGTTCCTTCCTCAAGTGCACCCAAACCAGATCTCCAGGTTGAAATAGCACTTCTTTGTGCCCCTTGTCCGCTTGTCTCTTATATTGCATGGATCTTCTCTCTAGCTACAGTCGGGTCTCTTTATGCAACTTTTGGATCTTCAAGGCTTGTTCAACACCCTCTTTGCTCTCTCGGTCCTTGATAGCATATGGCAAGAGCTCAAGTGGCGTTTTGGGATTGAGTCCATACACCACTTTGAATGAAGTTTTCTTTGTAGCAGTGTGGACCGACCTATCGTAGGCAAACTCTATGAAGGATAGACACTCTTCCCACCTGCGCAAGTTATTTTGCAACGTAGATCTAGGCAAAGCACTAAGGGTACGGTTGACTACCTCAGTTTGTCCATCCGTTTGAGGATGACAAGTAGTGGAGAATAGAAGTTTTGTCCCAAGCTTGGCCCATAGTGTCTTCCAAAAGTAGCTTAGGAACTTCACATCTCGATCTAAAACAATATACCTAGGAATTCCATGCAATCTCACAACTTGATCAAAGAATAGGTTAGCAACATGAGATGCATCATCAATTTTATGGCATGCAATGAAATGAGCCATTTTGGAGAACCTATCTACAACAACAAAGATGGAGTCCCTCCCTCTCTTGGACCTAGGTAAACATAAAACAAAGTCCATGGAAATGTCTTCCCAAGGCATTTGGGGTATAGGTAATGGGAGTGTAGAGAACATGAGGTTGAACCTTGGACTTAGCACGCATACAAGTAGTACATGAAGCATAAAATTTCTCAACTGCCCTAAGCATGCGTGGCCAATAGAAATGTTCTTTAAGAGTATGCATGGTCTTAAGGACCCCAAAATACCCCATTAGTCCCCCCCCCCCCCCCCCATGAGCTTCTTGGACTAATATTCTTCTAGTGGAACCCTTAGGCATGCACAACTTGTTACCCTTAAACAAGAAACCCTCATACAAATAATATTGATCTTTGCAACCCTTAGACACACATGCAACAAATACATCACAAAAATCAGGATCATATGCATAGTTCTTTCATGAAAGAAAATCCAAGTAATCTAGCATCCAAAAGATTTACAAGAGAGTACCTCCAGGAGAGTGCATCAGCCACAATATTGTATTTTCCCTTCTTATGTTTGATGACATAAGGGAAAGACTCAATGAATTCTACCCACTTAGCATGCCTTTTGTTGAGCTTGCTTTGCCCCATTAGAACATGGTTCATAAGCCTCATAAAGGTACAAGGGGCATTGGTGAGACCAAAAGGCATTACCATCCATTCATACAACCCATATTTAGTTTTGAAGGGTGTTTTCCATTCATCGCCCTCTTTCATTCTAATCTGGTGGTATCCACTTTTAAGGTCTATCTTAGAAAACACACTTGCCCCATGCAACTCATCAAGCATGTCATCTAGCCTAGGAATGGGATGGCGATACTTGATTGTGATGTTGTTGACTACACGACAATCAATACACATTCTCCAAGACCCATCCTTCTTAGGAACTAGGATGATGGGGACAACGCAAGGGCTAAGACTTTCCCTCACATAACCCTTCTCAAGCAATCCTTGCACTTGACGTTGCAATTCTTTAGTTGACAGGCGATTTGTCGTATACCACTAAATCAAAATAAACCTAGACAAACCTAACCAAGTAGTTAGGGCAAGTAAGGATCGAATCCACAGGGAGGAAGGGATTCATCTATGTGTTGTTCGCATGCAATAGTAACAAGAGGGGGGAGTTTTTGGTTGGTTTTGTAATCAAGAAAGTAAACAAAGCAAATAAGCAAAGAGTGTAATCAAATGTGGGAAAAACACTTAGCCAAACAAGATCGACTTTTCCTATGGTAGATTGGTCCTAGGTTCTCTCTATTCCTTTCCTTTGTTTATTCTTGTCCCTATTCTTGTATAGTTATTAGTCCTACCAGTCCTAGCAACTCTTATTATTGAATGCACAAGAAACAATCAAGATTTAGAACAATAATAGCATTGGGCATAGGATCAAACCAGGATACATGTCAAATAATCACAACCCGCAATAATTTAACATGCAATCAATCTTCTTTCATAATAATCTAGTCCTACCAGTCCTAGATAATTATGGATGCTACTCTAGATAAGGAATCACCGACCGGTCAACTCTAAATCCTAGCAATAGATAATTACTAAACCTAACTAGGTGATCAGTCTAGTCAAATCAATAACAATCCATATGAATAAGTACAAGAAGAAAGATATAAACCCAAAGGAAATAGGAAATAGAGAATTAACCTCGCAATCAAACCATAGAAAAAGCTTCACATGACGGGCTAAGCAATGGGTGCTTAGCTACTCATAGTACTGAAAGACATAATTGTTGAAAAGGGAAAAAAACTCTGAATACTGAACATACGATAATCCGGGGTTCATCTATATGGGATCTCGAATGGAGGCTGTGGGAGTTAGGTTAAATAAGTTATCCTAAAGCCCAAGATCACAAACCTCATCCTTAAAAAGGAAAAATACTAATATTCGGAATTAAATAAAACAACGAAAAAGGAAAAACAGAAAAAGAAAATAGAAGTTCGGAGCGCGTCGGGCTGACTCCCGCTGATGGCCGCGGTCGCGGTTTGCTCTCGAAGTGCATAATTAATTTCCGATAATTCGGCCGCGGGCGCGGCCTCCTCGCTATCGCCCATCTCCTTCGGAAATCTTGCCGCGGCCTTCTGCTCCCCGCGGCTTGGTCGCGGTTTCTTCACTTCACCGCCTTCTCACGTGGTTTCTTCATGGATCTTGCTTGTCTCCTCAGGTGGTCAATTGTTCTTCTTCTGGATGTCTCCAATAAGCTCTTCCAGACCACCAAAACCACACTTCTCTGCTCCAACTCCATAATCTCCAATTGTGCATAAAATCCCACCAAATGGCGCCTCAAACCTGGTAATAATCCCTAGAGATGTGCTACAAAATAGCACTAATTATTAGTCTCTTCAGGGTTGGCCCTATAGGCAGCCCGGTTAGGAAGTGTTTCCCCTGATATAAAGTCAATTTGATGCTCAATACCTCTTACCAGCGGCAAGCCACTCGGCACCTCCTCTTGAAAGTGGTCATCAAACTCAAGCAAGAGTTGTGCAATGGCCGTGGGAAGTCCTTCAATTTCAGGAGAAGAAAGCAAGGTGTCCTTGTAGATGAGTAGGAAACACACCTCACCCTCATTAAGAGCTTGAACAACTTCCTTTGGCTTAGCCAAGAGCATATGATTAGAAGCACCCCATTTGCTTCCAATGGCCAGTTTCTTTCCCTTAGCTTGCTCGTTATTTTGAAGAGACTTCCTTTGCTCCCTAGCCACATGATCAGCCATAATCTCATGGGGAGCTAAGGGATGTAGGGTGATTCTTTTGCCATTCATCATGAAAGAATACTCATTAGTCACTCCTTGATGAATGACACGTCCCCTATCAAATTGCCATGGTCTACCTAGGAGGAGATGGCATGCAGTCATGGGGAGAACATAACACACAACTTCATCCTCATATCCCCCTATAGCAAGCTGAATGATGGCTTGGTCCTTGACTTTAAGAGGAGTGTTCGAGTTCAGTCAACACAATGTGTAGGGTTGAGGGTGGGGAGTGGTAGATAGATTGAATCTACTTACCACTTCTTGGTCAATGATGTTACAACATGACCCACCATCAACATTGACACTACACACTTTTCCCCTAATGGTTCACCTTGTGTGAAAGATGGTTTCACGTTGATTAGGCACATTAGGACTCTCTGAGGAAATCAAGGTCTTTTTTACCACAAAGCATTCACCCTCGGCTGCCACAACATGCATTTCCTCTACCTCCTCTTCCTTTTCAACAACCTCTTCTTGACACTCATCCTAAGAACTTGCCTTTTAGAGGGACAATCCTTGGCAAAGTGCTCTCTTCCAAGATACTTAAAGCACTTGAGATCTCTAGCTCGACTCTCCCCCTCTTTTCGATGGGGTTGAGACTGAGGCTGATCTTCTCTCTTAGGCTGACTTTGTTGGTCATGCCTAGGCTCTAGGCGTCTTGGTGTGGCTTGGGAACCACTAGCACTAGATAACGGCCAAGGTCTTGAACTTGCCACTTGAGGGCGCCTTTGAGGAAGGTTCTTATATACATGATTAGTGTAATTAAGAACTTCTTTAATAGGCGTCCCACGCACAAAGTGTTGCATGATCACAATGGCCTTGAGATCAGAATTCAAGCTATTAATAGACTTAGAAATAAGGTAGCCCTCGGGAAATCTAAGTCCAGACCTAAAGACCAAAGTCCTTAGCTCCTTATAGAACTCATTCGGGGTCCTATTTCCTTGTCTTAATTTCTCTAGTCTAGCATGAACTCTTTCAGTGTAATCTTCCGGTACAAACCGGTTTCTTAAAGCATTTTTCATATCTTCCTAAGTTTCATTTTGAGGGTATCCTCTAAAGTTTCTTTCCTCTTTATCCTCTAGCCACCAATGATATGCAAAATCAACAAACTTGATGGAAGCTAGGGCTACTCTTTGTGCGTCAGAGTAGTTGTAGAACTCAAAGATTTGTTCCGTTTTTTGCTCCCAATCAAGATAAGATTCTACCTCACATGTACCTCCAAAAGGTTGCACTTCAAGTTTGATTCCATGGTGGCGTGGTCTGTCTTGGGCCTCGCCATACTCTTCTTCAAATTCTACCATTTGAGCTTAGTAAGGCATCCTTGGAGCTTGAAAATGGCCACGGCCAACGCCCCGTCTAGGTATGTTTCTCCTTGGCAGCATGGTAGGAGCTTGGTTCCTTGGAGGATAAGGCTCGTTGTGACCTTGGAGAGATCCTCTTGCTCCCAAATCTGCATGGTTAGTACGCAAGAAAGGAAATGTAGAAACACTAGAAGTAACAAAGGGAGATTGAAAGTCATAAGTCATACCTTTCCCTTCCCTAGTTGTGGAAACGAGTGGCACACCTTTTCTATTGGCACACCTTTTCATCCGTTGGCACACCTTTTCATCTGTGTCATCCTTGGTTGCTTGGATGGCTTCGAGAAGAGTCTCCATGGTGATTGGAGGTCCGGCTGGTAGTGATGTGACTACGTCCCATCAAGAGCTAGACACCTCAAGCCACCAAGAGCCCCAAGTGCAAGCAAGTGACACCGGCCAAGTTGATCAAGGCCAAGCGTCGGCGCCACACAAGAAGGACTTCATTCCACCGGTCGCTCCACCACTTGTCCTGCACACCAAGGCTTCCATTGACTCAAGTGATAAAGAAGAGTCCATTCAGCCCATGAGTGCTGAGGGAAGTGTGCCCAAGACTCCCAAACATCGCACTCCACACACGTCGTCGCGCCAGGATGACATAGCTGCGTTGAGCATGGGCCTAATTTTGTTTCACTACTGCAAACTGGCCCATTTTTGGTGCAGGCCCACTTAACTCCCTAAAACACGTAATTCTAGAAGATGAGACTATTTTGAAGTCAGGTTCATTAGTTAATAAGCAGGAAAAGTCAAGAGTCTATGAATGATTAATGTGGCCACTTGAAAGGGTGTAACTTGTGTGTTTTGTGGCCAATTTAAGCAGGCTTCGACTACCCTTGTAAGCACCTTGTAATATGATTAAAACAATAAGAAAAAACTCGAGTTTCTCTTGGAGAATTTGCCAGAAATTCTGTTCTTGTTCGTGTGTGATATCGAACAACTCCAATCTTCATACTAGGGTGCGTCATATCCCTTGTTTGTTGATCAAATTGTTCTTCTTTGAGTGGTGTGTAATATCCACCCTAAGGAGTCCACTTATCCATCACCTTCATATAGATCCATCATCATCAACGCTTCATTCATCCAACCTTCCTTCACGTACATCAACCAAACACCCTTCCCGCTTATCTCCCTCGCTGAACTGCATGCGACCCTTCAGTAGATTCACCATATCTTTCTATTCCCAGATCCGTTGATGCTCTAATTTTGAGGATATCATATAGACTTACAGATCTAACTCTAGGATTTAGAATCACCCAATTCGGAGTTCGGACCAGAGAGAATGAGCCAGTTGAAGACATGCCAGATTTCTGGAAGTTTGCTGTCGATTCCTTGGAGGTCTGGGGGGCTTCACCTTGCACTGTGGACTTAACGATCCTGCCTTTTATCATGTGGTATCAGAGCTCATAAGGTAAAAGCTCTCGAAACCTTGATTTGAAGTTAGTTAAATCAGATTTGCAAGCATAGAAGTGTTGTCGTTGAAGAGTCGAGCGTCTTTTTGAATTTTCTCCTGAATTTTGATGCATTTTTGTTGCGTTTTTCTTGCCATTCCTTTGTTGTTTCCCTTCTGAATTTTGTTACATTTTCCTTGAGTTTAGATTCATCTTGTTTGGTATTGTCTCAAGGTTGAAGACGAGCCACCCAAGAGTACGTCTCTAAACTGCCGTAGTTAATTAGCTTGTTGCTTAAGCTTGATTCCTTTCGTTTTAGCCAACTGCCGGCCTGTTTTAATTGCAATAAATTCTTTTATTGCTTCATGATTAAGTTGTTGAATGTGTCTAATGCCTGTTTGATTTAATTTGAACCAATCAACACAATGTAACGGGAAAGATCTAGGCTTTACCGTGTGATCCAAGGGATATAGTGTATATTATACATTAGGAAGCCCAACCTCTTAGTGTATATTAAACTCTAGGACCTTGTGCGTACAATATAAAAAGGAACAGAATCATACGAAATTTTGCCAAGCCAAAGGCTCTTCAAGCACAAGACCCGAATTCCACCCTTTAGAGGTCGTAAAACTTGGACTTGGCGAGAAAAAGTAAGAGGGCACTATTATACGTCCCCATAAGAAAAAGAGGCCAAGCAAAGACCACAAGGTTTCGTCTTGAGGATCACACCAAGCTGAACATTTAGTAGCTTCCTTGAAGTTGTTTGATTCGGATTTGTTAAACAAGTAATTCAGGTTCATCGCTTGAAGTGTGTGACTTGAGCTGCAATTTTCTCTTTGATCTTTGAAACCAAGTTTAGGTGTCTTAGGCTTTTCTATTTCTAGGATTGCTTGCGCACCTGAATTTGCTTGACTTTGATCAAAAGTTTTGAGTTCTTACGCGGCCTAAGGTCCATTGGTAAGTTCGGATTTGTGAGTCCTTGTGTGAGATGTTGTTCGCTGGACTGAGTTGTTGGTAAGGAGACTCCCAACGGATTTTCTGGCGACAAGAACTCATGGAGATGTTTGAATTGGGTCGAATGTCAATAAGGGATTATCTTTACTTTCGGGTTTATGGTGAGTACCCTAACTCCCAAACTCACACGAGCACCTACAAGGATTATTTGGGCCGAGGACAAGGAGTTAGAGATCCTATTAATAGGCCTCAAGAACGGACATACCCCATGGCACCTACTAGCCCTACTTTGCTGCCTCAACAAAATGTACTAAGTCACCCATCTCCAAGGGAGCACATTAGAGAAAGGAATCTCCCCCCACTTAGGCGGAAACAACAAGCTCCTAGTGACAGGCCACCAAGGTATCAACCTTTCCCTTCGTTTGGGCCATATTATTATTCTTCTAACCCTTCCTTGTAGGCTAAGGGAGTCTATGACTCACCAAACTCATCTTTTATCACGTCCAAGTGTAGAGAAAGAGTGCCTCCACCGCCCCGGGTTAGGACACGCGATATTGTATGTGTCATATGTGATGGGCGAGGTCACTTGGCTGAAATTTGTCCAAACCGATACTACAGTTACAAGGATGAAGGATCCTTTGAGAGTGAAGCTTTGGTTGATGCTTGTGTGGGAGAGGAGGTCAAGAGTGAACCGAATGCTAGTCATATTTCCCTAGTTTTAGGCAGCAAAGAAGTGCCGCTTAAGGGTCATGATGTCGAGGAAGACAATTTGGTGGTTCAAAAAGAGGCTAAAGATGAGGATGCTCTTGCTACTGAATCACCATCGTCTATGGCAAACGGAAAAGAGCTTGATCCAATGGAAAAAGATGAGGAAATATTAGAGCCATCTTCAACTTCTCCAAGACGCAAGTGTTGGCCTACAATCAAACGTAGCTCCTTAGCATCATTAGCTACTCCATGGTCTGACTTGACACACATGGTTCCTTCAAGCTTGTCATTTCTTCTACAAGACGAGGTTGATGCAAAAGATGTCAAACTAGCCGAAGATTCTGATTCTGACCTTGTGAAAAAGGAAGTCCAATCTAGGACTCATTCTAGGGAAGTATCATATGGCCTTTCTTTGCTTTCTACTCTATTATTCCCTTCACTTGATAATGAATATCTTTCAAGGAGTAGAGAATTCCAAGTGCTTAAATCAGTTTTTGAATGTATGACTAGGTACTCATGCATGCACCCAAGTTCTCTTGCTCAATACATGTCATGTGGGATGCATCCAGTGCATTCTATTATTCTATACAAGCATGCTTGTTATGTTGTTAGTTTGTTTCCTAAACTTGAACGTAGGACTAGGAAGAAGAGTGGAATAGTTTGTGCATGCATCTTCGCATTTCATAAAGAACTTGGAATTTTCGTGACTCCAATTTTCTTGGTGGAATTCAAGAGCCACATTTTTCTGATTTTCATGTAGGGCACTTGGATTCGTGGTCGAATCCTTTCCATGGAGGGGAGGATGATGTGACTACGTACCATCAAGAGCTAGACACCTCAAGCCACCAAGAGCCCCAAGTGCAATCAAGTGACACCGGCCAAGTTGATGAAGGCCAAGCGTCGGCGCCACACAAGGAGGACTTCATTCCACCGGTCGCTCCACCACTTGTCCTGCACACCAAGGCTTCCATTGACTCAAGTGACAAAGAAGAGTCCATTCAGCCCATGAGTGCTGAGGGAAGTGTGCCCAAGACTCCCAAATATCGCACTCCACACACGTCGTCACGCCAGGATGACATAGCTGCGTTGAGCATGGGCCCAATTTTGTTTCACTCGTGCAAACTGGCCCATTTTTGGTGGAGGCCCACTTAACTCCCTAAACCACGTAATTCTAGAAGATGAGACTATTTTGAAGTCAGGTTCATTAGTTAATAAGCAGGAAAAGTCAAGAGTCTATGAATGATTAATGTGGCCACTTGAAAGGGTGTAACTTGTGTGTTTTGTGGCCTATTTAAGCATACTTTGACTACCCTTGTAAGCACCTTGGAATCTGATTAAAACATTAAGAAAAAACTTGAGTTTCTCTTGGAGAATTTGCCAGAAATTCTATCCTTGTTCATGTGTGATATCAAACAACTCCGATCTTCATACTAGGGTGCGTCATATCCCTTGTTTGTTGATCAAATTGTTCTTCTTTGAGTGGTGTGTAATATCCACCCTAAGGAGTCCACTTATCCATCACCTTCATATAGATTCGACATCATCAACGATTCCTTCATCCAACCTTCCTTCACATATATCAACCAAACACCCTTCCCACTTATCTCCCTCGCTGAACTGCCTGCGACCCTTTAGTAGATTCACCATATATTTCTATTCCCATATCTGTTCATGCTTTAATTTTGAGGATATTGTCTATACTTCCAGTTCTAACTCTGGGATTTGGAATCACCCAATTCGGAGTCCGGACTAGAGAGAACGAGCCAGTTGAAGACATGCTAGATTTTTGGAAGTTTGTTGTCGATTCCTTGGAGATCTGGGGGGCTTCACCTTGCACTGTGGACTTAACCATCCTGCCTTTTATTAGGTAGGCCATCAGTAGAGGGCCCTTGTTCTTGTCTTGGGCTTCCATCGTGGTTACCCTTGACAATAAGATTCAAACAACAATTCCTTCACAAAGTTCCCACAAAACACAAGTCTTATCAATGGATCCTAAAGCTAGTACGAGCTTTCAACTTTGATTCAAGAGTCAAGATTTTCAGTCAAGCAAGCTCGCCTATGTAGGGTGGGTTTAGGGTCCTAGACTCAATTCAAAGTAAAATAAACAAGAAGCACATGCCACGAATGAACCTGAGATACTTTGGCAACAACCAAGTCAAGCAACGCCAAGGAAGCTACTAAACTCACTTGCACTTTACAAAGGTCACACCTGACGTACATCACAAAGAAGCTTTGAATTGCTTAGTCTATGCTCACGTATCTCTTATGTTGATTTACTTTTTCTTTGGCCTCCCTTTAGTTACTTGGGCCGGGTATTTCTGAATCAACCACTTTTACCTTGATTTATTTTATATAACTTTAGACTTACTAATTGTAGAAAATAAATTACAAATATTAGCAAGGAGTCTTTCTCATTACCTTAACGTTGAAGATGCAGTTTATGCACAAGTAATCAGCACGTCCAAACACAGAATAATGCAGCAGAAAAAAAAAAAAAAAGACTATAACGTGACTAACTACTAGGGCTACATATTAGGGAAGGCTTTGACTCAAAAATTAAAAGAAATCTACTCTGGATGTGGTCAGAGAAAATGGTTGAAATGCAAGCTGATTTTTAGGAGATATGCAAAAGAGTTTTTCAACTTCTCCTTCAACTTCTCGACTCACACAATCTGCAACCAAGGAACTCGACTCAAACCAGTCACAACAACCAAGTAAAGACGCAATAAAACTCAAGAAAACAAGTGAAAAAGTTTGGAATTTAATGGCAGGAAATCTAGGCTTGCAAATCTAAGTTATCTATCGTCATAAACCAAGGTTTTAGAGCAATACCTTACGTAGCTTTGATACCACGTGATAGGAGCAAGGATCAAGGGTGCCTTCGGTGCAAGGAATTGCTCTCCTAACCTCCGAATGCAAGGGCTTTTGTCTGGGTTATGTTGTTGGCGTAGGAAGACTTCAACAGTGGTTTCAAGGAGAAAAAGTGACGGAACCTGGTGGCTTTGATGGAGGATGATGATGGTTGAGGCGTGGCGGTTCTGATGGTGAAGAGATGGATCAAGAGCTGGATAGATAATCCTTTAGGTTTGGATGCGACGCACTAAACTTGGAAGATTAAGGCTGGAAGGTCTTGAGATGTAACACACTCAAGATCCACTAAGAATCTCGATGTAACACACGAGCAAAAGGAGAAAGAAAGCTTTGGTTTTTAGCCAAAGGAAACTGCAATTCTGATTTCTTTATTGGAAATGAACGTGTTGGAACAAGAACACAACTAGAAGCCTTATATAGGCTTTTGACACAACTTGGATGGCCCACTTGGCCTAACATAAACTTAAACTTAAAAACTCAAGGAATAACACTTAAACTAAAGTCTGAAAAATGTCATGAAATGCAAAGGAATAATTCGGATTGCTCGGCAAGCATGGATCACACACTTGGACGCACCATAATAAGGGTGATCGGCTCAGGTGGCGCATGGATCAGAGCTCCAAGGCTAGTGAGTCCCTTCTTCAGCTCCATTTGAAGTTGTTTGGCTCGGGCCCTTGTGATAGAACTAGGTGGAAGCTCATCATCATTGTCCTGACTTGGATTGGCGTCTAGGGCTTCACTAGGCTCGTCTTGGACACTTGAGCCATCTTGATCATCACTCAAGTCACCATGGTCATCTTGGGCAGGGCCTTGGCTTTCTTGGCTCTCTTGATGGGACTTGGTCACATAAAAAACACTATGAATAAAATACTTTCGACACTTATTTATGGCTAATACCTCATGTTGGGAATAATGGTCAAACATGTATATGTTTAATTAGTTAATACGAAAGACATAATTAAATTAATGAAAAATCATGTAAAAAAAATCAATGTTACACGCTTACACCTAATTTCATGTTAAACAGCAATCTAGTTCATATCGGTTTCATAATTCTATACCTTTGTTGTGGTAGTAATAAAACTACTTTTTAGATACCAAGTACATACATCACATGTGTTGAGTGTCGATCCGTATAGCAGTAAATGGAGTACATGTCATCTTGAACCTGTAAATAAAATATATAAATACGATTACTTTTCGGCGCATAGGCATTTTTGTCATTCAGCGCATAGGGCCCAGACGTTACGCGTGGAGTGTCTCACCACGTAACGTCTGGAAGCAGAGCATTTCAGCGTCTCATGCGTTACGGGCTGCGCACTACCACACGTTACGTGTGGGTATATATCACACGTAACGTATGGTATTTTAGGGTATTATAATGTTGTGGTATGTGTATATGTGTATTTATTTGTGGTTTAATGTTAAAATAATGATTATTGTATATTTGTAGTATTTATTTGTTGTTCAATGTTGAATTATTGATTATTTTACATATATTATAATGTTGTGTATGAATGTTATATCATATTATTGTGTATTTTTAGTATTTATTTGATTATCTAGAATTAATAAAAGAAATACCCCAAAAGAATCAACATAGAAGATGAAATAGAATTGTTCATTACGCTGGATGACTACAACCACATTTAGCTCACAATAAAAGAAATAATACATGTTCTTCATAAACTAAGAAACCCTAACACAAAATAAATGACATCGTCTAGTTGCGTTTGAAGAAATTAGGATAGTCTCTTGTAAAAGTTCGCTTCCTATCATGTCTTTGCTTTGATAAAATTGCTTGCTCCCTACAAAGGTTGATAGTACGTAAACAACATTACACAAAAGATACGACATCAAGGCAGTATACGATGTACATCATTATATAGATTGAGATTATACCTACGCATCTTATCCGCATCTTGTAAAAGTTCTTGATTCTGCTTAACAAGATCTTGATTTTGCTTAACAAGATCTTGATTTTCTTTAACAAGATCTTGTTTTTCCCGCCATTGTTGTCGAATAACCGCGTGTGCCATGTCCTCGTACGTAGAATCAATATACTTCCTGTATAAACACCCCAGTCTTGGGCATCCCCAATACCTCCTTCCGTAGTTCCACTGCAAATCCCAAGTACGGACAATTGTTTTCAAATTACACTCGCATTATGGAGCACTTATTTGTTGATGGTGCCTATTTGGGTTTGTTGATGATTCGGATGAAGATGCCATTATTTGTTGTAGTGCTTGATTTCCTACAAATCCATTAATATGAAAAGGCCAATTAGGGTTACTAAATCGAAAGAAACTGGAAGAATAAGTTTACCCACAAATGAATCTTCAAGCCCCGCTTGTGTTGGACTTGTTATAGTGAACAAACAACCCTAATGCCTCTTAAATCGAAAGAAACTGGAAGAAGAAGCTTACCCACAAATGAATCTTCAAAACCCGCTTGTGTTGGACTTGTTATAGTGAACAAACAACCTCTTATATAGTGAAAAGGAATGTGTTTGACAGCTAATATACAGCTATATACAACTGTATTATATAATGACCTCAACCACTAGCATTAATGACCTCAACCACTATCATTAAAAACTTTTGAACAACCCTCAACAACTAGCATTGAATGACAATTTTGAACAACCCTAAACCTAAACCCTAACCCTAAACTCTAACCCTAAACCCTAAATCCTAAAGTCAACCTAACAAATCCACCAAACCCTAAACCCTAAACTTAAACCCCCTTCTAACCTAAACCTTAAACCCTAACCCTACCCTACAAACCCTCGAACCAGACATTATGTGAGGAACAGTGTCCCACGTTACATCTCCATGTAACACAGACGTAACGTGGAGAGAGGTATGCCGCGTTACGTGTGGACCTGTCTGTGGCGAAACGCATTGAATTAACTGTCTTGTCCCCACCTAACGGTATTAATGGTCCCAGCTTCATCTTCAATATAACGATCAACTTCGAGCTTAAACCCATTTCAAACACTTACAAAAAATTGTTTTACACTCTAAATTTTTGAAAAGGAAATGGACAATACCAACAACAATGAGTATTGGTGCAACAATGGAGAAGATACCCCACTTTGGAATGAGGTAATTTCTATTCTTTAACCATAAAGTTCTCTTTTTTCTTGTTATGAACTTGTTGTTTTAAGTTTTGAGTTTGATGATTTAGGGTTTAGGAGCTTTTAATATTTAATTTTTAGGGTTTAGTGTAGGCTCTTATTTGTTGTTTAAAGTTAAAGATCTGATTTTGTTTAGGAGATAGAAACAAAGATTGTGCAAACGTTATTGTTTAGGGCTTAGGGCAGCGAAATCGCTGTTACATTGAAGAACAGTTCCACACGTTACGTGGAAAGATGGTTTTCACGTAACGCGTGGAACGCTTTGACACGTAACGTGTGCATTAGCGCCATACGTAACGTATGGAGCTAATACTGGTTGTGGGTTTAATCTGTAAAATGGCACGGTTTATCACAAACCGTTCCATTTTACAGAAAAATATAGATTTAGGTTTAGGGTTTGTGCACTATTTGATGAGATGATTTAATGTGTATGCAAACGAACTATGGTTTGTACGAGGGGTTAAATAATATCTCCCTCAATGACTGGAGCACTCCAGAGAAGACATTTCCGGTTTGAAACGCCGCAAAAGGTGCAGGTTTGGAACACGCCTCAACCATATATTGATATACCATCTTATGATCTTGAGATACCGTTTCCTCCAGAAGCATCTTCATCTTATGCTACCCCACAGTTTTGCTTTCCATCCCTACACACACAACCTCAGTTTAGTGTACCACCGGAGGAGGATGTTTACGTCTCTGCCGATTATTCAAGCTTCTTTACAACTGATAAAATCTGGGAGTCTAGAGAAGAAGCTTTTTTGTGGGCGCGGGATATGGCTATGTGTAAACACTTCTGCATCAAAAAGTGGAGGAATAAACCCTACACCCCAAAAGCCCTTGGGGGGACTTGGTTACCGTGTGATAGGCATGGACAAAACATGCCTAAAGGAGCTGACCAAGTGAGAGACATCACAAGGTCAAAGAAGTATGGGTGTCCCTTCATGTTGAGGCTGAAAGAAGGGCCGAAGGGATTGTGGAGGATCATTGTACAACATGAAACTCACAATCATGTCATAGCAGATTCATTGTATGGTAGTGCATTAGCTGGGCGACCAACCGCTGAAGAGAAAGAAATTATTAAGGTGATGACGGTCAACCATTGCAAGCCGCAAAAGATTCATACTACAATCCATTCGTCTCCTGGAAATTTGACCAAGATGAAGCAAGTCTACAATATCATGCACGAGATACGAAAGAAGGGCATGGAAGGGAGAACAGTAGTGCAACAGTTCTTCTATGAGTGCAATGAGAAGGGAAACTTCATGGAGTACAGATTCAACAAGGAGACCAACAAGATAACAGATATCTTCTTCGCAAGCCAGGATCAGTTGTCGTTACTGAAAGCATTTCCGTACATTGTGCTGATGGACTCTACATATGCAACTAACTGGTTAGTAACATACATATCTATTATACTCTTCATTTGTTCATGTCAAGGTTAGGGTGCCATCATATTATATATATGATTATGTGTGCAGCTACAATTTGCTCTTCCTTGAAATTGTCGGCATCACATCTGTTTGGAAAAACTACAATATTGCCGGGGCATTTCTGGAGAAGGAGGACGAAGACAGTTACAAGTGGGCCATAGAGCAACTTGCAAAGATGTTTGGCAAGGTGCAACGGGCACCCACATGTTTGGTCACTGATCGGGAGAAAGCGTTGATGAACGCCTTAGAGAAGCAGTTTCCAGAAGCAAAATTCCTCCTATGTAGGCGGCATGTGAGGAAAAATATTGAAGACTTTGGGAAGAAGGCCATGGACAAGTTTAGGGGCACAACGTTTTCCAACGACTGCATGAAACTCTTCAAGGAAACGACCATACAAGGGTATGAAGAAAAACTCTGGAAGCTGAAGTGTGATTGGAAGAAATCTCCAAAATGTCTGTAGTACCTACAAAAAAACTGGCTGGACCCCTACAAGGAAAGAATCGTCTCCGTATGGACAGATACAGTGTTCACGCTCGGTACTACCACCACTAACAGGTATGTGCATCAATAATTTTTCTAGATTTAGCTAGTTATTTGAACTTAGTTAGACCTTTACAATAACATATTGATTTCAGATTCTTGATTGTAATACAGGGTTGAAGGGGCCCATTCTAGTCTGAAAAGCTTCTTCACAAGCAACGATGGCAACCTTTGCACTGTGTTCGATCAATATCATACACGGTTGTGCAGTCATATTGGTGACATAAGGGGGGCATTCAATGAGAGCATTGGAAAGAGATATACGCTGCTAACGAAGGCACATCTTTTCTCCAAGCTGCACTTCAAGGTCTCTGCGGTTGCACTAGCTCGTTTGATTGAGGAATACAGGAAAGGAGAAGCTCCATTGTGGAGCACTATATGCAGATGCCAGATGAGGGTCAGAGATGGCTTGCCTTGCGTGCATGACATGGCGCAAAATGTGAGGAGCCAGACCCCAATTGAACCTAGCTCATTGCATCCGTTCTAGAGGCAACTGACATTATCAGAAGTGAAGACAGCAGAACAGGAAGAAGTCTGCACACGCAACGTGAATAGATCTTTGCTTGACGAATTTGCCCGAAGCGTCTTCCCCACATTGCTAGTGGAGGTTCAACAAAGAGCAGTCTGCACACTTAGAAGTATAGCACATCCAGAGCAGACTACTCTGCAAGAGCCAGCCAAAGTCAGAGATAAGGGTCGGCCTCAAGGAGCTCTGAACTTTGCCACCAAAAGACAATCGTCATCATGAGAGCACACTGACCAACAGATGGACGGAACACCTACGAAAAAGCAAAAAGGAAGACCACCGAAGAAGGGCCTACCCTTACCATGTGGTGCCACGTCATTGATCAAGAACCCGTGGCGCTATCAAACCCAGTTCCCCAAGTGTATGAGACCACACTTTGGAGGATGGTATGAGATAGAGGGTGATGGAAACTGCGGGTACAGAGCAATTGCGTATGGTCTGGGTTTAGGGCAAGATCAGTGGGCTTTTGTTCGACGTACCATGATCGCTACGTTGAGACAAGAGTATGAGCTACTCGCGCCACTTTGGGTATCTACGATGACACTTGAGGCAATGGAGGCGAAGCTTGCATGGTTTCCTTTGCCGAACAGGCCGGCCCCACCGGAGACGTGGTTGGACCTCCCGGATATGGGATGTTTGGTGGCAACGACATTCACATGTGTGTTCGTTACCGTCGGTGGTGGTGCGGGCACGACATACCTGCCTATGAGGGGGAAGCCAAACGAAGCATCAATTGGCGAGATTCTGAAGACGGTATGCATATGCCATGTCGAGAAAGAGAAACATTTTATTGCAGTACATTAATACAATCCCATATGTTGATACTATCTCGTGTTAGCACTAATGATGCATTGACTTTGATGTAGATTGGCCTGGAAGAAACTTCGCCCTTGCCTATTATTTACACGGGGTGGATGTTTCATCATGACCACTCTACGGGTGATTACGTAGATGAAAGGATTATATCTCGGACGTATGATTACGAAGCAGACAAGGCCGAAAAGAAGACAAGACGAAAGAAGAAGGTTGAAACGATCGATTTATGTAATGAATGATATGTATGAATTATGATGAAATGAGTTCGACATTTCTATTCCAAACATCCCTAAATCCAAACAACTCATAAAAAACATTCATTCAAGAGTCATAGCTTTCATAATTTTCATAACCCAAACAAGTCATCACAAACATTCAAATACACTCATAACATCCATAAAATGAAACAAGTTTAATCCTGAAACAAGTCTAAAACCACTTCCTCAATGATTGGGAAGGAAGGGATACATATGCTCAAACGACCGGCGTACAGACTCTGCTACATCTTCACATTCATGGTTGCGATGTTGCTCAAGCTCATTGTACACCCGATCAAACGCCTGCACACAACACAGAAACGTTGATGCGTAATAAAAAATTATGGATAAGAGTTAACCAAACATTAAACAAAAGAGCAAAACAGTCAAATTCATACCCGTGTCGCGTCCTCAATGGTAGGGGGGTTGACGAATGGATGTGTACGTGGGATGTACCATTCCATGTAATCATCACTGCAGTCATGGCCTTGCTGGATTGGAGGGCCCATCGCATCCAGGGTCATAGAATGTACATTCTGTGCATCCCATGCAAATCGAGCAGCGTCGTACTCAACCTTGTAGCTGGTAATATTTACTGCTCTCCAAGCCCGTAGAGGCTCTATAGGAGCTCGTGGAATCTGCTGCACACGGCGAAACTGTCTTGCCACACGGTCTGGCATGTACGGCTCGGTTATCCACATACACGAGATAACTCCATGGAAGCGAGTAGGAGCGAATCTCGGATCGCTGAAGTCAATCGTACCGTACGGACTCCAATCAACCTAAAAAAACTTATTTGTTAATACAAACGACATCCAAGCAACATAAACATAAATATATGTACATACCATGTCCGCAGTCATCGTATCGAGCTCCACTCTGTAGTTTCTCATCAGGTAGGGTTTCTCGGTCAGGTCCCATCGAGTAGCGTAGGCGACCGCTTCATCAGAGTTCCAATGTCTACTCAATGCAAGTCTAAACATGGGGAAATACTGATATATCCACGCCTGAAACAGAATTTACGCAAGCAATCATTGTTATTGAATAAATACAGATACAACAATAAGGTGAAACTGAGGGTTTTTTTAATTTAGAAAAATACCTGAATTAGAGTATAGCACGTGGACATCACTCTCGCTTCCTTTCTTGTGCACTCGCCCAAGCTGTGGTACACGTGAGCAAGAACGGCAGCACCCCATGCATATTCACTACTACACGAGTGATCCTCCAGAAACAGCTGATAGTAGAGCGGCAATCTGTGTTGGGTCTTGTCCGGAAATAGGCAAGAGCCCAACAAGTGCAGTAAGTACCCAGAAGCACGCTTCTCGTCATTCAGACCCCTGCAATGCCTTTGGAAGAATTCAGCAACTACAGTAGCAGATGACACATCCTGAGCAGCCAACCCAAAGAATCCCGTTGCCTGAGCCACCACCGCCTTCTTCAAATCAGTCACCGTCAGAGAACCCCGTGGAGGTGCTATGTCTCTTCCATGGATGTTGAGCCCAATGATGAACAATACGTCATGGAGAGTTATGGTCATCTCTCCCCATGGCATATGGAACGAGCTGGTCTCAGGTTGCCACCGCTCAACAAACGCAAGAAGCAGCGTCTCGTGCACATGCTCATGTATCACATGCGGAATATGACATAAGCCTGAACTCTGTGCCAGTTTACCCCATGGCGTTGACGACTCCAGGCGCCATGCGCGTGTCTGTTTGCCTCGTTGCTGAAACTTCAACGGTGGGACAGGCTACAGACATTTGCATTTTTAAACTAGTGTAAGCAGTCGCTTTGACATATTTATATAAAAATGTAAAATGACAAGAATAAGGTTTTTCATGCAACTTACAATGCGCTGATAAATGGTGTACGCCAGGTGATTGGGAAAACCCTTCAACAGCTCGGGATTCTCCGGACCTCTATAGACTCTGATCTGTAATTCCGGCTCATATCTCCCCTTTTTTTTGCTTCGGGGTGGTCTTGCCTGCGAAGAGGTGCCTTCTTGTTGCTCCTCGTCCGCATCATCATCATCAGGTTGAGCTCTTGGAGCCCGTGCCTGATTGTCTTCCTCCTACATGTTTTTAAACAAATGATAAGCAATTACATTTTTATCATACAATCATATTTACATATATTAGGGCTACTTACCATATTCAGTTGTGCATTCGGGTTGACCCCCAAGCTCTCCCACGGATTGTAATCCATGTCATCATTTGCGTCGCCTTCATAATATAAGGGGTTGTGATGCGACGTGGACCCGTGAGGGCTCTGATGGGCGATTGGGCTCTGGTGCTGACTCTGCTGGGGTGGTGGCAGACTCAATGAAGGACCATAATAGTTATTCTGATCGATCGTATAAGAATAACAATGGAGTGGACTCACGTTGTACTGTGGGTACAACTGCGGGTCCGAATCTGCAAGGCCTCCCGCCACATAAGATGGCCCAAACGGGAACACAGGGGGGTCAGTATAGCCCGCCTGCCCGTGCCCTCCCGCATCTTGGGCAACACCCGCAAACCTACGGGATAGCTCACACTCAGTCCGATACGAAGCAGCCCGAACGAGGTCTCGTCTGGCTCTACGCCTCGTTCTCTCACCAGGCTCCATCTACCACAATAAACAATCCGATAAAGTTCTTAAACATATCCAACAAACCCTAAACCCTTTCATACAAATCCATCAAAATTTCAAATTTCATACAAATGTCTAAAATACCCTAAACATACATATGCAAATTTTTATTTTTGTGAAAAGAGTAGTCGCTGGAAAGTCATCGCCGGGAGGCCAACAGCACGTAACGCTTGGTCTCTGACCAAACGTTACGCGCAAAAGCCAACAGCTCTTAACGGTTGGAAGGCTTCCCCTCGTTACGTGTTGTGCAATGGCAATTCACCGGATTGCCACCGGCGATATTTCACCGGCAATTCCAGCGACAATTCCGGCGACAATTCCAGATTCCGACGATGCCTTATCTTTCAACATTTCTTAAAAAATTCAAATTTATTTAATAAATCTACCTAAAAATACCTAAAATAACACTACCTCATACAAAGATACCTTTAAAATTCACACTAATTCACAAACATTAAACATAAACACTTAACTACTTCTAAATTAACAAAAAACAACTAATATTTCAAGAGATGGAATGTAGTGTAACTAACCTTGGATGATTGCGTAACGGGAGAGATTTGTTGATTCTTAACGAACCGATACCAAAGGCGCGTAACGAGAGAGGAGAGTTCGATTTCTGTTTTTTGAGTGAGCAGCGGCGGAATGGAGGAGAAGGGAGAGAGTTCTGTTTTTAAATCCAGGGTTGGTCCGCCGCATTACGCCTGAAGCTTCATGGAGAGTTACGTGAGGAACATCATTGAGCGTTACGTGAGGAGCTTCATGGAGCGTTACGTCTCGACCCTATACGCTGAAAGGCAATTTTGGGTATGAGCCGAATAGTATGGGCCTATATAAATCGATTAATGTATTTGAGGAACTTAACAAACAGCTGAAAGAACATTCTTTGTGATAATTTAAATTGATGGTGAATGGACATGCTATTTATCTAACAAAATATGAGAGGAGTTGTGCCATCCAACTCTCACTCTCACTCTCACTCTCACTCTCACTCGGACTTGGTATTTAAAAGAGAATAGGGAGATATAAGAATTTGAGAAGACAATCGGTTTGCTTACCGGATTAAAACTTTAACTTATTGCTCCCACTTTATTACAATTCTTGAACATTTTAGTTTGTTTGATTTTATTGTTTAACTCACTGGAACGCCAAAAGCCATCTTGAGGACAATTAAACACCACATAATAAATGAAAACATAAAACGACTTACATTATTTCTTTCTGTTGAAATTGTTTGTAAGAATTTCTTTGCTAAATCTTTTACATGTGCTAAAAATGAACATGTTAATTCATAACTGGATATATTGTACATGGAAGAAGATATAATAGCGTTTTATGAGTAAAATTATACTAAAAAAATGAATATTTTAATTCATAACTACATATATTGTGCAAGAAGATACAATAGCGTTCTATGAGTAACATTATACTAAACTTATAATTAATGAGATAGACATTAATTGTTTTAGACTATATAGTTAGAATTTTTTTCTTATTGTTTGATTTTGAATGTAAGTTACTGTAGGCAAGAAAAGATTAAGTAGTGATATGAGTCATAAATTGCTCAATACTCTATTTTATATTATATATACATAAAGATTGATCGTGTACCTTAGAATTTGAAAGATTTAACAGATGGGTTGTAATTGAGAAATCGTGTAATTTGAAGACTAAATAATGAGTTTTTAATTGGACATAAACTTTTATAAGACTGAGTTTTTTGATTGATCGTGTACATTAGAATTTGAATGAATTAACAAATGAATTGTAATTGAAAAATTATTTTATTTAGAGGCTAAATTAATGAGTCATTAACTGGACAAAACCTCTATTTTATATGTAGATAGTAGATAAATAGATAGATATAAAGGTTGAGTAACTAATTAATATAAACAAAAAAATAAATAAAAGATAAAATAGTAAAAAGAAGTTGTTAAGAAGGGGGATTGAACCCTAGACCTCTTATATTATGAGAGTGTCTTTAGCCATTGAGTTATATTAGAAGATTTAATTTGTAATGAAAGATCAACAAAAAAATAAGAGATAATTTCTCATATTTATTGGGCATTAATTGCACCCTCAATCTACTTCATATATAACTTGTTGAAATATTCATACATTGAGAATTTATAATTTTGTTTGTATGAAATTGAATGTGGATGATATATCAAACTTAAATACCTCATGGAAATCTTCACTATTAATTAACATTTCAATCTTTATACTTCAAAATAATGTTAAACTACTATATAATTTAGTATACAAAATTCTTGGACTATAATGTAATTTTTTTCATTCTCTTTGCACTTATACTTTTTGTGTGAATGTCTGAAACACATAGCCTAAGAAATCAAATATAAAAACACCAAACACCGGAAATTCCACCATAAATTCTATAAGATTTTCTCACCAAAACTATATATCCCGAAGTTTAAAGTATTAACCATATAGCCTATTTTACTGAGATTAATATTTTTTTTGTATTTCCTCATCTAATGACCAAGAATATAAAAATAGGCTAAAATAAGATGTAAGTAACCAAAATGGTGAAAATCTTTACCATATTAACTGAGGACAACACTAAACATGCAATTCTTGTAAATTTACATATTTTTAAATGTTTGGTCTTTGGAGGCCTCAAGGTATGTAATTATCCCATATATATTTGCAGTATGAATATAAGCAGAAAAGCACAGAAACTAAGTCGTACAAAATTGAATGTCATTCCTAAACAATTAAATAGAACATTAGTGTCTGAAACAGACTCCAAAAATAACTATGTACCTTATATGTATGAATTTGGAGAAAAACATTGAAATCTAAAATTTATTTATATAGTCCACCGGCCTGCTTTGTTTCTAGAGGTCTTGTTTAAGTTAGTAAATGAAATATTTCATTGTATTATTAAACATATACATATACAAATCAATATTAAAATAAGAAATACTTGAAACATTAAAATTATTGATGTACCATATAATCTGCTAGAAGACAACTACGTGTGGGCCGCACAATAACTTCTTGAAATGTGTAAAAAGTGTCAAGTAACACCGACATGCCTAGTGACAGATCGTGAAAAGGCATTGATGAATGCGTTAGATAGACTCTTTCCAAGTGCAAAGTCTATCCTCTGTAGGCGCCATGTGAAGAAGAACATAGAGGACAATGCTAGGAAGGTGATGAATGATAAAAGCTTGGGTACAAGGTTTGCAAATACTTACTACAATTTATTCAAGCAAACAATTGTACCCGAGTACGAGAGAGAGTTGTGCAGAATTGAGTCGGAATGGAGGGCTTGGCCACGTCTGACTCAATATGTAAGAAATAGTTGGTTGATCCCGTATGGGGAAAGACTCGTGTCAGCTTGGACAGTTACAAGTGGGCCATAGAGCAACTTGCAAAGATGTTTGGCAAGGTGCAACGGGCACCCACATGTTTGGTCACTGATCGGGAGAAGGCGTTGATGAACGCCTTAGAGAAGCAGTTTCCAGAAGCAAAATTCCTCCTATGTAGGCGGCATGTGAGGAAAAATATTGAAGACTTTGGGAAGAAGGCCATGGACAAGTTTAGGGGCACAACATTTTCCAACGACTGCATGAAACTCTTCAAGGAAACGACCATACAAGGGTATGAAGAAAAACTCTGGAAGCTGAAGTGTGATTGGAAGAAATCTCCAAAATGTCTGTAGTACCTACAAAAAAACTGGCTGGACCCCTACAAGGAAAGAATCGTCTCCGTATGGACAGATACAGTGTTCACGCTCGGTACTACCACCACTAACAGGTATGTGCATCAATAATTTTTCTAGATTTAGCTAGTTATTTGAACTTAGTTAGACCTTTACAATAACATATTGATTTCAGATTCTTGATTGTAATACAGGGTTGAAGGGGCCCATTCTAGTCTGAAAAGCTTCTTCACAAGCAACGATGGCAACCTTTGCACTGTGTTCGATCAATATCATACACGGTTGTGCAGTCATATTGGTGACATAAGGGGGGCATTCAATGAGAGCATTGGAAAGAGATATACGCTGCTAACGAAGGCACATCTTTTCTCCAAGCTGCACTTCAAGGTCTCTGCGGTTGCACTAGCTCGTTTGATTGAGGAATACAGGAAAGGAGAAGCTCCATTGTGGAGCACTATATGCAGATGCCAGATGAGGGTCAGAGATGGCTTGCCTTGCGTGCATGACATGGCGCAAAATGTGAGGAGCCAGACCCCAATTGAACCTAGCTCATTGCATCCGTTCTAGAGGCAACTGACATTATCAGAAGTGAAGACAGCAGAACAGGAAGAAGTCTGCACACGCAACGTGAATAGATCTTTGCTTGACGAATTTGCCCGAAGCGTCTTCCCCACATTGCTAGTGGAGGTTCAACAAAGAGCAGTCTGCACACTTAGAAGTATAGCACATCCAGAGCAGACTACTCTGCAAGAGCCAGCCAAAGTCAGAGATAAGGGTCGGCCTCAAGGAGCTCTGAACTTTGCCACCAAAAGACAACCGTCATCATGAGAGCACACTGACCAACAGATGGACGGAACACCTACGAAAAAGCAAAAAGGAAGACCACCGAAGAAGGGCCTACCCTTACCATGTGGTGCCACGTCATTGATCAAGAACCCGTGGCGCTATCAAACCCAGTTCCCCAAGTGTATGAGACCACACTTTGGAGGATGGTATGAGATAGAGGGTGATGGAAACTGCGGGTACAGAGCAATTGCGTATGGTCTGGGTTTAGGGCAAGATCAGTGGGCTTTTGTTCGACGTACCATGATCGCTACGTTGAGACAAGAGTATGAGCTACTCGCGCCACTTTGGGTATCTACGATGACACTTGAGGCAATGGAGGCGAAGCTTGCATGGTTTCCTTTGCCGAACAGGCCGGCCCCACCGGAGACGTGGTTGGACCTCCCGGATATGGGATGTTTGGTGGCAACGACATTCACATGTGTGTTCGTTACCGTCGGTGGTGGTGCGGGCACGACATACCTGCCTATGAGGGGGAAGCCAAATGAAGCATCAATTGGCGAGATTCTGAAGACGGTATGCATATGCCATGTCGAGAAAGAGAAACATTTTATTGCAGTACATTAATACAATCCCATATGTTGATACTATCTCGTGTTAGCACTAATGATGCATTGACTTTGATGTAGATTGGCCTGGAAGAAACTTCGCCCTTGCCTATTATTTACACGGGGTGGATGTTTCATCATGACCACTCTACGGGTGATTACGTAGATGAAAGGATTATATCTCGGACGTATGATTACGAAGCAGACAAGGCCGAAAAGAAGACAAGACGAAAGAAGAAGGTTGAAACGATCGATTTATGTAATGAATGATATGTATGAATTATGATGAAATGAGTTCGACATTTCTATTCCAAACATCCCTAAATCCAAACAACTCATAAAAAACATTCATTCAAGAGTCATAGCTTTCATAATTTTCATAACCCAAACAAGTCATCACAAACATTCAAATACACTCATAACATCCATAAAATGAAACAAGTTTAATCCTGAAACAAGTCTAAAACCACTTCCTCAATGATTGGGAAGGAAGGGATACATATGCTCAAACGACCGGCGTACAGACTCTGCTACATCTTCACATTCATGGTTGCGATGTTGCTCAAGCTCATTGTACACCCGATCAAACGCCTGCACACAACACAGAAACGTTGATGCGTAATAAAAAATTATGGATAAGAGTTAACCAAACATTAAACAAAAGAGCAAAACAGTCAAATTCATACCCGTGTCGCGTCCTCAATGGTAGGGGGGTTGACGAATGGATGTGTACGTGGGATGTACCATTCCATGTAATCATCACTGCAGTCATGGCCTTGCTGGATTGGAGGGCCCATCGCATCCAGGGTCATAGAATGTACATTCTGTGCATCCCATGCAAATCGAGCAGCGTCGTACTCAACCTTGTAGCTGGTAATATTTACTGCTCTCCAAGCCCGTAGAGGCTCTATAGGAGCTCGTGGAATCTGCTGCACACGGCGAAACTGTCTTGCCACACGGTCTGGCATGTACGGCTCGGTTATCCACATACACGAGATAACTCCATGGAAGCGAGTAGGAGCGAATCTCGGATCGCTGAAGTCAATCGTACCGTACGGACTCCAATCAACCTAAAAAAACTTATTTGTTAATACAAACGACATCCAAGCAACATAAACATAAATATATGTACATACCATGTCCGCAGTCATCGTATCGAGCTCCACTCTGTAGTTTCTCATCAGGTAGGGTTTCTCGGTCAGGTCCCATCGAGTAGCGTAGGCGACCGCTTCATCAGAGTTCCAATGTCTACTCAATGCAAGTCTAAACATGGGGAAATACTGATATATCCACGCCTGAAACAGAATTTACGCAAGCAATCATTGTTATTGAATAAATACAGATACAACAATAAGGTGAAACTGAGGGTTTTTTTAATTTAGAAAAATACCTGAATTAGAGTATAGCACGTGGACATCACTCTCGCTTCCTTTCTTGTGCACTCGCCCAAGCTGTGGTACACGTGAGCAAGAACGGCAGCACCCCATGCATATTCACTACTACACGAGTGATCCTCCAGAAACAGCTGATAGTAGAGCGGCAATCTGTGTTGGGTCTTGTCCGGAAATAGGCAAGAGCCCAACAAGTGCAGTAAGTACCCAGAAGCACGCTTCTCGTCATTCAGACCCCTGCAATGCCTTTGGAAGAATTCAGCAACTACAGTAGCAGATGACACATCCTGAGCAGCCAACCCAAAGAATCCCGTTGCCTGAGCCACCACCGCCTTCTTCAAATCAGTCACCGTCAGAGAACCCCGTGGAGGTGCTATGTCTCTTCCATGGATGTTGAGCCCAAGGATGAACAATACGTCATGGAGAGTTATGGTCATCTCTCCCCATGGCATATGGAACGAGCTGGTCTCAGGTTGCCACCGCTCAACAAACGCAAGAAGCAGCGTCTCGTGCACATGCTCATGTATCACATGCGGAATATGACATAAGCCTGAACTCTGTGCCAGTTTACCCCATGGCGTTGACGACTCCAGGCGCCATGCGCGTGTCTGTTTGCCTCGTTGCTGAAACTTCAACGGTGGGACAGGCTACAGACATTTGCATTTTTAAACTAGTGTAAGCAGTCGCTTTGACATATTTATATAAAAATGTAAAATGACAAGAATAAGGTTTTTCATGCAACTTACAATGCGCTGATAAATGGTGTACGCCAGGTGATTGGGAAAACCCTTCAACAGCTCGGGATTCTCCGGACCTCCATAGACTCTGATCTGTAATTCCGGCTCATATCTCCCCTTTTTTTTGCTTCGGGGTGGTCTTGCCTGCGAAGAGGTGCCTTCTTGTTGCTCCTCGTCCGCATCATCATCATCAGGTTGAGCTCTTGGAGCCCGTGCCTGATTGTCTTCCTCCTACATGTTTTTAAACAAATGATAAGCAATTACATTTTTATCATACAATCATATTTACATATATTAGGGCTACTTACCATATTCAGTTGTGCATTCGGGTTGACCCCCAAGCTCTCCCACGGATTGTAATCCATGTCATCATTTGCGTCGCCTTCATAATATAAGGGGTTGTGATGCGACGTGGACCCGTGAGGGCTCTGATGGGCGATTGGGCTCTGGTGCTGACTCTGCTGGGGTGGTGGCAGACTCAATGAAGGACCATAATAGTTATTCTGATCGATCGTATAAGAATAACAATGGAGTGGACTCACGTTGTACTGTGGGTACAACTGTGGGTCCGAATCTGCAAGGCCTCCCGCCACATAAGATGGCCCAAACGGGAACACAGGGGGGTCAGTATAGCCCGCCTGCCCGTGCCCTCCCGCATCTTGGGCAACACCCGCAAACCTACGGGATAGCTCACACTCAGTCCGATACGAAGCAGCCCGAACGAGGTCTCGTCTGGCTCTACGCCTCGTTCTCTCACCAGGCTCCATCTACCACAATAAACAATCCGATAAAGTTCTTAAACATATCCAACAAACCCTAAACCCTTTCATACAAATCCATCAAAATTTCAAATTTCATACAAATGTCTAAAATACCCTAAACATACATATGCAAATTTTTATTTTTGTGAAAAGAGTAGTCGCTGGAAAGTCATCGCCGGGAGGCCAACAGCACGTAACGCTTGGTCTCTGACCAAACGTTACGCGCAAAAGCCAACAGCTCTTAACGGTTGGAAGGCTTCCCCTCGTTACGTGTTGTGCAATGGCAATTCACCGGATTGCCACCGGCGATATTTCACCGGCAATTCCAGCGACAATTCCGGCGACAATTCCAGATTCCGACGATGCCTTATCTTTCAACATTTCTTAAAAAATTCAAATTTATTTAATAAATCTACCTAAAAATACCTAAAATAACACTACCTCATACAAAGATACCTTTAAAATTCACACTAATTCACAAACATTAAACATAAACACTTAACTACTTCTAAATTAACAAAAAACAACTAATATTTCAAGAGATGGAATGTAGTGTAACTAACCTTGGATGATTGCGTAACGGGAGAGATTTGTTGATTCTTAACGAACCGATACCAAAGGCGCGTAACGAGAGAGGAGAGTTTGATTTCTGTTTTTTGAGTGAGCAGCGGCGGAATGGAGGAGAAGGGAGAGAGTTCTGTTTTTAAATCCAGGGTTGGTCCGCCGCATTACGCCTGAAGCTTCATGGAGAGTTACGTGAGGAACATCATTGAGCGTTACGTGAGGAGCTTCATGGAGCGTTACGTCTCGACCCTATGCGCTGAAAGACAATTTTGGGTATGAGCCGAATAGTATGGGCCTATATAAATCGATTAATGTATTTGAGGAACTTAACAAACAGCTGAAAGAACATTCTTTGTGATAATTTAAATTGATGGTGAATGGACATGCTATTTATCTAACAAAATATGAGAGGAGTTGTGCCATCCAACTCTCACTCTCACTCTCACTCTCACTCTCACTCGGACTTGGTATTTAAAAGAGAATAGGGAGATATAAGAATTTGAGAAGACAATCGGTTTGCTTACCGGATTAAAACTTTAACTTATTGCTCCCACTTTATTACAATTCTTGAACATTTTAGTTTGTTTGATTTTATTGTTTAACTCACTGGAACGCCAAAAGCCATCTTGAGGACAATTAAACACCACATAATAAATGAAAACATAAAACGACTTACATTATTTCTTTCTGTTGAAATTGTTTGTAAGAATTTCTTTGCTAAATCTTTTACATGTGCTAAAAATGAACATGTTAATTCATAACTGGATATATTGTACATGGAAGAAGATATAATAGCGTTTTATGAGTAAAATTATACTAAAAAAATGAATATTTTAATTCATAACTACATATATTGTGCAAGAAGATACAATAGCGTTCTATGAGTAACATTATACTAAACTTATAATTAATGAGATAGACATTAATTGTTTTAGACTATATAGTTAGAATTTTTTTCTTATTGTTTGATTTTGAATGTAAGTTACTGTAGGCAAGAAAAGATTAAGTAGTGATATGAGTCATAAATTGCTCAATACTCTATTTTATATTATATATACATAAAGATTGATTGTGTACCTTAGAATTTGAAAGATTTAACAGATGGGTTGTAATTGAGAAATCGTGTAATTTGAAGACTAAATAATGAGTTTTTAATTGGACATAAACTTTTATAAGACTGAGTTTTTTGATTGATCGTGTACATTAGAATTTGAATGAATTAACAAATGAATTGTAATTGAAAAATTATTTTATTTAGAGGCTAAATTAATGAGTCATTAACTGGACAAAACCTCTATTTTATATGTAGATAGTAGATAAATAGATAGATATAAAGGTTGAGTAACTAATTAATATAAACAAAAAAATAAATAAAAGATAAAATAGTAAAAAGAAGTTGTTAAGAAGGGGGATTGAACCCTAGACCTCTTATATTATGAGAGTGTCTTTAGCCATTGAGTTATATTAGAAGATTTAATTTGTAATGAAAGATCAACAAAAAAATAAGAGATAATTTCTCATATTTATTGGGCATTAATTGCACCCTCAATCTACTTCATATATAACTTGTTGAAATATTCATACATTGAGAATTTATAATTTTGTTTGTATGAAATTGAATGTGGATGATATATCAAACTTAAATACCTCATGGAAATCTTCACTATTAATTAACATTTCAATCTTTATACTTCAAAATAATGTTAAACTACTATATAATTTAGTATACAAAATTCTTGGACTATAATGTAATTTTTTTCATTCTCTTTGCACTTATACTTTTTGTGTGAATGTCTGAAACACATAGCCTAAGAAATCAAATATAAAAACACCAAACACCGGAAATTCCACCATAAATTCTATAAGATTTTCTCACCAAAACTATATATCCCGAAGTTTAAAGTATTAACCATATAGCCTATTTTACTGAGATTAATATTTTTTTTGTATTTCCTCATCTAATGACCAAGAATATAAAAATAGGCTAAAATAAGATGTAAGTAACCAAAATGGTGAAAATCTTTACCATATTAACTGAGGACAACACTAAACATGCAATTCTTGTAAATTTACATATTTTTAAATGTTTGGTCTTTGGAGGCCTCAAGGTATGTAATTATCCCATATATATTTGCAGTATGAATATAAGCAGAAAAGCACAGAAACTAAGTCGTACAAAATTGAATGTCATTCCTAAACAATTAAATAGAACATTAGTGTCTGAAACAGACTCCAAAAATAACTATGTACCTTATATGTATGAATTTGGAGAAAAACATTGAAATCTAAAATTTATTTATATAGTCCACCGGCCTGCTTTGTTTCTAGAGGTCTTGTTTAAGTTAGTAAATGAAATATTTCATTGTATTATTAAACATATACATATACAAATCAATATTAAAATAAGAAATACTTGAAACATTAAAATTATTGATGTACCATATAATCTGCTAGAAGACAACTACGTGTGGGCCGCACAATAACTTCTTGAAATGTGTAAAAAGTGTCAAGTAACACCGACATGCCTAGTGACAGATCGTGAAAAGGCATTGATGAATGCGTTAGATAGACTCTTTCCAAGTGCAAAGTCTATCCTCTGTAGGCGCCATGTGAAGAAGAACATAGAGGACAATGCTAGGAAGGTGATGAATGATAAAAGCTTGGGTACAAGGTTTGCAAATACTTACTACAATTTATTCAAGCAAACAATTGTACCCGAGTACGAGAGAGAGTTGTGCAGAATTGAGTCGGAATGGAGGGCTTGGCCACGTCTGACTCAATATGTAAGAAATAGTTGGTTGATCCCGTATGGGGAAAGACTCGTGTCAGCTTGGACAGATACTGTGTTCACGCTTGGAACATCCACGACAAACAGGTTAGTGCATTGTCTAATCTGTACTGCATTCTGTATTCACTCATTTGCTATAATTTGAGGGCTTTCTGTTATCTGCATAAGGAGTCTGTCACGTATGGATGCACTTCATACGTGACGGACGAAGGTTTATCGTCCATCACGTGTGGATGGAATCCACACATCACAGACGAAAGAGTTTCGTCTGTCACGTATGAAGTGCATCCATACGTGATGGACAGTTTATGCAGATAACAAAAAGATCTCGTATGATCAAACTTTAAACTCTTTTGTACTAAATATAGGGTTGAAGGAGCACACACTAGTTTGAAAGACTTCTTGACTACTCCATATGGCAGTCTAGACACGATAATCGGTCAATATCATTCAAAGATGGGTAATCAAGTGAAGGAAATCAAGGGGACCTTCAACGAGAGTGCACAGAACATGATGACGCTTGTGACAGGAGCTGATGTTTTCAAGTTGTTGAAGTACAAAGTATCTAAGGTTGCACTTGACCGCTTGACTGAGGAATACAAAAAAAGAGGAAAATGGATTTCATGACCATACCTGCACATGCCAAATGAGGGTGAGAGATGGATTGCCGTGTGTGCATGACATCGCTAAATATATGACGAGTTCAATCCTTATTAAGCTTTCAGCGTTGCATCCGTTTTGGAGACGATTGAGTTTGTCAGAAGTGCAAGACGAAGGTGAGGCTAAGGTGAAGCGCAAAGTCGCGAGATCTTTGGGATCAATTTTATACGGATCAGTTCCCCGATATGTCAGCAGATGATCAAGAAAAATGTGTCTCGTGACTGTACGACATAGCTCGCCCCGAGGGGACTAGTCTACAAGAGCCGGCTATTGTGAGGCATAAAGGACGACCAATGGGAGCTCCAAACAAAGATATCACTAAAAGACATCCTTCTTTATGGGAGTACACAAACAAAGATATGGGAGGGACACCTCCCAAGAAGCAACGAGATAGGCCACCAAAGCCCACTAATACACCTTCACCAAGCCCTACAACTACCACTCCTTTGAGGCCATCTCAGGTTAGAGATCCCAAGAATCCAGTGGGTCAAATGTTTCCACCACCTTATCATGCTTCACAGTCCTTCATTAAAGACTTTGAGCCGTATAAGGGTATAGTTTCGTGGTGTATGCATGAACACTTGAACGGTTACTTTGATATTGTTGGTGATGGAAACTGTGGATACAGAGCCATTACAGATCAAATAGGCATCGGGCAGGAACAATGGAGGATCGTCCGGCAAGCCATGATTGACAAGGTAAAGGAAATTTGGCCAATGTATTCTGAGGTTTGCCTCTTTGAGACGATGATGGAAAAAGTAGTAGAACAACTTACATGGTTTGACTCTGGGATGGTCCCATATAAGACTTGGATGGTACTTCCAGATATGGGTTGTCTGGTCGCTTTTGCATTCATTGTGCATTTGTCGTGGTGGGTGGTTGATAACAGGAATTTGTCGTGCTAATTACTGCTATGCAAGTAGTCCAAACAAACCTTAAACCGTAGTCCTAAGTAAGTAAGGGTCGAATCCACAAGGAGACAGATTCTATCTTTATATGCAATTTATATGTCAATCCAAAGTAACCAAAAGGGGGGTTTTGTATGTTTCAGTAAATCTAAGCATGCAAAAGGTAAACAAACTAAAAGTTGTGAAATCAGTGATGGGAAAAGCACTTAGTCAAACAAACATACACTATTCGTATGACAAGTTGATCCTAGATAATCATTCAATATCTCATGCAATGGAAATTCCAATTCCTTTTCAAATATAACTAATAGCACAACCAGATACTATTAGCACTAACTAATTAAACAACCCTGAAACTATCAAGATTCAGTTTAACAGCAGCATTACGGATAGGAATATAGTTGGATACAATTCTAGCATAAAACAACCAGCTTTTATCCTAGAATGTAAATCAGTTCTCTTCTGCATAAGACTAGCACAACCAGATACTAGTACGATGCAGTTGCTACTCTGAAATAGATATGCTCAACCAGTAACAATCTAGATCTAGCAATCAATCAATAGAAACAAACCCTAGTTGCGCAGGCTAGAGATTATCAATATTAATCATATGCAATCAAGCAAGAGAATAGATAAAATCCATGCAAAAGATAAGGAACGAGAATCTCACAACTGAATCAAAACAAAAGCTTCAGCGTCTGACTAAACAAGAGTGGCTTAGTTCTTCATAGCAAAGTACGTAGAAAGGAAAAAGATGAAATTAGGGTTCGAGGATAAGGGAGGCTAAGCTCCCTTCTAACCTTAAATACTAGAAAATAATAAGGTCTTCCAAAAAGGTCAAAAACGAAATAATAAAAAATACTAATAATAATCCAAAATAACAAAGTAAGGAAAAGTGGTTCGGTTTCGCATCCGACACGGCGGCGGTCGCCGTAAGCCTGGCGGCGGTCGCCGCCAGATTTCTTCGGTTCAGCTCCTGCGACACTTCCGTAAAAACACCATAACTTTTGATTCCCAACTCGGATTGCGCTAATATTTTGAGGACTTATAGTAGACTTCAAGATATAACTCCTCGAATTAGAATCACTCCATTTGGACATCTGAGTAGAGAGAACGAACCAATTGAATTCAGCACATTGTTCTTCTACTCTCGTGTGGACTCTCTCCTTGGTTCTTCTTCATCTCCTCAATGATCAACTCCTCTTCCTCTGGATATCTTCAATTTGCTTCTCCAGACCACAAAATCCACACTTCTCCTTTTTAACTCCATAATCCACAGTTATGCACTAAATCCATCCAAATGGCACTTCAAACCTGGTAACAACCCCTAGAAATTGCACCCTCAATCTACTTCATATATAACTTGTTGAAATATTCATACATTGAGAATTTATAATTTTGTTTGTATGAAATTGAATGTGGATGATATATCAAACTTAAATACCTCATGGAAATCTTCACTATTAATTAACATTTCAATCTTTATACTTCAAAATAATGTTAAACTACTATATAATTTAGTATACAAAATTCTTGGACTATAATGTAATTTTTTTCATTCTCTTTGCACTTATACTTTTTGTGTGAATGTCTGAAACACATAGCCTAAGAAATCAAATATAAAAACACCAAACACCGGAAATTCCACCATAAATTCTATAAGATTTTCTCACCAAAACTATATATCCCGAAGTTTAAAGTATTAACCATATAGCCTATTTTACTGAGATTAATATTTTTTTTGTATTTCCTCATCTAATGACCAAGAATATAAAAATAGGCTAAAATAAGATGTAAGTAACCAAAATGGTGAAAATCTTTACCATATTAACTGAGGACAACACTAAACATGCAATTCTTGTAAATTTACATATTTTTAAATGTTTGGTCTTTGGAGGCCTCAAGGTATGTAATTATCCCATATATATTTGCAGTATGAATATAAGCAGAAAAGCACAGAAACTAAGTCGTACAAAATTGAATGTCATTCCTAAACAATTAAATAGAACATTAGTGTCTGAAACAGACTCCAAAAATAACTATGTACCTTATATGTATGAATTTGGAGAAAAACATTGAAATCTAAAATTTATTTATATAGTCCACCGGCCTGCTTTGTTTCTAGAGGTCTTGTTTAAGTTAGTAAATGAAATATTTCATTGTATTATTAAACATATACATATACAAATCAATATTAAAATAAGAAATACTTGAAACATTAAAATTATTGATGTACCATATAATCTGCTAGAAGACAACTACGTGTGGGCCGCACAATAACTTCTTGAAATGTGTAAAAAGTGTCAAGTAACACCGACATGCCTAGTGACAGATCGTGAAAAGGCATTGATGAATGCGTTAGATAGACTCTTTCCAAGTGCAAAGTCTATCCTCTGTAGGCGCCATGTGAAGAAGAACATAGAGGACAATGCTAGGAAGGTGATGAATGATAAAAGCTTGGGTACAAGGTTTGCAAATACTTACTACAATTTATTCAAGCAAACAATTGTACCCGAGTACGAGAGAGAGTTGTGCAGAATTGAGTCGGAATGGAGGGCTTGGCCACGTCTGACTCAATATGTAAGAAATAGTTGGTTGATCCCGTATGGGGAAAGACTCGTGTCAGCTTGGACAGATACTGTGTTCACGCTTGGAACATCCACGACAAACAGGTTAGTGCATTGTCTAATCTGTACTGCATTCTGTATTCACTCATTTGCTATAATTTGAGGGCTTTCTGTTATCTGCATAAGGAGTCTGTCACGTATGGATGCACTTCATACGTGACGGACGAAGGTTTATCGTCCATCACGTGTGGATGGAATCCACACATCACAGACGAAAGAGTTTCGTCTGTCACGTATGAAGTGCATCCATACGTGATGGACAGTTTATGCAGATAACAAAAAGATCTCGTATGATCAAACTTTAAACTCTTTTGTACTAAATATAGGGTTGAAGGAGCACACACTAGTTTGAAAGACTTCTTGACTACTCCACATGGCAGTCTAGACACGATAATCGGTCAATATCATTCAAAGATGGGTAATCAAGTGAAGGAAATCAAGGGGACCTTCAACGAGAGTGCACAGAACATGATGACGCTTGTGACAGGAGCTGATGTTTTCAAGCTGTTGAAGTACAAAGTATCTAAGGTTGCACTTGACCGCTTGACTGAGGAATACAAAAAAAGAGGAAAATGGATTTCATGACCATACCTGCACATGCCAAATGAGGGTGAGAGATGGATTGCCGTGTGTGCATGACATCGCTAAATATATGACGAGTTCAATCCTTATTAAGCTTTCAGCGTTGCATCCGTTTTGGAGACGATTGAGTTTGTCAGAAGTGCAAGACGAAGGTGAGGCTAAGGTGAAGCGCAAAGTCACGAGATCTTTGGGATCAATTTTATACGGATCAGTTCCCCGATATGTCAGCAGATGATCAAGAAAAATGTGTCTCGCGACTGTACGACATAGCTCGCCCCGAGGGGACTAGTCTACAAGAGCCGGCTATTGTGAGGCATAAAGGACGACCAATGGGAGCTCCAAACAAAGATATCACTAAAAGACATCCTTCTTTATGGGAGTACACAAACAAAGATATGGGAGGGACACCTCCCAAGAAGCAACAAGATAGGCCACAAAAGCCCACTAATACACCTTCACCAAGCCCTACAACTACCACTCCTTTGAGGCCATCTCAGGTTAGAGATCCCAAGAATCCAGTGGGTCAAATGTTTCCACCACCTTATCATGCTTCACATTCCTTCATTAAAGACTTTGAGCCGTATAAGGGTATAGTTTCGTGGTGTATGCATGAACACTTGAACGGTTACTTTGATATTGTTGGTGATGGAAACTGTGGATACAGAGCCATTACAGATCAAATAGGCATCGGGCAGGAACAATGGAGGATCGTCCGGCAAGCCATGATTGACAAGGTAAAGGAAATTTGGCCAATGTATTCTGAGGTTTGCCTCTTTGAGACGATGATGGAAAAAGTAGTAGAACAACTTACATGGTTTGACTCTGGGATGGTCCCATATAAGACTTGGATGGTACTTCCAGATATGGGTTGTCTGGTCGCTTTTGCATTCATTGTGCATTTGTCGTGGTGGGTGGTTGATAACAGGAATTTGTCGTGCTAATTACTGCTATGCAAGTAGTCCAAACAAACCTTAAACCGTAGTCCTAAGTAAGTAAGGGTCGAATCCACAAGGAGACAGATTCTATCTTTATATGCAATTTATATGTCAATCCAAAGTAACCAAAAGGGGGGTTTTGTATGTTTCAGTAAATCTAAGCATGCAAAAGGTAAACAAACTAAAAGTTGTGAAATCAGTGATGGGAAAAGCACTTAGTCAAACAAACATACACTATTCGTATGACAAGTTGATCCTAGATAATCATTCAATATCTCATGCAATGGAAATTCCAATTCCTTTTCAAATATAACTAATAGCACAACCAGATACTATTAGCACTAACTAATTAAACAACCCTGAAACTATCAAGATTCAGTTTAACAGCAGCATTACGGATAGGAATATAGTTGGATACAATTCTAGCATAAAACAACCAGCTTTTATCCTAGAATGTAAATCAGTTCTCTTCTGCATAAGACTAGCACAACCAGATACTAGTACGATGCAGTTGCTACTCTGAAATAGATATGCTCAACCAGTAACAATCTAGATCTAGCAATCAATCAATAGAAACAAACCCTAGTTGCGCAGGCTAGAGATTATCAATATTAATCATATGCAATCAAGCAAGAGAATAGATAAAATCCATGCAAAAGATAAGGAACGAGAATCTCACAACTGAATCAAAACAAAAGCTTCAGCGTCTGACTAAACAAGAGTGGCTTAGTTCTTCATAGCAAAGTACGTAGAAAGGAAAAAGATGAAATTAGGGTTCGAGGATAAGGGAGGCTAAGCTCCCTTCTAACCTTAAATACTAGAAAATAATAAGGTCTTCCAAAAAGGTCAAAAACGAAATAATAAAAAATACTAATAATAATCCAAAATAACAAAGTAAGGAAAAGTGGTTCGGTTTCGCATCCGACACGGCGGCGGTCGCCGTAAGCCTGGCGGCGGTCGCCGCCAGATTTCTTCGGTTCAGCTCCTGCGACACTTCCGTAAAAACACCATAACTTTTGATTCCCAACTCGGATTGCGCTAATATTTTGAGGACTTATAGTAGACTTCAAGATATAACTCCTCGAATTAGAATCACTCCATTTGGACATCTGAGTAGAGAGAACGAACCAATTGAATTCAGCACATTGTTCTTCTACTCTCGTGTGGACTCTCTCCTTGGTTCTTCTTCATCTCCTCAATGATCAACTCCTCTTCCTCTGGATATCTTCAATTTGCTTCTCCAGACCACAAAATCCACACTTCTCCTTTCTAACTCCATAATCCACAGTTATGCACTAAATCCATCCAAATGGCACTTCAAACCTGGTAACAACCCCTAGAAATGCACTACAAAATAGTGCCGATCAAATCCCCCATGCTTAAACCTTGCTCGATCTCGAGTAAGCTAAAGTAAACCTACTCCTCCAATCAATCCCCAAGGTTTCAGGAAGCATAGAAAACTCAACCCCTCAAAGAATCACACCTAATAATAAACTCCAGGCACCCATACAATAAGCACAGCACAACATATAATAACTCACAACACCACACACATCCAAGCTAAAAGGAAAGCAAAGTACTTCCCCCAAGTTTATCCCAAACACCATAGAGTGAATAAAAATCTAATCCTATCTCCCATCTATCTTCTTATACCTCTAGAGTGGCCTACCCGAATCCTCCTTATATCACCTCTTCTTATGTCGCCACGCCAGGAAAAATGAGAAATCCTAAAAATTACTCTTCTTCTTTTCACTCATTTTGCCAAGGCGCCCTTTTGGGTTTTCACCAAGCCACTCATTTCATTTTTCAATAGATGGGCTCACAATATACTCACATCACTCTTGACCAATTATTACCACAGCCTAATGCTGGTCCAAGCCACCTGCTTATTACCTAGGCCGCCTTTTCAGGTTTTCGACCTATCCAAGGATTTCAATTTTAGCCTTTTTTCAAATTTTTGGCTCTTTTTCATTTTTTTTCTTTTCCTCAACGACGCAGCAAGTACAGAATCCTCCCCCATGCTTAAACATTGCATTGTCCTCAATGTAATGAAAGACAAAAAGAATAAAGCACAGGGAAGACAAAGAATGGACTCACACACGTCGCCAAGCTGTTTGGACATTGAAGGTGTCGCTGGCGGTCTTCACAATATATGCCTAGGTCTCTAGTGTTGGGCGGGTGTCTTCATCTCAACTCTACCATGCAACCATAGGGAACCACTGTAAGGTGTGGTGGTCATTAATGAAATCAGGGTTGCACGGCCTTCAACTCCATCAACTCATACCATGCAACCAAAAGGAACCACTCTGGTGAAGAGTGGTATAACAAGTATGGCGGGGTTGCATGGCCTTCAACGAACACAAAAATGGGGCCCAGATGTAATCGTGGTGTGGGCCCTAGTGTTCCTCCTCCTCAGCTGCCAATTGTAGGGCCATCATCATTGTCAATTAAAAGTGTAGGTCTAATGTCTCCTCCATGACAACATGATGCACACCATCTCCGTGGGGAACTCTGGACAGCTGGCCTTGGTCGTAATTTTTTTTTTTACCTGAGAAATGGCGGCGGTCGCCGTAAGTTTGGCAGCGGTCGCCGCCTCTCCGTCTTCACTTTTTCATGCGTCCTGCAGGTTAGTTCGACACAGAACTACAAAAACTACAAAACTAAAAAAAATCAAAAGAAAATAAACTAAGGGAAGGGAAAGAAAGTACCTAACATCGGGTTGCCTCCCGAGAAGCGCCTTGTTTACTGTCCTGGCTCGACATCCTACTCAATCCTCCTCAACTCGGGTTTGTCCTAGCACTTGAACTTCTGAGATCTATATCAGGGGGATGTCTCTTTGTATACTCCCTGTAGAGCTTTTCCCCCATGCTTGTGTACTTCATGATGGTTGGACCGCTGTTCATATCTATGAATGCACTTGACATCTTCAGAAATGGCCTACCCAACATCTCAGGGCCTGCATGTTTGTTCTGCCCCGCATCCAGCATGTAAAAATTCGCCACCTGAATCAAGTCCTCCTTCTTGTGCTTCCCCTTTCATTTCTTCTTGATATTGCCCAGCGCCCTTAAAAACTCTGTGTAGCGAGGGATATAATTTTCCAGTTCGATCAAGGGAATGGTTGCCTCGCAGATACTGAAGGTTTCATATAGCTCTTTGTCATTCTTCAGCCTTCGAGTATCTTGTACTGCCTCAGGGAGGGGTGTAACGGGGTGTAGCGCAATGAGCGGGGAGGAGTTTAGACGCATATACTCATCATAGGCAGCCTCGAGAGGGTCGGGGGCTGTCGGAGCATTTTCGAGAGGAACGAGGGTCGCAGGATCGTTTTCGCGATCGCGGCACTCCTCCTCTTGGTCGCTGAATTCCTCCAGTCCCAAAAAATAATCTTCTTCAGAAAGCACAACGCGATCCAAAATATCGTCTGGAATACCCATCTCCTCAGTGGGTGAACCGAGGTCGAGGTATACCTCTCGCGGTCTCGGGTTCTCTTCTATAGATATCTCGCTGTGTTCTGCACCCGTCTCACAAATTTGTTCTTCCCTTTGAGCTAAGGGGGCGACATGCAGCTGCTCAGTACTTTGTAGGGTCATCGAGAAGACATTCTCTTCCTGGTGCACCACTGGGTGAGATAGTGGTTCTGTCGACGTCATGGCCTCCATTCTGCTCACTTCTTGCACCATTTGCCCCATCTGCCTCTCAGAGTTCTGGATATAGGACTTCATTTGTTGTTCAAGTTGGATCGTGCTCTGATTGAGAGATCAAACCATGTCCTCCAATGACATGGAGGGACTTGGATTGTGCCCCATATGATTCTCCAAGGTTCGGAATAAATCCGCAGTAGACTGTGAGACATAGTAATCTGGATTGGACACTGGTGGGCTATGCTCGTAGGCTGGGTAGTACTATGGTGGAGTACCCTGCTGATAGAACGATTGTGGTCTCGGGTAAAACTCATGGTAATCATGACCATAAGGGGGATAATGTTGGTGCCCATAACTCGAATTGGGGTGATCTCTCCACCCTGGAGTGTAGGCGTATGAGTATGGGTCATATTGCGGCTCCTGATGGAAGTGGGGAAATCTATCCATCTCTGTAACAAAATCAAAAAGGAAAAACAAAAATCAATAGCACGGGTGTGGACCGTAAGATAGGTCCACACAATAGTTGACACACAAATCGCACACAAAATAGATTATTGCCTACCCGGCAACGGCGCCAATTTGATAACAGGAATTTGTCGTGCTAATTACTGCTATACAAGTAGTCTAAACAAACCTTAAACCGTAGTCCTAAGTAAGTAAGGGTCGAATCCACAAGGAGACAAATTCTATCTTTATATGCAATTGTCAATCCAAAGTAACCAAAAGGGGGGTTTTGTATGTTTCAGTAAATCTAACCATGCAAAAGGTAAACAAACTAAAAGTTGTGAAATCAGTGATGGGAAAAGCACTTAGTCAAACAAACATACACTATTCGTATGACAAGTTGATCCTAGATAATCATTCAATATCTCATGCAATGGAAATTCCAATTCCTTTTCAGATATAACTAATAGCACAACTAGATACTATTAGCACTAACTAATTAAACAACCCTGAAACTATCAAGATTCAGTTTAACAGCAGCGTTACGGATAGGAATATAGTTGGATACAATTCTAGCATAAAACAACCAGCTTTTATCCTAGAATGTAAATCAGTTATCTTCTGCATAAGACTAGCACAATCAGATACTAGTACGATGCATTTGCTACTCTGAAATAGATATGCTCAACCAGTAACAATCTAGATCTAGCAATCAATCAATAGAAACAAACCCTAGTTGCGCAGGCTAGAGATTATCAATATTAATCATAAGCAATCAAGCAAGAGAATAGATAAAATCCATGCAATAGATAAGGAACGAGAATCTCACAACTGAATCAAAATGAAAGCTTCAGCGTCTGACTAAGAAAGAGTGGCTTAGTTCTTCATAGCAAAGTACGTAGAAAGGAAAAAGATGAAATTAGGGTTCGAGGATAAGGGAGGCCAAGCTCCCTTCTAACCTTAAATACTAGAAAATAATAAGGTCTTCCAAAAAGGTCAAAAACGAAATAATAAAAAATACTAATAATAATCCAAAATAACAAAGTAAGGAAAAGTGGTTCGGTTCCGCATCTGATACGGCGGCGGTCGCCGTAAGCCTGGCGGCGGTCGTCGCCAGATTTCTTCGGTTCAGCTCCTGCGACACTTCTGTAAAAATGCCATAACTTTTGATTCCCAACTCGGATTGCGCTAATATTTTGAGGACTTGTAGTAGACTTCAAGATATAACTCCTCGAATTGGAGTCACTCCATTTGGACATCTGAGTAGAGAGAACAAACCAATTGAATTCAGCATATTGTTCTTCTACTCTCGTGTGGACTCTCTCCTTGGTTCTTCTTCGTCTCCTCAGTGATCAACTCCTTTTCCTCTGGATATCTTTGTGATACCCCGTAATTCTGTAAGGATTATTTTGGGATTTTTTGGAATTTTCCCGAACACCCGTTTAGTACATCGGATTTAATTCAGAAAGTTGGAGGCATTCTGTAATGTGCTCTATATCTGTAATATTTTTCTCAGTGAAATAATATACAGACAACGTGATTTGGATGTTAATACTCGTTCGCGTATGATAATTTTATCCCGGGTTAACATCGTTTTCGTCTAAGAGCTGAGGAGGCGGCAAAGCCAAGGGCGGCGCCCGCCGTACAGTGGCGGCGCCCGCCGTCGCAAGGCTCAAGGAGCAGACGGGTCTTCTCCTAGCTGGGGACGCCAGGCCTATGGCGGCGCCCGTCGCATTGATGACGGCGCCCGCCGCATTGATGGCGGCGTCCGCCGCATTTATGACGGTGCACGCCGTCGTTGTTGTCCGGAGGTCTTTGCCCGATGGTCGCCGGCGAGCATCTGACGATGCCGAACTAGCCCCGCCATGCCTCCATTTAGGCCATCATTATGCTCCCTTGTGATCTGGATATAAAAGGAGAGGCTTGGGGATCGGATTTCACACAAAACCAGAAGCTCAAATCTCAAAATCTCTCTCGCCGGAGTTTGGTGCCCTCGCCGGATTTCTAAAGCTTTCGCCGGTGTCATTTAGTGGTGTTTCCAGAAGCCCTTGTGAAGCCTTTTGGTTGCCTTTGGAGGTTGGAACCCAGGCAAGGCAAAAAGGGGTCGAAACGCGCATCATTTGGGTGAGTTTTTCTCTCGTTCTGTCGTTGGAGTTCTTCACGGAGACCGCCGTGTTCTTTACGGCGCCCGCCGTGATGAATGCGGCGACCTCCGCCAAGAACGGCGACCGCCTCCAGTGCCCAGAATGCCTTCGTGGCTTTGGTTTGGTGGGTTGTCGTCGTGGCGTCGTTTCTTTCGGTTCCTTTCGTCTTTCCTTAGATTCGTACTAGTTTATGTCGAATCTAACTTGGGGTTTCCTTATGGGTCGACTCAAAGGTCGTTGTGCTGTCGAAGCTATACCTGTGTCGAGCCCGGAATCCCGTTGTCTCTGCTTTGTTCCAGATCTGTGGACTAAGGCAAGTGACGGTTCGCTCTTGCTCATCGTTCCATATTTACATTAATTATCAGCTGTTTATCTGAGTAATTAATTTGGAATGATTACTGTGTTTGTCTGGAATTGGTTTTATAAACTGTTTTGGAAAATCATATAATAAATTATATATCTGTTAGAACGACGCTATTATATGTGATCGCCTTCCGGGCATTTATGTGGATTTATCCAGAACTGTTGTTTTGTTTGGGAACTAATTTCATAAATAAACGTGATTAAAGTAATGTTATGATAGGTTGTATATCTATTAGAACAACGCTATCATATGTGATAATTACCGTGATGGTATTGTTGTGAAATTAATCTTAATGCTAGAATAGCATGTGGGTTAATAGGAAAACTAATCCAAGTAAGGATTAGCTGTTTCTATTATCTCTATGTTTAAGTTGATTGCCTGGACGGCTTTAATGTGAATAATTGTTGTGTTAGAGTGTTTAGTTAACACAAGTGTTTGTGGGAACGTTAATCCAAGTAAGGATTAGTCGTTTCTTTATAACTTAATGTTCGTAGGAACGCTGATCCAAGTAAGGATTTGTCATTTCTTTAAATCGTAATATTCCTCGAGATAATTTCCGAATAATAATTTAAGGGTCATGACCTATGCTTCTTACCCACCTTTAAGGATCTGAAGTGTTTAAGCGCCTTGCTAGTGCCAGTGGATGAGCTTAATAGCAGTCATGTGTACTAAGCACCTAGCTAGTGCAATTGGGGTGGACGTAACTGTCACCCTGTAAATTAAAGTGTAAGCGTTGTGGCAGTGCAATCTGGGTGAACATAAGATCACCCTGTGTAACAATAACTTCCGTTGTTCTCGGAATAATATTAAGCCTCGTGTGTGCGTGTGTGTGTGTGTGTGTTTGTGTGTTGTATTAATTTGGGTCGACATAATTGTTACCCTGTGATTTAAACTTTGTGCCGCGCTTAATAATATTAATATACTTCAATAATGTGTGTTTTATAATTAAATAAGATATGTGCCCGAGTGCACATAATTAATAAACCTTTGGCGAGTAGTGCAGCTAAGTAAATAGTGCAGCTAGGAAAGCTCGTCTCGACTTTTGATCAGAGTACGTTCTCTTTCCAATCTGGATTCGCTGTAAGCGATGAGGTTGGTCGTGAACCGAAACATCTTAGTCAGTTTTTAAATCATCGTTATGTGATTCTGTAAGATCCAGACTTGAATTTAGTACGTTCTCTTTCCAATCTAGATTCGCTATAAGCGGTGAGGTTGGTCGTGAACCGAAGCATCTCAATCAGCTTTTAAATCATTGTTGTTTGATTCTTAACATTCCAGATTTGTCATATTTCCTTAAAGACTCAATCTCTTGGAGTCTCTTTTCGAGTCGATTTCTGCGAAGATTCAGTCTTCCAGAATCTTCTCTTGTGCATACCTCTTGTTTATTCCAGTAGGAGTATGATGGTTGACTATCGTCATCGATTATTATTCGAGAAGCGATGAGTCTAACCTAATACGACTGCTTCGAACCATTATGCTTTTTACCCTTGCTAGTCTATTCAAGTAGACTAACCCACAAACTTTGTTCTCCGCATGTGGGCTGGTGTCATCTGTTCGATTCGGCACATCAGATAGAGTGTAGATGAGAAGACTAGAAGGACTATGGAGTCGACGGTGGTTTTTCGACATTTTTAATAATTTCTTTTAATCAGGTTGAGATCCTTGGAAGATGACCATTGTGGTCAAGATCCTTGTTTGTAATATATTTTATAAGACTTCCACTGTACTTTGTTTAAGACTTTCGTTGTAATTTATTTAAACTCTGTGTTTGTCCTATTCGAGATTGGGATGTAATCCCGGGACTCAGGTTTTATATAAATAAGGCTATCATTTTGTATCATTATATTTCATGAATTGTATTTAAACGGTAAAGCCTTGGGTGATCTCGGTAAGGAACACTAGGGTCACTGGCGGTAATATCTTTCCAAAAGGGTTAAGTTTTGGGGGTGTTACAGTTGTGGTATCAGAGCTAAAAGTTTTTTTTTAAAACGGGTTGGGTATTTGAAAACCATTTACTCGTTTTAATTGAAAAGTGTTTTCAAAGAACTCTGAATTTTTAAAGTGAAAAGATTTTGAAAACACCGTTCATAGTCCTGTCTTCTATATGGTCTGATATAGTAAGTTTGCTTCTATATCTAGAAAGACTAATTCATTCCCCGTTGCCCCGTAAGATATGGGTGCATTCTGTTCTCTTCAGAGGAATCGGGAGAAGCCAAGGTGGTTTCGCCATACCCAATAAGGCTTGAATTCCCAGTTCTCTCGTTTTGAGTTAAGGTTGTAGAACCTAGTAACTCGGTTTGAGTTCATCAATAGAAATTACCAAGTTGATCTATTCTAAGTTGATTTTATTACAATAAGTATATCAGAATGATACTAATGTGATAAAATCCTTGGAATTTGATCGGTAAACAGATGGTGAACACAAGGAACGTTATCCGTGATGGTGTTGGGCCGAGTAATGACCCCAGACCAAATGCGAGGAATGTTGCAGACCCAACAAGAGAACGTGAGTCTGTCTTTAACAATAACCAGGGAGGCAATGGCCAAGCACATGCCAACGCTCCGATATTGTTTGATACTGCAGCAGTGGAGGCAATTCGAGGAATTGTCATGCAGGCAATCACAGATGTTATGCGACCAGTTGCACCACAAGCACAAGATGGTCCAGTTTCTCAGGCTATTCCTGAAGTTGAGGAGTCAGTGGAGCAAGTACCTCAGATCAATGTTGTCGGAAACAGAGGAACTTACGGTCAAGCGTTAAAAGCCGTGAGTTCAATGAGGCATGACAGCTATGACGGTACTGGAGAACCAGTCAGGGTGACATATTGGTTCTCGCATATGGAACGGTTGCTCCGGAACATTAATTGCACTGAGGCTGGGAAAGTGCACATCGCCTCTCTTCAACTCAAGGATGTGGATAGCGAATGGTGGGAGAGCACCGGTCTGGCTGATCATCCCGAGCTGAATTGGAGCATGTTCAAAACCAAGATGACCGATCGTTTCTTTTCCCGAGCTATGAGAGAGGAGAAGCATAAGGAATTTCTGTACCCGCAGACTGATGGGTTAAAGGTGACTGAGCTTGCAGCTAAGTTCAATCACTTGATGCAGTACGCTGGACCTGAGGTGTCAACCGAGGAGCAGAAGATCTGGTACTTCCATGGGTGGATGAATCCAGAGATCAAGCCTCTAATGTTGCGTCATGGTTGTTCTACGTTAGAACAATATGTGGATGCAGCCTTCAAGACAGAAGTCACACTGGAGGAGTCTGCCCTTAAGCGGGGAAATCAAGTTAAGGGAAATGGTAGGCAACAAGATCGCCAGGTTGGTTCATTCAAACGACCGGCATCGCCTACCAAGTTTGAAAAGTCTGGTCGTGCTAAGACCGAGACAAATCAGTCTGACTCTGCCAGAGGCTCAGGTTGGAGCAGCAGAGTAATTCAGTGCCACAACTGTGGTGAAGTTGGGCATAAAAAATTTTAATTGCCAAAAGGACAAGAGAGTATGTCATAATTGTGGAAGAGAAGGCCATATAAAAACATACTGCAGACTGAAGGGTCAGGGACCAATGCAGTCTTATCAGGCGTCAAAAGTTGGAGGTGGCCAGAACCCAAGGCCAGTGGTATCTACTCCTGAGCAGTCTATGACTCGTAATAAAGGCAAAGCGCCTATGGGGTCTTCAGGCCAAGGGCAACGACTCTTTGTAATGAGCCAAGCCAACGAAGAAGAACCTTGATCCATTAAGTTATATTTGTGTTAAGTCTTTCTGTAAGATTAAGGAGTAGCAACGTGTGTCAATAATCTCCGTGGTATTGTGATCTGGTTGTTCCACTTTTGTCAGTAATGTAATGTTTAATGACAATGAAGTGTTTCCTTGTTTTGGAAAAATCTGAATGCGTTATCAGTACGAATTAGTTGTTCATACGAAACCCCGTAAGTGTCGAGAACAGCTTATGCCAAGTAAGGATAAGGACTGTCGGACTTATGGTGGTGGAGTTTTGTGGACAACTTAGATGTTCGTCCCCTGTGTGGTTAATCCTAAGGTCGACTCTGTTGTTTAAATCGAAATCCACTCCTAAGGTTCTTCTTCATACAAAGAGTATGTCATCTATAAGAACGGATGCAACTCTTTGAGGAAGATTAAGTTGTGGAGCGGTCATGTTGAGAGGAAAGGTTGCAATTAAGGATGGGATATGTTGATGATCCCGATGTATTAAAGAATCAGTAAGGAGAATTGTCTATATACATCTAAGGAGTACTGTGGTAAGCGTTATCTCATATGCTGAGTTCCTCCGAGATTTCTTAAGGAAAGGGAATGAACTTGTAGAGTTTTGTTCGGAGAGATCAGGAGCTATCTCTCATGTGCGAGTTTGTGCCATAAGCATTGAGGCGGATGAATCATTTTCAGAATGATATCCTAAGGAATTAAGAATAATATCTCTGATGATCCATTTCAAGGATGAAGTGATTAAGGATGTTGGATCCCGGTGATAAGGTTTGGGTTGAGGCAGTATCCTCATTGGCTTAATGTAAGTTTCGGGGTCAAATCTTCTTTTAAGGGGGAGGTGATGTGATACCCCGTAATTCTGTAAGGATTATTTTGGGAATTTTCCCGAACACCCGTTTAGTATGTCGGATTTAATTCAGAAAGTTGGAGGCATTCTGTAATGTGCTCTGTATCTGTAATATTTTTCTCAGTGAAATAATATACAGACAATGTGCTTTGGATGTTAATACTCATTCGCGTACGATAATTTTATCCCGAGTTAACATCGTTTTCGTCTAAGAGCTGAGGAGGCGGCAAAGCCAAGGGTGGCGCCCGCCATACAGTGGCGGCGCCCGCCGTCGCAAGGCTCGAGGAGCAGACGGGTCTTCTCCTAGCTGGGGACGCCAGGCCTATGGCGGCGCATGTCGCATTGATGATGGCGCCCGCCGCATTGATGGCGGCGCCCGCCGCATTTATGACGGTGCCCGCCGTCGTTGTTGTCCGGAGGTCTTTGCCCGATGGTCGTCGGCGAGCGTCTGACGACGCCGAACTAGCCTCGCCACGCCTCCATTTAGGCCATCATTATGCTCCCTTGTGATCTGGCTATAAAAGGAGAGGCTTGGGGATCGGATTTCACACAAAATCAGAAGCTCAAATCTCAAAATCTCTCTCGCCGGAGTTTGGTGCCCTCGCTGAATTTCTGAAGTTTTCGCCGGTGTCGTTTGGTGGTGTTTCCAAAAGCCCTTGTGAAGCCTTTTGGTTGCCTTTGGAGGTTGGAACCCAGGCAAGGCAAAAAGGGGTCGAAACGCGCATCATTTGGGTGAGTTTTTCTCTCGTTCTGTCGTCGGAGTTCTTCACGGCGACCGCCGTGTTCTTTATAGCGCCCGCCATGATGAATGCGGCGACCGCCGCCAGTGCCCAAAATGCCTTTGTGGCTTTGGCTTGGTGGGTTGTCGTTGTGGCGTCGTTTCTTTCGGTTCCTTTCGTCTTTCCTTAGATTCGTACTAGTTTATGTCGAATCTAACTTGGGGTTTCCTTATGGGTCGACTCGAAGGTCGTTGTGCTGTCGGAGCTATACCTGTGTCGAGCCCGGAATCCCGTTGTCTCTGCTTTGTTCCAGATCTGTGGAGTAAGGCAAGTGGCGGTTAGCTCTTGCTCATCGTTCCATATTTACATTAATTATCATCTGTTTATCTGAGTAATTAATTTGGAATGATTACTGTGTTTGTCTGGAATTGGTTTTATAAACTATTTTGGAAAATCATATAATAGGTTGTATATCTGTTAGAACGACGCTATTATCTGTGATCGTCTTCCGGGCATTTATGTGGATTTATCCAGAACTGTTGTTTTGTTTGGGAACTAATTTCATAAATAAACGTGATTAAAGTAATGTTATGATAGGTTGTATATCTGTTAGAACAACGCTATCATATGTGATAATTACCGTGATGGTATTGTTGTGAAATTAATCTTAATGCTAGAATAGCATGTGGGTTAATAGGAAAACTAATCCAAGTAAGGATTAGCTGTTTCTATTATCTCTATGTTTAAGTTGATTGCCTGGACGGCTTTAATATGAATAGTTGTTGTGTTAGACTGTTTAGTTAACACGAGTGTTTGTGGGAACGTTAATCCAAGTAAGGATTAGTCGTTTCTTTATAACTTAATGTTCGTAGGAACGTTGATCCAAGTAAAGATTTGTCGTTTCTTTAAATCGTAATATTCCTCGGGATAATTTCCGAATAATAATTTAAGGGTCATGACCTATGCTTCTTATCCACCTTCAAGGATCTGAAGTGTTTAAGCGCCTTGCTAGCGCCAGTGGATGAGCTTAATAGCAGTCCTGTGTATTAAGCACCTAGCTAGTGCAATTGGGGTGGACGTAATTGTCACCTTGTAAATTAAAGTGTAAGCGCTGTGGCAGTGCAATCTGGGTGAACATAAGATCACCCTGTGTAACAATAACTTCCGTTGTTCTCGGAATAATATTAAGCCTCGTGTGTGCGTGTGTGTGTGTGTTTGTGTGTTGTATTAATTTGGGTCGACATAATTGTTACCCTGTGATTTAAACTTTGTGCCGCGCTTAATAATATTAATATACTTCAGTAATGTGTGTTTTATAATTAAATAAGATATGTGCCCGAGTGCACATAATTAATAAACCTTTGGCGAGTAGTGCAGCTAAGTAAATAGTGCAGCTAGGAAAGCTCGTCTCGACTTTTGATCAGAGTACGTTCTCTTTCCAATCTGGATTCGCTGTAAGCGATGAGGTTGGTCGTGAACCGAAACATCTTAGTCAGTTTTTAAATCATCGTTATGTGGTTCTGTAAGATCCAGACTTGAATGTAGTATGTTCTCTTTCCAATCTAGATTCGCTGTAAGCGGTGAGGTTGGTCGTGAACCAAAGCATCTCAATCAGCTTTTAAATCATTGTTGTTTGATTCTTAACATTCCAGATTTGTCATATTTCCTTAAAGACTCAATCTCTTGGAGTCTCTTTTTGAGTCGATTTCTGCGAAGATTCAGTCTTCTAGAATCTTCTATTGTGCATACCTCTTGTTTATTCCAGTAGGAGTATGATGGTTGACTATCGTCATCGATTATTATTCGAGAAGCAATGAGTCTAACCTAATACGTCAACTCTTCGATCCCACGGATCGTCTATCTCATAGCTCGTCGCTTCGAGCAATTCATACATCGTCTCTTCGGTGTTTCAAGATCATCTCTTTGATCTCTCCGTCATCTTTTTGACGCGATTGAAGGCTATCTCTTTAGCCCTAGGAATGCCATCACTTTGGCTACGGAAGAGGAGAATCGAATCCACGCTTGAGGAATCAAAGATCCTGCGCTGTAGACAACACTTTAGGGGTTGTTCGCATCAACTGGCATCAGAGCCTATCCAAGCTAAGTTTGTTTATTCTCTCTTATTGTGATTCTTGAAATTTTTCCGCTTCTAAACCCTAGAAATTTTTTTCTCCCCACCATTACCGGATTTTTACCACCACCACTGTCTGCCACCACCACCACCACCGTCCGCCACCACCACTCCATTCCTCCACCTCTCACGGCTGAAACCCTAATTTCCCTTAGGTTTTGGTTACTTTTCCAACAGCCCTAAACCTTATCCTCTAGCAACTCTTGTTTCCTTATTGGCATATTTGATTTCCTTGTTTCTTGTTGATCAAGTCTTGCTTCATCTTTGGATTAATTGCTAGATTAGTTGTTAGATTTTTTTTCCCTCATAGTTGTTTGTCTCTTCTTTCTTTTCATGCACTTGCTTGTGTGGTTCTTTCTTCTTTGCTTCACAATCATATCAAAACAAGAACAAAGTGTGACCGTCTAAACAAAAACAACCATACTATTCTCACCTTCCATCAAACAAAAAAAGGTTTGGGAAGACGGAAGCCCATAAATTCAAAAAACAAAACAAGGGTAGAGAACGCACCATATGGTCATAACTCCATCTTCTCTTCTTTCATGTCTCTATGCAACTCTTATTGAAAAAGGCAAGGAAAAATTTTCAACTCTCTTGTGATTAATTCTGAGAAACTTGATTTGATCTTCTTGACCTTGGAAATTTTGTGTGTTGTTTGGGACGTGATTTACTAGTTTTTGCTTTGTTGCCTTCCGTTCAAGCCTTTCCCTCCTCACGAGCAACCAAAATTAGTACGCCCAGCGGAAAATTTCTTGGTTCACTTTTGAGACAAGGACTTGGCTTGGACTTAATCTTTTACTTGGTGCACCTTACTCCTTGTGTTATATGCTTCGTATAGGTATGATGGAGGTTCCTCCGACAAGCTACTTTCCTTCTACGGGCAACCGCAGCCCCGGACAGATGGACTCCGTCTCTGAGCGAATTGTCGCACTTCGTGCACTGAGTGAAGACATAGACCGCCAACTCGCCGCGCAGGCTGCCGAGTTTGCCCACCTTTGTCGGACCATAAGTGACATGAACTCTATGGGCCACCGCAGCCCCCAACACATGGTCTCCGTTTGTGCGCGAATTGACCAACTTCAAGCTTCGCATGCCGCGCTGACTGCCAAGCTTGCGCAACATCGTCTGGCCATGAGTGACTTCAGGTTGACCACGGTTGACCCAATGTCGAACACCTCCGGCTACTAGTCTTTTGACGAGGACACCTATGCAGCCGGCCCGGTATTTGACACCTACGACGATGAGGAGGAGGAGGAGATGGACGAATACATATGCATCTCTATGGACGAGCACGACAACGTGCCTATTGGCTTGGTTCCACGCAGCGTTATTACCGCCAACGAGGATGGTGGGAGTTATCGCGACATCATCAATACAAAGGTGATCCAGTACTTCACGTTTGAGACGCCTCCACAACCCGACATTCACGGCAAATGCGAGAACCGGCTTCCCTTAGCCCGGTCCCGTGATGTCTCCCCAATAATTCAGGGACATCTTCCTTGCTTTTTACTTGAACCTTTTGCGTGTCTCTTAAATGTTAAGGCTTTGGTTGATTTACCCCCTACGGTGTCTACTCTTTTGCAGGAACGCAACGCAGGCCGGCGTGCCGTGGAGTTTGAGCCCAGAGGCTTGGTATGGTTGCACTTGCGTCGCGATCTCTTTCCATTAAAGCGACGCCGCAAGTGGGATGCTAGCGGTATTGGTCCATTTCAGGTGCTACAACGCCTTGTTGCCGACGCCTACCGCTTGATTTTACCCGATGACTATGGTGCGCATCCTACGTTCAACATCGCTGCTCCCTCTCATTATACGCCTCATGCTTTTACCGATGAGGCCGAAGCGAGGACGCTTCGCAGCCAAGAAGGGGAGATTGATAGCTCCATGATTCCCTCGATGACGGCGACGGACGAAGAGGAGGCAATGAAGGTGCGCTCGGATGGCCCGGTAACAAGAGCTCGCGCAAGGGCAATGGAGCGAGCAACACAATCATTAGTCTTGCGAGCGCAAGCAAGTGATGCGGGTTCATCTAGTCCTAAATGGGTCCTTCTCTTGACCTATGAAGGATTAGGTGAGATCCCGCCTTAGTCAATCCCGCCAAGAAGAGCCAAAAGAAGGAGTTCCGCAGTGGAACGGTTTGCTAACTGTGCCATTAACCGGGCAAGAAAGTCGAGAGCAGCTCCAGAACTCCTGCATGGTTTGTTAACCGTGCAGCTAACCATACGAGAAAGTCGAGAGCGATTTCAGAAGGTCTGCACGGTTTGCTAACTGTGCAGCTAACCGTGCGGTACTCACGCGTTGTTTCCAAACAATTTATTATATTTTATTATTATTTCCTTTGTCTGTATTTAAACTTGGAAAACCCTAGTTGTAATCTTTACGTTAAATTTGAGTAGTAAAGTTGAGTACGCTCCTTCCCTTGAGTTCTAACGTCAACTCTTCGATCCCACGGATCGTCTATCCCGTAGCTCTTTGCTTCGAGCAAATCATACATCGTCTCTTCGGTGTTTCAAGATCATCTCTTTGATCTCTCCGTCATCTCTTTGACGCATTTGAAGGCTATCTCTTTAGCCCTAGGAAATCCATCACTTTGGCTACGGAAGAGGAGAATCGAATCCACGCTTGAGGAATCAAAGATCCTGCGATGCAGACAACACTTCAGGGGTTGTTCGCATCAGGGTGTGTACGAGGTATGTACCATTCCATGTAGCTGACACTACACTCAAATCCCTGGCATGCAGGAAGGCCCATTTGTGCGATCCTGATGGAGTGCTCACTTCTTGCATCCCAAGACCAATTTGAAGCAGGGTCATATTGGACTACATAACTCTTGATGCTGGGATGTCTATGTGCTTTGATGGGATGTATGACAGGCCGGAGAATCTGTTGTTCATGACCAAACTGTATCGCTACGCGATCAGGCATGTATGGCTCTGTGATTCTTAAAAATGAGATAATCCCATGAAAAAAGGCTGGAGCCAACTCCGTCATATTGTAATCCACATATCCATAGGACTGCCAGTCAACCTATACAAAATTCGATGCAATCAACATAGCCATAAGTACCTCATACAATTGTAATACTTTAATATGAGACATAAACCCCATCATATGATACTTACTTGTCAAGGTTGCATCAAATCTAGCTCCTCCTTGTAGTTTCTTCTTTGTCTACTACGAGTCTACACAGGGTCCCATCGCCTTGCATATGGCACATTGTTGGTGAAAAATGGATTCTGTGGAGGATGAAAGTTGGGGAAGTATAGATAGATCCACGCATGTACATAAACAAACATATCAGCCTGAAACATAAATTTATTTAAATAATATAAAGACAATATGAAACACAATTCATACCATCAATAATGTGTAGCAAGTCGACATCTGACGACATTCATGGCATGAACACTCGCCCAATGAACGATACATGAATGCCAACGTGCCCGAACCCCAAGAAAGATCATGAGTGGCATGAACGTCACTCACGTACGTCAGATATGCCATGTGCAACAAGTGTTGGGACTTGTCGGGAAAGAGGGTTGAGCCCATCAGGAACAACAGATAACCCGACGCGATAGTCACATTGCCCTCTGTACTTGTTCATTGAACAATTCATTTTTGCCCTTGATACGATCTTGGAGAGGAAGTCCCATTCCAGCCCCATGAATATTGAGACCCAAGATCATGTAGACATCCAGGAGAGTTATAGTCATCTCTCCAAATGGCATATGAAATGAATTGGTCTCCGGCTGCCATCTCTCCACAAAATCAGAAATCAAAGGTTGATCTACAAAAGTGTAGATCAGCTCCTGCAGATGTGTGATGCCGCTATTTCGGGCAATATCGCACCATGCAGATTCGTCATCGAGGCACCATTTTCGTAGTTGTTCGTGCCTATGCTGAAACGTAAGAGTTTCTCGCTCCTAAAAAAATAAATGTTAGATACAAAAATAAATACGTAAATGATTTAATAAAAGCATCAAGTTTTGATAACTTACGATGCCCTAATAAATGAAGTATGCTGTGTGGGCTGTAAAGCTAAACAACAGGTCTGGGCTCTTTGGACCTTTCGGTATAGGTCATACCAGCTTCGGATCAATAGCATCCGCTCCACGACCTCTACGCTGTCTAGCCTGCCTAGGCTGTCTAGAAGCAGCCGGTTCTTTCGTCGGTTCCTCCGCCGGTTCCTCGAAGTTAGGCTGCTGTGAGGGCCAAACACCTTGCCCACTCATATCTCCCGACAACATAGGAACGGGCCAACCACTAGGATGTGCAACTACATGAGGTACATTGATACGCTCTACTTTGTAGTGTGTAACTAGGGATTGTTAGTACACTATTGGGGATGTTTGTATTAGTTTAGGAGCTAAATTGTGATTGAGGAGTTGGGAAGATTTATACAGGAGATGGTGGATTTTAGTGAGTTTGGAGCGTCAGGAAGCTGAGAAGAACAAGCCGCGGGCGCGGCCAAGGAAGAAGCCGCGAAAGTCAAAGACAAGCAAAGCCACGATCGCGGCCAACAAAGCCGCGATCGCGGCCATTGAAGAAAAATCAGCAGAGTTGCTATTTCGGATTTCCTTAGTTATTTTATGAGTTTTTATTAATTGTTTTAATTACGTTTTTATGGAAACTGTTTTCTTTAGTCTAGGATATAAATACTTTGCTAAACCTAGTTTTCATGTTGTTGTTTTTTTGGAGAACGAACGTTTCTATTTTTTTTGGAGTTTTTGCAAGACTAGGAAGAACTAAGTTCTTTTGCTTGGTTAGCCGATTGAAGCCTTCGTTTGATTTGGTTGTAAGATTATAACTCTTGTTCTATTTCTTTGAATATTATTGATTCTCTTGAACTTAATCCCTTTGAGTTTTGCTAATTGGCCATTGGTATTACTCTTATGCTAGAGTTGGATTATTTCTAGTTGAAATATCTGAGTCAGAGTAGCAACTACGATCTTTTAGAACTAGTTGTGATAGTTTATTGTAGAATATAATTGATTTGCATGCTAAATAAAACTGGTTGAAGTGTGGATATTTGTCTGGTTGAGCTCTTTTGTTAAAACTTGTCCACAACTTTGTTACATCTTTGTTACTTTTGTTAGTTAATTTCGTAGATTTAGAACTCAAACCAAACCCCCCCTTTGTTACTGTTGATGATTGGTAAACGATTTCTACAAATAGGATAGAAAGCTTGATTCTCTGTGGGTTCGACCCTTACTTGCCAGACTACATTAGTTGGTTTATTGAGGTTTATTTGATAGGTACATACGATGAAAGCCCCTGAAGCCTTTGTTTGATTTGGTTGTAAGATTATAACTCTTGTTCTACTTCTTTGAATGTTATTGATTCTCTTGAACTTAATCGCTTTGAGTTTTGCTATTTGGCCATTGGTATTACTCTTATGCTAAAGTTGGATTATTTCTACTTGAAATATCTGAGTCAGAGTAGCAACTACGATCTTCTAGAACTAGTTGTGATAGTTTATTATAGAAGAGAATTGATTTGCATGCTAAATAAAACTGGTTGTTTTATGTTGCATGTATCTGCTGAAATTCCTGGAACTTATTGCTGCTATTGAATTGAATCTTGAGAGTCCCCTGATTGTTTGATAGTTAGTATTATCAATGTCTGGTTGTCCTGTTAATAAACTTAAGAAAAGGAATTGGAACATTCATTGGGTTAAAGAATTGGAGATAATCGATGATCAACCAATCAAACTGAAGTGTGGATATCTGTCTGGCTGAGCTCTTTTGTTAAAACTTGTCTACAACTTTGTTACATCTTTGTTACTTCTGTTAGTTATATTCGTAGCTTTAGAACTCAAACCAAACCCCCCATTTGTTACTGTTGATGATTGATAAACGATTTCTGCAAACAAGATAGATAGCTTGATTCTCTGTGGGTTCGACCCTTACTTGCCAGACTACATTAGTTGGGTTATTGAGATTTATTTGATAGGTACATACGACGAAAGCCCTGTCAAAGTTGGCGCTGCTGCCGGGGAATCTAAAGTTTTGATCTTTGTAATACCCCTCAATTTCAGTAAGGGTATTTGGGTAATTTTTCCAACCCTCATTCTGTAAGCAAGACACGTTTGGCGTATTCGAATTTCTATAACTTCTATGATCTCTGTAATAATATTTTGAACGTATTAGTATACGTTATTGTATTTTTTATCTTAAAATATATTTTTAAGAGTGCAAAAATAATATTAATTTGACGCGCTTTGGACGAAACCCGTGATCTGAGGCCAAATGACGCATTTGCGGCATTTCCGCGATCGCGGAAACTGTTCATCATCGTCTTCATTGCCTTTCGCATTTTCGCCGATTTGAATTTCGGCGTTTCGCCGATGGAGGGAGCTCGATCGGTTCGTCTGGCCGGCGTTATACTCCTTCCTACCCTATATAAGGAGGTCGAGGCCTCGGAGATATGCATCCTTGTAGGATCGTGATTGTTAGAAAATAACTTAAGGAACTCAGAATATGAATTCTAAGTTCCCTTCGCAACGGAAATAAACAATCAAACAAATAACAAGTTCCTTATAGTGGAAACCTTTGATTGCCAACTAGCAATCCAGGATAAAAACCACTACCTTTCTTTCGAAAGGATTTTCTACTTCTTGATTTCTTATCTCTTTTGGTTACAGCTTATCCTAGGAACAAACACACAGTTTCTTTGCCTTACACACAGTTAGGCAATCCTAGATAACTTAACACAATCAATAATTAATCCAAGAAATAGACCTTCGCACCTAGGAACTATCACTTACAGTCACAGGAACTTAGCACTCAGCTCTTCTCTTCCTTGACTGGTTCCTCTTGATCTCGGTTTGCTTTGATGATCTTGTTTGAAGGTTCACACTTGATATTTGCTAATGAGTGTGATTCGTATTTCAGTGCATGAAGATAACTCTTGAGTTAGTCTTCCTTTTATAGAGGATTCTTCGCGGCTTGATCCTCTCTGGGTTCCCACAGATTGAGCTTGCCCTAGGATAAGTGGTTCTCCTTGGTCCACGTTGTTCTTGGCATGTGCAAACAACCTAGGCAGCTCAGAATCCTTCTAGGTTAGTCAACCTCTTCAACCAAGTCGTTCTCCAGCTTCCTTTGTCTGAGGTTCAACACTATGGAAGCTTGGGAAATGTCTTCTGGACAGTGACAGGTTCCATGTCCTGTCACTTTCACCTTTCTCTGTCTGAGGTTCGGCGTTCTAGGTGTCTTGGAGTCTTGCTCTTGGATGGTGGCAGGCTTTTGGAAGCTTCTCTCAAGTCGCTTTCACCTCCTTTTGATAGGTGTTATTTCATACACCTTTACTAGCAATTATTAGCATGATAAGGAGAGGTTTTAGATGAGTTTTGGTGCTAAGTCTGCAATCCAGATGTTATGGAGAGAAGTGAAGAAATTCCAGGATTTGCAGCTTAGATGAAGCATGAGGATGGATGGAGCTGCTGGAGCATTCATGGAGAAGACTACCAACACTTGGTAGGATTGAAGGGCAGCAGGAGTAGAGAAGAAGAGAGCTGGAGAATTGAGCTCACCGCCCCGCGTCAGAAGTACCGCGGCCCGGCGGTGACTCTCAGTGAAGATGGAGCCCGCGCCAGAGGATGCTACCGCCCAGCGGTGGAAGTTCGACACCTCGCGGTGGAGTTCGCCGCCCCTCGGTGGCTGTGCTTAATGACCTCGCGCCAGAGACGATTTTCTTTCCTTTTATGTTTGAGACTTTATTTTATTATTATTCTGTTTCCTTTAATTTCCGCTTTAGTTTAACCTAGTTTGTTAAAACTATTTAAGCCCTCTTTCTAGGTTAAGAGGAGGACACACTATGACAGACACACTATTACGGAAACTTGGACTATTTTGTTATCATCGTTTTTACTTTTCTTAGTTTTTCATCCCCTTTGATGGAGAACTAACTTCCCTTTGTTTTGCTAGACGATTGAAGCAGTACAGTTGATGTGTTTGTGAGATTTCTATTCCTTGTTCTTATCCTTATTTGTATCGGATTGATTCTCTTGGTTATATTGATATTGATTTCTTGTTGTTCTTCTTAGCCTGATCAACTAGGTTGAATACGTTTTATCAATTGCTAGGATTGCATATAGGGGTTCCGAGTGCATATCTAGTGGCAAACACAATTGTGCGTATAGGAGTTCCGAGCGTACAATTGTGAGTGAGAATCGATTGCATGTTAAGTAGGGGAGTGAGTACTTGTACGTCTTTTTTACTTGCATGTATCCTATATCTTTGTGTGCATTGCTATTGCTGTATTGGTGCTAAAGTACGCTGACAACTGTGAGAATCAGTGGTACTTTATCATTGGCATAGTAATAAGTCTATTGACAACTGTGAGAATCAATAGTACTTAAGATCAGGGTGGGAACGACTATAAGGATAATTAAACAACTTGGACGAAATAGATTTCAGTGATCGAACTTTATCTATGTACTTGTGGATTTCGCTCTAGTGGAACTACTTTCCCTCATCATACTTTCTTCCTACATAAATCAGACTTGTTTGCTGTACTTGTTTACTTTCTTGATAACTAAACCCCCGTTTGTGTTACTTGTCATTCACGACTGCATACTACATCAAACCTTCTCTATGGGATCGACCCTTACTTGTCTACTATACTTCTGTTTAGTGGGTTTGTTAGGATAATTTACTTTGATAAGGCTAATTAACGACATTTGCTTGTGCATCTTTTCGCCACCGTCAAATTTGGCGCCGTTGCCGGGGAGGGTTTTTGTCTGTTGTGTGTTTTCGTGATTGACTTTTGGTGGAGACCTATCTTATGGTCGACACCCGTAGTACTGACCCTATTCTAGCTCCTTTTGATCCAGAGGTTGACAGATCTTTCCTTAGAGACCTGCGCAATCAAAGGGAAGACGGAGAAGAAGGAATAGAGACAGTTGAGACTGAAACCGTTGAGACTGCCAACACCCTAGCCGTTGCAGTGGCTGGAACTGCAACCCTGAGAGAGCTTACTGAGCTGAATATAGGGGCGCAGTCCCTAGCTGTCGTCATCCCTACGCTAGGAGAAGGGGTGAAGTTTGAATTGAAGTCGGGAGTTGTTACTTATCTCCCTAAATTCCACGGGCTGAGTGGAGAGGATCCGATCTCTCACCTGGGCAAGTTCCACAGTATCTGTATGACGATGAAGCCCAGGAATGTGACGGAAGACCAGATCAAGATGAGAGCTTTTGGTTTTTCCCTACTCGACTCTGCGAGCGACTGGTATTACCACCTGCCACCAGGGACCATAGATACATGGACTAAACTGCACAAAGCATTCCTAGACAAGTATTTTCCCACGAAGAAGGCGAATGCTTTGAAAAAAGCAATTGCCAACATTGAGCAGGCTGGTGATGAGACGCTGTATGATTATCTGGAGAGGTACAAGAGGCTTTGTTCCAGCTGCCCATTCCACGGGTATGCCAAGCAGGATCTTGTTCTTTATCTGCACAATGGTCTGCTGGACCAAGAGAAGAGAATGGTTGATGCCGCATGCGGTGGAAGTATTCTGAACCTGACACCGGATACAGCCATGGAGAGATTCCAGGAGATGAGTGAGAGTACCAGGAGCTTTGGGAAGACATACTAGAGAAAAGCGGTCAATGTTGTGACCCCTGTAGGACCAAGCCCGGTATTGACCGAGTTGGCCGAGCTGAAAGAGTTGGTGTTGAGGATGGCGAATCAGAATGCCTCTTAACAAGTTAAAGTGTGTGGACTTTGCTCTAACCAGTCCCACCATACCGACACTTGTCCCTAGCTGCAAGAGGAAAGTGTTGCTGAAGTAAACGTTGTAGGAGGTTACGGACCCCCTAGACCACAATACGGTGGACAGCCCAATTACAATCAAAGAGGGCGTGACCACCCAGGCTTTAGATGGCGTGACCCTCAAGGTGGTCAACAGCCAGTGCAGCAACAGCGGTACCAGCCGGAGCAACAACAGCACCAGCAGAGAGCCCCTTATCAACAGAGGCCCTAGGGCCAAACATCTGGAGCTTCTACTTAGGATATGCTAAAGACTCGGACTCAGCACTTTGCCACACATGTGCAGGCCACTGAGTCGAGTATCAAGAACATGGAGAGGCAGATTGGTCAGTTAGCCGATGAGATGACCAAGATTAACCAAAGGGCATCAAATTCCCTACCATCCCAGACCACGGTGAACCCCAGAGAGAACGTGAGTTCTATCTAGCTCAGAAGTGGTAAGAAGTTGATCGTTGCTCCCAATGCTGAAGTGGAGAACGAGTTCGAGAAAGAAGAAATCACCGACCGCCCCGCGGCAGACCCCACCGCGACCCGGCCAGAAACGAGGGAAGGAGCCAGTAAAGGAATGCCATTGACACCGCCCCGCGGCGACCTCCACCGCGACCCGGCGCTTGAACCCAGTAAAGCCACCGCGACCCCACCGCCCCGCGGCGTTGACTCACGCCCCGCGGTGGGCTCGCCACAACCTGGCCCACAAAAATCTGTCTCCGATGAAGAGACTTATGATGATTACATTCGCCCCGCGTTCCCGCCTCTCGGTTCGGAGAAACCCCCAGCACCTTTTCCCGAGGCGCTGAAGGCAAAGAGAGTTGTCGACGATAGTGACCTGTTCGAGACATTTCAGAACTGTGAGGTGAACATTCCCCTGCTCAAGCTTATAAAGGCTATCCCGAGATATGCCAAGTTCTTAAAGGAGATATGCACGGTGAAGAGGACTCAAAAGCAGAAGACCCAGAAGAAGAGTCCAGTGGGTGCACAAGTTTCAGCGGTAGTTCAGAAGCGTCTGCCCGCAAAATGCAAGGAAAAAGAACACAAACTACTCATGGCAATGGAGTAATCTAACCAAACTTCTCCTAGAATTTAAAACTAGACTCCAATAGGATATAGGAAACAGAAGATTTATTAATTTCTGGCATGATATCTAGCTCCCAATAGGGAAGCTAGCCCACCTAGCATAAGACACAAACCTCATAAATAACTCAGAAATAGTAGACCATTATATAAACCAGGATAGAACCTGAAAGTAGAAGAATTGAAAAAACACTTTGACCAAGACACAATCACTACTATTACGAATAAAACGCTACCAAATAATGATTTTGAAGATAGACTCTGCTGGAAACACAACCAGAATGGTTGGTTCTCTACCAAGAGTGCAATAGATATGATTTATTAAAATAAAGGACTCTCGGAAACTAATGCAAAATGGATCTGGAAACTTGATATCCCCCTCCCCCCCCCCCCCCCCCCCTACACTAACTATACAAGGCTGTAAGCCTCTATCTAGTGACATGCAGCATATTCAGGTCAAGCCATATCAGCCCCCACATCGTTCTAAGTATGGGGGAGACACTCCAAAGGAAGCACAGATGGAGTCAATGGCAAAGAGGGAACATGATCTAAGGTTTAAACCTTTCCATGAGAGGTCTCCACAGGAAGAGAAGAGTAGAAGGATTCCAAGGGGACCCTACTCTAAATGGTGAAGGATCTGCACTACGTCGAGCCAACGACGATAACCAAGGCGATGTCCGGGAGGCAACCCGTGTTAGTCCTTCTTTGATTTTTTCCTTTAATTAGATTATTTTTATAGTTTATTTTCCTTTGTTTCGTTCGTCTGTTACTCACATTACAGGTGCGAAAGTAAACCCGAGAAGAGATGTGGTACCCAGCCAGTCTCACCGCTCCGCGGCATCCCCTACCGCCCCGCGGTGGAGCTCACCGCCCCACGGTGGAGGTCAGGTATAACCTCTCGACTCTTTATAAAAAAAAAAAAGCAAGAATAATGGGCCCCGAAAAAACCTTAAACGGGTGAGTAAAAGCTTATTTCTTAAGTGGTAACTAAGGTTTTGACGGATTGAGTTCCCTCTGGTGGGCCAAGATTTCTCTTTTGGGCCATGCACTAGTGGAAAAAACACTTTTTGAGGCTCCCTTTTAGAGGCGTATATAGTACAAAACGCCTCAATAACGACTTAGGCAATCACTTCTTCTTTTTTGAGGCGGATAATTAATTTATACGCCTCAAAAACATTTTTTGAGGCGGGCAAATTAATATACGCCTCAACAAGTATCCGAAAAAACATTTCTCGCTAAAGTATTAGAGGCGGGCCAGGGTAAGGCCCGCCTCTAATACTTTCTAATTGAGGCGGGCCAAGTAGCCCGCCTCAATTAAAGCTTGTTGAGGCGGGCCTCTTAAAGCCCGCCTCAACAAGTATGTCCAGTAGAGGCGGACATGTAAGGCCCGCCTCTATTAGACCATTATCGTAATACTTATAGAGGCGGGCATGTTAGGCCCGCCTCTATAAGCTCAACCCTAATTAAAAAAAAACAGTTGCTGCTTTCCTTCATTTTCCTCTTCGTATCCTTCTCTTCTCGTCCCGAGCTCCAACGACGATCTCCGACTTCATCGATCTCCTCCGTCTTCCCTACTTCATCGATCTCCTTCTTCTCGACTTCATCGATCTCCTCCGTCTTCGCCGAGCTCCGACTTCATCTCCTTTCGCCGAGCTCCCTCCCTTCGCCGAGCTCCCTCTAATACTTCAACGCACTCGAATCCAAGTCAGGTATCAACATCCTTTGCGCCCTCGACGTTCACATCCCCTTTCCTTGTCTGTTCGCTTCTCAATGCTTTAGTTTTTCAGTTTTAGGTTCTTACTTCAGTATTTGAAATGATGGATGCATGCTTCTTTTGCTTTGAACTGATGCAAACGAGTATGACTTTTCTGGCGATCTTGCTAATTTTGCATGTGAAGTAGTTTCAATGATGGTAGAGTTTTGGGAAGACTGATTGTATTTGGACATGCTCTTGTGGTTTTGGATATTTATGATAGTTGGGTAGGCAATAAAAGTAAATGAATAAGGCTACAATAATATCCAGTTAGGGTGACATGGATTAATAATTTTTAGCTCCTACAAATACATAGCAGTTTTGATGAGTGAAGCTTCTTACTAGTCTTAGAAAAGCTATATAAATAAAGCAAAAGTGAAAAGAATCACATTCTTTATTTAATTGGTGAAATGATATTCTGCAGGCTGATAAGGGCATTGACTTGAAGGATCGATATTGGGTCAAGGTAATACGTTTACCCTAATTCCTTAGGCCCTTGGCGGGATAGAATTCATAATTTAGGCCCTTGGCGGGATAGAATTCATAATTTAGGCCCTTGGCGGGATAGAATTCATAATTTAGGCCCTTGGCGGGATAGTTGAGTTTGTATTTTTTCTTGCTTGGTTGCGTATTATTATCTATTTAGGCCCTTGGCAGGATAGTTACTAGAAATGAGTATTTAATCTTAATTCCTTGCATGTTATTTTGCATTTATTACTAGAAATGAGTCGTCCTTGGATGTACGGTGACCATACTACGACACAATACTTGAGTGGGGTTGAGGAGTTCATTAGATATGCTTTAGCACACCAACGGAGTATGAAAGCCGAAAAAATCTATTGTCCATGCCGTGATTGTAAGAATATAAGGCGGTTTGCTGATATTGATGAGATTGAGGATCATTTATTTCGTCGTGGTTTCAAAGAAGATTACCATGTTTGGTTTTGGCATGGTGAGAAAATACCTGATCGTCCAAGTTCTAGTGTCAATGAGTGTGATGTTCGGGTAGACACTGATGATAGTGATGATGATATTGCTGAGAATAATGAGATGGATGATGATGATGACCAAGAAGATGATGAAATGAATGGGATGATGGATGGGGTGAGAGATCACTTGAACGAACGACCTTAGATGTTCGAACGGGTATCAAAGGCTGCAGAGACTCCCTTGTATCCCGGGTGTACAAAATTTAGCAAGTTAGAGGGTGTGTCAATACTTTACAACTTGAAATGTGCTTCTGGTTGGACTGATGGAAGTTTCAACACCTTATTGGAATGGTTAGGTGAATTTTTACCAGAAGGCAATGAGATGCCTATCTCTACTTATTATGCCAGGAAATTGATGTGTCCCTTAGGCTTAGAGGCTGTCAAGATAGATGCTTGCCCAAATGATTGTATGCTTTACAGAAACGAACATGAAAATTTGGATGAGTGTCCAAAGTGTGGTGCATCTCGTTACAAGCGTAAAGGGGTAAATTCGGCTAAGAGGGGCCCATCAGCTAAGGTTATGTGGTATCTTCCGATAATACCTAGGTTTCAGTGTTTGTTTTCGATAAAGAAGGAAGCAAAAAGTCTGAGGTGGCATGCGGAAGGGAGGAAGAAAGATGGACTCCTTAGACATCCTGCTGATTCTCCTCAATGGAGAAATATTGATAAGAAATATTCTGAATTTGGTGAGGAGGTTAGGAATCTGAGACTTGCTTTATGTACAGATGGTGTGAATCCGTATGGCACTCTAAGCAGTCAACATAGCACATGGCCAGTTCTTCTAGCGATTTATAATCTTCCTCCATGGTTGTGTATGAAGCGCAAGTATATCATGTTATCACTCCTCATCTCCGGGCCTAAGCAACCTGGGAATGACATAGATGTGTATCTGGCTCCACTTGTTGATGATTTGAAATTACTGTGGAATGAAGGTGTTCCAATGTTCGATGCATACACCAACTCAAACTTTATCTTGCGAGCTATGGTTTTTTGTACCATAAATGATTTCCCGGCATATGGAAACTTGTCTGGGTACAAAACCAAAGGAGAACAAGCATGCCCTATATGTGAAGAAGACATGAAACCTGCCTACTTGAAAAATTACAGGAAAAATGTGTATCTAGGGTACCGGAAGTTCCTTAGTCGATATCACCCTTACCGTAAAAAGAAGAAGGAGTTCAATGGGTACACCGAGGAAGGAGTAGCTCGTACACCTTTGACAGGATCACAGGTTTATGAACGGATTAAAAATGTTGACACCAAATACGGCAAGGGCTTCAAGTCCGTCTCTAAAAAGGGTGTTTTATGGAAGAAAGTGTCTATACTATGGGATCTTCCTTATTGGAAAGATTTGTCGGTTAGGTATTGTCTCGATGTGATGCACATTGAAAAAAATGTTTGTGATGCTATAATTGGGACTTTGCTAAATATACCCGGAAAGACGAAAGACAATCAGAAAGTTCGTTTTGATATGAAAGAGAGGAATATTCGACCAGATTTGTGGCCCGTGGTAAAACCGGATGGTAAAAAGACTTTTCTGCCTCCGGCGTGTTACACAATGTCAAGAAAGGAGAAAAAGGTGTTTTGTGAGTGCTTACATGGCATTAAGGTTCCATCGGGATATTCGTCAAATGTAAAACGTCTAGTTTCTCTTTCGGACCTTCGGTTGATTGGTATGAAGTCTCATGATTGTCATGTATTAATTAATGTTTTCTTGCCGATCGCACTTCGTGGGATATTGCCGAAACACGTGAGACATGTTATAACAAAACTTTGCGTGTTTTTCAGTTCCATATGTGCTAAGGTTATTGATCCAGAAATATTGGATGCTCTCTAATATGATATTGTTGAAACTTTGTGTCGATTTGAAATGTACTTTCCGTTGTCTTTCTTTGACATAATGGTGCACTTAATTGTTCATTTGGTTCGAGAAATCAAGTTATATGGTCCGGTGTTCTTAAGATGGATGTATCCTTTTGAGAGATTTTTTGGCAGTTTAAAGGACAAAGCAAAGAATCGGGCGAATCCAGAGGGTAGTATCATTCGTGGAGTCCTTCATGAAGAGATATCTCAATACGCAGCTGAGTTTTTGTCAAGGCTTCATCCAATAGGTCTTCCAAAATCTCGTCATGTAGGGAGGCTTGAAGGAGAGGGAGTAATTGGTAAAAATGTGATATCTCCTCCATCTGAAAGGAAGATTAAGGCACATCTTTGTGTGTTGCAACATCTTACAGAGGTCAATCCTTACATAGAAAAGCATTGCCTTGAATTACAACACAATAATGCTAAATTGAATGAAAGAGCTTTGATGCGGGAACATAATCGCACATTTGTTGATTGGTTTAAGAAGGAAGTAGCTGAGGAACTAAGGAAAGAACATGACGTTTCTGATATGGTCAAGTGGTTATCTCGAGGTCCTCGACTATGTGTTCGGTCTTACGAAGGGTATGATATCAATGGGTTCACATTCTACACTAGAAGACAAGATGAAAAGAGTGTGGTGCAGAATAGTGGAGTGAAGGTAGTTGCATCATCTAGGGTCTATGCGAGCGCTAAGGACAAAAGACCGGTTGATGCGACACAATCGTATTATGGTGTTATCGAAGAAATATGGGAGCTTGATTATAACAATTTTACAATCCTTGTTTTCCGGTGCAAGTGGGTCAACAACCCTAACGGGGTGAAGCAAGATGAAATTTATCCGGGTTTGACATTGGTAAACTTTGACCGATTAAGTGATAGTGACGAGCCATTCATCCTAGCATCACAAGCTAAGCAGATTTTTTATGTGGTAGACAATGTTGATCCTAGATGGCGTACAGTTGCCCAAGGCAAAAGACATATTCTGGGTATTGATGATGTTGTGGATGAAGATGAGTATGACGAGTATGATGACACACCCTTGTTATCAACTGTTGTTCAACCATTACCGTAGGAGGAAGATACAAATAATACTAATCATATCCGTACAGATCATAGGGAAGGAATATGGGTTACAAATCATAAATGAATAAGATGAGGTAAGTTATTTTGCTTACGAATTAGTTTTTTTTGGAATATTAACAATATCAGTTTCATGAGTGTATTATGTTGATTTTCTAGGGCATTTCAAGTGTACAAGTATCAAGGTGGGAAGTATTTGTGTTTCATGACCGACTAGATATCAGTTTCATGACCGACTAGATAAGGTATGTAACTTAACTAACTATATATTGATAGTATTTGTGTTTTTTGTCAATAATTTCTGTGTTTTTTATGCAGCTATATCCTAAGAGGAAGACATCGTATACTTATAAAGAAATGGATGGTGTTCGTGAGCAATGGGCACGGTATTTTACATCGAAGTATTTATTATCGGATTGAACTTGTTTTTACTTGTCATGTAAACTGTTGTTGAGAACCTGACTGTACTCTGATGAAATCTGTTGTTGTTTTTTTTTGTCAAATGAAATCTGTTGTTTGTTATATATTATTCTGTGAATAAAATCAGAAACCTGACTGACTCGGCCGAGAACTCGGGCGAGTTCTGGGCCGAGTCAGCGTCTACTTGTTGAGGCGGGCTTGTATACGCCCGCCTCTATAAGTATATACGCGTGACTTGTTGAGGCGGGCCTATAGAGGCCCGCCTCAACAAGTGTTTACTTATTGAGGCGGGCCTCCTAAGCCCGCCTCAACAAGTCCCTCATTTTGGCGCCAAAGTGAGGGACTTGTTGAGGCGGGCTTAGGAGGCCCGCCTCAATAATGTTCTTTTAGAGGCGTAAAAATGCCCGCCTCAAAAAGTGTCCCTACTTGTTGCAGCCCCCTTAGTTGAAGCGAACGGTGTTCACCTCAATAAGTGTCCAAAGGCCCGCCTCTATAAGGATTTTTTCCACTAGTGATGGTATATGACCGGCCCATCATCCCTTTTTCCTTTATCTTTTCCTGACCTAACCCCACTATCTAACCCCCCCCCCCATTCCAACGCCTCCCTCAAGCTTCCGCATCTATTTCCCTCTATCTCCCACACATCCCTCTCGACCTTGAGCCAAATCTAGACCCAAATCCCCCAATTTGGAGCCTAGCCTCACAAATAAGCCCAAACACAACCCCACCGCGCCGCTGTAGTCCCGCCTCGCCGTTGCTCCGCCTCGCACTGCCCCCGCTTCGCGCCACTGTTGCCACCGCCCCGCGCCGACTTCGCCGCGAACCGGCCATAGCTCACAATTTCTCACCGCGACCCTACCGCCCCGCGCTGATTTCTCCAGGCTGCGTGTTTGCTTGCTTGTTTGTAAGTCCCCTTGGTTGCCTTGCTTTGAGCACTTCAATTCTATACGTATGGCATCTAGAGGCAAGAAGAAAGTTTCGACTAGGGATGGGAGTGAGGTTTATAATGTGGTGAAGGAGAGGAAGGTGTTGGCTTCGAAGTTTTTCCATAAGCCGACTTTGGAGCAATTGGGAATGTTGGCATGTGTGTCCATGTGCTTGACACAGTATGGGTTAGGAAATTTTCTGGACAAGGCTGCCCCTGCATATCCAGAGCTGTGCTACCAGTTTATTGCCTCTTTCAGGAGGCTCACCAATGACTCGGACGATAGGCATCTGCGCAAGATCATGTTCACCTACAATGGGCGTGATTACTCCTTATCTCTGAAGTTGGTGCATGAAGCCTTGGGTATCACGAAGGACCCAACTGATGGGTGGTCTGGTGGTATTCACGAGTCCGAGATGATGGAGTTCTGGCGGGCTGCTACGGGCAGAATTTTCAGGAAGGGTCAGGAGGTGAATTCCAAGTTGGTGAACCCGTGTCTGCGGTTGATCCACAAGGTGATGATGAGAGATTTCTTTGGCCATGCAGACGATGGGAAGGTCCATCTGAAGGACTTCCAGTGGTTTATGAGCATCTTGGGGACTGTCGAGTATACGCCGTGTTGGGCTACCCTTTTCTTGGGTTCCTTGAAGAGGATTCGTGATGGCGAGCCACGTGATATTTGTGGGGGTGGTCTGATTACACTCCTTTGTGCTAACGTGATTGCTTGCGATCAGATTTCTCGGCCTATTGCCTACGCGGTGTATGATTTAGCGCACATGAAGGTGTGCTCCATGATGAAACCACTGGGAGCGATAGCGCACATAAGAAGGGGAGCCATAAGGAGGACTCGGGTAGGCCACTTTGGAGCGATAAGGAGCTAGATTGGAGTTAGGATTAGACTATCTTTGCATCACTGGTTTTGGTTGTCTGGAGCTTATTGTTGATATGTTGTAGTTGCTAGTGTCATATTGTCTTATACTTCCTGAGGCCTTGGTGTTGATTGAGAGAGTTAGCTTTTCTTTAGTTTACTCGGGATGAGTAAAGGTCTAAGTATGGGGGAATTTGATAGGTGTTATTTCATACACCTTTACTAGCAATTATTAGCATGATAAGGAGAGGTTTTAGATGAGTTTTGGTGCTAAGTCTGCAATCCAGATGTTATGGAGAGAAGTGAAGAAATTCCAGGATTTGCAGCTTAGATGAAGCATGAGGATGGATGGAGCTGCTGGAGCATTCATGGAGAAGACTACCAACACTTGGTAGGATTGAAGGGCAGCAGGAGTAGAGAAGAAGAGAGCTGGAGAATTGAGCTCACCGCCCCGCGTCAGAAGTACCGCGGCCCGGCGGTGACTCTCAGTGAAGATGGAGCCCGTGCCAGAGGATGCTACCGCCCAGCGGTGGAAGTTCGACGCCTCGCGGTGGAATTCGCCACCCCGCGGTGGCTGTGCTTAATGACCTCACGCCAGAGACGATTTTCTTTCCTTTTATGTTTGAGACTTTATTTTATTATTATTCTGTTTCCTTTAATTTCCGCTTTAGTTTAACCTAGTTTGTTAAAACTATTTAAGCCCTCTTTCTAGGTTAAGAGGAGGACACACTATGACAGACACACTATTACGGAGACTTGGACTATTTTGTTATCATCATTTTTACTTTTCTTAGTTTTTCATCCCCTTTGATGGAGAACTAACTTCCCTTTGTTCTGCTAGACGATTGAAGCAGTACAGTTGATGTGTTTGTGAGATTTCTATTCCTTGTTCTTATCCTTATTTGTATCGGATTGATTCTCTTGGTTATATTGATATTGATTTCATGTTGTTCTTCTTAGCCTGATCAACTAGGTTGAATACGTTTTATCAATTGCTAGGATTGCATATAGGGGTTTCGAGTGCATATCTAGTGGCAAACACAATTGTACGTATAGGGGTTCCGAGCGTACAATTGTGAGTGAGAATCGATTGCATGTTAAGTAGGGGAGTGAGTACTTGTACGTCTTTCTACTTACATGTATCTTATATCTTTGTGTGCATTGCTATTGCTGTGTTGGTGCTAAAGTACGCTGACAACTGTGAGAATCAGTGGTACTTTATCATTGGCATAGTAATAAGTCTATTGACAACTGTGAGAATCAATAGTACTTAAGATCAGGGTGGGAACGACTATAAGGATAATTTAACAACTTGGACGAAATAGATTTCAGTGATCGAACTTTATCTCTGTACTTGTGGATTTCGCTCTAGTGGAACTACTTTCCCTCATCATACTTTCTTCCTACATAAATCAGACTTGTTTGCTGTACTTGTTTACTTTCTTGATAACTAAACCCCCGTTTGTGTTACTTGTCATTCACGGCTGCATACTACATCAAACCTTCTCTGTGGGATCGACCCTTACTTGTCTACTATACTTCTGTTTAGTGGGTTTGTTAGGATAATTTACTTTGATAAGGCTAATTAACGACATTTGCTTGTGCATCTTTTCGCCACCGTCACCTTTTGTCCGAGGTTTGGTGTTCCCAGATTTCTCGGGAATCGCAACTTCGCATGCTACATTTCTGGGCACACTTGGGTTCCTCTGGGTTCCTTCCTTTGTCTTGTTCCTTTGGTTCTCTTGTCCTGTTTGACTTTCTTGCCTTTGGTATATTCCTGTGGTTCCTTAAAGCACATCTTTGAGATAAAACATTAGTATCATAATATTTGTCATCTTCAAAAGTAGAGAAACTGAGGAAAGGAACTCTCAGGGGAACTGAAGTTCCAGAGTTCCGTTTCCTAACAATTTCCCCCTTTTTGATGATGACAAATACAAGGAACCTGGCAACATAATAGGAACATGAAATTCATGAGAACAGTTGAGCTAAGGGATTTTCAACTTTAAAAAATATTGATAGAACATTCAATAGTTGCAAATTCCCCCTAAGCAAATAAACTAAGTTATTCAAGTTCCCCTTTAGAAGTAGAATGAGTTCAGAGTTCCTATAAGTCCAGTAGTTCCAATAATTCAAGGTTCCTATCTATTCTTCCCCCTTTTGACATCATCGAAAAGATCAAGTTACTTATCAAGTATAGGATATCAATGTGAAATAAACAATTTGCGTTAAACCCATGATAGTCACCATAATAGAAACTTAAGGCAAAGACAAATGATGCATTAGAAACATTGTCAAAGGAGTTCATTAATCATTAAAGTCAAGTATATTATCCAGAGATGCATAGTGGAAAAAGAAACAAAAGATCAAAAACAGCTTGACATAGACAAAAAAGGATAGAAGAGGGGAGTAGGATCCTAGGGAACTACTAGCACACTGTGATGTTATAGCACTGGGAACTAGGAGAGACGATCCTATGGCAGCGTAGTGGCCTCCTCTTCAGTTTCCTTTTTTTCCGCAGTTCCTTCATCTTGGCCTGTTGTCATCTTATCGGCCTGATTACCTCCAATTGAGCAAGGTTAAGATTGAGGTTTTTCTTGGCCATTTGAGGAGCTTTGTGTTTTGAGAGAGACATGTGAACATGAGATTGAGAGAAGGCGTGAGAGAACAGAGTGCTCGGCTCAATCAAACAGGAAACCTTAAATAACCCTTGAGCAATTTTGGAGCCGTTGAGAATCAAGCCATTGGAGATATTTCTAGGAACTCTGAAGAGTTGAAACGGCTAATTTTCTTGAAGATTTTGCGCCTTTGCAACGGTCACACATTCAAAGATTAGATGCTCAAAAATGGCAATTGTTCAAGGCTGAGAAGACGTCTCTGACGCTGTGAGATTTGCCATAAATACTGTCTTGGGAGGAGCAATTCTCTTACTAGCCGTTTAAGGGGTAGCCCCATCCTAGTTCCTTTTTGGCGATATTTTCAGTGTGCTAGAGGGATATATGGGAACTTTGATGTGGGTTTAAAAACATGGAACCGAAAAGTACGTTCCCATACAAGGAATCAAGGAGGCCATTTATCGCATTGCACAATAATTCCCAGAGAGGGTTAAGAGATGGATCCTAGGGAATTAAAATGAGCAATGAGGCAAGGAGGGTCATAGTACACAATCATCATTTCAGCTTGTATTGTTGGGTTAGAATATGATCAGATTGTAGGGGTGTGCAGATTCGGACCGGACCGGAAAAATGGACCGGACCGGACCGGGAGAAATACAGTCCGGTCCGCGGTCCATATTTTTTTAAAATTCCGGTCCGGTCCGGTCCAAACCCGGCCGGTTTCCGGTCCCGACCGGATGGACCGGTTTTTTTTTTAATTTAATTTTATATATTAATATCTTATAATATTATTAAAAATTAGTTTTTAGTATAAATATAAATAAATCACAAAGTATATTGTCTAATTTTATACATAATAATTATAAAAATAGAAAAAAATAATTAAATTTTCATTTAAATAAAACTAACAAGTAAAAAAAATATGTAAACCGGTCCAAGCGGTCCAAGACCGGACCGGAAACCGGACCGGACCGAATCATACCGGTCCGGTCTGGTCTTCGGTCCAAGGTTTCCAAAAAAAAATGGTCCATTGGACCGGATCGGAAAAAGCGGTCCGGTCCGGTTTGGACCGGATGCACAGCCCTATCAGATTGTGACTTTTGGGCCAACAAAGAAACTTGAACAATGATTGAATTTTAATAAGAGATGAACAACCAAGGAGAAGAACTAGAAAAATTTGTCAAAGCCTTTTGAGAAACCATTATGAATATGAGGGTCTAACGCAAGAGAAATGACACAAAGATTCCAAAACAAAGACAAGTAAAGAGTTCTGAACTAGTCAATCAAGGGAACTGGAGAGAAACTTTAAACTAAAGGAACTGCTAGTTTATAGGAATCATTCCCAGTTCTAATCTAAGGTTCTCGAAGGGAACTCTATTCAAGGCTTTGGTGAATATATCTGCAATTTGATCTTCAGTTCTACAAAATTCCATAATGATGTTTCCTTTCTCAACATGATCTCTAAGAAAATGATGTCTTATGTCTATATGCTTGGTCCTAGTATGATGCACACGATTCTTAGAAATGTTTATAGCACTGGTGTTATCACAAAGAATAGTGAGAGGACCATAAGACATACCAAAATCCGCGAGTTATTGCTTTAGCCAGAGAAGTTGGGAACAGCAGGATGCAGCTGCAATGTACTCGGATTCTGTGGTGGAGAGGGAGACTGAGACTTGTTTCTTTGATCCCCATGACACAAGGCAAGGGCCTAGGAACTGTGCCATTCCAGAAGTGCTCTTCTTATCCACCAAGTATCCAGCATAATCAGCATCAATGAAGCCCATTAGCTCAAAGGGACACTCTTTGGGGTACCAAATGCAGAGAGAGTCAGTTTCCTTGAGATATCTAAGTATTCTCTTCACAGCAGCCAAGTGGATTTCTCTTGGACAGGATTGGAACCTAGCACACAAGCCAATAGCAAAAACAATGTCTGGTCGACTAGCAGTTAGGTACATGAGTGAGCCTATCATACCTCTATAGAGCTTCTCCTCCACAAGAGGACTCGAATGGTCCTTATCCAAATGGGCAATAGTGGATATGGGAGTGGAGAGAGGCTTGCATGAATCCATTTTGAACTTCTTCAATAGTTCCCTGACATACTTCTGTTGGTGAATTTGTATGCCATCTTTCTTTTGAGTGATTTGTAATCCGAGAAAGAAGGTGAGTTCCCCAATTAGGCTCATTTCAAATTCACTGCTCATCAGGTCTTTGAACTTATCTACAAGGGACAGGTTAGTGGAACCAAAAATGATATCATCAACATAAATTTGAACCACTAAGATGTTACCTTCTTCTTCTAGGATGAAGAGAGTTTTGTCAATAACTCCACGCCTATATCCATTTGAGAGTAGGAACTGAGCAAATCGATCATACCAAGCTCTGGGAGCTTGCTTGAGGCCATATAGTGCCTTGTCTAGAAAGTAGACATGGTCTGGATGATCGTCGTCTTCAAAACCAGGTGGTTGCTTGACATAGACTTCTTCTTGAAGAATTCCATTGAGGAAGGCCGTCTTTACATCCATTTGGAACAACTTGAACCCTTTGTGTGATGCGAAAGCAATCAACAACTTTGTTGCTTCAATCCTTGCCACTGGAGCATAGGTTTCATCATAGTCAATGCCTTCTTGTTGATTGTATCCTTGAGCAAAAACTCTTGCTTTGTTCCTTATCACCGCTCCTGTATCATCTAGCTTGTTTCTGAAAACCCATCTAGTTCCTATGATGTGTTTATCCTTGGGACGGGGAACTAGATGCCATACTTTGTTCCTTTCAAACTGATGGAGCTCTTCTTGCATATCTTGGATCCAGTCCGCATCCTTCAGTGCCTCACCTATGTTCTTTGGTTCCACAATAGACAGAAAAGCATTGAAAACAAAGAAGGTTAGATGTTCAAACCTAACTGGAGGCTTGATGACTCTTCTTTCTCTGTTAGGAGCTAGAGCATTTGATGTGGAGACATTTTGAGTTGAGCATTCAGCTTCCTAATTGGGATCACCTTCTCCATTGAAGATCATGTGGGAGGATGAATCATTGAAGTCTCCACAGATGTTGTCGTCATGATCATGGTTCCCAGAAATGGATTGTTGTTCATTATCCATGGGAACTGGTGGAGGAACTAGTGAAGGATTCTGTGCAGCGGATTGGGAACTGGGTGGAGTGACATCTTCATTTGGATATTCTTGAGATGCCTTAGGAAACGGGTCTTCAAAGGGAGTGGTAGTGTTCTGCACAATCTTTCCAAGTGATTTTTCATTAAAAATAACATGAACACTCTCTTCTACCTTTTTAGTCCTTTTGTTGAAGATTTTGTATGCCTTGTTGCCCGTGGCGTATCCAATGAAGATTCCTTCATCACTTCTTAGGTCGAACTTGCCAGGATTATCCTTCCCATTGTTGTGCATAAAGCACTTGCATCCGAATACCCTTAGATGTGAGATGTTGGGAACTCTTCCTCTTAGGAGTTCATAGGGTGTCTTCTCTGTGATTGGGCAAAGCATGGCTCGATTGATGATATAGCAGGCTGTGTTGATCGCCTCAGCCCAAAATGATTGACAGAGTCCACTTGAGATCAGCATAGTCCGGGCCATGTCTTCCAAAGTTCTGTTCTTCCTCTCCACTACTCCATTCTGTTGAGGAGTGTATGGTGCAGAGAAATTGTGATCAATTCCATGCTCACTGCAAAAGGTTAGAAATTCTCCATTTTCGAATTCGGTACCATGGTCAGACCGAATAGCATTGAGTGAACAATCAAGAGATTTTTCTAACAAGAGAACCAGATCTTTAAAGCGGTCAATAACTTCACTCTTAGATTTAATAAAGATGGTCCAAGTAAAGCGAGAGAAGTCATCGACAAGAACAAAGATATACATGTTCCCTCCTAGGCTCTGAACTCTCATGGGTCCACACAGATCCATGTGGATGAGTTCAAGAGGCCTTGAGGTGCTTACCATGTTTTTGGACTTGAAGGAACTACGAGCATGTTTCCCTTTTACACAGTCAGAGCACAGTTCCTTAGATGTGCCACTTAGCTTTGGCAGCCCTCTGACTAGCTCCTTTGAGTGTAGCTTTTGAATCAGCTTGGTGCTAGCATGACCGAGGCGTTGATGCCACAAATCAGCTTGGTCATTCACAATTGAGAGACAAAGTTTCTCCTTGGGAACAAAAGATGGATCAATTATGTAGACATTGTTGAATCTTTTCCCTTTTAGGATGATTTGTCCCGAGGAGTCAAGGACTGAACATTCGTTTGATCGGAATCTAACTTTATTGTCTCCTTGATCACACAGCTGTGACACACTTATTAGATCAAAACCAAGATTATCAACAAGGTGAACTTTGTTTACCTGAATGTGGTCGTTGAGTTTCATAGTTCCTATTCCACAGATTTTCCCTTTGCTTTTGTCTCCAAAGGATATGTTTCCACCTTGGAGAGGTTGAAGAGAGGTCATTTGATTTCTTCTTCCAGTCATATGGGATGAGCAACCACTGTCAATGTACCATAGTTGGGGTTGCCTCTCTTCTTTCTCAAGGTCTTCTGAGTCGCTTGAGTCTCCTTTTGCCATGAGACATCTTCCTCCAGAGAAGCCACTGAGATCCAGTTCCTCATCTGAGTCTTCTCCCCATGAGGCTACGAGAGCCTTCTTTCTCTGAGGTCTTTCTTCTTCCTTTGAGTCTTCCTTGTTGGGACAATTCTTAGCATAGTGTCCCTTTTCCTTGCACTCGTAACAGGAGACTTCCTTGAGATCTCTTCTGGGTCCATTGTGGGAGGAACTGCCCTTTTGGAACCTTCCCTTTACAAAGAATTTTTTGATGTTATTTGTGAAGAGGGCCGTAAGTTCGTCCTCCTCTTCTTCTAAGTCTGAGTTCTCTTCCTCCATCTCGAGCCTAGAGAAGGCTTTGGAGATCTTGAGGGCAATTCCTTTCTCCAGTTTCTTGTCGGTATTGGCTTTGGTGTGCTCTCCTTCTTCAACCTCCAGTTTCCCTATGATTTGTGTCAAGGGAAGGGATTGGATGCCTGGAGTGTTCTTCATGATTCCCTTCAGAAGGGTGAATTTGGAGTTGAGTCCATTGATGACCACTAGGGACTTGGAGACTTCATCAAGATCGACTCCCGCTGCTGTTAACTTTCCAATCAATCTATTGAAGCGGGAGTAGTACTCTGAGATGGTCTCAGTTTCCATCATTTTGAAAGTGTGGTATTCTCCTTCCAAAGCAAACTTTCTGCTTTGCTTTAGTTCCTCACTTCCTTCATGCATCTCCTTGAGAGCTTTCCACATCTCTTTGGCCGTCTTGATTCCTATGACCTTGTCCATGTCCTCTCTGTCCAATCCATTGAGGATGAACTGCCTGGCCTTGGCATTCTTCTCCATGATAACATAGTGTTCTGGTTTCCAATCTTCTTCCTTCATGGTAAGATCGACATAGCCATCTCCATTTTCGACTATCCTCCAGCATTGGTAGTCGTTAGTCTTGATGTGGCTTTCCATGCACTTTTCCCACCATGTTTCTTCTCCTTTCTTTCGGAGATGTGGCTTGTTGGTGGAGATTCCGAGCTCAAACTTGCTTGGTTGAGACATGATCTGCAAACTTAACAAAGATCTAGAGCTTTTCCTACTCTGATACCAATTGTAGGATCGTGATTGTTAGAAAATAACTTAAGGAACTCAGAATATGAATTCTAAGTTCCCTTCGCAGCGGAAATAAACAATCAAACAAATAACAAGTTCCTTATAGTGGAAACCTTTGATTGCCAACTAGCAATCCAGGATAAAAACCACTACCTTTCTTTCGAAAGGATTTCAAGGTCTACTTCTTGATTTCTTATCTCTTTTGGTTACAGCTTATCCTAGGAACAAACACACGGTTTCTTTGCCTTACACATAGTTAGGCAATCCTAGATAACTTAACACAATCAATAATTAATCTAAGAAACAGACCTTCGCACCTAGGAACTATCACTTACAGTCACAGGAACTTAGCACTCAGCTCTTCTCTTCCTTGACTGGTTCCTCTTGATCTCGGTTTGCTTTGATGATCTTGTTTGAAGGTTCACACTTGATATTTGCTAATGAGTGTGATTCGTATTTCAGTGCATGAAGATAACTCTTGAGTTAGTCTTCCTTTTATAGAGGATTCTTCGCAGCTTGATCCTCTCTGGGTTCCCACAGATTGAGCTTGCCCTAGGATAAGTGGTTCTCCTTGGTCCACGTTGTTCTTGGCATGTGCAAACAACCTAGGCAGCTCAGAATCTTTCTAGGTTAGTCAACCTCTTCAGCCAAGTCATTCTCCAGCTTCCTTTGTCCGAGGTTCAACACTCTGGGCGCTTGGGAACTGTCTTCTGGACAGCGACAGGTTCCATGTCCTGTCGCTTTCACCTTTCTCTGTCCGAGGTTCGGCGCTCTAGGTGTCTTGGAGTCTTGCTCTTGGATGGTGGTAGGCTTTTGGAAGCTTCTCTCAAGTCGCTTTCACCTCCTTTTGTCCGAGGTTTGGTGTTCCCAGATTTCTCGGGAATCGCAACTTCGCATGCTACATTTTTGGGCACACCTGGGCTCCTCTGGGTTCCTTCCTTTGTCTTGTTCCTTTGGTTCTCTTGTCCTGTTTGGCTTTCTTGCCTTTGGTATATTCTTGTGGTTCCTTAAAGCACATCTTTGAGATAAAACATTAGTATCATAATATTTGTCATCTTCAAAAGTAGAGAAACTGAGGAAAAGAACTCTCAGGGGAACTGAAGTTCCAGAGTTCCGTTTCCTAACAATCCTCAGCCCCGAATCAATCTATCTTTCTCTCGTTCTTGCCTCGTCGGAGTTCGTGCCTCGTCGGAATTTCGCCGGAGTTCTTCGTGGTCGTCAGTGGTGCCTTGGAAGCTTGGAGTGGTGGTGAGCCTTGTTCGAAGCCGAGGAGTGGTCGCTAGCATCATCGTTGTCGTCATCGATGAGCCTCGAACCGATTTAGGGTCACAACAGGGGGAGATCCGCGACCGCGGCTATGAACACCGCGACCACGGCTCTTCCCAGAAATCCGCGACCGCGGCTCTGCCCAGAAATCCGCGACCGCGGAAATCCAAACCGCGACCGCGGCTTGCTTTAGCAAGCGCGATCGTGGCTTGGAGGAGCCCGATCACGGATTTGACCCTCGTTTCCTTTTTATTCTTTCATTCGTATATTTTATTCGTTCGTATCGAATCTAACTTAGGGTTCCGTCGTTGTTCGTCGTCGTCATAGGAATCCGTAACCAGATTCCAGTTCCCAGATACCCAGAACCCGACAACTACGTTCGTCTCAATTAAGGCAAGTGGCGGTTCGCTCTTGCTTATCATTCCATATTTCTGTTAGTTATCAATTATTTTTTATTGTTAATTAAATTGGAATGAAGTATTGTTTTCGTTTGGGAACAGATTTTATAAAATGATGTGAATAAAATGTGACCCTTTAATAGGTTGTATATATTGCTAGAAACAACGTTATTATACTTGTTAATTACCGTGATGGTATTGGTGTGGATTGTTGTGTGATTTTAACTGTGTAGTTAGAATGAGTATTCGTAAGAACGCTATGTACCTCGCGAGGTCTAGTCGTTTCTTTATAACTGGTATTAGGAGGATTTTGCCCTAGTACTATCTGGTCATGACTGTACCCTTACTCAGGGTAGGTGCACACAGCTGGTGCCGACAATCGGGATTTATTCCCCAGATATCTCTCGTATCGAGATGATATATATATTAAAAGCTTTAACGTGAATGTACGTTTTGTAATTAAATAAGATAAGTGCGGTTATGCGCATAATTAATGAACCTTCGGGCGAGAAGTACAACTTGGAACTCGCTCGGACTTCGGTTAGAGTAAGTCCTCCTTCCAAATCTGAATTCGCATTACGCGGTGAGGTTGGTCGTGGACCCAAATGATCAAGTCGTTTTAAACGCTTGTGTGAAACTATAACGTTTCCAAACACCTGTCATGCTTTCCGAAAGACTCACTCTCCTGGAGTCTTCTCTTCATATGTTTCCCATAAGACTCTATCTTTTGGAGTCTTCTCTTGTTCATATCGTTTCGTATCTTTCCGTAGAAGTGTTGAGGTTTACTATCGTCATCAGCTTTTATTCGAGAAGCGACGGGTGTAACCTAACCCGACTACTTAGAACCTTTTCTATTTTATCCTTGCATAGTCTTTCATTAGACTAACCAACCGGTTTATTTCCTTTGCATGGTTGGCTCGTGTCATCTGTCTCATACGACACATCAGGTAAATGTCCCTTTCCATGAAGGCCATATTACGATGATGAGGGCAGATGATGTTTTTAAGAGTTTTCCAAGGTTGAAGATCCTAGGCGTGAGATCGCTCAGATCAAGACCCTTCGTGAATTTTATTTATTTAAAAGACTTCCGCTGTATTGAAACAATTCTGTATTTGGTTGTACCTGGTGTTAACAGTTGTAAACCGTAACTTTGGTTTAAATATCATTTATGATATTTAATAAAGTTTTGTGTTATATTATGGTTGTAATAAAATGGTTAAGCCTTGGGTGACCCCAGATGTGTAATCTGAGGTCACTGGCGGTGATACTTTCAAAGGAATATTTGGGGGTGTTACAGATTTGGTATCACAGCCGAAAGTTTTTTTTTAAAACAGGTTTGGGTTTCAAATCGTTGTTCCAAAACAAAATTTTTATGAACCATGTTTTACTTGTGTTAAGAAAATTGTGTTGGTTAAATCCAAGAGTTGAAAATTTTAAACGAAATCATACTTGAGTAAAATATGATATTTTAAACAGCAGCTGCAACAGCAACAACAATTTCAGCAGCCTAGAGGTCAACAACAACAACAATTCAGACCACCATATGATCATAGACCTCAAGGGTAGAATTCGAGTTCATCTATGTCTACAGAAGACATGATCAAGGCCCTTGCGTAGAACATGACCACCATGCAGAGCAATCTATTGCCATTTCAACATGAGACCAAGTCTAGCATTCAGAATTTGGAGAATCAAGGTGGGCAAATTTCTCTGGCAATAAGAAAATTGGAGGATAAGGAGGCGAGTAAGATGCCATCGCAAACGGAGTTGAACCCAAGGCAGAATGTGAGTGCAATTATGCTGAGGAGTGGGAAGCAGTTGGATGACATAGCGGACAGCAGAGTTCCCTCAGCTGAAAGGGACGAACAGCCTATAGTAATTACAGTTCAGCAGGAGGAACACACAACAACTGAAAAGCCATATGTCAGGCCAAATTTTCCTCCACTCGGCTCCCAGAAGCCAGTTCTGCCATTCCCTGAGGCGTTGAAAAACACAAGGAGGTTGGAGAATGACAAGGAGATTTTCGAGACCTTCAGTAAGTGTGAGGTAAACATTCCCTTGCTTAAATTGATTAAAAGTGTTCCTCGCTATGCAAAGTTTCTTGAAGAATTGTGTACAATTAAGAGGAATCAAAAAGTGAAAAGCAAGAAAAAGATTAAGGTAAGTGAGCATGTGTCTGCTGTGCTTCAAAGGCGAATGCTTAAGAAATGTGGCGACCCTGGCATGTTCAGCATACCTTGTGTGATAGGTGACACCAATTTTGAAAGAGCCATGTTAGATTTAGGTGCATCGGTTAATGTGTTACCTTATTCTTTATATGAATCTTTGAGACTTGGACCATTGCATGAAACTGGGGTAATTGTTCAATTAGGTGATCGTTCCAATGCCTATCCGAAAGGAGTGGTAAAGGATGTTCTTGTGAAGGTGGATAAGTTGATTTTTCCTGCTGATTTCGTTGTGTTGGACATGGACCATGACAAGCATGCATCTCCTATTTTGTTAGGTAGGCCATTTCGTAAAACTGCCAACACAAGAATTGATGTAAGTAGTGGTTCACTTGCTATGGAATTTGATGGGGAAAGGGTAGAGTATAACATTTATGATGCTAAGAAACACCCTCTTGATGATGATTCTATGTGTTCTATTGATGTGAGTAACTTATTTTGATCACCATGACACTATGTCGAGCCAACGACATTAACCAAGGCGTTTCTCGGGAGGCAACCCGATGTATGAAGTTTTTCAATTCGGTTTTTCCTTCTTCCCTTTCGTTAGTTCCATTTTTCTTCTCTTTTATTGACTAACATGCAGATACAGAACTGCACGGGCTGTGCAGTAAAATGCACAGCCGTGCGGTTTTGGAGTTGTTCAATTTTTTTTTATTTTGCAGATTTGTCGAGAGCACCGCACAGCCTGTGCGGTTTTGACCTTTTCGAAGAAAAAAAAACTGTGTGTAAGCCGCAATCGCTGCCTGTCAACCGCGGCCTTGCCCTTGGTAAAAAAAAAACAAGAAAAAGAAGAAGAAGAATGCCGTGTGCAAGCCGCGATCGCTACCTGTCAACCGCGGCCGCGGCCTTGCCCTAAAAAAAAGTGCCGAAGAGAAAGCCGTGATCGCTGCCCACCACACCGCGATCGCGGCCCTGTTGGGAAGCAAGAACACCCCTCAATTTCTTCCTGCTCGACATTCTTCACCTTCTTCGTTCAAGTCGTCGCTTCCACACATCAAAACTCCCTTTCAGAACTCCTCAATGTCCATCATTTCCGATCCAAGCCGCCGCTCAAGTCCCCTCTGTTCACTCTCTTCGCTGCAAGGCTGCTCTACACTTCCTTCCTACTCGCTGCAGATCTTTTCTTCTTGCTGCGACCACTACTCGCTGCAACCGCCGGAATTTCAACAACGACCACAGCAGCCAGCGACAGAACTCGTAGCACAATTACACTAGGGCTTCGGATCTGTGTTAGTAGAGGACTCGTGCAATCCTGCTTCTTTGATGTGCCCACTTTGCATACAATGGAATTATTTGATTGCACTCGGAGTCTGCTTGAGCAGGACCGTCTAGGCGCCAATAGTGGGTATTTTTCGTTCTTCCCTAGATTTCCATGTTCGTCTTTCATTATATTGAGGACAATGCAATATTTAAGCATGGGGGAGGGATTTGTACTTGTTGTTGGTTGTAAAAAAAAGAGCAGAAAATCCTGGCTAAGCTAAAAACCCGAAAGGACGGCTTAGGCAAAATTCAGGGGCTCGGACCGGCATTAGGCTGGGGTAATAAGAGGATAAAGAGTGATGTGAGGATTGGTGAGCATATCTATGAAAAATGAAATGAGTGGCTAGGTGAAAACCCGAAAGGGCGCCTAGGCAGAATGAGTGAAAAAAAAGGAGTGATTAATAGGATTCATTCATTCTTCTGGCGTGGCGACATAAGTGGTGGACCAATAAGGAGGTTTCAGGTAGGTCACTCTAGAGTTATAAGGAGATAAATTGGAGCTAGGATTAGAAATTCTCATTCACATACATGGAGTTCGGGTTAAGCTTGGGGGAAGTACTCTACTTTCCTTGATGCTGGTGTGTTGCGTTGCTGTGTTGGTGTTGCTGGAGATTCATGAGTAGGTACAATTCTTAGTGGAGAATTTTGTTGTGCTTCCTGAGACCTTGGGTATTTCATTGGAGGAGTAGGTTTCCATTAGCTTACTCGAGGACGAGCAAGGTCTAAGCAGGAGGTACATTGATACGATCTACTTTGTAGTGTGTAACTAGGGATTGTTAGTACATTATTGGGGATGTTTGTATTAGTTTAGGAGCTAAATTGTGATTGAGGAGTTGGGAAGATTTATACAGGAAAGGGTGGATTTTAGTGAGTTTGGAGCATCAGGAAGCTGAGAAGAACAAGCCGCGGGCGCGGCCTAGAAATCGCGGGCGCGGTCAAGGAAGAATTCGCTGAAGTCAAAGACAAGCAAAGCCGTGATCACGGCCATTGAAGAAAAATCAGCAGAGTTGCTGTTTCGGATTTCCTTAGTTATTTTATCAGTTTTTATTAATGGTTTTAATTACGTTTTTATGGAAACTGTTATCTTTAGCCTAGGATATAAATACTTTCCTAAACCTAGTTTTCATGTTGTTGTTTTTTTGGAGAACGATCGTTTCTATTGTTTTTGGAGTTTTTGCAAGACTATGAAGAACTAAGTTCCTTAGCTTGGTTAGACGATTGAAGCCTTCGTTTGATTTGGTTGTAAGATTATAACTCTTGTTCTACTTCTTTGAATGTTATTGATTCTCTTGAACTTAATCCCTTTGAGTTTTGCTAATTGGCCATTTGTATTACTCTTATGCTAGAGTTGGATTATTTCTAGTTGAAATATCTGAGTCAGAGTAGCAACTACGATCTTCTAGAACTAGTTGTGATAGTTTATTGTAGAAGAGAATTGATTTGCATGCTAAATAAAACTGGTTGTTTTATGTTGCATGTATCTGCTGAAATTCCTGGAACTTACTGTTGCTATTGAATTGAATCTCGAGAGTTTCCTGATTGTTTGAAAGTTAGTATTATCAGGTTCTGGTTACCCTGTTAATAAACTTAAGAAAAGGAATTGGAACATTCATTGTGTTAAAGAACTGGAGATAATCGATGATCAACCAATCAAACTGAAGTGTGGATATATGTCTGGCTGAGCTCTTTTGTTAAAACTTGTCTACAACTTTGTTACATCTTTGTTACTTCTGTTAGTTAATTTCGTAGCTTTAGAACTCAAATCAACCCCCCCCCCCCCTTGTTACTGTTGATGATTGGTAAACGATTTCTGCAAACATGATAGATAGCTTGATTCTCTGTGGGTTTAGCCTTTACTTGCCAGACTACATTAGTTGGGTTATTGAGGTTTATTTGATAGGTACATATGACGAAAGCCTTGTCATACATACCATGTCGGATCCTATAAAATAAATTATTAGAAATATTATTAAATAATGTAATAGTTTAATTGTGTAAACATATATATATTTACTTACCACATCCGTGTACGGTGTCTGGTATATGGGTGGATCGTTAAACAACATGGTGTTGAGTGGCGGGTCTGTATATACCGGTACAGTCGGGTCATGGACCATACTCGGTCATGCTCCGTCGCCTTTTTTTGATTTCTTCTGCTACCTCCTTCGATATACTATACGATCTTGTTCTTGTCCCTCACGGACAACGTTCCACCTTCTGTGACGGGCATATCTTGTTTGGGTTTCCATCTGTAACAGAAAAAAAACAAAACTTTAGAGGGAGCAACAACAACAACAACAACATCATTATCAACAACAACAACATCAACAACATCCAGATCTGCAGGCAATCGTCCGTGACGGATGAGAAGGCTCCGTCCGTGACGGATGAGAAGGATCCGTCCGTGACGATTCAAAATATTCAAATCCAGATCTGGATCCATTCTTTGTGCAGATCCAAAATCATAAAAAATCCGTAAGTGCAGATCCATATTCAATACCGACATTAATTCAATTCAAACAACATTCAAACATGTTTAAATCCAACACTAAACACGTAATCCCTAAACCTAACTCATCTAAAATTTGTTAACAAATTCAATACTTTCAACATCATTAAACTAAGTCAAGAACAAGTACAGATTTAACTAACCTCACGGATCGTGATGGACGGATTTGATCGAAACGTGACGGATCAAAATGTTTGAGCTTTTGCAGAGAAAAATCGCGAGAGAGGGGTGAAATGGGAGGTATGGGTCGGGGGAGACGAAGTTGCTGCTTTTATATGCATCAACTTTGTCCGTGACGGACGGATGGCCTGCGTCCGTCATAGATGAAAGAAGTCCGCTCGTCACAGGTGGCCCTGTTATGTCATAATATAGCGCATAAAATGAAGGTTCACTTAAAATGCTACATTACAGCGCTTTAAGTGAACCAAGATTTGGAAAAAAAAAACATTGTTAGACGCTACCTTGTTGCATCTATGTAGACGCCACTAAGTGGTGTTTAGAAGCGTTATTAAATAGCGCTCCGATTTCCTCTTCCCCCATAATTCGTCTTAAACCTCTAAACCCTAAAAAAATCACGATCGACAGCAACCAAAACGGAGATGGCGAGGGACAAATTGAACGGTGGCGATGACAAGATGGCGACGGATGAGGAGGCGGCTGCTCAGGGGGCTGTATAGATGGTGGCTACGATGGAAGAGAAGGTGTCGAGTCGCTCGCAGTGAGAGAAGGTGTCGAGTCGCTCGCAGTGAGAGGAGGCGACATCAGAGGAGGCAACATCGGGAGGAGACGCGGTGGAGGAAGGAAGGAAGAAGGAAGGGCGGCAAAAGGAAGGGCGACGGCAGGTCAATGTGGGCTCGGAAAATGCCCTGTCGGTGGAGGTGGTAGTCAGAGCGATGACGGAGACATCGTCATCGGCTCTAGCGTAATCGAGGTGGGCGGAGGAGGTGGCGGCTCAGGTTCAAGCGAGTGGATAGAATATGGTTTCGATCTTTATGAAACAGAAGCGGGGTTCTCCGATTCGTCAGCGTACTCATGAGGTACGTTTTTGAACGTTTTATTTAATTATATTTGATTTAAGTATTTTTAATGTATTATTTAGATAGTATAAATAAAATAAAATTTATTCAGAATGGTAGAGTATTATAAGGTTTTAGGAAAATTTGATGTATGAATTAGGAGTGTACGAAATGAAAGAAATGCAGTATTATAAGAATAAATATTAGAAAGATTTTAGGCAGCTTTTTCGATAATATAAGAAAACTAAAATTATAATAAATGAAATTAAAATTATGCAAATTTTAAAATAATAACTGCTTACTTAATTATAAGTTTAGCTTAATTAAAAGTTTTAGCTTAATTTAAAATATTAAAATTTAAGAACTCTTTGACATCCAATGCCATTTCCGAGCAAACCTTCCGCCACTCCTGGGGTCCAATGACTTGTAGGGATGTCAAGAGTGGGTGGGAGGAGTTTGGCCTCATTTGGAGCTCCTTGGCCTGGTGAATTAAGAACTCCTTGACATTGAACGTCGTTGTTCCCCATCTTGGCCAATGTCCGGCGTCGGGGTGCCTTCTTGGATGAGTGTCATCACCGAGTCATTTAGCACTTGGCTCGGCGCTCTATAGCTCATAAGGCCTCTTTTGATGCCTTCTTGGAGTAGCTTGGCTTAGCTTCTCGTGATAACCCCTTTGGTTTGGGAGGTGCCGAGGTGGCCCTGTTTAAAACCCTAGCCAGCGCCCGAATGTGTAAGCGGCGCTGTATGAGCTGGATAGCTTGGTGCCGACACTCTTGTGCTCCTTTGGACTTGTACCTCCAATTCATCATCCTCCTCCAAGATGGCCTCCTTTGGTGACAAGTTGCCTTGGTTGCCTCATTGCCCTAGAGTTGGCATCGGAGACATCGGCGTGGCTTCTCCCGCAGTTTTGTCCTTGGACTTGGCCTCTAGCTCTGGCTCTTCCTTGGCACTTGCTGGAGTGGTGGCATCTTGAGGTGAAATATCTTGATTCACATCACTATACCTATCACACTCCATGTGTGTTACGCTGTGACACCATCTTCGACCTTGTCGATGTATTCCTATTCCCTTATGGCTACTTACACCTGGTCGAGCTACATCGCACCATAGGCAATACCGATCACACTCCTCGCGAGTTACGTCGTGACGCCATATACGTCCCTGTTGACGCGAACCCTACAGTCACCTACGTCTTCGCGACGTCATACCTGTAATCATTCACCATAGGCTATACCGATCACACTCCTCGCGAGTTACGTCGTGATGCCACCTACGTCCTTGTTGACGCGACCCCTGCGGTCACCTACATCCCCACGACGCGACCCCTGTGATCACCTATATCCCCGCAACATGATCTCGGTGATCATCTGCGTCCTCGTTCACATGGCCTCCACAGTCATTATTATTTACAGGTCCACGGTCATCTTGACTGATCACGTCTACAACAATTTCATCAGAATGACTGTCATGGCTTCCTAGTATCCAATTGCCATGACCATCGCCGCTATCGTCTCCATTGACAAGATCGTTACAATTTTTCCTACCATTATTTAACGCGGCTATTATTAGGCCATGTAACATATCATGTGCACTATCTCGTTCAGTTAAAGAGTTTTTCTATCTTCTATTTCTCTTAAGTCAATAATCTCTCTGACGACTAAGCTTAGCTCTAACCAAAACCCACGCCATCATCTAGTCTTTAGTAAGGCCCTTGGCATATAGAAACTGGCACTTATCTTCGATACAATTTTCCATCTAGCAAGAGAACTATTATTTGGCATAAAGGAGTATTTTGGCATTCTATTTGGAAGATGCAGAAGTAAGGCAATAACTTCAATCAAAGGTGATACTTCTTTTATTCATAACTAGAAAATGTGTTTTCCTATTGTGTCCTATACATGGTGTGACAAGCCTATTACACTTATTACTTCTGCCCTAAACGGCGTCGACACTCCTATTGCCTTCGTCGTGTTGGCTTCGTTATCGATGACGTGTTGCCGAGTTGTTATCTCGATCGTCTCCGCAACCTCTAAAATGTGGATCATGTCTTGATTCCCTCCGGCAAATCTACTCCAGTCTTGATGTACCTGCACCAGCACATAGACATACATGCAGCATACGCACAAGCAAACAATACAAAAGAACATGCATTAAAACCCATTCCAATGACCAGGGCAAAACATTGTCAAACAACCACGACGGGTCGGCCCAAAAGTCTAAAACATCTCCCCTCTATAGGCGGCAATGACCATTCAC